>CM035134.1:86376565-89014065 GCA_020205605.1 Panax ginseng | reverse complement strand
GGTCGATAAGATTCAAAGAAGAATCTCGATAAGTAATAATGATCCAGAGTTACCTAACTCTAATAATAAAGATGAACAGTAGTAATGAATAGATAGAGTCTAAAAGACTAATAGTATCAAGGGAAAGAAGATCGTAAAATAAAATGATCATAACATAGAAAATAATCGTAATACAATACGATTATAATATAAGATCACCACATGATCTGATAAGGTCGTGATAGGGAGGAGGATCAATCAAAAGATTGAAAATTTTATAGCAAAATTATTGTACATAAGTTGTACTACAAAATAGTACTATGCACACTAAGAAAAAAGTTGTGTATGATGTAATACAGATTTAATAATTTAATAAAATTCGTATGGAGTAAGGGAAAGCTAGGATTATGTGCAATTTCAATTGAGGACTCATGTCAGCAGCTAAGTTGTATGATTCCTTGTATGGGCAGGGAATTTGTACTTGGTTTGAGAACCACTTAGCTTCCTATATTGATATAGTGGTTAAGTTGAACAATTCTTTGCATGGGCGGGGAATTGTCCTTGGTTTAACAACCACTTAGCTTCCTATATTGATTAGTGGCCGAGTTGACCAATTCGTTATATGGGAAAGGGATTATGTTTGGTTTGAGAACCACTTAGTTTCCTGTATTGATAATTATTGAAATGTTTGTGTCGCGCTATTTGCTATATACATGTTGAGAAGGTGATTCTTTTCTCATGTATATAACAGATAGGTAGAGGATAGGTAGAGAATATAGGGTTATGTGCGAGTTCTTAAAACTCATACTTATGGTAAGTTTGTGACTCATAATAGTATGGTATGTTTTTGAACCCCTAAGCGTATGGACAATTCTTGATTAGTTCTTGAACTACGTATTGCTAGGATAAGTTCCTAAACTAATATTATTGTGGAAAGTTCCTGAACTCATAAAGTGTAGTAAGTTTGATGAACTATATTGGGGTATAGGAAAGTTATGAATGGAGTAATTGAGGATGATAGAAATAGATAGAATTATTAAGCAATGGACCATTATAGAAAGTAAGGTTGATTGTGGAAGAATAGGTATTCCAAATCTTCTAGCTAAGCTAGACTTCAAAATTTTTGACATCAAGCTAAATACGCACTAATGTGCCTTTAAGAAAAAATGAATTTTGTTATTCCCAACACATGGTGACAAGTGTGTATGTGTGGACTTTGGGACACTGACACATCGTTACCTGTTGAGGTATGATAGCACTAAAACTATTTTTCAATGGTTTTGAACCATTTAAAAGAAAAGTTTATGCTAATTGTTTTAGCTAGGCGAAAATGATTTGAATTATCAAAATGTATTTTATATATCATTAATGCATCATGTAACCTGGTGCAAAGATGATAAAAATGATGGAGTTATCAATGCATAATTACTTAGTTGGATGCGATCTAAAGATCGTCAGCCCACTATGGAATGATGTAGTATGACAAAGTCACACAATGACGGAATCCTCAAATGGGCTGTAAATACAGTGCGGTATCATGACATCATAAAATTATTTTTAGAATTTCAACGGTAAATTATTACCTATTAAATCTGGAGAGACATGTTTTGATTGAAATTTGAATTATTAGTATGAGTCTAAGCTATTTGATTCAGCTAGACCATTGTTTATGAAAATTCAAAGTATTCTATGAGAATTTATCCCAAACCAAAATATTTTGGTACGGAATTGTTGGGCTTGTTTTGTGTTTAACTAAACAGTCACACACGTGCAAGTATACACGGTAAACAAGTAATATAGAGTAAATTAAGTATCGTTCCCATGGACAAAGGTAATTATTCCTAATCTATCATGCAACAACTTTATAGCTATTTATGGCTGCTTAAACGATCGAATAAAAGGTAAATTAAAAACTAAAATGATTATCAACTCAAATTAACTAATTAACAAGCGAAGAGATTCAAATTGGAAAGATATGGGATCTTAATTTCACTTAATGCTTCATCCATATTATACACCTCTTATTTAACATGACTGATTATTATGGACTGCTAATCGAGAGCACGAAAGTGAAATATGACTATTTTTCATTACACCATGTTTATATCACACAAAATCCATAAAACAGATAGAATTCATATGAACATCAATATTACATAACCCACTATATGTCTATGCGAGTTAAAAGTAATATCAATTTAAGCGCAAGCTCTCGCAGTGAATACACACGACAAGCCGGTATATGTTTATCTGGATTGCGAATCATAAAATCTATCACATGTAAATTTCATGAACATATGCCAAGAAGGTTAAATCTAAACTTATATTTCCTTTTTTAATTCAGTACAAGTTATTAGGGTAGATGGTGATCAAGCATCTAAAAAATAAGCACAACCAAGTTAGGCAACCCAACTATAATCATTCAAGCATCACAATAAGGCATATAAATTTGAACTACACAATAAGATTCATTAGAATCCCATAATGGTGGTTAGTTCATCTATGAATGAAAAACCATTATGGGATATAAACCGAGCATTAGGAATCAAAAAGAAAATAAGGAGATTGAACAGAAGAGAGATTGCAAATCTGATTTAAACTCTGTCCAATGCAAGCTTCCAGCTCAGTTCATAACCATCATCAATCCAAAGTAAAACTTCACTAATTACAAGCTACTAGATCTAAAGAGAGAACCAAAATAGTAGAGTAAGCTATGAAATCTCTCTAGCTCTATGAAACTCTAAAATAAAAAAATATAACTGCTTATCAAATACCCCCAAACCTGAATTATTGCTTGCCCTCAAGCAATAAACATAAATGTGAACTAACAAATGCAAACTACATGCTATGCATCTATACTACCATTCAAATGAATCCCGAGATTTTCAGCCATGTTAAGAATTCCAATAAGATATGCCTTAGAGAAATATCAAGATCTATGACCAAAGCATCAAACTAAGCTAAAGGCATAATAACATATAATCAGATAATCCCAACCCGCTATAAAGATGATGTCTGTTTGTGTTGTGTTCATAGATAAACTTGACAAAGGTGAAGATTTCACTTGTTATACTTCTTAAGAAAGAAAACTGAGGTTTCAAATCAAGAACTATGCAAAAAAATGAAGCAACAACTACTCCAACACTACAGTACAAGCTAAAGGTTCAACAAAGGGTTTATTCTGCTTTATTTTTCTCACGAGGGCAATTTTTGCACTTTTCCGCTGTGTTTATTGATTTTTTTTATATATCCCATGGCTGTGCAATGTCTCATTCTATTAGGCTAAAGAGTGATACCCCATAGCGAGCTTTCAAATAACGACTCCTAAACCGTTCAGGCTTTGGGACACTAGGTGTAGAGACAATCCCCTAAGACGTACTTACTCAAGTAGCGAAGGCCCTGGAACAAGACTAACCATAGTTTATTCAATTTTTTTTAGAGATAGAAGTACACCCAATGCGTTCCCAAAACTTGAGTTTCGGTGTTTTGTAGTCATTACTTACTTCCTACACGATTCTATCATTAAAAGCAACGTTTTCCTCTCAGCAGAAAAATATGTTAATCTTAACTAACAAGCAAATAGGAACACTGTCGTGCTACCCGATAACATCTAAACAACAGGCATAGATTACATCATGTATAAAATTATAACTATGCTTAAGATATCAAACCAGTTCAAAAATCTATCAAATTTCTATGTCATCATTGGCCAAAATAGAATTCAACAAACTAAAAACCTAGGATTATGCTATGTAATGCAACTAAACAGATACTAAGCAGACAAAAAGAATTTTTTTTTGCAAAATTATACTATTAACTACTTCATGCAATTAAACTATATGCCACATGCCATTGCACTATATGATGCAATCACACTATATGCTCTAAACTACTGAATAAACCCAATACCCCCAAACTTAGAATATTCATTGTCCTTAACAAAGGTAAAGATTAAGGAAACTCCCCTATATGTCGGCATGGCCACCCGACTCGGGTGGTGAATCTGGTGGCAGGTATGGCCCGACAGAACCAAAGATAGGCCACTCCAATAGCGTCCCTTGCTGAGAAAATGCTTCAGCCAAAGCTCAAGACATTCCATTTACAAACTCTAAGAAGTTATCATGCATCGCATCCATCTTCCTCTCTAATCGCCTCATCCTACGATCATTAGTCTCTGAAGTGGCAGAAGGGGTGGCAGCTGCCTCAATTGGCTTTGGAGATGGCACTAATGATGGAGCTAACAAATTAAAACCTTTTCCCCGAGGGTGTGTTGTGCCACCAGCCCAATCATCGAACTTCTGAATAGTGGCATGTGTGATATCCTGGCTAGGAATTTGAACTTGCTCATTTTCCCAATCTATTCTAGCTTGGGCACAGAAATGGGCTACGACTGATGCATGAGGGATACCACATGTGGTGCTCCCCCTCATATAACGTAGAATATTTTGATGGAGAAGGTGGCCCACATCAATATACTTCCCTGTGAAAATTCCCCAAAGAATTATGGTCCTCTCAGTTGGAATATCGTGCTGGTGCGTAGATGGCATAAATTTAGCACAAATGAACAATTGATATGGTTTATCTGGGTATTTGTCAAAAATCTCAATTGCACCATGTGGAAATACTGTCTTCACTGTGAAAGGTCCCAACCACCTTGATTTGAGATTTCCTGGGAAAATTCTAAGTCTAGAATTGAATAGCAGCACTACTTGCCCTGGCTCAAATTTTCTTTCCACGATTATGTGATCATGCCACCTTTTCACTTTTTCTTTGTAAAATTTTGAATTTTCATAGGTCTGTAATCGAAATTCATCTAACTCACTGAGTTGGAGAAGGCGTTTCTCCCCTGCAGCCTTTAACCCCTGCAGCCTTTAAGTCAAAGTTCAGCTTCTTGATCGCCCAATAGGCCTTATGTTTAAGCTCTATGGGAAGGTGACAAGCATTCCCATACATTAGCTAAAATGGAGACATACCCAGTGGTGTTTTGTAAGCAGTCCTAAATGCCCATACTGCATCATCCAACTTCAAAGACCAATCTTTTCTCGTGGGATTCACAATCTTTTCTAATATCCTCTTTACCTCTCGATTAGATACCTCTGCTTGGCCATTTGATTGGGAGTGGTAATCTGTAGTTACTCGATTGTTCACCCCATATTTGGCCAACAATGCTGTAAACTGGCAATTGCAGAAATGAGTTCCTTCATCGTTTATGAATGCTCTAGGAGTCTAAATCTCGTGATATGTTCTTTTAGAGGAGTCTCGAGACCACCCTAGCATCATTTGTCAGTAGGGTTGCTACTTCCACCCATTTAGATACGTAATCCACTTCTAGAAGAATGTACAAGTTCCCACATGATGAAACAAAAGGCCCATTAAAGTTTATCCCCCACACGTCGAAGATCTCCACCTCGAGGATCGTGTTCAAAGGCATTTCATTTTGTTTTGATATGTTTCCTACCCTCTGACATCGGTCACATCTTTGCACAAAGTTGTGAGCATCCTTGAAGAGAGTCGGCCAATAAAAACCTGCCTGTAGAACCTTTGCCGATGTTCTTTCTCCCTCGTAGTGACCTCCATAAACTGATGAGTGGCAATCCTATAGAATACTCTCCGTCTCACTATATGGAAAGCACCCTCTAATCATTCTATCAGCATATTACTTGACCAAGTAAGGCTCATCCCAAATATACCATTTTACATTGTGGAGAAACTTCTTCTTTTGCTATCCAGTTAAATCATAGGGGATAATATTGCTCACTACAAAGTTTGCATAATCGGCGAACCATGGCACTTTACCTTTCACCACAAACAATTGTTCATCTGGGAAGGATTCATTGATCCTCACTTTGTCATTCGTATCCCTTCCCAGATTCTCCAATATGGGATAAGTGGTCAGCCACTTGGTTCTCGGTCCCATTTCTGTCTTTAATCTCAAAGTCAAACTCTTGTAGAAGAAGAATCCACCTGATCAAACGGGGTATTGCATCTTTCTTGGCTATCAAGTGCCAGATCAAAGCATGGTTGGTGTATACAATCACTTTTGTCCCAATCAGATAAGATCGAAATTTGTCGAATGCATATACCACCGCTAGAATCACTTTTTCTATGGTAGTGTAATTTAACTGGGCATCAGTCAGGGTCTTGCTAGAATAATAAATGACATGAAAGACGTTCTCCCTGCGTTGGCCCAAGATAGCTCCCACAATAAAATCACTTGCATCACACATCAATTTGAATGGAAGAGACCAATCCTGAGCTATAATAACGAGTGTTGTAGTTAACTTCTTTTTCAAATGCTCAAAAGCAGCTAGACATTCCTCATTGAATCTAAATTGGACATCTTTCTCTAACAAACTACACAACGGCTTAGTAATCTTTGAGAAGTCTTTATAAAATGACGATAAAAGCTTGCATGCCCCAAGAAGCTACAGACCCCTTTCATAGAAGTAGGTGGAGGTAAGTTCTTGATAGTTTCCAGTTTTACTCTATCCACATCTAACCCTTTCCTTGAAACTTTATGTCCCAAAATAATACCTTCTGGTACAATAAAATGACACTTTTCCCAGTTCAGTACTAGATTGGTTTCAACACACCTTTTCAGCACCATCACCAGATTCTCCAAACACAAGTCAAAAGAGTCTCCAAAGACTGAGAAATCATCAATGAAGACTTCAACATTTTGCTCCACCATATCAGAGAAAATGGCCATCATGCACCTTTGGAATGTAGCTGGAGCATTGGAGAAACTGAAAGACATCCTTCAAAAAGCAAATATATCATATGGATAAGTGAAGGTAGTCTTCTCTTGGTCTTTCGGGGCTACCACTATTTGATTATATCCTGAATAACCATCTAAGAGGCAGTAATACTCATGACATGCTAATCTATCCAGCATTTGATCAATAAACAGGAGAGGGAAATGATCTTTCCTCATAGTTTTATTCAATCTATAGTAGTCCATGCAGACCCTCCAACTCATAACTATTCTGGTAGGTATTAACTCATTGTTTTCATTAGATACCACTGTCATGCCCCCTTTTTTTAGAACACACTACACTGGGCTCACCCAAGAGCTGTCTGAAATAGGATAAATGATCTCGGCATCTAACCACTTCAAGATTTTCTTCTTAACCACCTCCTTCATGATATGATTCAATCTTCTCTATTGCTCTACTGATGGCTTACTATCATCTTCCAGAAGCATTTTGTGAATGCAAAATGAGGGGTTGATCCCCTTGATGTCTACTATAGTCCATCCAATAGCTTATTTAAACTCCCGTAGCACTCGCAATAATTTATCTTCCTTATAAGACGTTAGTGCAGTAGCAATTATAACATGAAACTTTGAAGGTTCACTTAAAAATGCGTGCCTTAGATGATTTGGAAGAGGTTTAAGGTCAAGATTGGGAGGCATCTCAAGAGAAGGCTTGAGTCGTTATAATGTCTCCCCAGTAAGTTTGAGTGGTTCAATGGGAATCTTAAATTTACGTATTTGTGGTGTTGTGTCCAAAAATTGTATATACTCTACAACCTTAGTATCCTTTATATCAGATTCTCCCAGAATAGTACTCTCCAATGGCTCAATGTCAATCAAATTTCCAGCCTCTTCATTTAACACTCTGTCGACTACATCAATCCAGAAGTACTTTTCTTCGTTAGTGGGGAACTTCATAGCTTTAAAGAAATTAAATGTGACCTCTTGGTCCTGGACTCTTATGGTCAGTTCTCCTTTCTGTACATTTATAAGTGTTCGCCCAGTGGCTAGAAAAGGTCTCCCAAGAATGATTGGTATGTCTCTGTCCTCTTCATAGTCCAAAATAATGAAGTCGGTTGGGAAGATAAACTTGTCTACTTTTATCAAGACATCTTCAACAATACCTCTAGGGTATCTGATGGATCTATCGGCAAGCTGCAAAGATATATTTGTCAGCTTATGAATCGACAATCCCAACTGTGTGAATATCGATAAAGGCATCAAGTTTATACTTGCCCCCAAATCACACAAGCATTTATTGAAAGAAAGATTTCCAATGTAACATGGTATTGTAAAACTTCCTGGGTCTTTAAGCTTTGGAGGTAGCTTACGCTGTAACACTACACTGCACTCTTTTGTAAAGGCAATTGTTTCATAATCCTCTAGTTTCTTCTTCCTTGATAGAATGCCTTTCATAAATTTTGCGTAGCTTGGCATTTGTTCCAATGCCTCTATGAAAGGTATGGTGATTTGTAGTTTTTTAAAGACCTCCGAGAACTTAGAAAACTGTTTGTCTTCTCTTTGCTTTTGAAGTCTCTGTGGGTAAGGAACATGGAGGTATACAAGTGGTGGTTTGGTTGTGGCTTTCTCAGCCAACTCTTTATGTCCTGTCTAAACTACCCGCTGCTCAACACCCCCATCTAACAAGCCAGTTTTAGAAACCACTGCACCTTGGCGCGGGCATGCTAGGGTCTCTTCACTATTGGGCGCGGGCCTTCCAGACTCCAAATCTGCAGTTTGTTTCCATAATCTCAATGTAATGGCCTGACATTGCTCTTTTCTTTCCCTTCTTGGATTTGCTTCAGTATTACTTGGTAGAGCTCCTTGCGGTCTATTGATCAACATGTTAGCCATTTGGCCCATTTGAGTCTCTAAGATCTTAAAAGCCACCGCTTGGCTCTTTATTATCACTTCGGTATTTGCCATGTATTCCAACATCATTTCTTCCATCTCAGACTTCTTTTCTAGTTGAGGAGCAGGAGGTTTATGATGTTGGTGTTGTTGTTACTGAAATCTAGGAGGGTAAGGAGGTTTAGGTACAGACTGCTGATGAGATTGTTGTGGTTTATATTTTTGTTGTTGAGGTTAGTGTTGTTGAACATTCTGATTATTGCTCTAGCTAAAATTAGGATGATTTCTATTGTTGGGATGGTAGGAATTTTGAAATTGATTTTGTGGCTTTTGGTAGTTGCTAACGAATTGTACCGACTCTGCAGTGATAGCACATTATTCTATTTGGTGTGACCTTTCACAAATCTCATAGACATAGGCAACTTACTTAACTTTGTTCTCGACCAAAGAGTTAGTTTTCTTTGCCATTGCTGCCATTTGAGCTGATAATGTTGTGATGGCATCCACCTCTAACAACCCAACAACTTTTGGTTGGGGAATTCTGGTCGTTAGATTATGAAAATCATTTGCCACCATGGTCTCGATAAGTTCATAAGCTTCTTCATAGCTCTTAGCCCAAAAGGCTCCTCCTGTAGCAACATCAATGATTGGCCTAGACTGCCAACCTAACCCATTATAGAAAGTATTAATAACCATCCAATTTGGCATCCCGTGGTGAGGGAGCATCACTTTGTATTGCTCCCAGGCCTCATACATCGACTCTCCCTGTTGTTACTCAAACTGAGATATAGCAGTCCTCATTTTCGCTGTTTTAGCCATAGGAAAGAATTTGGCTAAAAATTTATGTGCTAAGTCCTCCCATGTGGTTTTTGACCTAGATGGTAATGAGTGGAGCCAACTCCTTGCTTTATCTCTTAAAGTAAAAGGAAACAATCTAAGCCGCACTACATCATCTGACACACCATTATATTTAAATGTGTCACATATCTCAATAAAACTCAGTAGGTGCTTGTTAGGATCATCAGTAGCAACACCCCCAAATTGAATTGAATTCTGCACCATCTATATTATCTCGGCTTAATCTCTAAGGTGTTTGCTCCTATTGCTGGCCTTACTATGCTAGACTATAACTCATTTATTTTTGGTATAGAATAGTCTCTTAAAGCTCTGTGTTCTTCCGTATGCTCTTTTGCCATTTTTGTTGATGTTTCAGTGTTCACATGTGTATAAGAATGACGCGCACTCGCTCTCCAAGCTTTACCATTGATATTGTCCTGTCTAGGTATCAACTCAGACTTTAAGGATCGAGTGTGCATATACTATCCACAAGTACCTGAAACGCAAAGAAAAGTACAATAGAAATGAAATAAGATAAGAATTGTTCAAGTCAGACAAATTTAACTTAAGTAGATGAGGACAATAATAAAAATAAAAACCTATCCCTGGCAACGACGCCAAAAACTTATTGGGCTTGTTTCGGGTTTAACAAAATAGTCACACACGTGCAAGTATACACGATCAACAAGTCATATAGAGTAAGTTAAGTATCATTCCCACAGAGAAAGGTAATTATTCCTAATCTATCATGTAACAACTTTATAGCTATTTTTGGCTGCTTAAACGATCGAATAAAAGGTAAATTAAAAACTAAAATAATTATCAACTTAAATTAACTAATTAACAAGCGAAGAGATTCAAATTGGAAAGATATGGGATCCTAATTTCACTTAATGCTTCATCCAGATTATACACCTCTTATTTAACATGACTGATTATCATGGACTGCTAATCGAGAGCACGAAAGTGAAATATGACTATTTTTCAATACACCATGTTTATATCACACAAAATCCACAAAATATATAGAATTGATATGAACATTAATATTACCTAACCCACTATATGTCTATGTGAATTACAAGTAATATCAATTTAAGCGCAAGCTCTCTAAGTGACTACATATGACAAGCCAGTATATGTCTATCCGGATTGCAAATCACAAAATCTATCACATGTAAATTTTATGAACATATGCCAACAAGGTCAAATATGAACTTATATTTCCTTTTTCAATTCTACACAAGTTATTAGGGTAGATGGTGATCAAGCATCTAAACAATAAGCACAACCAAGTTAGGCAACCCAACTATAATCATTGAAGCATCATAATAAGGCATATAAATTTGAACTACACAATAAGATTCATTAGAATCCCGTAATGGTGGTTAGTTCATCTCTGAATCAACAACCATTATGGGATATAAACCAAGCATTAGGAATCACAATAAAAACAAGGAGATTAAAGAGAAAAGAGATTAAAAATTTGATTTAAACTCTGTCCAATGCAAGCTTCCAGCTCAGTTCATAACCATCATCAATCCAAAGTAAAACTTCACTAATTACAAGCTACTAGATCTAAAGAGACAAGCAAAATAGTAGAGTAAGCTATGAAATCTCTCTAGCTCTATGAAACCCTAAAATGTAAAAATATAATTGCTAATAATGATGTCTCGTAACTAGCAAATACACCATTTTAAGGAAAATACGCATCAACATATTTTAATTGAAAAGTCAACTTTTTTATGAGTCTGACTAGCGTTGCCGCACGGCTTCGTATAGCATTTGGGGCGCGGGCGCGCCATGTTGAGCTCTAGAACATTCCTGGCACGGGCGCGCTGCTTTCCTTTGTTATGTGACGTGCCTGCGTTACTTCTTTATGCTGCACTCTGCTGCTATCTTGTTGCTGGTGTTCTACTGCTACAATGTTGCTGATTCCTTCATCTTTTGCCTTTATTTGCCTTCCTCATCCTTCACTTGCCTTCTTAGATGCCCTTTCACATGAACTTGAACAGCTTCATTCTTTATTGCAGTACAAGTTGACCATGCTTCGCCGCTTTCATGTCATTGCCACGACTTAGTAGTTTCCTTGATACAACATACAAAACAAAAGTAAAAAGCAATCAAAAAATACTAAAAATACTTAAGTTTAAGCATAATTCTAGTAAGTTGATAGCCAATAAGTACGTATAAAACCTACTTTTCAAGAATCATATGATAAGATTGAGGTGAACAACCCTGAAAAAGGGGATATGTTGATTGGATAAAACAATCCAATCTAGCTTGTAGCGAAAAATATTCATGATACATGATTAATACGTCTACATAACATAAGCGTACGATAGGCTAATTACCTAAAGTACTAGCAGTGGTAGTTTACCTTCTTTGTGATTGTAAACATACCTATTAATTTATTGTTTTGTGGTATAAATAACGTTAAAACTATGTGTTCATGGTCTATATGACCCCTAAGCATGATATGAATTTTTTTTTATCTCTTTAGAGTAATGTTTTGGCTACGTAGTTTATGATGATGGATATGAAATAGTGTGAACTCATTATGTACGGATAGAATCTGATATGATTAGATAAAGGTTAATATAAAAACCTAGTTTTAGTGAATGAAAGGAGTATGATGTAGTAGGCTAAAATTTTAAGGATGAAATTCTCATAAGAAGAGGTTAAGTGTATGTACTTTTGCTGCAATAGTGATTCCAGGGATGGAATCCTTACAAGGGGGAAGAATGTGACATTCTGAAAATTCATAAAATCTTAAATGATTAAATTAAAGATTAAAGAATAAAACCTAGAGTGAAAATAGAGGAACGCTTTAAAATTTTTTAAAGAAAAACCTATATGGGTTACTATTTTAATAGAATTGAGAAAATAAGGGTTACAAAAATTCAAAACCTAGAATGAAATTTTTTTTGGAAGTATGTTAAGAATAATGTATTATATTACCTTCAACTTTATGTGAATTAATTATGGTAATGATTTAAATTTTAAAAAGAAAGAAATAAATTATGAATGTGGGAAATTTACTATGTAAATAAATTTCAATGAAGAACCTTTGATCTTCACTTCCTAATCTGATCTTGGGGTATTCTTGTCTTATCTAGGGACTTAATATCTATCTAATGTTTGTGGCTTGAGAGAGAGAGAGAGAGAGACTTAGCTAGGGTAATGAACACAAATGAGGCTTTCTTTGATATTTCACCTTCTTTAATCTCTCAATCTTTGATCTTGTGGATGGGAACAATGTTAGGTGCCATGAAATGGGTGATTCAAGTCGGATTTTTAACACATGGGGATATCTCAAGTGGTGAGTCACTAGATTTGGCAATATCTCTCAACTTAAAATTTAAGTAAAAAGGGTATTTTAGTAATTTTGCCTCCAAAAAGGTTATTTTGGTAATTTCCCACATAATTTTAAGGGTAATTTGGTCATTTGACATGATTCCCTTTAATATTAACCCTTAGGGATTAACACTTACCATAAGGGTTTGCTAATTAGGGTTTAGGGTTCCAATTAGGAAATTAGGGTTTTTGAAAATATAATTAGGGTTCCTAACTGATTGTTAGGGTTTCCTAACTACACATTTAGATTTCTAATCTAACATTAGGGTTTAAAGATTATACTGTAGTCACTCAAAATTTATGTATTCCTGTTACTAACCTTGTAGGAGGAAAAAATAATCTTCCAGAGATAACCCTGGAAGTAAAATCAGCTCAATCCCGGAGACAACCCTGGGGTAGACAGTTTTCCATCTCAGAGACAACCCCGAGGAATGCAGTTGCAGTTGCAGTTCTGGAGATAACCCCAAAAGTCAGCTTCAACCTCGGAGATAGCCCCGAGGCACTCAGTCCCAACCCCAGAGATAACCCCGAGAGGTCAGGCACACCTCAGAGACAACCCTGATGACCTTCAGTACTCACAGTAGCCCAATCTCAAAGATAACCCTGAGCAATGACTGCTAAATCAGCCCAGAGCTGGAGATAACCCCGGTGAGAGGCAAACTCATCATTTTGCCACCTCGATCCCACATTCACGTCATCTCAACAATATTTCAACCCACATTCTACACAGAAGTGTCCTAAAAGAACTGTAACTCAAAATCTCGAGTGACTGCTGCACAAGACAGCACCAGATAGAATTTGAAGACCTAAAGATCTGGTCATGTACCCATATTCCCATCTTCGTACAACCTCTTATCCTATGTCAATGTGTAGCTATCGACAACAACATTCTAGAAAGGTATTATATGCCTCAATCGGATGCCCGAATTGAAAGTTATGAAGGTTCAAGCGTACAACGAGTTATATACGTGCACGTACTTTGAGACAGTAGGGCCCACAGAGCTTGGGGCACCCCAAGCAGCCACAACTACCCCTGCGCCTCCCCCCTCTATAAATAGATGGCTTGGGGTGGCCATTTTTAAGGGAGAAAAGGCGAGGAAGCCCTGCCCATTTTTCTTTATACACACTTTAAACTCAGTGCTTTCTCTTTCCAAACACTTGTGAGCTTGTGTTTTGCTATATTTTACCAGTGGAAACTGAGTATTCATTCATTTAAAGCCATTTGAAGTCTTATTGGCAGCCCACTATAAGACATCTCACATTTCTAAAAGCCTTTATCCACTTTTCCTCACACACAATTATTCACGTTGAGAATCGTGTTGTGCGTGTATGCCCGGACCGTCGGTCTGTGGCTTTTATTGTAAGACTTTTCAAGACGAAAATAAAATATTTTCGAGAACACAATATTTCGGGGAAAAAGAAGAAATAGGCACTATTCACATGACAAAACCTAAGGGTTAGGGTTTGAATAACCTAAGTCTTTTTGAGAGTTAGGTATGTTAAAATGACATTCCGTCGAAAGATTTGACAATAATATATCGTCAAAAGTTAAGTAAGCCGATAAAAGTTGTTCTCGAAAAATGTGCAAAAATCGGATGAAATAAAAATTGACACCAAAAAGTTATGTACTTTTCACTCGTTTAACTACGTTAGGGGAAAACATGAAGGAAAACGCTTGACACCAAAAAGTATTTTTCAGTAAAGGAAAGATAAAATATCCCAAAAAATTTGGATTCTGAGAATCATAGTTTTTAAAACTGTCGGACGAAACCCGAAAGACGGAACCACGAAACTTACAGGCTATGTTTCGTGAATAGTAAGCAGGTTAACTAAGGAGGTGGAAATAGTAAACTTAAGGGCTAAGTAAACTTAAGGAGAAAGTAAACTTAGTGCTTGAGTCATGAATAGTAAGGAGGTTTGGGGGGCGAAGTGACTAAAATACCCCTGGCCTTGGTTTTCTATAAATAGGAAGCTTATTTTATTATTTTGGGATTTTGAAAATCCTACACTTTGAGAGAGAGAAAGAGAGAGAGAGTTAGGATGGGAGAAAGAGAAGGAAAAGGAAGCGGAAAAGCTTGCTCGTGAGCAACCTTTGTCCGACAGAAGGAGATTAAAGAAGAGAGGTAATCCAAAAACTGAACTTCTAATAAATTTTTCTATGTTAAAACATATTTTAATGAGAATATGAATTAAAAGATGTAAGAATAATTTCATATGGTTAAAATCATGAGAAAATGAAGAAAATAAGAATTAGAAGTTTAGTTTATAAATTTCTTAAGGAAGTATAAGATTTGTAATGAATTAGAACGATCCGAATGGATTATGTGAATGATTAGGTGAAATAAGTAAGGAATGGTGTTCTATAACATCAAATTCCAATAAAAAGTGAAATCGTAATCAAAACATCGATTAAAAATGAAGAACGAACGAAGAACATGAAGAACACGCGAAGAACACAAAGAACGTTGTTGATGGACAAATTTAATACCATCGTAGTATAATTGTTGTTGATGGACAAGTTTAAAACCATCACGTATAAGTTAGATTCTTGTTTCTTGGTTAGGAACGATAGAAACGTTCATGAAGAACGGATTAAAACGGAGTTATAACGAAGTTATGGAATTTTTTTTGTAAAAGACGAACGAGAATTAGAAAGTTAGTAAATGAACCCGAATGTGTATGGTTTTATAATAAAGTAAGAGAATGTAGAAAACATGAGTCGTGGACTCAAGAACGAATGAGTTCCGAGTTTGGATGACCAAATTACGGATGAGCGAACGAAGAACGTTAAAAACGTAAAATGAACGAAGGGTGAAGATTAAGCCAATCGAATGGAATGTTAACGGATTCAGAACGAAGTATGTAAGATAAGGAAGAGAATGGCTTTGGAATGACCTCGTTCCAATTTATAACAAATAAGTTATGGAAGCAGGAAATAAGCATCTCAGAGCGATCTAAGACTTAGAAAAATTTTCTAGGGTTAGGGCTTGGCGCCGCGGTGCTAGCTATGCCTTGTAAGGTGGTGCTATAGTGCCAGACCAGGAAGCCAGGTACTGCAAACTCGCGTCACGGCGCGAGAGATAAAGAAGAGTGTGGCTCCGCAGTGCCAGTGTGGGGAAAAAAAGCCAGAGAAGAGCTTTTAACTGCTCAACTCTTACGGGAAACGTAAGGAAATATAAAGAACATAATGTTCAAATAATGTAACCCTTAATCAAGTGTTTTAAACCTTTAATGAAGGTTGAACGAAAAGATTAAATGAGAGTAAGAGATAAAGAAGGTGAACGCGAGTTACGAAACCGATATTCGGGGACCGTAGTCGCGATAAACGAACGTGAGGGATTGCTATGATGGTGATTCCTTAGACGTTGATTGACGAGGGTAATGAATAACATTTTGATGTTATGTTGTGGTAATGAGAGATAAGTGTAAAGCATATAGACGTTGTGATGAGAATGTTAGAATGAAATGTAAGCGTTGAACACTTTAATCGACGTGAAGGTTGAGTGTACGTAAATATTAAACGGGTTGAACCTACACCCCGTGTATGGTTTAACCGTATGATAATGAAGACCAATGATTAAACCGTGAATGGTAAAGAAGTTGAATTAAAGACAATAACGTTTAACGTAACGAAGCCGAGTTAATGATTAACTAGAATGACCGCTCTGAGTATACAAAAGACTATATGACTTAGACGATAAAGAGTGAATCCTGAGATATGACATTTAGTTTCCAGAAAGCCATAAGGAATAAGAAATTGACTTAACGAACATTATAGTTTAATAGTTCAGATAAGTTAGGTTTTTGTGCAATCATAACCTTTGATGGTTGACATATGGGAGCTGGGCTAAACAATTCCTTCAGAGAGTGAAGGTATATACAAAACTGGCAACCGATCTAACTCATTATGACGGCAGTGTAGACAAAACGGGAACTTGTTTGTTAGTTATTTATGGGAAACCACTCAGAGTACCCTATGGACTACTAGCAGAGAAGCGATCTGTACTGAGTCCTTGAGAAGTTATAAGAAGAAGATAAGAATGTAAACCATCAAAGATGATCAACGCATAAGTAAGACATCTCCGTATGTCATGAAGCCGTAGAACGGTAATGAAAGTGGTTACATAAACTTAGGTTGCAAGAACGCGAACCCTAAGAAGTAAAGTTAAGCAAACTAATGCATAAGTCAGATATACATAACTAATTGGTGTATGTGTTGTTTTTCTATGTGCTACATAGGAACTGGAATGAGCAGTTCAGCATAAGCTGTAACTGTGCGTAAGGCAAGTTTCCTAACTTCATTCATATTTTTAAGTGAATGCTAGTTTCTTAAACTTCTAAGATGTTGAACTTGAGAAGTTTTGTCTGTGTGAGAATGTGCGATATTTGTACAAGGTGGTAGAACGTATGAGGCCTTGTGCCACAATGTGAACTCTTCGGTGTTTCAATGAGATAAACTATTTTGTGGTTTAACTATCCAATAAGAGAATGCTCTGTTTATACATGATCCGTTATTGTTAAGTCTGTGCTAATAATTCTAGCCAGACAGAATGTGTATGAAAAAGGTAGAAGAATGAAAGTATTTTAAAATGAAAGTGAATATTATTTTAAAATGATAGGAATCAAGATTATTCCTATTATTCAAGCTGCTTCATAACCTTTGTTCGGTTATTGAAGTTCTAAAGGAATGTTTAAACTCTTGAAGCTGTTTGTTCAACTTCTATGACTTGCTGAGCAATTAAATGCTCACACTTGCTTTAAATGAAAAACATTTTCAGCAAACGATGTTAGAAGAACTTAAGGATCCCAAAAAAATCAAGCTGATTGGTATCCAGACGAAGTGCCATTTAGTATGTGAATGAGCGAGAAGATCGAATGAAGACTTGTAATGTAGAAAAATAAAATTTAACTATAGACTAGTTTAATAAACGGAATGTATCCTTAGTGGCGAATAAAAGTCACTCTTGTAAGATGGAATGAATAATGTATTATCATTATTTTTAATGAAAGGAGTTATAAGGTTTTAAAACCTGGGAATTTAGAATGTATGTTGTTATATTTCAGTATATAATGATTTATGTTTGGATGAATGATGTACTCCTGACGTACGAAATTCGGGTGTGAAGATAGACTGGATTTCGGGGCATTACATTTATTGCTTTATATATATATATATGTATATATATATATATATATATATATAACTATTCAAAGCATTTTGCACATATTGCTTCATCATGTGAGCCTAGGAATCATGTGATCACAGATTCAGTTCCTGCATCTAGATTCGGTTCCCATGATGGACATTTTCAGCTGCTACCTGCTTGTAAATTATTCATGATGTTTGAATATCCTTAGATGGCTTTCATGCCCACAAGGAATTTGGAAATACTATGTATATTATTTTCTCGAAGATGCTTCGCATCTCAAAAATAATAAAAGCAATCAAGCCAAACACATAATAAAATTGAAGTATCAAAGGCCTCAATTACAATTGAGCACAAGGGTTTGAAAAACTTGTTTTACAAAACATCATTGCTATATCTTGTTAAAATTGAACTTTCATACAAAATTCAAACCCTTTGTGTATAGGTGCAAATGAGGCATAGCACTACTTCTAGACAACAGCACATAGACCTACACATACACACACACATTCAGATAAAAGTTTAAATTGAAAAGTGGTGGTAACCGTGTCACCACGGTAGTCGGAGGGTGCCTAACACCTTCCCTCCGCTTAATCAAGCCCCCAGACCCTAAAGAATCTCGGTTTCACAGAGCAGTTAAGCAGTGTTATATTAGTAGGTCTATGTGCAAACAATTTCTTAGTTGAGTTGGTGCAACCATTTAAAAATAATAATTGATGACTTTTACAGTCCAATTGTCGACATATATATGTCAGACCTTTTCAAACTTTTTTTTTAAAACAAATCTCACCTGACATGAGAACAACAAAAGACAATAACAGAAAGGGATAAATAAAAATCACGACGCCGACAAGTGGGGACTCTGCTGCGGACATCCACTAAGAGGGCTGAAGCCGCTATTTTAAAGCTTTTCAAAAACATTTTATCTATTTGTGTATAGATGTTGCATTTACATTTGAATGGATGTGTACTAATACATTTACTTACTGCACTTAGTGCTTCATACTATATCTGCCTGTGATATTAGTGCTTTGCACATGTCATCATTTCTATACGGTGAGACGTGTTGTATGTGAATGTATGTTGTGTGGTCCCTTCACTAGGAGGCTATCCTGTCGGTGTTTGATTACTGGGCTCGTAGGGAGACTAATTCCAACTAGGCTCAGGAAAGGCACCACCCAAATTCGCTCCAGTTGAAAGACCAGATTAATTTCCCGTCACATAAATTGCGATGATCTGGGAACCTTAATGCCAAAAAGTTGCGAGAGTAACCTAAGATAGGTCAGCCTCTGATAAACCAAACGCGGAGGGAAGTCTCTTCATACCTTCCCATTTCAATTACTTGTAATTTCATTTCCATGTCAATCTCAATGGAAAGTATAAAGGAATATTTGGTACATGCATTCCCTTTTATATCAAAAACTGTCATGATATTTTGTCATGTAAACAACTTACTTCCGTTTTGCAGGATAATACTCCTAAAATGGACACATTATATAGCATGTAACATTTCTACATTCCCTAAGACTAAACTACATAAGTATTTTTGTAGAGAAGCAATTGGTCTGGTAACCCGTTCCAAGTCCAAAAAGGCAAAAAGCCTATAACCAAGCATGGATACATCTGGTCAACCTAATCCTACTGATGTCTCTTGTGTGGAGTTCGATGGATTAAGAAATCAAATAACATAGTTGGTTGTTCTGCTCAAAGAAATACACAAGTCCACTCAGGGTCCACAAATACCCATACATACAGAATCCTCTATAGATGTAGGAACCAAGGGTCCGGACAAAGAAGTTCAAGTACCTGAGTCTCAGTTGGACAAAACCAACAAAACCCATGAAATCACCCATCTCAAAGAAGATCTAGACACCCGTGATATTAGCAAAAAAAAGTCCTTCAAATGGAAGAGACCATTCGGTCTATCAAAGGGATTGGAGCACACGGGAGTGTTTCATATAATTACCTTTGCATATTTCCTTGGGTTCATCATCCAGAGAAGTTCAAGACTCCCGATTTTGAAAAGTATGATGAATTGGGAGATCCTTACACACATTTGAAGGTATTCATTGGAGAACTCAGATTTTATGTCGACGATGAAAAGATCAGAATGCAGCTATTTCAGAAAAGTCTAACTAGAGAAGCCAAAGCATGGTATACCAAATTAGAAAACTCCAAGATTCATAGCTGGGAGGAGCTAGGCCACGCCTTCCTCATCCAGTACAGTTTCTAAACTCAGATGGCTCCACACCGATATCAAATTACCAAGGTCAAGAAATAAGTCAATTAGTCTTTCAGAGAGTATGCCCAAAGGTGGAGGCACCTTGCCGCTCAAGTTATTCTATCTATGATTGAGTTTGAATTACTGATGACCTTTATAGACAATCAAGAAGCTCCTTTCTATGAGAGGGTCTTAGCTGGCAGAGGCAAACCATTCTCTAAAATTATCAAACATGGAGAAATGGTTGAGATGGGACTGAAGTCTGGGAATATTCAAGACCTTACCGCATTAAAAGCTATAGTTGAACACATCAAGTCTGGAAGTTATAGAAACAACCCCAAGAGGGTCCATAAGAAGAAAAATGAGGATGTTTCCTTGATACTACAAGGACAAAAAGGTAGTCAGAACATTCCTATTCAGACGAGAAACTACTCCCTTTTTCAAGCACAGTCTTCAAACCCGCCATTGCTAAAAGGTGGAGAAGTCAGACGCACTCGAGTGTTCACATCCTTAGGGGACTCACTCGAGAACATTCTCAAACTTCTGACAACTCAGAAGTAAATTACTTATCTTCTTCCAGCAGCCTACCCGAGTGGAAAGGGTTTTAATGCTAATAAGAAGTGTGCTTATCATACTGGAGCTCCAGGTCATGACACCCAGGATTGTTGGGCCCTGAAGCACAAAATCCAGGATTTAATTGACAATGGTGAGATTGTGGAAACCAAACCCGACCAACCCCATGTGCAAGAAAACCCTCTCCCTCAACATAAGGAAGAAGATGTTAACATGATTAGTTGGAGTAGAGGACAGAGTTCCCATTATGTTGGTGGATCATCCCAAACGAGTAAGGATAATGTTAACAAATGGGATTATGCACAGTTCCAGTTTATGATGGAACAAAAAATGAAGGCTCTTAGCAAGCAAGTCAACCAATTGGCATAACTGGTGGTTCATTAGCACCTAGTCAAATGTCAATTATTCAGCCAGGAGCATGCTATCCTCCTTCCTCTTATTACAAGTACTCCACCACTTATTCCAGGAGGTGAAACCTTGGAGGATAAAATTGTAAAAAGAGCAAAAGCTAAGGCTCGTCTGGAGTTCGCCAATAAAAGGGAATTCACCTATTTAGGCCAACCGATGGAAGAGATATTACAAATGCTGATCAATGAGGGAAGAATAAAAACTTTATTACCTCCAATCAGCTCCCGCTCAAGACAATTTGATTCTAATGGAGTATGCCAATACCACTCCCACTCTCACGATAATAGCACTAAGGAATGTTGGGCACTCCGCTATCTTATTCAAAACCTGATTGACAGTGGAGTCCTGTAGATGGCAGACAATAACGTTGTATTACTTGAGACTGGGGACACATTTCCTACCAAATGGAAGGATGTCATAGCAATTGTATCCTCTGAGGAAGATTTGGCTTCCATATCACGTACAATACAACCAATTCAGCTCAAAGGTGTTGAAAATCCTTTGAAAGTGGCTACGCCAAAGCCAATCATATTGCCATTCAGGCCACAAAATCTGGTTGTCAGCCTCAAGAAAGTGGCATGGATATATGGAGAGGCTGGAGGATCTACATCCAATACAACTATTGCAGTGTCGAAAGAGAATCAACTGTACCTTCCCCATCGGGTGATGAAGCCTACCATCAAGTCAAAGGGAAAAGTTCCCACAGAGAAGATTGAAGAATTACTCTGTACTATGGGACACAATGAAGTCAAGGTGGTTTTAAGCTTGAAAGAAGCTCCACAACAGATTTCTATATTGGACATGGTTTTCTCATCAGAAGATCACATGAAGATCTTACTGAGAGTCTTAGAAGAAGCCCACTTACCAAAAACAGTGGATGTTGAAGAGTTCCATCATCGGGTTGATCACATGTTCAACAGTAATGTGATATCCTTCACCGATAATGACATACCTCCCGAAGGGACGAGTCACTACAAACTGTTACACATAACGGTTATGTCTTCAGAATATACGATGGGAGGAGTTCTTAGAGATGGGGGATCATCCTTAAACATCTGCCCTTACGCCACCTTGGAGAAAATGAACATCAATCTCAACAGGATTCGAAGCAGCCATACAATTATCAAAGCTTTTGATGGATCCAGACGAAATACTGTAGGAGAGATTAAACTATCATGGAGATTGGTCCACATATATTCTGCGTATCCTTCCACGTGCTTAAGATCACTATAGGATACAACCTACTTTTTGGAAGACCGTGGATTCACATGGCTAGAGTCGTCCCTTCCACCTTTCCTCAGCAGCTCAAATACATCATTAACAGTAGCCTGTTCACTATTAATGCTGAGCCAGAATGTCCTATACAATGTGACATACCACTCATCAGTTTTAATGCAGAATTTAAGCCTATAAGCTTCCAGGCCCTTGTTGGGGCGCCACCTCTAAACCCAGAGTTTCTACCGAGGTAATGTCGGCAAGTCAAGGGATGATATCCTTGGGTTTTCAGCTTAGACAAGGGTTATGAAAGGATCATTAGGGCATCAAGCACCCAGTTCAAATTCCCATTCAAACAAGGACAACCGTGCTATGGTATTCTTCTTGGTCCACTCACAGGAATCCTCACAAGCACAAACAGATTCCTTCATCTTCAGCTACACGACGATTATCTCAACCTACAGATGCTGAGCCGGTACGACCTTTATTAAAGGTTTTTGCCTATGTGGTAGCTATATTGTTTGCTAAGCCGATACCAGTCAAATGATAGGAAGTCTTGACTCTAAACCTTGTGGCAGAGGAAAAGGATCGGAGACGTAAATAAGACATTGTAAGGCGATTGTCAAACATGCGCGTCATAGTCCATATAGAAGGTATGAACAAAGACATTCCTGATGATGATTGTCCAGACATTATGTTCATCATTCAGGAGAAGGAGGATGACAACAACCCCTTCATCACTGTTATCCACCAGGACTTCACCCTTGGCAATTGGAGCACCACTCCTTGCATTTGCTGACAAGGGTAAAAAGGGTAGAAACTCCCTCTGCCCTATAGATAACTATAACTGCTTACTTTTGATGTAAAATATTAGCAGTTGCTTTTGTCATTTCATGCTAACACTTTGTCTGATTGAACATTTTCATATATTAAGTGAAAGCATTTCGTTTCAGGACTCTAAATTTAGATGTGCCTAAACTTGCTAATGAGGTGCCTATTCTCTCCACAAGGACTATAACTTTGATGTAAAGTTGGACTCAGACTTGATGTAAATACAAGAGGACTATGAGATACCTAAGGAGATTAAAGAATGGGTCGAAGATAAACCCAAGCCAAATCTTAATCAAACAACCACTTTTAACCTTGGAACCTCAGAAAGCCCCAAACAAATTCAAGTTGGTACGGACCTTACTCCAGATCAAAGGAATGACATGGGTACTCTATTGACCCAATTCCAGGATGTGTTTCCATGGTCTCATGAAGATATGGATTACAGGGAAGGTGCGAGTTTGCATGGATTACAGGGATCTGAACAAATCTTGTCTTAAAGATAGCTTTCCTATGCCATTCATCCATATACTCATTGACAATATATCTCAATATGACATGTACTCCTTTGCTGATTGTTTTATGGGGTACCATCAAATCATGGTTGCTGAAGAGGATCGTGAGAAAATTGCATTCATCACTCCTTGGGGAACCTTTTGCTATAGACGGTTGTCGTTTGGCCTCATCAATGCCGGAGCTACCTACCAGTGAGTTATGATGGATCTTTTCTATAATCTAATGCACAAAGATATAGAAATCTAGGTGGATGACATTATTGTCAAGTCCCAAAAGGGAGGAATACAACCTAGATCCTCTCAAAAAGCTCTCCAATAGATTGCGTAAGTACAACTTGAAGTTGAATCCAGTTAAATGTGCCTTTGGCATGAAATCAGGAAGTTCCTAGGATTCTTAGTCAGCCACAAAGGAATTGAGTTGGATCCCACCAAAATCCAGGTCATCACGGAAAAGCCCATACCTCAGACAGAGAAGGAAATACGGGGATTTTTTGGAAGAATCAACTTCATCAACCGATTCATTTCCCAACTCACAGCAACTTGTGAGTCTATCTTCAAGTTGCTAAGGAAGAACTCGTCCATGAAATGGAATGATGAGTGTCAAAAAGCCTTCCTTACAATCAAAGTGCAACTAGTCAAAGCACCTGTTTTGGTACCTCCCAGGGATGGTGTTCCCCTATTCATGTACCTGTCAATCATTGACAATGCCATGGGTTGTATACTGGGATAAAAATATGATAGAGGCCAAGAAAGAGCTATTTATTATCTCAGCAAAAGGTTCAGTAGCAATGAACATAATTACACTCTGATTGAGAAAACTTGTTGTGCTTTAGCATGGGCTTATATGAGGTTACACCATTACCTCCATGGTCACATAACCCATCTCATATCCTGCACGGATCCTCTCAAGTATGTTTTTAGCAAACCCATGTTGAACTTTCGATTGTCCAGATGGCAGTTGATCCTACTGCAATTTGACACAGTCTACGTGACTCAAATGTCTGTCAAAGGTCAATGAATTGCGAATTAACTGGCCGTCGCACCTTTAGGGGATTTCAAACCCTTAGAAACATACTTTTTTCGATGAAGGGGTAATGACAATTCAGCTACACCGTCAGGACAATACACACCAATCACGAAAGATGTATTTTGATGGAGCTGTAAACATGGAAGGTTCTGGGTTTGGAGCAGTTCTAGTATCTACTACGGGGGAGCAGTATCTCGTCGCTATCAAATTGTAGTTTGTCAACACCAATAACATAGCTGAGTATGAAGGCTGTATCATGGGGTTGAAACGTGCCCAATCAATGGGCATCAGACGGTTAACTGTCTTTGGAGATTCCGAATTAGTATTCAGACAAACTAAGGGGATCTATCACACCAAAGAGCTACATTTACTACCTTACCATTGGCAGGTTATACAGATGGCTTCGGAGTTTGAAAAAATAACCTTCCTCCACATTCCTCTGAATAGGAATGACTTTGCGGATGCGCTACCAAATTTGGCCTCCTTGATTAACATACTTGACAAGGAAGACATGCCAAACATCACATTTACCTTGCAAAAGGCTCCAACCTATGGGAACTACATCGGAGAAGTATTAGATAAGTTACCTCCTGTCTAACACCCTTAGTATCAACATATCAAAGAGTATCTACGAGATGGATCTATACCCGCTGAGGCGAGTGCTGCTGAAAGAAAGAGGATCCATCGAATGGCTATGAAATTCTACTTGAGCGGGGACGCACTCTACAAAAGAGATTCAAGATTAGGTCTCCTCAGATGTCTGGACAAAGACCAAGCTCAGAGGCTCATGAATGAAATCCATTGTGGAGTATGTGGCCTACATATGAGTGGCCCTCTACTTCTCAAGAAAATCCTAAGAATAGGGCATTACTGGCTCTCTCTCAAGGCTGACTATGATGATCACGTCAAGAGATGTTACCAATGCCAAATCTATGGGAATGCTATCCACGCCCCTCCAATGGAATCCAGAATATGAGTTCGCCCTGGCCCTTCTCAATGTGGGGAATGAACGTAATCGGGCCCATCGAGCCCAAAGCCAGTAATGGGAATCAGTTTATCTTTACCATACCAAGTGGGTAGAAGTAGCCTCCTTCCCCAAGGTTACTAAAGAAGTTATCATTAGTTTCATCAGAGAGAATGTCATTTGTCGATATGGACAACCAGAGGTGATTGTGTCAGACAACGCCAAAAACCTTAACAACCAAATGATGGAGGAGTAATGCATTAAATTCCACATCAAACATCTCAACTCCGTCATCTATCATCCAAAGATGATTGGTGCTTTTGAAGCGACCAATAAGAATATCAAAAAGATCATGCAAAAGATGTCCGTTAATCACAAAGGATGGCCTGACTTGTTACCTCTGACTCTATTAGCCTATAGAACATCAATGCGCACTTCCACTGGGCAACCCCCTACTCATTAACCTATGGAATGGAAGTAGTGCTCCACATAGAAGTGGAAATGGAATCCCTCAGAGTGTTGATAGACGCTCAGCTGGATGAAAACCAATGGTTATAAGATAGGTATCACCAATTGTCTCTAATAGATGAAAGGCAAACTGCTGCCATCTTCCATGGTCAATTATACCAACAAAGGATCGCCAGATCCTATAACAGAAAAGTCCTGCTAAGGTAATTCAAAGAGCATGACTTGGTCTTGAAGAAAATTCTTGACAACCATGATAAATCCAAAGGAAAATTCACCCCAAACTGGGAAGTCACGTTTGTTGTCAAGGAGGTATTGACAGTAGGAGCTCTCAGATTATAGGAAATGGACGGTGATGAATTTCTGCAACTCATTAACTCAGACACCGTGAAATGGTACTATGTCTAAAGTTACCAAGAAGCTAACATCCTAGTTTTGGATCACTAGATCCCCAGTCAGTTCAGGTTTTCAAAAACCCTTCGCTGCGTACAACTTTCTTTCACATCCATTTGCCCCATCAGGGATAAATAAACCTTTTAAACCAGCAGCCTGGTTTCAGATCATCAGATCCTTCACTCAAATCAAGTTTTCAAAACCTTTCACACCTTCAGTTTGTACCACTCGGGATAAACATTTCATACCTTCAATTTTGTCCCATCAGGTATTAAACTTTTCACATATTCAGTTTTTCCTGTACATAGGATCAACCTTTTCATCTGCAGTCTTCCCTGTACATGGGGTGAACTACGAAGACCTAATCTCCCCAATACACGGGAGTACATAGGAAGACATTTTTATGGTCCGGTCTCACCATAGAAAAAAACAAAAAAATCTCTACACCCTTTTCATATAAAACTTTAAACCTTTTACACCAGGTTCAAACTATGCAGACTTGATCTCCTCTTCAATGGTTCGGTCTTACCCCTACCAAAATACAAAAACTTATCAATGGTACTGGGATCATCCTTTAATCCACCACACTTCACTGGATTAAACTAAGGGATGTAATTACCTGGTCTCCCCACACAAATGGGAGAATCGGCTACCATCTAAGTTGCGATTGAATCCTCAAGGAGAAACACCAATCTAGAAGAGATGGAACTACATGGGCTCCCTCATACAAAGGAGTTCTGGTGACAATCTATGGTGCGGTCAACCTCAGAGAGGAAAGCCACACTCCTCTCCATAACCACATACATAAACTTGTCCCCAAGACATTGATTTCAAAATCTCATAACTTCTTCGTTATAACTCAGAACGAGGTCATTCCAAAGCCATTCTCTTCCTTATATTATGTACTTCAACTACCCATGGACAGAACATTCTAAATCCATTAACATGCCATTCTATTAGCTTAATCTTTTCTCTTCGTTCATTTTTATGTTATTAACGTTCTTTGTTCGTTCGTTCGTAATTCGGGCATCCGAACTCGGAATTCATTCATTCTTGAGTCCACGACTCACCTTTTATATGTTCTCTTACATTCTTATGAAACCAGACACGTTCGGGTTCATTTACTAACTTTCTAATTTTCGTTCTTCTTTTACGAATTTTCGCCATAACTTCGTTATAGCTCAATTTTAATCCGTTCATCATGAACGTTTCTAACGTCCCTAACCATGCAATAAGCATCTAACTTATAAGCGATGGTTTTAAACTTGTCCATCAACAACAATTATCCTACGATGGTTTTAAATTTATCCATCAACAACGTTCTTCGCGTTCTTCACGTGTTCTTCGCGTTCTTCGTTCGTTCTTCATTTTAATCGATATTTTGGATTACGATTTTACTTTTTATTAGAATTTTATGTTATAGAACATCATTCCTTACTTATTTCACCTACTCGTTCATAAGATTCATTCGGATCGCTCAAAATCCTTATAAATCTTATACTTCCTTAAGAAATTTATAAACTAAATTCCTAATTCTTATTTCTTCGTTTTCTCATGATTTCAACCATATGAAATCATTTCTTAACTTCATCTACTTCTTATCTTCATTAAGTTATGTTTTTGAACATATTCAACTTAAAGAATATTAGAAGAAACTAGGATTTAGATTACCGTTCTTCTTTAATCTCCTTCCGTCGGACAAAGCGGGCACTCGACTAGCTTTTCCTCATTCCTCTTCCTCTTCTTCTCCCATCCGAATTCTTTCTTTCTATCTCTCAAGTGTTGGTTGAAATTTCAAACCAAACAAATGAGCTTAAGTTTTGTTTATATAGAAAACCAAGGCTAGGGGTATTTTGGTCATTCCTCCCCACCTCCTTACTATACATGGCTTAGTCACCAAGTTTACTTGGCCACCACCCTTACTTGGTGGCCAACTGGCCACACCACATGCCCATGGGTCTCCCCTATGGGTTTCCCCATGGGTTTTACTCATCCGATGACCCATCGGTTCGATCCTCGGTTTATTTTCTTGGTTTGGGCTTAATTAAATCTAACACTGGGCCTTACATTAATTCTTACTTTGCCTACCCTAGGCTTGATTACACATTCCATTGGGCTTGATATAATCCAAGTCCACTTGGATTCTACAAAGTGCATGAACTCAAAGTCCATTTAGACTAATCGTATTCTACGCATTCCATTCCCGTATTCTCGTATTCTCTTCGTATATCGTTCGTAAGATATTCGTATTATATGTCGTACTAATCTTCGTACTATACTCGTATAATAACTAATATTATACGCATATTTCTCATGCATAATAACTATAGTTATTATACGAAATCATTAAATTCTCGGAACTCACGTTCCCTAACCCTTAGGTTTTAAGTCCGCAGGTGAAAACTTCGTTTTTTCCATAACTGAAATATTATTGAATATTCCATCTCGTCTCAGAATTCTATCGTTACGCATTTCTCGGAAATTCAAAATAAATCTCCGAGCAGAAACAGATGAATAGTGCCTATTTTGTCTTTTCCCCCAAAAATATTTTTGTTCCCGAATTTTTTTTATTTTCGTCTTGAAAATTCTTACTCTGCTCGGCCTAGCTCAGTAATTTAATCCTCCCGATTAATAATCATTCTAGGTTATAGAATGATTAATAAACACATAGGACAAAATAGTATTAAAAAAAATTCATTTTATTAATAACTAATTCTTTAAACTTAAATTATGGACAATCCGATTTTTCGGGTTGTCACATTCTTCCCTCCTTATAAAAATTCCATCCTCGGAATTTCTTAAAACCAAACCCTTATCCGGGTTCTCACATTCACCCATTCTTCACAGAATTTCATCCTCAAAATTTTAGCTTACCCATTTTCTCAACTTCTCTTCAAAGAAGTTCTTATCTTTCATACATTCCCTACCCTTCATAACTTATCAAGAATCATGAAGTGAAAGGAATAAATAGGAATATAAAGATTCCTTTAAATCATTTGATTCTTTTGCTGAGGGGTCAAGTCGACCATGAACTCTTACTAGGTTAAACAGCCTTTCGCCGTAAACCTTTCTTTCCACGGTAAGTTTACAATCACAAAGAAGGTAAACTACCTCTTCCATACGTAGGTGATCAACCTATCGTATAACCCCATTTCGGAGTATGTTCACCTCATACTTAATCATTAGATTCCTTACCAAAATAATTTGGTTCGGCATAAATATTCAAAGAAAGCTCGATTTTCTTTTAATCATGACATACCATTTGTCTTAGCCAAATCAAATAGCCTCGACCATACACATAAATTGGACATCAACTTGAAACATTCGTCTAGTCAACTCAATTGACATCAACTACTTCTTTAAATTCTTTCACAATACATCAAAACATTTTATGACGTCATGATACCGCACTTTTCATAGTACGTTGAGGACTTCGTCAGTTTATGACTTCGTCATTATACATCATACCATAGTAGGTTATTGATCCTAAGATCAAATCCAACACTAGGTTTAATTGCATTAATAACTCCATCCTTTTACCATCCTTGCATCAAATGCACTGATGATATAAAATTCATTTTGATATTTCAAATCAATTTCTGTCTAGCCGAAACAATTAGCATAGACATACCAAGAATAGTTCTTTTAAAATCCATTGGTTCAAAAAACTGAACTAATTCTTTCATTTTCAAAACGCGCACATCAGCACGATTTCAAGAAACTTCGAAATCTAGCATAACTAGATGACTTGGAATATCCTATTCTCCATCTTCCTTCATTGTCTTACTTGTGACAATACTTAATCTTCTCTAGCACCTTCAATGCTAAGTCTACTGAAAATAACTCATTTTTAGTCTACACATTCCTATACCTTAGTACAGTCCATCAACTTACTACACATTATGAGTTGAGAAACTTTCCACAATAATATGAGTTTAAGAACTATCCCAGACAGACCATAGGCGTCCATTCGTTGAGAAGATCAAAAACATACCTTATGATTATGAGTCACGAACTTACCATAAGTATGAGTTTCAAGAACTCACACCTTATCTTACCGTTCTCTACCTATCAAGTATATACATGAGAAAAGATTCAACTTCTCGTCATATATATCTTGACAGCGCGACCAATTCAAATGATTATCACTATATTAAACTGAGCAGTTGTTACACCAAGCACAAACCTCTGCCCATAACAAAGGTTTATACAACTCAGCTATCACATGAGTCCTCAATTGAAATTTTTACAACTTCTAACTTTCACTTTACTTAATATGAATTTTTTTTAATTCGTATGCTATCCTTCACAACTCAATTTGAGTTCTTCTTCCCGTACTACTTCGTAGCACCATTCATTCATAGCATTAGCTATGAATCATCCATCATTTAACAGATCATCTATTACTATGATTCACTATGATCACGTGGTGATCTTCTTATCCTTCTATCTACGATTATAGTCTTAGGTACTCATACCTAAGATTTATAACCTATTAGCTTTGAAACCAATTTGTAACGCCCCGAAATCCGGTCTATTTTCACATCTAGATTCCGTACGTCACGATCCCATCTTCTTCCAAACATACATCATTATATAGCTAAATATAATAACATACATTCTCAAATCCCAGGTTCTAAAACTTTATAACCTCTTTCGTTACAAATAATGATAATTACATTATTCTTTATCTCTTACAAGAGTGACTTTTATTCGCCACCAAGGATACATAACCATTCATTAAACTATCCCATAGCTTAATTCTATCATTCTATATTACAAGTCTTCGCTTGATCTTCACGCACATTCATTCACGCACAATACTCAATCTTCTCTAGCACCTTCAATGCTAAGTCTACTAAAAACAACGTGTTTTCAGTCTACACCCTCCTATACCTTAGTACAGTCCATCAACTCACCACACATTATGAGTTCAGGAACTTTCCATAATAATATGAGTTTAAGAACTATCCCGCATGGACTATAGGCGTCCATTTGCTGAGAAGTTCAAAAACATACCATATAATTATGAGTCACGAACTTGCCATAATTATGAGTTTCAAGAACTCGCACCTAATCTTATCGTTCTCTACCTACCAAGTATATACATGAGAAAAGATTCACCTTCTCGTCATATACATCTTGATAGCGCGACTAATTTCAATGATTATCACTGTAATAAACTAAGTGGTTGTTGCACCAAGCACAAACCTCTGCCCATACAAAGGTTCATACAACTTAGCTATCACATGAATCCTCAATTGAAATCTTACAACTTCTAACTTTTTCTTTCCTTAATACAAATTTTCTTTAATTCGTAGGCTATCATTTACAACTCAATTTGAATTCTTCTTCCCGTACTACTTCGTAGTACCATTCATTCATAACATTGGCTATAAATCATTCATCGTTTAACAGCTTATCTGTTACTACGATTTACTATGATCACGTGGTGATCTTCTTATCCTTCTCTCTACGATTATAGTCTTAGGTACTCATACCTAAGATTTATAACCTATCAGCTCTGATACCAATCTGTAACATCGTGAAATTCGGTCTATTTTTACATCCAGATTTCATACGTCACGGTCCCATCTTCTTCCAAACATACATCATTATATAGATAAATATAACAACATACATTCTCAAATCCCAGGTTCTAAAACCATATAACCTCTTTCATTACAATTAATGATAATTACATTATTCTTTACATCTTGCACGAGTGACTTTTATCCGCCACTAAGGATACATAATCATTCATTAAACTATTTTATAGTTTAATTCAATCATTTTATAGTACAAGTCTTCGCTTGATCTTCACGCACATTCATATAATGAATGACACTTCTTCTGGATACCGATCAGCTTGATCTTTATGGGATCCTTAAGTTCTTCTAACATCGTATGCTGAAAATGTTTTTATTTTAAGCAAGTGTGAGCATTCAATTGCCCAGTAAGTCATAATAGTTGAACAAACAACTTTAAGGATTCAAACATTCTTTTAAGACCTCAATAACCGAACAAAGGTTATTGTGACGCCCCCAAAATAGGTACACATCACCTATTCTGAGTCGCCAAATACATGGTACATAATACAAATACAAACTAATTATACAACAGTCGTGTAAAATACGACAAAACATATGTTGTGAGTTTTAATACAAATATTATCATCTAGACAATATCCACACTCAATGGAGTCCTCATTACATTTTTTATTACACTATTTCACAGAATAGTGAGTACTACTAATGCACCATCTAGGACCATCACTCTGTTCTCCGACTAGCCCCAGCTACGTTCTCATTTCCTGAAGAGAACAATGAAAGAAAGGGTGAGCTCAACTAGCCCATTAAGAAATATTATGACTAAGATAATACAGAATAAATTATCGTTAGACTTCAACAGTGTTAAACTGATACAATATAACAAACATCAAGTTTAATCTGCAATGAACAAGCAATCCATTAGAAGAGTCAAGTCACGTAATAAAGTCTATTATCTTCTATGATTTAAAAGGTTTTTCATCACTTTTATCGCTGAGACTCAGCTTAATAAATAATCCACATTATCAAATCATCCCTGCACTACAGGACAAGGATATTCTTTAGTATCACGACCACAAATTATCCATGCACTACGGGCCAAAGATAATCGTGTTTTCATCAACGGTCCTGATCATGCCATAAAACAATTCATCTTTGCACCCTTGGTAGAAGAGAATCCATAGCCATAATCATACCAAAAACTGTCCATCAATGCATTACGGGCCAATGAGGATTTTTTCCACATCATTTGTAACATTACGGTCATGATTATACCGAATAATCCCTGGTCATAATCATACCAAGTCCATCTATGCACTACAGGCCACAGATGACTTTCAACATAATATAAACATGATGATGATGACAATGATATAATAATTCAATAAAACAATTTCAAGAATTAATTTATCCAAGAACCAATAACGTCCAAATTGTCAACATGATACTTCTTTGTAGAGTAAAATTCAAGAATTCTCAGAAGAATATTTCCATGAAAAGATACTGGATGAAGTGCAAATATCAAGGATATTCCACTAATTTCATGGAATATAGAAGCCAAAACTTTAACCAACTAAATATAGTTGAATATATAAAACTGCAAATGGATTTTCGCCGTCATGCGGTAATCCAACAAAATATTAAAAAAATAGGACCAGGTCATGCGTAAACGCACAGACAGGATATTCCAACAGCATAATAAATAATGGAACCAGGTCATGCGTAAACGCACTGACAGGATGTTCCACGATAATAATAAAGAATATAATAATAAATAATGGAGCCAGGTTAGGCGTAATACGCACCGACAGGATATTCCAACAGAATAATAAAGAATGGAATAACAGAAGAATTTCACCATGTATGCGGTACTTCGCATAAACAGGTTATTCCAACATAATAATAAAGAATAGAATAACAGAAGAATTTCACCAAGTATAGGGTAGTCCGCATATACAGGTTATTCCAACAAAATAATAAAGAATGGAATAACATAAGTTCTCTTCATGAATATAAAAGAAATAATACCCCTTACGGGTACAACAAATAATATCCCTTACCTTTGAAAGAAGAGTACTCCGACTGGTAGGGCGAGGATATACTCGAAGAAAACTTGCACTATGCTCAAAGCATTCTTAAACTCTAAAGAAATACGCTCAAGATTATAGAAGAAGAACTCTCTCTATAGTTTCTCTCTCTAGAGTTTAAGTGAATTCGTAAGAAATAATGAAGGAATGAGCTTCTATTTATAAGAGAATGTACTGCATAGTAACTAATTCATAAACGGTCCAGATTGATTTACTTTTAAACGGACGGTCCAGGTTGATTTAATAAAATATTCTAATAAAACAAAATCTTTTAAATAAAATATAATATATTCTATATATAATCTAATAAAACGAATAACTTTATAAAAGTATTATGTTTTATATAAAAAAGATTTTACTATGAAAAACACTATGCAGACACTATGCAATACTATGCATAATAAAATATAATATATTCTAATTATTGTCTAATAAAACAAATAACTTTATAAAATTATTATGTTTTATATAAAAAGATTTTACTATGCAAAACACTATGCATAATAGAATAGAATATATTCTATTTATTGTCTAATAAAACGAATAACTTTATAAAAGTATTCTGTTTTATATAAAAAGCTTTTCTATTTTATTACATTAATAATACATAATAAAACAAAACTGAGTGACTTATCACGTAAGCATTAATAATCAACACCGTATGCTACTATGCAACCACGCGTATTATTATACTTTTACTACCGAGTAGTTCAATAGTATTAACGGTAAAACTTCCGCCGTTATTTTCATAAAATACTTTTGTCATTTTCTGAATCCGACAATAATTCTGTTGCGGGGTCCACCAATGATTGTGTCGTTGTACGAATATTCCCTGATAAAACGAATATTCCCTGACCAATCGAATATTATATAATAACTTGCATACTTTGCAAAATTTATAAATATTATCCACAACTATAACATTATATCAAATCCACACCATAATATTTTAAAAAAATATTCGAGAAAATTAAATATTTATTCATAACATCTGGGGTCTCACAATCTCCCCTCCTTATGGAATTTCGCCCTCGAAATTTACGTACGTACCTGGTATGCTGAAGAGGTGAGGGTACCTTGACTTCATTTCAGATTCTAACTCTTGAGGTATAACCTTTGAGTGTCAAATATAATCCTTCTTATCCAAGATTTTAACACGTATCTCCTCATACGTTAAATCATCCGCTATCTCGTCCGGTTCTAAATTAATAATGTGGTTCGGGTCATCCATATATTTATGTAACATCGATACGTTAAAAATGTTATGAACACATGACATACTTGGCGGTAAAACGAGTCTATAGGTCACAGTTCCTACTCGATCGAGGATTTCAAATAGGCCAATTAAATAGAGGGTTTAGATTTCCTCTCTTCGTTGATTCTTGCTTCTAGAATAACGCCCTCTTGAACCTTCTTCAGTCATCAGCTCCGGGTGTGTAGCTTGAACGGATTTAACTTTATCAATTAAAGTCAATTCTAACCGTATATTTGTTATCTTAACGTGGGTTCCTAGAGTCTTTAACTCTATCTTCATCATTTGTAAGTCGTACGAAATGGGTCTTTGTGTTAACAACATCGCACTCGTAAATGCATACGATCTTCTACTCAACGTGTCAGCTACCACGTTCGCTTTTTCATGATGGTATTGAATGGTACGATCATAATCTTCAACAGCTCGAGCCAACGTCTTTGGCGCATGTTATGTTTACTTTAGTTGAAGACATATTTAAGGGTTTTAGAAATGGGTTTTGTACTGGGGTCAATACAAAATTTGATTTCATGCTCTAGGGTAGGCTAAGAAGTCATCAAGAATACGTCAGGAAATTTATTAACGATAGAAATATCATTCAAAACTGTGACTCTCATCCAAGACTTGGATAACATGTCACATTGATACCTATCAACTTGCCATCGTTATACACGGTTTCCCCTACAGAAAGTCTAGCTTCGGTGCATTCCACACAAGGAAGTCACCAACGAAAGGCTCGGGGCTCTTTACTTATGGCTTGATATGACAATGATTGACTTTAGTGGTTTGGTTACTTTGAATTTGCATAACATGTTGGTTAAGAGTATGAAAGCTAACAACCTTACAAAAAGCATGATGAGTAGTTAACCAATCGATTCCTAAAATCACATCAAAGGCAAGTATTTTCAAAGAGATATGATCGACAGGTAACGTGAAAGTGTTGATTTGAACAAGATTTATAAATAGTGGAGGTAACGAAGGTTTCTCCCAACTGAGTTTAAACAGATATATCAAAGTCTAACTTCTCCAGAGTTAACTTCAAACATTGAACACAACTAGGTGAAATAAAAGAGTGAGTAAAATCGGTATTTAACATGGTATAGACTTCACAAGAGTTTATGACTAACATGCCCGTGATAATTTTATTCAGGTTCATCGTCACGAAAAAAAATGCTCTCTCTTAAACTACCGGCTTTGGCTTGTCTGGGACATCCTTTGGCATCATTATCCCAGTTGGACTTGACTTCACCATATAACAAAATTGAGCTAGGTAACCTTCTCTTCCACAATTAAAACACGCTTTGGATTGCTACGTACAGTTTGGACGAATGTGTCCCTCCTGTCCACATTTGAAACATAGGACCGGTGGTCGTTCTTCTTCCTTTGAAACGGGTGCTGGTGCCGACGTCTTCACGTCATTGTTGAACCTTCTCTTCTTGAAATGTCCATTCTTATTATTTTGGCCATGATTACCACCGAAGTAGTTACCATTTCTGGCATGTTGATTCCCTCCATGCTTATTGTCACTGCTTTGATGACTGTTATCACCGGTATTATCATTTTGCCGGCTGCTCTCTTTTGGTTGGGTTGACTCATTATCGCGCTCCAATAACTGAGGCCTATTAACAACATCTGAATACAAACACAGTTTATGAGAGATAAGATATTGACGTATCTCGGGTTTCAAACCTCTTAGAAACATCTGTGTCATTCTCTCCTCATTATCAACCAAATGGGATGCAAACCGGGACAACTCGGCAAACTTAGCCTCGTATTGCGACACGGTCATATTGTTTTGCTCCAGCTTGATGAACTCCACCTCCTCCATGTGACGAATACTTTCGGAAAAGTACTTGTCATTGAACAGCTCTTGGAACTTCTCCCAAAACATCTTGAATGCGTCAGGCTGGGTACGTTTTACAGATTCCCACCAGTAATCTGACTCTTCACGCAACATAAAGGTGGAAAAGGGAACCTTTTTCTCCTCGGAGCATCCCAAGACATCAAATATCTTGATGATCTGCTTTAACCACGTCTCTACCTTAAGTGGTTCTGGCTTTCCCAAAAACACCGGTGGTCCCATCTCCTTAAATTGCTTAGCGGTGACCGACCGTGGGTTGCCATTATTTTTACCTGCATTATGAACAGGAGCCACCTTCGCCTGATGTTGCATGAATTCTAAAAAGCTCCTAAACGTAACGTCGTTCGTCAATTGATTAGTGTTGTTATTTACAGGAGGAATATCGCCATCCTGTTGCACATTGTCCTGATTATTGATTTGTGGAGACTCAACGGTCTCCTGTGCTCCATTGCTTATCTCAACATTTCAGATGCCATTTTCAAATACTGCCACAAAACAAGGGTTAATTAACATATCACATATTATCTCTATACTCTGACCGACCAATTAAATACCAAACAAACTTAGGTAGGTCATACTAGCGAAGGAATTCCCCGTCTCTCCTCTCCTAGTTCTTGTCTCACGTCTCAGCCAGGGATCATATCCCTAAGCTATGATACCAACTATGACACCCCCAAAATAGGTATACATCACCTATTCCAAGTCGCCAAATACATAGTACAGAATACAAATGCAAACTAATTATACAACAGTCGTGTAAAATACGACAAAACATATGCTGTGAGTTTTAATACAAATATTATCATCTAGACAATATCCACACTCAATGGAGTCCTCATTACATTTATTATTACACTATTTCACATAATAGTGAGGACTACTAATGCACCATCTAGGACCATCATTCTGTTCCCCGACTAGCCCCAGCTACGTTCTCATTTCCTGAAGAGAACAATGAAAGAAAGGGTGAGTTCAACTAGCCCAGTAAGAAATATTATGACTAAGATAATGCAGAATAAATTATCGTTAGCCTTTAACAGTGTTAAACTGATACAATATAACAAACATCAAGTTTAACTGCAGCGGAACAAGCAATCCATTAGAAGAGTCAAGTAGAGAATAAAGTCTACTATCTTCTATGATTTACAACGTTTTTCATCACTTTTATCGCTGAGACTCAGCTCAATAAATAATCCATATTATCAAATCATCCCTGCACTACAGGCCAAGGATATTCTTTAGTATCACGACCACGAATTATCCATGCACTACGGGCCAAAGATAATCGTGTTTTCATCAATGGTCCTGATCATGCCATAAAATAATTCAACTTTGCAACCTTGGTCGAAGAGAATCCATAGCCATAATCATACCAAAAACTGTCCATTAATGCATTACGGGCCAATGAGGACTTTTTCCACATCATTTGTAACATTACGGTCATGATTATACCGAATAATCCTTGGTCATAATCATACCAAGTCCATCTATGCACTACAGGCCACATATGAATTTCAACATAATATAAACATGAGGATGATGACAATGATATAATAATTCAATAAAACAAGTTCAAGAATTAATTTATCCAGGAACCAATAACGTCCAAATTGTCAACATGATACTTCTTTGTAGAGTAAAATTTAAGAATGCTCAGAAGAATACTTCCATGAAAATATACTGGATGAAGTGCAAATATCAAGGATATTCCACTAATTTCATAGAATATTGAAGCCAAAACTTTAACCAACTGAGTATAGTAGAATATATGAAACTGCAAATGGATTTTCGTCGCCATGCGGTAATCCACTTTGACAGATCATTTCCACAATTTAATAAGGAATGAATACAAAGGATCATTCACCATACATGTGATAATCCACATAGACAGGTTATTCCAACAGAATAATAAAGAATGGAATAACGTAAGAAATCACCATGCATGTGATAGACCGCATGCATAAAAGTTATTCCAATGAATATTAAAGAAATGAAACCAGGTCATGCATAAATGCACAGACAGGATATTCCAACAGAATAATAAATAACGGAACTAGGTCATGTGTAAACGCACCGACGAGATGTTCCAACAGAATAATAAAGAATGGAATAACAAAAGACTTCACCAGGAATGCGATAGATCGCAATGTATAAAGTTATTCCAATAGAATAATAAATAATGGAACCAGTCGTATTTAATACACCGGCCATGTGATATTCTAATGTAATAATAAAGAATGGAATAATAGAGAAATTTCACCATGTATGCGCAGATTAGATAAACAAAAGTTATTCCAACATAATAATAAAGAATGGAATAATGAAGAATTTCACCAAGTATAGGGTAGTCCGCAGATACAAAGTTATTCTAATGAATAATAAAGAATGGAATAATGTAAGTTCTCTTCATGAATACAAAAGAAATAATACCCTTTACGGTACAACAAATAATATCCCTTACCTTTGAAAGAAGAGTACTCCATTTGGTAGGACGAGGATATACTCGAAGAAAACTTCAGACTACGCTTCAAAGCTTTCTTAAACTCTAAAGAAATACGCTCAAGATTATAGAAGAAAAACTCTCTAAAGTTTCTCTCTCTAGAGTTTAAGTGAATTCGTAAGAAATAATGAAGGAATGAGCTTTATTTATAGGAGAATGGACTGCATAGTAACTAATTCATGAACGGTCCGATTGATTTACTTTTTTAAGCAGACGGTCAGTATTGATTTAATAAAATATTCTAATAAAACAAAATCTTTTAAATAAAATATAATATATTCTATTTATAATCTAATAAAACGAATAATTTTATAAAAGTATTCTATTTTATATAAAAAGATTTTACTATATACAAAATACTATGCAGCACTATGCAACACTATGCATAATAAAATATAATATATTCTAATTATTGTCTAATAAAATAAATAACTTTATAAAAGTATTCTGCTTTTATATAAAAGATTTTACTATGCAAAATACTATGCATAATAAAATAGAATATATTCTATTTATAGTCTAATAAAACGAATAACTTTATAAAAGTATTCTGTTTTATATAAAAAGCTTTTCTATTTTATTACATTAATAATACTTAATAAAACAAAATTGAGTGAGTTATCACGTAAGCATCAATAATCAATGCCGTGTGCTACTATTCAACCACGCGTATTACTGTACTTTTACTACCGAGTAGTTCAACAGTATTAACGGTAAAACTTCCGCCGTTATTTTCATAAAATACTTTTGTCGTTTTCTCAATTCGATAATAATTCCGCTATGGGTCCACCAATGATTGTCTTGTTATTAATATTCCCTGATAAAACGAATATTCCCCGACCAATCGAATATTATATAACAACTTGCATACTTTACAAAATTTATAAATACCACCCACAACTATAACATTATATCAAATCCACACAATATTCAAAAAAATTATTTCGAGAAAATTAAATATTTATTCATAAAATCTGTGGTCTCACAGTTATGAAGCATCTTGAATAATAGGAATAATCTCAATTCCTATCATTTTAAAACATTAGTCACATTCACTTTAAAAAAAACTTTCATTCTCTACTCTCTTTCATACACATTCTGTCTGGCTAAAATCAATAGCACGGACTTAATCAATAACGGTTCATGTATAAACAGAACAAGCTCATATTGAACAGTTCAGTAATAAAATAGTTCATATCATAGAAACAACAAAGTATTCACATTATGGTACAAGGCCTCATACGTTCTACCACCTTGTACAAATATCACACATTCACACATAGACAGAACTTCTCAAGTTCAACATCTGAGAAGTTTTAGAAACTAGCATTCATTTAAAATATGAATGAAGTTAGGAAACTTGCCTTACACACAACTACAGCTTATAGTTTACGCTGAACTTCTCATTCCAATTCCTATGTAGCATATAAGGAAATAACACATACACCAATTAGTCATATACTTGACTTTATGTATTGGTTTGCCTAACTTTACTTCTTAGGGTTCGCGCTCTTATAATCTAAGTTTACGCGACAAAATTCCTTTATCAGTTAACGGCTTCATGACATACGGAGATGTCTTACTTAATACGTTCATCATCTTCGATGATTTACATTCTTATCTTCTTATAACTCTCCTAAGACTCAGCACACATCGTGTCTTTGCCAGTAGTCCATATGGTACTCTGAGTGGTTTCCCACAAACAACCAACAAACAAGTTCCCGTCTCATCTACAATGCCCACACAGTGAGTTAGATCGGTTGCCAGTTTTGTATATACCTTCGCTCTATGAAGGAATTATTTAGCCCAGCTCCCATATGTCAACCATAGAAGGTTACGATTGTACTACAACCTAACTTATCTTAACTTATCCGAACTATTAAATTATAATGTTCGCTAAGTCAAATTCTTTTTCCTTATGTCTTTCTGGCAACTAAATGCCATACCTCGGGATTTATTCATCATCGTCTAAGTCATACAGTCTTTTGTATACTCAGAACGCTCATTCCATATTCATTCTATGCATTAATAGCGTTAACTATTTTACTTTACCTTATTCTTATCTTACAATGTCCTGTTCATTCGACACGGAACGTCTTCCAAGTTATAAACATTAACTCTGCTTATTTACGTTTTACGTACTTATCTTTAATCCAGCTTCTTCACCATTCACAGGTTTAATCATTGGTCTCCATTACCTTACGGTGAAACCATACACGGGGTGTAGGTTTTACCCGTTTAATATTTGCGTACACTTAACCTTTACGTCAGTTAAAGTGTTCAACGCTTACATTTCATTCTAACATTCTCATCCGACTCACATTCGGCTTTTATTAATCTTCTTACCTTTCTCTACGGCTTTCTTGATAATTCATATCTTACTTACTACCTTTGTCAACGTCTAGGCTATACAATCAATGTATACTTAGAACGTTCGCTCGGCGTGAATATGATACACGAGAATCATTTACGTATTCAACGTTTACGTTGTTCATCCCTTAATCTCACATTCAACCTTTACTTAAGGTTTTAATCGCTTTCATTCATTACTCGCCACCTGAACCCCATGTTCATTATTCTTTCTTAATGTCAAAGTCATACGGTTCGTTGTATACTAAGACCGATCACTCATCGCAATAGCTTTGCGTTCACAGTGTCTAAACGCTTTACATTCATCTCTCATTACCATGTCATAACATCAAAATATTATACATTACCATCGTCAATCAACGTCTAAGGAATCACCATTATAGCAATCCCTCACGTTCAATGATCGCGACTACGGTCCCGATATCGGTTATGTAACCCGCGTTTACATTCCTAATCTTTTACTATTGTTTAATCTTTTTCGTTCAAGCTTCATTAAAGGTTTAATACACTTGATTAACAGTTAAATTAGTTGAATTATATGTTCATATTTCTTTCTTGCACATCCCCCAGTAATTGAGCACTTAAAAGCTCATCACTGGGCATTGCCTCAAGACTTTGGCATTGCGGCCGAAGTCCTTCCCTTTCTTTTCGCTATGCGATGCCTCTCTTGATAGAGAGCCGATGGTCCGAGCTTTCGCACGCAAGGGCCCCACCAAGGTACGACTCGTGCTGCGGTGCCAAGCATGAAACCTAGAAAAATTTTCTAAGTCTTTTACAAGCTTGAGACGCTGATTTCGTAATCTCATAACTTCTCCGTTATAACTCGAAACGAGGTCATTCCAAAGACATTCTGTTCCTTATCTTATGTACTTCGATTACTGATGGACAGAACTTCATTCTGAATCCATTAACATGTCATTCTTTTGGCTTAATCTTTGCTCTTTGTTCATTTTTACGTTATTAACTTTCTTTGTTCGTTCGTCCGTAATTCGGGCATCCTAACTCAGAATTCGTTCGTTCTTGAGTCCATGACTCACCTTTTATACGTTCTCTTACATTCTTATGAAACCCTACACGTTCGGGTTCGTTTACTAACTTTCTAATTTTTGTTCTTCTTTTACGAATTTTCTCCATAACTTCGTTATAGCTCAATTTTAATCCGTTCATCATGAATTTTTCTAACATCCCTAACCAAGCAATAAGCATATAACTTATACGCGATGGTTTTAAACTTGTCCATCAACAACAATTATCCTACGATGGTTTTAAATTTGTCCATCAACAACGTTCTTCGCGTTCTTCTCGTGTTCTTCGCGTTCTTCGTTCATTCTTCATTTTTAATCTATATTTTGGATTATGATTTTACTTTTTATTGGAATTTGATGTTATAGAACATCATTCCTTACTTATTTCACCTAATCGTTCATAAGATTCATTCGGATCGCTCAAAATCCTTACAAATCTTATACTTCCTTAAGAAATTTATAAATTAAATTCCTAATTCTTATTTCTTTGTTTTCTCATGATTTCAACCATATGAAATCATTTCTTAACTTCATCTACTTCTTATCTTCATTAAGTTATGTTTTTGAACATATTCAACTTAAAGAAAATTAGAAGAAACTAGGATTCAGATTATCGTTATTCTTTAATCTCCTTCCGTCGGACAAAGCGTGCACTCGGCTAGCATTTCCTCATTCCTCTTCCTCTTCTTCTCCCATCCGAACTCTCTCTATCTCTCAAGTGTTTGTTGAAATTTCAAACCAAACAAATGAGCTTAAGGTTTGTTTATATAGAAAACCAAAGCTAGGGGTATTTTGGTCATTCAACCCAACCTCCTTACTATTTATGGATTAGCCACCAAGTTTACTTGGCCACCACCCTTACTTGGTGGCCAAGTGGCCGCCCCACATGCCCATGGGTCTCCCCCATAGGTTTTACCCATCCGGTGACCCATCGGTTCGATCTACGGTTTATTTTCTTGGTTTAGGCTTAATTAAATCTAACACTGGGCCTTACATTAATTCTTACTAGGCCTACCCTAGGCTTGATTACACATTCCATTGGGCTTGATATAATCCAAGTCCACTTGGATTCTACAAAGTATATGAACTCAAAGTCCATTTAGACTAATCATATACTACGCATTTCATTCCCGTATACTTGTATTCTCTTCGTATATCGTTCGTACGATATTTGTATTATACGTCGTACTGTAACATTCCAGAATTTTTAATTGTTATATTAAATATTTATTGAATTATTTAAGTATTTAATGGATGTGTTTATTGTTAAATAAATAATTTTTCAAATTTGATTCAATTTGATTAACTATTTGTTAAATAAATAATTAAGAAATTAATTATTTTATGCTAATTTAATTTAATTATTAGGTTAGAGAGTTTTGATTAATTGAATTATTATTCTTTTTATTTGAAATTGTAATTAAAAGATGTGTTAGTTGATTAAATAAAGTTATAATTATATAGAAAATTATAATTTTGTGGTATTGGTTTATGTGATGTAGTAATTTAATAAATTGTTATAAAGTGTGACAAATAACCTTTTATAAAGTAGTTAATAAAATAACTTAAAGGAGTTTTAATTCAGTTTTTCCAAACAAGGCCTAATGCCTATTAAGTCTTTAATCTAATTGTGTTTTACCAAACAAGGCATAAGGGTTAATTGATTTTTTTTTTTGGTTAGCCAAACAAGCCTTATGGCTTTTGGTTTTCAAAATGAAAATAACTGATGTAAGTTACATTAGTATTATATTATATAATTAATATATATTATATCTTATATGCGTTATATTCTAAGACGTAAGAATAAAGGAGAGAGGTAAGAAAGAAGAAAAGAAAAACTCAGAGGAAGAAGAAGAAGAGAAGAAGAAAAGTGAGAGAATCCTAGAGAATTTGGAATGAAGAGGAGAAAAGCTTGACAATCAAAGAGATAGTATCATCATATTCTTCAAGGTATCATCCTACTCTTTTAATTTTTAAAGGTTTAGTTTTTCTCTTCCCTAATTCTCTGTAAAATCCTTGTGTAAGGATAAATTATTTGTTATGTATGTGATTTTATATGATAATCTAGTGTTGTTAAACTATTTTCTAAAGCTATAATAGAGAATAGTCCATAAATTTATATTATGTATATGGTTGTGAGGAAAAACTATTTTTACAGAGAGTTTTTGTGTATATGTATATTGTTTGGTTTAAGGTAGAAATTAAGGGTTTATTTGTTGTTTAGTTGATAAATTGATTATTGAATGTGGTAGAGTATGTATAAACTTTGATAAAATGCTTTGAATTAACTGTTTTGGTTGAAAAACAAAATCACATTGTTTAACTTTCATCAAAAACATCAAAAAGTGAGTTTTTATCAAAAATAGTGAAATTGTATGTGTTAAATTCGTTGTTTATATTGTTTTATGAGTACAAACATGTTTACAATCTTTGAACTATGTTTATGTGAAGTCTCTATATGAATTACATGTTAATTAGACTGTTAGAAAGGAGCTTGTAGGCCAAAATTGGCTTTTGTTTATATCTGTTAAGTCGGCATCGATCAAGAATCTGATTTTCTTATGTCAAGAAGACGGGCCCACGCCGCTAAATGATCTTACTTCGGTAGTATTATTGCTGCATCCAGCAGAAAGCTATCCTCGCACATGCCGCACCACAATATAAACCGTGCCGTAGCGTGAATGCATGAGTTAGTAGAATGGTCTGACGGTGTACTTTTTATACTCGAAATTTGAAGGAAATTGTGATGTGATAATAGTAGGACTGTAAAATGTTGATTTTAATGTTTCTATACCTAGAATGAACATGTTATTAACAATTAAATTGTTTTATAACTTGATTATGTGATTAAAAATCCAATTTTTTTTAAATCATGAACGTACTTAGTTATGTTTGTAAAGTGGTAATGGCTAACTATGTCATGATGACATATATTTATAGGATATTGTAATTCGAATTGATTCAGTTTAGCCTACGAGCAAAGCAAGTTCCCTAATCTATTATCTTGTTGAACCAATTATTGTTTCTTCGATTACCTTATAAATGATGCAAGCTTTCTAAACTTTGATTTTTTTTTGAACAAGTTATTCTTTTATTTAACTTGTTGTTTAGCATGCACAATTATACATACTAATGTTGAACAGTTTTATCGTTCAAATTGCTACGCATGCTTAGTATTCGATTTTAAATAACCTTGGCTTAATATTGTTCAAGCAAGGTGTGTTATAGTTATTCAAGTTATATGCTATTAGATTATTCCTAAAGCATGACTTTAATTTACCATTTTGATTCAATTACGATTATTCTATAGTATGATGTTATTGGTTTTATTCAACTAATCCTTAGTTTGGTGCGGACTTGTACTCCAAGTACTAAGATGAACAACCCTATTATTATTAGGGGACCACTTACGCGTAGCGTTAAATGTTTGTGCATAATACATGGTATGAATGGCTGATCCCCCTAAGTACGAGGAGTCCTTATAGTCTTATGACTGTTAAAGTTGGAATTGAAAGATTACTTACAACTGTGGACATAGTTCATGGTCTTATGACCCTTAGTTATATTTATTCCACATTTTGGATTTCAGTTCCTGTTTATCATTGTTAGAGTACCGTTCAGTCTTGATGAGCTTATCATGGGCAGTTATTATTATTATACTCCTGTTGATTCCTTATTGTTTCAAGTGAGCTTTGTTTGCTCACTCTTGCTTATATAACTATTACAGTTAAAGATGAGAAGGTTGATGTACCTAGCACTAGTAAGGGAAAAGGAAATATAAACAAGTATTGAAGACTTGTAATATGATATTTTATTATCAGTTTTAATTGAATTGTTGTAATGAAGTTTATTTATTTTCTGAATTTGAATGATTGTATTTAAAGGTTAGACAACCTGGGAGATTTTTTTATTATGTAACCCTTTAATGGGAAATGTTTTATTTATCCAGTTTTATTGTGATTGGGTAGTTATATATGAATGTTTGATTAAGTGAACACCAAATCCTGTGGGAATGAAGTACCTGGGTTTGGGGGTGTCACACATACTAATCTTCGTACTATACTCGTATAATAACTAATATTATACTCGTATTTCTCACGCATAATAACTCTAGTTATTATACGAAATCATTAAATTCTCAGAACTCACGTTCCCTAACCCTTAGGTTTTAAGTCCGCAGGCAAAAACTTCATTTTTGCCATAACTGAAATATTATTGAATATTCCATCTCGTCTCAGAATTCTATCGTTACGCGTTTCTCGAAAATTCAAAATAAATCTCCGAGCAGAAACGGATGAATAGTGCCTATTTCGTCTTTTCCCCGGAAATATTTTTTATTCCTGGAAAAATTTTATTTTCATCTTGAAAATTCTTACTCGTTCAGTCTAGCTCGTAGCCAGAATCCTCCCGACTAATAATTATTCTAGGTTATAGAACAATTAATAAACACATAGCACAAAATAGTATTTATAAAAATTCATTTTATTAATAACTAATTCTTTAAACTTAAATTATAGACAATCCGATTTTCCGGATTGTCACACACGGGAGTACATAGGCAGACATTTTTATGGTCCGGTCTCACCACAGAAAAAAACAAAAAAATCTCTACACCCTTTTCAGATACAACTTTAAACCTTTACACCAGGTTCGAACTATGCAGACCTAATCTCCTCTTCAATAGGAGTACGTAGGCAACCATTCATGGTTCGGTCTTACCCCTACCAAAATACAAAAACTTATCAATGGTACTGGGATCATTCTTTAATCCACCACACTTCACTGGATTAAACTAAGGGATGTAATTACCTGGTCTCCCCACACGAATAGTAGAATCGGCAACCATCTAAGTTGCGATTGAATCCTCAAGGAGTAACACCAATCTATAAGAGATGGAGCTACTTGGGCTCCCCCATACAAAGGAGTTCTGGTTACAATCTGTGGTGCGGTCAACCTCAGAGAGGAAAGCCACACTCCTCTCCATAACCACATACATAAACCAGTCCCCAAGACACCAAAAGGTAGGGAATACACACAGATCAACAGATCAATGTTCGTCCATCAAGGGGGAGTTCAGAATACATCAAGATCACAATCCCTGGAGAAACAGTAAAATATTAAGCAAGTAACAAGGCATAATTAAAAGGGAAATGCATCAAAATATATTTCCCTGCCATATATAATGTTGTTTGATATATACAATGTGTACTGTACATGACAAAAATGGCTAAGCTAGTCTGTGCAGGAAAATACAAGCCCATCTATAATCCAGTGGATATGCGTGCTATCAGATCCAACATAACATCTCTCTCTGAAGAAGGGGGGTAACATTGTGAGCTCCTGCCCAAGGGTATCAACACGAGCTAACAGATCCATAGCCAACTGCATTGTGACACTATGCTAATCAATATAGGTGCTCATCTCTGCAGTGATATCAGTAGTATGAGACCTCAATGTAGTACTATATGTAACAGTGACATCTTAAGCAGATATAACACCATCCCACTCAATAAAAAATGCATTTCTAGATGATGTAGCCTCATCCTGCTTAATAATAGCAATATCTCTATAAGCTAAGTCATCATCTCTCTCTAATAGAGCGACATCTCTCCCATCAAGAGCTGTCAACATCAAGGCCCTAGCCTAATCTCTCTTATATGTCGCCAGATACAGACTCTGCTCTAAATACTCTACCGAATACGAGGTCACAGCAGCAGTCATAGTGGGAGAATCAACAAGAGCTGATGTCAATGCAGCAAATAGCTCCTCCTCAGTGGGAGAATCAGTGTCCTCCATGGGCTCCCCACTGTTAAAATTAATCCCCGGCACGGTGGATACAACCCTAGCCGATGTGATCTCTGCCTCCATTTATGCAGAATACTTTGTAAAACGGCATGGATGGCTAACAAAAAACTCAGCCCTCTTACGTTGAGCTCAACAGGAATACACCCTGGATCTATCCTCTGCTAACATATGCTGAGAAGGCAAATGCTGACCTGATGCCCCCTCAAAAGGATGAACATCCTGAAACTTGTCAAACTGTGCCATCACAGCCAGTGGGTGATACGTGGTAATGCCCCTCAAACCAGCCAAAGGGAGATAATCCATGCCTAATGTATGAGTAATAAAGCTGTAGGGAGAACTAAGCCCTAAGCACATCAAAGTGTTAAATGGATCCTCAATCCTTATCAAGAACACCGACCATGATGCAACATCTATACACTCCATTGGCTGAAAGGAGTAAGATATGGATATCTCATGGGAAAAACATTACCCATGCCTTCGGAAGGTGCCAATAAGTCTCAAGTGTGACATAAACCACACGTACAACAAGACCGATTCGCTTGTAAATACCCCTGTAGAATTAGTGTGGCAATATGTGGTTAACCTTAATGTCTCTGCCATAATCATCGTTATAATGGTAAGACCCTCCCTGAGAGCTCTCACTGCCATAACAACAATGATGTCCAGATGATCCATATATAGTGGCATGTAAAAATAAGCCACTACACACATCATGAGTACGTCTACTCTAGAAACACGACACTAATCCTTCGACGTGGTGAAATCCCTTAAGTGATACGCATAACTGTTTGTATGGCCAAATCTGTCTAACAAAAAATGCTGGGACACTACATCCTGGACTACTCTATGCCTCAACCCGGTGAGGGTCATGAATTGTCGGCTCATATCACCGATAGCCATCCGAGCGCAAGGCCTATCCAATGGCAAAGCCGTCAAACGCTCATACTCCACTAATGCGGGAGTCAACTCATGGGTCTCAAACTGCTTCCTGTTCGGTAGCTAATGATCTAGTATGCCCTCTATAAAACCCATAGGAACATAGAACATCAGGAGGGTCGTGGAGTGTTGTAGTAAGTGATCCACAGTCATCCGATCTGGAGGTGATAAACTATCTTACCATGATCTCAAATATGATGCTACCAACACTGGTAGGGTATGATCAATGCGACTAACTGTCGAAGAAGACATCAGTGTGGGCCATATCATAAGACCATCCATGGGTCAATGCTGAACATCTTTGGACATACATATGCATAACATAATACATGCATGATAAATAATATATGGCAATATTATGTAGGGAATGGAAAATGGCATACATATATTCCTAAGCACATCATCATCTAATACGTCATCTTTGTGTACAACTGAAAATACAAGGAAATAGGTCACAGACGCCCAACAACTAAAAGAGGCCTATTAAAAGATATAATGAGAATGGAGCATAGCCACCCAGTATCTAATAGAGGCCTATCAAAAGATATAGCGAGAAATACATCAGAAGAAGTCAATGGTGTTGATGTCTACATCATCTATCCTGTCCATCTGATGTAACTCCTACTGAGTCAGTGGATCTCCGCCAAGAGGGATGTCAGGCCTATACAATGGAGGATCTGCGTCGGTAAAGCCATATGGGTCACCTGAAGGGCCAGCCCCAGAGCTGGAAGGATCAAAAGTATCTGCCTCTGAAGGATCTCTGCCCCAAGTGCCAGATGAAAAAACGTGCCCGATCTAACTACTGGGTCAAACTGTCAATCTGCGTCAAATGAGTAGGATCCAGGAACCATATCCCCCATGAACTGAGTGGCATAGGTCTGGGCTCTGATGGTACGAGGGAACCACCAGTAATAAAATACCTCCTGAGTAAACGGACCCTCTAACAATGTAAAACCGTCAACTCCCATCAACGGGATATCACTGACAGGCGACTATGACACAGGCCAATAATGCCTAGCAAGAGGCAAGATCGGTACATAAATATCTCCTGTAATACTCCTGATAGCGCGCTCTTCCAAATAGAGCTCCCATCCTCCATCTGTTAAAAGAGGAATCTGACGGGTGGATATTGTAAGTCCACAACTTTTATGAATAAAGATTAAATTTTCTCGAAATATATTTTTGAATATTATGGTGTTGATATGATATAATGTTATAGTTGCGGGTAATATTTACAAATTTTGTAAAGTAAACAAGTTGTTATAAAATATTCGATTGGTCGGGGAGTATTTATTTTAACAGGTAACATTCATATGACGACACAATCATTGAATTATTATTCTTTTTATTTGAAATTGTAATTAAAAGATGTGTTCGTTGATTAAATAAAGTTATAATTATATATAAAATTATAATTTTGTGGTATTGGTTTATGTGATGTAGTAATTTAATAAATTGTTATAAAGTGTAACAAATAACCTTTTATAAAGTAGTTAATAAAATAACTTAAAGGAGTTTTAATTCAGTCTTGCCAAACAAGGCCTAATGCCTATTAAGTCTTTAATCTAATTGTGTTTTACCAAACAAGGCATAAGGGTTAATTGATTATTTTTTTTGGTTAGCCAAACAAGCCTTATGGCTTTTGGTTTTCAAAATGAAAATAACTGATGTAAGTTAAATTAGTATTATATTATATAATAAATATATATTATATCTTATATACGTTATATTCTAAGACGTAAGAATAGAGGAGAGAGGTAAGAGAGAAGAAAAGAAGAAGAAAAGTGAGAGAATCCTAGAGAATTGGGAATGAAGAGGAGAAAAACTTTACAATCAAAGAGATAGTATCATCATATTCTTCAAAGTATCATCCTACTCTTTTAATTTTTAAAGGTTTAATTTTTCTCTTCCCTAATTCTCTGTAAAATCCTTATATAAGGATAAATTATTTGTTATGTATGTGATTTTATATGATAATCTAGTGTTGTTAAACTATTTTCTTAAGCTATAATTGAGAATAGTCCATGAATTTATATTATGTATATGGTTGTGAGGAAAAATTATTTTTACAGAGAGTTTTTGTGTATATGTATATTGTTTGGTTTAAGGTAGAAATTAAGGGTTTATTTATTGTTTAGTTGATAAATTGATTATTGAATGTGGTAGAGTATGTATAAACTTTGATAAAATGCTTTGAATTAACTGTTTTGGTTGAAAAACAAAATTACAGTGTTTAACTTTCATCAAAAACATCAAAAAGTTAGTTTTTATAAAAAATAGTGAAATTGTATATGTTAAATTCGTTGTTTATATTGTTTTATGAGTAGGAACATGTTTACAATCTTTGAACTGTGTTTGTGTGAAGTCTCTATATGAATTACATGTTAATTAGACTGTTAGAAAAGATCTTGTAGGCCAAAATTGGCTTTTGTTCATATTATTCTTGAAAGTTTGTCGTTCGAAGGCTGCAGATTTCGCTCCATACATGACTGGCGAGATAATTTCAAGCGCAGCAAAGACGGCTCCATGTCCAAGCAGCTACTGGTAGTATTATTGTCGTGTCGCAGTCATTATCCTCAAGATCAGTAGCATACTGCTGATATAGATAAATCGTGTGGGCGCCCTTAATGATTAGCGAGAATGGTCTGACAGTGTACTTTTTGTACTCAAAATTTGAAGGAAATTGTGATGTGATAATAGTAGGACTGTAAAAAGTTGATTTTAATGTTTCTATACCTAGAATGAACATGTTATTAACAATTAAATTGTTTTGTAACTTGATTATGTGATTAAAAATCCAATTTTTTTTCTTTAAATGATGAACGTACTTAGTTATGTTTGTAAAGTGGTAATGGCTAACTATGTCATGATGACATATGTTTATAGGATATTGTGATTCAAATTGATTCGGTTTTACCTACGAGCAAGGCAAGTTCCCTAATCTATTATCTTGTTGAACCAATTATTGTTTCTAATTCGATTACCTTATAAATGATGCAAGCTTTCTAAACTTTGATTTTTTTTGAACAAGTTATTCTTATATTTAACTTGTTGTTTAACATGCACAATTATACATATTAATGTTGAACAATTTTATCGTTCAAATTGCTACGCATGCTTAGTATTCAATTTTAAATAACCTTGGCTTAACATTGTTCAAGCAAGGTGTGTTATAGCTATTCAAGTTATATGCTATTAGATTATTCCTAAAGCATGACTTTAATTTACCATGTTAATTTAATTACGATTATTCTATAGTATGATGTTATTGGTTTTATTCAACTAATCCTTAGTTGATGTTCGTTGAATTCCAAATTACCCTGAAATGTATCCAAACCAAACTCACTTTGGTGCGGACTTGTACTCCAAATACTAAGATGAACAACCCTATTATTATTAGGGGACCACTTATGCGTAAAGTTAAATGTTTGTGCACAATACATGGTACGAAGGGCTGATCCCCCTAAGTACGAGGAGTCCTTATAGTCTTATGACTGTTAAAGTTTGAGTTGAAAGATTACTTACAACTGTGGACATAGTTCATGGTCTTATGACTCTCAGTTATATTTATTCCACATTTTGGATTTCAGTTCTTGTTTATCATTGTTAGAGTACTGTTCAGTCTTGAGGAGCCTATCATGGGCAGTTATTATTATTATATTCCTGTTGATTCCTTATTGTTTCATGTGAGCTTTGTTTGCGCACTCTTGCTTATATAACTATTACAGTTAAAGATGAGAAGGTTGATGTACCTAGCACCAGTAAGGGAAAAGGAAATATGAACAAGTATTGAAGACTTGTAATATGATATTTTATTATCAGTTTTAATTGAATGGTTGTAATGAAGTTTATTTATTTTCTACATTTGAATGATTGTATTTAAAGGTTAGACAACTTGGGAGATTTTTTTGTTATGTAACCCTTTAATGGGAAAGGTTTTATTTATCCAGTTTTATTGTGATTGGGTAGTTAGATATGAATGTTTGATTAAGTGAACACCAAATCCTGTGGGTATGAAGTACCTGGGTTTGGGGGTGTCACAAGTTGGTATCAGAGCCTAAGGTTATGAACCTTAGGTGGGGAAAAGCCTTAGGAAGTAACCTTCGAAAAGATAGTGATGATAAACTCTTATCAAGTTTTAAGGAGGAAGTAATAAAATACTTATGTGCTTATGTGATTGCAACTTATGTGCTCGTAAGTGTCGAGTAGTAATGATTAGTAATTAAAACTTCAACTTTGGTTGACATGATGACTAATATAGAAGGATCCAGTCAAGTTAGGGAGGAGGAGCCTCGAGATATTCAGGTAGTTTGGGAACAATTACTGCCACGGGAAAGCAGATTAGTTGGTCATGAGAGTTGAAAGCGGAGAGAGTACCTGATGAGAATGATGAGATAGAGACAGACGAGGAGGATTCTGTGGAGCTGCCATAGACGGATGAAGAGGACGAAGAGGAAAGGATTCCACTTAACTCGATAGCTGACCGTATATACGATGAGGTGCATGACCACAATGTGGAACTTCAAGATACTGTCGAGGAATTGCAAGAGATAGTTGCTGAGCAACAGGCCTCAATGGCACAAAAGGACGACGAAATTCAGGACCAAGAGGAACGATTGAACAATGTTGAAGAGAAGTTGGTTCACACTGAAGGAGAAAACGAGCGGATGAAAGCAGAGATTTCAGAGTTGAAGAACAAGTTGAAAGAGGAATTTACTAAGAGGGCAAGAGCTGAAGATGCGTATGAGGAAACTGAACAACGGGCCGAAATAGCAGAGGGAGACACATAAGCAAAGAGAATGAAGATGCAGGAAATGGATAACGTGTTCAACATCTCGATCAATCGAGCTCAAGATCGGGTCATGGGTTATCCCATTCAGTTCGAGACGCTACCCTCGTACATACTAGATCGTCGAACCATGTTCTGAATTATGGAAGAAGAGCGTCGTAAGGCTATGCAGTATCTTAATAGGACATTGTAGGGAGTGTACTTGAATTATGTTATGATAAATAATGTGTAAATCCCAAGTGTTATAAAACCTATGGGATATGATGATGATGTCCTGAAACTTTAGTAGTTCGGGAAAATAATGTAGATAGCAGTGATGCTATTGTTATGATGTTTTCAAAGAATTAAGAATGAATAAAAATTATTATCTTCTTTTATCCAAAGTGTTATGTGTTATGTGGTGATTACTTTTATAGGGGCAAGTTAAGTAGAAATTACTTGAAAAGAGTTGAATAATAATCTAATGAGTGTATTTTTAACAGAAGATGCCTCCAAGACGTCAACCACCCCGTTAGAGAACCGCTGATGGAACCAACAACGATAATGCTGAAGCTAACCTCGTTCAGCAGCTGGTGACTTTACTGACAGGTGCACTGCAGAATCAAATGCAGAATCAACCACAAAATCAAGCTACCACGTTTGAGGACTTCAAGGCAGTTGGACCACCAGAATTCCGTGGGTCCATGAACCCGATTGAGGCATAGACCTGGGTCATGGAGATAGAGAAAGTGTTCGATGTTGCGGGAGTAGGGGAAGATCAGAAGACTGCTTTTGCAACATTTATGTTGAAAGCAGAGGCTAGTTATTGGTGGCAGGGCAATAAAACTCGAGGAGGACCAGGGGTTATGGCTTGGGATAGGTTCAAGGAGATGTTCTTCGAGACCTATTTCCCTGAGAGTTCAAAGAGTTAGCCAGAAGTGCAGTTTTTAGAACTAAAGCAGGGAACGATGACGGTGTCAGAGTATGCCGCGAAATTCAATTAGTTGGCGAGGTTTGCTCCATACCAAGTCAGCACAGATGAACGCAAGGTGAAGAGGTTTGAACAGGGACTGAAGCCTTGGTTGTGTAGTAGGGTTTCCTTGTTCCAGTTGAAGAAGTTTGCAGCCGTGATGGAAAAGACAATTCTCGCTGAAGGTGGAGGCGAGGCTGTAACTATGTTCAATCAGGAACAGAAAAAGTAGAAGAATGAAGTGGAGGTTAAGAATGGAGGTGGTGGTAGTGGGAATGGTAATAATAATCTGAAAAGAAAGTGGAATGGAAATGTGGAAATGGGAATCAAAGGTAACCAAATGAATCACTGAAGTTTGAATCATGTGCTATATGCGGGAAGTTTCACAAGGGTGTATGCTTAATGGGGAAACGTGTATGTTTTAACTGTGGCCAGGAGGGTTACATCGCCCCAAATTGCAATCAACCTAAGAAGAACGTTTGCTTCACTTGCGGGTCCAAGGATCACTTTGCTCGTGAATGCCCTAAGAAGAGATTTGGTGAAGCAAATAGAAACAAGGGAAGTGCTAGTGGAGGTGCGCTGCCTATTACTGGGCCAACATCAACCAATAAGCCCAGAACAAGACCCTTCAACATGACTGTGCAAGATGCTGTGCAATCAAAAGATGTGGTGTCAGGTATTATCCCAATCAATGATATTGATGCTTATGCATTATTTGATTCGGGTGCTACTTGCTCATTTATATCTGATGAATTTTCTATGAGATTAGGATTGCCTAGTGAAGAATTGAATTTCCCTTTAAACATAGAAATTGTAAATAAGGAAGTAATTCATGTTCGGTTCGTATACAAGAACTGTAGGGTGAATACTAAGGGAAGTATTTTGATGGTAGATTTAATTCCGATTAGGCTTGGAGAGTTTGATGTTATTTTGGGAATGGACTAGTTGTTCAATTGTGGAGAAATAATTGACTGCCAAAAGAAATGTGTAAACCTTATGACTCCGTCAAAGGTAGTTTTCAATGGTAGTAAATCGCCTAGAGAAATGAGATGTCTAACGATTATGCAGGCTAAGAAGTTATTGAGTCAAGGCTGTGTGGGTTATTTAGCTTACATAGTCGCTACTCAGAAAAAGGGTGCGAAACTAGAAGAAATACCAGTGGTTAGGGAATTTGTGAACGTGTTCCAGAGGATTTTCCAGGACTTCCGCTTGACAGAGAAATTGAGTTTGTGATCGACTAAGAGCCAGGAACCGCTCCGATATCGAAAGCCCCGTACAGAATGGATCCGGTAGAGATGAAGGAACTGATGGTACAACTGCAGGAGCTGTTGGACAAGAAATACATTCAGCCGAGTGTGTCACCGTGGGGAGCACCGATGTTATTCGTAAAGAAGAAGGATGGGTCAATGCGTCTTTGCATTGATTATATGGAGTTAAACAAAGTCACTATTAAGAATAGATATCCATTGCCGAGAATAGATGACTTGTTTGATCAATTAAAGGGTGCTAGATATTTCTCAAAAATAGATTTGAGAAGTGGGTATCACCAACTGAAAGTAAGGAAGGAGGATGTACCGAAGATGGCATTCCGAACTCGGTATGGACATTACGAATTTTTGGTGATGTCTTTTGGTTTGACAAATGCCCCTGCAGCGTTCATGGATTTGATGAACATGGTGTTTAAACCATTTTTAGACAAGTTTGTGGTGGTGTTTATCGAAGATTTTCTGGTATACTCTAGAACTCAAGAAGAACACGTGGAACACTTACGTCTAACAGTGGAGACGCTAAGAAAGGAAAAGTTGTACACGAAATTCTCTAAATGTGAATTCTGGTTAGAACATGTACAATTTCTTGGGCACGTAATTGACAAGGATGGAATTTCAATGGATCCATCAAAGGTCGAAGCTGTGATAAATTGGGAAAAAGCAAGAAGTCCATCAGAAGTAAGAAGTTTTTTGGGATTGGCAGGGTATTACAGACATTTTATCCAGGATTTCTCCAAGATTGCCACTCCGTTGACAAATTTGACGAAGAAATCTGTAAAATTTGTTTGGACGGAGAAATGTGAAGGAAGTTTTCAGGAATTGAAAAAGAAACTAAGTATGGCACCTGTGTTGTCATTACCAGATAATACAGGAAATTTTGTGGTGAACAGTTATGCTTCACACAAAGGATTAGGATGTGTCCTTATGCAGAACACAAAAGTCATCGTGTATGCATCAAGGTAATTGAAGGACTACGAAAAAGGGTATCCGACTCATGATTTAGAGTTGGCGGCAGTTGTGTTTTCTTTAAAAATATGGAGACACTATCTCTATGGAGAGAAATGTGAGATTTACACAGACCATAAGAGTCTAAAGTACATTTTCACTCAGAAAGACCTGAACATGCGTCAAAGGAAATGGATGGAATTGATAAAGGATTATGATTGTGAGATCTTTTATCATCCAGGTAAAGCAAACGTGGTTGTAGATGCCTTGAGTAGAAAAGGCAGAGAAAAGTTGATGCTGTTAACTGATAAGGAGGAGCTTATTACAACAATGTCAAGGTTAGAGTTAGAAATCAAATTTCCAAAAGAATCCGATGAAAAATTATACCAGATGGAAGCCAATCCAACTTTGCTGGACAAAGTGAAGAACTCTCAACTGCAGGATGAGAAATGCAGAAAAATAAGAGAAAGCGTGGTCGAGGGAAAAGAAGGGAAATATAAGGTTGATACCGGTGGAATGCTGAGATTCGAGGGACGAATCTGGGTTCCAGCAGTACCAGATATTAAAGAGGACATCTTGACAGAAGCTCATGACTCGAGATATTCGATCCATCCAGGAAGTATGAAGATGTATCAAGACTTGCGGTGACATTTTTGGTGGCCAAATATGAAAAGAGACGTTGTAGAATGCGTTGCAAAGTGTTTAACATGTTAGAGAGTCAAGGCCAAGCATCAAAGGGCAAGCGGATTACTTCAACCATTGGAGATACCGGAATGGAAATGGGAACATATCACAATAGATTTTGTTGTAGGTCTCCCAACGACTCAAAAAGGATACGATGCGATTTGGGTGATAGTGGACAGATTGACAAAATCTGCACACTTTTTGCCAATAAAGATTAGATTCAATCTTGATCAGCTGGCAAAGTTATATGTTAAAGAGATCGTGACGAGACATGAAGTTCTAGTGTCAATTGTGTCAGATAGAGATCTGAGGTTCACATCAAACTTCTGGAAGAGATTACAAGAATGTATGGGAACACAATTACGAATGAGTACGGCATATCATCCGCAAACAGATGGCCAAAACGAATGAACGATTCAGACATTGGAAGATATGCTGAGAGCATGCGTCATGGATTTCAAAGGAAGCTGGGATGAACAATTACCGTTAGTAGAATTTGCCTATAATAACAGTTACCATGCAAGCATCGGCATGCCGCCTTACGAAGCATTATACAGCAAAAAGTGCAGAACTCCACTGTGCTGGGATGAAGTCGGTGAACGTCAACTGTTAGGACCAGAATTGATACAACAAACTGCTGAGGTTGTCAAACTCATTAGGACAAGATTGATAGCTGCTCAAGACAGACAAAAGAAATATGCTGATCAACACAGACAAGATCGTGCATTCGATGTAGGAAATTATGTTTTCCTAAAAGTTTCTCCTTGGAAGGGAAAAATTCGATTTGGTAAAAAGGGGAAACTAAGCCCGAGATTTATTGGACCCTTTGAAGTTCTGCGAAAAGTTGGAGAGGAGGCTTACGAGGTAGCTCTACCTCCAGAATTGCAAAACATTCATAATGTTTTTCACGTTTTGGTGTTATGACCATATAAATCTGATTACAAGCACGTGATCGAGTACGAACCATTGCAGTTTGGAAAAGACTTGTCTTATGAAGAGGTTCCTATCCAGATAGTCGACAGGAAAGAATAAGTGCTCAGAAATAAAGTGATACCTTTTGTGAAGGTAATTTGGAGGAACCACAATGTCGAAGAGGCTACGTGAGAACTCGAAGCTGAAATGATGAAAAATTACCCTGAGTTATTTGTTTAATCTGTGTCTTCGATTCTGGGGACAGAATCTTTGTAAGTAGGGGAGAATGTGACGAATGAATTATTTGAATTGTGATTCTGGGTATAGAATCCTTGTAAGGAGGGAATGATGTAACATTCTAGAATTTTTAATTGTTATATTAAATATTTATTGAATTATTTAAGTATTTAATGGATGTGTTTATTGTTAAATAAATAATTGTTCAAATTTGATTCAATTTGATTAACTATTTGTTAAATAAATAATTAAGAAATTAATTATTTGGTGCTAATTTTATTTAATTATTAGGTTAGAGAGTTTTGATTAATTGAATTATTATTCTTTTTATTTGAAATTGTAATTAAAAGATGTGTTAGTTGATTAAATAAAGTTATAATTATATAGAAAATTATAATTTTGTGGTATTGGTTTATGTGATGTAGTAATTTAATAAATTGTTATAAAGTGTGACAAATAACCTTTTATAAAGTAGTTAATAAAATAACTTAAAGGAGTTTTAATTCAGTTTTGCCAAACAAGGCCTAATGCCTATTAAGTCTTTAATCTAATTGTGTTTTACCAAACAAGGCATAAGGGTTAATTGATTTTTTTTTGGGTAGCCAAACAAGCCTTATGGCTTTTGGTTTTTAAAATGAAAACAACTGATGTAAGTTAAATTAGTATTATATTATATAATTAATATATATTATATCTTATATGCGTTATATTCTAAGACGTAAGAATAGAGGAGAGAGATAAGAAAGAAGAAAAGAAAAACTCAGAGGAAGAAGAAGAAGAGAGGAAGAAAAGTGAGAGAATCATAGAGAATTGGGAGTGAAGAGGAGAAAAGCTTGACAATCAAAGAGATAGTATCATCATATTTTTCAAGGTATCATCCTACTCTTTTAATTTTTAAAGGTTTAGTTTTTCTCATCCCTAATTCTCTGTAAAATCCTTGTGTAAGGATAAATTATTTGTTATGTATGTGATTTTATATGATATTCTAGTGTTGTTAAACTATTTTCTAAAGCTATAATTGAGAATAGTCCATGAATTTATATTATGTATATGGTTGTGAGGAAAAATTATTTTTACAGAGAGTTTTTGTGTATATGTATATTGTTTGGTTTAAGGTAGAAATTAAGGGTTTATTTATTGTTTAGTTGATAAATTGATTATTGAATGTGGTAGGGTATGTATAAACTTTGATAAAATGCTTTGAATTAACTATTTTGGTTGAAAAATAGAATCACGGTGTTTAACTTTCATCAAAAACATCAAAAAGTGAGTTTTTATCAAAAATAGTGAAATTATATGTGTTAAATTTGTTGTTTATATTGTTTTATGAGTAGAAACATGTTTACAATCTTTGAACTATGTTTGTGTGAAGTCTCTATGTGAATTACATGTTAATTAGACTGTTAAAAAAGAGCTTATAGGCCAAAATTGGCTTTTGTTCATATTATTCTTAGTCCGCCATCGAAGATGAAGCTGCGATTTAAAAGAAGATTTCTCCAAATCTCCGCCGCAATCTACTGGTAGTATTATTTTCGTGCCACAGAGCCATCCCCGCGCCACAGCGCCGCACCACAATATAAACTGTGGCACCGCAGCGCGAGTTAGTAGAATGGTCTGACAGTGTACTTTTTGTACTCAAAATTTGAAGAAAATTGTGATGTGATAATAGTAGGACTGTAAAATGTTGATTTTAATGTTTCTATACCTATAATGAACATGTTATTAACAATTAAATTGTTTTATAACTTGATTATGTGATTAAAAATCCAATTTTTTTTCTTTAAATTATGAACGTACTTAGTTATGTTTGTAAAGTGGTAATGGCTAGCTATGTCATGATGACATATGTTTATAGGATATTGTGATTCGAATTGATTTAGTTTAGCCTACGAGCAAGGCAAGTTCCCTAATCTATTATCTTGTTGAACCAATTATTATTTCTAATTCGATTACCTTATAAATGATGCAAGCTTTCTAAACTTTGATTATTTTTTGAACAAGTTATTCTTTTATTTAACTTGTTGTTTAGCATGCACAATTATACATACTAATGTTGAACAGTTTTATCGTTCAAATTGCTACGCATGCTTAGTATTCGATTTTAAATAACATTGGCTTAACATTGTTCAAGCAAGGTGTGTTATAGTTATTCAAGTTGTATGCTATTAGATTATTCCTAAAGCATGACTTTAATTTACCATTTTGATTCAATTACGATTATTCTATAGTATGATGTTATTGGTTTTATTCAAATAATCCACAGTTGATGTTCATTGAATTCCAAATTACCCTGAAATGTATCCAAACCAAACTCACTTTGGTGCGGACTTGTACTCCAAATACTAAGATGAACAACCCTATTATTATTAGGGGACCACTTACGCATAGCGTTAAATGTTTGTGAACAATATATGGTACAAAGGGATGATCCCCCTAAGTACGAGGAGTCCTTATAGTCTTATGACTGTTAAAGTTGGAGTTGAAAGATTACTTACAACTGTGGACATAGTTCATGGTCTTATGACCCTCAGTTATATTTATTCCTCATTTTGGATTTCAATTCCTGTTTATCATTGTTAGAGTACCGTTCAGTCTTGAGGAGCCTATCATGGGCAGTTATTATTATTATATTCCTGTTGATTCCTTATTGTTTCATGTGAGCTTTGTTTGCGCACTCTTGCTTATATAACTATTACAGTTAAAGATGAGAAGGTTGATGTACCTAGCACCAGTAAGGGAAAAGGAAAGATGAACAAGTGAAGATGTCTGGCGAGAATCTGTAAAGCGTACTCAACCTGCCGCACTGAAGATGTCTTGGGAGACGTTCCATGAACTGTTCAACCACAAATACTTTCCAAAAAGTATTCGAAGGAGGTAGAGTTTATCAAGCTGGAGCAAAACAATATGACTGTGTCACAGTATGAAGCTAAGTTTGCCAAGTTGTCCCGGTTTGCATCTCATTTGATTGATAATGAGGAGAGAATGACGCAAATGTTTCTAAGAGGTTTGAAACCCGAGATACGTCAATCCTCATTTCTCACAAACTTTGCTTGTATTCAGATGTTGTAAATAGGGCTCAGTTATTGGAGCGCGATAATGAGTCAACCCAACTAAGAGAGAGCAGCCGACAAATCGATAATACCAGTGGTAGCAGTCATCGAAGCGGTGACAACAAGCGTAGAGGGAATCAACATGCCAGAAATGGTAACCACTTTGGTGGTAATCATGGCCAAGATAATAAGAGTGGACATTTTAAGGAGATGAGATTCAACAATGATGGAAAGACGTTAGCACCAGCACCCGTTGTTAAGGAAGGAGAACGACCGCCGGTCGTATGTTACAAATGCGGAGGGGAGGGACATATCAGTCCAAACTGCGTGATGCAGTCCAAAGCATGTTACAATTGTGGAAGAGAAGGTCACCTAGCCCGATTTTGTCGTGCACCAAAGTCAAGTCCAGCTGGAATTGAGGCATCAAAGGCCGTCCCAAATAAGATAAAACCGGTAGTTCAAGGGAGAGTGTTTGTCGTAACCTCCCAAAAAGAGAGGAATCCAAACGAGGTGATCACGGGTAAGCTAATCATAAAATCTAGCGAAGTATATACCTTATTTGATATCGGTTCTACCCATTCTTTTATTTCTCCTACTTGCACTCAACGTTTAAATTTAACTCCAGAGAAATTAGACTTTGACTTATCTGTTGAAACTCCATTGGGAGAAACCTTCATTACATCCACTGTTTATAAGTCTTATTTGATTCAAATCGGTAGCCGCACGTTACCTGTCGATCTTATTTCTTTAAAAATATTTGCATTTGATGTTATTTTAGGGATTGATTGGTTAACTACTCATCATGCTAAAATCGATTGTTTTCGTAAGGTTGTTAGCTTTCATATTCCTAACCAACCTATTATACGAATTCAAGCAAACAAACCACTAAAGTCAATCACTGTCATATCAAGCCATAAAGCTATTCGTTTATTAAAAAATGGATGTCAAGCTTTCTTAGCCCATGTCACGGATTTAAATAAAAATACGTCGATTTGAAAGATTTTTCATGTTAATAAATTTCTGACGTATTCACGAAGAACTTCTGGCCTACCCCAGGCGTGAAATTGAATTTTGTATCGACCTTGAATCCGGTACAAAACCCATTTCCAAAGCCCTATATCGAATGGCTCCTATTGAACTTCAGGAGTTACCAACTACAGGAATTGTTAGTCATCGGTTTTATTCGTCCTAGTACGTCTCCTTGGGGTGCTCCTATTCTATTCGTGAGGAAGAAAGATGGAAGTATGCGACTTTGTATTAATTATCGGGAGTTAAATCATGTGACAATCAAAAATAGGTACCCGTTACCTCGTATTGATGATCTATTTGACCAGTTGCAAGGCTCTAATTTTTTTTCAAAGATTGATCTTCATCCCGGATATCATCAGTTGAAGATTAAAACTGAAGACATTCCAAAGACGACTTTCAGAACTTGGTACGGGCATTATGAACTCCTAGTCATGTCTTTTGGATTGGCTAATGCTCCTGCTGCTTTCATGGACATGATGAACCGAGTATTCGAGGAATATTTGGATCACTTTGTGGTCGTCTTTATTGATGACATCCTCATATAATCCAAAACCCGTGAAGACCATGAGCAACACTTGAGGCTGATACTCCAAAATCTTCGTGAAAACAAGCTATATGCCAAGTTGAAGAAATACGAGTTCTGGCTTGAGGAAATTGCATTCCTTGGGCACGTGATATCAAATAACGAAATATCTGTTGACCCGGCAAAGATTGAAGCAATTCAAAGCTGGGAACAACCTAAGTCAGTGACTGAAGTACGTAGCTTTCTCGGCTTAGCTGGTTATTATCAGAGATTCGTAGAAGGGTTTTCTTGAATCGCTACTCCATTAACTCAGCTGACTCAAAAAGACACAAAATTTAGTTGGAGCGAGGAATGTGAGAAGAGTTTTCAAGAACTCAAGAGGAGACTCATTTCAGCACCTTTTCTGACAATACCATCTGGTTCGGAGGGATTTATCATATACAGCTATGCTCCAGGCAAAGGTTTAGGATGTGTTCTCATGCAACATGGGAAAGTTATAGCCTATGAATCACGAAAACTCAAACTGGGAACATCCGTTCCAACCCAGAACACACACTAGGAATGTCGTCTCAAACCTGGAACACACACCGGGAATGTCATTTCCAATCTCAGAGATAACCTCGAGATATGCATATCAAAAGACTGGCAACAACACACGAGAGGGCGATTACATTTGGCGATAACACCATGACGCTTTCGATTCGATTATAGAGGCAACAACTTTGGAGTAGCAACCCCATCCTTGATGATAGCCCCAAGGGATGCCATTGCATTTCTGGCGATAACCCCAGAAATGCTTGTTTCAAACACATGCTATCAGCTTCAATCCAGATGACAATGAGGCATACAAACAAGCAGCTCAATCTCAGATGTAACACTGAGCAACGTCTGCTTTCTTCTTAAACCGGCAATAACCCCGGTGAAGAGTCACAACGTCATCTTACCACGTCAACAAGATGATATCACAGCATACCAACAAGTAGTCCAATCTCAGCAGTAACCCTGAGCAATATTTACTTTCAACTCAAATCGACGATAACCCCGGCGAGGAGTCAAACATCATCTTGTTCCTTCAACAAATGGCACGTCGTCTCAACACTTTATACATATATACAATCATGTCCCACAAGAACCGAGGAGTGACAATCCCGAGTGACTATTATGTGTGGCAGTACTTTGGATAGAATTTGGAGCTTGAAGACCATGGGCATAGACCCCTCTTCCTGACTTCGTACAACCTCTAATCCGTGTTATTACATAACTCTCGACACCAGCGGTCCGAAGAAGTACAGATATACTTCGTTTGGATGTTCGGATTGAAGTTCTACAAGTTCGAGCGGACATTACAGTGCATGAGTGCATGTACTACGAGACAACGGGACCCATGAGGTTCGGATCCACCACGACCGATACAGGTACAATCTGGGCCGCTTTGCAGTATACCTGCGGACCCAAATCTATATATACAAGGCTTGGGGTTGGCCATTTGAGAAGGGAAAGAGAAGGAAAAAGGCGAGGAAGCCTGTCCATTTTACTCTGCATACACATCTTTTGAGTGTTTCCTCTTCTTTAAACACTAGTTAGCTCACATATAGCTATCTTTTATCCGGCGGGAGCTGAGTGTTTATCCATTTAAAGTTATAGAAGTCTACTTTAGCAACCCACTGTAAGCCTTCTTACATTTTATAAAGCCTTTTTCTCATATAACACACACTATTGTACACGTTGAGAGTCGTGTGAGTGTGTGTTTACTGGACTTGATAAAAGTGGTTTTCATTTCATCGCCTCATATATATATACTAATATATGTATATATTTCATATATATGGACTAAAATTATCGAGTTATGCCTCGATTGAGCCTAGACTTTGGTCTGGAGCATTTAATTGCTTATATATATATATATATATATATATATATATATATATACTTATATATATAAATTGTGGTCGACTCATTCGATGAGCACAGATTTTACATCCAAATGCGTTTATTCGCTTATATATATATATGTATATATAATTGATGTCGGACATATCCGATGAGCCTGGATTTACATCCGGTCGTTTCTTTATCGCTTATATATATATATTTGTACATATATATATATATATATATATATATATATTTACATTTTTTGTCCTGCCTGGAGTTTACTTCGTGGCAGTTGATCGCTTTTAAAGCTTTATTTACATTTTGTCCCGCCTAGAGTTTACTTTGTGGCGGTTGATCATCATCATATATATATATATATATATATTTACCGCTTTTATATATTTACATTTCCGATCCCCATGGAGTTGCTTTCGTTGTGGTTGATCAAAGTCAGTATATATATATTTCTGACTTTTATATATATAAGCGCCATCGCTTTCCATACAAATTGCAGATTATCATGTGAGCCTAGGAATCATGTGATCACAGGTTCGATTTCTTGAATCTAGATTCAGATTCCATGATGGACATTTTTAGTATGGCGGCTTGTACATTATTTTACAAAGGTCGAGGAATTTCCTTGGATGGTTGTCATGCCCATGAGGAGTTCTAAGATCGTTGTATATTATTTTCTCGAGAATGATTCGCATCTCGAAAATAAAAGCAAACAAGCCGGACATTTAATAATAAAATGGAAGTATGAAAAGGTCTCAATTCTTATTGAGCACAAGGTTTGAAAAACCTCTTTTACCAAACTTCATTGATAAAATCTTTGTTAAAACTAAATTTTCCTATAAAATTCAAACCTTGTGTATATAGGTGCGAACGAGGCCTCGCACTACTTTCAAATAATTGCACATTGATTCACACACACACACACACACACATTCATATAACAATTTCTTTGAAAAGTGGCGGTCACCGTGGTAACACGGATGTCGGGGGGTGCCTAACACCTTCCCTCCACATAATCAAGCCCCCGGACCCAAAATGAATCTCGGTTTCATAGACCCGTTTAGCAGTGTCAAATCACTAGGTCAATGTGCAAACCTTTTCGGTTGCGTTGGTACAACCAGTTAAATACACCAACAGGCGACTCTTAAAGTCCAATTGTCGACATTATACATGTCAGACCTTTTTCATTTATTTTTTCAAACAAATCTCACATTAACATAAGAACACCAAAGAAGAAGTAACAAAAAGGGACACTCAAAAATCCCGACGTCGACACCCTAGTTTATAATTAGCTCTTTGATCCTATGTTACTTTTGTTGTTTAAATGTTTATATTTATGTATTAGTATGTTAGATTGGTAGAACACGTTTTCATAACATCTAGATGCCTTAATTAAGTGTTTTAAGAAATCTGGAAATTTTGAAAACTAAGTCTGACAGCCGAATGTCAGGGCCTATAGATTCATATGTGTTCATGTTTGGTCTGTTAATTGTTTGGTATTTGTAGCCTGTTAGTAGGTCTTTATTCTGGAAAAGAAAATAGGTTCATTTGAACCATAGATTTCAAGTTATAAGTGGTCAAAGTGGGTTGACCGTTCATAGATTGTAGTTTTCTGGGTTACCCAGAAAACTCAAGAACAGTCGAACCGGCTACTTTGACTAAGCTTTTTAATCGCCTTCTAGATATTTTTTTTGTTAAGTATTGTTATAGATCTATACCCTGTTATATGTACTACATATACATGATCTCAAATTTCTAAAACAACTAATAGGATTACTAGAATTAATGGTCAAAAGTCGTTGACCGAGCTTGACCAAGTTTTCTGGGTTGCCTAGAAAACTGAAGAACACGAAGAACAACGTTTGGCTGTACTTTGACCAGCATAATTAGAGACCTTAGAGTTATGCTTTGTTCATGTTAATGTTATATATATGTACCCTGACTTATACACTACATGTTACAACAAACACCATGCACATCTAATACACAGAATCAAAGATATACAAGCCACAAAATCGTTGACCGACCATGACTACTGTTCTGGGTTACCCAAAAACTCAAGAACAGCCCTGATAGTGACTTTGAGCCTCTATAACTTCTTGTTATATGTAGGTTAAAGCCTAAATTTTGATTCATGTTATACTACTGTATGAGTACTACAACAACAACTCTTGACCAAACCAAAAATCATGATCAGTGGCTTTTTATTTAGTGGTCAAACTGGTCACTCGACCATGACCAAACTACTGCCCAGAACTCAAGAACACCTACAGCGACACTTCCTGTCATTGAAGGGCTTTAGCGACAGACAGAAATTGTTTTTCTAAAAATAAATTAGAAATAATTAGAAATAATTAATAAATATATATAAAAATAGTTTTAAAAATTATATTAGATAAATATAATTAAATTATGATATTTTTTACATAAAATTAGTAATTATATTATTTTATTTAAAATTATTAATAATTAATTTATTAATAAAGAAATTAGAATAATTATTTATAAATATTAAATAATTATGGAAAAATATTATAAATGATATAAAAATTATAATAAATGAATATAAATTATTTAAAATAATAATCGATGTGTTTTTTTTTGTAAAATTTTATGTAATTATTAATTACATAAAAATAGAAGTAAATGATTTAAAAGAATAAATAAATGTTTTAATTACTTTAAAAATTCTAAAAAGGTATTATAAAGGATAACTAAATTATCTAGAAATATAATAAAATTTTATAAATAAAATTTAGTGGATTTATCAACTTATTTGATATTCGGTAAAGGTATTAAACACCGAAACCTTATTTAATCTAACCCGTTCATATGTAAATGATATATTTGAGTATTATTATAATTACTAATGTGTTAGAATTATATATATAAACTTCGTAGGTATTGTTAACATTTGAATAGCATAACTTGACTGATCTACGCTCAGGCAAGTTTCCTAAACCCTACACTTATATTTTGAATCGCTTTCTATATATTATACCAAACCTAAACTTGAATTGCCAAATTACTGAAAAGTTATTACTATAGTTTCAGTATAACTAAGAAATGAATTGTTTATTCATATGATAATGTTTATTGAGCATAAACTGTTGTGTCAAACCAAATTGTTTTGGTAAGATATCCTATACTGAAGTTGGGTATCCCATAAGGGATCGTGATATGGTCAATGAATATATTGATACTAATGTTGGGTGTGTTTGAGCACTAGTAGGATGAGATGCATACTCCTAGGATGTTGAATAGGCTGATCCCCTATCTCATATCTGAACAAGATTTCTATGTCTGTGTGACTGACAGAAATAAACAAAAATTCCAGAAATGGTTGAAATATATAGAAATCCAAGAATGGTAACAACTATCAGTCAAAATTTGAATTGTTGTATTTCTTCAAATCATATATTGTTATAAATACAAAACTTGCTGAGCATATCATGGCTCACCCTTGCGAATTATTCCCTTTGCAGTTTTAGATGGTAACCCTTGAACATCTGGAGTAGATAAAGGGAAGCGTCCCTATTTAGATTAGATTATATTCTTGCGTATTTGAATTCCTTGTAATAAGAACTCGTTATGAGAATCATGTAATCAAATTTTAATATTATATATATAACATCTTTTATTTTCGCAACCGTGTTTTCTTACATATATAGATGTAAAATTAGACTTCTTCAAATCCAGTTGAGATCCTTGGGAACTATTTATCTGAGTGAGGGTATTAATAGCATGGACTGTTTATGTTATTATTGATACTCTGGATTTCGGATGAATAGTTACTATCGATACAATAGTATAAATCGCTGGCTTAAACTATACATCTAGGTGAGGGTTTTAGTAATATGGACTGTTCATGTTATTACTAGTACTCTAAATTTTGGATAGATAGACTCTAGTCACAGATACAGTTCATATATTCAAGTGAGCGTATCCAAACACAGTAATAGTTCTCTTGAGAATTACCATCTGTTATGGGATACTGTGAATCTTGAATCTATGAGAATTATATCTGCTAGTCCCTCTATTTAATGTAATAATTTAATCAGATACCATGGGTGTATAGATTTAAATGCATTATGTTGATTCATTGTAAACACCATATCGGATACCATGTGAGTATAGATATGGGGGTGTTACAAGCAGTGATAGATCCAATCCCCATCAGAAGGCATGAGAACAGACAGTCATCACATCCCGTTGTAAGACGGTCCAATAAACAACATTCATCATACATTTGAATCATGCTACATTACATTGCATCATGATTATCCTGTCATATTTTAAGTGTGTAGTATTCTTTATCCTTTTCATGCAATTACATTGCATGAATATGATAAAGAGGGGCATCAATAGACACTCGAAATTTCTGTATTTCTTTTACTAACCTTGCAAGAGGGTATAATTATCTTCCAGAGACAACCCTATAAATTAAATCAGCTCAATCCTGGAGACAACCCTGGGATACACAGTTTTCCATCTCGGAGACAACCCCAAGATACCCAGTTCCAGTCCCGGAGACAACCCCGGTAGTTTCAGTTCTAACCTCGGAGATAACCCCGAGGAATGCAGTTATAGTTCTGGAGATAAGCCTAAAAAAGTCTGTTCAAAACCCCAAAAGTCAGCTTCAACCTTAGAGATAGCCCCGAGGCACTCAATCCCAACCCAAGAGATAACCCCGGGAGGTCAGGCACACCTCAGAGATAACCCTGGGGACCCTCAGTACTCACAGCAGCCCAATCACAAAGATAACCCTGAGAAATGACTACTACATCAGCCCAGAGCCAGAGGTAACCCTAGTGAGGGGCAAATAGAACAACCTCACAATGATATCTACCCAATAATATGTGCACAATTATATTATTGAGCGAAATCTTTACCTGTCACTACCTTCTTCGCAGCCACTGCATCTTGAACCGTCATGTTTAAAGTGCGTGTTGTTGGCCTTCTCGGCTGCACAGGTCCTTTGATCATCAATGTTCTGTTGCTGGGTCATTTTTTGTTGCTTCCCTTATCCCCATTCTTCTTAGGGAAGTTCCTGTAACGACCCCAAAATTCATACAATTCATCTCTTAACTTTGGTTGTTAGCAATACGTCTAACTTCTACTTCTTACATCATTAATTGATGTTAAACTTAATAAAATGCGGAATAATTGAAACTTTTTTGTCTTCTTACTTTAATTCCCTGAATCACAAACTTTATCATTTACACATCTCAGAATCAAGTTTATTTTATGATTCGCTTCATCAAAGTTATTATATAAAATTTTACATCTCAGTTCAATATCCCTTATACATTTGGTAGCTCAAACTTTATAACTAAATATGAAGTTTCACAACATAGATTATCAAGTACATTTCTCAAAATCTTTATCTTTACCTACCTTTGAACCATACATAGTTTATTACTCACTTTATCAAAGTTAATAAATAAAATTTACATCCAGGTTCAATACCCTTTATACATCAGACAAAATTTAAACTTTATAACTTAACATCTATTAAACATCATACATTATCAAGTACATCATCTGGAACCTTAAACATGGTTCAAATAATAACGACTCAGAAAAAGTATAAAAATCTTTATGCATTACATCAGATTCATGTCTTTCTAGTAGCACATAACGTTACCTTGAATCCTTAACCTTCAAAAGTGGTTATTTGCAAGGTTGAGCTCGACAGCCCAACAAAATATAACCTTTTTCATGCATCACATAATACATAATAACACACTCATCATACATCTCATAAACATTGGACTAACATAACATACACGCTACAGTTCATATAAAAAGTATAAAGACTGAGTACTTCCTTACACAATCAACATTCATTACTCAAACAATGTAGTCATAAATTGAATTTAATGTTTCATACTTTTAACATATATGTAACACATCATGCTCTTTGCAATAAAGATTTAAAACAGTTCATCATCAAGTTCACATACCAAATAGAAACTGAAAGACTTTCCTTGATCATTGTTTACCAAAAACAAATTAACAACTTACAGATATTTGCACTTCACGTGTCCTACAAACTTATATAATCATGCACATCAACTATTAGTCACATAGAAATGCATATTAGTTATAATATAAAGTTTACTCTACATCTCATAACCATTCCTATTAATCAATACAAAATGTTTAATTTTATTGTGTTAACTTTAGACTTATATCTCATTATATTTCTTCTTAGGTTACACCCGAAGTTCATTCAAGTGTTTAAGTCTTGCTAGGACAACTTATTTGTTTTATATTAACCCCATTTTATATCTTCTAATGTTCATTCCAATTGAATTAAAACACTTTTTAAGTTCATTAACACTTGTCACGGTGTTTCGACGTTCATTCGTCGCACGCCCAGTTCGTCTCTCTTGCATACGCTTAGTATGCTTATACAACTTATCTAATAAATCATTTATTAATGTTATGCATCATTATATTTACTAATATTTATGTTTTATAACTTAGAACAACATCTTTTATCGTCAGAAGCACTACACTTGCATACGTACATGCCTGACGCCTTCTGATTACCTCCGAATACACATCAGTCCCAAAGATGATTATTTTGACCCCTACTAACGACCTAAAATTGAAATACTTCAAAAATGAAAGTTTTAGGTCTATTATTCCTCGTTTCGGATCATCTTGAATCTTCTCAATCGGAGTTGGTATAAAAACGTTATGGCCATTTTATTGCAGGAGGTCAAAATAGTCAAACCTGACACACCTAGAGCGCAAATGCGCCCAATTAAGCTTTGAAAATAATGTAGCTATGCCCAAGAGGGCAGTTGTGCCCCAATAGACTTAGGCCACAACGCAGCTGCACCCATTAACAGAGCTTTGAAAATTCATTTTTTAACCAAATTGATTCATTCAACTTGCATACTTTTTATTTTTCAACGTTCTTACAACATCCATCATCAATTTAAGGTTTCCATCAAGATTTCATAACTAATTTTAGTCTAAAAAATGACCAAAATGTACACATTCAACCAAAAAATCAATTCATCATCTTTAACATGTTTTTTATGAGTTTAAACACTCCAAAATTGTTTCCAAATGACTATTAACAGATTATGTCTATCCATAAACATATATAAACCATACCTCAATAAATTCAACCACCAAAAACTCAATTACAGAGAATTTAGAAAACAAAACCATAAACTAGAAACCTAGAAATTTTATCTTTCATTTGCTATAAAGCTTGAACAATTTCTTGTCTCTCCCTTCTTTGATTCTGAAATTCCTCTTCAATTACAGAGAATTTCTTTCCTAAGCTCCCTCTTCTCAATTTCTCTCTTTATCTCTTCTTTGTATTTGTTTTTCTTTATTTTTAAGCTTTAGGAACAAAATACGTAAAATGCATATAACTAATATAACAACCCGGAATTTTGGATTTTTCCAGAATTTAGGTTTAAAGAATTAATTATTAATAAAAGGAATTTTTATTAATAATATTATGTGCTATGTGTTTATTAATCGATTCTATAACCTAGAATGATTATTAATCGGGAGGATTACGGCTCTGAGCTAGATCGAGCAGTAAGAATTTTCAAGGCGAAAATAAAAATTTTAAAGAACAAAATATTTAGGGAAAAAAGGCGAAATATAGGCACTATTCACTGGACGAAACCTAAGGGTTAGGGTTTGAATAACCTAAGCCTTTTCGAGAGTTCGGTATGTCGAAATGACATTCCGTCGAAAGATTTGACGATAATATGTCATGAAAAGTTAAGAAACCTGATAAAAGTTTTTTTCGAAAAACGTGCAGAAATCAGACGAAATAAAAATGACGAAAAGTACTGCTGTGTACTTTTCACTCGTTTAGCTACGTTAGGGGAAAACATGAAGGAAAATGCTTATTGTGGAAAAGTGTTTTTTAGTTTTTCGGAGATCCGAAGATTACGTAAAATTTAATCGATAAAGGAAAGACGAAATATCCAAAAATATTTGGATTCCGAGAATTTCAATTTTCGAACTGTCGAACGAATTCCGCAAGATGGAAGCACGAAGCTTCCAATGAAAGCTAAGTAAATAGTAAGGAGGTGGAATAGTAAGGATAAATTACTTAATGAGTAAATAAACTTAAGAGTTAAGTAAACTTAGGAGTTAAGTAGACTTAATGACTAAGTAGACTTAATGGCTAAGAAGACATAATGGATAAGTAAGGGTGGTGACCAAATAAACTTGGTGGCTAAGCCATGAACAGTAAGGAGGTGGGGGTGAAATGACTAAAATGCCCTTAGCTTTGGTTTTCGATATAAACAAGCCTTAAGCTCATTTGTTTGGTTAGAAAATTTCAACCAACTTTGAGAGAGAGAAAGAGACTTCGGATGGGGGAAAAGAAGGAAGAGGATGAGGAAAAGATAGCTTGAATGCACGCTTTGTCCGACGGAAGGAGATTAAAGAAGAACGGTAATCTGAACCCTAGTTTCTTCTAAATTTTCTTTAAGTTTTTATGTTTAAAAACATAAAATGATGAAGATCAGTAGTAGATTAAGTTAATAATGAATTCATATGGTTGAATTCATGAGAAAACGAAGAATTAAGAATTAGGAATTTAGTTTATAAATTTCTTAAGGAAGTGTAAGATTCGTAAGGATTTTGAGCTATCCGAATGAATCTTATGAATGAGTAGGTGAATTAAGTAAGGAATGATGTTCTATAACATCAAATTCCAAGAAAAAGTAAAATTGTAATCCAAAATATCGATTAAAATGAAGAACGAGCGAAGAACGCGAAGAACACGCAAAGAACGCGAATGATGTTGTTGATAGACAAATTTAAAACCATCGTAGGATAATTGTTGTTGATGGACAAGTTTAAAACCATCGCGTATAAGTTAGTTTCTTATTCCTTGGTTAGGAACTTTAGAAACGTTCATAAAGAACGGATTAAAATTGAGCTATAACGAAGTTATGACGAAAATTTCGTAAAAGAAGAACGAAAATTAGAAAGTATGTGAATGAACCCGAACGTGTAGGGTTTAATAAGAATGTAAGGGAATGTATAAAATGTGAGTCGTGGACTCAAGAACGAACGAATTCTAAGTTTTAATGACCGAATTACGGACGAACGAATGAAGAACGTTAAAAACGTAAAGCGAGCGAAGAGCATAGATTAAGCCAATTGAATGGCATGTTAACGGATTTATAACGAAGTTCTATTTGAGGGTAATCGAAGTACATAAGATAAAGAAGAAAATGGCCTTGGAACGACCTCGTTCCGAGTTATAACGAAGAAATTATGAGATTTCAAAATCAGCGTCTCAAGCTTGTAAAAGACTTAGAAAATTTTTCTAGGTTTCATGCTTTCATGCCCTTGTACATGAAGTCGTGCCTTTGGGGGGGGCGTATTTGTAGTGAGCTCGGGCCATTAGCTACTCGCTAATTAAGCGCCCAACGCATAAAAAAGAAAGAGAGGGCACGCGGCACACGGCACCAAAGTCTTGAGGCAATACCTGTAAATCGATTTTAAGCGCTTTCAATTTCGCAGGGGATGTGCAAGAAAGAAATATGAACATGTAGTTCACCTAATGTAACACTTAATCAAGTGTTTTAAACCTTAAGTGAAGGTTGAATGAAAAGATTAAATGAGATTAAAAAATAAAAAATAAAAAATGTAGACGCAGGTTACGGAACTGATGTCCGGGGACCGTAGTCGCGACGAACGAATCTGAGGAATTGCTATAATTGTGATTCCTCAGGCGTTGAGTGATGAGGGTAATGAATAACATTTTGATGTTATGTTATAGTAATGAGAGATGAATGTAAAGCGTTTAGATGCTGTGAAAGCAACGATGTTGCGATGAACGATCGGTCTTACCATACAACAAACCGTATGACTTTGACATTATGAAATTATAATGAACATGGGGTTCATGGGATGAATAACAATTTAAAGCGATTAAAACCTTGAGTAAAGGTTGAATGAGGAATTAAGAGTCGAGCAACGTGAACGTTGAATACGTAAATATCCTTGTGAATCGTATTCATGTCAGAAGAACGTTCTAAGTATACCCTAGTTGTATGACTTAGACGTTGACGAAGGTAGTAAGTAAGATATAAATTATCAAGAAAGTCGTAGCAAACGGTAAGAAGATTAATGAAAGTTGAATGTGAGTCGGATGAGAATGTTAGAATGAAATGTAAACGTTAAACACTTTAACCGATGTGAAGGTTGAGTGTACCCAAATATTAAACGGGTAGAACCTATACTCTGTGTATGGCTTGACCGTAAGATAATGGAGACCAATGATTAAACCTTTGAACAGTGAAGAAGTTGAATTAAAGAAAATTACGTAAAACGTAAAGAAGCCTAGTTAATGTTTACAACTTGGATGATGTCCGAGTCGAATGAACTGGACGTTGTAAGATAAGAATAATATTATGTAAAATGCTTAACGCTATTAATGCGTAGAATGAGTATTGAATGATCGTTCTGAGTATACAAAAGACTGTATGACTTAGACGATGATGAATAAATCCTGAGGTATGGCATTTAGTTTCCAGAAAGCAATAAGGAATAAGAAATTGACTTAACGAGCATTATAGTTTAATAGTTCGGATAAGTTAAGATAAGTTAGGTTATAGTACAATCGTAACCTTTGATGGTTGACATATGGGAGCTGGGCTAAACAATTCCTTTAGAGAGCGAAGGTATATACAAAACTGGCAACCGATCTAACTCATTGTGTGGGCAATGTAGACGAGATGGGAACTTGTTTGTTGGTTGTTTGTGGGAAACCACTCAGAGTACCATATGGATTACTAGTAGAGACACGATGTGTACTGAGTCCTAGAAGAGTATAAGAAGAATATAAGAATGTAAATCACAAAGATGATGAACGTAGTGAGTAAGACATCTCCATATGTCATGAAGCCGTTAACCGGTAAAGGAAGTTGGTCGCGTAAACTTAGTTTATAAGAATGTGAACCCTAAGAAGTAAAGTTAAGTAAACCAATGCGTAAGTCAAGCATATGACTAATTGGTGTATGTGTTATTTTCTTATGTGCTACATAGGAATTGGAATAAGCAGTTCAGCGTAAACTATAAACTGTAGCTGTGCGTAAAGGCAAGTTTCCTAACTTCATTCATATTTTAAATGAATGCTAGTTTCTAAACTTCTCAGATGTTGAACTTGAGAAGTTCTATCTATGTGCGAATGTGTGATATTTGTACATGGTGGTAGAACGTATGAGGCCTTGTGCCACAATGTGAACACTTCGATGTTTCTATGATATGAACTGTTCTGTGATTGAACTGTTCAATATAAGCATGTTCTGTTTATACATGAACTGTCATTGTTAAGTCTGTGCTATTGAATCTAGCCAGACAGAATGTGAATGAAAAAAAGTAGAGAATGAAAGTATTTCAAAGTGAATATAACTAATGTTTTAAAATGATAGGAATCGAGATTATTCCTATTATTCGAGCTGCTTCATAACCTTTGTTCGGTTATTGAAGTTTCAACTAAATGTTAAACTCTTGAAGTTGCTTGTTCAACTGTTATGACTTGCTGAGCAATTAAATGCTCACACTTGCTTTAAATAAAAACATTTTCAGCGAACGATATTAGAAAGAACTTAAGGATCCCGTAAAGATCAAGTTGATCGGTATCCAGAAGAAGTGCCATTCGTTATATGAATGTGTGTGAAGAACAAGCGAAGACTTGTAATATAGAATGATAGAATTAAACTATAGAATAGTTTAATCAACGATTATGTATCCTTGGTGGCAGATAAAAGTCACTTGTACAAGATGTAAAGAATAATGTAATTATCATTATTTGGAATGGAAGAGGTTTTAAGGTTTTAGAACCTGGGATTTGAGGATGTATGTTGTTATATTTAGCTATATAATGATGTATGTTTGGAAGAAGATGGGATAGTGACGTACGGAATCCGGATGTGAAAATAGACCGGATTTCGGGGCGTTAATATAAACATAATGCATATACATTATGGCCTCATCAGTTACACAGCCAAACGTTCCATCAGTTATAATAACCAAAAGCCACAAGGTCATGTTTGGCTAGTCCCTTCAAATCTTCTTTTAATTTATTTTAATTCCTTCCTTATCATTTAGTTTATTTGTCACAACCATTATAAAATAAAACCTTAATATAATTATAACTTCCATTTAGACAATATAACAAATTACTAAATCTCTAATTTAATTACTTAATAAAATTAGAATATTCCATTCCATCAATATTATCACACTTTTATTAAATTATTCCATAACGATTTCCATCAAATATTTATTTTAAATTTCATAAATATTCCAACTAAAATATTTATTTTATTCGATAAATATTTTAACTATTTACTGAGATCCACAATTGTATTACATTAATAACATATTACATTTATATATAATATGTAATATGTATTACTTTCTCATCTTATTAAAACAAATATATTTACATTAATTCACTATTTTAATTAAGTGAATTACTCACATTATTTATGAGATTTAATTCATAATAAATTCATTACCACAAGGCATAATAATCAAATTATATTATTCCATAATATAATTTTCAACTTAATTAAATTAACTTAATTCCCTTTTCAAACAAATTTATTTACCTTCTTAAATAGTTAAATTAAATTAACTATTAAACCTCATTCTTCCAATATATGATATATATATATATATATATATATATATATATATATTCACACAAAATCATATATTTCACAATATATAACACATATATACACATATCCAAACTCAAAACATCCCGTAATAAGAGTTTTATTTATTAAATTCTTATTTTAATAATTTTTGAAAATTCGGGTTGTCAAAGTTTCGGATCTGATGGTCTAACGATCCAAAAAAAAAAATCTTGTATCTTCTTTGGACTGGGAAAATTGGGAGAAATGTGTCCCTCTTGGCCACAGTTAAAACATACTCTTTTTCCCTTTAAACAAACTCCCTGATGGTTCTTCCCCCAAATCGCACACGACTCACCTTTCTTCCTACTCTCTCCTGACTTGTTTCCCGATTGGGTGTTATAAATCCACTTCTGCTTATTGGGGTTACTTCCATCACTACTACCTCCTTCATTCTTCTTTGTCTTCTTCTTCTAATGGTACTTTGATGCAGCTTCACTTCCTCGTTCAACAATGATTGTTTTCTCCAACATGGTCGAGAATATATTGATCTGCAACACTGCTACATTGTTAAATATCCATGGCTTCAGTCCATTTTCAAACCTTCGCGCTTTTAGTGACTTCGTATCAACCTGATGTGGAGCAAATCTCGCTAATTCGTTGAATTTAGCGGCATACTCTGAAACCGACATATTCTCTGGCTTCAACTCTAAAATTTTTACCTCCAATCTAGCTTGCATATTTGGCAAAAAATAATTTTCAAAAAATAACTCCTTAAATCTTACCCATGTTACTACTGTTGTCCTAGCTTTAGCTTGGTTTGTTTCCCACCAATAATTAGCTTCACCCTTCATCAAAAAAGTAGCAAAAATTATCTTTTGCTCCTCTACTACTCTTCCAATAATAAAATACTTCTCCATCTCCTTGACTAATGTTTGGGCTTCAATAGGATTAGTGGTTCCTTTGAATTATGGTGGCCCTACCACTTTAAAATCTTTGAAATTTGACAATCCATTAGCTAGCCATTCTCTTGCTAATGGTACCCTATTTCCATAGCTTGAGCTAACATGTTTGCATTGGGTCTGCTTGACCTCCTTCATTATCTACTGATTGTTCCTCCCTTTGATTTCGATTTTATCATCTTGGCGGCATTATCTGATAAAATTAAAACTTACATTAATCCTTTATCTCTATACTACGTCTTATTGTTAGTATGATAAGAAGTTAACATAAAATTTTAAACTCGAAACAATTTAGCTTGCTGGATTAACAAATTCAGACTGCCAGATTAACAAATTCAACTCGCTAGATTAACAAATTCAGCTTGCTAAATTAACAACTTATTAGATAGACAAAGTACTATCTTAACCCTCAAAATTTATTTAACTAATCAAACATATAATCATAACATTTTAATTACATTCATATTCATCCCAATAGTACATAGTACTTTTTAGTACATAACACATACTACTTTAATCATTTAATATCCCATGTGATAAAAGTCGAGATTCACTACTACAACTTTATACAAAAAGTTGAGATTTACAAAAATTATATTAATATTCATACAAAAACAAGGATTACATTCATATAGATATATATTTACATGTACCTACTCATCGTTTATGATATTTTATTCTTAACACATCATGTCACTTCCCAAAAGGTACGTACAACTGCTTATGCTTAATCTTTATGCGGTCCACTTCCTTCAATGGTCTTCTTCTTAGGACACTTTTTGAACCTGTAACCCATTTCACCACATGAAAAACATCCTCCTTTTTTTGGCTTAGGACAATTTGGCGAAATATGCCCTTCTTATAACATATATTTTTACCCTTCATAAATTCTCCAAAATGATTCTTTCCACATTTTCCAATGCTTGCTTCTTCTTTGAATTAGAATTCCTTGCATTATTGTCATTGTCTTTGTTCCTTTTTTCTTTTATTATCATGACCCTTTTTCTTCTTGTTTACCTCTTCAGATGATTCACCACACTCAACCCTCATTTTATCCACTTGTGCCTTCAAATCATTTCGTTCTTTTGTCATCTCGCGCAATGCCCTTTCCGTCTTCCACAATTCCTCCAAGATAAAAACTTTACTCCTTAGTTCTTAAACTTTCGCAGATACTTGTCCTTTTTTGAATCCTACTCTACCTTTTTCTCCATCATTAGCCTTTATTTTTGACTCCACCTTAGTTTCTTTGGAATATACTTCTTCCTCTTCATTTAGCTCCATTTTGGGATACTCATCATGATCACTCCCCATATTCACCATAGGTTCATCTCTTAAAAATTCTTCAACAGACTCACTCTTAGTTGGCACCTCAGCTAATGGCATTGGTGTAACAGCTGCTAACATCTTTGTAACCATTTCATCAGCTCTTAACATCCTACAATTAGTTTTAAATAATCTTAATTAGTACATCACCAGTACATAATCCATAAACATTAAGTGTCCACATATCTTACTATTAATGAATCTCATCAATCCCTCACTTAAAACTCTAAATGAGTTTTCTCTATCTTGCTTATGGTTATATTCCTAAGGTTCCCCCCCCCCCCCCACTTAAGGTTTATAACCTACATCTTTGATACCAACCTATTGTTAGAGTTTATGCCCTAGAGGCCAATTATTTGATATAATTGCTAACATTTTGATATTATATTTGATTGAATAAATGAATGATTTTATTATGGTTTTATTTACTGCGTTATATAAATGTTAACATAATAAAATTCCTTAGAATAGTGATACAAATTATATAGTTTCAAGTATGTGACTTGAACATGAGATTATATAAATTATAATAGTATCATTATTCTTAAAAGTCCCTAGTCGAGTATCATTGTTGATGGGACAAAAATGATGCATTGAGACTAGTATGTGGATTGACTGATGACCAAATCTCATTGGTCATAAATATATGAGATATTAAGTCAATGCATAGGTACATGTTAGAGAACGATGTACTGGACAGACCCACCATGAGAATTCTACGTGAAACATTATGCAAAGTGTCATTAGAGATTCTCATAGTGACGATGATGTAATGGTCCTCCGACCTGAAATCACTATATTACTACACGAGAATTTATGTACTTTGATATCATCAAATGTCACCTTTAATAGGGTGGACTATAAAGATGATTATTGGGTACATCATGAATCGTGTGAGGAATATGAGTGATCTAGATGGAATTTAACCCCCCCCCTATATATTAGGGGTGATATCCATAGGCCTCTTGATTGAGTAGGACTATGAAATGCATGGCCATGCTCAAATACTGATTTGTTTCTTATAGTCTACTCATTGATCAAGAAAACTCAGATTAAATTATGAAGAGTATGACACATTCCATGACTCGAGTTTAATATAGGATATTAAGGTTAAAAGGATTAAATTACATTGACACATTGGTCACGAAAAGGTTGCATCGAATCATCGATCTTATTATTACTTGGGTAGCAGTGATGCATTACTAGATGTTGCTCACTGTTTATAATTTTATAATATGATTATAAAATTATTGCCAACGTAATAATAACCTATATAGGTCACACACATAGAACGTAATTTAAAGGGAATAAATTTAAATTTTAAGGATTTAAATATATTAATATGATTAATAGTATTTAAATCATTTAATTTAAATTAAAAGTATAATTTGTATATATGTATATTAATTAAGTAAGACTTAATTAAGATATATATATATATATATATATATATATATATATATTTGGATTTTATGAAATTAGGTTTTGATTTGATTAATTCCTTTTAACTACTATATATATGATATATAATAGCTACTTAGGGTTACATCATAATTGAAAAACCCTAGCCGCTCTTAGAGAGAGACTAGAGAGAAAACAGTTTCATAATCGTTCCTTTGGTGGCTAGTACCGCAAGTCCTTCTTATTGCAGAATCGTTCGATGGTTCATACGACGTTCGTGTGGATAGCGTAGAGGTGCGGTTCTAATTGGATTGCGTAAAGGATTCGAAGCTATTTCAGAACTTTTTCATAATCGGTATAATATCTAAACCACTAAATTAATTTCAGTTTCGCTTGGATCCTGTTTTGGGTTTCGGAATTGCTTTAATTTATTTTCTATTTCCGTTGCGTTTTGTGCTGAAATCCCTACACCTATGACGCCCCCAAATCTGAGTTCCCTAACCTCGGGTTTGGTGCTCACGATCTATCATATATATCACATCTAACTACTCATTCATTTATGAATTACATCATTCATTACATTAATTAATATACTTATAACAATATCCCATGTTATCAAACCGTAACATAATTTATATACCTTCAGTTATTCATAAAGGTTTAAATATAATAACATCATAATTAAAGCTATACTAATCAATCATGTACTTTGCCCTTGCCTTTGTCCTTCTATGACCCTTCTGCTATCTCGTCCTTAGCTGAAATGTTATATTTAAGCAAGGGTGAGAAACAAGTTTGCTCCACAAGTTAAAGCATACAATAAGAGATATGAATCAAGAATATTAGAATCTAGATTCGATAAGATTTCAATAATATTCAAAGGACTTTGAGTAGCTGAATAATTAATTTATCAACATCAAGACTTTATTAAATATTATGCTAAATAACAATTCAATGATGAAAGAGTAAAACTATTTTGAAGTTTCAATATTGTTCAATTGATTATCAAGAGATAATACTACTGCAATAATAAAGTGTATTAATTCCCAGATTTCATGCTGAGTGATCACAATTGGATCATGAACTATTAGAGGAATTATCAAACATTCAATACTGAATTACGTCAAGCGTATCAATTAACCATAAAGAATAAATCATATTATTTTGTAAGTACATGAAGTGATCAGCTTCATTGTACCCTATATTATGCATAATACTCAAAAATAGCGCAATAGCTGGATGTCCGACAATAAAGTCCCCTTATAAGCATTGTTCATCTCAGTCTTATATCGTGAGTCTGTACCACAACAATATGGTTTGGATTACTTTTAAAGAAATGCTAAAGATATCAACATATAATATCCATATTGATTTAGCCAAAACAATTGTAATTGATCTTTAAATAACAACTTGGTTCAATTATAAGAACGTTTCATGCTTTAATAAGTATTAGTCTCGCCAAAACAATTAGCTGAGACATAACTCAAAAACTGTTCAATAATAGACAAATAAATTTCAATATATTCAAACAGCAATAATCATTATAGATGTGAATAACTAACAATAGTTATTCACCAATCATGCTTTAAAATTTATAACTCAATATGAATTAATGAACTTGAAATAAATGTGAATGGTCAATAATAATCTCAGATATGGAATAATCAACAATAATTATCCACTGCTAGTAAAATAATAACTCGATTTTGAGTTAAGGAAACTTGCATTGGTCGTTGATTACCGCTACACAATCTAATTTAACTTTGTTTGTAAGACCTATTGTGACTCCCCCAAATTCGGGTATCTTCCAACCCGACATATGGTGCTACACAATACTCATAACTATACAATCATTCCATTGAAAACACATCATAATGAATGTATTAATTATCTTCTTATTACAATCAAAGTGAACTCCTTTTCCAGATTCATAAACTGATTACATCATTCGTTGTTCATAAGTATAATAAATATAACCATACTAATCTATTATAAGATGGTTAACTATCCATCTTAGCCCTGCCCTTATTTCTCTTAGCATTCTCAGTATGCTCGGCTTTAACTGCAATCATATAATTCACGCAAGAAGTGTGCATAACAAGCTCAACAAGTCTAACAAAGAATAATATCAATACCATATTCGTGAATTATATGAAAATCTTTCGTAACTAAACAAATAGTCATGAAGTATTACGAAACATTAATACTTAACAATTCATAACATCACTTCCCAAAGTATATAATAGTTTAGGAATTCTAAACCCGTCGAAAGACTATGAATAGTATCTTTCTATTTTCATACTTGAAAAGGACATCACAGCACTAAGGTTGTACATCCGGCATTTCTTATGAGCACTTTTATGTGATCAGCCTATAGTACTCTATGTTGATCAACATTCATCCATTAAACGTATTTATGTTTAAGTTTTGGCAAACTAGCGTGCCCATCGAATAATCGATGAAAAATACTTTTGTTTGTTCATAACAAACTTACCTTTGAATCTGTACCAAATGTTTGGCATAGGATAGCGTTATCATTTCTATATAGAAAAGATATGTATATAAATCAATCTATCTCTTATGAATAGTCTAGCCGAGTTAAAACTGGCATCGACCCTTTCTTTAAAATCATTCATGCAACCCATTACAATAAATCACAGAAAACTCGACTAACACAAAGGTTAGATAAGCGTTTAAGAAAACTTGCCTTCACGTGACTTCAAATAAATTATTCGACTGTTCTCAGCCTTTATAGAATCTACATGATATATTAACATAGCACACTATAATTAGCTACCAACAATCAATCACAGTGTTTCTACCAACTTCTTTCTCTTCTACGTCTTAGTTGACTTTATTTCATTAATAATGTCAATATGACTTACTACCTTTCATCCCGGCTTGTTAATGATCTTACGTGATTAACCGGACTCAATAATCATTGGTGAAGTACCAATGTCGTTTACCGTTCACAATTTATTTATTAACACTTTGTGTTCTTCGTTACCATACTAAGAACTTGTGTTTAATTCCTAAGTTCATTACCATATACACTAGTATATGTAACATATGAATGGTTTTAGTATGTTCATTAAGTATATAAACTTATCTTATTTTAGTCTTGAAACAATTGAATTCAAAACCTAGCTTGTCTAACAACTCCCTTGCCTCGGCGCCGTGGCGTGGCTTCTATAACTAACATCATGCTGCGGTTTTTGTTTTGCGATACCTAAGCCCCGATCGAGGTCTTGTCATACCCAAAACCTATACCTACGAATGGCGCTGCAGTGACACTCTTCAGTAGCTCATTACACTGTGCACGGCACTAAAGCGCGGCACTTATAGCTATGTCTGGCGATGCGGAGCTAGACCTCAGTACCAAAAAAAATTTACAGTCAAAATTTTTAGTGAACTTCCTAGCTTCATAACTTCTTCGTTATAAGTTCAATTTGGTCCGCTCAAAAGCCTACAACTCCCATTTTACATACTCTATGGGTTTATATATGAATTTTACATTTCCAAATCCGTTAACGCAAAATTCACTTCTAAGTTCATTATTAAGCGTTCGCTAAACGTTATTAAGCGTTCAATACTCGATTTCTTCGTTTTAAGTCAGAATCCGACGATTCTTAAGTCCACGACTCTTAAATACCATATCTCACGTGTTGACATTGAAAACCAATGTTTCCAACTCTCACGACAACTTTCAACTACTAATCCGGAATTCTTACATTTTTGACGTTTAACGTCTAATTCCGTAAAATTTGCCATAACTTCGTTACTAGTGTTCTATATGCCAAATCAAATGGAACACTCCATTGATTTCATATCTACATCCTAACCAAGCAAGATGCACATATCCTAATAGCGATGGTGTTCAATTTGTCCATCAACAACCAAGTTCATCAATCAATATTTCTTACGGTTTAAACTTATGTAAACCCTTACGATTTTTATTTACACATGACTTATAAAGGTTTTACATATTACAAGCCATCCTTTTTCCTCCATAAGAGGCATGCTCCACTAATTTATGATTCTTCATAACAAAAAAAATCAAAAGGATGGAAAACTAATACTAATGGAATATTACCTTACTGATCTTTGTGTTCTTGTTAAAACCTCTAATTAAAAGCTTCAAAGTGAGATGATTGCTTATGTCTAGCTCTTTCTCTTTCTCAATAAGTTGGATGATCTCTTGGAAAACCAAAAAATAACCAACTTAAGCCTTCTATTTATAGGCAATTCAAATGGAGGGCATTTTTGTCTTTTCTCCCCACCTCCTTACAATTCACTACTTTATCACCAAGTAAAATACTTGTTGATCAAGTAGTTCACTTTACTTGGCCACCAAGTGGCCAGCCGACATGGCAATGGGTCATCCCCATGGGTTGCCCAATGGGTTTTACCTATTCGGTGACCCATCGATTCGATCCACGGTTTGGTTTCTTGGATCGGGCTTAATTAACCATAACGTTGGGCCTTGACTTGGGGTTAAACACATAATTCATTGGGCTTGATTACTCAAATAGAGGTATAGTTGAAGGTACTATACTGTAATTAATTTTTTTACATGTTTAGAACTATTGAGTCACATGATTTATTATTAATTCACATGATTTACTATTAATTCACATGATTTACTATTAGGGGAGGTGGTACAAGTTTGATAATACTTGTAGGACTAAATTAATAATGAAAAAAAAGAGGGAGGTATTATACTATAATTATTGAAACTATATTTTCCTATAAATAGAAGTTTATTCCTTCATTATTTTTCACCAATTCACTAAAGCTATAGAGCAATTATTATAGAGAGAAATAATAAAGAGAAAGAAGAAGAGAAGTATGCTACCTCACTATTCCAGTATCAAGTTTTCTTCTAAGGTAAGGGATATTATTATGGTAAGGGGTATTATTTCTTTCGTATTCATGAAGAGAGCTTCTGTTATTCCATTCTTTATTATTATGTTGGAATAACCTATCTATGCGAAGTATCGCATACATAGTGAAATTCTTCTGTTATTTCATGTTTTATTATTATGTTGGAATAACATGTTTATGCAAAGTACCGCATACATGGTGAAATTATTCTGTTATTCCATTCTTTATTATTCTGTTGGAATATCCTGTCTGTGCGGATTACGCATGACCTGGTTAAATTATTTATTATTCAGTTGGGAATAACCTGTCTGTGCGTTCTATCGCATGCCTGGTGAATTCTTTTGTTATTCCATTCTTTATTATTCTGTTGGGAATAACCTGTCTGTGCGGTCTATCACATACCTGGTGCATTCTTTTGTTATTCCATTCTTTATTATTTTGTTGAAATAACCTATCTACGCGGACTACCGCATGCATGGTGAATGACCTTTTGTATTCATTCTTTATTAAATTATGAAAATGATCTGTCTACGTGGATTACCGCATGGCAGATGAAAATCCATTTGCAATTTCGTATATTCTATCATTTCTTTTGTACTCGTCATGAAATATCATTTTATTTGGTATTTTATTTACAAGTTACTATTCAAGGGTTACTATTCACCCGATTACTATTCACTCTAGTATTATTCACTCGGGTATTCGGGGCACTTTTTGTGTCGGGGTACTATTCATGAGTTACTATTCACCTGAATATGATTCACTCGGGTATCTGGGATACTTTTTATGTCGGAGTACTATTTACGAGGTACTATTCCCGAAGTACTATTCACGGGATACTATTTACTCGAAAAATATATTTCTTTTTTGTCCAAATTATTTTTGGTACATGAATATTATTCTTGAATTTTACCCTACAAAGTAGTATCATGTTGAAAATTTGGACGTTATTGATTTCTGGATAAATTAAATTATAAATCTTTAAAATTTATCCTTGAACTTATTTTATTGAATTATTATGTCATTGTCATCATGCTCATGCTTATATTGTGATGAAAGTCATCTTTGGCTTACTTGCAGAGATGGACTTGGTATGATTATGACCAGAGATTATTCGGTATAATCATAAACATAAAGTGACGAATGATGTGGTGAAAGTCCTCATTGGCCTGTAGTTCATTGATGGAGAGTTGTTGGTATGATTATGACCATGGATTATTCGGTATAATAATGACCATTGATGATTACATGAATATCCTTAGCCGTGGTGCAGGGATGATTTGATTTTATTTATTAAGTTGAGTCTCAGCGATAAAGTTGATGAAAAACTTTTTAAATCATAGAAGATAGTAGATTTTATGCTCTACTTGACTCTTTTAATGGATTGCTTATTCCGCTGCAGTTATTTATCTAAAACTTGTTGTCTATTGTATTCTATCAGTTGTTATACTGTTGAAGGCTAAGGATAATTTATTCTACATTATCTTAGTTATAATATTTCTTACTGGGCTAGTTGAGCTCACCCTTTCTTTCATTGTTCTCTTCAGGAAATGAGAATATCATTGGGATGAGTTGGGGAATGGAGTGATGGTCCAGGATAAGTGGCTTTAGTAGTCCTCACTATTCTAAAGAATAATGTGATAATAATTGTAATGAGGACTCCATTGATTGCGGATATTGTCTAGATGACAATATTCTTGTTTAAACTCTCAACTATGTTTAGTCGTATTTTACAGGACTGTTGTATAATTAAGTTCTATTTGAATTTATGTAGTGTGTATCTGGCGACTCAAGATGGGTGATGTATACCTATTTTGGGGGCGTCACAGTTGGTATCAAAGCTTAGGGATATGATCCTTGACTGAGATGTGAATCTAAAACTAAGAGGGGAGAGACGGGTAATTCCTTCGCTAGTATGATCTACCTAAGTTTACTTGTTATTTAATTTGTCGGTCAGAATATAGGGATAATATGTGGCATGTCAATTAACCCTTATTTTAAAACTATATTCTAGAATGATATCTGAAATACAAGAGATTAGAAATGGGAAAATCAAGATAGAGAGGAAATAACCGGGAAGGTACAACCCGAAAAGAAAGTAAGGTATTCTCATCTATTTGAACTACCAGGTACGTAAATTTCGAAGGTTAAATTTCATAAGGAGGGGAGATTGTGAGACCCCAAAATTTATGAAATGAAAGTATTCAATTTTCTTGTAATTATTCTATTTAGTAAATGGTTAAATTGATAAAAGGTTAAAGTTATGGGTGATATATGAATTTTTTTTAGTAAGTTGTCATAAATCGGTGATAAAAGTATAGTAATACGCGTGGTTGCATAGTAGCACACAGTATTGTACAGTATCTTTGATTATTGATGCTTACGTGAGAAGTCATTCAGTTTTATTCAAATATTGTCATAATATTTTATATTATTAAATCAAAAATTGAGACGACAAAGTTATTCATATTATTATTTGCAATATTGACAATGTCTAGAAGTTCTGTCAAGGAGAGGTTTGGTCACCTAATTGCGCGCCAATAAGGAGAAATCCTTATCGGAAAGCCCCCTCTTTCCTGGGAACGACCTGGTTGTTAAATATTGTGAATTATAATATTAATGATGAATAAGTTCGTGTTGATTAAAGATGAAATTGATAGTTCCGTTGTGTTAGAATTACTAGTGTTAGTGGAAATCGACATTTATTTCGAAAATAATTGATGTCTGGAGGTTATATTGACCAATCGGGTAATTAACTGGATAAATGAGCAATTAATTGCTATTAATTCACATGATTATAACTATTTGTTCACATGATTTATAATTGATTCACATTCTTGTACTATAAGGGGAGGTGGTGCAAGATTGATAATACTTGCATGACTAAGTTAAAAATGGAGGTATAGTTGAAGGTACTATACTGTAATTAGTTTTTTCACATGTTTAGAACTATTGAGTCACATGATTTACTATTAATTCACATGATTTACTATTAGGGGAGGTGGTGCAAGTTTGATAATACTTGCAGAACTAATTTATAAATGAAGAAAAAGAGAGAGGTATTATACTGTAATATTTCGAGCCCCAAAACGTGCAATTATTCAAACTATATTTTCCTATAAATAAAAGTTTATTCCTTCATTATTTTTCACCAATTCACTAAAGCTATAGAGCAATTATTATAGAGAGAAATTATAGAGAGAAATAAGAAGAGAAGTCTGCTACCACACTATTCCAGTATCTAGTTTTCTTCTAAGGTAAGGGATATTATTATTATGGTAAGGTGTATTATTTCTTTCGTATTCATGAAGAGAGCTTCTATTATTCCATTCTTTATTATTATGTTGGAATAACCTGTCCATGTGAAGTACCGCACACATGGTGAAATTCTTCTATTATTCCATTCTTTATTATTATGTTGGAATAACCTGTATATGCGAAGTACCGCATATATGGTGAAATTATTCTGTTATTCCATTCTTTATTATTCTGTTGGAATATCCTGTGTGTGCGTATTACGCATGACCCGGTGAATTTTCTGTTATTCCATTCTTTATTATTCTATTGGGAATAACCTGTCTGTGAGGTCTATCGCATGCCTGGTGAAATCTTTTATTTTTCCATTCTTTATTATTACATTGAAATAACTTTGCATCTCACGCGGACTACCGCATGCATGGTGAATGACCTTTCGTATTCATTCTTTATTAAATTATGGAAATGATCTGTCTACGTGGATTACCGCATGGCGGATGAAAATCCATTTGTAGTTTTGTATATTCTATTATACTCGTATGAGATATCATTTCTTTTGTACTCGTCATGAAATATCTTTTTATTTGGTATTTTATTTATGAGTTACTATTCACGAGTTACTATTCACCCGATTACTATTCACTCGGGTATTCGGGGCACTTTTCGTGTCGGGGTACTATTCATGGGTTACTATTCACCCGAATAGTATTCACTCGGGTATTTGGGGTACTTTTCATGTCGAGGTACTATTCATGAGGTACTATTCCCAAAGTACTATTCACAGGGTACTATTCACGTGGTACTATTTACCCGAAAAATATATTTCTTTTCTGTCCAAATTATTTTTGGTACATGAATATTATTCTTGAATTTTACTCTACAAAGTAGTATCATGTTGACAATTTGGACGTTATTGATTTCTGGATAAATTAAATTATAAATTTTAAAATTTAACCTTAAACTTGTTTTATTGAATTATTATGTCATTGTCATCATCCTCATGCTTATATTGTGATGAAAGTCATCTTTGGCTTATGTGCAGAGATGGACTTAGTATGATTATGACTAGGGATTATTCGGTATAATCATGGTAGTAATGTGACGAATGATGTGGTGAAAGTCCTCATTGGCCTGTAGTTCATTGCTGGACAGTTGTTGGTATGATTATGACTGTGACGCCCCCAAAATAGGTATACATCACCCATCTTGAGTAGCCAAATACATGGTACAAAATTCAAATACAACTTAATAATACAGCTGTCGTGTAAAATACGACAAAACGTAAACTGAGAGTTTTAATAAGAATATTGTCATCTATACAATATCCATACTCAAAAAGAGTCCTTATTACATTTATTTTCACACTATTTAACAGAATAGTGAGGACTACTAATACTATCATCTGGACCGTCACTCCGTTCCCCGACTAGTCCCGGCTCCGTTCTCATTTCCGAAAGAGAACAGTGAAAGAAAGGGTGAGCTCAACTAGCCCAGTAAGAAATATTATGACTAAGATTGTAACATCCCCAGATTCGGGTCCCAAATCACCACGAATCTGGTGTACTATTTCTATAACTATTGCGGAAGATATAAACATAAATTTTTTATACATTAAACATTACACACTATCCCCAAGGTCGAGAACCTTCACATAATACCTAAATCAATATCCTATCAGACATACAAAGCTATTATCATACATTACTGTTACAACTTTAGCTGCACATATAATCCAAAGCTGACTTGTCTTGGACTTTTCTTGTAACCAATGTATTCGTCATAATCTGTATTGTTTATCATGATATAGCAAGGGTGAGCAACAATTTTGCCCAGCAAGTATAAGTTCAATTAAGGATATATCATGATCGAAAGAATTGAACAATAAGTTGGCTAACTTTCTACAATATATACATTGCGAAAGAGCATGAATAAATTTTCATAGTTGAACGAATAATGAACATGAATAAATCAACTGGACCAAATGGTAATGAAGGTGATCAGCTTTCATACTTGATGAATACATGAAATGTGCACAGAGTGAGAATCAATAATTCATAGATATGGTATAATCAGTAATGATTAACCCCAAGCATATTTCAAAAATATCAATTCGAGATCGAGTTAGAGAACTTGCATGTACCATTGATTACCGTTACGCAACCTATATCGATTTTTCTGAAGACCTAATATAGATAATACCGATCTCCAAATATTAGAATATCATCACAAGATAGTCTTTGTTAAATATGATTATAATATAACCTAACAAATTACCACATAATCCTATCAGTCTATAAAATACCTAAAATTCGGTATCAAGTCAAACTATTTTAGTTTGAGTTGAATTTGGTATAATTTTTGACATCCCAAAAAGTCGAGTCAAATAATTCATGAGTCTAATTTTCATAAGACTTTGTCTAAATGCTTTACATTTACCTTAGATAATTTTATTTTCGGTCAAAATATTTTTCAATTACTTATAATAATTTTCAGATAATTATTATTTAATATCATATTAATATGAATTAAATACTACCTAATTCCATTATCATTAATATTAATTTATTAATGAAATTCATTACAAAATATTAAAAGTCATTAACAATAACTTAAAATATTTCCTTACACTTTAATATAATTTCAAATGATTTTTAAACTATTAAAATCATTTTTATGTAATTTATTTAATATAATAATTAAATAAATTAACTATCATTAATATTTAAAAATATTAAAATATCGTTGAAATATATTCCAAATTATTAAAACCCATTTTAGGCTTTAAAATAATTTTAAAAATTTATTATGAATTTCTAATTTGGGCCCACTTGGTATTATTAGAACCGTGACTTCGAGAGCTACATTTTAGGCTCAAGAGCGGTCCATTTGGCATAGTATAGCACCACAAAGCAAATTTACTACCAATGACCATTACATGCCTTGTAAACATTTTCAATTTTGGAGTCTTTATGTGAAACGCTTGTATTACGAGATCCACAACTCCGATTGAGGCCCAATCAAACTCGTTGGATCCGTATCTTCTTGAACTATAGTTTTCAGTTATTAAATACCAAATTCCAATCTGTCTAGGGTCCACGAATTGAGGCCCAAAGTGGTGGTCCGCAAGGTTTTCTTCAACAGTTGGTTCATTTTCCGATTTGGGGTTCTTCTTAAAACGCTTATAAAACGAAATCTACAAATCGGATTTAGGTCCAATAGGTATCGTTGGATTTGTAATTTCCCGAAATACAGTTTCCATATATAAAACATCTATTTTAGTTCTGTTTTGGTCCTAAAAAATGGACAGAAGTGACTGATCAGTAGATTGTGTTCAACAGTTAAGGTAGTTTGGGATTTAATTCATAACTTGCTCATTTCTTAACATATTTGAGTGATTCCAAACGAGTTTTTCCCTTAACTCATGTATCTAGCATGCTAGCATGTTTTAAACCATTAATCATATGAACTCAAAGAATCTAACATAAAAAATATATATAGCATACAAAGGAAAGCTTTTTCTTAAACCTTTTGGTACAAAACTTGATTTCCTCACTTTGGATCTAACTTTTGTTTTCAAAAATACTTTGATACACATATAAAATACCAATACTCATGTAAATCATGAGTTTTTAATGATCCAAAATAAAAGTTGCTTGGTTCATAAAGATCTAACAAAAAGAGCACAAAAAGTGAAAACTTTCATTTTCTTACCTTTTTCTTCTTTCTAGCCTTCTTGATCCTTCAAAGTAGCTTATGATTTTAAGTTGTATGAAGATCCAAGACCCCTCCTACTCCCTATAACTACCAAAATATGCAGCCTCCTTTCTCTCTCTATTGTTCTTAGTTTAGACTTAGGTTTAAAAATTAACATAACTTAGTGTATATACAATATACATATAACACATATAATTATAGAATATGTAACTCCCAATATAATTATTATACTTATTATCAATTTAATATATAAGTTACAAAAATTAGAATTTTTAATGCCCTAAGCCTTGTTTGGCAAAACCATATTAAAATAATGACTTAATCATTCCTTAAGCCTTTTTGGCAAAACAAGATTAAAATAAGAATTTCAAAAGCTCTAAGGTTTTGTTTGGTAAAATCAAATTAAAACTCTTTTAATAAATATAGTTTATTGTCCCACATTGTTTACTTGGATTTTCATATCCAATCTTAATTAAATAAACTAATTACCACATACTAAATAAATTTCCCACTTAACCAAATATCACAAAATTATAATCTCATTATAATTTTATTTAACAATTAATATATCACTTTAATTATTAAATTACGACATCAATATAGTAACTCATGTAATCTTTAACAACTCTCTAACTATTAAATTAAATTAGAGTATTATTTAATTCACAAATATATACTAACAACAATCACATAAATAAAATATTTATTTAATTTAATAAAAATTTTAAATTACAAATAAAATTTTGGATTGTTACATCATTCCCTTCTTACAAGGATTCTGTCCCCAGAATCACAACTCAAATAATTCATTCGTCACATTCTTCCTTTCTTATAAGGATTTCGTCCTCGGAATCACCGAAACCCTACCTTACTCAGGTTTTCGTCAAATCTCTTCATTGAATAAGTTCAACACATGACCTTAATATAGGTTTTATATTTCCTACTACATGCATTTCTTCAACAAATTCTAGGTTTTATTTCATAACTTTCACTTTAACTCAATTATATTCTGAGTATTATATATTCTTTAATCCATTTATTTCCTTTTCTAAAGATTGTTATCATAAACACTCGGGATATTACATTCACCCATTCTTCTAAGAATTTCGTCTTCGAAATTTTTATTTATTAATCTTTATTCATTCATTCTATCAAAATAGATTTTACGTTAATACTTTATTCACTCATTGGGTTTTATAACCACTTCTTTCCACAAAGGTCTTTCTTCAATTATTAAACTTTTCTATTAAGAGATTTACATTATTCTTTGATAACTCATCTCCTTCTCATTTCAAAATTTCTTTTCTCACCTATTCCATATATTCATCATTCAGTGTCGCATTCTATAACTTACTTCTTTCTAAGGAATATCATCCTTACCACATTCACCTTTTATAATTGCAAGAATCTTCCACAATTGCTCAATAATTGGGAAGAAGTATGAATAACTCAGGAATTTTAAAAGATTCCAAATCATGCTGAGGGGTCACAAGACCGTGAATTCTATTCTCGGTTTACTAGTGCTTCAACTCAATCCTTCACACTGTAAACCAGAGTGTTTATCAATCACAAAGACTGAAAACACCTCCTCCACGTACACTAGGTGGCCAAATTTATTGTACCCCACGTTAGGCCACAACGTAGTGTTTTATAACGACTATATACGTTACGCTACCCGAACCATTGTCCCCGAAAAAACATGTCCCGTTATAGGGTTGTTCACCTCGACTTTTCAACATCTCGAATCCGCACCAAAACAATTTGGTTTGGCATAACTTTTCAATAAACGCTTGAATTTCATGAACATCTTTCAATATTCGTCTCATTTGAATCAAATAGCATAGACTTTTATAACAATTAGGACATCAATCGAAATATACATATATATATATATATATATATATTCTCATATCTTAAAGAAATCTCAAAAATCTTTTTATGACGTCATGATACCGTATTATATTTACAGTCCATTGAGGATTCCGTCATTTGGTGATTTTATCATACTACATCATACCATAGTGGTAAAACAATCCTTAGATCACATCCAACACTAGGTAATACTCGCATTGATGACTCCATCATTTTTATCATCTTTGCACAGTTTACATGATGCATTATTGATATAAAATACATTTTGATATATTACAAATCATTTTTTGTCTGTTCAGTGAAGCAATTAGCATAGACATACGAATAACAGTATTGTTGTTAAAACTCATTGGTTCCATCATTTGATCCAATGTTTTTCAAGAAAATAGAAGTATAAACATCAACACGAAGTCAATAAATTTCGAAAGTCTAGCATAGCTAGTAGATTTAGAGTACCTATGCTTCCACCATCAACTCCACTTTCTATAATGATCCATTGCTTAATAGGTCTATCTATTCTTATCATCCTCAATACTCCATTTACACTTATCTATACCCAGTTCGTCAAACTTACCACACGTTATGAGTTGAAACTTACCACAATCATATGAGTTTAAGAACTTATCCTAGTCGACCATACCAAGGCGTCCATTCATTTGAGGGGTTCAAAAACATACCATATAATTATGAGTCATTTAACCTACCATAAGTATGAGTTTTAAGAACTCGCACTTAACCTTATAATATTCTCTAACTATACTCTCTACATATCTCATTATACACATGAGAAAAGAATCACCTTCTCAGCGGGCATATAGCAAATAGCGCGACACAAACATTCAATGATTATCAATGTGATAAGCCGAGTGAAAGCACAAAACCCTCGCCCATACAAAGGTTTATACAACTCAGCCATCACATGAGTCCTCAATTGAAATCCCACCTAACTCTATCTTGCTTATAACTTGCTCTTTACTCGATATGAATTCCTCGTATCACATCATCTATAACTCCTCATGAGTTATCTCGTACTATTTCATAGTACTCCATCTTCATAGCATTAAGCTAGAATTATTCAAACATTATAGACCATCTTTCTTTTATAACTTAAACAGACCACGTCGTGATCTTATTCTATAATCATCTCCCTTAAAATTCTTTTCTTAACTCGTGATCGTTTTGTTTTACGATCTTCTTTCTTTCTCTTTTTCATCATTTACGACATTATTCGTTATCTTGGCTTTTGGAGTTAGGAAACTCCCATTTCTTATCTTTATATCTCTTAGACTCTTCTTTGAATCTACTTGTTTATAAAAAAAAATTCTTCCTTTAAGAATTTCTAACTTCATTTACATCACTCAAAATTTTATTCGAGTTCTACACTTTCATCATACGTATCCATTTCTACACTTGGAACACATCGAGTCTCTAACAGTTTCAATATGGTATGCTGAGTGGTTTCCCACAAAAAACCAACAAACTAGGTTCCGAGTTACTACTTCGTATATACCTCCGCTCTATGAAGGAATCATTTAGCCCATATACCATACCTCAACTACTAAAGAGTACAACTGTACCATACTTAACTATAACTTTACATTCTTAACTTCGTTACCAATCTTTTCTTATAGACATTGTCTATTTGTTATCACCTTACATTCTTATTATTGGAGTTGGGTAACTCCATAAATCTGTGAGATTCTTCTTGAATCCTCTCACGCATGTTTTCATCCCTTCTTTATAAATTTCTTAAATTACTTCTTATTGTTCAAACTCTATTTGAGTATATTCGTTCATTATCTTCACCTCTCTTCTCTAAGGTTATAGCCTAAGGTACTCCTACCTAAGGTTTATAACCTACAGCTTTGATACCAACTGTAACATCCCCAGATTCGGGTCCCAAATCACCACGACAAAACGTAAACTGAGAGTTTTAATAAGAATATTGTCATCTATACAATATCCATACTCAAAAGAGTCCTTATTACATTTATTTTCACACTATTTAACAGAATAGTGAGGACTACTAATACAATCATCTGGACCGTCACTCCATTCCCCGACTAGTCCCGGCTCCGTTCTCATTTCCGAAAGAGAACAGTGAAAGAAAGGGTGAGCTCAACTAGCCCAGTAAGAAATATTATGACTAAGATTGTAACATCCCCAGATTCGGGTCCCAAATCACCACGAATCTGGTGTACTATTTCTATAACTATTGCGGAAGATATAAACATAATTTTTTTATACATTAAACATTACACACTATCCCCAAGGTCGAGAACCTTTACATAATACCTAAATCAATATCCTATCAGACATACAAAGCTATTATCATACATTACAGTTACAACTTTAGCTGCACATATAATCCAAAGCTGACTTGTCTTGGACTTTTCTTGTAACCGATGTATTCGTCATAATCTGCAATGTTTATCATGATATAGGAAAGGTGAGAAACAATTTTGCCCAACAAGTATAAGTTCAATTAAGGATATATTATGATCGAAAGAATTGAACAATAAGTTGGCTAACTTTCTACAATATATAAATTGTTAAAGAGCATGAATAAATTTTCATAGTTGAACGAATAATGAACATGAATAAATCAACTGGACCAAATGGTAATGAAGGTGATCAGCCTTTCATACCTGATGAATACATGAAATGTGCATAGAGTGAGAATCAATAATTCATAGATATGGTATAATCAGTAATGATTAACCCCAAGCATATTTCAAAAATATCAATCGACCAGGTCATTCCCAGGAAATAGGGGGCTTTCCAATAAGGATTTCTTCCTATTGGCGCGTAATTAGGTGACCAAACCTCTCCTTGGCAGAACTTCTATACATCATTAATATTTCAAATAATAATATTAATAACTCTGTCATCTCAATATATAAAATATTGACAATAATTGAATACAATTGAGTGACTTCTCACGTAAGCATCAATAATCAATCTGTGCTACTATGCAACCACGCAGACATCGCATACTTTAACTTTGGGTGTTTCAACAGTTAACGGTAAAATTTCCGCCGTTATTTTCATAAAATATTTTTGTCGTTTTCTCAATCCGATAATAATTCCGTTGTGGGGTCCACCGATGATTGTTCCGTTGTACGAATATTCCCTGTTAAAACGAATATTCCCCGACCAATCGAATATTATATAACAACTTGCATACTTTGCAAAATTTATAAATATTACCCACAACTATAACCTTATATCAAATTTATTCCATAATATTCAAAAATGATAATATGGAAAAGAACAACTGATGGTATTGTCAGAACAGGTGCTAAAATGAGTCTCCTCTTGAGTTCTTGAAAACTCTTCTCACATTCCTCGCTCCATCTGAATTTTATATCTTTTCGAGTCAGCTGAGTTAATGGAGTAGCAATTTTAGAAAACCCTTCTACGAATCTCCGATAATAACCAGCTAAGCCGAGAAAACTACGATACCGGTCCATCGATTTAGGTTGCTCGACTTTGAATAACTTCAATCCTTGCTGGGTCAACACATATTTCATGACTTGATACTACGTGCCCAAGGAATGCTACTTCCTCAAGCCAGAACTCGCATTTCTTCAACTTGTCATAAAGCTTGTTTTAACGAAGCTTTTAGAGTATCAGCCTCAAGTGTTGCTCATGATCTTCACGGCTTTCGGAATAAATAAGGATGTCATCAATAAAGACGACCATAAAGTGATCCAAATATTCCTTAAATACTAGGTTCATCATATCCATGAAGGCAACAGGAGAATTAGTCAATCCAAAAGACATGACTAGGAATTCATAATGCCCGTACCGAGTTCTAAAAGCCGTCTTTGGAATGTCATCAGTTATAATCTTCAATTGGTGATATCTGGAATGAAGATCAATCTTTGAAAAGAATTTGGCTCCATGTAACTGGTCAAACAGGTCATCAATACATGGCAATGGGTACCTATTTTTGATGGTGACATGATTCAATTCCCGATAATCAATACAAAGTCACATACTCCTGTCTTTCTTTTTCACGAATAGCACAGGAGCACCCCAAGGAGAAGTACTAGGATGAATAAAGCCAATGTTTAACAATTCTTGCAGTTGGGTCTTTAACTCCTAAAGTCCAATAGGAGCCATTCGATATGAGGCTTTGGAAATAGGTTTTGTACCGGGTTTAAGGTCGATACAAAATTCAATTTCACGCTCTGGGGGTAGACCAGGAAGTTCTTCAGGAAATACGTCAGGAAATTTATTAACAATAGAAATATCAGTCGACGTCGGGATTTTTGAGTGTCCTTTTTCGTTAGTTGTTCTTTGGTGTTCTCATGTTAATGTGAGATTTATTTGAAAAAACAAGTGAAAAAGGTCCGACATGTATAATGTCGATGATTGGACTTTAAGAGTCGCCAGTTGGTGTTTTTAACTGGTTGCAACAACGCAACCGAAAAGGTTTGCACATTGACCCAGTGATTTGACACTGCTAAACGGGTATGTGAAATCGAGATTCATTTTGGGTCCGGAGGCTTGATTATGCGGAGGGAAGGTGTTAGGCACCCCCCGACATCCGTGTTACCACGGTGGCCGTCACTTTTTAAAGAAATTATTATATGAATGTGTGTGTGTGTGGATCAATGTGCAATTATTTGGAAGTAGTGCGGTACCTCGTTCGCACCTATATACATAAGGTTTGAATTTTATAGAAAAATTCAATTTTAAACAAGATATGGCAATGTCGTTTTGTAAAAAAAGTTTTTCAAATCATGTGCTCAATAGTAATTGAGGCCTTTGATACTTCCATTTTATTATTAGATGTTCGACTTGTTTGCTTTTATTTTCGAGATGCGAAGCATTCTCGAGAAAATAATATACAGCAGTGCCGAACTCCTCATGGGCATGATAGCCATCCAAGGAAATTAGAACCTTTGTAAAATCTCATACGTACAAGCCGCCATGACGAGAAAATGTCCATCATGGTACCGAATCTAGATTGAAGAAATGAAACTCGTGATCACATGATTCCTAGGCTCACATGATATTGTAATTTGTATGGAAAGCGATGAAGCGATTATATATATAAAAGTCAGTAAATATATATATACGAGACTTGATCAACCACCACAAAGCAACTCCATGGGGATCGGAAATGTAAATATATAAAAGCGGTATATATATATATATATATATATATATATATATATATATATATATATATATGGACATGATCAACGTCGTCACAAAGTAAACTCCAAAGGGACGAAATTTAAATAAAAGCGTAAAAGCGATCAATCGCCACTTAATTAAACTCCGATCGGAATTAAATGTAAATAAAGTTGTAAAAGGCCACGAAATAAACTCTAGGCCTCAATGTAAATGTATATATATATATATATATATATATATATATATATATATATATATATATATATATATATGTACAAGTATATATATAAAAGCGAAGAAACGCACTAGATGTATATCCAGGCTCATCGGATATGTCCGACAACAATTATATATATGTATATATATAAAAGCGAATAAATGTACCGGATGTAAATCCAGGCTCATCAGATATGTCTGACAACAGTTATATATATAAGTATATATATATATAAAAGCAATTTAAACACACCAGATGTAAAATCCAGGCTCATCAGACAAAGTCTGACCACAATTTATATATATAAGTATATATATATATATATAAGCAATTAAACGCTCTAGACCGAAGTTTAGGCTCAATCGAGGCATAACTAGATAATGTTAGTCCATATATATGAAATATATATATGTATTAGTATATATACACAGACAAAAATGAAAACCACAGACCGATGTCCGGGCAAACACACACAACACGACTCTCAATGTGTATAACAATGTGTGCTATATGAGAAGAAGGCTTTATAGAATGTAAGAAGGCTTACAGTGGGCTGTCAAAGTAGACTTCCATGACTTTTAATGGATAAACACTCAGCTCCCGCCGGATAAAAGATAGCTATATGTGAGCTAACTAGTGTTTAAAGAAGAGGAAACACTCAAAAGATGTGTATGCAAAGTAAAATGGACAGGGCTTCCTAGCCTTTTTCCTTCTCTCTCTCTTCTCAAATGGCTGACCCAAGCCTTGTATATATAGACGGACGACCGCAGTACACTGCAGCAGTATTATGCAGATTGTACTGTGTTTGGTCGTGGTGGATCCGAACCTCATTTGGTCTGTCTATCTCGTAAAGACGATGCACTCATATCTTTGTAATGTCCGCTTCGAACTTGCGAACTTCAATTCGAGCATCCGAATGAGGAGTATATCGACCTTCTTCGAATCATTGGTGTCGAGAGTTACACAATGAGATGGATTAGAGGTTGTACGAAGTCAGGAAGAGGGTTCTATGCCCATGGTCTTCAAGCTTCAAATTCTATCCAAAGTACTGCCACACGTATTAGTCACTCGGGATTGTCACTCCTCGGTTCTAGTGGGACATTGTTGGATGTATGTATGTATGAAGTATTGAGACGACATGCCATTGTCGAAGGAACAAGATGATGTTTGACTCCTCGCTGGGGTTATCGCCGGTTTGAGTTGAAAGTAGACGTTACTCAGGGATACATCTGAGTTTGGACTACTTGTTGATATGATGCGATATCATCTTGTTGACGTGGTAAGATGACGTTGTGACTCCTCACCGGGGTTATCTCCAGTTTAAGCGGAAAACAGACATTACTCAGGGTTACATCTAAGATTGGGCTGCTTGTTTGTATGCCTCACTGTCATCTGGATTGAAGCTGATCGCATGTTTGAAACAAGCATTTCTGGGGTTATCGCCGGAACTGCAATGGCATCCCTTGGGACTATAACCAAGGATGGGGTTGTTACTCCCAGTGTTGTCTCTGGGACTGGAACTGAACGTCGCGGTGTCATTGCCAAGATAGAACTGTCCTCTCCGGTGTTGTTGCCGGTCTTTTGATCTGCATATCTCGGGGTTATCTCTGATATTAGAAATGACATTCCTGGTGTGTGTTCCGGGTTTGAGATGATGTTCCCGGTTTGTGTTCTGGGTTGGAACTAAACTTCCAGTAGTATCCGAAATGATTATAAGCTGTCTTTTAGGGCTATCTCCAAAAGACGAATCTACCCTCCTGCAATGTTAGTAATAGGAGTGCAGAAAATTTCGAGTGTCTACAATATCATTCAAAATTGACGTATTTTTGTTTAGATCCGTGACATGAGCTAAGAAAGCTTGACATCCGTTTTTCAATAAATGAATAGCTTTATGGCTTGAGATGACAGTGATTGATTTTAATAGCTTGGTTGCTTGAATTCGCATAATAGGTTGGTTAGGAATATGAAAGCTAACAACCTTACGAAAAAAATCAATTTTTGCATGATGAGTAGTTAACCAATCAATCCCTAAAATCACATCAAATGCAAGTATTTTCAAAGAAATAAGATCGACAGGTAACGTACGGGTACCGATTTGAATCAAACAAGACTTATAAATTGTGGATGCAATGAAGGTTTCTCCGAACAGAGTTTCAACAGATAAGTCAAAGTTTGATTTCTTTGCAGTCAAATTTAAATGTTGAGCGCAAATTGGAGAAATAAAGGAATGGGTAGAACCGGTATCAAATAAGGTATATACTTCGCTAGAGTTTATTATAAGCTTACCCGTGATGACCTCGTTCGGGTTCATTTCTTTCTGGGAGGTCACGATAAACGCTCTCCCTTGAACTACCAGTTTTGTCTTGTCTGGGACGGCCTTTGATGCCTCCATCCCAGTTGGACTTGGCTTTGGTGCACGACAAAATAGGGCTAGGTGACCTTCTCTTCCACAATTATAGCATGCTTTGGATGGCATCGTGCAGTTTGGACTGATGTGTCCCTCCCCTCTACATTTGAAGCATATGATAGGTGGTCATTCTCCTTCCTTAACGACAGGTGCTGATGCTGACATCTTTCCATCATTGTTGAATCTCCTCTTCTTGAAATGTCCATTCTTATTGTTTTGACCATGATTACCACCGAAGTTGTTACCATTTCTGTCATGTTGATTCCCTCCACGCTTGTTGTCACTGCTTCGATGACTGTTATCACTGGTATTATCATTTTGTCGGCTGCTCTCTTTTGGTTGGGTTGACTCATTATCGCGCTCTAATAATTGAGCCCTATTAACAACATTTGAATACAAACATAGTTTATGAGAGATAAGATATTGACGTATCTCGGGTTTTAAATCTCTTAGAAACATTCATTTCATTCTCTCCTCATTATCAACCAACTGGGACGCAAACCAGGACTGTGACAGCCCAAAATAGGTATACATCACCCATCTTAAGTCGCCAAATACATGGTACAAAATTCAAATACAACTTAATTATACAACAGTCATGTAAAATATGACAAAACATATGCTGTGAGTTTTAATATAAATATTGCTATCTAGACAATATCCACACTCAATTGAGTCCTCATTACATTTATTATCACACTATTTAACAGAATAGTGAGGACTACTAATGCTATTATCTGGACCGTCACTCCATTCCCCGACTCGTCCTAGCTATATTCTCATTACCTGAACAGAACAGTGAAAGAAAAGGTGAGCTCAACTAGCCAAGTAAGAAATATTATGACTAAGATAATGCGGAATAAATTATCATTAGTCTTCAACAATGTTAAACTGATAAAATAAAATAGACATCAAGTTTAACTGCAGGGGAACAAGTAATCCATTAAAAGAGTCAAGTAGAGAATAAATTCTACTATCTTTTATGATTTAAAAAGTTTTTCATCACTTTTATCGTTGGGACTTAGCTTAATAAATAATCCACATCATCAATTCATCCTTACACTACAGGCCAAGGATATTATTTAGTATCACGACCACGAATTATCCATGCACTACGGGCCAAAGATAATTGTGTTTTCATCAATGGTCCTGATCATGCCATAAAACAATTCATCTTTTCTCCCTTGGCCGAAGAGAATCCATAGCCATAATCATACCAAAAATTGTTCATCAATGCACTATGGGCCAATGAGGACTTTTTCCACATCATTTGTAACATTACGGTCATGATTATACCGAATAATCCCTGGTCATAATCATTCCAAGTCCATCTATGCACTACAGGCCACAGATGACTTTCAATAAAATATAAACATGAGGATGATGACAATGATATAAGAATTCAATAAAACAAGTTCAAGAATTAAATTATCCAGGATCTAATAATGTCCAAATTGTCAACATGATACTTCTTTGTAGAGTAAAATTCAAGAATGCTCAGAAGAATATTTCCATGAAAAGATACTGGATGAAGCACAAATATTAAGGATATTCTAATAATTTTATGGAGTATAGAAGTTAAAACTTTAACCAACTGAGTATAATAAAGAATGGAATAACAAAAGAAATCACCATGCATGCGGTACTTCGCATAGACAGGTTATTCCAACAGAATAATAAATAACGGAACTAGGTCAGGCATAATACGCACCAACAGGATATTCCAGCTGAATAATAAAGAATGGAATAACAACAGAATTCATCATGCATGCGAGACGTCAGATGAGGCGAGTTATTCAATAGAATAATAAATAACAAAACCCAGTCGAGACGAAATCGCTTGACCGACAAGATGTTCCAACTGAATAATAAAGAATAGAATAACAACAGAAATCACCATGCATGCGGTACCTCGTATAGACAGGTTATTCCAACAGAATAATAAATAACGGAACCAGGTCTGGGGTAAAACGCACAGACAGGATATTCCAACACAATAATAAAGAATGGAATAACAACAGAAATCACCATGCATGCGATGCGTCGTCGTAGACAAAGTTATTCCAATGAGAATAATAAAGAGGCGGGACCGGTCCGCCAGAAACGCATGTGAGCAGGATATTCCAATAGAATAATAAAGAATGGAATAACAGAAGAATTTCAACAAGTATAGGGTAGCCCGCGTATAGAGGTTATTCCAACAGAATAATAAATAATGGAATAACAGAAGAATTTCACCAAGTATAGGTAGAGGCCAGCGTATCAAAGTTATTCCAACAGAATAATAAATAATGGAATAACAGAAGTTCTCTTCATGAATATGAAAGAAATAATACCCCTTACGAGTACAACAAATAATATCCCTTACGAGTATTGAAAGAAAATAATTTTCTTCAAGAATACGAAAGAAATAATACCCCTTACGAGTACAACAAATAATATCCCTTACGAGTATTGAAAGAAAATAATTCTCTTCATGAATACGAAAGAAATAATACCCCTTACGAGTATAACAAATAATATCCCTTACTTTATAAAGAAGAAACTGGATATAGAAGTAGTGAAGTAGCAGAATACTTTTTTTCTTTCTTTATATAGTTTCTCTCTCTAGAGTTTCAGTGAATTTGTAAGAAATAATGAAGGAATGAGCTTCTATTTATAGGAGAATGGACTGCATAGTAACTAATTCATGAACGGTCAGATTGATTTACTTTTTAAGCAGATTGATCTAGATTGATTTAATAAAATATTCTAATAAAACAAAATCTTTTAAATAAAATATAATATATTCTATTTATAATCTAATAAAACGAATAACTTTATAAAAGTATTTTGTTTTATATAAAATGATTTTACTATGCAAAATACTATGCAGAGCACTATGCATAATAAAATATAATATATTCTAATTATTGTCTAATAAAACAAATAACTTTATAAAAGTATTCTATTTTATATAAAAAGATTTTACTATGCAAAATACTATGCATAATAGAATATTATATATTCTATTTCTGATCTAATAAAAGCGAATAACTTTTATAAAAGTATTACATTTTATATAAAAAGCTTTTTTACATTTTATTACATTAATAATACTAATAAAACAAAAGAAAGTGACTTATCACGTAAGCATCAATAATCAATACAAGTGTGCTACTATGCAACCCACGTACGACTTGTACTTTTACTACCGAGTAGCTCAACAAAGATTAACGATAAAACTTCAAATAGTTATTTTCATAAAATATTTTTGTCGTTTTCTCAATCCAAACAATAATTCCATTCATGGGTCCACCAATGATTGTGCCATTGTACGAATATTCCCCGACCAGTCGAATATTATATAACAACTTGCATACTTTGCAAAATTTATAAATATTACCCACAAATATAACATTATATCAAATCCACACCATAATATTTAAAAAAATTATTTCAAAAAAATTAAATATTTATTCATAAAATCTAGGGTCTCACAATCTCCCCTCCTTATGGATTTTTCCCTCGAAATTTACGTACGTACCTGGTATGCTGAAGAGGTGAGGGTACCTTGACTTCATTTCAAATTCTAACTCTTGAGGTATAACCTTTGAGTGTCGAATATAATCCTTCTTATCCAAGATTTTAACACGTATCTCCTCATACGTTAAATCATCCGCTATCTCGTCTGGTTCTAAATTAATAATGTGGTTCGGGTCGTCCCCATATTTACTTAAAGTCGATACGTTAAAAACATTTTGAACATGTGACATACTTGGCGGTAAAACGAGTCTATAAGCCACAGTTCCTACTCGATCGAGAATTTTAAATGGGTCAATTAAATCGAGGGTTGAGATTTGCTCTCTTCATCGATTCTTGCTTCTAGAATAACGCCTTCTTGAACCTTCTTCTTCACATTCATCAGCTCTGAGTATGTAACTTGCACGACTTTAACTTTATCGATTAAAGTCAATTCTACTCGTATATTCGTTATCTTCACGTAGGTTCGTATATTCGCACTTGTAACCGTATACGATCTTCTACTCAACGCATTAGCTACCATGTTCGTTTTTCCTAGATGGTATTGAATGGTACGATCGTAATCTTCAACAGCTCAAGTCAACGTCTTTGGCACATGTTACGTTCATTTTAGTTGAAGAAATATTTGAGGGTTTAAGAAATGGGTTTTGTACTGGGGTCAATACAAAATTCGATTTCACGCTCTAGGGGTAGGCTAGATAGTCTTCATGAATACGTCAAGAAATTTATTAACGATAGAAATATCATTCAAAACTGTGACCCTCATCCAAGACTTGGATAGTACGTCACTTTGATACCTATCAACTTGCCATATTTATTCACGATGTCGCCTACAAAAAGTCTGGCTTCGGTGCATTCCACACAAGGAAGTCAACAACGAAAGGATCGGGCTCTTTACTTATGGCTTGATATAACAATGATTGACTTTAGTGGTTTGGTTACTTTAAATTCGCATAACAGGTTGGTTAGGAGTATGCAAGCTTACAACCTTACGAAAAGCATGATGAATTGTTAACCAATAGTTTCTAAAAATCACATCAAAGGCAAGTATTTTCAAAGAGATAAGATCGACAGGTAACATGAAAGTGTTGATTTGAACAAGATTTATAAATAGTAGAGGTAACGAAGGTTTCTCCCAACTGAGTTTAAATAGATATATCAAAGTCTAACTTCTCTGGAGTTAACTTCAAACATTGAACACAATAAGGTGAAATAAAAGAGTGAGTAGAACCTGTATCTAACACGGTATAGACTTCGCAAGAGTTTATGACTAACATACCCGTGATAATTTTATTCAGGTTCCTTGTCGCGAAAAAAAAAACGCTCTCTCTTAAACTACCGGCTTTGGCTTGTCTGGGACATCCTTTGGCATCACTATCCCAGCTGGACTTGACTTCACCATACGATAAAATCGAGCTAGGTGACCTTCTCTTCCGCAATTAAAACACGCTTTGGATTGCTGCGTACAATTTGGACGGATGTGTCCCTCCTGTCCGCATTTGAAACATACGATCGATGGTCGTTCTTCTTCCTTTGAAACGGGTGCTGGTGCCGACATCTTCACATCATTGTTGAACCTTCTCTTCTTGAAATGTCCATTCTTATTGTTTTGGCCATGATTACCACCAAAGTGGTTACCATTTCTGGCATGTTGATTCCCTCTGTGACACCCCCAAATCTAGGTACTTCATTCCGATAAGATCTGGTGTTCACTTAATCAAACATTCATATCTAACTACCAAATCACAACAAAACTGGATAAATAAAACCTTTCCCATTAAAGGGTTACATAATAAAAGCTCCCAGGTTATCTAACCTTTAAATACAATCATTTAAATGCGAAAGTTAATTAAACTTCATTAAAACCAAGTCTAAGATCATCATAATAAAAGTCTAAAGTAAAAATTACAAGTCTTCATCACTTGCACATTTTTCCCTTTCCTTTGCTAGACGAAGGTTCATCTACCTTCTCTTCTTTAGCTGCAATGAGTTTATAAATATGCAAGAGTGAGCAAAACAATTGCTCACTGGATATAATATGGAATCAACAGGAGTATAGCAATAATAACTGCCAAAATAGGCTCATCAACAATGAATAGTACATTATCAACAATAATCAAAAACTAAAATCCCAAGATATAGAAAATATACATCACTGAGGGTCGTAAGACCACGAACTACGTCCATAGTTGCAAGTAATCTTTCAACTCCAACTTTAACAGTCATAAGACTATAAGGACCTCGTACTTAGGGGGATCAGCCCTTCATACAATGTATTGTGCACAAACATTTTAACGCTATACGTAAGTTAACCCCTAATCATAACAATAGGGTTGTTCATCTCAGTATTTAGAGTACAAGTCCGCACCAAAGGATGTTTGGTTTGGATAAGCTTTCAAGGTAATTTTGAATTCAACGAACATCAACTCAGGATTAGTTGAATAAAACCAATAACATTATACTATAGAATAATCGTGATTGAATCAATCATACAATGTTTTAGGAATAATCTAAGAGCATACAATTTAAATAACTATAACACCTTGCTTGAACAATACTAAGCCAAGGTTAATTAGAATTGAATACTAAGCATGCATAGCAATTTAATCGATAAAAATGTTCAACATTAGAATAGATAATTTTTTTGCATGCTAAACAACAAGTTAAATACAAGAATAACTTGCTCAAGAATAACTTACATCATTATATCATAATCGGATTGAAAACAGTAGTTTGATTAACAAGATAATAGATTAGAAAACTTGTTCAATGTAAAAAAAAGTTTAGAAAACTTGCCTTGTTCGTAGGCTAAACCGAATCAATACGAATCACAATATCCTATAAATATATGTCATCATGACATAGTTAGCCATTACCATTTTACAACCATAACTAAGTACTTACATCATTTAAAAAAAATTAGATTTTTAATCACATAATCCAGTTATAACGCAAGTTAATCCTTAATAATATAATTACTCATAATATAGAAATACTAGAATCAACATTTTTCAGTCCTACTATCATCACATAACTTTTCTTAAAATTTCGTGTACAAAAAGTACCTTTGTCGGGATCAATCTGCTAACTTTCGGCGTCATGCGCATACGATTTAGCTTTGTGGTGGTCGTATGGCACAAGGTGGGTTCAACTCATTTGTAAGTATAAAACTAACATCTTCAATACGCTACGGCTGCTGAAATCATAGTCGATCGATTGAGCGACTTAACAACAAAGGAGGAAAAAGCCAATTTTGGCCTACAAGCTCGATTCTAACAGACTAAATAACATATAATTCATACAAAAACTTAATGTAAACATAATTCAAGAATTCTTAACATGTTTCCACCCATACAACAACATAAACAACAAAATTAACACATCTAATTTCACTATTTTTGGCTAAAAACTCACTTTTTGATATTTTTGATGAAAATAAACACTAAAATTTTGTTTTTAAACCAAAACCATTAATTCAAAGCATTTTATCAAAGTATATATATACTCTAACAAATTGAATAGCTAATTTATCAATAAAACAACTAAACAACCCATAATTCTATTTTAACTAAATAATATAAAATCACCAAAAAAACTCTCTGTAAAATACTTTTCTTCTCAAACATATGAATTCATGGACTATTCTCAATCATGGCTTACGAAAATAGTTTAACTCACTAGATTATCATATAAACCCACATACGTAACAACTAATTTACTCTTATACAAGGGTTTTATAGAAAATTTGAGAAGAGAAAACTAGAATTTTAGAAAACATAAAAGAAAAAGGGTAGGATGAAACCTTGAAGAAGATGATGATGGCTATCTCTTTGCTTGTCATGTTTTTCTCCACTTCACTTCCAATTCTCTAGAATTTTCTCAAGCTTTTTCTCCCACTTTTTCTTCCTCTCTTCTTCTTCTTCCTCTGAGTTTTCTTTTCTTCTCTCTTCTTCCTAACTCTAACTACGTACTAACCTTCTAACGTATATAGGATATAATATATATTAATTATATAATATAAATATAGATATAACTGATATCAGTTATATAAGTTTTGAAAACCAAAAGCCATAAGGCTTGTTTGGCTAGTCACTAAAAAAATAACCAATTAATATTTAGGCCTTGTTTGGTAAAACAAAATTAGAATAAAGACTTAATAAGCAATAGGCCTTGTTTGGCAAAACGAAATTAAAACTCCTTTAAGTTATTTTAATAACTACTTTATAAAAGGTTATTTGTCACACTTTGAATTCAATTAAATTAATTCTAAAAACAATTTATTACCTCACTTTAACACATAACTCAATACCACAAAATTATAATTTTCTATATAATTATAACTTTATTTAATCAACTAACACATCCTTTTTAATTACAAATTCCAATAAAGAGAATAGTAATTCAATTAATCAAAACTCTCTAACTTAATAACTAAATTACATTAGCATAAAATAATTAATTTCCTTAATTATTTATTTAACAAATAGGCTAACCAAATTGAATCAAATTTGAACAATTATTTATTTAACAATAAACCCATCCATTAAATACTTAAATATTTCAATAAATATTTAATATAATAATAAAAATTCTGGAATGTTACATCATTCCCTCCTTACAAGGATTCTATCCCCAGAATCACAATTCAAACAATTCATTCATCACATTCTCCCCTACTTACAAAGATTCTGTCCCCAGAATCAAAGATATAGATTAAACAAACAACTCAGGGTAATTCTTCATCATTTTAGCTTCGAGTTCCCACGTGGTCTCTTCGACATTGTGGTTCCTTCATACTACCTTTACAGAAGGTATCACCTTATTCCTGAGCACTTGTTCTTTCCTGTCGACTATCTGGATAGGAACCTCTTCATAGGACAAGTCTTTCTCAAACTGTAATGGTTCGTACTCAATTACGTGCTTGTAATCAGGTTTATACGGTCGTAACACTGACACGTGAAAAACATTATGAATGTTTTGCAGTTCTGGAGGTAGAGCTACCTTGTAAGCTACCTCTCCAACTTTCCTCAGCACTTCAAAGGGTCCAATAAACCTCGGACTTAGTTTCCCCTTTTTACCAAATCGAATCTTCCCCTTCCAAGGAGAAACTTTTAGGAACACGCAATTTCCTATGTCAAATGCACGATCTTGTCTTTGTTGATCAACATATTTCTTTTGTTTGTCTTGAGCTTCTATCAATCTTGTTCTGATGAGTTAGGCAATCTCAGCAGTTTGTTGTACCAGTTCTGGTCCTAATAGTTGACGTTCTCCGACTTCATCCCAGCACAGTGGAGTTCTGCACTTCCTGCCGTATAATGCTTCGTAAGGTGGCATGCTGATGCTTGCGTGGTAACTGTTATTGTAGGCAAATTCCACCAATGGTAATTGTTCATCCTAGCTTCCTTTGAAATCCATGACGCATGCTCTCAACATATCTTCCAATGTCTGAATCGTTCGTTCGCTTTGGCCATCTGTTTGCGGATGATATGCCGTACTCATTCGCAACTGTGTTCCCATACATTCTTGTAGTCTCTTCCAGAAGTTTGATGTGAACCTCAGATCTCTATCTGACATAATTGACACTGGAACTCCATATCTCGACACGATCTCTTTAACATATAACTTTGCCAGCTGATCAAGATTAAATCTACTCTTTATTGGCAAAAAGTGTGCAGATTTTGTTAACCTGTCTACTATCACCCAAATCGCATCGTATCCTTTCTGAGTTGTTGGAAGACCTACCACAAAATTGATTGTGATATGTTCCCATTTCCACTTCGGTATCTCCAACGGTTGAAGTAACCCACTTGGTCTTCGATGCTCGGCCTTGACTCTCTAACATGTCAAGCACTTTGCAACGCATTCTGCAACGTCTCTTCTCATATTTGGCCACCAAAAATGTTGTCGCAAATCTTGATACATCTTCGTACTTCCGGGATGAATCGAATATCTCGAGTTATGGGCTTCTGTCAAAATGTCTTCTTTAATATCTGGTACTGTTGGAACCCATATTTGTCCTTCAAATCTCAGCATCCCCTCGGTATCAACTTTGTACTTTATTTCTTTTCCCTCGACCACACTTTCTCTTATTTTTCTGCATTCCTCATCCTGCAGTTGAACGTTCTTCACTTTGTCCACCAAAGTTTGACTAGTTTCCATATGGTATAATTTCTCATCGAATTCTTTTGGTAATTTAATTTCCAACTCTAACCTTGACATTGCTGTAATAAGCTCCTCCTTATCAGTTAACAGCATCAACTTCTCTCTGCCTTTCCTACTCAAGGCATCTACAACCACGTTTTCTTTGCCTGGATGATAAAAGATCTCACAATCGTAATCTTTTATCAGTTCAATCCATCTTCTTTGACGCATGTTCAGGTCCTTCTGAGTGAAAATGTACTTCATACTCTTATGGTCCGTGTAGATCTCACATTTTTCTCCGTAGAGATAGTGTCTCCATATCTTCAGAGCAAACACAACCGCCGCCAACTCTAAATCATTAGTCGAATACCCTTTTTTGCAGTCCTTCAACAGCCTTTATGCATACGCGATGACTTTTCCATTTTGCATAAGGACACACCCTAATCCCTTGTGTGAAGCATCAATGTACACCACAAATTTCCTGTATTATCCGGTAACGATAACACAGGTGCCATACTTAGCTTCTTTTTCAATTCCTGGAAACTTTCTTCACACTTCTCCGTTGTCAAACAAATTTTACTGATTTCCCCGTTAAATTTGTCAACGGAGTGGCAATCTTGGAGAAATCTTGGATAAACCGTCTGTAATACCACCGCTAATCCCAAGAAACTTCTCACCGATGGAGTTCTCGGTTGTTCCCAATTTATCACGACTTCAACCTTTGATGGATCCCTTTGAAATTCCATCCTTGTCAATTACGTGCCCAAGAAATTGTACACGTTCCAACCAAAATTCACATTTAGAGAATTTCGCATACAACTTTTCTTTTCTTAGCGTCTCCCGCGTTAGACGTAAGTGTTCCGCATGTTCCTTTTGAGTTTTAGAGTACACCAGAATATCGTCGATAAACACCACCACAAACTTGTCCAAAAATGGTTTAAACACCCTGTTCATCAAATCCATGAACGCTGCAGGGGCGTTTGTCAAACCAAAAGACATCACCAAAAATTCGTAATGTCCATACCGAGTTCGGAATGCCATCTTCGGTACATCCTCCTTTCTTACCTTCAGTTGATGATACCCACTTCTCAAATCAATTTTCGAGAAATATCTAGCTCCATTCAATTGATTAAACAAGTCATATATTCTCGGCAATGGATATTTATTCTGTGACACCCCCAAATCCGGTACTTCCATTTCCACAGGATTTGGTGTTCACTGTACAAACATCATCTATCTATCTACCCATAAATAAAATATAAACCATGCAATAGATAGAATAAATAATAAATCTCTCCCCTTATGGGGTTACATCAACTGCATAATTAAATAAATCCCAGGTTAATCTAACCTTAAAACATCTGTGCGGAATCATAAACAAATAAGTCTTAAGAAACATCAATTCTAAATGTCATTACACAACCACATAAATAAATAGTCTTCATTACTTGCTAATCTTGCACTTTCCATTACTAGTGGAAGGCTCTTCTACTCTTTCATTCTTAACTGCAATGTTATTATTACGCAAGAGTGAGCACGATTGCCCACAAGTATAACAATATAATAAATGAATAATAACATGCGAATGAATTAATAACTTTGAATATAAAAGCTCAACTTTTGAATAAAGAATGAATAACAAGAATCAAAAGAAATTCTGAGGGTCGTAAGACCTTGAACTATGTCCTAGGTTATCAAGTATTTATTCTTGAAACCTTTAACAGTCATAAGACTATGGACTCTTCTTCTCGTACTTAGAGGGATCAGCCCTTAGTACCATACTGTGCACAATATCTCAACGCTAAGCGCAAATAATCCCCTAAACAGGGTTGTTCATCTCAGTTTGACATTCGAGTCCGCACCAAAGGAAGTTTGGTTTGGATAATTCATCAAGGGTTCTGAAATTTAGAACGCTCATCAACTATGGACTAGTCGAATCATTAAGGGTTCCCTAGTCTAACAAGGTTTAACAATAATTGAATATTTAACTTGAATAAATTCTCAAAAGGTATACAATAGGATGATTATTGTATAACAGCATCATGCTTGAAAGATTTATAAGCTTTAATATACAAGAAAGACTTGATCAATAATAATGGTAACTTGCTCAATGTAGAAAGGTGGATTAATCAACTTATAAAACGATAACAAGTAGGGTTAGGAAACTTGCCTCGCGCGTAGTTTACACTTTAACTAAACTTGTTCTTTGAATTAAATCCTACATATCAATTACGTTCACAATACCAATCAATAATAACGTACTAAACATCATAAGTTATTCTTTGTCTAATCTCGACTTCATGACTATACTTAGTCAAATTACCATAATTGTTTTCACATAATATAATATTACACAAACAACAAGTTAAATACATACTCAACGATTCAATTAACATATAGATGTCATCTTGACTTGGTAAAAACTCATTTTAATATCTCATTATATGTCTAACAAGTTTTTATATTCATTAGACTAGGTTACTAACACATTTCTATACTTGGACACTTTTAAAAACTCATTTCGGCCATTACGCTCGCTAAGTGGTATTTATTGGCTTCTTTGCTAGGCCTATTCTTGGCGATCTGTGGTGGCAAGTGGCCTTCTTCATTTGAGGTTCTTAGCGCACACACGGTGGCCTTCTGATGCGTAGATTTATATAGGAGTTTGCTTGTGCATGACGCGAGACTCTAGTTCCAGTTCTGTAATTCGCGAAAATTGTAGAACATGGCTAAAAATTTCTAATCAACTTATTTTTACACGAATTTAGACATACCCACATGCTAGAATTCATATATAATCAATACTTAACATCTATGGAGTGATTTTCACCCATTAAAGCACATAATCACAGAATTAAAGAATGCAAATTATTGTTCTTGATGTTCTTGAAGTTTTGAACATAAACTCCTAAAATTCAACGCCATAGATTCGTTATAAAACCAAATTCAACCATTCAAATTTCGTTTTGTTCGTTTTAACATGCATAATCATATACAAGTGGAAATTTTGCAAAACCATTTATGTTTGATATATTAAAAATACGTATAAGGCCATATGGCCATATTCTATACTCTACAAATTTTTGAAACAACAAGTCATAATATATTATGAAACTTATGATATGGAATCATATAAAATACATATTAAACATTCTAAACTACTCGTATTATTACATATATTCACATAATCGTTACCCTTTCCAACTACAGAAACTTTACAGAAGGCTTTAAGCCATATTCATGAAAATTTAAAAGACGAAAATAAAAATTTGGGTTGAAGAGAATTACCGAAGCGTAAAGTTAATAGGAGATGAGTTCTTCTCAGATGACTCTCACAATCCTCTTAAAAATCTCTGAATTCCCAACTCTTTCTCTGTATCTCTCTCTGCTACGCTTTCTAGACTTAGGAAATTAATGAAGAAGAAAAGGGAAGGCGTGTATAAAAAAAATGATCTGACGCGGTAGAGGTCAGTTACCCGATCATGGGTAACTGCTATCAACTCCTTTTAAGGCCTTGTTTGTTTAGCAAGAATAGGATTTCAAAACCACTTAATTAAATAAAGCCTTATAATATAATTTTAAATAATGTCAATATCTTATTTAACTTATTTTAAATAAAATAAAATAATTTCTCATTAATTCACATAGTCACATAATTCAAATTCTCATTGATTAATAATGTTAAATTATTAAATTTCTAATTAATAAATTAATTAAAATACATTAGGCTTATTAAATATTTCTTTTAATTCAATAAGCTCACATAATTGCATACATTGAATAATAAAATTCTCCACATTAATTTAATAAATGTAACACATATAATTAAATTAATCTATCACAACTTCATCAATTAATCATTTAATCTAATAATTAATTCATTAAAAAAATATTTATTCAATCCAATAAATATTAAAATTAAATTACAAAATCTCGGTTGTCACATCTTTCCCCTCTTAAAAGGATTTTGTCCTCAGAATCACAACTCAATAATTCATCCCGTTACATTCTCCCCCCTTACAAAGATTCTGTCCCCAGAATCGTTTATAACAATCTAAGTAAATAAATGAGAATAATTCTTCATCATATTCTGTTCGAGTTCACACGTATCTTCTTCAGCATTGTGATTCCTCCAAATTACCTTAACAGAAGGTATTACTTTATTTCTCAAAACTTGTTCTTTTCGGACGATAATTTGCACAGGAATTTCTTCGTAAGATAAGTCTTTGTTGTAATGTTGGGATTCATATTCAATCACATGCTTGTAATCGGGTTTGTAGGGTCGTAGGACTGAGACATGGAAAACATTGTGGACATTCTCTAGAGATGGAGGTAAGGCTACCTCATAAGCAACTTCTCCGACCCTCCTCAGAACTTCAAAGGGTCCAATGAATCTTGGACTTAATTTTCCTTTCTTTCCAAACTTGATCTTTCCCTTCCAAGGAGAGACCTTTAAAAACACATAACTACCTCGTTCGAGCTCAACAGTCTTACGATTCCGGGCCTAATAGTTGTCTTTGGCCAACTTCATCCCAATATAGTAGAGCTCAACATTCTATCTATTGCATGGTTTGCATTTTATTTATGGGCAGATAGATAGATGATGTTTGTACAGTGAACACCAAATCCTGTGGAAATGGAAGTACCGGATTTGGGGGTGTCACAGGTTCATCTATCTATCTACCCATAAATAAAATGCAAACCATGCAATAGATAGAATAAATAATAAATCTCTCCCCTTATGGGGTTACATCAACTGCATAATTAAATAAATCCTAGGTTAATCTAACCTTAAAACATCTGTGCGGAATCATAAACAAATAAGTCTTAAGAAACATCAATTCTAAATGTCATTACACAACCACATAAACAAATAGTCTTCATTACTTGCTAATCTTGCCCTTGCCTTTACTAATGGAAGGCTCGTCTGCTCTTTCGTTCTTAACTGCAATGTTATTATTACGCAAGAGTGAGCACGATTGCCCACAAGTATAACAATATAATAAATGAATAATAACATACGAATGAATTAATAACTTTGAATATAAAAGCTCAACTTTTGAATAAAGAATGAATAACAAGAATCAAATGAAATTCTGAGGGTCGTAAGACCTTGAACTATGTCCTAGGTTATCAAGTATTTATTCTTGAAACCTTTAACAGTCATAAGACTATGGACTCTTCTTCTCGTACTTAGGGAGATCAGCCCTTAGTACCATAACGTGCACAATATCTCAACGCTAGGCGTAAATAATCCCCTAAACAGGGTTGTTCATCTCAGTTTGACATTCGAGTCCGCACCAAAGGAAGTTTGGTTTGGATAATTCATCAAGGGTTCTGAAATTTAGAATGCTCATCAAATATGGACAAGTCGAAGGGTTCCCTAGTCTAACAAGGTTTAACAATAATTGAATATTTAACTTGAATAAATTCTCAAAAGGTATACAATAGGATGATTATTGTATAACATCATCATGCTTGAAAGATTTATAAGCTTTAATATACAAGAAAGACTTGATCAATAATAATGGTAACTTGCTCAATGTAGAAAGGTGGATTAATCAACTTATAAAACGATAACAAGTAGGGTTAGGAAACTTGCCTCTACTAGGCCTATTCTTGGCGCTGCGGCTGAGGTTCTTGGCGCTACGACACGGTGGTACTGCGATCGAGATTTATATAGGGAGTTGGCGCCGCGGCGCGAGACTCTCGTTCCAGTTCTACATTTCGCGAAAATTGCAGAACATGGCTAAAAATTTCTAATCAACTTATTTTTACGCGAATTTAGACACACCCACATCCTAGATTTCATATATAATAAATACTTAACATCTATGGAGTGATTTTCACCCATTAAAACACATAATCACAGAATTAAAGCATTCAAATTGTACTATTCTTGATGTTCTTGAAGTTTTGAACATAAATTCCTAAAATTCAACGAACAAGGCCCTAAAAGGAGTTGATAGCAGTTACCCATGATCGGGTAACTGACCTCTACCGCATCAGATCATTTTTTTTATATATGCCTTCCCTTTCCTTCTTCTTCATTAATTTCCTAAGTCTAGAAAGCGTATACGAGAAGATCTGAGAGAAAGAGTTGGGAATTCAGAGATTTTTAAGAGGATTGTGAGAGTCATCTGAGAAGAACTCATCTCCTATTAAATTTACGCTTGGGTAATTCTCTTCAACCCAAATTTTTATTTACGTCTTTTAAGTTTTCATGAATATGGCTTAAAGCTTTCTGTAAAGTTTCTGTAGTTGGAAAGGGTAACGATTATGTGAATATATGTAATAATACGAGTAGTTTAGCATGTTTAATATGTATTTTATATGATTCCATATCATAAGTTTCATAATATGTTATGACTTATTGTTTCAAAAATTTGCAGAGTATAGAATATGGCCATATAGCCGTATACATATTTTTAATATATCAAACATAAATGGTTTTGCAAAATTTCCACTTGTATATGATTATGCATACTAAAATGAACAAAATGAAACTTGAATGGTTGGATTTGGATTTATAACGAATTCGTAGCATTAAATGCCAGGTTTTTGTTCAAGAACATCAAGAATAGTACAATTCTGCATAATTTAATTATGTGATTATGTGTTTAATGGGTGAAAATCACTCCATAGAAATTTTTAGCCATGTTCTGCAATTTTAGAATTGCAGAATGGAAGCTGAGTCTCGCATCGCATGGCCGTGATACAAATTATACAAACCTCGCAGCGTGGCGCTTGCGCGGCCACGGCGCTAAGAACCTCGTACCGCAGCAGCCAAGAATAGAAGCTTAGAAGTGGAAATAGCAGCGCCACTTAGCAGAATGTCCAGAAAATGCAATTTTTTTTATTGTTCAAGTATAGAAATGAGTTAGTAACCTAGTCTAATGAACATAAAAACTTGTTAGACTTATAATGAGATATTAAAATGAGTTTTTACCACGTCAAGAAGACAATTACATGTTATTTAAATCGTTGATTATGTAATTAACTTGTTGTTCGTGTAGTATTATATTATGTGGAAACAAGTATGTAATTTGACTAAGTATAGTCATGAAGTCGAGATTAGACAAAGAATAACTTATGATGTTTAGTACATTATTATTGACTGGTATTGTGAACATAATTGGTATGTAGGATTTAATTCAAAGAACGAGTTTATTTAAGTGTAATCTACGCACAAGGCAAGTTTCCTAACCCTACTTGTTATCGTTATATAAGTTGATTAATTCATCTTTCGATATTGAGCAAGTTCTCATTATTATTGATCAAGCCTATCTTGTATATTAAAGTTTGTTAATCTTCAAGCATGATGTTGTTATACAATAATTATTCTATTGTATACCTTTTGAGATGTTATTCAAGTTAAATATTCATTTATTATTAAACCTTGTTAGACTAGCGAACCCTTATGTATTCGACTAGTCCATAGTTGATGAACGTTCTAAATTTTAGAATCCCTTGATGAATTATCTAAAACAAACTTCCTTTGGTGCGGACTCGAATGTCAAACTAAGATGAACAACCCTGTATAGGGGATTATTTACGCTTTAACGTTAAGATATTGTGCACAGTATGGTACTAAGGGCTGATCCCCCTAAGAACGCAAAGAAGAGTCCATAGTCTTATGACTATTAAAGGTGTCAAGAATAAACACTTGACAACCGAGGACATAGTTCAAGGTCTTATGACCCTCAGAATTTCTTTTGATTCTTGTTATTCATTCTTGATTCAAAAGTTGAGCTTTATATCAGAAGTCATTATTTCTCTCGCATGTTATTATTCATTGTTATATTGTTATACTTGTGGGCAATCGTGCTCACTCTTGTGTAATAATAACATTGCAGTTTAGAATGAAAGAGCAGACGAACCTTCCACTAGTAAGGGCAAGGGTAAGCTTAGCAAGTAATGAAGACTAATTATTTATGTGATTATGTAATGATAGTTAGACTTGTTGTTACTAAGACTTATTTTTTTATGTTTTTCGTATAGATGATTTAAGGTTAGAGTAACCTGGGATTTATTTAATTATGCAGTTGATGTAACCCCATAAGGGGAGAGATTTATTATTTATTCTATCTATTTCATGGTTTGCATTTTATTTATGGGTAGATAGATAGATGATGTTTGTACAGTGAACACCAAATCCTGTGGAAATGGAAGTACCGGATTGGGGGGGTGTCACAGGTTGGTATCAGAGCTGCAGGTTAAGAACCTTAGGTGGGGGAACAACCTTAGGTAGTATCCTTGTAGGAGATTGAGAACATAGTAGTGGTTGACTCTTATCGAGTTATAAGAAATGAATTTCTAAATTCATTAAAGTTAATAAAAGACTTTATGTGCTTATGTGTTAATCTATGTGTTCGCTAGCACGGATTAGTAACTAAAACATAAAATTTTGTTGTCAGGATATCGGATGTTGGAGGAGCTAGTCGAGCTGGGGAGGAGGAACCCCAATTACCTATAGAGGAGGAGCCCCGAGACATTCATGTCATCAGAGAACAACTTGTACAGAGAGAGCCATCTCCGTTGATCACTGTTGCTAGTCAGGAGCATAAGCCGGAGACTGATCCAGAGGAAGATCCTGAGGAAGATGAAGAAGAAGAGGAGTTTCCACCAAACTCCATTGATGCTGAGATGTGTGATGCACTCTATGATCGTAACGTAGCATTGCAGTATACTGTTCGGGATCTGACTGAGCAGGCGGTTAGTCAGAAAATTACTATTGAGCAGAAGGATAGGGAGATTGTGGCTCTTCACACACGTTTAGGAAACATGGAGTGGGATCTGGTTGATGAGAAGGGTCAAACCAAGGATAAGTCCGCAGAAATAGAAAAGTTAAAGAAGGATCTGAAGGAGAGCTTAGAGAAGCTTGCCATAGCAGAGGAGGGCTGGGTACGAGAGTCATGCCCTGCTGATCTTGAAGAAGATGATCGCCGTGCGAAGAAGGCTAAACTTGAGGAGACGTACTCTACACTACAAAATGCAATGGATGCGGTCCAAGATCGAGTTAGGAAGTATCCAATATATGCTAGATCGCAGAACGATGTCTCGCATCATGGAAGAGGAACGTAGCAAGGCTACCAACGCCTTAACAGACAGTGATAGTATCAGTTTAAATATGTGAAAACTATTTGATAGTTAATGATGTAAATTCCGATGTGAATATAAACAAAGGAATATTTTGATGTTTTAAATCCTGAAGATTCTTTATCTCGGGATAGTGGATGTAAATAGCAGTGATGCTATCTTATGATGTTATGACTTTTGAATTAAATGAAATGTCAGAGTTTATTTGAAGTAATGTGTTAATTGAGTTTTGATTAAATGTTTTAGTTAAGTCTTAAATGTTTAAGAAATTGAGTAAAGATCTAATAAGCGTATATTCTTAACAGAAATATGCCGCCTAGAAGACAAAATCATCAGCAAGCCCAGGAAGGGTCAACAAACAATAACAATGACGCCAACACTAACCCGGTTCAGTAGTTGGTGAACCTTTTAGCTGGAGCACATAATAATCAACCACAAGCTCCACTAAATACATCGTTTAAGGACTTTAAGGCGGTGGGACCGCCAGAGTTTAAGGGTTCCATAAACCCAATCAATGCTCAGACCTGGGTGATGGAGATGGAGAAGGTATTCGATGTCGTTCGAGTAAGGGAAGATCAGAAGACTGCTTATGCAATGTTTATGCTGAAGTCCGAAGCCAGTTATTGGTGGCAGACAAACAAAGTGAGAGGAGGTGAAGGTGTAATATCCTGGGAAAGATTTAAAGAGATGTTCTTCGCGATGTATTTTCTGGCTAGTTCACAAAATCAGATGGAGGTTCAATTTTTAGAGTTGAAAAAGGGAAGTATGTCAGTAGCTGATTACGCGGCAAGGTTTAACGAGTTGGCTATGTTCGCCACATACCAAGTACATACCGATGAGAGAAAGGCGAGACGATTTGAGCAGGGACTGAATCCCTTGTTGTATAGCAAAGTGTCAATGTTTCAATTGAACACTTTTGCTGGAGTGTTAGAGAAGACCATACTTGTCGAGGGCGGAAGTGATGCAGTAACTAAGTACAATCAGGAGTAGAAGAAGAAGAAGAGTGAGAATGAAGGTAATAATAAGACTGGTGGGAGTAGCACTGGGGGTAGCTATAATCAGAAGAGGAAGTCGACGGATAACTCATCAGCTGGAAGTTAACAAGGAGGGCAGAAGAAGAAGATCGAAGCGTGCCCAACCTGCGGAAAAACTCATTTGGGAGTTTTCTTAAAAGGGAAACGAGTGTGCTACAATTATGTTCAGGAAGGACACATAGCACCGAACTGGCCTAACCCAAAGAAGGGTGCCTACTTCACTTGTGGTTCAAAGGATCATCTTGCCAGGGATTGTCTTAAGAAGGGATCTGGGGGAACAAGTTCAGGAGGAAATAGAGGAAATACCGGTGGAAGCACTCTGACAATCTCAACACTAACCACAACCAACCGACCGACTGCCAGAAATTTAACATGACAGTGCAGGACGCAGTGCAGTCTCGCAATGTGGTGTCAGGTATCATTCCGATCAATAAAGTTAATGCTTATGTGTTATTTGATTCGGGTGCTACTTGTTCATTTATATCCGATGACTTTTCTAAGAACTTAGAGTTGTTTAAGGATGAGTTAGAATACCCCATGAACATAGAAATTGCGAATAGAGAAATTATCCCAGTTAAGTACGTGCATAAGAACTGTAGAGTGGATATTAAGGGTAATATCATGAACGTAGATCTTATCCCTATTCGACTTGGAGAATTTGATGTTATTTTGGGTATGGATTGGTTATCCAATTATGGGGCGGTAATTGACTGCCAAAAGAAGCGTATTAACCTTATGACTTTGCAAAAGGTTGTGTTTTATGGTAGAAAGTCGCCTAGACAAGCGAGTTGTCTGACGATGATGCAAGCCGGGAAGTGGTTAAGACAAGGCTATGTAGGATATCTAGCTTACATAGTCGATAGTCGTAAAGAGAATCGGAAAATTGATGAGATTCCGGTAGTGAGAGATTTCGCAGATGTATTTCCGGATGATTTGCCGGAACTTCCTCCAGATAGAGCAGTTGAATTCGTGATCGATTTGGCTCCAGGAATGGCTCCAATATCGAAGGCACCGTACCGAATGGCACTGGTAGAGATGAAAGAATTGATGGTCCAACTACTAGAATTATTGGACAAGAAGTATATTCAACCAATCGTATCACCGTGGGGAGCGCCGATTTTATTTGTGAAGAAGAAGGATGGGACAATGCGACTCTGCATAGACTATAGAGAACTGAATAAGGTCACGATTAAGAATAGGTTTCCATTACCGCGAATCGATGACTTGTTCGATCAGTTAAAAGGAGCAAGATATTTTTCAAAGATAGATTTGAGAAGTGGTTATCATCAACTAAAGGTGAGACCAGAGGATGTACCGAAGATAACATTTAGAACACGATACGGTCACTATAAATTTTTGGTAATGTCATTTGGTCTAACGAATGCTCCTGCTTCATCTATGGGCTTAATGAATGGAGTGTTCAAGTCGTTTTTGGACAAATTCGTAGTGGTATTTATAGATGACATTTTGGTATATTCAAAAACCAAGGAAGAACACGAAGAACATTTGAGGTTGACATTAGAGACATTGAGAAGAGAGAAGTTGTATGCTAAGTTTTTGAAATGTGAACTCTGGATTGAAAGAGTACAATTTCTTGGACATGTGATTGATAGAGACGGAAATTTGGTGGATCCCTCCAAAGTCGAAGCTGTGATTAACTGGGATCAGCCGAAAACGCTGTCGGAAGTAAGAAGTTTTCTTGGATTGGCAGGATATTACAGAAGATTCATTCAGGATTTTTCCAAGATCGCAACTCCGCTGACGAATTTGACTAGGAAATCGGTGAAATTCATTTGGACGGAGAAGTGTGAGGAAAGTTTTCAAGAATTAAAGAAGAGGTTGAGTACAACACCTGGGTTATCTCTTCCGGATTACACAGGAAATTTTGTGGGTTATAGTGATGCATCGCATAAAGGACTTGGCTTTGTGTTTATGTAGAATGGCAGAGTCAATGCGTATGCGTCACGACAACTGAAAGATTATTAGAATGGGTATCCAACCCATGACTTGGAGTTAGCTGCAGTGGTTTTTGCTTTGAAAATCTAATGGCACTATCTCTATGGGGAGAAATGTGAAATATATACAGACCACAAGAGTCTGAAATATATTTTTACACAAAAAGACTTGAACATTTGTCAAAGAAGGTGGTTGGAGTTAATTAAGGACTACGACTGTGAGATTCTATACCATCCGGGTAAGGCAAATGTGGTGGCCGATGCCCTAAGTAGAAAAGGTCAGGAGAAATTGATGATGTTGACCACTCAGAAGGAGCTAATTTTAGCAATGGAAAAGCTAGAATTGGAAGTGAAGTATCCTATGGAAATTAACGAGAAGCTGTTCCAGATGCAAGCTGGTACAACCTTACTGGATAAAGTTAAGGAGGCTCAACTTCAGGACGAAGAATGTGAGAAAGTGAAGAAGAGGATATCTGAAGGGACTGAACTGAGATTCAAAATAGATAGTGAGGGACTACTAAGATTTGATAGCAGAATTTGGGTATCGCCAGTACCGGAGATCAAGGAAGAAATTTTGAGTGAGGCTTATAACTCACGATATTCGATTCACCCGGGTAGTACCAAGATGTATCAAGATCTTCGACAACATTTCTGGTGGCCAAATTTGAAACGAGAGGTTGCAGAATGTGTTGCCAAGTGCCTGACATGTCAGAAAGTGAAAGTAGAACATCAGAGGCCGAGGGGGTTGCTACAACCTTTAGAGATTCCAGAATGGAAATGGGAACATATTACGATTGATTTTGTGGTTGGCCTACCGACGACTCAGAAAGGCTACGACGAAGTATGGGTTATAGTTGACTGATTAACGAAATCCGCACACTTCTTTCCGGTCAAAATTAGATTTAACTTAGATCAGTTGGCAAGGATATATGTGAAAGAGATTATTTCAAGGCACGAAGTTCCGATGTCAATTATTTCTGATAGAGATCCGCGCTTTACGTCGAACTTTTGAAAACGTCTACAGGAATGCATGGGTACACAGTTGCGAATGAGTATGGCAAATCACCCTCAGACGGATGGACAGAGTGAGAGAACAATTCAGACATTGGAAGATATGTTAAGAGCCTGTATAATGGATTTTAAAGGAAATTGGGATGATCATCTAACGCTCGTGGAGTTCGGTTACAACAACAGTTACCACGCTAGTATTGGCATGCCACCTTATGAAGCGTTATACGGCAGAAAGTGCAGAACTCCACTATATTGGGATGAAGTTGGCGAAAGACAACTACTAGGCCCGAAATTGGTACAACAAACAGCAGAAATAATCAAAGTGATCCGAGCAAGATTGACAGCAGCCCAAGTTAGACAGAAGAAATACGCCGATCCACATCGTAAGAATGTTGAGTTCGAACCAGGTAGTTATGTGTTTTTAAAGGTCTCTCCTTGGAAGGGAAAGATTAGGTTCGGAAAGAAAGGAAAATTAAGCCCAAGATTCATTGGACCCTTTGAAGTTCTTAGGAGGGTCGGAGAAGTTGCTTATGAGGTAGCCTTACCTCAATCTCTAGAGAATGTCTACAATGTTTTCATGTCTCAGTCCTACGACCCTACGAACCCGATTACAAGCACGTGATTGAATATGAACCCCTACATTACGACAAAGACTTATCTTACGAAGAAATTCCTGTGCAAATTCTCGTCCGAAAAGAACAAGTTCTGAGAAATAAAGTAATACCTTCTGTTAAGGTAATTTGGAGGAACCACAATGCTGAAGAAGCTACGTGGGAACTCGAAGAGAAAATGATGAAGAATTATCCTCATTTATTTACTTAGATTGTTATAAGCGATTACGAGGATGAGAATCTGTAAGGGGGGGGAGAATGTAAGCAGGGACTAATTATTGAGTTATGATTTTGAGGACAGAATCCTTTTAAGAGGGGAAAGATGTGACAACCGAGATTTTGTAAATTAATTTTAATTATTTATTTGATTGAATAAATATTTTTCGATGAATTGATTATTAGATTAATTAATTATTTGATGAAGTTGTGATAGATTAATTTAATTATATGTGTTATATTTATTAAATTAATGTGGAGAATTTTTATTATTCAAGTATGTGATTATGTGAGCTTATTGAATTAAAAGAAATATTTAATAAGCCTAATGTATTTTAATTAATTTATTAATTAGAGATTTAATAATTTGACATTATTAATCAAAGAGAATTTGAATTATGTGACTATGTGTATTAATGAGAAATTATTATATTTTATTTAAAGTAAATTAAATAAGATATTAGATTTATTTTATATGGATGTGACATTACTTAAACTATATAATAAAGCTTTATTAAATTAAATAATTTTTAAAACCTATTCTAACTAGCCAAACAAGGCCTTAGAGGGAGTTGAGGCGTTACCCATGTAGATGGTATCGACCACAACTCGCCGAAATCTTCTTTATTATACGCTTTCCCCTTCCTTTTCTTCATTAATTTTCCTAAGTCTAGAAAGTGTCAGAGAGAGTTTCAGAGAAAGATACAAAGAGAGAGGTGAGAATTCAGAGTTTTGTGGAGGAGGAATTCACTTCCTAGTAAGTTATATTTTACGCTTTGGGTAATTCTCTCCAACCCAAATTCCTATTTTATGTCTTTTAAAGTTTTCATGAATATGGCTTTCATTTATTCTATAATTCTCTGTAAATTGGGAAAGGGTGTTGTTATATGGATATTGGTAATGATTCGAGTAGTATATCATGTTTTAATATATATTATATGGGTTTCCATATCTTCATTTTCATGAAATTATATAGTAAAAGATTTCAGAGTATGTTATATGGCTATATGGCCTTATACGTGATTTTTATATGTCAAATATAATTTATTTTGCAAAACTCACACATTGATATGATTATGCATGTTAAAACTCACACATTGATATGATTATGCATGTTAAAATGAACAAAATGAAACTTGAATGGTTGGATTTGGCTTTATAACGAATCCGTAGCATTAAAATCCGTGTTTTTGTTCAAGAACTTCAAGAACATCAAGAACAGTCCAATTTGCATGCTTTAATTATGTGATTATGTGTTTTAATGGATGAAAATCACTCCATATATGTTAAGTATTGATTATTTATGAATTCTAGCATGTGGGTATGTCTAAATTCGTTTAAAAATAAGTTGATTGGAAATTTTTAGTCGTGTTATGCAATTTTTGCGAATTGCAAAAACTGGAACTAGAGTCTTGCGTTGTGGCGCCAACTCCCGATTCATTTTTCGCATACCAGCCGCCACCGCATGAAGGTGCCAAGTGTCTAGCAAAGTGCCACATGGCCTTGCATGACTCAAGAGCCAATACAAAAGTGGCGCCGCAGCGGAACTTAGCAGAATGTCCAGAAAATGTTTTTTTAAAGTGTTCAAGTATAGGAATGTGTTGGTAACTTAGTCTAATGAATATAAAGACTTGTTATACCTATAAAGAGATGTTAAAATAAATTCTTAACATGTCCATAACACAATTACGTGTGAACTGAATGATCAAATGCATAGTTACCTTATTGTTTATGAAGTCTTAATTTTTGACAATAAGTGTAGTAATTGACTAAGTATAGTCATGAACTCGAGTTAGACAAAGAATAAACTTGTGATGTTTAGTACATTATTATTGACTGGTATTGTGAACGTAATTGATATGTAGGATTTCATTCAAAGAACGAGTTTGTTTAAGTGTAATCTACGCACGAGGCAAGTTTCCTAACCTTACTTGTTATTGTTTTATAAGTTGATTAATCCTCATTCATCTACACTTGGGTAATTCTCTTCAACCCAATTCCTTTTTACGTAATATAGTTTTATGAATTGGCTTTCTTACGTTCTCTAAATCTCTATAAATTGGGATATGGTGTTAGGAATATATGTAATAATACGAGTAGTGTAGCATGTTTATTATGTATTTTATATGATTACATATCATAAGTTTCATAATATATTATGACTTGTTATTTCAAAAATCTACAGAGTATGTGATATGGCCATATGGCCTTATACGTGATTTTTATATGTCAAACATAAATTGTTTTGCAAAATTCACACCCTTATATGATTATACATGCTAAAACGAACAAAATGAAATTTGAATGGTTGGATTTGGCTTTATAACGAATCCGCAACATTAAATTCCATGTTTTTGTTCAAGAACTTCAAGAACATCAAGAACAGTAAAATTTTGCGTAATTTAATTCTGTTATTATGTGTTTAATGGGTGAAAATCACTCCATAGATGTTAAGTATTGATTATAAATGAATTATAACATGCGGGTATGTCTAAATTCGTGTAAAAATAAGTTGATTAAAAAGTTTTAGCCATGTTCTGCAATTTTTGCAAATTGCAAAACTGGAACTAGAGTCTCGTACCGCAGCGCCAACTCCCTATACAAATCTCGTGTCGCAGCGCCACTACGCCATAGGGCCAAGAACCTCAGCCGTAGTGCTATGGCACCGTAGCGCCAAGAATAGGCTTAGAAGTGGCGCTGCAACGCCACTTAGCAGAATGTCCAGAAAATGCAATTTTTTTTAATGTTCAAGTATAGAAATGAGTTAGTAACCTAGTCTAATGAACATAAAAACTTGTTAGACATATAATGAGATATTAAAATGAGTTTTTACCAAGTCAAGAAAACAATTACATGTTATTTAAATCGTTGATTATGTAATTAACTTGTTGTTCGTGTAGTATTATATTATGTGGAAACAAGTATGGTAATTTGACTAAGTATAGTCATGAAGTCGAGATTAGACAAAGAATAACTTATGTTGTTGAGTACATTATTATTGACTGGTATTGTGAACATAATTAGTATGTAGGATTTAATTCAAAGAACGAGTTTATTTAAGTGTAATCTACGCACGATGTAAGTTTCCTAACCCTACTTGTTATCATTATATAAGTTGATTAACATCTTTTGATATTGAGCAAGTTCTCATTATTATTGATCAACCATGTCTTGTATATTAAAGTTTATTAATCTTCAAGCATGATGTTGTTATATAATAATTATTCTATTGTATACCTTTTGAGATGTTATTCAAGTTAAATATTCATTTACTGTTAAACCTTGTTAGACTAGCGAACCCTTATTGATTCGACTAGTCCATAGTTGATGAGCGTTCTAAATTTCAGAATCCCTTGACGAATTACCCAAACCAAACATCCTTTGGTGTGAACTCGAATGTCAAACTGAGATGAACAACCCTGTATAGGGGATTATTTATGCTTTAGCGTTAAGATATTGTTCACAATATGGTACTAAGGGCTGATCCCCCTAAGTACGAGAAGAAGAGTCCATAGTCTTATGACTGTTAAAGGTGTCAAGAATAAACACTTGACAACCTAGGACATAGTTCAAGGTCTTATGACCCTCAGAATTTCTTTTGATTCTTGTTATTCATTCTTGATTCAAAAGTTGAGCTTTATATCAGAAGTTATTATTTCTCTCGCATGTTATTATTCATTGTTATATTGTTATACTTGTGGGCAATCGTGCTCACTCTTGCGTAATAATAACATTGCAGTTAAGAACGAAAAGAGCGTATTTAACCTTCCACTAGTAAGGGCAAGGGCAAGCTTAGCAAGTAATGAAGACTGATTATTTATGTGATTATGTAATGATTTAAGGTTAGAGTAACCTGGGATTTATTTAATTATGTAGTTGATGTAACCCCATAAGGGTAGAGATTTATTATTTATTCTATCTATTGCATGTTTTGCATTTTATTTATGGGTAGATAGATAGATGATGTTTGTACAGTGAACACCAAATCCTGTGGAAATAGAAGTCCCGGATTTGGAGGTGTCACAGGTTGGTATCAGAGCTGTAGGTTATGAACCTTAGGAGGGGGAACAACCTTAGGTAGCAGCCTTGTAGGAGATTGAGAACATAGTAGTGGTTGACTCTTATCGAGTTATAAGAAATGAATTTCTAAATTCATTGAAGATAATAAAAGACTTTATGTGCTTATGTATTAATCTATGTGTTCGCTAGCACGGATTAGTAACTAAAACTTAAAATTTTGTTGTCACGATATCAGATGTTGGAGGAGCTAGTCGAGTTAGGGAGGAGGAACCCTGATTACCTATAGAAGAGGAGCCCCGAGACATTCATGTCGTCAGGGAACAACTTGTACAGAGAGAGCTATCTCCGTTGATCATCACATTCTTTGGTCGGGAGCATGGTAGAGGCTCGATCCAGGAGGATCCTGGGGAAGAGGAAGAAGAAGAGGAGTTTCCACCAAACTCCATTGATGCTGAGATGTATGATGCACTCTATGATCGTAACGTAGAGAAGGCCGTGCAATAGATCAACTAAGTCTTAAGAAACGTAGAGAAGGCCATGCAAGAAGAAGAGCAGTTTCCACCAAACCATGCAATAGATAGAATAAATAATAAATCTCTCCCCTTATTGGGTTACATCAACTGCATAATTAAATAAATCCCAAGTTAATCTAACTTTAAAACATCTGTACAGAATCATAAACAAATAAGTCTTAAGAAACATCAATTCTAAATGTCATTACATAACCACATAAACAAATAGTCTTCATTACTTGCTAATCTTTCCCTTACCTTTACTAGTGGAAGGTTCGTCTGCTCTTTCGTTCTTAACTGCAATGTTATTATTACGCAAGAGTGAGCATGATTGCCCACAAGTATAACAATATAACAATTAATAATAACATGCGAGAAAAATAATAACTTCTGATATAAAGCTCAACTTTTGAATCAAGAATGAATAACAAGAATTAAAAGAAATTCTTAGGGTCATAAAACCTTAAACTATGTCCTAAGTTGTCAAGTGTTTATTCTTGACACCTTTAATAGTCATAAGACTATGGACTCTTCTTCTCGTACTTAGAGGGATCATCCCTTAGTACCATATTGTGCACAATATCTCAACGCTAAGCATAAATAATCCCCTAAACAGGGTTGTTCATCTCAGTTTGACATTCGAGTCCGCACCAATGGACGTTTGGTTTGGATAATTCATCAAGGGTTCTGAAATTTAGAACGCTCATCAACTATGGACTAGTCGAATAATTAAGGGTTCGCTAGTTTAACAAGGTTTAACAATAATTGAATATTTAACTTGAATAAATTCTCAAAAGGTATACAATAGGATGATTATTGTATAACAACATCATTCTTGAATGATTTATAAGCTTTAATATACAAGAATACCTTGATCAATAATAATGGTAACTTGCTCAATGTAGAAAGGTGGATTAATCAACTTATAAAACGATAACAAGTAGGGTTAGGAAACTTGCCTCGCACGTAGTTTACACTTTAACTAAACTCGTTCTTTGAATTAAACCCTATATATCAATTACGTTCACAATACCAATCAATTGTACTAAACATCATAAGTTATTCTTTGTCTAATCTCGACTTCATGACTATACTTACTCAAATTACCATAATTGTTTTCACATAAAATAATATTACACAAACAACAAGTTAAATACATACTCAACAATTCAATTAACATATAGATGTCATCTTGACTTGGTAAAAACTCATTTTAATATCTCATTATATGTCTAACAAGTTTTTATATTCATTAGACTAGGTTACTGACACATTTCTATACTTAGACACTTTTAAAAACTTATTTCTGGCCATTCTGCAAAGTGGCACAGCGGCGCCACTGCTAGGCCTATTCTTGGCGCTGCGGCGCCGTGGTGACACCCCCAAATCCAGTACTTCCATTTCCACAGGATTTGGTGTTCACTGTATAAACATCATCTATCTATCTACCCATAAATAAAATGAAAACCATGCAATAGATAGAATAAATAATAAATCTCTCCCCTTATAAGGTTACATCAATTGTATAATTAAATAAATCCCAGGTTACTCTAACCTTAAATCATCTGTGCGGAAAACATAAACAAATAAGTCTTAGTAACAACAAGTCTAACTATCATTACATAATCACATAAATAATCAGTCTTCATTACTTGCTAAGCTTGCCCTTGCCCTTACTAGTGGAAGGTTCGTCTTCTCTTTCGTTCTTAACTGCAATGTTATTATTACGTAAGAGTGAGCACGATTGCCCACAAGTATATCAATATAACAATGAATAATAACATGCGAGAGAAATAATAACTTCTGATATAAAGCTCAACTTTTGAATCAAGAATGAATAACAACAATCAAAAGAAATTCTGAGGGTCATAAGACCTTGAACTAGGTCCTAGGTTGTCAAGTGTTTATTCTTGACACCTTTAACAGTCATAAGACTATGGACTCTTCTTCTCATACTTAGGGGGATCAACCCTTAGTACCATACTGTGCACAATATCTTAACGCTAAAGCGTAAATAATCCCCTATACAGGGTTGTTCATCTCAGTTTGACATTCGAATCCGCCCCAAAGGAAGTTTAGTTTGGATAATTCATCAAGGGATTCTGAAATTTAGAACGCTCATCAACTATGGACTAGTCGAATCAATAAGGATTCGCTAGTCTAACAAGGTTTAATAGTAATGAATATTTAACTTGAATAACATCTCAAAAGGTATACAATAGAATAATTATTGTATAACAACATCATGCTTGAAGATTAATAAACTTTAATATACAAGACAGGCTTGATCAATATTAATGTGAACTTGCTCAATATCGAAAGATGAATTAATCAACTTATATAACGATAACAAGTAGGGTTAGGAAACTTGCCTCGTGCGTAGATTACACTTAAATAAACTCGTTCTTTGAATTAAATCCTACATACCAATTATGTTCACAATACCAGTCAATAATAACGTACTAAACATCATAAGTTATTCTTTGTCTAATCTCGACTTCATGACTATACTTAGTCAAATTACCATATTTGTTTCCACATAATATAATACTACACGAACAACAAGTTAATTACATAATCAACGATTTAAATAACATGTAATTGTCTTCTTGACTTGGTAAAAACTCATTTTAATATCTCATTGGTAATTGTATTTTCTAGACATTTTGCTAAGTGGCGCAACGGCGCCACTTCTAAGCGTATTCTTGGTATTTGTGGCACCATGGCGCTACTACCGAGTTCTTGGTCTTGGTGTCATGTAGCGGTGGCCATGCATGAGATTTGTCTTTGGGAGATGATATACAAGAAGACTCGAGTTCTGATTCTGCAATTCGCGAAAATTGCAGAACATGGCTAAAAATTTCTAATCAACTTATTTTTACACGAATTTAGACATACCCACATGCTAGAATTCATTTATAATCAATACTTAACATCTATGGAGTGATTTTCACCCATTAAACACATAATCACAGAATTAAATTACGCAAAATTGTACTGTTCTTGAACAAAAACATGGAATTTAATGCTACAGATTCGTTATAAAGAAAAATCCAACCATTCAAGTTTCATTTTGTTCGTTTTAGCATGCATAATCATATAAGGGTGTGAATTTTGCAAAACAATTTATGTTGTATATATAAAAATCACGTATAAGGCCATATGGCCATATCACGTACTCTGTAGATTTTTGAAATAACAAGTCATAATATATTATGAAACTTATGATATATAATCATATAAAATACATAATAAACATGCTAAACTACTCGTATTATTATATATATTCCTAACACCATATCCCAATTTACAGAGATTTACAGAACGTAAGAAAGCCAATTCATAAAAACTATATGATGTAAAAAGGAATTGGGTTGAAGAGAATTACCCAAGCGTAGATGAATGAGGATAACAATCTCTCTTACAGATACCACTTCAATCACACCACTGACAATCTCCCTCAAAATTCCTCAAAATTTCTCAAACACTCTCTCTGTTTTACTTTACAGACTTAGCCAAATAATGAAAGAAAAGGAAGGAAGATGTATATAATGCAGAAAACAACTGACGCGTTGGTGGTCAGTTACCCAGTCATGGGTTAACTGCCCCCAACTCCCCATAGTGCCATGTTTGGCTAACAAGAATAAGATTTCAAGACCATTTAATTTAATAAAGCTTTATTATATAGTTTTAAATAATGTCACACTCCTTATAAAATAAATCAATATATTATTTAATTTATTTTAAATAAAATATAATAATTTCTCATTAATTCACATAGTCACATAATTAAATTTCTCATTGATTAATAATGTCAAATTATTAATTAAATAATTAAAATAACATTAGGCTTATTAAATATTTCTTTTAATTCAATAAGCTCACATAATCACATACTTGAATAATAAAAATTCTCTATATTAATTTAATAAATATAACACATATAATTAAATTAATCTATCACAACTTCATCAATTAATTAATTAATCTAATAATCAATTCATCGAAAAATATTTATTCAATCAAATAAATATTTAAAATTAATTTACAAAATCTCGGTTGTCACATCATTCCCCTCTTAAAAGGATTCTGTCCTCAGAATCAAAACTTAATAATTTGTCCCGTTACATTCTCCACCCCTTACAAAGATTTTGTCCCCCAAAATCGCTTATAACAATATAAGTAAATAAATGAGGATAATTCTTCATCATATTCTGTTCGAGTTCCCACGTAGCTTCTTCAGCATTGTGGTTCCTCCAAATTACCTTAACAAAAGGTATTACTTTATTTCTCAGAACTTGTTCTTTTCGGTCGACAATTTGAACAGGAATTTCTTCGTAAGATAAGTCTTTGTCGAAATGTAGGGGTTCATATTCAATCACGTGCTTGTAATCGGGTTTGTAGGGTCGTAGGACTGAGACATGGAAAAAATTGTGGACATTCTCTAGAGATGGAGATAAGGCTACCTCATAAGCAACTTCTCCGACCCTCCTCAGAACTTCAAAGGGTCCAATGAATCTTGGGCTTAATTTTCCATTCTTTCCGAACCTGATCTTTCCCTTCTAAGGAGAGACCTTTAAAAACACATAACTACCTGGTTCGAACTCAACATTCTTACGATGTGGATCGGCCTATTTCTTCTGTCTGTCTTGGACTGCTGTCAATCTTGCTCGGATCACTTTGATTATTTCTGCTGTTTGTTGTACCAATTTCGGGCCTAGTAGTTGTCTTTCGCCAACTTCATCCCAATATAGTGGAGTTCTGCACTTTCTGTCGTATAACTCTTCATAGGTGGCATGCCAATACTAGCGTGGTAACTGTTGTTGTAACCGAACTCCACGAGCGGTAGATGATCATCCCAATTTCCTTTAAAATCCATTATACAGGCTCTTAACATTTCTTTCAATGTCTGAATTGTTCTCTCACTCTGTCCATCTATCTGAGGGTGATATTTCGTACTCATTCGTAACTGTGTACCCATGCATTCCTGTAGACGTTTCCAAAAGTTTGACTTAAAGCGCGGATCTCTATCAGAAATAATTGACACCGGAACTCTATGCTTTGAAACAATCTCTTTCACATATAACCTTGCCAACTAATCTAAGTTGAATCTGATTTTGATCGGAAGGAAGTGTGTGGATTTCGTCAATCGGTCAACAATAACCCATCTTTGCGTCAGTGACCTTTACGAAGTCGTCGGTGAGGGCCAACCACGAAATCCATCGTAATATGTTCCTATTTCCATTCTGGAATCTCTAAAGGTTGTAGCAACCCACTCGGCCTCTGATGTTCTGCTTTCACTTTCTGACATGTCAAACACTTGGCAACACATTCTGCAACCTCTCGTTTCAAATTTGGCCACTAGAAATGTTGTCGAAGATCTTGATACATCTTGGTACTACCCGGGTGAATCGAATATCGTGATTTATGAGCCTCGCTCAAAATTTCTTCCTTGATCTCTGGTACTGGTGGTACCCAAATTCTGCTATCAAATCTTAGTAGTCCCTCACTGTCTATTTTGAATCTCAGTTCAGTCCCTTCAGATATCCTCTTCTTCACTTTCTCACATTCTTCGTCCTGAAGTTGAGCCTCCTTAACTTTATCTAGTAAGGTTGTACCAGCTTGCATCTAGAACAGCTTCTCGTTAATTTCTATAGGATACTTCACTTCCAATTCTAGCTTTTCCATTGCTAAAATTAGCTCATTCTAAGCGGTCAACATCATCAATTTCTCCCGACCTTTTCTACTTAGGGAGTCGGCCACCACATTTGCCTTACCCAGATGGTATAGAATCTCACAATCGTAGTCCTTAATTAACTCCAACCACCTTCTTTGATGCATGTTCAAGTCTTTTTCTGTAAAAATATATTCCAGACTCTTGTGGTCTATATATATTTCACACTTCTCCCCATAGAGATAGTGCCTCAAGATTTTCAAAGTAAAAACCACTGTAGCTAACTCCAAGTCATGGGTCAAATACCCCTTCTCATAATCTTTCAGTTATCGTGATGCATACGCAATGACTGCCATTCTGCATAAGCACACAACCAAGTCCTTTATGCGATGCATCACTATAAATCACAAAATTTCTTGTGTCACCCGGAAGAGATAACACAGGTGCTGTACTCAACCTCTTCTTTAATTTTTGAAAACTTTCCTCACACTTCTCCGTCCAAACGAATTTCACCGATTTCCTAGTCAAATTCGTTAGTGGAGTTGCGATCTTGGAAAAATCCTGAATGAATCTTCTATAATAACCTGCCAATCCAAGAAAACTTCTTATTTCTGACGGTGTCTTCGGCTGATCCCAGTTAATCACACTCTACGTTCATGATATTACCCTTAATATCCACTCTACAGTTCTTGTACATGTACTTAACAGGAATAATTTCTCTATTCACAATTTCTATGTTCATGGGATATTCTAACTTGTCCTTAAGCAATTCTAAGTTCTTAGCAAAGTCATCAGATATAAATGAGCAAGTAGCACCCGAATAAAATAACACATAAGCATTAACTTTATTGATCGGAATGATACCTGACACCACATCGCGAGACTGCACTGCGTCCTGCACTGTCATTTTGAATGTTCTTGTAGTCGGTCGGTTGGTTGCGGTTGGTGCTGCGATAGTCAAAGTGCTTCCACCGGTATTCCCTCTATTTCCTCCTGAACTCGTTCCCCCAGATCCCTTCTTAGGACAATCCACGGTAAGATGATCCTTTGAACCACAAGTGAAGCAGGCACCCTTCTTTGGGTTTGGAAAGTTTGGTGCTATGTGGCCTTCCTGACCACAATTGTAGCACACTCGCTTCCCTTTCATACAAACTCCCAAATGAGCTTTTCCACATGTTGAGCATGCTTTGATCTTCTTCTTCTGTCCTCCTTGTTGACTTCCAGCTAATGAGTTATCCGTCCACTTCCTCTTCTGATTATGGCTACCCCTAGTGCTACTCCCACCAGTCTTGTTATTACCTTCATTCTCACTCTTCTTCTTCTTCTGCTCCTGATTGTACTTAGTTACTGCATCGCTTCCACCCTTAGCGAGTATGGCCTTCTCTAACACTCCAGCAAAAGTGTTCAATTGGAACATTTACACTTTGCTATACAACCAGGGCTTCAGTCCCTGCTCAAATCATCTTGCCTTCCTCTCATCGGTATGTACTTGGTATGTGGCGAACCTAGCCAACTCGTTAAACCTTGCCGCATAATCAGCTACTGACATATTTCCCTGTTTCAACTATACAAACTGAACCTCCATCTGATTTTGTGAACTAGCCGGAAAATACATCTCGAAGAACATCTCTTTGAATCTTTCCCAGGATATTACACCTTCACCTCCTCTCACTTTGTTCGCCTGCCACCAATAGCTGGCTTCGAACTTCAGCATAAGTGGTGCATAAGCAGTCTTCTGATCTTCCTTTACTCGAGCGACGTCGAACACCTTCTCCATTTCCATCACTCAAGTCTGAGCTTCAATTGGGTTTATGGAAACCTTAAATTTTGGCGGTCCCACCACCTTGAAAATCTTAAACAAGGTATTTTATGGAGCTTGTGGTTGATTATTAAGTGCTCCAGCTAAAAGCTTTACCAATTGCTGAACGGAGTTAGCATTTGCGTCGTTGTAATTGTTTGTTGACCCTTCCTGGGCTTGCTGACGATTTTGTCTTCTAGGCAGCATATTTCTGTTAAGAATATAAGCTTATTAGATCTTTACTCAATCTCTTAAACAATTAAGGCTTAACTAAACATTTAATCATAACTCACTTAACACATTACTTCAAATAAACTCTAACATTTTTATTAAATTAAAAAGTTTTAACATAAAAAGATAGCATCAATGCTATTTACATCCACTATCCTGAGATAAAGAATCTACAAGATTTAAAACATCACAATATTCCTTTGATTATAACACATCAGAATTTACATCATTAACTATCAAATAGTTTTCCCATAATTAAACTAATACTATCATTGTCTGTTAAGGCGCTGGATAGCCTTGCTACGTTCCTCCCCCATGATGCGAGACATCGTTCAGCAATCTAGCATATATGATGGTAGATCCTCAAACTGGATTGGATACTTCCTAACTCAATCTTGGACCGCATCCATTGCATTTTGTAGTGTAGAGTACGTCTCCTCAAGTTTAGCCTTCTTCGCACGGCGATCATCTTCTGTAAGATCAGCACGGCGTGACTCTCGTACCCAGCCCTCCTCTGCTATGGCAAGCCTCTTTGAGCTCTCCTTCAGATCCTTCTTTAACTTTTCTATTTCTGCGGACTTATCCTTGGTTTGACCCTTCTCGTGAACCAGATCCCACTCCACATTTCCCAAACGTGTGTGAAGTGTCACAATCTCCCTATCCTTCTGCTCAATATTAATTTGCTGACTAACCGCCAGCTCAGTCAGATCCCGAAGAGTATCCTGCAACTCTACGTTATGATCATAAAGTGCATCATACATCTCTGCATCAATGGAGTTTGGTGGGAACTCCTCTTCTTCCTCTTCCTCCTCTTCCTCAGGATCTTCCTCTGGATCAGTCTCCGGCTCATGCTCCTGACCAACAATAGTGATTAACGGAGATGGATCTCTCTGTACAAGCTGTTCCCTGACAACATGAATGTCTCGGGGCTCCTCCTCTAGCTCGGCTAGCTCCTCCAATATCCAACATCCTGACAAAAAAATTTTAAGTTTTAGTTACTAATCCGTGCTAGCGAACACATAAATTAACACATAAGCACATAAAGTCTTTTATTATCTTCAATGAATTTAGAAATTCATTTCTTAGAACTTGATAAGAGTTTACCACCACTATGTTCTTGATCTCCTACAAGGTTACTATCTAAGGTTGTTTCCCCACCTAAGGTTCATAACCTATAGCTTTGATACCAACCTGTGACACCCCCAAATTCGGTACTTCCATTTCCACAGGATTTGGTGTTCACTATACAAACATCATCTATCTATCTACCCATAAATAAAATTCAAACCATGCAATAGATAGAATAAATAATAAATCTCTCCCCTTATGGGGTTACATCAACTGCATAATTAAATAAATCCCAGGTTAATCTAACCTTAAAACATCTGTGCGGAATCATAAACAAATAAGTCTTAAGAAACATCAATTCTAAATGTCATTACACAACCACATAAACAAATAGTCTTCATTACTTGCTAATCTTGCCCTTGCTTTTACTAGTGGAAGGCTCGTCTGCTCTTTCGTTCTTAACTGCAATGTTATTATTACGCAAGAGTGAGCACGATTGCCCATAAATATAACAATATAATAAATGAATAATAACATGCGAATGAATTAATAACTTTGAATATAAAAGCTCAACTTTTGAATCAAGAATGAATAACTGTGTCTTCCAATGTCTGAATTGTTCTTTCACTCTGTCCATCTGTCTGAGGGTGATATGATGTGCTCATTTGTAACTGTGTACCCAAGCATTCCTGTAGACGTTTCCAGAAGTTCGACGTAAAATGCGGATCTCTATCAGAAACAATTGACATCGGAACTCTGTGCCTTGAAACAATCTCTTTCACATATAACCTTGCCAACTGGTCTAGGTTGAATCTGATTTTGATCGGAAGGAAGTGCGCGGATTTCGTCAATCGGTCAACAATAACCCATACTACGTCGTAGCCTTTCTGAGTTGTCGGTACACCAACCACGAAATCCATCGTAATATGTTCCCATTTCCATTATGGGATTTCTAAAGGTTGTAGCAACCCACTGGGCCTCTGATGTTCTGCTTTAACTTTCTGACATGTCAGGCACTTGGCAACACATTTTGCAACCTCTCGTTTCAAATTTGGCCACCAAAAGTGTTGTCGAAGATATTGATACATCTTGGTGCTACCAGGGTGAATCGAATATCTTGAGTTGTGAGCCTCACTCAAAATTTCTTCCTTAATCTCTGTTATTGGCAGTACCCAACTTCTACTCTTAAATCTTAGTAGTCCCTCACTATCTATTTTAAATCTCGGTTCAGTCCCTTCAGATATCTTCTTTTTCACTTTCTCACATTCTTCGTCCTGAAGTTGAGCCTCCTTAACTTTATCTAGTAAAGTTGTACTACCTTGCATCTATAACAGCTTCTCGTCAATCTCCATAGGATACTTCACTTCCAATTCTAGCTTTTCCATTGCTAAAATTAGCTCCTCCTAAGCGGTCAACATCATCAATTTCTCCCAGCCTTTTCCACTTAGGGCATCGGCCACCACATTTTCCTTACCCGGATGGTATAAAATCTCACAATCGTAGTCCTTAATTAACTCCAACCACCTCCTTTGGCATGATATTCAAGCCTTTCTGTAAAAAATATATTTTGGACTCTTTGTGGTGCAGATATATTTCACACTTCTCCCCATAGAGATAGTGCCTCCAAATTTTCAAAGCAAAAACTACTGCAGCTAACTCCAAGTCATGGGTCGGATACCCTATCTCATAATCCTTCAGTTGTCGTGACGCATACGCAATGACTCTACCGTTCTACATAAGCACACAACCAAGTCCTTTGTGCGACGCATCACTATATACCACAAAATTTCATGTGTCATCCGGAATAGATAACACAGGTGCTGAACTCAACCTCCTCTTTAATTCTTAAAAGCTTTCTCACACTTCTCAGGCCCAAACAAATTTCACCGATTACTAGTCAAATTCACAATCTGAGTTGCGATCTTGGAAAAATCCTAAATGAATCTTCTGTAATAACCTGCCAATCCAAGAAAACTTCTTACTTCCGACGGCGTCTTCGGCTGGTCCCAATTAACCATAGCTTCGACTTTGGAGGGATCCACCGAAATTTCGTCTCTATCAATCACATGTCCAAGAAATTGTACTCTTTCAATCTAGAATTCACATTTCGAAAACTTAGCATACAACTTCGCTCTTCTCAATGTCTCTAATGTCAACCTCAAATGTTATTCATGTTCTTCCTTGGTTTTTGAATATACCAGAATGTCATCTATAAATACCACTACAAATTTGTTCAAAAACGGCTTGAACACTCCATTCATTAAGCCCATAAATGCTGCAGGAGCATTCGTTAGACCAAATGACATTACCAAAAATTCGTAGTGACCGTATTGTGTTCTAAACGCTGTCTTCAGTACATCCTCTGGTCTCAACTTCAGTTGATGATAACTACCTCCCAAATCTATCTTTGAAAAATATCTTGCTCCCTTTAACTAATCGAACAAGTCGTTGATTCGCGGTAATGGATACCTATTCTTAATCGTGACCTTATTCAGTTCTCTATAGTCTATACAGAGTCGCGTTGTCCCATCTTTCTTCTTCACAAATAAAATCGGCGCTCCCCACAGTGATACGCTTGGTTGAATATACTTCTTGTCCAGTAATTCTTGTAGTTGGACCATCATTTCTTTCATCTCTACCGGTGCCATTCGGTACGGTGCCTTCGATATTGGAGCCATTCTTGGAGCCAAATCGATCACGAATTCAACTGCTCTATCTGGAGGAAGTCCCGTCAAATCGTCCGAAAATACATCTGCGAAATCTCTCACTACCGGAATCTCATCAATTTTCGAATTCTCTTTACGACTATCGACTATGTAAGCTAGATATCCTACACAGCCTTATCTTAAAAACTTCCTGGCCTTCATCATCGTCAGAAAACTCGTTTGTCTAGGTGACTTGCTACCATAAAACACAACCTTTGACGGAGTCATAAAGTTAATACACTTCTTTTCGCAGTCAATTACCACCCCATAATTGGATAACCAATCCATACCCAAAATAACATCAAATTCTCCAAGTCGAATAGGGATAAGATCTACATTCATGATATTACCCTTAATATCCACTCTACAGTTCTTGTGCACGTACTTAACAGGGATAATTTCTCTATTCGCAATTTCTATGTTCATAGGGTATTCTAACTCGTCCTTTAAGCAATTCTAAGTTCTTAGCAGAGTCATCGGATATAAATGAGCAAGTAGCACCCGAATAAAATAACACATAAGCATTAACTTTATTGATCGGAATGATACCTGACACCACATCGCGAGACCAAGATCTTTGCGCCCCGTGACTGCCTTGTCATTTTGAATGTTCTTGTAGTCGATTCGGTTGGTTGCGGTTGGTGCTGCGATAGTCAAAGTGCTTCCACCGGTATTCCCTCTATTTCCTCCTGAACTCGTTCCCCCAGATCTCTTCTTAGGACAATCCCTGGCAAATTGATCCTTTGAACCACAAGTGAAGTAGGCACCCTTCTTTGGGTTTGGAAAGTTTGGTGCTATATGGCCTTCCTGACCACAATTGTAGCACACTCGCTTCCCTTTCATACAAACTTCTAAATGAGCTTTTCCACAGGTTGAGTATGCTTCGATCTTCTTCTTCTGCCCTCCTTGTTGACTTCCAGCTGATGAGTTATCCGTCCACTTCCTCTTCTGATTATAGCTCCTCTTCTGATTACGGCTACCCCAGTGCTATTCCCACCAGTCTTGTTATTACCTTCATTCTCACTCTTCTTCTTCTGCTCCTGATTGTACTTAGTTACTGCATCGCTTCCACCCTCAACGAGTATGGCCTTCTCTAACATTCCAGCAAAAGTGTTCAATTGGAACATTGACACTTTGCTATACAACCAGGGCTTCAGTCCCTGCTCAAATCGTCTCGCCTTCCTCTCATCGATATGTACTTGGTATGTGGCGAACCTAGCCAACTCATTAAACCTTGTAGTATAATCGCCATCGACATATTTCCTGTTTCAACTCTAGGCCCGAACCTCCATCTGATTTTGTGAACTAGCCGGAAAATAAATCTCGAAGAACTTCTCTTTGAATCTTTCCCAGGATATTACACCTTCACCTTCTCTCACTTTGTTCGCCTGCCACCAATAGCTGGCTTTGGACTTCAGCATAAACGTTGCATAAGCGGTCTTCTGATCTTCCCTTACTCGAGCGACGTCGAACACCTTCTCCATCTCCATCACCCAAGTCTGAGCTTCAATTGGGTTTATAGAACCCTTAAATTCTGGCGGTCCCACCGCCTTGAAGTCCTTAAATGAGGTATTTGGCGGAGCTTGTGGTTTATTATTAAGTGCTTCAGCTAAAAGGTTCACCAATTGCTGAACGGAGTTAGCATTGGCATCGTTGTTATTGTTTATTGACCCTTAATGGGCTTGTTGACGATTTTGTCTTCTAGGTGGCATATTTCTGTTAAGAATATAAGCTTATTAGATCTTTAATCAATCTCTTAAACAATTAAGGCTTAACTAAACATTTAATCATAACTCACTTAACACATTACTTCAAATAAACTCTGACATTTTCATTAAATTCAAAAGTTTTAACATAAAAAGATTGCATCATTGCTATTTACATCCACTATCCCGAGATAAAGAATCTACAGGATTTAAAACATCACAATATTCCTTTGTTTATAATCACATCGGAATTTACATCATTAACTATCAAATAGTTTTCGCATAATTAAACTAATACTATCACTGTCTGTTAAGGCGCTGGATAGCCTTGCTACGTTCCTCCTCTATGATGCGAGACATCGTTCTGCGATCTAGCATATATGATGGTAGATCCTCAAATTGGATTGGATACTTCCTAACTCGATCTTGGAAAACATCCATTGCATTTTGTAGTGTAGGAGTATGTCTCCTCAAGTTTAGCCTTCTTCGCACGGCGATCATCTTCTGCAAGTTCAGCACGGCGTGACTCTCGTACCCAGCCCTTCTCTGCTATGGCAAGCCTCTCTAAGCTCTCTTTCAAATCCTTCTTCAATTTTTCTATTTCTGCGGACTTATCCTCGGTTTGACCCTTCTCGTGAACCAGATCCCACTCTACGTTTCCTAAACGTGTGTGAAGAGTCACAATCTCTCTATCTTTCTGCTCAATTGTAATCTGCTGACTAACCGCCTGCTTAGTCAGATCCCGAACAGTATCCTGCAACTCTACGTTACGATCATAGAGCACATCATATATCTCTGCATCAATGGAGTTCGGTAGGAACCCCTCTTCTTCCTCTTCTTCCTCTTCTTCCTTAGGATCCTCCTCTAGATCAGTCTCCGGCTCATGCTCCTGACCAACGACAGTGATCAACGGAGATGGCTCTCTCTGTATCAGCTGCTCCTTGACGACATGAATGTCTCGGGGCTCCTCCTCTATAGGTAATCGGGGTTCTTCCTCTCCAGCTCGACTAGCTCCTACAATATCCGACATCCTGACAACAAAATTTTATGTTTTAGTTACTAATCCGTGCTAGCGAACACATAAATTAACACATAAGCACATTAAGTCTTTTATTATCTTCAATGAATTTAGAAATTCATTTCTTAGAACTCGATAAGAGTTTACCATCACTATGTACAAACATCATCTATCTATCTACCCATAAATAAAATGCAAACCATGCAATAGATAGAATAAATAATAAATCTCTCCCCTTATGGGGTTACATCAACTGCATAATTAAATAAATCCCAGGTTACTCTAACCTTAAATCATCTGTGCGAAAAACATAAACAAATAAGTCTTAGTAACAACAAGTCTAACTATCATTACATAATCACATAAATAATCAGTCTTCATTACTTGCTAAGCTTTCCCTTTCCCTTACTAGCAGAAGGTTCGTCTGCTCTTTCGTTCTTAACTGCAATGTTATTATTATGCAAGAGTGAGCACGATTGCCCACAAGTATAACAATATAACAATGAATAATAACATGCGAGAGAAATAATAACTTCTGATATAAAGCTCAACTTTTGAATCAAGAATGAATAACAAGAATCAAAAGAAATTCTAAGGGTCATAAGACCTTGAACTATGTCCTAGGTTGTCAAGTGTTTATTCTTGACACCTTTAACAATCATAAGACTATGGACTCTTTTTTCTCATACTTAGGGGGATCAGCCCTTAGTACCATAATGTGCATAATATCTTAACGCTAAAGTGTAAATAATCCCCTATACAGGGTTGTTCATCTCAGTTTGACATTCGAGTCTGCACAAAATGAAGTTTGGTTTGGATAATTCATCAAGGGATTCTGAAATTTAGAACGCTCATCAACTATGGACTAGTCGAATCAATAAGGGTTCGCTAGTCTAACAAGGTTTAATAGTAAATGAATATTTAACTTGAATAACATCTCAAAAGGTATACAATAGAATAATTGTTGTATAACAACATCATGCTTGAAGATTAATAAACTTTAATATACAAGACAGGCTTGATCAATATTAATGAGAACTTGCTTAATATCGAAAGATGAATTAATCAACTTATATAACGATAACAAGTAGGGTTAGGAAACTTGCCTCGTGCGTAGATTACACTTAAATAAACTCGTTCTTTGAATTAAATCCTACATACCAATTATGTTCACAATACCAGTCAATAATAACGTACTAAACATCATAAGTTATTCTTTGTCTAATCTCGACTTCATGACTATACTTAGTCAAATTACCATACTTGTTTCCACATAATATAATACTACACGAACAATAAGTTAATTACATAATCAACAATTTAAATAACATGTAATTGTCTTCTTGACTTGGTAAAAACTCATTTTAATATCTCATTATATGTCTAACAAGTTTTTATGTTCATTAGACTAGGTTACTAACTCATTTCTATACTTGAACATTAAAAAAAAATTCAATTTTTGGACATTATGCTAAGTAGTGGCATATTTCACTTCTAAGCTCTTATTATCAGTATTGTAATTTGAGGTTCTTGGTATTTGCTTATTTTGGCCCCGTGGCGCTTCTGGCGTGAAATTTGTATAGGGAGTTGGCGCCGTGGTGCGAGACTCCAGTTCAAGTTCTGCAATTCACGAAAATTGCAGAACATGGCTAAAAATTTCTAATCAACTTATTTTTACACGAATTTAGACATACCTACATGCTAGAATTCATTTATAATCAATACTTAACATCTATGAAGTGATTTTCACCCATTAAACACATAATCACATAATTAAATTACGCAAAATTGTACTGTTCTTGATGTTCTTGAAGTTCTTTAACAAAAACATGGAATTTAATGCTACGGATTCGTTATAAAGCCAAATCCAATCATTCAAGTTTCATTTTGTTCGTTTTAGCATGCATAATCATATAAGGGTGTGAATTGTACAAAACAATTTATGTTTGACATATAAAATCACGTATAAGGCCATATGGCCATATCACGTACTCTGTAGATTTTTGAAATAACAAGTCATAATATATTATGAAACTTATGATATGTTGTAAAATCCCAAATTTTACGAATAAAGATTTAATTTTCTCGAAATATTTTTTAAAATTATGTTGTGAATTTGAGATAATCTTATAGTTGTGGGTAGTATTTATAAATTTTGCAAAGTATGCAAGTTGTTGTATTATATTCGATTGGTCGGGGAATATTCTTTGTGTCGGGGAATATTCGTATATATGCAGTACAATCATTAGTGGACCCAAATAGAATTGAATTATAGTCGGAATGAGAAAACGACAAAAAAATATTTTTACGAAAATAACGGCGGAAGTTTTACAGATTATCTTTGTTGAACTACTCGGTAGTAAAAAGTACGATGTCTGGCGTGGTTGCATAGTAGCACACGGTATTAATTATTGATGCTTACGTGAGAAATCACTCAGTTATACTCAATTATTGCTACAGTAATTGCTACATCATATCTCTCATATTATTGATTCAATTATTATCACAGTATCATCTTCATTATATGTTATTTTATTAAATCAATAATTGAGACGACAAAGTTATTCATATTATTAAATTGTAATATTTACAATGTCTAGAAGTTCTGTCAAGGAGAGGTTAGATAATTTAATTGCGCGGCAATAGGGAGAAATCCTTATCGAAAAGCCCCCTCTTTCCTGGGAACAACCTGGTTGTTAAATACTGTGAGTTATGATATTAATGATGGATAAGTTCGTGTTAATTAAAGATGAATTTGATAGTTTCATTGTGTTGGGATTATTTGTGTTAGTAGAAATCGACATTTATTTCTATAATAATTGATGTCTAGAGGTTATATTGTTCAATCGGGTATTCGGGATACTTTTAGTGTCGGAGTACTATTCACGAGTTACTATTCACGAGTTACTATTCACAAGTTACTATTCATGAGTTACTATTAATGAGTTACTATTCACCCAGTTACTATTCACTCTAGTATTGTGCATTCGGGTATTTGGGTACAATATTATTCCATGAGGAGATGGGTTAATTTTTCAGACCGTTGGTTGAAGTTATAATAGTGAATCAATATGGATCGCTGGTTTAAAGTTTTAATAGTAAATCAATATCGATCGTTGGTTTAAAGTTTTAATAGTAAATCAATATGGATCGCTAGTTTAAAAGTTTTAATAGTGAATCAGTACGGACCGTTTCTTTAAGTTTTAATATGGACCGTCTTTTTAAAAGTAAATCGATCTGGACCGTTCATGAATTAGTTACTATTCATTCCATTCTTCTATAAATAGAAGCTCATTCCTTCATTATTTCTTACGAATTCACTGAAACTCTAGAGAGAACTTATAGATAGAAGCTATAGAGAGAAAATCTATAGAGAGAAAGAAGAAGAGTATTCTGCTACTTCACTACTTCACTACTCCAGTATCCAACTTCTTCTAAGGTAAGGGATATTATTTGTTGTACTCGTAAGGGATGTTATTCTTTCTTATTCATAAAGAGAACTTCTGTTATTCCATTCTTTATTATTTTGTTGGAATAACCTATATACGCGGCATACCCTATACTTGGTGAAATCCTTATATTATTTTGTCTTTATTATTCTGTTGGAATAACCTGTATACGCGGCATACCCTATACATAACCTGTATACGCGGCATACCCGATACTTGGTGAAATTCTTTTATTATTCCGTTCGTTATTATTCTGTCAGAATATCCTGTCGGTGTGAATTTCACCTAACCTAGTTCCATTATTTATTATTCCGCATTTAATATTCTATCGGAATATTCTTTCGGTGTGAATTTCACCTGACCTAGTTCTATTATTTATTATTCCGCATTTAATATTATGTCAGAATATCCTGTCGGTGTGAATTTCACCTGACCTGGTTCCATTATTTATTATTTCGTATTTATTATTCTGTTGGAATAACCTGTCTATGCGAAGTACCTCATGCATGGTGATTTCTGTTGTTATTCCATTCTTTATTATACTCAGTTGGTTAAAGTTTTGACTTCTATACTCCATGAAATTAGTGAAATATGCTTGATATTTGCGCTTCATCCAGTATCTGTTCATGGATATATTCTTCTGTGCATTCTTGAATTTTACTCTATAAAGAAGTATCATGTTGACAATTTAGATGTTATTAGTTCTTGGATAAACTAATTCTTGAACTTGTTTTATTGAATTCTTATATCATTGTCATCATCCTCATGTTTATATTTTTGAAAGTCATATGTGGCCTGTAGTGCATAGATGGACTTGGTATGATTATGACCACGGATTATTCGGTATAATCATGACCGTAATGTTACAAATGATGTGGTAAAAGTCCTCATTGGCCCGTAGTGCATTGATGGACAGTTGTTGGTATGATCATGACCATTGATGAATACACGAATATCTTTGGCCCGTAGTGCATGGACAATTTGTGGTCGTGACCCTAATAAATATCCTTGGCCGTAGTGTATGGATGATGTGGCATGATCATGAACATTGATGAATACACGAATATCCTTGGCCCGTAGTGCATGGATAATTTGTGGTACAGGCCAAAGATATTATTTAGTATCACGACCACGAATTATCCATACACTACGGGCCAAAGATAATTGTGTTTTCATCAACGGTCCTGATCATGCCATAAAAGAATTCATCTTTGCCCCCTTGGCCGAAGAGAATCCATAGCCATAATCATACAAAAAATTGTCCATCAATGCATTACGGGCCAATGAGGACTTTTTCCACATCATTTGTAACATTACGGTCATGATTATACCGAATAATCCCTGGTCATAATCATACCAAGTCCATCTATGCACTACTAAGGGCCACATATGACTTTCAACAAAATATAAACATGAGGATGATGACAATGATATAAGAATTCAATAAAACAAGTTCAAGAATTAAATTATCCAGGAACTAATAACGTCCAAATTGTCAACATGATACTTCTTTGTTGAGTAAAATTCAAGAATGCTTAGAAGAATATTTCCATGAAAAGATACTGGATGAAGCGCAAATATCAAGGATATTCTACTAATTTCATGGAGTATAGAAGTTAAAACTTTAACCAACTGAGTATAATAAAGAATGGAATAATGTTATAAATCATCATGCATGCGACGTCAGATAGACAAAGTTATTCCAATAGAATAATAAATAACGGAATCAAGTCGAGCAAAATTCATCGCGAAAGTTGTTCCAGCAGAATAATAAAGAATGGAATAACAACAGAAATCACCATGCATGCGGTAGCGATAGGCAAAAGTTATTCAAATGTAATAATAAATAACGGAACCAGTCCCGCCAGAAACGCATGCATGATGGATATTCCAGCGAGAATAATAAAGATTGGAATAACAGCGAGAAATCACTATGCATGCGCAGACGTCGATAGTATAAAGTTATTCCAACAGAATAATAAAGATGGAACCAGGTCCAACGTAAAACGCACAGACAGGATATTCCAATAGAATAATAAAAATGGAATAACAGAAGAATTTCACCAAGTATAGAGTAGCCCGCGTATACAGGTTATTCCAACAGAATAATAAATAATGGAATAATAGAAGTTCTCTTCATGAATATGAAAGAAATAATACCCCTTACGAGTGCAACAAATAATATCCCTTACGAGTATTGAAAGAAAATAATTCTCTTCATGAATATGAAAGAAATAATACCCCTTACGAGTACAACAAATAATATCCCTTACAAGTATTGAAAGAAAATAATTTTCTACATGAATACGAAAGAAATAATACCCCTTACGAGTATAACAAATAATAACCCTATGCATAATAAAATATAATATATTATAATAAAATATAATATATATTTTATTATGCCACCCTATGCATAATAAAGGATACTATGCTGCACTATGCAATAAAATATAATATATTCTAAATATATATATATATATATATATTTATATATTTTATTTAAAATCTAATAAAACAAATAACTTTATAAAAGTATTCCGTTTTATATAAAAAGATTTTACTATGCAAAATACTATACTGGGCACTATGCAACACTATGCATAATAAAATATAATATATTCTAATTATTATCTAATAAAACAAATAACTTTATTAAAGTATTTTATATAAAAAGATTTTACTATGCATAATAGAATATTATATATTCTATTTATAGTCTAATAAAACGAATAACTTTATAAAAGTATTCTGTTTTATATAAAAAGCTTTTCTATTTTATTACATTAATAATACTAATAAAACAAAACTCATCATCATTATTATAATTCATACTATTAATCAACCAGGTCGTTCCTAGGAAAGAGGGGGTTTTCCAATAAGGATTTCTCCCTATTGGCGCGCAATTAGGTGACCAAACCTCTCCTTGGAAAAACTTCTAGACATCGTTAATATTGCAAATAAAAATATTAATAACTCTGTCATCTCAATATATAAAATATCGACAATAATTGAATACAACTGAGTGACTTTTCACGTAAGCATCAATAATCAATACCGTGTGCTACTATGCAACCACGCGTATTACTGTACTTTTAACACCGGGTGTTTCAACAGTTAACGGTAAAACTTCCGCCGTTATTTTCATAAAATATTTTTGTCGTTTTCTCAATCCGACAATAATTCCGTTGTGGAGTCCACCAATGATTGTCTTGGTTATATACGAATATTCCTGTTAAAATGAATATTCCCCTACCAATCGAATATTATATAACAACTTACGTACTTTGCAAAATTTATAAATATTACCCACAAATATAACATTATATCAAATTCATTCCATGATATTCAAAAATGATATTTATAGAAAAATCATCTTTATAAAAAAAATTGGGGTCTTACAATGACCAGGGATTATTCGGTATAATCATGACCATTGATGATTACATGAATATCCTTGGCCGTGGGGCAGGGATGATTAATTTTATTTATTAAGCTAAGTCTCAGCGATAAAGTTGATGAAAAACTTTTTAAATCATAGAAGATAGTAGATTTTATGCTCTACTTGACTCTTCTAATGGATTGCTTATTCCGCTGCAGTTGTTGATCTAAAACTTGTTGTCTATTGTATTCTATTAGTTGTTATACTGTTGAAGGCTAATGATAATTTATTCTGCATTATCTTAGTCATAATATTTCTTACTAGGCTAGTTGAGATCACCCTTTCTTTCATTGTTCTCTTCAGGAAATGAGAATATCGCTGGGATGAGTCGGGGAATGGAGTGATGGTCCATGATAAGTGGCTTTAGTAGTCCTCACTATTCTACGGAATAATGTGATAATAATTGTAATGAAGACTCCATTGAGTGTGTATATTGTCTAGATGACAATATTCTTGTTTAAACTCTCAGCTATGTTTTGTCGTATTTTACACGACTGTTGTATAATTAAGTTGTATTTGAATTTATGTAGTGTGTATCTGGCGACTTAAGATAGGTGATGTATACCTGTTTTGGGGGCGTCACATTAGGTTTTATGTCCGCAGGCGAAAACTTTGTTTGTCATAAATGAAATATTATTAAATATTCCATCTCATCTTCATATTCTATCAGTACGCGTTTCTCGAATTTGCAAACTTAATTCTCGAGCAGAAACAAATGAATAGTGTTTTTACGAGAATTTCTCGGAAAGCTTTTATTTTCGTCTTGGAAATTTAAAACAATTAATTCTAGCACATAACCAGAATACTAACCACATCTGCACATTCTAGGTCAGAGAATGACCTTCACATAGCTTACTCACATAAATAATAAATTAAATTTATTTAATTCACATAATCAAATAAAATTTTAATTTTCATATAAATCTGATTTTCTCGGGCGTTACATTCTCCCCCCGTTATAAGGATTTCGTCCCCAGAATATCGTTTATAATTACATAAACAAATGAGGAAAATTTTCCTTCATTTTACTTTCGAGTTCCCACGTTGCTTCTTCAGCATTGTGGTTTCTCCAGATCACCTTCACACGAAGGGATTATCTTATTTCTCAAAACTTTTTCCTTCCTATCAATAATTTGAACTTGAAGTTCTTCATACGATAAATCTTTCTTTATATGAATAGATTCATACTCTATTATGTGTTTATGGTCCGGCTTATAGGGACGCAACATAGACACATGAAAACACATTGTGTATACGTTCCATTTCTAGAGGTAAGGCTACTTCATAAGCTACCTCTCCTACCCTTCTTAAAATCTCAAAAGGTCCTATAAAACTTGGACTTAACTTCCCTTTCTTTCCAAAACGCATCTTCCCTTTCCAAGGCGATACTTTCAGAAAGACATAATACCCTACATCAAATTCTCTCTTTTCTCTGTGAGGATCGGCATACTTCTTTTGCCTATCTTGAGCCACTACCAACCGAGTACGTATTAGCTTTACCATGTCCACCGTCTATTGTACCAATTGAGGTCCCAACATCCGACGTTCACCCACTTCATCCCAACATAGTGGAGTCCTACACTTCCTTCCATACAATGCTTCATAAGGCGGCATGCCTATACTAGCGTGAAAACTATTATTATACGCAAATTCCACCAACGGTATATGGTCGTCCCAACTCCCTTTAAAATCCATAACGCAAGATCTTAACATATCTTCAAGCATTTGAATTATTTGTTCACTTTGTCCATCCGTCTGAGGATATACACTGTACTCAATTTCAACTGTGTTCCCATTTACTCTTGCAAACTCCTCCAAAAGTTCGATGTGGATCTTGGATTACGATCTGACACAATCGAAATAGGTACTCCATGTCTTGAAATAATTTCTTTGACATACAGTTTAGCTAATTGTTCTAGGTTATACCAAACTCCTAATTGTAAAAAATGAGCCGATTTCGTCAATCGATCCACTATCACAAAAATAGCATCGTATCCTTTCCTTGTTGTTGGAAGTCCTACCACAAAGTCCATTGTGATGTGTTCCCATTTCCACTCCAGAATTTCTAATGATTGCAACAACCCGCTCGGTCTTTGGTGTTCAGCCATAACCTTTTAACAAGTTAAGCACTTACTAACATATTCTGCTATCTCTCTTTTCATGTTCCGCCACCAAAATTTCTGACGAATGTCTTGATACATCTTCGTACTACCGGGATGTATCGAGTACCTCAAACTATGGGCCTCAGTCATTATGTCTTCCTTTAATTCAGAATAATTTGGAACCCAAATTCTTCCTTCAAAATGAAGTAATCCCTCCTTATCGAGCTTATACTTATTCTTTTCTTCATCTTCTATCCTCTTCTTTATATGCTCGCATTCCTTGTTGCTTAATTGCACTTCCTTGACACGTTCCACTATGGTCAGTTGAGTCTCCATGGAAAATAACATCTCCTCTGATTCACCCAGTAATTTAACTTCTAATTCCATTCTTGCCATCGCTGTTACTAACTCATTCTAAGTCGTTATCAATGACAGTTTCTCTCTACCCTTCATACTTAGCACATCGGCTACTATATTTACTTTCCCCGGATGATGCATGATATCACAATCGTAATCTTTTATTAGTTCTAACCACCTTCTCTGCCTCATATTCAACTCCATTTATGTGAAGATATATTTCAGACTTTTATGGTCCGTGTATATCTCACACTTATCACCGTATAGATAATGCCTCCATAATTTTAAGGCAAAAACTACAGTTGCCAATTCCAGATCATGAGTAGGATACGCCTTCTCATAATCCTTTAATTGACGTGACGCATACGCAATGACCTTGCCATGCTGCATGAGCACGCAACCCAGTCCTCTATGTGAAGCATCGCTATACACTACAAAATTCCATGTATCATCTGACAAAGACAATAAATATGCCTCACTTAACCTCTTCTTTAGTTCCTGAAAACTATTCTCATATTTTTCAATCCACACATACTTCACTGACTTCCTCGTCAAATTTGTCAGCGGAGTAGCTATTTTAGAAATGTCCTGGATGAACCTTCTATAGTATCCTGCTAACCCCAGAAAACTCCGAACCTCAGTTGGCGTTTTCGGTTGCTCCCACTCATTAACTGCTTCTACTTTTGCTGGATCCACGGAAATGCCATCGTTGTCAATAACATGTCCTATAAACTGCACTCGTTCAAGCCAAAATTCGTACTTTTTGAATTTCACATATAACTTTTCCTTCCGTAGTGTCTCCAACACTATCCTTAAATGTTCAGCATGATCTTCTGACGTCTTAGAATAGACTAGAATATCATCAATGAACACTACGACGAACTTGTCCAAATACTTTTTGAACACTCTGTTCATCATATCCATGAATGCGTCTGGCGCATTAATCAACCCAAACGACATTACCAGAAACTCGTAATGACCATAACGAATTCTGAACGCCGTCTTAGGTACATCCTCCTTCCTTACTTTTAACTGATGATACCCCATACGCAAATCTATTTTATAAAAATACTTTGCCCTTTTCAACTAATCAAATAGATCATCGATCCTGGGCAACGGATATTTATTCTTAATCGTTAACTTGTTCAACTCTCGATAGTCGATACAAAGTCGTAACGACCCATCCTTTTTCTTTACAAAAAATACCGGTGTTCCCTAAGGAGACACACTCAGTTAAATGTACTTCCTGTCTAATAGTTCTTGTAATTGAACTATTAACTCCTTCATCTCAACTGTCACCATCCGATATGGTGCCCTTGAAACTGGTGTCGTACCCAGTAACAGATCAATCACAAATTCGACTTCCCTATCCGGTGGAATACCCGGTAACTCCTTTGGAAATACATCCGTGAACTTTTGAACTATAGGTATCTGGTCCAAGGATGTTCCCACTCTTTGGGTATCCACATCATAGCACAGATAACCTACACACCCCTTTCTCAACATCTTCCTAGCTTGTGTCATCGTTAGACAACAAGAGCGTCTCGGTGATTTACTACCAAAGAACACTACCTTGGTTTTCTTAGAAAGCCGAAGGTTCACACTTTTCCTATGGAAATCTATTATAGCTTTATGGTTAATCAACCAATCCATACCAAGAATTACATCGAATTCTGTTAACCTTATCGGTACCAAATCTATCGATAACTTATTACCTCTAATATCTACGCAATAATCCTTATAAATATGTTCAATGGGGATTATCTCTTCGTTTTCTACCTTAACGTCTAAAGTTATTACTAACTTTTTAGGGATTAAACCTAATCGCTTAGCAAATCCACATGCTATAAAATAACAAGTACCACCCGAGTTAAATAACACATAAGCATTTATTTCATTGACCGAAATGATACCTGCTACTACATCCGATGATGCAACCGCATCTTGGGCAGTCATATTAAACTTACAGGCTGAGGGTCAACCCACCGATGGTGTTGGTCCAGTAATGGCTAACTTACCACTACCAAACCCTTATTTCCCTCTAACCCTTTCTTCGGTCATTTTCTTGCCATGTGGTCCAACGATCCACAAACAAAACACCCATGATTTTTCTTCAGGTTAGGACAGTTGGGTGATAAATGTACTTCCTGCCCACAGTTATAACAAACTGATCTTCCCTTTAAACAGACTCCCAAATGAGTCTTTTCGCATGTCTTGCATGCCTCCATCCTACGCTTAGGATCTCCTTGTTTCACCCCAGTATTCCCAGGGTTAAATCTTTTCCTCTTTGGCATAGTACTACTACCGCTGGCAACATCTTCCTTATTTCCTCCCTCTCCCTTATTCTTGTTCTTCCTTTCCTTGTGGTACTGAGACAACACCTCACCACCACCTTCGGCTATAATTGCTCTTTACAAAATGGTCCCGTAGGAAGCACTCTCGAACACTGAAATCCTACTATAGAGCCAGTGTTTCAAGTCCTACTCAAACCTACGAGCCTTCCTCTCTTCTATGTCCACTTGTTGTGGAGAAAATCTCGCCAATTCATTGAATTTGGCTGCGTATTGGGGAACTGTCATATCCCCTTATTTAAGTTCAAAGAACTTAATCTCTATTATACCTTGCATGCTACTAGGGAAGTAGTTCTTGAAGAATACCTTCTTGAATTGTTCCCATTTAACTGCCTCCATTCTAGCCCCACCCTGGTGAGCCTCCCACCAGTAGTTGGCCTCCCCTTTCATCATGTAAGTTGCAAAAGAAGTCTTTGGCGCCTCACCCATGTTTGTGATAGCAAACGCCTTCTCTATCTCTTTCACCCATGTCTGGGCCTCTAAGGGGTCCGTCGTTACTCGAAACTCCGGAGGACTAACACTTTTGAATTCTTTAAAGGTAGTTGCTCTAGCTACCCTAGGTGCTACGGGAATCCCTCCCCCGACTTAGTTAAATGTTGCCGTTAATAAATTAACGAACTCTTGCATAGGGTTATTAGGACCCCCTTGATTTTCATTATGTGACTCAACCTCTTAGTTACGTTGTCTCCTTCTTAGCGGCATAATTCTGATTAAATAAATAAAATTTCATTATTATCTATTTAACTACTTAGTTATCATTCCCAAATAACAACTCATACCACAACAAGCACATTAAATAAACTTCCTTATATTAATATGCTTTCATAGTCAAAACTAATTACACTTTGCTTCCTTGGCTAAAAGCTATTATATTACTATCCCGGACTTCTACAAAAATTGGGATTTACAAAAAGACTACCCTTTCATTATACAAAAGAGGGTTTTACGTCACTACACGTATACAAAAAGATCAAATGATCTACTAACACTGCATTACGACATTCTCATGTATCTGATTTGCTGAAATCAAAACAATATCTTGACTAATCGTATGTCAATTCTGCCCTGACTCAATCGAATAACAAGCAATTTTCAACTTGAAATCCTCGTGAGCACAGTCATGGATGTAAGACATCCGTGCTATTTTCTGGTCTTTTTCAACTAGTTTCTTTCGAAGCTCTACGGCCTCTTCCTTATAATCACTAGCTTTATCCGTCATCAGCACTTTCTCATCGTGCTCTGACTCAAAATCTGCCTTTGCAGACTCATTCGCCTCATATAGGGCGGTAATCTCCTCATTCTGTGTCTGCACCATCGTGCGCAGATGCACATTCCCATCAAGCACATCCAAGTATAATGATCTCATTGCATTTGGAGGTGTTGACTCATGAGTAGGTACCACCATATTAAACGATGTTACCTCCATATCCTCCTCCACATCTATCATCATATTCAGATATAATGTTATTCCCATTGTTTCCTCAGAGTAATCCTCCCCAGAAATGTACTCCTCTGGATCAGAATCTTCTAGAACCACTACCGGTACCTCCGCCACTTGGTTCACTGACTCTTCACTCACCACATGAATGTCTCTATACATCAAGCTATCGTTTGACATCTACAAAACACATAACACGTTGATTAGTACATAATACACAATAGTATAAGCACAGATCACATTTAATTTATTTAGGATTAATTTCCATCTTTTAAATCTTTCGGTACTGAGTTTTCTCAATACTTCATTAACTCATTCGACTCGAATATACTTTCTTTGGACTTTATCTTCCTTACGAGTATGTTAGCCTAAGGTTTTTTTTCTCCCCTAGTTTTATAACCTAATGCTTTGATACCAACCTGTGACGCCCCCAAATTCGGGTATCTTCGAACCCGACATATGGTGCTACACGATACTCATAACTATACAATCATTCCATTGAAAACATAACATAATGAATGTATTAACTATCTTCTTATTACAATCAAAGTGAACTCCTTTCCCAGATTCATAAACCAATTACATCATTCGTTGTTCATAAGTATAATACATACAACCATACTAATCTATTACAAGATGGTTAACTATCCATCTTAGCCTTGCCCTTATTTCTCTTAGCATTCTCAGTATGCTCGGCTTTAACTGCAATTATATAATTCACGCAAGAACTGAGCATAACAAGCTCAGCAAGTCTAACAAAGAATAATATCAATACCACATTCGTGAATTATATGAAAATCTTCCATAACTGAACAAATAGTCATGAATTATTACGAAACATTAATACTTCACAATTCATAACATCAATTCCGAAAGTATATAATAGTTTAGGAATTCTGAACTGGTCGAAAGACCATGAATAGTATAATTCTATTTTCATACTTGAAAATGACATCACAGCACTAAGGCTGTACATCTGGCATTTCTTACGAGCACTTCTAGGTGATCAGCCCATAGTACTCTATGTTGATCAACATTCATCTGTTAAACGTATTTACGTTTAAGTTTTGGCAAACTCGCGTGCCCATCGAATAATCGATGAAAAATACTTTTGTTTGTTCATAACAAACTTACCTTTGAATCCATACCAAATACTTGGCATAGGATTGAGTTATCATTTCTATATAGAAAGATATGTATAAAAATCAATCTATCTCTTATGAATAGTCTAGCCGAGTTAAAACTAGCATCGACCCTTTCTTTAAAATCATTCACACAACCATACAATGAATCGCAGAAAACTCGACTAACACAAAGGTTAGACAAGCGTTTAAGAAAACTTGCCTTCATGCGTCTTCGAATAATTTATTCATCTATTCTCAGCCTTTACAGAATCTATATGATATATTCACATAGCACACTATAATTAGCTACCAATAATCAATCACATTATTTCTACCAAATTCTTTCTCTTCTATGTCTTAGTTGACTTTATTTCATTAATAATGGCAATATGACTTACTACCTTTCATCCCAGCTTGTTAATGATCTTACGTGATTAACCGGACTCAATAATCATTGGTGAAGTACCAATGTCATTTACCGTTCACGATTTATTTATTAACACTTTGTGTTCTTCGTTACCATACTAACAACTTGTGTTTACTTCCTAAGTTCATTAACATATACACAAGTATATGTAACATAGGAATGGTTTTAGTATATTTATTAAGTATATAAACGTATCTTATTTTAGTCTTGAAACAATTGAATTCAAAACCTAGCTTGTCTAACAACTCCCTTACCTCGGCGCCGCAGCGTGGCATCTATAACTAACATTGCAATTTGCGGTGCCGGTTTGCGATACCTAAGTTACGGTCTCATTGACTGTGGCTGAATCCTATACATGAATGAATGGTGTTTGCGGTGCCACTCTTCAGTAGCTCATTACCTTGCTGCTGACTGGTATTGTATTTGACACATATATAGCTATATTCAATGGCCATTTGTGCGCCAGAACCTAAAGATTAGAAAAATTTTACAGACAAATTTTTTAGTGAACTTCCCGGCTTTATAACTTCTTTGTTATAAGTACGATTTGGTCCGCTCAAAAGCCTACAATTCCCATTTTACAAACTCTACGCGTTCATATAAGAATTTTACATTTCCGAATCCATTAACTCAAAATTCACTTCTAAGTTCATTATTAAGCGTTTGTTAAACGTTATTGAGCGTTCAATACTCGTTTTCTTCGTTTTAAGTCAGAATCTGACGATTTTTGAGTCCAAGACTCTTAAATACCCTATCTTACGTGTTAACATTGAAAACCAATGTTTCCAAGTCTCACAACAACTTTCGACTACTAATCCAGAATTCCTACGTTTTCGACGTTTAACGTCTAATTCCGTAAAATTCGTCATAACTTCGTTACTAGTTTTTTATATGCCAAATCAAATGGAACACTCCATTGATTTCATATCTACATCCTAAGCAAGCAAGATGCACATATCCTAATAGCGATGGTGTTTAATTTGTCCATCAACAACCAAGTTCATCAATCAATATTTCCTACGGTTTAAACTTATGTACACCCTTACGATTTTTATTTACACCTAATTTATAAAGGTTTTACATATTACAATCCATCCTTATTCCTCCATAAGAGGCATGCTCCTCCAATTTATGATTCTTCATAACAAAGAAATCAAAAGGATGGAAAACTAATACTAATGGAATATTACCTTACCGATCTTTGCGTTCTTGTTAAAACCTCTATTGAAAAGCTTCAAAGTTAGATGATTGCTTATGTCTTGCTCTTTCTCTCTCTCAATATAAGTTGGATGATCTCTTGGAAAAACAAAAATAACCAACTTCAGCCTTTTATTTATAGGCAATTCAAATGGAGGGCTTTTTAGTCTTTTCTCCCCACCTCACTATTCACTACTTTATCACCTTGTAAAATACTTGTTGATCAAGTAGTTCATTTTACTTGGCCACCAAGTGGCCGGCCCACATGCCCATGGGTCATCCCCATGGGTTTTACCCATTCGGTGACCTATCGGTTCGATCCACGGTTTGGTTTCTTGGATCGGGCTTAATTAAATATAACGTTGGGCCTTGACTTAGGCTTAAACACATAATTTATTAGGCTTGATTACTCAATTACTTGGGATTGATATAATCCATATCCAATTGGATTATACTAAGTCCTAAACTCTAAGTTAATAACACCAATCATATTCTACACGTAACATTCACGTATTCTCTTCGTATAATACTCGTACGATAATCATATTGTACTTTGTATTAACCTACATACTATACTCATATACTAAATAGTATCACACTCGTATAACGTACACATAATAATCGTAATTCATTATACGAATCTCATTTCTTTCTCGAAAATCATTCTTCTCAACCCTAAGGTTTAAAGTCCGTAGACGAAAACTTCATTTGCCATAAATGAAATATTATTAAATATTCCATCTCGTCTTCATATTGTATCATTACGCATTTCTCGGAATTGCAAACTTAATTCTCGAGTAAAAACGGATGAATAGTATTTTTACGGGAATTTCTCGGAAAGCTTTTATTTTCTTCTTGGAAATTCAAAATAATTAATTCTAGCACATAACCAGAATACTAATCACATCCGGACATTCTAGGTCATAGAATGACCTTCACATAGCTTACTCATATAAATAATCAATTAAATTCATTTAATTCAAATAATTAAATAAAAATTTAATTCTCATATAAATTTGATTTTCTCGGACGTTACACATATCATCAACAATATTGATCTCGCAATTAGCGTAATACATCACGTCACATAATACTGTTATTTAAAGTCATTCTATAACTTAGATACATTATCAATTATACACAACAGTGTTTAAAACCTATAAAAACAATTATCAGGTAAAACTATTTTAGCCCGGTTGGACTTCAGTATCAATTCGGTGTCCCAATTACCTTATCAGATACTTACGAGTTTATTTTCAATAAAACTATACTCTACAACTTCAATATTATTTTAGATAATTTAATTATCCTTTATAATATTTTTCAGAAGCTCGTGATAATTTTTAAATAATTATTATCTTTTATAATGATTTTTAAACAACGATATCATTTTTAAGTGATTTAAATACTTAATAATTCTATTATCATTAATATTTAAGTAATTTAAAATATTAATGACATACATGTCAACATATTAAAAGTTATTTATAACAACTCAAATTATTTTTAAAACACTAATATCACCTTTAAATGATTTTTAAGACAATAAAATAATTTTAAATAAATACCATTAATATTCAAATATTAATGTATTTCATGGAAAAAAATATTAAAAGTCATTTATTATAAATTAAAATATTTTTAAATCCTTTATATCATTTTTCAAATAATTTTTAAAACATAAAAATCATTTTTAAACTATTTATTTAATACAATTATTAAATAAATTTATTATCATTAATATTAATGAAATTAATATCAAAATATTAAAAGTTATGTATTATAACTTGAAATATTTTCTAACACTTTAATATCATTATTAAATGATTTTTAAAATATTAAAATGATTTTTAACTAATTTATTTAATATAATTATTAAATAAATTTAATATCATTAATATTTAAATAAATTAAAATATTAATGAAAATTATGTCAAATTATTAAAAGTTAATTTTATAACTTAAAATAATTTTTAAAACTCATTTTTGAATTTTTATTAGTTATTTTCTATTTTTCTTAATTTATTTAAATTAAGTAATTTAGTTTTAATAAAGCTGTATGCTATATAGGTTTTACCTAATTTAACCATGGTTAATTTCCAACTGGTTATGATTCTGGGCATGATAGTGTATTCATGGTGTAGTACTAGTGTAATACTACTAGTACTAACCAATTTTAGGGTCTAACTACTTCATAGCATGAAGATCTAAGTGTTCAAAGTGCTTGTACTGTTCTAGAGTTTCTGGTTTACCCAAAAATCCAGACAGTGCTAAGTAGACACTTTAAGACTTTAATAACTTAATTTTTGGACATTATTTAAGTGTTAAAGTGTCACACTCTTATAGTTTACATGTCAAAGAACAAAAGTACTACACTTAGGTAGCTTAACTACATCACATAAGTAAGATTTCACTAGGTCAAAACCTGGCAAACACTTTATGTGAATTTTCTGGGTTACCCAAAATTCATATGCATGACTGGTCAACCATGTTCGACCATTAATAACATAGAATCTGTACATGATATAGACATGATTCCACTTCCAATTTACTCTCTTTATAGCATACTACAACAATGATACACTTAGCAAGTCTAACACTTAACAGATTTGGATCTAGAGCCTTTGACATTTGACTGTCAGCCATATTTCTAGGGTACTTGACAGTTTATAAAATCTTCATTTTTATGCACTTAGATGTTATGGATACATGATATATCATCATATATCACTATATAACATTCTATACAACATATATAAACATAAAAACGTAGAATTTTTCTAAGCGTATAAGATCTACCTTAGTTAGGGTTTATACCTTTATTGAACAACCTTTGATCTTCACTTCTTAATATGATCTTGGGGCGTTCTTAGCTTATCTTGGGACTGAATATCTATCTAATTTTCGTGGCTTGAGAGAGAGACTTAGCTAGGGTAATGAACAAAAATGAGGCTTTCTTTGATATTTCTCCTTTTTTAATCTCTCAATCATTGATCTTGTGGATGAGAATGATGTTAGGTGGCATGATCGGTGATTCACATTGGATTTTTAACACATGGTGATATCTCAAGTGGTGAGTCACTAGATTTGGCAATATCTTTTAACTTACAAATTAGGTAAAAAGAGTATTTTAATAATTTTGCCTACAAAAGGGTATTTTGGTAATTTCCCACATGATTCCCTTTAATCTTAACCCTTAGGGCTCATGTGACACCCCCAAATCTAGGTACTTCATTCCCACAAGATTTGGTGTTCACTTTCCATTCATTCATATCTATCAATCCAAATATAATAAAATTAAATCATAAATCCTCCCTATAAAAGGGTTACATCATTAAATCCAAAATATCTCAGGTTGTCTAACCCTAAATATCAATCAAGTGCGGAATTAAAATAGTTACATCACATCACTAAATAAAAAGTATCATTCATGACAATAAATAAAATTTACAAGTCTTCATCACTTATACATTTTTCCCTTTCTTTGGCTAGTTGTAGGTTCGTCGACCTTCTCAACTTTAGCTATAATAATAATATTTATGCAAGAGTGAGCAAAAAAATGCTCACTAGATATAGCAATGAATCAACAAAATAATAATAACTTCCAATGAATAGGTTCATCAAAACCGAATAGTACTCTATCAATGATAACCAACAACTGGAATCGAAATATGAAGTATATCTGAGGGTTATAAGACCACGAACTATGTCCACGCTTACAAGTAATCCTTCAACTTTAACCTTAACAGTTATATTGAAGGGACTTCACGTACTTAGGGGAATCAGCCTTTCGTACCGTATTATGCACAAACATCTTAACGCATTGCGTATCCCCTATAATTGGGTTGTTGTTCTCAGTTTTAGAGTACACGTCTGCACCAAAAAAAGTTTGGTTTGGATAAGCTTTCAAGGGTAATTTAAAGTTTAACGATCATCAACTAGAGGACTAGTTGAATCAATAATGTTTGATAACACAACAGTTGTTTACTAATAACTTAACATAGAACAATTGAGAATCATAGGTGAACTGGCTATATATTAAACTCATGCTTGAAAATAACTAGAGATCAAGTATTAAACAAAATGAATAAAATGATAAACTTTTGCTTGATCAATAATAAGCTAGGTCTATGATCTTGTCAAATTAGAAATTTAATTATTGAATATACACTAATTGATAGCAAGTTGGAAGCAACGCTTACCGATCAAAAGATCTTGTCCTCCATAAGAGGCATGCTCCTCCAATTTATGATTCTTCATAACAAAGAAATCAAAAGGATGGAAAACTAATACTAATGGAATATTACCTTACCGATCTTTGAGTTCTTGTTAAAACCTCTAATGAAAAGCTTCAAAGTTAGATGATTGCTTATGTCTAGCTATTTCTCTCTCTCAATATAAGTTGGATGATCTCTTGGAAAAACAAAAATAACCAACTTCAGCCTTCTATTTATAGGCAATTCAAATGGAGGGCTTTTTAGTCTTTTCTCCCCACCTCCTTACTATTCACTACTTTATCACCTTGTAAAATACTTGTTGATCAAGTAGTTCATTTTACTTGGCCACCAAGTGGCCGGCCCACATGCCCATGGGTCATCCCCAGGGTTTTACCCATTCGGTGACCTATCGGTTCAATCCACGGTTTGGTTTATTGGATCGGGCTTAATTAAATATAACGTTGGGCCTTGACTTAGGCTTAAACACATAATTTATTGGGCTTGATTACTCAATTACTTGGGATTGATATAATCCATATCCAATTGGATTATACTAAGTCCTAAACTCTAAGTCAATAACACCAATCATATTCTACACGTAACATTCACGTATTCTCTTCGTATAATACTCGTACGATAATCATATTGTACTTTGTATTAACCTTCATACTATACTCATATACTAAATAGTATCACACTCGTATAACGTACACATAATAATCGTAATTCATTATACGAATCTCATTTCCTTCTCGAAAATCATTCTTCTCAACCCTAAGGTTTAAAGTCCGTAGGCGAAAACTTCATTTGCCATAAATGAAATATTATTAAATATTCCATCTCGTCTTCATATTGTATCATTACGCATTTCTCGGAATTGCAAACTTAATTCCCGAGTAAAAACGGATGAATAGTATTTTTACGAGAATTTCTCGGAATGCTTTTATTTCTTCTTGGAAATTCAAAACAATTAATTCTAGCACATAACCAGAATACTAATCACATCCGGACATTCTAGGTCATAGAACGACCTTCACATAGCTTACTCACATAAATAATCAATTAAATTCATTTAATTCAAATAATTAAATGAAAATTTAATTCTCATATAAATTTGATTTTCTCGGACGTTACACATATCATCAACAATATTGATCTCGCAATTAGCGTAATACATCACGTCGCATAATACTGTTATTTAAAGTCATTCTATAACTTAGATACATTATCAATTATACACAACAGTGTTTAAAACCTATAAAAACAATTATCAGGTAAAACTATTGTAGCCCGGTTGGACTTCAGTATCAATTCGGTGTCCCAATTACCTTATCAGATACTTACGAGTTTATTTTCAATAAAACTATACTCTACAACTTCAATATTATTTTAGATAATTTAATTATCCTTTATAATATTTTTCGGAAGCTCGTGATAATTTTTAAATAATTATTATGTTTTATAATGATTTTTTAAACACTGATATCATTTTTTAAGTGATTTAAATACTTAATAATTCTATTATCATTAATATTTAAGTAATTTAAAATATTAATGACATACATGTCAACATATTAAAAGTTATTTATAATAACTCAAATTATTTTAAAACACTAATATCACCTTTAAATGATTTTTAAGACATTAAAAATAATTTTAAATAAATGCCATTAATATTCAAATATTAATGTATTTCATGGAAAAATATTAAAAGTCATTTATTATAAATTAAAATATTTTAAATCCTTTATATCATTTTTCAAATGATTTTTAAAACATAAAAATCATTTTTAAACTATTTATTTAATACAATTATTAAATAAATTTATTATCATTAATATTAATGAAATTAATATCAAAATATTAAAAGTTATGTATTATAACTTGAAATATTTTCTAACACTTTAATATCATTATTAAATGATTTTTAAAATATTAAAATCATTTTTAACTAATTTATTTAATATAATTATTAAATAAATTTAATATCATTAATATTTAAATAAATTAAAATATTAATGAAAATTATGTCAAATTATTAAAAGTTAATTTTTATAACTTAAAATAATTTTTAAAACTCATTTTTGAATTTTTATTAGTTATTTTCTATTTTTCTTAATTTATTTAAATTAAGTAATTTAGTTTTAATAAAACTGTCGCTATAGGCATTACCTAATTTAACCATGGTTAATTTCCAACTGGTTATGATTCTGGGCATGATAGTGTATTCATGGTGTAGTACTAGTGTTATACTACTAGTACTAACCAATTTTAGGGTCTAACTACTTCATAGCATGAAGATCTAAGTGTTCAAAGTGCTTGTACTGTTCTAGAGTTTCTGGTTTACCCAAAAATCCAGACAGTGCTAAGTAGTCACTTTAAGACTTTAATAACTTGATTTTTGGACATTATTTGAGTGTTAAACTGTCACACTCTTATAGTTTACATGTCAAAGAACAAAAGTACTACACTTAGGTAGCTTAACTACATCACATAAGTAAGATTTCACTAGGTCAAAACCTGTCAAACACTTTATGTGAATTTTCTGGGTTACCCAAAATTCATATGCATGACTGGTCAACCATGTTCGACCATTAATAACATAGAATCTGTACATGATATAGACATGATTCCACTTCCAGTTTACTCTCTTCATAGCATACTACAACAATGATACACTTAGCAACACTTAACAGATTTGGATCTAGAGCCTTTGACATTTGACTGTCAGACCATATTTCTAGGGTACTTGACAGTTTATAAAATCTTCATTTTTATGCACTTAGATGTTATGGATACATGATATATCATCATATATCACTATATAACATTCTATACAACATATATAAACATAAAAACATAGAATTTTTCTAAGCGTATAAGATCTAGCTTAGTTAGGGTTTATACCTTTATTGAACAACCTTTGATCTTCACTTCCTAATATGATCTTGGGGTGTTCTTAGCTTATCTTGGGACTGAATATCTATCTAATTTTCGTGGCTTGAGAGAGAGACTTAGCTAGGGTAATGAACAAAAATGAGGCTTTCTTTGATATTTCTCCTTCTTTAATCTCTCAATCATTGATCTTGTGGATGAGAATGATGTTAGGTGGCATGAAATCGGTGATTCACACTGGATTTTTAACACATGGTGATATCTCAAGTGGTGAGTCACTAGATTTGGCAATATCTCTTAACTTACAAATTAGGTAAAAAGAGTATTTTAATAATTTCTCCTACAAAAGGGTATTTTGGTAATTTCCCACATGATTCCCTTTAATCTTAACCTTTAGGGTTCATGTGACACCCCCAAATCTAGGTACTTCATTCCCACAAGATTTAGTGTTCACTTTCCATTCATTCATATCTATCTATCCGAATATAATAAAATTAAATCATAAATCCTCCCTATAAAAGGGTTACATCATTAAATCCAAAATATCTCAGGTTGTCTAACCTTAAATATCAATCAAGTGCGGAATTAAAATAGTTACATCACATCACTAAATAAAAAGTATCATTCATGACAATAAATAAAATTACAAGTCTTCATCACTTATACATTTTTCCCTTTCTTTGGCTAGTTGTAGGTTCGTCGGCTTTCTCAACTTTAGCTGCAATAATAATATTTATGCAAGAGTGAGCAAAAAAATCTCACTAGATATAGCAATGAATCAACAAGATAATAATAACTTCCAATGAATAGGCTCATCAAAACCGAATAGTACTCTATCAATGATAACCAACAACTGGAATCGAAATATGAAGTATATCTGAGGGTTATAAGACCACGAACTATGTCCACGGTTACAAGTAATCCTTCAACTTTAACCTTAACAGATATTTTGAAGGGACTTCACGTACTTAGGGGAATCAGCCTTTCGTACCGTATTATACACAAACATCTTAACGCATTGCGTATCCCCTATAATTGGGTTGTTGTTCTCAGTTTTAGAGTACACGTCTGCACCAAAGAAAGTTTGGTTTGGATAAGCTTTCAAGGGTAATTTAAAGTTTAACGATCATCAAGTAGAGGACTAGTTGAATCAATAATGTTTGATAACACAACAGTTGTTTACTAACAACTTAACATAGAACAATTGAGAATCATAGGTGAACTGGCTATATATTAAACTCATGCTTGAAAATAACTAGAGATCAAGTATTAAACAAAATGAATAAAATGATAAACTTTTGCTTGAACAATAATAAGCTAGGTCTATGATCTTGTCAAATTAGAAATTTAATTACTGAATATACACTAATTGATAGAAAGTTGGAAACAACGCTTACTCCACATGATAATAAATTTGCAAAGTGATTGAATAATTCAACACTATGAATTAAAGTTCAAGAAACATTTACTATAAAAGAATGAACTAAAGAAACTTGTTCAACTATAAACAAGTTAAAGTAAATCGACAATGATTAGAATTTCAATAAACTTAAGGTTAAAACAGACTCAATGTAATGAGATAAGGTTTTGGAAAGCTTGCATCCTCATAAACAAATTGGATACAATAACTTACTCAATCATAAGAATAAAGTTGCATAATGGAATAATAGAACAAGCTCAACGAAAGTGTAGAGTTAGAAAACTTGCCTCTAGCGTAAGCTATAATATTAAAACTCATGTTCACGTACACATAGTGTTAGAACCACAATACCTATTAGATATACTAACATACCATAACATATACATTTCTAGTTAAACTTGTAATTTCAGTACAAGTCTTACATTACCATTTACATTTCAGAAATTCCAAGTGTTGACTTCACAACAATTGTCTAACATTCATTGTGTATACTAAGTTATCACATAACGCGTTCGTAACTTACTAATCATTTTTACAACTTTGAATTTACTAACCACATAACACGACTTTGTTTTAACCTTGTTGTTACATGTTTATTATACTAACACATCATTAGACCAAGGTATGTTACTATCCTAGAAGCTATGAGTAGCAATAGAAGTCTTTGTCTCGGGATGAGGTATGGCGTAAATGCATACGCTTACTGACCTAGGGCAAGCAAGCACTGCAGTTTCTTGCCTTGGCTACTTAGGCTTAATTTGCCAAATTGCACAAAGCAAACGCAGACAAAGCATGAACAATAGCCGACTTTAGCCCAACTAACACGAATTTCACCCACCAAACAGTAATACTAACACATACAATTGGTATAAACCTATTACAAACATGTTTGCCAACATATTCAACCAATTAGAACAATTTAACAACAACTTAAGCTAGTTTAATTTCTTAAATTTCATGTTTTCATATAAAAACTAAATTTTTTTGACATCCATCACAAAAATCATCACTATGATTACAATTCTACACCGAATCACTTCGTTCAAACTACGTTCTCTTCGTTTCTTAACGAACTATCATAAACAATACTCAATTTACAGTTTGTCATACTAATTAACCACTAGAATTGCTACTTTCATAAGCTACAAGAGAAAATATATATTGTCATTACTTTTCTTCATTTTTTAACTGTAATTAGCATAGAAAATTCTTGTTTACATACAAACTCAACCATCACAACACGTATAATCACAAGTAACCAATTGTATAGCAACAATTCGAAAAGATGAAATTCACAGAACATGAAATTTTTGTCGTAAACTCATATATGCATATATATATATATATATATATATATAATACTAAGGTTTAGATAAAATACATTTACTTAGCTTGTAATCCTTGCTAAAATCGCTAGAAATTGCTTTGGAATTGCTTAAGTTCTCTCTCAATTCTCTCAACTCTCTTTGTAATCTTAGGCTTAGCAAAACTAGAATGCGTATAACCCCAAAACCGATAACCAAGTGTAAATATAAAAACTAATATGCGTACTTAATATAACATCAGTTATAAACTATTAACGTATATGTTATAATTATATTATATTTATTATTTAATTTAATTTATTTATATTATTTAAAATTCAAAAATCAAAAATCCAAAAGCCATAAGGTTTTGTTTGGCAAAACCCTTTAAAAACTAAAGACTTAATATATTTAAGCCTTGTTTGGTCATAACTAATTTAAACTCCTTTAATTTTATTTTAGTAAACCATTTAGTTTATAATTTATAATCACATATTATTTATTTGGATTTCCATATCAAACATTAATCAAATAAATTAGTTACACATATTATATTTTAAATAAATTTTCCACTTAAATAATTATCACAAAAATATAATTTCATTATAATTTTTATTTAATAACTTAACATATCATTTTAAATTATTAAATCAACACAACAATATAACACCTCAAGTTATATTACAACTCTCTCAATTATAAATTCAATTAATTTAGAATATTATCTAATAAATTTAAATTCATAAATTTTTACTAACAACCATCACATCAACAAAACATTTATTAAACAATAAACACCTCAAATAAATATTTATAATTCAATAAATATTTAAAATTATAATTTGAAATTCTGTCACATCAACAAAACATTTATTCAACAATAAACACATCAAATAAATATTTATAATTCAATAAATATTTAAAATTACAATTTGAAATTCCGGATTGTTACAGTTCAACACCTAGCATTAGGGTTTTCTAATTAGGGTTTAAGGTTCTAATTAAGAAATTAAGGTTTCTAAAAATAGAATTAGGGTTCCTAACTGATCGTTAGGGTTTCCTACCTGCACATTTAGATTTCTAATCTAACATTAAGGTTTACTAAGGTTATACATTATCTGATTAACATTTAATCATTAATCCCATACTGCACATACCAATACTCGTACATACACTTATAATAACTGTATTAATAATTGAAGCCCTATCTGTAATTAGGGTTAGGGTTTTCATCAGTTGTTCCCCATAACTTCACTCATATTTCTTAGTTAGTAAATAGTTTGACTATCTTGCTACGTTAAGTTCATATCACACATGCTCATCATAATAATGATAATCAATACTGATATTAAATAAAGAAAATATATTCGTAAAAATAAAATTGTTTTAAATTTAGGGTCTTGACAGGAACAACCGAAGACACCAACGGAGGTGAGAAGTTTTCTAGGTTTAGTCGGGTTTTATAAAAGATTCATTCAAATTTTTCTAAGATAAAAACCCTGTTGACCAATCTAACGAGAAACAAAGTAAAATTCGTATGGACGGAAAAATGTGAAGAGAGTTTTCAAGAGTTGAAGAAGAGGTTGAGGGAAGCGCCTATGTTAGCTTTACCGAATGATACATGAGGTTTTATGGTGTTTAGTGATGCGTTGCATAGAGGACTTTGTTGTGTGTTAATGCAACATGAGAAGGTCATTGCATACGCATCACGATAGTTAAAGGACTACGAAAAACGATACCCTACCCATGACTTGGAGTTGGCGGCAGTAGTTTTTGCGTTGAAGATTTGGATGCACTATTTGTATGGAGAAAATTTTGAGATATATACGGATCATAAGAGTCTTAAATATATCTTCACATAGAATGAGTTTAACATGTGGCAGAGGAGGTGGTTGAAATTAATCAAAGATTATGACTACAAAATTCTTTATCACCCGGGGAAAGCAAACGTTGTAGCCGACGCGTTGAGTAGAAATCAAAAAGAGAAATTGTTCATGCTGACATTATAGGAGAAGATAATAAGAGAAATGGAGAGTTTGGAAATAGAAGTAAAGGTACCTAGGGAAATTTTTTGTAATGGAAGTTCGTTCGACGTTATTGGATAAAATAAAGGAATCATAAGAGAAAGACAAAGAGTGCAAGAAGATAAAAAAGAAGATATCAGAAAATGAGGAGGAAAGATTTCGAAAGAATAAGGATGATATATTAAGATTCGAAAGTCAAGTGTGGGTGCTAGCCGTAACCAAATTAAGAGAGGAGATTCTGCACGAGGCATATAACACGACATATCCTGTACATCCAAAAGGCACAAAAATATACCGGGATCTTCAACAACACTTTTGGTGACCCAATCTAAAATGAGAGGTTTCATAATACGTTAGTTGATGTCTTACTTGTTAACGAGTCAAAGCAGAGCACTAGAAGCCGAGTGGTTTGCTTCAACCACTGGAAATATCGGAATGGAAATGGGAGAAAATTACGATGGACTTTGTGGTGGGACTTCCGATCACGCAGAAGGGTTTTGATGCCATTTGGGTATAAGGGATAAACTAACAAAGACAACTCATTTTCTAGCAATCAAGATTAGATTCAAATTAAATCAGTTTCGCGACACGGAGTGCCAGTGTTAATTCTCTCCGATCGAGTTCCGCGCTTCACGTCAAATTTGTAGAATAGCTTACAAGAGAGGATGGGGACACAGTTGAGGTTGATTACTGCGTATCACCCTCAAACAGACGGGCAGAGTGAACAAATAATACAAACATTATAGGGTATGTTCAGAGCTCGGGTGATGGATTTTAAAGGGAACTTGTGACAACCCAGAAAATCGAATTGTCCAGAAATTAAGTTTAAAGAAAATTTTATTAATAATATATTGTATTATATGTTTATTAATAGTTCTAGGACCTAGGATGATTATAAAAGGGGATGATTTTGGCTACGAGCTGGACTGAACGAGTAAGAATTTTCAAGAAAAAAATAAAAGTTTTTCGAGAATAAAAATATTTTCGAGTAAAGGACGAAATATGCACTATTCACCCAACGAAAGCTAAGGGTTACGGTATGAATAACCTAGGCCTTTTTGGGAGATTGATATGTAAAAATGATATTCCATCAAAATATTTGATAATAATATGTCATGAAAAGTTATGTTAGCCGATAAATTTTTTATCAAAAAACGTGCTAAAATCAAACGAAATAAAAATGATGAAAAGTATTGTTATGTACTTTTTATTCGTTTAATTATGTTTTGGGAGAACATGATAGAAAACACTATTCATCAAAAAGTATTTTTCAATTTTTTGAAGTTTCAAAGAACGCGTAAAAGTAATTCTGTAGAGGAAAGACAAAAAATCCAAAAATAATTTAATTTCAGGAATCGCAGTTTTTTGAACTGTCGTATAAATTTCGAAAGATTGGACAATGAAGCTTCTAGGAGAAGCTTCGTGAATAGATTGGACAATGAAATCATATATCTTAATGAAAATGGAAGTAAAAGATGTTAAGAATGATTTTCATATGGTTAAAATCATAAGAAAATGAAGTAAGAAGAAATTGAAATTTAGTTATAAAAATTTCTTAAAAGCTTTCATAAGAAACTATGATTTGCTTAATAAATTTGAACGATCCGAATGAATCATATGAATGATTCAGTGAAATAAGTAGGAATGGTTTTTTATAACACTAAATTCAGTGAAATAAGTAGAGAATGAAATCTACTATCTTCTATGATTTAAAAATTCATCATCAATATTTTATCCCTGTAACATCAATCAATATACATTTTGAATCAAATATTCATCTTTGCACTACATGCCAAAGATATTCATCAGTTGGTCATGTTCATCTCAACACCTGTTCATCTTTGCACTACAGGCCAAAGATATTCATCAGAAAATCATTCACCTTTGCAATATAAGCCAAAGATATTCAGTTATATCAACATTTAGGACTGAGGATGATGAAAAATATTTTAAAGAAAACGAATCCAGTGAGACAAAATAACAAATATTATGGATTCGTACTTCGGTTTATCCATGTTCAAAAACACCCCATAATATACTATGGTGGAATAAAATTCAAGAATAATGATCAAAACATGGATACAATCAAAGATAGTAACAAAAATAAACATCTGAGAGAAAGAACAAAAATTTAATTTTTTTGTGAATAGTACCGTATTCGTGAATAGTGTCGTATAAGTGAATAGTGCCGTATACGTGAATAGTAACCTTGATACAAAATGTAGAAAATTCACAAGAAAAATTATACTAATATTTCGGCATAATGATATTGAAAGAAATAATATCATTTACGAAGAAAATAACATCCCTTTCCTCAAAAGAGTACTACTTATAGCTGGAATATTAGATATAATGCTGAAGGAAACTTGAACTGTATAGCAACACTCAAAGTATCAAAATACTCACAAAAATATACTCGATAATATAGAGAGAGAAAACTTTAGATTCTGGTGTGATTTTCAATTATAACCTAAGCTCCCTATTTATATGAAAATGCTTAGAACACCAAAGCAGAAAATTTAATAAAATAATAATATTTTCAAAATTTTCTTCCTACGCACACCACCCGTCCAAAACATCAGCCACCCACCCCACAAAAAATAAAAAAAAAACATTTTTCTTAAATAAAATATTTATAACTCCAAAAATTAATTATTCTGAAACTTCAAAAATTTATAATAAATAATCATTTTATCAGAAAAATTCGAATTTTATGTCCATTACATAGGAAATTCAATTCTCTACAACTTTTTAGCTTTATTTTTTTCCAAATTCCAAACAAAAATTGACCGAAATCCACATACGGACGATTTTGCAGCCTATAATCAAATTTCAGTCAAAATAGGGTCCACCAACATGTTTAACATATTTTTAGCATTTATTGTAACAAAAATATTCTTCCTCCTTATTTATTCATATATCACATATTCATTATAAAAATATCACCATTATTATATTATTGTAATATAACAAATTATTTTATCAGAAAAGATAAAATATCAATTTTCAACAATTGTCACTTTTCTAAAAATTCCTCCATTTATATTCACATAAATAAATATTTTCTTTATCATATAAATCAATAATTAATTATTCACAAATAATATTACAGAATCACAATACTGACAACTATGCCATTCTCAAGAAAGAGGGGGCTTTCCGATAAGGATTTCTCCTTACTGGCGCGCAATTAAATGACCTAATCCCTTTCCTCGACAGAACTTTCTAGACATTGCCAATAATGCTATCTAATAATATTATTCAAATAATATGAATTATTGATATGATAATGGGAAATATTGTGCAGTGACAATTATTGAAACGACAATAATATAAAATATCAACATAGCAATTATGAATCAATAAAATAAAATATTGAACAATAATTACTGTAATAATTATTGAGTAGTCCCTTCTTACATAAGAATCAATAATTGGTGCAATACCGTGTGCTACTGTGTTTAAACCACCGGATATTCCAACAGTATTAATGGTAACAACTACGCCGTTATTTATAAAAAAACTTATACGTGTCATTTTCTTCATCCAATCGCTTTCCGTTATGGGGCCCACACAAGGTTGCGTCGTCATACGAATATTCTCTAACAGTAAGAATATTCCACAACCAACGAATATTCTCTGACAACAATGAATATGGATACTGGCATGCCATGCAATCTCATAATCTCATTTACGTACATACGAGCAAGACGTTCAAGGGAATAAGTCTCCCGTATCAACAAGAAATGAGCAGACTTAGTTAATCTATCAACAATAACCCAAATTGCATCTATGCCTTGAGAAACCATGGGAAGACCCATAACGAAATCCATGGTAATGTGTTCCCACTTCCATTTAGGATTCTCAAGTGGTTGTAATGGACCCTTTGGCACTTGATGCTCCGCCTTTACACGTTGACAAGTTAAACACCTCGAGATAAACTTCGCGATCTCTCTCTTCATATTGTTCCACCAAAATGTATGTCGAAGATCACAATACATTTTGGTACTTCCAGGATGGATTGCAAATGGTGTATTGTGTGCCTCCATCATAATCTTGTACTTCAAATTAGAGTTGTTAGGAACCCAAAGTCTGGAGTTGACTCTAAGTATTCCTTCTTCATAGATTCTTGCTTCTGGGATAACACCTTCTTGTACTTTCTTCTTCGTACGCATCAGCTCCGAGTCTGTGGCATGAGCAACTTTAACTTTATCGATTAAAGTTGGTTATATACGTATACTTGATATCATCGCATGGGTCCCTGGAGTCTTGAATTCTATCTTCATCTTTTCTAAATCACACAAAATGGGCCTTTATGTTGACAACATCACACTCGTTCCCGCATATGATCTTCTACTCAATGCATCAGCTACCACGTTCGTTTTTCTAAGATGGTTTGAATGGTATAGTCGTAATCTTTCAGTAGCTCGAGCCAACGTCGTTGCCACATGTTGAGTTCCTTTTAGGTGAAGAAATATTTGAGGCTTTTATGGTCTGAATATATCTCCACTTTCTCCCAATATAGATAGTGCCTCCACATTTTTAACGCGAAAACGACTGCTGCCAACTATAGATCATGAGTAGGGTAATTCATCTCATATTCTTTGAGTTGTCGCGAGGCATAGGCTATGACATTTCCATGTTTCATGAGAACACATCCTAATCCTTTGCCTGAAGCATCACTATAGATAACAAATCCATCCGAACTAGATGGTATTATCAGAGTTGGTGCCGAAACGAGTCTCCTCTTAATCTCTTGAAAACTTTTCTCGCATTCCTCGCTCCATACGAATTTTGTATCTTTTCGAGTCAGCTGAGTTAAGAAGTAGCGATTCGAGAAAATCCTTCCACGAATCTCCGATAATAACCAACTAAGCCTGAAATCTACGTACTTCGGTTACTGACTTACGTTGCTCCCAACTTTATATTGCTTCAATCTTCGTTGGGTCAATAGATACTCTATGTTTTGACACCACGTGCCCAACGAATGCTACTTCCTCAAGCCAGAACTCATATTTCTTCATCTTGGCATATAGCTTGTTTTCACGAAGCCTTTGAAGTACCAGCTTCAAATGGTGCTCATGATCTTCAAGACTTTTGGAATATATGAGGATGTCATCAATAAAGACAACAAAGAACTCATCTAAATATTCCTTGAACATATGGTTCATCATATCAATGAAATCTACAGGAGCATTAGTTAATCCAAAAGAAATGACTAAGAATTAATAATATCCTCAGTTCTAATCTTCAGATGATGATATCCAGAACGAAGTTCGATCTTTGAAAAGAATTGTGTTCCTTGCAACTGGTCAAATAGGTCATCAATGTGAGGTAGTGGATACCTATTCTTGATGGTGACATGATTCAATTCCCGGTAGTCAATACAAAGTCGCATACTCCCATCTTTCTTCTTTACGAATAAAACAAGAGCACCCCAAGGAGATATACTAGTACGAATGAAACCGATGTTCAACAACTCCTGTAGTTGGACCTTTAACTTCTGAAGTTCAATAGGAGTCATTCGATATGGGGTTTTAGAAATGGGCTTTGTACCAGGTTCAAGGTTAATAACAAATTCAACTTCACGTTCTGGGGGTAGACCAGGAAGTTCTTCAGGAATACGTCAGGAAATTCACTAACAACGAAAATATTATTCAAATCTGACGTGTTTTTGTTCAAGTCCATGACATGGGCTAAGAAAGCTTGACATCTATTTTTTAATAAATGAATGGCTTTATGGCTTGATATGACAGTGATTGACTTTAGTGGTTTGGTTGCTTGAATTCGCATAACAGGTTGGTTAGGAATATTAAAACTAACAACCTTACGAAAACAATCAATTTTGGCATGATGAGTAGTTAACCATTCAATCCCTAAAATCACATCAAAAGCAAGTATCTTTAAAGAGATAAGATCAACAGGTAATGTGATGGTGCCAACTTGGATCAAACAAGATTTATAAATAGTGGATGTAATGAAAGTTTCTCCTAACAAAGTCTCCACAGATAAGTCAAAGTCTAATTTCTCCGGAGTTAAGTTTAAACGTTGAGCACAAGCCGGAGAAATAAATGAATGGGTAGAACCGGTATCTAGTAAGGTATAAACTTCGCAAGAGTTTATGATTAGCTTACCCGTGATCACCTCATTCGGGTTCCTCGCATTTTGGCCAATCACGACAAACGCTCTTCTAGGAATGGCTTACTTTGCCTTGTCTGGGATAGCCTTTTGAGTCACCATCACCGCTGGACTTGGTTTCACTACAGTATAATCTCGAGCGATATGACCTTCCTTTCCATAATTATAACATACCTTGAACTGTTGTGGGCATTTTGGGCTGATGTGTCCCTCTTTTCCACATTTATAACGTATGACCGGTGGTCGTTCTCCTCCCTTAAAAATAGTTGATGCTGGTGCTGACGTCTTCACATTGTCATTGTTGTACCTTCTCTTTATAAAATCTCCTCCCGAATCGCTTCTTCTATAATCATGGCCACGATTACCACCAGAGTGGTTATCGCTTTTGTCTATATTTTTCCCTCCTCGTTGATTATCATTGCTCCGATGACTGTTGCCACTAGTATGACCCTGGTTGTGGTCCCTCAGTTGATCATATTCATTATCTGCTCTAATAATTGAGCCCTGTTGACAACATCTGAATATAGAGAAAATTTATGAGAAATGAGATACTGACATATATCGGGTTTCAGACCTCTTAGAAACATCCGCATCATACGTTCCTCATTCTCTACCAAATGAGGTGCAAACTTGGATAACTCCGCGAACTTAGCCTCGTACTGGGACACCGTCATGTTATTCTGTTCCAGTCTAATAAAATCTACCTACTTCATATGGCGAATACTTTCAGGAAAATACTTGTCATTGAACAGTTTCTGAAATGTTTCCCAAGATATGTTGAGTACGGCTAGCTGGGTACGCTTCACAGATTTCCACCAGTAATCTGCTTAACTACAGTCCATAAAGGTGACAAATGGAACCTTTTGTTCCTCCGTGCATCCCAAGACATCGAATATCTTGGTAATTTGCTTGACCCACGTTTCCGCCTTAATCGAATCTGGCTTTCCCCAGAATTCTGGTGGTCCCAACTCTTGGAACTGTTTGGCTATGACAAACCGTGCATTGCTATCATTTCTGTGACGCCCCCAAATTCGGGTATCTTCCAACCCGACAGATGGTGCTATACGGTACTTCCATTCACATATACATTCAATTAAAAAGCCTCAAAAGAACGAATATGTCTTCTATATATTCAAAATAATATTAACATTTCACAGGTTCTTTATAACCATTACATTTGTTCTTGTCATAATATCAAATATATTACATCTTTAAACATATACTATTACATTGACAGTTCAACGGTCTGCCTTAGCCTTTCCTTTATCCTCAGAGGATAATTCAGGACGTTCAATCTTAGCTGCATTTATATGGTTCAAGCAAGAGTGAGCATGAATAGCTCAACAAGTATAACAATTCCAATAAACAACATGCTTAAAACATAGGAATCGTATATCTTCAGTAACTGAACAATAGTTATGAAGTACTATTGATAATTCAAAATAGCACTTCTTTTCATTCAAAATGTTTTACAACAACAATATTCAGTAAACCATTTATTTCGGTCCAAGACCTTGAGCATTTCATAGTTTCTTTGAAAAGGACATCCCGACACAAAGTCCGTAAGTCCGATATTTCTTACGAGCACGTCTAGGTGATCAGCCTATAGTACTTTATGTTGATCAACACTACATTCATTAAACGTATGTATTTTTAAGTTGTGGCAACCTCACGTGTCTGTCGTTTGACGACAAAACATTTTTAGCATACTCAGTCTTCATTTGAAAACCACACCAATATTGTGACGCCCCCAAAATAGGTCCACACGACCCATTCTGAGTCGCCAAATATCACATTATAAAAATCAAATACAAACTTCATTTATACAACTGTTGAACTGTCGTATAGAATACGGCCACAGTTAACTGTGAGTTTTAATACAATAGTCTCATAGACAGTATCCAAACTCAAATTATTAGAATGCCATAAAAAATACAGCAACAATTATTTCAAAACCCCAAAGAAGAACGAGAAGATTACTATCATATTCATTCTAATGAGGTGTACTTTTGACGCTTTCAAAGTCGGGTTCTCATCACCCTATTGTTGTTCTCCAAAATCAATTATTAATTGACGTATAAAATACGATACCCACATCTTAGGTCATCAATACAATTATATATTGTATGTCATGCCGTTTTATAATGTATTGAGAAACTTCGACAGTCTCGGACCATCACACTATTTCCCTGTTATCCCCGTTCGACCCAGCTACACTCTTATTACCTGAAAGAAATTGTGAAGCAAAAGGGTGAGCATAACTAGCCTAGTAAAGAATATCATGACTAAAGATAACTACATTATCAATAGCTTTCATCAATAATAAATTAGAGATTTAGAACATATGGTAGATGATAAAAAATTTCAACCACAGTTGTAGCGGAACGAGCAATCCATTAGAAGAGTCAAATAGACCATCAGATCTATTATCTTCTCTATGTTAAAAGTCCACCGATAATGTTTTATCCCTGTAACATCAATCAACAATTCATGTCCACAACCATATGAATAACTAATAATCATAATTGTGATTCTAAATTCCTTTTCGCACCTAGGACGAAGATAATTTTAATCACCTATCTTCACCTGAAACATCAAAAATTATGGTTATACCAAATCACAATTCCTGCTCATAATCATACTACTTAAATTCATCTTTGCACTACAGCCAAAGATATACAACTGTAAAACCAATAATGCTGAGACTAAGCTTAATAAATAATCCACATCATCGAATCACCCCTGCACTACGGCCAAGGATATTTGTTAATGTCACATCCATGAATTTTCTATGCACTACGGCCAAGGATATTCATTATTATCACATCCATGAATTAATATTTCATTGTTGAGACTCAGCTCAATAATTAATCCACATCATCGAATCATCCTTACACTACAGGCTAAGGATATTCTTTAGTGTCACGACCACAAATTATCCATGCACTACGTGCCAAAGATAATCGTGTTTTCATCAACGATCCTGATCATGCCATAAAACAATTCATCTTTGCACCATTGGCCGAAGAGAATCCATAGCCATAATCATACCAAAAACTGTCCATCAAGGCACTACGGGCCAATCAGGACTTTTTTCACATCATTTGTAACATTACGGTCATGATTATACCGAATAATCCTTGGTCATAATCATACCAAGTCCATCTATGCACTACATGCCACAGATGACTTTCAATATAATATAAACATGAGGATGATAACAATGTTATAAGAATTCAATAAAACAAGTTCAAGAATTAAATTATCCAGGAACTAATAACGTCCAAATTGTCAACATGATACTTCTTTGTAGAGTAAAATTCAAGAATGCTCAGAAGAATATTTCCATGAGAAGATGCTGGATGAAGCGCAAATATCAAGGATATTTCACTAATTTCATGGAGTATAGAAGTCAAAACTTTAATCAACGGAGTATAATAAAGAATAGAATAACAAAAGAAATCACCATGCATGCAAAGATTGCGTGATAGACAAAGGTTATTCCAATGTAATAATAAATAACGGAACCGTGTCAAGGCGTGTAATGCGCACCGGTTGTGATATTCAATGAGAATAATAAAGAATGGAATAACAACCGAATTCACCATGCATGCGGTACTTCGCATAGACAAGTTATTCCAGCAGAATAATGAATAACGGAACCAGGTCCGGCGTAAAATGCACAGATATGATATTCCAACAGAATAATAAAGATGGAACCAAGTCCAACGTAAAATGCATAGACAGGATATTCCAACTGAATAATAAAGATGGAACCAGGTCCTGCGTAAACGCACAGACATGATGTTCCAACAGAATAATAAAGAATGAAATGACAAAAGAATTTCACCAAGTATAGGGTAGTCCGCGTATACAGGTTATTCTAATAGAATAACAAAGAATGGAATAACAAAAGTTCTCTTCATGAATATGAAAAATAATACCCCTTACAAGTACAACAATTAATATCCCTTACCTTTGAAAAAAGAGTATTCCGACTGGTAGGGCGAGGATATACTCGAAGAAAACTTGTACTACGCTCAAAGCTTTCTTAAACTCTAAAGAAATACACTCAAGATTATAGAAGAAGAAATCTCTCTATAGTTTCTCTCTCTAGAGTTTCAGTGAATTCGTAAGAAATAATGAAGGAATGAACTTCTATTTATAAAAGAATGGACTGCATAGTAACTAATTCATGAACGGTCTAGATTGATTTACTTTAAATGGACGGTCCAGATTTAAAGCAAAATCTTTTAAATTAAATATAATATATTCTAATTATTGTCTAATAAAACGAATAACTTTATAAAATTATTCTGTTTTATATAAAAAGATTTTACTATGCAAAATACTATGCAGGCACTATGCAACACTATGCATAATAAAATATAATATATTCTAATTATTATCTAATAAAACAAACAACTTTATAAAAGTATTCTGTTTTATATAAAAAGATATTACTATGCAAAACACTATGCATAATAGAATATAATATATTCTATTTATAGAATAACTTTATAAAAGTATTCTGTTTTATATAAAAAGTTTTTCTGTTTTATTACATTAATAATACTAATAAAATAAAACTTCATCATCACTTACTTTGAAAAAATTTCAAATGTCACCCTTAACTTTAAGCTTTTATCAATATAACTATTCACCAAAATAGAAAAATTGAACACTTTTATTTCATAAAATTCGCGGTCTCACAAATATAACTTGGTACAACATTGACCATGCTTTGATAGAAACATAATATACTAGCCGAAAAAATTGGCTTTGACTTCATCATACATCAATTCATACATAAGAATACATGAATCGCAAAGCTTGTCCAGATTGAATTGAAACAAGGGTTAAAATACTTGCCTTCAGCGTCTGCTACAGTTATAACATGTGCACTTTAAATCCTTAAGTCTCTACAGTAGATAATCACATCACATAACACATTAGGTTATGAATGAACATATATGATTCCTAACGAATCTGACCCTTCTTCTCAATCTAAACATGATTTAGATTTATTATTTATTGGTTCTGGCTTTCTGTTACGTCGTTCTTACATTTACATGCAATTAACTTACTTCAACCCTAAGTGATCATACTTAAGGTTTAAACATGTCTTAACAATGTTCATTAAGTTCCTTAGTTCATTGTAAATAAATTACAATTCATGATATACTTATAAACTTTCTTTATTGTGTAAACACTAAGGCTGGCGCAGCGGCACCGGTCATTGCTCCTTTGTGTCACGCCGCAGCGTGAGTTAGCAATGTGTATGGTCTGGACTCAACGTTGCGGTGCGAGTCTCCTTTGTTATGGCCGCGCTGCGGCGCCAATTAGCAGTGTGTCATGACTTGGCCTCACGCTGTGACGCGGGCCTTTGTGCCTTGAGTTGCGCTGCGGTGCGGACTCTATGCCTCATAAAAATTTGATAGATTTTTGACTTTGTGAGATTCCCGGGCTCAAACTTCTTCGTTATAAGTCCGAATTGGCTCGTTTAAAAGCTTACGGTTCATAAATTACATACTCTACGTGTTCATGTAAGAATTTTATGTATTTGAGTTTGTTTACTCAAAATTCACCTATTGGTTCATTTTTAATGAAAACGATAAACGTTCAATGCTCGTTTCTTCGTTCTAAGTCAGAATTCGGTCATTTTTGAGTCCGCAACTCTATAATGCCAAATATAACATATCTCCATCGAAAACTAACTTTTCTGAGTTTAAACACAAAATACGACTTCCATTCCGAGAATTTCATGAACTCGACGATTATCGTCCAATCGTGTGAATTTTGACAAAACTTCATTACTTAGGTTTTGACCATCGTTCTAAATGAATTCAATTCATCTTATAGACATTTCAACTTATATGTTATAACAACTTATTTTCAAGTAATGTTTTGGCTTATTCTTCATAAGTTCATGACTTAATAAATTATAATTTACAAGTTTTCATTCATTATAACTTATTGTTTGTTTAAGTCCTTTAAGCAACATTCTTACATCTTATCAATCATACTATCTTCTTAAGGTAATAATATGACAAGTCCATATATGTTCATCATAAGTTCATAGCTTATTTAGGTTTAACTTACTTATTCATGACTTATTCGGCTTAAGTCCATTACTTATTCACCTCTTATGATTGCTTAGCATACATGAATATCACTTCTCTATCAAGCTATTATGTTAGAGATAGAATATTAATGTCATAAGATCATTTACCTTTGATGAGTAGCTTTCTTCTTCTCGGAAATCTAACAGTGGAAGTTTGACTTAAAAGTGCTTATTCTCTCTAACACTTATGTTGTTTTGTATTGGATGAAAAATGAACAAACAATAATGAAATCCAAGTTGGGTATTTATAGGACTTCCAATGTGAGGGCATAAGGGACATTAGGTCATCCCACCTCCTTAACAAACCTCCTTACTATTCCATACTTAACAACTAAGTAAACTTGTTACCACTCATATTACTTGACCACCACAAAACATATCCTTTGCTTGGTCATTACTTAAAGTTCTTGGTCACCAAGTTTACCCATATCAACATGGGTTGCTCCATGGATCATGCTTTACCCATTGGATCATTAATTGGGCTTAGGTCCACTTAGATTAGCTTATCCCTTTGGTCTTGTATTAATTTACTTTGGGTTTTGGTTAACAAACACTTGGGCTTGCACATCCAATTCTTATTGGACTTGTACATCCTACATAATTCAAAAGTTCATTTACAAATGGCTTAAAGCCTTATTACAAATTCTCTACCTATAATTCGCGTATTCTAACTCGTATACTAAATCATAATATACGAAATACCATCATTCCCATATACTCGTATAATACTTCGTATCATACTCATATACACTACCTCGTACAATACATACGTATCATACGATCATGACATTAGATTCTTAATACTTGATTTTCCTAACGTTCTCGAACTAAGTCCGCATGCAAAATATTACATTTTCCGTACGTAAATTATTATTACATAATCCATCTCACCATGATATTATAACGTTACGTATTTCTCAGAAATTCAAAAATAATTCCCGAGCGGAAATCAATGAATAGTGTTTTTTGGAAAATTTCTCGAAAAACTTTTATTTTCGTCTTGGAAATTCAAACACTTTAATTACTTCATGTAGTTAAAATACTATGACGTTCCAACATTTCTAGATTATAGAATGACATTCTTCTTACTAACACATAATAATAATAACAAATAATATAATTTTATTCATTATTTTATTAATTAAAATTATTTTACAAAGGATCCAAATTTCTCGGTCGTTACAATTTCCACCTGTTTTTTGTACACGAGTCTCCCTCGTCTGATTTTGCATGAACTGTAAAAAGCTTCTAAACATCCCATCATTCATTATCTGATCAGTGGTGTTGTTTACAAGAGGAACATTATCGTCATGATGCACGTTCTCCTGATTGGTGAGTAAAGGTGTCTCCACTGTCTCATTTACTCCATTGTTAACATTCTCAATTGCCATTCTCAAATACTGCCATAAAACAAGTGTTAATTCAAGAAATTAACATATCACATAATGTCCTTATATTCTGACCAACCAATAAATAAGCTTAGGTAGGACACACTAGCGAAGGATTTACTCGTCTCTGCCCTACTAGTTTTATTCCCCGATCTCCGCCAGAGACCATATCCCTAAGCTCTGATACCAACTGTGATGCCCCCAAAATAGGTATACATCACCTATTCTGAGTCGCCAAATATATGGTACAGAAACAACTACAACTTTATTAATACTATTGTCGTGCAAAAAACGATGACACGTAAACTGTGAGTTTAAATACAAATATTATCTTCTAGACAATAACCACACTCAAATAAGTCCTCATTACAATTATTGATACACTATTTTACAAAATAGTGAGGACTACTAAAATAACTTTCTAGAACCATCATTCCACACCCCGACTACTTCCCGCTACATTCTCGCTTCCTGGGAAGAAAAATGGAACAAAAAAGAAAAGAGTGAGCTCAACTAGCCCAGTAAAGAATATTATGACTAAGATAATATAGAACAAATTATCATTAGTCCTCAACAGGGAAAAATCTGATAGAATATAATAAACAACAAGTTTCAGATCAATTTTCGCAGCGAAAATAACAATTCATTAGAAGAGTTAAGTAAAGAATGAAATCTACTATCTTCTATGATTTAAAAATCCATCATCAATATTTTATCCCTGTAACATCAATCAATATACATCTTGACTCAAATATTCATCTTTGCACTATAGGCCAAAGATATTCATCAGTTGGTCATGTTCATCTCAACACCTGTTCATCTTTGCACTACGGGCCAAAGATATTCATCAGAAAATCATTTATCTTTACACTACAGGCCAAAAATATTCAGTTATATCATCATTTAGGACTGAGGATGATGAAATTTTTTTTAAAGAAAACAAATCCAGTGAGAGAAAAGAACAAATATTAGGTATTCGTACTTCGGTTTATCCATGTTCAAAAACACCCCATAATATACTATGGTGGAGTAAAATTCAAGAATAATGATCAAAACATGGATACAATCAAAGATAGTAACAAAAATAGACATCTGGGACAAAGAACAAAAATTTAATTTTTTTTGTGAATAGTGTCGTATTAGTGAATAGTACCGTATAAGTGAATAGTACCATATACGTGAATAGTAACCCCGACAAAAAAAGGTAGAAATTTCACAAGAAAAATTATACTAATATTTCAGCATAATGATATTGAAAGAAATAATATCATTTACGAAGAAAATAACATCCCTTACCTCAAAAGAATAGTACTTCTGGCTGGAATATCAGATATAACGTTGAAGGGAACTTGCACCGTATAGCAACACTCAAAGTATAAAAATACTCACAAAAATACGCTCGATAATATAGAGAGAGAAAACTTCAGATTCTGGTGTGATTTTCAATTCTAACCTAAGCTCCCTATTTATAGGAAAATGCTTAGAACACCAAACTAGAAAATTTAATAAAATAATAATATTTTCAAAATTTTCTTCCTACGCACACCACCAGCCCAAAACCTCAACCGCCCACCCCATAAAAAAAACGTTATTCTTAAATAAAACATTTATAACTCCAAAAATTAATTATTTCGGAACTTCAATAATTCATAATAAATAGCCCTTTTATCAGAAAAATTCGAATCTTATGTTCATTCTATAGGAAATTGACCGAAATCCACACAGCCCGTGTGCTACTGTGTTTAAACCATCGGGTATTCCAACAGTATTAACGGTAACAACTAGGCCGTTATTTATAAAAAAAACATATACTTGTCATTTTCTTCATCAAATCACTTTTTCGTTATGGGGCCCAGAGAAGGTTGTGTCGTCGTACGAATATTCCCCAACAGTAAGAATATTTCATGACCAACGAATATTCCCCAACAACAATGAATATTTTGTAACGCCCCAAAATCTGGTCTATTTTCACATCCGGATTCTGTACGTCACGATCCCATCTTCTTCCAAACGTACATCATTATATAGCTAAATATAATAACATAAATTCTCAAATCCCAGGTTCTAAAACCTTATAACCTCTTTCATTACAAATAATGATAATTACATTATTCTTTATCTCTTGCAAGAGTAACTTTTATTCACCACCAATGATACATAACCATTCATTAAACTATTCCATAGCTTAATTCTATCATTCTATATTACAAGTCTTCGCTTGATCTTCACGCACATTCATGCACTAAATGGCACTTCGTCTGGATACCGATCAGCGTGATCTTTACGGGATCCTTAAGTTCTTCTAACATTGTTTGCTGAAAATGTTTTTATTTAAAGCAAGTGTGAGCATTCAATTACCCAGCAAGTCATAACAGTTGAACAAACAACTTTAAGAATTCAAACATTCTTTTAAGACCTCAATAATCGAACAAAGGTTATGAAGCAGCTTGAATAATAGGAATAATCTCGATTCTTACATTTTAATACATTAGTCATATTCACTTTAAAATACTTTCATTCTCTACTCTCTTTCATACACATTCTGTCTGGCTAGAATCAATAACACATACTTAACAATAACGGTTCATGTATAAATAGAACATTCTCATATTGAACAGTTCAATCACAAAACAGTTCATATCATAGAAACACCGAAGTGTTCAAATTGTGGCACAAGGCCTCATACGTTCTACCACCATGTACAAATATCACACATTCGCACATAGATAAAACTTCTCAAGTTCAACATCTGAGAAGTTTTAGAAACTAACATTCATTTAAAATATGAATGAAGTTAGGAAACTTGCCTTACGCATAGCTACAGCTTATAGTTTACGCTGAACTGCTCATTCCAATTCCTATGTAGCACATAAGGAAATAACACATACACCAATTAGTCACATACTTGACTTTACGCATTGGTTTACTTAACTTTACGTCTTAGGGTTCGCGTTCTTACAATCGAAGTTTACGCGACCAACCTCCTTTACCGGTTAACGGCTTCATGACATACGGAGATGTCTTACTCAATGAAGTCATCATCTTTTATGATTTACATTCTTATCTTCTTCTTATAACTTTTCTAGAACTCAGCACACATCGTTTCTCTGCTAGTAGTCCATATGGTACTCTGAGTGGTTTCCCACAAATAACCAACAAACAAGTTCCCGTCTCATCTACACTGCCCATAACAGTGAGTTAGATCGATTGCCAGTTTTGTATAAACCTTCGCTCTCTGAAGGAATTTTTTAGCCCAGCTCCTATATGTCAACCATCAAAGGTTACAATTGTACTATAACCTAAATTTATCTTAACTTATCTGAACTATTAAACTATAACGTTCGTTAAGTCAATTTCTTATTCCTTATGGCTTTCTGGCAACTAAATACCATACCTTAGGACGATCATTCCATATTCAATTTACGCATTTATAGCGTTAAGCATTTTACGTTACCTTATTCTTATCTTACAACGTCCGATTAATTCGACTCAGAACGTCATCCAAGTTATAAACATTAACTCGGCTTCTTTACGTTATACTTCCTTGTCTTTAATTAAGCTTCTTCACATTCACAGGTTTAATCATTGGTCTTCATTATCCTATGGTCAAACCATACACGGGGTGTAGGTTTTACCCATTTAATATTTGCGTACACTTAACCTTTACATCGGTTCAAGTGTTCCACGCTTACATTTCATTCTAACATTCTCCTCTGAATCACATTCGACTTTCGTTAATCTTATTACCATTTGCTACGGCTTTCTTGATAATTCATATCTTACTTACTACCTTCGTCAACGTCTAAGTTATACAACCAATGTACACTTAGAACGTTCGCTCGACGTGAATACGATTCACGAGGATCGTTTACTTATTCAACGTTTACGTTGTTCCTCCCTTAATCTCACATTCAACCTTTACTTAAGGTTTTAATCGCTTTCATTCATTACTCGTCACCTGAACCCCATGTTCATTATTCTTTCTTAATGTCAAAACCATACGGTTTGTTGTATGCTAAGACCGATCACTCATCGCAACATCATTGCGTTCACAATGTCTAAACACTTTACATTCATCTCTCATTACCATGTCATAACATCAAAATGTTATACATTACTTTCATCACTCAACGTCTAAGGAATCACAACCATAAAAATTCCTCACATTCGTTTATCACAACTACAGTCCCCGGACATCGGTTCCGTAACCCGTGTCTACATTCCTTGTCATTTAATCTCATTTAATCTTTCCGTTCAACCTTCATCAAAGGTTTCATACACTTAACTAAGTGTTACATTAGTTAAACTACAAGTATATATTTCTTTCTTGTACATCCCCTAGTAATTGAGCACTTAAAAGCTCATTCTTGCTTTTCTCCTACTGCCGTGACTGTGGCACTGTGCCCCTTCCTTTTACCTCATTATTTTGCAGCGCCACTCTGCTGAGTGTCAAAGCTACGAGGTCAAGGGCTGTGGCTTTCCACTCCCTTCTCTATTTCTCATATTCTGGCACCACTCGGTAGTAGGCGATGACCCGGCCTCGCCCGCAACACGCCTCCTAAAATTTGGATGGCATTCACACGTTGAAAGCACAAAACCTAGAAAATTTTACTAAGTCTTAGAAATTACTTAAGACGCTTACTTCTCGATTCTATAACTTATTCGTTATAACTCAGAACGAGGTCATTCCAAAGCTATTCTCTTCTTTATCTCACGTACTTCGATTACCCTCAGACTGAAATTTGTTCTTATTCCGTTAACATGCCATTCAATTGACTTAATCATAGCCCTTCGTTCATTTTACGTTTTTAACGTTCTTCATTCGTTCGTCCGTAATTCGGTAATCCAAACTCAGAATTCGTTCGTTCTTGAGTCCACCACTCAAGTTTTGTATGTTCTCTTACATTCTTATGAAACCCTACACATTCGGGTTCATTTACATAGTTCTATTTCTCGTTTATCTTTTACAAATTTTCACCATAACTTCATTATATCTTAGTTTTAATCCGTTCTTCATGAACGTTTCTAACATTCCTAACCAAGCAATAAGCAACTAACTTATACGCAATGGTTTTAAACTTTTCCATCAACAACAATTACACTACAATGGTTTTAAATTTTTCCATCAACAACGTTCTTCGGGTGTTCTACGCGTTCTTCGTTCGTTCTTCATTTTTAATCGATATTTTGATTACAATTTTACTTTTACTTGGAATTTGATGTTATAGAACATCATTCCTTACTTAATTCACCTACTCATTCATATAATCCACTCGGATCATTTTAATTCATTACGAATCATACATTTCCTTAAGAAATTTATAAACTAAATTTTTACTTTCTTATTTCTTCTTTTCTCATGATTTCAACCATATGAAATCATTCTTAACATCTATTACTTATTATTCTCATTAAGCTATGTTTTTAACATATAAAGCTTAAAGAAAATTTATAGAAAACTAGGTTTCGGATTACCTTCCTTCTTTAATCTCCTTCCGTCGGACAAAGTTTGCTCATGGGCCAACTTTTCCTCTTTCTTCTCCTTCTCTTCCCCCATCCGAACACTCTCTCTTTCTCTCTCAAGTTATAGGATTTTCAAAATCCTAAATAAATGATTTATGCTTCCTATTTATAGAAAACCTAGGCTAGGGGTATTTTGGTTATTTCACCTCACCTCCTTACTATTTATGTCTTAGCCACCAAGTAAATACTTTACTTGGTGGCCAAGTGGCCGCCCCACATGCCCATGGGTCTCCCCCATGGGTTTTACCCATCTGGTGACCCATCGGTTCGATCCGCGGTTTATTTTCTTGGATCGGGCTTAATTAAATCTAACATTGGACCTTACATTAATTCTTACTGGGCCTACCCTGGGCTTAATTACACATTCCATTGGGCTTGATATAATCCAGGTCCAATTGGATTCTTCAAAGTCCATGAACTCAAAGTCCATTAAAACTAATCGTATTCTACGCATCCCTTTCTCGTATTCTCTTAGTATATAGTTTGTACGATATTCGTATTCTACGTCGTAATAATCTTTGTACTATACTCGTATAATAACTGGTATCATACTCGTATTTCTCCCGCATAATAACCCTAGATATTACACAAAATCATTAAATTCTCGAAACTCACGTTATCTAACCTTTAGGTTTTAAGTCCACAGGCGAAAACTTCGTTTTTTCCATAACTGAAATATTATTGAATATTCAATTACGTCTTAGAATTACATCATTACGCGTTTCTCAGAAATTCAAACTAAATCTCCAAACAGAAATGGATGAATAGTGCCTATTTTGTCTTTTTGCCCGGAAATATTTTTGTTCCCGGAAAAATTTAATTTTTGTCTTGAAAATTCTTACTCGCTCAGTCTAGCACATAGCCAGAATCCTCCCGATTAATAATCATTCTAAGTTATAGAACGATCAATAAACACATAGCACAAAATATTATTAATAAAAATTCATTTTATTAAAAACTAATTCTTTAAATCTTAAATTCTGGACAATCCGATTTTCCGGGTTGTCACATTCTTCCCTCCTTATAAAAATTCCGTCCTCGGAATTTCTAAAACCACACCCATTCCCGCGTCATCACATTCACACCTTCTTCACAGAATTTCATCCTCAAAATTTTATCTTACTCATCTTCTCAACTTCTCTTCAAAGAAGTTCTTATCTTTCATACATTCCCTACCCTTCATAACTTATCAAGAATCATGAAGTGAAAGGAATAAATAGGAATATAAGGATTCCTTTAAAACATTTCATTCTTTTGTTGAGGGGTCAAATCGACCATGAACTCTTACTAGGTTTAACAACATTTCACCGTTAACCCTTCTTACACGGTTAGTTTACAATCACAAAGAAGGTAAACTACCTCTTCTATACGTAGGCGATCAACCCATCGTATAACTCCATTACGGAGTATGTTCACCTCAGACTTAATCATTAGATTCCTTACCAAAACAATTTGGTTCGGCATAACTATTCAAAGAAAGCTCGATTTTCTTTTAATCATGACATACCATTCGTCTTAGCCAAATCAAGTAGCTTAGACCATATCAATAAATTGGACATCAACTTAAAACATTCATCTAGTCAACTCACTTGACATCGACTACTTCTTTAAATTCTTTCGCAATACATCAAAACGTTTTATGACGTCATGATACCATACTTTTCACAGTACGTTGAGGACTTCGTCAGTTTATGACTTCATCATTGTGCATCATATCATAGTGGGTTGTTGATCTTAAGATCAAATCCAACACCATGTTCAATTGCATTAATAACTCCATCCTTGCATCAAATGCACTGATGATATAAATTCATTTTGATATTTCAAATCAATTTTGGTCTAGCCGAAACAATTAGCATAGACATACCAAGAATAATTCTTTTAAAATCCATTGGTTCCAAAAACTGAACCAATTCTTTCATTTTCAAAATGCGCACATTAGCACGATTTCAAGAAACTTCGAAATCTAGCATATCTAGATGACTTGGGATATCCTATTCTCCATCTTCCTTCATTATCTTACTTGAGACAATACTTAATCTTCTCTAGCACCTTCAATGCTAAGTCTACTGAAAATAACTCGTTTTCAGTCTACACATTCCTATACCTTAGTACAGTCCATCAACTTACTACACATTATGAGTTCAGAAACTTTCCACAATAATATGAGTTTAAGAACTATCCCAGATAGACCATAGGCATCCATTCGTTGAGAAGATTAAAAACATACCATATGATTATGAGTCACGAACTTACCATAAGTATGAGTTTCAAGAACTCACACCTTATCTTATCGTTCTCTACCTATCAAGTATATACATGAGAAAAGATTCACCTTCTCGTCATATACATCTTGACAGCGCGACCAATTCAAATGATTATCACTATATTAAACTGAGCAGTTGTTACACCAAGCACAAACCTCTGCCCATAACAAAGGTTCATACAACTCAGCTATCACATGAGTCCTCAATTGAAATTTTTACAACTTCTAACTTTTACTTTACTTAATATGAATTTTTTTTAATTCGTATGCTATCCTTCACAACTCAATTTGAGTTCTTCTTCCCGTACTACTTCGTAGCACCATTCATTCATAGCATTAGCTATGAATCATCCATCATTTAACAGATCATCTGTTACTACGATTCACTATGATCACGTGGTGATCTTCTTATCCTTCTATCTACGATTATAGTCTTAGGTACTCATACCTAAGATTTATAACCTATTAGCTTTGAAACTAATTTGTAACGCCCCGAAATCCGGTCTATTTTCACATCTAGATTCCGTACATCACGATCCCATCTTCTTCCAAACATACATCATTATATAGCTAAATATAATAACATACATTCTCAAATCCCAGGTTCTAAAATTTTATAACCTCTTTCATTACAAATAATGATAATTACATTATTCTTTATCTCTTACAAGAGTGACTTTTATTCGCCACCAAGGATACATAACCATTCATTAAACTATTCCATAGCTTAATTCTATCATTTTATATTACAAGTCTTCGCTTGATCTTCACGCACATTCATACACTGAATGGCACTTCGTCCGGATACCGATCAGTGTGATCTTTACGGGATCCTTAAGTTCTTCTAACTTTGTTCGCTGAAAATGTTTTTATTTAAAGCAAGTGTGAGCATTCAATTTCCCAGCAAGTCATAATAGTTGAACAAACAACTTTAAGAATTCAAACATTCTTTTAACACCTCAATAACCGAACAAAGGTTATGAAGCAGCTTGAATAATAGGAATAATCTCGATTCCTATCATTTTAAAACATTAGTCACATTCACTTTGAAATACTTTCATTCTCTACTCTCTTTAATACACATTCTGTCTGGCTAGAATTAATAGCACAGACTTAACAATAACGGTTCATGTATAAACAGAACATTCTTATATTGAACAGTTCAATCACAAAAAAGTTCATATCATAGAAACATTGAAGTGTTCAAATTATGGCACAAGGCCTCATACGTTCTGCCAGCATGTACAAATATCACACATTCACACAGATAAAACTTCTCAAGTTCAACATCTAGGAAGTTTTAGAAACTAGCATTCATTTAAAATATGAATGAAGTTAGGAAACTTGCCTTACACATAGCTACAGCTTATAGTTTGCGCTGAACTGCTCATTCCAATTCCTATGTAGCACATAAGGAAATAACACATACACTAATTAGTCACATACTTGACTTTACGCATTGGTTTACTTAACTTTACGTCTTAGGGTTCGCGTTCTTACAATCTAAGTTTACGCGACCAACCTCCTTTACCAGTTAACGGCTTCATGACATACGGAGATGTCTTACTCAATAAATTCATCATCTTTTATGATTTACATTTTTATCTTCTTCTTATAACTTTTCTAGAACTCAGCACACATCGTTTCTCTGCTAGTAGTCCATATGGTACTCTGAGTGGTTTCCCACAAATAACCAACAAATAAGTTCCCGTCTCATCTACACTACCCATAACAGTGAGTTAAATCGGTTGCCTCTTTTGTATAAACCTTCGCTCTCTAAAGGAATTGTTTAGCCCAGCTCCCATATGTCAACAATCAAAGGTTACAATTGTACTACAACCTAAATTTATCTTAACTTATCCAAACTATTAAACTATAACGTTCGTTAAATCAATTTCTTATTCCTTATGGCTTTCTGGCAACTAAATACCATACCTCAAGACGATCATTCCATATTCATTTTACGCATTTATAACATTAAGCATTTAACGTTACCTTATTCTTATCTGACAACGTCCGATTAAATCGACTCGGAATGTCATCCAAGTTATTCATTCATTACTCGTCACCTGAACCCCATGTTCATTATTCTTTCCTAATGTCAAAACCATACGGTTCATTGTATGTTAAGACCGATCACTTATCGTAACAACATTGCGTTCACAGCGTCTAAACGCTTAACATTCATCTATCATTACCATGTCATAACATCAAAAAATTATACATTACTTTCGTCACTCAACGTCTAAGGAATCACAACTATAGCAATTCCTCACGTTCGTTTATCACGACTACGGTCCCCGGACATCGGTTTTATAACCCGTGTCTACATTCCTTGTCTTTTAATCACGTTTAATCTTTTCATTCAACCTTCATCAAAGGTTTAATACACTTAACTAGGTGTTACATTAGTTGAACTACAAGTTCATATTTCTTTCTTGCACATCCCCCAGTAATTGAGCACTTAAAAGCTCATTACTAGCTTTTTCCCTACAGGTCTTTGCGCCATGCCCTTCCTTTACTTACAGCAAGCAACGCCACTCTGCTGATGTCAAGCGCAGAAATTGAAATTATTGCTTGGCCACTCCTTCTCTATTTCTCGCCATGGCAGTGCCACTCGATAGTAGTGATGACCGGGCCTCATGACATACATAACGCCGCTCAAGGTCGGAATGGCCTGCTATTTGAAAGCACTAAAACCTAGAAATTTTTTTGAAGTCTTAGAAATTGCTCAAGACGCTTACTTCCCGATTCCATAACTTATTCGTTATAACTCGGAATGAGGTTATTCGAAATCCATTCTCTTCCTTATCTTACGTACTTCAATTACCCTCGGATAAAAATTCGTTCTGATTCCATTAACATGCCATTCAATTGACTTAATATTCGCCCTTTGTTCATTTTACGTTTTTAACATTCTTCATTCGTTCGTCCGTAATTCGGTCATCCGAACTTGGAATTCTTTCGTTCTTGAGTCCAAGACTCACATTTTCTACGTTCTCTTAAATTCTTATAAAACCCTACACGTTCGGGTTCATTTACATACTTTCTATTTCTCATTTATCTTTTACGAATTTTTGTCATAACTTCGTTATAGCTTAGTTTTAATTCATTCTTTACGAACGTTTCTAATGTTCCTAGCCAAGAAATAAGCAAAACTTATATGCGATGGTTTTAAACTTGTCTATTAACAACAATTTCAATACGATGGTTTTAAATTTGCCCATCAACAACGTTCTTCGCGTTCTTCGTTCGTTCTTCATTTTTAATCGATATTTTGAATATGATTTTACTTTTACTTGGAATTTGATGTTATAGAACACCATTCCTTACTTAATTCACCTACTCATTCATATAATCCACTCGGATCGTTCTAATTAATTACGAATCATACATTTCCTTAAGAATTTATAAACTAAATTTTTACTTTCTTATTTCTTCTTTTCTCATGATTTCAACCATATGAAATCATTCTTAACATCTTTTACTTCTTATTCTCATTAAGCTATGTTTTTAACTTATAAAGCTTAAAGAAAATTTATAGAAAACTAGGTTTCAGATTACCTTCCTTCTTTAATCTCCTTCCGTCGGAAAAAGTTTGCTCACAAGACAACTTTTCCTCTTTCTTCTCCTTCTCTTCCCCCATCCGAACTCTCTCTCTCTTTCTCTCTCAAGTTATAGGATTTTCAAAATCCTAAATAAATGATTTAAGCTTCCTATTTATAGAAAACTAAGGATAGGGGTATTTTGGTCATTTCACCCCACCTCCTTACTATTCATGGTTTAGCCACCAAGTAATTACTTTACTTGGTGGCCAAGTGGCCGTCCCACATGCCCATGGGTGTCCCCCATCGGTTTTACCCATCCGGTGACCCATCGGTTCGATCTGCGGTTTATTTTCTTGGATCGAGCTTAATTAAATCTAACATTGGGCCTTACATTAATTCTTACTGAGCCTACCCTGGGCTTGATATAATCCAAGTCCAATTGGATTCTTCAAAGTCCATGAACTCAAAGTCCATTAAGACTAATCGTATTCTATGCATCCCATTCTCGTATTCTCTTTGTATATAGTTTGTACGATATTCGTATTCTACGTCGTAATAATCTTCGTACTATACTCGTATAATAACTAGTATCATACTCGTATTTCTTTCGCATAACAACCCTAGTTATCATACGAAATCATTAAATTCTCAGAACTCACGTTTCTTAACCCTTAGGTTTTAAGTCCACAGGCGAAAACTTCATTTTTGCCATAACTGAAATATTATTGAATATTCCATTAGGTCTTAGAATTATATCATTATGCGTTTCTCAGAAATTCAAACTAAATCTCCAAACAGGAACGGATGAATAATGCCTATTTGGTCATTTTCCCTGGAAATATTTTTGTTCCCGGAAAAATTTAATTTTCATCTTAAAAATTCTTACTCGCTCAGTCTAGCTTGAAGCCAGAATCCTCCCGATTAATAATCATTCTAGGTTATAGAACGATCAATAAACACATAGCACAAAATAGTATTAATAAAAATTCATTTTATTAATAACTAATTGTTTAAATCTTAAATTTTGGACAATCTGATTTTCCGGGTTGTCAAATATTTTATAACCACTTGCTTATTTAAGATATTTGCGCATTTTACCCATAACTAACAACATTAATTAAATCAACCCTTACTATTTCAAAATAATAACTAGAGGAAATTCAATTTCATTTATAATAAGTTGGGGTCTTACAGTTAAACTTGTGAACGGTGAAGAAACTGAGTTAATAACAATAACGTTAACGTTAAAAAGCCAAGTTGATGATTATAACTTGGATAACGTTCTGAGTTGAATGAACCGGACGTTATAAGATATGAATAAGGTAATGTAAAATGCTTAACGCTATGAATGCATAGTATTAATGTGACGCCCCTAAACTCAGACACTCATATCTCGAATCTGGTGCATCACGTGCTAATTCTAATATCATACTAAAATCATCAACAACAGAATAATAGAATAATTTACATTGATATAACATAAATATTCGGGTCCCAAGGTCTCGTGACCATTACTACAACATTCCAGTAATTTAAACTTAATATAACTTAAACATAATTTAATCATCCTTTAATACATAATTATAATAATAATAATAACAATAGTTCTCCTACACTTAAAGGACTAAAGCTATTCCGTAACCTTTCCATTTCCTTTGTCTTTCCTCAAGGTACCACCTTGATCTGCCTTAACTGTAATTGTGACAACCTAGAAAATTGGATTGTCCAGAATTTAAGTTTAAATAATTAGTTATTAATAAAATGAATTTTTATTAATAATATTATATGCTATGTGTTTATTAATCATTCTAGAACCGAGGATGATCATAAAATGGGAGGATTCTGGCTACGAGCTAGACTAAACGAGTAAGAATTTTCAAGACGAAAATAAAATTTTCCCGAGAACAAAAATATGTATGGGGAAAAAGACGAAATAGGCATTATTCACCCGATGAATCCCTAAGGGTTAGGGTTTGAATAATCTAAGCCTTTTTGAGAATTTGGTATATTGAAATGACATTTTGTCGAAAGATTTGACGATAATATATCGTGAAAAGTTAAGTAAACAGATAAAAGTTCTTCTCGAAAAACGTGTTGAAATCAGACAAAATAAAAATAACGAAAAGTACTGTTATGTACTTTTCATTCATTTAACTACGTTAGGGGAAAACGTAAAGGAAAACACTTAACATCGAAAAATGTTTTTTAGTTTTTCGGAGATCCAAAGAATACGTAAAAGTTAATCTGTAGAGGAAAGACGAAATATCCAAAAATATTTGGATTCTGAGAATCGCAATTTTCGAATTGTCAGACAAATTCCGCAAGACGGATGCATGAAGCTTCCAAGAGAAGATTCGTGAATAGTAAGGAGGTGTCAATAGTAACTTTGGGGCAACATGACTATTTTGCCCCTAGCCTTGGTTTTCTATAAAAGAAGAGCTTAAGCTCATTTGTTGGTTAATGAAAAATTCAACAATACTTGAGAGAGAGAGAGAGAGAGAGAAGTCGGATGAGGAGGAAAAGGAAGAGGAAAAGGTAGCCCGAGTGCAAACTTTGTCTAACGGAAGAAGATTAAAGGAGAAAGGTAATCCAAAACCTAGTTTAATATAAATTTTCTTTAAGTTTTCTATGTTAGAAATAGAGCTTAATGAAAATAGTAGTAAAGGATGTTAAGAATAATTTCATATGGTTGAAATCATTAGAAAAAAGAAGAAATAAGAATTAGAAGTTTAGTTTATAAATTTCTTAAGGATGTATGAGTTTCGTAATGAATTTGAGTGATCCGAATGAATCATAGGAACGATGCGGTGAAATATATAAGGAATGGTGTTTTATAATACCGAATTCCAAGAAAAAGTGAAATCGTAATCAAAATATTGATTAAAAATGAAGAATTAACGAAGAACGCGAAGAACACGCAGAACGTTGTTGATGGACAAATTTAAAACCATCGTAGTATAATTTGTTGTTGATGGACAAGTTTAAAACCATCACGTATAAGTTAGTTGCTCATTGCTTGGTTAGGAACGATAGAAACTATGAGACCCCGAATTTATGAAATGAAAGTATTAAATTTTCTTATAATTGTTATTCTATTTAGTAAATGGTTAAATTGATAAAAGGTTAAAGTTAAGGGTGATATTTGAAATTTTTTCCAAAGTATGCAAGTTGATATAAAATATTCATTGTGTCAGGGAATATTTGTTTGGTTAGGGAATATTCGTTGGACGACACCATTATTGGTGGACCCCACAACGAAATAACTGTCGGAATTAGAAAATGAAAGAAATACCTTTTTATAAAAAAAATAGCAAAAGTTTTACCATTAAATTGTTGAACTACCCGGTGGTAAAAGTACAGTAATACACGTGGTTGCATAGTAGCACACTGTATTGATTATTGATGCTTACGTGAGAAGTCACTCAGTTATACTCAATTATTGCTTCAGTAATTGTTGCATATTATATCACATTATTTGATTCAATTATTGTCACCTTATCATCTGCATAATATTTTATATTATTAAATCAATAATTGAGATAACAAAGTTATTCATATTATTATTTGCAATATTGACAATGTCTAGGTAGTTCTGTCGAGGAGAGGTTTGGTCACCTAATTGTGTGCCAATAGGGAGAAATCCTTATTTGAAAGCCCCCTCTTTCTTGGGAACGATCTGGTTGTTAAATATTGTGAGTTATAATATTAATGATGAATAATTGTTGAAGTATTAAGAATGTGTTTATTGAAGATAAGTGAATTACAAAAGTTAGAGGGGAATAATGCAAACTTAGAAAACTTTAGGGATACTAAAGTGTAATAAGTTAAATCAATTTGGACCATTTATGGTGGTTTTAATAGTAAATCAATCTGGACCATTGATGGTGGTTTTAATAGTAAATCAATCTAGACCATTGATGGTGGTTTTAAAAGTAAATCAATCTGGACCGTCGGTGGTGGTTTTAAAAGTAAATCAATCTGGACCGTCAGTGGTGGTTTTAAAAGTAAGTTAATATGGACCGTCGGTTGTGGTTTTAATAGTAATCAATATGGACCGTCCGTTCTAATAGTGAATTAATCTGGACCGTTCGTGAATTAGTTACTATTTAGTCCATTCTCCTATAAATAGAAGCTTAATTCTTTGTTCATTCTCACCAATTCACTAAGATTCATAAGAGAAGCTATAGAGAGCAAGAAAAAGAGTATTCTGCTACTTCACTATTGCAGTATCCAGTCTTCTACTAATGTAACGGATGTTATTTTTGTTTGGTAAGGGATGTTATTTTCGTTTGGTAAGGGATGTTATTTTTGTTTTGTAAGGGATAATACCTATTTTATTCGTAAGGGGTATTATTTCATTCGTATTTATAAGGAATACTATTTTTCGTATTCATCCTTTAATATGTCGGAATAACCTGTCTACGCGGATTACGTACCGTATGACAGGTAAAAATCCATTTGCAATTTTCGTATGCTAATTCTTTTCATATTCTTAAATCTAAACTTACCATGGTAAGTATTGCTTCTATAATCCTTGAAATTAGTGGAATATTCTTGAGTTTTACGCTTCATCCAGTATCGTTTTATTGGAATATTGATCTGAACTTTCTTATTAAATATCAATATTTTCACCTGTGACACCCCGAAATCTAGGTACTTCATTCCCATAAGATTTGGTGTTCACTATCCATACATTCATATAATCTGCCCAAATAAATAAAATTTAAATCATAAATCCTTCCCTTAAATAGAGTTACATTAATAAATTCAAAAATAATCCCAGGTTCTCTAACCTTTAAACATCATTCAAGTGCGGAAATAAAATTTATTACATTTATTAAAAAGTCTAAGATCATCATAATAAATAAAAGTACAAATCAACATCACTTGTACAATTTTCCCTTTCCTTTGCTAGTTGAAGGTTCATCTACCATCTCCACTTTAGCTGCAATAAGTTTATAAATATGCAAGAGTGAGCAAAATGACTGCTCACTGAATATAACAATGAATCAACTAGAGTATAATAATAACTGCCAACAATAGGCTCATCAAGACTGGATAGTACTCTAACAATGATAATCAGGAACTGGAATCCAAAATATGGAATGTATCTAACTGAGGGTCATAAGACCATGAACTATGTCCACATTTGCGAGTAATATTTCAACTCCAACTTTAACAGTCATAAGACTATAAGGACTCCTCGTACTTAGGGGGATCAGCCCTTCGTACAATGTGTTGTGCACAAACATTTTAACGCTACGCGTAAGTTATCCCCTAATAATAATAAGGTTGTTCATCTCAGTATTTAGAGTACAAGTCCGCACCAAAGAAAGTTTGGTTTGGATAAGCTTCCAAGGGTAATTTGAAGTTTAACGAACATCAACTAGAGGACTAGTTGAATCAATAGTGTTTGATAATTACAACATAACTTAGAACAATTGGGAATCATAAATGAACTGGTTATACATATCAAACTCACGCTTGAAATAACTATAGAGCATAAGTATTCAATAAAATGAGTAAAATGGTTAACCTTTGCTTGAACAATAAATAAGCTAAGGTTAGAGTCTTATAACATTAGAAATGAAACTACTGAACATACATTAACTGGTAGCAAGCTGGAAACTAAAAACTTGCCCAACATGGTATTAAATTCAAGCAAGGATTAAAAACAGTTCCAAAATAATGATGAGAGTTCAAACTGTGTTCATTATACAAGAAGGTAACTTAAGAAACTTGCTTAACTATAAACAAGTTAGAATGAATCAACAAAAATGAGAATTTAAATAACATTAGAGTTAAAGTTTGCTCGAATGAACTCTAGAAACAATTGACTTATTCAATCAACAATTGAAATAGAAAGCTTGCTCAATCAAGGAATAAAGCTACATAATGTAATATTGGAACTAGTTCAACGAAAGTAAAGAATTAGGAAACTTTCTCAATGTAAAAGATAGAGTTTAGAAACTTGCTCAATGTAAATATAGAGTTAGAAAACTTACCTCAAGCGTAAGCTACAATATTAAACTCACGTTCACCTACACATTGGTTTAGAACCATATTATCTATTAGATATGCTAACATACCATACATGTACATTTCTAGTTAAACTTACCATTTAAGCACAAGTATTTCAGAAACTCCAAGTGTTTACTTCGCAACACTTGCCTAACATTCATTTTGTATACCAAATTATCGCATAATGCGTTCTCGATTTGCTAACCATTTTTAGAATTTTGAATTCATAATCCACATCACAAGACTCTATTTAACCTTGTTGCTACACGTTGAACACATTACCATAACCTTTAGCTAAGCCACAAAGAACGACCAAAGTCTGCAGAATTAGCAGACTTTAGTGTCTGAAATGGAGAACCTTTGCGTGGCCATGAAGTTTTATATTGTGATCTTGGCGGCGCCAAGACTTGCATTTACTGCCTCGCGCGCCTAAATTGCGTGGCACAGCGCGACTTCTGAGAACTCGATTTTTGCGAGCGAGCTCGGCGGCACTTTTCTTAAGCCAACTAACACGAATTTTACCCACCAAACAGTGATAATAACATGTAAAATAAATATATGACTATCACAGACATGATTGCTAACACATACAATCACTTAACACAATTTAACAACCACTAAAACTATTTTAATTTCTTAATTTTTCTTGTTTTCATATTAAACTCCATTTTCTTGACATTCATCCTAAAAATCATCACTGTAAATTCATCACATGACCAATTCATCTCATTCAAATTACATTATGTTCGTATCTCAACAAACTAGCATAAACCAACATCAATTAACATCTTAACATGCAATTTGACCATCAAAATTGATACTTACATAGCTATATATGAAAACATAAACACTAACATCATTTTCTTTTACTGTTATCCGAAAATTAACATGTGATTTCCTCATTTGACATAAACTCTAGCATTATAAATATATACAATTGCAATTACCAACTATATAAATCCACAATTCAACAATTGCTTATAACAGAACATGAGAAAATTCTTCTTAGTGAAATACATATACATATACATATATACACATATATAACTCTAAGGTTATGAACATACCTTCAATTAGCGTGTAATTCTTGCTACGATCACTGGAACTGTTTTGAAGATTCACAGGTTTCCTCTCAATTCTCTCAAGCTCTCTATCACTCTCTCTGAACTCCGACTAAGCCAATATCCAACTGACCAACTAGTATGCGTAATAACAAAATATAAAACTGATATGGCCTTAATAAGCTTCATTAGTTACAACAAATAACATATATATTATATATATTATTTTATTTATTTTATTTATATTATTAAATTTAAATTTCAAAAATTAGAAATATCAAAAGCCATAAGGCTTGTTTGACAAACCATTTAAATTTTAAAGAATTAAAATACTTAAGCCTTGTTTGGCAAAAACTAATTTAATTTTTTTTAAATTTATTGTAATAAACACTTTAGTTTATAAATTATTGTGACGCCCCCAAAATAGGTATACATCACCCATCTTGAGTCGCCAAATACATGGTACAAAAATCAATTATAAACTCCATTTATACAACTGTCGTGCAAAATACGACAACATATATACTATGAGTTTCAATACAAATATTGTAACGTATATAATACGACAATATTCATACTCAAATTATTACATGCCATATAAAGTACAGCAGCAAATATTTCAAGTCTCCAAAGTGACACAAGAAGATTTCTGTTCTCTTCATTTTAATGCGGTGCACTTTTGACACTTTCAAGGTCGGGTTCTCATCACCCTATTGTTGTTCACCAAAATCAATTATTAAGTGATGTATAAAATACGACACACACATCTTAGGTCCTCAATGAAATTATATATTGCATGTCATGCCGTTTTATAATGTATTGAGAAACTTCAGTAGTCTCGGACCATCTCACTATTTCCCTGGTATCCCCGCTCAACCCAGCAACACTCTTATTACCTGAAAGGAATTGTGAAGCAAAAGGGGTGAGCACAACTAGCCCAGTAAATAATATCATGACTAAAGATATTTTACATCATCAATAGCCTTTATCCATAATAAATTAGATATTTAGAACATATGGTAAATGATACAAATTTTCAACCATGATTTTAACGTGAAACGAAGCAATCCATTAGAAGAGTCAAATAGACCATCGGTCTATTATATCATCTCACGTTAAAAGTCCACCAATAATATTTTATCCTGTAACATCAATAAACAATTCATGTCCGAGAATCATATGAATAACTCATAATCATAATTGTGATTCTAAATTCTCTTTTGTACCGGGGACGAAGATAATTTTCATCACCTATCTTCACCGAAACATCAAAAATCATGGTTATACCAAATCACAATTCCTGCTCATAATCATACTAATAAATTCATCTTTACTACTACCAAAGATATACAAACTATCAAAACTAATAATCAAGCAGTCCATCTTTGCACTACTGAGGCCAAAGATATACAAATGTAAAACCAATAATCTTTGAGACTCAAACTTAATAGTATCACGACCACGAATTATCCATGCACTATGGGCCAAGGATATTCGTGTTTTCAATTACGGTCATGATTATACCGAATAATCCCTAGTCATAATCATACTATGTCCATCTATGCACTCCGGGTCAAAGATGACTTTTACCACATCATTTGTAACATTATGGTCATGATTATACCGAATAATCCCTGGTCATAATCATACCAAGTCTATCTATGCACGTAAGCCAAAGATGACTTTCAACACAATATAAGCATGAGAATGATGACAATGATATAAGCATTAATCAAACGAAAACAAGGATAAATATTAAAGACTTTAAATTTATCCAAATATTATCAACCACTCATAATCTAATACTATTAATATCATAACAATATTTTAATCACTTCTTAAACTTATAAACAATTTATTTCAATTGTTTACACTTTACCAAATAATGCATTTAATCATTCGAGAATGCCTTACTCATAAGATTTCATCCCCAATGATCAAATCCCTCATCAAAAATCTGCACATACCTTATATAGGATTTTTAAGCCATAAAATCCTATTTTCCAACTCTGTTACTTCACATAACATATTTAACTCACATGTTCGTAACTAAACTATTTTCATAAAAAATACCAAATCAGTCCCAAAAATATTTCTTTTCTGAGATTTAGCAGAATATAGTCCCATAATAAACATATATTTTTCTCAGAATTTTTAAAATTTATTTACTATTTTTCAAAAATTAATTTCTAATTAATTCCTTAAAAAATTAGCTACTTCAAGTTTAACTCCAAAAATTCCCAAATCTTGGCAGGATCTTACACATGTTAACGTGAGTCTTTAGTTTAAATTTCATGGTCATCGGAGTTATAGAACTCCGGTTATAGCGTTTTTCGTCAAAAAAACCTAAATATTGAAATTGACGTAAGTTGCTCATTTTAAGTCGGAATGAGCTCATTTTTGGATAGGAGGTACCTTATACCATATACTTTCATGTCCCAAAAGGCAGGAATTTTTCTCATAAATTACGTGGCCAAAAATGCCCTTTTAAAAATCTGGGCAGTAGCTTTTTTTCCATTTTTTACTTTTTCGTGCTTTGCTAAAATCAGTCCACACGAAAATCTACAACACCTTTTCCAGTGATTCCACTTGGATAAGTTAGGAAACTAATAGATCTAACTCTAGAACTTGACCACACTCAAAAATTTGAAACATAATAGGAGATATGGTCAATTGAATTTCATGTTCCATTTTAACCAAAATTTGATTTTCAATCCTTTGTGATTTCTGAGAAACTTTCATGTTTAAACATAATAACCAACATAACTCATCATAACACTTACTAATACTACATATACCCATGATTTTCATCAGTCCAATGCTTTTATTATGACTTTCATCATAATCCACGTAAACATATCATTTCCACAATTTAATAAGGAATGAATACAAAGGATCATTCACCATGCATGTGGTAATCCACATAGACATGTTATTCCAACAGAATAATAAAAAATGGAATAACTGAAGAATTCACCATGCATGCGATAGATCGCACAGATAGGTTATTCTCAACATAATAATAAAGAATGGAACCAGGTCAGGAGCAATTCGCACCGACAGGATATTCCAAAAGAATATTATAGAACGGAACTAGGTCAGGCGTAATTCGCACCGACAAGATATTCCAACAGAATAATAAATAATGGAAGTAGGTCATGCGTAAACGCACAGACAGGATATTACGGCAGCATAATAAAGAATGGAATAATAGAAGAATTTCACCATGTATGCAGTATTTCGAATAGACATGTTATTCTAACATAATAACAACGAATGGAATAATAGAAGAATTTCACCATGTATAGGGTAGTCCACGTATAAAGGTTATTCCAATAGAATAACAAAGAATGGAATAACAGAAGTTCTCTTCATGAATACGAAAGAAATAATACCCCTTACGACTACAACAAATAATATTCCTTACCTCAAAAGAAGACTGGATACTGGAATAGTGAGGTAACAGACTTCTCTTCCTCTTTCTCTCTATAATTTTTCTCTACAATAATGGCTCTAAAGCTTTAGTGAATTGTTGAGAAATGAAGGAAGAATGAGCTTCAATTTATAGAAAAATATAGTTTCAATAATTGTCGTTTTGGGGCTAAAAAAATTACTGTACAATACCTCCAACTTTTCTTTCATTTTTAATTTAGTCCTGGAAGTATTCTCAAACTTGCACCACCTCCCCTAATATTAAATAATGTGAATCAATAGTTCAATCATGTGAATCAATAGTTATAATCATTTGAAAATACGAATTACGGTATAGTACCTCCATCTATACCTCCATCTTTAATTTAATCATGCAAGTATTATCAATCTTGCACCAACTCTCCTAATAGTATAAGAATGTGATTCAATAGTACACACATGTGAACAAATAGTTATATAAACATGTGAATTAGTAGCGATTAACTGCTCATTTATCCGATAAATTCCCTGATTTATCAATATAACCCTCAGACATCAATTATAACCTGAATAGATGTCGATTTCCACTAACACTAATAATCCCAACACAATGGAACTATTAAATTCATCTTTAATCAACACGAACTTATTCATCATTAATATTATAACTCACAATATTTAACAACCAGGTCATTCCCAGGAAAGTGGGGGCTTTCCAATAAGGATTTCTCCCAATTGGCGTGCAATTAGGTGACCAAACCTCTCCTTGGCAGAACTTCTAGACATTGTAAAATATGAATAACTTTATCATCACAATTATTGATTTAATAATATATCATATAATGCAGATGATATTGTGACAATAATCGAATCAATAATATGAGAGATATGATGCAACAATTACTGTAGCAATAATTGAGTATAACTGAGTGACTTCTCACGTAAGCATCAATAATCAATACCGTGTGCTACTATGCAACCACGCATATTTTACCACCGATTATTTTATAACAACTTGCTTACTTTGCAAAATTTTCAAATATCACCTTTAACTTTAACCTTTATCCATTTAACCATTTACTAAATAGAATAATAATTATAAAAATTAAATACTTTCATTTCCTAAAATTCGGGGTCTTACAATTATAATCACATATTATTTTCATATCCAACATTAACCCATTAAGTTAATCACATACTATATTTTAATTAAATATAGCATTTAACAAATATCACCAAATTATAATTTTCATTATTACTTTATTTAATAATTTAACATACCATCTAAATTATTAAGTCAACACAACAACATAACACCTCATGTTATAATACAAACCTCTAAATTATAAATTAATTTAATTTAGAAAATCCTCTAATACATTTAGATTCATTAACCATCAAATCGATAAAATATCTATTTAACAATAAACACCTCAAATAATATTTATATAACTCAATAAATATTTGAATTACAATTTGAAATTTCGGATCGTTACATCCTTCCCTCCTCACAAGGATTATGTCCCCAGAATCACAATTCAAACAATCAAATCGTCACATTCTCCCCTACTTATAAAGATTCTATCCCCAGAATCGAAAACACAGACTAAACAAATAACTCTGGATAATTCTTTATCATATCAGCTTCGAGTTCCCACGTAGCCTCTTCGACATTGTGGTTTCTCCATATCACCTTCACAGAAGGAATCACTTTATTCCTGAGCACTTGTTCTTTCATGTCGACTATCTGGATAGGAATCTCTTCGTAAGACAAATCTTTACTGAACTGTAACGGTTCATACTCAATCACATGCTTGTAATTCGGTTTATACGGTCGCAACACCAACACGTGAAAAACATTATGCACATGATCTAATTCTGGAGGTAAAGCTACTTCGTAAGCCACCTATCCCACTCTTCGTAGAATTTTGAATCGTCCAATAAACTTCGGGCTGAGCTTTCCTTTCTTGCCAAAATGAATTTTCCCCTTCCAAGGAGAAACTTTCAGGAATACAAAATTCCCTACTTCAAATTCACGACTCTGCCTATGTTGATCAACACACTTTTTCTGTCGATCTTGAGCAGCTACCAGTCTTGCTCTGATGAGTTTGACAACTTTAGTGGTCTGCTGAACCAGTTCTGGTCCTAGTAGTTAACATTCTCCAACTTCATCCCAGCATAGGGGAGTTCTGCATTTCCTGCCGTATAATGCTTCGTATGGCGGCATACCAATGCTTGCGTGGTAACTGTTGTTGTATGCAAATTCCACCAATGGTAAATAATCATCCCAGTTTCCTTTGAAATCCATGATGCATGCTCTGAGCATATCTTCAAGCGTCTGGATCGTTCTTTCGCTTTTCCCATCGGTTTGTGGATGATACGCTATGCTCATCTTCAATTGCGTTCCCATGCATTCTTGTAGTCTCTTCCAGAAATTTGATGTGAACCTCGGATCTCTGTCTGATACAATCGACACTGGAACTCCATGTCTTGAGACAATCTCTTTAACGTAAAGTTTTGCCAGCTGATCAAGATTAAATCTAATCTTTATTGGCAAAAAGTGTGCAGATTTTGTCAATTTATCCACTATCACCCATATCGCGTTATATCCTTTCTGAGTCATTGGAAGACCTACCACAAAATCCATTGTGATATGCTCCCATTTCCATTCTGGTATCTCCAATGGTTGAAGTAATCCGCTTGATCGTTGATGCTCGACCTTCACTTTTTGACATGTCAAATACTTTGCAATGCATTCTGCAACATCTCTTTTCATGTTCGACCACAAAAAATGACGCCGCAAATCTTGATACATTTTCGTACTTCCTGGATGAATCAAGTATCTTGAGCTATGTGCTTCTGTTAAGATTTCTTCTTTAATATCCTGTACTGCTGGAACCCAAATTCGTCCCTCGAATCTTAGCATTCCTTTAGTATCGATCTTGTACTTCACTTCTTTACCTTCGACTACACTTTGTTTTATTTCCTTGCATCCTTCATCCTGTAGCTGAGCATTCTTCACTTTGTCCACCAAAGTTGGACTAGCTTCCATCTGGAATAATTTTTCATCGGATTCTTCTGGAAATTTGATTTCCAACTCTAGCCTTGCCATTGCTAAAATGAGCTCCTCCTTATCAGTTAAGAACATCAATTTTTCTCTGCCTTTCCTACTCAAGGCATCTGCAACCACGTTTGCTTTGTCTGGATGATAAAAGATCTCACAATCGTAATCCTTTATCAATTCCATCCATCTCCTTTGCCACATGTTCAGGTCTTTCTGTGTGAAAATATACTTCAGACTTTTATGGTCTATATAGATCTCACATTTCTCTCCGTAGAGATAATGTCTCCATATCTTTAGTGCGAACACAACCCCCGCCAACTCTAAATCATAAGTCGGATACCCTTTTTCGTAGTCTTTCAGTTGCCTTGATGCATACGCAATAACCTTGTCGTTCTGCATAAGGACACAACCCAATCCTTTCTGTGACACATGACTATACACCACAAAGTTTCCTGTATTATCTGGTAATGATAACACAGGTGCCACACTTAACTTCATCTTCAGTTCTTGAAAACTTTCTTCACCCTTCTCCGTCCAAACAAATTTTACAGATTTTCTTGTCAAATTTGTCAACGGAGTGGCAATCTTAGAAAAATCTTGAATAAATCGTCTGTTATATCCTATCAACCACAAGAAACTTCTTACTTCTGATGGGGTTCTTGGTTCTTCTAAATTTATCACAGCTTGGACTTTTGATGGATCCACCGAAATCCCAACCTTATCAATTACATGCCCAAGAAATTGTACACGTTTTAGCCAAAATTCACAATTATAGAATTTCGCGTACAACTTTTCCTTTCTTAACATCTCCAACGTCAGACGTAAGTGTTCCACGTGTTCCTCTAGAGTTTTAGAGTACACCAAAATATCATCGATGAACACCACCACAAATTTGTCCAAAAATGGTTTAAACATCTTGTTTATCAAATCCATGAACGCTGCAGGGGCGTTCGTCAAACCAAAAGACATTACTAAAAATTCGTAATGTCCATACCTAGTTCGGAATGCCGTCTTCGGTACATCCTCCTTCCTTACTTTTAATTGGTGATACCCACTTCTCAAATCTATTTTTGAGAAATATCTAGCACCCTTCAATTGATCAAACAAGTCATCTATTCTTGGAAATAGATACTTGATCTTAATAGTGACTTTGTTCAATTCCCTATAATCAATGAAAAGACGCATTGACCTATCCTTCTTCTTCAGGAATAACACTGGTGCTCCCCACGGTGACACACTCGACTGAATGTACTTTTTGTCTAGCAGTTCTTGTAGTTGTACCATTAGTTCCTTTATTTCCACCAGAGCCATTCTATACGGGGCCTTCGATATCGGAGCGGATCCTGGCGCTAAGTCGATCACGAACTTGATTTCTCAGTCAGGCGGAAGTCCTGGCAAATCCTCCGGAAACACGTCCATGAACTCCCTAACTACGTATTTCCTCCTATTTAATACCCTTCTCCTTTTGAGTATCAACTATGTAAGCTAAATACCCTACACAGCCCTGACTCAATAACTTTTTGGCCTGCATCATCGTCAGACATTTCATTTGTCTAGGCGATTTGCTACCATGAAAAACTACCTTTGACTGAGTCATAAGGTTTACACACTTCTTTTGGCAGTCAATTATCGCTCCATAATTGAACAGCCAATCCATTCCCAAAATAACATCGAAGTCTCCAAGTTTTATCAGGATTAAATCTATTTTCATAACTTTCCCCTTAATGTTCACCCTACAGTTCTTGTATACAAACCTAACAGGAATCACCTCCCTATTCGTAATTTCTATATTTAAAGGTAATTTCAACTCTTCACAAGGTACTTCTAACCTCTTAGCAAATTAATCAGATATAAACGAGCAAGTAACACCCGAATCAAATAATACATATGCATCTATATCATTGATTGGGATAATACCTGACACGACATCTTTTGATTGCACCGTGTCCTGCACCGTCATGTTGAAGGTTCTGGTTGTGGGCTTATTTGTTGATGTTGGTCCAGCAATAGCCAGCGCACCCCCACTAGTATTTCCCTTGCTCCCATTTGTCTCACCAGATCTCTTTTTAGGGCATTCACGAGCAAAGTGATCCTTGGATCTGCACGTGAAGCACACATTCTTCTTAGCCTGAGTGTAATTTGGGGCGATGTGACCCTTCTAGCAACAATTGAAGCATACTCGCTTCCCCATCAAGCAAACACACTTGTGAAACTTTCCACATGTAGCACATGCTTCGAACTTCTTAGTTTGCTGGTTTCTTTGCTGATTTCCAGCTCCCCTATTCCCATTCCACTTCCTTTTTAGGTTATTATTGCCATTTCCACCGTTACCACCTCCACCAGTCTTAACTTCACCTTCACTCTTCTTCTTCCTCTGCTCTTGATTGTGTTTTGTTACTGCCTCACCTCCACTTTTAGCGAGAATTGCTTTCTTCATCACTGTTGCAAATGTCCTTAATTAGAACAGGGAAACCCTACTGTACAACCAGGGTTACAGTCCCTGCTCGAACCTTTTCACCTTGCGTTCATCTGTGCTGACTTGATATAGCGCAAACCTCTCCAACTCATTGAATCTTGCGGCATACTCTGACACCGACATCGTTCCCTACTTTAGTTCCAAAAACTGAACCTCTAGCTGACTCTTCGAACTCTCTGGGAAATAGGTCTTGAAGAACAACTCCTTAAACCTACCGCAGGTCATCACTCCTGGTCCTTCCTGAGTTTTGTTGGCTTGCCACCAATAACTAGCATCTGCTTTCAACATGAATGTTGCAAAAGTAGTCTTCTAATCCTCCCCTACTCTCGCAACATTGAACACCTTCTCTATCTCCATAATCCAGGTCTATGCCTCGACTGGATTCATAGACCCACAGAATTCAGGTGGTCCGACCGCCTTGAAATCCTTGAACGTTGTACTTTGATTTTGAGGTTGATTCTACAAAGCACCCGTCAGTAACGTCACTAGCTGCTGAACAAGGTTTTCTTCCACATTGTTGTTGTTATTGGTTTCCTCAGTGGTTCTTTGTCGTCGTAGTTGACGTCTTGGAGGCATTTTCTGTTAAAATACATCCATTAGCTTCTATTCAACCTTTTAAGTATTATATACTTAAGTTTATCACATAACACTTAACACTTGAATAAAATAATAACTTTTATTCATTCATCATAAAAAAACATCAAAACAATAGCATCACCACTATTTACATTACTTTCCTGAACTATAACAGTTTCAGGACAACATCATCATCTATCCCATTGGTTATATCATACCCGGGATTTACATTTCATTTATTTTCTAATCACATATCAATTACATTCTTTACAATGTCCTACTAAGATACTGCGTAGCCTTACAACGCTCTTCTTCCATAATTCAGAACATTGTTTGACGATCCAGTACGTATGATGGTAACGTCTCGAATTGAATTGGATAACCCATGACTCGATCTTGAGCTCTATTGATCACGGTGTTGAATATGTTGTTCATCTCTTCCATCTTTCTCCTCTTTGCTTGTGCATCCCTCTCTGCTATTCCGGCTCGTTGATAAGCTTCACTGTACGCGTCTTCGGCTCTTGCCCTTTTTGTAGACTATTCTTTCTGCTTATTCTCCAGTTCTGCAATCTTCTCCATCATTCGCTCGTTCTCTCCTTCAGTGTGGACCAGCTTCTTTTCAACGTTGTTCAGTCGTTCTTCTCGATCCTAGATCTCATCGTCTTTCTGTGCAATCGAGGTCTGTTGTTTAGCTACTATCTCTTGCAACTCCTCGACAGTATCTTGAAGTTCCACATTACGGTCATACACCTCATCGTACATACGGGCAACTATCGAATTAAGTGGAAGCTCTTCCTCCTCGTCCTCCTAATCCCCTGACTGTGGCAGCTCTACGGGATCCTCCTCGTCCGTCTCTATCTCATCATCCTCATCAGTTACCCTCTCCTGCTCAACTACTCTGACCGACGGAACTATTTCCTGTAGCAGTAGCTGTTCCCAAACTACCCGAATATGTCGAGGCTCCTCCTCTCTAGCCTGACTGGATCCTCCTATAATAGTCATCCTGTCAACCAAAGTTTAAGTTTTAATTACTAATCATTACTACTCGACACCCACGAGCACATAAGTTGTAATCACATAAGCACATAAGTGTTTTATTACTTTCTCTTTCCTAAAACTCGATAAGAGTTTATCATCACTATCTTTTCAAAGGTTACTTCCTCAAGCTATGATATGCTAAAGCTTTGATACCAACCTAAAGCTTTTCCCCACCTAAAGCTTTGATACCAACCTATGACACCCCCCAAATCTAGGTACTTCATTCCCACAAGATTTGGTGCTCACTATCCATATATTCATATTATCTACCCAAATAAATAAAATTTAAATCATAAATCCTTCCCTTAAATAGGGTTACATTAATAAATTCAAAAATAATCCCGGTTCTCTAACCTTTAAACATCATTCAAGTACGAAAATAAAATTTACTACATTTATTAAAAAGTTTAAGACCATCATAATAAATAAAAGTACAAATCAACATCACTTGTACAATTTTCGTTTTCCTTTGCTAGTTGAAGGTTCATCTACCTTCTCCACTTTAGCTGCAATGAGTTTATAAATATGCAAGAGTGAGCAAAATGATTGCTCACTTAATATAACAATGAATCAACAAGAGTATAATAATAACTGCTAGCAATAGGCTCATCAAGACTGGATAGTACTCTAACAATGATAATCAGGAACTGGAATCCAAAATATGGAATATATCTAACTGAGGGTCATAAGACCATGAACTATGTCCACAGTTGCGAGTAATCTTTCAATGTATTGTGCACAAACATTTTAACGCTACGCGTAAGTTATCCCCTAATAATAATAGGGTTGTTCATCTCAGTATTTAGAGTACAAGTCCGCACGAAAGAAATTTTGGTTTGGATAAGCTTCCAAGGGTAATTTGAAGTTTAACGAACATCAACTAGAGGACTAGTTGAATCAATTGTGTTTGATAATTACAACATAACTTAGAACAATTGGGAATCATAAATGAACTGGTTATACATATCAAACTCATGCTTGAAATAACTATAGAGCATAAGTATTCAATAAAATGAGTAAAATGGTTAACCTTTGCTTGAACAATAAATAAGCTAAGGTTAAAGTCTTATACCATTAGAAATTAAACTACTGAACATACATTAACTGGTAGCAAGCTGGAAACTAAAAACTTGCCCAACATGGTATTAAATTCAAGCAATGATTAAAAATAGTTCCAAAATAAAGACGAGAGTTCAAACTGCGTTCATTATACAAGAAGGTAACTTAAGAAACTTGCTTAACTATAAACAAGTTAGAATGAATCAACAAAAATGAGAATTCAAATAACATTAGAGTTAAAGTTTGCTCGAATGAACTCTAGAAACAATTGACTTATTCAATCAACAATTGAAATAGAAAGCTTGCTCAATCAAGGAATAAAGCTACATAATGTAATATTGGAACTAGTTCAACGAAATTAAAGAATTAGGAAACTTTCTCAATGTAAAAGATAGAGTTTAAAAACTTGTTCGATGTAAATATAGAGTTAGAAAACTTGCCTCGAGCGTAAGCTACAATATTAAACTCACGTTCACTTACACAATGGTTTAGAACCATATTATCTATTAGATATGCTAACATACCATATATGTATATTTCTAGTTAAACTTACCATTTAAGCACAAGTATTTCAGAAGTGTTTATTTCACAACACTTGCCTAACATTCATTTTGTATACTATATTATCTCATAATGTGTTCTCGATTTGCTAACCATTTTTATAATTTTGAATTCAGAATCCACATCACAAGACTCTATTTAACCTTGTTGTTACATGTTGGACACATTACCATAACCTTTAGCTAAGCCACAAAGAATGACCAAAGTCTGTAGAATTAGCGAGACTTGATTAATACGAAAATGAAGCCTTTGGGCCATACATGCCGAGTTTTATCTTGTGATGCGGGCGCACCACGCCTTGGCGCAAGGCATATCATGGGGTCATGACTCTGACTGAACTCGATTTTCGAGCAGAGCTCGACACTTTTCTTAAGCCAACTAACACGAATTTCACCCACCAAACAGTGATAATAACACGTAAAATAAATATATGACTATCATAGACATGATTGCTAACACATACAATCACTTAACACAATTTAACAACCACTAAAACTATTTTAATTTCTCAATTTTTCATGTTTTCTTATAAAACTCCATTTTCTTGACATTCATCCTAAAAATCATCACTATAAATTCATTACATGACCAATTCATCTCATTCAAATTACATTATGTTCTTATCTCAACAAACTAGCATAAACAAACATCAATTAACATCTTAGCATGCAATTTCATCATCAAAATTGATACTTGCATAGCTCTATATATGAAAACATAAACACTTACATCATTTTACTGTTATCCGAAAGTTAACATGCGATTTCCTTATTTGACATAAACTCTAGCATTATAAACATATACAATTTCAATTACCAACTATATTAATCCACAATTCAACAATTGCTTATAACAGAACATGAGAAAATTATTGCCGTGAAATACATATACACGTATATACACACATATATAACTCTAAGGTTATGAACATACCTTCAATTAGCGTGTAATTCTTGCTACGATCACTGGAACTGTTGTGAAGATTCACAGGTTTCCTCTCAATTCTCTCAAGCTCTCTATCACTCTCTCTAAATTCAGACTAAGCCAATATCCAACTGACCAACTAGTATGCGTAATAACAAAATACAAAACTGATATGGCCTTAATAAGCCTTGTCAGTTACAACAAATAACGTATATATTATATTTATTATTTTATTTATTTTATTTGTATTATTAAATTTAAATTTCAAAAATTAGAAATATCAAAAGCCATAAGGCTTGTTTGGCAAACCATTTAAATTTTAAAGAATTAAAATACTTAAGCCTTGTTTGGCAAAAACTAATTTAAATCCTTTTTAATTTATTTTAATAAACACTTTAGTTTATAAATTATAATCACATATTATTTTCATAACCAACATTAACCCATTAAATTAATCACATACTATATTTTCATTAAATATAGCATTTAACAAATATCACCGAATTATAATTTTTATTATAACTTTATTTAATAATTTAAGATACCATCTAAATTATTAAATCAACACAACAACATAACACCTTATGTTATAATACAAACCTCTAAATTATAAATTAATTTAATTTAGAAAATTCTCTAATACATTTAGATTCATCAACCATCACATCGATAAAATATCTATTTAACAATAAACACCTCAAATAATATTTATATAACTTAATAAATATTTGAATTACAATTTGAAATTTCGGATCGTTACATCACCCGGGGTAATATTCATGGTTTACTATTCAACCGGTTACTATTCACTATAATATTATTCACTCGGGTATTCGGGGCACTTTTTATGCTAGGGTACTACTCACGAGTTCCTATTCACGAGTTACTATTCACTCGATTACTATTCACTCAAATATTGTTCACTCGGGTATTTGGGCAACTTTTCATATCGGGATACTATTCACGGGGTACTATTCTCGAAGTACTATTCACCAAAAAATTTATTTCTTTTCTGTTCAAATTATTTTTGATACATGGATATCATTCTTGAATTTTACTCCACAAAGCAGTATCATGTTAAAATTTTGGACATTATTGAATTCTGGATAAATTAAATTAAAAGTCTTTAATAATTTATCCTTTGCTTTCTTTTAATTGAATTCTTATATCATTGTCATCATCCTCATGTTTATATTGTGATGAAAGTCTTCTTTGGCTTACGTGCATAGATGAACTATTGATTGCTATGATTATGACCAGGGATAATTCGGTATGATCATGACCATTGATGATTACACGAAAATTCTTGGCCCGTAGTGCAGGAATAATTTGTGGACGTGATACTAATGAATATCCTTGGTTCGTAGTGCAGGGATGATTCGATGATATAATTTATTTATTAAGCTGAGTCCCAGTGATAAAGTTAATGATAAACTTTTTAAATCATAGAAGATAGTAGATATCATGTGTGACGCCCCCAAAATAGGTATACATCACCCATCTTGAGTCGCCAAATATATGGTATAGAATTCAAATACAAACTTAATTATACAACATGAAGTACATGAGTTTTAATATAAATATTGTCTTTTAGGCGAGATTCAAACTCAAAATACTGACAAAACATAATCGAGAGTTTTAACACGAATATTGTCATCTAGACAATATCCACACTCAAATTCAATCTTATTACATTTATTATCACACTATTTAATAGAATAGTGAGGACTACTAATGCTATCATCTGAACCATCACTCCATTCCCCGACTAGTCCTCGCATGCGTTCTCATTTCACAAGAGAACAATGAAAAAAAAAAAGGGTGAGCTCAACTAGCCCAGTAAGAAATATTATGACTAAGATAATGCAGAATAAATTATCATTAGCCTTCAACAGTGTTAAACTGATACAATATAACAAACATCAAGTTTAACGGCAGTGGAACAAGCAATCCATTAGAAGAGTCAAGTAGAGAATAAAATCTACTATCTTCTATGATTTAAAAGTTTTTCATCCCTTTTATCGCTGAGACTCAGCTTAATAAATAATTCACATCATCAAATCATCCCTGCACTACAGGCCAAGGATATTATTTAGTATCACGACCACGAATTATCCATGCACTACGGGCCAAAGATAATCGTGTTTTTATCAACGGTCCTGATCATGCCATAAAATAATTCATCTTTGCACCCTTGGCCGAAGAGAATCCATAGCCATAATCATATCAAAAACTATCCATCAATGCACTACGGGCCAATGAAGACTTTTTTCACATCATTTGTAACATTACGGTCATGATTATACCGAATAATCCCTGGTCATAATCATACCAAGTCTATCTATGCACGTAAGCCAAAGATGACTTTTACCACATCATTCGTCACATTACGGTCATGATTATACCGAATAATCCCTGGTCATAATCAGACCAAGTCCATCTATGCATGTAAGCCAAAGATGACTTTTATCACAATATAAACATGAGAATGATGACAATGATATAAGCATTAATCAAACGAAAATAAGGATAAATATTAAAGACTTTAAATTTATCCAAATATTATCAATTACTTAATAAACTCATAATCTAATATTATGAATATTATAACAATATTTTAATCACCTCTTAAACTTATAAACAATTTATTTCAATTGTTTACACTTTACCAAATAATTCATTTAATCATTCAAAAATGTCATACTCATAAGATTTCATCACCAATGATCAAATCCCTTATAAAAAATCTGCATATACCCTATATAGGATTCCCAAGCCATAAAATCCTATTTTCCAATTTTGTTACTTCACATAACATATTTAACTCATTTACTCATAACTAGATTATTTTCATTAAAAATACCACATCAGTCCCAAAAATATTTCTTTTCTGGGATTTAGCAGAATATAGTCCCATATTGAACATATATATTTCTTGTAATTTTTAAAATTCATTTACTATTTTTCAAAAATCAATTTCTAATTAATTCCTTAAGAACTTAGCTACCTCAAGTTTAACTCCAGAAATTCCCAAATCTTGGCAGGATCTTACACATGTTAACTTGATCTTCCAGTTTAAATTTCATGGTCATCAGAGTTATAGAACTCCGGTTATAGCATTTTTCGTTAGAAAAACCTAAATATTTAAATAGTCATAACTTGCTCATTTTAAGTCGGAATGAACTCATTTTTGGACAGGAGGTACTTTATACCATATATTTTTATGTCCTAAATGGCCGGAATTTTTCTCACAAATTAAGTGGCCAAAAATGCCCTTTTCAAGTTATGGGCAGTAGCTTTTTAGAAATTTACAGCTTTTGACTCTTTTGCTAAAATCAGTCCACACAAAAATCTACAACACCTTTTCCAGTGATTCCACCTAGATAAGTTAGAAAACTAATAGATCTAACTCTAGAACTTGACCACACTCAAAAATTCGAAATATAATAGGAGATATGGTCAATTGAATTTCATGTTCCATTTTCATTAAAAATCTTATTTTTAACCCTTTGTGATTTCTAAGAAACTTTCATGTTTTCATATAATAACCAACCTAACTCATCATAACACTTAATAATACTGCATATCCCCATGATTTTCATCAGTCCAATGCTTTTATTATGACTTTCATCATAATCCACGTAAACAGATCATTTCCACAATTTAATAAGGTATGAATACAAATGATCATTCACCATGTATGTGGTAATCCATATAGACATGTTATTCCAACAGAATAATAAAGAATGGAATAACTGAAGAAATTCACCATGCATGCGGTACTTCGCATAGACAGGTTACTCCCGACAGAATAATAAAGAATGGAATAACTGAAGAATTCACCATGCATGTGGTAATCCGCGCAAACAGGTTATTCCCAACAGAATAATAAATAATGGAACCAGGTCATGCGTAAACGCACAGACAGGATTTTCCAAGCGAGTAATAATAAAAGCGGAACCAGTCGGGAGAAATTAAGACCAAGCGGGATATTCCAATGTAATAATAAAGAATGGAATAGCAGCAGAAATCACAATGCATGCGGTACTTTGCATAAACAAAAGTTATTCAATGAATAATAAAGAATGGAATAATGGAAGAATTTCACCATGTATACTAAGGTACTTTGCATAAACCTGGTTATTCCAACATAATAATAAAGAATGGAATAACAATGAGAATTTCACCATGTATACGGATGCCAGATAAGCAAAGTTATTCCAACATAATAATAAAGAATGGAATAACAATAGCTCTCTTCATGAATATGAAAGAAATAATACCCCTTACGAGTATTGAAAGAAAATAGTTCTCTTCGTGAATACAAAAGAAATAACACCCCTTACCTTTGAAAGAAGAGTATTCCGACTGGTAGGGCGAGGATATACTTGAAGAAAACTTGTACTACGCTCAAAGCTTTCTTAAACTCTAAAGAAATACGCTCAAGATTATAGAAAAAGAATTCTCTCTATAGTTTCTCTCTCTAGAGTTTCAGTGAATTCGTAAGAAATAATGAAGGAATGAGCTTCTATTTATAGAAGAATAGACTGAATAGTAACTAATCCATGAACGATCCAGATTGATTTACTTTTAATCGGATGGTCCATATTGATTTAATAAATATTCTAATAAAATAAAATCTTTTAAATAAAATATAATATATTCTATTTATAATCTAATAAAACGAATAACTTTATAAAAGTATTCTGTTTTATATAAAGAGATTTTACTATACAAAACACTATGCAGGCACTATGCAAAACTATGCATAATAAAATATAATATGTTCTAATTATTGTCTAATAAAGCAAATAACTTTATAAAAGTATTATGTTTTATATAAAAAGATTTTACTATGCAAAACACTATGCATAATAGAATATAATATATTCTATTTATAGTCTAATAAAATGAATAACTTTATAAAAGTATTCTATTTTATATAAAAAGTTTTTCTGTTTTATTACATTAATAATACTAATAAAACAAAACTTCATCATCACTTACTTTGAAAAAATTTCAAATGTCACCCTTAACTTTAAACTTTTATCAATTTAACTATTCACCAAAATAGAAAAATTGAATACTTTTATTTCATAAAATTCGGGGTCTCACATCATGCTTTACTTGACTGCACTTAAACTTGTTGTCTATTATATTCTATCAGTTTAACATTGTTTGAAGGCTAATGATAACTTATTCTGCATTATCTTACTCATAATATTTCTTACTGGGCTAGTTGAGCTCACCCTTTTACTTCCAATGTTCTCTTCAGGAAATGAGAACATAGCCGGAACTAGACGAGGAACGGAGTGATGGTCCGAGATGGTGGATTTGTAGTCCTCACTATTCTGTGAAATGGTGTGATAATAATTATAACGAGGACTCCATTGAGTGTGGATATTATCTAGAGGATAATATTCGTTTTAAAACTCTCAGCTTATGTTTTGTCATATGTTATACGACAGTTGTATAATTAAGTTTGTATTTGTATTCTGTACCATGTATTTGGCAACCCAAGTTGGGTGATGTATATGTATTTTAGGGGCATCACAGAAACGTTCTTGAAGAACGAATTAAACTTAGCTATAACAAAGTTATGGCAAAAAAATTGTAAAAGATAAACGAGAAGTAGAAAGTATGTAAACGAACCCGAATGTGTAGGGTTTCATAAGAATGTAAGAGAACATAGAAAACGTGAGTCGTGGACTCAAGAACAAATGAGTTCCGAGTTCGGATAACCGAATTATGGATGGACGAACGAAGAACGTTAATAACGTAAAATAAATGAAGGAGAAAATCTAAGCCAATTGACTGGCATGCGAATAGATTCAGAATAAATTTCTATCCAAGGGAAGTTGAAGTACGTAAGATAAGGAAGAGAATAGCTTTGGAACGACCTCGTTCCGAGTTATAATGAATAAGTTATGAGATTGTGAAGTAAGAGTCTTAAACTAGTTCAAGACTTAGAAAAAAATTTCAAAGTTTAGGCCTGGCACCGCAGCGCAAGTTAAGCCTTGGGAGGCGGCTCCATAGCGCCAACCAGGGCTATCAGCTACTGCTGAGTGGTGCTACAGCGTGGGGAGAAAGGAAGGGGACCAGTGCCGCAGCGCCGGTGCAGGGCAAGGCCCAGAGAATAGTTTTTAACTGCTCAACTCTTGGGGGAAGTGTAAGGGAAGATAAAGAACATATAGTTCGCCTAATGTTACACTTAATTAAGTGAATTTAAACCTTTAATGAAGGTTGAATAGAAAGATTGAATGGGATTAAAAAACAAAGAATGTAAACGCAAATTACAGAACCGATATCCGGGGACCGTAGTAGCGATAAAACGAACGTGGGGGACTGCTATGATTGTAATTCCTTAGATGTTGAGTGACGAGGGTGATGAATAAAATTTTGATGTTATGTTGTAGTAATAAGAGTTATGTGTAAAGCATATAGACGCTGTGAATGCAACGATGTTTCGATGAACGATCGGTCTTAGCATACAATGAATCGTATGGCTTCGACATTAAGAAAGAATGATGAACGCGGGGTTCATGTAATGGATAATGAATGAGAGCGATTAAAACCTTGGGTGAAGGTTGAATAGAATTAAGAGACCAGCAACGTGAACGTTGAATACGTAAACGATCCTCGTGAATCGTATTCGCGTCGGGCAAACGTTCTAAGTATACATTGGTTGTGTGACTTAGACGTTGACAAAGATAGTAAGTAAGATAAGATTTATTAAGAAACTCGTAACGAACGGTAATAAGATTAATGAAAGTCTGAGTGTGAGTCGGATAGAGAATGTTAGAATGAAATGTAAGCGTTAAACACTTTATCCGACGTAAGGGTTGAGTGTACGCGAATATTAAATGGGCAGAACCTATACCCCATGTATGGTTTTACCGTAAGGTAATGAAGACCAATGATTAAACTTGTGAACGGTGAAGAACTGAATTAAAGACAATGACGTTGATCGTTATGAAGCCGAGTAATGATTCTAACGTGGATGACATTCCGAGTCGAATGAACCAAATGTTGTGAGATATGAATAAGGTAATGGTTAACGCTATGAACGCATAGTATTGATATTGAATAATTGTTTCGAGTATACATAAGATTGTATGACTTAGACGATAAAGAATGAATCCTGAGGTATGCCATTTAGTTGCCAGAAAGCCATATGGAATGAGAAATTGACTTAACAAACATTATAGTTTTAATGGTTCGGATAAGTTAAGATAAGTTTAGGTTGTGGTACGATCATAATTTTTGATGGTTGACATATGGGAGATGGGCTAAACAATTCCTTCAGAGATCGGAGGTATATACGAAACTGGCAACCGATCTAACTCAGTGTGAAAATAGTGTAGATGAGACGGGAACTTGTTTGTTGGTTGTTTGTGGGAAAGCACTTAGAGTACCATATGGGCTACTAGCAGAGACACGATGTGTGCTGAGTCCTAGAAGGGTTATAAGAAGAAGATAAGAATATAAATCATCAAAGATGATGATCATATGAGTAAGACATCTCCGTATGTCACGAAGCCATAAACCAGTAAAGAAAGTTGGTCGCGTAAACTTAGACTACAAGAACGTGAACCCTAAGAAGTAAAGATAAGTAAACCAATGCGTAAAGTTAAGTATATAACTAATTGGTATATGTTCTATTTCCTTATGTGCTATATAGGGATTGGGAATAAGCAGTTCAACATAAATTATAAGTTGTAGCTGTGCGTAAGGCAAGTTTCCTAACTTCATTCATATTTTAAATGAATGCTAGTTTCTTAAACTTTCTAAGATGTTGAACTTGAGAAGTTTTGTCTATGTGCAAATGTGTGATATTTGTACAAGATGGTAGAATGTATGAGGCCTTGTGCCACAATTTTAACACTTCGGTGTTTCTATGAGATGAATTGTTCTGTAATTAAACTGTTCACATGAGAATGTTCTATTTATACGTGAGCTGTTATTGATTAAGTTTGTGCTAATGATTCTAGCTAGAAAGGATGTGTATGAAAAAGAGTAGAAGAATGAAAGTATTTCAAAGTGAATGTGATAAATGTTTTAAAATAATAGGAATCAGAATTATTCCTATTAATGAAGCTGTTTCATAACCTTTGTTCGGTTATTGAAGTCTTATAAGAATGTTTAAATTATTGAAGTTGTTTATTTAACTGCTATGACTTGCTGAGCAATTGAATGCTCACACTTACTTTAAATAAAAATATTTTTAGTGAACGATGTTAGAAAGAATTTAAGGATCCCTTAAAGATCAAGTTGACCGGTATCCAAACGAAGTGCCATTCAGTATGTGAATGAGCGTGAAGATCACACTAATACTTGTAATGTAGAATAGTTTAATTAAACTATAGACTAGTTTAATAAACTATTATGTATCCTTGGTGGCGGATAAAAGTCACTCTTGTAAGATGTAAAGAATAATGTAATTATCATTATTTGAAATGAACGAGGTTATAAGGTATTAGAACCTAGGATTTGTGAATGTATGTTGTTATAATTAGCTATATAATGACGTATGTTTAGGAAGAAGTGGGATCATGGTGTATGGAGTCCGATGTGAAAATAGACCGGATTTCAGGGCGTTACAGTAATGTTTTTAGGGAAGCAAGAATGAGCAACAAGTTTTCCCGACAAGTAATATAATAGTAAGGGTAAAGTGTTATAAAGTTTGAATCTCAAAGGTATACCAGTAAATTATAGTTCAAGAATAACAAGAAGTATCAATAATTCTTAATAAGTGTCGCTATAGACTGAAGGATATCGATAAGATTCAAAGGTTTCATCATTTCAAGGTTCAATAAGAATGAACACTGAGCAGTCATTAGGGACTAAGATCTCTTGCTAGAATTAACAGTATTATACTAAAAATCCAATATAAACGAGTACAACATGTGATCAACCGAAAGTACCATATGTTATGCATAACATTTAAACATATTAGTATGTGCGCAAGTCGGTTCCCCGACAGTTATGTAATTTCCCCTTCAATGAGAGTTGTTCATCTCAATAGACTTATAAGATTCCGCACCAAGACAATTGGTTTGGATAGCTTTCTAACACATGATATTAGTCTAGCAGAATCAAATTTCTTAGACAACTTTTTATGAACAATAAGTTCAATTCTTGTAATATGAGTCAAGATATAAAATCAATTTTTGATTATGAATAATAATCATACGAATGTAGATATTTACTCAATGTAAGTATGTTTGAAATAACAATGATTCAAAGTTTCACACTAAGACATATGATCTTTATACTTGTATTCAATTATAAGAATGAAGTTAGGGAACTTGTAATAACGTATGAAGTTTAAGGTTAGAGACTTTCCTTTTGCGTTGATTACCACTTATAGAATAAAATCACCTCAATGAACTATATTATCCTATTTATGTACATATATGTATTCATTAGTCATACACACATTTGACATATATTTTAACATGCATTTATCACACATATTTCTATTCATGTATGTTATACACATTAAAACTCATAGATGTATAATCCACGTTGTTCTTACTTTCGAAAACCTTAGAAATATTTTAGCAAATTTTAGTCCCATATACTCATCTCAAATTTGTATACGTGAAATATTACATAAGTCACACATTCTAGTTTAAGTCATCTCATACATACATGTTAAGGAACTTTTAAGCTAGGTTTAGTCCTTTTTATTTACTTTCAACAATTGTTAATTTTACTCATAAATTTCCATCTTTCAAAGATAAGAGAGCTCATTATATCAACTACTAATGATAGTATTCATTAAACCACAAAACAATGCTAAAGAACCTCTTCTACGCATGCTTGCATGTATTAGATTTATTTATATGTAGCTAGTATAGCTCTCTACTTAGAAACTCATTTTAGTTTATCCATGCATAGTTTATAATGTGTCTAGCTAGATGTTCGAACATGTTGGTTATTTCTAGAGGCATAAAGTATCCTATTATAATTATTCAAAAGTTCACCATACAAGTCATAGAGTTTTCAACAAAGATTGGTTTTCAAACCTTTGAGTTTTCTTAAAAAGTCTCGCGTTAAACATACTAGGTACGCAAAGCATCTTGACAACATATTTATAAACATAATTAAGTTACATATACATGCTCAGAAAGTCAGAATTCAAAGGACACAAGATTTATCGAGTTTAGTTTTTGACTTTTAAATCTTTCCTCCAAAAGATTATAACTCATACCTCAAGCCCACTAAAACATCTTACAATATGTATTGATACATGTTTAAAGATTATTTATGTTCCTTAAGTTAAGTTAGGTTAGGTCAAATTAGAATTCCTTGTGTTGAGCAACAAAAACAGGAATCTAATTAACTGCCCAACCCTCGTCGGGGCGGACTTTAACACTACAGGAAGCTCGTCGGGGCTGCAATAAAGCCCATCGGTGCGGCAATAAAGCCCGCTGGGCGGCATTGCCCAGACTAGGCTATTGCTGTTCAGTTCTTAACACCCCTACTGCGAACCAATACTATAAATTCACATACAAACAACAAATTAAGGTTAGCCAATTGATTTAAACTCCATAAACTTACTACCCAACATCCGTAACATGATTCTAATAAATCAAATTACATAAACAACCAAATTCAATAATCAAATACCAAGTTTATGTTATTTTTTCAAAGTTTAACATATTTAGCAATCATCTTCACAATAGATTCGTTTCTTGACCAAATTAATCCATTCAACCTTTGTTATTTTCGTATTTATCCATATTAACAAGGTCTAGTAGTAATTTACAGATTACATCATGCTTCAACCATCAATTTTTTGACTCAAATAAGATGTATTATGATATTTCTAAGATTTCACCAAACTCATAATTCTAAGAACATGGTTTAAGAAATATATCTCTTGAAGCTAAATTGACACTCCTTGATCCTTAACTTCTTGTTTCTCCTAACTTCTCAACCACTCACTCACTAAAATTCTCAGAAAATTCAAATGTGAAGAATGAAGAAGAGGGTATCTATTTATAGAAGAACCATGGACCAAATATGGGTTTTGCTCCATGAATTAATCCCAAGGAAGAATGAAGAAACTAGTGGCTTATGGAGAGTTGGTGGAATATCAATTCATAATAACTATTTAGCTCACTCCCCTCTTCATCATTTGGAAGCTATGAGTTTGGAGAAGAAGAAGCATGCTACCCTTTTTGTATTTCATGTAAATGAAGAAATGACACACAATTTGGGACACTCCTTCCTAATACTCAGCCTTGCAAAACTAATACTAGCATACTTAGGTTTATTTGGTATTTTTCCACAAATGTGCATACATATACACCCACTCATATATTAAACACATAGAATTATTTAATCCATGTACATTGGTTTACTTCAAATAATATTTACATTAGACTAAAATATAATTTAGTTGAGTACCAATACCCCATTATTTTCCATATAACTTATTATTCTAATTCTAAATAAAAATTAAAATAAATGTTTAATAGTAAATATTTATTTATTCAAATATAATTTCTCTCATATGTTTAAAGTAAACATTTAATTGTTACTGTTATCATATAGTCTTATATAATAATTATTCGCATTCTAATGTCACTGTAACACCCCCAAATTCGGGTATCCGTTACCTCGAACCTGGTGCGTCATGATACTACCTTCATCTAAATATTAACAACTTTCATTCATAATTTAATGAATATGATTTAACTTTGATACTAAAACATATATTAATTCCTTTTTAGTTCCAGGATCAATGAATCGATCCCAAAATCTTCATAAGTCAATTTTTGATCTTGATCATTAACCATTCTTGTTTTTACATCATATTCGATGTTATACTTAATAAGATGCGGACTAATTAAAATAGTTCTGAATTCTTTATTCATTTCCCTAGATCTGAACTTTCATCTTTTACATATCTTTGAATCAAATTTATTCTATGCTTTGATTCATCAAAGTTATATTATAGAATTTACATCTCAATTCGATATTCTTTATATATCGAATTATACGACTTTACAACTCTACAAGAGTTAAACAACTATCAAGTATATCATCTAAAACCTAAAACATGGTTCAGAAGTATTTCAGGTAAACAAATCGATCTTCTTGTGATACTATTGAACTTTATCAATTAAATAGCACGTAACTTTACTGTGAGTCCTTAGCCTGCAAAAGTGGTTATTTACAAGGGTGAGCTCGACATCCCAGCAATTCTAACAATTTTTATGCATCACATAACACATATGATCATACTCAATTCATATAACCATAAGCTTTTAACTCATACGCATGCTACTTCACATAACAAGTATAGAGATTAACTTACAAAACATATCATAGTAGATTGACTTTCAATCTTATATGTATCTCATAGACATTTCCACATTTCATGGCATAACATAATTCATTTCATACATATCTCATATGTATTTCATATATAATTTATCAGTTAATATCATAGCATAAATTAATCAACAATTATCAATAGGAACTGAAAGACTTGCCTGGCTCGTAGATTATCAACTATGACTTAACTACTTATCATTATCAGTACTTCATGTATTCCTACATAATAATAATCATGGATTCATACCCATCAATTATAGTTTCCCTTACATTCTTAATGTAATAATAAATTTTATATTGTTTTATTTCACTTCTTCAATATACTCTTAGGATAGTTATGTTACTAGTCCATTCCACTCTCATGTTTAATCTTTGGAAACAATCTTATTTCTTCTTTTACAGTCTTTAAGGAATATATATATAGACATACTCTAAAGTCTAGGTAGTTACCAAATTATTCTTGACCACTCTGTAGCACAGCGTGACCGCGCTGATAATAAGCTTGGGAGTGGCGTGGCCACGCTACTCCCTACCAGAATCAGAATATTGATTTTCAAAGTTCCAGTGTCTAGTGAGCACACTAACATCCTTGAACACAATAATGACAGTTTTCAGAACAAATTTGGTTTCCCACATTTGTTAACGTTGAGGTTAACTTCTAAAACTTTAGTTTTTTTTTTGCATTTCTTGGCACGACTAGGATTAACATATTCAAAAGTTCATGGGCTGAGTTGAACTCCATCTTAGGTATTTACAATAGACTTTGAGATAAATTTGGAATCAATGATACAACTTCCTTTTCAAAACTCTTTAATCAAGACTAAATAGGTTCACTCAATAAGGGACTAGCTATGTTAACCGTTAAACCATATAAGGATGCCGAACAACCCTTAATACTCATGCTCATATGTATCAAACTCATCTACACATAATTAATACAGTCCCTCTTTTGAAAACATTCTTTAAAAGAAGATTGAATAGTCTAGACCACACAAGACTTATCATTTAAACGACATCTTCATTTCTCACGACAATTGAGTTAAACATTTTCAGAATTTCTAAGTTCATGCATTAAAATATCACTTAAGGATTATAATATGGTATAATTAACTCATTACAAGCTTTATAGTTACTATAATCATTTATGGAGGTAGTTTATACCTTCCCTAGGCTGAACAAATGAAAATTCCTCTTTGGGTATGTCTTCCATCTGGCACAACTGCGCCATAATTGTATTTGGCACCAACGCAGTTCCGTAGCAGTGCCAGAACGCTCAGTATCAGTGCTGCAACTAGACACCAGAAACAAATTCTTTAATTTTGACTTAAACTCTGTTTTATTCAAAACCTTCTAATTTCTTAAGTCTAGAGTCAAATTAGACAAACCTAGATGCTATAGATTCTATTAACTCAATACCAAACACACTTAAAATAATCCTGACAACATAAACCATTTTAACAACCAATCTAAATACTCAAATTTCTAAATTCATGCCAATTTTCATATTTTACACTCTTAGCGAAATCTTTCACTACGAGTTCGATTTTCATCCGTTTTAATTCATTCAACTTAAGTTCTTTTCATTTCTCGGAGGGCTAACATAATCCATCATTAATTTATACTTTATAGATTGACTTCACCACTAATTTTGACTCCAATTCAAACTAAAGCAATATATTACTACCAAAACCCAATCTCACTTCTTTAACATATTTTCATGAATTCAATTACTCTAAAATTGATTGTATATTCTATAAAATAGATTAGTCATACTCAAGAGTGCGGACATATAATTTGTACCCAATTCATCTACTCAAAATCTAATCATAGAGAAAGTATTTTGAGAGAATATAAACTAACAATTGGAATTAGTTTGCCTACCTCTTGATTTCTTCATAGCTTAGAATAAAATTCTTGCCAAACTCTCCTTCTTTTGATTTCATAGAATTTCCTTTTTAATTCTCATAGAGAACCTCTCCCTCTCTCTAATTGCAACTCATACAAATCTAAAAAATTTGTCTGAGCAGTGAAAAGTCTGCATTTATAGAGAAACTATGGACCAATTATTGGGTTTTGCCCCAAGAATTAAACTAACGGGAAAAATGAGAAGCCATCAGTTAAGAGAGAGTTGGTGGAAAGTGGTTACCAACTCCTTTCCCAGCCATTCTTATAGCAATGATTCATTTTTTTGTATATACGCAATAGAGGTGTCGACGTCGGGATTTTTATTTATCCCTTTTCTGTTCTTTTTCTTTGGTGTTCCTAATGTTATGTGAGATTTATTTGAAAAAACAACTAAAAAAGGTTCGACATGTATATGTCGACGATTTGACTATAAGAGTCGCCAGTTGGTATTTTTAACTGGTTGCACCAACGCAACCGAAAAAAGATTTGCACATTAACCCAATGATATGACACTGCTAAATGGGTTTGTGAAACTGAGATTCATTTGGGTTCGGGGGATTAATTATGTGGAGGGAAGGTGTTAGGCACCCCCTGACATCCGTGTTACCACAGTGACCGCCACTTTTCAAGAAATTATTATATGAATGTGTGTGTGTGTGTGTGTGTTTATGTGGGTCAATGTGCTGTTATTTGGAAGTAGTGTGAGGCCTCGTTCGCACCTATATACAAAGGGTTTGAATTTGTATGAAAAATTCAGTTTTAAACAATATATAGCAATGAGGTTTTGTAAAAGAGGTTTTTCAACCATGTGCTCAATAGTAATTGAGACCTTTGATACTTCCATTTTATTATTAAATGTTCGGCTTGGTTGCTTTTATTTTTAAGATGCGAAGAATCTTCGAGAAGATAATATATAGCAGTGCCGAACTCCTCATGCGCATGAAAGCCATCTAAGAAAATTCAAACACCGTGAATAATTTACAAGATGCTTGCAGCTGAAAAAATATCCATCACGGGAATCGAATCTATATTCAGTGGACTGAATCTGTGATCACATGATTCCTAGACTCACATGATGTCGTAGTTTATATGAAAGCAATAAGTAGTTATGTAAAGTCCCCGAATCCGGATACTTGAAACCCGAACTCAGTACTTCACGATACCATTTCTATGAGCGGAATAATACTAATAATAATAACAATAATATAGATTTATCAAATTAATTTACATATTATCAGAGTTTAGTTCCCAAGTACGAAACCTTTAAACATTCGTTACATGATAATGATAATAGTATTTATCATCCTTATCATAAAGTTAGACTATTACATAGAATAGCTTAAACATTCATTCAGCAACTTTCCCTTTCCCCTTGTTCTTGGCAGATCCTTCGGTTTGTTCACACTTAGCTGAAAACATTTAAATTAAGCAAGAATGAGCATTTGAGTGCCCAGCAAGTAATATCAACAATATCAGTTAGCTGAAAGGATTAAATGTTTTCTTTGAACGAAACTTCTACAACGGATCAATAGTTGTGAAGTAAACTGGACCAATAATCAATAACATGTCATTTAAATTTCAAATTTTTTGAAACTAAATATGCATATAAATGATGATCATTTGACAGACTATGAACATTGTTTTATATTTTTGAAAAGGTTTAAACAGAACTTCATCTGTAAACCGTCATTACTTATGGGCACGGGGGTGATCAGCCCGTTATGCCCTGTATTGATCAATACTACATTCTAGAACGATATTATCGTTCATCCTTTGTCCGCCGTAGCGCATAAAAATTTCCCATGATTGGGATGTTCATAACAGTCTTGAATCCATACCAAAGCAATTCGGTTGGATAATTTTATCTTGTTCAACAACAATTTTAAATATATATGTCTAGCTGGATCAAATAGCTTAGACAACCTTTATTTCAAAGTATACATACTAAGAAATTATAAGTATGTATCAACATGTGATAAAATATAATGATTATCCAAGTGGGGACACTTGTATAACCATATTATAGAAATTATCGAACAGAATAAATAACTTGATCACTATTAACAGAATAAAGGAAATTGTACAACAATTATTGTTTAATAGCTTACTTATACAGATTCATTGCATAAGTATATACAAAGGTTGAAATATTTGAACAATTGAAATGAATAGTTTAGATACTATCTTACGCATGTCCTTAGCATAAAGTAAATGCAAAGGTTTAGATACTTGCCTTGTCTGCTGCTTACACAACTTAGATATATCTTTTCTATCAAGTCCTATCATTAAATAAATCATTGTCTGATTAGAATAATATATCATATCATATAATACTGCTTATTGCAGTCAGCACATTCCTAATCACATTGTCACATAATTTTAACACCATTGAATCACAAATAATTCACTTATCAAGTCAATCTATTTAAATCCAGATCAATTTCTGAAATATGTCGGTCTACCGACAACTTTATCGGGTAATTATCGAGTCTATGACTCTATACAGTTATACAATATCCATTTGGATAACTTAAACACCCGCCGCACTATTTTTCATGGCCTTGTAATAATTTTTAAACAATTATTACCATTTATCATAATTTTGAAATATCAGAATCATTATTAAATGATTTAAATAATAAACAATTCTATTATCATTAATATTTAATTAATAATAAACTATTAATGAAACCATTGCCAAAATATTAAGTTATTTAAAATAACTTAAACTATTTTAAAACATTTATATTACCTTTAAATGATTTTTAAAACATTTAAAATCATTATTAAATAATTACCATTAATATTTAAATATTAATGAACTATTTATCTAAATATTAAAAGTCATTAATTATAACTTAAAATACTTTTAATTCATTTTTATCCCTTTCAAATAATTTTTTTTAAATTAATAAAATCATTTTAGAACTATTTATTTAATATAATTATTAAATAAATTTAATATCATTAATCAATAAATATCATTAATATTAAATTATTAATGAAATTATTCTTTTAAATATTAAAAGTTATTTTTATAACTTAAAATATTTTTAAACACTTTATTTTCATTTAAAATGATTTTTAAAATAATAAAATCAATTTAAACTAATTTATTTAATATAATTAAATAATTTTTAATATCATTATTAATCATTAATTAATGAAATTAACCATTAAATATTAAAAGTTATATTTTATAACTTAAAATATTCTTAAATACCTTATTATTATTTAAAATGATTTTTAATATAATAAAATCATTTTTAATTTATTTATTTAATTCATTTACTAAATAACTTAACTATCATTAATATTAATTTATTAATGAAAATTATAATAAAATATTAAAAGTCATTGTAGATAACTTAAAATATTTTCATATATCATAATATAATTTTTAATGATTTTTCATGTATTTAAATCATTTTTAAATAATTTATTTAATATTATAATTAAATAAATTAAATACTTTTAATATTCCAAAAATATTAAATATTTATGAAATATATTTAAAATAATTAAAATATAATTTTTAGAATTTAAAATAATTTTTAATAATTTATTTTGTATTTTTAATAATTAAAAACCCTTTTATCAATTTTTTATTAATTTTGGAAATTATAAATAAAATCGTAAGCTAAGGGCTATAGCGACACTTTACTGTCGCTATAGGTGTTCTTGAGTCTTCAAGAACATTCATAACCCGGGCCCAACTTACTACTTTGACTAAGCACAGGCCAGGATCATGATGTTTGAGGTATGCTTTTGTACAGATTATGTAGTATACATGCAACACTACACCATTCAACAAGAAATATGATCAAATAACATCACAATCCAAGAAGATATAATGCCTCAAAGTGGTCGTTGACATGTTCTTCATTTCTGGGTTTCCTAGAAATGAAGAACAGTTCCTGATGGCTACTTTGGGCTTCCACAACTTGCAGATCGCGAGATATTTTTGTGATATAATGCGTGAAGTGTGTAGCCAACATGTAAGACAATATATTTATCCCAAAACATTAACTAAATAACAACACAATCGACAGATCTAGACCGGTCAAACCTTGTCAGACGTCATGATCATGCGTTTTCTGGGTTACCCAGAAAATGCATTTCATTAACGTCCGGCCTAGTTTGACCGCCCACTGAGATCCACCTGATCTATATATTAGTAATATAGTGCAATAATATTGTAGTCCAAACAACAGACTATATCATAGATACATAGATCATTACATAAAATCATAACACAGTCAGATCTAAGGCCACGAAGAGCTTGTCAGAGCCTTCTGGGCATGATCGGTTTTTCAGAATTGAAAGTCATGAGTCATCAATGAGGTTTGACCACCCATAACTTTCATTCTGAGCACGATCTAAGCTAGCTAAAAGTTCCAGATTACAGGGAACATAACAGGCTACAAGATTCAAGCTTTAATCAACAAAAACAGTTAACATACAAAGATTAAAGAGGCTCGACATTTGCTTGTCGTCAATGACAACAAAAATTTTCAGATTTTTCAAAACTCAAATCAAGATTTTGATGATATGGATCTATCTAAAACCAACCCAGATCGTCATAATAACTTATAAACAACATGTTTTAACAATAATTTCTAACATCTAACAACAAAATTTTGGACAGATTCAAGCTAAGGTTTTTATACCTTTGATGTCCAAATTCTGATTTTGTGTTGCTGATTTGGTATGGTTGATCGTGGGGCTTGTTTCTTGACTGATTTTAGGAGAGAATTTCGTAGGTTTTAAGTTGAGAGAGATAAGTGGAGTGTTATTGCAAAAATAAGTGGGCAAATGAGATTTTCTCTCTCCAATACTATATATATAATGTGTTGGATGCATGTATGCTGAGATTTGTAGCTGGTTGCTGAGATTGTATGTCACCATTTGTCAACATAGTTGGTTACCAACTCCAACCTATTGTCAAAACCTACTAATTTAGCCAAGATAATACACTTAGGGGCAAAATGGTCATTTGGCATGACAAATTAATGGCATTTTGGGTAATTGCCAAACCCTTAGGGTTAGGGTTTGGTTTAGGGTTTGAGCCAATTTTAGCAAAAGTCTAGGATTCCAAATTTAGGATTTAACAATTATGGTTTATTACAAAAATAATACTATAAAATAACTAAATTTTTGTTTACGAAATTTGACAATTTAGGTTTGTTAATTAGATTAATTTTCTAATTACTTTATACAAACAACATTAGGGTTTAGATCATATAATTATCATTGACTTTTGCTAATTTAGCAATTAGGGTTTATTCTTTTGGTAATTAGGGTTACCAAATTACTATTAGGTTTTTAATTACTAAATTAGGGTTTTAGTTTAGTAATTAGGGTTTAACAATTTAGGGTTTCTAAATTTAATAATTATAACCACAATATTTGTTAATTGATCACATTATCGATACCCACCAACAATCTCAAACTCTAATTTCAAATTAGGGTTACTAATTATAGCAATTAGGGTTTCGCGACAAAATTAGGGTTTTAATCATTATGGTTTTAAATCACTAATTAGGTTTATTTATTAAGTGATATAAAACATATTATACGTGACCTTTAATCACAGTAACACAATTCTTGACAAATCAAACCTCCGGTCTAGGTTTCCGGATTAGGGTTTATTAAAAATTCAGATATAATTAGGGTTTTAATTTAATAATTAGGGTTTCCTAATTAGCATATCCTGAAGTAACACATAACATATATCATATAACCCAGATATTTAACAGTCGTAAGTTTCCCATTTTAATTGATAAACAGAGTTAAATCAATTAATGCTAGGGTTTGGTCAATATACCATAATTGACCAACCATCAACAGTACAATTTTTACAGTACATTATTATAGCACTGAAAAATCAAAATATTATAATATTATAATATTATTATCATTCCTTGATCAAAACCCAAAATTAGGGTTTGGATTCCATATCTGATTTATCTGTTATCATTAAGTTAAAATAATTAACTTAATATCCCGAACAAATTTATATAATGAAATAATTATTATAATTATTCTAAAATCATTTCATATATTATTTGAATAATATAAACATATAATTTCATGGAAAATAATTAATAAAATATTTCTAATATAGAATTAATTACTATAAAAATATCATTTATAATAACCAATATTTCTAAAATAAAATTATTTACAATTAATAATGTAATACTTAAATTTTATTTATCAAACATATAATTATAATTACACAAGACCTTGGCACATATCATTCATATTTATTTTTAATAAAAAAAAAAAAATTATACATAAAATTTATGATTTATTTATATAGAAAATATCGGGTTGTCACAAGTTATATATATAAATTTGTCATATATATATATATATATATATATATATATATATATATATATATATATATATATACATACATGATCAACCACCACGATGCACCTCCATAGGGGATCAAAAATTTAAATATATAAAAGAGCTAAATATATATATAAAGACATGATCAACCACCACGAAGCACCTCTATGTGAGCTTACAACTGTTTAAAATGAGAAACCACTCAATATAGGGTGTGTACAGAGCAAATTTAACATGGCTTCCTCGCCTTTTTTCTCTTGAATATGGCCACCCCAAGACCTCTATTTATAGAGGGGGACCAGATGTGTACTGCAGCAATGGCAGATGCACTGCTGGCTACCCATGAGTCCCACCGTCTCAAGACGTGCATCGCCAGATAATGTGATGTCTGCTCGAACTTGCAGAACTTCAATCCGAGCATCCGATTGAGGTGTATAAGACCTGTTTCGGACCGCCATTGTCGAGAGCTACGCAATGACATGGGCTTAGAGGTTGTACGAAATCAGGAACATGGAACCATATCCTATCTCTTCAAGCTTTAAATTTTATCTGGTGTTCTGCCTTACGTAGTAGTCACTCGGGATTGCAACTCCTTGGTTCTTGTGGGACATTGTTGTGTAGAATGTATGTTGACTGTTATTTGTTGAGACGGCACCATGTGGGGTTGAGGTGGCAATTTGACGATTTTGCCCTTTACCGGGGTTATCTCTGGTTTTTACTGATAAAGCAGACGTTGCTCAGGGTTATCTCTGAGACTGGGCTGCTGCAAGTGTTGAATATCCTCAGGTTTGTCTCTAAGGTGTGCCTGTCCTCCCGGGGTTATCTCCGAGTTTGTGAATTGAGTGCCTCGGTGTGTGTCCCGAGGTTAAAGCTGACTGCATGGGTTGAAACAAGCATCTCCGGGGTTATCTCCGGAATTGCAACTGTATTCCTTGGGTTTATCTCCAATGTTGACATTGTCTTTCCCGGTGTTGTTTTCGGGACTGAGACTAAAAATCTTGGGGTTATCTCCAAGATGAATCGGCCTTCTCTGGTGGAATTTCTGGTATTTGCACTGCTATCCTCGGGGTTATCTCCAAGGTGGGAAAATGATACTCCCGATGTGTTTTATGGGATTAAAACTGAACTTCTGGTGGTATTTCTGGGATTAAGTTGAGCTGTCTTCCAGGGTTATCTCTGAAAGAAGTTTCTATACTTCCTGCAATGTTAGTAACAAGTAGGCAGAAAATTTCTAGTGTCTACAGATGTCCCTCTTTATCATATTCATGCAATACAATGGCATGGATAGGATAAAGAATACTAGACACTTAAAATGCAATAATATGATTATGATGTAATGCATAACAACATGATGCAAATGTATGTGGTTTGTTGGATTGTTCTCCAACATGATGGGATAATTGCTAGCTCCCTATTGCTTCTACCGGGGGAGCACTATATAAGCAGTCTGATGAATTGTCATGGATGTGTGATCCACAGCTACCAGGAATCTCTAAGATTGTTGACGTTGGGGTTATCACCAAAGTCTTGAATCCTTGATATAGACTTTATCCTGAAGATGTATCTCTCATGTACAAGAGATTCTGTAGGGATAGAGCTTTGTCTGTTGAGGACGTGTATAACATATTCCATCATCTGTTCTCCCTAATGAGGATGTTCTTCCCTTGTTTGTATCGTCAGGTCTTTCTGCGGCTCTGTTTGAGTTACTGCCAACAATCGGTGTTGTCAAGGTTGCGTGACTTTCATTGACATGTGTATCAACGGATGAGATCCCTACTAGGGATAATGTCAAGGCTACTTGACCTTCATTGACGTGTACATCAACGGTTGAAAGTGCGTGACACCCCCGTCGGGGACGCGCTTTAGGGCTACAACCCTAAACTGACGGCATCTGTGAGACCCAAGATTTTATTAATAAATATTTAATTTTCTCGAAATAATTTTTTGAATATTATGGTGTGGATTTGATATAATGTTATAGTTGTGGGTAGTATTTATAAATTTTGCAAAGTATGCAAGTTATCATATTATATTCGATTGGTCGGGGAATATTCATTTTATCAGGGAATATTCGTACAACGACACAATCATTGGTGGACCCCGCAATAGAATTATTGTCGGATTGAGAAAATGAGGAAATATTTTATGAAAATAACGGCAGAAGTTTTACCGTTAATACTATTCAACTACTCGGTAGTAAAGTATGCGATGAATACGCGTGGTTGCATAATAATTTTACAGTATTGATTATTGATGCTTACGTGATAAGTCACTTAGTTTTGTTTTATTGGTATTATTAATGTAATAAACCAGAAAAGCTTTTTATATAAAAAATGAATACTTTTATAAAGTTATTCTATAAATAGAATATATTATATTCTATTATGCATAGTGTTTTGCATAGTAAAATCTTTTTATATAAAATGTAATACTTTTTATAAAGTTATTCTATAAATAGAATATATTATATTTTATTATGCATAGTGTTGCATAGTATTTTGCATAGTAAAATCTTTTTATATAAAACAAAATACTTTTATAAAGTTATTCATTTTATTAGATTATAAATAAAAAATATTATATTTTATTTAAAAGATTTTTCTTTAAATATGGACCGTCCGATTAAAAGTAAATCAATCTGGACCGTTCATGAATTAGTTATTATGCAGTCCATTCTTCTATAAATAGAAGCTCATTCCTTCATTATTTCTTACGAATTCACTGAAACTCTAGAGAGAGAAACTATAGAGAGAATTCTTCTTCTATAATCTTGAGCGTATTTCTTTAGAGTTTAAGAAAATTTTGAGCGTAGAAGATAGTGCAAGTTTTCTTCAAATATATCCTCACCCTACTAGTCAGAATACTCTTTTTTCAAAGGTAAGGGATATTATTTGTTGTACTTGTAAGGGGTATTATTTCTTTTGTATTCATGAAGAGAACTTCTATTATTCCATTCTTTATATTCTGTTGGAATAACTTGTATACGCGGACTACCCTATACTTGGTGAAATTCTTCTGTTATTCTATTCTTTGTTATTATGTTGGAATAACCTGTCTATGCGAAGTACCGCATACATGGTCAAATTCTTCTATTATTCCATTTTTTATTATTCTGTCAGAATATCCTGTCTGTGCGTTTACGCCGGACCTGGTTCCATTATTTATTATTCTGTTGGAATATCCTGTCTATGCGTTTATGCCAAACCTGGTTCCATTCTTTATTATTCTATCAGAATATCCCTTCTGTGCGTTTACGCCTGACCTGATTCCATTCTTTATTATTCTGTTGGAATATCCTGTCTGTGCATTACGCATGACCTGGTTCCATTATTTATTATTCTGTTGGGAATAACATGTCAGTGCGATCTATCGCATGCATGGTGATTTCTTTTGTTATTCCATTCTTTATTATTCTGTTGGAATAACCTGTCTATGTGAAATATCACATGCATGGTGAATGATCCTTTGTATTCCTTCCTTATTAAATTATGCAAATGATCTGTCTAAGTGGATTACTGCATGGCAGAAAAAAATCCATTTGCAGTTTCATATATTCTATTATACTCAGTTGGTTAAAGTTTTGGCTTCTATACTCCGTGAAATTAGTGGAATATCCTTGATATTTGCGCTTCATCCAGTATCTTTTCATGGAAATATTCTTCTGAGCATTCTTGAATTTTACTCTACAAAGAAGTATCATGTTGACAGTTTGGACGTTATTGGTTCCTGGATAAATTAATTCTTGAACTTGTTTTATTGAATTATTATGTCATTGTCATCATCCTCATGTTTATATTATGTTGAAAGTCATATGTGGCCTGTAGTGCATAGATGGACTTGGTATGATTATGACCAGGGATTATTCGGTATAATCATGACCGCAATATTACAAATGATGTGGAAAAAGTCCTCATTGGCCCGTAATGCTGTAGAGCCCCCAAATCTGGGTCCTAAACACCGCGAATCTGGTGCACTATTTCTCGAACTATTTGCGGAAGATATAAACATAAATTGTTTATACATTAAAATTTCTTTAATCATTTTAAAATTTCCTTTGACGATGAAATTTCTGTTGCTGTGACTGATTCAATCAGTGTTAGTACTCTAAAAATGTCTCGTATTGCTTTGACTGACGGTCAATTTGTCCGTATTACTTTTGATACTCCTATTCCTTCTATATCGATTCCATCTTCCCCTATTCTGTAACCTACTCAGTCTCCTTCTGAGATTGTTAACATGTTGAAAGTCATTATTGGTAATCAAGAAAAAATTCAACTTGAGATGTCTGGTCTCAACAATCGTATGTTTATGTTGGAGAAAGGCAAACTGCCTTTGGGTGCGCCTTAGATTAACAAAATTTATCAAATCATTGAGGATGTGTTTATTGACTTACAAGCAAGGTTTGATTTGCAAACCACTGCTTTAGCAGTAGTCAAGAAACGGAGACTCAACCGGAATGATTGTCAATTGAGTCAGGAGATCAAATTTCTTAGCAATCAGGCTGGCGAGTTGGCTGAGTTCATGGCTCTGTGTTTCAATGGCGTAGGCTCGAAGTTACGTATGTAGCATAGGAATTCTTCTATTACAAAATGGGTTCATTGTAACTGGCTAGCTGAGTATATAGGTGATTTTCTTAATGTACGGATGCCAGATACAACTTTTATTCCCCGTCCTCCATAATTTATTGTTGATCTTTCCCTTGCTGAAAAGATTCACCATGCCAATCATCGTCCTTACCTCACAAAGAGGGCTGCTCAGCGCGCAACAGTGGTAGATCTTGACTGATGGCATTATTTCCCTTTTTGTTTGATGACAAAGGGGGAGAAGTTTTAAAATTATTGTTTTTTGGGTTTTGGTAGACTGAAAAGACTTATTATTATGTTGGTTTTTGGTTTGGTGCTTCACAGACTTATTATTTTGAATGATATCTAATATGTTAGCAGTTAATATTTGGTGTATGTTGAACTAACATGACTGCAGGTAATAGGTTGTTTAAAATTTCAAGATACACTGAAAATTGGATATCTGTTAGATTAATATTATGTTGAGTTTCCTGAAATGATTATATTGAATTGCATGGATTTAGGGGGAGCTAATTATATTGTATGCATGGTTTTAGGGGTGATGGGAATTAAATTTTTTGGTTGTCATCATCAAAAAAGGGGAGAATGTTGACTTAGTCATATTCCAATTCTTGAGTTTTGATGATGAATTGTTAATATACTAAATTGTTTCATGGCATTTCAGGTATACGATGATAAAGAACATTGGTGGGATTTTTAAGTGGTTGAAAAAGTTTTTCTTTACTAGGAAAACCAAGTGTAAGGTCAATTGCATAATAATTGATTTGTCATTTAAAGGCTTTAGGATATATCATTGGCATTTGATCTTATATGTCTTAAATGAAAAGTTTTGAAAAATGTTTTTCCTAATATTAAAATAAATACTTGAGATTAGATTAAATATATGTTATCAAGTACAAAGATTTTTAAAGCATTATTTTAAAATGTTACTTGATATATGTTACATGTGTATATCTTTATATTTTATTACTTGATATATGTTTCGAATGCATGCTATTATAAATTGGTATTGGATATCCTTGGGTTATATTCTGAATTCAGTTGTCTGCATACACGTGGATTAAGTGTGCATGCCTAGAAGCTAAAAAGTATCTACACATCTGTTATGATATGATGAGTGTGTGTGGTTTTAAAGTAAAAGTAATTATGGATATCCTTGGAACAATAAGATCTTGATTAATTGGAAAAGTCTTTTGATGTTACACACCACTTTTTGTGTTACATGCCACTTTATGAGATAAGAGAGATAAAGTCAAATTTGTTATCTAAGTTGGTTATCTTTTAAAGGGTCTTAATATTTATCCCAACAGTATAGGATTGATGTAACGCGCCGAAATCCGGTCTATCTTCATACCCAAATTTCGTACGTTACGGTCCCACTTCTTTCCAAACATACATCATTATATAGTGAAATATAGCAACATACATTCTCAATTCCCAGGTTCTAATACCTTATAACCTTGTTCATTACAAATAATGATAATTACATTATACTTTACATCTTACACGAGTGACTTTCATCCGCCACCAAGGACACATAATAGTTCATTACACTAATCTATAGTTTAATTTTATCATTCTACATTATAAGTCTTCACTTGATCTTCACGCTCATTCATCTAATGAATGACACTTCATCCAGATACCAATCAGCTTGATCTTTACGGGATCCTTAGGTTCTTCTACTCGTACGCTAAAAATGTTTTTTATTTAAAGCAAGTGTGAGCATTCAATTGCTCAACAAGTCATAGCAGTTGAACAAACAACTTTAAGAATTCAAACATTCCTTTAGAACTTCGATAATCGAACAAAGGTTATGAAGCAGCTTGAATAATAAGAATAATCTCGATTCCTATAATTTTAAAACATTAGTCACATTCACTTTGAAATACTTCCATTCCTCTACCTTTTTCCATACACATTTTGTCTGGCTAGAATCATTAGCACAGACTTAACAATAACGGTTCATATATAAACAAAACATTTTCATATTGAATAGTTCAATCACAGAACAGTTCATCTCATAGAAACACTGAAGTGTTCAAATTGTGGCACAAGGCCTCATACGTTCTACCACCTTGTACAGATATTGCACATTCGCACATAGACATAACTTCTCAAGTTCAACATATGAGAAGTTTAAGAAACTAACATTCATCTCAAATATGAATGAAGTTAGGAAACTTGCCTTACGCACAGCTATAGCTTACACTGAACTGCTCATTCCAATCCCTCTAAAACACATAAGGAAATAACATATACATCAATTAGTCATATACTTGACTTATGCATTGGTTTACTTAACTTTACTTCTTAGGGTTCACGTTCTATCAACCTAAGTTTACGCGACCAACTTTAATTATCGGTTTATGGCTTCATGATATACGGAGATGTCTTACTCAATACGTTCATCATCTTTGATGATTTGCAGTCTTATCTTCTTCTTATAACTTCTCTAGAACTCAACACATATCGTGTCTCTACTAGTAGTCCATATGGTACTCTGAGTGGTTTCCCAGAAACAACCAACAAACAAGTTCCCGTCTCATCTACACTGTCTTTCACAGTGAGTTAGATCGGTTGCCAGTTTCGTATATACCTTCGCTCTCTGAAGAAATTGTTTAGCCCTGCTCCCATATGTCAACCATTAAATATTACGATTACACCACAACCTAAACTTATCTTAACTTATGCAAACCATTAAACTATAATGTTCGTTAAGTCAATTTCTTATTCCTTATGGCTTTCTGATAATTAAATGGCATACCTCAGGATTCTTTCTTATCGTCTAAGTCATACAGTCTTTTGTATACTCAGAAAGATCATTCGGGTTAATTATTAACTCGGCTTCTTTATGTTAACATCATTGTCTTTAATTCAGTTCTTCACCGTTCACATGATTAATCATTGGTCTTCATTACCTTACGGTTAAACCATACACGGAGTGTAGGTTCTGCCCATTTAATATTCGCGTAAACTCAACCTTCACGTCGGTTAAATTGTTTAACGCTTATATTTCATTCTAACATTCTCTATCCGACTCACATTCGACTTTCGTTAATCTTCATACCGTTCATTACGGATTTCTTGATAAATCATATCTTACTTACTATTTTCGTTATCCAGTACATGAACCCCACGTTCATTACTCATTCTTAATGTTGAAGCCATACCGTTCGTTGTATGCTAAGACCGATTGTTCATCGCAACAATGTTGCGTTTTACATTTTTTATCTTTTAATCTCGATTAATTTTTTCGTTCAACCTTCATTAAAGGTTTAATTCACTTTTTTAAGTGTTACATTCGATGAACTACATGTTAATTAGCTTTTGTTACACTTTCCCAAAGATTTGAGCTATTAAAAGCTCATCACTGGACCTTTCGCTGCCACAAGCAAAGCAGCCGCCAATTTCCATCTCTATCTTCGTACTGCAATACTACTATATGATTCTTGAATACCAGTCAAGGCCATGGCAAGACCACCCTCTGTGTTATTGCTCACACTACGAGGCGAGTTTCCAGTGTCCAACTCCCGATGCAGCTGGCATGCACATTACTTATAAAGCAGCATGGTCAAGGGCCATGACGCCAAGCCCTAACTCTTGAAATTTTCTCTAAGTGTTTAATTATTTTGAGATAATTACTTCCCGATCCCATAACTTATTTGTTATAACTCAGAACGAGGTCGTTCCAAAGCCATTCTTTTCTTATATTACGTACTTCAATCCCCCATGGATAGAACTTCGTTCTAAATCTGTTAACATTCCATTTGATTGGATTAATCTTCATCCTTCGTTCATTTTATGTTTTTAACGCTCTTCGTTCGTTCGTCCGTAATTCGGCCATCCGAACTTGGAACTCGTTCCTCGTTCATTCTTGAGTCCACGACTCATGTTTTCTATGTTCTCTTACTTTCTTATGAAACCCTACACCTTCGAGTTCATTTACACACTTTCTAATTCTCTTTCCTCTTTTACAACATTTTTTCCATAACTTCATTATAGCTAAGCTTAATCCATTCTTCATGAACGTTTCTACCTTTCCTAACCAAGAAATAAGCAACTAACTTATACGCGATGGTTTTAAACTTGTCCATCAACAACAATTATACTACGATGGTTTTAAAATTGTCCATCAACAACGTTCTTCGTTCATTCTTCATTTTTAATCGATATTTTGATTACAATTTTCACTTTTTCTTAGAATTTGATGTTATAAAACACCATTCCTTACTAATTTCATCGAATCATTCATATGATTCATTCGGATTGCTCAAATTCATTACGAATCTTATACTTCCTTAAGAAATTTATAAAATAAACTTATAATTCTTATTTCTTCATTTTCTCATAATTATAACCATATAAAATCATTCCTAACATCGTTTACTTCTTATTCTCATTAAGTTATGTTGTAAACATATAAAACTTAAAGAAAATATAACTTAGAAGTTAAGTTTTAAATACATTCTTCCTTAATTTTCTTCCTTTAGACAAAGTCGGCGATTCGCTAGCTATTCTATTTCAGGATCAACTCTGATCCGAACATTCATGCTCATTCTCTTCCTTCTTCTTATTCTGCAAGCTATCAAGCTTTCTCTCTCTTTCAAAGTGTTGGTTGATTTTCAAAAAAGTCAACTAACACTTTCCTTATATAGATTTTCAAAGCTAGGGGCAAAATAGTCATTTTGCCCCTAAATTACTATTCACACCTCCTTACTCCACCTCTTTACTATTCACGAAGCTTCCCTTGTAAGCTTCGTGCTTCCGTCTTGCGAAATTCGTCCGACTGTTTTAAAAACTGCAATTCTCGTAATCCAAATATTTTTGGATATTTTGTCTTTCCTTTATCGATTAACTTATACATATTCTTCGGATCTCTGAAAAATTGAAAAACACTTTTTGACATTAAGCATTCTTACTCGTTCAGTCTAGCTCGTAGCCAGAATTCTCTCGTATTATAATCATCCTAGGTTCTAGAACGATTAATAAACACATAGCACAGAATATTATTAAAAAAAATCCTTTTATTAATAAATAATTCTTTAAACTTAAATTCTGGACAATCTGATTTTCTGGGTTGTCACATTCTTCCTCCCTTATAAAAATTCCATCCTCGGAATTTCTTAAAATCACACCCATACTCGGGTTATCACATTCACCCCTTCTTCAGAGAATATCATCCTTGAAATTTTAACCTACCATTCTTCTCAACTTCTCTTCAAAGAAGTTCTTATCTTTCAAACATTCCCTCGCCTTCATAATTTATCAAGAATTATGAAATAGAATGAACAACGAGGAACATAAGAATTCCTTTAAAATATTTCATACCTTTGCTGATGGATCAAATTGACCATGAACTCTTACTAGGTTTAACAGCATGACGCCATAACCCTTCTTTCCCGGTCAGTTTACAATCACCCAGAAGGTAAACTACCTCTTTCATACGTAGGTGATCAACCCATTGTATAACCCCATTTCGTGGTGTGTTCACCTCAGACTTAATCATTAGATTCCACACCAGCACAATTTGGTTCAGCATAACTCTTAAAAGAAAGCTCGATTTTCTTATGACATGACATACCATTTGTCTTAGCCAAATCAAATTGCTTCGACCATACCAATAAATTGGACATCAACTTGAAACATTCGTCTAGTCAAATCAATTGACATCGACTACTTCTTTAAATTCTTTTACAATACATCAAAACATTTTATGACTTCATGATACTATACTTTTCATAGTACGTTGAGGAATTCGTCATTTTATGGCTTCATCATTATACACCATACCATAGTGGGTTGTTGATCATAAGATCACATCCAACACTAGGTTCAATTGCATTAATAACTCCATCCTTTTACCATCCTCACATCAAAAGCACTGATGATATAAAATTCATTTTGATATTTTAAATCAATTTTTGTCTAGCCGAAATAATTAGCATAGACATGTAAAGAATAGTTCTTTGTAAAATCCATTGGTTCCAGAAGTTTAACAAATTCTTTCATTTTCAAAATGTGCACACATAAGCACGATTTCAATAAACTTCGAAACCTAGCATAGCTAGATGACTTGGAATATCATATTTCTCAATCTTCATTCATTGTCTTACTTGTTATAATAATTAATCTTCTCTAGCACCTTTAATGCTAAGTCTATTGAAAATAACCCATTTTCAGTCTAAACATTTATATACCTTAGTATAGTCCGTTAACTTACCACACATTATGAGTTCAGGAACTTTCCACAATAATTTAAATTTAAGAACTTATCCCAGTCAGACTATAGGCGTCCATTCGCTGAGAAGTTCAAAAACATATCATATTATTATGAGTCGCGAACTTACCATAAGTATGGGTTTCAAGAACTCGCACCTAATCTTAACATTCTCTACCTATTGTGACACCCCCAAATCTGGGTTACATGACCCCCGAGTTGGTGCTCACGATCAACAATATAATTAACATCTAACTACCCATTCATTTATAAATAGTAATACATATCTCATTAACATATATTGTTAATACATTCGTCCTAGGTTATCTAACCTTAACATTACAAACATACCCTTTAGATATACAAAAAGGGTTTACAAATACAAGATAATAATAATGTTCAATACAACTACTCCAGCACTATGTCTTTATCCTTGTCCTTCTTATCCCCACTGGCCTCTTCGTTCCTAGCTGAAATATTTTATTTAGCAAGGGTGAGTAACAAATTTTCCCTGCAAGTTAAGACATACAATGAATGTATAAGAATCAAGAATAACAGACTATTTATTTTGATAGAATGACACCAAAGTTTGGGGAACTTTAAATTAGCTAAACAAATCGTTAATTACTAACAAGTCTTCTCGCAACCTATGCTACCTAATAATTTGATAATGAAAAAGTACAACGCTTTCAATGTTTATACGATAGTCAATTGAATAACAAGATGGAAATATTCTTCAGAGTTTATGCTGAGTAATCCCTAAGGATCCTGAACTTCTATTCTCGAGTAACTATCAAATATTTACTTTGATATACCCAGGTGTATCAGATAACCATAAAGATTAAGTCATACCCCTCTGCAAGTACTTAGAGCGGCCAACTCCTTGTACCCTATATTATACATAATACTTATAAGCGCGCAAAGGCCGAATATACAACCAACAATGTTCCCTTTGTATAAAAGGTTGTTTTTCTCAGTCTTAAAATAAGAATTTGATTCAACAACGAAATACAATGATTTTAATATCTAATCACTTCTCTTCTATTCTCTTCTCAAACTTATCAAGTTTATTTTCACGATCTAGCCGAAACAATTGGCATCGATCTATCAATAATAATTGAATTCCCTTATCTTCTCTTCTCTTCTCGAACCTATCAAGTTCTAACAAATGTTTATCTAACCAGAGCAATTGGCTAAGACATTTCTCATCACGATTCAACAATAGCCATGTATTATCTTTACTATTTGTAATCACTAATAGCTTATACGGATGTAATTATCCAACAACAATTATTCTCTAAGTATATTCTCAGAATCACTAATTCAATTTAAATTAATAAACATGCACTAACTGCGAATAATCAACAATAAATTCTCAGACGTGGTCTAATCAACAATAATTAACCACCATAATATTTGAAAGTATTAACTCAAGGTTGAGTTCAGAAATTTGCCTTCCGCGTTGATTACTACTACACAATATATTTATCTACGTTCGAAAGACCTATAATCAACAATATATGTCTCACAATTAGCACAATAATTTATAACATGTATTAATGTAATTCACAGTCAATCTTTATCCTAGACACAATACCACATAGTCACATAATTGTTTATAACTTATATAAACACTAATCAAGTCTAGCTAGTTCGGTCTGGTTGGACTTCAGTCTATTCTCGGTGTACTGGTCACCCTATCCGACAATTAATACTTGTATTGTCAATTAAACTCGGTCTTAAAGCTTCAATATTATATTAAATAAGTCATATACCATTTATAATATTTTTTAAAAACTTTTATTAATTTTCAAACCATTATTATATTTTGTAATAATTTTTCAAACAATGGAATCATTTTTAAATGATGTAATTCTTGAATAAACCCATTAATATTTCATAATATTAAAATATTAATGACATACTTGTCAAAATATTAAATTTATTAATAATAACTTAAAATATTTTTAATCACAATATTATATTTAAATGATTTTTAAAATCATTAAAATCTTTTTAAACCATCACCATTAATATTTAAATATTAAGAAAATTATCACCAAAATATTAAAAGTTATTAATTATAACTTATAATATTTTTAAATCATTTTCTCAATTTTAAATTATTTTTAAATCAATAAAACAATTTTTCAATCATTTATTTAATATATTAATTAAATAAATCTAATATCATTAATATTAAATTATTAATGAAATTTCTCCAAAAATATTAAAAGTTACTTTTTATAACTCAAAATATTTTCTAACACTTTATTTTTATTTAAAATACGTTTTATAATATTAAAATTATTTTCTCTAATTTGTAATGTACTAATTAAATAAATTAAATACCATTAATATTCAAATAATTATAAATATTAATGAAAAATATTCCAAAATCACAAAAATTATTTTTCATAACTGAAAATAATTTTTAAAATCGTTTTTGTAATTTTTTACAATTTATTTCTATTTTTTAAGTATTTTTCAGAAATTCAGAAAATAAAAATATTAAAACCGTCTCTATAGGCTATAGCGACACTTTTTGTCACTGTAGGTGTTCTTGGAGCTCAAGAACACTGACAGCTAGTGTTCAACATGCCATGTTTGACTGCTTCGAATTTCCAATCCAATGTGTTTCTAGGCTTGCTTATGCATCGATTTTGTAGTAGATATGTAGTACTACAAGTTTCAATCATCATCTGAGTCATTTAACCACACATCATAAAGATCTGGGCTCTCCAACTTACTGTTAGACCAAATATGGGTTTTCTGGGTAACTTAGAAACCCAGACAGTGTCGACCAGGCACTTTCTAGCTCACTTTAATCTAGGTTATAGTCATTAACTAGACTATCTCATGGTTAAAACATGTAGTACACATGACAAAGAACATATATACATCAACAGATCAGTCCAAGCACATCTTATTCTCCAGATTTAGCCCGGTCAAATTATGTCAGAGGGATAGTTCTTACGAGTTCTGGGTTTTCCAGAAACTCTAAGTCAGTGTCGAGTGGCCTACTTTGACCATTCACTCTGTTCGATCTATTGATGTTTTGAAGGGTCTAAAGACATGGATCACGAGTTCATCTAAGAAGTTACAAACTGGTTACAAACACATCATCATATCATCAAACGTCTGACAGATCTAGGCCTTAGAAAATCCTGTCAAACTCGGTTTAAGGAATTCTGGGTTATGGACATGGTTGGTCAACCGACTTTGACCAATAATATCTGGTAATATGGACATGGAATAGCTATTATTCAACTTCCAAATCACAGTCCTCATGTCAGACTACTGTTCTAAACCATAAAACAACAAAAATCATAAACAGAGAACGATCTAGGGCCACTGACATTAGCTTGTCATAGCACTTTTAAAGTTCTTGAGCAGTTTTTGAAAAACTTCATTTTTAAGGCCTTTAATGCTATAGATCTATGACGTATCATCATATATCATCATAAAACATCCTCTAGATGAATCTAAACATATAAACACAAACTTTGACTAAGCATACAAGATCTAAGATGGTTTTAGGGTTTTACCTTTATAGTTCAGTCTTTGATCTCTGATCTCTTCTACTAATTTTGGTGATCTAAGGGCTTATTTTGTGACTAATACACTTAGGATATTTGGAGGTTTGGAGAGAGAGAGAGAGTATGTTGAGAGCTTGAGTGCAAATGAGCCAAAAGTGTGAACTTTCTCTTTCTTTATTCTATTTATTTCTCGATGAAAGGCTGGTATAAGTCAAATAATAAGTCAAAGTTGGTGAACAATTAAAGTTTTGGCAATATATACAAGTTACATATTAAAGAATGTGAAAAGGGTATTTTGGTCTTTAAACTTGCAATTTTAATGGCATTCTAGACATTTATCCAAACCCTTAGGGTTTAACCCTTAGGTTTTATAACTTTAATTTCAAGGACTTTCTAATTAGGGTTTTAAATTAGAAAATTAAGATTTTTAAATTATAATTAGGGTTTCTTAATTATATTAAGGTTTCCTAATCACATTAAGCTTGCCAATTAGGATTAAGGTTTTCTGATTAGGACTTAGGGTTCCTGAATTTAAAATTTGGATTTCCCGGCATTCGATTAGGGTTTCTAATCTCTTATTAGGGTCTACTAAGTCTACCCTATCTAATCTATCATTGATCACAAATTCTATATTGCACAAACACGTACTCACAATTACTTTTATTATAACTGTGATTTCTATCGAATCCCTATCCGGACTTAGGGTTAGGATTTTTATTATCTTTTAAGCACAACTCTACTCGTATTTCTCAGTCAATACACAAATTGACCACATCTCTATACTTGTATCATAGATACTCGGCACAATATTGATAGTCAAAATCAATATTAAATAATAAAAAATTTATCCAAAAAATTCGGATTATTCAAAATCTCGGGTTATCACATTCTCCCCTCCTTTTAAGAATTCCATCCTCGGAATCACCTCTTTCTTATTCTCTACAATCTTTTAAAGTTGTATCATCAATTCATTCTTCTCAACACAATATTAATTTGTGTCCTATAGTCTAACATGTGACTTGGATCTATATAAAAGAAAATAATTCACAGCGATATCTAACTCATATTACTCGCGTAATAAAATTTCTAAACGAAATCGTTACCTGTCGCCTCCTCCTGAGAAGCCACTGCATCTTGAACCATCATGTTGAATGTACGGGCCGTTGGTCTTCCTGGCTGTGCAGGTCCTCGAATCGCCAAGGTTCCGCTACTGGGTCACTTGTTGACACTTCCTTTCTCCATATTTCTCTTCGGACAGTTTTGAACCAGATGATCGGTCGAACCACACGCAAAACAACCTTGTATCTTCTTCGGACTGGGACAATTGGGTAACATGTGTCCCTCTTGACCACAGTTATAATAGACTCCCTTATTCTTCAGACAAACTCCCAAATGGTTATTTCCACAAGTCGCATATGGCTCCCCTCCTTTCTTATTCCATTATGTTGTATTACCCGACTGGGTATTCTCGCTCCACTTTCTCTTGTTCGAATTACTACCACCACTACTACCTCCTTCATTTGCCTTCTTCTTCTTTTACTTCTCCTGATGATATCGGGATGCAGCTTCGCTTCCCCCCTCAGCAATTATCGGTTTCTCCAATAAAGCCGCAAACGTATTGATCTGAAACACAACTACTTTATTGAATATCCCTGGCTTCAATCCATTCTCAAATCTTCTCGCCTTTCTTGCCTCTTTGTCCACCTGATGAGGTGAAAAAATTGCTAACTTATTGAATTTGGCAGCATATTCAGAAACTGACATATTCTCATGCTTCAGTTATAAAAACTTAACCTCCATCCGAGCTTTCATACTCGGTGAAAAATAGTTCTCAAACAATAACTCCTTAAATCTTGTCCAAGTCACCACAGCTATACCAGCTCTATTCTGATTAGTCTCCCACCAATAATTGGCTTCTCCATTCATCAAATAAGTTACAGAAGTTGTCTTTTGCTCTTCTGCCACTCGCGCAATAATGAATGCTTTCTCCATTTCTTTAACCCATGTTTGGGCTTCAATTGGATCTGTTGTTCCCTTAAATTCTGGCGGTCCTACCCCTTTAAAAACTTTAAAGTTAGCCAATCTATTGACTGGATTATTTCTCGCTCTTACTCTTTCTGCTGGAGCTTTATTTCCCATAGCTTGGGCTAACATGTCCACAAAATTCTACATCGGGTCCGTTTGACCTCCTTCATTATTCACTGACTGCTCTTCTCTTTGATTTTGATTCTGTCCTCTAGGCGACATTATCTGATTTAAATAAATTTTAAAAAATCTTACATTAATTCTCTTTCTCTACACAAATTCTCAACACAATAAGAATTCAACACATATTTCTCATATAATCGCATACTTGTTCACATAGCACATAGTACATTTAGTACTAAACACATATTACAATCCCTTTTTAAATAAATAATAGGATTAACCCACATAACTTTACACAAAAAGTTGCAATTCTCTATTCACACATAGTTATTCCTAGTTCGTTAAACTTACCACACTTATGAGTTCAGGAACTTGCCACAATTACATGTGTTTATGAACTTATCCTAGTCAGACCATTGGCGTCCATTCTCTGAGGGGTTCAAAAACATTTCATATAATTATGAGTCATGAACTTACCATAAGTATGAGTTTTAAGAACTCATAACTTAATCTTAATCTTATATTCATATAGAAAATAAAGATTTAATTCATACAAACATATATATATATATATATATATATATATTTACATATGTTCACACATCATTCTCGATATTACAACCTTTAATATCATAACCTACTACCAAAAGATACTACCGCTTATATCTAATTTATCTACTGTCCACTCCCTTCACTAGTCTTCTTCTTGTTGGGACACTTGTTGAATCTGTGACCCGTTCTCTCACATGAAAAACACTTCCTCATATTTGGCTTAGGACAATATAGGGAAATATGTCCTTCCTACTTTAAATTGAAGCACACGTTCTTCCACATCATGCATTCTCCCATGTAAGTCTTTCCACACTTGCTATAGACTTGCTTATTCTTCGGGTTTGAATTTTCAGAATTATCACTGTCGTTGTACCTCTTTCTCTTATTTTTGACCTTCTTGATTGTTCCTTGAGACGATCCACCACCTTCAGTCTTCATCCTTTCCACTTGCGCCTTTAAATCATTTCGTTCTTCGGTCATCTCGCGTAACGCTCTCTCGATCTTCAACAACTCCTCCAAGAGAAACACTTTACTCTGGAGTTCTTATACATCTGCATATACTTGATCTTTTTTTCCAACTTTAGTCTTATTCTCTTTCTCCACCTTAGCTTCTTCAGACTCTGCCTCCTCATCTCCACTCAGATACATCTCGGGATAATCATCATGATCACTCCCCATATTAACCATAGGTTCATCTTTCCCCACTTCTTCAACTAACTCACTTTGTGCTGGTACCTCGACTACTGGTACTGGTGCAACAGTCGTCAGCATCTCCGTACTCATTTCATCTTCTCCTGACATCCTATAGTCAGTTAAATAACTTGATTAGTACTCACAAGTATAAAATTCTCACACTATGTGTCCACATATCTCACTATCGATACACTTTGGCAATCCCTCACTTAGTACTCTAAATGAATATTCTCTATCTCGCTTATAGTTATAATCCTAGGGTTTCCCCCCCCCCCCTAATTTAAGGTTTATAACCTACATCTCTGATACTAACCTGTGATGCCCCCAAATTCGGGTTACTTGACCCCCGAGTTTGGTGTTCATGATCCACAATATAATTAACATCTAACTACCCATTCATTTATAAATAGTAATACATATCTCATTAACAGATATTGTTAATACATTCATCCCAGGTTATCTAACCTTAACATTACAAACATACCCTTTAGGTATACAAAAAGTGTAAGACCCCAAATTTTATGAAATAAAAGTATTAAATTTTCCTATTTAGTAAATGGTTAAATTGATAAAAAGTTAAAGTTAAGGGTGATATATATAAAATTTTCAAAATACGCAAGTGGTTATAAAATACTCATTTCTGTTGGGGAATATTCATTTGGTCGTGGAATATTCTTGTTGTTGGGGAATATTAAATGACGACCATGGTGAAGCCATTTATGGGCCTATGTAATGTAATAAGCGCAGCCGAAGTGAAGAAAGCGACAAGTTTGAGTTTTTATAAATAACGGCAGTAGTTGTTACAAGTTAACATTGTTGGAATATCCGGTGGTTAAAATACAAGTGATAATACATGGTGGTTGCACAAGAGTAGACACACAGTATTTACGCGAAGATTTTGAATTATTGATTCTTATATAAGAAGGCACTACTCAATAATTGTTAGAGTAATTCTTTATTCAATATTTTATTTTATTGGTTCAATAATTGCTGCGTTGATATTTTATATTATTGTTGTTTCAATAATTGTCACTGCATAGCATTTCCCATTATCGGATCAATAATTCAATTTATTTTAATAATATTATTAGATAGCATTATTGGCAATGTCTAGAAAGTTCTGTCAAGTAGAGGTTTGGTCACCTAATTGCGCGCCAGTAAGGAGAAATCCTTATCGAAAAGCCCCCTCTTTCCTAAGAACGGCTTGGTTGTCATAATTGTGATTATGTAATATTATTTGTGAATAATTAATTATTGATTTATATGATAAGGAAATATATATTTTTATATGATTATAAATGAAGGAATTAATGCTGAGTTATTTTATTAGTATTTTGTCGAAATGAGGAACGAAATTTGGAATTTTTCAGAAAACTAGTTTATTACCTGATTTTGTAAAATTAATAACTCTTGGTGTATAATGAGTTAGGAGATGAGCCATATATCAAAAGAAAGCCCTGGAAGTAAGCTAACCGTAGAAATTGGAATCACCCAAAAAAATTCATTGTGGATTTTTCGTGGTGACTGTTTGAATGAAACTGGTCCGAATGACTTATAATTCGAAAAATCAGTGTTCTTGAGATATATTGTGTGAGTTATAATTTTTAATCCGACCGTTGGATTGTTGTTATTTTTGGATATTTTATACATATATAAGTTGAGTACATGTCCACAAATTTTGAATCATTAAAAATTAACGTATGCTTTGTTATGAATTTTAAGAGGTGACTGATTCAAAAATTATGTTTATAAATGATTTTTGGTGGAAAATTCTAGAATGAGTGGGCCCCACCTTTGGTTGGTGAAAAATGTGCTAAAATTTTATTTCAAAAGTGGTGGGTGGGAATAGTAGCAGGTAAAGACATCAGGTTGCAGGTCAATTCTGCTTTGGCGTTATAATATTTTCTTATAAATAGAGTGCTGAGTTAGAATTGAAAATCATGCCAGAAACATAAGTTTTCTCTCTCTATATTATTGAGTGTATTTTTGTGAGTATTTTGATACTTTGATAGTTGTTAATCAGTGCAAGTTTCCTTTAACGTCATATCTGATATTCCAGTCAGAAGTACTGCTATTTTGAGGTACGGGATTTTAAGGGATTGTAAGGGATGTTATTTTCTTCTTAAATGATATTATTTTCTTCAATATCATTATGCCGAATTATTGATATGAGTTTTATTGTGGAATTTCTACCTTTTCATGTCGGGGTTACTATTCACGTATACGACACTATTCACGTATACGACACTATTCATGTATGTGGCACTATTTACGTATATGACATTATTTACGTATACGGTACTATGTACGAATATGGAGTACTATTCACGAGTTACTATTCATGAGTTACTATTCATGAATTACTATTCACGAGTTACTATTCACGGGGTACTATTCATGACAAAATTGGTTTTTTTTTTTGACCAAATTATCGTTGATTTATGAATCTTACTCTTGAAATTAAATGCAGTTGTTGATCATATTGTTTTTATTCTCATATATAACATTTTTATAACCCTAATGATAATATTTCTCTTTGACTTGAGTGTAAAGATGGGTAGATTATTGGTATGATCGTGACTATGGATTCTCTTTGGCCAGTAGTGCAAATATGAATTGTTGATTGGTATGATCATGACCATTGAATTTATAATTGAATATCTTTAGCTTAAGTGCAAAGGTGAATTGATCAACATGGTTATAATTATTGTTTATATGAATTCTGAAATGATTATATATTTCTTTGAGATATTAATATCTTTGGCACGTAGTGCAAAGATGACCTATTATTGAATATCTTTGGCCCATAGTGCAAAGATGACCTGTTGTTAAATATCTTTGGCCCATAGTGCAAAGATGACCTGTTGATGAATATTTTTGGCCCGTAGTGCAAAGATGACATGTTGATGAATATTTTTGGCCCGTAGTGCAAAGATGAATTTACTAGTATGATTATGAACATGAACTGTGATTTGGTATAACCATGATCTTTGATGTTTCAAGTAAAGACATGTGATGCAAATTATCTTCATCCTAAATGAGAAGAAGAATTTAGAACCACAAATATGCTTATGAGTTATTCACATGATTGTGGACAGGAACTATTGATTGATGTTATAGGGATAAAACATTGTTGGTGGACTTTTAACATGGAGAAGATAATAGACTTTATGGTCTATTTGACTCTTTTAATGGATTGCTCGTTCTGCTGCAACTATGGTTGAAAAGTTTTATCATCTACCATATGTTCTAAATCTCTGATTTAATATTGACGAAGGCTATTGATAATTTAATTATCTTTAGTCATGATATTCTTTATTGGGCTATTTGTGCTCACCATTTTGCTTCACAATTTCTTTTAGGTAATAAGAGTGTTGCTGGGTTGAGCGGGGATAACAGGGGAATAGAACGGTGGTCTATAGTTGTTGAGGTTCTCCCTAAATAGTATGGAAATAGTTTTATTGAGAACTTTAGATAAGTGTGTAATATTGTATACGTCATTTAATATTTAATTTTGGTGAACCGAATAGGGTGAGGCGAACCCATCTTTGGAAGGGTGTTTTGCCACTATCATACAAGATGTCTAATGACATAACACCTCGTGTTATCATAAGACAGGGTTGTGCAATCCACTTGCTGAGTATATCTACGAGCACTACCTATATGATCTTAGAGTTTGGTTGAAATTTCAATTGTAGACAGTGGAAATAGTTATATGTCAAGAGAAGACTCACCATTGGAAAGAACAAGATAGTAATCTTCTCATTTTTCTTTGGGGTCTATTGGATCAACCAAGGATAATTCTCGAGTCATATGATATCTATCATAACTTAGATTCATGGCCTCCCATGTACAAAGGTTTCTTTGAGCACTTCCCAAAGATTTGAATTTCTAAAATAGTTATTGACTTTACCTTTATGTAAAGTATCAGTGTGAGGTGCTGACACAAGTTGGTGTCCAGAGTCACAGTTGTTATTTAAACTCACAGTATATGTGTTGTCATATTTTGCACGACAATTGTAGTAATAAAGTTGTAGTTGTTTACTATACCATGTATTTAGCGACTCAGAATAGGTTGAATGGATTGGACCTATTTTGGGGGCGTCATAAAAAGGGTTTACAAATACAAGATCATAATAATGTTCATTACAACTACTCCAGCACTATGCCTTTGCCCTTGTCCTTCTTAGCCCCGATGTCCTCTTCGTTCCTAGCTGAAATATTTTATTTAGCAAGGGTGAACAACAAATTTGCCCCGCAAGTTAAGACATACAATGAATGTATAAGAATCAAGAATAACAAACTACCTATTTTGATAGAATGGCACCAAAGTTTGGGGAACTTTGAATTAGCTGAACAAACTATTAATTACTAACAAGTCTTCTCGCAACCTATCCAACCCAATAATTTGATAATGAAAAAGTACAATGCTTTCAAAGTTTCTACGATATTAAATTGAATAACAAGATGGAAATATTCTTTAGAGTTTATGCTGAGTGATCCTTAAGGATCTTGAACTTCTCTTCTCGAGTAACTATCAAAGATTTACTTTGATATCCCAAGGTGTATCATATAACCATAAAGATTAAGTCATACCCCTCTGCAAGTACTTAGAGTGGCCAACTCCTTGTACCTTATATTATAAATAATATAGGTTTTTCTTCTCAGTCTTAGAATCAGAATTTGATTTAACAACGAAATACAATGATTTTAATATCTAATCACTTCTCTTCTCTTCTCTTCTCTTCTCAAACTTATCAAGTTTATTTTCACGATCTAGCCGAAATAATTGGCATCGATCTATCAATAATAATTGAATTCTTTTATCTTATCTTCTCTTTTCGAACTTATCAAGTTCTAACAAATGTTTGTCTAACCAGAGCAATAGGCTAAGACATTTCTCAACACGATTCAACAATAGACATGAATTATCTGTACCATTTGCAATCATTAATAGCTTCTACGGATGTAATTATCCAACAACAATTATTCTTTAAGTATATTCTCAGAATCACTAATTCAATTTGAATTAATAAACATGCACTAACTGCGAATAATCAATAATAAATTCTCAGACGTGATCTAATCAACAATAATTAACCACTATAATATTTGAAAGTATTAACTCAAAGCTTAGTTAGGAAACTTGCCTTCCGCATTAATTACTACTACACAATATACTTATCTGCGTTTGAAAGACCTATAATCAACGATATCGGTCTCACAATTAGCATAATAATTTATAACACGTATTACTGTAATTCACAGTCAATCTTTATCCTAGACACAATACCACATAGTCACATAATTGTTAATAACTTATATAACACTTATCAAGTCTAGCTAGTTTGGTCTGGTTGGACTTCAGTCTAATCTCGGTGTACTGGTCACCCTATCCGATAATTAATACTTGTATTGTCAATTAAACTCGGTCACAAAGCTTCAATATTATATTAGTTAAGTCATATATCATTTATAATATTTTTAGAAGCTTTTAATAATTTTCAAACAATTATTATATTTTATAATAATTTTTCAAATCTTTGGAATAATTTTTAAATAATTTAATTCTTGAATAAACCAATTAATATTTAATAATACTAAAATTTAAATGACATACTTGTCAAAATATTAAAGTTATTAATAATAACTTAAAATATTTTTAAATCACTAATATTCTACTTAAATGATTTTTAAAATAATTAAAATCATTTTTAAACCATCACCAATTAATATTTAAATATTAAGGAAATTCTCACCAAAATATTAAAAGTTATTAATTATAACTTATAATGTTTTTAAATCATTTTCTCAATTTTAAATGATTTTTAAACCAATAAAACCATTTTCAATCATTTATTTAATATAATAATTAAATATATCTAATATCATTAATATTAAATTCTTAATGAAAATTCTCCAAAAATATTAAAAGTTACTTTTTATAACTCAAAATATTTTCTAACACTTTATTCTTATTTAAAATGATTTTTATAATATTAAAATCATTTTTATCTAATTTATTTAATGTACTAATTAAATAAATTAAATACCATTAATATTCAAATAATTACAAATATTAATGAAAAATATTCCAAATTCTAAAAAATTATTTTTCATAATTGAAAATAATTTTTAAAATCATTTTTGTAATTTTTTACAATTTATTTCTATTTTTTAAGTATTTTTTAGAAATTCAGGAAATAAAAACATTAAAATCGTCGCTATAGGCTATAACGACACTTTTTGTCGCTGTAGGTGTTCTTGGGTCTCAAGAACACTGACAGCCAGTGTTCAACATGTCGTGTTTGACCGCTTCGAATTTCCAATCCAATGTGTTTCTGGGATTGCTTATGCATCGATTTTGTAGTAGGTATGTAGTACTACAAGTTTCAATCATCATCTGAGTCATTTAACCACACATCACGAAGATCTGGGCTCTCAAACTTATTGTTAGACCAAATCTGGGTTTTCTAGGTAACCTAGAAACCCAGACAGTATCGACTAAGCACTTTCTAGCTCACTTTAATCTAGGTTATGGTCATTAACTAGTCGATCTCATTGTTCAAACATGTATTACACATGTCAAAGAGCATATATACATCAACAGATCAGTCCAAGCACATCTTATTCTCCATATTTAGCCCGGTCAAACTATGTCAGAGGGCTAGTTCTTAGGAGTTCAGGATTTTCCAAAAACTCTAAGTCAGTGTCGAGTGGCCTACTTTGACCATTCACTCCGTTCGATCTATTGATGTTTTGAATGGTCTAAAGACATGGATCTAGAGTCCATCTAACAAGCTACAAACTTGTTACAAACACATCATCGTATCATCTAACGTCTGACAGATCTAGGACTTAGAAAATCTTGTCAGACTCGGTTTAAGGATTTATGGGTTACCCAAAAATCACTCGGACATGGTCAGTCAACGGACTTTGACCAACAATATCTGGTAATCTGGACATACAATAGCTATGATTCAACTTCCAGATCATAGTCCTCATGTCAGACTACAGTTCTAAATCATACAACAACGATCTAGGGCCACTGACATTAGCTTGTCAGAGCACTTTTAGAGTTCTTGAGCAGTTTTTGAAAAAATTCATTTTTAAGGCCTTTGATGCTATTGATCTATGATGTATCATCATAGATCATCATAAAACATCCTCTAGCATGAATCTAAACACATAAACACAAACTTTGACTAAGCATACAAGATGTAAGATGGGTTTTGGGTTTTACCTTTATAGTTCAGTGTTTGATCTTTGATCTCTTCAACTAATCTTGGTGATCTAAGGGCTTATTTTGTGACTAATTGTTGACTTTGTCATATTCTATCCTTGAGTTTTGATGATGAAATGTTCATATACTAAATTGTTTTATGGTGTTTCAGGTATTCGTTGATGAAAGAACAATTGTGAGGTTTCCCAGTGGATGAAGAAGTTTTTCTTTTCTAGGAAGACAAATGTACGGTCAATTCCATAATAATTGATTTCTCACTTAAAGGCTCTAGGACATATTATTTGCATTTTTATTATATGTCTTAAATGAAAAATGGTTTTAAAATCTTATGAAAAAGTTTTTTTTAAAAACAAAATGATTTGATGTAATATTACATGTATATATTACTTTTATATCTTATGCATTAGTCAAGAATGCTTAGAAGTTAATTGATATCTCTTGGGACATTCAAAATTATTGTTGTTGCGTGGATATGCATAATTTCCTAGAAACTCTAAAAAACGGTAGCTAGTTTTTCTTTGAGTTGTTGCATATGCGGTTTTTGAGGAGTAATTATTCTACATGCATGCTAGCTATACTTGTTTGGAAAGTGATATGTGATACACGTGGATATGAGTTAGTAGTTAGACTAAAATGCCGGCAATTTTATCTCTTGGTGCCTAAGTTTTTCAAGGAAGTGTAATTATGGTCACATTAAATAGCTTGAGTCTTGGAAATGATAAAGTAACTATTTTCCTCCTATCCCACGCTACTCAGTGTTTGAAAGATAAAATCAAAGAGGTTGTTTTTGCTGGATAGATATTGACTTTATTACCGTTGCATTCTTTGATATCCTTATACTGATTTAATTGAACAAACAATGACTTATCTTTTAATAAATGGTAATATTTGGATGGCTATAAAATAGTGTTTTTCATGTATGGAAAAATAACTCACGAAACTATCTCTTGCACTTATTACTGTTATTTTCGAGCAAATTGATTTAAACAGTTCAGCTTTTGAGTAGCCAAATAATTAAATATCTGGTATTCTTTGAGCTGGTATTTGGTAAGATTTAATTGTTTATTCTTTTTGTGCTAATTTATCATTGCATATAGTTAAGCCTTTAATTGTGAAATTGATTATTCTTGCATTGATCATAGACCTCTATATTTGTATTGAATCTTCTATTTAGACTAAGTGTAGTCTAAAGGTGTTAATCCTAGTGGATTAGAGAAAAAGCTTACAAACAGGTTCAAGGAAGGAAATGTGCTAGGTGCACAAGGAGCAAGAGAGCTCAAGAGAAATTAATTATTAATTAATTTTTGTAAGAATCTGTTTTGTAATCTGTGATTATTTATAAAGAAATAAATAAAATGAGTCTCCAATACTAGTTGGTATTGGACGTGGACTAGGCTATTATTATACAGGGTAATAGCTGAACCACGTAAAAAATCTTGGTGTTGATTTTATTATTTGTTTTACTTTAAAATCACATAAGCCATGTTAATTATCTTAATAATTGAAATTTGAATACTTGCATTATATTAAGATAATTCTTTAACACCAAGTAATTTATTTAAGTTATAAATTCAGCAGGATATTTTCTAAATAGGCTATATTAATTTAGTAAGTTGATTTCAACCATTGTAGTATCCTGAAATTAATAGTTTTGTTTAAAGTTTAAAAATTGGCCATAGATTGCTCTTACACTTATTCAACCCCCTCCTTCTAAGTGTGCCTAGATAAATTTCATTTGGTATCAAAGCTTGGCTCTACTTATCTTGGTCTTAAAGGTGACTTGTAGGGAAAGATTCGGACATGGCATAGTTCGGGAACAACAATCAAGAAGGATAATCAACCAATAGACCTCCTTTGCTGTTTGGAACAGAAAATTACAACTTCTGGAAATTCTGAATAAGGATCTATCTTAAAAGAGATCCTTGGGAATGGTGGGTTGTGGAGAATGAACCAGTGATTCCACGAAGAGATGATGGGACACCGAAGATTCTGCTAGAGATGGATTCAACCGAAATCTACATGGTCTCATATGATTCCAAGGCAATGAACACACTTCTCAGCGACATGGTACAATCCGAGATAGACAAAGTTTCCTCATGCAACACAGCTAAGGAAATTTGGGATACTCTAGTGGTAAGTCATGAAGGTACTTCCAAAGTACGAGAAGTCAAGCTAAGCATGCTTATGCACGATTATAAAATGTTCAAGCTCAAAAAAGATGAAACCATTAAGCTAGCTCAAGCAAGATTTCTAGTCCTTATAAACTCATTGAAATTACTAGACAAGACTATTCCTCAAAGTGAGATCAATCGTAAGTTGCTTCGGGCTATGCCCAAAAGCTTTGCTTCTAAAATCACCACTCTTCAAGATTCTGCAACTATTTCTTCCATGGATACTTTAACTTTGTTTGGTGAATTAGAAGAATATGAACATCAGCTAAAGAGATATGATAATGAGGAGGAAACTCCTCGAAGAAAGATCTTATCTCTTAATGTAGATAATGAAGAGGAGCTTGATGATGACTCGGATGAAGAAATAGCAATGATGTCAAGAAGACTCAAGGGGCTACTACAAAGGAAGAATAAAAGAAGAAATACTTTCAATTCAAATAAATCTAAAGGAAAGCAAACTGAAGAGACATGCTTCGAATGTGGAGGTCCTGGTCATTTCAAGAATGATTGTTTTCAATTGAAGAACAAAGGGAAGACAAACTACAAAAACAACAAGAAGAACAAAGCCCTTGTGACTTGGAGTGATGAGGAATCCGAAGTGGAGATCGATGCTAAAGATGAGATAGCACAAGTATGATTCGTGGGAATTGAAGGTGAATCTAATCAGGTATATCTTAATGAATTGAACTCATTAGAACAAGAAAATAGGAAATTAAAAGAAAAGAATGCATGCTTAAAAAGTTTAGTTAATACTTTAATGAGTGAAGTAGATTCACTAATTGATGAAAAGAAAGAAATTGAAAAGGAATCCACTTGTAAAGAAGAAAAGGCTTTGATTGCTAAGATTGATTATTTAGATAATTATAACAAAATACTTTTCAATAAGGTTAATTTCTTGAATAATGAAGTCCAAAAATTGATTAATGAGCTAAAAATGAGAGATGTATGTATTGATGCATTTAGTGATAAATCTTCTGTTAAAACCTTTCATAATAATGAACTTCAAAAAGAAATAGCTTCATTAAAATTATCTCTTGCTAAATTTGTCCAAGGTGAAGAAAATTTAAATGTCATATTAGGTAAACAAAGACCTAGTTTTGAAAGACAAGAAATTGGTTATGATCCTATGCATAGAAAGAGTAATATGAAAATGCTAAAATCAAAGTCACGATTTAGTTTAAATTATTGCTCTCCTTTCACAACTTGTAAACATTGTGGTATTAAAGGCCATTTAGATATAAATTGCTTTAAGAAACGAAACAAGGTTAAAAAGATATGGATTAAAAATAATGATTTACTTGCTACTAACATAAGTGGACCCAAAAAGATATGGGTACCAAAAGAATAAATTATTCTTTCTTGACATGTATGCTTAAAGGCAAGAGTTCCATCTCAAAAATGGATTCTTGATAGCGGGTGTTCTCGGCACATGACAGGTGATAAATCAAAATTTGTAGAACTAAATATCAAGAAGAATAATGGAACGGTCATGTTTGGAGACAACAAAACCTGCGAGATAATTGGAAAAGGTAAAATTGGTAATGGCAAGGTAAGTATAAATAATGTGCACCCTGTTAATGGTCTTGAATTCAATTTAGTTAGTATTAGCCAATTAATGAATAATGGCCATCAAGTTAACTTTGAAAAAGATAAAGGCACAATATTTCATGGTACTAACAATACTACTCTAGTTGCACAAAGAGAAGGAAATATATACACTCTTGATTTTGAGCAACAGGATGAAGAGCTATGTCTTACATCCATACAAGATGAAGCTTATTTGTGGCATAAAAGGATGGGACATGTTCACATGGACTTAATCAAGAAATTATCCTCAAAGAATCTCGTTAAAGGATTGCCAAGAATCAGGTTTGAAAAGATAGGAATATGTATTCCTTGCCAATTAGGAAAACAAGTAAGAACTTCTTTTTCAGCAAAGAATATGGTATCAACCTCTTCTCCTTAGCAACTACTTCATCTTCATTTATTTGGACCGAAAAGACATTCTAGTATTAATGGTAAATTTTATGCATTTGTACGTAATTATTGATGATTTTTCAAGATACACATGGGTATTATTTTCGAGAACTAAGGATGAAGCATTTAAAGAATTTAAAAAATTAATAAGGAATCTTAAAACTATGTATAGTTATAAACTCATTAGAATTAGAAGTGATCATGGTACTGAATTTCAAAAAGATTTTATAACCTTTTGTGATCGAAGGGGTATTAGCCATGAATTTTCAGCCCCAAGGACTCCTCAACAAAATGGGGTGGTGGAAAGGAAGAATAGGACTCTACAAGAGATGGCAAGAACTCTACCACAAGAAAGTAAGCTTCTAAAGAAATTTTGGGCCGAAGCAGTAAGTACATCATGTTATGTTTTAAATAGAGTACTCATTCATCCTATTATTTTGAAAACACCTTATGAACTTCTAGATAATAAAATTCCAAATATAAGTTATTTCAAAGTATTTGGTTCTAAATGTTTCATCTTAAATACAAGTGATAATTTGGGAAAATTTGATGCTAAGTCATATGAAGGAATTTTCATTGGTTATTCTCAAAATAGTAAGGCTTATCGTATCTTCAATATTAGAAAGTCATGTGTAGAAGAATCTGTTCATATTACTTTCAACGAGACTAACGATAATGTTCCAAGAGAAACTGAAAATGATGCAGGAAATTTAGAGACATTCAGAATTCCAGCAAACCGAAATGATCAAAACAGGAGACCTAATGAACAGTCTCAGGAAACTGAAATTGACAATCATCAGGAACGTGAACCTGAAAATTTGCATGATGCTGAAGATGAATCTCATGATCAAGAGGAAGTTTTACATGATATCCAAATGCCAAAAATAGCCAGATATGTCAAAAATCATCCACCAGAGAATATAATTGGAGATATCAACAAAGGTGTAACCACACGAAGAGGTTTACAAAATCATTGTGCATTCTCCGCATTTTTGTCACAGGTTGAGCCAAAGAATGCAAAGGATGCAGTGCTTGATGAAAATTGGTTGTTAGCAATGCAAAAAGAACTTCAACAATTCGAAAGATGCCAAGTATGGGAACTTATGCCTCCTCCAAAAAATGCATCTATCATTGGTACGAAATGGGTATTCAAAAACAAGCTTGATGAGCACGGTACAATCACTCGTAACAAAGCAAGGCTAGTAGCTCAAGGGTATAACCAACAAGAGGGGATAGACGATGAAGAAACCTATGCACCAGTGGCTAGGTTAGAATCAATCCGAATTTTGTTGGCATTTGCATGTTATAAAAAGTTTAAGTTGTATCAAATGGACGTAAAGAGAGCCTTCCTCAACGGATACATTAACGAAGAGGTCTATGTGAAACAACCTCCTGGATTAGAGCATGAAAAGTATCCTAATCATGTCTACAAATTAAAGAAAGCACTTTATGGCTTGAAACAAGCTCCAAGGGCGTGGTACAAAAGGTTAAGTAAGTATCTCTTATCAAATGGATTTATTAGAGGTAAAATAGATTCTACATTATTTATTAAGCATAAAAATATAGATATCATTATTGTTCAAATATATGTAGATGATATAATTTTTGGTGCTACTAATGATCATCTTTGTGAGTGGTTTTCCAAGTGCATGCATAAAGAATTTGATATGAGCTTAATAGGAGAACTCAACAACTTTTTGGGACTTCAAATCAAGCAAACGAAGGACAAAATTTACATCCATCAAACCAAATACACAAAAGAATTACTAAACCGATTTGGCTTTGAAGGATCTAACTCAAAAGGTACACCGATGTGCACATCATTAAAGCTCACTACTGATGAAAAAGGTATTGATGTTGATATAACAAAACATCGAGGTATGATTGGATGTTTACTATACTTAACTACTTCTAGACCTGATATAATGTATAGTGTTTGTCTATGTGCAAGGTTTCAAGCTAAACCCAAAGAATCACATTTAAATGTTGTTAAAAGGATTTTGAAATATTTAAGTGGTACAATAAATTTAGGGTTATTTTATCCAATTTCCAATCACTTTAAACTAATAGGTTATTCAGATGCTGGCTATGCAGGATGTCAAATTAATAGGAAAAGTACGAGTGATGCTTGTACTTTCTTGGGACAGAGTCTCGTATCATGGCATAGTAAAAAGCAAACCTCAGTGGCTCTTTCAACTACTGAGGGTGAATACCTAGCTGTAGGAAGTTGTTGTTCTCAGATATTATGGATGCGCTAAACTCTATGTGATTTTGATATATTATATTGTGTACCTATTTATTGCGATAATTCTAGTGCTATAGATATATCTAAAAATCATGTGTTATATTCACGTACAGAGCACGTAGAAGTAAGGCATCATTTTTTAAGAGACAATGTGTCAAAAGGTTTAATTAAATTAATTTTTATTCCAACTGAAAATCAAATTGCAGATATTTTTACTAAACCTTTAAGTGAAGATAGATTTTGCATGCTGCGAAGAGAACTTGGGATGTGTATGGCCTGATTTTAAAATCTATATTAATGTTATCCTAGTTTGCATGTATATCATATTAACTGATAAAATTTAGGATAATTAATAATCTAATTTTTTTTCGGCCGCCTACTTGACTCCTTAATTCATGCACATGATAATCAAGTAGTCTATCATAATTATTTTTTTAAAACCGAAAAGACTGGACAGACGAAGGGCTTCTTGGGAGACATATGCATACATGCATCTCATAATGATTTTTGAAAATTGAAAAGACAAGTCGGCTGGGGTTCTTGGGAGACGTAAGTATGTAGAAGTGTTTGCCTCAATCTTTTTAAAATCTCACTCATCGCTCCTCATATTCTATCAGTGTCAACCTCTTTCTAACTTTGGTTTTTGTTTCAGTCTCTCCCTCTCTTTTCTGATACTTTTATTTATTCTCACCTTACCTTCAAAAATCATGAGAACTTTAACACATAAATGCTCGATGATGGATTCCGACAACAAACAGACAGCAATTCCTCCCCAATCGACTGCCGGACCATCTCAAAAGCAAAGGAAACTGAAGAAGGTTGTGTCATCAGAGATAGAGTATATGGACTCTTCGTCTTCTGATGAGTCCACTTTCGGTCTCTCTTTGCCTAAATCTACTGGACCCTCTCGGCGACGACAGCCAACGACTCCATCTTTTAAGCCAGAAGTTACACCCCCACCTATTTCAGTAAACCCTAACCTTTCATCTGATCTTCCTGACAACTACTTTCGCAGTAATGCGTATGAGGTGCATTTTAAAATAGTCATTTTTCTAAAACAATTTGTCTATGAAAAGTCTGTTGATCAGATCTGTTTTCAACAATCTCCTTTGAGACCATTGTTTGAGTCTTGTGGTATTTCTTCAATGTTTTTTTCTCCATCTGTGGCATACCCTAGACTTGTCCAAAATTTTTACACAAATCTAGAATTTCATGGTGATTTTTATACCACTTTTGTCAAAGGAAAATCGTTATATTTTACAGTTGTGGATTTTGGTAGTATTTTGAATAGTCCATCTTCTGGTGTTTGTTCTTTTACAAAGAAAGGTGTTGTTCATTTTCCATTTACTCCTCTGGAACAGTTACAAATTGTGGTGAACAATAATTCATTGAATGATGTTTTTACTCCTAGAACAGTGGATGTCTCTCCTATTTCTTGTGTCCTTCATCATCTTGTTAGATACAATTTGTTGCCTCGTTTAGGTGGAGTAACAGATTTTACCTATCAAGACTTAATACTTGTTGCCATGATTTTAAGAGGTGTTTCTTTTAACTTGTCTCAAATGATGCTTCATCACATGACCACCTTTTTGCGAAAAACCAAGACATGTTTGCCTTACAGTGCTACTCTCACTACACTGTTTACTCATTTTAAAATTTCTTTTGAAAATGAAAACTCTGTTTCGATTACTGATTCCATCAGCGTTGGTTCATTAAAAATGTCTCGTATTCTTTTACCTGATGGTATGTTTGTTCGTCTTAATTATTAGAATCCTGCTCCTCCAATTTCCATTCCATCCTCTCCTGTTCAGCCCCATATTCAATCTTCTTTTAAAATTATTGACATATTGAAACTGGTACTTAGTAATCAAGAAAAAATGCAGACTGAAATGTCTGGCCTTCACACCCGTATGACTATGTTGGAAAAACGCAAATTGCCTTTGGGTGCCCTTGAAATTAACAAACTATACAAACCACTGCTTTGATAGAGGTTATGCAGAGAAGGCTTAATTGAAATTCCTGTCTGTTGAGTCAAGAGATGAAGTTTGTTAGTAATCAAATAGGGGAGTTGGCAGAGTTCATTTCTACTCGTTTCAATGATGTGGGAGCTAAACTCCATATGCAGCGTAAGCATTCAACGGATCCGGAGTGGGTGCATTGCAATTGGTTGGCCGAGTATCAAGGAGAATTTCTATATGTACCCCTACCACCTGCCACTTTCATTCCAGGCCTCCCCTAATTTGTTGCTGATTTGAACATTGGTGAGAAGGTCCATCGTGCAAATCATCGTCCCTATTTCACTCGGCGTGCAACTCAGCGTGTAGCTGTGGTAGAACTTGACGAATGAACTTCTTTCTTTTTTGTTTGATGACAAAGGGGGAGAGTTTTAATGATTATTTTTTAATGTTTATGGACGAATTTTAAAAAATTATTGGTTTTGGTTCGGTGTGAATCACCTAAAGACTTATGTTTAATTTGGAATATAGATTTTAATATTTGATATATTTGTTAGCAGTAAATATTTTGATATTTAAAAAACTAACAAATACTGCAGGTAACAGGTTGTTTGCAAATGTTTACAAAATTCAGGATTTTGTAACTTTATTGAAAATTGAATTTCAGTAATCGAATTTCAGTATCCTGAAATAATATTATTGTATGGTTTTAGGGGGAGCTAATTGTGTTATTCATATATTCAGGGGGAGTAAAACAATTTTGGGTTGTCATCATCAAAAAGGGGGAAAATGTTGACTTTGTCATATTCTATCCTTGAGTTTTGATGATGAAATGTTCATATACTAAATTATTTTATGGTATTTCAAGTATTCGTTGATGAAAGAACAATTGTGAGATTTCCCAGTGGATGAAGAAGTTTTTCTTTTCTAGGAAGATAAATGTAAGGTCAATTGTATAATAATTGATTTCTCACTTAAAGGCTCTAGGACATATTATTTGCATTTTTATTATATGTCTTAAATGAAAAATGGTTTTAAAATCTTATGAAAAAGTTTTTTTAAAAAACAAAATGATTTGATGTAATATTACATGTATATATTACTTTTATATCTTATGCATTAGTCCGAATGCTTAGAAGTTAATTGATATCTCTTGGACTGTTCAAAATTATTGTTACACGTGGATATACATAATTTCCTAGAAACTCTAAAGAACAGTAGCTAGTTTTTCTTTGAGTTGTTGCATGTGCGGTTTTTGAGGAGTAATTATTCTACATGCATGCTAGCTATACTTGTTTGGAAAGTGATATGTGATACACGTGGATATGAGTTAGTAGTTAGACTAAAATGCCGGCAATTTTATCTCTTGGTGCCTAAGTTTTTCAAGGAAGTGTAATTATGGTCACATTAAATAGCTTGAGTCTTGGAAATGATAAAGTAACTATTTTCCTCCTATCCCACGCTACTCAGTGTTTGAAAGATAAAATCAAAGAGGTTATTTTTGCTGGATAGATATTGACTTTATTATCGTTGCATTCTTTGATATCCTTATACTGATTTAATTGAACAAACAATGACTTATCTTTTAATAAACGGTAATATTTGGATGGCTATAAAATAGTGTTTTTCATGTATGGAAAAATAACTCACGAAATTATCTCTTACACTTATTACTGTTATTTTCGAGCAAATTGATTTAATCAGTGCAACTTTTGAGTAGCCAAGCAATTAAATATCTGGTATTCTTTGAGCTGGTATTTGGTAAGATTTAATTGTTTATTCTTTTTGTGTTAATTGATCATTGCATATAGTTGAGCCTTTAATTATTAAATTGATTATTCTTGAATTGATCATAGACCTCTATATTTGTATTGAATCTTCTATTTAGACTAAGTGTAGTCTAAAGGTGTTAATCCTCGTGGATTAGAGAAAAGGCTTACAAACACGTTCAAGGAAGCAAAGGTGCTAGGTGCACAAGGAGAAAGAGAGCTCAAGAGAAATTAATTGTTAATTAATTTTTGTAAGAATCTGTTTTGTAATATGTGATTATTTATAATAAAATAAATAAAGTGAGTCTCCAATACTAGTTGGTATTGGACGTGGACTAGACTATTATTATACAGGGTAATAGCTGAACCACGTAAAAAATCTTGGTGTTGATTTTATTATTTGTTTTACTTTAAAATCACATAAGCCATTTTAATTATCTTAATAATTGAAATTTGAATACTTGCATTATATTAAGATAATTCTTTAACACCAAGTAATTTATTTAAGTTATAAATTCAGCAGGATATTTTCTAAATAGGCTATATTAATTCAGTAAGTTGATTTCAACCATTATAGTAGCCTGAAATTAATAGTTTGGTTTAAAGTTTAAAAATTGGTCATAGATTGCTCTTAGACTTATTCAACCCCCCTTCTAAGTGTGCCTAGATAAATTTCATTAATACACTTAGGATTTTCGGAGGTTTGGAGAGAGAGGGAGAGAGTTTGTTGAGAGCTTGAGTGCAAATGAGGCAAAAGTTTGAACTTTCGCTTTCTTTATTCTATTTATTTCTTGATGCAATGTATGTTGTTGATATAGTTGTCAATGAGAGGCTGATTTGCTGAGATATAAGTCAAATACTAAGTCAAAGTTAGTGAACAACTAAAGTTTTGGCAATATATACAAGTTACATATTAAAGAATGTGAAAAAGGTATTTTTGTCTTTAAACTTGCAATTTTAATGGCATTCTAGACATTTGTCCAAACCCTTTAAGGTTCTAACCCTTACGTTTTACAACTTTAATTTCAAGGGTTTTTAAATCAGGGTTTTAAAATAGAAAATTAATATTTCTAAATTATAATTAGGGTTTCTTAATTATATTAAGGTTTCCTAATTAGGACTTAGGGTTCCCGAATTTAAAATTAGGGTTTCCCATCATTCGATTAGGGTTCCTAACTATACGTTAGGGTTTTTAAATTTAAGATTAGGGTTTTTAATCTCTTATTATCTGTACCATATCCGATCAATCATTTATCACAAATGCTATATAGCACAAACACATACTCACAGTTACTTTTATTATAACTGTTATTTCTATCGAATCCCTATCCGGACTTAAGGTTAGGGTTTCAATTCTCTGTTAAGCACAACTCTACTCGTATTTCTCAGTCAATACACAAATTGAACACATGTCTATACTTGTACCACAGATACTCGACACAATATTGATAGTTAATATCAACATTAAATAAAAAAAATTCATTCGAGACAATCAGATTTTTCAAAATCCTGGGTTTTCACACCTATCACAAATATACATGAGAAAAGGTTCACCTTCTCGTCATATACATATTGATAGCACGACCAAATATTCTAATGATTATCACTGTAATAAACTAAGTAGTTGTTACACAAACCTCTGCCCATAACAAAGGTTCATACAACTCAGCTATCACATGAGTCCTCAATTGAAATCTTAAAACTTCTAAATTTCTCTTTACTTAATACGAATTTTCTTTAATTCGTATGATATCCTTTACAACTTAATCTAAGTTTATCTTCCCATTCTAATTCGTAGTACTATTCATTTATAAATCATCCATCGTTTAACAGAATATATGTTGTTACGATTCAATATGATCACGTGGTGATCTTCTTCCTTAATCGTTTTAACTCAACGATTTTCTTAACCTTCTCTCTACGATTATAGCCTTAGGTACTCATACCTAAGGTTTATAACCTATCAGCTCTGATACCACTCTAAAACGCCCCGAAATCCAGTCTATTTTCATACCCGGATTCCGTACGTCACGGCCCCACTTCTTTCCAAACATACATCATTATATAGTTAAATATAACAACATACATTCTCAATTCCCAGGTTCTAATACCTTATAACCTTGTTCATTACAAATAATGATAATTACATTATTCTTTACATCTTACACGAGTGACTTTCATCCGCCACCAAGGATACATAATAGTTCATTAAATTAATCTATAGTTTAATTTTATCATTCTATATTACAAGTCTTCGCTTGATCTTCATGCTCATTCATCTAATGAATGACACTTCATCTGGATACCGATTATCTTGATCTTTACAGGATCCTTAGGTTCTTATACTCGTACACTGAAAATGTTTTTCATTTAAAGTAAGTGTGAGCATTCAATTTCTCAGCAAGTCATAGCAGTTGAACAAACAACTTTAAGAATTCAAACATTCCTTTAGAACTTTGATAACCGAACAAAGGTTATGAAGCAACTTGAATAATTGGAATAATCTTGATTCCTATCATTTTGAAACATTAGTCACATTCACTTTGAAATACTTCCATTCCTCTACCTTTTTCCATACACATTATATCTTGCTAGAATCATTAGCACAGACTTAATAATAACGGTTCATGTATAAATAGAACATTCTCATATTGAACAGTTCAATCACAGATTAGTTCATCTCATAGAAACACCAAAGTGTTCAAATTATGGCACAAGGCCTCATACGTTCTACCACCTTGTACAAATATCGTACATTTGCGCATAGACAGAACATCTCAAGTTCAACATCTAAGAAGTTTAATAAACTAGAATTCATCTCAAATATGAATAAAGTTAGGAAACTTGCCTTATGCACAGCTACAGCTTACGTTGAACTACTCATTCTAATCCCTATAAAACACATAAGGAAATAACACATACACCAATTGGTAATATAATTGACTTATGCATTAGTTTACTTAACTTTACTTCTTAGGGTTCGCGTTCTTTCAACCTAAGTTTATGCAACCAACTTTCATCACCGGTTTATGGCTTCATGACATACAGAGATGTCTTACTCAATACGTTCATCATCTTTAATGATTTACATCTTATCTTCTTCTTATAACTTCTATAGGACACAATACACATCCTGTCTCTGCTTGTAGTTCATATGGTACTCTGAGTGGTTTCCCACAAATATCCCGTCTCATCTACATTTTCTTTCACAATGAGTTAGATCAGATGCTAGTTTCGTATATACCTTTGCTCTCTGAAGGAATTTTTTAGCCCAACTCTCATATGTCAACCATCAAATATTACGATTGCACCACAACCTAAACTTATCTTAACTTATCCAAACTATTAAACTATAATGTTTACTAAGTCAATTTCTTATTCCTTATGGCTTTCTGACAATTAAATGTCATACCTCAGGATTCATTCTTATCGTCTAAGTCATACAGTCCTTTGTATACTAAGAACGATCATTCAAGTTCATCATTAACTCGTCTTCTTTACATTGATATCATTGTCTTTAATTTAGTTCTTCATCGTTCACAGGTTTAATCATTGGTCCTCGTTACCTTACGGTCAAACCATACATGAGGTGTAGGTTCTGCCCGTTTAATATTCGCGTAAACTCAACCTTCACGTCGGTTAAAGTTTTTAATGCTTACATTTCATTCTAACATTCTCTATCCGACTCACATTCGACTTTCATTAATCTTGATACCATTCATTATGGCTTTCTTATCATATCTTACTTACTACTTTCGTTATCCACTACATGAACCCCACAATCATTACTCATTCTTAATGTCAAAGCCATACCATTCGTTGTATGCTAAGACTGATCGTTCATCACAACAACGTTGCGTTTTACATTTTTTATCTTTTAATCTCGATTAATCTTTCCGTTCAACCTTCATTAAAGGTTTAATTCACTTGTTTAAGTGTTACATTCGATGAAATACACGTTCATTAGCTTTTGTTACACTTTCCCTAGGATTTGAGCAATTAAAAGATCATCATTGGGCCTTGCCCTGCACCAATGTTCTTGGCGCGGTTGCCTTCTTTATCTTTCTTTCAGCCTATCACCACTATGCAATGCTCGAATACGAAATGTGGTGGGTCAAGCGCCACCCTCTGTGTTATTGCTCACGCTGCGGTGCGATAACCAGTGTCCAACTCCCCGGTCTGGCGCTGCGGCGCCACCTTACAAAGCATGGTTGGCGTTGCGGCGCTAAGCCCTAACTCTTGAAAAAAAAATTAAGTGTTTAATTGTTTTGAGACACTTACTTCCCGATCCAATAACTTATTTGTTATAACTCAGAACGAGGTCGTACCAAAGCCATTCTCTTCCTTATCTTATGTACTTTAATCCCCCTCAGAAAGAACTTCGTTCTGAATCTGTTAACATGCCATTCGATTGGCTTAATCTTCTTCCTTCGTTCATTTTACGTTTTTAACTCTCTTCCTTCGTTCGTTCGTAATTTGGTCATCCGGACTCAGAACTCATTCATTCTTGAATCAATGACTCACATTTTCTATGTTCTCTTACTTTCTTATGAAACCCTACACGTTCGGGTTTGTGACAAATGAGATTTTATAATTTTATTTGAATATTTATTGAATTAAATTAATAATTTTTGATGATTTAATTATTGGATTACATAATTAATTAATGAAATTGTGGTAGATTAGTTTAATTATATGTGTTATATTATTAAATTAATGTGGAGAATTGATTTATTCAATGTATGTATTTATGTGAGCTTATTGAATTAAAAGAAATATTTAATAAGCCTAGTATTATTTTAATTAATTAGAGAATTAATAATTTGACTTAATTAATAAATGAGAAATTTAATTATGTGACAATGTGAATTAATGAGAAATTATTATATTTTATTTAAAATAAATTAAATAAGATATTTGATTTATTGCGTAAATGGGTGTGACATTATTAAACTATAGTATAAGAGATTTATAAAATTAAATGAGAATTAGCCTTTTAAGGCTAGCCAAACGGAGCGTTATTGGGAGTTGGGAGTTGGGAGTAGTTAACCCATGATCGAATTAACTGACCACCACAACTGCGCTCAGTTTTTATAAATTATACGTCTTCTTCTTCTTCTTTTATTTTCAAAGAAAATCAGAGAGAAACTGAGAATTTTTTAGGGAATTGTGAGTTGTGTGACTGAAGAAGTAATTGAGAAAGGCTACAATCTACACTACGCTTTGGGTAATCTCTTCAACTAAGTTTTTATTCACATCATTTAAAGTTTCATGAAAATGGCTTTCAAGTTCTGTTCAAAATATCTGTAATTGGAAATGGTAGCGATTATATGGATATATATGTGATAATATGTTAACACATCATGTTTTTACTATATATTATAGAATTCCATATCATCAGTTTCATAAAAATATGACGTATATTATTGCTTCAAAATTACATAGTATAGAAATATGGCCATATGGCCCTTACACGTAAATTTAATACGTCAATCATATGTTGTACCATAAATTTTACACTTGAATATAATTATGTATGTTAAAACAAAGAAAAAAAACTTCGAATGGACAGATTTGGTGTTATATCGAACCCGTGGTGTTAATTTCTATGTTTTGTGTTCAAAACTTTCGAGAACATCAAGAATAGTAAAATTACATGTTTTGATTCTATAAATTGTGTGTTTTAACTTGTTAAAATCATACTAGAAGAGTTGGGTAGTAGTTATAAGTGTATAACAGTGTTTGGGTATGTCTAATTCTATGCAAGGATAAGTTAATTGGGTGTTTTGGCCATGTTACTCGCAATTTTTTGAATTGCGATTCATGTTTCAGTTCATCAGCGCCACAATACGGCGGCTCTGACACAAGACCAGCGCACAGGTGTTGGCGACCTGCTACGCAACGCCATTGTCCATTGTGCAGGCGTTGGTAAGTTAAGTAGTAGTAATGAAAATAGTTATATGGTGGCCTTGGCGCCACTTTGTTCAAGAATGAGCATTTTAGTGGTTTTATTTTAAGAACTGTAATTGCAACATAATTTAATGAGCATAAAAATGTGTTAGTCATATTATGTGGTAATTAAATAGATCCTTAACATGTCAATAACAAAATTATGTGTGAATTAAATTATTGAACGCATAGTTAGCTTATTGTTCGTGAAGTGTAAATTATGTGACAATAAGTGTGGTAATTTGACTAAGTATAGTCATAATCCGAGTTAGACAAAAAGAATGAACTTGTGATGACTAATTACGTTATAATGGACTGGTATTGTGAATGTAAATGGTATGTAGGATTAAATCAAGGAACGTGTATAAATTAACGTATAGTCTACGTACGAGGCAAGTTTTCTAACCCTACTCGTTATCATTATATGAGTTTATAAATTTACCTCTTTACATTGAGCAAATTCTCGTTATTGTTAATCAAGTTCATTTTGTTATATTAAAGATTATTAATTATTTCAAAGTATGATTTTGCTATACAATACTTATTCTATTATATACCTCTTGAGATTGTTATTCGATTTAAATATTAGTTATTGTTGAACTTTGTTAGACTAGCGAACCCTTTTCAATTGACTAGTCCATAGTTGATGAACGTTCTAAATTTCAGAACCCTTGTTGAATTATCCAAACCAAACTTCCTTTGGTGCGGACTCTAATGTCAACCTGAGATGAACAACCCTATTATAGGGGACTATTTACGCTTTAGCGTTAAGATATTATGCACAGTATGGTACTAAGGGCTGATCCCTCTAAGTACGAGAATAAGAGTCCATAGTCTTATAACTGTTAAAGGTTTCAAATATAATCACTTGACAACCTAGGACATAGTTCAAGGTCTTATGACCCTCAGAAGTTTTTTTGATTCTTGTTACTCATTCTTGATTCAAAAGTTGAGCTCTTATTTTAGAAGTTGTTAATTCACTTGCATGTTATTATTTTATTGTTGTACTATTATACTTGTGGGAAATCGTGCTCACTCTTGCATAATAATAACATTGCAATTAAGAATGAAAGGTCTGATGAGCCTTCTACTAGCAAAGGGAAGGGCAAGATTAGCAAATGATGAAGACTTGTTGTTTATATGATTATGTATTCATGTTCAAGACCTATGTTAATGTTATGTAAGACTTATTATTTGTTTATGTTCCGCACAGATGTTAAAGGTTAGTTAGACCTGGGATTGAAATTTTTATTTTGATGTTGTAACCTCTTAAGGGGAGGATTTATTCTATCTATTGCACGGTTTGCATTTGTTACGGGTAGATAGATAGATGATATTTGTACAGTGAACACCAAATCCTGTGGAATTGAAGTACCAGGATTTGGGGGTGTCACAGGGTTCATTTACACACTTTCTAATTCTCGTTCATCTTTTACAAAAAATTTGCCATAACTTCGTTATAGCTAAGTTTAATTCGTTCTTCATGAACGTTTCTACCATTCCTAACCAAGCAATAAGAAACTTACTTATACGCGATGGTTTTAAACTTGTCCATCAACAATAATTATAATATGATGGTTTTAAATTTGTCCATCAACAACGTTCTTCGTGTTCTTCGCGTGTTCTTCGTGTTCTTCGCTCGTTCTTCATTTTTAATCGATATTTTGATTACGATTTCACTCTTTCTTGAAATTTGATGTTTTAAAACACCATTCCTTACTAATTTCACCGAATCGTTCATATGATTCATTCGGATCGCTCAAATTCATTACGAATCTTATACTTCCTTAAGAAATTTATAAAATAAACTTCTAATTCTTATTTCTTCATTTTCTCATGATTTCAACCATATGAATTCATTCCTAACATCTTTTACTTCGTATTCTCATTAAGTTATATTGTAAACATATAAAACTTAAAGAAGATATAACTTAGAAGTTAGGTTTTAAATACATTCTTCCTTATTTTTCTTCCTTTAGACAAAGCCGGCGATTCGCTAGCTTTTCTATTTCACGATCAACTCTGATCCGACATTCATGCTAATTATCTTCCTTCTTATTCTTCTCTAAGCTCTCAAGCTATCTCTCTCTTTCTAAGTGTTGGTTAATTTTTAAAAAAAGCAACTAACACTTTCCTTATATAGATTTTTAAAGCTAGGGGCAAAATAGTCATTTCGCCCATAAATTATTATTCACACCTCCTTACTATTCATGAAGCTTTCCTTGGAAGCTTCGTGCTTTCGTCTTGCGGAATACATCTGACTATTTTAAAAACTGCGATTTTTGGAATTCAAATATTTTTGGATATTTTGTCTTTCCTTTACCGATTACCTTTTACGTATTATTCGGATCTCCGAAAAACTGAAAAACACTTTTTGACATTAAGTGTTTTCCTTCACGTTTTTCACTAACATAAGTAAACGAATGAAAAATACATAACAGTACTTTTCGTTGTTTTTATTTCGTTTAATTTCTGCACGTTTTTTGAGAAAAACTTTTATCGGCTTACTTCACTTTTCACGATATATTATCATCAAATCTTTCGACGGAATGGCATTTCGACATATCAAACTCTCAAAAAGGCTTAGGTTATTCAAACCATAACCCTTAAGGTTTCGTTAGGTGAATAGTGCCTATTTCATCCTTTTTCCTGGAAATATTTTGTTCCCGAAATTTTTTTATTTTCGTCTTGAAAATTCTTACTCGTTCAGTCTAGCTCGTAGCCCGAATCCTCCCGTATTATAATCATCCTAGGTTCTAGAACGCTTAATAAACACATAGCACATAATATTATTAATAAAAATTCCTTTTATTAATAACTAATTCTTTAAACTTAAATTCTGGACAATCCGATTTTCTGGATTGTCACAATTGAGTTGTTAACTGGATAAATATTCATTCCTTACCATTGTGGGTTGTTTCATTACTTACCATTTGAGGTTGTTCCATTATCTGTAATATATTAACAAGCCAATTTTTGTGGACTAATGGAAACATAAGTAATCTCTGGTATTAACGGTAACTTTATGGGCTATATAACTTGGATTTCTAGTATGGAATAATATGCGACTCACGAAATTCTATTTGCACTAATTACTAATATTACCGATCGAGCAACTTGTTTTAATTGGTGCAATTTTTGATCAGGTGGGAAATTATACTTCTGATATTCTTTTAGCTGGTAATTGGTAAGATTTAATTGATTATCTTTTTGTGCTAATTGATCATTGCATTTAGTTGAGCCTTTAAATTGTTAAATTTATTATTCTTGCATTGATCATAGATCTCTATATTTGTATTAAAAAATTTTGTTTAGACTAAGTGTAGTGTAAAGGTGTTAATCCTAGTGGATAAGAAAAAGGTTTACAAACAGGTTCAAGGAAGCAAAGGTGCTTGAAGAGTGCGTAGGTGCACAAGGAGCAAGAGTGCTCAAGAGAAATTAATTTTTATTAATTATTGTAAGAATCTATTTTGTAATTAGTGTTTATTTATAAAGAAATAAAAAAAGTGAGTCTCCAATACTAGTTGGTATTGGACGTGGACTAGGCCATTATTATATAGGGTAATAGTTGAACCACGTAAAAAATCTTGGTGTTGATTTTATTACTTGCTTTACTTTAATTACTCACATAAGCTATTTAATTATCTTAATAATTAAAATTTGAATACTTGCATTATCTTAAGATAATTCTTTAACACCAAGTATTTTATTTATAAATTCAGCAAAATATTTTCTTCAAAAATAACCATTCAATTCAGTAGGCCATATTAATTCAGTAAGCTGAATTCATCAATCTAGTAGCCTGAATTTAATAGTTTGATTTAAAGTTTAAAAATTAGTCATAGATTGCTCCCACACTTATTCAACCCCCCTTCTAAGTGTGCCTAGTTAAATTTCAGTATCTCATCATTTACAACACCTCATGAATTTATCTTGTACCATTTTATAGTACTTTCTCTTTATAGCATCAAGCTATAATCATCCAGTCATTAAAGACCATCTATCAATTCACAGCTCAATCCGATCACATGGTGATTGTAATAACCCGATATTTTCTATATAATTAAATCAGAAATTTTGCGTATATTTTTTTTTAATTTATTTAATGGTGGGAATATATATAAGGTATAGCTTATGTATTTTTGTGATAAATAAAAATTTATTTATTACATGAATAATTTCAAATAATTTTCTTAGAATTATTGACCATTATAAATTATATTTTTATAAGTAATTATGTAGTAAAAATATTTTTATTATTTATTTTCCATGAAAATATGATTATATATTATTTAAATAATATATGAAATAATTATTGGAATTATTATAATAATTATTTTATTATATGAATTTTAGTTCAGATTATTTAAGTTAATTATTTTAACTTAATTAATAATGCTATATATGCAATATAAATCAGATATGGAATCCAAACCCTAATTTTGGATTTTGAACAAGGAATGAGAATAATAATATTATATTAATTATATTTCAGTGCTATAAATATGTACTATATATGTGTAGACTGATAATGGTTGGTCAATTATGGAATATAATGTCAAAACCCTAGTATTGATTTGTTAAACCCTATTTTGAAATTTAAATAGGAGTTCAAGACTGTGTAGTGATTGTGTTATATGATTTCTGTTGTGTATTATAGAATTTAATGTAAATTAGAGAACCCTTAATTAATATTTGGAAACCCTAATTATTAGAAACCCTAATTTCTAAAATTAGAAACCCTATTTGTTATTTAATAACCCTAATTATCAAATTGGAGCCCTAAATTGTTAAATTAGAAATCTTAATTATAATTAGTAAAACCTAAACCTAGTTTTCAAGTCTATGTAATTAGGAAACCTAAATTAATTTAGAAACACTAATTTATAATTTAGGAAACTAAAAATTGTACATTTTAAACCCTAATTAGAAATCCTATAAATTCTTTATGCCAAACCTTAGGGTTAAACCACAAGGGTCAAACCTTAAGGGGTTGTCAAGATTACAATTTGGCCATTAAAATTAGATGGCAAATGACCTAAATTCCCCTCTTGCATTATTTGAGATAACTTGTGTATCTTGCCATATTTGTAGTAGGTAACCAACCAAGATTGCACATGTGACTAAATATAACACATATCAGCCACAATTTATCAGCAAATGCATTGTATCATTAACATATATAAGGATCAAGAGAGAGACAGTTCATTATTTATCCCATTTGTACATCAACTCTCATCCAAGACCATCTTTCTCTAAACCTATGAAAACCTTTAGTAAATTAGTCCCAAAATCAAGCCCCATTATCTCCTCTAACAAATTAGAAGCCTTAGATTCAAGTTTTGCTCAAAAAGAGGTATAAAACCTATTTTATAATCTGATCTTGCTAGTTGTGTTAAAATTTGTGTTTGCTTGTTTAAATATGTGGTATGTAGTGTATATTGATGATCTTGGTTGATAGATGATAGATCCATAACATCTATAGGCTTGGATTAGAAGATTTTCAAAATCTGAAAAACTAAGAAATATGGTCTGATAACCAAATGTCAGGTCCCATAGATCTCAATCTCTTTATGTTTTTGTTTGTTTAAAGGTTTATATTTATAGTATGTTGTAAGGGCTTTACTCTGAAACTTGATTCAGAGTTAGATATGTTGTATATTGAAAGTTATTCTTTGGTCAAAGGTCGTTGATTGGCCATGATCGACAATTACAGGTAACCTGTGTCATGCCTGTAACTGTCTCGATGACTTATTTATGCATCTGGATCTCTCGTGTGTTTATTGATTTGATCTTGTTGTTGTAACTAGGTTATAGTATGTTACATAGACTACAAAGACATGCCTTTAGATCACTAAAACATCATATATGTTGGATTTAGTGGACGGTCAAACGAGGCAGTATGGTCACAAAATCTGTTTTCTGGGTAACCTAGAAAACTTATGAACGCAGCGTCTGACAGGGTTTGACCGGCATGGATCTAAAGATTATGTTCTTGTTATGAGGATTTTAGGTAATAGATTTGTTCATTTACATGTTATCTACAACCTTGAATCATTATATCACCAAAATCTTACCCAGAAAACAAGTAGTGGAAGCCCAAAGTAGGCTTGTCGAATTGTTCTTCATTTATGGGTAACCCAAAAAATGAAGAACAACTCTGACAGCTACTTTGAAGGCTTAGATCTCCTTATTGTGATGCAGTATAACCTTATTTGTTGCTTGATCGTGTAGTATTACACTAGTACTACAAGATCTGACCCTTAACAAGCCTAGAAACATGAAGATCAATGATCTAGACTTGGTCAAACCTAGCACCCAGTAAACTGTCTATGAAGGCTCAAGAACACTGAAGGCTACACTTTCTGTCACTAAAGGCTATAGCGACAGTTTATTTAATTTATTTTCTAAAAATTATTTAAAAAAGTAATTAATTTATAAAAATTCCAAAAATAGTTTTAAAAATTATTTTAAGTTATAAAAATTAACTTTTAATAATTTGGCATATTTTCCATAAATATTAGTATTTATTTAAGTATTATTGATATTTAATTTATTTAATAAATATATTATCTAAATTAATTAAAAATGATTTTTATTATATTAAAATCATTTCAAATGATAATAAGGTATTTAAAAATATTTTAAGTTATAAAATATAACTTTTAATATTTTAAAGTAAATTTCATTAATTATTTAATATTAATAATATTAGATTTATTTAATAATTATATTAAATAAATTAGTTTAAAATGATTTTAATATTATAAAAATTATTTTAAATGAAAATAAAGTGTTTAAAAATATTTGAAGTTATAAAATATATCTTTTAATATTTAAAGGAAAATTTCATTAATAAATTAATATTAATGATATTAGCTTTATTTATTAATTATATTAAATAAATAGTTTAAAAATGATTTTATTGATTTAAAAATAATTTAAAAAGGATATAAATGAATTAACAAAAATTTTAAGTTATAATAAATGGCTTTTCATATTTGGATAAATAATGCATTAATATTTAAATATTAATGGTAATTATTTAGAAATGATTTTAATTGTTTTAAAAATCATTTAAGGGTAATATTAATACTTTAAAAATATTTTGAGTTAGTACAAATATCTTTAATATTTTTACAATGGTTTCATTAATTTTTAAATATTAATTAAATATTAATGATAATAGAATTATATAATATTTAAATCATTTAATAATGATTCAGGTGTTTGAAAAATCATGATAAATTATAATAATTATTTAAAAATTATTATAAGTCATTTAAAAATAATATGACTGATATTTAAGTTATCTAAATGAATATTGAAATACAGGATAGAGTTATAGACTCAATAATTACCCGATAAAGCTGTCGGTACACCGAAATATTTCAGAAATTGATCTGGACTTAGATAACTTGATTAGATATGTGTTTGTTTGTGATCCAATGACTACCAAACATATGTGACAATGTGCTTAGGTTATGTGTTGACTGCAAATAGCGATTCTTATGTATTCGATATGTTATTCTAATCAAATAGAATGATCTTATTAATGATAGGTCGCTATATAAAAGATAAAACTAAGTTGTGTAAGCAGCAGATCAGAAAAGTATCCTATCTTTGAATTTACTTTATGCAATGGACATGCGTAAGCGAATATCTGCTCTATTCTTTTTCATTGTTCAAATATCTTACCCTTTGTATATACTTATGCAATGATTCTGTATAAGTAAGTTATTAGATTATAATATATTGTACAAGTTCTTTAATTCTGTTATTAATGATCAAGATATATATTCTATTCGTTAATTTCTAAGCTTGGTTATTCAAGTGACCTCACTTGGATAATTATTGTATTTAATCACATGTTGATACATACCTATTGATTTTCGGTATGTATACATTAATTAAAAGCCGTCTAAGCTATTTGACCCAGCTAGACATAGATTTAGAAATATCATTGAACATGATAGCACTTTATTGTATCCAATCAAATTGTTTTGTTTCGGATTCCCGACTAAGTATGAACATCCCAAACATGGGAAAACTTTTGTGCGCCAAAGGCGGATAAGATGAACGAAAACATCATTCTTGTATGTAGTATTGATCAATACAGGGCACATTCGGATGATCACCCTCGTGCCTGTAAGTTATGACGATTTGCAGATGAAATTCTGCTAAACCTTAGCGAAAATTAAAAATAATGTTCATAGTCTATCGATTGATCTTCATTTAAAGTCAGTACATAATTTCAAAAATTTGATATATAATTGATATGTTGTTATTATTGGTTCTGCTTACTTCATAACTGTTAATTCATTGTAGAAGTGTCATTCAAAGAAAAAATTAAATTCTTTCAGGTAATATTTATTATTGCAATTACTTGCTGGGTAATCAAATGCTCATTCTTGCTTTAAATTTAAATGTTTTCAGCTAAGCGTGATCAACCTGAAGATTCAGGCGAGAACAAGGGAAAAGGAAAGCAAACAGAATAAGTTTAATGGTATATATGACACCCCAAAATCCGGGTACTTCAATTCTACGGGATTTGGTGTTCACTGTACAAATATCATCTATATATCTACCCGAAATAAATGCAAATCATGCAATAGATAGAATAAATCCTCCCCTTAACGGTTACAACATCAAAATAATAATTTCAATCCTAGGTTAAACTAACCTTTAACATCTGTGCGGAACATAAACAAATAATAAGTCTTAAACAACATCAAGTCTAAAACATAAATACAAAATCGCATAAACAACAAGTCTTCATCACTTGCTAATCTTGCCCTTACCTTTACTAGTGGAAGGCTCGTCGGATCTTTCGTTCTTAACTCCAATGTTATTATTATGCAAGAGTGAGCACGATTGCCCACAAGTAACAATATAACAATGAAATAATAACATGCGAATGAATCAAAGACTTCTGAAATAAGAAAGCTTAACTTTTGAATCAAGAATGGATAACAAGAGTTAAAAGGACTTCTGAGGGTCATAAGACCTTGAACTATGTCCTAGGTTGTCAAGTGTTTATACTTGAAACCTTTAATAGTCATAAGACTATGGACTCTTCTTCTCGTACTTAGGGGGATCAACCCTTAGTACCATACTGTTCACAATATCTTAACGCTAAAGCCTAAATAATCCCATATAACAGGGTTGTTCATCTCAGTTTGACATTAGAGTCCGCACCAACGGAAGTTTGGTTTGGATAAGCTCCATAATGGTTCTAAAATTTAGATCGTTCGTCATCTATGGACTAGTCGAATCAATAAGGGTTCGCTAGTCTTACAAGGTTTAACAGCAACCGATATTTAATTTGAATAACAAACTCAAGAGGTATACAATGGAATAAGTATTGTATAACAGAATCATACTTTGAAAGGATTAATAATCTTTAATATAACAAATTGAACTTGATCAATAATAATAAGAATTTGCTCGATGTAAGTTTATAAACTTGAATAACGACAACAAGTAGGGTTAGGAAACTTGTCTCGTGCGTAGATTACACGTTAATTTATACACGTTCCTTGATCTAATCCTACATACCATTTACATTCACAATACCAGTTAATTATAACGTAACTAGTCATCACAAGTTAACTACGCATTTGATAATTTATTTAAACACGTTAGTATCTCATTAACATGTTAAAAGTCTAAGTTTAACATCACATTATCTAACTAACATATTTTCATGTTCATTAGATTAGGTTATTATTACAGTCCCTAAAATAAAACCATTAAAATACTTATTCTTGGACAGACTGCAGAGTGGCGCTGCGACGCCACCATAAAGCTTAGGGTTGGTATTTGCTGGCGCTGACTGTATTTGTGACCTCCAGAACAATGGCATTCATGACGTGGCTCGCATTACGGGGTGGGTCTTATGCTGCGGTAAGTACAAGGGCTGCCAAGATACCGTAACCAGATCGCAATTAGCATAAAAAAATTGCAGAACATATCCAATTTTTACTAATTAATTTGTTCTAACACTAATTTAGACATACCCAAACATTGTAATTCATAAATAACTACTACTCAACCCTTCTAGCATGATTTTAACAAGTTAAATCAGATAATTTACAAAATCAAACCATGTAAATTCATTGTTCTTGATGTTCTTGAAAGTTTTGAACACAAAACATAAAAATTAACACCACGGGTTCGTTATAACACCAAATCTGTTCATTCAAGGTTTGTTTCCTTCATTTTAACATGCATAATTATATACAAGTGTAAAATTTATGGGACGAGATATGATTGACTTATTAAATTTCCATGTAAGGGCCATATGGCCATATTTCTATACTCTGTAATTTTGAAGCAACAATATACGACATATTTTTATGAAACTGATGTCATGGAATTATACAATATATAGTAAAACATGATATGATAACATCTTATCACATATATAAACACACAATCACTTCCCTTTCCAAATACAGAGATTTTAACAGAACTTGAAAGCCATTTTCATGAAACTTTAAATGACGTAATTAAAAACTCAGTTGAAGAGATTACCCTAAAACAATTTTTCTGACTCTTCACGTTTTTCTACAATGCCACAATAATTCCCACTATTTCACTATAATTCTCTCTAAAATCTTCCAATTCTCTCTGTAAACTTGTTTTATTTTTTTCCAGACTTAGAAAATAAAAGAAGACGACGCATGAAATTATAGAAACTGAGCGCAGTTGTGGTGGTCAGTTAACCCATCATGGGTTAACTGCTCTCAACCTCCACTAGGGCCTTGTTTGGCTAATCCTAATAAACTCATTCCCATTTAATTTCATTAATCCTTTATACTATAGTTTAATAATATCACACCCACTTACACAATAAATCAAATATCATTTAATTTAGTTTAAATAAAATTTTAATAATTTATCATTAATTCACATAGTCATATAATTAATTTTCTCATTTATCAATTATGTTGAATTATTAATTCTCTAATTAATTATTAAATTAATTAAAATAACATTATGCTTCTTAAATATTTGAGTTGATTCAATAAGTTCACATAAATACATACTTTGAATAATAAAAATTCTCCACATTAATTTTATAAATATCACACATATAATTAAATTAATCTACTATAATTTTATCAATTAATTATTTAATCCAATAATTAAATCATCGAAAAAATATTTATTCAATTCAATAAATATTCAAATAAAATTACAAAATCTCGTTTGTCATGTCTTTCCCCCCTTAAAAGGATTTTGTCCCTAAAATCACGACTCAATCAATTCGTCCCATTACATTCCTTCCCCCTTACAAAGATTCTATCTCCAGAATCGCTTACACATAAATTAAGTAAATAAATGAGAAAAATTCTTCATCATATGCTCTTTGAGTTCCCACGTTGCTTCTTTAGCGTTGTGGTTCCTCCAAATTACCTTAACAGAAGGTATTACTTTATTTCTGAGAACTTGCTCTTTCCTGTTGACAATCTAAATAGGAATTTCTTCGTAAGATAAATCTTTGTCAAAATTTAGGGGTTCATATAATTCAATCGCGTGCTTATAATCGGGTTTGTAGGGTCGAAAAACTGAAACATGGAAAACGTTGTGGACATTCTCGAGAGCTGGAGGTAAGGCTACCTCATATGCAACTTCTCCGATTCTTCGTAGTACCTCAAAGGGTCCAATGAATCTTGGGCTTAATTTCCCTTTCTTTCCGAGCCTGATCTTTCCCTTCCAGGGAGAGACATTTAAGAACACATAACTACCCGATTCAAACTCAGCATTTCTATGGTGTGGATCGGCGTATTTCTTCTATCTATCCTGAGATGCTATCAGTCTTGTTCGGATCACTTTGACTATTTCTGTTGTCTGCTGTACCAATTCCGGGCCTAGTAATTATCTTTCGCCAACTTCATCCCAGTATAGCGGAGTTCTTCACTTTCTGCCGTATAATGCTTCATGAGGCGGCATGCCAATACTAGCGTGATAACTGTTGTTGTAGCCAAACTCTACGAGCGATAGGTGATCATCCCAATTTCCTTTAAAGTCCATTATACAAGCTCTTAACATATCTTCTAATGTCTAAATAGTTCTTTCACTCTGCCCATCTATTTGAGGATGATATGTCGTACTCATTCGCAACTGCGTACGCATGCATTCCTGTAGACGTTCCCAGAAGTTCGATGTAAAGCGCGGATCCCTATCGGAAACAATTGACACCGGAACTCCGTGCCTCAAAATAATTTCTTTCATATATAACCTTGCTAACTGATCTAAATTGAATCTGATTTTGATCGGAAGGAAGTGTGCAAATTTTGTCAATCGGTCAATAATAACCCATACTGCGTCATAGCCTTTCTGATTTGTCGGTAGGCCAACCACGAAATCCATCGTAATATGTACCCATTTCCATTCTGGAATTTCTAAAGGTTGTAGTAACCCACTCGGCCTCTGATGTTCTACTTTCACTTTCTGACATGTCAGACACTTGGCAACACACTCTGCAACCTCTCGTTTCAAATTCGGCCACCAGAAATGTTATCGAAGATCTTAGTACAACTTAGTACTACCAGGGTGAATCAAATATCGTGAGCTATGAGCCTCATTCAAAATGTCTTCCTTAATCTCTGGCACTGGTGGTACCCAAGTTCTGCTCTCAAATCTTAGTAGTCCCTCATTGTCTATTTTGAATCTCGGTTCAGTCCCTTCAGCTATTTTCTTTTTCACTTTCTCACATTCTTTGTCTTGAAGTTGAGCTTCCTTAATTTTATCCAGTAAATTTGTACCAGCTTGTGTTTGGAACAACTAATCGTTTATTTCCATAGGATACCTCACTTCCAATTCCAGCTTTTCCATTGCTGAAATTAGCTCCTCCTGAGCAGTCAACATCATTAATTTCTCTCGACCCTTTCTACTTAAGGCATCGGCAACCACATTTGCCTTACCCAGATGGTATAGAATCTCACAATCATAGTCCTTAATTAACTCCACCCACCTTCTTTGGCGCATATTAAAGTCCTTCTGTGTAAAAATATATTTCAGACTCTTGTGGTCTGTATATATTTCACACTTCTCCCCATAGAGATAGTGTCTCCAGATCTTCAAAGTGAATACCACCACAACTAACTCCAAGTCGTGGGTCGGATACCCCTTCTAATAATCCTTCAATTGTCGTGACGCATACACAATGACTCTGTCGTTTTGCATAAGCACACAGCCAAGTCCTTTATGCGATGTATCACTATAAACCATAAAATTTCTTGAGTCATCCGAAAGAGATAACACAGGTGCCGAACTCAACCTCTTCTTAAGCTCTTGGAAACTTTCCTCACACTTCTCCATCCAAACGAATTTCATCGATTTCTTAGTTAAATTCGTCAATGGAGTCGCAATCTTGGAAAAATTCTGAATGAATCTTCTATAATAACCTGCCAATCCAAGAAAACTTCTTACTTACGACGGCGTCTTCGGCTGATCCCAGTTAATCACAGCTTCGACTTTGGAGTGATCCACCGAAATTCCGTCCTTATTGATCACATGTCCAAGAAATTATACTCTTTCAATGCATAATTCACATTTGAAAAATTTAGCGTACAACTTCTCTCTTCTCAACGCCTCTAACGTTACCTTCAAATGTTCTTCATGGTCTTCCTTGGTTTTTAAGTATACAAAAATGTCATCGATTAATACCACCACGAATTTATCCAGAAACGGTTTAAACACCCTATTCATCACGTCCATAAACGCAGCAGGAGAATTTGTTAGATCGAATGACATTACCAAAAATTCGTATTGACCATATCGTGTTCTGAATGCTGTCTTTGGAACATCCTCTGGTCTCACCTTTAGTTGATGATAACCACTCCTCAAGTCTATCTTTGAAAAGTATCTCGCTCCATTCAATTGATCAAACAAGTCGTCGATCCTCGGTAATGGATATCTATTCTTAATTGTGACTTTATTCAGTTCTCTATAGTCAATGCAGAGCCGTATTGACCCATATTTCTTCTTCATAAACAACACCGGCGCTCCCCATGGTGATACGCTTGGTTGGATATACTTCTTGTCCAGTAATTCTTGTAGTTGAACCATCAATTCTTTTATCTCTACTGGTGCCATTTGGTACAATGCCTTCGATATTGGAGTCATTCCTAGAGCCAAATTGATCACGAATTCAACTGCTCTATCTGGAGGAAGTCCTGGAAAATCGTCCAAAAATACGTCTGTGAAATCCCTCACTACTGGTATCTCCTCTATTTTCGAATTCTCTTTACGACTGTCGACTATCTAAGCTAGTTATCCTACACAGCCTTGTCTTAACAACTTCTTGGCCTGCATCATCGTCAAACAACTCGCTTGTCTAGGTGAGTTGCTACCATAAAACACAACCTTTGAGGGAATCATAAGGTTAATACGCTTCTTCTGGAAATCAATTACCGCCCCATAATTGGATAACCAGTCCATACCCAAGATAACGTCAAATTCTCCAAGTTGAATAGGGATAAGATCTACGTTCATGATATTACCCTTAATATCCACTCTAAAGTTCTTATGTACGTACTTAACAAGGATTATTTCTCTATTTACAATTTCTATGTTCATGGGGTATTCTAATTAGTTCTTAAGCAATTCTAAGTTCTTAGCAAAGTCATCGGATATAAATGAACAAGTAGCAACCGAATCAAATAATACATAATCATTAACTCTATTGATCGGAATGATACCTGACACCACATCACGAGACTGTATTGCATCCTGAACTGTCATGTTGAATATTCTGGCGGTCGGTCGGTTGGTTGCAGTCGGTCCTATGATAGTCAGAGTGCTTCCACCGCTGTTTCCTCTATTCCCTCCTGATACTTCCCCTCCAGTTCCTTTCTTAGGACAGTCTCTTGCTAGATGATCCTTTAAGCTACAAGTGAAGAAAGCACCCTTCTTTGGGTTAGGACAGTTAGCTGTTATGTGGCCTTCCTGACCACAGTTGTAGCATACTCATTTTCCTTTCATACACACTCCCAAATGAGCTTTTCCGCAGGTCGAGCACGCTTCGATCCTCTTCTTCTTCCCTCCTTGTTGATTTCCAGTTGACGAGTTATCAGACCACTTTCTCTTCTGATTATTACTACCTCCCATGCTACTTCCACCAGTCTTGTTAATTCATTCATTTTCACTCTTCTTCTTCTTCTTCTTCTTCTTCTTCTTCTTCTGATCCTGATTATATTTAGTTACTGCATCGCTTCAACCTTTAGCGAGTATGGCCTTCTCTAGCACCCCAGTAAAAGTGTTCAATTGGAACATTGACACCTTTCTATACAACCAGGGCTTCAGTCCTTGCTCGAAACGTCTTGCCTTTCTCTCGTCAGTATGCACTTGATATGTGGCGAACCTAGCCAACTCGTTGAATCTTGCCGCATGTTCTGATACGGACATATTCCCCTGTTTTAACTCCAGAAACTGGAACTCCATTTGGTTCTGTGTGTTGGTCGAAAAATACATCTCGAAGAACATCTCCTTGAATCTCTCCCAGGTTATCACACCTTCTCCTCCCGCATTACCTTTTTTTCGCCACCAATAACTGGCTTCGGATTTTAGCATGAACGTCGCATAAGTGGTTTTCTGGTCCTCTCTTACTCTGGCTATATCAAACACTTTCTCCATCTGTATAACCTAGGTTTGAGCTTTGATCGGGTTTATGGAGCCCTTAAACTCTGGCGGTCCCACCACCTTGAAATCCTTAAATGATGTATTCGGTGGAGCTTGACGTTGATTGTTAATTGATCTTGCTAATAGGTTCACCAGTTGCTGAACGGGGTTAGCGTTGGCGTTGTTGTTGTTGTTATTCATCGGTTCTCCTTGAGCTTGTTAACGGTTTTGTCTTCTTCTAGGTGGCATGTTTCTGTTAAGAATATACGCTTATTAGGTCTTTATTCAGTCCCTTAAACATTTAAGGCTTAACTAAAACATTTAATCATAATCACTTAACACATTATATTAATAACTCTGATATTTATTCAAATTGGAAGTTTTAACATCAAACGATAGCATCACTGCTATTTACATCAACTATCCCGAGATAAAGAATCTACAGGATTTAAAACATTAAAATATTCCTTTGTTCATAAACACATCGGAATTTACATCTTTACCTACCAGATAGGTTTTCACATAATTAAACTAATCCAATCACTGCCTATTAAGGCGCTGAATAGACTTGCCACGTTCCTCTTCCATGATGCAGGACATCGTCCTGCGATCTAGCATATACGATGGTAGTCCTTCGAATTGAATTGGGTATCTCATAACTCAATCCTGAGCCTCATCCATTGCATTTTGTAGTGTAGAATGTGTCTCTCCGAGCTAAGCCTTCTTCGTACGATAATCCTCTTCTGCAAGATCAGCACGACGTGACTCTCTTACCTAGCCCTCCTATGCTATGGTCAGCCTTTCTGAGCTCTCTTTCAGTTCCTTCTTCAACTTCTCTATTTCTTCGGAATTCTCCTCGATTTGACCCTTCTCGTGAACCAAATCCCACTCCACGTTTCCTAAACGTGTGTGAAGAGTCACAATCTCCCTATCCTTCTGCTCGATGGTAATCTGCTAAATAATCGTCTGCTCAGTCAGATCCTGGACAGTGTCACATAACTCTATGTTACGGTCATATAACTCTTCGTACATCTCAACATCGATGGAGTTTTGTGGGAACTCCTCTTCTTCCTCGGGATCCTCCTCTGGATCAGTCTCAGGCTCATGCTCCTGACCAACAATAGTGATCAACGGAGATGGCTCTCTTTAAACCAACTGCTCCCTGACGACATGAATGTCTCGGGACTCCTCCTCTGTAGGTACTCGGGGTTCCTCCTCCCCAGCTCGACTAGCTCCACCAACATCCGACATCCCAACAACACAATTTTAAGTTTTAGATTACTAATCGATACTCGCGAGCACATAAGTTTATCACATAAGCATATAAATCTTTTATTGTCTTCAATGAATTAAGGAATTCATTTCTTAGAACTCGATAAGAGTTTACCACCACTATGTTATCGATCTCCTAAAAGGCTACTACCTAAGGTTGTTCCCCCACCTAAGGTGCATAACCTACAGCTTTGATACCAACCTGTGACACCCCCAAATCTGGGTACTTCAATTCCACGGGATTTGGTGTTCACTGTACAAATATCATATATCTATCTACCCTGTGATAACCCGAATTTTTATAGGTTATTAAAATAGGAATTTAATAATTAAAATTCTTATTATGAGATATTTTGAGTTTGAGTATTTATATATACGTGCTATATATTTTGAAACATGTGATCTGGGGTGAAGAGAAATTTATATTCATATATTGGGAAGTGAGGTTTAATAGTTAAGTTAACTATTGAAGGAATTAAATGAATTTTATAATTAATTTTAAATATTTATTGAATTAAATAAATATTTTAATTAATTTATTTATTGAGATAAATAAATAATTGATGAATTGTGGTGAATTAATTTAGTAACTAAATTGATTAGTGTTAATTAAATTGAGTGATGATAATTTTATCGAATGATTTAATTTAAGGAAATAATTAAATTAAATCAATTGCTTAATATTTAAGAAAATAATTAAATTAAATGAATTGTTTAATTTAAAATAAATAAATTAATTAAATTAAGTTTATATGTCTAATTTATTAATTAAATTAGATATATATAATTATTTATTATTCATAAATATACTTATAATAGAAATTATTTTAATAACCATTACAAGTTATTTAAATTAATTGAGCTAAAGTTATTTAATTAACTAAAGGTGTGACATGAAACTATATAATATAAGATTATTTAAATAATTTAGTTTGGGGAAATTGTTGGTTAGCCAAACAAGGCCTTGTGGCCTTTGGTTTTTTTTCAACTGACGTCTTTTATTTTTTAAAACTGATGAGTACGTGGGGTGAGGGAGGTCAGTTATTTTTTTTCTACGCTTCTTATTTTCTCCTAAGGCTAGATTATAGAACTACAAGAGAGAAACACGGAGATTAGAGAGAGAGCTTGGTAAGAAGAATTACAGTGATTTTGAGAAGAAGGGTTTTCGGGGAAAAAGGATTGCTCTCAATTTTGCTAGCCAACAATCAAAGAATAAGGTATAATCAATTCTAATTTTTAACTTTTGTTTTCTTAAAATTTCTATTGATAGTGAAGTTAGATTGATACACATATATGTATCTATGATTTATAATCTGTTATCTATCATATGTAAGTGATATTTGATGATTAAAAACATGAAATTGGGTTGTAGTAGAAAGAGTTCATATAACAGTGTTTATGTTGTTGGATATGGCTTAGAAAGTACCAAATTTTGTGCCATATATGTGTTGTAATCTGCAAATTGAAGTTAGAATATGTTTGTATGTAAAGAAATGAAAACAACAAGTTTAAATCGTGTCAATTGATTAAGAAACTAAGTCGTGGCGATCGAATTCGCTAGAGATGTTAAAACATGAAAATAGAGTATGAACATGTGTTTTGGGCAAATTTTAGGTTTTGTTAATGTTTTTATAAATTGTTAGAATTCTAGTACGTTGTAGTTCTATGAATTATGAATCCATAGAATCGAAAACGAACTAATTTGGATGTGTATAACTCAAGTTATTAAGATTAGTAGGAGAAAAATGGTCAAAAATCGTGAAGAACAGTAGCTTGAGTCCGTTTGCTAAGCAGGCAGAATTTATTGTGTCTAAGGCTTAAAGCTTAAGAATCATAGCTGCGCCAAAGTATGTCAGGTGTGACTACTTTGACCTGTTTTAGTAAAATAGGTATAACTTCTTCATACCAATTCCGATTGAGGTGATTCAAGATGATACGGAACGAGAACGAATAGACCTACAACTTTTATTCTTTAAGTTATTCAATTTGAGGTTGGGAACAGTAGTCAAAATGGTCATCTTTGTGACTGATGCGTATTCGGAGGCAATCGGAGGGCATCGGACATGCACATACACAAGTATAGTGATGTCAATGATAATAGATGTATTTCTAAGTTATAGAACATGAATATTATGAAGTATAATGATGCTTAACATTAATAATGATATATTAGATAAGTTGAATACGCATATTAAGCACAAACAAGAGAGACAAATTGGGCGTGTGACGAATAGATGTCAAAACGCCATGATAAGTAATAATTAACGTAAAAAGTGCTTTAAATCAAATGAAATGAATATAATATGATATTGAATAGTGTTAATATAAGACCAATAATGATTCCTAGCAAGACTTATACACTTGAATGAACTTCGAGTTTGACTAAGAAGAAATATAGTGACTTATAAGTCTAAAGTTAACACAATCAAATTGAACATTGTGTATTGATTAATAGGAAGGGTTATAGGATGTAGATTAAAGTTTACATTACAACTACTATGTGTTGTTATGTTACTAATAATTGATGTGTATGATTATATAATTGTGTAGGGCACGTGAAGTGCAGATAACTGTAAGCTGTTAAACTATTATTGGTAAACAACGATCAATGCAAGTCTTTCAGTTTTTATTTGCTATGTGAACTTGGTGATTAACTGTTTTAAATCTTTATTACGAAGAGCATGATGTGTTATATATATGTTGAATGTATGAAATGTTAAAGTCAACTTATGACTACGTTGATTGAGTAAAGCATGCTGATTGAGTAAGGAACTCAATCTTTATACTTGTTATATGAACTGTAAGATGTATGTTATGTTAGTCCAATGTTTATGAGATATATGTTGAGCATGTTATTATGTGCTACGTGATGCATGAAAACTGTTAGATTTTGCTGGGCTGTCGAGCTCAACCTTGCAAATAACCATTTTGCAGGTTAAGGATTGAAGGTAACACTATGTGCTACTTGAATGACGTGGATCAACAATAATACACGAAGATTAATATTTTATCTAAAGTTGTTATTTCTTAATACCATGATTAAGATTCATGAGATGTACTAAATATTTTATAATGTATAGTTTTATGTTGAGTTGTAAAGCTAAAGTTGGAGTTATCTGATATGTAAAGGTTATCAGATTGAAATGTAAAATTTTATATAATAACAGTGATAAAGTGAATCATAAAATAAGATTGATTCAAAGATATGTAGATGATAATGGTTTTGATTCAAGGAATTAAAGTAAAAAGACATAAAACTTTAAATTATTCCGCATTTTATATAGTTTAACATCGAAAAATGATGTAAAATCAGAAGGTAGATGTGTTATTAATGACCGAAGTTGAGAATTATATTGTATGAATTTTGGGGTCGTTACAGTCGGTATCAAAGCTGGAGGTTATAAACCTTAGGTAGGAGTACCATAGCAGTAACCTTAGAGAAGGAAGGTGAAGATAATGAAAGAATAAGCTCAAGTAGAGTTTGAATAAAAAGAAGTAATTTAAGAAATTTATAAAGAAAGGATTAAAACATGCGTGAGAGGATTCAAAAAAGAATCTCGCTGAGTTATAAGGAGTATGAATGTGGGGTTACCCAACTCCAATAATAAGGATGTAAGGTGATAATAAAATAGACAATGTCTATAAGAAGAGAATGATAAAGAAGTTAAGAATCAAAAAGTTATATTTAAGTATGGTACAGTTGTACTCTTTAATAGTTGATGTATGGTATCTGGGCTAAACGATTCCTTCATAGAACAGAGGTATATACGAACTAGCAACTTGAAACCTAGTTTGTTCGTTATTTGTGGAAAACCACTCAGTGTACCATATTGAAACTATTAGAGACTCGATGTATACCAAGTATAGAAAGTGGATACGTATGATGAAAATGTGGAACTCAACTGAAATATTGAGCAATGTAAATGAAGCTAGAAATTCTTAAAGTAAGAATTGTTATATAAACAAGAAAATTCAAAGAAGAATCTTGAACAGATATAAAGATAAGAAATGGCAATATCCAAGATAACGAATAATGTCGTAAATGATGAAAAAGGGAAAGAAAGAGGATCGTAAAACAAAATGATCACGAGTTAAGAAATGAATTTTAAGGGAGATGATTATAGAATAAGATCACGGCGTCATCAGTTTAAGTTATAAAAGAAAGATGGTCTGCAATGTTTGAATAATTATAACTTGATGCTATGAAGATGATTTACTATGAAATAGTACAACTCATGAGGAGTTATATATAATGTGATACGAGGAATTCGTATCGAGCAAAAAGCAAGTTAAGAGTAAAATAGAGTTAGGTGGGATTTCAATTAAGGACTCATGTGATGGCTGAGTTGTACAAATCTTTATATGGGCGAGGGTTTTGTGCTTGCACTCAGTTTATCACATTGATAATCATTGGAATGTTGGTGTCGCGCTATGAATGCATATATAGAAAAAAGGTGATGCTTTTCTCATGTGTATATTTGATAGTTAGAAACTATTAAGATTAGTCAGATATTATTAGGATTAGGTGCGGTTCTTAAAACTAATGCATATGGTAAGTTCATGACTCACAATAATATGGTATGTTTTGAACCCCTCAGCGAATGGACGCCTATGGTCTGACTAGGATAAGTTCTTCAACTCATATTATTGTGGCAAGTTCCTGAACTTCCAATGTGCGGTAAGTTTGATGAACTATATTGGGTAGAAAATGGTTATAGTATAGAGAGCATTGATGAAGTTGAATATTGATAGAATGGTTAAGTAATGAAGTAATGGAGTAATGATTGAATTTGATGGATACCTTGATATTCTAAATCTACTAGCTATGCTAGACTTTCAAAATTTATTGACTTCGTGTTGATGTTTGCACTTCTATTGAAACCAATGAGTTTTAAAAATAATATCGCTATTCGTATGTCTATGCTAATTGCTTCGGCTAGACAAAAATGATTTGAAATATATCAAAATGTATTTTTTATATCATCAATGCATTATGGAACCTGGTGCAGAGATGATAAAAATGATGGAGTCATCAATGCAGTATTACTTAGTGTTGGATGTGATCTAACGATCGTCAGCCCACTATGGTATGATGTAGTATGATAAAATCACCAAATGACGGAATCCTCAAACGGACTGTAAATGCAGTGCGATATCATAACGTCAGAAAAATATTTTTGAGATTTCTTTAAGATATGAGAATATATATATATATATATATATATATATATATATATGTATATTTCGATTGATGTAGAAGTGTTGTAGAAGTCTATGCTATTTGATTCAGCTAGACGAATATTGAAAGATGTTCATGGAATTCAAGCGTTCTTTGTCAAACTATGCTAAACCAAATTGTTTTGGAGCGGATTTAGATATTGAAAAGCTGAGATGAACAACCCTTTTATAGGGGATTACGCGGAAGCGTTTAGATGTTTGTGCACAATACATTGTATGAAGAAAGTGAGCACCCTAAAGCACGAGGAGTCCCTATAGTCTTATGACTGTTAAAGTTTAAGTTGAAAGATTACTTATAATTATGGACATACGCATAACGTTTAAATGTTTGTGCACAATACATTGTACGAAGGGCTTAACACCCTAAGTACGGGAGTCTCTATAGTCTAGTTACTGTTAAGGTTTAAGTTGAAAGAGTACTTATAACCGTGGGATTTTGATTAAAGGTCTTATGATTTCAAAGCATGATTTGGAATCTTTTAAAATTCCTGAGTTATTCATACTACTTCCCAATTATTGAGCAATTATGGAAGATTCTTTCTATTCTAAAGGGCGAATGTGGTAAGGATGATATTCCTTAGAAAGAAGTAAGTCGTAGAATGCGACACTGAATGATGGATATGTTGAATAGGTCAGAAAAGAAATTTTGAAGTGAGAAGGAGATGAGTTATCAAAGAATAATGTAAAACTTTTAATAAATTTTTTTTAATAATTGTAGAAAGATCTTTGTGGAAAGAAGTGGTTTTAGAACCCAATGAATGAATAAAATATTAACATAAAATCTATTTTAATAGATTGAATGAATGAAGATTAATAAATAAAATTTCGAGGATGAAATTCTTAGAAGAAGGGGTGAATGTAATATCCCGAGTGTTTATGATAACGATCCTTAGAAAAGGAAATGAATGGGTTAAAGAATATATAATACTCAAATATAATTGAGTCTAAGTAAAAGTTATGCAATAAAACTTACAAGAATTTACTATCAAGAATGGTGGGAGTAAGAAATATAAAACATATATTAAGGTAATATGTTGAAGTTATTGAACGAAGAGATTTGATGAAAACCTGACTAAGGTAGGGTTTTAGAGATTCCGAGGACGGAATCCTTATAAGGAGGGAAGGTTGTGACAACCCGAATTTTTATAGGTTATTAAAATAGGAATTTAATAATTAAAATTCTTATTATGAGATATTTTTAGTTTGAGTATTTATATATATGTACTATATATTTTGAAACAAATGATTTGGGGTGAAGAGAAATATATATTCATATATTGGGAAGTGAGGTTTAATAGTTAAGTTAACTATTGAAGAAATTAAATGATTTTGTAATTAATTTTAAATATTTATTGAATTAAATAAATATTTTAATTAATTTATTTATTGATATAAATAAATAATTGATGAATTGTGGTGAATTAATTTAGTAACTAAATTGATTAGTGTTAATTAAATTAAGTGATAATAATTTTATCTCAAGGATTTAATTTAAGAAAATAATTAAATTAAATCAATTGCTTAATATTTAAGAAAATAATTAAATTAAATGAATTGTTTAATTTAAAGGAAATAAATAAATTAAATAAAGTTATGTGCCTAATTTATTAATTAAATTAGATTTATATAATTATTTATTATTCATAAATATAATTATAATAGAAATTATTTTAATTACCATTACAAGTTATTTAAATTAATTGAGCTAAAGTTATTTAATTAACTAAAGGTGTGACATGAAACTATATAAATAAGATTATTTAAATAATTTAGTTTGGGGAAATTGTTGGTTAGCCAAACAAGGCCTTGTGGCCTTTGGTTTTTTTTCAACTTACGTCTTTTATTTTTTAAAACTGATGAGTGCATTGGGGTGAGGAGGTCGATTATTTTTTTCTACGTTTCTTATTTTCTCCTAAGGCAAGATTATAGAACTACAAGAGAGAAACACAGAGATTAAAGAGAGAGCTTGGTGAGAAGAATTACAGTGATTTTGAGAAGAAGGGTTTTTGGGGAAAAAAAATTGCTCTCAATTTTGCTAGCCAACAATCAAAGAATAAGGTATAATCAATTCTAATTTTTAACTCTTATTTTCTTAAAATTTCTATTGATAGTGGAGTTAGATTGATACACATATATGTATCTATGATTTATAATCTGTTATCTATCATATGTAAGTGATATTTGATGATTAAAAACATGAAATTGGGTTGTAGTAGAAAGAGTTCATATAACAGTGTTTATGTTGTTGGATATGGCTTATAAAGTACCAAATTTTGTGCCCTATATGTGTTATAATTTGCAAATTGAAGTTAGAATATGTTTGTATGTGAAGAAACGAAAACAACATAGTTTAAATTGTGTCAATTGATTAAAAAACGAAGTCGTGGCGATCGAATTCGCTAGAGATGTTAAAACATGAAAATAGAGTATGAACATGTGTTTTGGGTCAAATTTTAGGTTGGTTAATGTTTTTATAAATTGTTAGAATTCTAGTATGTTGTAGTTCTATGAATTACAAATCCCTAAAATCAGAAATGAACTAATTTGGATGTGTATAACTTAAAAGGACTTCTGAGGGTCATAAGACCTTGAACTATGTCCTAGGTTGTCAAGTGTTTATACTTGAAACCTTTAATAGTCATAAGACTATGGACTCTTCTTCTCGTACTTAGGGGGATCAACCCTTAGTACCATACTGTTCACAATATCTTAACGCTAAAGCCTAAATAATCCCATATAACAGGGTTGTTCATCTCAGTTTGACATTAGAGTCCGCACCAGCGGAAGTTTGGTTTGGATAAGCTCCATAATGGTTCTAAAATTTAGATCATTCGTCATCTATGGACTAGTCGAATCAATAAGGGTTCGCTAGTCTTACAAGGTTTAACAGCAACTGATATTTAATTTGAATAACAAACTCAAGAGGTATACAATGGAATAAGTATTGTATAACAGAATCATACTTTGAAAGCATTAATAATCTTTAATATAACAAATTGAACTTGATCAATAATAATAAGAATTTACTTGTTGTAAGTTTATAAACTTGAATAACGACAACAAGTAGGGTTAGGAAACTTGCCTCGTGATTAGATTACACGTTAATTTATACACGTTCCTTGATTTAATCCTACATACCATTTATATTCACAATACAAGTTAATTATAACGTAACTAGTTATCACAAGTTCATTCTTTTTGTCTAACTCGGATTATGACTCCACTTAATCAAATTACAACACTTGTTTTCACATAATATTACACTACACGAATCACAAGCTAACTACGCATTCGATAGTTCATTTAAACACATTAGTATCTCATTAACATGTTAAAAATCTAAGTTTAACATCACATTATGTTACTAACACATTTTCATGTTCATTAAATTAGGTTATTACTATAGTCCCTAAAATAAAACCATTAAAATACTCATTCTTGGATAGACTGCAGAGTATATATTGCTGTGGCTACTCATTGTTGCTTTGGACAATGGTGTTCTGATGTGGTTTGACACAATGCATGGGTCTTAAGCACTGCTGCACATTGGTACTGTGACATACTAGAACCAGGACTGCAATTCGCGAAATATTGCAGAACATGGCCAATTTTTACCAATTAATTTGTTCTGACACGAATTTAGACATACCCAAACACTGTAATACACAAATAACAACTACTCAACCCTTCTAGCATGATTTTAACAAGTTAAATAACATAATTTACAAAATCAAAACATGCAATTTCACTGTTCTTGATGTTCTTGAAACTTTTGAACAAAAAACATAAAAATTAACACCACGGGTTCGTTATAACACCAAATCTGTCCATTCAAGGTTTGTTTCCTTCGTTTTAACATGCATAATTATATACAAGTGTAAAATTTATGGGACAAGATATGATTGACTTATTAAATTTACATGTAAGGTCCATATGGCCATATTTGTATACTCTGTAATTTTGAAGCAACAATATACGACATATTTTTATGAAACTGATGTCATGGAATTATACAATATATAGTAAAACATGATATGATAACATCTTATCACATATATAAACACATAATCATTTCCCTTTCCAATTACAGAGATTTGAACAGAACTTGAAAGCCATTTTCATGAAACTTTAAATGACGTAAATAAAAACTAGGTTGAAGAGATTACCCTAAAATAATTCTTCTGACTCTTCACGTTCTTCTACAATGCCATAATAATTCCCACTATTTCACTCTAATTCTCTCTAAAATCTTCCAATTCTCTCTGTAAACTTGTTTTATTTTTTTCTAGATTTAGACAATAAAAGAAGACGACGCATGAAATTATAGAAACTGAGCGCAGTTGTGGTGGTCAGTTAACCCATCATGGGTTAACTGCTCTCAACATCCACTAGGGCCTTGTTTGGCTAATCCTAATAAACTCATTACCATTTAATTTCATTAATCCTTTATACTATAGTTTAATAATGTCACACTCACTTACACAATAAATCAAATATCTCATTTAATTTAATTTAAATAAAATTTTAATAATTTATCATTAATTCACATAGTCATGTAATTAATTTTCTCATTTATCAATTATGTCAAATTATTAATTCTCTAGTTAATTATTAAATTAATTAAAATAACATTATGCTTATTAAATATTTCATTTGATTCAATAAGTTCACATAAATACATACTTTGAATAATAAAATTGTCCACATTAATTTTATAAATATCACACATATAATTAAATTAACCTACTACTCTTTCATCAATTAATTATTTAATCCAATAATTCAATCATCGAAAAAATATTTATTCAATTCAATAAATATTCAAATAAAATGACAAAATCTCGTTTGTCACAGTATATTTTGTAATAGTTAGACATTATTAAGGCAATGCTATTTATTATCTATCATGTAATGTAATGTAATAAAGGTTGAGAAACTAGAATTAGACAACTCTGATGTATGTAAATTAAGTTGGGTATTTATATTACTGTTATTATTATTAGTATTATTTTGCTCATAAAAATGGTATCGTGAAGCACCGAGTTCGGGTTTTAAGTACCTGAATTTGGGGGCGTCACAGTGATCCTATTCTACCGTCGGTTTACCTTATAGTTCTTCCTATTTTCGATCATGTTAATATTTTACGACCTCGGGTTTTCTTTTTAATCGCATTCTTCTTATTATTGATCTCGGGTTTTCCCTGATCCTCTGGCTCTTCAGGTTCTTCTTTGAACTTAACATATTATCTTAACTTGTTTCAGATAAATTTTCTGAATTCATAAACTAAACTCTATTTGAGTTTATCCCCATTATGTGATGCCCCCAAAATAGGTCCACACAACCCATTCTGAGTCGCCAAATACATGGTACAGAAACCAAATACAAACTTCATTAATACAATTGTCGTGAAAAATACGACAACACATATTCTATGAGTTTTAATACAAATATTGTCTTGTAGACAATATCCAAACTCAAATAAAGTCTTCATTACAATTATAGTTACACTATTTTACAAAATAGTGAGGACTACTATAATAATCATCTTGAACCATTACTCAACTCCCCGACTAGTCCCAGTTATATTCTCGCCTCCTGAGAAGAACAATGGAACCAAAAGGAAAATGGTGAGCTCAACTAGCCAAGTAAAGAATATTATGACTAAGATAATGTATAACAAATTATCGTTCATCCTCAACAGGGAAAAATTTGATAGAATATAATAGACAATAAGTTTTAGATCAACAACTACAGCGGAATAAATAATCCATTACAAGAGTCAAGCAGAGCGTAAAGTCTACTATCTTATACGATTTAAAAGTCCATTATCAATATTTTATCCCTGTAACAACAATCAATAAATATATCACATCAACGAATTATCCATGCACTACGGGCCAAGGATATTCGTTAGTATCACCAATGGTCATGATCATACCAAACAACTGTCCATCTATGCACTACGGGCCAAAGAGGACTTTCAACACATCATTTGTCTGTAACATTACAGGCCATGATTATACCATTACACAATTCCTGGTCATAATCATACCAATCAACAGTACATCTATGCACTACGGGCCAAAGATGACTTTCAACACAATATAAGCATAAGGATGATGATAATCATATAAAGAATCCATCAAGTGAGATTATAGCATGGATTCAATTTTAAGAATAAGATTTATAAAAGATATCTTGGACAAAGAAAAAGAAATTAAATCTTGTTGTGAATAGTACTCATGAATAGTATCGTATAAATAGTACCGTATGAACAGTACCGTATGAATAGTACTGTATGAATAGTACCCATGAATAGTACTGTATGAATAGTGACCAGACATGAAAAGGTTAAAATTTAATAAGAAATTTCATACTAATATTTTAGTGAAATGATATTAGATGAAGCGCAATCCTTAAGAAATTTCTAATTATTTCAGGAATTATAGAAGCAATACTTACCATAGTAGGTTTAAATTTAGGAATATGAGATGAAATAATATTGCTTATGTAATATGGAGTATGAAAGAAAATGATATTCCTTATGAGTATGGAAAGAAATAATATCATTTATGAGTATTGAAAAAAATAACATCCTTTACGAAAAAAATAATATCCTTTACCTTAGTAAGAAAGTAGTTCTGACTAGAATAACGAAGATTATGTTGAGAAAATCTTTCACTGCTATCAACATTCAAAATATTCTTATACTCATAAGAAATACGCTCAATATTATAAAGAGAGAATTTTTTGATTCTGATGTGAGTTTCATTGTTTAACTAAGCAACCTATTTATAAGAAAATGCTAGCACACCACTTCTGACAAATCTTACACACACACACACACACACACACACACACAGAGAGACTAGTTTAGAAAAAGATGCAGCACACCTCTTTGAAAAAGGAGAGTTCTAATTCAAAATGATAACTCCCTCATTTATTCACATGTTTTAAAGATTTAACAATTATTAAAAAGAAATCCAAATTCAATTTGCTCTCTTCCAAAATATTTTATTCTTATACCATAAATTTATTATAATAATATTACCATTTAAATTATAAAAATTATACTATTATATTATCACATTATACTAGTATAATGTAATATAATAAATACTTATAAATATATTATCAAAGAAGATAATTATGGTTTCATAAAAATAACAACTTTCGACAATTGTCTCATTCAAAAATTTCTCCATTTATATCAAAATTTAAAGAACTATTTACTTACCATATTCATCAATTATTTATAATTTTTCAATAATTATTTCTAATTAATATTATAGATTCACAATAATCTTACAAACGGATCGTCCTGTGAGAAAAGAGGGTTTTCCAATAAGGATTTCTCCTTACTAGCGCGCAATTATATAACCTAACCCTTTTCCTCGACAGAAATTTCTAGACATTATCAATAAAGCCATCTAATAATATTATTTCAATAATATGAGTTACTATGTCGTGATAATTATTGAATCAATAATATAAAATACTATTCAATTATCACTATATAATTATTGCATCAATAATATGAAAGTATGTGCAATTTTTACTGTATCAATTATTGAGTGACTTCTTACGTAAGAATCAAGATACTGTGCAATACCGTGTGCTAATTTTCAACCACGCATATTATACTTTTATCACCGGGTATTTCAACAGTTTAACGGTAAAAGTTTTATCGTTATTTTTTATAAAAAGATTATTTTTGTCGCTTTCTATATTCGACAGTTATTCCATTATGTGGTCCACCAATGATTACGCCATCATACAGATATTTCCCAACAAAATGATTATTTTATGACCACATGCTTACTTTGCAAAATTTGCACATTTCACCCATAACTAAAGCATTAGATGAAATCAACACCTTATTATTTAAAATAATAATTAGAGAAATTAATTTTTTATTCAAAAAAAGTTGGGGTCTTACACGTTATGTTTAACATATTCATTGTATAGACATTGTCTAAAACACTTTTCATTTCCATTACTAGAGTCAGGTGACTCCTGATCCTTATCTTCTAGATATTCCAAGATTCTTCTTTGAATTTTCTCATATATATTTCAATCTCTTCTTTATGAATTCTATTTCTTATCACTTAAACTCTATCTGAGTTTATTCTTTATCATATCTACTTTCCCTCTCTAAGGTTATATCCTAATGTACTCTTACCTAAGGTTTAATTTATAACCTACTACTTTGATACCAACCTGTAACATCCCCAAATTCGGGTATCCATTACCTTGAACTTGGTGCGTCATGATACTACCTTCATCTAACTATTAACAACTTTCATTCATAATTTAATAAATACGATTTAACTTTGATAATAAATCATATATTAATTCCTTTTTAGTTCCACGATCTATGAATCGATCCCAAAATCTTCATAAGTTAATTCCCGATCTTGATTATTAACCATTCTTGTTTTTACATCATATTCGATGTTATACTTAATAAGATGTGGAATAATTAAAACATTTCTGAATTCTTTATTCATTTCCCTGGATCTCAACCTTCATCTTTTACATATCTGCTTCGATTCATCAAAGTTACATTATAGAATTTACATCTCAATTCGATATTCTTTATATATAGAATTGTATGACTTTACAACTCTACAAGAATTAAACAATAATCAAATATATCATCTAAAACCTAAAAAAAGGTTCAGAAGTGCTTCAGGTAAACAAATCGATCTTCTTGTGACCCTATTGAACTTTATCAATCAAGTAGCACGTAACTTTATCGTGAGTCCTTAACCTGCAAAAGTGGTTATTTGCAAGGGTGAGCTCGACAGCCCAGCAATTTTAATAGTTTTTGTGCATTACATAGCACATATGATCATACTCAGTTCATATAATCATAAGCTTTTAACTCATACACATGTTTTTTCTCACATAACAAGTATAAAGATTAACTTACAAAACATATCATCATAGATTGACTTTCAATCTCATATGTATCTCATAGACATTTCCACATTTCATGGCATAACATAATTCATTTCATACATATATTATATGCATTTCATATATAATTTATCATTTCATATCATAGCATAAATTAATCAACAGTTATCAACATTATAGAGCAAATAGGAATTGAAAGACTTGTCTGGCTCGTAGATTATCAACTACGACTTAACTGCTTATCATTATCTGCTCTTCGTGTATTCCTACAAAATTATAATCATGGATTCATACCCATCAGTCATACTTTCCCTAATATTCTTAATGTAATAATAAATTTTACATTATTTCATTTCACTTCTTCAATATACTCTTAGGATAGTTATGTTCCTAGTCCATTCCACTCTCATGTTTAATCTTTCAAAACAACTTTATTTCTTCTTTTACAGTCTTTAAGGAATATATATAGACATGCTCTAAAGTCTAGACAGTTAACAAATTGTTCTTAACCACTCAGAAGTATGCAGCGTGTGCTACCGATAATAAGCTTGGGAGTGGCGTGCAAGGCCAGTAGCATCCCAAATTAGGGCCCCAAATCGCATGCGGATTCGGTTCGCTAATCTTTCTATAACTGTTTGCGGAAGATATAAACATAAATTGTTTATACATTAAACTTACACACTTTTCCCCAAAATCGATTAACCTTAACTTATTATACAATTCATAAGTTATCTAACACATAACATATTATGCAACTATACTATTACAAAATAGCCGTACAATTTATCCCAAGCTGTACTTGGCATTAACCTTTTTCCTGTATCCGAACGCATTCGCCTTATCTGCAATGTTTTATCATGATATAGCAAGGGTGAGCATGAAAGTTGCCCAGCAAGTTTAAATACAACAATATAAGGATATATCATGATTGAAGAGTATGAATAATAAAAGTGGCTATAATTCATCAATATAATTGAGAACTAGCGAGAACAAACTTTTGGTGAACAAGTTTTAAACATGAACAAACATTTCGAACCAACCTGGTAATGAAGGTGATCGACCTTTCATACCGACTTATACATGCAAGATGTACAGAGTACAATTTTCATGGCAATCAAAGAATGATTAACCATAAGCTTGAATAAAACACTCTTATTAGAGTTAAGTAGGAACAAACTTGCTCGAACAGATTGATTACTGCAACGCAATTTATAACGCTTTACTCAAGACCTAATATTAATAATATAGATCTCCAATATTAGAATCACGATACAATTACATTATATTTAAATACAAAGAATAACCTAAACACATAACACATAACCCTATAAGTCTATACTGACATAAGACTTAGCATCGGTCAAACTATTTTGATCGACTTAAAACTAACATCATTCATCATCCCGATTGACGGTCTAGTCGGACAATACTCGAGTTTAAGTTCAATTAAACTCGCCTTAAACACTTAACACTTATCACGAGATAATTTTCTTAGCGATCAAAAAACATTTTTCCTAGGCTCGTAATAATTTTCGGATAATTATTACAATTTATCATGATTTTCCAATCATTAATATCGTATTTAAATACCACAATATTCATTAATCATTAATATTCATTTAATATAAAATATTAATAAAAATCATAACATAATATTATAATATAATTATAATATTTCAAAATATTTTAATACCTTAAAATCATAATTATATGACTTTTAAACACTTAAATCCATTATCCGATAATTGATATTAATATTAAAATATTAATATTTCCATGCCAAAATATCAAAAGTTATATTTTATAACTTAAAATATTTTTATAACACTAAAATCATTTTTAAATGATTTTTAAAACATTAATTCTATTTTTCCTTAATTTATTTAATATATTTATTAAATAAACTAATTACCATTAATAATAAATTATTAATGACATTTATCACAAAATATTAAAAGTCATCAAAAATAACTTAAAATATTTTCTTTTACCATAATATTATTTTTCATGATTTTTCATGAATTAAAAATATTTTAAATAATTTATTTAATATTATAATTAAATAAGTAAATACCATTTATATTCCAAAAATATTAAATATTTTCAAAATATACTCAAAATAGTTAAAAACTATTTTTCAGACTTTAAAATAATATTTCATAATTTAATATGTATTTTTAATAATTAAAACCATTTTTTTCTAATTTTAATTCATTTTAGGAAAATAGAAAATAAAGCTGTCGCTAAAGGGGCCTATAAGCTTACAGGTAATCGCTATAGGTGTTCTTGGTGTTCTTGGTGTCTGCCCAGAAATCCTTGTCAGACTTCGAGGTTGCTACTTTGACCAACATTTAATCCATGCTACACTTGATTTCTGGTCTGCTAATGCTGATAGTTATGTAGTATGAGTGTAATACTACAATTAATGACTGATTTCATGTCCATACAACATCAGATCAGAGAGATTTAAGCTCTCAAAATCGTTGTCAGATGATGTTCATCGTTTTCTGGGTTTACCAGAATCGAGGGTACCCACTTTGGGTCCTTATAACTTTGCGTTCTGAGCTTGTTATGAGTGATATTAAGGTTCATGATTTTAGTAATGATGTAAGGGTACAACATCCCATTAACAGATCTGACTAAAAACAACAAGAAATGAGATTTTAATCCAAATCAAACTACATGTCGGTGTTGGTTCTTGAAGACGGGTTTTCGAATCTTTATCCAAGCGATCGGTCAATAATTGAGGTTTGACCTCATATTCTAATCACTATGATACGAATCTAGGTGATCTAATGGTTTGAGTATATAGTCCTTATACGCTTCTACAATATCTAACAAACACAATGGCCAAAACAACAAAAACCAACAAGATCAAGAGCTTTGAACATCTTGTCGGACCCCACAGGAGAATTCAGGTTACCCGTAATTCATTTCCGTGAAATAAATCAAGCGGTCTTTGGCCGGTCATATCTCTCGGTCCATTCATGATCCGATCATGTTTCTTGTTTGAGAGCACAAATCGACATGACATAGAACACATATATAACTTAAAACATAACAAACATTTAATGAGAAAAAAGATCTAGAGGCTCGACATTCGTTTGTCGGACCTCAACTTTAAAATTTTTCCGATTTTCAAAATGTAAGATTTGAGCTCTTTAATGTTATGGATCATGGATTTATCAACCCAGATCATCAATTGACACCTTATTACATATCTTTGAACAATCAATTACAACTTTTAACAACAAATCATGAGATTTCGAATTTTAGGGTTCATATACCTCTTTATGCTTTGATTTTAATCTTGGCTCTCCAATCTGTTTATGGATGATCTTGGAGCTGTTTCTAGGACTGATCCACTACTGATTTTCGTGGGTTTGTGAAAGAGAGAGAGTTGGTGAGAGCAAAATGCAAAATGGCTAAGTTTTATGAACTTTCTCTCTCTAAATCTTATATATAATGCTTTGATTCATGCATGTTGCTTCAATTTTAATTTGAGTCATTTGATTTCTTTGAGATTTTATGTTGCAAAGTCAAAAGAGTTGGTGACCTAATAAAGTGATAGCCATTTTTGCAAATTAACATATAAAAATCCCATAAAGGGCATTTAGGTCATTTGCAAGTTTTTCTAGAATTTGAACTTTATGAAACCCTTAGGGTTTAGGTTTTGTGCAATCTAAGATTTAGGGTTTAGACAAATTTAGGGTTTGGGTTTTATCCTTAAATATTAAGCAACTTGGATTTCAAAAATTTTCTAATTAAATTTTAAAATAGAAAATTTTGATTTCTAATTATAATTAGGGCTTCCTAATTATATCATAATTTTCTAATCATGAATCATTATTTGCTAATTAGGACTATTTTATCCTAATTAAAATTGCTAATTACGCAAGTAGGGTCAAAGTGGTTATTAGGGTTTTCAACCCACAATTTAGGGTTTTTAAAATAGAAAATAATTTTCTAATATAGAAATTAAATATTCGTAATTAGATTAGGGTTTTCTAATTACTTAACATTAAATTAGAATTAATATATCCTAATTAACATTAAAAGTATTCAATTAACACTTTCATTTTTCCTAATTATAAATTAGGGTTTCAAATCCGTCATTAAGGTTCCTGACGGAAAAGTTTAAGTTCGATAATTTGAAATTAGGGTTTGCTAATTAATTAAGCGTTACCCTAATTAATATTATAATAATAGCGAGAGAAGCATTATAATTCTCCATTAATTTCCCTGATTAGGGCTTCAATTTATCGTAATCAAACTAGGGTTTTCAGATCAAGTATTAGGGTTTCAGATTTGGAATTAGGGTTTTGTAATCAATTTGTTAAGATTAACCCTAATTAATCTTATAGTTATTTACACTTATGCCATTTAGTTCCCAATTTAGGGTTTCATGCACCGAATTAGGGTTTCGGATTCCCGGAAACTGAAACTAGGGTTTCCAAAACCGATTTCTAGGGTTTTTCGTTAAACGCTAGGGTTTTCTAATCAAACATTGTCGTTCTTAATATATTCTTAGGGTTTGTTACAGATATAATTTATCTGGTCAACCCTTGACCCTTAACCACATTCTGTACACAGAACATAACCATATTCACATAACTTAATCACATAAACACTTAATCCTGAATAATTCACCTATAAGCCTTCACGAAATTTTGAAATCCTCAAAATTCCATCCTAATAACATCAAATGCATACACTTATTTTCTGTCTAGGTCTATTATTTGACCTTAAATCAATCATTTAAGATTTTAATAAATTGTCCAAATTCTCGGGTTGTCACAGCACTACTCCCTACCAGAATCAGAATAGAGATTTTTAAAGGTCCAGTCTCTTGTGAGCACACTAACATCCTTGAACACAATAAAGACAGTGTTCGGAACAAATTTGGTTTCCCACACTTGTTAACATTGAGGTTAACTTCTAAAACATGTAGTTTTTTTTTGCATTTCTTGGCACAACTAGGATTAACATGTTCAAAAGTGAATGGGCCGAGTTAAACTCCATCTCAAATATTTACAACAAACCTTGAGATAAATCTCGAATCAAGGATATAACTTACTTTTCAAAATTCTTTAATCAAGACTAAATACGTTCATTCTATAAGGGACTAGCTATGTTAACCGTTAAACCATATAAGGATGCCGAACAACCCTTAATACTCGTGCTCATATGTATCAAACTCATTTACACATAATTAATATAGTCCCTCTTTTGAAAACTTTCTTTAAAACATGATTGAATAGTCTAGACCACAGAAGACTTATAATTTAAATGACATCTTCATTTCTCATGACAATTGAGTTAAACATTTTTAAAATTTCTAAGTTCACGCATTGTAGTATCACTTCAGGATTATAATCTGGTATAATCAACTCATTACATACTTTATACTTACTATAATCATTTATGGAGGTAGTTTATACCTTCCCTAGGCTGAACAAATAAAAATTCCTCTCTAGGTATATCTCGCCATCCGGCGGACTTCGCCATAATTATCTTTGGGCACCAAATAGCGGCCTCACCTCGAAGATCGGCGTTGCAGTAGGCCCGGACACTAGAAACAGATTTGACTTAAACTCTGTTTTATTCAAAACCTTCCAATTTATTCAGTCTAGAGTCAAATTAGACAAACCTAGATGCTATAGATTCTATTAACTCAATACCAAACACACTTAAAGTAATTCTGGCAACATAAACCATTTTAACAACCAATCTAAATACTCAAATTTCTGTATTCATGCCAATTTTTACATTTTAAACACTTGGCAAAATCTTTCAGTACGAGTTTAATTTTCATCCGTTTTGATTCATTCAACTTAAGTTCTTTTCATTTCTTAGAGGGCTAACATAATCCATCCTTAATTTACAGTTTATAAAGTGACTTCACCACTAATTTTGACTCCAATTCAAACCAAAACAATATATTACTACGAAAACCCAAATCCACTTCTTTAACATATTTTCATGAATTCAATTAGTCTAAAATTGATTGTATATTCTATAAAATAGATTAGTCATACTCAAGAGTGTAAACATATAATTTTTACCCAATTCATATACTCAAAATCTAATCATAGAGAAAGTATTTTGAGAGAATATAAACTAACAATTGGAATTGGTTTGCCTACCTCTTGATTTCTTCGTAGCTTAGAATAGAATGCTTGCCAAACTTCTTCTTCTTCTTTTGATTTCATAGAATTTCCTTTTTAATTCTCATAGAGAACCTCTCCCTCTCTCTAATTGTAACTCATAGAAATCTCAAGAATTTTTCCTAGAAGTGAAAAGTCTTCATTTATAGAGAAACCATGGACCAATTGTTAGGTTTTGCTCGAAGAATTAAACTAACGGGAAGAAGGAGAAGCCATCAGTTAAGAGAGAGTTGGTGGAAATTGGTTGCCAACTCCTTCCTAACCATTCTTATAGCAATGATTCATTTTTTTGTTTATACGTAATAGAGGGAGATAGGCCATTGGCCTATTATACGGATGACATAATAATTGGGACTATGAATATGGGACAAGCATTTTATTTATTCTGCACTACAAATTTGGATCACCGCATACCAACATTACTACATTAAATTAAGTTATGGGCACATATATACACATATATATGTACATACATACATATAGGAAGTATACTTATATATTAAATATACACCACTATATAATCTTATATCCCATGTACATTGGGCTAGTCCAAATAATATTTTAATTGAGCTATAATTCAGTTGGGTGCTTTCAACCCATTATTCCCTATCACACTATAATATCACAATGATTGATTAATATCCATCATTTATTCCCTTACCATTAATTCTCTTTTCATAATTCTAGTTAAACTTTCAGTCTGGTTTAACTTTAATACTCTTGCCACACGTGGCTCATTTATCCCAATTACTGGAGTTATATATCTCAACTTGTAATCTTAACAATAAAAGTATAGGGGTCTAGGCCACGTTTGGTTTTTCTCCAATTCCACGTTTTTTTAATATTTATTTGATATAAAGTTTGTGTGACACACTTTACTTGTATACTAAAATTTTTTAGCTACCTTGAATAATTATACAATTATAATGTGCATAACTATTTTACTAAACTTTATGAGATTATACTCATAACACCTCTAATTAAAATATCCACTTCTCTTATAATAATTAGTATGTACTACACTAATTATTATATAATATGAGTGTTCAATTCCCTTCCTTTTATAAATTGTCCCACAACAACTTCTTCAATCTATACATTTAGTTATATCTTAATTATTAATTCAATTTATAAAGCTTTAACCAATATTTATTTATAATTATATTGGTTTTCTTTTCTCATCCATCACTTATTTTTTATTAACATCTTTCAGGATATTAGACCCTTTCGTATATTACCATGCTATGTAATATATTTAAATACCAAAATTAATTAACATAATTATTTCATTTTCTTCATGTAAAGCACTTATATTAATTCACCGTTTTACTTAAGTGAATTACCTCTTTCATTCAATTTACTAACACGCCACTACCACACAAGGCTTTAATACTTAAATTATATTATTCCACAATAAAATTTTTAACTTAATTTAAGTTAATCAATATTTATTCTTGTTTAGTTAATTTCCATAACTAACTCTCATTCAATTCATGCTTTGCTTGTGACTCTCTCACATTCGGGTACTTTCAACCCACAGATATGGTGCTACACGGTACTACTATATATACATTCATTCCATTGAAACAACATCAAAATGATTGTATTTACTAACTTCTTATTACAATAATAAGTATAAATCCATTCCAAGGTTCTAAAATTGATACATTCTTTGTTTATCATATTATGATTATTACAAACATACTAATCTATTACAGGATAATCTCTACTGGGGTCATCAGTTCTTTCGGCCTTAGCTGCAATCATTTAATTCAAGCAAGAAGTGAGCATAACTACCTCAGCAAGTCTAACAAAGGATAATAAAAATACCACGTCAAGAATTATATGATTATCTTCCACAAATGAACAAGTAGCTATGAAGTACTATGAAACATTAACTAGCACTTCTCATTTCATAAATACAATTCCAAAGTATATAAAATAGCTTAGGAAGTTTGAACTGGTCGAAAGACCATAAACATTCTCTTTTCATTTTCATACATAAAAAAGACATCCCGGCACTAAGTCCGTACATCTGATATATCTTACGAGCACTTCTAGGTGATCAACCTATAGTACTCTATGTTGATCAACACTCATCTGTTAAACGTATTTACATTTAAGTTTTGACAACCTCACGTGCCCATCAAATAATCGATGAAAATACATTTGTTTGTTCATATACAAACTTACCTTGAATCCGTACCAAATACTTGGCATATGATAGCGTTAATAGTTCAATATCGAAAGACTTGTAAACAAATAAATCTAACTCATAAAACAATTTATGCATCTCAAAACATGAATCACAGAAAACTTGGCTAACACGAAGGTTAGACAAGCGTTAAGAAAACTTGCCTTCAAGCGTCTTCGAATATAATTTTCAAAAATTCTTGGTCTTAACAGTATCTACATAATATATTAACATAGCACACTGTAATTAGCTACTATACAATCTAATCACATTATTTTTACCAACCTATTTCTCTTCTATATCTTAAGTGAATTTAATTCATTAATAAATGTTTATTCAACTTATTATCCTTTATTACGGCTTGTTAACACTCCTACGTTACTAACCAAAACTTTATCATCATTGGTTAAGTACACTTATTGAATACCATTCACTATTTACTTACTTACACTTCACGTTCTTTGTTTAATCTCTATTATAAAATATTTACATTCCTAAAATAATCACTAAAAAAGTGATTCAAGATTGGTCTTACCATGTATATTAAATACATACATTCTCCACTATTGGTTTACAATCACTTGGGATTAGAAACCACCTTGTGCAACAAAATCTCACTACCAGCGCTGAGACGCCAAACATTTGTACACTATCAGCCATGGCTTAACTAACTATGATAGCTAAGGTCCCGGTCTCTGTTCATGTTGCGAGATCCTTTTGTAATAGTGGCACTATGACGCCACTCTCTAGTAGGTAAAGTCACTATTACCGGCATTACGGCGCGGCCATTTGTGCTTGGGTTGGTGCTGTGGCGCCTCCCTGAGCCTTTGAAAAATGTTTCAAATTTCAACTACTATTCTTCCCGGACTCATAACTTAGTCGTTTTAAGTCAGAATTGGCTCGTTAAAAATTCATTTTCTTACATGTAACATATACTACGATTTCATCCGGACAAAACTAGTTTTCAAATCCGTTAACGATGAATTCACTATTAACATCCTAATAACGCGTTCGTTATACGTTCTTGAGCGTTCAAAGCTTGTTTTCTTCGTTATAAGTCGGAATTAGATCGTTCTTAAGTCCAAGACTTTTGAATATTGTATACTACGCTATGCCATCGAAAACCAAGGTTTCCGAACTAAATGGCAAATTTTGACTACTAATCCGGAATTATACGATTTCAACGTTTAACGTCTAATTTCGTAAAATTTGCCATAACTTTGTTACTCGTGTTTTCTACGCTAAATCAAATGGAATCAATCCATTGATTCATTGTCTACATCCTAAACAAGTATGCACATACCCTATCAATGATGGTTTTCAATTTATCCATCAACAACCAAGTTAACGTTCAATGGTTTCCTCGATTTAGACTTACGTAAACACTTACGATTTCTACTTACACATGACTTGTAAATGGTTAATTACTATTCGTCATCCTTATTACTCCTAGAGAGATATGTTCCACCAATTATGATTCTCTACAAAAAAATAAATTTAGACGAATAGAAACTAAGGTTTTACGAATTATTACCTTTAGGTTCTTCGCGTTCTTGCTAAAAACTCTTATGATTTTTTCAAGATCACTTGATTACTTGTTTCTAGCTCTTTTCTCTCTCTCAAATATGTTGGTCAATGTTTGTAAAGTAACAAATGAACTAGCTAAGCTTTCTTATATAGGAATTTCCAATGGAGGGCAAAATGGTCAAAAGGTAACCTCCTTACTATTCATTTCTTTGTAACCAAGTAAAGTAGCTTTACTTGGTCACCAAGTAGTAGGCCCACATGCCTTGTGGGCCCCCCATGGGTTTCCCTATGGATTTTACTCATCTGGTGACCCATTAGTTTGATCTGCAGTACGGTTTATTGGATTGGATCTTAGAATTAATTCATATCGGGCCTAAATTTGGCTTAATTACACAATTCATTGGGTTTGATATAATCCAAGTCCAATTGGATTTTACAAAGTCCTTAAACTCAAAGTCCATTAAAAACTAATCATATGCTACGCGTATAACTCATGTATTCTCTTCGTTTAGTATTTGTACGATATTCGTATTATACGTCGTAATAATCTCCATACTATACTCGTATACTAACTAGTATCATACTCATATAACACATGTATAATAACCCTAATCATTATACACATTTCATTTCCTTCTCAAAATTCATTTTCCTTAACCCTTAGGTTTTGAGTCCGCAAGCAAAAACTTCATTTTTCCATAACTGAAATATTATTGAATATTCAATCTTGTCTTAGAATTTTATCATTATGTGTTTCTCAGAATTTCAAACTTAATTCCTGAGCAGAAATAGATGATGTAAGACCCCGAATTTTATGAAATAAAAGTATTCAATTTTCCTATTTAGTAAATGGTTAAATTGATAAAAAGTTAAAGTTAAGGGTGATATATATAAAATTTCCAAAATACACAAGTGGTTATAAAATACTCATTTCTGTTGGGGAATATTCGTTTGGTCATGGAATATTCGTACGACGGCGCAGCCATTTGTGGGTCCCATAAAAGAATAATTGTTGGATGAAGACAACGACAAGTTTGAGTTTTTATAAATAATGGCGTAATTGTTACCAATTAACCTTTGTTGAATATTTGGTGGTTAAAATACGATGAATACGCGTGGTTGCATAGTAGCACACGGTATTGTACAGTATTTTTGAATTATTGATTCTTACGTAAGAAGGCACTACTCAATCATTGTTACAGTAATTACTGTTCAATATTTTATTTTATTGATTCAATAATTGATGCGTTGATATTTTATATTATTGTTGTTTCAATAATTATCACTGCACAACATTTCCCATTATCAAATCAATAATTCATATTATTTGAATAATATTATTAGATAGCATTATTGGCAATGTCTAGAAAGTTCTGTCAAGCAGAGGTTCGGTCACCTAATTGCGCGCCAGTAAGGAGAAATCCTTATCGGAAAGCCCCCTTTTTCTTAGGAACGGCCTGGTTGTCATTATTGTGATTTTGTAATAATATTTGTGAATAATTAATTATTGATTTATATGATAAGGACATATATATTTTTATATGGATATAAATGAAGGATTAATGTTGAGGTGTTTTATTAGTATTTTGTCGAAATGAAGAACGAAATTTGGAAATTTTCAAAAAATTAGTTTATTACTTGATTTTATAAAATCTATAACTCTTTGTATATAATGAGTTAGGAGATGAGCCATATATCAAAAGAAAGCCCTGGAAGTAAGCTAACCGTAAAAATTGGAATCACCCAAAAATTCATTGTGGATTTTTCGTGGTGACTGTTTGAATGAAACTGGTAAGAAGGACTCATAATTCAAAAATCAGTGTTCTTGAGATATATTGCGTGAGTTATAATTTTTAATCCGACCGTTGGATCGTTGTGATTTTCGGATATGTTATACATATATAAGTTGAGTATATGTCCACAAATTTTGAACCGTTTAAAAATTAACGTATGATTTGTTATAAATTTTAAGAGGTGACTGATTCGTAAATTATGTTTATAAATGATTTTTGGTGGAAAATTCTAGAATGAGTGGGCCCCACCTTTGGTTGGTGAAAAATGTGCTAAAACTTTATTTCAAAAGTGGTGGATGGAAATAGTAGCAGGTAAAGCCATCAGGTTGCAGGTCAAGTCTGCTTTGGCGTTCTAATATTTTCCTATAAATAGAGTGTTGAGTTAGAATTGAAAATCACACCAGAAACATAAGTTTTCTCTCTATATATTATCAAGCGTATTTTTGTGAGTATTTAGATACTTTGAGAGTTGCTATTCAGTGCAAGGTTCCTTTAGCTCTACATCCGATATTCTGGTCAGAAATACTGCTCTTTCGAGATAAGGGATTGTAAGGGATGTTATTTTCTTCAATATCATTATGCCGAATTATTGATATGAGTTTTATTGTGGAATTTCTACCTTTTTTATGTCGGGGTTACTATTCACGTATACGGCACTATATTCATGTATATGGCACTATTTACGTATATGATATTATTTACGTATAAGGTACTATGTACGAATACGAGTTACTATTCATGAGTTACTATTAACGAATTACTATTCAGGGGTACTATTCACGACAAAATTGGTTTCTTTTTCTGACCAAATTATCGTTGATTTATGAATCTTACTCTTGAAATTAAATACAGTTGTTGATCATATTGTTTTTATTCTCATATATAATATTTTTATAACCTTAATGATGATATTTCTCTTTGACTTGAATGTAAAGATGGGTAGATTATTGGTATGATTGATAAGTAGGTTTTATACCTACTTATTCGGTATCTTTTACTTGAATTAGTTGCTTATATTCATGTATCTTAGTTACTTTTCATGAATTTTGTGTTCATTTTGTAGGTTATACGTTTGGAAGCGGTGTGAGCGACTATTGGTAAGGAAAAGCAAGGAAAATGCAAAGAAAAGCAATCCGAACATCATTTGGACTTTCATGTTCATTTTATTTTCTTGGCTTGGAACTTAGACTATATTGAAGAGCTTATTCTTAGCTTTTCGGAATATCTTGAATCATTCCAATTGGAGTTCGGATGAAAGAGTTATGACATTTCTACCAACGGACGTTGAATTTCGCTGTGTTGGGTGGTCATTTGCATAGCAGTCACTTCCAGTCCAATTTAGACCTTCATCCGTTCGTTGTTTCGCTAAACTAAAGAATCAGAGTTGTAGATCTCGTCGATAGCTTCGATTCGATAGGTGGCAGGCCCCGTAACTCCTCCCGGATCAAAGGTTATGGCCATTTTACCAGAGGACACTGTAGCAGAAAAAAACAACTAACAGCTTGCACCCAAGCCGGGGCTTGCCCTTTTGTGCCTTAGTAAAAAGCCGGGGCTTGGGTCCTGGGTGCGAAATCAGTAGCATAGCAAGCCGGGGCTTGCTATTTACAAGGCAAATAGCAAGGTAGGGCTTGCCTGTGCGCAGAAAGAGTAGATTTTGTCCGAATTTAAGTCTGAAAAGGATTGGTTCGAGTTATTTGATTCAAGGACTTCCAAGAGGACTTAAAGACATATAAGGAGGCTTATAAAAGGAGGAGATTTACAAGGATTATAGGAAGTTTTTGGAAGAATTCCATTAGATTAGATTAGAGTAAATTAGATCAAAACCCTAGTTCTAATGAGTTTTGGAGATTGAAGCAACATTGAGACCATTGAAGATTCAAAGTAGGAGCAAGGAGGGAGCGTCAAATCTACAGACAATAGATTATATCTTTTCAACTTCTTCTATCTTTGTCTTTTAATGTGTATTCAATTGTGGATTCTTAGTTTTAATTCAATAATCATGAACTAATTCTTTGTTTGAGATTACAATGGATCTTATTGTGTAGTTTATTTTAATATGCTTCGTTATCAATTATTATATGCTATTGTGAGGATTGTCTATTGTGATTTGGACTTAATTGTTTAATTGATTGGCCATCAATTACCGTGATAATCTATATGAACTCGAGAGATGAAGTATCGATTTAGATCTTATCACGATAGCATGTGTTCAGGATTTTGTGAATAGCTTAAACTTGATTAGTGTTAAAGTAGAGATATGCTTGACACCGCATGTAATCGGATAGAGAACTTATTCTTAAACCTTCTTCAATTATAATTCACATAGAGATATAGTGAGTTAGTTGATTAAGGGGTTTAACGGATTTCTATCTTAATTGTGGATTGACGTTAATATGGGTATTATGCATTGAGAGGTGGTTTTATCTACTTTAGTGTTCTTGATTTATAATTCGGGATAGAGAATAATTGATGAGAAGTGTATTAACTTAAATGAAGCAATAAGTGAAGTTGTGATCTTAAATCTCCATAGTCTTAATTTAATTAGTGGCATTTAATAGTAGTTTAATTTATATAATTTGAAATTCATTCGTTTAAATAAGACTGAGTTGGTTACGGGTTAGTACTTGGTGATTTTTATTAACTAATTCTCTGTGGGAACGATACTCAACTTATCACTTTATTACTTGTTGACCACGTATACTTGCGTGTTGTGCGTAATTAGATTTTACCCAACAAGTTTTTGGCGTCGTTGCCAGGGAATTAGTCTAATATATTTTTTACCAATATTAATTTTAATCAAATTAGTCTTAATTTAAATATTTTTATTTTTATTTTTTAATTCTCTTCCTATATTTCTCTCTTTTCAGGTACCATGGATGACTTTGCGTATCAATGGCCATACACGAACATGACTCAACCAAGGGAAACGGGGATTGATAGACTTAATATATTTTCCGCAATGTCAGCACAGATTGAACAACTTTCGAGGAAGTTGGACGTTGTCACAGCCCAATGTAATCGAAGGATAGCAGTTACTTGCAATTATTGTGCTGGTAATCATCCGAGTCATCGATGCACCATTAGTTTTGGGCCGAGACAACATGGTGGTGAATACCTCAACGACTATACATATGTTAATTATCATCAAGTTTGGGGGTATCACCCTGATTCTTCATGGAGCTACAACTATCAAGACCAATACTCTACTCCAAATCCAACATACACGCCGGAATTCGCATATCAACCTCCATTAAAAGAAGAAAAGTCAAGGTTGGAGGAATTGTTGTCCAAGTTCATAGCATCAAATGAGGAGAGGAGGATTAATCAAGAGCGGTCAATTCAGAATCAAGAGATATCAAGGCAAAATCTGCAGAACCAGTTGGATCAAATACTCATAGCCTTGAACAACTGTCCTCAAAACAATTGGTGTTATGATGAGGATTCCGAGATTAATGAAGTGCCCGAGCCAAATCTACAACTGGATGAGCCATGAGATGTTAAAAAAGAGGAGACACGTTGGGATAATGAAAACAAGGCCGGTAAAGAACTAATTGTGAGAACCAACGATGATGAGCCGATGTTATTTATGCCTCAAGTGCCTTCTCCTCCATAGTTCAAGAATCCGGTTAGATTTGCAAAACCTTGTCCGATTGGTAGTCATGTCGTCGGCAATACTCCTTGTGATGTAAAAGCGAGTACAACTTCGAAGCCTTGGTGTGATGAGTTGCAGAAGATAAAAGAAGAGATTGTTGTGTCGGACAAGCCTCAATGCCAGAATCTATTCGCGGACACAATGGAGAAAACACCTAGATGTTGGACGTTCTTGAATGTGATCTTATCTAAAGAAAGCATGTTAGGTGACTTTAATACAATGGCTATCACAAATGGGAACCTACCAAAAGCTACATTATTTCCAATAGATGTAGGGTTCCTCAACTTTCGAAGAGGAATTGGATAGCATTGACCAGACAAAGTCAGGCTGAAAGACTATAAATCAAGCGCTGACTGGGAGGTAACCCAGGAATTTTTATATTTATATGCTTTACTAGTTTATTAAGTATATAGAAATTAATTTGCTTATTAAGATCTCTTATAATCTAATCCACGTTGTCTCTTCATTGCAGGTATTGGAGGTTCAATGGATAGGAAAATGATCGTCGCTGCCATCGCCACCATCAACTCACGCTTAGCTGATTACAGGGAAGTTCTCTTCTACTTACCGCTTTATTCTTAGAATGAGGACATTGTAATTGCTAAGTTTGGGGGAGTTTAGTTTAGTTCGTTATTGCATGTTTAGTTTCATGTTTATGTTATGTTATTTTGCATATGTTGTTAATATATTTTAGGTTCATTATTAAAAAATAAAATAAAAAAATTCAAAAATTCAAAAATAATAGTTAGTTACTATGTTCACCTTGCATGATTCCAGCTGTTAAATAGTTCAGTTTGTTTTGGCCAATGGTGAGATTGGAATTGAGTAGACAAGTATAGTTCTGACTATTAGAGCTTTGATGTGATTTTTATGAATTGAGTCTTTTTTTGTTTGAAACTGGTATAATAAGGATAGCACAGTAAAAACACCTTGTTGATTAATTGAATTTAAATTGATACATAATGGGGCTCTAAAGGATAATGCTAATTTGAATGAAAGAATGACAAGAATAAGTAGTGATGGCTAAAGTTAGACAAGAACCTAAGTTTGGGGGAATATTTGGGGTGTATAAGCTATATAAAAAAAAGAAAAAAAGAGAAAAAAAAAAGTATGAATAAACATCGTGGCGTGCTTGTCTAGTTTTGTGGCCTTCGTTACTTGAGTAAGTAAGCCCGAGGGGATTGTCTTTACACCTAGCGCCCTAAGGTTTTAATGGTCTGGGAGTCGTTGGTCGAAAGCTCGTTAAGGTAGCATTGAAAAGCCTAAGGGAATAATACATTGCATAGCTATGTGTATAAATTTTTTTTTAATAAAACAGGAAATAAGAGCAAAAAGTCCCCATAGATGAAAATAAAGCATAAGTATCGCATGTTAACCCTCGATATTGGTAATTATTTGATTTTAGTTGGATCTAGCTTGTTTTTGGATTTCTTGAGTTTACACTGTATGATGCCTTCGAAGAGACTTGTTATGTGTTAAATTTGATTTTATAACAGTTAACATTGTTGTGGAGCACACACGCACTATACCAGTAATAACAGTTTAAGACCTGATGATTGACTAGGAAATTGTTGATTGGTTTTGATATGAAGTATTGTCGTGTTTGCTTGATTGCTCTAAAGCTGAGTGAATAGATTTGATTCTATCAATACTGCTGGATTCGTAGGCATTTAGATTAGTTGCATTTCATTGCATTGCATTGCATTATGTTGTGTTGCTTGGGGACAAGCAACGATTTAAGTTTGGGGGTATTTGATAAGTAGGTTTTGGGTGGTCATTTGCATAGCAGTCACTTCCAGTCCAATTTCGACCTTCATCCGTTCGTTTTTTCTCAAACCTCAAAGAATCAAAGTTGTAGAGCTCGTCGATAGCTTTGATTAGGTAGGTGGCAGGCCCCGTAACTCCTCCCAGATAAAAAGTTATGGCCATTTTACCAGAGGACATTGTAGCAGAAAAAACAACTAACAGCTTGCACCCAAGCCGGGGCTTTCCCTTTTGTGCCTTACTAGCAAGCCGAGGCTTGGGTCCTGGGTGCAAAATCAGTAGCATAGCAAGCCGGGGCTTGCTATTTACAAGGCAAATAGCAAGTTGTGGCTTGCCTATGCACAGAAAGAGTAGACTTTGTCCGAATTTGAGTCCGAAAAGGATTGGTTTGAGTTGTTTGATTCAAGGACTTCCAAGAGGACTTAAAGACATATAAAGAGGCTTATAAAAGGAGGAGATTTACAAGGATTATAGGAAGTTTTTGGAAGAATTCCATTAAATTAGATTAGAGTAAATTAGATCAAAACCCTAGTTCTAATGAGTTTTGGAGATTGAAGCAAATTGGAGACCACTGAAGATTCAAAGTAGAAGCAAGGAGGGAGCATCAAATCTACAGACAATATATTCTATCTTCTCAACTTCTTCTATCTTTGTCTTTTAATGTGTATTCAATTGTGGATTCTTAGTTTTAATTCAATAATCATGAACTAATTCTTTATTTGAGATTACAATTGTGATGCCCCAAAATAGGTATACATGACCCATTCTGAGTCGCCAGATATCACACTATAAAAATCAAATACAAACTTTATTTATATAACTGTTGAATTGTCGTATAGAATATGACCATAGTTAAGTTATGAGTTTTAATACAATATTGTCTCATGGATAGTATTCAAACTCAAACTATTACAATGCCATATAAAATACAGCAACAAATATTTCAGGTTCCCAAAGAAGAACGAGAAGATTACTATCTTGTTCATTCTAATGAGGTACACTTTTGACGCTTTCAAAGTCGGGTTCTCATCACCCTATTGTTGTTCACCAAAATCAATTATTAGGTGACGTATAAAATACGACACACACATCTTAGGTCCTCGATACAATTATATATTGTATGTCCTGTCATTTTATAATGTATTGAGAAACTTCGACAGTCTCGGACCATCACACTATTCCCCTGTTATCCCCGCTCGACCCAGCTACACTCTTATTACCTGAAAGAAATTGTGAAGCAAAAGGGTGAGTACAACTAGCCCAGTAAAGAATATCATGACTAAAGATAATTAAATTATCACTAGCTTTCATCAATAATAAATCAGAGATTTAGAACATATGGTAGATGATAAAACTTTTCAACCATAGTTGCAGCGGAACGAGAAATTCATTAAAAGAGTCAAATAGACTATCAGGTCTATTATCTTCTCCATGTTAAAAGTCCACCCATAATGTTTTATCCCTGTAACATCAATCAACAATTCCTGTCCACAATCATATGAATAACTCATAATCATAATTGTGATTCTAAATTCCTCTTCGCACCTAGGACGAAGATAATTTTCATCACCTATCTTCACCTGAAATATCAAAAATTATGGTTACACCAAATCACAATTTCTGTTCATAATCATACTAATAAATTCATCTTTGCACTACGGCCAAAGATATTCATTAACAATTCATCTTTGCACTATAAGCCAAAGACATATAACCGTATTTTAGAAGAGTCAAGTAGAGCATGATATCTACTATCTTTTACGAATTAAAAGTTTATTATCAATATTTTATCGCTGAGACTCAACTTAATAAATAATCCACATCATCAAATCACCCCTGCACTACGGCCAAGGATATTCATTAATATCACATCCATGAATTATCCATACACTACGGCTAAGGATATTCATTATTAGCACATCCATGAATTAATATTTCATTGCTGAGACTCAGCTCAATAATTAATCCACATCATCGAATCATCCCTGCACTATAGGCTAAGGATATTCGTTAATATCACGACCACGAATTATCTATGCACTACTGGCCAAAGATAATCGTGTTTTCATCAATGGTCCTTATCATGTCATAAAACAATTTATCTTTGCACCCTTGGCCGAAGAGAATCCATAGCCATAATCATACCAAAAACTGTCCATCAATGTACTACGGGCCAATGAGGACTTTTACCACATCATTTGTAATATTACAGTCATGATTATACCGAATAATCCCTGGTCATAATCATACCAAGTCCATCTATGCACTACAGGCCACAGATGACTTTCAACATAATATAAACATGAGGATGATGACAATATTATAAGCATTAATCAAACGAAAACAAGGATAAATATTAAAGACTTTAAATTTATCCAAATATTATCCATCACTTAATAAACTCATAATCTAATATTGTTAATATTATAACAATATTTTAATCACTTCTTAAACTTATAAACCATTTAATTTCAATTGTTTACACTTTATCAAATAATGTATTTAATCATTCAAAAATGCCATACTCATAAGATTTTATCACCAATGATCAAATCCCTCATCAAAAATCTGCATATACCCTATATAAGATTCTCAAGCCATAAAATCCTATTTTCCAACTTTGTTACTTCACATAACATATTTAACTCCTTTACTCATAACTAGATCATTTTCATGAAAAATACCAAATCAGTCCCAAAAATATTTCTTTTCTGGGATTTAGCATAATATAGTCCCATATTGAATATACATTTTTCTCTGAATTTTTAAAATTTATTTACTATTTTTCAAAAATCAATATCTAATTAATTCCTTAAGAAATTAGCTACCTCAAGTTTAACTCCAAAAATTCCCAAATCCTGGAAAGATCTTACACATGTTAACGTGATCTTCTAGTTTAAATTTCATGGTCATCGAAGTTATAGAACTTTGGTTATAGCATTTTTCGTCAGAAAAACCTAAATATTGAAATGGTCATAACTTGCTCATTTTAAGTCGGAATGAGCTCATTTTTGGACAGGAGGTACTTTATACCATATATTTTCATGTTCCAAAAGGCCGGAATTTTTCTCATAATTTAAATGGCCGAAAATGCCCTTTTAAAATTTATGGTAGTAGCTATTTTCCCATTTTTCACTTTTTCGTGCTTTGCTAAAATCAGTCCACACGAAAATCTACAACACTTTTTCCAGTGATTCCACTTGGATAACTTAGGAAACTCATAGATCTAACTCTAGAACTTAACCACACTTAAAAATTCAAAATATAATAGGAGATATGGTTAATTGAATTTCATGTTCCATTTTCACCAAAATCTGATTTTTCAACCCTTTGTGATTTCTATGAAACTTTCATGTTTTCACATAATAACCAACATAACTCATCATAACTGTAAGACCCCAGTTTTTATGAATAAAGATGATTTTTTTATAAATATCATTTTTGAATATTATGGAATGAATTTGATATAATGTTATAGTTGTGGGTAATATTTATAAATTTTGCAAAGGACGCAAGTTATTATATTATATTCGGTTGGTCGGGAAATATTCTTTTTGTCAGGGAATATTTGTACGATGGCACAATCATTGGTAGACTCCACAGCAGAATTATTGTCGGATTAAGAAAACGACAAAAAAAATTTTATTGAAAATAACGGCGAAAGTTTTACCATTAATACTGTTGAACTACTCGGTAGTAAAAGTACAGTAATACGCGTGGTTGCATAGTGGCACACGGTATTGATTATTGATGCTTACGTGAGAAGTCATTCAGTTTTATTCAATTATTGTCAATATTTTATATATTATTAAATCAATAATTGAGATAACATAGTTATTAATATTATTATTTGCAATATTAACGATGTCTAGAAGTTCTGCCAAGGAGAGGTTTGGTCACCTAATTGTGCGCCAATAGGGAGAAATCCTTATTAGAAAGCCCCCTCTTTCCTGAGAACGACCTGGTCGATTAATAGTGTGAATAATAATAATGATGATGAAGTTTTGTTTTATTAGTATTATTACTGTAATAAAACAGAAAAACTTTTTATATAAAACAGAATACTTTTATAAAGTTATTCGTTTTATTAGGCTAATAATAAAATCTTTTTATATAAAATAGAATACTTTTATAAAGTTATCTGTTTTATTAGACAATAATTAGATTATATTATATTTTATTATGCATAGTGTTTGTATAGTGCCTGCATAGTGTTTGCATAGTAAAATCTTTTTAAAAGTGCATGGATAATTTGTGGTCGTGATACTAATGAATATCCTTGGTCGTAGTGCAGGGATGATGTAGATTATTTATTAAGCTGAGTCCCAGCGATAAAAGTGATGAAAAACCTTGTTAATCATAAAAGATAGTAGACTTTATTCTCTACTTGACTATTTTAATGGATTGCTTGATCTGCTGCAGTTAAACTTGATGTCTATTATATTTTATTAGTTTAACATTGTTGAAGACTAATGATAATTTATTCTGCATTATCTTAGTCATGATATTTCTTACTGAGCTAGTTGAGCTCACCCTTTCTTTCACTGTTCTCTTCAGGAAATGAGAATATAGCTGGGACGAGTCGGGGAACGGAGTCATGAACCGGATGATAGTATTAGCTAGTAGTCCTCACTATTCTGTTAAGAATTGTGACAATAAATGTAATGAGGACTTATTCTCAGAGTGGATATTGTCTAGAAGACAGTATTTGTATTAAAACTCACAATTTTCTTGTTGTATATTAAAAATTGTATTTGTATTCTGTACCATGTATTTGGTGACTCAGAATAGGTGATGTATACCTATTTTGGGGGCGTCACAATAACACTTACTAATACTTCATATACCCATGATTTTCATCAGTCCAATGCTTTTATTATGACTCATTATAATCAACGTAACCAGATCATTTCCACAATTTAATAAGGAATGAATATAAAGGATCATTCACCATGCATGTGGTAACCCACATAGAGCAAAAGTTATTCCAATGTAATAATAAAGAATGGAATAATGTAGGATTCAAAGATAAATGCGATAGATTGCATGCAAAAGTTATTCCCAATGAATAATAAATAATGGAACCAGGTCCGGCGTAAAAGTACAGATAGGATATTCTAACAGAATAATAAAGAATGGAACCAGTCGGCAAAATTACGCGCAAGCTGAGGATGTTCCAACAGAATAATAAAGAATGGAATAACAACAGAAATCACCATGCATGCGGTACCTCGCATAGACATGTTATTCTAACAAAATAATAAATAACGGAACGGTCAAAGCGTAAATTCATGACCCGACGGGATGTTCCAAATGAATAATAAAAATGGAATAACAACAGAAATCACCATGCATGCGGATTTCAGATGTAAAAGTTATTCCAACAGAATAATAAGGAATGGAATAGAAGAATTTCACCAAGTATAGGGTAGTCCGCGTATACAGGTTATTCCAACAAAATAATAAAGAATTGAACAATAGAAGTTCTCTTCATGAATACAAAAGAAATAATACCCCTTACCTTTGAAAGAAGAGTACTCCAACTGGTAGGACGAGGATATACTCGAAGAAAACTTGCACTACGCTCAAAGCTTTCTTAAACGCTAAAGAAATACACTCAAGATTATAGAAGAAGAATTCTCTCTACAGTTTCTCTCTCTAGAGTTTCAGTGAATTCATAAGAAATAATGAAGGAATGAGCTTCTATTTATAAAGAATGGATTGCATAGTAACTAATTCATGAACGGTCTAGATTGATTTACTTTTAATCGGACAGTCCATATTTAAAGCAAAATTTTTTAAATAAAATATAATATATTCTATTTATAATCTAATAAAACGAATAACTTTATAAAAGTATTCTGTTTTATATAAAAAGATTTTACTATGAAAAACACTATGCAGGCACTATGCAAATACTATGCATAATAAAATATAATATTCTAATTATTGTCTAATAAAACAGATAACTTTATAAAAGTATTCTGTTTTATATAAAAAGATTTTACTATTAGCCTAATAAAATGCATAACTTTATAAAAGTATTCTGTTTTATATAAAAAGCATTTCTGTTTTATTACATTAATAATACTAATAAAACAAAACTTCATCATCACTTACTTTGAAAAAATTTTAAATGTCACCCTTAACTTTAAACTTTTATCAATTTAACTATTCACCAAAATAGAAAAATTGAATACTTTTATTTCATAAAATTCGGGGTCTCACAACAATGGATCTTATTATGTAGTTTATTATAATATGCTTCGTTATCAATTATTATGTGTTATTGTGAGGATTGTCTATTGTGATTTGGACTTAATTGTTTAATTGATTGGCCATCAATTACCGTGATAATCTATATGAACTCGAGAGATGAAGTATTGATTTAGATCTTATCATGATAGCATATGTTCAGGATTTTGTGAATAGCTTAAACTTGATGAGTGTTAAGGTAGAGATATGCTTGATGTTGCCCCTTTTATAGTTCTAATAAAAGAGCTCTAACTCATGCAAGCATACATGTGTCAACAAGTAATACAGAGTAAGTAAAGTATCGATCCCACAGAGAAAGTTGTTAACCTTAAATTATTATGCATTAATTAACTCACTATACTTATATGCCTAGACTGATGACTAAAATTGTTAAATTAGACTAATTATGATTACTAACTAGAAATAAGAATATAAATGGAATAAATATAAAAAGGAAACAATGGGACCCTAACTTCATTTAATATTTCATCTAATCGCCACATTCATGCAAGAAGTGTTCACATATCATAGGAAAATAGCCAAGAGCACTAAGAGAGTTATAACCATTTTTCAATGCACTATAACCTACTTACACAGCATGTACAGATGTTAGACTCTATGTAATCACTAATACAATCACAATCACCATATGTCTATGCATAATTGCAATCCTATTGATTTTAAGCACAAGTCCTTACTCTAGCTCATACGGTGAAACAGTATATGTCTATTTGGTTCACAAAATACGCAAGCCATTACACTAGCCCCATATTCACATGCTATCATGATTACAATCCATATTTATATGTTCATTGTCAATCCCATACAAATACTGAAATGAATGGTGATCAATCATTCATACATGTAAAACAACCATGACAGATATCCCATATGATATGAAAAACAACTCTAGCATTTAAGTGTACAACCAAACTGCATATTAAATCCGTTAGAATCCCATAATGGAGTTTAGTTCATGACTGAACCAAAAGCCATTATGGGATCAATTCTAAACATGATCAATAAACAAATGAGTGAAGTAAGAAAGATAGAACGATCAAACCCAATCGTTGAATGGAACAATAGAAGTTCTCTTCATGAATACAAAAGAAATAATACCCCTTACCTTTGAAAGAAGAGTACTCCAACTGGTAGGACGAGGATATACTCGAAGAAAACTTGCACTACGCTCAAAGCTTTCTTAAACTCTAAAGAAATACGCTCGAGATTACAGAAGAAGAACTCTCTCTATAGTTTCTCTCTCTATAGTTTCAGTGAATTCGTAAGAAATAATGAAGGAATGCGCTTCTAATTATAGAAGAATGGACTGCATAGTAACTAATTCATGAACGGTCCAGATTGATTTACTTTTAAACGGACGGTCCAGATTGATTTAATAAAATATTCTAATAAAACAAAATCTTTTAAATAAAGTATAATATATTCTATTTATAATCTAATAAAACGAATAACTTTATAAAAGTATTCTGTTTTATATAAAAAGATTTTACTATGCAAAATACTATCTGCAGGCACTATGCAACACTATACATAATAAAATATAATATATTCTTATTATTGTCTAATAAAAAAATAAATTTATAAAAGTATTACATTTTATATAAAAGATTTTACTATGCAAAACACTATGCATAATATAATATTATATATTCTATTTATTGTCTAATAAAAGCGAATAACTTTATAAAAGTATTACATTTTATATAAAAAGCTTTTACATTTTATTACATTAATAATACTAATAAAACAAAACTCATCATCATTATTATTATTCACACTATTAATCGACCTGTGTCGTTCCCGTGAAAGAGGGGCTTTCAATATAGGATTTACTTACATTAGCGCGCAATTAGGTGACCAAACCTCTCCTTAGCAGAACTCTAGACATCATTAATATTACAAATAATAATATTAATAACTTTGTTATCTTAATTATTGATTTAATAATATATAAAAATATCGACAATAATTGAATCAAAACTGAGTGACTTCTCACGTAAGCATCAATAATCAATATCGTGTGTTACTATGGAACCACGTGCATTACTGTACTTTTAACACCGGGTGTTTCAACAGTTAATGATAAAACTTCCGCCGTTATTTTCATAAAATATTTTTGTTGTTTTCTCAATCCGATAATAATTCCATTGTGGGATCCACCAATGATTGTGCCGTTGTACGAATATTCCCTGTTAAAACGAATATTCCCCGACCAATCGAATATTATATAACAACTTGTATACTTTGCAAAATTTATAAATATTACCTACAACTATAACATTATATCAAATTCACTCCATAATATTCAAAAATGATATTTATAGAAAATTCATTTTTATTCCTAAAAGTTGGGGTCTTACATAAGCAATCTCGATGTCTGACCATAACTCAAGCAGAAAGGTTACTTCCAAAAGGTTGTTTAGGATATTTGGCCTATATAGTTGATACTCGACACGAAGGAGTAAAACTAGATCAAATAACTATAGTTAAGGAATTTCCCGATGTATTCCTAGGTGAATTACCCGGTCTTCCTCTAGATTGGGAAATCGAGTTTGTCATTAACCTTGTACCGGGAATGGCACCAGTTTCTAAGGCACCATACAAAATGGCACCTATAGAATTGAAAGAGTTACTAGTACAACTATAAGAACTCTTAGATAAAAAGTACATACAACCTATTGTTTCACCTTGGGAACCACCAGTATTGCTTGTAAAGAAGAAGGATGGAATCATGAGGTTATGTGTTGATTATAGTGAATTAAATAAATTAACCATTAAGAATAATTATCCTTTACCAAGAATTGATGACTTGTTTGACCAATTAAAAGGAGCCGAATACTTTTCAAAAAGTGACCTTCAGACAGGTTATCATCAGTTAAAAGTAAGAAAGGAAGATGTACCGAAGACATCGTTTAGTGTGACACCCCCAAATCTAGGTACTTCATTCCCACAAGATTTTGTGTTCACTTTCCATTCATGCATATCTATCTACCCAAATATAATAAAATTAAATCATAAATCTTCCCTTTAAATAGGGTTACATCATTAAATAAAAATCTTCCCAGGTTGTCTAACCTTAAACATCAATCAAGTGCGGAATTAAAATAATTACATTACATCATTAATTAAAAGTCTATCATCATAACAATAAATGAAATTACAAGTCTTCATCACTTGTACATTTTTCCCTTTCCTTTGCTAGTTGTAGGTTCGTCAACCTTCTCAACTCTAGCTGCAATGATTATATTTATGCAAGAGTGAGCAAAATAATTGCTCACTAGATATAGCAATAAAACAACAAGATAATAATAACTGTCGATGAACAGGCTCATCAAAACTGAATAGTACTCTATCAATGATAACCAACGACTGAAATCAAAATATGGAATATATATTTGAGGGTCATAAGACCACGAACTATGTCCACGGTTACAAGTAATCTATCAACTTTAACCTTAACAATTATATTGTAGGGACTTCACGTAATTAGGGGGATCAGCCCTTCGTACCATGTATTGTGCACAAGCATCTCAACGCATTGCGTATCCCCTATAATAGGGTTGTTCTTCTCAGTTTTAGAGTACAAGTCCGCACCAAAGAAAGTTTGGTTTGGATAAGCTTTCAAGGGTAATTTAAAGTTAACGATCATCAACTAGAAGACTAGTTGAATCAATAAGGTTTGATAACACAATGGTTGTTTACTAACAACTTAACATAGAACAATTGAGAATCATAGGTGAACTGATTATATACTAAACTCATGCTTGGAATTAACTAAAGAGCGTAAGCATTGAATAAAGTGAATAAAATGATAAACCTTTGCTTGAACAATAATAAGATAGGTATATAACGTTATCAAATTAGAAATTTGATTACTGAACATACACTGTAGCGCCCCTAAATTCGGGTATCTTTCAACCCGACATATGGTGCTATACGGTACTATTATTCATACATTCATTCAAATGTAAATCCTCAAAAGAAAGAATATATCTTCTATATATTCAAAGTAATATTTACATTTCCAGGTTATGTACCCATTACAAAAGTTCTTTGTCATAATATCCATTACATTATAACAATAAACCTATACTATTATATAGACAGCTTAATAATCTGCCTTAGTTTTTCTTTTATCTTTATTCGATCCTTCAGGAGGTTCAGTCTTAGCTGCATTCATATGGTTCAAGTAAGAGTGAGCATAACTAACTCAGCAAGTATGACAATTTTAATAACAACATGTTTGACACATAAGAATCGTATATCTTCAATAACTGAACAATAGTTATGAAGTACTATTGATAATTCAAAAGTTAAGTTAAGTTCATTTAACAATGTTACTTCAAGTTCCTTAAGGTAAGTTCACTTTGAATTAATCACATTCCTTTCTTCGTACTTGCAAACATTCCTTACTATCTTTGATCTAGGTTTGGCGCTTACACGCCCACTTGCTTTCTCTTTAAGTCGCTATTGCCACTTGAGAATACTGAAGAGGTATGTCGGACTTGGCGGCATAATGAAGTCCTTCCTCGATTGGTTCTGTGACTGCACCACTCTTGAAGAGGGTCATAAACTATTCACGGCACTGCGGTGTGACAAATTGGCCTTAGGCTGGCGCCACGGTGCCAGATCTGTGCACCAGATAGTTTTGACAGTTTTTCAACTTTGCAAAATTCTCGGGCTCATAACTTCTTCGTTATAAGTTTGAATTGTCTTGTTCAAAAGCCTACGGTTAAAAAATTACATATTCTACGTGTTCATGCAAGAATTTTATATTTTCGACTTCGTTTGCTAGAAATTTACCTATTGGTTCATTTTTAACGAAAAAGATAAACATTCGTGAACGTTTAATGCTCGTTTCTTCGTTCTAAGTCGGAATTCGATCATTTTCGAGTCCACAACTCTATAATGCCAAATATGACTTGTCTCCATCGAAAACTAACGTTTCCGAGTTCAGACACAAAATTTGACTTCTATTCCGAGAATTTCACAAATTCGACAATTATCGTCCAATCGTGAAACTTCCGGCAAAACTTCATTACTTATGATTTGTTCATTGCTTCAAATGAATTTAATTCATCATATGAACATCTCAACATACTTATTACAACAACTTATTTTTCATGTTGGATTTTGACTTATTCTTACATGAGCTTATAACTTATTAAGGTATATACTACTTATAGCTTCATTGCTCAAGACTTGTGATAACTAAAGTATTTTAATCATCATCATTATATGTTCTCAACATATAATTTCATTCATGTATACATGATACAAGTTCATACAAGTTCTTTGCTTTCATACAACTTTTTAAGGTAAACTCATAACAAGTTCATATAACTTCTTCATAAGTTTATAACTTATGCAAGTTTAAATGACTTATTTCTGACTTATGCGGCTTAAGTCCATTAACTAATCATTCTTCTGGCTTCTTAACATCCATGCTCATTAATCCCTACTTCTCTTATCAACCTATCATGGTAGAGATAGAAGATTAATGGACAAGAAGTCTTAACCTTGAAGTTCTTGTGAAATAGTCTTCTTCTTCTTTTTACAAATGGAAGTAGCTTATTCTTGCTTATTCTCTCTAACATTTAAGCACTTTGTAAGTTATTAGATTAGTTGAACAAGTAACAAATGGCTAGCAAGCTCCTCCTATTTATAGAATTCACAAGGTTAGGGTAGTTTAGTCAATATACCATCCCACCTCCTTAAGCCACCTCCTTACTATTCATTACTTGATTAGCACAACACTTATCTCTTGCTTGTCCATTACACCTAATACTTGGTCATCACATATTATACTTGATTACCAAGATTAACCATATTAACATGGTTTGCCCCATGGGTCACTACAACTCATTGGATCATAGATTGGGCTTAAATTAACTTAACTTTTGGGCTTGTGTTAATACATTAATTTGTTCATTAATTAACATTTGGGCCTTACCATTAATTCATTTGGACTTGTACCAATTCCTAACAAATCTCACAAGTCCAATACCTTTGCTCAATACATATAACGTATTGTTTACATGTCATTCTCGTATTCTAACTCATATACAACTTCGTTATATACGATATACCATCATTCATACAAACTCGTATAATATATTGTATTATACTCGTATTCATTACTTCGTACAATGCTCACGTATCATACGATTATTACTTAACTCATTAATTATTTTCTTTCCTTAACATTCTCAAATTAAGTCCGCAAGCGAAATATTGCATTTTTCATACTTAGATTATTATTACATAATCCGTCTTACCCTGACATTCTATCATTACGTATTTCTCAAAAATTCAAAAATAATTCCCGAGCAAATACCGATGAATAGTGTTTTCAAAAAATTTCTCAGAAAACTTTTATTTTCGTCTTGGAAATTTAAACACTTTAATTCCTTCACGTAGCTAAAATACTACAACATTCCCACATTATTAGGTTATATAATGACAACCATCTTGATAACACATAGAATATAATTATATTTATTATTTAATTCAATAAAATTATTTAACAATAAAATTCGAATTTCTTGGTCGTTACATACACTAATTGATAGCAAGCTGGAAACAAAGCTTGCTCCATATGATAATCACTTGTATAAAGTAATTGAAATACAACAGTTCAATACTAGGAATTAAAGTTCAAGAAGCATTCGCTATAAAAGAATGAACTAGGAAACTAGTTTAATTATAAACAAGTTATAATAACTAAACAATGAATAGAATTCAACTTGTTTGGATAACGTTAGAATTATAGCTTGTTCGAATACAGATTAAGAATAAAAGAGATCGCTTAATCAAAGTTTAGAGTAAGAAACTTGCTCATCATAAACAACTAGGTACAAGAACTTGTTAAACATAAATATAAAGTTAGAAAACTTGCTCAATTATAAAAGTAGAATTACTGAACTTGCCTTGAGCGTAAGCTATAATATTAAAACTCACGTTCACCTACACATTGTATTAGAACCACAATACCTATTAGATATACTAACATACCATAACATATACATTTCTAGCTAAACTTGTTAATTTAGTACAAGTCTTATGCTACTAGGTAAATATCAGAAATTTCAAGTGTTAACCTTCACAACACTTGTTTACTATTCATTATGTACACTAAGTTCTAACATATCACGTTCATAACTTATAAATCATTTTATAAAGTTGAAATTATCAATGACATGACACGGTACTGAATTAACTTCCTTGTTACATGTTTGACACCTTAACACAACCTTAGACCAAGCTATAGTGGTATTTCAAGGTCTGTAGTAGCAGCAAAACTCACTTTGTCTCAGGGGAGAGGTGTATGCAATGCACTGCCATACACATACTGGGACCCAAAGACATGCTTGTGGATTTATGGCCTTAGCCTTGCATCACATTTCATTGCACCGGTCTGCAGATAGAACCGTAAATAAAGTATGAACAGTAGTCAACTTTAGACCAACTAACACGAATTTCACCCACCAAATAAAATATTAACACATACAATTGGTATAAAACTATTACAAACATGTTTGTCAACATATTCAACCAATTAGAATAGTTTAACAACAACTTAAGCTAGTTTAATTTCTAAAATTCCATGTTTTTACACAAAACTCCATGTTTTTACACAAAACTCCATTTTTTGACATTCTTTACAAAAATCATCACTGTAATCTCAGTTTTATACCAAATCACTTCGTTCAAACTACGTTCTCTTCTTTTCTTAATGAACTAGCATAATTAAAACTCAATTGACAGTTTAACATACAAATTGACCACTAAAATTGGTACTTTCATAAGCCATATGCAAAATACAAACACTGTCATTATTTTTCCTACTTTTAACTATAATTAGCATACCAATTCCTTGTTTACATACAACTCTAGCATTACAATTACATACAAATGCGATAATATAGTCATATAGAAATAATTCGAAAAATATGGAATTCATAGAGTTTGAAGCTTCATGTCAGTAAACTCATCTATATATATATATATATATATATATATATATATATATATATATATATATATATATATATATATATGGAGATTATGGATAATTACCTTCATTTAGCTTGCACAACCTTGCTAAACACAGGATTTTGCTTTGGAAAACTCAAGAATTCTTTCTCAATTTTGTCTCAAATCTCTGTAAACCTTCTTCTCAGACTTAGCAAATAGCCAAAGCGTAAACCAAAACCCAACTGATATGCGTAGTAATACAAAAAAACTGATATAACCTTAATACGACTACTAATTTTAATATCAATTACAAACTAAATGTATATGTTATAATTATATTTTATTTATTATTTAATTTATTTTATTTACATTATTTAAAATTTCAAAAATTAAAAATCCAAAAGCCATAAGGCTTTGGCAAAACCCTTTAAAATTTAAAGACTTATTATATTTAAGCCTTGTTTGTCAAAATTAAATTAAACCACTGATAAGTGTATTTTATATACACAATTTCATGTCTAAATCATGCGTATTCTTTACTATGTTTTTGTAAACAAGTGCATTTTTACTTGGTTTTTGTTGTTTTATGTGTAGGTTGGTGGTTGCGGCGATTCATGGATTGTTCGTGATATTTGGTGCATTTGCAGTTAAGTTGGAGCCATAGAAATAACTCAGTGTTGTAGCAAGCAAGTCAGATAACAGGAGGAATCACGGGGCAGTATGCATGTCTAAAGCCAAACACTTCACGGGATCGGGTCTACCCATTCAACTAGCAGAAGCGAGGGAGGTCACGGCCATGGGTCAGCTGGACCATGTCTGTTGCATTTAAACTTCCTATTGGACTCGAATTTCAGTTGTTTTAATGAGTTTATAACTCTATTTGTTAGGGGATGTAGCTGGAGTATTAGCCTTGATATATATTACTCTTTAGAAACACAATAAGAAAAAATTAAGAAGTTTACGAAGATCAAAGTCATCTTATTGGAGAGCAAAAGTTGAGGAGTATTTCGAAGAGTTTTTCAAGACGGTTACATTTGTAGTCTACGTAAAGGGTGTTTTCTAATATTCTTTGTGTTAGATTATTATTTATGATTGAAAGAATGATTTCTATGATTTATTCAGTGCTTATTTCATTTATTATGAACTAATTCACTTTTTAGGCTTGTGATGGATCCTTAAGTGAATCGATGGTTTTGTAATCTTTGATTCCCAATTTAATAAATTATCTTCGGTTTATCTATATTGATTTATGCTTGAATCTATGAATTGTCTGGCCAATAATTCTTCGTGGGGTTGGATGGAATCGAGAGAGGATATTCAATTCTAGACCTAGTTGATATAGCATGAGTTCAGGATTTTGTTAGTAGCTTAAACCTGATTCGTGTGAAGATAAAGATATACTTAACACCGCATGTAATCGGATAAGAGAACTTGTTCTTTAACCTTCTTCAATTGTAATTCACATAGAGATATAGTGCGTTAGTTGATTAAGGTGTTTAACGGATTTCTATCTTAATTGTGGATTGACGTTAATATGATATTAATGCATCGAGAGGTGGTTAGTACTACATTTGTGTTCTTGATTAATAAACTGAGATAGTGCATTGAATTGGGATAAAAGTGTTAAAAGCAAAGTGAAGCTTAAGGTGAAATCATAAGTCTAATTCTCCATTAATTGCTTGAAAATTCAGATTTTGATATTTGTTGTTGTTTTATTTTAGTTTAATTATTCTTAATTTTAGTTTAGTAATTTCAATCATTGAATTTGATTTGTTTAATAAAATTAGGGTTAATAGAATATTGGTAATTGTAAGTTAAGGTATTTTGCTAATTAGTCTCTGTGGGAACGATACTCTACTCATCACTCTATTACTTGTTGACCACGTATACTTGCATGTTGTGCGTATATAGATTTTACCCAACAACCACTCTAATTTTATTTTAATAAACAATTTAGTTTTTGATTTATAATCACATATTATTTATTTGGATTTCCATATCCACATTAATCAAATAAATTAATTATACATACCATATTTTAAATAAATATTCTACTTAAACAAATATCACAAAATTATAATTTCATTATAATTTTATTTAATAATTTAATATACCATTTTAAATTATTAAATTAAGACAACAATATAACATCTCATGTTATATTACAACTCTCTAAATTATAAATCACATAAATTTAGAATTTTATTAATTCATAAATATTTTGTAACAACAACCACATCAAATAAATATTTACTAACAACAATCTCAATAAAATATTTATTTAATTTAATAAATATTTTAAATTACATAACATAAAATCTTGGATTGTTACATCCTTCCCTCCTTACAAGGATTCTGTCCCCAGAATCGACAACACAGATTAAACAAATAACTCAGGGTAATCCTTCATCATTTCTGCTTCGAGTTCCCACGTAGCCTCTTCTATATCACCTTCACAGAAGGAATCACTTTATTCCTGAGCACTTGTTCTTTCCTGTCGACTATCTGGATAGGAACCTCTTCATAAGACAAAACTTTACTGAACTGCAACGGTTCATATTCAATCACATGCTTGTAATCGGGTTTATACAGTCGCAACACCGACACATGAAAAACGTTGTGCACATGTTCTAATTCTGGAGGTAAAGCTACCTAATAAGCTACCTCTCCCACTCTTCGTAGTATCTCGAAAGGTCCAATAAACCTTGGGCTTAGCTTTCCCTTCTTGCCGAAATGAATTTTCCCCTTCCAAGGAGAAACTTTCAGAAAAATGAAATTTCCTACTTCAAATTCACGATTCTACCTGTGTTGATCAGCATACTTCTTTTTTCGATCTTGAGTAGCTACTAGTCTTGCTCTGATGAGTTTGATAATTTCAGCGGTCTGCTGTACTAGTTTTGGTCCTAGCAGTTGACGTTCACCAACTTCATCCCAAAGATAGTGGAGTTCTCAGATTTCTGCCAGTATAATGCCTCGTATGGCGGCATGCCAATGCTTGCATGGTAACTGTTGTTGTATGTAAATTCCACCAATGGTAGATGATCATCCCAGTTTCCTTTGAAATCCACGATGCACGCTCTAAGCATATCTTCTAGCGTCTGGATTGTTCGTTCGCTTTGCCCATCGGTTTGCGGATGATATGCTGTACTCATCTTCAGTTGTGTTCCCATGCATTCTTGTAGTTTCTTCCAGAAATTTGATGTGAACCTCGGGTCTCGATCTAACACTATTGATATTGGAACTCCATGTCTCGTCACGATCTCTTTAACGTATAGTTTTGTCAGCTGATCAAGATTAAATCTAATCTTTATTGGCAAAAGTGTCGTGATTTTGTCAGTCTGTCCACTATCACCCATATCGCATCATACCTTTTCTGAGTCGTTGGAAGGCCTACCACAAAATCCATTGTGATATGCTCCCACTTCCATTCTGGTATTTCTAACGGTTGGAGTAATCCACTTGGCCTTTGATGTTCTGCCTTCAGTCTCTAACATGTCAAGCACTTTGCAACGCATTCTGCAACATCTATTTTCATATTTGGCCACCAAAAATGTCACCGTAAATCTTGATACATTTTCGTACTTCCCGGATGTATCGAATATCTTGAGTTATGAGCCTCTGTCAAGATGTCTTCTTTAATATCCTGTACTGTTGGAACCCAAATTTGTCCCTCAAATCTTAACATTCCCTCAGTATCAAGCTTATACTTCACCTCTTTACCCTCAACCACACTTTCCTTTATTTTCCTGCATTCTTCATCCTGTAATTGAGCGTTCTTCACTTTGTCCACCAAAGTTAGACTAGCTTCCATCTGGTATAATTTTTCATCGGATTCTTTTAGAAATTTGATTTCCAACTCTAGCCTTGTCATTGCTGAAATGAGCTCCTCCTTATCGGTTAATAACACCAAATTTTCTCTGCCTTTCCTACTCAAGGCATCTGTAACCACATTAGCTTTGCCTGGATGATAAAAGATTTCGCAATCATAATCATTTATCAATTCCATCCATCTCCTTTGACGCATGTTCAGGTCCTTCTGTGTGAAAATATACTTTGGACTCTTATGGTCTGTGTAGATCTCACACTTCTCTCCATAGAGATAGTGTCTCCATATTTTCAAAGCAAACACAACCGCCACCAACTCTAAATCATGAGTTGGATACCCTTTTTCGTAGTCTTTCAATTGCCTTGATGCATACGCGATGACTTTACCATTCTGTATAACGACACAACCCAATCCTTTGTGTGAAGCATCACTATACACCACAAAATTTCTTGTACTATCTGGTAAGGACAACACAGGTGCCGCACTGAGCCTCTTCTTCAGTTCTTTAAAGCATTCTTCATACTTTTTCGTCCAAACAAATTTTACTGATTTTCTCGTCAAATTTGTCAACGGAGTGGCAATATTGGAAAAATCTTGAATAAATCGTCTATAATAACCTTCCAATCCCAAGAAACTTCTCACTTTTGATGGAGTTCTTGGTTGTTCCCAATTTATCACAGCTTCGACTTTTGATGGATCCACTGAAATTCCATCCTTGTCAATTACATGCCCAAGAAATTGTACACGTTCTAGCCAAAATTCACATTTAGAGAATTTTGCGTATAACTTTTCTTTTCTTAACGTCTCCAGCGTCAGACGTAAGTGTTCCACATGTTCTTCTTGAGATTTAGAATACACCAAAATATCATCGTTAAATACCACCATAAACTTGTCTAAAAATGGTTTAAACACCTTGTTCATCAAATCCATGAACGCTGCAGGGGTGTTTGTCAAACCAAAAGACATCACCAAAAATTCTTAATGTTCATACCGACTTCGGAATGCTGTGTTCGGTACATCCTCCTTTATTACTTTCAGTTGGTGATACCCACTTCTCAAATCTATTTTCTAGAAATATTTATCACCCTTCAATTGATCAAACAAGTCATCTATTCTTGGCAATGGATACTTGTTCTTAATAGTGCCTTTGTTTAATTCTCTATAATTAATGCAAAAACGCATTGACCCGTCCTTCTTCTTCACGAATAACACTGGTGCTCCCCACGGTGATACGATCGGCTGAATGTACTTTTTATCTAACAGTTCTTGTAGTTGCACCATTAGTTCTTTCATCTCTATCGGAGCCATTCTGTATGGGGCCTTCGATATCGGAGCGATCCCTGGTGCTAAGTCGATCACGAATTCGATCTCTCGGTCAGGCGGAAGTCCTGGCAAATCTTCCGAAAACACGTCTACAAAATCCTTAACCACTGGTATCTCCTCCAGTTTCATCTCCTTATTCTTTTGAGTATCGACTATGTAAGCTAAGTATCCTACACAGCCTTGACTCAACAACTTCCTGGCCTGCATAACCGTCAGGCATCTCATTTGTCTAGGTAATTTGCTACCATGAAAAACTACCTTTGACGGATTCATAAGGTTTACACACTTCTTTTGGCAATCAATTATCGCTCCATAATTGAATAGCCAATCCATTCCCAATATAACGTCAAACTCTCCAAGTTTTATTGGGATTAAATCTACTTTCATGACATTCCCCTTAATGTTCACCCTACAGTTCTTGTATACGAATCTAACAGGAATTACCTCCCTATTCACAGTTTCTATGCTTAAAGGGAAATTCAACTCTTCACTGGGTATTTCTAACTTCTTAGCTAAATCATCAGATATAAACGAGCAAGTAGAATCCGAATCAAATAATACATATGCATTTATATCATTGATTGGGATAATACCTGACATGACATCTTTTAACTGCACCGCGTCCTGCACCGTCATGTTGAAGGTTCTTGCTGTGGGCTTATTCATTGACGTTGGTCCAGCAATAGTCAGTGTACCTCCACTAGCATTTCCCTTGCTTCTATTTGTCTCACCGGATTTCTTCTTTGGACACTCGCGACCAAAGTGATCCTTCGACCCGTAAGTGTAGCAAGCATTCTTCTTGGGTTGATTGGAATTTGGGGCAATGTGACCCTCCTGGCCACAGTTAAAGCATACCCGCTTCCCCCTTAAGCACATACCCGTGTGAAACTTCCCGCATATAGCACATGCATCAATCTTCTTCTTTTGTTGGTTACCTTACTAATTTCCAGCTCCCACACTTGCATTCCACTTCCTTTTCAAATTATTGTTGCCATTTTCACCATTAGCACCACCACCATTTTTAGCTTCACCTTCATTCTTCTTCTTCCTCTGCTCTTGGTTGTGCTTTGTTACAGCCTCACCTCCACTCTCAGCGATAATTTCTTTCTCAAGCACTGCCGCAAACGTCTTTAGCTGGAACAGAGAGACTCTACTGTACAACCACGGCTTCAGTTCTTGCTCAAATCTCCTTGCCTTGCGCTCATCCGTATTCACTTGATATGGCGCAAACCTCTCTAACTCGTTGAATTTTGCGGCATACTCCTACACTGTCATGGTGCCCTGCTTCAGTTCCAGAAATTGCACCTCCATCTAATTCTTCGAACTCTCTGGGAAATAGGTTTCGAAGAATATCTCCTTAAACCTATCCCATGTCATCACCCCTTGACCTCCTCGGGTTTTATTGGCTTGCCACCAATAACTAGCCTCTGCTTTTAACATGAATGTTGCAAAAGCAATCTTCTAATTCTCCCCTACCCTAGCAACATTGAAAACCTTCTCTATTTCCATGATCCAGGTCTGTGCCTCAACCGGATTCATGGACCCACAGAACTCTAGTGGCCCAACCGCCTTGAAGTCCTTAAAAGTTATAACTTGATTCTGTGGCTGATTCTGTAATGCTCCCGTCAGTAGCATTACGAATTGCTGAACTGGATTATCCTCAGCATTGTTGTTATTCTCAGGGTTCCTTTGTCGTGGTTGATGTCTTGGAGGCATTTTCTGTTAAAATATACCCATTAGATTCTATTCCACCTTTTAAGTATTACTACTTAATTTGAACATTATAAAAGATTACCACGTAACACATAACACTTTGAATAAAATAATAACTTTTATTCATTCATAATCTTTTAGGAAACATCAAAACAATAGCATCATTGCTATTTACATTACTTTCCGGAACTACAAAAGTTTCAGGACAACTTCATCATCATCACATCCCATTGGTTATATCATACCCGGGATTTACATCTTGTTTACTCACTAATCAAATAATGATTACATTTTTGACATCCTATTAAAATGCTACATAGCCTTACGACGCTCCTCTTCCATAATTCGGAACATTGTTCGGCGATCTAATATGTACGATGGCAGCGTCTCGAACCGAATAGGATAACACATGACCCGATCTTGAGCTCGATTGATCACGGTCTTGAATACATCATTCATCTCTTCCATCTTCATCCTCTTCACCTGTTCCTCTCTCTCTGCTACCCTGGCTCGTTGAAAAGTTTCCTCATATACGTCCTCAGCTCTTGCCCTCTTCGTAGCTTCTTCTTTCAACTTGTTCTTCAACTATGAAATCTCTGCTATCATTCGCTCGTTCTCTCCTTCAGTGTGGACCAGATTCTCTTCAATATTATTCAGACGTTCATCTTGATTCTGGATCTCGTCGTCCTTCTGTGCCATTGAGGCCTTCAGTTCAGCTACTATCTCTTGCAACTCCTCGTCGGTATCCTAAAGTTCCACATTGCGGTCGTATACTTCATCGTATATACGGGCAGTAATTGAGTTAAGTGGAAGCTCTTCCTCTTCATCATCCTCATCCCTATTCGATTGTGGCAGCTCAACGGGGTCCTCCTCGTCCTTCTCTATCTCATCATCCTCATCAGGCAATCATTCCTGCTTAACCACTATGACCAACGAAATTGTTTCCCGTGGCAGTAGTTGTTCCCAAACCACCTGAATATCTCGAGGCTCCTCCTCTCTAGGCATCTGGGATCCTTCCTCCCTAGCCTTACTGGATTCTCCTACATTAGCCATCCTGTCAACCAAGTTTTAAGTTTTAATTACTAATTATTACTACTCGACACTTACGAGCACATAACATACAATCACATAAGCACATAAGTGTTTTATTACTTCTTTCTTAACAACTCGATAAGAGTTTATCACCACTATCTTTTCAAAGGTTACTTCCTAAGGCTTTTCCCCACCTAAGGTTCATAACCTAAAGCTTTGATACCAACCTGTGACACCCCCAAATCTAGGTACTTCATTCCCACAAGATTTGGTGTTCACTTTCCATTCATGCATATCTATCTACCCAAATATAATAAAATTAAATCATAAATCCTCCCTTTAAATAGGGTTACATCATTAAATAAAAATCTTCCCAGGTTGTCTAACCTTAAACATCAATCAAGTACGGAATTAAAATAATTACATTACATCATTAATTAAAAGTCTATCATCATAACAATAAATGAAATTACAAGTCTTCATCACTTGTACATTTTTCCCTTTCCTTTGCTAGTTGTAGGTTCGTCGACCTTCTCAACTTTAGCTTGAATGATTATATTTATGCAAGAGTGAGCAAAACAATTGCTCACTAGATATAGCAATAAAACAATAAGATAATAATAACTGCCAATAAATAGGCTCATCAAAACTGAATAGTACTCTATCAATGATAACCAAAGACTGGAATCAAAATATGGAATATATATCTGAGGGTCATAAGACCACGAACTATGTCCACGGTTACAAGTAATCTTTCAACTTTAACCTTAACAATTATACTGTAGGGACTTCACGTACTTAGGGGGATCAACCCTTCGTACTATGTATTGTGCACAAACATCTCAACGCATTGTGTATCCCCTATAATAGGGTTGTTCTTCTCAATTTTAGAGTACAAGTCCGCACCAAAGAAAGTTTGGTTTGGATAAGCTTTCAAGGGTAATTTAAAGTTTAACGATCATCAACTAGGGAACTAGTTGAATCAATAAGGTTTGATAACACAACGGTTGTTTACTAACAACTTAACATAGAACAATTGAGAATCATAGGTGAACTGACTATATACTAAACTCATGCTTGGAATTAACTAAAGAGCATAAGCATTGAATAAAGTGAATAAAATGATAAACCTTTGCTTCAACAATAATAATCTAGGTATATAATCTTATCAAATTAGAAATTTTATTACTGAACATACACTAATTGATAGCAAGCTGGAAACAAAGCTTGCTCCACATGATAATCATTTGTATAAAGTAATTGAAATGCAACAGTTCAATACTAGGAATTAAAGTTCAAGAAGCATTCGCTATAAAAGAATGAACTAGGAAACTAGTTTAATTATAAACAAGTTATAATAACTAAACAATGAATAGAATTCAACTTGCTTGGATAACGTTAGAATTATAGCTTTTTCGAATACAGATTAAGAATAAAAGAGATTGCTTAATCAAAGTTTAGAGTAAGAAACTTGCTCATCATAAACAACTAGGTACAAGAACTTGCTCAACGTAAATATAGAGTTAGAAAACTTGCTCAATTGTAAAAGTAGAATTAGAGAACTGGCCTCGAGCGTAAGCTATAATATTAAAACTCACGTTCACCTACACATTGTATTAGAACCACAATACCTATTAGATATACTAACATACCATAACATATACATTTCTAGCTAAACTTGTTAATTTAGTACAAGTCTTATGCTACTAGGTAAATATCAGAAATTTCAAGTGTTAACCTTCATAACACTTGCTTACTATTCATTATATACATTAAGTTCTAACATATCACGTTCATAACTTATAAATCAGTTTACAAAGTTGAAATTATCAATGACATGACACGGTACTGAATTAACTTCCTTGTTACATGTTTGACACCTTAACACAACATTAGACCAAGCTATAGTGGTATTTCAAGGTCTGTAGTAGCAGCAGAACTCACTGTCTCAAGACAGGGTATGGCGCAGCTGCTGTAATAAATCGATATTTTCTATATAAATAAATAAGAAATTTTGCATATAATTTTTTTTTATTTTAAAGATGGGAATATGTGCCAAGTAATGTGTATATATATGTGTGATAAATAAAATTTATTTATTACATGAATAATTTTAAATAAATTTATTTTAGAATTATTGATCATTATAAAGTATATTCTTATAATAATTAATTTTATAGTAGAAATGTTTTTATTATTTATTTTGAATGAAAAATATGATTTTTGTATTATTTAAATAATATATGAAATGATAATTGGAATTATTATGATAATTATAATATTTTATTATATGAATTTTAGTTCAAATTATTTAAGTTAATTATTTTTAAACTAATTACTAATGTTATATATGAAAGATAAATCAGATATTGAATCCAAACCCTAATTTTGGATTTTGAATAATGAATGAGAATAATAATATTATATTAAATATAATATTATTTTTTAGTGTTATAAATATATACAGTATATGTGTAGATTGATAATGGTTAGTTAATTATGGTGTATCACGACAAACCCTAGTATTACTGTCATAAACCATAATTGGAAACTCAAAACTGGTGTTAAGATTAGTCAAAAATTGTGTTATATGAATTATGTTGCATATTATAGAATTTCTGTTAATTAGGAAAACCCTAATTAATATTTGAAAACCCTAATTAAAATTAGAAACCCTAATTTGCTAATTAGGAACCCTAATTGCTAAAATTAGAAACCCTACTTATTATTTTAGTAAATTGAATTGTTAATTTGGGAACTCTAATGATATTAAGGAACCCTAATTATTTAAAACCCTAATTTTCTATTAAAAACCCTAATTTTAGTTAGTGTGTTTTAATTAAAATTTTTATTAAACTTTAAATTTAATTTTTCAAACCCTAGAAATTAATTAGGAAACTTTAAGGTTTAAAATCTAGTGATTAAACCCTAGATTCAAGTACCATGGACAAGAAAATACCATTAAAATTGCTAACCAAATGACCATTATACACTTTTTGTCCCATTTTTGAATTATTGCTAGCTAAATCTTGCCAAATCTTGGCAAGTCATCAACCTAGTCTAAGCTAGGGGCTAAGAAACACCAACTCTCAGCCTTTAGCCATCCAAATACAATGCATACAAGTTTTACATATAGATCAAGAGAGAGAAAATGTCACATTCATGCTCATTTGCTCTCAAGCCTCATCCAAGACTCTCTCTCTCTTTCTCTCTAAAACCTCCAAAATTCCCTGCTAGATCAGTCACAAAACAAGCCCCACTATCACTTATAACAGATCAGGAGATTAGAATCAAAATTTGTTCAAGTAAAGGTATGAAACCTAATGTATAATCTGATCTTGATTGATATGATAAAAGTTATGTTTAAGTGTTAAAACATGTTGTTTATGGTGTACATAGATGATCTAGGTTGCTAGATGTTAGATCCATAACATCTAGAGGCTCGGATTTGATGTAGAACTTGTAGCACGACCAGATCATGCTTAGAATGTCAGATAATCATGGTCAAAGGTCGTTGACCGACCATGACTTTCTAAAATCTGGAAAACCCATATCGTGCCTAGAAAGGGTCTGACAACTTTTTCAAGCGACTAGATCTGCCAGTGTGTTGTTGTTTTGATTCTGTTATTGTAACTAAGTTGTAGCTTGTTATGTGTACTATGGATACATGCTCTTAGATCCCTTAAATCATCAATATATTGAACCAGTGGAAGGTCAAACTAGCCTACTCGTTCACGAAATCTGTTTCTGGAAATTCCAAAAAACTCATACACATGTCTTCTGACAACCTTTGATCAGCTTAGATCTACTTGATCTATTGTTGTTATATGTGTTTTATATACTATATCTGTAGTATTACATGTTGTTTACAACCTAGAACCAATAGATCACATAAAGCAAACTCAGAACGCGAGATATAAGGATCCAAAGTAGCACCTTCATTCTCTTCTTCATTTATAAAAATCATTTTAAATGAAAATTAATAATTTAAAAATATTTGAAGTTATAAAATATAACTTTTGATATTTAATGGTAAGTTTCATTAATAATTTCATATTAATGATAATTGATTTATTAAATAATTATATTGAATAAATAAATTAAAAATGGTTTTATTGATTTAAAATCATTTAAAAAGGATATAGATGATGTAAAAATATGTTAAGTTATAATAAATGACTTTTAATATTTTGATGAATAATACATTAATATTTAAATATTAATGGTAATTATTTAAAAATGATTTTAAATGTTTTAAAAATCATTTAAGGGTAATATTAACACTTTAAAATATTTTGAGTTATTATAAATAACTTTAATATTTTGGCAATGATTTCATTAATAGTTTAATATTAATGATAATAGAATTATTTAAAATTTAAAACATTTTATAAAGATTTTAGTGTTTGAAAAATCACGATAAATTATAATAATTATTTAAAAATTATTATAAGGCTATGAAAGATAATATGACTGATATTTAAATTATCTAATCGAATATTGAACTACAGAATAGAGTTTTAGACTCGATAATTATCCGATAAAGCCATTGGTACACCGAAATATTTCAAAAATTGATCCGGACTTAGATAGTTTGACTAGATAAGTGTTTGTTGTGAATCAATGACTATTAAACTTAAGTGACAATGTGATTAAGTTATGTGTTGACTACCAATAGCAGTGCTATGTGATATAATATATTATTCTAATCAAACGAATGATCTTATTAATGATAGGTTTCGGTATAAAAGATAAATCTAAGTTGCATTATTGTAAGCAGCAGCTCAGGCAAGTATCCTACCTTTGCATTTTACTTTATGCAATGGACGATAGTAAGAAAGTTTCAGAATCATATTATTGTGCCAGATTATTAACACTATTGTTATTGATTATGTATCCAATTATTCATATTCATACAAATTCTTAAATTATCCGATCATTGTCTGTCAACACAATATTAGTGCATAATCCAGATATTTATTTTGTTCGTTAGTTTCTAAATATGGTTATACAAGTGTCTCCACTTGGATAATCATTGTATTTAATCACATGTTGATAAATACTTATTGATTTCCAGTATGTATACGTTGACTTAAAAGCCATCTAAGCTATTTGATTTGGCTAGAAACAAACTTAAAAATATTGTTGAACAAGATAAAACTTTATTGTATCCAACCAGATTGTTTTGGTTCGGATTCCCGACTAAGTATGAACATCCCGAACATGGAAAAACTTTTGTCCACCTAAGGTGGATAAGATGAACGATAATATCATTCTTGCATGTAGTATTAATCATCTGAGGCATAATGGTGATCACCCCCGTGCATGTAAGTTTATGACGCCATGAGATGAGTTTCATTTAACCTTTTCAAAAATAGAAAAACAATGTTCATAGTCTGTCGACTTATATCCAGTTATAGTCAGTATGTAGTTTCAAAAATTTGATATAGAATTGATATGTTGTTAGTATTCACTACAAGAAATCACACATTTTTTGACGAATTTTTTGCAACGCACAAAATTTTGTCACAATTTGTTAATTAATAATTATGAAATTCATAATCGTCACTAAAACTTTTTTTTTTGTGACGACCTTTAATTTTGTTACTATTAATCATTTATATCGTAACTAATTTACACATTTGATGATGATTAAGAAAATTTCGTCACAATTTATTTTGGAGGTATAATTTTGCACCAAAATTTTGGAGGGAAACCTTTTAGTGACATATTTGTAATAATTAATGACAGTATTTATTGTCACCAAATAGTTCTTTCGATGACAACATAATAGTTTGTCATTAATTATTTGTAAAATTTAGTGACAATGTGATTTCGTCACTAATGTTCACATTTAGTCACGCCAAATACAAATTCATCACAATTTTATTTGGACGCAAAAATTTTCTAAAAAATTTTAGAGGGAAATTTTTTAAAGACGAAAGAATAATAATTTATAACAATTTTTATTGTCACAAATACCAACTTTATATGACGAGAGACTCGTTCGTTACTAATTAGATGAGTGGATAAGTGACAAAAGTGGTTCGTCGTAAAGTCTTATATTTAGTGACAAAGTAAGTAATATTGTCACAATTTTATTTGGAGGCGAATTTTTTTTAAAAAATTTTGGAGGGAAATTTTTTAAAGATGGAGAAAATAATAATTGATGACAATTTGTATTGTCATAAATACCAATTTTATATGACGAGATAATAGTTGGTCACTAATTAGATGGGTGGATAAATGACAAAAATTGTTCGTCATAAATTCTTATATTTAGTGACAAAGTACGTAATATCGTCACAATTTTATTTGGAGGCAAATTTTGTAAAGATGAAAAATTAATAAATTATGATAATTTTTATGGTCACAAATACCAATTTTATATGACGAGATAACAGTGCGTCACTAATTAGATGAGTGGATAAGTGACAACACTGGTTCGTCATAAATTCTAATTTTAAATTTTTTTCTTTCGCAAAATTGAGGTGGTAGAAGCATATTTAGCGCCAATTTATGATGACAATTTGTGAAAAAAACTATTAATAAAGGAATTATTACTCACTATATAATATTATTCAGATGTTTTTTGCGAGAGATAAAATTGGTCACTATTTTGTTCTAAATAATTGTTTTAGAATTAATTGTGGTGAATATAAATACATTAAATTTTTTATAGTACTACATTTACTTTTAATAACATTTTTTAAGTAACTTATAATATCAATTATTTATTTTAATAAACTATAAAGTAAATAATTTTACACTACATTAAAATTTTTAAATTTCATACATTGATCATGACAAAAAGAGAAAGAAAAAAGAAGAAGATAATGACGCTCTTTTATTGAATAGAGTACAAATTAATGCCAAAAATACTCATATGTTCTACAAAAAAAAATTAAGTTAGAGTTTGTTCTTTAATAATAATTTTTAAATAATTTACAATATTAATTGTATTAATTAAAATATTAAGTTACAATAATTTAAGTTTTAAAATATTGTAAATTGACAATAAATAAAATTATAATAATTATGACTCTTTTTATGGAACAGATTACAAATGTTAAAATATTACTTTTTTGTTCTACAAAAGAGTTATATTTTAGTTTTTTATAATTAATTTATGATATCATAAAATTTAAATTTAAATTTAAATTTATCTTTAAGTTTTAAAATAATAATTTTACATATAATATTACTTCTAAAAGAGTTTTTTAAAATGTTACCTAACTCTTTTTTTAGAACAGAGACCTTGAGTTGTGTGTGTGGTCTGAAAAGCATGAAACAGAGATCAGTTTGAATTTCACCTCTCTTCCTTAGCCAAAATTCACATGTCGATGTTTAAATTAGAGAGATGGGCTAGGTTTCTTCTCTACCAATTGAGTTTCTTTTCTCTTTCTTAGTAGGACTGAACAGAAATTGGGTAAAACCGAATAACCGATCCAAAAATTTTAACCAAAATATTTTAGTTATTCAGTTTTTTTTTGAGTATTTCGATTATATCTGTTTTAATATTCGATTTTCGGGTTCAGATTTTATTATTGAAATTTGGTCATTCGGTAGCCGAATAAGATATTAAAAAAATTAACTTAAAAGATAAAACAATAACGCTACATGATTCCTCAATAACAATTACCCAAATCAGTCTCTGGCTCTCCTAGAGCCCGTTTGACAACTATTTATTTTAAAATGATTTGAAGTTAAAATATAAATTGACTTATAAGTTGTGGTTTCATAAGTAAAAGTATTCGACATTAAATTGACCTATAAGTAAGAAATTTAGTTCAAACAAGTTTTGAAGATGTTCGGCTCATAATGATTTATAAATATAAAAATTATTAAAAATGACATTAATAAAAAGATGAGCAAATACTGACTTATTTTTTTATACTTAAAAATCAACTTATAAATAAAAAATAAGTTATTGTCAAATAGAAGAATAATGGAAAATGACATAAACTTATATGTTACTTTCGAACAGGATCGCCAAACCCAAAACCCTTAATCCCAAATCGTGACTCTGTCTCCGCCCTCTCTAAGGTGCCTTGTAGATCTATATCTTGTCGCTGCCTTGTCTACCTGCCTTTCCGCCGCCGCTACCTTGCCACTGGTCTCGAAATTGAAGCTCTCTTCTCTGAAATTGAAGTTGTCCTCTCTTAAATTGAACCTCTCCGCTTTAAAATTGTCGCTGGTATGTTATACCGAAATTTGATTTGTTCTTGGGGTCCTGCTAGAGGTGTTTTGGGTCCTCTGTTTCTGGTGCAAATCATTTTTAGATTTGGTTTTTTTTTGCTCGGCTTGATCTGGTTATACGTCCTCTGTTTACGGTGCAATAGTTATGGATTAGGGGTCCTTGTTTTGCGTGAATTGGTTTAATCTCTTGTTGATCTGTGTTCTTCTTGATCTGGGTATTTTGTTTTATTTTTTGCTATCCTTTTTATATTCAATTTTGGAATATTTCAGTCTTAGACGTTACTATTTTGGGGTGTTGTATGTTATGGCAATTTTTTCTAGTGGCTGCTTTCCATTGTCAGAGTTGGGGGTATATGACGGAGGTTAAGCTGCCCTTGTTTCTGAAGACATTGCTAGAATGCCACCACATGGGATGTACTGTGCTTCAGCAACTTCAGTTGGTTCCCTATATGGGCTTGTGCTTCAGCTAGTTCCCTTTTTTGATTTAGCAGCCTCACGTGGGCAGTACATAATTACAGGACATTTGGCTTCCTTGCTAACAAAAGGGTCCCATTGTTTATGTGATACACTTCTAATATTGGGTATGCTCATGTTATAGGCTGTTTCTCTCCCTGCATATTGAATTTAATATAAATGTTAGGTGGGGTTGGTCTAATGGTTGGATGTCCTTTACTAAATATCTCACTATTTAGTTTGTGTTTTATTTTAGTTGTTTCCCTTTGCCTAACCTCGAGTTGTGAGGAAAAATATAATTTGGTTAGGTAATTAGTTTCCTAGTCTATTTAGGTGCTTTAGCCCTCTCAGGAGAAATGGACTATGTTCTGAACTTCATTGTAATATCCTTAGTTTATTTTTCATATTTATATACAAACAATTTAGCAAAAAAAAACATTTGACCTTGAAGAAATAATTACAATTGGCACACTACATTTCGGGGAAGTAAATGACTATAGATATGGTTAACCGAAAGCTTATGTGATTGATTGAAAGCTTGAATCTAGATACATGAGGTGTTTTTTATGTATGTTTAATTTGTGTATTATGAAACTTGAGTGGAAACAACATCCATGGAACCATACCTTCTTCACTTGGAACAGTTACCAGCCTAGAAATACTGTAAGATATATACATTCAATCATCTAATTGAGATTAATGTTGAAGCTAGGATGTAGATGTAGGATTGGTAGGTCTGTTTGATGGCCAATTCTAAGCTGAAACCAATTTTTTTTAGTAGTTTTTTTCGTTAGATATCTTGAATAACACTGCAAGCATAACTAAAATCCTCAAGTGGCTGATTTTGACATTAGGGAGGTGTTATCTCTTATGCTTTTTTTAAAAAAAATTTAATTTATTTATTTTTTTTAGATAAAGAACTCTTCTTTATCAAGCAACACCAAGTTTATTCTGTGTATAGGGTCAAACTACTTGTTATGTAAATGTATTTATAACATGGTATATAATATATTGATATGTTCTCTTCCTATTCTTATTCCTTTGTTGTATATAGCGACAATGATTTTGTTCTTACTAAGATTAAAATTTATCTTTACTAGGATGTTTTGTTATACAGCCTGATGTTGTTGCCAATAAAGTTACTGCTTGTAGAGCATTCTCCCAAAGAAAATAAATTTTCTAGTTCAGCTTTCCAATGTGAGTTTTAATATATGAATTGAAAGTATGGCTATGGTTATCTTACAGGTGGGTCTTCCTGGGACAGGTAAGACTCTTTTAGCAAAGGCTGTAGCGGGCGAAGCTGAAGTGCCCCTTATAAGTTCTGCATGTGAGTTTGTAGAACTGTACGTTTGCATGGGAGCTTCCCGTGTTCGAGATCTCTTTTTCCGGGCAAAGAAAGAGGCTCCATAAATTATATTTATTGACGAGGTTAGAATTCTCTCTTACTCCTACATAAACATATCACATATGTACATATTTCTTCTTTTGGTGGTTTTCAAGAAAGATTGGGTTGGTTTTTTTTTGGGTGGGGGCAGCATATTCCTGGATGATTCTCAGTCTGCTTTATCATTCTTTGCAGATAGATGCTATAGCAAAGAGCCGTGACAGTAAATTTTGCATTGCTAGTAATGATGAACGAGAGCAAACTCTAAACCAGCTGCTCACTGTAAGCTATCTGAGAATATATAGTTGCATCCTGAAAATTATGGAATGTCTGGATGTATTATTATTTATTATTAAGGGATAAAATGGTTGTATCTATATTATCTTTTAGTTATAGTTGGTATATTATTCTCTATATTTTATTTAGTAGATAATTATTAGGAGTTCTCTTATTAGTTAGGTTAGCCTAGAAGTAGTTTTTATTTTATATTTTAATATCTATATAAACTGATGGTTATCTATTGTTGAAATATCATAGTTGAATTAATAGTTGATTTGAAATGGCTTTGTCCCATTGTAGGCCAACCAGAACTTGTCCTACATCAATAAGCCTTTGGTAAAAGGTTAGTGACAGTTTGAAAAGAGGTCGATGGCTGTTTAATTTTCATGATCCACAACAAAATATAGGTGGAGTTGGCCCTATTGTAATGAAAGTAGAGAAGCTGAGTCTTCCCATTGAGTAAAAGCTACTCTGCCTTCCTGTGACATGATATGTGTATGTCTTCCTGCTAATCATTGATTTATTCACTTACTGGTGGTCCACAAGGTTTTTTATATTTTCATTAAATATGATAAGCAAGATCTGTTTTACTTTCCCCTCTTTACTTGTCAGATATACCTATGCGGAAGCTATGTTCTAGAGTACAATGTACTTCTATGTACTAATATTTGTAGGCATTGGAGATGGCAGAAGCTGATGAGTTGGTACTGCAAAACTGGGGATCTCAAGGCACTGCCAGGGGCATGTCTGTTCTTGACAGTCGCGAGGTTCTATTTCCAATGGTTGAAATTGGAATTCATCACCCTAAATGGATCAGTGTCAAAAATCCCAGCCACCAACCGGTTGTTATGCAGCTTATTCTGAACTTGGGGGGAATTGTTGATGAATGCAGGGACCCAAATGAGCTTCTTCAGCCCTCTTCATCTAGTAGTTTGGTTCATAATAAAGGCATTACTCCAATAAGGTATGGATTCTCAATCGCAGATAATGCAGTAACAGAGGCCTATGTCCATCCGTATAGTAGAGCAACCTTTGGTCCAATCTTTTTTCACCCTTCGAGTCACTGTTGGTGGAAAAGTTTTGCTCTCATAAGGAACAATCTTTCTGGTGTTGAATGGTTGTCTCTGTGAGGATTTGAAGGGTCACTTTCACTTGTTTTGTTTGAAGGATATGATCCGGTGCAGACTATAGAATGTAATTTCAATTTACCTCGATCTCTAAATTTTTCTCCTCCAGACATATCACAAAGCACGGACAGCAACAACAAGGTTTGTTCACAGCCGTGCTTGAAAGAATTGTATGCAAAAAATACAGGAGACTTGCCAGTGGAGGTGAGTAGAAATGAAGTTTCAGGGAAGGAGTGGAAAATGCTCAATTTCCACTATGATTCATCAAGTAAAATCTTCTCGCATGCATTGTAATCAGAAAGACGGCTGAATTGAGGATGGGGCTTTGCTGTTGTTGGTGCTGCTAACTGGCTGATATGCTACTGGGCTAATGGATGTGTTGTGCGTGGATGTGATGTGTTGGGCTAAATGTATTATATTTTTTTATTGAAAATTATTAGTATAATAATACATTTAGAATGTCAAACAACTTAATATGATCACCACATCATCACAATTTGTAATCATTTATTAATAAATAATATTTGGTCAATGAAAATTAAAATTTAATGACGAATAATATTTACTATTTAGAATTTATATTATTGTCACTATGATATATTCATTTAGTCACAACAACTAATTTTGTCACTATTAATAACTTTCTGTGACGAGATGTATCGTCAATATAAGTATTCAATTAGTGACATTGAAAAATGTGTCCCAAAAAGTAACTCTTTGGTGACAAATTATTTTGTAATATTATTTAAAATATGAAATGACAACGTTATAATTGTCATGTTAAATATATTATTAGGTGACGAATTGCTCTGTCGTCATTTATGTTCTTATTTTTGGTTACGATAAACACGATAACATGACGAAATAATAATCATAAATATGAAAATATTGTCGTCATTAAAATTAGATGATTTAAATAGAGTGACATATTTTCGTCACTAAAACAATATCATTTAATGACGAAAAAAGATTTTCGTCATTTAATGCACTAAGTTTTGATGACAAAACATAATATAGAGTGACGAAAGTTTCATTCAAATAGTAACGCTATTAACGTCACTAAAAGTAATTAATTATAGTGACAATGATGTAGATCGTCACCATAAGTTAAAACATTTAGTGACGACATCAAATATTGTCAAATAAACCTAATACCACACTCATACGGTGACGGTCTCTGTGACGATTAACAATCGTCACCAAATGTTTTAGTGACGAAAAATGAATTTTATGTGACAAATTTTAGTGTCATTTTTTGTGTGATTTCTTGTAGTGATTGGTTTAGCTTACTTCACAACTGTTGATTCGTTGTAGAAGTGTCATTCAAAGAAAGCATTTAATTCTTTCAGCTAATACCTATTTTTGTAATTACTTGCTGGACAATCAAATGCTCATTCTTACTTTAAATTTAAATGTTTTTTAAATTAAGTATGATCAACCAAGGATCGAGAAGCGAGAACAAGGGAAAGGAAAGTCATTCGAATGAGTTTTATAAAATTTTGTGTAATAGTTAGAGTTTATTAAGACAATAATATCTATTATCTATGATGTAATGAATGTTTAAAGGTCGCGTACCTGAGAATAGACTCTGATGCATATGTAAATTAAATTTGGTATCTATATTATTGTTATTAGTATTAGTATTATTCCACTCATAGAAATGGTATCGTGAAGCACTTAGTTCGGGTTTCAAGTACCTGAATTTGGGGGCGTCACAGGTTGGTATTAGAGCTTTAGGGTTATAAACCTTAGGTGGGATAGACCTTAGGCTATAACCTTATAACAGAGGGAAACGTTGAAAATACAGATAACTCATATAGAGTTTAAGAGGAGATGATTGAATAAATTCATCGTTAAACAAAATAAAAGATAACTTTTATAAAATTATTATTTGCTGTGTGTATATACTATATGCTAATCAGGATAATTCATGTGTAGATGTCAGGAGGAAAAGAATTAGGATACCCTCAGATCGTAAAGGAGGAGCCAATATCAAAGCCATTAGCTGAAATAGAAGCTCACAGTGCAAGCAACCTTGATGAGGTGGTGGTATTGGAAAACGTAGTACCAGATCCGGAAATGGTAGAACTGACAGATAGTGATATAGACACTAAAGTTGGGGCTGATCAAGCATCAACAGAGGTGCAGAATCTGAAGAACGAGGTTTATTCTCTAGAAAAGCTGTGGGAAATAGAAAAGCTACTAAATAACCAATTGCGTAAGGCGTTAATGGAAACTATGGAAGAACAAGATAAGCTTAAAATTCAAATTGATCAAATCGGAGCCATAAGCAACAAATTGTGCGCAGCTCCGAGCAATAAGGGGAAAAGAAAGATGAAAGACCGTGACTTAGGAAATAAGTAGGATTAGTAGTTGATTATGTATGTTTGATAATGTACATGTGTAATGTAATATTCCTAACTTTTGTGTAAGTTATTGCAGTAATTCCTGACTTTTGTGGTCACAAAGGGATAGCAGTATGTGATATGTTATGTAAACTACTTTGAATTAATGAATACGAATCTATGTTTGATTAATGGAATAAGTTTTGTATAAAACTTCGTGTTACATGTTAAACTTATACATTAAGGTTTAGAATGTAAGTTAAATTCATGATTTTATGTAATCAGATAATGCTGCCAAGACATCGAACACGAAATCAAAGGGCGTAAGAATCATCAACAACGTCTGGGGACAACAAAGAAGACCCGATGCAAAACTTTGCAAACATGGTAGCTCAGGCTATGCAGCAGGGAATACAAGCCGCAGGAAACCAGCCAGATAATCGCTTGGCAAAATTTAAAGACTTCAAGGCCGTAGGACCACAAGAATTAAAGAGAAAAGCTAACCCTATAGAAGCCCAGACTATTAGGTTTGTAATATTTATAAGCGCAATCAAATTGCACAAATAAGCAGAAACGTGTAAAAATAAGAGTTTAAAATTTTACAAACCATATACCCAGATCATCCTTTATGCACAATTATTAATTAAACGAAAAGATATGAAGAACAAGAATCATACCCTTGAAGATTCAAGCTTCCTCAGGTACAAGTTAACCTCCAATCCTTTTTCGCGTTCAACTTGAATCCACCGGATTTTGTTCCTTCCTTTGATCAACGTTAGCCACCCAATTGTTTGGCCTCTAGAAGTGATCCACCAAGAAAGAATAAAGATTCAAGAAGATGGGTGTTTGAAAAAACCCTAGTTTTTCTATCTCTCATAGAAAAGGAGCGTACTCTCCAACAATTAGAATCACGTCTGTTGTGAAATAGTCAACAACCACTCTACACCCATAATAAGACTCCTCTTATTTATAGATGTAGGCAACCCTCCTTAACAATTAAGGAATTGAGTTTTATTTTAATTAATTAAATTCCTTTAATTAATTAGGCTCCTAATCTTATTAGGAATACTTAATTAAACTCTTTTAATTAATTTAACCTCCTAATCTTATTAGGAATATATGAGAGTACTTTTATTAATTAATTCCCAAACTCCTTTAGGAATTAAATAATAATAATAGTAGTAATAATAATAAGACTCCTCTTATTAATTTATATTTAATATTTCCAAAATATTAAATAATAAATATTAAGTTATTTAATTTATTCTATCACCATATATTAAATTAAATATACTTAACTTAATATTACGATTATGCCATTAACTTCTTAAATAATTATTCTTCCTTTTATGGTTTGACTCTTTAGGTTCTCCATATTAAACTGGCTGTGAATAAATTAATTAGAACAATTCTAATCTTATTTAAATAAATAAATTAAGTTATTAATTTATTTAAATGAATAATATTTATTCTACAATAGAGATAAGCCTCCCTAGCGATCAACGACTTTTCAGAAAATATAGATTTCAACATTAATCATAAAAGAACCTTTGAGTAAATAGTTACCATACAATTCAATCCTTCCACCATACAATGTCCCAATTAAATATAAGACATGGAATTACTGTCAAGTCTTATTTTATTTAATTATATGTATTTTGTTCCTTAAATGCACAACTCCAAATAATGCAAATTAGAAACTTCTTTCTAATTTCATTCTGCCCTGGCCAAGGACTACAGGGTTGCCATTTATCGAATCACATAGGACATTTCTCTTCTTTTACTAGAAGTGGTAGATTATTTGTTGATCATATATTATGTCCATGTATAACTTATTATACCCAAGCATACGCTTTGATATACCCTAAGGGTCTTAAGGAATAAGTCAAAGTATAACTCATCAAACATAAGATACTATGATGATCTCAAGTCCAAGGATCACTTGTACTACTATCACTACAGGAATTCCTATTGACAGACAAGTAAAACTCCATTTTGTATTCCTTAGCGAGCCACGTTCAGTGAACTTATTCTCTAATAAGCACCTACATACTTGCTTTAGTGTCTCCACACAAATGATCATGAGATCAATCATCCTCATTCAATGAGCAAACAACGTATGTACCAATCTATCTGGATTCATTAATCCTCAATTTAGTAATCCAACGATTGGGAACTATTTTAGTTTTAAGCTTTCTAAGAATTTAGATCTCATTAGAATGATCATCATAATTATTCTAAAGGCATTGCTCAAAATTACGGGCTTATCAAATATTATAAAACAACATCATGTAGATAATTAAAAGCCTTTAATAAATTAATACTTTTTATTAATAAATGAATAAGATTGTTACAAAGTATATGCTTTATCATCAAACATGATTGGCTTGTGTGCATACTACTTTCACAGACATGGGTTAATGAGATAGAAAAGGCGTTCATAATTGTTAGGGTAGATGAGGGGCAAAAGACCGCTTTTGCCACTTATATGATGAAAGGGGAGGCTAACTTTTGGTGGGAGGCAAATCAAACTAGGGCATGAGAAGGAGTAGTTACTTGGGCTAGGTTTAAAACTATATTTTTCAAAAAGTATCTCTCATCTAGTATGCAGGCTAGGATGGAGGTGAAATTTCTGGAATTAAAGCAGGAGAACATGACTGTTGCGGAGTATGCCGCAAATTTTAATAAGTTGGCTAGGTTCACTCCACATCAAGTTGATATGAAAGCTAGGAAGGCAAGGAGGTTTGAGCTGGGCTTAAAACCTTGGTTCTACAACAAGGTGGCGGTGTTGCAGATTAATACTTTTGCAGCACTCATGGAAAAGGCTATCATATCTGAGGAGGGGAGTGATCGAGGCCATGAGCCTCTACAACAAGGAGAAGAAGAACAAAGGCAAGGCAGTAGGAGATGTGAAGGTGGAAACTAATAGTGGGAATATGGGTGAGAAAAGAAAGGGGAATTATTTTGGGAATGTTCAGGTGAAACAGGAAGGTGTGAAGAAGCAGGTAGTTCAGTGTGGGAACTGTGGGAAGAATCACTCTGATGAGTATTTGAAGGGTAAGTTTGTATGTTACAAGTGCTGGCAGGAGGGCCATATTTCTCCCAACTGACCCAACCCAAGGATGAACAATGGGTGTTTTCTGTGTGGGTCTATGGAGCATAAGGTGAAGGATTGTCCAAAGAGGAAAATGGAGGCGGGGAGTGTAACCAAGGGAAAAGGAAGCGGGACTCTGGCGATCACAGGACCGACTTCAACCAACAAACCAACAAGAGCAACCGCGAGAGTCTTCAACATGACGGTCCAGAATATTGTGGCAGCTGGGAATAGAACTCCAAGTATTATTCGAATAAATTTTATTTTCGTGTATATATATGATTTTCCTATATATAGCAAATTATTTTATAAAGAAATTATGAAGGAGGAATTTGAGTTCTTTTAGAAATCAAACTTCCATTTAATCATGTAGACAAGCTTTATGCCGAATAGTTAAAGATCAGTTCGATCAAATATGATCGAGATCTACTTGCAATGATTGTGTATGCTATGTACCCTTGTATGTATAAGTTTTAAAACGATGATTCCGGGGACAGAATCCTTATAAGGGAGGGTGAATGTAATAAACCGATATTTTCTATATAAAAAAATAAGAAATTTTGCATATAATTTTTTTTATTTATTTTAAAGATGAGAATATGTGACAAGTAATGTGTATATATATGTGTGATAAATAAAATTTATTTATTACATGAATAATTTCAAATAATTTTATTTTAGAATTATTGATCATTATAAAGTATATTCTTATAATAATTAATTTTATAGTAGAAATATTTTTATTATTTAGTTTGCATGAAAATATGATTTTGTATTATTTAAATAATATATGAAATGATAATTGGAATTATTATGATAATTATATTATTTTATTATATAAATTTTAGTTCAGATTATTTAAGTTAATTATTTTTAACTTAATTAATAATGTTATATATGAAAGATAAATCAGATATAGAATCCAAACCCTAATTTTGGATATTGAGCAATGAATGAGAATAATAATATTAAAACTTTTAAATTTCATACATTGATCATGACAAAAAGAGAAAGAAAAAAGAAGAAGATAATGACGCTCTTTTGTTGAATAGAGTACAAATTAATGCCAAAAATACTCATATGTTCTACAAATAAAATTAAGTTAGAGTTTGTTCTTTAATAATAATTTTTAAGTAATTTACAATATTAATTGTATTAATTAAAATATTTAGTTACAATAATTGAAGTTTTAAAATATTGTAAATTGACAATAAATAAAATTATAATAATTATGACTCTTTTTATGGAACAGATTATAAATGTTAAAATATTACTTCTTTTTTCTCTACAAAAGAGTTATATTTTAGTTTTTTATAATTAATTTATGATATCATAAAATTTAAATTTAAATTTATCTTTAAGTTTTTAAAATAATAATTTTACATATAATATTACTTCTAAAAGAGTTTTTTAAAATGTTACCAAACTCTTTTTTTAGAACAGAGTCCTTGAGTTGTGTGTGTGGTCTGAAAAACAAGAAACAGAGATCAGTTTGAATTTCACCTCTCTTCCTTAGCCAAAATTCACATGTCGATGTTTAAATTAGAGAGATGGGCTAGGTTTCTTCTTTACCAATTGAGTTTCTTTTCTCTTTCTTAGTAGGACTGAACAGAAATTGGGTAAAACCGAATAACCGATCCAAAATTTTTAACCAAAATATTTTAGTTATTCAGTTTTTTTGAGTATTTTGATTATATCTATTTTAATATTTGATTTTCGGGTTCAGATTTGATTATTGAAATTTGGTCATTCGGTAGCCGAATAAGATATTAAAAAAATTAACTTAAAAGATAAAACAGTAACACTACACGATTCCTCGATAACAATTACCCAAATCAGTCTCTGGCTCTCCTAGAGCCCCTTTGACAACTATTTATTTTAAAATGATTTGAAGTTAAAATATAAATTGACTTATAAGTTGTGGTTTTATAAGTAAAAGTATTCGACATCAAATTGACCTATAAGTAAGAAATTTAGTTCAAACAAGTTCTGAAGATGTTCGGCTCATAATGATTTATAAATGTAAAAATTATTAAAAAGGACATTAAAAAAAAGATGAGCAAATACTGACTTATTTTTTTATACTTAAAAATCAACTTATAAATAAAAAATAAGTTATTGTCAAATAGAAGAATAATGGAAAATGACTTATAAACTTATAAGTCACTGTCGAACAGGCTCGCCAAACCCAAAACCCTTACGCTTTGTTTCTGAGTTTTAAAATGGACAGAAAAGAAAAGAAATGGACGGAAAATTTAAGTTTTCTTACCAATTCTTATGTTTCTGAGTTTTTTAATAAACGGAAAAGAAAAGAAATGGATAGAAAACTTGGCCACTTTTTTCATTAAAGTTTTTCGTCCAAAATTGGCATGATTTGAATTGAAAAAAATTAGAATAAGTAATATTTTTATAATTCTATATTATCCTCAACTTTTAATATAATAAATTTTAAATTACAACTCACGCCCTCAATTTTAAATTTTCTATCCTTTTTCATTAAAAAACTGTAAACAACACAAAGGAAAACTTTAAGTTTTCTATTCTTTTCTTTTCTGTTCTAATTTAAGTTTTCTATTCTTTTCTTTTCTGTTCAAAACTCAGAAACAGAGTGTTAATCCCAAATCGTGACTCTGTCTCTGCCCTCTCCAAGGTGCCTTGTAGATCTATATCTTGCCGCTGCCTTGTCTCCCTGCCTTTCCACCGCCGCTACCTTGCCACTGGTCTCGAAATTGAAGCTCTCTTCTCTGAAATTGAAGTTGTCCTCTCTTAAATTGAACCTCTCCGCTTTAAAATTGTCGCTGGTATGTTATACCGAAATTTGATTTGTTCTTGGGGTCCTGCTAGACGTGTTTTGGGTCCTCTGTTTCTGGTGCAAATCATTTTTAGATTTGAGTTTTTTTTGCTCGGCTTGATCTGGTTATATGTCCTCTGTTTTGGTGCAATAGTTATGGATTAGGGGTCCTTGTTTTGTGTGAATTGGTCTAATCTCTTGTTGATCTGTGTTCTTCCTGATCTGGGTATTTTGTTTTATTTTTTGCTATCCTTTTTATATTCAGTTTTGGTATATTTCAGTCTTAGACGGTACTATTTTGGGGTGTTGTATGTTATGGCAATTTTTTCTAGTGGCTGCTTTCCATTGTCGGAGTTGGGGGTATATGACGGAGGTTAAGCTGCCCTTGTTTCTGAAGACGTTGCTAGAATGCCCCACATGGGATGTACTGTGCTTCAGCAACTTCAGCTGGTTCCCAATATGGGCTTGTGCTTCAGCTGGTTCCCTTTTTTGATTTAGCAGCCTCACGTGGGCAGTACATAATTACAGGAGATTTGGCATTGCTAGTAATGTTGAACGAGAACAAACTCTAAACCAGCTACTCATTGTAAGCTATCTGAGAATATATAATTGCATCCTGAAAATTATGGAATGTCTGGATGTATTATTATTTATTATTAAGGGATAAAATGGTTGTATCTAAATTATCTTTTAGTTATAGTCGGTATGTTATTCTCTATATTTTATTTAGTAGATAATTATTAGGAGTTCTCTTATTAGTTAGGTTAGCCTAGAAGTAAAAATGGCTTTGTCCCAATGTAGGCCAACCAGAACTTGTCCTACATCAATAAGCCTTTGGTAAAAGGTTAGTGACAGTTTGAAAAGAAGTCGATGGCTGTTTAATTTTCATGATCCACAACAAAATTTAGGTGGAGTTGGCCCTATGGTAATGAAAGTAGAGAAGCTGAGTCTTCCCATTGAGTAAAAGCTACTCTGCCTTCCTGTGACATGATATGTGTATGTCTTCCTGCTAATCATTGATTTATTCACTTACTGGTGGTCCACAAGGTTTTTTAGATTTTCATTAAATATGATAAGCAAGATTTGTTTTAAACAGAGGCCTATGTCCATCCGTATGGTAGAGCAACCTTTGGTCCAATCTTTTTTCACCCTTCGAGTCGCTGTTGGTGGAAAAGTTTGGCTCTCATAAGGAACAATCTTTCTGGTGTTGAATGGTTGTCTCTGTGAGGATTTGAAGGGTCACTTTCACTTGTTTTGTTTGAAGGATATGATCCGGTGCAGACTATAGAATGTAAGTTCAATTTACCTCGATCTCTAAATTTCTCTCCTCCAGACATATCACAAAGCACGGACAGCAACAACAATGTTTGTTCACAGCCGTGCTTGAAAGAGTTGTATGCAAAGAATACAGGAGACTTGCCAGTGGAGGTGAATAGAAATGAAGTTTTAGGGAAGGAGTAGAAAATGCTCAATTGCCACTATAATTCATCAAGTAAAATCTTCTCGCATGCATCGTAATCAGAAAGACGGCTGAATTGAGGCTGGGGCTTTGCTGTTGATGGTGCTGCTAACTGGCTGATATGCTGTTGGGCTAATGGATGTGTTGTGCGTGGATGTGATGTGTTGGGCTAAATGTATTATATTTTTTATTGAAAATTATTAATATAATAATACATTTAGAATGTCAAACAACTTAATATGATCACCACATCATCACAATTTGTAATCATTTATTGATAAATAATATTTGGTCAATGAAAATTAAAATTTAATGACGAATAATATTTACTCTTTAGAATTTATATTATTGTCACTATGATATATTCATTTAGTCACAACAACTAATTTTGTCACTATTAATAACTTTCTGTGACGAGATGTATCGTCACTATAAGTATTCAATTAGTGACATTGAAAAATGTGTCCCAAAAAGTAACTCTTTGGTGACAAATTATTTTGTAATATTATTTAAAATATGAAATGACAACGATATAATTGTCATGTTAAATATATTATTAGTGTGAATTGCTCATTCGTCATTTATGTTCTTATTTTGGTTACGATAAACACGTATAACATGCATTTAAATAATAATCATAAATATGAAAATATTGTCGTCATTAAAATTAGATGATTTAAATAGAGTGACATATTTTCGTCACTAAAACAATATTATTTAATGACGAAAAAGATTTTCGTCATTTAATGCACTAAGTTTTGATGACGAAACATAATATAGAGTGACGAAAGTTTTATTCAAATAGTGACGCTATTAACGTCACTAAAAATAATTAATTATAGTGACAATGATGCAGATCGTCACTATAAGTTAAAATATTTAGTGACGACATCAAATATTGTCAAATAAACCTAATACCACGCTCATACGGTGACGGTCTCTGTGACGATTAACAATCGTCACCAAATGTTTTAGTGACGAAAAATGAATTTTATGTGACAAATTTTAGCATCATTTTTTGTGTGATTTCTTGTAGTGATTGGTTTAGCTTACTTCACAACTGTTGATTCGTTGTAGAAGCGTCATTCAAAGAAAACATTTAATTCTTTCAGCTAATACCTATTTTTGTAATTACTTGCTGGGCAATCAAATGCTCATTCTTGCTTTAAATTTAAATGTTTTCAGCTAAGTATGATCAACCCGAAGGATTAGGCAAGAACAAGGGGAAAGGAAAGCTGTTCGAATGAGTTTTATAAAATTTTGTGTAATAGTTAGAGTTTATTAAGACAATAATATCTATTATCTATGATGTAATGAATGTTTAAAGGTCGCGTACCTAGGAATAGACTCTGATGCATATGTAAATTAAATTTGGTATCTATATTATTGTTATTAGTATTAGTATTATTCCACTCATAGAAATGGTATCGTGAAGCACTGAGTTCGGGTTTCAAGTACCTGAATTTGGGGGCGTCACAGGTTGGTATCAGAGCTTTAGGGTTAGAAATCTTAGGTGGGATAGACCTTAGGCTATAACCTTAGAATAGAGGGAAACGTTGAAAATACAGATAACTCATATAGAGTTTAAAAGGAGATGAATTGAATAAATTCATCGTTAAACAAAATAAAAGATAACTTTTATAAAATTATTATTTGCTGTGTGTATATACTATATGCTAATCAGGATAATTCATGTGTAGATGTCAGAAGGAAAAGAATTAGGATACCCTCAGATCGTAAAGGAGGAGCCAATATCAAAGCCATTGGCTGAAATAGAAGCTCACAGTGAAAGCAACCTTGATGAGGTGGTGGTATTGGAAAACGTAGTACTAGATCCAGAAATGGTAGAATTGACATATAGTGATTTAGACACTAAAGTTGGAGCTGATCAAGCATGAACAGAGGTGCAGAATCTGAAGAACAAGGTTTCTTCTCTAGAAAAGCTATGGGAAATAGAAAAGCTACTAAATAACAAATTGCGAAAGGCGTTAATGGAAACTATGGAAGAACAAGATAAGCTTAAAATCCAAATTGATCAAATGGGAGCCAGAAGCAACAAATCGTGCGCAGCTCCGAGCAAGAAGGAGAAAAGAAAGATGAAAGACTGTGACTTAGGAAATAAGTAGGATTAGTAGTTGATTATGTATGTTTGATAATGTACGTGTGTAATGTAATATTCCTAACTTTTGTATAAGTTATTGCAGTAATTCCTGACTTTTGTGGTCACAAAGGGATAGCAGTATGTGATATGTTATGTAAACTTCTTTGAATTAATGAATACGAATCTATGTTTGATTAATGGAATAAGTTTTGTATAAAACATCATGTTACATGTTAAACTTATACAATAAGGTTTAGAATGTAAGTTAAATTCATGATTTTATGTAATCAGATAATGCCGCCAAGACGTCGAACACGAAATCAAAGGGCAGAAGAATCTACCAACAACGCTGGGGGACAACAGCAAGATCAGATGCAAAACTTTGCAAATATGGTAGCTCAGGCTATGCAGCAGGCAATACCAGCCGCAGGAAACTAGCCAGATAATCGCTTGGCAAAATTTAAAGACTTCAAGGCCGTAGGACCACAAGAATTCAAGAGAAAAGCTAACCCTATAGAAGCCCAGACCGTTAGGTTTGTAATATTCATGAGCGCAATCAAATTGCACAAATAAGCGAAAACGTGTAAAAATCAGAGTTTAAAATTTTACAAACCATATACCCGGATCATCCTTTATGCACAATTATTAATTAAACGAAAAGATATAAAGAACAAGAATCATACCCTTCAAGATTCGAGCTTCCTCAGGTACAAGTTCACCTCCAATCTTTTTCGCGTTCAACTTGAATCCACTGGGTTTGGTTCCTTCCTTTGATCAACGTTAGCCACCCAAGTGTTTGGCCTCTAGAGGTGATCCACAAAGAAAGAATAAAGATTCAAGAAGATAGGTGTTTGACAAAACTCTAGTTTTTCTATCTCTCATAGAAAAGGAGCGTACTCTCCAACAATTGGAATCACGTCTGTTGTGAAATAGTCAACAACCACTCTACACCCATAATAAGACTCCTCTTATTTATAGATATAGGCAACCCTCCTTAACAATTAAGGAATTGGGTTTTATTTTAATTAATTAAATTCCTTTAATTAATTAGGTTCCTAATCTTATTAGGAATAATTAATTAAACTCTTTTAATTAATTTAACCTCCTAATCTTATTAGGAATATATGAGAGTACTTTTATTAATTAATTTCCAAACTCCTTTAGGAATTATATAATAATAATAGTAATAATAATAATAAGACTCCTCTTATTAATTTATATTTAATATTTCCAAAATATTAAATAATAAATATTAAGCTATTTAATTTATTCTATCACCATAGATTAAATTAAATATACTTAACTTATTATTACGATTATGCCATTAACTTCTTAAATAATTATTCTTCCTTTTTATGGTGTGACCCTTTAGGTTCTAAAAGTATTAAATCGGTTGTGAATAAATCAATTAGAGTAATTCTAATCTTATTTAAATAAATAAATTAAATTATTAATTTATTTAAATGAATAATATTTATTTTACAATAGGGATAAGCCTCCCTAGCGATCAATGTATTTTAAGATAATATAGATTTCAACATTAATCATAAAAGAACCTTTGAGTAAATAGTTACCGTACAATTCAATCCTTCCACCATACAATGTCCCAATTAAATATAAGACATAAAATTACTGGTAAGTCTTATTTTATTTAATTATATGTATTTTGATCCTTAAATGCACAACTTCAAATAATGCAAATTAGAAACTTCTTTCTAATTTCATTCTCGCCGCCAAGGACTCTTTGGGTTGTCATTTATCGAATCACATAGGACATTTCTCTTCTTTTACTAGAAGTGGTAGATTCTTTATTGATCATATATTATCTCCATGTATAACTTATTATACCCAAGCATACCCTTTGATATACCCTAAGGGTCTTAAGGAATAAGTCAAAGTATAACTCATCATACACAAGATACTATGATGATCTCAAGTCCAAGGATCACTTGTATTACTATCACTACAGGAATTCCTATTGACACGCAAGTAAAACTCCATTAGGTATTCCTTAGCGAGTCACGTTCAGTGAACTTATTCTCTAATAAGCACCTACATACTTGCTTTAGTGTAAGACCCCAATTTTTTTTTTAATAAAGATGATTTTTCTATAAATATCATTTTTGAATATTATGGAATGAATTTGATATAATGGTATAGTTGTGGGTAATATTTATAAATTTTGCAAAGTATGCAAGTTATTATATAATATTCGATTGGTTGGGGAATATTCATTTTAACAGGGAATATTCGTACAACGCCACAATCATTGGTGGACCCCACAACGGAATTATTGTTAGATTGAGAAAACGACAGAAATATTTTATGAAAATAACAGCGGAAGATTTACCGTTAACTGTTGAAACACCCGTTGTTAAAATAAAGAATACACGTGGTGGTTGCATAGTAGCACACCAGATTGATTATTGATGCTTACGTGAGAAGTCACTACGGTTGTATTCAATTATCATCGATATTTTATATATTGAGATGATGAGTTATTAATATTATTATTTGCAATATTAACGATGTCTAGAAGTTCGCCAAGGAGAGGTTTGGTCACCTAATCAATGCGCCAATAGGAGAAATCCTTATCGAAAGCCCCTCTTTCCGGGAACGAATTCGGTCGATTAATAGTGTGAATAATAAGAATGATGATGAGTTTTGTTTTATTATTATTATTAATGTAATAAAATGAAAAGCTTTTTATATAAAACAAAATACTTTTATAAAGTTATCATTTTATTAGACTATAAATAGAATATATTATATTCTATTATGCATCATATTTTGTATAGTAAATTTTTTTTATATAAAATAGAATACTATTATAAAGTTATTTATTTTATTAGATTATAAATAAAATATATTATATTTTATTATGCATAGTGTTATATAGTGTCTCGCATAGTATTTTTGCATAATAAAATCTTTTTATATAAAATGTAATACTTTTATAAAGTTATTTATTTTATTAGATTATAAATAGAATATATTATATTTTATTTAAAAGATTTTGTTTTATTAGAATATTTTATTAAATCAATCTGGACTGTAAGACCCCAACTTTTATGAATAAAGATGATTCTTCTATAAATATCATTTTTGAATATTATGGAATGAATTTGATATAATGTTATAGTTGTGGGTAATATTTATAAATTTTGCAAAGTACGCAAGTTGTTATATAATATTCAATTGGTCGGGGAATATTCGTTTTAACAAGGAATATTCGTATAACAGCACAATCATTAGTGGACCCCACAATAGAATTATTATCGGATTAAGAAAACGACAAAAATATTTTATGAAAAATAACGGCGGAAGTTTTATCGTTAACTGTTGAAACACCCGTTGTTAAAAGTACAGTAATATGCATGGTTGCATAGTAGCACATGGTATTGATTATTGATGCTTATGTGAGAAGTCACTCAGTTTTGATTCAATTATTGTCGATATTTTTATATATTATTAAATCAATAATTGAGATAACAAAGTTATTAATACTATTATTTGCAATATTAACGATGTCTAGAAGTTCTGTCAAGGAGAGGTTTGGTCACCTAATCATACCGATAGGAGAAATCCTTATCGAAAGCCCCTCTTTCTTGAGAATTACCTCGGTCGATTAATAGTGTGAATAATAATAATGATGATGAGTTTTGTTTTATTAGTATTATTAATGTAATAAAATGAGAAAAGCTTTTTATATAAAAAAAGAATACTTTTATAAAGTTATTCGCTTTTATTAGACTATAAATAGAATATATAATATTCTATATGCATAGTGTTCGCGATAGTAAAATCTTTTTATATAAAATAGAATACTTTTATAAAGTTATTTATTTTATTAGACAATAATTAGAATATATTATATTTTATTATGCATAGTGTTGCATAGTGCCTGCATAGCGTTTTTCATAGTAAAATCTTTTTATATAAAATAGAATACTTTTATAAAGTTATTCATTTTATTAGATTATAAATAGAATATATTATATTTTATTTAAAAGATTTTGTTTTAAATCTGGACCGTCCGTTTAAAAGTAAATCAATCTGGACCGTTCATGAATTAGTTACTATGCAGTACATTCTTCTATAAATAGAAGATCATTCCTTCATTATTTCTTACGAATTCACTGAAACTCTATAGAGAGAAACTATAGAGAGAAATAAGAAAAGGGTTCTACTACTTCACTACTTCTATATCCAGTACTCTTCTTTCTAAGGTAAGGGGTATTATTTCTTTCTTATTCATGAAGAGAACTTATGTTATTCCATTCTTTATTATTCTGTTAGAATAATCTGTATACGCGGGCTACCCTATACTTGGTGAAATTCTTCTATTATTCCATTCTTTAACATTATGTTGGAATAACCTGTCTATGCGAAGTACCGCATACATGATGAAATTCTTCTGTTATTCCATTTTTTATTATTCTGTTGGAACATCATGTCTGTGCGTCACGCATGACCTGGTTCCGTTATTTATTATTCTGTTGGAACATCCTATCTGTGCGTTTACGCATGACCTAGTTCCGTTGTTTATTATTATGTTGGAATATCTTGTCTGTTCGTTTACGCATGACCTGGTTCCATTATTTATTATTCTGTTAGAATATCATGTCTGTGCGTTTGCATGACCTGGTTCCATTATTTATTATTCTGTTGGAATAACCTGTCTGTGCGGTCTATCGCATGCCTAATGATTTCTTTTGTTATTTCATTCTTTATTATACTCAGTTGGTTAAAGTTTTGATTTTTATACTCCATGAAATTAGTGGAATATCCTTGATATTTGCGCTTCATCCAGTATCTTTTCATGGAAATATGGGTCATTGTTGATAAATTGACCAAGTCTGCTCATTTCTTAGCAATACGAGAAACTTATACACTTGAACGTCTTACTCGTATGTACATAAATGAGATTGTAAGACTGCATGGTATGTCAGTATCCATAGTTTCTAATCGAGACCCAAGATTCACTTCACGATTTTGGGTTAGTTTGCAAAAAGCTATGGGCACGGATTTACGATTTAGTTCGACATATCATCCTCAGACGGACGGACAATCAGAGAGGACTATTCAAACTCTGGAAGATTTATTAAGACTCTGTGTCCTTGATTTCAAGGGAAGTTGGGATAATTTCTTACCATTGGTGGAGTTTTCCTACAACAACAGTTATCAAGCAAGTATTGTCATGGCTCCATTTGAGGGGTTGTATGGAAGAAAGGGTCGTTCTCCAGTATGCTGAGATGAGGTGGGTGAAGAAACGTTGTTGGGACCGGAGTTGGTACGTATGACTACGGAAAAGATTCAAATGATACGACAACGTATAAAAACCTCACAAGATCGACAAAAGAGTTATGCTGATCTTCATCGAAAGGACGTGGAATTCGATATTGGAGATCATGTGTTGTTATGTGTTGCTCCATGGAAAGGAGTTACGAGATTTGGAAAAAGAGGAAAGCTCAATCCTCGATTCATTGGCCCATTTTTAATCCTCGATCGAGTAGGAACTATGGCCTATAGACTCGCTTTACAGCCAAGTATGTCTCGTGTTCGTAACGTTTTTCACATATCCATGTTACGTAAATATGTGGAAGACCCAAACCACATTATTGAGTTAGAACCGAACGAAATAGCAGAAGATTTAACGTATGAAGAGGTTCCTGTTCAAATCTTGGATAAGAAGGAACATATTCTACGCTCCAAGGTTATACCTCAAGTCAAAGTTTTGTGGAGAAACCACGATGTTGAGGAAATGACCTTGGAGTTAGAATCTGAAATAAAATCAAGGTATCCTTACCTCTTCGACATACCAGGTACGTACCCTAATTTTGAGGGTGAAATTTCTTAAGAAGGGGAGGTTGTAAGACCCCAACTTTTATGAATAAAGATGATTTTTCTATAAATATCATTTTTGAATATTATGGAATGAATTTGATATAATGTTATAGTTGTGGGTAATATTTATAAATTTTTTAAAGTACGCAAATTATTATATAATATTCGATTGGTCGGGGAATATTCGTTTTAACAAGGAATATTCGTACAACGGCACAATCATTAGTGGACCCCACAATGGAATTATTGTCGGATTAAGAAAACGATAAAAATAATGGCGGAAGTTTTATCGTTAACTGTTGAAACACCCGGTGTTAAAAGTACAGAATATGTGTGGTTGCATAGTAGCACACGGTATTGATTAATGATGTTAACGTGAGAAGTCGCTCAGTTTTGATTCAATTATTGTCGATATTTTTATATATTATTAAATCAATAATTGAGATAACAAAGTTATTAATACTATTATTTGCAATATTAACGATGTCTAGAAGTTCTGCCAAGGAGTGGTTTGGTCACCTAATTTCGCGCCAATAGGGAGAAATCCTTATTGGAAAGCCCCCTCTTTCCTGAGAACGACCTGGTCGATTAATAGTGTGAATAATAATAATGATGATGAGTTTTATTTTATTAGTATTATTAATGTAATAAAACAGAAAAGCTTTTTATATAAAACAGAATACTTTATAAAGTTATTCATTTTATTAGACTATAAATAGAATATATAATATTTTATTATGCATAGTGTTCTGCATAGTAAAATCTTTTTATATAAAACAAAATACTTTTATAAAGTTATTTATTTTATTAGATAATAATTAGAATATATTATATTTTATTATGCATAGTGTTGCATAGTGCCTACATAGTATTTTTTGCATAGTAAAATCTTTTTATATAAAATGTAATACTTTTATAAAGTTATTCGTTTTATTAGATTATAAATAGAATATATTATATTTTAAAAAGATTTTGTTTTAAATTTGGACCGTCCATTTAAAAGTAAATCAATCTGGTCCGTTCATGAATTAGTTACTATGCAGTCCATTGTTCTATAAATAGAAGCTCATTCCTTCATTATTTCTTACGAATTCACTAAAACTCAGAGAGAAAACTATAGAGAGAAAGAAGAAAAGTGTTCTATTACTTCACTACTACTTATATCCAAGACTCTTTCTTTCTAAGGTAAGGGTATTATTTCTTTTTATTCACGAAGAGAACTTCGTTATTCCATTCTTTATTATTCGTTGAATAATATGTATACTGTGAGCTACCCTATACTTGGTGAAATTCTTTTGTTATTCCATTCTTTATCATTATGTTGGAATAACTGCATCATGTGAAGTACCATATACATGGTGAAATTCTTTCCGTTATTCCATTTTTTATTATTCTGTTGCAACATCCTGTCTATGCGAAGTACCGCATACATGGTGAAATTCTTCTGTTATTCCATTTTTATTATTCTGTTGGAACATCTTGTCTATGCGTTACGCATGACCTGGTTTCGTTGTTTATTATTCTGTTGGAATATCCGCATCGTGCGCTTTTACATGACCGGTTCCGATATTTATTATTCATTGGAATAACTCGTGCGTGCGGTCTATCGCATGCCTGGTGATTTCTTTTGTTATTCCATTCTTTATTATACTCAGTTGGTTAAAGTTTTGACTTCTATATTCCATGAAATTAGTTGAATATCCTTGATATTTACGCTTCATCCAGTATCTTTTCATGGAAATATTCTTTTGAGCATTCTTGAGTTTTACTCTACAAAGAAGTATCATGTTGACAATTTGAACGTTATTAGTTCCTGGATAAATTAATTCTTGAACTTGTTTTATTGAGTTCTTATATCATTGTCATCATCCTCATGTTTATATTATGTTGAAAGTCATCTGTGGCCTGTAGTGCATAGATGGACTTGGTATGATTATGACCAGGGATTATTCGGTGTAATCATGACCGTAATGTTACAAATGATGTGGAAAAAGTCCTCATTGGCCCGTAGTGCATTGATGGACAGTTGTTGGCATGATCATGACCATTGATGAATACAGGAATATCTTTGGCCCGTAGTGCATGGATAATTTGTGGTTGTGATACTAATGAATATCCTTGGTCGTAGTGCATGGATGATGTGAATTATTTATTAAGCTGAGTCTCAGCGATAAAAGTGATGAAAAACCTTTTAAATCATAAAAGATAGTAGATTTTGTTTTCTACTTGACTCTTTTAATGGATTGCTTATTTCGCTGTAGTTAAACTTGATGTTTGTTATATTGTATCAGTTTAACACTATTGAAGGCTAAGAATAATTTATTCTGCATTATCTTAGTCATAATATTTCTTACTGGGCTAGTTGAGCTCACCCTTTTTGCTTTCATTGTTCTCTTCAGAAATGAGAACGTAAAGGGGACTAGTCGGGGAATGGAGTGACGGTCCGGAGGAGGATAGCATTAGTAGTCCTCACTATTCTATAAAATAGTGTGTTAATAAATGTATTGAGGACTTATTTTGAGTTTAAATACTGTCTAGAAGACAATGTTTGTATTAAAACTCACAGCTCATGTTGTATATTTAAGATTGTATTTGTATTCTGTACCATGTATTTGGCGACTCAGAATAGGTGATGTATACCTATTTTGGGCACGTCACATTTAGTGTCTCCACACAAATGATCATGAGATCAATCATCCTCATCAAATGAGCAAGCAACGTATGTACCAATCTATCCGGATTCACTAATCCTCAATTTATTAATCCAACGATTGGGAACTATTTTAGTTTTAAGCTTTCTAAGAATTTAGATCTCATTAGAATGATCATCATCATTATTCTAAAAGCATTGCTTAAAACAATGGGTTTATCACATATTATAAAACAACATCATGTAGATAATTAAAAGCCTTTAATAAATTAATACTTTTTATTAATAAATGAATAAGATTGTTACAAAGTATATGCTTTATCATCAAACATGATTGGCTTGTGTGCATACTACTTTCACAGACATGGGTTAATGAGATAGAAAAGGCGTTCATAATTGCTAGGGTAGATGAGGGGCAAAAGACCGCTTTTGCCACTTATATAATGAAAGGGGAGGCTAACTTTTGGTGGGAGGCAAATCAAACTAGGGCATGAGAAGGAGTAGTTACTTGGGCTAGGTTTAAAACTATATTTTTCAAAAACTATCTCTCATCTAGTATGCAGGCTAGGATGAAGGTGAAATTTCTGGAATTAAAGCAGGAGAACATGACTGTTGCGGAGTATGCCGCAAAGTTTAATAAGTTGGCTAGGTTTACTCCACATCAAGTTGATATGAAGGCTAGGAAGGCAAGGAGGTTTGAGCTGGGCTTAAAACCTTGGTTCTACAACAAGGTGGCGGTGTTGCAGATTAATACTTTTGCAGCACTCATGGAAAAGGCTATCATAGCTGAGGAGGGGAGTGATCAAGGCCACGAGCCTCTACAACAAGGAGAAGAAGAACAAAGGCAAGGCAATAGGAGATGCGAAGGTGGAAACTAATAGTGGGAATAGGGGTGAGAAAAGAAAGGGGAATTATTTTGGGAATGTTCAGGTGAAACAGGAAGGTGTGAAGAAGCAGGTAGTTTAGTGTGGGAACTGTGGGAAGAATCACTACAAGAAAAAAGTTTATCAATGATCGATTATCAAATGACCGACACTATGGTCAGAGATAGACATCAATGATCGCGTCGCGATCGCTTCGGCCGTTGATAGTCGTCAAGATAAAATCTGGTCATTGGGATGCACATCACGACCACTATCAACGATCGCCATATTCATGATCGTAGCTATGAGCGACCAAAATTACTATCCCAACACACATACACAACAAGTAATAAACACTTGCTTTATGCACAACAATATAAACATCCATCATCCATCCAACACATACACCAAACTAGTATATAAACTATATAAACCTTTAAAAACCAATATGAATTGAATAAATATAAACAAATCTAAACTTGTTTAAGTAATATACGTACATCCAAAGAATGAATATATAAGTACAAGCTTATCAAATAACTACAAAATCGATCTAAAGCAGGTACGCCAAGCATCATCATCGCCTCGATCACCTCGTAATTAATAAAATAATAAAACAAGTTACAAATATAGTAACTATGTTGATATATATATATTACGACAATATATACAACAAATTGATTTTATACCTCGTCGCCATCCCCATGTTGTCTCTCTGTTGTCGCCGCCGCCATCGCTTCAAATTTAACTCCTCAGACTCAAGAGCCCCCAGATGCCCGCCCCAAAGATCTTCGTAAGATCTCGATCTCGATATATATAGCTCTCACACAACCAAATTGAGTATGAACAAATGGATGACTCGATGATCGTGAAGATCGGGTAAGAGTCGCTCGAGCCATCAAGGATGGGCGCCGCCGTTGTCCTCGACCTTTAATGTAGTTCTTCTTCACAATGTATGCGCCTCTCCCACAACTCTTGATCATCAATAAAGGACGTGGAGTGCCTTCGTGATAACGCCATTCAATAAACGCTTATAAGTATCTCCGTCATCATGTTAACAATTAAATAGTTAAAAAAATAAATTTTGTAAGCATTGATAAACAAGATCAAGTTGTTAAAACTTATTACCGCTATCTCGGATATAGCATCAAAGTGTGCATCATCACGGGTAATACGCACACATCCAACCAATGGATAGTCAATTTTGAGATCGAGACTCCTATACAAAAAATAAGCACAATATTACTAAGTAAAATGTGATATATTTTCTACAATTCATGATTGTAAACATATTAAAACTTGTAATACGCATTCTCGGCAAAGGATATGTCAGAATCGTGAAATATCGCCGCCTTCAGTATGTTCCTTTTTAATTTTTTTCGCCATCGGCACACCCGAGGATCTCTGGTGGTATGTAGCCTTTTTTCGCCTTTTCACCCAACTCTCACTCTCCATTGGGCACACATCTCAAATTTATATGGATCGGGTGCACCACCTGTGGGCTATGCTCAGGTGCATGTAATCCTCTCCCCGGCCCGGATGGTCGATCTCATGCATTGTGAAGGGCTTTTTTGTCGTTTTTTTGTTCAAATTATCCTGGTGCGTGATGACACGACTTCGCCGTAATAATGTCTCAATCATCAAGCTCGCAAGCCCTCCCTCCCATCTATACCTTTTTCGCAAATAAAACAACAATAATAACATTACTAAACAATTATCCTTAATTAGAATATTATATTATCTCGTCATAATAAAAAAAACATACCGGAAATTCAAATTTCAAAAACAACATCCTTGTGGATGATAGTGTGTGCTCGCCCACGTAATCACTGTGTGTAGCCAATTTTCAAACACAACCGTGATATGCACTTGACGATCTTATTATCTAAAAAATCACTATATATATACAACAATTTACATCAACGATAAGTAGATATATTAAAGCAATTTACATCTAAGTTCTATATATCTTGATAAATGGAATCTAAAATGCTTATATATAAATGATGCGGACGACGTATATCTGAGGAGGAGGATTAATCAATAAGAATCCGATCATCCGGATTAGTAGGGCCTTGGGCACATGATTAGGTCCCCTACCCAAGCCGCGCTTTTTTCATACCGCTCGTAAGCCATCTCAGATATTAAATTTCAAATTTTAAGATATATATATGAGTTATATTTGATTACATATATATGAATATATAAAATGACAATAAATATAAATAATGATATAAAAATATATATATATATATATATATAAAATGACAATAAACAAAAATTGCATTTAAATAGTTAAGTACATAAACATGACAATGATATAAAAAACATGTAATGCTAAACATACATTTCATTTGTTCAAGTGTCAATGTCTGATTCATAATCATCCTGTATACGTGTTGCAGATTCATAACCATCATCCGCTTCAGATTCAAAGGTCGATTCAACCAATAACTCTTCCTCCTCAAGATCAATGTCATCCGACACAAGTATCGACTCAGATCTAATTCATGTGGTTCATCTCCACCATCTAACCGGATTACTTCATTGTCGCCCTCCACATTTATTATAGTTTGACTATGAAGCATCCGCTCTCGTAAATCTCCCCATCAACTACTTTACACGACTACGCCACGCGGAGTATGAATTACAACTTGCCAATCAGAGGCGGCCTATCCTTTTCCTAACAGACTAGGAGTGTAGTATACTTGTATCGCTTTGAGTTGGTAAAACAAATGGTTCGTTGGAGTACGCAGATCTACGGAGGTCAATATCGACGATTCCATGTCTGTCAACACGTATCCCTTTTTCTCGAATCAAACCAAACGAAGACTTGAACAAGTGAATATGACCTCAGACGCGTCTCTTCAGACGACAACTCTACGATTTCCTCCAACTCCCCATAAAAGGCACGCACCAAGCTCATTGTAATAATCTCCTTCGACACACACTCCGTAGTTCGTTGTTCTTTTTACCGCGCCTATATGCCTTTTGTATGAAATTCACAACCATTTATTTTGTAACCATCATAGGCCGACTTGGTCCCTCGTCTCGTCCCATAGCTAGACTTGTACATTAGCCTAATCGTTGATCCTCACCAAAGCTTCTACAAAAACTCCATCTTATTAAATGAAGTCATAGTTATATATATATATATATATATATATATATATATATATATATATATATATATCGTGCTTAAGAATTGAACTTACTTTGTCCTTTAGCCAAAGTGCAAATTTTTTATCACGATTGATTTGAATATCTTTATCGCTTATGCCGGATGCTTCACTTTTAACTCATCATCAGATAATCTATACCATGTTATAAACATTAACATATTGGAATAAATTTTCAACTTAAAAGATAAATTATCAAGTTTACATGTGTACTTCACAAATTGGCCAATCTCCTCGAATCGAGAAGAATGTAAGTATGCAGCAAAGATGTAATTTTGCTCAGAGAGGAATACGCGCTTCCCTTTTCCATAAGCGCCACCGATAGACCAAATATAGAGAGCCAACCATTTAGTTCAACATTTCCCCATCATCATGTCTCGATACTCGATTGGCCTTTTGTCAAGACTTCGTTCAAAAAATAGTCCGAGACAAACGTAGATATCTCATCGAAAATCAGATGCCTCACATATCGAACCCTCGATATAAGCTCTATTCTTCACCTTCCTCTTAAGGTTTCCCATCACCCTCTCGAAAGGGTACATCCATCTATATTGAATCGGACCCCAACACGAGCTTCATAGGGAAGATGGATTTGCAAATGCTCCATGGAGTCAAAAAAAACCGTGGGGGAATATTTTTTCCAGCTTTTTTACACGTGATCTCTATGATGTTCTTCTCAAGTATGTATACATGTCCTTCTCATTTAATGATTTTGAACATAAGTCTTTGAAGAAACGACTAAGATCCGCCAAAGCATCCCATATTGGTTTATCAAGCAAGATCCCCAAATGCTATATAGTAATGAGTCTCTCCATGAACACATGATACCATGACTCTTCATCCCTTGCAATTTCCCACCCGTAATACACCTTGCAATGTTTCGACGATATCCATCGGGTAGTTTCAGAGACTTAACCCATGTGCACACATCTTCAACTTGCTTTTTGGACAATGTGTACCTTTGTATGCGGTTTGACAATCTTACCATTAGAGATTCATAAAGTTCTAATCCAGACGCTTACAAATATCTTTCATGTCCAAACGTGTTTTTTATCATTATCTTTTGTCTTCCCCAGTAATATTCATCACGGTGTTAAACACATTGTCAAACACATTCTTCTCAATATGCATCACATCTAGATTATGATTTAATCAAATTTGTAGACCAATAAGGCGCAAGCTTCCCAAAAGATGCTTCTCCGAACCCAGCTTATGAGATTCGCCAAACCCATTGATTATGTTTGTGGCATCAATCTTACCAAATGGGATAACCGCATAATCTCATCACACGATCTCAAGATCTCCGCTCCCGATAATCGCGGCAAGGTGCATATCATTGTCTACTTTCCCTTTCCTGAAGTGTTCTCTATTTCTTCGAAACGGGTGATCTACCGGCAAGAACCGACGATGACAGTCAAACCAGCAAGGCTTTCGACCTTTTGATAGATTGAAAGACTTTGTATGCTCCATACAATACGGACAAGCCAACTTCCCGTGTGTACTCCATCCAGCTAACATACCATAAGCTGGGAAGTCACTTATAGTCCACATAACCGCTGCCCTAAGGTTGAAATTTGTTTTCGTTGCAACATCCCAAGTCTCAGACTCCATCCTCCCACAATACCTTCAACTCTTCTATAAGAGGTCTCAAGTAAACATCTAAGTTTTTTCCAGACTCTTAGACCAGAACCACGAGTGTGAAAGAAACAAGTATGGTTGTTTCATACACATCCAAGGAGGCAGTCAGTACGGAGTAACAATCACAGCCAAACATGAGTACGGAATAAATTGAGTGGCCAAAACGGATTGAAACCATCGCATGGACAATCCAAGCCTCACATTTCTAGGTTCCAATGCAAACCTGTGGATGTGCTAAGTTGAAATCTTTCCAAGCCCCGCCCATCTCATGGATGATTTAGTTCTCCATCTTTAGTCGGAGATTTCGCATGCCAACTCATATGTTCAAATTATTTTCAAGACATGTACAATCTTTTTAGCCGATGTGTTATTGGAAAATACCTTAGAATCTTAAATGGTATACTTGATTTTTTTTGTAGTCACACCTCTTTATTAGGCCTAAACCGATCATGACCGCAAAACGTGCACCTTTCATCATCTGCTCATTTTCCTTATAAAATAACATGCAATCGTTGGGACATGCATCGATCTTTTGGTATCCAAGACCCAACTTCTTCACCATTTTTTTACAAAAGTAATAGTTACTGTGTAATTTCTCACCGTCAGCAACATACTCTTAATGGCCTTCAAGAGCGACTCAAAACACTCATGGCTCATGTTGTGATCACTTTGATGTTAAGTAATGTCGCCATCGCAGACAATGTAGTGTGTTTGGTGCAACCATGCCACAATGGCTCGCTACCCTCGCCTAACAACTTAAAGAAGTCTTTCGCATCGTAATTCATAGGTTGCTCTCTCCTTGTTCCCAATCAAAATCGCCCCGCAATATCATGAACCATTTCATTCATAATGATGAGTACTATCGCCTCAATTGTGTACTTCTCGTGATGCCACCATCTCTCTCTCTCGCCCATGTGCCCACCAAAGATTCTTCGTAATTTTTCATGAACCCGTAAACAAGTAAATGATAGTTTATCACGCCTCTCTGTCCATATAATTTACATTCTTACACTTCAAACATGGACATCGATTCGCGACTTACCATTCATACATTCGGTGACTATACGATACTCCAAAAACACTTGGCAACCAAAATTCTAAATTCACCAGAAGATCTATCGGGCACTTGACTTTCGTCGTGCCATCCAACTATACTATTCTAAATAGAGGTCCATGATTCCACTAGAGTACTCTACTATGCATAACATTATTAACATATTGACATGATTTAAGATATATGACTTGAGCATACTTGTAACCATATATGACTTGAGCATACTTGTAAGCAGCATATGATTAACATTTAAGCATACATTTTGTAAGCATATGACTTGAGAGCATACTTGTAATCATATGACTTGAGTATACTTGTAAGCATATGATTAACATTTAAGCATACTTGATGTTAACGAATGAATGCAAATTAAAATTAGCAAGATGAGAAACTTTAAATGTTATTAAATTTAGTATGAGAAACTAAGTAAATGCTACTTAGTTTAATAGTTATATTATATCATGTTATTTTATTTTAATTTGTTTTAAATTTGTTTTATTGCTTATATGTAAGTGAATACGTAAGGTATTTCATTCATGCTAGCTTTATATCAGAGTTTGCTAACTCATTTATACAACTTTTGAGTATCTTGGAGATTCATTCATAACAACTAGTGTGCTAAGGCGCCTAACATGTTTTAAGATTATACCCCTCATGGTCCCTTTCTATAATCTTTTATGTTTTGGGATAGTCATAACTTGGTTGAGCAATTTATAGCTTTTATAACATTTTTTAGCTTTATTCTTGTATACATAAGTGTTAAATACCCTTGTTTTTCGTTATAGCCAAAGCAAAATTTCTTTATTGACCAAGTGTGTCTAGTTACCTTCTTTGTTGCACTAATAGATTCTTTCAAGGCTTCGTCTATTTTGGCTTAATGACCTCTAACAACCAAGTTTTGCTTGGCCCCGTGAGGCTTGGCTAAGATCAAGCGTGGCTCGTTTGGCCTCATGCCCCAAGCCCATCCCATCAGCTCCAACATTCCCTTAATAGGCTCTAGTGGATCACCAATAGGCTCGTTAATAGTATAAATGTTTGCAACTACCCGACCAATAAATTTTTTTTGCCAGAGTCTCCCCTGTAATATGGACTAGCCACATGCACGACGGCATGTATATGAGGTCATTTCTAGGCACCCAAGACATAAACCAAGAGTCCACATAAACGATCTTGCATAAGTATAAGTAATGTGAAGAAAAGCCTAACTATTACCCATAGACGATCTTGAATAAGTATAGTTCTCATATAGGCATAAATTTGACTATAATTTCATAAACAGTCCATATGTAGGCAAAAGAAACCTTTAGGAATTCAAATAACTTTAAAATCATGATAATAAAAGGTACTTTAGGCATGATTAAGTACTAAATTATACTAACAGTTCATACAAGGTACTTTAGGCATGATTAAGTACTAAATTATACCAACAGTCCCCATGCCTTCCATTATAAACAATCTATATCAAATAATTGTTATATACTTTGTATTCATGGTTTTCATGATTTTGACCAAAACATCCCCTTTGTATTTCTTCAATGCTCTTAAATCAACATGCTTATGTTTTTTTCAATATCTAAGCAATATATAAAATTAATCAATACCTATAATATGATGGCTATACAAACTTACTGGCGTAGAGTCTCAGTGATAAATTGTTGTGTCGAGGATACACTTTTTTGAAAGCCCCCTTTCTTAGAACCTCTTTATACTGCAAATTACATCATCACATAAATCAGATTGAGGAAAAAGTTATAATGCAGTAGACTCAACTCAAAAGCAATGAACACATAATGATAATATCCAGTGCCTGGACTTGGGCCAGAATGCTTAATGGTAACCCATAGTCGAATAACATTTTCGAAAGAGAAAACCGAAGCCCAAGAACAAAACTATAATCGTTAGGAGATAGTTGGGCCGTCAGCTGCAGGCCATGGGTGTCGAAATTGTATTTGGAAATTATAAATAAGAACTTTGTTAATTTGAATTTTTGAAAGAGGAGAGATTTAAGGCATGTGATCAATATGGTGTTGTGTATCTATAGTATTATTATTATTATTATTAGTAGTAGTAGTAGTAGTAGTAGATAGTGTTTTTGGTATCCACGAGATCAAGTAGGAGTAGTCAGTCCCCTCTCGGATTTAATGCGATTTGAATTTGCATTTTGCAATCATCAAATTGATGGATGGCTTCTTGATAATTATTTATACAAGCATTTTACAGTTTATCTTATTAGTTATAGTATTACTATAATTTAACTAGTTCATATTCATTTTGAAACTGTCTCAAATTTCCTTTTCTTTTTATTCCAAGTTTGGTTTTATTATAATTTTTACTTTTTTATTATTATATCCCAAAATTTAAATTAAGAAATAGTAGTTTGTGAAATGCTATAATAATTGAAAATGAAAAAGGAATAAAATAACTTTGGGTGACTATAGTTCTATTTGATATGTTAAGTTTTCTAGGCATGATAAAATTAGTCTAGAACACACTTATACATAATTTTTTTTATTATTTTGGTTATACCCTTTTAAAAGAATAAATTAAAAATTAAAATTTGTTAGCATGCACTAGAAACTTTTTAATTTGAATAAATAATAAATAAACAAATACACAAGTCTTACAAACCAAAATGTGTTCGGATGGAGAAAGTATTTTATGTTTGTGATGAAAATTAAGCTGCAAATAAGGTGTAAACACCATTCCTTGGTTTATTGAATAACAAAAATTAACAAATTAGGGTTTGTCTAAACCACATTCAATTAATAACAAAAATGAAAAAAAAAAGTTAGGGCTTGTCTAAACCACATTCAATTAACAAATTAATAACAGATTCAAGGTTTCTAATGGATTTCAAGTGAGTTACCTTTGTAGAGGCGGTGGAAGGTGGGTGGCAGGTGGGCGGCAAGTGGGCGGAAGGTGGGTGGCAACGGCGGCGCAAACTTCTTCTCCTTCTTCTCTTCTCCCCCCTTTCTCCCTCTTCTCTCTATTTCGGTGACCTCCCTCTTTTTTTTCCCTTCCGTGTTCTGTCTCGAGCGAGCTGGTTACTGATTTCATTTAGTTTGATCAACGACCGCTATCAGCGACCGCATGCGGTCGCTGATTATAAGTGGTCGCAAAAACAACCACGCTACCAACATTTCCGCCAAATTTTGGGTGGGAAATTTGTTCTAATGACCGTCAATGACGCGATGCGGTCATTGATATCACTTAATAATTGGATTATATAATGGTCGTTGATGTCAGTTGCTAGTATGAGTATCAGCGACCGGATATGCGGTCATTGATATAAGTGGTCGCTGATAGACCTTTTTCTTGTAGTGAATCACTCTGGTGAGTGTCTGAAGGGTAAGTTTGTATGTTACAAGTGCGGGCAAGAGGGCCATATTTCTCCCAACTGCCCCAACCCAAGGATGAACAATGGGTTTTTTCTGTGTGGGTCTATGGAGCATAAGGTGAAGGATTGTCCAAAGAGGAAAATGGAGGCGAGGAGTGTAACCACGGGAAAAGGAAGCGGGACTCTGGCGATCACAGGATCGACTTCAACCAACAAGAGCAACCGCGAGAGTCTTCAACATAACGGTCCAGAATATTGTGGCAGCTGGGAATAGAACTCCAGGTATTATTCGAATAACTTTTATTTTCGTGTATATATATGATTTTCCTATATATAGCAAGTTATTTTATAAAGAAATTATGAAGGAGGAATTTGAGTTCTTTTAGAAATCAAACTTCCATTTAATCATGTAGACAAGCTTTATGCCGAAAATAGTTAAAGATTAGTTCGATCAAATATGATCGAGATCTACTTGCAATGATTGTGTATGCTATGTACCCTTATATGTATAAGTTTTAAAACGATGATTCTGGGGACGGAATCCTTATAAGGGAGGGTGAATGTAATAAACCGATATTTTATATATAAATAAATAAGTAATTTTGCATATAAATTTATTTATTTATTTATTTTAAAGATGGGAATATTTTCCAAGTAATGTGTATATATATGTGTGATAAATAAAATTTATTTATTACATAAATAATTTCAAATAATTTTATTTTAGAATTATTGATCATTATAAAGTATGTTCTTATAATAATTAATTTTATAGTAGAAATGTTTTTATTATTTATTTTGCATGAAAATATGATTTTTGTATTATTTAAATTATATATGAAATGATAATTGGAATTATTATGATAATTATATTATTTTATTATATGAATTTTAGTTCAGATTATTTAAGTTAATTATTTTAACTTAATTAATAATATATATATAAAAGATAAATCGAGATATAGAATCCAAACCCTAATTTTGGATTTTGAGTAATGAATGAGAATAATAATATTATATTAAATATAATATTATTTTTCAAAGATGTTATAAATATATCTGAAGATATGTGTAGATCGATAATGGTTAGTCAATTATGGTGTATCATGACAAACCCTAGTATTACTGTCATATACCATAATTGGAAACTCAAAACTGGAGTTAAGATCAGTCATGTTATGTGAATTCTGTTGCATATTATAGAATTTTTGTTAATTAGGAAAACCCTAATAAATATTTGAAAACACTAATTAAAAGTAGAAACCCTAATTTGCTAATTAGGAACCCTAATTGCTAAAATTAGAAAGCCTATTTATTATTTTAGTAAATTGAATTGTTAATTTGGGAACCCTAATGATATTATGGAACCCTAATTATTTAAAACCCTAATTTTCTATTAAAAACCCTAATTTTAATTAGTGTGTTTTAATTAAAATTTTTATTAAACTTTAAATTTAATTTTTCAAACCCTAGAAATTAATTGGGAAACTTTAAGGTTTAAAATCTAGTGATTAAACCCTAGATTCAAGTACCATGGACAAGAATACCATTAAAATTGCTAACCAAATGACCATTATACACTTTTTGTCCCATTCTTGAATTATTACTAGCTAAATCTTGCCAAATCTTGGCAAGTCATCAACCTAGTGTAAGCTAGGGGCTAAGAAACACCAGCTCTCAGCCTTTAGCCATCCAAATACAATGCATACAAGTTTTACATATAGATCAAGAGAGAGAAAAAGTCAGATTCATGCTCATTTGCTCTCAACCCTCATCCAAGACACACTCTCTCTAAAACCTCCGAAATTCCCTTGCTAGATCAGTCACAAAACAAGCCCCACTATCACTTATAAAAGATCAGGAGATTAGAATCAAAATTTGTTCAAGTAAAGGTATGAAACCTAATGTATAATTTGATCTTGATTGATATGATAAAAGTTATGTTTAAGTGTTAAAACATGTTGTTTATGGTGTACATAGATGATCTGGGTTGCTAGATGTTAGATCCATAACATCTAGAGGCTCGGATTTGATGTTTTACAAAAATTGGAAAATTTTGTTATTGACGTCTGACAATGAATGTCAGACTATCTAGATCGCATCCTATTTATGTAATTTGTTGTTTAAAGGTTTGATCATGTAGTGTGCTATGAGGTCTGTAATGTAGAACTTGTAGCAGGACCAGATCATGCTTAGAATGTCAAATAATCATGGTCAAAGTTCGTTGACCGACCATGACTTTCTAAAATTTGGAAAAACCAGATCGTGCCCAGAAAGGGTCTGACAACTTTTTCAAGCGACTAGATCTGCCAGTGTGTTGTTTTTTTGATTTTGTTATTGTAACTAAGTTGTAGCTTTTTATGTGTACTATGGATACATGCCTTTAGATCCCTTAAACCATCAATATATTGAACACAGTGGAAGGTCAAACTAGCCTACTCGTTCACGAAATCTGTTTCTGGAAATTCCAGAAAACTCGTGAACATGTCTTCTAACAGCCTTTGATCGGCTTAGATCTACTTGATCTGTTGTTATATGTGTTTTATATACTATATATGTAGTATTACATATTGTTTACAACCTGGAACCAATAGATCACATAAAGCAAACTCAGAACGTGAGATATATGGATCCAAAGTAGCACCCTCGTTCTGTTCTTCATTTCTGGAAAACCCAGAAATGAAGAATAACCTATGACACGATTTTCTGAGGCCTAGATCTTTTCGCTTGATGATTTTTAAACCAGATACGTGCTTAATTCATGTACCCTGATAGATAATATACACAGCCCGACGTCTAAACTACCTAATACATGATCAGATTTATAGATATAAGGTCAACAAAAGCGTTGACCGGCCATGACTAAAAATTCTGGGCAGCCCAGAAACTTGATGAACAACCCTGACAGCCACTTTGCAAGCTTAGATCTCTTTAGTGTTATGTTGTTTGGCCAAGATTGTTGTTGGATCATGTAGTCTTGCGTTAGCACTACAAGATCTAACCAACAACATACCCAGAAACATCATGGTCAGTTATTAATCCATGGTTAAACCTACCCACTCGAAACTGTCTATGAAGGTTTTGGGTTTCTCAAGAAGACCTAAGACGACACTTTCTGTCGCCAAAGGGCTTTAGCGACAGACTTATTAAAATTAATTAATTTAATTTCTAAAAATCATTTAAAAATAGAAAATAATTTTTGAAAATTATAAAAATAATTTTAAAAATTATTTAAAGTTATAAAAATTACTCCCTCTGTCCCAGGATAAAAGTCCTAGTGGACTTTTCACGCATAGTAAGACGATGAATAAAATGATAAAATTGCCTATAATAATGTCATTAAATATGGTGTGAGAATTAGAATAAGAAAAGTATGAGATATTTAATGCTACGAGTATAATAGAAAAATATGTGTAAAAGTTTTGTTATTAAAGGAAAAAGGACATTTAACATGGGACTACTCAAAATAGTAATAAAGACTTTTATCATGGGACGGAGGGAGTAATTTTTAATAATTTGACATATTTTTCATAAATATTAATATTTATTTGGATATTATTTGTATTTAATTTATTTAATGAATGCATTAAATAATTAATTAAAAATCATTTTATTATATTAAAAATCATTTTAAATGATAATAAGGTATTTAAAATATTTTAAGTTATAAAACATAACTTTTAATATTTTAAGATAAGTTTCATTAATTATTAAGTATTAATAATATTAGATTTATTTGGTAACTATATTCAACAAATTAATTAAAATGATTTTAATATTATAAAAATCATTTTAAATAAAAATAAATAATTTAAAAATATTTTAAGTTATAAAATATAACTTTTGATATTTAAAGTTAAATTTCATTAATAATTTCATATTAATGATAATTGATTTATTTAATAATTATATTGAATAAATAAATTAAAAATAGTTTTATTGATTTAAAAATTATTTAAAAGGATATAGATGAATTAAAAATATTTTAAGTTATAATAAATGACTTTTAATATTTTGATGAATAATACATTAATTTTAAATATTAATGGTAATTATTTAAAAATGATTTTATATGTTTTAAAAAAATCATTTAAAGGCAATATTAACACTTTAAAATATTTTGAGTTATTATAAATAACTTTAATATTTTGACAATGGTTTCATTAATAGTTTAATATTAATTAAATATTAATGATAATAGAATTATTTAAAATTTAAATCATTTTATAAAGATTTCAGTGTTTGAAAAATCATGATAAATTATAATAATTATTTAAAAATTATTATAAGGCTATGAAAGATAATATGACTGATATTTAAATTATCTAATCGAATATTGAACTACAGGATAGAGTTTTAGACTCGATAATTACCCGATAAAATTAAGATAATCAAGAAATATTTCAAAAATTGATTCGGACTTAGATAGTTTAACTAGATAAGTGTTTGTTGTGAATCAATGACTATTAAACTTAAGTGACAATGTGATTAGGTTATGTGTTGACTATAAATAGCAGTGCTATGTGATATAATATATTATTCTAATCGAACGAATGATCTTATTAATGATAGGTTTCGGTATAAAAGATAAATCCAAGTTGCATTATTGTAAGCAGCAGCTCAGGGAAGTATCCTACCTTTGCATTTTAGTTTATGCAATGGACGAGAATAAGAAAGTTTCAGAATCATATTATTATGTCAGAGTATTAACTCTGTTGTTATTGATTATGTATCTAATTATTCATATTCATACAAATTCTTAAATTATCCGATCATTGTTAGTCAACACAATATTAGTGCATAATCCAGATATTTATTTTGTTCGTTAGTTTTTAAATATGGTTATACAAGTGTCCCCACTTGGATACTCATTGTATTTAATCACATGTTGATACATACTTATTGATTTCCAGTATGTATACGTTGACTTAAAAGTCATCTAAGCTATTTAATTTGGCTACACACAAACTTAAAAATATTTTTGAACAAGATAGAACTTTATTGTATCCAACCAGATTGTTTTGGTTCGGATTCACGACTAAGTATGAACATCCCGAACATGAGAAAACTTTTGTGCACCTAAGGTGGATAAGATAAACGATAATATCGTTCTTGCATGTAGTATTGATCAATACAGGGCATAACGGGCTGATCACCCCCCGTGCCTGTAAGTTATGACGGTTTACAGAACCACTAAAGGGTTTCGACACATAAAATGCAGCGGAAATAGAACAATTTAAAAGTAATTTCGAAACCCTAAACAGGATCCATGCGAAAAATCAATTAACTCAGAGGTTAGAAATTATACGGATTATTAAAACTAGAATCGATGAGGTTGAATCTCCATCGCAATTCAAATGAACTGCGTCTCTACGGTATCCACACGAACGCTCCGCGAATCATCCTACGATCTGCAGAAGAAGGAAATGCGGTACTAGTCACCAAGGATGAGGATTTTCGAAACTGTTTTCTCTAGTCTTTCTCTAAGAGCGGCTAGGATTTTGTATTTTGACGTAATCCCTAAAATGATTGATATATATCATATATATAGAAGTTAGGAGGAATTAATCAAAACCTAATATTATTAAAATCCAAATTTATATATATCTTAATTAAGTCTTACTTAATTAATATACATATATACAAATTATCCTTTTTAATTTAAATTCGTGATTTAAAATACTATCAATCATATTGATATATTTAAATCCTTACAATTTAAATTAATTTCCTTTTTAAATTACGTTCTATGTGTGTGACCCTATAGGTTATTATTACATTGGCAATAATTTTAAAATCATATTATAAAATTATAAACAGTGAGTGGCATCTACTAATGTATCACTGCTATCCAAATAATAATAAGATCGATGATTCGATGCAACCTTTTTGTGACCAATGTGTCAATGTAATTTAATCCTTTTAACCTTAATATCCTAGATTAAACTCGAGTCATGGAATGTGTCATACTCTTCATAATTTAATCTGAGTTTTTCTTGATCAATGAGTAGACTATATGAAACAAATCACTATTTGAGCACGGTCATGCATTTCATAGTCCTACTCAATCAAGAGGCCTATAGATATCACCCCTAATATATAGGATGGTTAAATTCCATCTAGATCACTCATATTCCTCACACAATAGTAAAGGTGATTTGGTCATTTGATGATAATCACCTTTATAGTCCACCCTAGTAAAGGTGACATTTGATGATATCAAAGTACATAAATTCCCGTGTAGAAATATAGTAATTTCAGGTCAGAGGACCATTACATCATTGTCACTATGAGAATTGCTAATGACACTTCGCATAATGCTCCATATAGAATTCTCATGGTGGTCCGTCATCAAAGACATCGTTCTTCAACATGTACCTATGCATTGACTTAATATCTCATATATTTATGACCAATGAGATTTGGTCATCAGTCAATCCACATACTAGTCTTAATGCATCATTGTTGTCCCATCAGCAATGATACTCGGCTAGGGACATTTAAGAACAATGATACTAATTGTAATTATATAATCTCATGTTCAAGTCACATACTTGAAACTATATAATTTGTATCACTATTCTAAGGATTTTTATTATGTTAACATTTATATAATATGATAAATAAAACCATAATAAAATCATTCATTTATTCAATCAAATATAATATCAAAACGTTAAGCAATTATATCAAATAATTGGCCTCTAGGCATAAACTCTAACATGAAGTTCTGTTTAACCTTTTCGAAAATAGAAAAACAATGTTCATAGTCTGTCGACTAATCTCCAGTTATAGTCAGTACTTAGTTTCAAAAATTTGATATATAATTGATATGTTGTTAGTATTGGTTCAGCTTACTTCACAACTGTTGATTCGTTGTAGAAGCGTCATTCAAAGAAAACATTTAATTCTTTCAGCTAAAACCTATTTTTGTTATTACTTGTTGGGAAATCAAATGCTCATTCTTGCTTTAAATTTAAATGTTTTCAGCTAAGTATGATCAACCCGAAGGATCAGGCAAGAACAAGGGGAAAGGAAAGTTGTTTGAATGAGTTTTATAAAATTATATGTAATAGTTAGAGTTTATTAAGACAATAATATCTATTATCTATGATGTAATGAATGTTTAAAGGTCACGTACCTGGGAATAGACTCTGATGCATATGTAAATTACATTTGATATCTATATTATTGTTATTATTATTAGTATTATTTCGCTCATAGAAATGGTATCGTGAAGCACCGAGTTCGAGTTTCAAGTACCTGAATTTGGGGGCATCATAGTCATTGCGCCATACACACAAGCTTCAGACCCGGTGCAAATCGCGCCATTTATGGCCTTGGCACTGCAGCAACCAAGGCCAAAGGCAATACGATGAACTGTAAAGCAAGATGAGCGATGGCGGCTTTAGCCCAACTAACACGAATTTCACCCACCAAACAGTAATATTAACACATACAATTGGTATAAAACCATTACAAACATGTTTTCCAACATATTCAACCAATTAGAACAGTTTAACAACAACTTAAGCTAGTTTAATTTCTCAAATTCCATGTTTTTACACAAAACTCCATTTTTTGACATCCTTTACCAAAATCATCATTGTAATCTTAGTTTTATACCAAATCACTTCGTTCAAACTATGTTCTCTTCATTTCTTAACGAACTAACATAATCAAAACTGAATTGACAGTTTAACATACAAATTAACCACTAAAATTGGTACTTTCATAAGCCATATGCAAAATACAAACACTGTCATTATTTTTCCTACTTTTAATTGTAATTAGCATACCAATTCCTTGTTTACATATAACTCTAGCATTATAATTACATACAAATGCGATAATACAGTCATATAGGAATAATTCAAAAAATATGGAATTCACAGAGTTTGAAGCTTCATGCCGTAAACTCATCTATACATATATATATATATATATGGAGATTATGGAGAATTACCTTTAATTAGCTTGCACAACCTTGCTAAACACATGATTTTTCTTTGGAAAACTCAAGAATTCTCTCTTAATTTTCTCTCAATTCTCTGTAAACCTTCTTCTCAGACTTAGCAAATAGCCAAAGCGTAAACCAAAACCCAACTGATATGCGTAGTAATACAAAAAAAACTGATATAACCTTAATACGACTACTAATTATAATATCAGTTACAAACTAAACGTATATGTTATAATTATATTTTATTTATTATTTATTTTATTTTATTTATATTATTTACATTATTTAAAATTTCAAAAATTAAAAATCCAAAAGCCATAAGGCTTTGTTTGGCAAAACCCTTTAAAATTTAAAGACTTAATATATTTAGGCCTTGTTTGTCAAAACTAAATTAAACCACTCTAATTTTATTTTAATAAACAATTTAGTTTATGATTTATAATCACATATTATTTATTTGAATTTCCATATCCACATTAATCAAATAAATTAATTATACATACCATATTTTAAATAAATATTCTACTTAAACAAATATCACAAAATTATAATTTCATTATAATTTTATTTAATAATTTAATATACCATTTTAAATTATTAAATTAAGACAAAAATATAACATCTCATTATATTACAACTCTCTAAATTATAAATCACATAAATTTAGAATTTTATTAATTCATAAATATTTAGTAACAAAAACCACATCAAATAAATATTTACTAACAACAATCTCAATAGCTCACTTCCAACCTATTAAGGTTACTTATAATCTAGATCAACTTGTTAAGCTATACATGTAAAATCCCAAATTTTACGAATAAAGATTTATTTTTCTCGAAATATTTTTTACAATATTATAGTGTGGATTTGAGATAATGTTATAGTTGCGGGTAATATTTATAAATTTTGAAAAGTATGCAAGTTATTGTATAATATTCGATTGGTCAGAGAATATTCTTTTTATCGGGGAATATCCGTACGACGGTACAATTATTGGTGGACCCCACAACGGAATTATTGTTGGATTGAGAAAATGACAAAAATATTTTTATGAAAATAACGGCGGAAGTTTTACCGTTAAAACTGTTGAACTACTCACTAGTAAAAGTATAGTAATAAACGTGATTGCATAGTAGCACGCGGTATTGATTATTGATGCTTACGTGAGAAGTCACTCAGTTTTGTTCAATTATTGCTACAGTAATTGCTGCATAGTATCTCACGTTATTTGATTCAATTATTGTCAATATTTTATATATTATTAAATCAATAATTGAGACGACGAAGTTATTAATATTATTATTTACAATATTAACGATGTCTAGAAGTTCTGTCAATGAGAGGTTTGGTCACCTAATTGCGCGTCAATAGGGAGAAATCCTTATTGGAAAGCCCCCTCTTTCCTAGGAACGACCTGGTCGAGTAATATTGTGAATTATAATGATAAATGTTGTTAAAAGTATTGATGTGATTTTTATGAGGTATTTGTTGTATTTTTTGGACCCCTTTATCCATTTTCAAAATAATCGGTAGAAAATTTTCAATATTTTTATGGGGCCCAGATGTGGGGGTCACATGTGGGGCCCACGTGTGACTTTGGAAATTTGATCATTTGGGGGGGAATCACGGGAAAGTTTATATATATATATATATATAAATTTTGTTTTATTATTATTATAAATGTAATAAAATAGAAAACTTTTTATATAAAGCAGAATACTTTTTATAAGTTTTGTTTTATTTGATTATAAATAGAATATATTAAATTTTATTATGCATAATGTTTTCATAGTGCCTGCATAGTGTTTGCATAGTAAAATCTTTGTATATAAAACAGAATACTTTTTATAAAGTTTTGTTTTATTTGATTATAAATAGAATATATTATATTTTATTATGCATAGTGTTTGCATAGTAAAATCTTTTTATATAAAATGGAATACTTTTATAAAGTTATTTATTTTATTAGATTTTAAATAATATATATATATTATAAATTTTGTTTTATTATATAATTATAAATAGAATATATTATATTTTATTGCATAGTATCCTTTCCATTCTCCTATAAATAGGATGCTTAGTTAGAATTGAAAATCATACCAGAAATTCAGAGAATTCTTCTTTTATAATCTTGAGTATATTTCTTTAGAGTTTAAGAAAGCTTTGAGCGTAGAAATAGTGCTAGTTTTCTTCAAGAATATCTCTGCCCTACCAGTCGGAATACTCTTCTTTTTAAGGTCAGGGATATTATTTGTTGTACTCGTAAGGGGTATTATTCTTTCGTATTAATGAGGAGAGTTATTTTCTTTCAATACTCGTAAGGGTTATTATTCCATTCTTTATTATTATGTTGGAATAACCTGTCTATGCGAAGTACCGCATACATGGTGAAATTCTTCTGTTATTCCATTCTTTATTATTCTGTTGGAATAACCTGTCTATGCGGTCTATCGCATGCCTGGTGAATTCTGTTGTTATTCCATTCTTTATTATTTTGTTGGAACATCCTGTCTGTGCGGATTACGCATGACCTGGTTCCATTCTTTATTAATCTATTGGAACATCCTGTCTGTGCGGATTACGTATGACCTGGTTCCATTTGCTATTATTTTGTGGGAATATCCTGTCTGTGTGAAGTACGCATGACCTGGCTCCATTCTTTATTACTCTGTTGGAATAACCTGTCTATGTGGATTACCGCATGCATGGTGAATGATCCTTGTATTCATTCCTTATTAACTTGTGGAAATGATCTGTCTACGTGGATTACCGCATGGCGGGCAAAAATCCATTTGCAGTTTCATATATTCTATTATACTCAGTTGGTTAAAGTTTTGGCTTCTATACTCCATGAAATTAGTAGAATATCCTGGATATTTGCGCTTCATCCAGTATCTTTTCATGGAAATATTCTTCTGAGCATTCTTGAATTTTACTCCACAAAGCAGTATCATGTTGACAATTTGGACGTTATTAGTTCCTGGATAAATTAATTTATAAATCTTTAAAATTTATTCTTGAACTTGTTTTATTGAATTGTCATCATCCTCATGCTTATATTATGTTGAAAGTCATCTGTGGACTGCAGTGCATAGATGGACTTGGTATGATTATGACCAGTGGATTATTCGGTATAATCATGGTAGTAATGTTACAAATGATGTGGAAAAAGTCCTCATTGGCCCGTAGTGCATTGATGGGACGAGTTTTTGGTATGATTATGGCTATGGATTACATTACGGCCAAGGGTGCAAAGATGAATTATTTTATGGCATGATCAGGACCGTTGATGAAAATACGATTATCTTTAGCCCGTAGTGCATGGATAATTCGTGGTCGTGATACTAAAGAATATCCTTGGCCTGTAGTGCAGGGATGATTTGATGATGTGGATTATTTATTAAGCTGAGTCTCAGCGATAAAAGTGATGAAAAACCTTTTAAATCATAGAAGATAGTAGATTTTATTCTCTACTTGACTCTTCTAATGGATTGCTTGTTCCGCTCCAGTTAAACTTGATGTTTGTTATATTGTATCAGTTTAACATTGTTGAAGGCTAACGATAATTTATTCGACATTATCTTAGTCAAAATATTTCTTACTGGGCTAGTTGAGCTCACCCTTTTGCTTTCATTGTTCTCTTCAGAAAATGAGAACATAACAGGGACTAGTCGGGGAACGGAGTGATGGTCCAGATGATAACATTAGTAGTTCTCACTATTCAATGAAATATTGTGATAATAAATGTATTGAGGACTTATTTTGAGTTTGAATACTGTCTAAAAGACAATATTTGTATTAAAACTCACAGCTCATGTTGTATATTTAAGATTGTATTTGTATTTTGTACCATATATTTGGCGACTCAGAATAGGTGATGTATACCTATTTTGGGGGCGTCACAATACATTAATGAAATTATCTCAAGGCATGGAGTACCTGTTTCTATAGTGTCAGATCGAGACCCACGTTTCACCTCAAATTTTTGGGAAAGCCTTCAAAAACACTTAGGAACACAATTTAGATTAATTACAACATATCACCCTTAAACTGATGGCCAAAATGAGAGAACCATTCAAACATTAGAGGATATGTTAAGAACCTGTATCTTAAACTTCAAAGAAAGTTGGGAAGATCAGTTACCTTTGGTGGAATTTGCCTACAACAACAGTTACCATGCTAGCATAGGTATGCCACCTTATGAAGTTTTATATGGAAGGAAATGTAGAACACCTTTGTGTTGGGATGAGGTCAGAGAAAGATAAATTCTAGGACATGAGATAATCCAACAAACTACTGAGACCATCAGAATTATACGTGAACGATTACAAGCGTCTCAAGATCGATAGAAGAAATACGCTGATCCACATCGTCAGTAATGAAACTTTAGCGTAGGAAGCCACGTATTCTTGAAAGTGTACCCTTGGAAAGGCAAGATACGTTTTGGCAAGAAAGGAAAATTGAGTCCGAGAGTTATTGGACCCTTCGAAATTTTGAGGAGGGTAGGTGAAGTTGCTTATGAAATAGCACTACCCCATGAGTTAAACCATATTCATAATGTGCTTCATGTGTTCGTATTATGACCATACAAACCTGATTATAAACACATTATACATTATGAGTCAATCCAAATCGAAGAAGATCTTTCTTATGTAGAAGAACCTGTGCATATCATTGACAGTAAAGAGCAAGTCCTGAGAAATAAAGTGATAACATCGGTCAAAGTGATCTGGAGGAATTAGAACGTTGATAAGACTACATGGGAGCTCGAGGACAAAATGCGAGAGAACTATCCCCAACTGTTTACTTAATTTGTATTGTAATTTCGAGGATGAAATTCTTATTAGTGGGAGTGAATGTGAAACCCCAAAACCCTAAGAAGATTTGGTTATGTAAATTCAGTTATATTAATAAAATCTCTTCGTTCTGAAAGTATTTTATGTTATTATATACTTTGTTAAACAAATTAGGTCAAATAAATTTTCGTCCAAAAATTTGACACGTCTTGTTTAAAATTTTTGGTGCGAAAACGGAATTTTCGGTAGATGTATTTTGACAAGATGCTTAGTCATGCTTACACTGACAAAACGCTTTTTCATGCTTGTTATGATTTATGAAAAATCTAGGTTAGGAACCCTAGATTAAAAACTCTAACCCTAATTTGTAAACCCTAACCCTAATTAGCTAGACTAAACCTTTATTAGGCTATCCTAACACCTAATCATTATTATTGAATTTCAATTAGGTGCTAATAAACATCATTAAGCAACCTTTATCATAAAAACCAAAACCCTAATCAAGATTAAAGAGGATTAGGGCATAATTATGCTACTAATTTTATCAACTAGCTCACAAGTAGTTTAGGAGTCACCAATACAAGTTCCAACACATCACATGACATGCTTACAAACTCCCAAGTAGCACAAACATCACAGATCAGATATTTTGGGAGGCAAGTAGGTGATTAAATGACCAAAAACCCTAGTTTGGAAATTCTATAAAAGGATGCCTTAGTTCAGTGCAAACTCACAAAATTTACAAGCTTGTACACTCTTATAACCTACCTAAACGAGCCTTGGTGATAGCAACAACAGATTTAGTAGCCAAAAATCAAAATCAAGCAAGAAAAGGTACAAACCCTAATTTTATCCTAAATCTTTGATGCTATGTTCAATTTGTTGTTTAGATATTTAGATATATGTAATAACATGTTAGAAAGTATACTAAGTTGATAGAACATGTTTTTATAACATCTAGATGCATTAAAATGGTATTTTAAGCAAACTAAATTTTTTTGGAAAAAATAGGTCTGACAGTCGAATGTCAGAGCGTGTAGATCCGTGTATGTTAATAGTTAGGTCTGTTAATTGTATGCTAGTTGTAGTATTACATAAGGTCTTTAATCTGGAAAAGAAATCAGGTTCATTAGAATCATATATTGCAAGATATAGGTGGTCAAAAGTGGTTGACCGATCACGAAGTTCTATTTTTTGGGTTACCCAGAAAACTCAAGAACAGGTTGAACCGGCTACTTTGACCAACCTTTTAATCGCTTTATGTCTGATGTTATAATGTCTAATTGTTATGAATTAATACCTTGACATACATACTACATATCTATGACATTTAATCATTTAAAAAATTTATAAGATTACCAGAATTAATGGTCAAAAGTCGTTGACCGAGCATGACTATGTTTTCTGGCTTAACCAGAAAATCGAAGAACACGAAGAAATGCCTACGGCTGTACTTTGACCAACATAAATCTAGACCTTAGATTCATAACCTGTTCAAACTTGTGTAACATATATGTACCTTGATATACAGACTACATATTACAACAATCAAAACATAAATTTATCACACGAATTGAAAGATCTAGAAGCCACAAAACTGTTGACCGACCATGACCACTGTTCTGGGTTACCCAGAAACTCAAGAATAGCTCTGACAGTGACTTTTAGTCTCTATAACTTCTTGTTATATGTAGGTTAAAGCATGAAATTGGTATGTTGTTGTACTGTTACATGAGTACTATAACACCCATACACTTCCAAACCCAGAAACATTAACAGTAGAGAATTAATCTAAAGTCAAAGTGACCTCTAGGTCATGACCAACTGATTCCTAGAAACTCAAGAACACCTATAGCGACACTTTTTATCACTATAGGGCATTAGCGACATACAAAAAACATTTTCTAATAAATAAATTAATAAAAATTATAAATAATTAATAAATAAATATAAATAATTATAAAAATAGTTTTAAAAATTATTTAAAGTTATAATAATTAAATTTTAATATTTTTACATAAATTTAATAAATATTTTATTTATTTTGATATTATTAATAATTAAGTTAATAATAAAGTAATTAGAATAATTATTTATACATAATTAATAATTATTTAAAAATAATATTAATGATTTTAAAATCATATTAAATGATTATAAATTATTAAAAATAATAAACAAGAATTTTATAATATTCTAAGTAAATACTAATTATTTAGAAATAGAAATAAATGGTTTAAAAATCATTTAATGGATAAATAAATACCTAAAAATTATTATAAGCTTCCAGAAATTATTATAAAAGATATATAAATCATATAATAATATAATAAAGCTTATAAATAGTGTTTAACTAAGTTATTAAATTATTAATTATGCGGTCAAGTCTTTGGACACCGAAACCATATCAAACTTAACCCGAACATAAATAGTTTATGTACTTGAGTATTATTATCAATACTAATGTGTTAGATTTATATGAATGAACATCTTATGTGTTTATAAATGAATTGAGTAGCATTTCTTGATCGATCTTCGCTCAGAAAAGTTTACTAAACCCCAAATTATTAATTACTTTTACAAGTTACTAAACCCTATTTTAATTCGTTGAACAAGATTCCTATCTTGAATTGCTTTTGATATGTATTACCAAACCTAAACTTGAATTGCCAATTATTGTAAAGTTATCACTATAGTTTCAGCATAACTAAGGAATGAATTATTTATTCATATGATATTGTTTATTGAGCATAAACTGTTGTGTTAAACAAAATTGTTTTGGTAAGACATCCTATACTGAGTTGTATAACCCACGAGGGGTTAATGTACGTCAATAATATATTGACATGTAGTACATGAAGGCACGAGTAGGATGAGATGCATACTCCTAGGATGTTGAATAGGCTAATCCCCTATCTCATATCTGAACAAGATTTCTAAGTCTTTGTGACTGACAGAAATAAAAAGTCCAGAAATGGTTGATATATAAAAATTCGAGACATGGTAACAACAATCAGTTGAGTTTTGAACTGATATACTTCTTCCAATCCTATATTATAATAAATTATAAAATCTGTTGAGCATGTCATAGCTCACCCTTGCAAATCATTCCCTTTGTAGTATTAGATTGTAACCCTGACACATCTGGAGTAAATAAAAGGAAGCGTCCTTGCTTAGATTAGTTTATATTACTGTCTAGTTGAATGTAATACTTTTGGAATAAGAAATTCTTATGAAGAATCATGTAATAAAACTTTAATATGTGATATATAACATCTTTTACTTCCGCAATCGTGTTTCCTTTACATAAATAGATGTAATTAGAATTTTCAATTTAGTTTGAGATCCTTGGGAACTATTCATCTGAGTGAGGGTATTAACAATATGGACTGTTATTGTTAATACTCTGGATTTTAGATAGATAGGTACTATCGATACGATAGTGTAATCCGCATGATTTAGACTATACATCTAAGTGAGGGTATTGGCAATATGGATTATTCATATTATTACTAGTACTCTGAATATCGAATAGATAGATATTATTCCTATATACAATCTATACATCTAAGTTAGGGTATCCAAACACAGCAATAATTCTTTAGGGAATTATTATCTGTTATGGGATACTATGAACCTTAGATATATGGGAATCATATCTTATAATAATTTTATAGTCGTTCAGCGTATAAGCATAAAATTAGATACCATGGGTGTATAGATTTGAATGCGTTATATTAATTGATTAGTAGTAAGAACCATATCTGATACCGTGGGAGTATAGATATGGGGGCATTGCAGACATGTTCTGCTTCAACAGAAATAGAAACTGAACCTATTAGGCTTCTTAATTGCTAACTTGTTATACCTTTTAACCATCAATCATCTCCATTTTTATTTTACAACATCAATTACTAGTTTTTCAATAATTTAGAGGTTAAACTTTAAGTTCAAACACTTTTTTCTTTAATAGTTTAATTAACTATAAATTCTCATATATAATTTCTTCCCATATAATTAAAAATTTAAAATATATAACACATATATACATTCATATTTGAACCCGACATATCTTATAATAAGAATTTTATTTACTAAACTCTTATTTTAATAATTTCTGAAATTCGGGTTATCACATTCACACCTCATTTTATATTGAATGAAGAAAACTTATTACATAGGACTACACATTACATGTTATTGCTCACCATAAATAATGAATAATAATATAAATTATTCTATCACATTATGTAATTATTTACTCATTACTAGTACTAATTAATTTCATTCTAATTAATTTCATTCATTTCATCATTAATTTAATTAGTAACTTTCTCATTTCACCACTTTGCCACACTAGGCATAATTTCATAAGCTTAAATTAAGCTTCTCATCACTTCTACCACATTACTAAATTATCATATGCTTATTCAATTAAATGAATTACCACAACTCATGCCATCACTATATATATTTATATTCAAATAAATATTCAAACAATCATTATTCTCAATATTAATATTATTTATTTAAAATTCGCGGTTATTACAATTAACATTAAATGATCGTTCTGAGTATAATAAAGATTGTATGACTTAGACGGTATTGAATAATCCTGAGATATGACATTTAGTTGTCAAAAAGCCATAAGGAAAGAAAATCAACTTAACGAACATTATACTTTTAATGGTTCGGATAAGTTAAGTTTAAGTTGTGGTACAATCGTAATCTTTAATGGTTAACATATGGTAACTAGGCTAAATAATTCCTTTAAAGAGCAAAGGTTAATACGAACTAACAATCGATCTAACTCGTTATGAAAAACAGTATAGATGAGATGGGAAACTAGTTTGTTGGTTGTTTGTGGGAAACCACTCAGGATACTATATGGAATACTAGTAGAGACTCGATGTGCATTAAGTATAGAGTTTTGAATACGTATGTTAAAAAGGTGATTCTTTTCACATATATAGATGTATAGGATGAGTTAAGTCCTAAAAATGTTATAAGAAGAAGATTAGAATGTAAATATATTATAAAAGATGATTATAAGGTTTATGACATCTCCGTATGCTATAATATCGCAGGAATGAAAGGAAAGTTTGGTCGCGTGAACTTAGATGATAAAAACACGAGCCATAAGAAGTAAATTTAAGTTTAAACCAATGTGTAAGTCAAGTATATGAATAATTGGTATGTGTTATTCCTTATGTGCTATATAGGGATTTCAATGAACAGTTCAATGTAAACTATAAGTTGTAGCTGTGCTTAAGGCAAGTTTCCTAACTTCATTTATATTTGAAATGAATGCTAATTTCTTAAACTTTCTCAAATGTTGAACTTGAGAAGTTTTACCTATGTTCAAATGTGTTATATTTGTAGAAGGTGGTATAATGTATAAGGACTTGTACCATAATTTTAACACTTTTGTGTTTCTATGAAATGAACTATTCTATGATCGAACTATTCTTTATGAAGAAGTTATGTTTATACGAACCGTTATTGTTAAGTCTGTGCTAATAATTCTTGCCAGACAAAACATGTATGAAAAAGGTAGAGGAATGAAAGTATGTGAAAGTAAATGTGACTAATGTTTTAAAATGATAGGAATCAGATTTATTCCTATTATTCAAGTTGCTTCATAACCTTTGTTCAGTTATTGAAGTTAAGAATGTTCAAATTATTGATGTTATTTATTTAACTGCTATGACTTGCTGAGCAATTGAATGCTCACTCTTGCTTTAAATGAAAAACATTTTCAACGTATGAGTAGAGGAATTAAAGGATCTTATGGAGATAGATTCAAGTAGTATCCTGAAGAAGAACGTTATTCATTATATGAAAAATGTGAAGACCAAGCGAAGACCTGTAAAAATAATTTATGTAAAACTGTTATGAATCCTTTTTTGATGGATGAAAGTCACTCTTGTAAGAAGTAAAGAATAATGTAATTACCATTATATGTATGAAAGAGAGATTTTAAGGTAATAGAACCTAGGATTTGAATAGATATATTGCTATATTTATATAATGTAATGATGTATGTATGAATGTGAAGTACTCGTGATGTACGAAATCCGGGTTTGAAGATAGATCGGATTTTGGGGCATAACAGAACTGGGACGACCATTTACCCCTAGTAGGGTTTGCTTACAATAATAGTTATCATGCGAGTATCGGTATGCCACCGTACGAAGCCCTATACAGAAGAAAGTGAAAAACACTGTTGTGTTGGGATGAGGTCAAAGAACGATGACTTTTGGGGCCGTAGCTAGTTCAACAAACGGTCGATGTGGTAACAATGATAAGAGCTAGATTAGTAGCACCTCAAGATCGCCAGAAGAAATACGCAGATTTGTACCGTCAAAATCGAGATTTTGAAGTCGGTAGTTTCGTGTTTTTAAAAGTGTCTCCCTGGACGGGAAATATCAGATTCGGCATGAAAGAAAAATTAAATCTAAGGTTCATAGGATCGTTCGAAGTATTGAAGCGAGTGGGCGAAGCGGCGTACACGACACCTTTACCGCTTGAATTGGAACACATCCATAATGTGTTTCACATTTCCGTGTTACGTCCGTACAAGCCCGACTATAAGCACGTGATATCCTATCAGCCCATTCAAGTAGAGAAAAATTTGACGTGTGAAGAAATTCATATTCAAATACTATACAGGAATGAACAAACATTAAGAAATAAATTTATATTTTCTGTAAAATTAGTTTGGCGAAAGCACGGCACTGAGGAGGCTACGTGGGAATTAGAAGATAAGATGCGGAGTGATTATCCCCATTTATTTGTTTAACCTTGTACCAATTTTGAGGATGAAATTTTTATAATAAGGGAGGATGTAATACCCGTAAATTTTAATAAATAATATTAATATAAAGAATAATAATTGTGTGAATATTTATTTGAATATAAATATATATTGGTGGCATGAGTTTGTGATCATTCATTTAATTGAATAAGCATATGATAATTGAGTAATATGGTAGAATTGATGAAAAGCTTAATTTAAAGCTTATGAGAATTGCCTAGTCTGACATAAAGAAAGACTAAGAAATTCATTAAGTAAATTAGTGAAGGAATGAGTTAATAATGAGATTAATTAGTATTATTATATTAAATTATTGAGTAAATAATGTGATAGACTAATTTCTATTAATTATTTTCTATGTGCAATGACATGTAATATGTAGCCTTTTATAATAAAGTTTCCTCATTAATTATATAAGGTGTGATATTAAAAGGGATTAAATATTATATAAAACTATAAAAGTAAGTTGGATCACATAACTTTACTAAGTTATATAATGGAGCTGATGTGACATCATGATGTGTGGTGGGACAATTAAATGTGTATTTTAAATATATGGAAGAAAATAAATTTAATTAAATAAATATTTACTATTAAATATTTATTTCAATGTTTATTGGTAATTGAAATAATAAAGTTTTGTGGAAATAATGGGTTGTTAGTACCCAACTAATTATATTCCAACCCAATTTAAATATTATTTGGACTAACCCAATATACATGGATTATATGATTTTGTGTGTGTAATCATAACTAAAACCTAGAAAATAACGTTTAGTCATCAAATGTGGAATTATAAACGAAAAAGGAATAAACCTAAGAATATTAAAACCATTTTACTGAGATATGAGGAGCATTAGGGCTTATCCCATTTTCTGTGTCCCATTCTATCTCTTCAGCCGTGTCTAACCAAAAGGGTACCTCTACATTGCTGAAAAACAAAAAAGACTAACTTGAAGGATAGTAATGGCTAGAAGAATGGCTGAAGATGGAATAGTGGGAACTATTCCACCAAACCTTCAATATCCATTTTCTTCTTCTTCTTCTTCTTTCTATTGGGTTAGAACTCTTGGGCAATGGTTTTGTATGGGTTTTGGATTCTCTATAAATTGGAAGCCATCTTCTCAAATTCACTTTGCTAGATTGGTTGTTAAGCTAAAATTTGAGAGTGAGTTCTGAAGTTAGAGAGCAATCAGAATTTTAGGAGCAATTTAAGCAATTTCAAGATTCAAGAGGTAACTTTTAATTAGCTATGTTCTTGAGTTCAAGTTTTACAAATTCTTAAAATTTCTTGAAACTACTTGTTAATTGATCAAGGAATCAATGTCAACATGCTATCTAAGTTGTATGAAGTCATTATGGTTGTTTAGAGCACGCTACATTGTGAGTATACAAGTTGAGTTTTTGAGTTTTGCTGAAACAAGGGCTAGTCTGTGCATGTACCAAAGTGGCGCGGCCGCACCACTTCCCAGTACAAACACAGGGTGGCTACACTACCTGTATGTTGACTTATGTGATACTCTATCCTAAATGTTTAGATGATGACCTTATTATATCTCTAAACATGCTCTATGCAATTTCAGGAAGATTAATGACATTATAGGAACTTTAAGGGTGAGAACATAAAGACTTCAAGTTATTGAAGGCTGGAAGACAAATTGAGTCCTAGGAGATAAATGTAAGATCTTTGCATTAATTACTTTCAAATACAAGGCTTTAAGTCATGCATTGCATAAAGGTCTTATAATTTGAAATGTTTAAATTACTCAAAATAAATAAAACGGGAATTAAAGAGTTTTACAAATCTTGGTAACTGTTAGGAAAGTCTACTACAAGATTCATTGCACTAATAAAGTTGTTCGAGGTTCACATGGTTGCATAATCTAAGGGTAAATTAAAGATTTAACAAGATATGCAACTACCTTAATTAATGCTAAATCTTTTTAAATTGAAAATTCATATGGTAACCATCTTTATTAAGTTAGTGCATTGCAGGTGTCGGTTTTTGAAAGATTGCATGACATTATGGAAATTATATCAAACTGATTTTAAAACATGTGGTATTATGTTCCCATAAATTAAGTCGCGTGGATACTGCTATATAACACAAATCTAGCTAATCCATTAACTAACATGATTGCATATGTCATTGCCTATAAAAGCTATATGACTGGGAATGTTAGTGGATCTAAACATATCACGTGATGAGCATATAAGAAGGATATAAAATCAGAAGCTTCGAATTAGCCCATATAATCTGCACTGATTAGGTACTCTGTCTGGATCATATCAAACGATCCAAGAGAAAATTAAGCAAATCGGCAATGGCAATATATTTAGTACATCTATAAAAAAGAACGGACTAGAAATGAACAATAACAAGAAAGCAACAGAGAATTAATCATATACAAAATATACTTACATCCTTAGTGATTTTCAACCAAGTCTTCTTCATACAATCTTCAAACTGTTACGAACAATCTTAAAGAAGTAAGTTCTCGGTAAAAAGGAAATTCTGTGTTTTTGTCCGTGGAGCTTTTACTGGTAATATATTTCTTATTAATCCTTGCATACTAGAGCCTTGCATTGCTAAGTGATTAACTGATTTCATCAATATACCTATATTTGTAATTTGATTTTTTAAGGTTAAATGCTTTCTAGGTCACTGTAGTATAGGTTGACTTACAAATAGGTCACTAAACTTCTTTTTTTTACAATTAACTCACTAAACTTTAGTTTACTAACAAAATATTTACAATTCTATTGTCTGTTGACTTTTAACGGAATTTAACACGCAAGCAGCTGAGTTGAAAAAAAGCTTGTGTCAATAATTATCCCATGTGGCCTTGATTATATGGATCTAAAAGGGAAAATCTATACCAAATAAATTTTTATTTAATTCTTTACAAATAATAATATAAATTAGAAAAATTTTCAAAAAAATAAGAAAATAAATAAAATATATATCTAAATATTTAAATATTTTTGTAATTAATATCAAATGATTTTTTTGTAATTATTTACAAATACAATAATATAAATTAGAAAAGTTAGCCAAAAATAAAAAAATAAATAAAAATATATATTTAATTATTTTGTAATTAATATCAAATGATTTTTTATTTAATTCTTTACACATATAATAATATAAATTAGAAAAATTTGTCAAAAAATAAAAATTTCATTTATAAAGAATTATTAAATATATTATTTCTATTTCTCTCAACTACTAGTCCATTGCCACGTGGAATAATAATTCCCTCCACTTTCTTTTCCGAGGTTCCAACCCAATCAAGAGGGAACAAAAAAGAAAGAAAAGAAAACAAAAGGTTGAATTGCCTATTGGTTTTTCTTTCTTTCAGTTGCTTTCCTTTTCCCTAGAAAATTCACGAAATAGAGAAAGTGGGAAAGACCAGAGAAGGAGTTTAAAATGTAGAACCAACCGAATACCAACAGCCACAACACCACCATGAAAAAGATCAATAGCACCAAGAACAAATCAATGTCCAACGCCGATTCACAAACCAATCAAGTTGAGTCATTTCACTCACCCATCCACTTCGACTCACCATTCCATTCCGACTCACCATTCCCCCCCACAACTCCGTCTCTAAGGCCATCGTCGCCGTCTCACTTGACAAGTACTACTCTCCACTCCGATCTCCTCCCCGAAATAACCACCACAAGCACCAGGACAATTTGAATTTTCTGCCGCCGCCGGTCTCTCAGTTGTCTAGTGTCATGTACAACCGCTCGGTGAAGGAGGATATGGCGTCGGGAGTCACCAAGGTAGGACTGGCCGCAAGGGGGGTGAGGGATTGGGTGAAGAAGGTATTGGTGGAGAGAGAAGGTCGAGGGCGGTAGTGGCGTTGGAATTGCTTCGATTATAATTTTAATGTCCGAATTTAAAAAGATTTTTAATTTTATAATTTTATAATTTCCTCAATTATATTGGTTATTATTTATATAAAAAACATTTTCTATTAATTACAAAAATAACTAAATAACTCTTTTTTTTAAATTTCTACCATGTATTTTTTGCTAAATTTTTTTATTTTATTATAATTTTCTTTCATTCCCCTAAATATATTTCACATTCCTCTTAATTTTAATTAACATGTGTTTGGATTTTGTATTTTATAAATTTCTTAATTATAAATAAAATTTTATTTGATATTAATTACAAAAATAATTAAATATATATATTTTTTATTTTCTTTTTTTGGAACACTTTTTAAATTTATATTATACTTTAAAATATTTTTTTCATTTTTTTCATAAAAAATTTCTTCCAAATCCACATAATCACTGCCACGTCACATAATTACTGACACATCAGCTTCTTTTTTACAACTCAGCAGCTTAGCTGTCTTTTTCCGTTAAATTCAAAGCATTTAACGGTTTTTTTAACTTTGTGTTAGAAAAGTAGAGTACAGTGAGTTTATTGTAAGAAGAAAAAGTTCAGTGGCCCATTTGTAAGTTTTCATAAATTACAGTGACTTAGAAAGTATTTAACCCTGATTTTTTATATACTTGATACTATCTAAAGGTGTTTGTAAATCCGGTTTGGATTAAGGTATTTTTGCAAATAAGTTCGAGGAAGCATAGGTGTTTAAGAGTGCATAGGTGTACAAGGAGCAAGAGTGCTCAAGTTTTTGGAACTTGTGTTGTAATTGAAGTCAAGTAATAAAAGTGAGTCTCCAATACTAGTTGGTATTAGACGTGGATTAGGCTACTATTTCAGAGGGTAGTAGTTGAACCCACATAAAAATCCTTATGTTTGTGTGATTGCTTATTGTGTTATTCTCTATCACTAAGTTAATTCACCTAAATCAGATTTAAGCAAGCTTATAATCCAGTTAGTTTAAAAAATTCAATCCAGCAACCTGAATTCATAATTTAACATTCTAGTAAGCAATCCAGCAGCCTGCATTCATATACTGATAATCAGATAAATATAAATAGTTTATCCAACATCCTACATTATACACTGATCATTCTGCAAGCATAGATGTGACACCCCCAAAATAGGTATACATCACATATTCTGAGTCGCCAAATACATGGTACAAAATTCAAATACAACTTAATAATATAACTATCGTGTAAAAAACGACAAAACAATTGCTGAGAGTTTTAATACAAATATTGTCATGTAGACAATATCCACTCAATGGAGTCCTCATTACATTTATTTTCACACTATTTAACAGAATAATGAGAACTACTAATATTATCATCGGGCCGATCACTCCGTTCCCAGAGCTAGTCCTAAAAGCTACGTTCTCATTTCCTGAAGAGAACAGTGAAAGAAAGGGTGAGCTCAACTAGCCCAGTAAGAAATATTATGACTAAAATAATGCAGAATAAATTATCATTAGCCTTCAACAATGTTAAACTGATAAAATATAACAAACATCAAGTTTAACTGCAACTGAACAAGCAATCCATTAAAAGAATCAAGTAGAGAATAAAATCTACTATCTTTTATGATTTAAAAGATTTTTCATCACTTTTATCGCTGAAACTCAGCTTAATAAATAATCCACATCATCAAATCATCCCTACACTACAGGCCAATGATATTCTTTAGTATCACGACCACGAATTATCCATGTACTACGGGCTAAAGATAATCATGTTTTCATCAACGGTCCTGATCATGCCATAAAATAATTCATCTTTGCACCCTTGGCCGAAGAGAATCCATAGCCATAATCATACCAAAAATTGTCCATCAATGCACTACGGGCCAATGAGGACTTTTTCCACATCATTTGTAACATTACGGTCATGATTATACCGAATAATCCCTGGTCATAATCATACCAAGTCCATCTATACACTACAAGCCACAGATGACTTTCAACATAATATAAACATGAGGATGATGACAATGACATAAAAATTCAATAAAACAAGTTCAAGAATTAATTTATCCAGGAACCAATAACGTCTAAATTGTCAACATGATACTTCTTTGTAGAGTAAAATTCAAGAATGCTCAGAAGAATATTTCCATAAAAAGATACTGGATGAAGCGCAAATATCAAGGATATTCCACTAATTTCATGGAGTATAGAAGTCAAAACTTTAACCATTTGAGTATAATAAAGAATGGAATAACAAAAGAAATCACCGGGCATGCGATAGGCCATACGATGACGAGTTATTCCAGCGAGAATAATAAATAACGAAACCGGTCATGCGTAGAAGCGCACAGATAGGATATTCCAATAGAATATTAATAAATAATTGAACCAGGTCATGCGTAAACGCACAAACAGGATATTCCACCAAAATAATAAACAACGGAACCAGGTCATGCGTAAACGCACAGACAGGATGTTCCAACAAAATAATAAAAATGGAATAATGAAGAATTTCACCATGTATGCGGTGCCGCGCATGAGCGAGTTATTCAAGATAATGATAAAGAATGGAATAAATGAAGAATTTCACCATGTATGCGGTACTTAGATAGACATGTTATTCAACATAATGATAAAGAATGGAATAACAGAAGAATTTTACCAAGTATAGGGTAGCTTGGCGTTATCTGATTTATTCCAATGAGAATAATAAAGAATGGAATAACAAAAGTTCTCTTCATGAATAAGAAAGAAATAATACCCCTTACCTTTGAAAGAAGAGTACTGGATATAGGAGTAGTGAAGTAGCAGAATAGTTTTCTTCTTTCTCTCTATAGTTTCTATCTTTAGAGTTTCAGTGAATTCATAAGAAATAATGAAGGAATGAGCTTCTATTTATAGAAGAATGAACTGAATAGTAACTAACTCATGAACGGTCCAGATTGATTTACTTTTAAACGAACGGTCCAGATTTAAAACAAAATCTTTTAAATAAAATATAATATATTCTATTTATAATCTAATAAAACGAATAACTTTATAAAAGTATTCTGTTTTATATAAAAAGATTTTACTATGCAAAACACTATGCAGGCACTATGCAACACTATGCATAATAAAATATAATATATTCTAATTATTGTCTAATAAAACAAATAACTTTATAAAAGTATTCTGTTTTATATAAAATGATTTTACTATGCAGAACACTATGCATAATAGAATATTATATATTCTATTTATAGTCTAATAAAACGAATAACTTTATAAAAATATTCTGTTTTATATAAAAAGCTTTTCTGTTTTATCACATTAATAATAATAGTAAAACAAAACTCATCATCATTATTATTATTTACACTATTAATCGACCAGGTCGTTCCCAGGAAAGAGGGGGCTTTCCAATAAGGATTTCTCCCTATTGGCGCGCAATTAGGTGACCAAACGTCTCCTTGGCAGAACTTCTAGACATCGTTAATATTACAAAGAATAATATTAATAACTATCATCTCAATATAAAAATATCGACAATAATTGAATACAACTGAGTGACTTCTCACGTAAGCACCAATAATCAATACCATGTGCTACTATGCAACCACGCGTATTACTGTACTTTTAACACCAGGTGTTTCAACAGTTAACGGTAAAACTTCTGTCGTTATTTTCATAAAATATTTTTGTCATTTTCTCAATCCAACAATAATTCTATTGTGGGGTCCACCAATGATTGTGTCGTTGTACGAATATTCCCCGTTAAAACGAATATTCCCCGACCAATCGAATATTATACAACAACTTGCGTACTTTGCAAAATTTATAAATATTACCCACAACTATAACATTATATAAATTTCATGCCATAATATTCAAAAATGATATTTATAGAAAAATCATCTTTATTAAAAAAAGTTGGGGTCTTACAATAGATTTCTAATCCAGCATCCTATATTGATAATTTGGTAAACCTAGATATCAAATCCATCATCCTGCATTCAATAAAAGAAAGTAGTTTTTAAGTTGCAAAAGTTCGACATCGTTTGTTCCTACACTTATTCAACCCCCCTTCTAAGTGTGCCTACTTGAATTTCATTTTTTTTATCAGAGCTTGGCTCTACTTATCTTGGTCTTAAAGGTGACTTGTAGGGAAAGATTCTAACATGACACAATTCGGGAACAATCACTAAGAAGGTCAATTAACAAATCGACTTCCACTGCTCTATGGAATCGAGAATTATAACTTCTGGAAATTCTGAATGAGGATCTACGTTAAACTGGATCCATGGGAATGGTGGGTGGTAGAGAATGGACTGGTCATTCCAAGGAAAAATGATGGTACTCCAAAGACTCTACTAGAGATGGATTTAACCGAAACCTATATGGTTTCTTATGATTCAAAGGCTATCAATACACTTCTCAGCGGCATGGTACAATCCAAAATAGATAAAGTCTCATCATGCAACACAACAAAAGAGATATAGGATCTCTAGTAGTGAGCCATAAAGGTACATCCAAAGTATGAGAAGTCAAGCTAAGCATGCTCATGTATGACTATGAAATGTTTAAACATGAGAAAGACAAAACAATCAAAATGGCTTAAGCACGATTCGTAGCCCTTATAAATTCCTTAAAGATACTTGACAAATCAATCCCACAAAGTGAGATCAATCGTAAGTTACTTCGGGCTATGCCCAAGAGGTTTGTATCTCAAATCACTACTCTTCAAGATTCTGCTAGTATTTCATCCATGGATACTCTAAGTCTCTCGTGAATTAGAAGAATATGAACACAAATTAAAATGATATGATGACGAGGAAGAAATCCCTCGAAAGGAAGTGCTAGCTCTTAATGTAGGAAATGAAGAGGAACTTGAAGATAATTCAGATGTTGAAATAGATATAATCTCAAGGAGACTCAAAGGATTACTTCAAAGAAAGAATAAAAGGAAGAATGCTCTCAATTCAAACAAACTCAAGGGCAAGCAAGCCAAAAAAACATATTTTGAATGTGGATGACCAGGTCACTTCAAGAAGGATTGCTTGTAATATCCGAGAATTTTGGAATATTATTAATAAATAATTAATGAAAGTCAAATATTTCTTTATATATATAATTAAATATTGTTGTAGCATTTGAAACTCTATTCAATTACGTTAAGTATGACAACAAATTCATGTGAAACTGGTATAATGGTAGAAGTAGAAGCGTCATGAAGCTAAACCGGTTTAGCACCGCTGTCGGAGTCGGTAGAATGCGCCCATTCTGTGTAGTACAAACTAAGCGTAGGCTATTGCTAGTGGCCAGAGTTTGGAAAAATTGGTTTTTATTGTAGGAATTGTATGGAACATTATTGTAATGTGTGACATTATTAAAATCATAGGATAAGAGTAAATTTAATGATATGAGGTACCAAGTAGCATAATAAAATCATGTGTGACATTTTGATACAAAAATGATAAATTAACTATGTATCTTAGAAATTCGGAAAGGAATTGAATGTTAGAAAAATAGACATTTAACATTGAATATTGATGTGTAAGTACTAATAATATTTATGGAGAACACCCGGTTAATAATACCTGACTATCTTATTTTATATGCATTAAATATTATTTTATGAGAACCCAATGTACATGGACTATATGATATGGGTACATATATAATCCCTAACTTTCCATTTTGTAATAATATTAGTACATTGAAATCACATTAGGGAACCAAAAAGGGAATTAAATTAACTACAATTGACCTAAATGCTGAGGATTAAGAGAGTTATACCAATTCAGTTGGCCCAAACAGTGTTATATCTCCTTTACGTGAACTACCGAGCTTTGATTAGTAGCTATAAGCTAGGTGATGATGGCTACTATAATGGCTGAGGAATGGTGGTTGAGCAACTCCTCAATGACCATTTTCTTCTTTTTCTACCCCATGGATTCCAACCTTAGTGTAAAACCATTAACTAATCAATCATTCTTCTATAAAAAGGCAGCTTCATTTTCATTTTTCCCGTTACTGTGAATTGCCTGTTGAATTTCAAGTTTGATAGTGTGAGTTGCTTGTGATTAAGAAGGAGTATAGATAGTGTAGAGGGAAGGAATTAAGCTTACTAAGCTTCATAGAAGGTAAACTCTTATTTTAGGTTCTTAATTTCCAAACTTGGCAAATTATAGAAATTCTACTCAATTCTTGTAAACTTGAATTGGAAATTGCTACTAAAGTGTTTATAAAGTTTATATGTATGTATGGAACCTCAGAGAATAGGTTTAAGCATGTTTAGAATAAAGAAATCAAAGTTTTGTTTGATACTCTGTAGAACAGAGCTCTTTCCTTATTACATCCTGGGAAGGCGTAGCTACGCCTTGATTTGTACTAAGGTCTTGAGACTATTGTGCGATTCCCAAAACCGATTCGCTTCACATTGTGTTGTGATGTTTCTAGCATACAAGTTTGGTTTAGATATACATGAAAAGAAGTATTATATGTAGTATAAAAGCTCTCTTATGAGATGTGAATTATCCAAACATGACCTAGTAGGAATTTTATAACAAATTAAAGTTAAGTGTTTCGAAAATAAACTTTGATGGAACTTATATTCTACAAATTCTGAGCATGATAATATACATATATCACTGATTTATGAGCATAAGTAAGCATAAGTTGTGATGTGTGGTCCCTTTGTTCATGTCCAAATTGTTTGGGCTTTAAGCTAAATGATTTTACAAGGGAAACTTGATATATTTGAAACTAATATCCATAAATACCACATGGGATATGTTTTGACTCCGTGATCATGTAAACGTGACTTAACTACATATGAAAAGAGATTTAAAAGGTGTTTTGTATGTAAAATTATATTGTTTAAGTCCAAAATGATTTCAAAAGCAAACTCAGATATTTTTCAAACTCAATTGCTCTTGTATGAGTAGTTAAGTTTTGAAGATTTAAGATGGCATGTTTATGTTCATTGTGTCTCTAAACATTATTCATATGTGTTAGACATAATAAAAGTAAACTAAGCGTAAGTTTAATCATTTTTTATAGTGATAAATAATGCTAGCAATGCGTAAATGATGTGACCACGTGTAAGCATGCGTATTACAGATTATGTGATCTCTATGTGTAGATATAAGGTTGACATGATAGGCCTTGTGATTTCATGACCCCATTTGGCCCTACTTCCTTAGAAATCCCTAATACCGTGATGTGTAAAGGTGAACTTAGAATGGTCGTACTTGTATGTAATGTCCTCTAGCAAGTATGCATATTAATTGTTAATATCTTAGTATGCTAACAATTGGACTGACACTAGAAGTGCAAAAGTTCAACTCTGGTTTTGGCGGGGGACGGTAGCAATTCATGCTAGATCTCGAGCCTAACGAGGTGCTTATTCTTGCCACGCCGCAATGAAGTCTGCCTAATCTGTTTGTGATCTGAGATTTGATTCAGGCTTGTATTGTGATCCTAATCTATAATATATGTCCAATATAGTATTCAAAGTGTCAATAAGCATGTTAACGATAGAATCATATATTTGATAAGTGTTTATAAACTTTCAAACGTTAAGTCAAAAGATAATTACGAACTATGTTATTTGATTTCATAGTGTCGTACAAACTGATTTTTGTGTTATATGTATGTAAGGTACGTGATGACGTATGTATGGGATTATAAGACTAAGTTTGACTCTTATGTATGCATTTAAACTTACATATCAAGTATGAGTATTGAATATCCATAACTAATGAATATCCTATACGTATAACTATGTTATTATAGGATTCAAAAAGTGTTGATAAACTATACTTTGGTAAACTATGCATAAGGCAAGTTTTCTAACTTACACGACTTTGAATATTGTGCAAGTATCTAAACCTTATCTGTTTGATGTAAGTTCCTAACCCTATTATTTATGGAGTATTACTTAAGCATGTGCTATTATTTGTTGTACAAGTAAACCATTGAAAGCATGATTCATGTTTTATGACTTAATGCTTCGTAGCTTAACATAAAGTTGTTTACATTCTTCGAACTTTGATTTCAGGCGTTGAACATATAATTGTTCTTATATACCTTGAAAAAGAGGTCCATGCCATTTAAATCGGCTAGACCTAAATCATATATTTGAAAGGTATCCAAAGCAATCGAATTGGTGTGGACTCTTATAATTGACTGAGATGAACAACCCTCCTTGAAGGGAAAACTATAGAATTATTGGGAGACCGATGTGCGCACATGATTATGATAAAATGTTATGCATAACTTATGGTACTTTAGGCTGTTCACCTGCCGTACTTGTATTTGTTGGATTATCAGCATATTACTATTAATTCTAGTACAAGTTCATAGTCCTTAGTGACTACTCAGTATTCATTATTTTGAAATCCAAAATTAATTAAGCATTGAATTATATTGATATCTTTTTGTCCTTAGCGACTATTGTTGAGAACCATCGATACTTCTTGTTATCCTTGAACTATCGTTTATTGTATTACTCTTGAGAATTTAAAACTATATTGAACACCTTATTGCTATGTTACTTCCTAAGAAAACTTGTTGCTCATTCTTGCGTTCCCTAAAAATATTTTTGTTAAATGCGAGTAAAAGCGGACCCTGGTATTTAGTAAGGCAAAGGCAAAAAGCTACAGAGTAGCTTCATATTTATTTGGAAATATTATGATAATATAAAGATATAAATTGTGTTATGTATTAGTTATGTCCAAGCTATATTTAAGTGTGTTTAAGGCATGTAAGAGATGTTTAAGTTATAAAACCTTGGGACGTGAATGATTATATTAAATAAATGTAATCTATTATGTTATTTTTGTTACGTGAGATGTTATTTAGTCACTAGATATGTAGCACATGGCAAACTGAATTCGAGACTCTAGTGGTCTGAATTTGGGGGCATCACAGGTTGGTATCAAACGTGGTTATAAACCTTAGGAGTGAGAGTCCTTAGATTATAACTTAGGAGAACTTAGAAGATAGGAAGGGATTGAGACTCATGTAGAGTTTTCCTAGAAAGAGACTTAGTGTGTTATGGAATATATTATAATTCTATATAATGAACTTATGTTTATTTAACATTCTAATGGAGTTGTTGTTTGTTTGTCTTATGTTTGTGGTTATAGGATGACGGACTTGGGAGGACCCAGTATAGTGTTAGAGGAGGAGCCACATGAAATACATGTGGTGTATGAGGCACCATTGATAGTTGAGCCCATTTTGACAGTGGCTCATATCAATGATGATGATGAGGAGGAGGAAATGGAGCCAGATCCCGTATAGTCAGATCCCGAGGAAGATCCCACGGAGGATGAGCCGTGGAAGATTTTGACGAGGCTACATTCGAGGATCGGATGTTGGGAGAGTATGAGGAGTGGATCCTAGAGTTAGACTGTAGAGTCCAGGAACTAGAGGCTAAGGCTCAAGAGAGGGAGTCTGAGTTCCAGAAGCTGAGGGACGAGGAACACCAGAGGAAGTTAGCAATGCAAGAGTTGGAGGTAGAGATTGCCCACTGCAGGGAGGCAAGGATCCAGATGGGGACTCTATTTCACAGGTCAGTGTCTCGAAATGTAGAGTTGCCAGGAAAGATGGAAGAGATGGAGCAGAGAGAATTGAGCGAGAAGATGGAAAATGAGGCACTTCATACTTAGTTAGAGTTGGAGGTAATGTATATGATCCACTTTTAGGAGAAGTGGGAAGCAGATAATAAGAGGGCAGATGACTTAAAGGATGAAGTCAGGTGTAAGAAGTGGAAGGTGAACAAAATGATTTATGTGTTTAGTTTGACTATTGAGAGAGTGATTGATGGTGTATATCACTATCCGGCGGAGTAGGGACAGAACCGACACACTTTGCGCAGAGAGTTGATGGCGTACATAGCATAGATCGAGTGTACGAGCGCTATGAGCGCAGGATGTTGGGATGAGACCCAATGGTAGTTGTAGTAGTTCTTTTATGTGATGTATATATCATGATATAATCCCAATCTTTTGTGTAAGATATGGGATAGTTATGTAAACCCCGAGTAGGCTTATATTAGAGGCGTAGTATGTTAGTATTTTTCCCCATCTTTTGTGATATTAGGGGATATGTGTTGACATTTATAGAAGTATGCTAGGAATTATCATGTTGATGTAATGATTTGGCATATGAATATAAATGATCTTATTTTAGAAACGTGTTATAAAATCTTATTCCTTTTTCATTTGAAAAATGTTTAAGTAATATAATTAGATAATAAAAATGAAAATTTTGTAATGCAGAAAATGCCGCCCAGATGTAGACCAGCGACACCGGAAGAGTCAGTCAATAACGAGAGAGAACAAGTAAACCCTATCCAAAGGCTAGTAGATTTGCTAGGAGAGTCCTTGCGGGGAAGAAACAACAAGTCTGTAAGACCCCAACTTTTTATAAATGAAATTAAATTTCCTCTATTTATTATTTGAAATAGTAATGGTTGATTTGATTAATGTGGTTAGTTATGGGTAAAATGCGTAAATATCTTAAATAAGCAAGTGGTTATAAAATATTCATTGTTGTTGGGGAATATTCATTTGGTCGTGGAATATTCTTACTGTCGGGGAATATTCGTACGACGGCGCAACCTTTTGTGGGCCCCATAACGGAAAGCGATTGGATGAAGAAAATGACAAGTATGAGTTTTTTTTTTTATAAATAACGGCATAGTTGTTATCGTTAACACTGTTGGAAAACCCAGTGGTTAAAACATAGTAATACGCGGTGTTGCACAGTAGCACACAATATTGCACCAATTATTTATTCTTACATAAGAAGGCACTACTCAATAATTGTTACAGTAATTACTGTTCAATATTTTATTTTATTGATTCAATAATTGTTTCGTTGATATTTTATATTACTGTTGTTTCAATAATTGTCACTACACAGTATTTCCCATTATCATATCAATAATTCATATTATTTGAATATTATTATTAGATAGCATTATTGGAAATGTCTATGGAAGTTCTGTCTAGGAAAGGGGGTTGGTCACCTAATTGCGCGCCAGTAAGGAGAAATCCTTATCGGAAAGCCACCTATTTCTTGGAAACGACATGGTTGTCATTATTGTGATTCTGTAATATTATTTGTGAATAATTAATTATTGATTTATATGATAAGAAAAATATTTATATATGTAGATATAAATGGAGGAAGGTTTAGAAAAGTGACAATTGTTGAAAATTAAAATTTTATCTATATTATATTACATTATAAGTGTATAATGTGATAATATAATAATATAATAATGGTGATATTTTTACAATGAATGTGTGATATATGAGTAATTGAGGAGGAAGAATATTTTTCTTACAATAAATACTAAAAACATGTTAAACATGTTGGTGGACCCCATCTTTGACTGAAATTTGATTATAGCCTTCAAAATCGTCTGTATGTGGATTTTGGTCAATTTTTGTTTAGAATTTGGAGAAACTTAAAGCTACAAAGTTGTAGAAAATTGAATTTCCTATGGAATAGACATAAGATTCAAAATTTTTTGATAAAAGAGCTATTTATTATGAATTATTGAAGTTTCAGAATAATTGATTTTTGAAGTTATAAATGTTTTTATTAAGAAAAACTTTTTTTTTATTTTTTGTGGGGTGGGTTCCACTTGTGGCTGATGTTTTGGTCTGGTGGTGTGCGCAGGAAATTAAAAATAAAATATTAATATTTTATTAAATTTTTTGCTTCGGTGTTCTAAGCATTTTTCCTATAAATAGGATGCTTAAGTTAAAATTGAAAATCACACCAGAATATGAAGTTTTCTCTCTCTATATTATCTAGCCTATTTTTGTGAGTATTTTGATACTTTGAGTGTTGCTATACGGTGTAAATTTCCTTCAGCATTATATATGATATTCCAGCCAGAAGTACTATTCTTTTGAGGTAAGGGATGCTATTTTCTTCGTAAATGATATTATTTCTTTTAATATCATTATGCCGAAATATTAGTACAATTTTTCTTGTGAAATTTCTACCTTTTTATGTCAGGGTTACTATTCATGTATACGACACTATTCACGTATACGACATATTCATGAATACGACACTATTCACAAAAAATTAATTTTTTGTTCTTTGTCCAAAATGTGTATTGTGGCTACTATCTTTGATTGTATCCATGTTTTGATCTTCATTCTTCAATTTTACTCCACTATGATTTATTATGAAGTATTTTTGAACTTGGATTGTTTAAAGTACGAATTCCTAATCTTTGTCCTTTTATTTCACTGGATTCGTTTCTTTAACAATATTTTTCATCATCCTCAGTCCTAAATGATGATATTACTAAATATCTTTAGCCTGTACTGCAAAGATTAATATTTCCTGATGAATATCTTTGGCCTATTGTGCAAAGATGAACAGGTGTTGAGATGAACATGACCAACTGACGAATATCTTTATTCTGTAGTGCAAAGATGAATATTTGATTCAAGATGTGTATTGATTGATGCTACAGGGATAAAATAATGATGATGAACTTTTAAATCATAGAAGATAGTAGATTTTATTCTCTACTTAACTCTTTTAATGAATTGTTATTTCCGCTGCGAATATTGATCTAAAACTTGTTGTCTATTATATTCTATCATGTTTTTCCCTGCTGAGGACTAACGATAATTTGTTCTATATTATCTTAGTCATAATATTCTTTACTGGGCTAGTTGAGCTCACCCTTTTCCTTTTTGTTCCATTTTTCTTCTGAGGAAGCGAGAATATAGCGGGAAGTAGTCGGGGTGTGGAATGATGGTTTTAGATAGTTGTTTAGCAGACCTCACTATTTTGTAAAATAGTGTATCAATAATTGTAATGAGGACTTATTTGAGTGTGGATATTGTCTAGAAGACAATATTTGTATTTAAACTCACAGTTTATGTGTTGTCGTATTTTGCACGACAATTGTATTATTAAAGTTATAATTTTTTCTGTACCATGTATTTGGCGACTCAGAATGGGTGATGTAAACCTATTTTGGGGGCGTTACAGTTCATATCAGAGCTTAGAGATATGGTCTCTGGTGGAGATCGGGGAATAGAACTAGGAGGGGAGAGACGAGTAAATCCTTCGCTAGTGTGTCCTACCTAAGCTTATTTGTTGGTTGGTCAGAATATAGGGATATTATGTGATATGTTAATTTCTTTAATTAACCCTTGTTTTGTGACAACATTTGAGAATGGAAGCTGAAAATGTTAACAATGGAGTGAATAAGACCGTTGAAACACCTCTAATCACCAACCAGGATAATGTGATGTCAGGCGAAGAAGAAATTAGAGATATCCATGTGGTGAGGGAAGAATTAATAGTTGCACCCGAGCTAGTCGCAGAGGTAGCAGCTAAGAGTGAGGAAGAAGAGGAACCTGAGGAGAATTTATTAGAAGAAATTTTTGATCGAAATGTAGAACTGCAAGATCGTATTCGTGAGTTAGAAGAGCAGGTTGAAGAACGATAGGCGGTCGCGGAGCAAAGGGATGCAACAATTCAAAATTGTGTTACCCGATGTGTGATGCTTGAACAAAAGCACTCTTTGGCAGAGTATAAGATATTAGAGCTTGAATCTGAGAATGCTATGATCAAAGTTTTGATGAAAGAAGAAACAACTAAATAAATGAGAATGGAGGATGCATGGGTAAAAGCCACATGACGCGTTGATATTGTAGAAAAAGACGCCCGATCCAATAAGGCCAAAATATATGAAATGGATTTTTCCTTTTGGACAGCAATTGGGAGAATCCAACATCGAGTTCGAAATTACCCTGTAAAGAGCGGTCAACCCCAATTTGATATGGATCAGATAGTAATGATTTAAATCATGGATCAGGAATGCGAAGAAGCAATTAAGGGTGGAATGTACTCTATAGCAAAGTTAAGCCCAGTTGGGACGATGACACCAAAGGCTATCCCAGACAAGTTAAAGTCAGTGTTTCAAGGGAGAGCATTTGTCAAGACTTCCAAAAATATGGGGATCCCGAACGAAGTTATCACAAGTTAGTTAATCATAAATTCTTACAAAATCTATACCTTATTAGATACCGGTTCTACCCATTCTCTTATCTCTCCTGCTTGTGGTCAACGTTTGAATTTAACTCATGTGAAATTAAACTTTGACTTATCTGTTGAAACTCCATTAGGAGAAAATTTTGTTACATCCACTGTTTATAAATTTTGCTTGATTCAGGTTGGCACCATCACATTACCTATTGATCTTATTCCTTTGAAAATACATGCATTTGATGTGATTTTAGGGATTGATTGGTTAACCACTCATCATTCTAAAATTGATTATTTTTGTAAGGTTTTTAGTTTTTATATACCTAACCAACATGTTGTACGAATTCAAGCAACCAAACCATTAAAGTCAATCACTGTCATATCAAGCCATAAAGCCATTCATTTATTGAAAAACAGATGTCAAGCTTTCTTAGCCCATTTCATGGATTTAAACAAAAATACGTCATATTTGAATGATATTTCTGTTGTTAGTGAATTTCCTGACGTATTTCCTAAAGAACTTCCTGGCCTACCCCCAGAGCGTGATATTGAATTTTGTATCGACTTTGAACCCGGTACAAAACCCATTTCTAAAACTCCATATCAAATGGCTCCTATTGAACTTCAGTAGTTAAAAACCTAACTACAGGAGTTGGTACCCTAGCCTCTATCTGGTGACTTCCTTTGTGGAATGCACCGAAGCCAAACTCTTTGTAGGGGACCCCATATTCGTGCGGTGGTAAACTGATAGGTGCCATTGTGACGTGTTATCCAAGGTTTGGATATGAGTCATAGTTGAGAGCAACCTATGTCAGTAATCTAAGTACGTAACTTTCTAGGTTTAGCTGATTATTATCGGAGATTCGTGGAAGGATTTTCTCGAATCGCTACTCCGTTAAATCAGCTAACTCAGAAAGATAAAAAATTTGTATGGAGCGAGGAATGCGGGAAGAGTTTTCAAGAGCTTAAGAGGAGACTCATTTCGGCACCTGTTATGACAATACCATCTGGTTTAGATGGATTTGTTATCTACAACAATGCTTCAGGCAAATGGTTAGGATGTGGTCTCATGCAACATGGGAAGGTCATAGCCTATGCCTCGAGACAACTCAAAGAATGTGAGAGGAATTATCCTACTCATGATCTAGAGTTGGCAACAGTCATTTTCGCATTAAAAATCTAGAGGCACTATCTATATGGGGAGAAAGTGGAGATATATTCGGATCATAAAAGCCTCAAAAAAATTTCACCCAAAAAGAACTCAACATGCGGCAACGACGTTGGCTCGAGCTGTTGAAAGATTATGATCATACAATTCAATACCATTCTGGAAAAGTGAACGTGGTAGCTGACGCGTTTAGTAGAAGATCATATGCGGGAACGAGTGCGATGTTGTCAAAACAAAGGCCCATTTTGTGTGATTTACAAAAGATGAAGATAGAGTTCAAGACTCTAAGGACCCATGTGATGATGTCAAGTATACGCGTAGAACCAACTTTAATCGAAAAGGTTTAAGTTGCTCAAGCCAAAGACCCGAAGCTAATGCGTATGAAGAAGAAAGTGCAAGAAGGTGCTATTCCAGAAGCAAGAATTGATGAAGAAGGAATACTTCGAGTCCACTCCAGACTTTGTGTTCCTAACGACTCTGATTTGAAGTATAAAATCATGATGAAGGCACACAACACACCATTTGCCATTCACCCTGGAAGTACCAAAATGTATCGTGATCTTTGACATACATTTTGGTGGAGCAATATGAAGAGAGAGATCGCGGAGTTTATCTCGAGGTGTTTAACTTGTCAACGTGTAAAGGCAGAGAGCATCAAGTGCCAAAGGGTCCATTGCAACCACTTAAGATTCTGAAATGGGAGTGGGAACACATTACCATGGATTTTGTTATGGGTCTTCCCAAGGTTTCTCAAGGCATAGATGCGATTTGGGTTATTGTTGATAGATTAACTAAGTTTGCTCATTTCTTGCCGATACGGGAGACTTATTCCCTTGAACGTCTTACTCGTATAAACGTAAATGAGATTGTGAGACTTCATGACATGTCAGTATCTATAGTTTTGGATCGTGACCCAAGATTCACTTCACGATTTTGGGTTAGCTTGCAGAAAGCTATGTGCACGGATTTACGATTTAGTTCGGCATATCATCCTCAGATGGATGGACAATCAGAGAAGACTATTCAAACTCTTAAAGATCTATTAAGACTCTGTGTCCTAGACTTCAAAGGGAGTTGGGATAAGTACTTACCATTGGTGGAATTCTCCTACAATAATAGTTATCAGGCAAGTATAGGTGTGGCTCCATTTGAATCATTGTATGGACGAAAGTGTCTCTCTCTAGTATGTTGGGATGAGGTGGGTGAAGCAACATTGTTGGGACCAAATTTGGTACGTATGACTACAGAAAAGATCCAAATGATTCGACAACGTATACAAACAACATAGGATCGACAAAAGAGTTATGCGGATCTTCTTCGAAAGGACGTGGAATTTAGTATTGGGGATCATGTATTGTTACGTGTTTCTCCATGGAAGGGAGTTACAAGATTCGGGAAGAGAGGAAAGCTTAATACACGATTTGTTGGTCCATTTGAAATTCTCGATTGAGTAGGAAATATGGCCTATAGACTCGCTTGACCGCCAAGTATGTCTCGTGTTTATAACATTTTTTGCAAATCCACGCTGCGTAAATATGTGAAAGACCCGAACCACATTATTGAGTTAGAACTAGATGAGATAGCCGAAGATTTAACGTACGAAGAGGTACCTGTCAAGATCTTGGATAGGAAGGAACATGTCTTACGCACAAAGGTTATACCACAAGTCAAAGTTTTGTGGAGGAACCATGCTATTGAGGAAATGACCTGGGAGTTGGAAACGGAAATGAAAGCGAGGTATCCTCACCTTTTCAAAACACCAGGTACGTACGTCAATTTCGAGGATAAAATTTCATAATGAGGGGAGGTTGTAAGATCCCAACTTTTTATATATGAAATTGAATTTCCTTTATTTATTATTTTGAAATAGTAAGGGTTGATTTGATTAATATGGTTAGTTATGGGTAAAATGCTCAAATATCTTAAATAAGCAAATGGTTATAAAATATTCATTGTTGTCGGGGAAAATTTATTTGGTCGTGGAATATTCTTACTGTCGGGGAATATTCGTATAACAGCGCAGCCTTTTGTGGGCCCCATAATGGAAAACGATTGGATGAAGAAAATGACAAGTATGAGTTTTTTTATAAATAACGGCGTAGTTGTTGTCGTTAATAATCGTTAGAATACTTCAGTGGTTAAAACACGATGTATACGCGGTGTTGCACAAGAAGAGCATGCAGATTGCACAAATTATTGATTCTTACCTAAGAAGGCACTACTCAATAATTGTTACAGTAATTACTGTTCAATATTTTATTTTATTTATTCAATAATTGCTACATTGATATTTTATATTATTGTTATTTTAATAATTGTCACTGCACAGTATTTCCCATTATCATTTCAATAATTCATATTATTTGAATAATATTATTAGATAGCATTATTGGCAATGTCTAAGAAAGTTCTGTCTAGGAAAGGGTTTGGTCACCTAATTGCGCGCTAGTAAGGAGAAATCCTTATCGGAAGCCCCCCCTTTCACAGGAGCGAATTGGTTGTCATTATTGTGATTCGTAATATTATTTGTGAATAATTAATTATTGATTTATATGATAAGGAAAATATTTATTTATATGGATATAAATGAAGGAATTTTTAGAAAAGTGAAAATTGTTGAAAATTAAAATTTTATCTATATTATTATATTACATTATAAGTGTATAATGTGATAATATAATAATATAATAATGGTGATATTTTTACAATGAATGTGTGATATATGAGTAATTGAGGAGGAAGAGTATTTTTGTTACAATAAATACTAAAAACATGTTAAACATGTTGGTGGACCCCATTTTTTTACTGAAATTTGATTATAGCCTTCAAAATCGTTTGTATGTGGATTTCAGTCAATTTTGTTTAGAATTTGGAAAAACTTAAAGCTACAGAGTTGTAGAGAATTGAATTTCCTATGGAATAGATATACGATTCAAATTTTTCTAGTAAAATTATGAATGATTGAAGTTCCAAAATAATTGATTTTGAAGTTATAAATGTTTTTATTAAGAAAAATGTTTTTTTTTTATTTTTTGTGGGGTGGGTCCAACTTGTGGCTGATGTTTTGGTCTGGTGGTGTGCGTAAGAAATTAATATTTTATTAAATTTTCTGCTTTGGTGTTCTAAGCATTTTTCTATAAATAGGGTGCTTAAGTTAAAATTAAAAATCACACCAGAATCTGAAGTTTTCTCTCTCTATATTATCGAGCGTATTTTTGTGAGTATTTTGATACTTTGAGTATTGCTATACGGTGCAAGTTTCCTTCAACGTTATATCTGATATTCCAGCCAGAAGTACTATTCTTTTGAGGTAAGGGATGTTATTTTCTTCGTAAATGATATTATTTCTTTCAATATCATTATGCCGAAATATTAGTATAATTTTTCTTGTGAAATTTCTACTTTTTTTGTGTCGGGGTTACTATTCACGTATACGATACTATTCACGTATACGACACTATTCATGAATACGACACTATTCACAAAAAAAATTAAATTTTCGTTCTTTGTCCAAGATGTCTATTATGGGTACTATCTTTAATTGTATCCATGTTTTGATCTTCATTTTTAAATTTTACTCCACTATGGTTTATTATGAAGTATTTTTGAACTTGGATTGTTTAAAGTACGAATCCCTAATCTTTGTCCTTTTATTTCAGTAGATTCGTTTCTTTAAAAATATATTTCATCATCCTCAATCCTAAATGATGATATTACTGAATATCTTTGGACTGTATTGCAAAGATGAATGATTTCCTGATGAATATCTTTGGCCCATAGTGCAAAGATGAACAGGTGTTGAGATGAACATGACCAACTAACGAATATCTTTGGCCTGTAGTGTAAAGATGAATATTTGATTCAAAATGTATATTAATTGATGCTACATGGATAAAAAATTGACGATGAACGTTTAAATCATATAAGATAGTAGATTTTATTCTCTACTTAACTCTTCTAATGAATTTTTATTTCCGCTGCGAATATTGATCTAAAACTTGTTATCTATTATATTCTATCAGATTTTTTCCTGTTGAGGACTAACGATAATTTGTTCTATATTATCTTAGTCATAATATTCTTTACTGGTCTAGTTGAGCTCACCCTTTTCCTTTTTGTTCCATTTTTCTTCTCAAGAAGCGAGAATATAGCGGGAAGTAGTCGAGGTGTGGAATGATGGTTCTAGACAGTTGTTTAGCAGTCCTCACTATTTTGTAAAATAGTGTATCAATAATTGTAACGAGGACCTATTTGAGTGTGGATATTGTCTAGAAGACAATAATTGTATTTAAACTCATAGTTTATGTGTTGTCGTATTTTACACGATAATTGTATTATTAAAGTTGTAGTTGTTTATGTAACATGTATTTGGCGACTCAGAATGGGTGATGTATACTTATTTTGGGGGCTTCACAAAGCCAGTACCATCTAATCCCCAAGCACTTCCAATTACTAACTTTAAAGACTAGGAGTGTAGGACCTCTAGAATTCATAGGTAATACCAATCCGATCATGGCGCTGACATTGATTAAGGAAATAGAAAAAGCCTTCACCATCGCTCGTGTGGGTGAAGACCAGAAGATGGTGTTTGCCACTTACATGATGAGAGGCGAGGCGAACTGCTGGTGGGAGGTGAATCAGCAAAGAACAGAAAAAAGGATAATAGCAAGGGAGAGATTCAAGACTCTTTTTTTTGAGAACTACTTCCCGAAAAAGCATGAAGAACCGAATGGAGGTGAAATTCTTACACCTTAAATAGGGAGATATGAAGGTGGCGCAATACGCGGTTAAGTTCAATGAGCTATCCTGGTATGCAGAACACCAAGTAGGAGATGAAGAGAGGAAAGCTAGAAATTTTAAGCAAGGAATGAAACCTTGGTTGTTCAACACGGTATCGGTTCTTCAAATTGATTCATTTGCGATGTTGCTGGAGAAGGCTATTACTACAGAGGGAGGTAGTGAAGCCTTAAGTTTGTATAACAAGGAAAAGAAGGGTATGAACATGGGAGGAGAAAGACATGGAGGAAGCAGAAGTGGGGGAAGTAATCTAAGAAAGAGGAAGTGGGAGAACAACAACAACAACAAAAACCACAACAATCAAGCGGGGATTTTTCATGGAGCTTTTAAGAAGAGGGAAGAGGGATGCCCGAAGTGTGGGAAGAATCACCAGGGCGAGTGCTGGAAAGGGCGCATTACTTACTACAACTGCAGCCAATAAGGGAATATTTCACCCAACTACTTGAAGCCCAAGAGGATCAAGGGTTGTTTCACTTGTGGCTCGGCGAACCACCTGATTAAGGACTGCCCAAAAAAAGGAGCTTTGGAGGAAGTGGCCAACAAGGGGTAGGATGATTGGCGGACCAACGTATTTTAACGGCCCAACCGCCATAACCTTTAACATGATCGTCCAGGACGCAGTAGCTACGAAGGACGTGGTGTTAGGTATTATCTCAATCAATGATATAAATGCATATATATTATTTGATTCGGGTGCCACCTGTTCTTTTGTATCTGAAGAATTATCTAGTCGACTTAATTTACCCCGAGAATGATTAGGAAATCCTTTGAACATAGAAGTTGTGAATAAGGAAGTAATCCCCGTAGAATACATTTACCGAAATTATCGCGCAAATATTAGAGATCACAAACTAAGCGTAGACTTAATTCCGATGAGATTGGGAGAGTTTGACGTAATATTGGGACTGGATTGGTTGTATAACCATGTTGCGATAATTGATTATCAAAATAAAAGTGTAAACCTTTAGACTCCAAATAAGTCTAAGGTAGTGTTTTATGGTATCTCATCGCTTAAGCAAGCGTGTTGTCTTACGATGATGCATGCCAAGAAATTGTTAAGGAAACGATGTGTAGGTTACTTAGTTTACATTGTAGATACTCAAAAAAAGGGAGTAGAAATTAAGGATATATCCGTAGTGAGAGAATTCCAAGATGTATTTCCAGACAATCTGCCTGGTCTTCCACCAAACAGAGAAATTGAATTCGTAATAGGCTTAGCACCGGAAATGGCACCAATTTTGAAAGCTTCATATTGTGTGACGCCAGTAGAAATGAAAGAATTAATGATTCAACTACAAGAGTTACTAGATAAAAGTTCCATATGACCAAGTGTGTCTCCTTGGGGAGCACCAGTGTTGTTTGTTAAAAAGAAGGATGGATTGATGAGGCTCTGTATCGATTATTGAGAATTGAATAGAGTAACAATCAAGAATAGTTATTCGTTACCAAGGATAGACAACATTTTTGATCAATTGAAAGGAGCGAAGTGATTCTCAAAGATAGATTTATGGACGGGTTATCACCAGTTGAAAGTACGGGAGGAGGACATACCAAAGACGATGTTTTGAACCCGTTATGGACACTACGCATTTTTGTAATGTCATTCTGATTGACTAATGCTCCGACAACATTCATGGACTCGATGAACTGGGTCTTCAAGCCATACTTGGATAAATTCATTTTAGTTTTGATCGACGATATTTAGATCTACTCAAAGACGGAAGAAGACCACGCCGAACATCTGAAGATGGTTTTGGATGCGCTAAGGAAGGAGAAGATGTATGTAAAATTTTCAAAGTGTGAATTTTGGATGGAGAAGGTTCAATTCTTAGGACACGTGGTAGATAAGGATGGAATTTCAGTAGACCCTACAAAGGTAGAAGCAGTAAGTAATTGGGAGCAGCCGAAGACACCAACAGAGATAAGAAGTTTCTTAGGGTTAGCTATGTACTATCAAAGATTTATTCAGGATTTTTCTAAGATAGCAAACCCATTGACCAATCTAACGAGGAAGACAGTGAAGTTCGTATGGACGGACAAATGCAAAGAAAGTTTTTAGGAGTTGAAGAAGAGACTCAGCGAAGCGCCTGTATTATCATTACAAGACGATGCGTGAGATTTCATAGTATATAGTGATACATTGCACAAGGGACTTGGCTGTGTGCTCATGCAATATAGAAAAGTCATTGCCTATGCATCGCGATAACTGAAGGATTACAAAATACGATACCTTACTCACGACCTAGAGTTAGCGGCCGTAGTTTTTGCTTTAAAGATTTGGAGACATTATTTGTACAGAGAGAAATGTGAGATATACACGGACCACAAGAGTCTGAAATATATCTTCACACAGAAGAAGTTGAACATTCGTCATAGAAGGTGGTTAGAACTAATCAAGGATTATGACTGCGATATTCTTTATCACTCGGGAAATGTAAACATAGTAGCCGACGCACTAAGAAGAAAAGGAAGGGAGAAGTTGTTACAGCTTACAACCCAGGAGTAGTTAATAAGGTAAATAGAGAAATTGAAAGTAGAGGTAAAGGTACCGGGAAGGTCTAAAGAAAAATTATTTGTAGTGGAAGCTCGTCTAACATTGTTGGACAGGGTAAAGGAATAACAATAGAAAGATAAAAAGTTCGAGAAAATCAGGAAGAAGATCGCAGAAAATGAAGAAGAGAGATTAAAAATGGATAAAGATGATATTTTGAAATTCGAATGGAGAGTGTGGGTGCCAGCGGTAACCGAGTTGAGGGAAGAAATTTTGTATGAGGCACACAATACGACGTATTCCATTCATCCGGGAGGCACAAAGATGTACCGAGATTTGAGGCAACATTTTGGTGGCCCCATCTAATATGAGAAGTCGCAGAGTGTGTCAGTAGATGTCTTATTTTCCAACGGGTCAAAACAGAGCACTAGAGGCTGAGTGGTCTACATTAACCATTGGAAATACCAGAGTGAAAATGGGAGCACATTACGATGGACTGCATGGTGGGACTTCCAGTCATGCATAAAGGTTTTGATGCCATTTGGGTTATCTTAGATCGACTAACCAAGACGACTCATTGTCTACCGATCAAGATTGGATATAATTTAAATCAGTTAGCAAGCATGTATATAAAGGAGATTATTTCATGACATGGAATGTCGGGGTCAATTGTCTTTGATCTAGATCCGCGCTTCACGTCTAAATTCTGGAAAGCTTGAAAGAGAAAATGGGAACACAGTTGAGGTTGAGTACTGCTTATCATCCACAGACAGACGAAAAAAGTGAGCAAATGATACAAACACTGAAAGATATGCTTAGAACTTGCGTGATGGACTTCAAGGGAAATTGGGACGATCACCTACCCCTAGTGGAATTTACATATAACAATAGTTACCTTGCAAGTATCAGCATGCCACCCTACGAAGCTCTTTAATGGAGAAAATATCAAACGTCGTTTTGTTGGGACGAAGTTGGAGAACGACCAATGTTGGGACCAGAGTTAGTGCAATAAACCGCAGACGTAGTGACAGTGATAAGAGCTAGACTGGTAGTAGCTCAAGATTGCCAAAAAAAGTACACATATTTACAACGACAGGACCGGGACTTTAAAATCAGAAGTTCATTTTCTTGAAAGTATCTCCCTAGAAGGGAAAAATACGATCGAAAGAAGGGAAAATTGAGTTCGAGGTTCATAGGGCCATTCGAGACATTGAAGTGAGTGGGCGAAGTGGCATACAAAGTTGCATTATCACCTGAGTTGGAGCACATTCACTATGTGTTTCACATTTCTGTGTTACATCCGTACAAGCCTAACTACAAACACATGATTTCCTACGAACCCATTCAAGTGGAGAAGTATAACGCCCAAGAAAATTGGATTTTTATGTGAATTAATTTTTTATTTAATTATTTGAATTAAATGAATTTAATTGATTATTTATGAGATTAAGCTATTTGAAGGTCGTTCTATAACTTAGAATGTGCGGATGTGGTTAGGATTCTGGCTATGTGCTAGGATTAATTGTTTTGAATTTCTAAGACACAAATAAAAGTTTTTCAAGAAATTTCCGTAAAAATACTATTCATCCATTTCTGCTCGGGAATTAAGAATGAATTTCTTAGAAATGCATAATGATAGAATTCTAAGACGAGATGGAATATCCAATAATATTTCAGTTATGGCAAACGAAGTTTTCACCTGCAGACTTAAAACCTAAGGGTTATGGAAAATGAGTTTTGAGAATGAAATGACTACGTATAATGAGAAGGGTTATTATACGTGAGAAATATAAGTATGATACTAGTTATTATACGAGTATAGTATGAAGATTATTACGACGTATAATACAAATATTGTATGAATATTATACGAAGAGAATACGAGAGTTATACGAGTGGAATACGATTAGTTATTAATTGACTCTTAGTATTTGGACTTTGTAAATTCCAATTGGACTTGGATTATGTTAAGCCCAAGGTTATGTAAATCAAGTCCAAAATAGGCCCAATATGATTTAACCCTAAGCCCGATCCAAGAAACCGAACCGCGGATCGACCTGATGGATCACCACATGGGTAAAACCCATTAGGGCAATCCATGTGGGACCCAAAAGGACATGTGGGCCATCCACTTGGTGGCCAAGTAAAGCCATTACTTGGTTGCTAAGCAATGAATAGTAAGGAGGTGGGACACTTGACCAATTAGCCCTCCATTTGGTTTTCTATATAAGAAAGCTAGTGTTGGTCATTTATTATTTTACAAACTGTGACCAATATATTGAGTGAGAGAGAAAAGAGTAGTAACAAGTAATCAAGAGGACCCAAAGCAAAACATTCAAGCTTTGGTCAAGAACGCGAAGAACGTTAAGGTAATAATTCATAAAACCTTAGTCTTTGATCCTTTTCTATTTATTTTTCGTAGAGAAGTATGAATTGGTGGAGCATGTCTCTTCCGGAGTAATAAGGATGACTATTTGTGAATTAAAAAATTGATAAGACATGTATAAGTAGGAATCATAAGCATTTAAGTAAGGTTAATCGCGGAAAAACTATTAATCATTGATTTGGTTATTGATGGACAAATTAAAAACCATCATGTATAGGGTATGTGTATATTGCTTGGTTAGGTTATAGACAATGAATTAATGGATTGGTTCCATTTGATTTGGCGTATAAAACACGAGTAACAATGTTATGGCAAAATTTACGAGATTAGGCGTTAAACGTCAAAATTATAGAATTTTCGAATTAGTAGTCAAAACTCGTCGTTTAATCCAGAAACCCTAGTTTTCAATGGCGTAGCATAGACCAACATATTTAAGAGTTGTGGACTCAAGAATGGTCGAATTCAGACTTAGAACAAAGAAAACGAGTTATGAACGCTCACAAACGTTAAACGAACGCGTAATAGAAAGTTAATTAGTGAATTCATTGTTAATAGATTTTAAAACTACTTTTATCCAAATGAAATCGACGTACATGGTATGTATAAGATGACGGCTTTTGAACGAGCTAATTCCGACTTATAACGACTAAGTTACGAGTCCGGAAAGAATTGAACTGGAGAATTTAGAAATTTCTCAAGGGCTCAAATTTCACCAGCAAAGACCGCTCCAAGAATCTAATACTCATACGGCACAGTATTAAAGTCGAGAAGAGTAGCTCTTTCTTGAGTTGCCTGGCATAAATACCACTTATATATAAGAAGTCTAGCACCGTAGCGCCGAGACAAAGGATAACCTACTGTTAGTTGGCGTCGCAGCGCCAATGTTGGGCTTAATGATGGCGTCGCAGCGTCGGTAATGGAGAAATATTGACCAAGTTAGTTTTAATCCCAAATTATTGCAAGTCAATTATGGGACATGTATATACATAGTATACATGATGAGAACAATCTTAAATCACATGTATAGTGATGACTTTAGGAATTGAATGATGTTTAATAGTAATTAAACGAAGAACATAAAGTGTGATGAAGTAAATTGTATTTAACATTGGTACTTAACCAATGATGGTTGAGTATTGGTTTAGTGACGTAAGAACGTTAATAAGCCATAATGGAAGATAGTTAAGTCAAAACGACTTTTTTTAATAAAATAAATTCGATTAAGTTATAGAAGAGAAAGAATTTGGTAAAAATAATGTGATTAGATTGTTTGGTAGCTAATTACAGTGTGCTATGTGAATATATCATGTAGAAACTGTAAAGATCAAGGACTGTTGAATATTTATTTGAAGACGCTTGAAGGCAAGTTTTCTTAACGCTTGTCTAACCTTAATGTTAGCCAAGTTTTCTGTGATTCATGTTTTAAGATACATGAATTGTTTTATAAAAGAGTCGATGCCAGTTTTAACTCGGCTAGACTAATCTTAAGAGTTTGATTGATTTGTTTACAAGTCTTTCGATATAATATTGTTAACGCTATCCTATGCCAAGTGTTTGGTACGGATTTAAAGGTAAGCTTGTGTATGAACAAACAAATGTATTTTACATCGATTATTCGATGGGCATGTAAGGTTGCCAAAACTTAAATGTAGATACGTTTAACGGATGAGTGTTGATCAACCTAGATTACTATAGGTTAATCACCTAGAAGTGCTCGTAAGATATATCAGACTTACGAATTTAGTGTTGGGTTGTCCTTTTTCATGAATGAAAATCAAAAGAGAATGTTCATGGTCTTTTGACCGGCTCAGAATTCCTAAGTTATTATATGTACTCTGGAATTGTTTGATGAAAGGAAAAGTGTTATTTACTGTTTCATAGTACTTCATAGCTATTTATTCAGTTATTGAAGAATAATCATATAATTCTCAATGTGGTATTTGTTTTAACTATTATTAGACTTGATGAGCTAGTTAAACTCACTTCTTGCGTGAATTTTATGATTGTAGCTAAGGCTGAATTAACTGAGGGTCCCAGTAGGGATAAAGGCAAGGCTAAGATGTATAAGTAGATTATCCTATAATAGACTAGTATGTTTGTAAGAATCATACTATGATAAATGAAGAATGTATTCTGTTACAGAACTTGGGAAGGATTTTTATTATTATTGTAATAAGAATGTAGTAAATACAATCATTTTGATGTTATTTCAATGGAATGAATGTATAGTTATGAGTACAGTATAACACCATATCTGTGGGTTGAAAGTACCCGGATTTGGGGGCGTCACAGGTTGGTATAATAGCATTAGGTTATAAAACTTAAGGGGGGAACAACCTTAGGCTAATAACCTTGTTAGTAAATAAGAAGTTAGAAGGAATTGAACTCGAGTAGAATGAGTTAATTACGTATTGAGGAAACTTACAGAAAGATTTAAAAGATGGAAATTAATCCTATGTAAACTAAATGTGATTTGTGCTTATATTATTGAGTATTATATACTAATCAGCATGTTATGTGTGATTGTAGATGTCCATCGATAGCTTCATGTATAGGGATATACACGTGGTGAGTGAAGAGTCCGTAAATCGGGTAGAGCCAGTATCAGTGCCAGTGGCGGGGGTACCATTAGTGAACCTAGAAGAGTCTGAGCCGGAGGAGGACTATTCAGAGGGAGATATGGAAAACTTGGGATTGACGTCATACCTTGATATGATAGTCGATGTGGGCGAGGATGTGGAGGTAGCATCGTTTAATACGATGGTACCTGCACTAAAGCTAACACCTCCAGACGAAATGAGGGAATTGTATCTAGCGGTGCTTGACCGTAATGTGCAACTGCGCACTGTTGTGCAGAACCTGAGGGAGGAGGTTAATGACCTCCATGAAGCTAAGGAGTTTACAGAAGCAGATTTTGAGACAGAGCATGATGAGAAGGTGCTCATGAAGGATAAATCGACAGATTATAAGCATGAGGCCGTTGAGCTTCATAAAGAACTAGGTGAGAGGAACCAAAAAATAGCACGGATGTCTTACATCCATGAGAGTGCTCATGAGGATTTCTAGCTGAAAATTGCTTGTTATTCGATTGAGTCGGGACAGATTCGACATATTATTATTCGGGATATTGTGTCGATTCTTGCGAATCACAAACATGAGAATGTTGTCATGCAGTATTAGAAGTAGATGAAGGAAGTATAGATCGGTAAATCTTTTGTATATGTATAGTGACGTAAAACCTTCTTTTGTATAATTAAAGGGTAGTCTTTTTATAAATCCCAATTTTTGTAGGAGTCAATCGTGGGATAAGAATGTAATAACTTTAGCTATGGAATCAAATTATAAATAGTTTTGAACTATGAAGAAGCATATTGATATAATGCAGTTTTATTAAATGTGCTTTGTTATGGTATAAGTTGTTATTTGACGAATAATAACTAAGTAAGTAAATAGATAATAATGAAACATTATTTATTTAATCAGAAAAATGCCGCCAAGAAGAAGACAATGTAATCAGGAAGCTGAATCCCATAATGATAACTATGGGGGTCAGAATAACCCTATATAAGAGTTCGTTAATTTATTAATGGTTGCATTTAAACAAACCGGGGGTAGAGTACCCGCAGTACCTAGGGTAGCCAGAACGACTACCTTTAAGGAGTTTAAGAGTGTAGGTCCGCCGGAGTTCAAAGGAACTACAGACGCAATAAAGGCCCAGACTTGGGTAAAGGAAATAGAGAAGGCATTTATTATTATAAACGTAGCAGAGGCGCAAAAGACTTCTTTTGCGACCTATATGATGAAAAGAGAAGCCAATTTCTGGTGGGAGGCTAACCAAGGTGGGGCTAGGACTGATGCTGTTACGTGGGAACAGTTTAAGAAGGTTTTCTTCGAGAACTATTTTCCTACAAGCATGCAAGGGAGAATGGAGATTAAGTTCTTAGAACTTAAACAAGGGGACATGACGGTTCCCCAGTATGCGGCCAAGTTCAATGAACTGGAAAGGTTTGCTCCACACCAAGTGGACATTGAGGAGAGGAAGGCTCATAGGTTTGAGAAGGGATTGAAACCCTGGCTCTATAGTCTGATTTCTATTTTTAAGAGCGCTTCATATGGAACCATTCTGGAGAAAGTAATCATTGCAAAGGGTGGTAGTGAGGCTTTGAGCCAATACCACAAGGAGAAAAAGAATAAGAGCAAAGGAGAAGGAGGACCCTAGGTGGATGGAGCTAGTCGCAGTGGAAGTATGCCCAAAAGGAAGAGTTTTAACTCCAGGAATACTGAAGTGAAACAAAGGGATCCTAAGCGTAGGATCGAAGCATGTAAGATATTCAGAAAGACTCATATATGAATATGTCTAAAAGGGAAGTCAGTTTGTTATAACTGTGGGTAGAAGGGTCATATATCACCCAATTGTCCTGATTCTAAGAAGAACCAGGGCTGTTTTGTTTGTGGGTCGATGGATCATATGGCAAGAAATTGCCCAAAGAAGTGGTTAGAGGGTAACAAGGGTACTGGTAGTGGTAAGTTAGCCATTACTAGACCAACACTATCGTCGGGTAGACCCACGACCCATACTTTTAATATGACTGTCTAAGATGCGGTTGCATCTGCAGATGTAGTAGCAGGTATCATTCCAGTCAATGAAATAAATGATTATGTGTTGTTTGATTTGGGTGCTACTTGTTCTTTTATAGCATGTGAATTTGCTAAGCGATAAGGTTTATTCCCGGAAAGATTAGAAATACCTTTAGACGTTAAGGTAGCAAACGAAGAGATAATTCCCATTGAATATATTCATAGGAATTGCTGCGTAGATATTAGAGGTAAAAAATTATCGGTAGATTTAGTACCGATAAGGTTGAGAGAATTCGATGTAATTCTCTGTATGGATTGGTTGATTAACCATAAGGTTATAATAGATTTTCATAGGAAAAGTGTGAACCTTCGGTTTTCTAAGAAAACCAAGGTAGTGTTCTAGGGTAGTAAATCACTGAGACACTCTTGTTGTCTAACCATGACACAAGCTAGAAAGATGTTGAGGAAGGGGTGTGTAGGATACCTGTGCCATGTTGTGGATACCTAGAGAGTGGAAGCATCTTTGGAACAGATACCTATGTACAAGAGTTTGCGGATGTATTTCCAGATGAGTTACCAGGTCTTCCACCAAATAGGGAGGTCGAGTTTGTGATTTATTTGTTACCGGGTACAACACCAGTTTCTAGGGCACCATATAGGATGGCGCCAGTAGTGATGAAGGAGTTAATGTTTCAATTACAGGAACTATTAGATAGGAAGTACATTCAACCAAGTTTGTCTCCGTGGGGAGCACCGTTATTGTTTGTAAACAAGAAGGATGGATTGTTACGACTTTGTATCGACTATCGAGAGTTGAACAAGTTAACGATTAAGAATAAATACCCATTGCCCAGGATCGATGATCTATTTGATCAGTTGAAATGGGCAAAGTATTTTTCTAAGATAGATTTGCGTGCGGGGTAACATCAGTTGAAAGTAAGGAAGGAGGATGTACCTAAGATGGCGTTCAGAACTCGTTACGGTCATTACGAGTTTTTGGTTATGTCGTTTGGGTTGATTAATGCACCAGCCGCATTCATGGATATAATGAACAGAGTGTTCAAACAGTATTTGGACATGTTTTTTGTAGTGTTCATTGATGATATTCTAGTCTATTCTAAGACGCCAGAAGATCATGTTAAGCATTTAAGGATATTGTTGGAAACACTACGGAGAGAGAAGTTGTATGCGAAATTCATTAAGTGTGAATTTTGGCTTGAAAGAGTGCAGTTGTTAGGACATGTTATTGATAAAGATGGCATTTCTGCGGATCCAGCGAAGGTGGAAGTAGTTAATAATTTGGAACAACTGAAAATGCCAACTGAGGTTCAGAGTTTTCTGGGGTTAGCGAGATACTATAGAAGATTCATTCAGGAATTTTCTAAAATAGCTACTCCATTGAAAAAATTTGACGAGGAAGTCAGTGAAGTATGTGTGGACTGTGAAGTGTGAGAATAGTTTCCAGGAACTAAAAAGGAGGATAACTGAGGCACCTGTATTATATTTACCAGATGATATGGGGAAATTTGTTGTTTATAGCGATGCTTTGCGTAGAGGACTGGGTTGCGTGCTCATGCAGCATGGCAAGGTCATTGTGTATGCATCACGCTAGTTGGAGGATTATGAGAAGGTCTATCCTACTTATGACCTAAAATTGGCGGTGGTAGTTTTTGCCTTAAAAATATGGAGACATTATTTATATGCGGAGAAGTGTGAGATATACACGGACCATAAAAGTCTTAAATATTTCTTCACATAGAAGGAGTTCAATATGAGGCAGAGAAGGTGGTTAGAGTTGATAAAATATTACGAATGTGATAACTTATATCATCAAGGAAAAGCAAATGTAGTAGCCGACACGTTAAGTAGGAAGGGTAGGAAAAGCTATCAATGTTAACGACTCAGAATGAGTTAGTAACAGAAATGGCAAGAATGGAGCTAGAAGTTAAATTACCGAGTGAAGCGGTAGAGATGTTATTCATAATGGAGACTCAACCAATGATAGTGGAAAGGGTTAAATAAGTACAATTAGGTAATGAGGACTGCAAACGAATGAAGAAAAGAATGGAGGATGAAGAGAAGACTAAGTATAACCTTGATAAAGGGGGATTACTTTGTTTTGAAGGAAGAATTTGGGTTCCAGATAATTTTGAGTTAAAAGAAGAGATAATGAGTGAAGCCCATAGTTTAAGGTACTCGATACATCCAGGTAGTACCAAGATGTATCAAGACCTTTAACAGAAATTTTGGTGGCCAAACATGAAGAGAGACATAACAAAATATGTTAGTAAGTGCTTAACTTGTCAGAAAGTTAAGGCTGAACACCAACGACCAAGTGGATTATTGCAATCACTAGAGATTCCAGAGTGGAAATGGGAGCATATCACAATGGACTTTGTGGTGGGACTTCTAATGACAAGGAAGGGGTACGACGCTATTTGGGTAATAGTGGATCGGTTGACGAAATTGGCTCACTTCTTACCAATAGGAGTTAGGTATAACCTAGAGCAATTGGCTAAACTTTATGTCAAAGAAATTATTTCAAGGCATGGAGTACCTATTTCAATTATGTCAGATCGTGATCCACGATTCACATCGAATTTTTGGAGAAGATTGAAAGAGCAACTGGGAACGCAGTTGAGGTTGAGTACAACGTATCATCCTCAGACGGATGGACAAAATAAATGGACAATTCAAATGCTAGAAGATATGTTAAGATCTTGCGTTATGGATTTCAAAGGGAGTTGGGACAAACATCTGCCTTTGGTGGAATTCGCTTACAATAATAGTTTTCATGCTAGTATAGGCATACCGCCTTACGTAGCGTTATATGGGAGAAAGTGCAGAACTCCTCTATGTTGGGATGAAGTAGGTGAGCGTCGGATGTTCGGACCTGAGATGTTATAAAAAATGGCAGACATGGTAAAGTTAATACATACTCGATTGGTAGCGGCTAAAGATATACAAAAGAAGTATGCAAATCTTCACCGTGAGAAGAGGGAGTTTGAGGTAGGGTCGTATGTCTTTTTGAAGGTATCACCTTGGAAAGGGAAGATACGTTTTGGAGACAAAGGGAAGTTAAGTCCAAGGTTTATAGGTCCTTTTAAAATTTTAAGAAGGGTAGGAGAGGTAGCTTATGAAGTAGCTTTACCTCCAGAGATGGAATGAATACACAATGTGTTTCACGTGTCTATGTTGCGTCCTTATAAACCGGACTATAAACACATAATAGATTATGAATCTATTCAGATAGAAAAAGATTTAACGTATGAAGAACTTCCAATTCAGATTGTTGATAGGAAGGAACAAGTTTTGAGAAATAAGATAATACCTTCGGTGAAGGTAATATGGAGGAACCACAATGCCGAAGAAGTAATGTGGGAACTCAAGAGTATAATGAATGAAAATTTTCCTCATTTGTTTATGTAATTGTATCCAGATGAGGGATGAGAATCCTTATAAGGGGGGAATGTAGCATGAGAAAATTAAATTTTTATGTGAATTAGATTTTTATTTAATTATTTAAATTAAATAAATTTAATTGATTATTTATGTGAGTAAGTTGTTTGAAGGTTGTTCTATGACCTTTAATGTGCGGATGTGGTTAGGATTCTGTCTATGTGCTAAGATTAATTGTTTTGAATTTTCAAGATAAAAATAAAAGTTTTTCGAGAAATTTCCATATAAACACTATTCATCCATTTCTGCTTGGGAATTAAGAATGAATTTTTGAGAAACGCGTAATGATAGAATTCTAAGACGAGATGGAATATCTAATAATATTTTAGTTATGGCAAACGAAGTTTTTGCCCGCGGACTTAAAATCTAAGGGTTATGGAAAATGAGTTTCGAGAATGAAATGACTAAGTATAATGAGTAGGGTTATTATACGTAAGAAATACGAGTATGATACCAGTTATTATACGAGTATAGTATGAAGATTATTACGATGTATAATACGAATATTGTACGAAGAGAATACGAGAGTTATACGAGTAGAATACAATTAGTTATTTATACACTCTTAGTATTTGGACTTTGTCAATTCCAATTGGACTTGAATTATGTAAAGCCCGAGGTTATGTAAATCAAGCCCAAAATAGGTCCAATATGATTTAACCCTAAGCCCGATCCAAGAAGATGAACCGCGGATCGACCCAATGGAACACCACATGGGTAAAACCCATGAGGGAAACCTATGTGGGACCCAAAAGGCCATGTGGGCCGGCCACTTGGTGTCTAAGTAAAGTGGTTACTTGGTTGCTAAGCCTTGACTAGTAAGGAGGTGGGACACTTGACCAATTTGCCCTCCATTTGGTTTTCTATATAAGCTATTTGAAGGTTGTTCTATGACCTATAATGTGCGGATGTGGTTGGGATTCTGTCTATGTGCTAAGATTAATTGTTTTGAATTTTCAAGATAAAAATAAAAGTTTTTCGAGAAATTTCCATATAAACACTATTCATCCATTTCTGCTTGGGAATTAAGAAAGAATTTTTGAGAAACGCGTAATGATAGAATTCTAAGACGAGATGGAATATCCAATAATATTTTAGTTATGGCAAACGAAGTTTTTGCCCGCGGACTTAAAATCTAAGGGTTATGGAAAATGAGTTTCGAGAATGAAATGACTAAGTATAATGAGTAGGGTTATTATACGTAAGAAATACGAGTATGATACCAGTTATTATACGAGTATAGTATGAAGATTATTACGACTTATAATACGAATATTGTACGAAGAGAATACGAGAGTTATACGAGTAGAATACAATTAGTTATTTATACACTCTTAGTATTTGGACTTTGTCAATTCCAATTGGACTTGAATTATGTAAAGCCCGAGGTTATGTAAATCAAGCCCAAAATAGGTCCAATATGATTTAACCCTAAGCCCGATCCAAGAAGATGAACCGCGGATCGACCCGATGGAACACCACATGGGTAAAACCCATGAGGGAAACCTATGTGGGACCCAAAAGGCCATGTGGGCCGGCCACTTGGTGTCTAAGTAAAGTGGTTACTTGGTTGCTAAGCCTTGACTAGTAAGGAGGTGGGACACTTGACCAATTTGCCCTCCATTTGGTTTTCTATATAAGAAAGCTAGTGTTGGTCATTTATTGTTTTACAAAATTTGACCAATATATTGAGAGAGAGAGAAAGAAAGAAAAGAGTAGTAACAAGTAATCAAGAGAATCCAAAGAGAAACATTCAAGCTTTAGTCAAGAACATGAAGAACGTTAAGTTAATAATTCGTAAAACCATCATGTATAGGGTATGTGTATATTGCTTAGTTAGGTTATAGAAAATGAATCAATGGATTGGTTCCATTTGATTTGGCGTATGAAACATGAGTAACGAAGTTATGGCGAAATTTACGAGATTAGGGGTTAAACGTCGAAATCGTAGAATTTCCGGATTAGTAGTTAAAACATCCCGTTTAATTCAAAAACCCTAGTTTTCGATGGCGTAGCATATACCAACGTATTTAAGAGTTGTGGACTCAAGAATGGTCGAATTCCGACTTAGAATGAAGAAAATGAGTTATGAATGCTCACGGACGTTAAACGAGAGCGTAATAGAAAGTTAATTATTGAATTCATTATTAACGAATTTAAAAACTACTTTTATCCAAATGAAATTGAAGTACATGGTATGTGTAAGATAACGGCTTTTGAACGAGCCAATTCTGACTTATAATGACTAAGTTACGAGTCCAGAAAGAATTGAACTAGAGAATTTAGAAATTTCTCAAGGGCTCAGGGTTGGCGTAGCTTGATGCGCCCAATCATCTATAATACTCACGCATGACGCCGGATCGAGAAGATTAGCTCTCTCACGAAGTCTAACATTCTTGACACCACTTATATATAAGAAGTCTCGCGTCGTAGCACCAATGTTGGGCTTAATGATGGCGCCGCAGCGCCGGTAATGGAGAAATGTTGACCAAGTTAGTTTTAATCCCAAATTGTTGTAAGATAATTATGGGAAATGTATATACGTAGTATACATGATGAGAACAATCTTAAATTACATGTATAGTGATGACTTTAGGAATTGAACGATGTTTAATAGTAATTAAACGAAGAGCATAAAGTGTGAGGAAGTAAATTGTATTCAACATTGGTACTTAACCAATGATGGTTGAGTATTGGTTTAGTGACGTAAGAACGTTAATAAGCCGTAATGGAAGATAGTTAAGTCAAAAACACTTTTATTAATAAAATAAATTTGATTAAGTTATAGAAGAGAAAGAAGTTGGTAAAAACAATGTGATTCGATCGTTTCATAGGTAATTGCAGTGTGCTATGTGAATATATCATCTAGAAACTATAAAGATCAAGAACTGTTGAATATTTATTTGAAGACGCTTGAAGAAAAGTTTTCTTAACGCTTGTCTAACCTTCGTGTTAGCCAAATTTTCTGTGATTCATGTTATAAGATGCATGAATTGTTTTATGAAAGAGTCGATGCCAGTTTTAACTTGGCTAGACTAATCTTAAGAGTTTAATTGATTTGTTTACAAGTCTTTCGATATAGTATTTTTAATGCTATCATATGCCAAGTGTTTGGTACGGATTCAAAGGTAAGCTTGTGAATGAACAAACAAATGTATTTTACATCGATTATTCGATGGGCACGCGAGGTTGCCAAAACTGAAATGTAGATACATTTAACGGATGAGTGTTGATCAACATAGAGTACTATAGGCTGATCACCTAGAAGTGCTCGTAAGATATATCGGACTTACAAACTTAGTGACAGGTTGTCCTTTTTCATGAATGAAAACCAAAAGAAAATGTTCATGGTCTTTTGACCAACTCAGAATTCCTAAGTTATTATATGTAGTCTGGAATTTTTTGATGAAAGGAAAAGTGTTATTTACTGTTTCATAGTACTTCATAGCTATTTATTTAGTTATTGAAGAATAATCATATAATTCTTGACGTGGTATTTGTTTTATCTATTGTTAGACATGCTGAGCTAGTTATGCTCACTTCTTGCGTGAATTATATGATTGCAGGTAAGGCCGAACGAACTGAGGGTCCTAGTAGGGATAAAGGCAAGGCTAAGATTGATAAGTAGATTATCCTGTAATAGACTAGTATGTTTGTAAGAATCATACTATGATAAATGAAGAATGTATTCGGTTACAGAACCTAGGAAAAGATTTATTATTATTATTGTAATAAGAATGTAGTAAATACAATCATTTTGATGTTGTTTCAATGGAATGAATATATAGTTATGAGTACCGTGTAGCACCATATCTGTGGGTTGAAAGTACCCGGATTTGGGTGCATCACAAGAAGAATCTGGCGTATAAAGAAATTCCTGTCCAGATATTAGATAGGAAAGATCAAACATTAAGAAATAAAGTTATATCTTCTATAAAAGTACTTTGGCAAAACCACGATGCCGAGGAGGCCACGTTGGAATTAGAGGATAAGATGAGGAGGGACTATTCCCATTTATTTGTGTAACCTTGTACAAATTCTGAGGACGAAATTTTTATATGGGGGGAGGATGTAATACCCAAGAATTTCATAATATTATTAATAAATAATTAATGAAAGTCAAATATTTATTTATATATAATTAAATATTGTTGTACCATGTAAAACTCTATTCAATTAAGTTAAGTATGACAACAAAGTCATGTGAACTGGTATGATGGTAGAGGTCAGAACTGACATGAAGCTAAACCAGTTTGGCACTGCTAGAGAATGGTGCAACTACGCCCTTCCTGCAATATATGTTGGGATTTCGGCACATAAAAGTGGCGGAAATTAAAAAAAAAAAATTAAAGACAATTTCGAAACCCTAAAATAGTGTCCATGCAAAAACATATTAATTCAGTGTTTAGATTTTAAACTGATTATAGGAAGGTCTGAAATGCTTCGAATCTCCAACGCAATCCAATAAAACTACACCTCTACAGTATCCATACGAACGCCCGTGAATCGTCACACGATCTACAATGAAAAGAACTGCGGTACTAGCCACCAAGGATTAGGATTTTCAAAGTTTTTCTCTCTAGCCTCTCTCAAAGAATTGCTAGGGTTTTTAGGTTATTATATATTCCCTAAATGGCTGATATATATATATATATATATATCTTAATTAAGTCTTACTTAATTAATATACCTATATATAAATTATCCTATTAATTTAAATACTATCAATCATATTGACATATTTAAATCCTTACAATTTAAATTAATTCCCTTTTAATTACGTTTGAAGTGTGTGACCCTATAAGTTATTATTACGTTGGAAATAATTTTAAAATCATATTATAAAATTATAAACAGTGAGCGGCATCTAGTAATGCATCACTGCTACCCAAGTAATAATAAGATCAATGATTCGATGCAACATTTTCGTGACCAATGTTTCAATGTAATTTAATTCTTTTAACCTTAACATCCTAGATTAAACTCAAATTATGGAATTTGTCATACACTTCATAATTTAATCTGAGTTTTCTTGATCAATGATTAGACTATACGAAACAAATCACTATTTGAGCATGGCCATGCATTTCATAGTCCTACTCAATGAATAGGCCTATGGATATCACCCCTAATATATAGGAGGGTTAAATTCCATCTAGATCACTCATATTCCTCACACGATTCATGATGTACCCAATAATTACCTTTATAGTCCACCCTTTTAAAGGTGACCTTTGATGATATCAAAGTACATAAATTCCTGTGTAGTAATATAGTGATTTCAGGTCGGAGGATCATTACATCATTGTCACTATGAGAATCGGTAATGACACTTAGCATAATGCTCCACATAGAATTCTCATGGTGGGTCTATCCAGTACATCGTTCTCTACCATGTACCTATGCATTAACTCAATATCTCATATATTTATAACCAATGAGATTTGTTCATCAGTCAATCCACATACTAGTCTCAATGAATCATTGTTTTCCCATCAACAATGATAATCGACTAGGGACATTTAAGAGCAATGATACTAATTGTAATTATATAATCTCATGTTCAAGTCACATACTTGAAACTATATAATTTGTATCACTATTCTGAGGAATTTTATTATGTTAACATTTATATAACGCAATAAATAAAACAATAATAAAATCTTTCATTTATTCAATTAAATATAATACCAAAATGTTAAGCAATTATATCAAATAATTGGCCTCTAGGGCATAAACTCTAACAATACAAACTGGCGCAGTCACGCCAGTGGCCAGAGTTTGGAAAGATTGGTTATTACTATAGGAAATGTATGGAACATTATTATAATGTGTGACATAATTAAAATCATAGGATAAGAGTAAATTTAATGATTTGAGGTACCAAGTAGCACAATAAAATCATGTCTGACATTTTGATACAGAAATAATAAATTAATTGTGTATCTCAAAAATTCAGAAAGGAATTGAATGTTAGAAAAATAAACATTTAACATTGAATATTGATGTGTAAATAGTAATAATATTTATGGAGAACACCTGGTTAATAATACCTAACTTTCTTATTTTATCTACATTAAATATTATTTTATGAGAACCCAATGTACATGGATTATATGATATGAGTACATATATAATCCCTAACTTTTCATTTTGTAATAACATTAGTACATTAAAATCACATGAGGGAACCAAAAAGGGAATTAAATTAACTGTAATTGAAATAAATGTTGAGGATTAAGAGAGTTGTCCGATTTCAGTTGGCTCAAACAGTGTTATATCTCTTTTATGTGAACTACCGAGCTTTGAACAGTAGCTATAAGCTAGGTGATGATGGCTACCAAAATGGTTGAGGAATGGTGGTTGAGCAACTCCTCAATGACCATTGTCTTCTTTTTCTACCCCATGGATTCCAACCTTAGTTTAAAACCATTAACTAGTCAATCATTCTTCTATAAAAAGGCAACTTCATTTTCATTTTTCCCGTTACTATGAATTGCATGTTGAATTTGAAGCTTGAGAGTATGAGTTTCTTGTGATTAAGGAGTATAGATAATGTAGAGGGAAGGAACTAAGCTTACTAAGCTTCATAAAAGGTAAATTCTTATTTTATGTTCTTAATTTCCAAACTTGGCAAATCATAGAAATTCTATTCTTGTAAACTTGAATTGAAAATTACTACCAAATAGTTTTTAAAGTTTATTTGTATGTATGGAACCTCAAAGAATAGGTTTAAGAAAGTTTAGAATGATGAAATTGAAGTTGGGTTTGATACTCTGCAGAATAGAGCTCTTTCCTGGTTCTATTAAGGAAGGGCACAATTGTGCCTAGTTTGTACTAGGGTGCAGCGCAGCTGCGTTAGTTCTCAGAACTAGATTCTAGCTTCTGTTGTACTGTGATGTTTCTAGAATGCAAGTTTGGTTTAGATATGCATTAAAAGAAGTATTATATGTAGTATAAAAGCTCTCTTATGAGATGTGAATTGTCCAAACATGACCTAGTAGGAATTCTATAACAAAAGCTTAGAGTTTCGAAAATAAACTTTGATAGAACTTATATTCTGCAAATTCCAAGCATGATAATTTAAATATATGACTGATTTATGATCATAAGTAAGCATGAGTTGTGATGTGGGGTCCCTTTGTTCATGTCCAATTTGTTTAGGATTTAAGCTAAACAATTTTTCAAGGGAAACTTGACATATTTGAAACTAATATCGATGAATACCACATGGGATATGTTCTAACTCTGTGAGCATGTAAACATGAATTAACTATATATGAAAAGAGATTTAAAAGGTGTTTTGTATGTAAAATTATATTGTTTAAGTCCAAAATGATTTCAAAAGCAAACTCAGATATTTTTCAAACTCAAGTGCACTTGTATTAGTAGTTAAGTTCTAAAGATTTAAGATGGCATGTTTATGTTCATTGTGTCTCTAAACATGATTCATATATGTTAGACATAATAAAAGTTAACTAAGCGTAAGTTTAAACATGTTTTATAGTGATAAACAATGCAAGCCATGCATATTACAGATTATGTGATCTCTATGTGTAGATATAAGGTTGACATGATAGGCCTTGTGATTTCATGACCCCATTTGGCCCTACATCGTCAGAAATCCGTAAGACCGTGATGTGTAAAGGTGAACTTAGAATGGTCGTACTTGTATGTAAAGTCATCTAGCAGGTATGCATGTTAACTGTTAATATCTTAGTTGAAAGTAGTATGCACACATGCCAATCATGTTTGATGATAAAGCATATACTTTGTAAAAGTCTTATTCATTTATTAATAAAAAGTATTAATTTATTAAAGGCTTTTAATTATCTACATGATGTTGTTTTATAATATGTGATAAACCCATAGTTTTAAGCACTGCTTTTAGAATAATGATAATGATCATTCTAATGAGATCTAAATTCTTAGAAAGATTAAAACTAAAATAATTCCCAATCGTTAGATTACTAAATTGGGGATTAGTGAATCCGGATAGATTGGTACATACGTTGCTTGCTCATTGGATAAGGATGATTGATCTCATGATCATTTGTGTGGAGATACTAAAGCAAGTATGTAGACGCTTATTGGAGAATAAGTACACTGAACGTGGCTCGCTAAGGAATACCTAATGGAGTTTTACTTACCTGTCAATAGGAATTCATGTAGTGATAGTAGTACAAGTGATCCTTGGACTTAAGATCATCATAGTTTCTTATGTATAATGAGTTATACTTTGACTTATTCCTTAAGACCCTTAGGATATATCAAAGGGTATGCTTGGGTATAATAAGTTATGCATAGAGATAATGTATGATCAATAAAGAGTTGGGAGAGTACACCTTTTCTATGAGAGATAGAAAAACTAGGGTTTTGCCAAACACCCATCTTATTGAATCTTTCTTCTTCTTTGGTGGATCACCTCTAGAAGGGGAGGTTGTAAGACCCCAACTTATTATAAATGAAATTAAATTTCCTCTATTTATTATTTTGAAATAGTAAGGGTTGATTTGATTAATGTGGTTAGTTATGAGTAAAATGCGCAAATATTTTAAATAAACAAGTGGTTATAAAATATTCATTGTTGTCGAGGAATATTTGTTTGGTCGTGGAATATTCTTCTTGTGGGAATATTAAATGACGAATGAGCGTAAGCCTTAATGTGGGCCCCATAATGTAAAGCGATTGGATGAAGAAAACGCACAAGAATAAGTTGTTTATAAATAACTGGCGTAGTTGTTATTCTAATTAATCTTGTTGGAATACCGGTGGTTAAAACACGAAGGTACACGCTTATTGCACCAATTATTGATTCTTACGTAAGAAGGCACTACTCAATAATTATTACGGTAATCTTTATTCAATATTATATTTTATTGATTCAATAATTGCTACGTTGATATTTTATATTATTGTTGTTTTAATAATTGTCACATGCGCACAATATTTTCATTATCGAGATCAATAATTCATATTATTTGAATAATATTATTAGATAGCATTATTGGCAATGTCTAGAAAGTTCATCTAAGGAGAGGTTTGGTCACCTAATTGCGCATGATGAGAGAAATCATTATTGAAAGCCCCTCTTTCTTCGGGAACCGTCGGTTGTCGATATTGTGATTCTCAGTAATATTATTTGTGAATAATTAATTATTAATTTATATGATAAGGAAAATATTCATTTTATGTGGATATAATGGAGAAATTTTTTAAAGTGACAATTGTTGAAAAATTGATATTTTATCTTTTCTGATAAAATAATTCATTTAAATATATTATTATATTTTAATAATATAATAATGGTGATATTTTTACAATGAATGTGTGATATATGAATAAATGAGGAGGAAGAGTATTTTTGTTACTAAAAATATTAAAAACATGTTTTTCATGTTTGTGGACCCCATTTTTTGACTGAAATTTGATTATAGCCTGTAAAATCGTCCGTTTGTAGATTTCGGTCAATTTCTGTTTGAAATTTAGAAAAACATAAACTTAAAAAGTTGTAGGGAATGGAATTTCTTATGGAAAGGACATAAGGTTTGAATTTTTCTGATAAAATGGCTATTTATTATGAATTATTGAAGTTCCAAATTAATTGATTATTTTTTTTTTTGAGTTTTAATTGATTTTTGTAGGAAAAACATTTTTGGCACATGTTTGGCTAAATTCAGATTTTCAAAGGTGTGCGTAGGAAGTTTTGTTATAAATAATAATATTTTATTAAATTTTCTGCTTTGGTGTTCTAAACAATTTTCTATAAATAGGGTGCTTAGGTTAGAATTGAAAATCACACCAGAAACTGAAGTTTTCTCTCTCTTTCTCTCTCTATATTATCGAGCGTATTCTTGAGAGTATTTTGATACTTTGAGTGTTGCAATATGGTGCAAATTTTCTTCAGCACTATATCCGGTATTCCAGCTAGAAGTACAGTCTTTTCAAGGTAAGGGATATTATTTTTTTTTAAAAAATGATATTATTTCTTTTAATTTTATTATGCCGAAATATTGATAGTATTTTTCTTTTGAAATTCTTGTCTTTTAGTGTCGGGATTACTATTCACGTATACGGCACTATTCACGTATATGGTACTATTCACGAATACGGCACTATTCACAAAAAATTAAAATTTTGTTTTTTTGTCCAAAATATCTATTATGGATACTAGTTTTGATTGTATCCATGTTTTAATCATTCTTGAATTTTACTCCACTATGATTATTTATGAAGTATTTTTGAACTCGGATTGTTTAAAGTACGAATCCTTGATATTTGTTCTTTTGTTTCACTAGATTTGTTTTCTTTAAAATATTTTTCATCATCCTCAGTCCTAAATGATGATATTACTGAATATCTTTGGCTTGTAGTGTAAAGATTAATGATTTTCTGATGAATATCTTTGGCCCGTAGTGCAAAGATGAGCAGTGTTGAGATGAACATGATTAATCGATGAATATCTTTCAATTCAGTAGTAAAAAGATGAATATTTGATTCAAGATGAATATTGATTGATGTTCTGAGGATAAAATAATGATGATGGACTTTTAAATTCATAGATTATAGTAGATTTCATCCTCTACGTAACTCATCTATGAATTATTATTTTCGCTGCGAATATTGATATGAAATTTGTTGTCAATTGTATTTTATTAGATTTTTTCCCTGTTGAAGACTAACGATAATTTGTTCTATATTATATTAGTCATAATATTCTTTACTGCGCTAGTTGAGCTCACCCTTTTCCTTTTTGTTCCATCTTTCTTCTCAGGAGGCGAGAATGTAGCGAGTTCTAGTCGGGGTGTGGAATGATGGTTCTAGAAAGTTGTTTTAGTAGTCCTCACCATTTTTGTAAAATAATTTACCAATAATTATAATGAAGACTTATTTGGGTATGAATATTGTCTAGATGGCAATATTTGTATTTAAACTCACAGTTTTTATGTTGTATTAATAAAGTTGTAGTTGTTTCTGTACCATGTTATTGACGACTCAAAATGGGTGATGTATACCTATTTTGGGGGTGTCACACTCATAGTTTTAAGCAATGCTTTTAGAATAATGATGATGATCATTCTAATGAGATCTAAATTCTTAGAAAGCTTAAAACTAAAATAGTTCCCAATTGTTGGATTACTAAATTGGGGATTAGTTAATCCAGATAGATTGGTACATACGTTGCTTTCTCATTAGATGAGGATGATTGATCTCATGATCATTTGTGTAGATACTAAAGAAAGTATGTAGGTGCTTATTGGCGAATAAGTACACTGAACGTGGCTCGCTAAGGAATACCTAATGGAGTTTTACTTACTTGTCAATATGAATTCCTATAGTGATTGTAGTACAAGTGATCTTTGGACTTGAGATCATCATAGTATCTTGTGTATGATGAGTTGTACTTTAACTTATTCCTTAAGACCCTTAGGGTATATCAAAGGGTATTTTTGGGTATAATAATTTATACATGGAGATAATGTATGATCAATAAAGAATCTATTGCTTCTAGTAAAAGAAGAAAAATGTCCTATGTGATTCGATAAATGACAACCCAGTAGTCCTTGGCCAAGGCAAAATGAAATTAGAAAGGAGTTTCTAATTTGTATTATTTAGAGTTATGCATTTAAGGATCGAAATACATATAATTAAATAAAATAAGGCTTGACAGCAATTCCATGTCTTCTATTTAATTGGGACATTGTATAGTGGAAGGATTGAATTATACGATAACTATTTACTCAAAGGTTCTTTTAAGATTAATGTTGAAATCTATATTATCTGGAAAGTCGTTGATCACTATGGAGGCTTATCCCTATTGTAGAATAAATTTTATTTATTTAAATAAATTAATAGTTTAATTTATTTATTTAAATTAGATTAGAATTGTTCTAATTGATTTATTCACAACCGGTTTAATATGGAGAACCTAAAGGGTGACACCATAAAAAGAAGAATAATTATTTAAGAAGCAAATGGCATAATCGTAATAATAAGTTAAGTATTTTTAATTTAATCTATGATGATAGAATAAATTAAATAGTTTAATATTTATTATTTAATATTTTGGAAATATTAAATATAAATTAATAAGAGGAGTCTTATTATTATTATTACTATTATTATTATTTAATTCCTAAAAGAGTTTGGGAATTAATTAATAAAAGTACTCTCATATATCCTAATAAGATTAGGAGACTAATTAATTAAAAAAGTTTAATTAATTATCCTAATAAGATTGGGAGCCTAATTAATTAAAGGAGTTTAATTAATTAAAATAAAACCTAATTCCTTAATTGTTAAGGAGAGTTAGCTACATCTATAAATAAGAGGAGTCTTATTATGGGTGTGTGGTTTTTGACTTTTTCACAATAGACGTAATTCCAAGAGTTAGGAGAGTACACCTTTTCTATAAGAGATAGAAAAACTAGGATTTCGCCAAACACCCATCTTCTTGAATCTTTCTTTTTCCTTGATGGATCACCTCTAGAGGCCAAACACTTGGGTGGCTAATGTTGATCAAAGAAAGGAATCAAACTCGGTGAATTCAAGCTGTACGCGAAAAGGATTTGGAGGTGAACCTGTACCTGAGGAAGCTCGAATCTTCAAGGGTATAATTCTTTTTCTTCTTCTTTTTGTTTAATTAATAATTGTGCATAAAGGATGATCCGGGTATATGGTTTATAAAATTTTAAAACTCTATTTTTTCATGTTTCCACTTATTTTGTGCAATTTGATTGCATCCATGTATATTACAAACCTAACATTAGTATGCTAACAATTGGACTAACACTAGAAATGCAAAAGTTGAACTTTGGTTTGGCCAGGGGACAAAGTAGCAATTTGCACTGGAATCCTCGAAGCCTAACAAAAGGTATAAATCGCGCCACCTTGCAATGAAGTCTGAATATTCTGTTTATGAACTGAGATTTGATGCAGGCTTGTATTGTGATCCTAATCTATAATACATGTCCAATATAGTATTCAAAGTGTCAATAAGCATGCTAATGATAGAATCATATATTTGATAAGTGTTTATAAACTTTCAAACGTTAAGTCAAAAGATAATTACAAACTATGTTATTTTATTTCATAGTGTCTTACAAACTAATTTTTGTGTTATGTGTATGTAAGGTACGTGATGACGTACGTATTAGATTATAAGCCTAAGTTTGACTCTTATGTATGCGTTTAAACTTACATATAAAGTATGAGTATTGAACATCCGTAACTAATGAATATCCTATACGTATAACTATGTTATAATAGGATTCAAAAAGTGTTGATAAGATATACTTTGGTAAACTATGCATAAGGCAAGTTTTCTAACTTACATGACTTTGAATATTGTATAAGTATTTAAACCTTATCTCTTTGATGCAAGTTCCTAACCCTATTCTTTATGAAGCATTACTTAAGCTTCTGTTATTATTGGTCGTACAAGTAAACCATTGAAAGTATGATTCATGTCTTACGACTTAATTTTTTGTAGCTTAAGATAAAGTTGTTTACATTCTTCGAACATTGATTTCGTGCGTTGAACTTATAATTATTCTTGTATACCTTGAAAAGGCGGTCCATGCCATTTGATTTGGCTAGACCTAAATCATGTATTTGAAAGCTATCGAAACCAATCGAATTGGTACAGACTCTTATAATTGACTGAAATGAATAACCCTCCTTGAAGGAAAAATATAAAATTATCGGGAGACCGACGTGCGCACATGAGTATGATTAAATGTTATGCATAACGTAGGTTACTTTAGGCTGATTACCTATTGCACTTGTTTTTGTTGGATTATCAACATATTACTGTTAATTTTAGTAGAAGTTCATATTCCTTAGTGACTACTCAATATTCATTATTTTGAAATCTCAAATTGATTAAGCGTTGAATCATATTGATATCTTTTTGTCCTTAGCGACTATTGTTGAGAACCATCGATACTTCTTGCTATCCTTGAACTATCATTTATTGTTGTACTCTTGAGAATTTAAAACTATATTGAACACCTTACTGCTATGTTACTTACTGAGCAAACTTGTTGCTTATTCTTGCTTTCCCTAAAAACATTTCAGTTAAGGCAGAGCAAGACGGACCCTCGGGAACTGATAAGTGTGACGCCTCCAAATTCAGGTACTTGAAACCCGAACTCGGGGCTTCACAATACCATTTCTTTGAGCGGAATAATAATAATACTAATATAAACATTAAACTTAATTTACATACATCAGAGTTTTCTAATCCCCTAGGTTCACAACCTTTAATACATTACATTACATTACATGATAGTAATAAATATCATTGTCTTAGTAGAGTCTAAATATTACGTAGGATATCATAGAACTTATTTTGCAACCTTCCCTTTTCCTTTGTTCTTGGCAGAGCCTTCAGGTTGATCAAATATAACTGAAAACATTTAAATTAAGCAAGAATGAGCATTTGAGTGCCCAACAAGTAATAGCAAGCAATAAAAGTTCGCTGAAAGAAGTAAATGTTTTTTGTGAATGACACTTTTACAACGAATCAACAATTGTGAAGTAAGCTGAAGCAACCATAAATAACATATCAATTCTAGTTCAAAATTTTGAAACTACGTACTGACTATAAATGGAGATCAGTCGACAGACTATGAACATTATTTTTAATTTTTGAAAAGGTTAAATAGAACTTCATCTGTAAACCGTCATAATTTACGGGCACGAGGGTGATCAGCCCATTATGCCCTGTATTGATCAATACTACATGTTCGAACGATATTTTTGTCCAGCATATCCGCCTTAGGCGCATAAAAGTTTCCCAGATTCGGGATGTTCATTCTTAGTTTGAATCCAAACTAAGACAATTCGGTTGGATATCAATAAGGTTTTATCATGTTCAACGATAATTTTACATTTGTGTCTAGCTGATACAAATAGCTTAGACGATGTTCGATTAAGAGTACATACTGGAAATAAATAAGTATGCATCAACATGTGATTAAATACAATAGTTATCCAGGTGAGGACACTTGTATAACCATGCTTAAAAATTAACGAATAGAATAAATATCTGAATTATACAATAATACTGTATTGATAAACAATGATCAGATAGAATTTAAGAAATTGGCATGTCTACAAAGTATAGATACATGAACAACAATAATAAGGTTAATAAGCTGACACAATAACGATATAATTCTGAAACTTTCTTACTCAAGTCCATTGCATAAAGTAAATGTAAAGGGTAGGATACTTGTCTTGTTCGCTGCTTACAGTTACACAACTTAGTTTTATCTTTTATATCGAGACCTACCATTAATAAGATCATTTTGTCACATAGTTATATCAGTCATTGAATCATAAACAAACACTTATCTAGTCAAACTATCTAAGTTCAGATCAATTTTTGAAACATTTCGGTGTACCAACGGCTTTATCGGGTAATTATCGAGTCTAAAACTCTATCCTGTAGTCTAATATTTATTAAGATAATTTAAATATCAGTCATATTATTTTTAAATGAGTTATAATAATTTTTAAACAATTATTATAATTCATTATGATTTTTCAAACACTAGTATCATTATTAAATAATTTAAATAATAAATAATTCTATTATCATAAATATTTAAACAATATTAAAATATTAATGAAACCATTGTCAAAATATTAAAGTTATTTATAATAAATCAAAATATTTTTATAGTATTAATATTTCCTTAAATGATTTTTAAAATAATTAAAATTATTTTTAAATAATTACCATTAATATTTAAATATTAATGCACTATTCATCAAAATATTAAAAAGCATTTATTATAACATAAAATATTTGTAATTCATTTATATCCATTTTAAATTATTTTTAAATTAATAAAACCATTTTTAAACTATCTATTTAATATAATTATTAAATAAATCAAATAACTTTAATATTAAATTATTATTAAATATTAAAAGTTATATTTTATAACTTAAAATTTTTAAACACTTTATTTTCATTTCAAATGATTTTTATAAAATTAAAATCATTTTTAAACTAATTTATTTAATATAATTATTAAATAAATTTAATATCATTAATATTAAAAATTAATGAAATTTATCTAAAAAATTAAAAGTTATATTTTATACCTTAAAATATTTTTAAATACCTTATTATCATTTAAAATGATTTTAATATAATAAAATCATTTTTAATTAATTTATTTAATGCATTTATTAAATAAATTAAATATAAATAATAATTAAATAAATACTAATATTTATGTAAAATATGCCAAATTATTAAAAGTTAATTTTTATAACTTAAAATAATTTTTAAAATAATTTTGTAATTTTCAGAAATTAATTACTATTTTTAAATAATTTTTAGAAATTTATTTAATTAAAATTAAAAAGTCTGTTAAAGCTTTTAGCGATAGTAAGTGTTGCCTATAGTGTTCTTGAGCTGAAGAACATTCATAAGCAGTTATCGAGTGAGCTACTTTGACCAAGTGTGATGATCAGATCTTGAAGTTTTTGGGCAAACTAATGATCATATCTTGTAAAACTAGTGTAATACTACAAGATTCAACAACAAACAAGATCAAACATCATAACACGGATGAGATCTGAGCATGCAAAGTGGCTGTCAGAGTTGTTGTTCATTTTCTGGGTTACCCAGAAATGAAGAACAGCTCGTGTAGCCTACTTTGGGCTTCCACAACTTGCTGTTCTTGTATCCTTTTTGTGATCTAATGATTTCAGTATGTAGCCAACATGTAAGAGAATAGATCTAATACATAAAACCAATAAAAAAATAACACAATCAAAAGATCTATGCTTGTCAAACCATGTTAGAGATCAAGTTAATTTTCTGGGTTACCCAGAAAACTTAATCTGTGATCATCTGGCTTGCTCTGACCAGCCACTATGTTCTACCCATTTGATCTTTAGGTGATATACTAGCATGAATCTACAGTCTATATAACATACTACAATCTTGATAAAATAACAAGAACAAAACAACAAACATATGAAAGAATCGTGGCCACAAATACCTTGTTAGGGCTTTTTGGGTAACAATCTAGGTTACCCGGATCAGTTTGGTCATGGCTGGTCAACGTGGTTTGACCACCTATATCTTACAATCTGTACATGATCTGGACTTGATTCAAGTTCCAGATCCAAGCCTACATTATATAATACAACTTTAAACTTTCAAGCAAACAAAAACATAAACATACTGAGATTTAGGAGGTCTGACATTGGTTGTCAGACAACATTTTTAAATTTTTTCAGATTTTGAAAAACTTCAAATTTGTGCCTTTCAATGTTATGGATCTACTATATAGAAATCCAGATCACTTAATAACACTATATACAACATGTTAAAACACAAAAGCATAACTTCTAACATAGTATTTAAGATCAGATTTCTAAGGTTATGTTCATACCTCTTTTGCACAAAGCTTGAATCTAGGGTTCTTGATCTGATCTTGTTGAACTTGGAACTTGATATAGGACTGGTTTACTTAGTTATTTTGTGAGTCTAGAGAGAGAGAGGGTTGACTTGGATGTGTGTATGTGAGCAAATGGGATAAAAATATATGAACTTTTCTCTCTCTCAATCTATTTATATGTTGATAAAATGAGCTTGGCTGGCAAGATTTGGTTGATATGTTAATATTTTATGTCACATAGGTTAGTGAGAGTGGTTGAGCAACTCCAATTTTACTAGATCTACAAGTTATCTCAAAATAATACAACAAGGGTATTTTGGTCATTTTGAACATAATTTTAATGGCAACTTTGTAGCTTGACCAACCCTTAGGGTTTGACCGTTAGGGCTTAACCCTAAGGTCTCATAAATTTTGATTTTTTCTAGGATTTCTAATTAGGCCAAAAATAGAAATTTAGTTTCTAAAAATTACAAATTAGGGTTACTTAATTAGTCTAGGTCTTCTAATTACTTAGAACTTACAAATTAGGTTTAGGAATTTATTAATTACAGTTAGCTTTTCAATTTCGTTGTTAGGGTGTCAAATTTGTCAATTAGGGTTTATAATTAACAATTAGGGTTTCTAATAATTAAGGTTTTTAATTACTAATTAGGCATAATTAGCGTTAAAATCTACAATACATATCATATACCACATAACACAATGACTTAATAGATTTTAAAGTCTTAATTGACTTCCAAACTAGAGTTTATCAAAATATTGCTAATGTTTTCTACTGGTATACCATAATTGACCAACCATTATCAATCTACTCATATAGTACATATTTATAACACTCAAATGTAATTAATATAATATTATTATTCTCATTCCTTATTCAAAATCTAAAATTAGGGTTTTGAATCCATATCTGAATTCACATCTTATATACCTTTAATAATTAAGTTAAAATAATTAACTTAATTAATCAAATAAATTCATATAATAAAATAGTTATTATAATAATTCTAATAATCATTTCATATATTATTTAAATAATATATAAACATATTTTCATGGAAAATCAATACTAAAAATATTTTTACTACAAAATTAATTTATTATAAGAGTATAATTTATAATGATCAATAATTCTAAAAAAATTATTTGAAATTATTCGTGTAATAAATAAATTTTTATTTATCACATATATACATACACTTTACCTTATACACATACCCACCTTTATTTTAATAATAAAAAAATTTATAAGAAAATTTCTTATTTAATTATATCAAAAATATCGGGTTATTACATTCACCCTCCCTTATAAAGATTTCGTCCCCGGAATCACCGTTTTAAAACTTATACATACTAGGGTACATAGCATACACAGTCATTGTAAGTAGATCTCGATCAGATTCGATCAAACTGATCTTTAACTATTCAGCGTAAAGCTTGTCTATCTGATTAAACGGAAATTTGATTTCTAATAGAACTCAAATTCCTCCTTCAAAATTTCTTTATAAAATAATTTACTATATACAGGAAAATCATGTATAAGAAAATAAAATTTATACGAATAATACCTGAAGTTCCATCCCCAGCTGCTACCGTATCTTGAACTGTCATGTTGAAGACTCTTGCAGTTGATTTTATTGGTTTGCTTGTTGAAGTTGGTCCAGTTATCGCCAGAGTCCCGCTGCCTTTCCCCGTAGTCAGACTCCCTGCCTCCATTCTCCTTTTTGGACAATCCTTCACCTTATGTTCCATTGATCCACACAGAAAACACCCACTGTTCATCCTTAGATTGGGCCGGTTGGGGGAGATATGGCCCACCTGCCCGCACTTTTAATATACAAACTTACCTTTCAAACACTCACCTGAGTGATTCTTCCCACAATTCCCACACTGAACCACCTGCTTCTTCACACCTTCCTGCTTCACCTAGATATTTCTAAAATTGTTCCCCTTCCTCACTACAAAAAAATGGGGCTTCAGCAACAACCAATTTTTCGTTGCTAAAGGTGCCAAATTTCGTTGCAAAAGGGTTTTGGCAACGACTTTACTGTCATTGCATCTTTCGTTGCGCAATGAGCGTTACTAATTGTTCTGCAACAAATATTTTTTTTTGTTTCCAAAAGTAATACATTTTGCAATGAAATTTGGCTTTCGTATAGAGACATCGATCCTTTAGCAACAAAATATATTGTTGCAGAATAATTAAAATTTCGTTGCTAAAAAGCCCATTTCATTGCAAAGCCTGCTAATTGGCAATGAAATGAACTCTTTTGATTTTTGCAACGACCATGCATTTTCGTTGCAATTGACACCATTTTGCAACGACATTTTTCGTTGCAGTAAATTATGAAAATTGTTGCCTAAGATTGCTTTCGTTGCAGAATTTAAACTTTTTAGCAACAATATTTTTTTTCTGATTATATTATTTGGCAAAGACATTATGTTGAATTAGCAACGAAAATGTTTATTGCTGGTTATTTTTCAATAGCAACGAAAGTCTTCGTTTAGCAATGACATTATATGTTGCCGTTTCTTTATATGTGCAACGAAAGTTGATATGATTTGTAACGATAAAAAATGTTACCTTTTATTTTAGTATTAGTAACAATATTCTCTCCGTTATTATTAGGTTAATTTTTCATTGCCAAATATAAAGTTTTTAATGCCATTAGCAACGAAAATTTGTTGCTAAATGTATAAAAAATTATTGCTATATTAAAACTTGTTCAATGCTTTGGTAACGAATTATATTGTTGTCAAATCAAAATTTGACATTCTTTTTGTGTACCTGGCTGGCTCAATGTCCCCATAGAAAATATTGGCAAAAATACAAAAAAATTAAAATATCATTAACTTAATAAAAGCATCCACTACATAATCATTCATTATCTTTAAAATTAACCATCTAAAGCTACCACAGTTCTTCAATCAAAGTATATATCTACATATATAGAGAGAGTACACTTCATAATTTCGTCCCTTAACTTCAGTAAACGTAGAACGAAAATTTGATACCCAGTATTGTAACGTAGGTCGTAGAAGCAGTCTTCCTGCACATATTTAAAAATAATAGCAAGTCAGGAAAATGAAGCAAATAGGTCACCAAAGGCACTTAATGCCAAAATCAATACACAAAGACAATAGAGTTGCTACGTGGTACTAATATTATTAAACCAACAGACTACCCAAAATATTTATTAAATGGTTGAGCATATAAAAAGATTCCAGAGTCCTTCAACTGACTAAATAAAATGCCTTAAACAAGATAACATGAAGTACATACTAGTTTGACAAACATACATAAGATGGTACCATGTGCAATGTTCATGTATAAGATTACAACAACTATGACAAAGAAACACCTGCTCTATGTGTCCAACTTTGAAGTAACTATTATGTGAAAAAAACTAAATCGTCTATTACACTTGGCACACAGTTTTGTATGCCCATTTACACGGTCCTTGATTTTTATTTTGACAAACTCAAAATTACTAAATCTGGACAAACAACATGCAATTTGATACACAGTTGACGACTAAAAACTCACAACTTTAGAAGGGTACAGGCGTGTGGGGGCATAAAGCACTTGCTCTTACCAATATCATTACCATCAACCTTGAGTTGCAGAAACTAAGATTAAGAGAAAAGAAAATTTGTTATAAGTTACTACGGAAGTTTCTATGAACCCGCAACAGGAGCTCAACAATTTGTTAGTAACTACTTTACATCGAGCATGTATAAGAAATGAATGTCAAAACTAAAATATTAAAACATATGCACAATCAGAAGTTTACATACTTTGTCATTTTCATGAAGCTGGAACATAGGAACCACAAGAAATTTTTGGTTTTTCGATACAATGAGCTTTCTACTTTCTGGCAACTTCACAAGAAAGAGTTTTCTACACTCCTACAATATCAAGACAAGCACATAATGAACACCAACTTACCAAAGCTAATAAATAAGAGAAAGACTTGCAGATTTTATGACACAAGCTTACCTTTGGACTAATCATATTAGACAACAAGTACGGATAAAACAATGTTTCAAAGTCAGATCTCCACCACTTGCTGAGGCATTCTCCTACCTAAACATTGAGAATTAGTGCATTTGCAGATATAATAAAACAAAATGGGCTTAACTACAATTCATATACCTCCCAGTCAGACCCAGTACCATAACAATGTTAGGATAGTTTGTTTGAAAGTTTAGGCCTCAGGCCATCAATGTCTTCAAAACAAGAATAAATATAATTCTTTGACCCTTGCAATAGTTTCTAGTGGATTTATCAACTACAAAAATTGACAGGATGACACAACATATAAGATGGTGTCTTACCTGATTCACTTGGTCTTAAGCGACCACCTGGAAGCTTATAAGTGGAGTTCCTTACTTGCAACAACAATAAATGGGGATGTTTGAACAATTCAACCTGTGTCCAACAATTGTTAGGCATCATTTGAGTTTATTATTAAACTACAGTGATAAAATAAACTAAAAGTATAAAACATATTTTTAATAAAATTTTATGGAGCACCCAAAAAATATAACATAATCTTAGGCAATTATGGTTATACTTTGTAAAATATAATCATTTTTAGCTTGGTTAAGAAAGAGGAAAATTTTAATTTCAATTTTAATCAGAAAAGAAGACTACTACCTTCAATGGTGTAAATTATATGCATAGAAATATCCTATGCAATAGGGGAAAAAAGATATAATTTATAATATCATATTTGGAACACAAGTCAAAGAGTGTGCAATATATTTTGAGACGACCAAGTTACCAGTAGGCATATACCATGATAAAATATTTGTTTCCTTGCATGTAGGGATTGATCCTATAAAAAAATGACAGGGTTCTGAACTAATGTGGCCATTCACTGCTTGAACCATAAAACTGGCATATATCTATCCAACAAGATCTCATATCATTAACAACAACTACGAAACGGAATCATGTTGCAATAAAATAGAATCCATAAATCAAAAACTACAAATTACAAGAAGATCAACAATAAACAAGCATAACAATTGTGCAGACTATGTAGTTGTTTTCTTTTTCCAATTTGATATACATTTTCTGCCATACATACAGTGTTATACATGTGTTACTTCATTGATAACAACATAAAGACACTGATTGTTTCATGATTTGGTGCTTATTGAATGCTCAACTATTCTATCAATTTACTTAAGCTAGATAGCTAGGTGAAATTAATCAGTTATTACGATCAAAGAACTCAATTGGTCTGAGATCTCTAATTCTCACTAAATATAACTACTCAAGCTCATTTATTCGTTGATAGATCATTGCTGACATTAATCCAACTCTTGTTCTACTCATGAAACTTATTGTTCTAAGTTTCACTTTTACAAACACCTTACATTCCTTGTGCAATGTCATGGCTAGTTCATCAAACTCCTAAGACATTCCTCAGTTTTAAAGAATTTGCTACTAAGAGGTTTCAAATGATAGATGAGAGAATGGAAAAATTCATGGAACGCATCACTGGACTAATAAAATGAGGGTCTAGTGGTATAGACCCAAAGTTTACAAACCCTTTCAACCAAAAAGTGGAAGGCAAGGGAGTTTTTACAAGGACCCCTATCATGTTGCGAAGGAGAGAATTGGAAGGCAAGAGGAGGAGGATGTACTTAGGAGGAGAGGACAGAGAATATTGAGAATATTGGCCTAAAACTCAAGCATCTCAAATTAATGTTTCCAGCATACAATGAAGAAGATGAAGCTATCAGTTGGATCAAGGATTGTCAAGAGTACTTTGATATCTATCAAGTGCCAGGAAATAAGATGGTTCCAATAGCTGACATGCACCTACAAGGGGTTCCAAAACACTGGTACAAATCCTACATGTCAGGCAAGACAAGTGTGACCAAAAGTTCTCAGGAAACTTTGCCATTATTGTATATTTTAAGAGATTGAATCAAACCTTTTGATGTAGTGCATCAGATGGTAACGGGAATGTCTCGAGTACAAATCATTTTTGACCTCTGGGTTCTCGAAGAGCAACTACAAACCTGCTAAAGTAATAACCACCCTAAATATAGCATGCAACTGGAAAATAGAAAAATATGAATATAGTAATTGGTAGGTTATTACTTTCAACCCCTTCAGCAGGCCCCATGATCCAAGAGTAACAGAAGGAGATGCACATATTACAGCATAAAGCCGTCCCTCTGTAGCTTATTTTTTTACCATGCTTTCCAGAGTTGCACAATCTCTAAGATTGGCTGCACCAAGAATACCTCCCTGTACCAAATAAGTGGAAAACATATCAACACCTATTTATAGATCATATAGGTAAGAGAAGTATAACTGACATGAAAAGAGACATGTACTCAATACCTATTTATTTTAGAATCAATTGCTTTATACTTCTTTAAGTATAATTTTTTTTGGGAAAACACTAATCTCGCTGCAAGATTAGAGTACCTTTTTTTGTTTTGTTTTAAATTCACATAACCTCAATGAGAGAGTGAACAGGGAAAATGTATGCTCCAAGTAGTAGAAGGTAAAAATTAACACAATGAAATATTTAGCAATCATCAACAACTTAGTACTTCTTGAAGTGTTTTTCCTAGTTGAAGTTCCTTCTGGCTCTGTGTAGTAATTCCAAAGCTTCTACAAACAGAGAAAAAGAGACCTCAAAGAAATTAAATAGAGTATTGCCCACCAGAATTTCAAACCCAATGAATTTATGAAATAAATTATGAAGATAACCAGTAATCAATAATTAAAAACAGAACAATTTCAGGAGATGGAGAACCAAAAATCTTCCTAGATTACATACTCTACATACCTGGTTAGCTGATAAGATAGTTTACATTATGCTCTTTTTCCTCATTTTCATATGGCCAATATTTTTCTTCTAAAATACATTCAAACTAAAGGAATATAATCAAGCTACTATTTTATCAACTAAAAATTATTACTTTACCAGTACGATCCAAATTTTCATTAAATCCACTCCTTCCTCAATTTCCAATTACCAACAGTTCTCTTCTAATTCAAATTCAAGTGGCCATAAGATCTGACAAAAAAGATATATACTTCCCACATAAATGACATAATATAACAGTTTCACCATCTACCCTTTTCCTCAATTTCAATGAACTATAATCTTTTTCAAATACATGTTCAAGTTGTCTGCCTAAACTTAATAGAAGATATATAAACCTTAAAGGTTGATTTTTTCCCTAACATTATAAATTATCACAGCTATATAGAGCAATAAAACTCAAGAATGCAAAGTAGAAGAAGCTTAACAAAGTCCACATTTATAGAAATTCACGAGAGTATCATCAAGGGTCCCGACGAGTATGAACCTCCCGTTGGGAGAGAATTTGGCAAATGAAACGTCCGAAACCTTATCTTCAATAAGAGTCTTCAAGCAGGCGCCCGAAGCCGCATCCCAAATTATACAAGACCCGTCGTGACTGCCGAAAACAATCAGCGATCCATCTCGATTGAAGTAGACGGAAGTAACCGACAACGAGTGCGCCTGGATGACATGGACGGGCCGACCATTTTTGACATCCCAAACCCTAATAGTCTTATCAAAAGAACCAGAGATGATGAGATTGGATTGGGGGCTGAAATTAATGCAGAAAACGAAATTGGTGTGGCCGCGTAGGGTTTTGACGCACTTGGAGGTGAATGTGTCCCAGATACGGAGGATTTTGTCATCGGAGGAGGAGCAGATATAGTGGGAGTCGGAGGACCAGGAGAGGTCGTTGACGCCTTCGGAAAGGCCGACGAGGGTAGAGATTTTGGAGAGGGTTTCGGTGGACTAGATGATGACAGTTTTGAAGGAGATATGGCGATTGAGGGAGATAGGGCTATTTTCTAAACTGAGGGAGTAAAAATTGAGGGAGAGAATGGGCGTGAAAATAATGGAGGGACATTTTCGCGATTAACTTATTTTAGGGAAAAACTTATTTTATTTATTTCATAAAAAGAATATAATTTGTAAAATCTATAAATTTTAAGAACATATATGTATTACGGTATATGTTTATTCCTATAAATCGGTAACTTACTAGTTGGTAGTGACATTATATTTATACATTGACTAATTTATGATGAAGTTAAATTATAATCAACGCGAAATTTTATGTGATAAAATAAAATAATTTATAATGAAGTTCAATTATAATTAATGTGAAACTTTATATGATAAAATAGAATAATTTAAAGTGTGGTCATTTTTAATTCCAATCTATCTCTTGTCACACGTGAAAGTGCACTCTTAAAATATAATGATAAACTTAATATATTATATTATTTTATATTGTTATTTATAAAAGAGCACTCTTTTGTAGAATAAAATAAATGATAAATGTGAATCTTTTGTGGGACGGAGGAATAACTTTTAATACGTCACACGTGGAGTAAGGTTATGAACAAGTCAAGTTGAGTTTTAGTTTATCGATTTCGAGCTCTCTTCAAATTTAAACGAGCTTGAGTTGAGTCGAACTTTTAAACGTGTCCTAATATGTTATTCGAATTTTACTCATTTATAAAACATAATATTATGGACTTAATATAATTTACTATAATATCTAAAATCATACCAAATTCTTAATTAATACTCAAAGTACATATAAAAATATATAATTATTTATAAAAGTTTACGTTGTATGTTTCCTTCTAAGAAAGTGGTTATGTATTGAATTTAAGTCCGTATCAGTTATCATGGATGTTGATAATGGTTTAAGATTTAAGAATTAATAAGGAATTGTGGATTGGTTTTGGTGATTAGTATTGTAGAGTTAGCTTGTTTTCTCTAAGGCCAGTGAGATAATTGTTGATTCTGTTATACTGTTGGATTTGAAGTCATTTAGATTAGATACATTACATTGCATAGTATGTAGTTTATTTTGTGCTCGAGGACTAGCACAGTTTAAGTTTGGGGGATTTTGATAAGTGAATTTTATATTCACGAATCGATTTTTATTTCAAGCTTAATCATTGTTAATTTCTAGTTTCCATGTTCGTTTTTATTTGTTTCGTGTTATTTTATGTGTAGGTTGGTTTTTGCGGCAAGTAGCGAAGTAATGATGTCATTTGGAGCGATTAGGGAAGCAAACATGAAGCAAGCAAAGTCAATTAGTAGAATAGATGCCGGCAAGAAGCGAGCTTGTTTGGCCTACATATACCCCGCAAGGAAATGAGGGTCTTCAACAAACAACTATCGAGAAGGGATGGCGGTGGAAATGCTCATTATAAACTTACACCCCACAAGGCGGGGGGTCTCATTCTTGAGTCTCCTTTCTTGCTTTGAACTCTGCTAGGGCATGAACTATAGCAAATGGGATATCATTCAGACTCTAATTAGTAGAGAATTTTGACTGGGACTTATGTGTGGGGATATCTATTGCTCAATTAACAACGAATTAGACACACAAGGCATATTACAGAGAGATTAATTCCCGTTTTTCAGAGCAAGCTTTGGAGGGAGATTTTGAAGAGATTTTCGTGACGATTGCAGATTAAGGCTACGTGAAGGGTTTTTTGTGATATTCTTCATCTTAGTTCTATATTTATAATTGATAGGATGATTTCTTTGAATTATTCAGTTATTATTTTATTCATGATGAACTAATTCACTTTTTTAGGCTTACGGTGGATCTTTAAGTGAAACGATGATTTTGTAAACTTTGATTTCTAGTTCAATAAGTTATTTTCTAGTTTATCTATATTAATTTAAGCTTGAATTTATGAATTTCCTGATCAACAATTCTTTGTGGATTTGTATGAAATCGAGAGAGGATATACGAATCTAGACTTATGTGAATAGTTTTAGAAATCAAATTTTCCATTTAATCAGATAGACAAGCTTTATGTGAATAGTTTAAGATCGGTTCGATCGAATTCGATCGAGATCTACTTGAATTGACTATATATGTTATGTACCCTTATATGTATAAGTTTTGAAACGGTGATTCCGGGGACAGAATCTTTATAAGGGAGGGTGAATGTAACAACCCGATATTTTCTATATAATTAAATCAGAAATTTTGCGTATAATTTTTTAATTTTTTTTATTTATTTATTTTAAAGGTGGGAATATATGCAAGGTAAAGTATATGTATTTATGTGATAAATAAAAAATTATTTATTACATGAATAATTTTAAATAATTTTCTTAGAATTATTGACCATTAAAATTATATTTTTATAATTAAGTTGGTAGTAAAACTATTTTTATTATTTATTTTCCATGAAAATATGTTTATATATTATTTAAATAATATATGGAATGAATATTAGAATTATTATAATAATTATTTTATTATATGAATTTTAGTACTGATTATTAAGTTAATTATTTTAACTTAATTGATAATGCTATATATGCAAAATAAATCAAATATGGAATCCAAACCCTAATTTTGAATTTTGATCAAGGAATGAGAATAATAATATAATATTATTTTTATTTCAGTGCTATAAATATGTGATGTGTAGACTGATAATGGTTGGTCAATTATGTTGTATCATGACTAAATTAATCCTATTTTGAAACTCAATTATGAGCTCGAGACTATTATGTAACTGTGTTATATGATTAATGTTTCGTAATATAGAATTTAAAGTTTATTAGGGAAATCCTAATTATTAGAAACCCTAATTTCTAAATTAGAAACCCTAACTTTGAAATTATAAACCCTAATTAGTAATTAGAAATCCTAATTACTAAACTAGAACCTTAATTGCTAAAGTATGAAGCTTAATGTTAATTAAGGAAAACTCTAATTATTACTTAGAAAACCCTAATTACTAATTAAAACCTTAATTGTCAAATTAGGAATCCTAAATGTTAATTTATGAACCCTAATTACTAATGGTAAGCCCTAATTACTAAATTAGCGATCTTAATTGTAATTTGTAAGGCCTAAACCTAATTTTTCATGTTCTAAGTAATTAGAAATTAAATATTATTATAAAACCCTAATTGTTCATTTTTAGAAACTAAATTTTTAATATTTCTAAACCCTAAATAAAAAGCCTATAAAATTAAATTTTTGAAAACCTTAGGGTTAAACCCTAAGGGTCAAACCTTAAGAGTTTGCCAAGTTTACAAATTTGCCATTAAAATCACATGTAAAATGACCTCATTACCCTTTTGCACATTCTTTATTAGGTTACTTGTATATCTTGCCAAGATTTGAGTTGTATAACAACTCTAGATTATCCCACATGCGTATTATAACACAAATCAACCAAATATCTAAGCCAACTTCATTACACATCAATATATATATATATATATATATATATATATATATATATATATATATATATATAGATTAAGAGAGAGAAAAGTGTACACTATAGCCATTTGTGCAACCAATACTCAACTAACTCTCTCTCTCTCTCTCTCTCAAAACCCACGAATATCTATAGTATTTCAGTCCCCAAATCAAGCCCCACTAACACTCACAACAAATCAGAGGCCTAGATTCAAGAATTTGTTTATAAAGGTATATAACCTAAACCAAATCTGATCCTTGATCCTATGTTAAATGTTATGTGTTTGAGTTAAAACATGTTGTAAGTAGTGAATATTGATGATATGGGTTGATAGATGTTAGATCCATAACATCTATAGGCTCGGATTTGAAGATTTTTAAAATCTGGAAAACTGAGAAATATGGTCTGACAACCAAATGTCAGGTATGTTTTTGTTGGTTTAAAGGTTGATATTTATAGTATGTTATGTGGTCTATCATTTGGAACTTGATTCAAGGTCAGATCATGAACAGGTTGCAAGATATGGGTGGTCAAACCCCATTGACCGACCATAACTGGACAAAATCTAGGTAACCTAGATCGTGCCCAGAACTGTCTGACAATGAGTTTATGGCTCTAGATCTGGCAGGTTGTTGTTTATTTGTTCTTGTTTTTGTGTCTATCTTATAGATTGGTATATGGATTGTTGATTCATGCTTTTATATCACATAACTATCAAATAGGATGGATTTAGTGGCTGGTCAAAGTTGTGAAAACGATCATGAAGGCTGTTTTCTTAGTAACCCAGAAAATGCTTGAACATGTCGTCTGACATGGTTTGACCGGCATAGATATGCTTGATCTGTTGTTGTTTTAGTGATTTAATATGTTAGATCTCTTCCTTGTCATGTTGGCTACACACTGGATCTATTATATCACAAAAAGGATACATGGACTGCAAGTTGTGGAAGCCCAAATATGGTTACATCTAATCGTTTCTTCATTTCAGGTAACCTAAAAATGAAGAACGACTCGACAATGACTTGTTCATGGCTTTAGATCTTTCTGATTGATGATGTTTAGACTTGTCTAGTGTTCAAAACATGTACCTTGTTAGTTTCTCTACAAGGCCCGACGTCTAGATCACCCATAATATGAATTGATTTCATGTAATAAAGTCATGAACATCGTTAACCAGCCATGACTTCATGTTTCTGGGTAGCCCAGAACATGAAGAACATGTCTGATAGTGATTTCAAAGCTCTATATCTTACACATGTGTTATAAAATGAACCTAATAATTGCTGGATCATATAGTGTTGCATTAGTGCTACAAAATTAATCTATTACCTTGCCCAGAAACATCAAGATCTAACAGCTATAGATGGTCAAACAAGGTCACTTGGTAACTGACATTGTGTGTTCTTGGTGTTCAAGAACACCAAAAGCGACATTTTTTGTCGCTAAAGGCTATAGCGACAATTTATTTAATTTTATTAAATTTATTTTCTAAAAATTATTTAAAAATAGAAATTAATTATTAAAAATTCCAAAATTAGTTTTAAAAATTATTTTAAGTTATAAAATTAACTTTTAATAATTTGAAATATTTTTCATAAATATTAGTATTTATTTAAATATTATTTATATTTAATTTATGTAATAAATGCATTAAATAAATTAATTAAAAATGATTTTATTATATTAAAAATCATTTTAAATGATAATAAGGTATTTAAAAAAATTTAAAGTTATAAAATATAACTTTTAATATTTAATGGTAAATTTCATTAATTATTTAATAATAATGATATTAGAATTATTTAATAATTATATTAAATAAATTAGTTTAAAAATAATTTTAATATTATAGAAATTATTTTAAATGAAAACAAAGTGTTTAAAATATTTTAAGTTATAAAATATAACTTTTAATATTTAAATGTAAAATTCATTAATATATTAATATTAATGATATTAGATTTATTTATTAATTATATTAAATAAATAGTTTAAAATTATTTTATTGATTTAAAAATCATTTAAAAAGGATATAAATGAATTAAAAATATTTTAAGCTATAATAAATGACTTTTAATATTTTGATAAATAATGCATTAATATTTAAATATTAATGGTAATTATTCAAAAATGATTTTAATTATTTTAAAAATTATTTAAGGTTAATATTAATACTTTAAAAATATTTTGAGTTATTATAAATAACTTTAATATTTTGGCAATGGTTTCATTAATAGTTTAATATTAATTAAATAATAATGATAATAGAATTATTTAATATTTAAATATTTAATAATGATTTTGGTGTTTGAAAAATCATGATAAATTATAATAATTTTTTTAAAATTATTATAAGTCATTTAAAAATAATATGGCTGATATTTAAATTATTTAAATGGATATTGAACTATAGGATAGAGTTTTAGACTCGATAACTGCCCGATAAATTCGTAGGTACACCATAATGTTTCAGAAATTGATCTGGACTTATATAAATTGTTTGTATTGTTGATCAATTTCGCAATCAATGAATACGTGCAAGTATACACGGTCAACAAGTAATAAAGTGATAAAAAAAAGTATCGTTCCCACGAGAAATTATTTAATAAAAATTATAAAGTACTAACTCTTAACCAAATCAATTTTATTTAAACAATTGTAAAGTGTGATTTTTCTAATTAAGAAAACTAAATTAATCAATTAAAAATAGATTACTCTAAAATTAATTCAAATAAATAAAGATTAAGACTCTACGAATGAATTCAGATAAATAAATGTTAAGACTACAATATCCCCAATTTATGTACTACAAACTAATTATCCAACTAATCTAATTATTATGCCTAATGAATTGTTAACAGGAACTCTAAGTGTTAAAAGCCCTTTCCCAAGTGATCATTCAATTCAATCAATCTTGCGATATTCCTATGCAAAATAATTAAATCAAACCCATTAAATTTTAATTTCCAATTTGTTACATGCAGTGAAAAGATATTCATATTCAATTCATAACCTTAATTATTCATCTCATGCGAATAATTAAGCATACATGTTATTATGTCCAGTTCCAACCCTAAATTTCATCTTCTGAATCCTTCTAGAGTAACACGGTAATTACTGGCCAAATAATAATCAATACGCACAAAACATAATAAACAATTCACCTTGACATAAATAATTGGAATAAATTAGACAATTAATTCATAGACATAAAATGTTCAATTTGTAGTCTTAATAAAAGAGTTAGTTCATAACGAAAAATAAAACCAACAATCTCATGAAAATCATCTTGAAAGAATTACACAATTGAAAAGAAGAAGAAGAAGAAACTCAAAATCTCCCAATCTTCAATCTTCAATCTTCAATCTTCAATTGGAATTCTTCTCCATAAAATCTCTCTTTATTCCTGATTAGACTCCAGTTATTAATGAATATCCTCTATTTTATGTCTTACATCGTGTATTTATAGGTTACAAGTCCAATTTTTAGCTTAGGAACAAACCCAATCCAATTTGGAGTCAAAAAAGTGTCAAAATTCATCCGAAAATGCGTCCAAGCTTAACCAGGCCCTTCCCTAGTGCCCCAACGCTGTTCACGGCGCTACACCACTGCTTTCTAGCACCCCGACATTGGGAATAGGCTTGAAATGGGTGCCCCCGCGCTGGCCTCTTTTCCAGAAATTTTCTGCTCCGATGTCCTTTGGGAAAATGGCCATAACGTCTTCTTCCAAACTCCGATTTCAATGATTCAAGATGTTTCGGAAAGAGAAGACGTATATCTACAACTTTCAATCTGAGTTTTTCGAAATAAGGTCCGGAGCAATACTGAAATTGGCTTTGAAGTGGGTGTTATGTAAATGGCAAGCCAAAAACGCGAATCTAGCAACCCCAAACATCGATCCAACTAACTTTTAACCCAATTCCTACAAAACAACGTAAATTATGCATGAATGGACACAAACACTTAGAAGCATCCAAAAGATTAAGCTCAAACACACTCAATTCATGGGTATAAAACTCACTCATCATGTATACGTGTTTGTTTGTGATCCAATGACTGCTAAACATATGTGAAAATGTGTTTAGGTTATGTGCTGACTGCAAATAGCAGTACTATATGTTATGATATATTATTCTAATTGAATAAATGATCTTATTAATGATAGGGCTTGATATAAAAGATAAAACTAAGTTGGGTAAGCAGCAGACCAGACAAGTATCCTATCTTTGCATTTATTTTATGTAATGAACATGCGTAAGTGAACATCTGAACTATTTTTTTTAATTGTTCAATTATCTTAACCTTTGTATATACTTATACAATGATTCTGCATTAGTAAGTTATTAGATCATAATTTGTTGTACAAGTTCATTAATTCTGTTATTATAGATCAAGATATATATTCTGTTCGTTAATTTCTAAGCATGGTTATACAAGTGTCCTCACTTGGATAATCATTATATTTTATCACATGTTGATACATATTTATTGGTTTCCAGTATGTATACATTGACTTGAAAGCCGTCTAAGCTATTTGATTCATTTAGACACAGATTCAAAAAAATATTGTTAAACAAGATAGAACTTTATTGTATCCAACCGAATTGTTTTGGTCTGGATTCTAGACTAGTATGAACATCCCGAATCTGGGAAACTTTTATGCACCTAAGGTGGATATGCTGGACGAAAATACTGTTCTTGTATGTAGTATTGATGAATACAGGGCATAACGGGTTTATCACCCCCCGTGCCTGTAAGTTATGACGGTTTACAGATGAAATTCTGTTTAACCTTTTCGAAAATAAAAAACAATGTTCATAGTCTGTCGACTAATCCCCATTTATAGTTAGTACGTAGTTTCAAAAATTTGAAATCAAAATGATATATTGTTTATTATTGGTTCAGCTTAGTTCACAACTGTTGATTCGTTGTAGAAGTATCGTTCAAAGAAAATATTTAATCCTTTCAGCTAACTGTTATTGATTGCTATTACTTGTTGGGCACTCAAATGCTCATCCTTGCTTAATTTAAATATTTTTAGCTAAGTGTGAACAACCTGAAGGCTCTGCTAAGAACAAGGGAAAAGGAAAGGTTGTTGAATGAGTTCAATGCTATCTTATGAAATAATTTGACATTATTAAGACAATGATATATATTATATACCATGTAATGAATGTTTAAAGGTCGCGTACCTGGGATTAAACTCTGATATGTAAATTAAGTTTGGTATTTATATTATTATTATTATTATTATTATTATTATTATTATTATTATTATTATTATTCTGCTCATGAAAATGGTATCGTGAAGCTCCGAGTTTGGGTTTCAAGTACCTGAATTTGGGGGTGTCACAAGTAATGCCTCCAGATCTTAAGTGCGAAAACGATAGCTGCCAATTCTAGATTATGAGTAGGATATTTCCTCTTATATTCTTTGAGTTATCGTGAGGCATAGGCTATAACTTTTCCATTTTGCATGAGAAAACATCCTAACCCTCTACCTGAAGCATCGATGTAGATGACAAATCCCTCCGAACCAAATGGTATTGTCTGAACAGGTGCTGAAATGAGTCTCCTCTTGAGTTCTTGAAAATCCTTCTCACATTCCTCACTCCAACCGAACTTTGTATCTTTTTGAGTCAACTGAGTTAATGGAGTAGCGATTTGAGAAAATTCTTCCACGAATCTTCGATAATAACCAGCTAAGCCCAAAAAGCTACGTACTTCAGTCACTGACTTAGGTTTCTCCCAGCTTTGAATTGCTTCAATCTTTGCCGGGTCAACAGATATTCTGTGATTTTATATCATGTGTCCAAGGAATGCTACTTCCTTAAGCCAAAACTCACAGTTCTTCAACTTGGCATAAAGCGTGTTTTCACGAAGCTTTTGGAGTATCAGCCTCAAGTGTTGCTCATGATCTTCACGGCTTTTGGAGTATATGAGGATGTCATCAATAAAGACAACCACAAAATGATCCAAATATTCCTTGAATACTGAGTTCATCATATCCATGAAGGAAGCAGGAGCATTAGTCAATCCAAAAGACATGACTAGGAATTCGTAATGCCCGTACTGAGTTCTGAAAGCAGTCTTTGAAATGTCATCAATTTTAATCTTTAACTGATGATATCCGGAATGAAGATCGATCTTTGTAAAGAAATTGGCGTCTTACAACTGGTCAAACAGGTCATCAATGCGAGGCAATGGGTACCTATTTTTGATGGTGATATGATTCAACTCTCGATAATCAATACAAAGTCCCATACTCCTATCTTTCTTCTTTACGAATAAAATTGGAGCACCCCAAGGAGACGTACTAGGATGAATGAAACTGATGAAACTGATAATTGCTACCACTAGTATTATCATTTTGTCGGCTACTATCTCTTGGTTGGGTTAATTCATTATCGCTCTCCAATAACTGAGCCCTATTTACAACCTTAGAATACAAACACAATTTGTGAGAAATGAGGTATTGACGTATTTTGGGTTTCAAACCTCATAGAAACATTCGCGTCATTCTCTCCTCATTATTAACCAAATGGGATGCAAATCGGGACAACTCGGCAAACTTAGCCTCGTTCTACGACACGGTCATATTTTTTTGCTCCATCTTGATGAACTCCACCTCCTTCATGTGACGAATACTTTTGGGAAAGTACTTATCATTGAATAGTTTTTAGAACTTCTCCCAAGATATCTTGAGTGTGGTAGGCTGAGTATGTTTTATAGATTCCCACCAATAATCTGCCTCTCCTCTGAACATAAAGGTGGCAAAGGGAACCTTTTGCTCCTCGGAGCATCCTAAGACATCAAATATCTTGGTGATCTGCTTTATCCACATCTCTGCCTTAAGTGGTTCTGGCTTTTCCAAAAACTCTGGTGGTCCCAGCTCCTTGAACTGCTTAGCGGTGACCGTCCGAGAGTTGCCAGTTTTTCCACCTACATTTTAAACAAAAGACTCTCTTTTCTGATGTTGCATGAATTGCATAAAGCCTCTGAACATCCCATCGTTCATCATTTGGTCGGTGTTGTTGTTTACATGAGGATTGTTGCCTTCCAAATGCACATTATCTTGGTTATTTATCTGTGTTAACTCAACAGTCTCTTCTGCTCCTTTGCTTATCTCAACATTTTCAGATGTCATTTTCAAATACTGCCACAAAACAAGGCTTAATTGATAAACCACATAATACCCATATATTCTGACCGACCAATTAAATAACAAATAAGCTTAGGTGGGTCATACTAGTGAAGGATTTACTCGTCTCTCCCCTCCTAGTTATAGTCTCACATCTCAGCCAGGGATCAAATCCCTAAGCTCTGATACCAACTGTGACGCCCCCGAAATAGGTATAAATCACCCATTATGAGTCGCCAAATATATGGTACAAAATTTAAATACAAACTTCTTTTATATAATACGACAAAAGCGTAGCTGAGAGTTTTTACACGAATATTATCTTCCAGACAATATCTAAACTCAAATGGAGTCCTCATTACATTTATTATCACACTATTTCATAGAATAGTGAGGACTACTATAGCCACCATCTCAGACCATCACTCCGTTCCCCGACTAATCCCAGCTACGTTCTTATTTCTCGAAGAGAACAATGAAAGCAAAAGGGTGAGCTCAACTAGCCCAGTAAGAAATATTATGACTAAGATAATGCAGAAAAATTATCGTTTGCCATCAACAGTGTTAAACTGATTAAAATATATTAAACATCAAGTTTAACTGCAGCAGAACAAGCAATCCATTAGAAGAGTCAAGTAGAGCATAATATCTACTATCTTCTATGATTTAAAAAGTTTATCATCAATTTTATCGTTGAGACTCAGCTCAATAAATAATCCACATCACTGAATTATCCATGCACTACGGGCCAAGGATATTCATTAGTATCACGTCCATGAATTATCCATGCACTACGAGCCAAGGATATTCGTGTAATCATCAATGGTCATAATTATGCCAAAAACTATCCATCAATGCACTACGGGCCAATGAGGACTTTTACCACATCATTTGTAACATTACAGGTCATGATTATACCGAATGATCCCTAGTCATAATCATACCAATCAACAGTCCATCTATGCACTATGGGCCAAAGATGACTTTCATAATAATATAATCATGAGGATGATGACAATGATATAAGAATTCAATTAAATGAAAGCAAAGGATAAATTTTAAAGATTTATAATTCAATTTATCTGGAATTCAATAATGTCCAAATTGTCAACATGATACTGCTTTGTGGAGTAAAATTTAAGAATAATATTGTATCAAAAAAATGATTTGGACCGAAAAGAAATCAATTTTTGTCATGAATAGTACCCCAGGTGAATAGTACCTGAGTGAATAGTATCCCGTGAATAGTAATTCGGGAATAGTACCCCGTTAATAGTACTCCGGCATGAAAAGATAAAAATTATCAAGAATGTCCAGAATAATATTTCTGTGAAAAGATACTAGATGAAGCGCAAATTTTAAGGATATTCTACTAATTTCAAGGAGTATATAAGTCATACTTTAACAAAATTAATGTAGAATTCAGAATTTGAAATGAAATAATATTACTTACATACCACAGAGTATGGAAGAAAATATTATTTCATAGAAATATTGAACAAAAATAATATCCCTTACCTTAAAAAGGAGAGTATTCCAGCTGGTATAGCGGGGATATTCTTGAAGAAAACTTGCACTATTTTCTACACTCAAAGCTTTCTTAAACTCTAAAGAAATATACTTAATATTATAGAAGAAAAATTCTCTGATTCTGGTGTGATTTTCAATTCTAAACTAAGCATCCTATTTATAGGAGAATGGAAGGATACTATTTAGGAAAAATCACGGACCCATAGTGGGGGAAAATCACGGGCGCACGAATCTTCTGAAATAATTTTCTGAATTCACTATGTAAATACTATGCAAATACTATGCATAATAAAATACAATATATTCTATTTTTCATAAAAATTTTTTTATTATAATATATTATATAATATTAATAATACTCCCTCCATTACACGTTTTCTCCCCCATATATATATATATACACACACACACACACTGAATAACCTTCTACCGATTATTTTGAAAAATGAGTAAGTGGGAGGGGTCCATAAATAAACAAAATTTATAACAAGTACTTCATAAAAATTCCCTCAATATTTTTAACAACATTTATTCATCAATAATATAATTTGCATTATTAACAATCAGATCATTCCCATGAAAGAGGGGACTTTCCGATAAGGATTTCTTCCTATTGACGCGCAATTAGGTGACCAAACCCCTTTCCTCGAAAGAATTTTCTAGACATTGTCAATAGTGAAATAATAATATAAACAACTTGTCATCTCAATTATTGATTTAATAATATAAAATATTATGCAGATGATACTGTGACAATAATAGAATCAATAATATGAGATACAAAGCAGCAATTACTGTAGCAATAATTGAGTATATATAACTTAGTGACTTCTCACGTAAGCATCAATAATCAATACTGTGTGCTACTATGCAACCACGCATATTACTGTACTTTTAACACCGGGTATTTTAATAGTTAACGGTAAAACTTTCGCCATTATTTTTATAAAAAGATATTTATGTCGTTTTCTAACTCCGACAATAATTTTGTTGTGGGGTCCACCAATGATTGTGACGTTGTACGAATATTCCCTGTGAAAATGAATATTCCCCAGCCAATCGAATATTTTATAACAACTTGCTTAATTTGAAAAATTTGTAAATATTACCCACAAATATAACATTATATCAAATCCACACCATAATATTCAAAAATATACTTCGAGAAAAAAATGATCTTTATTCATAAAAGTTGGAGTCTTACAGGTCTTTCAAAGGAAGATAGATTAAACTGCTTAACCGGATAGATTTAATTTCGTAGCAGTAGACTACAAACAAGGCAAGTTCCCTAACTCAAACTCGAGTTATTATTTTTGAAGCATGTTAGTGGATAATTATTATTGATTACTGATGAGTGAGTTTTATACTCATAATTGAATGCGTTTGTGCTTAATCTTTTGGTTGATTTGAAGTGTTTGTGTCTATTCAAGCATGTTTTTTGTTGTTTTGTAGGAATTGGGACAAAATTTACTTGGATCAACGTTCGGGGTGGCTAGATTCGTGTTTTCGGCTTGCCATTTACACAGCAGTCACTTCAGAGCCAATTTTAGTATTTCTGCGGACATTATTTCGAAAACCTTAAAGAATAAAAGTTATAGATCTACGTCTTCTCTTTCCGGATCATCTTGAATCATTGAAATTGGAGTTCGAACGAAGAAGTTATGGTCATTTTCCCAAAGGACGCCTGAGAGAAAATGTCGAACATGCCGGGAAATCGCTATCTTTAATGTCTATTCAATTGTGGATTCTTGGTTTTAATTCGATTAATTATTTTTAAGATTTCAAGGGCTTTTATGCCATTTGATAATTTATTCTAATTATTTAATTCAAGAGTTTATCAATTTGATAATTGATAATTAATTTATAGTTCATAATTCAGATATTATCTATTTATTCATTCAAATCAAATTAGATTTTTTAATTTTATTTGTTTATTTAAATAATCTTTAATTATTTTAATTTAGTTTTTTAATTAGAAAAATCATAATTTGAGATTGTTTAAATAAAATTAGTTTGGTTAAGAATTAGTACTTTGTAATTTTGGCGCCGTGTATACTTGTTGATCGATTTCACAATCAATGAATACGTGCAAGTATACACGGTCAACAAGTAATAAAGTGAAAGTGGAGTATCATTCCCACGAGGAATTATTTAATAAAAATTACCAAGTACTAATTCTTAAACAAACTAATTTTATTCAAACAATCTCAAATCGTGATTTTTCTAATTAAGAAAACTAAATTAAAATAATTAAAAGAGATTATTCTAAAATAAAGCAAATAAATAAAACTAAGATTTGATTGAATTCAGATAAATAAGGATTAAGACTCCAATATCCCCAATTATGAACTATAAATCAATTATCTAATTATCCCAATTATTTTGTCTACTGAATTGTTAACAGGAATTCTCAAATACCAAAAGCCATTTTCCAAGTGATCAATTGCCTTTTATTTAATCCAGATTAATTTTGTTATATTCCTATGCAAAACAATTGAAAACTCGTTACAATCCCAATTCCTTATGTGTTACATGCGGCGAACAGATATTTCCATTCTATTCATAAACCTAATTATTCACTGTGCAAATAACTAAGTCACATGATATCATGCCCAGTTCTAACCCTAGAATTCCTCTTCCAATTCCTTCTAGAGTAACAAGGTAATTACTGATCAGATAATTAATCAATAAGTATAAGGCAAGATAAACAACTCACTTTGACACAAATAATTAGAATAAATTAAATAACTAATTTATAGCCATAAAAGGTTCAATTGAAATCTTAATAAAAGAGTTAGTTCATAATCAATGAATTAAAACCAAGAATCCATAATTGAATAGACATTAAAAGATAAAATTATGATAAGAGAAGAGAATAGAATCTGTTGTCAGCAAATCTGATGCTCCCCTCTTGCTCTTGCTCTTGATCTTAAGTGTTCTTTAATTTGATCCAATCTTCAATGGCTAATTAAGAACTAGGGTTTAGATTCTAATTTAATGGAGTGTTTAATCTAGTCTAATCTATGTATTCTCCCTCTATTTTATGCCTTACATCATGTATTTATAGGTTACAAGTCCAATTTTTAGCTTAAGAACAAACACAATCCAATTTTGAGTCAAAAAGGTGTCAAAATTCGCTTCAAAAACGCTGGCCCCAGCCCAACTAACCTCTTCCCCAAATACCAAAGATCGGGCACGACGTCAAACCTCCCCTTTCAAAGGTTCTTGCCAACAAGCATAGGCCTATTTTGGGCGCCTAAGGTCGCACATGTTCTAACATTTTCATTCCGACGCCCTTTGGGAAAAATGGCCATAACGCCTTCGTCTCAAACTCCAATTTCGATGATTTAAGATGATCCAGAAAGAGGAGACGAGATCTACAACTTTCATTCTTTAAGCTTTTTCAAATAAAGTTCGGGAAATACTCAAATTGACTTTGAAGTGATCGCCGGTAAATGGCAAAGTCGAAAATGCTAATCTAGCCACCTTAACGCCGATCCAAGTAACTTTTGTCCCAATTCCTACAAAACAACATAAAACATGCTTGAATAGACACAAACACTTAAAATCAACCAAAAAATTAAGCTCAAACGCATTCAATTATGAGTATAAAACTCACTCATCAAATACCCCCAAACTTAAACCTTTGCTTGTCCTCAAGCAAAAACATAAAAGAACTAAAAATAAACAAACTAACTCAACTACATGAATGCATATGCATGATCTAATTTCTAATATACCTATGAACCCTGTAATAAATCAGTATGATATATAGCAACAGGCCTCAAAGATACCATTGGTACTCAAATAATATATCCAATCAAGTTAAAATCCATAACTCTAACCAATTAGTCAATCCAAACCTGTCATCACCCATGTTGTGCGTGTGTGCTTGTTAACCATTCTAACCAACCACAATTCAAGATAATCACATAACAAACTTCTTAAAAGGAAAATTTCAGTTCCAATTCAATTACTTTTGTGAACATGACAACTCCGGTTAAAACTAAGCAATTACCAAGTCTTAGAGTAAATACAAGATTTATTTATACTCTTATTCAATCACGAGAGCATTTTTGCTCTTTCTCGTGTTTTATTCATTTTTTTTTCATGGTTGTGCAATGTCTTATTCCCTTAGGCTTTTTAGTGCTACCTTAACGAGCTTTCGACCAACGACTCCCAATCCATTAAGACCTTAGGGCTCTAGGTGTAAAGACAATCACCTCGGGCTTACTTACTCAAGTAACAAAGGCCACAAAACTAGACAAGCTAGCCACGGTGTTTATTCTTCTTTTTTTCTTTCTTTCTGGATTTTTTTTCTCTTTTTTTTTTCTTTTCATCATTTCTTTTTTTCTTTTTTTTTCTTTTTGTAATATATATATATCTCATAGATTCCCCCAAACTCAAGCTTTTACGTCATTCCAACCTTTACCGCCAGTTCACTAATTTCCTTAAATTTTAACAAAGATTTTCCCTCAGAAACAAATTATGAAACCCTTGAACCAAGTGGATTAAAACAGTTAAACTTTAAGTGCTAACCTGAGTTATATAAGTTTCGATAAAGCTCAGATTATCATCATGATTAAAATTAGAACTCATCATCAATTATCAACATTGTTCAAGTTAACATTTAATACCAATCTTATCATAGGCCTAGCTAAGACCACACCAACCGATCACACATGATTCAAGAAAAAAAAAAAAAATGCAATTATACTACATTTAACACATACTAATTCAACACATATATGAATATGCAAATAACTACCATGTATTATATGCAACCTAAAAAACACAATGCTAACACATAAAAAAAAAATGAACTACCATGCAGATAACTAACTATATGCAAAGACGACACTAAAATGCCCCCAAACTTAAACTAGACATTGTCCTCAATGAATAAAATAGAAAAATTAAAGCAGAGGACTTCCCCGAAAATATATCAATCTTCCTCCTTATTCGCTAAGTTTGGAGAAATATGCTAGCACATGGAACAAATTGGGCACCACACTTGAATTTGACTTGAATAACTCAGAAACCGTGATAGAAACATATTTATTAAATTTTAAATAAATGCAAATTCAAAACTACTAATATAAAACCTAATAAAAACTAAAAATAAAAATTAAACTTGGGTTGCCTCCCAATAAGCGCTTGTTTTATAGTCTCATTTGACTTCTTCAATTTCTATCCAATTCCCTATTTAAAATTGAGGAACCCTCCATCCATCGTAAGCAATGTCTCTTTTGGGAGGTTCCCATTCGCAAAACCATTGAATTGAAGTCACCTAGTATGCTCTTTTGTTGATAGGTTCCCTATTAAGAACGTCCAACAACTAGGTATTTTCTCCACTATGTCTATGATTAGATTGGGGCATTGAAGCTTAATAAACATAATGGAGTCTTCCTCTAACTTCTCCTTTTCATCCCACCATGACTCCATTAAATCAGTTTTAGCTCTTATGTCACAAAGAGCTTTGCCGATTTACATGACTACCAATTGGGCATGGTTTTGCAAAATTGCCCGGATTCTTGAACTTTGGTGGAGAAGGTACATGGGACACTAATGAAATCGGTTCATCTTCGTTGGTACTCAAAGTTAGATCTTCGCCGATCTCCTTTTCTTGGTCTCCAAGTCTTTCCTCTCTTTCAACATCTATATCATTTGGCACATCCAGTTGCAGATTTGGTTCGAGCTCACCATCAGTCTCGGAATTCATGTCATAGAGCCAAGGGTATTGAGGACAAATGTTTGAGGCATTGGTTAGTTGTTCTATTTGGTTCATAAAATTTTGACTCAATATCTCTTGATTAATCCTCCTCTCCTCACATGAAGCTATGTACTTAGACAAAGTTTCCTCCAAATTTGAATGTTCTTCCTGTTGTAGTGGAGGTGGACAATAGAAATCCGGTGGGTATGTTGGACTTGGAGCATAAAATTGATCTTGATGAGTATGTCTCCATGAAAAATCCGGGTGATACCCCCAATCCTGATAATAGTTGTTAGGATAGACATAATTATTGGGGTAATCACCACCGTGATCGCATCAAATTTCGAAACCGATGGCGATTGATGACTCATATGATTTCCAAAGACAATAATCACAAATAATCGCCACACTTTGACGACGTTGAGCTTCAAAAGCTTCAAACATCCTCGAAAGTGTCTCAACTGCTCGACAATGCGAGAAAGTTTCTCGAGTCCGTCAATCTCCTCTCCCCTTGGCTAAGTCATTCTTGCCATCCTTTGACTCCGTATGGCTGCGCAAACCTCCAACGTCTTTGAAGTTGCCTCTATAGAAGATGTGTTAAGTCCATCAATCCCTGTTTCTCTTAGTTGAGCCAAGAACGTGTATGGCCATTGATACTCAAACTCATCCATGGTACCTGAAAAGAGAGAAATATAGGAAGAAAAATAAAAATAAAAATAAAAATGTTTAAATTAAGACTAATTTGATTGAAATTAATATTGGTAATAATTATTAAATTAATTCTCCCAAGAATCATGCGCTACCAAAAAACTTGTTGATCAATTTCACAATCAATGAATACGCGCAAGTATACACGATTACAAGAAGTAATAAAGTGAAAGTAGAGTATCGTTCCCACGAGGAATTATTTAATAAAAATTACCAAGTACTAATTCTTAACCAAACTAATTTTATTTAAACAATCTCAAATCGTGATTTTTCTAATTAAGAAAACTAAATTAAAATAATTAAAAGAGATTATTCTAAAATAAAGCAAATAAACAAAACTAAGATTTGATTGAATTCAGATAAATAAGGATTAAGACTCCAATATCCCCAATTATGAACTATAAATCAATTATCTAATTATCCCAATTATTATGTCTACTGAATTGTTAACAGGAATTCTCAAATGCCAAAAGCCCTTTTCCAAGTGATCAATTGCCTTCTATTTAATTCAGATTAATTTTGCTATATTCCTATGCAAAACAATTGAATTAAACTCGTTACAATCCCAATTTCTTATGTATTACATGCGATGAACAGATATTTCCATTCTATTCACACACCTAATTATTCACTGTGCAAATAACTAAGTCACATGATATCATGCCCAGTTCTAACCCTAGAATTCCTCTTCCAATTCCTTCTAGAGTAACAAGGTAATTACTGATCAGATAATTAATCAATAAGCATAAGGCAAGATAAACAACTCACTTTGACACAAATAATTAGAATAAATTAAATAACTAATTTATAGCCATAAAAGGTTCAATTGAAATCTTAATAAAAGAGTTAGTTCATAATTAATGAATTAAAACCAAGAATCCACAATTGAATAGACATTAAAAGATAAAAGTATGATAAGAGAAGATAATAGAATCTGTTGTCAGCAAATCTGATGCTCCCCTCTTGCTCTAGCTCTTGATCTTCAGTGTTCTTCAATTTGCTCCAATCTTCAATGGCTAATTAAGAACTAGGGTTTAGATTCTAATTTAATGGAGTGTTTAATCTAGTCTAATCTATGTATTCTCCCTCTATTTTATGCCTTACATCATGTATTTATAGGTTACAAGTCAAATTTTTAGCTTAAGAACAAACCCAATCCAATTTGGAGTCAAAAAGGTGTCAAAATTCGCTCAAAAACGCGCCTGTGCCCAACCAACCCTCTTCCCCAAATACCAAGATCGGGCATGACGCACAGACCACTCGCTTTCAGTGTCATTTTACAAGTATAGGCCTATTTTTGTCGCCCCGGTGTTGGCACATGTTTTGACATTTTCTGCTCCGACGTCCTTTAGGAAAATGGCCATAACTTCTTCGCCCAAACTCCGATGATTCAAGATGATCCGGAAAGAGGAGACATAGATCTACAACTTTTATCCTTTAAGGTTTTCGAAATAAAGTTCGGAACAATACTAAAATTGGCTCTGAAGTGACTGCTGTGTAATTGGCAAGCCGAAAACGCGAATCTAGCCACCCCGAACGTCGATCCAAGTAACTTTTGTCCCAATTCCTACAAAACAACATAAAACATGCTTGAATAGACACAAACTCAGTATATATTCATGGTTATTTTATACCACTCAACATCTATTATTCAAGTATTCGAATATCCAATTATTGAGAATTAATTCATGTTCTTTCACAATTGATTCTTATTATTGAACAGTGAAAGCTAAATTCCTTTCTAATCATCATATATCTCCCTTGTATTTAAACTTGCTAAGAAAATTAGTTGTTTACTCTTGCTATATCTTGACGTTTATTTCAGCTAAGCCAGAGACATCCAAGAGGGACAAAGGAAAAGAAAAGGTGCAATAATAGTTGATAAGAATGTTTAAGTATTAATTAACTTTGATTATGTAAACCTTTATAATATTAAGTGTGTGTACAAGTTAAGGTTAAGAAGACCCTGGTAGTATGTTGTAAGACTTTATTATGATGAGCAATGTATGTTAATTATTCCGTAATAGTTATAGAATGTGTATGTTGTCGATGGATCGTGAGCACTAGATCCGAGGTTAGAGAACCTGAATTTGGGGACGTCACAACGATTCTGATGTATGTGGTAAAAATATTATTGTGGGATACGTTATCAATAGATCAATCTGCCAATACTTGAGAGGCAGCACTTCAGGGGGTATCCCACATGCATCTGTTATCACCTGACTTTATGTTACACAGGGGGTCATATGGGCTGATAAGAAGCCTATGCAGCTGCCTATGAACACAATTGATCATTATATCATTGAAAAGTGTAAAGTATGGGGCGGAGGAAGATCCTATCCTCAAGGAGCTGGATTCATTGTAACGGGTCAAAGCGAAGAGATAGAGGGTGGAACAGATCATGAGGAAGCTCCTGAACAGCAGGTTGAGGCTTTATATGCTTTTTATGATCGACTGGATAGAATGGAGCATCGCATGCATAGAAGGATGGATGCAATACACACAAATGTCCAGGCCTTCACGACAGACTTTTCAGGAGCACTGTCTCATGCATTCGAGCAGTTAGGTGTTCATGCTCAGTTTCCAATCTTTGGCTCCGGTTATGTTTATCCACCTCCCGACACTCCACCAGTGCAAGATGAGGATGGAGACGATGACAATGACACTTAGGGGAGTTCCTTTTTACATTTATCTTCCAATGAGGACATTGTTTATTTTAAGTTTGGGGATATTGGGTTTATTTGCATTAAATTTGTTGCATATAATTTAGTTCATTTAGTTGCATTTAAGTTAGTTTATTTAATCTTTGTCATTTCAATTACTTCTTTTCATTTGCTTCACATATTTAAAAAAATCAAAAATCCCAAAAATATTTGCTTATTTTGTTGCATTTAGTTTAGTTAGATCACATTGCATGAATCCTAGCATCTTGTTTATTTGAAATCCATTTAGCCTATGATGAGATTGGAACTATTTGCTTGTTAAACATTGTTGATTACTTATGTATGGTTATAATGTTATATCATGATGCAAATTTTAACTTGCTTGAAATTGATGTAACTGGATAGCACTCTTAAGTGACCATATGACTTGCTTGTTATAAATTTTCACATAATTGTTTTCTGGTGGGAAACTATACATGAAATGATAGAAATTCAGTAATTGGGTAATAAAACCTTAGATATCATAGAGACTTATGTTTGGGGGAAGAATAATGGGATGTATGTAAAAGAAAGAGAAAAAAAAAGTAAAAAGAAAAAGAAAAATGATGAATGAATAAAAGCTTTTGTGGCCTTTGATACTCGAGTAAGTAAGCCCTAAGGGATGTCTCTACTCCCAGCGCCCTAAAATCTTCCAGTTTGGGAGTCATTGGTCGAAAGCTCTTTAAATGGGAATCACTGAAAAGCCTAAGAGAACTAAGCATTGCATAGTCAAGTGGTAACAAGGGAATGAGAAAAATAGTGCCCTCATGATGGAATAAAAGAAAACTATACCTTTTGACCCTTTAGTTTAGTTAATGTGATATCACATTTGGAACTTATCCTATTTGCTAAAACTCTTGACATAGAATTGTAATTTTTCCCTAAGAAGCATATTATGTGAAGTATTTGTTTTATAGTAGTTTAATGGTTTCAAAGCACACAACACACTACATCAGTTTGGGCAAGTTTTGATTCACAAAGTCATATGCATTATCGCCTTGTTCTTGGTTAGATACTCTGTTTGATGTTATTGTGGTTTCTCTGAGGCAACTTTTTTGGATTTAATTCTTACTGATATTGGATTTGTTAGCATGTTAAATTAGATTGCATTTTTTTATTTTATTGCATTTGCATTTTAGTGTCATTGTTTGGGGGCAAGAAACATTTTAAGTTTGGGGGTATTTGATAAGGAGGATTTATACCCACTTATCTGGTATCAACTAACTTCAATAGTTGTTTATCCCTGCATGTTTTAGTAGGTTTTCATACATTTTTAGTTTATTTTGTAGATTTTATGCTTGGGAGCTCTCTTAGTGGCATTTAAGGATAAATGGTGGAAATAGGAGCTTAAAGTGATCAAGTGTTGAAGTTATGGCAAGTGGCATAAAACAGCAGAAGCAGAAAACCAACACTGGTTCATAGCACGGCTGCGCCCAAAATAGCCTTAGGTGTAGTGCGGCCGCGCCCTACCCCAATCAAGAATGCTCTCTAGTACGGCTACGCCAGTCCCTGACTACCAGCTTTGACTTTCACTTAAATGACCAATTGGATTGTACCTTGGGCAAGGAGGCACTCGAGATTTAGCCTATATGTAGGCATATTTACAGACATCAAAAGATATCTAAGACCCAATAAATCCCATTGGGAATAAATCATCTTGTATATTCCTTCTTTAAATTCTATCTTATATTAGATTAGATTAAAAAAACCTAGATTAGATTAGATTTGAAGGTTGAAGCAATTGAAGATCATTTGAGACTCAGATTGGAAGCAAGGGAATTCAGATTTACTTACCTCAAACCCTAAATTCTCTTCTTATCTCTTTGTATCTTTCAATGTATAATCAATTGTGGATTGTTCATTTTGTTTCTATCATGAATTAAACTCTATTTTGAGATTGCAATGAATCTTATTAAGTAGTTTATTTTGATATGCTTCCTTGTTAGTCTTATTAGCTATCCTTGGATTGTCTATTATGGTTTGTGATTAATTACATAATTGTCTAGCTAAAAATTACCGTGATAATCCATATGAAATTGAGATACGGATTATGGGTTTAGATATGATCATAGTAGCATGTGTTTGTGACTTCTACATAGTAATAGAATTCATGATTCGTGCCTAGGATAGAGATATAACTATGCATCGCATGTAGTCTATTGAGAACTTGAGCTTCAACCCTCTTTAATTGTAATTTACATAAAGATATAGCGGGTTAGTTAATTAGGGTGTTTGCATTCATTCTATCTGTGGATTTAGTGTGGTATGGGTATGGTACATCGAGAGACGGTCATATCTTACCTTCGTGTTCTCAACTAACAATCTAGTATAATTAATTTCGCTTAACAGGAAGTGTGTTGATTTAAATGAAATAATAGGTGAAATTGTGATCTCAAGTCTTCATTATCTAATCACATTGTAGGGGTAGTTAGTATTAATTTAATTTCATATTTTTAACTATTAAATCAATCGTTTAAATAAGATTAAGTTGGTTACGAGTTAGTGCTTGGTAGATTTTGGTGAGTAATTCTCTATGAGAACGATACTCTACATACTCTTTATTACTTGTTGATCGTGTATACTTGCACGCATATATTGATCGGGAAAACGACCAACAGGTGCCACATGGCAAATTAATTGGAAAATTTCCACGTCAGAGATATCATGTATGCCACGTAGGTAGGTCAACGCACATGTGGCACCTAGAAGCTCAATGTCCAAATTTTAGAATAGAAAGGGGCTCGATTTCCGTTAACCAAAAGAAAGGGGGTCAATACCCAAAAACAACTAAAGTTCTAGATTTTACCTATAAGCAAAATCATAAGCATTCTCTCTTCACTTTTCATTTCATTTGATAACTGTTGGGAGAGAAAGAGAGAGAAAGAGTGAGAGAGAGAGAGAGTTGGATAGATAAGAGAGAGAAAGGAGCGAGGATCAAGCTTGGAAGCTTTGATCATCCTAAGCAAGAAGAAGAAGATCATTAAGAGGTAAGCCTAGTAAACCCCAACTTCTTCTTCATCTCTTGATTTTATTCTTAGTTTTGAGTAGTTATTGATAGTTGTTGTTAATGGAAGATCATAAAGGATCTTGGAGTTATAAGGTGATTATTGATAGAGTAAACAATTAAAAACTACCATTAATAACTTTGTCAAGTAAATGAAAAACTAAAATCATAAGTCTAAGCGTGAGGATGAAAATATTAAAGTAGAGGATTGTAAACGGACTTATATAATTGATTTTTTGTCTGTTGTTGTTGGATTCTAAAAAGAAGGAATCGTAGATAAGTAGGTTGCGAAGAAGTTCCAAGTGGAACGGAGGAAAAATAAGCCATAACAAAATTATGGTGAAATTTTCCGTAAAAGGTGGTAAACGCGAAAAACCCAATCTTGGTACCCTTTTCGGACCAATTTTATGGGTAGTTAATACTTCTGGAAAGTTCTTTCTTTCTGGGGATTTTGTATATGGTTGAAAACATAAGTCGTGGACTGAAGAACGAGCTTAATCCGACTTCGAATGAACGAGTTGTGAAGTTTAAGAAATTTGACGTTAAAACGTCTTTTGGTGAAAAATAGCTTTAAGGGGACTTTTGAACCAAGTTTTCGATAAGTTAAAGGACCCCTAAAATAATTTCGTCCAGGGGATGTGTAGAGGATGTTACGAGCAAGAAAATGGCTCAGGAAAAGACTCATTCTGAAATCAAATGATGAAGTTATAAAAGTACGAAGTAGATGCGACGAAAATGATAAAATATTCAAAATTAAAAAAATGGGCACCTAGTGCACTGTCGTTTGGGTGCGAGGTGCACCACTGGCAAGGCCATTTGGGCGTGGGTAACCCCGGAATAGCATTTCGATAAATCCCGTAGAAGACAAGTTTTCTAAACCTACTCATATAATTATTCTACGCAGGTTTCCTATCTTTGTACTAATGTGTTGTGTTTGTACAAGATATGTGCTTATGAATTGTGTTATGTGTCAATTATATGCACTTATGTGCTTTTGAAATGAACTGTTTAATTATTGAACTATTCAAAGTGTTAAAGTTCTATTGAACTATTCAAAATGTTAAAGTTCTATTGACTCATGAACTTCATTATGATTAAGTCCATGATAGTAGCATGTTTCGTCTTGACACATATTAAGGTGTTAAAGAAGATAGACATGGGTTGGAACGAAAAGAAGGATCGGAGAGGATGTCTCTCTCTAGGATTTTTTCTCTCCCTTCTCTCTTCCCTTTTCCCTAGTTCATCTGATTTTCATCTTCGATTCCTTCCGTTTCCTCTCTGATTCTGATTCTTGTTCTTCTTTTCTTCTTCTCAGCTGGTTCCCTTGGCTCTAGGTCTTGTGATGATTGACTATCTGATCCTCTTTGAGGGAATCTCAATTAGTAGTTCTTCCCTAGTTGAGCTTGCTAATGCTAGGATTTCGAACCCTAATGCCTTGATTCCTCTAATTGACATGGTTGAATCTGATGTTGTGATTGAAAATTGCTTAGTTAGCTCTGATGGTTATGGCTCAGACTACGTTCCTTGTGATATCAGTCTAGGCCCTGCTCTCAAGTTCAGGATATTTTCAAGGCTGTTCACCATTTTTCGCAGCAGGATAGAATTGATGTAGCTTTAGAGCGTAAAAAGAACATAGACCTTATGGCTTTTATTTCTGCTCATGGATTATCATTTAAGGATGTCAATGATTTTATTCGTACTGGATCTATCTCTGGCTAAACTAATGCACTCAATGTGTTTGATGTAAGTCCTAAGAGAGGTTTGGGTCAGGTGGGGGTTGTCAACCTTCATGTGTAATAACCCAATATTTTTAATATAAATAAATAAGAAATTTTGTGTATAATTTTTTTTTATTTTAAAGATGGAAATATGTACAAGGTAAAGTATATGTATATATATGATAAATAAAATTAATTTATTACATGAATAATTTCAAATATTTTTAAAAAAAAATTATTGATCATTATAAATTATACTCTTATAATAAATTAATTTGGTAGTAATAATATTTTTATTATTTATTTTCCATGAAAATATGATTATTGTATTATTTAAATAATATATGGAATGATTATTAGAATTATTATAATAACTATTTTATTATATGAATTCATTTCAGATTAATTAAGTTAATTATTTAACTTAATTAATAATGGTATATATGAAAATTAAGTCGGATATGGATTCAAAACCCTAATTCTTGATTTTGAATAAAGAATGAGAATAACAATATAATATTAATTTTATTTCAGTGCTATAAATATGTTCTATATGTGCATATTGATAATGATTGGTCAATTATGGTGTATAATGTCAAAACCCTAGCATTAAAGCGATAAACCATATTTTAAAACTCAAATAGGACTTCAAGACTGTTATGTAATTGCGTTAATGTGTCTAAAGATAGGTAATATAAAATATAACCCTAATTAGGGAAAAATCTAATTATTAGAAACCCTAATTTCTAAATTAGGAACCCTAACTTTGACATTATAAACCCTAATTTGCTAATTGTAAACCCTAATTGCCAATTAAGCAATCTTAATGCTAATTAATAAATCTTTAATCTAATTTCCATGATATTTGTGATTAGGAAACCTAATCTAATTAGGTAACCCTAATTTATATTTTTAGAAACTTTAGTTTACATTTTTAGCTTAATTAGAAAATCCTAGAAAATCTATATATTTTTTAGCTTAGGGTTAAATTCTAAGGATCAAACCCTAAGGGTTTGCAAAGTTAAAATTTAGCCATTAAATTTAAAAGGCAAATGTCTATAATACCACTCTTGCATTATTGAAGGTAACTTCTAAATCTTGCCATATATTGGCAAGTCAACAACTCTAGCTAACCCATGTGACTGAAATCTTCACAAATCAACCAATATATCTCAGCTATATACATTGTATCATTATATATATAGATCAAAGAGAGAGAAAAAGTCATATTCAAGCCCATTTATTCACCAACACTCAACCTAGACCTTCTCTCTCTAAAACCCACGAAATATTTTGATAGATCAGTCCCAAATCCAGTTCCAAGTTCACCCATAACAGATCAAGGATCCTAGATCAAGAAATTGTACAAAAGAGGTATAACCCTAAATAAGAAATCTGATCTTTGATCCTAAGTTAGATGTTAGATTTTTGTGTTTAAACATGTTGTATGATGTGTAACTAAGTGATCTGGGTTGATAAATGTTAGATCTATAACATCTAAATGCACGAATTTGAAGTTTTTCAAAATCTGGAAAAATTTTAAAATGTTGTCTGGCAACGAATATCAGACCCCATAGATCTCAGTGTGTTAATGTTTTTGGTTGTTTAAATGTTTGAACTTGTAGTATGCTATGAGATCTTTGTTTTGGAACTGGAACTAGGTTTAGATGATGTGTAGATTTCATGTTATTGTTGGTCAAACTCAGTTGACCGAGCTTGTCTGAGCAATTCAGGTAACTTAAATCGCCCGCATCGTGTCTAACATAAGGTTTCGCAGCTTTGGATCGATAAATCTTAAGTAGTTTGTTGATGTTTTTCTATCTAAGTTGTAGATTGGTAGATGAACTTTATATTCAAGCCTTAATATCACCTATATGATTAATAGAAAGAAAGTAGTGGCTGGTCAAAGGAGGTCAGACGATCATGAAATCGGTTTTCTGGGTAACCTTGAAAACTGATGAGCATGATCTCTAACATACTTTGATCTGCATAGATCTGATAATTGTATTGTTGTTTGATTGATTTTATGTGATATATTTGTTCACTTACATGTTGGCTACTACCTGAAATCATTAGATCACTAAAACATTACATGAACAGCATGTTGTGGAAGCCCAAATATGACTACTCGAACTGTTCTTCATTTCTAGGTAACCCAAAAAATGAAGAACAGTTCTGATAGCTTGTTCTAAGGCTTAGATCTTGCAGCTTGATGATTTGTAAACCTTCTAAGTGCTTTAAACATGTACCATGTTAGTTAGTCTACAAAGCCCGACGTCTAGAACACCTATAACATGAACAGATTCAAAGATTGAAGGCCTTCAATAGCGTTGACCGACAATGACTTCATGTTTCTGGGCAACCCAAAACATGAAGAACACGTCTGACAGCTAGTTCAAGGCTTTATAACTTGCATTTGTATATTGTATGACTGTTTAATGTTGATTCTTGTAGTTCGACAACAATACTACAAGATCAAAACTTTATCCTGACCAGAAAAACATTACACAAGAAATTATTGTTGGTCAAACTAGCTCACTCGAAACTGGCGTATGAATGTTCTTGGTTCTCAAGAACACCTAAGGCTACACTTTCTGTTACTAAAGGCTTTAGCGACATACTTTTTAATTTTATTTATATTGAATTCCAAAAATATTTTAAAAATAAAAATTAATTTCTAAAAATTACAAAAATTATTTTAAGTTATAAAAAATAAATTTTAATACTTTGGCATATTTTCCATAAATTTTAGTATTTATTTGAATGTTATTGGTATTTAGTTTATTTAATAAATATATTAAATAAATTAATTAAAAATGATTTTATTATATTAAAAATTATTTTAAATGATAATAAGTTTTTAAAAATATTTTAATATAAAATATAACTTTTAATATTTTAAGGTATATTTCTTTAATTATTTAATATTAATGATATTTAGATTTATTTAATAATTATATTAAATAAATTAATTAAAAATGATTTTAATATTATAAAAATCATTTAAATGAAAATAAGGAGTTTTAAAAATATTTTAAGTTATAAAATATAACTTTTAATATTTAAAGGATAATTTCATTAATAATTTAATATTAAAGATATTAGATTTATTTAATAATTATATTAAATAAATAGTTTAAAAATAGTTTTAATAATTTAAAAATCATTTAAAATGGATATAAATGAATTAAAAATATTTAAAGTTATAATAAATGACTTTTAATATTTGGGTAAATAATACATTAAAATTTAAATATTAATGTTAATTATTTAAAAATGATTTTAAATATTTTAAAAAATCATTTAAAGATAATATTAATACTTTAAAAAAGTTTTTTGAGTTATTATAAGTAATTTTAATATTTTGGAAATGGTTTCATTAATATTTTAATATTGTTTAAATATTAATGATAATAGAATTATTTAATATTTAAATCATTTAATAATGATTCCGGTGTTTGAAAAATCATGATAAATTATAATAATTGTTTAAAATTTATTATAAGTCATTTAAAAAAAATTTGATTGATACTTAAATTATCTAAATGAATAATGAACTACAAAATAAAGTTTTAGACTCGATAATTACCAGATAAATCCGTCGGTACACCGAAATGTTTCAGAAATTGGTATGGACTTTGATAATTTGACTAGATATATGTTTGTTTGTGATCCAATAGACTGCTAAACATATGTAATAATATGATTAGGTTATGTGCTGACTGTAAATACCAGTACTATATGTTATAGTATGTTATTCTAATCGAACGAATGATCTTATTAATGATAGGTATTGATATAAAAGATAAAACTAAGTTGTGTAAGCAGCAGACCAAGCAAGTATCTAACCCTTTTCATTTACTTTATGCAATGGACATGAGTAAGAAAGTTTCAAAATTATATTGTCGTTATGCCAGATTATTAACTCTGTTGTTATTGATTACATATCCAAATAATTATATTCATACAAGTTCTTAAATTATCCGATCATTGTTTATCAATACAGTATTGTTGCACAATCCATATATTTATTCTATTTATTAATTTCTAAATATGGTTATACAAGTGTTCTCACTTGGATAATCATTGTATTTAATCACATGTTGATACATACTTATTGGTTTCCAGTATGTATACATTGACTAAAAAAGTCCATCTAAGCTATTTGATTCAAATTGAGATACGATTTAAAAATATTGTTGAACAAGATAGAACTTTATTATATCCAATCGATTTTTTTTGGTTCGGATTCCATAATAAGTATGAACATCCCGAATCTGGAAAACTTTTGTGCGCCTAAGGAGGATATGCTGGACGAAAATATCGTTCGAACATGTAGTATTGATCAATCTGAGGCATAAGAAATTTGATCACCCTCGTGCCTGTAAGTTATGACGGTTTACAGATGAAGTTCTGTTTAACCTTTTCGAAAATAGAAAATAATGTTCATAGTTTGTCGACTGATCTCCATTTATAGTCAATATGTAGTTTTAAAATTTTGAAATCGAATTGATATGTTGTTTATGGTTGCTTCAGCTTACTTCACAACTGTTGATTCGTTGTAGAAGTTTCATTCACAGAAAACATTTACTTCCTTCAGCTAACTTTTATTGCTTCCTATTACTTGTTGGGCACTCAAATGCTCATTCTTGCTTAATTTAAATATTTTCAGTTAAGTGTGATCAACCTGAAGGCTCTGCCAAGAACAAGGGAAAAGGAAAGGTTGCAGAATAAGTTATACGTTATCCTATGTAATATTTAGACTCTACTTAGACAATGATATTAATTATTATCATGTAATGTAATGTATTAAAGGTTGTGAACTTAGGGGATTAGAAAAACTCTGATGCATGTAAATTAAGTTTAATGTTTATATTATTATTATTTCGCTTAAAGAAATGGTATTGTGAAGCACCGAGTTTAGGTTTCAAGTACCTGAATTTGGGGGCGTCATAAGTTGGTATCAGAGCTTTAGGTTTAGAAACCTTAGGTGGGAATAGACCTTAGGCTATAACCCTAGGACAGAGGGAAACGTTGAAAATACCAATAACTCATATAGAGTTTAAAAAGAGATGAATTGAATAAATTCATCGTCAAACAAAATAAAAGATAACCTATACAAAACTATTGTTTGTTGTGTGTATATATTATATGCTAATCAAGATAATTTATGTGTAGATGTCAGGTGGAAAAGGATTAGGATACCCTCGGATCGTAAAGAAGGAGCATATCTCCATAACCGAGCTAATATCAAAGCCAATAGCTAAAATAAAGGCTCAAGTTAAAAGCATCCCGGATGAGGTGATTATTTTGGAAAATACAGTACCGGACCCATAAATGGTGGAACTGACAGATAGTGATTCAGACACTGAAGTTGGAGCTGATCAAGCATCAACGGAAGTGCAGAATCTGAGGAACAAGGTTTCTCAGATTGGGAAAGTTATGGAAAATAGAAAAGCTATTAAATAGTCAATTATGAAAGGCGTTAATAGAAACAATAGAAGAACATGATAAGCTTAAAATCCAAATTGATCAGGTTGGAGCCAAAAGTAACAAATCATGTGCAGCTCTGAGCAAGAAGGGGAAAACAAAGATGAAAGACCGCGACTTAGGAAATTCTAATAATAACCAAGGGAACCTTAGAAAAATAGAAAAATGTACAAACTGCAACAAGAAACATGAAGGCTTGTGCCGAAAAGGGGAAAATGTTTGCTACAATTGCGGAGATGGAGGACATATCTCACCTCATTATCCCAATCCAAAGCAAGGTGTCTATTTTATTTGTGGGATAGAAGGTCATCAAGCGAAAGGTTGTCCAAGATCAAGAAAGAGGCGTAGTGAATAAGTAGTATAATTACTATTTGAATATCTGTGATCGATGTTATATATATGATATGTATCTCTGTGTAGTGTAATATTCTCAACTTTTGTATAAGTTAAAGCAGCAAATCCCGACTTTTGTAGTCACAAAGGGATATCAATATGTGCTATGTTGTGTAAAGTACTATGAATTAGTTGAATGAATATGAATTTATGTTTGATTAATAAAATAAGTTTAATATATTAAACTTATATAATAAGGTTTAGAATGTAAGTTAATAAAAAATAATTTATGGTCTTAATTAATCAGATAATGCCGCCAAGGAGACGAACTCGAAACCAAATGGTAGAAGAATCTATCAACAATGCTGGGGGGACAACAACCAGATCTAATGCAAAATTTTGCGAACATGGTAGCTCAGGTTATGCAGCAGGGAATGCCAGCCGCAGTGAATCAGCCAAACAATCGCTTGGCAAACTTCAAAGATTTTAAGGTTGTGGGACCGTCAGAATTCAAAGGGACAACTGACCCAATAGAAGCCCAAACATGGGTTAAGAAAATAGAAAAGGCATTTGTGATAGCTAGGGTAACTGAGGGGCAAAAGACAACTTTTTCCACCTATATAATGAAAAGGGGAGGCAAATTTTTGGTGGGAGGCAAATCAAGCTAGGGCGTGAGAAGGTGTGGTAACTTGGGCTAGGTTAAAAACTCTATTTTTTGAAAACTATTTCTCATCTAGTACGCAGGTTAGGATGGAGGTAAAATTTTTGGAGTTAAAGCAGGACAACATGACTATTCTGGAGTATACCACAAAGTTTAACGAATTGGCTAGGTTCGCTTCGCATCAAGTTGATACGGAGGGTAGAAAGGCGAGAAGGTTTGAGCTGGGATAAAAACCCTGGCTCTACAATAAGGTGGTAGTGTTGCAGATCAATACATTTGCAACACTTTTAGAAAAGGCTATTATAGCTGAGGAAGTGAGTGAGGCCATGAGCCTCTACAATAAGGAGAAAAAAAATAAGGGCAAAGTCGAGGGAGCTGTGAAGGTGGAAACTAATAGTGGGAGTAGGAGTGGAAATGGAAAGAGAAAGGAGAATAATTTTGGAAATATACAGGAGAAGTAGGAAGGTGTGAAGAAGCAGGTTGTTCAGTGAAGGAATTGTGGGAAAAATCACTCAGGTGAGTGTCTGAAAGGAAAGTTCGTGTGTTAATTACAAGTGTGGGCAGGAGGGACATATCTCTCCCAACTGCCCCAATCCTAGAATGAATAGTGGGTGTTTTCTGTGTGGGTCAACAGAGCATATGGTGAAGGACTGTCGAAAAAAGAGAATGGATACAGGGAGTGTGACTATTGGGAAAGGCAGCGGGACTCTGGCGATAACTGGACCGACTTCAACAAGCAAACCATCAAAGTCAACCGCAAGAGTCTTCAACATGACCGTTCAGGATACCGTGGCAGCTGGTGATGGAACTCCAAGTATTATTCGTACAAATTTTATTTTCTTATGTATGATTTTCCTATATATAGTAAATTATTTTATAAAGAAATTTTGAAGGAAGAATTTGAGTTCTATTAGAAATCAAATTTCCGTTTAATCAGATAGACAAGCATTATGTTGAATAGTTAAATATCAGTTCCATCGAATCTGATCGAGATCTACTTGAAATAATTGTGTATGCTATATACCCTAGTATGTATAAGTTTTAAAACGATGATTCCGGGGATGGAATCTTTATAAGAGATGGTGAATGTAATAACCCAATATTTTTAATATAAATAAATAAGAAATTTTGCGTATAATTTTTTTTCTTAAAGATGGGAATATGTACAAGGTAAAGTCTATGTATATATGTGACAAATAAAATTTATTTATTACGTGAATAATTTTAAATAATATTTTTTAAAGAATTATTGATCATTATAAATTATACTCTTATAATAAATTAATTTGGTAGTAAAACTATTTTTTATTATTTATTTTCCATGAAAATATGATTATTATATTATTTAAACAATATATGGAATGATTATTAGAATTAATTATTATAATAACTATTTTATTATATGAATTTATTTTAGATTAATTAAGTTAATTAATTAATTTAATTAATAATGGTATATAAGAAAGTTAAGCCGAATATGGATTCAAAACCCTAATTCTGGATTTTGAATAAAGAATGAGAATAATAATATAATATTAATTTTATTTTAGTGCTATAAATATGTATTGTATGTGTATATTGATAATGATTGGTCAATTATGGTGTATAATGTCAAAACACTAGCATTAAAGCGTTAAACCATATTTTGAAACTCAAATAGGAGTTCAAGACTGTTATATAATCGCGTTAATGTGTCTAATGACAGGTAATATAGAATATAACCCTAATTAGGGAAAACCCTAATTTCTAAATTAGGAACCCTAACTTCAAAATTATAAAACCTAATTTGCTAATTGTAAACCCTAATCGCCAATTAAGCAATCTTAATGCTAATTAATAAATCTTTAATCTAATTTCTATGATATTTGTGATTAGGAAACATAATCTAAGTAGGGAACCCTAATATATATTTTTAGAAACTTTAGTTTCCATTTTTAGCGTAATTAGAAAATCCTAGAAAATCTATATACTTTTTACCGTAGGGTCAAACCCTAAGGGTTTGCAAAGTTTAAATTTAGCCATTAAATTTAAAAGGCAAATGTCTATAATACCCCTCTTGTATTATTGAAGGTAATTTCTAAATCTTGCCATATATTGGCAAGTCAACAACTCTAGCTAACCCATGTGACTGAAATCTTCACAAATCAACCAATATATCTCAGCTATATACATTGTATCATCATATATATAGATCAAAGAGAAAGAAAAAGTCATATTCAAGCCCATTTATTCACCAACACTCAACCTAGACCTTCTCTCTCTAAAACCCACAAAATATTTTGATAGATCAGTCCCAAATCCAGTTCCAAGTTCACCCATAACAGATCAAGGATCCTAGATCAAGAAATTGTACAAAAGAGGTATAACCCTAAATAAGAAATATGATCCTTGATCCTAAGTTAGATGTTAGATTTTTGTGTTTAAACATGTTGTATGATGTGTAACTAAGTGATCTGGGTTGATAAATGTTAGATCTATAACATCTAAGTGCACGAATTTAAAGTTTTTCAAAATCTGGAAAAATTTAAAAATGTTGTCTGACAACGAATGTCAGACCCCATAGATCTCAGTCTATTTATGTTTTTGGTTGTTTAAATGTTTGAACTTGTAGTATGCTATGAGATCTTTATTCTGGAACTGGAACTAGGTTTAGATGATGTGTATACGTAGATTTCATGTTATTGTTGTTCAAACTCAGTTGAATGAAGCTTGGTGAGCAATTAAGGTAACCTAGAAAGCCCGCCTGGATAAACATCCGACAAGGTTTCTCAAAGCCTGGATCTGACAGATCTTAATTAGTTTATTGATGTTTTTCTATCTAAGTTGTAGATTGGTAGATGAACTTTATATTCAAGCCTTAATATCACCTATATGATTAATAGAAAGAAAGTAGTGGCTGGTCAAAGGAGGACTGACGATCATGAAATCGATTTTACGGGTAACCTTGAAAACCGATGAGCATCGATCTCGACAGGGTTTGACCAAGATAGATCTGATAATTGTATTGTTGTTTGATTGATTTTATGTGATATATTTGTTCACTTACATGTTGTCTACAACCTGAAATCATTAGATCACTAAAACATTACATGAACAACAAGTTGTGGAAGCCCAAATATGACTACTCGAACTGTTCTTCATTTATGGGTAACCCAGAAAATGAAGAATAGCTCTGACAGCTTGTTCTTAGGCTTAGATCTTGCAGCTTGATTATTTGTAAACCTTCTAAGTGCTTTAAACATGTACCATGTTAGTTAGTCTACAAAGCCCGACGTCTAGAACACCTATAACATGAACAAATTCAAAGATTGAAGGCCATCAATAGCGTTGACCGGCCATGACTTCATGTTTCTGGGTAGCCAAGAACATAAAGAACACTTCTGACAGCTAGTTCAAGGCTTTATAACTTGCATTTGTATATTGTATGACCCTCTTTATTATTGATTCTTGTAGTTCTACATCAGTACTACAAGATCAAGGCTTTATCTTGACCAGAAAAACATTACACAAGAAATTATTGTTGGTTAAACTAGGTCACTCGAAATGGCGTATGAATGTTCTTGGTGCTAAAGAACACCTAAGGCTACACTTTTTGTCGCTAAAGGCTTTAGGGACATACTTTTTAATTTTATTTATATTAAATTCCAAAAATCTTTTAAAAATAGAAATTAATTTCTGAAAATTATAAAAATTATTTTAAAAATTATTTTAAGTTATAAAAATTAACTTTTAATAATTTGGCATATTTTCAATAAATATTAGTATTTATTTGAATATTATTGGTATTTAGTTTATTTAATAAATATATTTAATAAATTAATTAAAAATGATTTTATTATATTAAAAATTATTTTAAATGATAATAAGGTATTTAAAAATATTTGAAGTTATAAAATATAACTTTTAATATTTTAAGATAAATTTCATTAATTATTTAATATTAATGATATTTAGATTTGTTTAATAATTATATTAACTAAATTAATTAAAAATGATTTTAATATTATAAAAATCATTTTAAATGAAAATAAGGAGTTTAAAAATATTTTAAGTTATAAAATATAACTTTTAATATTTAAAGGATAATTTTATTAATAATTTAATATTAAAGATATTAGATTTATTTAAAAATTGTATTAAATAAATAGTTTAAAATGGATTTATTAATTTAAAAATCATTTAAAATGGATATAAATGAATTAAAAATATTTTAACTTATAATAAATCACTTTTAATATTTGGTAAATAATACATTAATATTTAAATATTAATGTTAATTATTTAAAATGATTTTAAATGTTATAAAAATAATTTAAGGGTAATATTAATACTTTAAAAGTATTTCGAGTTATTATAAGTTACTTGAATATTTTGGAAAGGGTTTCATTAATATTTTAATATTGTTTAAATATTAATGATAATAGAATTATTTAATATTTAAATTATTTAATAATGATTTTAGTGTTTGAAAAATCATGATAAATTATAATAATTGTTTAAAATTCATTATAAGTCATTTAAAAATAATATGAATGATACTTAAATTATCTAAACGAATAATGAACTACAAAATAAAGTGTTAGGCTCGATAATTACCCGATAAAGCCGTCGGTACACCGAAATGTTTCAGAAATTGATTTCGACTTAGATAATTTGACTAGATACGTGTCTGTTTGTGATCCAATAGATTGCTAAACTTATGTGATAATATGATTAGGTTATGTGCTGACTGCAAATAACAGTACTATGTGTTATAGTATGTTATTCTAATTGAACAAATGATCTTATTAATGATAGGTCTTGATAGATACTCTTTGCATTTACTTTATGCAATGGACATGAGTAAGAAAGTTTCAGAATTATATTATTGTTATGCCAAATTATTAACTCTATTGTTATTGATTATGTATCCAAATAATTGTATTTATACAAGTTCTTAAATTATCCGATCATTGTTTATCAATATATTATTGTTGTACAATCTATATATTTATTCTGTTCGTTAATTTCTAAATATGGTTATACATGTGTCCTCACTTGGATAATCATTGTATTTAATCACATGTTGATGAAAGTAGTATGCATACAAGCCAATCATGTTTGATGATAAAGCATATACTTTATAACAATCTTATTCATTTATTAATAAAAAGTATTAATTTATTAAAGGCTTTTAATTATCTGTATGATGCTATTTTATAATATGTGATAAACCCATAGTTTTAAGCAATGCTTTTAGAATAATGATGATGATCATTCTAATGAGATCTAAATTCTTAGAATGCTTAAAAATAAAATAGTTCCCAATCGTTGGATTACTAAATTGGGGATTAGTGAATCCGGATAGATTGGTACATATGTTGCTTGCTCATTGGATGAGGATGATTGATCTCATGATCATTTGTGTGGAGACACTAAATCAAGTATGTAGGTGCTTATTAGAAAATAAGTTCACTGAACGTGGCTCGCTAAAGAATACCTAATGGAGTTTTACTTGCCTGTCAATAGGAATTCCTGTAGTGATAGTAGTACAAGTGATCCTTGGACTTGAGAGCATCATAGTATCTTGTGTATGATGAATATACTTTGACTTATTCCTTAAGACCCTTAGGGTATATCAAAGGGTATGCTTGGGTATAATAAGTTGTACATGGAGATAATGTATGATCAATAAAGAATCTACCACTTCTAGTAAAAGAAGAGAAATGTCCTATGTGATTCAATAAATGACAACCCAGTAGTCCTTGACCAAGGCAGAATAAAATTAGAAAGGAGTTTCTAATTTGCATTATTTGGTGTTGTGCATTTAAGGATCGAAATACATATAATTAAATAAATAAGACTTGACAGTAATTTCATGTCTATTATTTAATTGGAACATTGTATGGTGGAAGGATTGAATTGTACGGTACCTATTTACTCAAAGGTTCTTTTATGATTAATGTTGAAATCTATATTATCTGGAAAGTCGTTGATCGCCAGGGAGTCTTATCCCTATTGTAGAATAAATATTATTTATTTAAATAAATTAATATTTTAATTTATTTATTTAAATAAGATTAGAATTGTTCTAATTGATTTATTCACAACCGGTTTAATATGGAGAACCTAAAGGGTCACACTATAAAAGGAAGAATAATTATTTAAGAAGTTAATGGCATAATCGTAATAATAAGTTAAGTATATTTAATTTAATCTATTGTGATAGAATAAATTAAATAGCTTAATATTTATTATTTAATATTTTGGAAATATTAAATATAAATTAATAAGAGGAGTCTTATTATTATTATTATTATTATTACTATTATTATTATTATTATTATTATTTAATTTCTAAAGGAGTTTGGAAATTAATTAATAAAAGTACTCTCATTTATTCCTAATAAGATTAGGAGGCTAATTAATTAAAAGTTTAATTAATTATTTCTAATAAAATTAAGAGCCTAATTAATTAAAGGAGTTTAATTAATTAAAATAAAGCCCAATTCCTTAATTGTTAAGGATGGTTGCCTAACCTACATCTATAAATAAGAGGAGTCTTATTATGGGTGTGATGGACACTTTCACAAAATACGTGAATACGTAATTCCAATAGTTGGGAGAGTAACATTTTCTACGAGAGATAGAAAAACTAGAGTTTTGCCAAACACCCATCTTCTTGAATCTTTATTATTTCTTGGTGGATCACCTTTAGAGGCCAAATACTTGAGTGGCTAACGTTGATCAAAGAAAGGAACCAAACCCGGTGGATTCAAGTTGAACACGAAAAGGATTGGAGGTGAACTTGTACATGAGGAAGCTCAGATATTCAAGGGTATGATTCGTGTTTTTTATCTTTTCGTTTAATTAATAATTGCGCATAAAGGATGATCCGGGTATATGGTTTATAAAATTTTAAAATTTTATTTTACCACGTTTCTGCTTATTTTGTGCAATTTGATTGCGTTCATTAATATTACAAACCGACTAATAGTATCAGAGCCAAACCTTTATGCGAATTATTAATTATTTTAATTTGATATGTATATTGATATGTGTTTAGAATAATTTAATTGAGCATAATTTATTGTATAAAATTATTTTTTTTATGAAGGAAAAAAAAAAGGGTAATTCGGACCCCATTTTTTTTTTTTTTCTGAGTCTTGTGATTTTTTTTTGGAACTTGCGAGATCCTGATTCACGGAATTGGTTTATATATATATATATATATATATATATATATATATATATATATATTTAAGTTATATATATATATATATTTTGTTTAACAGTTATTATATATAGAATGGTTACTATATATAATAATTGATGATCACGTGAATCTGGGGTGATTCTAGTTATATGTTATTACCATTAAAAGGTTACAGGATTCTAGTTATATGTTATTACCATTAAAAGGTTACAGGTAATATTTTTTAAAAGGATCATATGATTACTTGCATAATATATGTTTATTATATATTATATATATAATCGTACGGTTATATTATATATAATATAAATATATATTATTCTTATTATTTTATAATTAAAATAAAAAATGTATTTTAATCTTAAAATTAAAAGTTTATTTTAATATTAAAATATAAATTTTATTTTAATTTTAAAATTAAATTTCATACTAACTAATTAGAGTTAGAATTGGATTCCATGATAAGTAATTGGAGTTGAAAATTGGATTTCATGTTTCCTTAAATAAAGGAGTTTATTTAGATATGGAATAAGATTTCATATTATTCAAAATAAAGGAGTTTATTTGTGAATAAGAAAGAAAATCCGTATTTCCTTAAATAAATGAGTTTATTTAGATATAGAATAAGATTTCATATTATTCAAAATAAATGAGTTTATTTGTGAATAGGAAAGAGAATCTATGTTTCCTTTAATAAAGTTTTTTTTACTTGGAATTGAATTCCATAATTAATTAAAATAAATGAGTTATTTTGATTAAAGATTTTGATTAAAATAAATAGTTTATTTTATACAAAATTGGATAAATTAAAATAAAAGAGGTTTATTTTGATTTAAATTTGTATTAAAATAAAGTAGTTTATTTTGATTCAAAATTAGATTTTATACTAACTAAATTTGCCCATTAAATGATATCAATATATATATATATATATATATATATATATATATATATATATATATATACGGATTAGGATCTGTGAGGATCCTTACTTTCTTAAATTGACTTTTTTTTTTTTTTTTGCTTTTTTAAAAACAACTAAAAAAAGTTTAATATTATGGAACCGAAATTTTATATAATATAGTGTTTTGGATGTGATTTGGATCATTATAACAAAATAGGTATGTATAGTGCATGCGCATATGTACATACATTTTTAGTAAAGGTATCCAAATTACGCAAAACATCTTGTATTATGAAAAATTTCGATTCCATAAAATATTATACTTTTTTTTAGTTGTTTTAAAAAAAAAAAAAGTAAAAAAAAAGTCCTCATTTTAAAAAGTAAGAGATCCTACTTGATCATTATATATATATATATATATATATATATATATATATATTGAATGTTTATTATTCATGAGATGAATGTTATTTATTATTGCATATGGTGATGTGTATGATAATAAATGGGATTGATTATGGACTATTGACCAATGTGATTGGATTTTATTTTAGTTGGATGCATGAATGTATGGGTTTTATTAAATGGGGTCTGTGTACCATGCCTTCTCTAATTTTTCTTAATGTAAATTCTATCTCCCTCCTATGTACATTCCCTTGACTGCTGATAAATGTTTTTATTTATTTTAAATAGTGTTGTAATAGGAATAGTTAGAATTATTTTTGAAGAATTGGAGATCAAAGATCAAGGAGAGCTTGAAGACCCGTTTATAATGGAGCCCGGGTTTAAATGTAATAGTTATATTTAAATATTAATTCTTGCACCCCTAGGATTTGACCTTTTGGTTCACTTGGTGGCTCTAGTGAACCAAACTAGAATAAAAGTCCATAATCAATCCAAGTAGAATATAGTATTCTATATGTGTATGCTTATACTATATATATTATATATTATGCAAACATGCTTCGTATGTTAATTAAAATGACGCGTATTTTATATATATATATATATATATATATATATATATATATATGTGCATGCGCGCTAAACAAGATGAAACAAATTAATAACAAACCCTCAAATATTTTATATTAACTTGTAACGTTCAAAGATATTTGGAATATCGAAGCGTCACCTTCTAGCATGAAAGAAACAATAGAGTATTGAATATTTAATATGAGTTTGTTGTGCACACACAAGGCAAGTATTAAATATTTAAGATGTTATTTTATTACATATGATGTTTATAAGGAATTGAACATTCTTTGCTTGTTTGTGCACACACAAGGGTCGTAGTTTTCTCTTCATTTATATGGAAATCTTCAAGTGCGACTTAACTTAAATCATTTTAGTTCGGATGTGCACACACTTGACCATTATGATTTACGAGACAAAATACAAGGAGTTACATAGTTGATGTAATTGACAAGAGTTGTCTACCTATTTATTTATATATAGTTTGTTGTGCACACACAAGGCTATATACATTTGAAATGGAATCTTTATTCTCACTAGCATATCTTTAATTAGATATTGTCAAACTATATATATTGAGGGTAATATAGTTTGAAGAAAATATTGGGTGATACCAATTTAAAACAAGACCTAATTTATTTTGGTAATTAATAAAAGAATGTATGCTAAAATATTGTTAATTACAAATTTATTTATAGAATTTTACAATTTCTAAATTACTATAACTGCGAAGCATATTAGATGTTATTTAACCGGACCGAATTAAATGGATTGGTTAAGGAATTTAAGAATACTTCTCATGGCTGAAAAAGCTATCTTATGTCCTTAATATGCCTATCCCTACAATGGTTGCAGACAATGTCTCTGAGGAAGAGATTGATACTTTTAGACAAGATGATGCACAGTTGGCTCAATGCATCATTCTCGCATCCATGAGTAATGAGCTTCAGCGTCAGCATGAAACTATGGATGCTTCTACTATACTCATGCACGTCAAGTAGTTGATGGTGAGAAAAGTAGGACTAATAGATATCAGATATCTAAGGAGCTCTTCCGATCTAGAATGACCGATGACACTACAGTACAGATAAAAGTCCTTAACATAATCAATTTGATTGATCAATTAGGACAACGGGTTTTGTCATGGATGGAGAGTTGAGCCAAGATTTGATCTTGCACTCACTCCCGGACTCCTTTCACAAGTGTTGTGAATTTTTAATATGAACAAGCTAGATATCAGCCTCGCTGATTTGCTTAACATGTTGAAAAATGTTGAGAGTCACTTTCCAACCAAGAAAGATCATGTCTTACTGGTAGGGACCAAAGGATCCTATGAAAAGAAGAACGATTCAAAGAAGGTAAATAGAAAGGCAAAAACAAAGGATAATAAGAACAAAACTGATACATATAGCAAAGGAGTTTGCTTCCACTGCAATAAGCCTGAACATTGGAAAGAAACTGCGAGAAGCATCTTGCAGAGGCTAACCAAAGAAGCTTAGTGAAGTTTCGGTTACAAATATAAATTTGTTCCTGATTTAAAATAATTTTTTCTTTAAGTCAAGGTTCTACTTGGGTATTGGATACCGACTTTGGTTATCATTAATATAGATTTATGAAGGGACCAAGCAAAAGTAGAAAGCTAAACAAATATAAGTAATCTTATGTGTGGGAAATGAAGCAAAGGTTGACACATTAGCCATAGAAACTTATAGTTTAGCAATGCCTATGGGCAAATCTATTAAGTCAATAAGTTGTTATTGTATTCCAGTTCTTGTTAGAAACATTATTTCTATTTTGTTGTTGGACAATGAAATTTTTGGTATTATATTTAAGAACAATTGTTGTTCTATTTATAATAATAATGTTTTGTATAGAACTGGAATATTACTTAATGGATTTTGTATACTTGACTTACGTGAAAATAATTTTGCAAATTGAACAAACTAGTATAGGAAAAGGAGATGATCATTCAAAGAGTTGAATGTATGTATTTGCTGAAATACAAGTGTGAATTATTTGAAAGGTTCAAAGAATTCAGAAGTGTAACAAATTGGAAAAGTATTAAGATTCTTTGATTAGATCAAGGAATAAATACTTGTGCAATAAGTTTCTAGATCATCTTAAATGGTTCTCATAATGGACGCCTCCTGATACGCAATAATTGATTGATGTATCTGAAAGGAAAAATTGTACCTTATTGGACATGGTGCGGTCCATAATGATTTTACCAACATTCCAGTATCCCTATGGGGTCATGCCCTAGAAATGGCTACATATCTACGAAAAAGGTGATCTCAAAATTCGAGCCTAAGACTCTATAAGAGTTATGGACAGGAAAGATTCCTAACCTTAAGTATGTTAAGATAAGGGGTTGTCCAGCTTATGTGGAAAGGTTTTAAAAGGATAAGCTTGGGACAAGATTTGACAAGTGTAGATTTGTGGGACATCCTAAAGTAAGTTTAGGGTATATGTTCTATAATCCTACTTAGCGAAAGGTATTTGTTGCGAAACACGCTACCTTCTAAGATAAAGGTGTTTATCATTGAAGGGGCTAGTGGGAGGATAATAGATCTTGAAGAGTTTAAGAACCACAAAACACAATAAGTCAAATAAGAGGAACCTATAGATAGACCTATTGTACCACAATTGAATCATAAATGGAGCGATCACCAGAAGATACCTAGGAGGTATGGATTCATCATAGATGATGATGATGAGGTACACATCATAGAAGATGATGATCCAGTTACATACGATGAGGTAAGAGTAGTAGACACTCAAAGAAATGGATTGAAGCAAGCTTCTCAAATATGGAACATTCGTTTTAATGAGACAATCAAAAGAGTTTGATTTTATCAAAAACAAGAATGAACCTAGTGTGTACAAAAGGGTCAGTGAGAGCGTCATGATATTTCTATTATTATATGTTGATATACTACGGATAAGGAATGACATGCCAATGCTAGAATCAGTAAAGATAAAATTATCTAAACATTCCTCCATGAATGATTTGGGAAGAGCATTTTAATTGGGGATACAAATCTATATAGATAGATTTAAGAGTATGCTCGACTTAACCCCAGGAACGTATATTCATTTGATGTTAAAGTCGTTTAGCATGGCAAACTCCAAGTGATGTCTCATGTTGATGAGCCATGGAGTGTATCTCTCTTAATAGTCCCCATAGACTCCTGAGAAGAGAGATCGCATGAGTGACAATCATGTATACAATGAAATATACGAGACCTGATGTTGATCGGTCATATTCTGGAGAAGATCATTGTAAGACAGTGAAAAATATCTTAAAGTACTTAATCAAAACTAAAGATGTCATTAAAATTTATGGTGGGTCTAAATTAAAACTAGAGGGCTTAATAGATTCAAGTTTTTAGATAGACCAAGACGACAGAAAATCCACTTTAAGGTAAAGTGTTACCTTGAACAGTGGTGCAGTGAACTGGAAAGGTTTCAAACAGCAAAGAGTTGTTGGTTTAGTGATAAAAACAAAGTATATAGCTGTAAATAAAGCTGCAAGTTGATTGTTTGGATGAAAAGTTCATTACAGTACTAGGAATAGTTCATAAGTCTCATCTTGGATCTAAACATGTGTTGTGGCACTTTCATTTGATTATAGGAATCATTGAAAGATGGGAAATCACTATAGAGATGTTGAACTCTCAAGAATAACATTACATATCCATTAACTAAAGATTATCCAACAGCAGGATAATCGTCACTTAGAGAAGAAGGGTATAAGATACCATGGCGATTGGCTTTAGTGCAAGTGGGAGATTGAAAGTAGTATGCATACAAGCCAATCATGTTTGATGATAAAGCATATACTTTGTAACAATCTTATTCATTTATTAATAAAAAGTATTAATTTATTAAAGGCTTTTAATTATCTACATGATGCTATTTTATAATATGTGATAAACCCATAGTTTTAAGCAATGCTTTTAAAATAATGATGATGATCATTCTAATGAGATCTAAATTCTTAGAAAGCTTAAAAATAAAATAGTTCCCAATCGTTGGATTACTAGATTAGGGATTAGTGAATCCGGATAGATTTGTACATACGTTGCTTGCTCATTGAATGAGGATGATTGATCTCATGATCATTTGTGTGGAGACACTAAAGCAAGTGTGTAGGTGCTTATTAGAGAATAAGTTCACTGAATGTGGCTCACTAAGGAATACCTAATGGAGTTTTACTTGTTTGTCAATAGGAATTCCTGTAGTGATAGTAGTACAAGTGATCCTTGGACTTGAGATCATCATAGTATCTTGTGTATGATGAGTTATACTTTAACTTATTCCTTAAAACCCGTAGGGTATATCAAAGGGTATGCTTGGGTATAATAAGTTGTACATGGAGATAATGTATGATCAATAAAGAATCTACAACTTCTAGTAAAAGAAGAGAAATGTCCTATGTGATTCAATAAATGACAACCCAGTAGTCCTTGGCCAAGGCAGAATGAAATTAGAAAGGAGTTTCTAATTTGTATTATTTGGTGTTGTGCATTTAAGGATCGAAATACATATAATTAAATAAATAAAACTTGACAGTAATTCTATGTCTTATATTTAATTGGGACATTGTATGGTGGAAGGATTGAATTGTACGGTAACTATTTACTCAAAGGTTCTTTTATGATTAATGTTGAAATATATATTATCTGGAAAATCGTTGATCGATAGGGAGACTTATCCCTATTGTAAAATAAATATTATTTATTTAAATAAATTAATATTTTAATTTATTTATTTAAATAAGATTAGAATTGTTCTAATTGATTTATTCACAACCGGTTTAATATGGAGAACCTAAAGGGTCACACCATAAAAGGAAGAATAATTATTTAAAAAGTTAATGGCATAATCGTAATAATAAGTTAAGTGTATTTAATTTAATCTATGGTGATAGAATAAATTAAATAGCTTAATAATTATTATTTAATATTTTGAAAATATTAAATATGAATTAATAAGAGGAGTCTTATTATTATAATTACTATTATTATTATTATTTAATTCCTAAAGGAGTTTGAGAATTAATTAATAAAAGTACTCTCATTTATTCCTAATAAGATTAAGAGGCTAATTAATTAAAAATTTAATTAATTATTTATAATTAGATTAGGAGCCTAATTAATTAAAGGAGTTTAATTAATTAAAATAAAGCCAAATTCCTTAATTGTTAAGGAGGGTTGCCTACATCTATAAATAAGAGGAGTCTTATTATGGGTGTGGTGGACACTTTCACAAAACACTAGAATACGTAATTTCAATAGTTGGGAGAGTACACATTTTCTATGAGAGATAGAAAAACTAGGGTTTGCCAAACACCCATCTTCTTGAATTTTTATTCTTTCTTGGTGGATCACCTCTAGAGGCCAAACACTTGAGTGGCTAACGTTGATCAAAGGAAGGAACCAAACCCGGTGGATTCAAGTTGAACACGAAAAGGATTGGAGGTGAGCTTGTACCTGAGGAAGCTCGGATCTTCAAGGGTATGATTCTTGTTCTTTATCTTTTCATTTAATTAATTATTGCGCATAAAGGATGATCCGGGTATATGGTTTGTAAAATTTTAAAATTTTATTTTACCACGTTTCCGCTTATTTTGTGCAATTTGATTGCGTTCATGAATATTACAAATCGAACAGTTGATACATACTTATTGGTTTCCAGTATGTATACATTAACTTAAAAGCTATCTAAGCTATTTGATTCAGCTAGACACATATTTAAAAATATTGTTGAACAAGATAGAACTTTATTATATCCAACCGAATTATTTTGGTTCGAATTCCAGACTAAGTATGAACATCCCGAATCTGGGAAACTTTTGTGCGCCTAAGGCGGATATGCTGGACGAAAATATCATTCGAACATGTAGTATTTTGATCACCCCCATGCCTGTAAGTTATGATGGTTTACAGATGAAGTTCTGTTTAACCTTTTCGAAAATAGAAAATAATGTTCATAGTCTGTCCAATGATCTCCATTTATAGTCAGTACGTAGTTTCAAAATTTTGAAATCGAATTGATATGTTGTTTATGGTTGCTTCAACTTACTTCACAACTGTTGATTCGTTGTAGAAGTGTCATTCACAGAAAATATTTACTTCCTTCAGCTAACTTTTATTGCTTGCTATTACTTGCTAGGCACTCAAATGCTCATTCTTGCTTAATTTAAATGTTTTCAGTTAAGTGTGATCAACCTGAAGGCTCTGCCAAGAACAAGGGAAAAGGAAAGGTTGCAGAATAAGTTTTACGCTATCCTATGTAATATTTAGACTCTACTAAGACAATGATATTTATTATTATCATGTAATGTAATGTATTAAAGGTTGTGAACCTGGGGGATTAGAAAAACTCTTATGTATGTAAATTATGTTTAATGTTTATATTATTATTATTCCGCTCAAAGAAATGGTATCGTGAAGCACCGAGTTTGGGTTTCAAGTACCTCAATTTGGGGGCGTCACATCCTGCTGATCCTGCCACAAATTTGCATATAATACAACACAGTAAATCAACAGTTTAAGGGATTTAAGGGAAAGAAAAATAAGAGGCTAAAAGAGGGTACAAATTCTCCATAAATATCGCCTTGAATTGAACACAGTAAATCAACATGTGCTTCTTTGCCTAAATATCGCCTTGAATTGAACGATGAAGAGAGTGTTTATATATGAAGTAAACTGAGGTAAACCACATAGTGCAGGGGCAGCAAGGCCTTGAGCTCGGTCGCGTAAAAGCATCGGCACCGCCTTGATCTGATTTTCGGTGGCGGCTACCTCTTCCTCTTCTCCTTCCTCTACTTTTTGATGGAGGTGAAAATTGGTTATGGGGTTTGGTTAGGATTTTCAGATCTAGAGTGAGAGAAGAGAAATTAGAGTGTGAGAGATGAGAGGTGAGAGAGAGATGACTGAGAGATGGTAGATATGAGATTGAGAGAGTCTGAGAGATAGAGACATGAGAAGTGAGAGAGAGATAACCGAGAGATGATATTGATAGATTTGAGTATTGAGATTCTGTTTAAGTGTTTTAACTTTTTAAGACTTTTTTTTATTTCTTATTCGGTTAATCGGTTAACGGAATAATAAAATTTTAAAAATCAAACCCGAACCCGAAAATTGGATATTAAATTGGATATAGCCGAAATTAGAAAAAAAACCAAAAAATCGAAATAATTCGGTTAAAAAAATTTGGTTGTGTTCAGTAATTCAGTTTTATCCGTTTTTTGCTCACTCCTAGTTCTAGGATTGCATTAGATAAGGTCAGTGTTAAACCCTCTTGGAGTGAGTTGGTGGCGTGTCTCAGCTCCAACTAATTCGAATATACCCTTTTTCCCTCATGTCATTGAAGATGGCTCTATCTTTGTTACCCCACTTATTGACATTCTAAAGAAAGGCAATAAACTGTGGATGTCTAGCCTTGTTGGGTACTTTGTAAATTCATCTTTATCCTTTAAAGTGGTTGAAACTGCTGCCCAAAATCTTTGGGGATAGTATAGTTTCAACCCAAAATCTTTGGGGATAGGATGGACTGCTTAAAGTATTTATGCAATCTAAAGGGCAATTTATCTTTAAATTAAAATGTGAGGAAGATTGAGATAATGTTCTGGCTCTGGGGCCTTTGTACTTTTCAAATAAGCATATCATCCTTAAAAAATGGAAAGAAGGAACTAAATTTCAGAAGGATATCTACATTAAAATTCTAGTATGGGTTAAATTCCTTGAAGTTCCCTTATCCTATTGGACAGCTGAGGGTTTAGGCTATATAGCAAGTGCAATTGGAAGGCCTCTTTTTGCTGATAAAATCACTGCTCTTTTAGAACCGATGAGTATTGCAAGTATATGTATTGAAGTTAGCCTTGAATCTAAAGTCTCAGATAAGATATATGTTGTTAACTTAGTCATACTCCATCCTTGTGTTTTGATGATGACCATCTTGTATCTCTAAACTTGCTTGTAAGCAATTTCAGGAGAGTTGATGCAATAAGCAGATTTTTCAAGAGAGTCTCTAGGGGAACATGTAAGATCTTAACATTAATTTCTTTTCAATACAAGGCAATAGGTCATTTGCATTACATTCTAATTAATAAATTGGATGAAATTAAATGATCAAAAAAATATTTCAATTGCTTAAGGAAACAATAAAGAACAAATATTTTTTAATATCCCAGCTCGGTTGATTGCAACTAGTGTCTGTCATTTTAAAAAGATCTAACTTGAGTGTTTTAAGGGAAATCATTATTTATGAAGAATTGGAAACATAGTATGAGATCATATATTCAAAACAGAAAAAGATTTGTTCAAGGCTAAATATAAGAATTGATATGTATGTATGTATGTATACAAAAATATTTTTGAAACTTGATTTGGTGTGCCTGAAAAGATTTTAATACAAAGCATGATTTTAATATTTTTGAAACTTGATTTGGCTAGCAGTAAAAGGCTCAAGACTTCAGAGCTAGATTAGGCTAGTAAGTCTGCAAAGACTAGCCCTGATAAGAAGAATGATGATCAAATGAAGGAACAAACTGATGAGTCCATTGCTACATACTATAATGAAATTAATCTAGCTAATACATTAATTAGGAAGCGTATATATGTCGACGTCTTATCTATTATCAAAATTATATGGCTGGGTGCTTTAGTGATTCTGAACAGATCACCCACCATATCACGTAATGTGCGCATAAAAGGGATATCAAATCAGGAACCTAGGATTAGCTCATATAATCTGCACCTGATCATGCATTATGTCTAGGATAAATCATATCAAACTTACCAAAGAGTTAATTTACCAAACAGATATTAATTGAACCAAATTAGCAATGGTTAGATACTTTGAGTTCATTTAAGCTAACGGTCCATTACACCTCATGTTTATAAAAGAGATTGTTTGGGTTAAATGAAATATAACTGAAGTAATAGAAAATCAATATACAAACAGTACTTACATTATTATTAATTTTCAAACGATTCCTCTTCATACGTTCTTCAAACGGTCACGATCTATTATGAAGAAGTAAGCTGATTGGATAAAAGAATTTTTTATTTTTCTTCAGCTTGTAGTCCTTGGGTTTTTACTGGTAATATTTTTTATTTTTTATCATTGCATATTTAATAGAGCCTTGAATTGTGAAGCAATTAGTTGCTTTGATCATAGACCTTTATTTGTAATTTTATTATAGACTAAATACTATCTAAAGGTTTTTTGTTAATCCGATTTGGATTTAAGATATTTTGTTAATAGGTTCAAAAAAGCAAAGGTGCTTAAGAGTGCATAGATACATACGGAGCAAAAGTGTTCAAGGGTTTGGAACTCATTGTGTAAAAGAGTCGATTTGTAGTTGAAGTAAATTAATAAAATAGAGTCTCCAATACTAGTTGGTATTAGACGTGAATTAGGTTATTATTATAGAGGGTAGTAGTTGAACCACGTAAAAATCTTGGTGTTTGTGTGAATGTCTATTGTGTTCCTTAAATTAAGTCATAATTTTCTAAAACAAAATTAAGTTTTGAAAGAAGTTAAGTAAACTGATAATTCTGCAAGTATTTCCTATTCAATCCACCATCCCATATTCATACTTGCGATAATGCGGTGAGAAGAAATATTGAATCAACATCCTCTATTCATACATCGATAATCCGGTAAGCATAAATATTCAATTGACATTCGCATTCATACACTAATAATTTGGTAAGCATAAATATTCAATCCGAAGATTACGCATTCATTAAATAAAAGTTTGTAAGTTGCAAAAGTTTGACATCGTTTGTTCCCACACTTATTCAACCCCCCCTCTAAGTGTGCCTACTTGAATTTCATTTGGTATCACGATAAAGCTCTACTTATCTTGGTCTTAAAGGTGACTTGTAGGAAAGATTACGACATGGCACGGTTAGGAACAAGCTGTCAAGAAGGTCAATCAACAAATAGACCTCCTTCTTTGTATGGAGCGAGAAAATTATAACTTTGGAAATTCCGAATAAGGATCTACCTGAAAAGAGATCCTTGGGAATGGTGGGTCGTGGAAAATGGACCAGTTATCCCAAGAAAAGATGATGGTACTCCAAAGACTCTTTTAGAGATGGACTCAACTGAAACCTACATGATGTCATATGATTCAAAGTCTACGAACACACTTCTTAGCGGCATGGTACAATTCGAGATAGACAAAGTCTCTTCATGTAACACAACTAAGGAAATATGGGATACTCTAGTAATGATCCAAAGTACGTGAAGTTAAGATAAGCATTCTCGTGTATGACTATGATGTAAAAACTTGAAAGAGATGAAAACATTAAAATGGATCAAGCACGATTCCTGGTTCTCATAAATTCCCTAAAGCTACTTGACAAATCAAATGCACAAAGTGAGATCAACCGTAAGTTACTTCGGGCTATGCCCAAGAGGTTTGCATCCAAGATTACTACTCTTTAAGACACACTACGATCAAGTCCAAGAACATTTGCATAAGAATCGTAGAGTTCGGTCATCTGAAGATTGAAGCATTTGCAGCGGTTTAATTTGAAGACTGATATTCGAACGTTGCTAATTGAGAGCATCGATGCAGAAGGACAACTCCTGATGTTCTGATCGAGGAGTCAGAAAGAAGAAATAAAGGTGACTACCAGCCTAACACGGAAAGGTGAAATCTCTGAGGCGGTAGGAAAGCTAGCAGACTGCTGTGTCAGTAAAGTCATAAAGGAGATGTCACGTCACATTAAGCAATCTGCACCAAATAACTCGAGATCTGCGAAGCAATTCAAATAGCTCCCAACGACTATATTCCAACGGGAAGATTGTGAATGAGTATATATCAGCTAGAGCTTCAAAGATCAAGAGTTGTTAAGTTGAAGAATCGTTAAGTTGTTGGAATGATATATTGTTGACTCTACGAGTTCCACCAGAGCTGAACAGAACAAGTCTCAGTGGTATTGAGACTACGAAGGTGGAAGTGAAGAAAATTTGAAGAAGGACTTGAACAGACTAAAGCTTCACTTAACAAGGATGAGAATGCCACTGAAGATGGAAGCCAAGCTGAGAGCCGAGAAGGCCAAGAAGATAGTATTCAGAAAAGTGGCAGAGCACAAAGAAGATCCAGAGAGCCACTCTAAGAATCACCATGAACCAAAAGCTGAAACATAACAAATGCAGAACCATGTCTGCATACCATTCAAGAAGGGTTGAGGGAATGCTAAGTGCCAGACGAAGTCTACCAAAAGATCAAAGACTTAGCAAACCTAAATGGTGATGGTGCACAGCTGACATCGAATGAAGATGAGATGAACAGTATGAAGATTAGTTGTACTAAAGAAGAGGTGGTCTAGAGGCTACACAGAATGCAAAGAGGACCACGTCAAGCTGCTAAGTACAAAAGATGTTCAAGCTTCAAGACATCTTAGCAGCAAATCACCAACAACAACTACAACTACAACAACAACAAGTAGCCAGGGCCTGAGGGGTCCTTGTCCGGAGGGACTAAATGAAATTTCAAGACTGCTAGGCTTGAAGAGTTCTTAGTGAACTAAAGTTCCAAGGCTCCCGGCCTTAAAGGAATCTTAGTGATTCGGGGTGTTGCCCTTCCTTAGTGGAATTCCTGCTTGTTGAAGTAGAAGAGTGGATTAGGAGCTTGAGTCTCTGAACCACGTAAAATCCCTTGTGTCTTTTACATTCAGTCATTTACTTTCTGTCATTTACATTATGTACTTAACTGCTATAAATGCTATGTATGTATTAACTACTTACAACTAAACTAACTCCACGAAAAATGTATGAATGTTTATGAATATATCAGTGAAGGGGATTTTTTACTTATTCCTCTGTGCTTGAAAAGATTCTTGTGTTTGTCATATGCTAATTCATTAGTAATACAAAATAAACATGAAAAGTATTTGAAATTAAAAAGGATCTATTCAACCCCCTTCTAGATCTATTGTGTGCCTATTGGGAACTAATAATTGGTATCAAAGCAGGTTCTCATGTTATATTCAAACGCTAATCGCTTTGAGTCTTATCCTAGGCACAAACATTGTTCTAAACTTTGTTTAGTAGTAAGTCACTTGTAAATGCAGATGAGCTCACACGTTGGAAATAATGTGTACAGGTAAATATGTATATACACCTGAAGCTGCTCATATTGGTCCATGTTCTTAAATGCCATAGCAACAAGACCAATCCTTGTCCACTGTCAATCTAGTAGTCTGAAGACCAGAGATGGGAGATCAAGAGGCATCAACAGCAAAAAGTCAAGCATCCACCATTCTGAAAGATGAAAGGACATATATGCTAAGAAATACTTATCCAGAGGAGAAAGAAGAATTTCTCAAATATGTATTTGGCTAACCAGCAGCTGGATGTGAACCTTGAGTTTAAAGGTCGTCAAAGAACTAAGGATGCCAAGATTTTCCTAGATTATATCTTGAAGACTATGACTGATTGATCGGAGGACAACTAGAGCAAGAAGCTGTCAGAAATGAATGTACTTGACCACACTAAGGAATGCTGAAGCAGATGACTTCAGTCAAGAAGATTCAACTAGTTGGAGGCTTAAGACATTTCAGAAATGATCTTGACAAAATCATTCTTTGTCAAAGCCTGTTCTTGAAGACTTGTTGAGCTAACATGAATGAGGCTCGCATGGTTGCTGATCTCCATATGGAAGCAGACCATTCATGCTAAGACGAAAAGGGTCTTATATGCTTATTCATTCAAAGCATATCATCTGAGAAGAAACCTCAAGGAAGTTCACATCAGAGAATCATCGAGCATTGATCATGAAGAACTCATCATAGAAGCAGAACTCCACGAGTACAGTCTGTCAATGAACTTAAGGAAAATTGCAGTATTTTCTACGGTAAAGACTGACTCCAGCCTGTGCAAGACAACACACAACGATTATGGTACAATGATCTAAATCATAGTTTCCCTTCAGTCAGCATCAAAGTTCACAGTTCTGATGAAGGAGGAAAGGCAACTAACTGAAGAAAGGCTTATGGACGTTAACAATTTAATGGTCCCAAATGATTCTTCATTCATCCTTAGTGTGTATTGAAGAAACTAAGGAAGAACCACAAGCCTACTGAAAACACCTATTCAGAAGGTTATGTTCGTAGTTCTGTCAACAATCGTGGAGTGATCAGCCCTGAAAATATCTATTTTTATGATCCACGGAGGTTTAAATGATAGTGATGATTCCAGTCAGAAGGAGATATGCAAGGCTACCTTCTGATGCATATGAAGAAGAAGAACTCATACATCTCTGAGAAGATAGTATCAACTATGGGGGAGCAGTGATCTGTTAAAGAACAGCAGCACTATAAGAGTCAGAAGTGCACTATGAAGTAAATCCTTCAGATCTTCCAATCTTTGATGATAAAGATTTAAGTGACAAATGAAGATAAAGATGAAGGTAGTTGTGAACACCAGAAGAAGAAGAAAAGTTGTCATAGAACAAAGAAGACCTCACTACGATTGTAGAGTTATCACCAATCGTAGAGTCTAGACAAATTATGACTGCAGATGAAGAAGCTGCAACAGCCTCTCAGCCTAAACAACTGTCAAGGCTGATTCTGAAGAAAGTAAAAAGGCTGTATACAAGCCAAAGAGAAGGACAAATAGGCTTGTCATGAAGAAATGACAGAACCAGGTGATAATATTGAGGAAGTACATCTTGGAAGGAAAGAGTATGGAAGAACTATTAGAGATATGAAGATGGTGAAGCTCAGGGAGCAAAAATTGAAGAAGTAGAATTCTTGCCAGAAGATCTGAGATGAGCTCAGAAGATAAGTTAATGATGGTGCATGTCTATCGACCACACGATAATCATCAAAACCACTTATGTCGAGTTCATGAAGAACAAAAGCTAACCCTAAACAGCAATATACTAGTTACAAAGTCCCAAAACATTATGGCTGATGAACCAAATGAAGATCCATAGTCAGTAGGAACGTCTCAAAATGTGCCACTGATAACCATATCAACCACCCAACTCAAAATTATGGAGTGCCTATGATCAAACATCTAATCGTAGTGTAAGAGCAGGAGGACACCAAGATTATAACCAAAAAAAAAATTAACACTAATGTGTATTCAGAGTTGGTAGATGAACTCCTCGACATAGAGATCAAATGCGATAGCAGTACTAACCATGTCTAAAGTTTTTAATTTGGAAAGAGCCTCAAGGACAAACCTAACCCTTAGCACTGAGCTAAGAGGTTGGCCCTTCTTGAGAAACCTTATCTTAGAAGGAGTGCTAATATGGAGTGTATCATAAGATTTTCTGCTAAAGCAAGCAGCATCATAAAATTCTGGAACCCTTTCTACTAAGGTCAAAGGTCAGATTTTGAAGCTGAAATCTTTTGACATCAATCAATGCTTAGGTTTTCTTGACCTAGGTCTGAAAAGTCTTGATGAGGTCAACACTGAAAAAGCTAAGAAGATTATGCAGTACAGAAGAAACCCTAGTCTGAAGGACATGAAGAAAAAGGAGTTTCCTGAAGAATTCGAGTTCCTTGTGGAGATAGTGGGCAAATGTATCCTATGCAAGGACACTGCACATGACACTGTGAGTGATCAACAACTAAAAATCATTTCTGCAATAGTTCTGAAGAAGCGTATCAACTTTGGACTTATCCTGCTTGATCAAATGTCCAAATGGCTGGATAAGGAAGAGAAGAAAAGGTTAACAGGAAAACCCCTCACGAAGGTTTTCCATGGAAGGTTCTTGAGTATTATTTTGAAAAAGAAGCTGAAGAATAAAATTAAGGATGATGAAGGTGAAGTCCTTAATATCTATAAAGTGATGACTACACAACTGTTTGTAAATTGGAAGGTGAACCCAATGGAGAACAAAAAGCTGACAATATATGGCAGAACCAGCAAAAGCACTACGAAGAAAAAGAAGGCAAGTGCTATGAAAGAGGATGAGTTGTCATTCAATAAAAATTCAGACATCCCTAGTCCAAATCTGTGGGACCACCGTAGAAGAAAACTATGGTGATAAAGAAATCCAAACTAGTTCCCCCAAGAAGTCTATCTACTAAAGAAGAAAACGTAGAGTCAGAAGATGAGAAGGGAACTGAGAGCTTCAAGGATGAATCCTCAAGGAGCAAGTACACGAATGAAGAAGTTGAATCCAAGAAGGAGAAAGCTAAACCTATGAAAGAAAAAGCTAAATCTGGTGATGAAGAAGAATGTAAAATTCCTATGGATAACACTCAGAGTAGCCACTCTGCTGATGAAGAAAGTTTGAAAGCTGAAACAAGTGGATCTCCTACTGCTAAAGCCCCAACAAGTTCATCTGATGGTTCAAAAGACGTTGAGTCTAAAGAAGAAGGATCTGCTCCTACTGTTGCTGAACATCAAAAAAGTTCATTTGATGATTCAGAGGCTTCAAATTCTAAAGAAGGAGAAGAGTCTGAAACTCTTGAAGCTGAAACCTTAAGAAGAAGGAAGAGCAACAGACTGATTGCTCAAATAGTTTCAAAAAGGGGAGAATTGTTTCCAAAGATAATTGAAATCAGTGATGATGAGGATGAATCTAAGGGAGGAGATGCTAAGGGAAATAGGAACAAAATATCAGCAAAGGCTAGCAGTAAAAGGCTCAAGACTGCAGAGCTAGAAGAGGCTAGTAAGTCTATAAAGACTAGCCCTGATAAGAAGAATGATGATCAAATGAAGAAACAAACTGATGAGTCCATTGGAGGAAGTCTACATAGGTCTAAATTCAGTTCAGGACAGAAAGAAGGTGGAAAAGACTCCAGTTCTGCAGAAGAAGAGCCAAAAGATTCTCACATTCCCTACCTTGTTCATCGCAAGAGAAGAATTGTAGTGGAAGTTGATGAAGAACCACTAGATGTACTTCCCGGCAGATGGGTTAATCATGGAATAAAAGGCTAAGTGGTGATGATGACCTCAGAAAATTTACTCAAGAATCGTAAGGCTATGAAACTGGACACTTCAACTGTGATATATGAGCCTGAAGTTAAGAATCATGTAAGAAGGTAGTTTTACTCTTATATTCCATGGGTAAAGTCATCCCTCACCGAAGACAACAACTATCTCTCATGGGTCTTCTCTCACCTTCCCAACCTAGAGCTGGTGGCACAGAACTTCCCAAGAGTAAAGAATTTTGCAAATCAGATGATCAAGGACAAGTCTCACTTCAAAATCTATTGACATACATGAAATCATTACATTCCCTACGATTGTTGAGTAGGATCAGATGGTAGACGGATTATACCCAAGTCCATTATTGTAGAGTCCTCTCACTCTACCAATGAAGATGACCATGCTGAGTTTGAGAATTTCTACGACAATCTAACACTGTTGAATGACATTTCTTCATCTTTCAACAAAGATTGGTACTCAACGATTTATCATATTCTCACTACCTTTGAGAGTCTGTTCAAGAATGAGAATCCTAGAGTCCAACTAGATGTTTAGCAGGAGGCTGACCAAACAGCTGATCAGACAGAGAATGAACAACCTGATGCCAGATCTTCTCAAGAGCAAGAGTTGCTAAAGAACCTTGAAGAATTGATTGAGGATATCTCTCTCATTGGCGCAGAAGTCAAGGAAATTTCAATAGGAGAAGACAATGAGCTATCCAAAAGGCTTCAAGCCAGACTCTCAGAAACATCCCTCAAGCTTCAACTAAGGGATCAAGTTTTTCTGAAGGCTATGAATGATCAGAAGGAAGAAGCTCTACGAGTTCAGAAGGCTAATAAGGATGGATCAGCTTCTGTCAAACATGGAGCAGCTCTCACAAGTGATTAATAAAAAAAGGGGGAGAAAAAGAGACATAGAAAAAGGCACTCAGGGAGGAGCAAGGAGAAAAGAATGAAGGAAGAAAAGAAGGCCAAGATTAGAAAGGAAAAGGAGGAGAAGAAGAAGACAGTAGCAGCAAAAATGTTGGTCATTTTACCGATCAATATATGTGTGCATGTATACACGGTCAACAAGTAATAAAGAGTAAGTAAAGTATCGTTCCCACGGAGAATTAACTAATAAAGTTCACCAAGCACTAGCCCATAACCATTTTAGTCTTATTTAAACGAATGATTTAATATTTATAAATTTAACTATGAAAGTAAATAAATCTAATTATCCCTAGAATGAGACTAGATAATGAAGACTTAAGATTACAATTTCACCTATTGAATCATTTAAATTGACACACTTCATGTTAAGCTAAAATAATAATACCAGATTGTTAGTCGAGAACACAAAAGTGAAATATAGCCATCTCTCGATGTACCATATCCATATCACATATAATCCACAATTGATAAAATACACATGAACACCCACATTATCTAAACCGCTATATGTCTATGCAATTTACAAATAAATAGGATTTAAGCCCAAGTTCTCAATTGACTACGAATGGTGCTTCGGTATATGTCTATCCTAAGCATGAATCATACATTCCATCACCATGTAGAAAATACAAACACAAGTTATCATGATCAGATCTAAACCCATACTTCGTTTTTCAAGTTCATATGGATTATCACAATAATTGGTGGCCAATCAATTAAGCAAATAAGCATGAATCTTAATAGACAATCTCATAACAATTAATAAGACTAACAATGAAGTATGTCAAAATAAATTAGGCAATAGATTCCATTGCAATACCAAAATAGAGTTTAACTCATAGTTGAATTAGAATCCATGATCCACAATTGAATATACACTGAAAGATACAAATAGAAGTAAAGAGAGTTAGGGATTAAGAATAGCAAATATGAGTTTCTTCTCTTGTTTCACTTCTGAACTTTCAAGGATCTTCAATTGCTTCAATCCCCAAATCTTAGCTATTCTAGGGTTCTAATCTACTCTAATATAATAAGGAAATTAAAGAAAAAAAAAGAGCATATGTAATTTAAAATGATCCCCCAAGGGTGGAATCCCCTCTACATACTGATAATATGTCTCTTCTTAAGCCCTAATTGAACCCCCCCCCCCCCCTCTAAGTTACGCTTCAATCGCACTATCTAGTGAAAAAGTCATCTCTAGTCAACATCCGAAGTGGCGCGGCCGCGCTGGAATTGGCTTGAAGTTGGGCTCGCCCGTGCTCAAGTAGCAGATGGCATTTTTTTGGTCCAGAAAATGGCGCGACCACGCAGGAAATGGCGTAGAAATCATGGCCTTGCTATTGTTGATTTTCTAACTGCGAGTATCCTCTGGTAAAATGGCCATAACGTTTGATTCAGGAAGAGTTACGGGGCCTGATACCTATCTAATCGAAGCTCTCGACGATATCTACAACTTCCATTCTTTGATAATTGAGAAATAATGGACGGATGAAGGCTGAAATTGGGTTGGAAGTGACAGCTATGCAAATGGCCACCCAAAACAGTGACGTTCAACGTTCGTTGGTACAAAGGTCATAACTCTTGCATCCCAACTCCGATTGGAATGATTCAAGATGTTCCAGAAAGCTAAGAAGAAGCTCTACAACATAATCCAAGTTCTAAGCCAAGAACATGAAATGGAAATGAAAGCCCAAACGATCCCCGGATTGCTTTTCCTTGCGTTTTCATACCAATAATCGCTCACATCGTTCCCAAGCTTAAGATCTACAAAATAAACACAAAATGCATGAAAAGTAACTAAGAAACATGAGTATATGCAACTAATTCAAGTAACTGATACCGGATAAATAGTTATAAAACCTACTTATCAAATACCCCTAAACTTAAACCGTTGTTTGTCCCCAAGCAACACAATATAATGCAATCTACATGCTATGCAAGCTACGCTACTATGACAATGAATCCCCAGATTTCCAGCCATGTTAAGAATTCCAATAAGATATGCCTCAGAGAAATATCAAGATCCAAGAATAAAACATCAAACTAAGCTAAAGGCATAATGATATACAATTAGATAATCCTAACTCTGATAAAGATGTTGTGTGTGTGTGATGTGTTCTGAGATAAAGCTTGACAAAGGTGAAGATACCACATGCTATATTGCTTAAGACAGAAAAATTGAAGTTTAAATCAAGAAGCGCATATACTAATGAGACATCAACTACTCCAACACATCAATACAAACTAAGGTTCAACAATGGGTTTATTACGCTTTTTTTTTTACTCGTGAGGCGATTTTTGCACTTTTCTGCGGTGTTTATTGATTTATTATTATTATTATAATAATTTTTTTAATTTATATATATATATATATATATATATAGTAGCGACGCTTTTACGCTCCATCTCACTTTCCATTTTCATTTAAGCGAGTCGTTTACGCTCCATCTAAATCTAATAGCAAGCATACCCATGTGTTCCCAAAGTTTGAGTATACGTGTTTTCATAGTCTATGTCTACTTTATACACAATTCCATCTTTAAAAACAACATTTTTTACTCAGTAAACAAACAAATTATTCTTAAACCAACAAGCAGATATGAACACCTATGTGCTAACCGGAAGCATCTAAACAACAGACATGAATTAAATCATGTATAACATTATAACTAAGCTCATGTTATCTACTAAATTCAAAAATATATCAAATTTCTATGTCATCATTGGCCAAATTAGAATTCAACCGACTAAAAACATGGGAATATTCTATGTAATGCAACTAAACAAATACTAAGTAAACAAGACAAAAGAAAACTGAAAAAAAATTCATGTAGAATTTAACTACAAAGATACTAAAATACCCCTACTGTGCAACTTAAACATGCAATCAAACTATATGCAACTAATTATATGCAACAACTACTCACTACAACCCAATACCCCCAAACTTAAAATTAACAATGCCCTCATTGTAATTAAAAGTGAAAGAATACTTGTGAGACCCCAAATTTTATGAATAAAGATTTAAATTTCTCGAAATATTTTTTTTTGAATATTATGGTGTTGATTTGATATAATGTTATAGTTGTGAGTAATATTTATAAATTTTGCAAAGTAAGCAAGTTGTTATAAAATATTCGTTTGGTCGGGGAATGTTCTTTTTGTCGGGAATATTCGTACGACGACACAATCATTGGTGGACCCCAAAACGAAAGTATTGTCGTATTTAAAAAATGACAGAATTATCTTTTATAAAAATAACGGCAAAGAGTTACCGTTAAAACTGTTGAACTACCCGGTAGTAAAAGTACAGTAATACTCATGGTTACATAGTAGCACATGGTATTGATTATTGATGCTTATGTGAGAAGTCACTCAATTATACTCAATTATTGCTACAGTAATTGCTGCATCTTATCTCTCATAGTATTGTCACAGTATCATCTGCATAATATGATATCTTATTAAATGAATAATTGAGACGGCAAAGTTATTCATATTAATATTTGCAATATTGACAATGTCTAGAAGTTCTGTCAAGGAGAGGTTAGGTCACCTAATTGCGTGCCAATAAGGAGAAATCCTTATCGGAAAGCCCCCTCTTTCCTGGGAACGACCTGGTTGTTAAATATTATGAATTATAATATTAATAATGAATAAGTTCGTGTTGATTAAAGATGAAATTGATAGTTCCATTGGGTGAGAATTATTAGTGTTAGTAGAAATCGATATTTATTTCGATAATAATTGATGTCTGGAGGTTATATTGACCAATCGGGTAATTAACCGGATAAATGAGCAATTAATTGCTATTAATTCACATACTTATAACTATGTGTTTACATGTGTGTACTATTGATTCACATGATTTACTATTACGGGAGTTGGTGCAAGATTGATAATACTTGCATGACTAAGTTAAAATGGAGGTATAGATGGAGGTACTATACTGTAATTCGTATATTCTATTATACTCGTATGAGACATCATTTCTTTTGTACTCATCATGGAATATCATTTTCTTTGGTATTTTTCTTTTACGAGTTACTATTCATCCAGTTACTATTCACTCTAATATTGTTCACTCGGGTATTTGGGACACTTTTCATGTGGAGTACTATTCACAGGTTACTATTCACCCAGTTACTATTCACTCTAGTATTGTTCACTCGGGTATTTGGGACACTTTTCATGTTGGGGTACTATTCACGGGATACTATTCCTGAAGTACTATTCACGGAGTACTATTCACCTAAAAAATATATTTCTTTTCGGTCCAAATCATTTTTGAGTACAATATTATTCCATGAGAAGATGTGATAATTTTTCAGACAGTTGGTTGAAATTATAATAGTAAATCAATATGGATCGTTGGTTTAAAGTTTTAATAGTAACTTGTCCCATCGATTTTCCAAGAGTTACTTGTCCCTTCGGTTTTCCAAGAGTTACTTGTCCCTTTGGTGTTCCAAGGGTTAATTGCCCCTTCGCAAATAGTAGTTGTCTCTTCAATATTACCAAGAGTCATTTTGACCCTTCGTTAAAAACAAGAGCTACTTTTAGTTCTTCTATAAATAGAAGCTCATTCCTTCATTATTTCTTACAAATTCACTGAAACTCTAGAGAGAGAAACTATAAAGAGAAAGAAGAAAAGTATTCTGCTACTTCACTACTCTTGTATTCAGTTTTTCTAAGGTAAGGGGCATTATTTCTTTCGTATTCATGAAGAGAGCTGTTGTCATTCCATTCTTTATTATTATGTTGGAATAACCTGTTTATGCGAAGTACCACATACATGGTGAAATTCTTATGTTATTCCATTCTTTATTAATCTGTTGGAATAACCTGTCTGTGCGGTCTATCGCATGCCTGGTGAATTCTGTTGATATTTCATTCTTTATTATTCTGTTGGAATATCCTGTCAATGCGGATTACGCATGACCTAATTCTATTCTTTATTATTCTGTTGGAATATTTTGTCAGTGCGGATTACGTATGACCTAATTCCATTCTTTATTATTTTGTTGGAATATCCTGTCAGTACGGATTACGCATGACCTAGTTCCATTCTTTATTATTACATTTGGAATATCACATGCATGCGGATTACGCATGACTGGTTCTATTCTTTATTATTACATTGGAATAACACATGCTGTCGTCCGGTCTATCGCATGTATGGTGAATTCTTACATTATTCCATTCTTTATTATTACATTGGAATAACTTTGTCTATGTGGATTACCACATGCATGGTGAATGATCCTTCGTATTCATTCCTTATTAAATCATGGAAATGATCTGTCTACGTGGATTATCGCATGGCGGGCGAAAATCCATTTGCAGTTTCATATATTCTATTATACTTAGTTGGTTAAAGCTTTGGCTTCTATACTCCATGAAATTAGTGGAATATCCTTGATATTTGCGCTTCATCCAGTATCTTTTCATGGAAATATTCTTCTGAGCATTCTTGAATTTTACTCCACAAAGCAGTATCATGTTGACAAATTGGACTTTATTGATTCTTGGATAAATTAAATTATAAATCTTTAAAATTTATCCTTGAACTTGTTTTATTGAATTATTATGTCATTGTCATCATCCTCATGCTTATATTGTGATGAAAGTCATCTTTGGCTTACTGCATAGATGGACTTGGCATGATTATGACCAGGGATTATTCGGTACAATCATGACCATAATGTGACGAATGATGTGGTAAAAGTCCTCATTAGCCTGTAGTTCATTGGTGGACAGTTGTTGGTATGATTATGACCAGGGATTATTCGGTATAGTCATGACCATTGATGATTACATGAATATCCTTGGCCGTGGTGCAGGGATGATTCGATTTTATTTATTAAACTGAGTCTCAGCGATAAAGTTGATGAAAAACTTTTTAAATCATAGAAGATAGTAGATTTTATACTTTACTTGACTCTTCTAATGGATTGCTTATTTCGCTGTAGTTTTTGATCTAAAACTTGTTGTCTATTATATTCTATCAGTTGTTATACTGTTGAAGGCTAATGATAACTTATTCTTCATTATCTTAGTCATAATATTTCTTACTGGGCTAGTTGAGCTCACCCTTTTGATTTCATTGTTTTCTTCAGGAAATGAGAACGTAGCTGGGACTAGTCGGGGAACAGAGTGATGGTCCTAGATGGTGCATTAGTAGTCCTCACTATTCTGTGAAATAGTATGATAATAAATGTAATGAGGACTCCATTGAGTGTCGATATTGTCTAGATTACAATATTTGTATTAAAACTCACAGCATATGTTTTGTCGTATTTTATACGACTTTTGTATAATTAGTTTGTATTTGTATTCAGTACCTTGTATTTGGCGACCCAAGATGGGTGATGTGTACCTATTTTGGGGGCGTCACAGTTGGTATCAAAGCTTAGGGATATGATCCCTGGCTGAGATGTGAGACAAGAACTAGGAGGGGAGAGACAGGGAATTCCTTCGCTAGTATGTCCTACCTAAGTTTATTTGGTATTTAATTGGTCAGTCAGAGTATAGGAATAATATGTGGCATGTTAATTAACCCTTGTTTTGTGGCAGTGTTTGAAAATGGCGGGTGAAAATGTTTAACAATGGAGTGAATGAGACTGTTGAGACACCTTTAATCACTAACCAGGTTAATGTGATGTCAAACGAAGAAGAAATTAGAGATATCTACGTGGTGAGTGAAGAACTAATAGTTGCACCCGAGCTAGTTGCAGAGGTAGCAGTTGAGAGCGAGGAAGAAGAGGAACCTGAGGAGAATTTATTAGAAGAATTTTATGATCGAAATTTAGAATTACAAAATCTTATTCATGAGTTAGAAGAGCAGGCTGAAGAACGGCAGGCGGTCGTGGAGCAAAGAGATGTAACAATTCATCTATTTTCGTTCGTTCAGTTATTTCTTCTTTCATTAGAACTTTGATCATAGTATTCTCAGATTCCAGCTCTAATATCTTATACTCTGCCAAAGAGTGCCTCTGTTCAAGCATCGCACATCGGGTAACGCGTAGATATTGTAAAAAAAGACGTTCGATCCAATAAAGCCAAAATAGATGAAATGGATTTTGCTTTTTGGACAACAATTGGGAGAATCCAACATTGAATTCGGAATTACCCTGTGCAGAGCGGTCAACCCCAATTTGATATGGATCGGAGAGTAATGATTCAAATCATGGATCAGGAATGTGACGAAGCAATTAAGGGTGGAATGTACTCTACAACAAAGTTAAGTCCAACTGGGATGTCCCAGACAAGTCAAAATCGGTAGTTTAAGAGAGAGTGTTTTTCGTGGCGAGGAACCTGAACAAAGTTATCACGGGTAAGTTAATCATAAACTCTTTCGAAGTCTATACCTTGTTAGATACCGGTTCTACCCATTCTTTTATTTCACCTAGTTGTGTTCAATGTTTGAACTTAACTCCGGAGAAATTAGACTTTGACTTATCGGTTGAAACTTTGTTAGGAGAAACCTTCGTTACATCCACTGTTTATAAATCTTGTTTAATTCAAATCGACACTTTCACGTTACCTGTCGATCAAAGCTCTTTGAAAATACTTGCCTTTGATGTGATTTTAGGAATCGATTGGTTAGCTACTCATCATGCTAAAATTGATTATTTTCATAAGGTTGTTAGCTTTCATATTCCTAACCAACCTGTTATGTGAATTTAAGCAATCAAACCACTAAAGTCAATCATTGTCATATCAAGCCATAAATAAAGAGCCCCAAACCTTTCGTTGGTGACTTCCTTGTGTGGAATGCACCTAAGCCAGACTTTTCGTAGGGGACATCGTGAATAACGGTGGAAAGTTGATAGGTATCAATGTGGCGTGATATCCAAGTCTTAGATGAGGGTCACAGTTTTGAATGATATTTCTATCGTTAATAAATTTTTTGATGTATTCTAGAAGACTTCTTGGCCCACCCTAGAGCGTGAAATCAAATTTTGTATTGACCCAAGTACAAAACCCATTTCTAAAACCCTCAAATATTTTCTTCACCCAAAACGAACGTGTAATGTGCCAAAGATGTTGGCTCGAGCTGTTGAAAATTACGATCGTGCCATTCAATATCATCGTGGGAAAAGCGAACGTGGTAGTTGACGCGTTGAGTAGAAGATCATATGCATTTACGAGTGTGATGTTACTAACACAAAGACCCATTTTGTATAACTTACAAATGATGGAGATAGAGTTAAAGACTCTAGGGACCCACGTGAAGATAATGAATATACGAGTAGAATTGACTTTAATCGATAAAGTTAAAGGCGCCAAGCTACTCTGACTGGAGGCGATCGTATGAGGAAGAAAGTGCAAGAAGGTGCTATTTCGGAAGCAAGAATTGATGAAGAAGGAATACTTGAGTCAACTCGGACTTTTTGTGTTCTAACGATTCGACTTGAAGTATAAAATCATGATGGAGGCGCACAACTCACCGTTTGCAATCCATCCTGGGAGTACCAAAATGTATCATGATCTTTGACATACATTTTAGTGGAGCAATATGAAGAGAGAGATAGCGGGATTTATCTCAAGGTGTCTAACTTGTCAACGAGTCAAGGCGGAGCATCAAGTGCTAAAAGGTCCATTGCAACCACTTGATATTCCAGAATGGAAGTGGGAGCACATTACCATGGATTTCGGTACTGGTCTTCCCAATGTTTCCCAAGGCATAGATGCGATTTGGGTCATTGTTGATAGATTGACCAAGTCTGCTCATTTCTTGTCGATACGAGAAACTTATCCGCTTGAACGTCTTGCTAGTTTCTACATAAACGAGATTGTAAGATTGCATGGTATGCCAGTATCCATAGTTTCTGATCGAGACCCAAGATTCACTTCAAGATTTTGGGTTATTTTGCAAAAAGCTATGGGCACGAATTTATAATTTAGTTCGGCATATCATCCTCAAACGGACGGGCAGTCAGAAAGGACTATTCTAACTCTTGAAGATTTGTTAAGACTCTGTGTCCTTGACTTCAAGGGAAGTTGGGATAAGTTCTTACCATTGGTGGAGTTTTCCTATAACAATAGTTATCAAGCAAGTATTGGCATGACTCCATTTGAGGCGTTGTATGGAAGAAAGTGTCATTCTCTAGTATGCTGGGATGAGGTGGGTGAAGCAACGTTGTTGGGATCGGAGTTGGTACGTATGACTATGGAAAAGATTCAAACGATTCGACAACGTATAAAAACCTCACAAGATCGACAAAAGAGTTATGCTGATCTTCATCAAAAGGACGTGGAATTCAATATTGGAGATTATGTATTGTTACGTGTTGCTCCATGGAAAGGAGTTATGAGATTTGGAAAGAGAGGAAAGCTCAATCCTCGATTCATTGGCTCATTTTTAATCCTCGAGCGAGTAGGAACTGTGGCCTATAGGTTTGTTTTACCGCCAAGTATGTCGCATGTTCATAACATTTTTCACATATCGATGTTATGTAAATATGTGGACGACCCAAACCACATTATTGAATTAAAACTAGACGAGATAGAAGAAGATTTAACGTATGAGGAGATACGTATTAAAATCTTGGATAAGAAGGATCGTATTCAACACTCAAAGGTTATACCTCAAGAGTTAGAATCTGAAATGAAGTCAAGGTATCCTCATCTCTTCGACATACCAGGTACGTATGTAAATTTTGAGGACGAAATTTCATAAGGAGGGGAGATTGTGAGACCCCAAATTTTATGAATAAAGATTTAAATTTCTCAAAATATTTTTTTTGAATATTATGGTGTGGATTTGATATAATGTTATAGTTGTGGATAATATTTATAAATTTTGCAAAGTAAGTAAGTTGTTATAAAATATTCGTTTGGTCGGGGAATGTTCTTTTTGTCGGGAATATCCGTATGACGGCACAATCATTGGTGGACCCCACAACGGAAGTATTGTCCTATTTAGAAAATGGCAGAATTATCTTTTTATAAAAATAACGGCGAAAGAGTTACCATTAAAACTGTTGAACTACCCGGTAGAAAAAGTACAGTAATACACGTGGTTGCATAGTAGCACACGGTATTGATTATTTATGCTTACGTGAGAAGTCACTCAATTATACTCAATTATTGCTACAGTAATTGCTGCATCATATCTCTCATATTATTGATTCAATTATTGTCACAGTATCATCTGCATAATATGATATATATTATTAAATCAATACTTGAGACAGCAAAGTTATTCATATTATTATTTACAATATTGACAATGTCTAGAAGTTACATCGAGGAGAGGTTTGGTCACCTAATTGCGCCAATAAGGAGAAATTCTTATCGAAAAGCCCCCACATTTCACAGGAGCGACACGGGTTGTTAAATATTGTGAATTATAATATTAATGATGAATAAGTTCGTGTTTATTAAAGATGAAATTGATAGTTCCATTGTGTGAGAATTATTAGTGTTAGTAGAAATCGATATTTATTTAGATAATAATTGATGTCTGGAGGTTATATTGACCAATTGGGTAATTAACCGGATAAATGAGCAATTAATTGCTATTAATTCACATACTTATAACTATGTGTTCACATGTGTGTACTATTGATTCACATGATTTACTATTAGGGGAGTTGGTGCAAAATTGATAATACTTGCATGACTAAGTTAAAATAGAGGTATAGATGGAGGTACTATACTATAATTCGTATATTCTATTATACTCGTATGAGACATCATTTATTTTGTACTCGTCATGAAATATCATTTTCTTTGGTATTTTTCTTTTACGAGTTACTATTCACCCAGTTACTATTCACCTAGAAGTTCTGTCAAGGAGAGGTTTGGTCACCTAATTGCGCGCCAATAAGGAGAAATTCTTATCGAAAAGCCCCATGTTTCCTGGGAACGACCTGGTTGTTAAATATTGTGAATTATAATATTAATGATGAATAAGTTCGTGTTGATTAAAGATGAAATTAATAGTTCCATTGTGTGAGAATTATTAGTGTTAGTAGAAATCGATATTTATTTCGATAATAATTGATGTCTGGAGGTTATATTGACCAATTGGGTAATTAACCGGATAAATGAGCAATTAATTGCTATTAATTCACATACTTATAACTATGTGTTCACACGTGTGTACTATTGATTCAAATGATTTACTATTAGGGGAGTTGGTGCAAAATTGATAATACTTGCATGACGAAGTTAAAAGAGAGGTATAGATGGAGGTATTATACTGTAATTCGTATATTCTATTATACTCGTATGAGACATCATTTCTTTTGTACTCGTCATGGAATATCATTTTCATTGGTATTTTTCTTTTACGAGTTACTATTCACCCAGTTACTATTCACTCTAGTATTGTTCACTCGGGTATTTAGGACACTTTTCATGTCAAAGTACTATTCACGGGGTACTATTCTCGAAGTACTATTCACGGGGTACTATTCTCCCGAAAAATATATTTTTTTCAGTCCAAATTATTTTTGAGTACAATATTATTCCATGAGAAGATGTGATAATTTTTCAGATAGTTGGTTGAAATAATAATAGTAAATCAATATGGATCGTTTGTTTAAAGTTTTAATAGTAACTTATCCCTTCAGTTTTCCAAGAGTTACTTGTCCCTTCGATTTTCCAAGAGTTACTTGTCCCTTCGGTTTTCCAAGAGTTACTTGTCCCTTCGGTTTTCCAAGAATTACTTGTCTCTTCAGTGTTCCAAGAGTTCATTGCCCCTTCGCAAATAGTAGTTGTCTCTTCAATATTACCAAGAGTCATTTTGACCCTTCATTAAGACCAAGAGCTACTTTTAGTTCTTCTATAAATAGAAGCTCATTCCTTCATTATTTCTTACGAATTCACTGAAACTCTAGAGAGAAACTATAGAGAGAAAGAAGAAAAGTATTTTTCTACTTCACTACTCCAGTATTCAGTTTTTCTAAGGTAAGGGGTATTATTTCTTTCGTATTCATGAAGAGAGCTTTTGTTATTCCATTCTTTATTATTATGTTGGAATAACCTTTTTATGCGAAGTACCGCATACATGGTGAAATTCTTCTGTTATTCCATTCTTTATTATTTTGTTGGTATAACCTATCTGTGCGGTCTATCGCATGCCTAGTGAATTCTGTTGATATTCCATTCTTTATTATTCTTTTGGAATATCCTGTCAGTGCAGATTATGCATTACCTAATTCCATTCTTTATTATTACATTGGAATATCACATCGGTCGGATTCGCATGACACGGTTCCATTCTTTATTATTACATTTGGAATATCACATGCATGCGGATTACGCATGACTGGTTCCATTCTTTATTATTACTGTTGGAATAACACATGCATGCGGTCTATCGCATGTATGGTGAATTCTTACATTATTCCATTCTTTATTATTACATTGGAATAACTTTTTGTCTATGTGGATTACCACATGCATGGTGAATGATCCTTCGTATTCATTCCTTATTAAATCATGGAAATGATCTGTCTACGTGGATTACCGCATGGAGGGCGAAAATCCATTTGTAGTTTCATATATTCTATTATACTCAGTTGGTTAAAGCTTTGGCTTCTATACTCCATAAAATTAGTGGAATATCCTTCATCCAGTATCTTTTCATGGAAATATTCTTCTGAGCATTCTTGAATTTTACTCCACAAAGCAGTATCATGTTGACAAATTGGATGTTATTGATTCTTGGATAAATTAAATTATAAATCTTTAAAATTTATCCTTGAACTTGTTTTATTGAATTATTATATCATTGTCATCATCCTCATGCTTATATTGTGATGAAAGTCATCTTTGGCTTGCGTGCATAGATGGACTTGGTATGATTATGACCAGGGATTATTCGGTATAATCATGACAAGTAATGTGATTAATTATTTGGTAAAAGTCCTCATTGGCACCTGTAGTTCATTGGTGGACGGTTGTTGGTATGATTATGACCGAGGATTGACCGGTATAGTCATGACCATTGATGATTACATGAATATCCTTGGCGTAGTACATGGATGATTCGATTTTATTTATTAAAATTTGAGTCTCAAATGATAAAGTTGATGAAAAACTTTTTAAATCATAGAAGATAGTAGATTTTATACTTTACTTGACTCTTCTAATGGATTGCTTATTCCGCTGTAGTTTTTGATCTAAAACTTGTTGTCTATTATATTCTATCAGTTGTTATACTGTTGAAGGCTAATAATAACTTATTCAGCATTATCTTAGTCATAATATTTCTTACTGGGCTAGTTGAGCTCACCCTTTTTCTTTCATTGTTCTCTTCAGCAAATGAGAACGTAGCTGGGACTAGTCGGAGAACAGAGTGATGGTCCTAGATGGTGCATTAGTAGTCCTCACTATTCTTTGAAATAGTATGATAATAAATGTAATGAGGACTCCATTGAGTGTGGATATTTTCTAGATGACAATATTTGTATTAAAACTCACATCATATGTTTTGTCGTATTTTACACGACTGTTGTATAATTAGTTTGTATTTATATTCAGTACCTTGTATCTGGCGACCCAAGATGGGTGATGTATACCTATTTTGGGAGTGTCCCAATAATCCCTTAAGTGGCAATGTCATCTCCGTTAGCCTCCTCATGATCCGATGGTATATCAGGCGATGGCTAAGTTTGAGATATTCTATAGTTGGAAAATGAGTGTGGGCTTCTAATTGTCCGAATGATTGAGTCAGAAATTCTAAAAATTTAGCATTGTTTTTTTTTTTATGACTGAGCTATGGTGCTACCGCACTGTGTTTGGCTTGTAGTTAGGCGCGGCTGCGCTACCCTGTTCTTTGGCAGCTTCAATTTTTTTAACTTCTGTTTAATCTTGAATGCTTAAAGCAATTGGATTAAACCTGAGAGGAGAAACAATAAAACTATTATTAAGACTTACAACTATCAAACATCTACAAAATATGGAAAGTATGAAGACTTAAACATAGCTGAAGAAGTAAATGGAAATATAAATAAGAATTAAACAAGGAGGGAGAAAGATTGGATGGGGTGCCTCCCATCGAGCGCTTAGTTTATAGTCGTTCAGCCGGACTCTTTTCTTGACACCGCTATCCGATTCCTCTACGATAATCTAGGAACCCTCCATCCATTATAACCACTATGTGCTTTGGTAGGTTCCCCATCATGAGAGTCTTCGAATTTATGCCACCTAGCATATTTCTTGTACATGATGTCCCCAGTTCCATTGCATAGCTAGGTGCTTCGTCCGTTGTATTTGTGAATAAATTATTGCATTGAGGCATGAAAAATACAACGGACTTTTCCTCTTTTATTTGCTCTTCCTCAGCCCACCATGGTCTATAAGAGGCCTCATTATCATACTGATCATTGCTTTGAATATGGCTACCAAGGGGACATAGGTGTGCAAAGTTCACTGAATTTTTCAACTCCGACTGAAAAGGCAATTGGGGTATTATACAAGTCAGTTCATGTTCTACATTATCCAATCCCCCAGTTGTCTCCTCAATGAAAACTTCTTTGAGCTCATCCAGTGACATGTACACTTCTGGTTCTCCATCTTTTTCATCATCCATGACATAGGACCAATTATTTTGAGGGCCATTGTTCAAGGCATTGAACATTTGATCCATCTGGTTCTGAAGATTCCGAATTAACTTCTCTTGCTCAATCATCTTTTCCTCAATTGATGCTATAAATTTGAACCACAATTCCTCCAATCTTGAATTATCTTTCTCAGTTTTAAAATCCATGTATTGAGGACCATTCATTAACGAATTAATGAGTTGTTCCATATGTCTATTAAGATTTTGCCTTGATAACTCATCACTCATCATCATCTCTTCATGGTCTGCTATGCTTTTTGACATGAATTCCTTCAACCTTGAATTTTCTTCTTGTTGCATTGGAGGTGGATATGAGAAATCTGATGGATGTGCTGGACTTGGGATGTAGTATTGGTCTTGATAGTTATAACTCCATTCATAATCTGGGTGATACCCCCAACCTTGATGATAATTGGGATGAACATAGTTGTTGGAGTAATCGCCCCCATACTGTACTTGTCCAAAACTAATGTTGCACTGATAACTTGGATGCTCACCAGCACAATATTCACAAGTAACTACTATCTCTCGAGTATGTTGGGCTGCAAGAACATCCAACCTCTCCGAAAGTGTTGCAATTTGTGCTGACAATGTAGAAAATACATTGAGTCCCTCAGTGCTTATGTCCCTTGGCTGAGGCATATTCGCATAAGGCCATTGATAAGCAAAGTCATCCATGGTACCTGAAAAGAGAGAAATATAGGAAGAGAATTAAAATAAAATAAAATAAAATAAAATGTTTAAATTAAGACTAATTTGATTGAAATTAATGTTGGCAAAAATTATTAAAATAATTCCCCGGGAACGGTGTTAAAAACTTGTTGGTCATTTTACCGATCAATATATGCGTGCAAGAATACACGATCAAAAAGTAATAAAGAGTAAGTAAAGTATCGTTCCCACGGAGAATTAACTAATAAAGTTCACCATGCACTAGCCCATAACCATTTCAGTCTTATTTAAACGAATGATTTAATATTTATAAATTTAACTATGAAAGTAAATAAATCTAATTATCCCTAGAATGAGACTAGATAATGAAGACGATTACAATTTCACCTATTGAATCATTTAAACACACACTTCATGTTAAGATAAATTAATTATACTGGATTGTTAGTCGAGAACACGAAAGTGAAATATAGTCATCTCTCGATGTACCATATCCATATCACATATAATCCACAATTGATAAAATACACATGAACACCCACATTATCTAAACCGCTATATGTCTATGCAATTTACAAATAAATAGGATTTAAGCCCAAGTTCTCAATTGACTACGAGTGGTGCTTCGGTATATGTCTATCCTAAGCATGAATCATACATTCCATCACCATGTAGAACATACAAACACAAGCTATCAAGATCAGATCTAAACCCATACTTCGTTTTTCAAGTTCATATGGATTATCACAATAATTGATGGCCAATCAACTAAGCAAATAAGCATGAATCTTAATAGACAATCTCATAACAATTAATAAGACTAACAATGAAGTGTGTCAAAATAAATTAGGAAATAGATTCCATTGCAATCCCAAAATAAAGTTTAACTCATAGTTGAATTAGAATCCATGATCCACAATTGAATATACATTGAAAGATACAAATAGAAGTAAAGAGAGTTAGGGATTAAGAATAGCAAATCTGAGTTTCTTTTCTTGTTTCACTTCTGAACTTTCAAGGATCTTCAATTGCTTCAATCCCCAAATCTTAGCTATTCTAGGGTTCTAATCTACTCTAATATAATAAGGAAATTGAAGAAAAGAAAAGAGCATATGTAATGTAAAATGATCCCCCGAGGGTGGAATCCCCTCTACATACTGATAATACGTCTCTTCTTAAGCCCTAATTGAACCCCTCTCTAAGTTACGCTTCAATCGCACTATCTAGTGAAAAAGTCATCTCTAGTCAACATCCAAAGTGGCGTGGCCGCGCTAGAATTGGCCAGAAGTTGGGCGCGCCCACGCTCAAGTAGCAGATGGCATTTTTTTGGTCCAGGGAATGGCGCGGCTACGCAGGAAATGGCCTAGAAATCCGTGCGCCCGCACTGTTGATTTTCTGCTGCACTGTGCTCTGGTAAAATGACCATAACTATTGATCCGGGAAGAGTTACGGGGTCTGCCACCTATCAAATCGAAGCTCTCGACGAGCTCTACAACTTTTATGCTTTTATAATTGAGAAATAATGGACGGATTAAGGCTAAAATTGGGTTGGAAGTGACAGCTATGCAAATGGCCACCCAAAACAGTGACGTTCAATGTTCGGTTGTACAAAGTTCATAACTGTTGCATCCCAACTCCGATTGGAATGATTCAAGATGTTCCAGAAAGATAAGAAGAAGCTCTACAACATAATCCAAGTTCCAAGCCAAGAACATAAAATGAACATGAAAGCCCAAACGATCTCCGTATTGCTTTTTCTTGCATTTTCATACCAATAATTGCTCACATCATTCCCAAGCATAAGATCTACAAAATAAACACAAAATGCATTAAAAGTAACTAAGAAACATTAGTATAAGCAACTAATTCAATTAACATATACCGGATAAATAGGTATAAAACCTACTTATCAAAAAACAGAGTCATCATTTATGGGGGAGCCAAAGGATGATGATCCCATGAACACAGAGTCTGAGGGGGAGCCAGACAAAGAAAAAAGCCATGCACTAGAACCAAACCTAGAGCAAGATGAGACAATGGAGCATGAATCTGAAGGGGAGCAGAGAAAAGAAGAAAAAGAAGAAAAGAAAGATGAGTAGTTGAGTAGCTGATCAACAGCCATCCTAGAGACACACATGGAGCCAAAACAGTACATCTCTATCTAGTTAGGTATGTTCTGGATCCAAGATGTAGAGTGTCATAGTCTATGTAATTTTATATTAACATCAAAGACATTCATGCTTATTTGTTCTAGAAATACAGTTGCTCACTATATATAAGATTCATTCATCTCATGCATATGCACTAATTATTTTTGTCATAATCAAATAGGGGGAGATTGTTAGGAATATACATGAGAATGTTATTTCTATTTATATATGATTTGATTATGATATAAATGAATGAATATGCAAGTATGCTTGCATTAAGGAAAGCTGTAAAGTCCTTTGATAGATAATAATATATGTACAAGGACTTAGAATTAATTGATCAAATATGTTAGGTTGATCCTACATAAGCAAAACAGTTTTGTAAAGTCCTTAAAAAGAAATGATGTACAAGGACTATAAATATAGAAAGATCAAGCTTGTTAGGTTGATCTTATAATGTAATAGATAGGCATGTTTGATCGTCGAACAATGCACTTGCATCATAGTCTGCCAAGAGAGTCAAGGAAAACTCGAGAATTATCAAGGCAAAATCATAGTCTGTACGATAGTAGATCTCTGAGTTCGTAGTCTACCAGGAGAAATGAGGAAGGATCGTAGTGTGTCGAGAAGAAATTTCTCAGAGTCGTAGTCTGCTGAGGAAGTCATGTTCAGAATCGTAGAGACAACATGTCTAAGAGCCGACCGGGCATCTTCTAGATCCAAGTCATGAATCGTAGGCCACACTTGAAGTAGTAGAGTCTACTGATTATATCAGAGGTAGAGATCGTAGTCGAGCCAGATCAGACAAGGATAACAAGCATAAAGACAGAAATTGTAGTCTGTCAAGATCTGATCTCGAAGTCGTAGTGTCTGTAGAACCAAAGCTAAATCCCAGTCTGCAGAACTAAGGCTTCAACAGAGGTGCTCATAAAGCTAAGGTAGAATCGTAGAGTCAACACAATTCTCAACAAATGAGCAATCCCAGAATATCCAAAGTATGAAGCCTATGGTCTGAGCTGCAAAGATACATTCCACCTAAAGGAAACCAGAGAGCACTCAATAAATGTCATGCAAGCTAACAGAAGATCTAAGTACCAACCCAATCAATATCCAGATTGAGTTGTGAAGCCATTCAAGATGAAGTCTTCCACAAGTCGATTAGAAGAAGACTTCAGTAAAAGTGACTGAATAAAGAAAGTCAGCAAGTGCAGTAGCTGTCAAGAGAATAGAAAACGATCTTGGGATTAACCAGGATCATAGTGTTTGCCAAACAAACAAAGCGGTGACGCGCTTTTACGGAGATATTGGTCAGCTTATTAAGAACGAGGTAAAGGTGATTAAGCATGGGTCAAACTATTGATGATAAGTGAACAGGAGATCATAAGGAGAAAGAGAGCTGGGCATGCCACAAATCTGATGTGTCTTGCTATTAAGAAGAGGCAAGAACAAGAAGTTAAGCTATCAATTCCTGAGATCAGTCGAGGCAAACAGAAGTGTTGAAGCACTACACAAAAGAAGGAAGAGGTGTTCTACATTGAAGATCCAATGAACACTCTTTAGAATTGTAGTGTTGTCTAAACTAGTTAGTGATCAACATTCAACAAGACATACTACGATCAGGTCCAAGAACATTTTCATCAGAATCATAGCGTTCGGTCATCTGAAGATTTAAGCATTGGCAACGGTTTAATTTGAATACTAATATTTGAACGTTGCTAATTGAGAGCATCGATGTAAAAGGACAACTCCTGATGTTCTGATCGAGGTGTTAGAAAGAAGAAATAAAGGTGACTAACAGCCTGACACGGAAAGGTGACATCTCTGAGGCGGTAGGAAAGGTAGAAGACTGTTGTGTCAGTATAGTCATAAAAGAGCTATCACGTCACATCAAGCAGTCTGCACCAAATAACTCGAGATCTGCAAAGCAATTCAAATATCCCCCAACGACTATATTCCAACGAAAAGATTGTGAATGAGTATATATCAACTAGAGCTTCAAAGATCAAGAGTTGCTGAGTTAAAGCAAATTTGAAGAAGGACTTGAATAGACTAAATCTTCACTCAACAAGGATGAGAATGCCACTAAAGATTGCAGCTAAGCTGAGAGCCGAGAAGGCTAAGAAGATAACATTCAGAAAAGTGGCAGAGCACAAAGAAGATCTAGAGAGCCACTCTATGAATCACCATGAACCAAAGGCTAAAATAGAAAAAATGCAAAACCATGTCTGCATACCATTCAAGATGGGTTCAAGGAATGCTAAGTGCCAGACGAAGTCTACCAAAAGCTCAAAGACTTAGCAAACCTAAATGGTTATGGTGCACAACTGACATCGAATGAAGTTGAGATGAACAGAATGAAGATCAGCTACACCAGAGAAGAGGTGGTCCAAAGGCTACACAAAATGCAAAGAGAACCACGTCAAGCTGCTAAGTACAAAAGATGTTCAAGCTTCAAGACATCTTAGCAGCAAAACACCAACAACAACTACAACAACAACAAGTAGCCAGGGCCTGAGGGGTCCTTGTCCAGAGGGACTAAATGAAGTTCCAAGCCTGCTAGGCTTGAAGAGTTCTCAGTGAACTAAATTTCCAAGGCTGCTGGCCTTGAAGGAATCTTAGTGATTTAGGGTGCTGCACTTCCTTAGTGGAATTCTTGCTTGTTGAAGCAGAAGAGTGGATTAGGAGTTTGAGTCTCTGAACCACTTAAATCCCTTTTGTCTTTTACATTCAGTCATTTACTTTCTGTTATTTACATTATGTACCTAACTGCTATAATTGCTATGTATGTATTAACTACTTACAACTAAACTAACTCCACGAACAATGTATGAATGTTTATGAATATATCAGTGAAGGGGATCTTTTACTTATTCCTCTGTGCTTGAAAAGATTCTTGTGTTTGTCATATGCTAATTCATTAGCAATACAAAATAAACAGGAAAAATATTTAAAATTATAAAGGATCTATTCAACCCCCCCCCCCCTTCTAGATCTATTGTGTGCCTACTGGAAACTAACACATATGGACTTGATCGAAAATTTATCCTCAAAAAATCTCGTAAAAGGATTTCCAAAGATCAATTTTGAAAAGAAAAGAATATGTGATCCTTGTCAACTCGGGAAACAAGGAAGAACATCATTTACTGCAAAGAACATGGTATCAACTTCTTCTCCCTTACAATTACTTCATCTCGATTTATTTGGACTAGAGAGGCATGTTAGTCTTAATGGTAAGTTCTATGCATTTGTAATAGTAAATGATTTCTCTAGATATGCATGGGTATTGTTCCTAAGAACTAAAGATGAAGCATTTAAAGAATTTAGAAAATTAACAAGAAATTTAGAAACGAAATATAGTCTCAACCTTATAAAAATTAGAAGTGATCATGGTACCGAGTTTCAAAAAGATTTCATAACATTTTGTGATCAAAAAGGAATTAGTCATGAGTTCTCAACACCAAGAACTCCTTAACAAAATGGGGTGGTAGAAAGAAAAAATAGAACATTACAAGAAACAACTAGAACAACAATGTTGAGAGGGTAAACTCTAAAGAAATTTTGGGTCGAGGCGGTAAACATATCATGCTATGTTTTAAATAGAGTACTCATTCATCCAATTATTTTGAAAACACCTTATGAATTATTAAATAATAAAATCCCTAATATAAGTTATTTCAATGTATTTGGATCTAAATGTTTTATCCTTAATACTAGTGATAATTTGGAAAATTTTGATGCTAGATCATATGAAAAAAGTTTCCTTGGGTGTTCTCAAAATAGTAAAGCATATCGTATATACAATGTTCAAAAATTATATATTGAATAATTTGTTCACATTACATTTAATGAGACTAACAATGAACTTCCAAAAGAAAGAGACTATGATGCAGGAAATTTAGAAACTGCTACAAATCCAACATATCACAAAGAACAATACAGCAAGTCAAAGGAACCTATTCAGCAGGCTGAATTAGACAAACAACAAGACCATGAATCAGAAGTTTCTACAAACTTGGAGAAATCAATTCAAAATGATAACATTTAATAAGAAGTAATTCATGACATTTAAATACTGAAAACAGCAAGATACATCAAAAATATCCTTCTGAAAATATTATTAGTGATATAAACGAAGGGATTACCACAAGGAGAAGAGCACAAAACCTTTGTACATTTTTAACATTTCTATCATAAATTGTACCTAAGAATGCTAAAGAAGTCATTCTTGATGAAAATTGGTTATTAGCAATGCAAGAAGAATTACAACAATTTGAAAGGTGCCAAGTATGGGAATTAATGCCTCCTCCAAAAAATGTATCTATTATTGAAACAAAATGGGTGTTCAAGAACAAGCTTGATGAGTATAGGACAATCACTAGAAACAAAGCTAGGCTAGTGGCTCAAGGATACAACTAGAAAGAAGGAATAGACTACGAAGAAATATTTGCCCCTTGTATCAAGGTTGGAATCTATTCGAATATTACTAGCTTTAGTATGTTACATAAAGTTCAAGCTTCATCAAATGGATGTAAAAAGCGCCTTCCTCAACGGATACATAAATGAAGAGGTGTATGTAAAACAGCCTCTTGGATTCGAGCATGAAAAGTACCCGCGTCACATTTACATACTAAAGAAAGCCCTCTATGGACTCAAACAACCCCCAAGAGCTTGGTATGAAAGGCTAAACAAGTATCTTCTATCAAATAGATTTATAAGAGGTAAAATTAATTCTGCGTTATTTATTAAACATCAAAATAAAGATATTATTCTTGTACAAATATATATAGATGACATAATATTTGGTGCTACTAATTATTTTCTTTGTGAGTGGTTTTGTAAATGCATGCACAAGGAATTTGATACTAGTATAATGGGAGAACTCAACTATTTCTTGGGACTCCAAATCAAGCAAACCAAGGAAGGAATCTATATCCATCAAACCAAATATACAAGAGAATAATAATATAATATTAATTTTATTTCAGTGCTATAAATATGTACAATATATGTATATTGATAATTATTGGTCAATTATGGTGTATAATGCCAAAACCCTAGCATAAAGCGATAAACCATATTTTAAAACTCAAATAGGAGTTCAAGACTATTATGTAATTGCGTTAATGTTTCTAATGAGAGGTAATATAGAATATAACCCTAATTAGGGAAAACTCTAATTATTAAAAACCCTAATTTCTAAATTAGGAACCCTAACTTTGAAATTATAAACCCTAATTTGCTAATTATAAACCCTAATTGCCAATTAAGCAATCTTAAAGCTAATTAATAAATCTTTAATCTAATTTCCATGATATTTGTGATTAGGAAACCTAATCTAATTAGGGAACCCTAATTTATATTTTTAGAAACTTTAGTTTCCATTCTTAGCTTAATTAGAAAATCCTAGAAAATCTATATATTTTTTACCTTAGGGTTAAACTCTAAGGATCAAACCCTAAGGGTTTGCAAAGCTAAAATTTAGCCATTAAATTTAAAAGGCAAATGTCTATAATTCCCCTCTTGCATTATTGAAGGTAACTTGTAAATCTTTGCCATATATTGGCAAGTCTAGCTATCCCATGTGACTGAAATCTTCAAAAATCAGCCAATATATCTCAGCTATATACATTGTATCATCATATATATAGATCAAAGAGAGAGAAAAAGTCATATTCAAGCCCATCTATTCACCAACACTCAACCTAGACCTTCTCTCTCTAAAACCCACGAAATATTTTCATAGATCAGTTTTCAGTCCCAAATCCAGTTCCAAGTTCACCCATAACAGATCAAGGATCCTAGATCAAGAAATTGTTCAAAAGAGGTATAACCCTAAATAAGAAAGCTAATCTTTGATCCTATGTTAGATGTTAGATTTTTGTGTTTAAACATGTTGTATAATGTGTAACTAAATGAATTGGGTTGATAAATGTTAGATCTATAACATCTAAGTGCACGAATTTGAAGTTTTTCAAAATCTGGAAAAATTTAAAAATGTTGTCTGACAACGAATGTCAGACACCATAGATCTCAGTCTGTTTATGTTTTTGGTTGTTTAAATGTTTGAACTTGTAGTATGCTATGAGATCTTTGTTTTGGAACTGGAACTAGGTTTAGATGATGTGTAGATTTCATGTTATTATTGGTCAAACTCGGTTTGAAAGAAGCTTGATTGAGCAATTCCGGGTAACCTTAAAGCGCCCCAAATTGTATCGACAAGGTTTTCAAGCTGGATCTGTGGATCTTAAGTAGTTTGTTGATGTTTTTGTATCTAAGTTGTTGATTGGTAGATGAACTTTATATTTAAGCCTTAATATCACCTATATGATTAATAGAAAGAAAGTAGTGGTTGGTCAAAGGAGGCCAGACGATCAGGAAATAGGTTTTCTCGGTAACCTTGAAAACTGATGAGCATGATCTCTGACATACTTTGTCTGACATAGATCTGATAATTGTATTGTTGTTTGATTGATTTTATGTGATATATTTGTTCACTTACATGTTGGCTACAACCTGAAATCATTAGATCACTAAAACATTACATGAACAACAAGTTGTGGAAGCCCAAATATGGCTAGGTAACCCAGAAAATGAAGAACAGCTCTGATAGCTTGTTCTAAGGCTTAGATCTTGCAGCTTGATGATTGTAAACCTTCTAAGTGCTTTAAACATGTACCATGTTAGTTAGTCTACAAAGTCCGACGTCTAGAACACCTATAACATGAAAAGATTCAAAGATTGAAGGCCATCAATAGCGTTGACCGGCCATGACTTCATGTTTCTGGGCAGCCCAAATCATGAAGAACACGTCTGACATCTAGTTCAAGGCTTTATAAATTGCATTTGTGATATTGTATGACTCTGTTTATTGTTGATTCTTGTAGTTCTACAACAGTACTACAAGATCAAAACTTTATCTTAACTAGAAAAACATTACACAAGAAATTATTTTTGGTCAAACTTGGTCACTCGAAACTGGCGTATGAATGTTCTTGGTGCTCAAGAACACCTAAGGCTACACTTTCTATCGCTAAAGGCTTTAGCGACATATTTTTTAATTTTATTTATATTAAATTCCAAAAATCTTTTAAAAATAGAAATTAATTTCTAAAAATTACAAAAATTATTTAAAATTATAAAAATTAACTTTTAATAATTTGGCATATTTTCCATAAATATTAGAATTTATTTGAATGTTATTGGTATTAAGTTTATTTAATAAATATATTAAATAAATTAATTAAAAATGATTTTATTACATTAAAAATTATTTTAAATGATAATAAGTTTTAAAAATATTTTATGTTATAAAATATAACTTTTAATATTTTAAGGTAAATTTCTTTAATTATTTAGTATTAATGATATTTAGATTAATTTAATAATTATATTAAATTAATTAATTAAAAATAATTTTAATATTATAAAAATCATTTTGAATGAAAATAAGGAGTTTAAAATATTTTAAGTTATAAAATATAACTTTTAATATTTAAAGGATAATTTCATTAATAATTTAATATTAAAGATATTAGATTTATTTAATAATTATATTAAATAAATAGTTTAAAATGGTTTTATTAATTTAAAAATCATTTAAAATGGATATAAATAAATTAAAAATATTTGAAGTTATAATAAATGACTTTTAATATTTGGGTAAATAATACATTAATATTTAAATATTAATGTTAATTATTTAAAATAATTTTAAATATTTTAAAAATCATTTAAAGGTAATATTAATACTTTAAAAGTATTTCCAGTTATTATAAGTAATTTTAATATTTTGGAAATGGTTTCATTAATATTTTAATATTGTTTAAATATTAATAATAATATAATTATTTAATATTTAAATTATTTAATAATAATTTGGTGTTTAAAAATTATGATAAATTATAATAATTGTTTAAAATTTATTATAAGTCATTTAAAAAAAGTATGATTGATACTTAAATTATCTAAATTAATAATGAACTACAAAATAAAGTTTTAGACTCGATAATTACCGGATAAAGCCGTCGGTACACCGAAATATTTCAGAAATTGGTATGGACTTTGATAATTTGACTTGATATATGTATGTTTGTGATCCAAAAGACTGCTAAACTTATGTGATAATATGATTAGGTTATGTGCTGACTGCAAATAGCAATACTATGTGTTATAGTATGTTATTTTAATCGAACGAATGATCTTATTAATGATAGGTCTTGATATAAAAGATAAAACTAAGTTGTGTAAGCAGAAGGCCAGGCAAGTATCTAACCCTTTTCATTTACTTTATGCAATGGACATGAGTAAGAAAGTTTCATAATTATATTGTCGTTATGCCAGATTATTAACTCTGTTGTTATTGATTACATATCCAAATAATTGTATTCATACAAGTTCTTAAATCAAATTTCTGTTTAATCAGATAAACAAGCATTATGTTGAATAGTTAAAGATCAGTTCGATCGAATCTGATCGAGATCTACTTGAAATAACTATGTATGTTATATACCCTAGTATGTATAAGTTTTAAAAACGGTGATTCGAGGGACGAGAATCTTTATAAGAGAGGTGAATGTAATAACCCAATATTTTCAATATAAATAAATAAGAAACTTTATGTATAATTTTTTTTTTTTAAAGATGGGAATATATACAAGGTAAAGTATATGTATATATGTGATAAATAAAATTTATTTATTACATGAATAATTTTAAATAATTTTTTAAAGAATTATTGATCATTATAAATTATACTCTTATAATAAATTAATTTGGTAGTAAAAATATTTTTTATTATTTATTTTCCATGAAAATATGATTATTATATTATTTAAACAATATATGGAATGATTATTAGAATTATTATAATAACTATTTTATTATATGAATTTATTTGATTAAATAAGTTAATTATTTAACTTAATTAATAATGGTATATAAGAAAGTTAAGTCTCATATGAATTCAAAACCCTAATTACGGATTTTGAATAAAGAATGAGAATAATAATATAATATTAATTTTATTTTTTGTGCTATAAATATGTACTGTATGTGTATATTGATAATGATTGGTCAATTATGGTGTATAATGTCAAAACCCTAGCATTAAAGCGATAAACCATATTTTGAAACTCAAATAGGAGTTCAAGACTGTTATGTAATCGCGTTAATGTGTCTAATGACAGGTAATATAGAATATAACCCTAATTAGGGGAAATCCTAATTGTTAGAAACCCTAATTTCTAAATTAAGAACCCTAATTTCTAAATTAGGAACCCTAACTTCGAAATTATAAACCCTAATTTTCTAATTGTAAACCCTAATCACCAATTAAGTAATCTTAATACTAATTAATAAATCTTTAATCTAATTTCCATGATATTTGTGATTAAGAAACCTAATCTAATTAGGGAACCCTAATTTATATTTTTAGAAACTTTAGTTTCCATTTTTAGCTTAATTACAAAATCCTAGAAAATCTATATATTTTTTTACCTTAGGGTTAAACCCTAAGGGTTTGCAAAGTGAAAATTTAGCCATTAAATTTAAAAGGCAAATGTCTATAATACCCCTCTTATATTATTGAAGGTAACTTGTAAATCTTGTCATATATTGGCAAGTCAACAACTCTAGCTAACCCATGTGACTGAAATCATCACAAATCAGCCAATATATCGCAGCTATACACATTGTATCATCATATATATAGATCAAAGAGAGAGAGAGAAAAAGTCATATTCAAGCCCATTTAGTCACCAACACTCAACCTATATCTTCTGTAAGACCCCGAATTTTATGAAATGAAAGTATTCAATTTTCTTATAATTATTATTTTATTTCTTAAATGGTTAAATTGATAAAAGGTTAAAGTTAAGGGTGATATGTGAAAATTTCGCTAAGTATGCAAGTTGTTATAAAATATTCATTTGGTCAAGGAATATTCTTTTTGTCGGGGAATATCCGTACGACGGCACAATCATTGGTGGACCCCACAATGGAAGTATTGTCGTAGTTAGAAAACGATAGAATTATCTTTTTATAAAAATAACGGCGAAAGTATTCTTTATTAAAAACTGTTGAACTACCCGGTAGTAAAGAAATGCGATGTCTGGCGTGGTTGCATAGTAGTAATACGGTATTGATTATTGATGCTTACGTAAGAAGTCACTCGGTTATACTCAATTATTGCTACAATAATTGTTGCATCATATCTCTCATATTATTGATTCAATTATTATCACAGTATCATCTGCATAATATGATATATTATTAAATCAATGATTGAGATGACAAAGTTATTCATATTATTATTTGCAATATTGGCAATGTCTAGAAGTTCTGTCAAGGAGAGGTTAGATAATCTAATTGCGTGCTAATAGGGAGAAATCCTTATCGGAAAGCCCCCTCTTTCCTGGGAACGACCTGGTTGTTAAATATTATGAAGTATAATATTAATGATGAATAAGTTCGTGTTGATTAAAGATGAAATTGATAGTTCTATTGTGTGGGAATTATTAGTGTTAGTGGAAATCGACATTTATTTCGATAATAATTGATGTCTGAAGGTTATATTGACTAATCGGGTAATTAACCGGATAAGTGGGAAATTAATTGTAATTAATTCACATGCTTATAACTATGTGTTCACATGTGTGTACTATTGATTCACATGATTTACTATTAGGGGAGTTGGTGCAATATTGATAATACTTGCATGACTAAATTAAAAATAGAGGTATAGATGAAGGTATTATACTGTAATTGTTTTTTTCACATGTTTAGAACTATTGAGTCACATGATTTACTATTGATTCACATGATTTACTATTAGGGGAGTTGGTGCAAGATTGATAATACTTGCATGACTAAATTAAAAATGGAGGTATAGATGAAGGTATTATATTGTAATTATTTTTTTAACATGTTTAGAACTATTGAGTCACATGATTTACTATTGATTCACATGATTTACTATTAGGGGAGGTGGTGCAAGTTTGATAATACTTGCAGGACTATGAGATACCATGGCGATTGTGTCACGCCCCCAAATTTGGGTATCTTCCAACCCGACATATGTTGCTACACGGTACTCATAACTATACAATCATTCCATTGAAATACAACATAATGAATATAATTACTATCTTCTTATTACAATCAAAGTATAATCCTTCCCAGGTTCATAAACCGATTACATAGTTCGTTGTTCATAATGTACAATACATACAAACATAATAATCTATTACACGATGGCTAATTATCCATCTTAACTTTGCCCTTATCTCTCTTAGCTTTCTCAGTGCGTTCATCCTTAACTGCTGTCATATAATTCACGCAAGAAGTGAGCATAACAAGCTCAGCAAGTTTTAACAAAGATAACAGTAATACCACATTCGTGAATTATATAACAATTCATACATAACTGAATAAATAGTTATGAAGTATTATGAAACAATAATACTTTAACATTTCATAACATCAATTCCCAAAGTATATAGTAGATTAGGAATTCTGAACCGGTCGATAGACCATGAATAGTAGCTTTCTATTTTTATACTTGAAAAGGATATCATAGCACTAAGGCTGTACATCCGTATTACTTACGAGCACTTCTAGGTGATCAGCCTATAGTACTCTATGTTGATCAACACTCATTCGTTAAACTTATTTATGTTTAACATTTGGCAAACTCGCGTGCCTATTGAATAATCGATGAAAAATATTTTTGTTTGTTCATAGACAAACCTTAACTTCACATCCGTACCAATTACTTGGCATATGATAGCGTTAACATTTCAATATAGAAGGATATGAATATCAATAAATCTATATCTTACGAGTAGTCTAGTAGAGTTAAATCTGGCATTGACCCTTTCTTTAAAATCAGCCATGCAATTCAGTACAATGAATCACATAAAACTTGACCAACTTGAAGGTCAGACAAGCGTTAAGAAAACTTGCCTTTCAGCGTCTTTAAATAACTTAATCGACTAACCACAGCCTTTACAGAATCTACATGATATATTCACATAGCACACTTTAATTAGCACACTTTAATTAGCTATCAAACAATTATTCACATTGTTCCTACCAACTTCTTTCTCTTCTATGCCTTTCTTAACTTAATATCATTACTAAAGTCAACTTGACTTATTACTCTTCGTCCCGGCTTATTAATCAACTTACGTCATTAACCGGACTCTAACATCATTGGTGAAGTACCAACGTTATTTCCCGATTAGGGTTCATTGATAACACTTTGTGTTCTTCATTCATAACTTATTAACATACATTCAATTCCTAAGTCTCAATACCATATACCTTAGTATAGTTAGTATAGGAATAGTTTTAATACACTTATGAAGTGCATAGACTTTACTCTTATAGGTCTATGAACAATTGAAGTTCAAAACCTAAGCCATTCAACAATTACCTACTACACGTGACTATGACATGTGGCATCTCGAGACAAAGGCGGCACTCTGGCGCCAGGTAGTAGTACCCAGGTCCTCGGTCTCGGCGCTGCAGTGAGAGACTTCCCTCTATAAATGGCGCTGCGGCGCCACTTTCTAGTAGCCAACAACACTTTTTCGGCGTTGCAGTGCGGCAATTTAAGCACTGTCTGGCACCGCGGTGCCAGACCTCAGTTCCGGAAATTTCTTTTAACTGGTAAAATTTTGGTGAGTTTCTTGGAGCCATAACTTATTCGTTATAAGTCCGATTTGGTCTGTTCAAAAGTTTACACGTCATAAATGACATACTCCTACGCGTTCATATAAGAATTCAACACTTTCGAATTCGTTAACTCAAAATTCACTATTGAGTTCATTTTTTAAGCGTTCGTAAACGTTAATGAGCGTTCAATGCTCGTTTTCTTCGTTTTAAGTCAGAATCCGACGATTCTCGAACCCATGACTCTTAAATACCCTATCTCACGTGTTGACATTGAAAAACCACGTTTTCAAGTCTCACGACAAATTTTGACTACCAATCCGAAATTTCAACGTTTTCGACGTTTAACGTCTATTTCCGTGAAATTCTCCATAACTTCGTTACTAATGTTCTCTAAGCCAAATCACATGGATTACTTCATGGACTTCATATCTACATCCTAACCAAGCAAGATGCACATATTAACGTATTGATGGAGTTCAATTGTTTATCAACAATCAATCTCAACAATTAATAATTTCATGATTTAAAACTATATCAACCCTTATGATTTATATGCTCTCATGACTTATAGCTATTGAATCTATAATAAGTCATCCTTATTCCCCCATACTAGACATACACCACCCATTTATGATTCTCCATACTAAAAGAAAACCAAAAGAGATGGAATTAGAATTAAGGAATATTACCTTAAGAACTCTTAGGTAATCTTGAAAACTCTCAAGCAAAACTTCAAAGTAGAACTTTTAGTTGAGTCTAGCTCTTTCTCTCTCTCAAAATCTAGGTTGGCAACTTGAAAAACCTTCAAATGACCAACTCTAGCCTTCTATCTATAAGCAAATGAAATGGAGGGCAATTTGGACATTACACCATCACCTCCTTACTATTTAACACTTTGTCACCAAGTAAAATTCTTGGTGACCAAGTGATTATCTTTCTGTGCACACCAAGTGGTCGACCCACCTTGCCCATGGGTTATCCCAATGGGTTGCCCCATGGGTTTTACCCATTCGGTGACCCACCGGTTCGATCCACAGTTTGGTTTCCTTACATTGGGCTTAACCAATCTAATATTGGGCCTTGACTTGGGCTGAATACCTAATCCCTTGGGCTTGCTCATTCAAGTGATTGGACTAATCATAATTCAACCCAAATGAATTAACCTTCAGTCTTAACTTAATTCTATAATACAAATCGTATTCTATACGTATAATTCACGTATTCTCTCCGTATAATACTAGTACGATAATTGTATTATACTTCGTATTAACTCATCGTAATATACATAGATACTAAATAGTATCATCCTAGTACAACACACACATTAACAATAACGAAATTCCTTCTACGCATTTCATTTCCTTCTCGGATATCATCTCACTCAACCCTTAGGTTTTAAGTCCGCAGGCAAAAACTTCGTTTGCCATAAATGAAATATTATTAGATATTTCATCTTATCTCGATACTCTATCATTACGCATTTCTCGGAATTTCAAAATAATTCCCCGAACAGAAACGGATGAATAGTGTTTTTTTACGGGAATTTCTCGGAAAACATTTATTTTCGTCTTTGAAATTCTAGACAATTAATTCTAGCACGTAGCCAGATTCTAACCACATAAACACATTCTAGGTCATAGAACGACCTTCACATAACTTACTCACAAAATAAATCAATTAAATTCATTTAATTCACATAATCAAATAAAAATTTAATTGTCATAAAAATCCGATTTTCTCTGGCGTTATAGATTGGCTTTAGCGCAAGTGGGAGATTGAATGTAGTATGCATACAAGCCAATCATTTTTGATGATAAAGCATATACTTTGTAACAATCTTATTCATTTATTAATAAAAAGTATTAATTTATTAAAAGCTTTTAATTATCTACATGATGATGTTTTATAATATGTGATAAACCCATAGTTTTAAGCAATGCTTTTAGAATAATGATGATGCTCATTCTAATGAGATCTAAATTCTTAGAAAGCTTAAAAATAAAATAGTTCCTAATCGTTGGATTACTAAATTGGGGATTAGTGAATCCGGATAGATTGGTACATACGTTGCTTGCTCATTGGATGAGGATGATTGATCTCATGATCATTTGTGTGGATACACTAAAGCAAGTATGTAGGTGCTTATTAGAGATTAAGTTCACTGAACGTGGCTCGCTAAGGAATACCTAATGGAGTTTTACTTGCCTGTCAATAAGAATTCCTGTAGTGATAGTAGTACAAGTGATCCTTGGACTTGAGATCATCATAGTATCTTGTGTATGATGAGTTATACTTTAGCTTATTCCTTAAGACCCTTAAGGTATATCAAAGGGTATGCTTGGGTATAATAAGTTGTACATGGAGATAATGTATGATCAATAAAGAATCTACCACTTCTAGTAAAAGAAGAGAAATGTCATATGTGATTCGATAAATGACAACCCAAAGAGTCCTTGGTTAAGGCAAAATGAAATTAGAAAGGAGTTTCTAATTTGCATTATTTAGTGTTGTGCATTTAAGGATCGAAAATACATATAATTAAATAAATAAGACTTGTGATAATTCAATGTCTTATATTTAATTGGGACCTTCGTATGGTGGAAGGATTGAATTGTCACGGTAACTATTTACTCAAAGGTTCTTTTATGATTAATGTTGAAATCTATATTATCCGGAAAGTCGTTGATCATTTAGGAGACTTATCCTATTGTAAAATAAATATTATTTATTTAAATAAATTAATATTTTAATTTATTTATTTAAATACGATTAGAATTGTTCTAATTGATTTATTCAACTTAGGTTTAATATGGAGAACCTAAAGGGTCACACCATAAAAGGAAGAATAATTATTTAAGAAGTTAATGGCATAATCGTAATAATAAGTTAAGTATATTTAATTTAATCTATGGTGATAGGATAAATTAAATAGCTTAATATTATTATTTAATATTTTGGAAATATTAAATATAAATTAATAAGAGAGTCTTATTATTATTATTACTATTATTATTATTTAATTCTAAAGGAGTTTGGGAATTAATTAATAAAAGTACTCTCATTTATTCCTAATAAGATTAGGAGGCTAATTAATTAAAAGTTTAATTAATTATTTCTAATAAGATTAGGAGCCTAATTAATTAAAGGAGTTTAATTAATTAAAATAAAGCTCAATTCCTTAATTGTTAAGGAGGGTTGCCTACATCTATAAATAATAGGAGTCTAATTATGGGTGTGGTGGACACTTTCACAAATCACATGAATACGTAATTCCAATAGTTGGGAGAGTACACCTTTTCTATGAGAGATAGAAAAACTAGGGTTTTTCCAAACACCCATCTTCTTGAATCTTTATTCTTTCTTGGTGGATCACCTCTAGAGGCCAAACATTTTGGTGGCTAACGTTGATCAAAGGAAGGAACCAAACTCAGTGGATTCAAGTTGAACACGAAAAGGATTGGAGGTGAACTTGTACTTGAGGAAGCTTGGATCTTCAAGGGTATGATTCTTGTTCTTTATCTTTTTGTTTAATTAATAATTGCGCATAAAGAATGATCCAGGTATATGGTTTGTAAAATTTTAAAATTTTATTTTACCACGTTTCCGCTTATTTTGTGCAATTTGATTGCGTTTATGAATATTACAAACCGAACAGTTGATACATACTTATTGGTTTCTAGTATGTATACATTGACATAAAAGCCATCTAAGCTATTTGATTCAGCTAGACACAGATTTAAAAATATTGTTGAACAAGATAGAACTTTATTATATCCAATCGAATTGTTTTGGTTCGGATTCCAGACTAAGTATGAACATCCCAAATCTGGGAAACTTTTGTGCGCCTAAGGCGGATATGTTGGACGAAAATATCGTTCAAACATGTAGTATTGATCAATACAGGGCATAACGGGCTGATCACCCCCGTGCTTGTAGGTTATGATGGTTTAGAGATGAAGTTCTGTTTAACCTTTTCGAAAATAGAAAACAATGTTCATAGTCTATTGACTGATCTCCATTTATAGTCAGTACGTAGTTTCAAAAATTTGAAATCGAATTGATATGTTGTTTATGGTTCTTGTGACTTACTTCACTGGCTGTTGATTCATTGTAGAAGTGTCATTCACAGAAAATATTTACTTCCTTCAGCTAACTTTTATTGCTTCCTATTACTTGTTGGGCACTCAAATTCTCATTATTGCTTAATTTAAATGTTTTCAGTTAAGTGTGATCAACCTGAAGGCTCTGCCAAGAACAAGGGAAAAGGAAAGGTTGTAGAATAAGTTCTACGCTATCCTATGTAATATTTAGACACTACTAAGACAATGATATTTATTATTATCATGTAATGTAATGTATTAAAGGTTGTGAACCTGGGGGATTAGAAAAACTCTTATGTATGTAAATTAAGTTTAATGTTTATATTATTATTATTCCGCTCAAAGAAATGATATCGTGAAGCACCGAGTTTGGGTTTCAAGTACCTCAATTTGGGGGAGTCACATCCTGCTGATACATGCCCCAAAGATATTGACTCTGGCCCTAAGCCAATCAGTGGGTCATCGCCCAAAGGTACAAATGTAGAGTTGCAATCCATATTAGAGGGAAAGGAAGTTTCTCCTCAAAATAAACCCCATACTTCTAGGTAGGGCTGAGCATTCGGTTATAACCGAACCAAACAACCTATTCGGTTATAACCGAAAATCGAAATTCACCCTTTTCAAGTATCCGAACAGTAACCCAAAATATAAGGTAACCGAATAACCGAATTTGTTACTCGGTTATTCGGATAATAACCGAAATTGGGTCAAGAGAAAAAGAATATTTAATCCAAAAGTAGAAATTCAATCACAAATTTGCATATAATACAACACAGTAAATCAACAGTTTAAGGGATTTAAGGGACAGAAAAATAAGGGGCTAAAAGAGGGTACAAATTCTCCATAAATATCGCCTTGAAGTGAACGATGAAGAGAGTGTTTATATATGAAGTGAACTGAGGTAAACCACATAGTGTAGGGGCAGCAGGGCCTTGAGCTCGATCGCGTAAAAGCATCGACACCGCCTTGATCTGATTTTCAGCGGTGGCTACCTCTTCCTCTTCTCCTTCTTCTACTTTTTGATGGAGGTGAAAATTGGTTATGGGGTTTGGTTAGAATTTTCAGATCTAGAGTGAGAGAAGAGAAATCAGAGTGTGAGAGATGAGAGGTGAGAGAGAGTTGACTGAGAGATGGTAGATCTGAGATTGAGAGAGTCTGAGAGATAGAGACTTGAGAAGTGAAAGAGAGATAACTGAGAGATGATATTGATAGATTTGAGAATTAAGATTGTGTTTAAGTGTTTTAACTTTTTAAGACATTTTTATTTATTTCTTATTCGGTTAATCGGTTAACCGAATAATAAAATTTTAAAAATCAAACCCGAACCCGAAAATTGGATATTAAATCGGATATAACCGAAATTAGAAAAAAAAACAAAAAATTAAAATAATTCGGTTAAAAAAATTCGATTGTGTTCAGTAATTTGGTTTTATCCGTTTTTTGCTCACTCCTAGTTCTATGATTGCATTAGATGAGTTAAGTGTTAAACCCTCTTGGAGTGAGCTGGCGGCGCGTCTCAGCTCCAACTAATTCGAATATACCCTTTTTCCCTCATGTCATTGAAGATGGCTCTATCTTTGTACCCCACTTATTGACATTCTAAAGAAAGGCAATAAACTGTGGATGTCTAGCCTTGTTGGGTACTTTGTAAATTCTTCTTTATCCTTTAAAGTGGTTGAAATCACGCCCAAAATCTTGGGGGATAGTATAGTTTCAACCCAAAATCTTTGGGGATAATATGGACTGCTTAAAGTATTTATGCAATCTAAAGGGCAATTTATCTTTAAATTAAAATGTGAGGAAGATTGAGATAATGTTCTGGCTCTGGGGCCTTTGTACTTTTCAAATAAGCATATCATCCTTAAAAATGGAAAGAAGGAACTAAATTTGAGAAGGATATCTTCACTAAAATTCAAAGTATGGGTTAAATTCCTTGAAGTTCCCTTATCTCTTTGGATCATTTGAGGGTTTAGGCTATATAGCAAGTGCAATTGGAAGGCCTCTTTTTGCTGATAAAATCACTGCTCTTTTAGAACTAATGAGTATTGCAAGGATATGTATTGAAGTTAGCCTTGAATCCAACGTCTCAGATAAGATATATGTTGTTAACTTAGTCATACTCCATCCTTATGTTTTGATGATGACCATCTTGTATCTCTAAACTTGCTTGTATGCAATTTCAGGAGAGTTGATGCAATAAGCAGATTTTTCAAGAGTCTCTAGGAGAACATGAAAGATCTTAGCATTAATTTCTTTTCAATACAAGGCAATAGGTCATTTGCATTACATTCTAATTAATAAATTGGATGAAATTAAATGATAAAAAAAAAATTCAATTGCTTAAGGAAACAATAAAGAACAAATTTTTTAATATCCCAACTCGGTTGATTGCAACTAGTGTCTGTCATTTTAAAAAGATCTAACTGGAGTGTTTTAAGGGAAATCATTATTTATGAAGAATTGGCAACACAGTATGAGATCGTATATTCAAAACGGAAAAAGATTTGTTCAAGGCTAAATATATTGGTTCTATAGCAATAGTACACAAAGCATGATTTAATGACATCCTTCTTCCTTAATTAAAGCCAATTAAATTGATTGAAATTGATTCATTATTCTAAACATGGGATGTTGTTCCAGTAATTATATTCCCAAAAAAATTCGATTGTCCATTGCTACATACTATAATGAAATTAATCTAGCTAATACATTAATTAGGAAATGTGCATATGTCATTGTCTTATCTATTATCAAAATTATATGGCTGGGTGCTTTAGTGATTCTGAACAGATCACCCACCATATCACGTCATGGGCGCATAAAAGGGATATCAAATCAGGAACCTAGGATTAGCTCATATAATCTGCACCTGATCATGCATTATGTCTAGGATAAATCATATCAAACTGACCAAAGAGTTAATTTACTAAATAGATATTAATTGAACAAAATTAGCAACGGTTAGATATTTTGAGTTCATTTAAGCTAACGGTCCAATACACCTCATGTTTAAAAAAGAGATTGCTTGGGTTAAATGAAATATAACCGAAGCAATAGAAAATCAATATACAAATAGTACTTACAGCATTATTAATTTTCAAACGATTCCTCTTCATACATTCTTCAAACAGTCACGATCTATTATGAAGAAGTAAGCTGATTGGATAAAAGAATTTTTGAATTTTCTTCAGCTTGTAGTCCTTGGGTTTTTACTGGTAATATTTTTTATTTTTTATCATTGCATATTTAATAGAGCCTTGCATTGTGAAGCAATTAGTTGCTTTGATCATAGACCTCTATTTGTAATTTTATTATAGACTAAATACTATCTAAAGGTTTTTTGTTAATCTGATTTGGATTAAGATATTTTGTAAACAGGTTCAAAGAAGCAAAGGTGCTTAAGAGTGCATAGATATATAAGGAGCAAAAGTGTTCAAGTGTTTGGAACTTGTTGTGTAAAAGAGTCAATTTGTAGTTAAAGTAAATTAATAAAATAGAGTCTCCAATACTAGTTGGTACTATTATAGAGGGTAGTAGTTGAACCACATAAAAATCTTGGTGTTTGTGTGATTGTCTATTGTGTTCCTTAAATTAAGTCACAATTTTCTAAAACAAAATTAAATTTTGAAAGAAGTTAAGTAAATTGATAATTCTGCAAGTATTCCTATTCAATTCACCATCCCATATTCATACACCGATAATCTGGTGAGAAGAAATATTGAATTCAACATCCTCTATTCATACATTGATAATCTGGTAAGCATAAATATTCAATTCAGCATTCTGCATTCATACACTAATAATTTGGTAAGCATAAATATTCAATTCAGCATTCTGCATTCATACACTAATAATTTGGTAAGCATAAATATTCAATCCAGCATTCTGCATTCATTAAATAAAACTTTGTTAGTTGCAAAAGTTTGACATCGTTTGTTTCCACACTTATTCAACCCCCTCTAAGTGTGCCTACTTGAATTTCATTTGATATTAGAGTCTGGCTCTACTTATCTTAGTCTTAAAAGTGACTTGTAGGAAAAGATTACGACTTGGCATGCGGTTAAAGGAACAAGCTGTCAAGAAGGTCAATCAACAAATAGACCTCCACTGCTGTATAGAACGGAAAATTATAACTTTTGGAAATTTCGAATGAGGATCAACCTAAAAAGAGATCCTTGGAAATGGTGGGTCGTGGAAAATGGACCAGTTATCCCAAGAAAAGATGATGGTACTCCAAAGACTCTTTTAGAGATGGACTCAATTGAAACCTACATGATGTCATACGATTCAAAGTCTATGAACACACTTCTTAGCGGGATGGTACAATCCAAGATAGACAAAGTCTCTTCATGCAACACATCTAAGAAAATATGGGATACTCTAATAATGATCCAAAGTACGTGAAGTCAAGCTAAGCATGCTCGTGCATGACTATGAAATGTTAAAACTTGAGAGAGATGAAAAAAATTAAAATGGCTCAAGCACGATTCCTGGTTCTCATAAATTCCCTAAAGCTACTTGACAAATCAATTCCACAAACTGAGATCAACCGTAAGTTACTTCGGGCTATGCCCAATAGGTTTGCATCCAAAATTACTACTCTTCAAGACACACTACGATCAGGACCAAGAACATTTGCATCAGAATCGTAGAGTTCGATCATCTGAAGATTGAAGCATTCGCAGCGGTTTAATCAAGAGGCGATATTTGAACGTTGCTAATTGAGAGCATCGATGCAGAAGGACAACTCCTGATGTTCTGATCGAGGAGTCAGAAAGAAGAAATAAAGGTGACTAATAGCCTGACACGGAAAGGTGACATCTCTGAGGTGGTAGGAAAGGTAGCGTATTTGTGTCGATAAAGTTATAAAGGAGTTGTCATATCACATCAAGTAATTTGCACCAAATAACTCGAGACCTGCGAAGCAATTCAAATAGCTCCCAACGGCTATATTCAAACGGGAAGATTGTGAATGAGTATATATCAGCTAGAGCTTCAAAGATCAAGAGTTGTTGAGTTGAAGAATCGTTGAGTTGTTGGAATGCTATATTGTTGACTCTACGAGTTCCACCAGAGCTGAACAGAACAAGTCTCAGTGGTAGTGAGAGTACGAAGGTGGAAGTGAAGCAAATTTGAAGAAGGACTTGAACAGACTAAAGCTTCACTCAACAAGGATGAGAATGCCACTGAAGATGGAAGCTAAAATTTGAGAGCCAGAAGGCTAAGAAGATAGCATTCAGAAAAGTGGCAGAGCACAAAGAAGATCCAGAGAGCCACTCTAAGAATCACCATGAACCAAAAGCTGAAACAGAACAAATGCAGAACCATGTCTGCATACCATTCAAGAAGGGTTAAGGGAATGCTAAGTGCCAGACGAAGTCTACCAAAAGCTCAAAGACTTAGCAAACCTAAATGGTGATGGTGCACAGCTGACATCGAATGAAGATGAGATGAACAGTATGAAGATCAGTTGCACTAGAGAAGAGGTGGTCTAGAGGCTACGCAGAATGCAAAGAGGACCACATCAAGCTGCTAAGTACAAAAGATGTTCAAGATTCAAGACATCTTAGCAGCAAATCACCAACAACAACTACAACAACAACAAGTAGCCAGGGCCTGAGGGGTCCTTGTCCGGAGGGACTAAATGAAATTCCAAGCCTGCTAGGCTTGAAGAGTTCTTAGTGACCTAAAGTTCCAAGGCTGCTGGCCTTGATGGAATCTTATTGATTCGGGGTGCTGCCCTTCCTTAGTGGAATTCCTGCTTGTTGAAGTAGAAGAGTGGATTAGGAGCTTGAGTCTCTGAAGCACTTAAAATCCCTTGTGTCTTTTACATTCAGTCATTTAGTTTCTGTCATTTACATTATGTACTTAACTGCTATAAATGATATGTATGTATTAACTACTTACAACTAAACTAACAAACGAACAATGTATGAATGTTTATGAATATATCAGTGAGGGGATTTTTTACTTATTCCTTTGTGCTTGAAAATATTCTTGTGTTGTCATATGCTAATTCATTATTAATACAAAATAAACAGGAAAAGTATTTGAAATTAAAAAGGATCTATTCAACCCCCTTCTAGATCTATTGTGTGCCTATTGGGAACTAACAATTGGTATCAAAGCAGGTTCTCATGTTATATTCAAACGCTAATTGCTTTGAGTCTGATCCTAGGCACAAACATTGTTCTAAACTTTGTTTAGTAGTAAGTCACTTGTAAATGTAGATGAGCTCACACATTGGAAATAATGTTTACAGGTAAATATGTATATACACCTGAAGCTGCTCATATTGGTCCATGTTCTTAAATGCCATAGCAACAAGACCAATCCTTGTCCACAGTCAATCTAGTAGTCTGAAGACCAGAGATGGGAGATCAAGAGGCATCAACAGCAAAGAGTCAAGCATCCACCATTCTGAAAGATGAAAGGACATATATGCTAAGAAATACTTATCCAGAGGAGAAAGAAGAATTTCTCAAATATGTATTTGGCTAACCAGCAGCTGGATATGAGCCTTGAGTTTCAAGGTCGTCAAAGAACTAAGGATGCCAATATTTTCCTAGATTATATCTTGAAGACTATGATTGATTGATCGGAGGACAACTGGAGCAAGAAGCTGAGACATTTCAGAAATGATCTTGACAAAATCATTCTTTGTCAAAGCCTATTCTTGAAGACTTGCTGAGCTAACATGAATGAAGCTCACATGGCTGCTGATCTCCATATGGAAGTAGACCATTCATGCTAAGATGAAAAGGGTCTTATATGCTTATTCATGCAAAGCATATCATCTGAGAAGAAACCTCAAGGAAGTTCACATCAGAGGATCATCGAGCATTGATCATGAAGAACTCATCATAGAAGCAGAACTCCACGAGTACAGTCTGTCAAGGAGCTTAAGGAAAATCGCAGTATTTTCTACGGTAAAGACTGAGTCTAGCCTGTGTAAGACAACACACAACGATTATGGTACAATGATCTGAATCATAGTTTCCCTTGATCAAGATCAAAGTTCACAGATTACGATGAAGGAGGAAGGCAACTAATCGAAGAAAGGCTTATGGACGTTAACGATTTAATGGTCCCAAATGATTCTTCATTCATCCTTAGTGTATATTGAAGAAACTAAGGAAGAACTACAAGCCCTGCTAAAACACACTGCTCGAAGGTTACGTTCAGTAGTTACATCAACAATCGTGGAGTGATCAGTCCTGAAAATATCTATTTTTATGATCCAAGGAGGTTTAAATGATAGTGATGATTCCGATTGGAAGGAGATATGCAAGGCTACCTTATGATGCATATGAAGAAGAAGAACTCATACCTCTCAAGAGAAGATAGTATCAACTATAGGGGAAGCGATGATACGTTAAAAACAAAGAACACTATAAGTGTCAGAAGTGCACTATGATGCAAATCCTTCAGATCTTCCAATCTTTGATGATAAAGATTTAAGTGATAAATGAAGATGAAGATGAAGGTAGTTGTGAACTCCAGAAGAAGAAGAAAAGTTGTCACAGAACAAAGAAGACCTCACTACGATTGTAGAGTTATCACCAATCATAGAGACCAGACAAATTATGACTGCAGATGAAGAAGCTGCAATAGCCTCTCAGCCTGAACAACGGTCAGGGCTGATTCTAAAGAAAGTACAAAGGCTGTATACAAGCCAAAGAGAAGGACAAAGAGGCTTGTCAGGAAGAAATGACAGAATCAGGTGCTAATATTGAGGAAGTACAGCTGGGAAGGTAAGAGTATGGAAGAACAATTAGAGATATAAAGATGATGAAGCTCAGGGAGCAAAAATTAAAGAAGTAGAATTCTTGCCAGAAGATCTGAGATGAGCTCAGAAGATAAGTCAATCATGGTGCATGTCTATTCCTTAAATTAAGTCACAATTTTCTAAAATAAAATTAAGTTTTGAAAGAAGTTAAGTAAACTGATAATTCTGCAAGTATTTCCTATTCAATCCACCATCCCATATTCATACACCGATAATCTGGTGAGAAGAAATATTGAATCCAACATCCTCTATTCATACACTGATAATCTGGTAAGCATAAATATTCAATTCAACATTCTGCATTCATACACTAATAATTTGGTAAGCATAAATATTCAATCCAACATTCTGCATTCATTAAATAAAAGTTTGTAAGTTGCAAAAGTTTGACATCGTTTGTTCCCACACTTATTCAAGCCCCCTCTAAGTGTGCCTACTTGAATTTCATTTGGTATCACAGTCTGGCTCTACTTATCTTGGTCTTAAAGGTGACTTGTAGGGAAAGATTCTGACATGGCACAGTTCGGGAACAACTGTCAAGAAGGTCAATCAACAAATAGACCTCCACTGCTGTATGGAATAGAAAATTATAACTTTTGGAAATTCCGAATAAGGATCTACCTGAAAAGAGATCCTTGGGAATGGTGGGTCGTGGAAAATGGACCAGTTATCCCAAGAAAAGATGATGGTACTCCAAAGACTCTTTTAGAGATGGACTCAACTGAAACCTACATGATGTCATATGATTCAAAGTCTACGAACACACTTCTTAGAGGCATGGTACAATCCGAAATAGACAAAGTCTCTTCATGCAACATAGCTAAGGAAATATGGGATACTCTAGTAATGATCCAAAGTACGTGAAGTTAAGCTAAGCATTCTCGTGCATGACTATGATGTAAAAACTTGAAAGAGATGAAAACATTAAAATGGCTCAAGCACGATTCCTGGTTCTCATAAATTCCCTAAAGCTACTTGACAAATCAATTCCAAAAAGTGAGATCAACCGTAAGTTACTTCGGGCTATGCCCAAGAGGTTTGCATCCAAAATTACTACTCTTTAAGACACACTACGATCAAGTCCAAGAACATTTGCATCAAGATCGTAGAGTTCGGTCATCTGAAGATTGAAGCATTTGCAGCGGTTTAATTTGAAGACTGATATTTGAACGTTGCTAATTGAGAGCATCGATGCAGAAGGACAACTCCTGATGTTCTGATCGAGGAGTCAGAAAGAAGAAATAAAGGTGACTACCAGCCTGACACCGAAAGGAGAAATCTCTGAGGCGGTAGGAAAGGTAGCAGACTGCTGTGTCAGTAAAGTCATAAAGGAGATGTCACGTCACATCAAGCAATCTGCACCAAATAACTCGAGATCTGCGAAGCAATTCAAATAGCTCCCAACGGCTATATTCCAACGGGAAGATTGTGAATGAGTAGATATCAGCTAGAGCTTCAAAGATCAAGATTTGTTGAGTTGAAGAATCGTTAAGTTGTTGGAATGCTATATTGTTGACTCTACGAGTTCCACCAGAGCTGAACAAAACAAGTTTCATTGGTAGTGAGACTACGAAGGTGGAAGTGAAGAAAATTTGAAGAAGGACTTGAACAGACTAAAGCTTCACTCAATAAGGATGAGAATGCCACTGAAGATGGAAGATAAGCTGAGAGCCGAGAAGGCCAAGAAGATTGTATTCAGAAAAGTGGCAGAGCACAAAGAAGATACAGAGAGCCACTCTAAGAATCACCATGAACCAAAAGCAAAAATAGAACAAATACAGAACCATGTCTGCATACCATTCAAGAAGGGTTGAGGGAATGCTAAGTGCCAGACGAAGTCTACCAAAAGATCAAAGACTTAGCAAACCTAAATGGTGATGGTGCACAGCTGACATCGAATGAAGATGAGATGAACAGTATGAAGATCAGTTGCACTAAAGAAGAGGTGGTCTAGAGGCTACGCAGAATGCAAAGAGGACCACGTCAAGCTGCCATGTACAAAAGATGTTCAAGCTTCAAGACATCTTAGCAGCAAATCACCAACAACAACTACAACAACAACAAGTAGACAGGGCCTGAGGGGTCCTTGTCCGGAGGGACTAAATGAAATTCCAAGCCTGCTAGGCTTGAAGAGTTCTTAGTGACCTAAAGTTCCAAGGCTGCTGGCCTTGATGGAATCTTATTGATTCGGGGTGCTGCCCTTCCTTAGTGGAATTCCTACTTGTTGAAGTAGAAGAGTGGATTAGGAGCTTGAGTCTCTGAACCACTTCAAATCCCTTGTGTCATTTACATTTAGTCATTTAGTTTCTGTCATTTACGTTATGTACTTAACTGCTATAAATGATATGTATGTATTAACTACTTACAACTAAACTAACAAACGAACAATGTATGAATGTTTATGAATATATCAGTGAGGGGATTTTTTACTTATTCCTTTGCGCTTGAAAATATTCTTGTGTTTGTCATATGCTAATTCATTAGTAATACAAAATAAACAGGAAAAGTATTTGAAATTAAAAAGGATCTATTCAACCCCCTTCTAGATCTATTTTATGCCTACTGGGAACTAACAATTGGTATCAAAGCAGGTTCTCATGCTATATTCAAACGCTAATCGCTTTGAATCTGATCCTAGGCACAAACATTCTTCTAAACTTAGTTTAGTAGTAAGTCACTTATAAATACAGATGAGCTCACACGTTGGAAATAATGTGTACAGGTAAATATGTATATACACCTGAAGCTGCTCAGATTGGTCCATGTTCTTAAATGCCATAGCAACAAGACCAATCCTTGTCCACAATCAATCTAGTAGTCTGAAGACCAGAGATGGGAGGTCAAGAGGCATCAACAGCAAAGAGTCAAGCATCCACTAGTCTGAAAGATGAAAGGACATATATGATAAGAAATACTTATCCAGAGGAGAAAAAAGAATTTCTCAAATATGTATTTGGCTAACCAGCAGCTGGATGTGAACCTTGAGTTTAAAGGTCGTCAAAGAACTAAGGATGCCAAGATTTTCCTAGATTACATCTTCAAGACTATGACTGATTGATCGGAGGACAACTGGAGCAAGAAGCTGTCAGAAATGAATATACTTGACCACACTAAGGAATGCTGAAGCAGATGACTTCAGTCAAGAAGATTAAACTAGTTGGAGGCTTAAGACATTTTAGAAATGATCTTTACAAAATCATTCTTTGTCAAAGCTCATTCTTGAAGACTTCTTTGAAGCTAACATGAATGAAGCTCGCATGGTTGTCACGATCTCCATATGGAAGCGGACCATTCATGCTAAGATGAAAAGGGTCTTATATGCTTATTCATTCAAAGCATATCATCTGAGAAGAAACCTCAAGGAAGTTCACATCAGAGAATCATCGAGCATTGATCATGAAGAACTCATCATAGAAGCAGAACTCCACGAGTACGAATCATCAACGAAGCTTAAGGAAAATCGCAGTATTTTCTATGATAAAGACTGAGTCCAGCCTATGTAAGACAACACACAACGATTATGGTACAATGATCTGAATCATAGTTTCCCTTGATCAAAGATCAAAGTTCACGATTACGATGAAGGAGGAAGGGCAACTAACTGAAGAAAGGCTTATGGACGTTAACAATTTAATGGTCCCAAATGATTCTTCATTCATCCTTAGTGTATATTGAAGAAACTAAGGAAGAACTACAAGCCAGCTAAAAACATCTGTTCAGAAGGTTACGTTCTTAGTTCTGTCAACAATCGTGGAGTGATCAGTCCTGAAAATATCTATTTTTATTATCCAAGGAGGTTTAAATGATAGTGATGATTCCAGTCAGAAGGAGATATGCAAGGCTACCTTATGATGCATATGAAAAAGAAGAACTCATACCTCTCTGAGAAGATAGTATCAACTATGGGGGAGCAGTGATCTGTTAAAGAACAGTAGCACTATAAGTGTCAGAAGTGCACAATGATGCAAATCCTTCAGATCTTCCAATCTTTGATGATAAAGATTTAAGTTATAAATGAAGATGAAGATGAAGGTAGTTGTGAACTCCAGAAGAAGAAGAAAAGTTGTCATAGAACAAAGAAGACCTCACTACGATTGAGAGTTATCACTAATCATAGAGACCAGACAAATTATGACTGCAGATGAAGAAGCTGCAATAGCCTCTCAGCCTGAACAACGGTCAGGGCTGATTCTAAAGAAAGTACAAAGGCTGTATACAAGCCAAAGAGAAGGACAAAGAGGCTTGTCAGGAAGAAATGACAGAATCAGGTGCTAATATTGAGGAAGTACAGCCTGGAAGGTAAGAGTATGGAAGAACAATTAGAGATATGAAGATGATGAAGCTCAGGGAGCAAAAATTGAAGAAGTAGAATTCTTGCCAGAAGATCTGAGATGAGCTCAGAAGATAAGTCAATCATGGTGCATGTCTATCGACCACACCATAATCATCAAAACCACTTATATCGAGTTTATGAAGAACAAAAGCTAACCCTAAACAGCAATATACTAGTTACAAAGTCCCAAAACTTTGTGGCTGATGAACCAAATGAAGATCCATAGTCAGTAGGAACGTCTCAAAATGTGCCACTGATAACCATATCAACCACCCAACTCAAACATCTGATCGTAGTGTAAGAGCAGGAGGACACCACGATTACAACCAAAAAAAAAATTAACACTAATGTGTATCCAGAGTTGGTAGATGAACTCCTCGGCAGAGAGATCAAATGCGATAGCAGTACTAACCATGTCTAAAGTTTTTAATTTGGAAAGAGCCTCAAGGACAAACCTAACCCTTAGCACTGAGCTAAGAGGTTGGCCCTTCTTGAGAAACCTTATCTTAGAAGGAGGGCTAATATGGAGTGTATCATAAGATTTTCTGCTAAAACAAGCAGCATCATAAAATTCTGGAACCCTTTCTACCAAGGTCAAAGGTCAGATTCTGAAGCTGAAATCTTTTGACATCAATCAATGCTTAGGTTTTCCTGACCTAGGTCTGAAAAGCCTTGATGAGGTCAACACTAAAAAAGCTAAGAAGATTATGCAGTAAAAGAAACCCTAGTCTGAAGGACATGAAGAAAAAGGAGTTTCCTGAAGAATTCGAGTTCCTTGTGGAGATAGTGGGCAAATGTATCCTATGCAAGGACACTGCACATGACACTGTGAGTGATCAACAACTAAAAATCATTTCTGCAATAGTTCTGAAGAGGCGTATCAACTTTGGATTTATCCTACTTGATCAAATGTCCAAATGGCTGGATAAGGCAGAGAAGAAAAGGTTAACAGGAAAACCCCTCACGAAGGTTTTCCATGGAAGGTTCTTGAGTATTATTTTGAAGAAGAAGCTGAAGAATAAAATTAAGGATGATGAAGGTGAAGTCCTTAATATCTATAAAGTGATGACTACACAGCCGTTTGTAAATTGGAAGAAGAACCCAATGGAGAACAAAAAGGTGACAATATATGGCAGAACCAGCAAAAGCACTACAAAGAAAAAGAAGGCAAGTGCTATGAAAGAGGATGAGTTGTCATTCAATAAAAATTCAGACATCCCTGAGTCCAAATCTGGGGGACCACCGAAGAAGAAAACTATGGTGATAAAGAAATCCAAACCAGTTCCCCAAAGAAGTCTATCTACTAAAGAAGAAAACGCAGAGTCAGAAGATGAGAAGGGAACTGAGAGCTTCAAGGATGAATCCTCAAGGAGCAAGTCCACGAATAAAGAAGTTGAATCCAAGAAGGAGAAAGCTAAACCTATGAAAGGAAAAGCTAAATCTTGTGATGAAGAAGAATGTAAAATTCCTATGGATAACACTCAGAGTAGCCACTTTGCTGATGAAGAAAGTTTGAAAGCTGAAACAAGTGGATCTCCTACTGCTAAAGCCCCAACAAGTTCATCTGATGGTTCAAAAGACGTTGAGTCTAAAGAAGAAGGATCTACTCCTACTGTTGCTGAACATCAAATAACTTCATCTGATGATTCAGAGGCTTCAAATTCTGAAGAAGGAGAAGAGTCTGAAACTCATGAAGCTGAAAGCCTAAGAAAAAGGAAGAGCAACAGACTGATTGCTCAAATAGTTTCAAAAAGGGGAGAATTGTTTCCAAAGATAATTGAAATCAGTGATGATGAGGATGAATCTAAGGGAGGAGATGCTAAGGGAAATAGGAACAAAATATCAGAAAGGCTAGCGCAAAGAAAAGGCTCAAGACTGCGCAAAGCTAGAAGAGGCTAAGTAAGTCCTGTAAAGACTATACCTGATAAGAAGAATGATGATCAAATGAAGAAACAAACTGATGAGTCCATTGGAGGAAGTCTACATAGGTCTAACTTCAGTTCAGGACAGAAAGAAGGTGGAAAAGACTCCAGTTCTGCAGAAGAAGAGCCAAAAGATTTTCACATTCCCTACCTTGTTCATCGCAAGAGAAGAATTGTAGTGGAAGTTGATGAAGAACCACTAGATGTACTTCCCGGCATATGGGTTAATCATGGAATAAAAGGCTAAGTGGTGATGATGACCTCAGAAAATTTACTCAAGAATCGTAAGGCTATGAAACTGGACACTTCAACTATGATATATGAGCCTGAAGTTAAGAATCATGTAAGAAGGTAGTTTTACTCTTATATTCCATGGGTAAAGTCATCCCTCACTGAAGATAACAACTATCTCTCATGGGTCTTCTCTCACCTTCACAACCTAGAGCTGGTGGCACAGAACTCCCCAAGAGTAAAGAATTTTGCAAATCAGATGATAAAGGACTAGTCTCACTTCAAAATCTATTGACATACATGAAATCATTACATTCCCTACGATTGTCGAGTAGGATCAAATGGTAGACGGATTATACCCAAGTCCATTATTGTAGAGTCCTCTCACTCTACCAATGAAGATGGCCATGCTGAGTTTGAGAATTTCTACGCTAAACTGACACTGTTGAATGACATTTCTTCATTTTTCAACAAAGATTGGTACTCAACCATTTATCATATTCTCACTACCTTTGAGAGTCTGTTCAAGAGTGAGAATCCTAGAGTCCAACTAGATGTTTAGCAGGAGGCTGACCAAACAGCTGATCAGTTTTTCTGACTCTCAGACATATCCCTCAAGCTTTAACTAAGGGATCAAGTTTTTCTGAAGGCTATAATGATCAAAAGGAAGAAGCTCTACGAGCTCAGAAGGCTAATAAAGAGTAAATTATATCTCTCTGACAAGATTGACAATCTGAATCAATCTTTTTTCCCTATAACTTGAGCTAAGCCAACAAGAACTCAAGATTGAGGTTGGTAACTCATCTCACCTGATGGATCAGCTTCTGTCAAACATGGAGCAGCTCTCACAAGTGATTAATAAAAAAAGGGGGAGAAAAAGAGACATAGAAAAAGGCACTTAGGGAGGAGTAAGAAGAAAAGAATGAAGGAAGAAAAGAAGGCCAAGATTAGAAAGGAAAAGGAGGAGAAGAAGAAGACAGTAGCAGCAAAAATGTTGGTCATTTTACCGATCAATATATGTGTGCATGTATACACGGTCAAAAAGTAATAAAGAGTAAGTAAAGTATCGTTCCCACGGAGAATTAACTAATAAAGTTCACCAAGCACTAGCCCATAACCATTTTAGTCTTATTTAAACGAATGATTTAATATTTATAAATTTAACTATGAAAGTAAATAAATCTAATTATCCCTAGAATGAGACTAGATAATGAAGACTTAATTATAATTTCACCTATTTAATCATTTAAATCGACACACTTCATGTTAAGCTAAAATAATAATACCAGATTGTTAGTCGAGAACATAAAAGTGAAATATAGCCATCTCTCGATGTACCATATCCATATCACATATAATCCACAATTGATAAAATACACATGAACACCCACATTATCTAAACCGCTATATGTCTATGCAATTTACAAATAAATAGGATTTAAGCCCAAGTTCTCAATTGACTACGAATGGTGCTTCGGTATATGTCTATCCTAAGCATGAATCATACATTCCATCACCATGTAGAACATACAAACACAAGCTATCATGATCAGATCTAAACCCATACTTCATTTTTCAAGTTCATATGGATTATCACAATAATTGATGGCCAATCAATTAAGCAAATAAGCATGAATCTTAATAGACAGTCTCATAATAATTAATAAGACTAACAATGAAGTATGTCAAAATAAATTAGGCAATAGATTCCATTGCAATCCCAAAATAGAGTTTGACTCATAGTTGAATTAGAATCCATGATCCACAATTGAATATACATTGAAAGATACAAATAGAAGTAAAGAGAGTTATGGATTAAGAATAACAAATATGAGTTTCTTCTCGTGTTTCACTTCTGAACTTTCAAGGATCTTCAATTGCTTCAATCCCCAAATCTTAGCTATGCTAGGGTTCTAATCTACTCTAATATAATAAGGAAATTAAAGGAAAAAAGAGCATATATAATGTAAAATGATCCCCCAAGGGTGGAATCCCCTCTACATACTGATAATATGTCTCTTCTTAAGCCCTAATTGAACCCCCCCCCTCTAAGTTACGTTTCAATCGCACTATCTAGTGAAAAAGTTATCTCTAGTCAACATCCGAAGTGGCGCGGCCACGCTGGAATTGGCTTGAAGTTGGGCTCGCCCGCGCTCAAGTAGCATATGGCATTTTTTTGGTCCAGGAAATGGCGCAACCGCGCAAGAAATTGCCTAGAAATCCGCGCGCCCGCGCTGTTGATTTTCTGCTGCAGTATCCTCTGGTAAAATGGCCATAACGTTTGATTCAGGAAGAGTTACGGGGCCTGATACCTATCTAATCGAAGCTCTCGACGATATCTACAACTTTAATTCTTTGATAATTGAGAAATAATGGACGGATGAAGGCTGAAATTGGGTTAGAAGTGACAGCTATGCAAATGGCCACCCAAAACAGTCACGTTCAACGTTCGTTGGTACAAAGGTCATAACTCTTGCATCCCAACTCCGATTGGAATGACTCAAGATGTTCCGGAAAGCTAAGAAGAAGCTCTACAACATAATCCAAGTTCTAAGCCAAGAACATGAAATGGAAATGAAAGCCCAAACGATCCCCGGATTGCTTTTCCTTGCGTTTTCATACTAATAATCGCTCACATCGTTCCCAAGCTTAAGATCTACAAAATAAACACAAAATGCATGAAAAGTAACTAAAAACATGATTATAAGCAACTAATTCAAGTAACAGATACCGAATAAATAGCTATAAAACCTACTTATCAAATACCCCTAAACTTAAACCGTTGTTTGTCCCCAAGCAACACAATATAATGCAATCTACATGCTATGCAAGCTACGCTACTATGACAATGAATCCCCAGATTTCCAGCCATGTTAAGAATTCCAATAAGATATGCCTTAGAGAAATATCAAGATCCAAGAATAAAACATCAAACTAAGCTAAAGGCATAATGACATACAATCAGATAATCCTAACCTGCAATAAAGATGTTGTGTGTGTGATGTGTTCATAGATAAGCTTGACAAAGGTGAAGATACCACATGCTATATTGCTTAAGATAGAAAATTGAAGTTTAAATCAAGAACTACATATACTAATGAGACATCAACTACTCCAACACATCAATACAAACTAAGGTTCAACAATGGGTTTATTCTGCTTTATTTTTACTCACGAGGGCGATTTTTGCACTTTTCTGCGGTGTTTATTGATTTATTATTATTATTATTATAATTGTTTTTTAATTTATATATATATATAGCGAGTGCGTTTTACGCTCCATCTCACTTTCCATTTTCATTTAAACGAGTGCGTTTTACGCTCCATCTCGTCCTAATAGCAAGCATACCCATGTGTTCCCAAAGTTTGAGTATCTGTGTTTTCATAGTCTATGTCTACTTTATACACAATTCCATCTTTAAAAACAACATTTTCTACTCAGCAAAAAAAAAAATTATTCTAAAACCAACAAGCAGATATGAACACCTATGTGCTAAATCTTAGTAGCATCTAAAACAACAGGCATGAATTAAATCATGTATAACATTATAACTAAGCTCATGTTATCTACTAAATTAAAAAATATATCAAATTTCTATGTCATCATTGGCCAAATTAGAATTCAACCGACTAAAAACATGGGAATATGCTATGTAATGCAACTAAACACATACTAAGTAAACAAGACAAAAGAAAACTGAAAAAAAATTCATGTAGAAATTAACTACAAAGATACTAAAATACCCCTACTATGCAACTTAAACATGCAATCAAACTATATGCAACTAATTATATGCAACAACTACTCACTACAACCCAATACCCCCAAACTTAAAATTAACAATGCCCTCATTGTAATTAAAAGTGAAAGAATACTTGTGAGACCCCAAATTTTATGAATAAAGATTTAAATTTCTCGAAAAATATTTTTTTTTGAATATTATGGTGTTGATTTGATATAATGTTATAGTTCAGGTAATATTTATAAATTTTGCAAAGTAAGCAAGTTGTTATAAAATATTCGTTTGGTCGGAAATGTTCTTTTTTAAAGGGAATATTCGCATTTACGACGACACAATCATTGGTGGACCCCATTAAGCGGAAGTATTATCGTATTTAAAAAACGACGTAATTATCTTTTATAAAAATAACTACGAAAGAGTTACCGTTAAAACCTGTTGAACTACACGGTAGTGAAAGTACGATGAATCTGTATGGTTACATAGTAGTTTACATGGTATTGATTATTGATGCTTATGTGAGAAGTCACTCAATTATACTCAATTATTGCTACGAAGAATTCTTTGCGATCTTATCTCTCATAGTATTGTCACAGTATCATCTGCATAATATGATATCTTATTAAATGAATAATTGAGACGACAAAGTTATTCATATTATTATTTGCAATATTGACAATGTCTAGAAGTTCTGTCAAGGAGAGGTTAGGTCACCTAATTGCGCGCCAATAAGGAGAAATCCTTATCGGAAAGCCCATTCCTGGGAACGACCTGGTTGTTAAATATTATGAATTATAATATTAATAATGAATAAGTTCGTGTTGATTAAAGATGAAATTGATAGTTCCATTGGGTGAGAATTATTACTGTTTGTAGAAATCGATATTTATTTCGATAATAATTGATGTCTGGAGGTTATATTGAATTAATCGGGTAATTGCTTAGGATAAATGAGCAATTAATTGCTATTAATTCATATGCTTATAACTATGTATTTACATGTGTGTACTATTGATTCACATGATTTACTACTAGGGGAGTTGGTGCAAGATTGATAATACTTGCATGACTAAGTTTAAATAGAGGTATAGATGGAGGTACTATACTGTAATTCGTATATTCTATTATACTCGTATGAGACATCATTTCTTTTGTACTCATCATCGAATATCATTTTCTTTGGTATTTTTCTTTTACGAGTTACTATTCATGGGTTACTATTCACCCAGTTACTATTCACTCTAATATTGTTCACTCGGGTATTTGGGACACTTTTCGTGTTAGAGTACTACTCATAGGTTACTATTCACCTAGTTACTATTCACTCTAGTATTGTTCACTCGGGTATTTGGGACACTTTTTGTGTTGGGATACTATTCACGAGATACTATTCCTGAAGTACTATTCACAGGGTACTATTCACCTAAAAAATATATTTCTTTTCGGTCCAAATCATTTTTTAGTACAATATTATTCCATGAGAAGATGTGATAATTTTTCAGACAGTTGGTTGAAATTATAATAGTAAATCAATATGGATCGTTGGTTTAAAGTTTTAATAGTAACTTGTCCCATCGGTTTTCCAAGAGTTACTTGTCCCTTCTATTTTCCAAGAGTTACTTGTCTCTTTGGTGTTCCAAGAGTTAATTATCCCTTCGTAAATAGTAGTTGTCTCTTCAATATTTTCAAGAGTCATTTTGACCCTTCGTTAAAACCAAGAGCTGCTTTTAGTTCTTCTATAAATAGAAGCTCATTCCTTCACTACTCCAGTATTCAGTTTTTCTAAGGTAAGGGGTATTATTTCTTTCGTATTCAATAAGAGAGCTATTGTCATTCCATTATTTATTATTATGTTGGAATAACCTGTTTATGCGAAGTACCACATACATGGTGAAATTCTTTTGTTATTTCATTATTTATTATTCTGTTGGAATAACCTGTCTGTGCGGTCTATCGCATGCCTGGTGAATTCTGTTGATATTTCATTCTTTATTATTCTGTTGGAATATCCTGTTAGTACGGATTACGCATGACCTAATTCTATTCTTTATTATTCTGTTGGAATATTTTGTCAGTGCGGATTACGCATGACCTAATTCCATTCTTTATTATTTTGTTAGAATATCCTGTCAGTACGGATTACGCATGACCTAGTTCCATTCTTTATTATTCTGTTGGAATATCCTGTCTGTGCGAATTACAATGACCTGGTTCCATTCTTTATTATTCTGTTGGAATAACCTGTCTGTGCGGTCTATGGCATGCATGGTGAATTCTTCTGTTATTCCATTCTTTATTATTCTATGGAATAACCTGTCTATGTGGATTACCACATGCATGGTGAATGATCCTTCGTATTCATTCCTTATTAAATCATGGAAATGATCTGTCTACGTGGATTATCGCATGGCGGGCGAAAATCCATTTGCAGTTTCATATATTCTATTATACTTAGTTGGTTAAAGATTTGGCTTCTATACTCCATGAAATTAGTGGAATATCCTTGATATTTGCGCTTCATCCAGTATCTTTTCATGGAAATATTCTTCTGAGCATTTTTGAATTTTACTCCACAAAGCAGTATCATGTTGACAAATTGGACGTTATTGATTCTTGGATAAATTAAATTATAAATCTTTAAAATTTATCCTTGAACTTGTTTTATTGAATTATTATGTCATTGTCATCATCCTCATGCTTATATTGTGATGAAAGTCATCTTTGGCTTACGTGCATAGATGGACTTGGTATGATTATGACCAGGGATTATTCGGTATAATCATGACCATAATGTGACGAATGATGTGGTAAAAGTCCTCATTAGCCTGTAGTTCATTGGTGGACAGTTGTTGGTATGATTATGACCAGGGATTATTCGGTATAGTCATGACCATTGATGATTACATGAATATCCTTGGCCGTGGTGCAGGGATGATTCGATTTTAATTATTAAGCTGAGTCTCAGCGATAAAGTTGATGAAAAACTTTTTACATCATAGAAGATAGTAGATTTTATACTTTACTTGACTCTTCTAATGGATTGCTTATTCCGCTGCAGTTTTTGATCTAAAACTTGTTGTCTATTATATTCTATCAGTTGTTATACTGTTGAAGGCTAATGATAACTTATTCTTCATTATCTTAGTCATAATATTTCTTACTGGGCTAGTTGAGCTTACCCTTTTTCTTTTATTGTTCTCTTCAGGAAATGAGAACGTAGATGGGACTAGTCGGGGAACAGAGTGATGGTCCTAGATGGTGCATTAGTAGTCCTCACTATTCTGTGAAATAGTATGATAATAAATGTAATGAGGACTCCATTGAGTGTCGATATTGTTTAGATTACAATATTTGTATTAAAACTCACAGCATATGTTTTGTCGTATTTTATACGACTGTTGTATAATTAGTTTGTATTTGTATTAAGTACCTTGTATTTGGCGACCCAAGATGGGTGATGTATACCTATTTTGGGGGTGTCATAGTTGGTATCAAAGTTTAGGGATATGATCCCTGGCTGAGATGTGAGACAAGATCTAGGAGGGGAGAGACAGGGAATTCCTTTGCTAGTATGACCTACCTAAGTTTATTTGGTATTTAATTGGTCAGTCAATGTATAGGAATAATATGTGGCATGTTAATTAACCCTTGTTTTGTGGCAGTGTTTGAAAATGGCGGGTGAAAATGTTAACAATGGAGTGAATGAGACCGTTGAGACACCTTTAATCACTAACCAGGTTAATGTGATGTCAAACGAAGAAGAAATTAGAGATATCTACGTGGTGAGTGAAGAACTAATAGTTATTTTTAGAGCTAGTTGCGAGAGGTAGCAGATTGAGAGCGAGGAAGAAGAGGAACCTGAGGAGAATTTATTAGAAGAATTTTATGATCGAAATTTAGAATTACAAAATCTTATTCATGAGTTAGAAGAGCAGGCTGAAGAACGAAAGGCGGTCATAGAGCAAAGAGATGTAACAATTCAAAATTGTGTTACCCGATGTGCGATGCTTGAACAGAGGCACTCTTTGGCAGAGTATAAGATATTAGAGCTGGAATCTGAGAATACTATGATCAAAGTTCTAATTAAAGAAGAAATAACTGAATGAAGGAAAATAGATGATGCATGGGTAAAAGTCATGCGACGCGCGTAGATATTGTGAAAAAAGCGTCCAGATCCAATAAAGCCAAAATAGATGAAATGGATTTTGCTTTTTGGACAACAATTGGGAGAATCCAACATTGAATTCGGAATTACCCTGTGCAGAGCGGTCAACCCCAATTCGATATGGATCGGAGAGTAATGATTCGAATCATGGATCAGGAATGTGACGAAGCAATTAAGGGTGGAATGTACTCTACAGCACAGTTAAGTCCAACTGGGATGTCCCAGACAAGTCAAAATCGGTAGTTTAAGAGAGAGTGTTTTTCATGGCGAGGAACCTGAACAAAGTTATCACGGATAAGTTAATCATAAACTCTTTCGAAGTCTATACCTTGTTAGATACCGGTTCTACCCATTCTTTTATTTCACCTAGTTGTGTTCAATGATTGAACTTAACTCCGGAAAAATTAGACTTTGACTTATCGGTTGAAACTTTGTTAGGAGAAACCTTCGTTACATCCACTGTTTAATTCAAATCGACACTTTCACGTTACCTGTCGATCATATCTCTTTGAAAATACTTGCCTTTGATGTGATTTTAGGATTCGATTGGTTAGCTACTCATCATGCTAAAATTGATTATTTTCATAAGGTTGTTAGCTTTCATATTCCTAACCAACCTGTTATGTGAATTTAAGTAATCAAACCACTAAAGTCAATCATTGTCATATCAAGCCATAAATAAAGAGCCCCAAACCTTTCGTTGGTGACTTCCTTGTGTGGAATGCACCTAAGCCAGACTTTCCGTAGGGGACGTCGTGAATAACGATGGAAAGTTGATAGGTATCAATGTGACGTGATATCCAAGTCTTGGATGAGGGTCACAGTTTTGAATGATATTTCTATCGTTAATAAATTTCTCGACGTATTCCAGAAGACTTCTTGGCCCACCCTAGAGCGTGAAATCGAATTTTGTATTGACCCAAGTACAAAACCTATTTCTAAAACCCTCAAATATTTTCTTCACCCAAAACGAACGTGTAATGTGCCAAAGACGTTGGCTCGAGCTATTGTAGATTACGATCGTGCCATTTAATATCATCGTGGGAAAAGCGAACGTGGTAGCTGACGCGTTGAGTAGAAGATCGTATGCGTTTACGAGTGTGATGTTACTAACACAAAGACCCATTTTGTATAACTTACAAATGATGGAGATAGAGTTAAAGACTCTAGGGACCCACGTGAATATAATGAATATACGAGTAGAATTGACTTTAATCGATAAAGTTAAAGCTGCTCAAGCTACAGACCTGGAGCTGATGCGTATGAGGAAGAAAGTGCAAGAAGATGCTATTCCAGAAGCAAGAATTGATGAAGAAGGAATACTTCGAGTCAACTCCAGACTTTGTGTTCTTAACGATTCTGACTTGAAGTATAAAATCATGATGGAGGCGCACAACTCACCGTTTGCAATCCATTTTGGGAGTACCAAAATGTATCATGATCTTTGACATACATTTTAGTGGAGCAATATGAAGAGAGAGATAACGGAGTTTATCTCAAGGTGTCTAACTTGTCAATGAGTCAAGGCGGAGCATCAAGTGCCAAAAGGTCCATTGCAACCACTTGATATTCCAGAATGGAAGTGGGAGCACATTACCATGGATTTCGGTACTGGTCTTCCTAAGGTTTCTCAAGGCATAGATGCGATTTGGGTCATTGTTGATAGATTGACCAAGTCTGCTCATTTCTTGTCGATACGAGAAACTTATCCACTAGAACGTCTTGCTAGTATGTACATAAACGAGATTGTAAGATTGCATTGTATGCCAGTATCCATAGTTTCTGATCGAGAAAGATTCACTTCAAGATTTTGGGTTATTTTGCAAAAAGCTATGGGCACGAATTTATAATTTAGTTCGGCATATCATCCTCAAACGGACGGGCAGTCGGAAAGGACTATTCTAATTCTTGAAGATTTATTAAGACTCTGTGTCCTTGACTTCAAGGGAAGTTGGGATAAGTTCTTACCATTGGTGGAGTTTTCCTACAAAAATAGTTATCAAGCAAGTATTGGTATGGCTCCATTTGAGGCGTTGTATAGAAGAAAGTGTCATTCTCCAGTATGCTGGGATGAGGTGGGTGAAGCAACGTTGTTGGGACCGGAGTTGGTACGTATGACTATGGAAAAGATTCAAACGATTCGACAATGTATAAAAACCTCACAAGATCGACAAAAGAGTTATGCTGATCTTCATCAAAAGGACGTGGAATTCAATATTGGAGATCATGTATTGTTACGTGTTGCTCCATGGAAAGGAGTTACGAGATTTGGAAAGAGAGGAAAGCTCAATCCTCGATTCATTGGCTCATTTTTAATCCTCGAGCGAGTAGGAACTGTGGCCTATAGACTCGTTTTACCGCCAAGTATGTCGCATGTTCATAACATTTTTCACGTATCGATGTTATGTAAATATGTGGACAACCCAAACCACATTATTGAATTAAACTAGAGGAGATAGCAGAAGATTTAACGTATGAGGAGATACGTGTTAAAATCTTGGATAAGAAGGATCGTATTCAACACTCAAAGGTTATACCTCAAGAGTTAGAATCTGAAATGAAGTCAAGGTATCCTCATCTCTTCGGTATACCAGGTACGTACGTAAATTTTGAGGGCGAAATTTCATAAGGTGGGGAGATTGTGAGACCCCAAATTTTATGAATAAAGATTTAAATTTCTCAAAATATTTTTTTTGAATATTATGGTGTGGATTTGATACAATGTTATAGTTGTGGATAATATTTATAAATTTTGCAAAGTAAGTAAGTTGTTATAAAATATTCGTTTGGTCGGGGAATGTTCTTTTTGTCGGGAATATCCGTATGTCGGCACAATCATTGGTGGACCCCACAACGGAAGTATTGTCGTATTTAGAAAATGGCAGAATTATCTTTTTATAAATAACGGCGAAAGAGTTACCATTAAAACCGTTGAACTACGGTAGAGAAAAAGTACGAAGAATACACGTGGTTGCATAGTAGCACACGGTATTGATTATTGATGCTTACGTGAGAAGTCACTCAATTATTGCAACAGTAATTGTTGTATCATATCTCTCATATTATTGATTCAATTATTGTCATTGTATCATCTGCATAATATGATATATATTATTAAATCAATAATTGAGACGACAACGTTATTCATATTATTATTTACAATATTGACAATGTCTAGAAGTTCTGTCAAGGAGAGGTTTGGTCACCTAATTGCGCGCCAATAAGGAGAAATTCTTATCGAAAAGCCCCATGTTTCCTGGGAACGACCTGGTTGTTAAATATTGTGAATTATAATATTAATGATGAATAAGTTCGTGTTGATTAAAGATGAAATTGATAGTTCCATTGTGTGAGAATTATTAGTGTTAGTAGAAATCGATATTTATTTAGATAATAATTGATGTCTGGAAGTTATATTGACCAATTGGGTAATTAACCGGATAAATGAGCAATTAATTGCTATTAATTCACATACTTATAACTATGTGTTCACATGTGTGTACTATTGATTCACATGATTTACTATTAGGGGAGTTGGTGCAAAATTGATAATACTTGCATGACTAAGTTAAAATAGAGGTATAGATGGAGATACTATACTGTAATTCGTATATTCTATTATACTCGTATGAGACATCATTTATTTTGTACTCGTCATGGAATATCATTTTCTTTGGTATTTTTCTTTTACGAGTTACTATTCACCCGATTACTATTCACTCTGGTATTGTTCACTCGGTTATTTAGGACACTTTTCGTGTTGGAGTACTATTCACGGATTACTATTCACCTGGTTACTATTCACTCTAGCATTGTTCACTCGGGTATTTAGGACACTTTTCGTGTCGAGGTACTATTCACGGGGTACTATTCTCCTGAAAAATATATTTTTTTCAGTCCAAATTATTTTTGAGTACAATATTATTCCATGAGAAGATGTGATAATTTTTCAGACAGTTGGTTGAAATAATAATAGTAAATCAATATGGATCGTTTGTTTAAAGTTTTAATAGTAACTTATCCATTCAGTTTTCCAAGAGTTACTTGTCTCTTCGATTTTCCAAGAGTTACTTGTCCTTTCGGTTTTCCAAGAATTACTTGTCTCTTCAGTGTTCCAAGAGTTCATTGCCCCTTCGCAAATAGTAGTTGTCTCTTCAATATTACCAAGAGTCATTTTGACCCTTCGTTAAGACCAAGAGCTACTTTTAGTTCTTCTATAAATAGAAGCTCATTCCTTCATTATTTCTTATGAATTCACTGAAACTCTAGAGAGAGAAACTATAGAGAGAAAGAAGAAAAGTATTTTGCTAATTCATTACTCTAGTATTGCGTTTTTCTAAGGTAAGGGGTATTATTTCTTTCGTATTCATGAAGAGAGCTATTGTTATTCCATTCTTTATTATTATGTTGGAATAACCTGTTTATGCGAAGTACCGCATACATGGTGAAATTCTTCTATTATTTCATTATTTATTATTCTGTTGGAATAACCTGTCTGTGCGGTCTATCGCATGCCTGGTGAATTCTGTTTATATTTCATTCTTTATTATTCTGTTGGAATATCCTGTTAGTACGGATTACGCATGACCTAATTCTATTCTTTATTATTCTGTTGGAATATTTTGTCAGTGCGGATTACGCATGACCTAATTCCATTCTTTATTATTTTGTTAGAATATCCTGTCAGTACGGATTACGCATGACCTAGTTCCATTCTTTATTATTCTGTTGGAATATCCTGTCTGTGCGGCCTATCGCATGTATGGTGAATTCTTCTGTTATTCCATTCTTTATTATTCTATTGGAATAACATGTCTAAGTGGATTACCACATGCATGGTGAATGATCCTTCGTATTCATTCCTTATTAAATCATGGAAATGATCTGTCTACGTGGATTACCGCATGGAGGGCGAAAATCCATTTGCAGTTTTATATATTCTATTATACTCAGTTGGTTAAAGCTTTGGCTTCTATACTCCATGAAATTAGTGGAATATCCTTGATATTTGCGCTTCATCCAGTATCTTGTCATGGAAATATTCTTCTGAGCATTCTTTAATTTTACTCCACAAAGCAGTATCATGTTGACAAATTGGATGTTATTGATTCTTGGATAAATTAAATTATAAATCATTAAAATTTATCCTTGAACTTGTTTTATTGAATTATTATCTCATTGTCATCATCCTCATGCTTATATTGTGATGAAAGTCATCTTTGGCTTACGTGCATAGATGGACTTGGTATGATTATGACCATGGATTATTCGGTATAATCATGACCGTAATGTGACGAATGATGTGGTAAAAGTCCTCATTGGCCTGTAGTTCATTGGTGGACAGTTGTTGGTATGATTATGACCAGGGATTATTCGGTATAGTCATGACCATTGATGATTACAAGAATATCCTTGGCCGTGGTGCAGGGATGATTCGATTTTATTTATTAAGCTGAGTCTTCATTGACGAATGATTTAATATTTATAAATTTAACTATGAAAGTAAATAAATCTAATTATCCCTAGAATGAGACTAGATAATGAAGACGATTACAATTTCACCTATTGAATCATTTAAATCGACACACTTCATGTTAAGCTAAATTAATTATACTGGATTGTTAGTCGAGAACACGAAAGTGAAAAATAGTCATCTCTCGATGTACCATATCCATATCACATATAATCCACAATTGATAAAATACACATGAACACCCACATTATCTAAACCGCTATATGTCTATGCAATTTACAAATAAATAGGATTTAAGCCCAAGTTCTCAATTGACTACGAGTGGTGCTTCGGTATATGTCTATCCTAAGCATGAATCATACATTCCATCACCATGTAGAACATACAAACACAAGCTATCAAGATCAGATCTAAACCCATACTTCGTTTTTCAAGTTCATATGGATTATCACAATAATTGATGGCCAATCAACTAAACAAATAAGCATGAATCTTAATAGACAATCTCATAACAATTAATAAGACTAACAATGAAGTATGTCAAAATAAATTAGGCAATAGATTCCATCATAGGTCCCAAAATAAAGTTTAACTCATAGTTGAATTAGAATCCATGATCCACAATTGAATATACATTGAAAGATACAAATAGAAGTAAAGAGAGTTAGGGATTAAGAATAGCACATCCGAAGTTTCTTCTCTTGTTTCACTTCTGAACTTTCAAGGATCTTCAATTGCTTCAATCCCCAAATCCTAGCTATTCTAGGGTTCTAATCTACTCTAATATAATAAGGAAATTAAAGAAAAGAAAAGAGCATATGTAATGTAAAATGATCCCCCAAGGGTGGAATCCCCTCTACATACTGATAATACGTCTCTTCTTAAGCCCTAATTGAACCCCTCTCTAAGTTACGCTTCAATCGCACTATCTAGTGAAAAAGTCATCTCTAGTCAACATCCGTGGCGTGGCCGCCCTAGAATTGGCGAGAAGTTGGGGCGCGCCGCGCTCAAGTATGAGATGGCGTTTTTTGGTCCAGGAAATGCTGCCGCGCAGAAATGGCCTAGAAATCCGTGCGCCCATATTTGTTGATTTTCTCTCACGATTGTGCTCTGGTAAAATGGCCATAACTATTGATCCGGGAAGAGTTACGGGGCCTGCCACCTATCAAATCGAAGCAATCGACGAGCTCTACAACTTTTATGCTTTGATAATTGAGAAATAATGGACGAATGAAGGCTAAAATTGGATTGGAAGTGACAGCTATGCAAATGGCCACCCAAAACAGTGACGTTCAATGTTCGTTGGTACAAAGTTCATAACTCTTGTATCCCAACTCCGATTGGAATGATTCAAGATGTTCCGGAAAGCTAAGAAGAAGCTCTACAACATAATCCAAGTTCCAAGCCAAGAACATGGAATGAACATGAAAGCCCAAACGATCCCCGGATTGCTTTTTCTTGCATTTTCATACCAATAATCGCCCACATCATTCCTAAGCATAAGATCTACAAAATCAACACAAAATACATGAAAAGTAACTAAGAAACATGAGTATAAGCAACTAATTCAATTAACATATACCGGATAAATAGGTATAAAACCTACTTATCAAAAAACAGAGTCATCATTTATGGGGGAGCCAAAGGATGATGATCCCATGAACACAGAGTCTGAGGGGGAGCCAGACAAAGAAGAAAGCCATGCACTAGAACAAAACCTAGAGCAAGATGAGACAATGGAGCATGAATCTGAAGGGGATCAGAGAAAAGAAGAAAAAGAAGAAAAGAAAAATGAGTAGTTGAGTAGCTGATCAACAGCCATCTTAGAGACACACATGGAGCCAAAACAGTACATCTCTATCTAGTTAGGTATGTTCTGGATCCAAGATGTAGAGTGTCATAGTTTATGTAATTTTATATTAACATCAAAGACATTCATGCTTATTTGTTCTAGAAATACAGTGTCTCACTATATATAAGATTCATTCATCTCATGCATATGCACTAATTATTTTTGTCATAATCAAATAGGGGGAGATTGTTAGGAATATACATGAGAATGTTATTCCTATTTATATATGATTTGATTATGATATAAATGAATGAATATGCAAGTATGCTTGCATTAAGGAAAGCTGTAAAGTCCTTTAATAGATAATAGGAATATATGTACAAGGACTTAGAATTAATTGATCAAATATGTTAGGTTGATCCTACATAAGCAAAAACGTTTTGTAAAGTCCTTAAAAAGAAATGATGTACAAGGACTATAAATATAAAAAGATCAAGCTTGTTAGGTTGATCTTATAATGTAATAGATAGGCATGTTTGATCGCCGAACAATGCACCTGCATCATAGTTTGCCAAGAGAGTCAAGGAAAACTCGAGAATTATCAAGGCGAAATCATAGTCTGCACGATAATAGATCTCTGAGTTCGTAGTCTGCCAGGAGAAATGAGGAAGGATCATAGTGTGTCGAGAAGAAATTTCTCAGAGTCGTAGTCTGTTGAGGAAGTCATGTTCAGAATCGTAGAGACAACATGTCTAAGAGCCTACCGGGCATCTTCCAGATCCAAGTCATGAATCTTAGGCCGCACTTGAAGTAGTAGAGTCTACTGATTATATCAGAGGTAGAGATTGTAGTCGAGCCAGATCAGACGAGGATAGCAAGCATAAAGACAAAAATTGTAGTCTGTCAAGATATGATCTCGGAGTCGTAGTGTCTGTAGAACCAAAGCTAAATCCCAGTCTGCAGAACTAAGGCTTCAACAGAGGTGCTCATAAAGCTAAGGCAGAATCGTAGAGTCAACACGATTCTCAACAAATGAGCAATCCCAGAATATCCAAAGTATGAAGCCTATGGTCTGAGCTGCAAAGATACATTCCACCTAAAGGAAACCAGAGAGCACTCAATAAATGTCATGCAAGCTAACAGAAGATCTAAGTACCAACCCAATCAACTTCCAGATTGAGTTGTGAAGCCATTCAAGATGAAGTCTTCCACAAGTCGATTAGAAGAAGACTTCAGTAAAAGTGACTGACTAAAGAAAGTCAGCAAGTGCAGTAGCTGTCAAGAGAATATAAAACGATCTTGGGATTAACTAGGATCATTGTGTTTGCCAAATAAAGCAAGAACTGATGCAGTTTACACAGAGATACTGGTCAGCTTATGAAGAACAAGGTAAATGTAATACCTGAGAAATTCCTCATATTATTAAATAAATATGCTAATGAAAGTAATATTTATATGAATAAAAGTGTTAACATTTTATTGAGATCAATTGATTCGTATTAGATCAATGTGCATTGAGAAGCTTAGTTTAATCTTGGAAGATTATGCCTAGTGTGGCATTGAGATGTAAATAATTATTGCATATGATGATAAGCTTAACTTATACAATTTATTATGTGAGTGGAATTATTAATTGAGGGATAACTTAATATTGGATCTAGGATTATCCGAGCCCAACCTTAGTATGTAGATTGGGAGTCTAGCCCAATAACTTAATTGATGGACTTTTGAGTTAGCCCAATAACTTGGAACATTTAAAGACCAATTCGGAACCCAACATAACAATTGGTACAAGGGTTGACTTTTAAAATATGGCGTAGGGCAGTGTGCCTGACCGACCACCCCATGCTTATGTCTGAGATCGCTTCTCTTGTCTCAAGTTAGGGGTCACCAAGTACAAAGGACAGTAGCCTAAACTCTCTTTACGTAAACTTTCAAGCTGTTAATCCTAGGTAATCATGGCTAGCTGAGTGGCTGGTATGAAGTGGTTAAACAACTCCTTAAGCAACCATTGTTCCTTTCTATTGCGCCATGGATCCCCACATTGTGTAAAGCAATGGTCTAGTCCATGCTTTCCTCTATAAATACGAGCTGCCTTTGCAGTCTGTTATATTGTTAAGAGTATTGGAGACATCTGAGTGAAGAATTCTTAGTCGCTAAGCATTTCCGAAGCCAAATCAGTGTGTGAGATATCAAGTTTGAGAAGGTAAAATTTCTACTTCGTTCTTAACTTGAGTCTGGTTTGATCCTTGGTTTTTCCTAATTAATAGGTCAAGTATGATGAACTAGCATGTTATAAGGCGTTAGGAAGTTCACTTTCATGCATGAACATGTTAATAAAAAAGTTGTTAGAATTAAAAGTTAGGACTTGATGCTTCTGACATAAGTCAGATGACACTCTACTATCCAAATCATAGTGTCATGTCATATTGGTGCCGGTCTTTTGGAAAACACTACGATTGCTCACTTAACATCTGCAAGTGTCTGGACTACTCTACGATTCCTAGAAAGGTCCACCATGTAGATGACCACGACCGTAGAGTAAGATTGTTGATCGTAGAGTGATAGCCGAATCGACTATGACCCGTAGAGTAAGATTGTTGATCGTAGAGTCATAGCTTTTAATCGACTCACGCAATAGTAGAGTAAGATTTTTGATCGTAGAGTGATAGCCGATCGACTACGCACCGTAGAGTAAGATTGTTGATCGTAAAGTGATAGCATCGAATCGACTACGATCGTAGAGTAAGATTGTTGATCGTAGAGTAATGGCCGATTGTCAATCGTGAGAGTAATATTGTTGATCATAGAAGTAATGGTGATTGTTCAATCGTGAGAGTAATATTGTTGATCGTAGAGTAACGTAATAATTGGGTTTGGGCGTGTGAGACCATGAAACAAGAAGTGTTGTCTTCGGACAAGAAGTATTGTCTTCGGACAAGAAATGTTGTCTTCGGACAAAACGTAATGTCCTCGGACGAGTCGTAACGTCTTCGGATATGGCCAGATGCCCTCGGAGATGACAGGATAACTTCGGGTTCGGATAGGGCGAGATGTCTTGGGACTCGGAGACAGCACCATAACTTGAAATAAGGATGAACTTATGTATATCCCTTACTGTTATAAACTGTTATCACCCGAACCAAAATATAAAGTTTTACTAGCTTCGGGAAAACAATTCTAATACCTGCAAGCATGCGTAGAAAAGGTCATTCGTCAGTAGGTATGATTAAAGAGATGTTAATGGATGCAATATTCATAGATAGAAGAATGTATAATGAGTACATGTTATTTATATATGTATATATCAAGTGTGTTTTGCTAATGAATACCTATACTTATGTAAATAGGACAACATAGTTCATTGAGGTTATTTTTGCTATAAGTGGTAATCAGCGCTAAAGGCAAGTTCCCTAACCTTACTCAAATTTCATTGAGCAAGTTTCTAAACCTTATCTTGTTACATTGAGCAAGTTCTTACCCTAAACCTCGTTGACCAAGTTTATTATCCCTACTTGTTATCGTTATATAAATTGATTGATTCATCTTTTTACATTGAGCAAGTTATCATTATTATAAATCTAGCCTGTCTTGTATATTAAAGTTTATTAGTCCTTCAAGCAGGATGTTGTTATACAATAATTATTCTATTGTATACCTTTGAAATTTTATCCAAGTTGAATTATCTGTTATTGTTAAACATGTTTAGACTAGCGAATCCCTATTGATTCGTCTAGTCTATAGTTGATGAGCGTTCTAAATTTCAGAACCCTTGATGAATTATCCAAACCAAACTTCCTTGGTGCGGACCCAAACATTAAACTGAGATGAACAACCCTCATAGGAGGGGAAATGATATGTTGTTCGAAAAACCGACGTATGTACTAAGTATGAATAAATGTTATGCATAACATAGGGTACTTTTAGGCCGATCACCGATGTACTCTGTTTATTGTGGATTCTGATGTAATCATCGTTAATTCTAGTAAGAGTTCTTAGTCCTTAGTGACCGTCAAGACTCATTCATGATGAACCTCGAGAGGAGTAAATCCTAAAATTATGATATACTTCAGTCTATAACGACACCTATTGAATACTCTTGATGTTTCTTGATATTCGAACTACTTATCATTTTTGAAACTCGAGAATTTTAAATGCTATAACCGCTTGTCCCTCACTTGGGCAAATTTGTTGCTCATTCTTGCTTCCTAAAACATTATTGAGCTTAAGGCAAGAGCAAGGCGGTACTTCAGAAAGGACAAGGGAAAGGGCAAGGTGACACGTAATAATTTAGCCCTTAAGACTAGAAGTATTATTATTATCGTTATTATGATGTATTCAAGAATGATTAAGCTATGTTAAGCTAATCACAGAATTGTAATAGTAATGGTTACGGTACCTTGGGACGCGAATATTTATATTATATCAATGTAATTATTCTATTATTTCCGTTGTTAATGATTTAGCAAGATATTCGTAGTTGTACGTGATGCACCGAATTCGAGATATGGGTGTCTAAATTTTGGGGGCGTCATAGTAAAGGTGATTAAGCATGGGTCAAACTATTGATGATAAGTGAACGGGAGATCATAAGGAGAAAGAGAGCTGGGCATGCCACAAATCTGATGTGTCTTGCTATTAAGAAGAGGCAAGAACAAGAAGTTGTTTATCGGCCTCGAGATCACCCAGCAAATAGAAGTGTTGAAGCACTACACAAAAGAAGGAAGAGGTGTTCTACATTGAAGATCCAATGAACACTCTTTAGAATTGTAGTGTTGTCTAAACTAGTTAGTGATCAACATTCAACAAGACACACTACGATCAGGTCCAAGAATATTTTCATCAGAATCATAGAGTTCGGTCATCTGAAGATTGAAGCATTGGCAACGGTTTAATCTGAATACTAATATTCAAACGTTGCTAATTGAGAGCATCGATGTAAAAGGACAACTCCTGATGTTCTGATCGAGGTGTCAGAAAGAAGAAATAAAGGTGACTAACAGCCTGACACGGAAAGGTGACATCTCTAAGGCGGTAGGAAAGGTAGCAGACTGTTGTGTCAGTATAGTCATAAAGGAGCTATCACGTCACATCAAGCAGTCTGCACCATGTCTGCATACCATTCAAGAAGGGTTCAAGGAATGCTAAGTGCCAGACAAAGTCTACCAAAAGCTCAAAGACTTAGCAAACCTAAATGGTGATGGTGCACAACTGACATCGAATGAAGATGAGATGAACAAAATGAAGATCAGCTACACCAGAGAAGAGGTGGTCCAAAGGCTACACAAAATGCAAAGAGGACCACGTCAAGCTGCCAAGTACAAAAGATGTTCAAGCTTCAAGACATCTTAGCAGCAAAACACCAACAACAACTACAACAACAACAAGTAGCCAGGGCCTGAGGGGTCCTTGCCCGGAGGGACTAAATGAAGTTCCAAGCCTGCTAGGCTTGAAGAGTTCTCAGTGAACTAAATTTCCAAGGCTGCTGGCCTTGAAGGAATCATAGTGATTCGGGGTGCTGCACTTCCTTAGTGGAATTCTTGCTTGTTGAAGCATAAGAGTGGATTAGGAGTTTGAGTCTCTGAACCACTTAAATCCCTTTTGTCTTTTACATTCAGTCATTTACTTTCTGTCATTTACATTATGTACCTAACTGCTATAATTGCTATGTATGTATTAACTACTTACAACTAAACTAACTCCACGAACAATGTATGAATGTTTATGAATATATCAGTGAAGGGGATCTTTTACTTATTCCTCTATGCTTGAAAAGATTCTTGTGTTTGTCATATGCTAATTCATTGGCAATACAAAATAAACAGGAAAAATATTTAAAATTAAAAAGGATCTATTCAACCCCCTTCTAGATCTATCATTGTGTAGCTCATCGGAAACTAACACATATGGACTTGATCGAAAATTTATCCTCGAAAAATCTCGTAAAAGGATTTCCAAAGATCAATTTTGAAAAGAAAAGAATATGTGATCCTTGTCAACTCGGGAAACAAGGAAGAACATCATTTACTGCAAAGAACATGGTATCAACTTCTTCTCTCTTACAATTACTTCATCTCGATTTATTTGGACTAGAGAGGCATGTTAGTCTTAATGGTAAGTTCTATGCATTTGTAATAGTAAATGATTTCTCTAGATATACATGGGTATTGTTCCTAAGAACTAAAGATGAAGCATTTAAAGAATTTGGAAAATTAACAAGAAATTTAGAAACGAAATATAGTCTCAACCTTATAAAAATTAGAAGTGATCATGGTACCGAGTTTCAAAAAGATTTCATAACATTTTGTGATCAAAAAGGAATTAGTCATGAGTTCTCAACACCAAGAACTCCTTAACAAAATGGGGTGGTAGAAAGAAAAAATAGAACATTACAAGAAACAACTAGAACACTGTTACAAGAGGGTAAACTCCTAAAGAAATTTTGGGTCGAGGCGGTAAACACATCATGCTATGTTTTAAATAGAGTACTCATTCATCCAATTATTTTGAAAACACCTTATGAATTATTAAATAATAAAATCCCTAATATAAGTTATTTCAAAGTATTTGGATCTAAATGTTTTATCCTTAATACTAGTGATAATTTGGAAAATTTGGATGCTAGATCATATGAAAAAAGTTTCCTTGGGTGTTCTCAAAATAGTAAAGCATATCGTATATACAATGTTCAAAAATTATATATTGAATAATTTGTTCACATCACATTTAATGAGACTAACAATGAACTTCCAAAAGAAAGAGACTAGGATGCAGGAAATTTAGATACTGCTACAAATCCAACATATCACAAAGAACAAAATAACAAGTCAAAGGAACCTATTCAGCAGGCTGAATTAGACAAACAACAAGACCATGAATCAGAAGTTTCTACAAACTTGGAGAAATCAATTTAGAATGATAGCATGCAATAAGAAGTAATTCATGACATTCAAATACTGAAAACAACAAGATACATCAAAAATATCCTCCCGAAAATATTATTAGTGATATAAACGAAGGAATTACCACAAGGAGAAGAGCACAAAACCTTTGTACATTTTTAACATTTCTATCATAAATTGTACCTAAGAATGCTAAAGAAGTCGTTCTTGATGAAAACTGGCTATTAGCAATGCAAGAAGAATTACAACAATTTGAAAGGTGCCAAGTATGGGAATTAATGCCTCCTCCAAAAAATGTATCTATTATTGAAACAAAATGGGTGTTCAAGAACAAGCTTGATGAGTATAGGACAATCACTAGAAACAAAGCTAGGCTAGTGGCTCAAGGATACAACTAGAAAGAAGGAATAGACTACGAAGAAATATTTTCCCCTTGTAGCAAGGTTTGAATCTATTCGAATATTACTAGCTTTAGCATGTTACATAAATTTCAAGCTTCATCAAATGGATGTAAAAAGCGCCTTCCTCAACGGATACATAAATGAAGAGGTGTATGTAAAACAGCCTCTTGGATTCGAGCATGAAAAGTACCCGCGCCACATTTACATACTAAAGAAAGCCCTCTATGGACTCAAACAACCCCCAAGAGCTTGGTATGAAAGGCTAAACAAGTATCTTCTATCAAATAGATTTATAAGAGGTAAAATTGATTCTGCGTTATTTATTAAACATCAAAATAAAGATATTATTCTTGTACAAATATATATAGATGACATAATATTTGGTTCTACTAATTATTTTCTTTTTGAGTGGTTTTGTAAATGCATACACGAGGAATTTGATACTAGTATAATGGGAGAACTCAACTATTTCTTGGGACTCCAAATCAAGCAAACCAAGGAAGGAATCTATATCCATCAAACCAAATATACAAGAGAATAATAATATAATATTAATTTTATTTCAGTGCTATAAATATGTACTTTATGTGTATATTGATAATGATTGGTCAATTATGGTGTATAATGCCAAAACCCTAGCATTAAAGCGATAAACCATATTTTAAAACTCAAATAGGAGTTCAAGACTATTATGTAATTGTGTTAATGTGTCTAATGACAGGTAATATAGAATATAACCCTAATTAGGGAAAACTCTAATTATTAAAAACCCTAATTTCTAAATTAGGAACCCTAACTTTGAAATTATAAACCCTAATTTGCTAATTATAAACCCTAATTGCCAATTAAGCAATCATAAAGCTAATTAATAAATCTTTAATCTAATTTCCATGATATTTGTGATTAGGAAACCTAATCTAATTAGGGAACCTTAATTTATATTTTTAGAAACTTTAGTTTCCATTCTTAGCTTAATTAGAAAATCCTAGAAAATCTATATTTTTTACCTTAGGGTTAAACTCTAAGGATCAAACCCTAAGGGTTTGCAAAGTTAAAATTTAGCCATTAAATTTAAAAGGCAAATGTCTATAATTCCCCTCTTGCATTATTGAAGGTAACTTGTAAATCTTGCCATATATTGGCAAGTCAACAACTCTAGCTAACCCATGTGACTGAAATCTTCAAAAATCAGCCAATATATCTCAACTATATACATTGTATCATCATATATATAGATCAAAGAGAGAGAAAAAGTCATATTCAAGCCCATTTATTCACCAACACTCAACCTAGACCTTCTCTCTCTAAAACCCACGAAATATTTTGATAGATCAGTTTTCAGTCCCAAATCCAGTTCCAAGTTCACCCATAACAGATCAAGGATCCTAGATCAAGAAATTGTTCAAAAGAGGTATAACCCTAAATAAGAAATCTGATCTTTGATCCTATGTTAGATGTTAGATTTTTGTGTTTAAACATGTTGTATAATGTGTAACTAAATGATCTGGGTTGATAAATGTTAGATCTATAACATCTAAGTTCACGAATTTGAAGTTTTTCAAAATCTGGAAAAATTTAAAAATGTTGTCTGACAACGAATGTCAGACCCCATAGATCTCAGTCTGTTTATGTTTTTGGTTGTTTAAATGTTTGAACTTGTAGTATGCTATAAGATCTTTGTTTTGGAACTGGAACTAGGTTTAGATGATGTGTAGATTTCATGTTATTATTGGTCAAACTCAGTTGACCGAGCTTGACTGAGCAATTCCGGGTAACCCAGAAACTGCCCAAATTGTGTCTGACAAGGTTTTCAAAGCCTGGATCTGACAGATCTTAAGTAGTTTGTTGATGTTTTTGTATCTAAGTTGTTGATTGGTAGATGAACTTTATATTTAAGCCTTAATATCACCTATATGATTAATAGAAAGAAAGTAGTGGTTGGTCAAAGGAGGCCAGACGATCATGAAATCGATTTTCTCGGTAACCTTGAAAACTGATGAGCATGGTCTCTAACATACTTTGACCGACATAGATCTGATAATTGTATTGTTGTTTGATTGATTTTATATGATATATTTGTTCACTTACATGTTGGCTACAACCTGAAATCATTAGATCACTAAAACATTACATGAACAACAAGTTGTGGAAGCCCAAATATGGCTACTCGAACTATTCTTCATTTCTAGGTAACCTAGAAAATGAAGAACAGCTCTGATAGCTTAGGGCTTAGATCTTGCAGCTTGATGATTGTAAACCTTCTAAGTGCTTTAAACATATACCATGTTAGTTAGTCTACAAAGTCCGACGTCTAGAACACCTATAACATGAACAGATTCAAAGATTGAAGGCCATCAATAAGCGTTGGCCATTACTTGACTTCATGTTTTAGGCAACCCAAATCATAAAGAACACGTCGACATCTAGTTCAAGGCTTTATAAATTGCATTTGTGATATTGTATGACTCTGTTTATTGTTGATTCTTGTAGTTCTACAACAGTACTACAAGATCAAAACTTTATCTTGACTAGAAAAACATTACACAAGAAATTATTTGTGGTCAAACTTGGTCACTCGAAACTAGCATATGAATGTTCTTGGTGCTCAGGAACACCTAAGGCTACACTTTCTATCGCTAAAGGCTTTAGCGACATACTTTTTAATTTTATTTATATTAAATTCCAAAAATCTTTTAAAAATAAAAATTAATTTCTAAAAATTACAAAAATTATTTTAAATTATAAAAATTAACTTTTAATAATTTGGCATATTTTCCATAAATATTAGAATTTATTTGAATGTTATTGGTATTTAGTTTATTTAATAAATATATTAAATAAATTAATTAAAAATGATTTTATTACATTAAAAATTATTTTAAATTATAATAAGTTTTAAAAATATTTTATGTTATAAAATATAACTTTTAATATTTTAAGGTAAATTTCTTTAATTATTTAATATTAATGATATTTAGATTAATTTAATAATTATAATAAATTAATTAATTAAAAATGATTTTAATATTATAAAAATTATTTTGAATGAAAATAAGGAGTTTAAAATATTTTAAGTTATAAAATATAACTTTTAATATTTAAAGGATAATTTCATTAATAATTTAATATTAAAGATATTAGATTTATTTAATAATTATATTAAATAAATAGTTAAAAATATTTTATTAATTTAAAAATCATTTAAAATGGATATAGATGAATTAAAAATATTTGAAGTTATAATAAATGACTTTTAATATTTGGGTAAATAATACATTAATATTTAAATATTAATGTTAATTATTTAAAATGATTTTAAATATTTTAAAAATCATTTGAAGGTAATATTAATACTTTAAAAGTATTTCCAGTTATTATAAGTAATTTTAATATTTTGGAAATTGTTTCATTAATATTTTAATATTGTTTAAATATTAATAATAATATAATTATTTAATATTTAAATTATTTAATAATGATTTTTGTTTGAAAAACCATGATAAATTATAATAATTGTTTAAAATTTATTATAAGTCATTTAAAAAAAGTATGATTGATACTTAAATTATCTAAATTAATAATGAACTACAAAATAAAGTTTTAGACTCGATAATTACTTAGGAGGATAAAGCCGCTTGCAGACAATCAAATATTTTTAAATTGGTATGGTCTTTGATAATTTGACTAGATATATGTATGTTTGTGATCCAATGATCGCTAAACTTATGTGATAATATGATTAGGTTATATATCGATCGCAAATAATAAAGACTATGTGTTATAGTATGTTATTTTAATCGAAACTAATGATCTTATTAATGATAGGTCTTGATATAAAAGATAAAACTAAGTTGTAAAAGTTGGTAAGACCAAAAAGTATCAACCCTTTTCATTTACTTTATGCAATGGACATGAGTAAGAAAGTTTCATAATTATATTGTCGTTATGCCACATTATTAACTCTGTTGTTATTGATTACATATCCAAATAATTGTATTCATACAAGTTCTTAAATCAAATTTCTGTTTAATCAGATAGAGAAGCATTATGTTGAATAGTTAAAGATCAGTTCGATCGAATCTGATCGAGATCTACTTGAAATAACTATGTATGTTATATACCCTAGTATGTATAAGTTTTAAAACGGTGATTCCAAGGATAGAATTTTTATAAGAGAGGGTGAATGTAATAACCCAATATTTTCAATATAAATAAATAAGAAACTTTGCGTATAATTTTTTTTTTAAAGATGGGAATATATACAAGGTAAAGTATATGTATATATGTGATAAATAAAATTTATTTATTACATAAATAATTTTAAATAATTTTTTTAAAGAATTATTGATCATTATAAATTATACTCTTATAATAAATTAATTTGGTAGTAAAAATATTTTTTATTATTTATTTTCCATGAAAATATAATTATTATATTATTTAAACAATATATGGAATGATTATTAGAATTATTATAATAACTATTTTATTATATGAATTTATTTCAGATTAAATAAGTTAATTATTTAACTTAATTAATAATGGTATATAAGAAAGTTAAGTCTCATATGAATTCAAAACCCTAATTCTGGATTTTAAATAAAGAATGAGAATAATAATATAATATTAATTTTATTTTTGTGCTATAAATATGTCCTGTATGTGTATATTAATAATGATTAGTCAATTACGGTGTATAATGTCAAAACCCTAGCATTAAAGCGATAAACCATATTTTAAAACTCAAATAGGAGTTCAAGACTGTTATGTAATCGCGTTAATGTGTCTAATGACAGGTAATATAGAATATAACCCTAATTAGGGGAAATCCTAATTATTAGAAACCCTAATTTCTAAATTAAGAAACCTAATTTCTAAATTAGGAACCCTAACTTCAAAATTATAAACCCTAATTTGCTAATTGCAAACCCTAATCGCCAATTAAGCAATCTTAATACTAATTAATAAATCTTTAATCTAATTTCCATGATATTTGTGATTAAGAAACCTAATCTAATTAGGGAACCTTAATTTATATTTTTAGAAACTTTAGTTTCCATTTTTAGCTTAATTACAAAATCCTAGAAAATCTATATATTTTTTTACCTTAGGGTTAAACCCTAAGGGTTTGCAAAGTGAAAATTTAGCCATTAAATTTAAAAGGCAAATGTCGACAATACCCCTCTTGTATTATTCAAGGTAACTTGTAAATCTTGCCATATATTGGCAAGTTAACAACTCTAGCTAACCCATGCGACTGAAATCATCACAAATCAGCCAATATATCGCAGCTATATACATTGTATCATCATATATATAGATCAAAGAGAGAGAAAAAGTCATATTCAAGCCCATTTAGTCACCAACACTCAACTTATATCTTCTGTAAGACCCCGAATTTTATGAAATAAAAGTATTCAATTTTCTTATAATTATTATTTTATTTTGTAAATGGTTAAATTGATAAAAGGTTAAAGTTAAGGGTGATATGTGAAAATTTCGCTAAGTATGCAAGTTGTTATAAAATATTCATTTGGTCAAGGAATATTCTTTTTGTCGGGGAATATCCGTACGACGGCACAATCATTGGTGGACCCCACAATGGAAGTATTGTCATAGTTAGAAAAGCAGCGTAATTATCTTTTATAAAAATAAGCACGAAAGTCTTACCGTTAAAACCGTTGAACTACGGTGTAGTAAAAGTACGATGAATCTGGCGTGGTTGCATAGTAGCACACGGTATTGATTATTGATGCGTACGTAAAAAGTCACTCAGTTATACTCAATTATTACTACAATAATTGTTGCATCATATCTCTCATATTATTGATTCAATTATTATCACAGTATCATCTGCATAATATGATATATTATTAAATCAATGATTGAGATGACAAAGTTATTCATATTATTATTTGAAATATTGGCAATGTCTAGAAGTTCTGTCAAGGAGAGGTTAGATAATCTAATTGCGTGCCAATAGGGAGAAATCCTTATCGGAAAGCCCCCTCTTTCCTTGGAACGACACGGTTGTTAAATATTATGAAGTATAATATTAATGATGAATAAGTTTGTGTTGATTAAAGATGAAATTGATAGTTCCATTGTGTGGGAATTATTAGTGTTAGTGGAAATCGACATTTATTTCGATAATAATTGATGTCTGAAGGTTATATTGACTAATCGGGTAATTAACCGGATAAGTGGGCAATTAATTGTAATTAATTCACATGCTTATAACTATGTGTTCACATGTGTGTACTATTGATTCACATAATTTACTATTAGGGGAGTTGGTGAAAGATTGATAATACTTGCATGACTAAATTAAAAATAGAGGTATAGATGAAGGTATTATACTGTAATTGTTTTTTTTTCACATGTTTAGAACTATTGAGTCACATGATTTACTATTGATTCACATGATTTACTATTAGGGGAGTTGGTGCAAGATTGATAATACTTGCATGACTAAATTAAAAATGGAGGTATAGATGAAGGTATTATACTGTAATTATTTTTTTTAACATGTTTAGAACTATTGAATCACATGATTTACTATTAGGGGAGGTGGTGCAAGTTTGATAATACTTGCAGGACTATGAGATACCATGGCGATTGTGTGACGCCCCCAAATTTGGGTATCTTCTAACCCGACATACGTTTCTACACGGTACTCATAACTATACAATCATTCCATTGAAATACAACATAATGAATATAATTACTATCTTCTTATTACAATCAAAGTATAATCCTTCTCAGGTTCATAAACCGATTACATAGTTCGTTGTTCATAATGTATAATACATATAAACATAATAATCTATTACACGATGGCTAATTATCCATCTTAGCTTTGCCCTTATCTCTCTTAGCTTTCTCAGTGCGTTCATCCTTAACTGCTGTCATATAATTCACGCAAGAAGTGAGCATAACAAGCTCAGCAAGTTTTAACAAAGATAACAGTAATACCACATTCGTGAATTATATAACAATTCATACATAACTGAATAAATAGTTATGAAGTATTATGAAACAATAATACTTTAACATTTCATAACATCAATTCCCAAAGTATATAGTAGATTAGGAATTTTGAACCGGTCGATAGACCATGAATAGTAGCTTTCTATTTTTATACTTGAAAAGGATATCATAACACTAAGGTTGTACATCCATATTACTTACGAGCACTTCTAGGTGATCAGCCTATAGTACTCTATGTTGATCAACACTCATTCGTTAAATGTATTTACGTTTAACATTTGGCAAACTCGCGTGCCCATTGAATAATCGATGAAAAATATTTTTGTTTGTTCATAGACAAACCTTAACTTCACATCCGTACCAATTACTTGGCATAGGATAGTGTTAACATTTCAATATAGAAGGATATGAATATCAATCAATCTATATCTTACGAGTAGTCTAGCCGAGTTAAATCTGGCATTGACCCTTTCTTTAAAATCAGCCATGCAATTCAGTACAATGAATCACATAAAACTTGACCAACTTGAAGGTCAGACAAGCATTAAGAAAACTTTCCTTTCAGCGTCTTCAAATAACTTATTCGACTGACCACAACCTTTACAGAATCTACATGATATATTCACATAGCACACTTTAATTAGATATCAAACAATTATTCACATTGTTCCTACCAACTTCTTTCTCTTCTATGTCTTTCTTAACTTAATATCATTACTAAAGTCAACTTGACTTATTACTCTTCGTCCCGGCTTATTAATCAACTTACGTCATTAACCGGACTCTAACATCATTGGTGAAGTACCAACGTTATTTCCCGATTAGGGTTCATTGATAACACTTTGTGTTCTTCATTCATAACTTATTAACATACATTCAATTCCTAAGTCTCAATACCATATACCTTAGTATAGTCAGTATAGGAATAGTTTTAATACACTTATGAAGCGCATAGAATTTACTCTTATAGGTCTATGAACAATTGAAGTTCAAAACCTAAGCCATTCAATAATTACATCGCACTGCGTCGCGGGCGTGGCATCTCAAGATAAGAAATGGCGCCACGACGCTTGAGTAGTAATCTGCAGTCCCGGCCTCAGGTATTGCGATGAGAGACTTCCCTATACAAGTGGCGCCGCTTCCAGTAGCCAACAACACTTTGTCGGCGCTGCAGTGCGGCAATTTAAGCACTGTCTGGTGCCGCGGCGCCAGACCTCATTACCAGAAATTTCTTTTAACAGGTAAAATTTTGGTGAGTTTCTTGGAGCCATAACTTCTTCGTTATAAGTCCGATTTGGTCTGTTCAAAAGCTTACACGTCATAAATGACATACTCCTACACGTTCATATAAGAATTCAACACTTTCGAATTCGTTAACTCAAAATTCACTATTGAGTTCATTTTTTAAGCGTTCGTAAACGTTAATGAGCGTTCAATGCTCGTTTTCTTCGTTTTAAGTCAGAATCCGACGATTCTCGAACCCACGACTCTTAAATACCCTATCTCACGTGTTGACATTAAAAAACCACGTTTTCAAGTCTCACGACAAATTTTGACTACCAATCCGAAATTTCAACGTTTTTGATTGACGGTTAACGCGTCTATTTAAAGTGAAATTCTCCATAACTTCGTTACTAATGTTCTCTAAGCCAAATCACATGGATTACTTAATGGACTTCATATCTACATCCTAACCAAGCAAGATGCACATATTAACGTATTGATGGAGTTCAATTGTTTATCAACAATCAATCTCAACAATTAATAATTTCATGATTTAAAACTATATCAACCCTTATGATTTCTATGCTCTCATGACTTATAGATATTGAATCTATAATAAGTCATCCTTATTCCCCCATACTAGATATACACCACCCATTTATAATTCTCCATACTAAAAGAAAACCAAAAGAGATGGAATTAGAATTAAGGAATATTACCTTAAGAACTCTTAGGTAATCTTGAAAACTCTCAAGCAAAACTTCAAAGTAGAACTTTTGGTTGAGTCTAGCTCTTTCTCTCTCTCAAAATCTAGGTTGGCAACTTGAAAAACCTTCAAATGACCAACTCTAGCCTTCTATTTATAAGCAAATGAAATGGAGGGCAATTTGGACATTACACCATCACCATCACTTAGTGACCAAGTGATTATCTTGCCTTGCACAACAAGTGGTCGACCCACCCTGCCCATGGGTTATCCCCATGGGTTGCCCCATGGGTTTTACCCATTCGGTGACCCACCGGTTCGATCCACGGTTTGGTTTCCTTACATTGGGCTTAACCAATCTAATATTGGGCCTTGACTTCAATTTGAATACCTAATCCTTGGGCTTGCTCATTCAAGTGATTGGACTAATCATAATTCAACCCAAATGAATTAACCTTAAGTCTTAACTTAATTCTATAATACAAATCGTATTCCATACGTATAATTCACGTATTCTCTTCGTATAATACTAGTACGATAATCGTATTATTCTTCATATTAACTCATCGTATTATACATAGATACTAAATAGTATCATCCTAGTACAACACACACATTAACAATAACGAAACTCCTTCTACGCATTTCATTTCCTTCTCGGATATCATCTCACTCAACCCTTAGGTTTTAAGTCCGTAGGCAAAAACTTCGTTTGCCATAAAATGAAATATTATTAGATATTTCATCTTATCTCGATACTCTATCATTACGTGTTTCTCGGAATTTCAAAATAATTCCCCGAAAAGAAATGGATGAATAGTGTTTTTTTACGGGAATTTCTCGAAAAACATTTATTTTCGTCTTTGAAATTCTAAACAATTAATTCTAGCACGTAGCCAGATTCTAACCACATAAACACATTCTAGGTCATAGAACGACCTTCACATAGCTTACTCACAAAATAAATCAATTAAATTCATTTAATTCACATAATCAAATAAAAATTTAATTGTCATAAAAATCCGATTTTCTCGGGCGTTACAGATTGGCTTTAGCGCAAGTGGGAGATTGAATGTAGTATGCATACAAGCCAATCATTTTTGATGATAAAGCATATACTTTGTAACAATCTTATTCATTTATTAATAAAAAGTATTAATTTATTAAAAGCTTTTAATTATCTACTTGATGATGTTTTATAATATGTGATAAACCCATAGTTTTAAGCAATGCTTTTAAAATAATGATGATGCTCATTCTAATGAGATCTAAATTCTTAGTAAGCTTACAAATAAAATAGTTCCTAATCGTTGGATTACTAAATTAGGGATTAGTGAATCCTGATAGATTGGTACATACGTTGCTTGCTCATTGGATGAGGATGATTGATCTTATGATCATTTGTGTGGATACACTAAAGCAAGTATGTAGGTGCTTATTAGAGAATAAGTTCACTGAACGTGGCTCGCTAAGGAATACCTAATGGAGTTTTACTTGCTTGTCAATAAGAATTCTTGTAGTGATAGTAGTACAAGTGATCCTTGGACATGAGATCATCATAGTATCTTGTGTATGATGAGTTATACTTTAGCTTATTCCTTAAGACCCTTAGGGTATATCAAAGGGTATGCTTGGGTATAATAAGTTGTACCTGGAGATAATGTATGATCAATAAAGAATTTACCACTTCTTGTAAAAGAAGAGAAATATTCTATGTGATTCGATAAATGACAACCCAGTAGTCCTTGGCCAAGGCAAAATGAAATTAGAAAGGAGTTTCTAATTTGCATTATTTGGTGTTGTGCATTTAAGGATCGAAATACATATAATTAAATAAATAAGACTTGACAGTAATTCAATGTCTTATATTTAATTGGGACACTGTATGGTGGAAGGATTGAATTTTACGGTAACTATTTACTCAAAGGTTCTTTTATGATTAATGTTGAAATCTATATTATCTGGAAAGTCGTTGATCGCTAGGGAGACTTATCCCTATTGTGAAATAAATATTCTTTATTTAAATAAATTAATATTTTAATTTATTTATTTAAATAAGATTAGAATTGTTCTAATTGATTTATTCACAACCAGTTTAATATGGAGAACCTAAAGGGTCACACCATAAAAGGAAGAATAATTATTTAAGAAGTTAATGGCATAATCGTAATAATAAGTTAAGTATATTTAATTTAATCTATGGTGATAGAATAAATTAAATAGCTTAATATTTATTATTTAATATTTTGGAAATATTAAATATAAATTAATAAGAGGAGTCTTATTATTATTACTACTATTATTATTTAATTCCTAAAGGAGTTTGGGAATTAATTAATAAAAGTACTCTCATTTATTCCTAATAAGATTAGGAGGCTAATTAATTAAAAGTTTAATTAATTATTTCTAATAAGATTAGGAGCCTAATTAATTAAAGGAGTTTAATTAATTAAAATAAAGCTCAATTCCTTAATTGTTAAGGAGGGTTGCCTACATCTATAAATAAGAGGAGTCTAATTATGGGTGTGGTGGACACTTTCACAAAACACATGAATACGTAATTCCAATAGTTGAGAGAGTACACCTTTTCTATGAGAGATAGAAAAACTAGGGTTTTGCCAAACACCCATCTTCTTGAATCTTTATTCTTTCTTGGTGGATCACCTCTAGAGGCCAAACACTTGGGTGGCTAACGTTGATCAAAGGAAGGAACCAAACCCGGTGGATTCAAGTTGAACACAAAAATGATTGGAGGTGAACTTGTACTTGAGGAAGCTCGCATCTTCAAGGGTATGATTCTTGTTCTTTATCTTTTCGTTTAATTAATAATTGCGCATAAAGAATGATCCAGGTATATGGTTTGTAAAATTTTAAAATTTTATTTTACCATGTTTTCGCTTATTTTGTGCAATTTGATTGCGTTCATGAATATTACAAACCGAATAGTTGATACATACTTATTGGTTTCCAGTATGTATACATGGACTTAAAAGCCATCTAAGCTATTTGATTCAGCTAGACATAGATTTAAAAATATTGTTGAACAAGATAGAACTTTATTATATCCAATCGAATTGTTTTGGTTCGGATTCTAGACTAAGTATGAACATCCCGAATCTTGGAAACTTTTGTGCGCCTAAGGCGGATATGCTGGACGAAAATATCGTTCGAACATGTAGTATTGATCAATACAGGGCATAACGGGCTGATCACCCCCGTGCTTGTAGGTTATGATGGTTTACAGATGAAGTTCTGTTTAACCTTTTCGAAAATAGAAAACAATGTTCATAGTCTCTTGACTGATCTCCATTTATAGCCAGTACGTAGTTTCAAAAATTTGAAATCGAATTGATATGTTGTTTATGGTTGCTTCAGCTTACTTCACAACTGTTGATTCATTGTAGAAGTGTCATTCACAGAAAATATTTACTTCCTTCAGCTAACTTTTATTGCTTCCTATTACTTATTGGGCACTTAAATGCTCATTCTTGCTTAATTTAAATGTTTTCAGTTAAGTGTGATCAACCTGAAGGCTCTGCCAAGAACAAGGGAAAAGGAAAGGTTACAGAATAAGTTCTACGTTATCCTATGTAATATTTAGACACTACTAAGACAATGATATTTATTATTATCATGTAATGTAATGTATTAATGGTTGTGAACCTGGGGGATTAGAAAAACTCTTATGTATGTAAATTAAGTTTAATGTTTATATTATTATTATTCCGCTCAAAGAAATGATATCGTGAAGCACCGAGTTTGGGTTTCAAGTACCTCAATTTGTGGGAGTAACATCCTGCTGATACATGACACAAAGATATTGACTCTGGCCCTAAGCCAATCAGTGGGTCATCGCCCAAAGGTACAAATGTAGAGTTGCAATCCATATTAGAGGGAAAGGAAGTTTCTCCTCAAAATACTCCCCATACTTCTAGGTAGGGCTGAGCATTCGGTTATAACCGAACTGAACAAGCTATTCGGTTATAACCGAAAATCGAAATTCACCCTTTTCAAGTATCGAACAAGAATGAAATATAAGGTAGCAAGAATAACAAGAATTTGTTACTCGGTTGTTCGGATAATAACCGAAATTGGGTCAAGAGAAAAAGAATGTTTAATCCAAAAGTAGAAATTCAATCACAAATTTGCATATAATACAACACAGTAAATCAACAGTTTAAGGGATTTAAGGGACAAAAAAATAAGGGGCTAAAAGAGGGTACAAATTCTCCATAAATATAGCCTTGAAGTGAACGATGAAGAGAGTGTTTATATATGAAGTGAACTGAGGTAAACCACATAGTGTAGGGGCAGCAGGGCCTTGAGCTCGATCGCGTAAAAGCATCGACACCGCCTTGATCTGATTTTCGGCGGCGGCTACCTCTTCCTCTTCTCCTTCCTCTACTTTTTGATGGAGGTGAAAATTGGTTATGGGGTTTGGTTAGAATTTTCAGATCTAGAGTGAGAGAAGAGAAATCAGAGTGTGAGAGATGAGAGGTGAGAGAGAGTTGACTGAGAGATGGTAGATCTGAGATTGAGTGAGTCTGAGAGATAGAGACGTGAGAAGTGAAAGAGAGATAACCGAGAGATGATATTGATAGATTTGAGAATTAAGATTGTGTTTAAGTGTTTTAACTTTTTAAGACTTTTTTTTTATTTCTTATTCGGTTAATCGGTTAACCGAATAATAAAATTTTAAAAATCAAACCCGAACCCGAAAATTGGATATTAAATCGGATATAACCGAAATTAGAAAAAAAAAACCAAAAAACTAAAATAATTCGGTTAAAAAAATTCGATTGTGTTTAGTAATTTGGTTTTATCCGTTTTTTGCTCACTCCTAGTTCTAGGATTGCATTAGATAAGTTAAGTGTTAAACCCTCTTGGAGTGTGAATTTGGTGGTGGCGTCTCAGCTCCAACTAATTCGAATATACCCCTTTTCCCTCATGTCATTGAAGATGGCTCTATCTTTGTTACCCAACTTATTGACATTCTAAAGAAAGGCAATAAATTGTGGATGTCTAGCCTTGTTGGGTACTTTGTAAATTCTTCTTTATCCTTTAAAGTGGTTGAAACTGCTGCCCAAAATCTTGGGGGATAGTATAGTTTCAACCCAAAATCTTTGGGGATAATATGGACTGCTTAAAGTATTTATGCAATCTAAAGGGCAATTTATCTTTAAATTAAAATGTGAGGAAGATTGAGATAATGTTCTGGCTCTGGGGCCTTTGTACTTTTCAAATAAGCATATCATCCTTAAAAAATGGAAAGAAGGAACTAAATTTGAGAAGGATATCTGCACTAAAATTCCAGTATGGGTTAAATTCCTTGAAGTTCCCTTATCCTACTGGACCGCTGAGGGTTTAGGCTATATAGGAAGTGCAATTGGAAGGCCTCTTTTTGCTGATAAAATCACTGCTCTTTTAGAACCAATGAGTATTGCAAGGATATGTATTGAAGTTAGCCTTGAATCCAAAGTCTCAGATAAGATATATGTTGTTAACTTAGTCATACTCCATCCTTATGTTTTGATGATGACCATCTTGTATCTCTAAACTTGCTTGTATGCAATTTTAGGAGAGTTGATGCAATAAGCAGATTTTTCAAGAGTCTCTAGGAGAACATGAAAGATCTTAGCATTAATTTCTTTTCAATACAAGGCAATAGGTCATTTGCATTACATTCTAATTAATAAATTAGATGAAATTAAATGATAAAAAAAAATTCAATTGCTTAAGGAAACAATAAAGAACAAATTTTTTAATATCCCAACTCGGTTGATTGCAACTAGTGTCTGTCATTTTAAAAAGATCTAACTGGAGTGTTTTAAGGGAAATCATTATTTATGAAGAATTGGCAACACAGTATGAGATCATATATTCAAAATGGAAAAAGATTTGTTCAAGGCTAAATATATTGGTTCTATAGCAGTATTACACAAAGCATGATTTAATGACATCCTTCTTCCTTAATTAAAGCCTATTAAATTGATTGAAATTGATTCATTATTCTAAACATGGGATGTTGTTCCAGTAATTATATTCCCATAAAAAAGCTGATTGTCCATTGCTACATACTATAATGAAATTAATCTAGCTAATACATTAATTCGAGAAATGTGCATATGTCAGCGTCTTATCTATTATCAAAATTATATGGCTGGGTGCTTTAGTGATTCTGAACAGATCACCCACCATATCACGTAATGGGCGCATAAAAGGGATATCAAATCAGGAACCTAGGATTAGCTCATATAATCTGCACCTGATCATGCATTATGTCTAGGATAAATCATATCAAATTGACCAAAGAGTTAATTTACTAAATAGATATTAATTGAACAAAATTAGCAACGGTTAGATATTTTGAGTTCATTTAAGCTAACGGTCCAATACACCTCATGTTTAAAAAAGAGATTACTTGAGTTAAATGAAATATAACCGAAGTAATAGAAAATCAATATACAAATAGTACTTACAGCATTATTGATTTTCAAACGATTCCTCTTCATACGTTCTTCAAACAGTCGCGATCTATTATGAAGAAGTAAGCTGATTGGATAAAAGAATTTTTGATTTTTCTTCAGCTTGTAGTCCTTGGGTTTTTACTGGTAATATTTTTTATTTTTTATCATTGCATATTTAATAGAGCCTTGTATTGTGAAGCAATTAGTTGCATTGATCATAGACCTCTATTTTTAATTTTATTATAGACTAAATACTATCTAAAGGTTTTTTGTTAATCCGATTTGGATTTAAGATATTTTGTTAATAGGTTCAAAGAAGCAAAGGTGCTTAAGAGTGCATTGATACATAAAGAGCAAAAGTGTTCAAGTGTTTGGAACTTGTTGTGTAAAAGAGTCGATTTGTTGTTGAAGTAAATTAATAAAATAGAGTCTCCAATACTAGTTGGTACTATTATAGAGGGTAGTAGTTGAACCACATAAAAATCTTGGTGTTTGTGTGATTGTCTATTGTGTTCCTTAAATTAAGTCACAATTTTCTAAAACAAAATTAAGTTTTGAAAGAAGTTAAGTAAATTGATAATTCTGCAAGTATTCCTATTCAATTCACCATCCCATATTCATACACCGATAATCTGGTGAGCACAAATATTGAATCCAGCATCCTCTATTCATACACTGATAATCTGGTAAACATAAATATTGAATCCAAGCATCCTCTATTCATACAATCGATAATTTGGTAAGCATAAATATTCAATTCAAAGATTACGCATTCATACACTAATAATTTGGTAAGCATAAATATTCAATCCAAACATTTTGCATTCATTAAATAAAAGTTTGTTAGTTGCAAAAGTTTGACATCGTTTGTTTCCACACTTATTCAACCCCCTCTAAGTGTGCCTACTTGAATTTCATTTGATATTAAAGTCTGGCTCTACTTATCTTAGTCTTAAAAGTGACTTGTAGGAAAAGATTCTGACTTGGCACAGTTCGGGAACAACTGTCAAGAAGGTCAATCAACAAATAGACCTCTACTGCTGTATAGAATGAAAAATTATAACTTTTGGAAATTCCAAATGAGGATCAACCTAAAAAGAGATCCTTGGGAATGGTGGGTCGTGGAAAATGGACCAGTTATCCCAAGAAAAGATTATGGTACTCCAAAGACTCTTTTAGAGATGGACTCAATCGAAACCTACATGATGTCATACGATTCAAAGTCTATGAACACACTTCTTAGCGGCATGGTACCATCCAAGATATACAAAGTCTCTTCATGCAACACAGCTAAGAAAATATGGGATACTCTAGTAATGATCCAAAGTACGTGAAGTCAAGCTAAGCATGCTCGTGCATGACTATGAAATGTTAAAACTTGAGAGAGATGAAAAAATAAAAATGGCTCAAGCACGATTCCTGGTTCTCATAAATTCCCTAAAGCTACTTGAGAAATCAATTCCACAAACTGAGATCAACCGTAAGTTACTTCGGGCTATGCCTAAGAGGTTTGCATCCAAAATTACTACTCTTCAAGACACACTACGATAAGGACCAAGAACATTTGCATCAGAATCGTAGAGTTCGATCATCTGAAGATTGAAGCATTCACAGCGGTTTAATCTGAAGACTGATATTTGAACGTTGCTAATTGAGAGCATCGATGCAGAAGGACAACTCCTGATGTTCTGATCGAGGAGTCAGAAAGAAGAAATAAAGGTGACTCCTAGCCTGACACGGAAAGGTGAAATCTCTGAGGCGGTAGGAAAGGTAGCAAACTGTTGTGTCAGTAAAGTGATAAAGGAGATGTCACGTCACATCAAGCAATCTGCACCAAATAACTCGAGATCTGCGAAGCAATTCAAATAGCTCCCAACGGCTATATTCCAACGGGAAGATTGTGAATGAGTATATATCAGCTAGAGCTTCAAAGATCAAGAGTTGTTGAGTTGAAGAATCGTTGAGTTGTTGGAATGCTATATTGTTGACTCTACGAGTTCCACCAGAGCTGAACAGAACAAGTCTCAGTGGTAGTGAGACTACGAAGGTGGAAGTGAAGCAAATTTGAAGAAGGACTTGAACAGACTAAAGCTTCACTCAACAAGGATGAGAATGCCACTAAAGATGGAAGCTAAGCTAGGAGCCGAGAAGGCCAAGAAGATAGCATTCAGAAAAGTGGCAGAGCACAAAGAAGATCCAGAGAGCCACTCTAAGAATCTCCATGAACCAAAAGCTGAATCAGAACAAATGCAGAACCATGTCTGCATACCATTCAAGAAGGGTTAAGGGAATGCTAAGTGCCAGACGAAGTCTACCAAAAGCTCAAAGACTTAACAAACCTAAATGGTGATGGTGCACAGCTGACATCGAATGAAGATGAGATGAACAGTATGAAGATCAGTTGCACTAGAGAAGAGGTGGTCTAGAGGCTACGCAGAATGCAAAGAGGACCACATCAAGCTGCTAAGTACAAAAGATGTTCAAGCTTCAACACATCTTAGCAGCAAATCACCAACAACAACTACAATAACAACAAGTAGCCAGGGCCTGAGGGGTCCTTGTCCGGAGGGACTAAATGAAATTCCAAGCCTACTAGGCTTGAAGAGTTCTTAGTGACCTAAAGTCCCAAGGCTGCTGGCCTTGAAGAAATCTTATTGATTCGGGGTGCTGCCCTTCCTTAGTGGAATTCCTGCTGTTGAAGTAGAAGAGTGGATTAGGAGATTGAGTCTCTGAACCACTTAAAATCCCTCGTGTCTTTTACATTCAGTCATTTACTTTCTGTCATTTACATTATGTACTTAACTGCTATAAATGATATGTATGTATTAACTACTTCAAACTAAACTAACAAATGAACAATGTATGAATGTTTATGAATATATCAGTGAGGGGATTTTTTTTACTTATTCCTCTGTGCTTGAAAAGATTCTTGTGTTTCTCATATGCTAATTCATTAGTAATACAAAATAAACAGGAAAGTATTTGAAATTAAAAAGGATCTATTCAACCCCCTTCTAGATCTATTTTGTGCCTACTGGGAACTAACAATTGGTATCAAAGCAGGTTCTCATGTTATATTCAAACGTTAATCGCTTTGAATCTGATCCTAGGCACAAACATTGTTCTAAACTTAGTTTAGTAGTAAGTCACTTATAAATACAGATGAGCTCACACATTGGAAATAATGTGCACAGGTAAATATGTATATACACCTGAAGCTGCTCAGATTGGTCCATGTTCTTAAATGCTATAGCAACAAGACCAATCCTTGTCCACAGTCAATCTAGTAGTCTGAAGACCAGAGATGGGAGGTCAAGAGGCATCAACAACAAAGAGTTAAGCATCCACTAGTCTGAAAGATGAAAGGACATATATGCTAAGAAATACTTATCCAGAGGAGAAAGAAGAATTTCTCAAATATGTATTTGGCTAACCAGCAGCTGGATGTAAACCTTGAGTTTCAAGGTCGTCAAAGAACTAAAGATGCCAAGATTTTCCTAGATTACATCTTCAAGACTATGACTGATTGATCGGAGGACAACTGGAGCAAGAAGCTGTCAAAAATGAATGTACTTGACCACACTAAGGAATGCTGAAGCAGATGACTTCAGTCAAGAAGATTAAACTAGCTGGATGCTTAAGACATTTTAGAAATGATCTTTACAAAATCATTCTTTGTCAAAGCCTGTTCTTGAAGACTTGCTGAGCTAACATGAATGAAGCTCGCATGGTTGCTGATCTCCATATGGAAGCAGACCATTCATGTTAAGATGAAAAGGGTCTTATATGCTTATTCATGCAAAGCATATCATCTGAGAAGAAACCTCAAGGAAGTTCACATCAGAGAATCATCGAGCATTGATCATGAAGAACTCTGTTGATCGATTTCGCAATCAATGAATACGTGCAAGTATACACGGTCAACAAGTAATAAAGTGAAAGTAGAGTATCGTTCCCACGAGGAATTATTTAATAAAAATCACCAAGTACTAATTCTTAACCAAACTAATTTTATTTAAACAATCTCAAATCATTATTTTTCTAATTAAGAAAACTAAATTAAACAATTAAAAGAGATTAGTCTAAAGAAAGCAAATAAAAAACTAAGATTTGATTAAATTTAGGTAAATAAGGATTAAGACTCCAATATCCCCAATTATGAACTATAAATCAATTATCCAATTATCCCAATTATTATGTCTACTGAATTGTTAACAGGAACTCTCAAATGCCAAAAGCCCTTTTCCAAGTGATCAATTGCCTTCTATTTAATCCAGATTAATTTTGCTATATTCATATGCAAAACAATTGAATTAAACTCGTTACAATCCCAATTCCTTATGTGTTACATGCGGCGAAAAGATATTTCCATTCTATTCACAAACCTAATTATTCTTCGTGCAAATAACTAAGTCACGTGATATCATGCCCGATTCTAACCATAGAATTCCTCTTCCAATTCCTTCTAGAGTAACAAAGTAATTACTGATCAGATAATTAAGCAATAAGCATAAGACAAGATAAACAACTCACTTTAACATAAATAATTAGAATATAATGAATAACTAATTCACAGCCATAAAAAGTTCAATTGAAATCTTAATAAAAGAGTTAGTTTATAATTAATGAATTAAAACCAAGAATCCTGGTTGAATAGACATCAAAAGATAAAAGTAAGATGAGAGAAGAGAATAGAATCTGTTGTCAGCAAATCTGATGCTCCCCTCTTGCTCTTGCTCTTGATCTTCAATGGTCTCCAAGTTGCTTCAATCTCCAAAACTAATAAGAACTAGGGTTATTTTCTAATCTAAAGGAGTGTTTAATCTAGGCTAAGCTATGTAATCTCCTCTTATTTTATGCCTTACATCATGTATTTATAGGTTACAAGTCTAATTTTTAGCTTAGGAACAAACCCAATCCTATTTGGAGTCAAAAGGTGTCAAAATTCGCCCAAAACGCGTCGAAGCACACCAAACCCTTCCCAAGCCCTTCATTTGGCTCAAATAACAAGGCAACAACATTGAGTCTCGCCCCTAGCGCCCATTGCTGAGCATAGGCCAAAAATGGGCGCCCTTGGTATGGCCCAAAATCCGACATTTTCTGCCTCAAGCGTCCTTTGGGAAAATGGCCATAACTTCTTCGTCCGAACTCCAATTTCGATGATTCAAGATGTTCAAAAGAGGAGAAGTAGATCTACAACTTTCAGTCTTTGAGGTTTCCGAAATAATGTCAGGAACTATAGTCAAATTGGCTCTGAAGTGACTCTTTGTGTAAATGGCAAGCCGAAAACGCGAATCTAGCCACCCCAAACATCGATCCATGTAACTTTTGTCCCAAATCCTACAAAACAATATAAAACATGCTTGAATAGACACAAACACATAAAAACGTCCTAAAAGACTTAAGAACAACAATAAATTAAGCCCGAATGTATCCAATTCATGGGTATAAAACTCACTCATCAAATACCCCCAAACTTAAATCTTTGCTTGTCCTCAAGCAAAAACACAAAAAATGTTATGCAATGCAATGTAATAAAACTAATCTATATGCCTCACGAATCCAACATAATAGCGAAACAAGTCTATTCAACCTACTTTAGAGAAATCAAGTAAACATGATAATACATCATATTAAAACAAATCGGTAATTTCCCAATCAATCATCAAATCTTAGGTATCGTTATCACCGATATGAATGTGTGTGCTCCACAACAATGTTAACTGATATAAAATCAAATTTAAGACATAATAGATATCTTTGAAGGCATCATACAGTGCAAATTCACAAAATTCACGAACAAGCTATATCCAACTAAAGTCAAACATCCACCAAGTTCAAGAGTCCAATCTGGGATACTTATGCTTTACTTTTCATTACGGGGGCTTTTTGCTCTTTTCCCGTTTTATTATTTTTTTTTTAACCATAACTGTGCAATGTCTCATTCCATTAGGCTAACAGTGTCACCCCTTAGCGAGCTTTCGACCAACGACTCCCAGACCATATAAGACCTTAGGGCGCTAGGTTTTAAGATACCCCTTCGGGCGTACTTACTCAAGTAACAAAGGCCCTGAAACAAAACTAGCCACGATAATTTTTTTTTTCTTTTTTCTTTTTTTATAGATGGTTGGTGAGTGCGCGTTTTTATGCTCCATCTCACGCTTATGTTTATGGGGAGTGTTTCTCCTCAACCCACCACAAGACTCAACATGTTTTTTTTTTTTTTTTAAAGCTTATATACCCCAAAATTTCCCCCAAACTTAAGTTTTTATCAAAATTTAGCCATCTCCGCTTTATTCATGTCTTTCATTCCTTCAAACTAGTATTATCCTTAAAAATCCATTATGTATCAATTTAAACTTAATCGAGTTAACATAGCTATTATTAACGTCTTAACCTTGATTATACCGGTTTCCAAACGGGGAAAAGATTCAATTCATAACAAGAAATCACATCAAAGCTTCGAATATTCAATACTATACTTATCTACTTAACTCCGGTCTCATCATTGGCCAAAATAAACTTTTACTATCTAACGAGTTGGAATCATGCAAATATAAACTAATCTGCAACAAACATAGTAAACTAACTACTATTTTTGCGATTTTTAAATTTTTTTTTAAAAAAAAAAATAAAAAAATGAATGCAACAACTAAATGTAAATAACTTAGAAAACATAACGAACTACAATGTAAATAACTAACTATATGCAATACGACACTAAAATGCCCCCAAACTTAAACTAGACATTGTCCTCAATGACTGAAATAGAAAAAATTAAAGCAGAGGACTTCCCTGAAAATATAGCAATCTTCCTCCTTGCCCACTAAGTTTGGAGAATAGGCTAAGCACATAGAACAAATTGGGCACCACACTTGAATTTGACTTGAATAACCTGTAAAACCATGATAGAAGCAATTTTATTAAATCCTAAATAAATGCAAATTCAAAACTACTAATATAAAACTTAATAAAAACTAAAAATAAAAATTAAACTTGGGTTGCCTCCCAATAAGCGCTTGTTTTATAGTCTCAGCATGACTTCTTCAATTTTCTATCCAATTCCCCTACGAAAGTTGAGGAACCCTCCATCCATCGGAAATAATATAGCTTTTGGTAGGTTCCCATTTACGATAGCCATTGTATTAAAGTCACCTAGCATGCTTTCTTTAGATAAGATCACATTCAAGAACGTCCAACATCTAGGTGGTTTCTCCATTGTGTCTCTGCGAATATATTACGGTATTGAAGCTTGTCGACACAATAGTTTCTTCTTCTATCTTCTCCAAATTTCATCGCACCATGGTTTCAAGGTGTACTTGCTTTTACATCACAGAGAGTATTGTCGACGACATGACTACCAATCGGACAAAGTTTTGCAAATCTACTTGGGACTCTTGAAGCTGTGGAGGAGAAGGCACTTGAGGCATAAATAACATTGGCTCATCATCATTGGTTCTCAAAATTAGTTCTTCACCGACCTTGTTGTCATTATCCCCACTTGTCTCCTCTTTTTCATCTCGTGGCTCATCCGATTTGTAGATTTGGCTCGGGCTCACCATCTGCTCGGAATCCATGTCATAGGGCAGGTGTATTGAGGACGGTTGTTCAATGCATGTGTTATCTGTTCCACTTGATTTTCCAAATTCTTGATCAACGCCCTTGGCTTTGCAAATTCAAATTCTACTTGATTCATTTTCTTGTCTTGTTCCTCAGTTCCTTTTTTTAGAAGCTTTAATAAATTTTTCCAAGGCTTCCTCCCAATTTGAATGTTCTTCTGTTGTAGTGGAGGTGGACACAAGAAATCCTGTGGGTATGTTGGACTTGGAGCATAAAATTGATCTTGATTGTTACTCCATGAAAAATCGGGTGATACCCCCAATCTCGATGATAGTTGTTGGGATAAACATAATTATTGGGGTAATCACCACTATCTTCTGCATCTACCAAAACCGATGGTGCATTGATGACTCATATGATTTCCAAAGACAATAATCACAAGTAACCACCATACTTTTTGTATTTGAGCTTCAAAAAGCTTCAAACATCCTCGAAAGTGTCTCAATCTGTCTTGACAATGCAGAAAGTTTCGAGTCTTTCAATCTCCACTCCCCTTGGTTGAGTCATGTTCGTGTATGGCCATTGATACACAAAGTCATCCATGGTACACGAAAAGAGAGAGAAATATAGAAAGAGAATTAAAATAAAAATAAAAATGTTTAAATTAAGACTAATTTGATTGAAATTAATATTGGTAAATAATTATTAAATTAATTCCCCGTGGCGCCTAAAAACTTGTTGATCGATTTTATGAATCAATGAATACGTGCAAGTATACACTATCAACAAGTAATAAAGTGAAAGTAGAGTATCGTTCCCACGAGGAATTATTTAATAAAAATCACCAAGTACTAATTCTTAACCAAACTAATTTTATTTAAACAATCTCAAATCATTATTTTTCTAATTAAGAAAACTAAATTAAACAATTAAAAGAGATTAGTCTAAAGAAAGCAAATAAAAAACTAAGATTTGATTAAATTTAGGTAAATAAGGATTAAGACTCAATATCCCCAATTATGAACTATAAATCAATTATCCAATTATCCCAATTATTATGTCTCTTGAATTGTTAATGTGAACTCTCAAATGCCAAAAGCCCTTTTCCAAGTGATCAATTGCCTTCTATTTAATCCAGATTAATTTTGCTATATTCCTATGCAAAACAATTGAATTAAACTCGTTACAATCCCAATTCCTTATGTGTTACATGCGGCGAAAAGATATTTCCATTCTATTCACAAACCTAATTATTCACTGTGCAAATAACTAAGTCACGTGATATCATGCCCAGTTCTAACCATAGAATTCCTCTTCCAATTCCTTCTAGAGTAACAAAATAATTACTGATCAGATAATTAAGCAATAAGCATAAGACAAGATAAACAACTCACTTTAACATAAATAATTAGAATATAATGAATAACTAATTCACAGCCATAAAAAGTTCAATTGAAATCTTAATAAAAGAGTTAGTTTATAATTAATGAATTAAAACCAAGAATCCACAACTGAATAGACATCAAAAGATAAAAGTAAGATGAGAGAAGAGAATAGAATCTGTTGTCAAGAAATCGATGCTCCCTCTCGCTCTTGCTTCTTCTTGATCTTCAATGGTCTCCAAGTTGCTTCAATCTCCAAAACTAATAAGAACTAGGGTTATTTTCTAATCTAAAGGAGTGTTTAATCTAGGCTAAGCTATGTAATCTCCTCTTATTTTATGCCTTACATCATGTATTTATAGGTTACAAGTCTAATTTTTAGCTTAGAACAAACCCAATCCTATTTGGAGTCAAAAGGTGTCAAAATTACCAAAAAGCAGCGTCCGAGCCGCACAAACCCTTCCCCAGTAGCACCAAATACAAGCAACGGCATTGAGTTCTGCCCCTAGCGCCCGGCGCTGGGCATAGGCCAAAAATGGGCGCCCCGGCGCTTGCCCAAAATCTGACATTTTCTGCTCCGACGTCCTTTGGGAAAATGGCCATAACTTCTTCGTCCGAACTCCAATTTCGATGATTCAAGATGTTCCGAAAAGAGGAGAAGTAGATCTACAACTTTCATTCTTTGAGGTTTCCGAAATAATGTCAGGAGCTATAGTCAAATTGGCTCTGAAGTGACTGCTGTGTAAATGGCAAGCCGAAAACGCGAATCTAGCCACCCCAAACATCGATCCATGTAACTTTTGTCCCAAATCCTACAAAACAATATAAAACATGCTTGAATAGACACAAACACATAAAAAGATCCTAAAAGACTTAAGAACAACAATAAATTAAGCCCGAATGTATCCAATTCATGGGTATAAAACTCACTCATCAAACTCATCATAGAAGCAGAACTCCACGAGTACAGTCTGTCAACGAGCTTAAGGAAAATCGCAGTATTTTCTATGATAAAGACTGAGTTCAGACTGTGTAAGACAACACACAACGATTATGGTACAATGATCTGAATCATAGTTTCCCTTCAGTCAGCATCAAAGTTCACAGTTCTGATGAAGGAGGAAGGGCAACTAACTGAAGAAAGGCTTATGGACGTTAACAATTTAATGGTCCCAAATGATTCTTCATTCATCCTTAGTGTATATTGAAGAAACTAAGGAAGAACTACAAACTTCTTTGAAAACACACATTCGTAAGGTTACGTCAGAGTTACATCAACAATCAATGGAGTGATCAGTCCTGAAAATATCTATTTTTATGATCCAAGGAGGTTTAAATGATAGTGATGATTCCAGTCAGAAGGAGATATGCAAGGCTACCTTATGATGCATATGAAGAAGAAGAACTCATACCTCTCTGAGAAGATAGTATCAACTATGGGGGAGCAGTGATCTGTTAAAGAACAGCAACACTATAAGTGTCAAAAGTACACTATGATGCAAATCCTTCAGATCTTCCAATCTTTGATGATAAAGATTTAAGTGATAAATGAAGATGAAGATGAAGGTAGTTGTGAACTCCAGAAGAAGAAGAAAAGTTGTCACAGAACAAAGAAGACCTCACTACGATTGTAGAGTTATCACCAATCATAGAGACCAGACAAATTATGATTTGCGCAGATGAAAGAAGGCTGCGATAGCCTCTCGGCTGAACAGCGGTCGTATTTGATTCTAAAGAAAGTTTTAGAAGTACAAAGGCTGTATACAAGCCAAAGAGAAGGACAAAGAGGCTTGTCAGGAAGAAACGACAGAATCGGGTGCTAATATTGAGGAAGTACAGCCTGGAAGGTAAGAGTATGGAAGAACAATTAGAGATATGAAGATGATGAAGCTCAGGGAGAAAAAAAATGAAGAAGTAGAATTCTTGCCAGAAGATCTGAGATGAGCTCAAAAGATAAGTCAATCATGGTGCATGTTTATCGACCACATCATAATCATCAAAACCACTTCTGTCGAGTTTCTGAAGAACAAAAGCTAACCCTAAACAGCAATATGCTAGTTACAAAGTCCCAAAACTTTGTGGCTGATGAACCAAATGAAGATCCATAGTCAGTAGGAACGTCTCAAAATGTGCCACTGATAACCATATCAACTACCCAACTCAAAATCGTGGAGTGCCTACGATCAAACATCTGATCGTAGTGTTAGAGCAGGAGGACACCACGATTATAACAAAAAAAAATCAACACTAATGTGTATCCCGGGTTGGTAGATTAACTCCTCAGCAGAGAGATCAAATGCAATATCAGTACTAATCATGTCTAAAGTTCTTCATCTGGTAAGAGCCTCAGGGACAAACCTAACCCTTAGCACTGAGCTAAGAGGTTGGCCCTTCCTGAGAAGCCTTATCTTAGAAGGAAGGCTAATATAGATTGCATCATAAGATTCTCTGCTAAAGCAAGCAGCATCATAAAATTCTGGAAACCTTTCTACCAAGGTCAAAGGTCAGATTCTGAAGTTGAAATCTTTTGATATCAATCAATGCTTAGGTTTTCCTGACCTAGGTCTGAAAAGCCTTGATGAGGTCAACATTGAAAAAGCTAAGAAGATTATGCAGTACAAAAGAAACCCTAGTCTGAAAGACATGAAGAAAAAGGAGTTTCCTGAAGAATTCGAGTTCCTTATGGAGATAGTGGGCAAATGTATCCTATGCAAGGACACTGCACATGACACTGTGAGTGATCAACAGCTAAAAATCATTTCTGCAATAGTTCTGAAGAAGCGTATCAACTTTGGAGTTATCCTGCTTGATCAAATGTCCAAATGGCTAGATAAGGCAGAGAAGAAAAGGTTAATATGAAAACCCCTCACGAAGGTTTTCCATGGAAGGTTCTTAAGTATTATTTTGAAGAAGAAGCTGAAGAATAAAATTAAGGATGATGAAGGTGAAGTCCTTAATAGCCATAAAGTGATGATTACACAGCTGTTTGCAAATTGGAAGAAGAACCCAATGGAGAACAAAAAAGCTGACAATATATGGCAGCACCAGCAAAAGCACTACAAAAAAAAGGAAGGCAAGTGCTATGAAAGAAGATGAGTTGTCATTCAATAAAGATTCAAACATCCCTGAGTCCAAATCTTTGGGACCACCGAAGAAGAAAACTAAGGTGATAAATAAATCCAAACCAATTCCCCAAAGAATTCTATCTACTAAAGAAGAAAATGTAGAGTCAGAATATGAGAAGGGAACTGAGAGCTTCAAGGATGAATCCTCAAGGAGCAAGTCCACGAATGAAGAAGAAGTTCAATCCTAGAAGGAGAAAGCTAAACCTATGAAAGGAAAAGCTAAATCTGGTGATGAAGAAGAATGTCCAATTCCTATGGATAACACTCGAGTAGCCACTGGCGATGAAGAACGTTAGAAAATTTGAAACAAGTGGATCTCCCATCGCTAAATCCCCAACAAGTTCATCGATGGTTCAAAAGACGTTGAGTCTAAAGAAGAAGGATTTGCTCCTACTGTTGCTGAACTTCAAAGAAGTTCATCTGATGATTCAAAGGCTTCAAATTCTGAAGAAGGAGAAGAGTCTGAAACTCTTGAAGCTAAAACCCCAAGAAGAAGGAAGTGCAACAGACTGATTGCTCAAATAGTTTCAAAAAGGGAAGAATTGTTTCCAAAGATAATTGAAATCAATGATGATGAGGATGAATCTAAGGGAGGAGATGCTAAGAGAAAAAGGAACAAAATATCAACAAAGGCTAGTAGTAAAAGGCTCAAGACTTTAGAGCTAGATTAGGCTAGTAAGTCTACAAAGACTAGCCCTGATAAGAAGAATGATGATCAAATGAAGGAACAAACTGATGAGTCCATTGCTACATACTATAATGAAATTAATCTAGCTAATACATTAATTCGGGAAACGTGCATATGTCAGTGTCTTATCTATTATCAAAATTATATGGCTGGGTGCTTTAGTGATTCTGAACAGATCACCCACCATATCACGAATCTTGCGATAAAGGGATATCAAATCAGGAACCTAGGATTAGCTTATATAATCTGCACCTGATCATGCACTATGTCTAGGATAAATCATATCAAACTTACCAAAGAGTTAGTTTACCAAACAGATATTAATTGAACCAAATTAGCAATGGTTAGATACTTTGAGTTCATTTAAGCTAACGGTCTAATACACCTCATGTTTATAAAAGAGATTGTTTGGGTTAAATGAAATATAACTGAAGCAATAGAAAATCAATATACAAACAGTACTTACATCATTATTAATTTTCAAACGATTCCTCTTCATACGTTCTTCAAACGGTCACGATCTATTATGAAGAAGTACGCTGATTGGATAAAAGAATTTTTTATTTTTCTTCAGCTTGTAGTCCTTGGGTTTTTACTAGTAATATTTTTTATTTTTTATCATTGCATATTTAATAGAGCCTTGAATTGTGAAGCAATTAGTTGCTTTGATCATAGACCTCTATTTGTAATTTTATTATAGACTAAGTACTATCTAAAGGTTTTTTGTTAATCCGATTTGGATTTAAGATATTTTGTTAATAGGTTCAAAGAAGCAAAGGTGCTTAAGAGTGCATTGATACATAAAGAGCAAAAGTGTTCAAGTGTTTGGAACTTGTTGTGTAAAAGAGTCGATTTGTTGTTGAAGTAAATTAATAAAATAGAGTCTCCAATACTAGTTGGTATTAGACATGAATTAGGTTATTATTATAGAGGGTAGTAATTGAACCACGTAAAAATCTTGGTGTTTGTGTGAATGTCTATTGTGCTCCTTAAATTAAGTCACAATTTTCTAAAACAAAATTAAGTTTTGAAAGAAGTTAAGTAAACTAATAATTCTGCAAGTATTTCCTATTCAATCCACCATCCCATATTCATACACCGATAATCTGGTGAGAAGAAATATTGAATCCAACATCCTCTATTCATACACTGATAATCTGGTAAGCATAAATATTTAATTTAGCATTCTGCATTCATACACTAATAATTTGGTAAGCATAAATATTCAATCCAACATTCTGCATTCATTAAATAAAAGTTTGTAAGTTGCAAAAGTTTGACATCGTTTGTTCCCACACTTATTCAACCCCTCTCTAAGTGTGCCTACTTGAATTTCATTTGGTATCACAGTCTGGCTCTACTTATCTTGGTCTTAAAGGTGACTTGTAGGGAAAGATTCTGACATGGCACAGTTTGGGAACAACTGTCAAGAAGGTCAATCAACAAATAGACCTCCACTGCTGTATGGAACAGAAAATTATAACTTTTGGAAACTCCGAATAAGGATCTACCTGAAAAGAGATCCTTGGGAATGGTGGGTCGTGGAAAATGGACCAGTTATCCCAAGAAAAGATGATGGTACTCCAAAGACTATTTTAGAGATAGACTCAACTGAAACCTACATGATGTCATATGATTCAAATTCTACGAACACACTTCTTAGCGGCATGGTACAATCCGAGATAGACAAAGTGTCTTCATGCAACATAGCTAAGGAAATATGGGATACTCTAGTAATGATCCAAAGTACGTGAAGTTAAGCTAAGCATTCTCGTGCATGACTATGATGTATAAACTTGAAAGAGATGAAAACATTAAAATTGCTCAAGCACGATTCCTGGTTCTCATAAATTCCCTAAAGCTACTTGACAAATCAATTGCACAAAGTGAGATCAACCGTAAGTTACTTCGGGCTATGCCCAAGAGGTTTGCATCCAAAATTACTACTCTTTAAGACACACTACGATCAAGTCCAAGAACATTTACATCAGAATCGTAGAGTTCAGTCATCTGAGGATTGAAGCATTTGCAGCGGTTTAATTTGAAGACTGATATTCGAACGTTGCTAATTGAGAGCATCGATGCAGAAGGACAACTCCTGATGTTCTGATCGAGGAGTCAGAAAGAAGAAATAAAGGTGACTACTAGCCTGACACGGAAGGGTGAAATCTCTGAGGCGGTAGGAAAGGTAGCAGCTGCTGTGTCAGTAAAGTGATAAAGGAGATGTCACGTCACATCAAGCAATCTGCACCAAATAACTCGAGATCTGCGAAGCAATTCAAATAGCTCCCAACGGCTATATTCCAACGGGAAGATTGTGAATGAGTATATATCAGCTAGAGCTTCAAAGATCAAGAGTTGTTGAGTTGAAGAATCGTTAAGTTGTTGGAATGCTATATTGTTGACTCTACGAGTTCCACCAGAGCTGAACAGAACAAGTTTCAGTGGTAGTGAGACTACGAAGGTGGAAGTGAAGAAAATTTGAAGAAGGACTTGAACAGACTAAAGCTTCACTCAACAAGGATGAGAATGCCACTAAAGATGGAAGCTAAGCTGAGAGCCTAGAAGGCCAAGAAGATAGTATTCGGAAAAGTGGCAGAGCACAAAGAAGATCCAGAGAGCCACTCTAAGAATCACCAAGAACCAAAATTTGAAACAGAACAAATGCAGAACCATGTCTGCATACCATTCAAGAAGGGTTGAGGGAATGCTAAGTGCCAAACGAAGTCTACCAAAAGATCAAAGACTTAGCAAACCTAAATGGTGATGGTGCATGGTGACATCGAATGAAGATGAGATGAATAGTATGAAGATCGGTTGCAGACTAAAGAAGAAGTGGTCTAGAGGCTACCTTGAGAATGCAAAGAGGACCACGCTCAAGCTGCTAAGTACAAAAGATGATCAAGCTTCAAGACATCTTAGCAAAGAAATCACCAACAACAACTACAACTACAAGAATAACAAGTAGCTGAGGCTCTGAGGGGTCCTTGTGGGAGGGACTAAATGAAATTTCAAGGCTGCTAGGCTTGAAGAGTTCTTAGTGAACTAAAGTTCCAAGGCTCCACGGCCTTAAAGGAATCTTAGAGATTAGGTGTTGCCCTTCCTTAGTGGAATTCTCTTGTTGAAGTAGAAGAGTGGATTAGGAGCTTGAGTCTCTGAACCACTTAAAATACCTTGTGTCTTTTACATTCAGTCATTAATTTCTGTCATTTACATTATGTACTTAATTGCTATAAATGCTATGTATGTATTAACTACTTACAACTAAACTAACTCCACGAACAATATATGAATGTTTATGAATATATCAGTGAAGGGGATTTTTTACTTATTCCTCTGTGCTTGAAAAGATTCTTGTATTTGTCATATGCTAATTCATTAGTAATACAAAATAAATAGGAAAAGTATTTGAAATTAAAAAGGATCTATTCAACCCCCTTCTAGATCTATTGTGTGCCTATTGGGAACTAACCATTGGTATCAAAGCAGGTTCTCATGTTATATTCAAACGCTAATCGCTTTGAGTCTGGTCCTAGGCACAAACATTGTTCTAAACTTTGTTTAGTAGTAAGTCACTTGTAAATGCAGATGAGCTCACACGTTGGAAATAATGTGTACAGGTAAATATGTCTATACACCTGAAGCTGCTCATATTGGTCCATGTTCTTAAATGCTATAGCAATAAGACCAATCCTTGTCCACAGTCAATCTATTAGTCTGAAGAACAGAGATGGGAGATCAAGAGGCATCAACAGCAAAGAGTCAAGCATCCACCATTCTGAAATATGAAAGGACATATATGCTAAGAAATAGTTATCCAGAGGAGAATGAAGAATTTCTCAAATATGTATTTGGCTAACCAGCAGCTGGATGTGAACCTTGAGTTTCAAGGTCATCAAAGAACTAAGGATGCCAAGATTTTACTAGATTATATCTTGAAGACTATGACTGATTGATCGGAGGACAACTGGAGCAAGAAGCTGTCAGAAATGAATGTACTTGACCACGCTAAGGAATGCTGAAGCAGATGACTTCAGTCAAGAAGATTAAACTAGTTGGAGGCTTAAGACATTTCAGAAATGATCTTGACAAAATCATTCTTTGTCAAAGCTCGTTTTGAAGACTTGCTGAGCTAACATGAATGAAGCTCGCATGGTTGTTGATCTCCATATGGAAGCAGACCATTCATGCTAAGATGAAAAGGGTCTTATATGCTTATTCATGCAAAGCATATCATCTGAGAAGAAACCTCAAGGAAGTTCACATCAGAGAATCATCGAGCATTGATCATGAAGAACTCATCATAGAAAGAGTAACTCCACAATGCTGATCATGTCAATGAGCTTAAGGAAAATCGCGCAGATTTTCTACGGTAAAGACTGAGTCCAGCCTATGCAAGACAACACACAACGATTATGGTACAATGATCTGAATCATAGTTTCCCTTCAGTCAGCATCAAAGTTCACAGATCTGATAAAGGAGGAAGGGCAACTAACTGAAGAAAGGCTTATGGACGTTAATAATTTAATGGCCCCAAATGATTCTTCATTCATCCTTAGTGTGTATTGAAGAAACTAAGGAAGAACTACAAGCCTGCTGAAAACACCTATTCAGAAGGTTATGTTCGTAGTTCTGTCAACAATCGTGGAGTGATCAGTCCTGAAAATATCTATTTTTATGATCCAAGGAGGTTTAAATGATAATGATGATTCTAGTCAGAAGGAGATATGCAAGGCTACCTTCAGATGCATATGAAGAAGAAGAACTTATACATCTCTGAGTAGATAGTATCAACTATGGGGGAGCAGTGATCTGTTAAAGAACAGCAGCACTATAAGTGTCAGAAGTGCACTATGAAGCAAATCCTTCAGATCTTCCAATCTTTGATGATAAAGATTTAAGTGGCAAATGAAGATAAAGATGAAGGTAGTTGTGAACTCTAGAAGAAGAAGAAAAGTTATCACAGAACAAAGAAGACCTCACTACGATTGTAGAGTTATCACCAATCGTAGAGTCCAGACAAATTATGACTGCAGATGAAGAAGTCTGCAATGACCTCTCAACCTAAAAACAACCGCCGTATTGATTCGAATAAAGTAAAAAAGGTTTGTATACAAGCCAAAGAGAAGGACAAACTGGCTTGTCATAAAGAAATGGCAGAACCAGGTGATAATATTGAGGAAGTACATCCTGGAAGGTAAGAGTATGGAAGAAGTATTAGAGATATGAAGATGGTGAAGCTCAGGGAGCAAAAATTGAAGAAGTAGAATTCTTGCCAGAAGATCTGAGATGAGCTCAGAAGATAAGTTAATGATGGTGCATGTCTATCGACCACACCATAATCATCAAAACCACTTATGTCGAGTTCATGAAGAACAAAAGCTAACCCTAAACAGCAATATACTAGTTACAAAGTCCCAAAACTTTGTGGCTGATGAACCAAATGAAGATCCATAGTCAGTAGGAACATCTCAAAATGTACCACTGATAACCATATCAACCACCCAACTCAAAATCATGGAGTGTCTATGATCAAACATCTGATCGTAGTGTAAGAGCAGGAGGACACCACGATTACAACCAAAAAAAAAAAATTAACACTAATGTGTATCTAGAGTTGGTAGATGAACTCCTCGGCAAAGAGATCAAATGCGATAGCGATATTAACCATGTCTAAAGTTTTAATTTGGAAAGAGCCTCAAGGACAAACCTAACCTTAAAGATCGAGCTAAGAGGTTGGCCCTTCTTGAGAAACCCTATCTTAGAAGGAGGGCTAATATGGAGTGTATCACAAGATTTTACTCATAAAGCAAGCAAAGATCATAAAATTCGGAACCCTTTCTACCAAGGTCAAAGGTCGATTAGAAAGTGAAATCTTTTGACATCAATCAATGCTTAGGTTTTCCCGACCTAGGTCCGAAAAAAGCCTTGATGAGGTCAACACCGAAAAAGCTAAGAAGATTATGTAGTACAGAAGAAACCCTAGTCTGAAGGACATGAAGAAAAAGGAGTTTCCTGAAGAATTCGAGTTCTTTGTGGAGATAGTGGGCAAATGTATCCTATGCAAGGACACTGCACATGACACTATGAGTGATCAACAACTAAAAATCATTTCTGCAATAGTTCTGAAGAAGCGTATCAACTTTGGAGTTATCCTACTTGATCAAATGTCCAAATGGCTGGATAAGGCAGAGAAGAAAAGGTTAACAGGAGAACCCCTCATGAAGGTTTTCCATGGAAGGTTCTTGAGTATTATTTTGAAAAAGAAGCTGAAGAATAAAATTAAGGATGATGAAGGTGAAGTCCTTAATATCTATAAAGTGATGACTACACAGCTGTTTGTAAATTGGAAGAAGAACCCAATGGAGAACAAAAAGCTGACAATATATGGCAGAACCAGTAAAAGCACTACGAAGAAAAAGAAGGCAAGTGCTATGAAAGAGGATGAGTTGTCATTCAATAAAAATTCAGACATCCCTGAGTCCAAATCTGTGGGACCACCGAAGAAGAAAACTATGGTGATAAAGAAATCCAAACTAGTTCCCCAAAGAAGTCTATCTACTAAAGAAGAAAACATAGAGTCAGAAGATGAGAAGGGAACTGAGAGCTTTAAGGATGAATCCTCAAGGAGCAAGTCCACGAATGAAGAAGTTGAATCCAAGAAGGAGAAAGCTAAACCTATGAAAGGAAAAACTAAATCTGGTGATAAAGAAGAATGTAAAATTCCTATGGATAACACTCAGAGTAGCCACTCTGCTGATGAAGAAAGTTTAAAAGCTGAAACAAGTGGATCTCCTACTGCTAAAGTCCCAACAAGTTCATCTGATGGTTCAAAAGATGTTGAGTCTAAAGAAGAAGGATCTGCTCCTACTATTGCTGAACATCAAAAAAGTTCATCTGATGATTCAGAGGCTTCAAATTCTGAAGAAGGAGAAGAGTCTGAAACTCTTGAAGCTAAAACCCTAAGAAGAAGGAAGAGCAACAAACTGATTGCTCAAATAGTTTCAAAAAGGGGAGAATTGTTTCCAAAGATAATTGAAATTAGTGATGATGAGGATGAATCTAAGGGAGGAGATGCTAAGGGAAATAGGAACAAAATATCAGCAAAGGCTAGCAGTAAAAGGCTCAAGACTGCAGAGCTAGAAGAGGCTAGTAAGTCTGTAAAGACTAGGCTTGATAAGAAGAATGATGATCAAATGAAGAAACAAACTGATGAGTCCATTGGAGGAAGTCTACATAGGTCTAACTTCAGTTCAGGACAGAAAGAAGGTGGAAAAGACTCCAGTTCTGCAGAAGAAGAGCCAAAAGATTCTCACATTCCCTACCTTGTTCATCGCATGAGAAGAATTTTAGTGGAAGTTGATGAAGAACCACTAGATGTACTTCCCGGCAGATGGGTTAATCATGGAATAAAAGGCTAAATGGTGATGATGACCTCAGAAAATTTACTCAAGAATCGTAAGGCTATGAAACTGGACACTTCAACTGTGATATATGAGCTTGAAGTTAAGAATCATGTAAGAAGGTAGTTTTACTCTTATATTCCATGGGTAAAGTAATCCCTCAATGAAGACAACAACTATCTCTCATGGGTCTTCTCTCACCTTCCCAACCTAGAGCTGGTGGCACAGAACTTCCCAAGAGTAAAGAATTTTGCAAATCAAATGATCAAGGACAAGTCTCACTTCAAAATCTATTGACATACATGAAATCATTACATTCCCTACGATTGTCGAGTAGGATCAGATGGTAGACGAATTATACCCAAGTCCATTATTGTAGAGTCCTCTCACTCTACCAATGAAGATGACCATTCTGAGTTTGAGAATTTCTACGCTAATCTGACACTGTTGAATGACATTTCTTCATCTTTCAACAAAGATTGGTACTCAACGATTTATCATATTCTCACTACCTTTGAGAGTCTGTTCAAGAGTGAAAATCCTAGAGTCCAACTAGATGTTTAGCAGGAGGCTGACCCAACAGCTGATCAGACAGAGAATGAACAACCTGATGCCAGATCTTCTCAAGAGCAAGAGTTGCTAAAGAACCTTGAAGAATTGATTGAGGATATCTCTCTCATTGGCGCAGAAGTCAAGGAAATTTCAATAGGAGAAGACAAAGAGCTATCCAAAAGGCTTCAAGCCAGACTCTCAGACATATCCCTCAAGCTTCAACTAAGGGATCAAGTTTTTCTGAAGGCTATAAATGATCAGAAGGAAGAAGCTCTACGAGCTCAGAAGGCTAATAAAGAGTAAATTCTATCTCTCTCTGACAAGATTGACAATCTGAATCAATCTTTTTTTCCCTATAACTTGAGCTAAGCCAACAAGAACTCAAGGTTGAGGTTGGTAACTCATCTCACCTGATGGATCAGCTTCTGTCAAACATGGAGCAGCTCTCACAAGTGATTAATAAAAAAAGGGGGAGAAAAAGAGACATAGAAAAAGGCACTCAGGGAGGAGCAAGGAGAAAAGAATGAAGGAAGAAAAGAAGGCCAAGATTAGAAAGGAAAAGGAGGAGAAGAAGAAGACAGTAGCAGCAAAAATGTTGGTCATTTTACCGATAAATATATGTGTGCATGTATACACGGTCAACAAGTAATAAAGAGTAAGTAAAGTATCGTTCCCACGGAGAAATAACTAATAAAGTTCACCAAGCACTAGCCCATAACCATTTTAGTCTTATTTAAATGAATGATATAATATTTATAAATTTAACTATGAAAGTAAATAAATCTAATTATCCCTAGAATGAGACTAGATAATGAAGACTTAAGATTACAATTTCACCTATTGAATCATTTAAATTGACACACTTCATGTTAAGCTAAAATAATAATACCAGATTGTTAGTCGAGAACACAAAAGTGAAATATAGCCATCTCTCGATGTACCATATCCATATCACATATAATCCACAATTGATAAAATACACATGAACACCCACATTATCTAAACCGCTATATGTCTATGAAATTTACAAATAAATAGGATTTAAGCCCAAGTTCTCAATTGACTACGAATGGTGCTTCGGTATATGTCTATCCTAAGCATGAATCATACATTCCATCACCATGTAGAACATACAAACACAAGTTATCATGATCAGATCTAAACCCATACTTTGTTTTTCAAGTTCATATGGATTATCACAATAATTGATGGCCAATCAATTAAGCAAATAATCATGACTCTTAATAGACAATCTTATAACAATTAATAAGACTAACAATGAAGTATGTCAAAATAAATTAGGCAATAGCTTCCATTGCAATCCCAAAATAGAGTTTAACTCATAGTTAAATTAGAATCCATGATCCACAATTGAATATACATTGAAAGATACAAATAGAAGTAAAGAGAGTTAGGGATTAAGAATAGCAAATATGAGTTTCTTCTCTTGTTTCACTTCTGAACTTTCAAGGATCTTCAATTGCTTCAATCACCAAATCTTAGCTATTATAGGGTTCTAATCTACTCTAAATAATAAGGAAATTAAAGAAAAAAAAAGAGCACATGTAATGTAAAATGATCCCCCAAGGGTGGAATCCCCTCTACATACTGATAATATGTCTCTTCTTAAGCCCTAATTGAACCCCCCCTCTAAGTTACGCTTCAATCGCACTATCTAGTGAAAAAGTCATCTCTAGTCAACATCCGAAGTGGCGCAGTCGCGCTGGAATTGGCTTGAAGTTGGGCTCTTGCCAGCTCAAGTAGTGAGATGGCATTTTTTGGTCCAGAAATGAAAGAGCGCCAGCAGAAATGGCCTAGGAATCCGCGCGCCCGCATTGTTGATTTTCTGCTGCAGTGTCCTCTGGTAAAATGGCCATAACGTTTGATTCGGGAAGAGTTACGGGGCCTGATACCTATCAAATCAAAGCTCTCGACGAGCTCTACAACTTTCATTCTTTGATAATTGAGAAATAATGGACGGATGAAGCCTAAAATTGGGTTGGAAGTGACAGCTATGCAAATGGCCACCCAAAACAATGACGTTCAACGTTCATTGGTACAAAGGTCATAACTCTTGCATCCCAACTCCGATAGGAATGATTCAAGATGTTCCGGAAAGCTAAGAAGAAGCTCTACAACGTAATCTATGTTCTAAGCCAAGAACATGAAATGGAAATGAAAGCCCAAACGATCCCTGGATTGCTTTTCCTTGCGTTTTCATACCAATAATCGCTCACATCGTTCCCAAGCTTAAGATCTACAAAATAAACACAAAATGCATGAAAAGTAACTAAGAAACATGAGTATAAGCAACTAATTCAAGTAATGTGATCTTAGGATAAATAGTTATAAAACCTACTTATCAAATACCCTAAACTTAAACCGTTGTTTGTCCCCAAGCACCATAATATAATGCAATCTACATGCTATTAAGCTACGCTTACTATGACAATGAATCCCAGATTTCAAAACCATGTTAAGAATTCCAATAAGATATGCCTCGGAGAAATATCAAGATCCAAGAATAAAACATCAAACTAAGCTAAAGTCATAATGGCATACAATCAGATAATCCTAACCTGCAATAAAGATGTTATGTGTGTGTGATGTGTTCACAGATAAGCTTGACAAAGGTGAAGATACCACATGCTATATTGCTTAAGACAAAAAATTGAAGTTTAAATCAAGAACTGCATATACTAATGAGACATCAACTACTCCAACACATTAATACAAACTAAGGTTTAATAATGGGTTTATTCTGCTTTATTTTTACTCACGAGGACGATTTTTGCACTTTTCTGCGGTGTTTATTGATTTATTATTATTATTATTATAATTATTTTTTAATTTATATATATATATATATAGCGAGTGCGTTTTACGCTCCATTTCACTTTCCATTTTCATTTAAACGAGTGCGTTTTATGCTCCATCTCGTCCTAATAGCAAGCATACCCATGTGTTCCCAAAGTTTGAGTATCTGTGTTTTCATAGTCTATGTCTACTTTATACACAATTCCATCTTTAAAAACAACATTTTCTACTCAACAAACAAACAAATTATTCTTAAACCAACAAGCAGATATGAACACCTATGTGCTAACCGGTAGCATCTAAAACAACAGGCATGAATTAAATCATGTATAACATTATAACTAAGCTCATGTTATCTACTAAATTCAAAAATATATCAAATTTCTATGTCATCATTGGCCAAATTAGAATTCAACCGACTAAAAACATGGGAATATGCTATGTAATGCAACTAAACACATACTAAGTAAACAAGACAAAATAAAACTGAAAAAAAATTCATGTAGAATTTAACTACAAAGATACTAAAATACCCCTACTATGCAACTTAAACATGCAATCAAACTATATGCAACTAATTATATACAACAACTACTCACTATAACCTAATACCCCTAAACTTAAAATTAACAATGCCCTCATTGTAATTAAAAGTGAAAGAATACTTGTGAGACCCCAAATTTTATGAATAAAGATTTAAATTTCTCGAAATATTTTTTTTGAATATTATGGTGTTGATTTGATATAATGTTATAGTTGTGGGTAATATTTATAAATTTTGCAAAGTAAGCAAGTTGTTATAAAATATTCGTTTGGTCGGGGAATGTTCTTTTTGTCGGGAATATTCGTACAACGACACAATCATTGGTGGACCACACAACAGAAGTATTGTCGTATTTAAAAAACGACAGAATTATCTTTTATAAAAATAACGGCAAAAGAGTTACCGTTAAAACTGTTGAACTACCCGGTAGTAAAAGTACAGTAATACGCATGGTTACATAGTAGCACATGGTATTGATTATTGATGCTTATGTGAGAAGTCACTCAATTATTGCTACAGTAATTGCTGCATCTTATCTCTCATAGTATTGTCACAGTATCATCTGCATAATATGATATTTTATTAAATGAATAATTGAGACGGCAAAGTTATTCATATTATTATTTGCAATATTGACAATGTCTAGAAGTTCTGTCAAGGAGAGGTTAGGTCACCTAATTGCGCGCCAATAAGGAGAAATCATTATCGGAAAGCCCCCTCTTTCCTGGGACGACCTGGTTGTTAAATATTATGAATTATAATATTAATAATGAATAAGTTTGTGTTGATTAAAGATGAAATTGAAAGTTCCATTGGGTGAGAATTATTCGTGTTAGTAGAAATTGATATTTATTTCGATAATAATTGATGTCTGGAGGTTATATTGACCAATCAGGTAATTAACCAGAAAAATGAGTAATTAATTGTTATTAATTCACATGCTTATAACTATGTGTTTACATGTGTGTACTATTGATTCACATGATTTACTATTAGGGGAGTTGGTGCAAGATTGATAATACTTGAATGACTAAGTTAAAATGGAGGTATAGATGGAGGTACTATACTGTAATTCGTATATTCTATTATACTCGTATGAGACATCATTTCTTTTGTACTCATCATGGAATATCATTTTCTTTGGTATTTTTCTTTTACGAGTTACTATTCACAGGTTACTATTCATCTAATTACTATTCACTCTAATATTGTTCAATCGGGTATTTGGGACACTTTTCGTGTTGGAGTACTATTCACAGGTTACTATTCACACAGTTACTATTCACTCTAGTATTGTTCACTCGAGTATTTGGGACACTTTTCGTGTTAGGGTACTATTCACGGGATATTATTCCTGAAGTACTATTCACGGGGTACTATTCACCTAAAAAATATATTTCTTTTCGGTCCAAATCATTTTTGAGTACAATATTATTCCATTAGAAGATGTGATAATTTTTCAGACAGTTGGTTGAAATTATAATAGTAAATCAATATGGATCGTTGGTTTAAAGTTTTAATAGTAACTTGTCCCATCGGTTTTCCAAGAGTTACTTGTCTCTTTGGTGTTCCAAGAGTTAATTGGCCCTTCGCAAATAGTAGTTGTCTCTTCAATATTACCAAGAGTCATTTTGACCCTTCGTTAAAACCAAGAGCTACTTTTAGTTCTTCTATAAATAGAAGCTCATTGCTTCATTATTTCTTACAAATTCACTGAAACTCTAGAGAGAGAAACTATAAAGAGAAAGAAGAAAAGTATTCTACTACTTCACTACTCCAGTATTCAGTTTTTCTAAGGTAAGGGGTATTATTTCTTTTGTATTCATGAAGAGAGATATTGTCATTCCATTCTTTATTATTATGTTGGAATAACTGCTTTTATCAAGTACCACATACATGGTGAAATTTTTACGTTATTCCATTCTTTATTATTACATTGGAATAACTCGTCTGCATGCGATCTATCGCATTTCTCGTGAATTCTCGTTGATATTTCATTCTTTATTATTCTCGTTGGAATATCACATCGGTCATGGATTACGCATGACCTAATTCAATTCTTTATTATTCTGTTGGAATATTTTGTCAGTGAGGATTACGCATGACCTAATTCCATTCTTTATAATTTTGTTAGAATATCCTGTCAGTACAGATTACGCATGACCTAGTTCCATTCTTTATTATTCTATTGGAATATCCTATCTGTGCGGATTACGCATGACCTTGTTCCATTCTTTATTATTCTGTTGGAATAACCTGTCTGTGTGGTCTATCGCATGTATGGTGAATTCTTCTGTTATTCCATTCTTTATTATTCTATTGGAATAACCTGTCTATGTGGATTACCACATGCATGGTGAATGATCCTTCGTATTGATTCCTTATTAAATCGTGGAAATGATCTGTCTACGTGGATTATCGCATGGCGGGCGAAAATCCATTTGCAGTTTCATATATTCTATTATACTCTGTTGGTTAAAGCTTTGGCTTCTATACTCCATGAAATTAGTGGAATATCCTTGATATTTGCGCTTCATCCAGTATCTTTTCATGGAAATATTCTTTTGAGCATTCTTGAATTTTACTCCACAAAGCAGTATCATGTTGACAAATTGGACGTTATTGATTCTTGGATAAATTAAATTATAAATCTTTAAAATTTATCCTTGAACTTGTTTTATTGAATTATTATGTCATTGTCATCATCCTCATGCTTATATTGTGATGAAAGTCATCTTTGGCTTACGTGCATAGATGGACTTGGTATGATTATGACCAAGGATTATTGGTAGATAATCATGACCATAATGTGACGAATGTTGTGGTAAAAGTCCTCATTAGCACGTAGTTCATTGGTGGGCGAGTTGTTGGTATGATTATGACCGAGGATTATTCGATATAGTCATGACCATTGATGATTACATGAATATCCTTGGCCGTAGTGCGAGGATGATTCGATTTTATTTATTGTCGAGTCTCGTGATAAAGTTGATGAAAAACTTTTTAAATCATAGAAGATAGTAGATTTTATACTTTACTTGACTCTTCTAATGGATTGCTTATTTCGCTGCAGTTTTTGATCTAAAACTTGTTGTCTATTATATTCTATCAGTTGTTATACTGTTGAAGGCTAATGATAACTTATTCTTCATTATCTTAGTCATAATATTTCTTACTGAGCTAGTTGAGCTCACCCTTTTACTTTCATTGTTCTCTTCAGGAAATGAGAACGTAGCTGGGACTAGTCGGGGAACAGAGTGATGGTCCTAGATGGTGCATTAGTAGTCCTCACTATTCTGTGAAATAGTATGATAATAAATGTAACGAGGACTCCATTGAGTGTCGATATTGTCTAGATTACAATATTTGTATTAAAACTCACAGCATATGTTTTGTCGTATTTTATACGACTGTTGTATAATTAGTTTGTATTTGTATTCAGTACCTTGTATTTGGCGACCCAAGATGGGTGATGTATACCTATTTTGGTGGCGTCACGGTTGGTATCAAAGCTTTGGGATATGATCCCTGGCTGAGATGTGAGACAAGAACTAGGAGGGGAGAGACAGGGAATTCTTTCGCTAGTATGACCTACCTAGGTTTATTTGGTATTTAATTGGTCAGTCAGAGTAAAGGAATAATATGTGGCATGTTAATTAACCCTTGTTTTGTGGCAGTGTTTGAAAATGGTGGGTGAAAATATTAACAATGGAGTGAATGAGACCGTTGAGAGACCTTTAATCACTAACCAGGTTAATGTGATGTCAAACGAAGAAGAAATTAGAGATATCTACGTGGTGAGTGAAGAACTAATAGTTGCACCCGAGCTAGTTGCAGAGGTAGCAGTTGAGAGCGAGGAAAAAGAGGAACCTGAGGAGAATTTATTAGAAGAATTTTATGATCGAAATTTAGAATTAAAAAATCTTATTCCTAAGTTAGAAGAGCAGGCTGAAGAACGGCAGGCGGTCGTCGAGCAAAGAGATGTAACAATTCAAAATTATGTTACCCGATGTGCGATGCTTGAACAGAGGCACTCTTTGGCAGGGTATAAGATATTAGAGCTGGAATCTGAGAATACTATGATCAAAGTTCTAATGAAAGAAGAAATAACTGAACGAAGGAAAATAGATGATGCATGGGTAAAAGTCGCACGACGCATAGATATTGTAGAAAAAGACGTCCGATCCAATAAAGCCAAAATAGATGAAATGGATTTTGCTTTTTGGACAACAATTGGGAGAATCCAACATTGAATTCGGAATTACCCTGTGCAGAGCGGTCAACCGCAATTCGATATGGATCGGAGAGTAATGATTCGAATCATGGATCAGGAATGTGACGAAGCAATTAAGGGTGGAATGTACTCTACAGCAAAGTTAAGTCCAACTGGGATGTCCCAAACAAGTCAAAATCGGTAGTTTAAGAGAGAGTGTTTTTCGTGGCGAGGAACCTGAACAAAGTTATCACGGGTAAGTTAATCATAAACTCTTTCGAAGTCTATACCTTGTTAGATACCGGTTCTACCCATTCTTTTATTTCACCTAGTTGTGTTCAATGTTTGAACTTAACTTCGGAGAAATTAGACTTTGACTTATCGGTTGAAACTTTGTTAGGAGAAACCTTCGTTACATCCACTGTTTATAAATCTTGTTTAATTCAAATCGACACTTTCACGTTACCTGTCGATCATATCTCTTTGAAAATACTTGCCTTTGATGTGATTTTAGGAATCGATTGGTTTGCTACTCATCATGCTAAAATTGATTATTTTCATAAGGTTGTTAGCTTTCATATTCCTAACCAACCTGTTATGTGAATTTAAGCAATTAAACCACTAAAGTCAATCATTGTCATATCAAGCCATAAATAAAGAGCCCCAAACCTTTCGTTGGTGACTTCCTTGTATGGAATGCACCTAAGCCAGACTTTCCGTAGGGGACGTCGTGAATAACGGTGGAAAGTTGATAGGTATCAATGTGACGTGATATCCAAGTCTTGGATGAGGGTCACAGTTTTGAATGATATTTCTATCGTTAATAAATTTCTCGACGTATTCCAGAAGACTTCTTGGCCCACCCTAGAGCGTGAAATCGAATTTTGTATTGACCCAAGTACAAAACCCATTTCTAAAACCCTCAAATATTTTCATCACCCAAAACGAACGTGTAATGTGCCAAAGACGTTGGCTCGAGCTGTTAAAGATTATGATCGTGCCATTCAATATCATCATGGGAAAAGCGAACGTGGTAGCTGACACGTTGAGTAGAAGATCGTATGCGTTTACGAGTGTGATGTTACTAACACAAAGACCCATTTTGTATAACTTACAAATGATGGAGATAGAGTTAAAGACTCTAGGGACCCACGTGAAGATAATGAATATACGAGTAGAATTGACTTTAATCGATAAAGTTAAAGTTGCTCAAGCTACAGACCTGAAGCTGATGCGTATGAGGAAGAAAGTGCAAGAAGGTGCTATTCCGGAAGCAAGAATTGATGAAGAAGGAATACTTTGAGTCAACTCCAGACTTTGTGTTCCTAACGATTCTAACTTGAAGTATAAAATCATGATGGAGGCGCACAACTCACCGTTTGCAATCCATCCTGGGAGTACCAAAATGTATCATGATCTTTCATATACATTTTAGTGGAGCAATATGAAGAGAGAGATAGCGGGGTTTATCTCAAGGTGTCTAACTTGTCAACGAGTTAAGGCGGAGCATCAAGTGCCAAAAGGTCCATTACAACCACTTGATATTCCAGAATGGAAGTGGGAGCACATTACCATGGATTTCGGTACTGGTCTTCCCAAGGTTTCTCAAGGCATAGATGCGATTTGGGTCATTGTTGATAGATTGACCAAGTCTGCTCATTTTTTGTAGATACGAGAAACTTATCCACTTGAACGTCTTGCTAGTATGTACATAAACGAGATTGTAAGATTGCATGGTATGCCAGTATACATAGTTTCTGATCGAGACCCAAGATTCACTTCAAGATTTTGGGTTATTTTGCAAAAAGCTATGCGCACGAATTTATAATTTAGTTCGGCATATCATCCTCAAACGGACGGGCAGTCGGAAAGGACTATTCTAACTCTTGAAGATTTGTTAAGACTCTGTGTCCTTGACTTCAAGGGAAGTTGGGATAAGTTCTTACCATTGGTGGAGTTTTCCTACAACAATAGTTATCAAGCAAGTATTGGCATGGCTCCATTTGAGGCGTTGTATGGAAGAAAGTGTCATTCTCAAAGATCTTTGGGATGAGGTGGGTGAAGCAACGTTGTTGGGACCGGAGTTGAAATGCGTATGACTATGGAAAAGATTCAAACGATTCAACAACGTATAAAAACCTCACAAGATCGACAAAAGAGTTATGCTGATCTTCATCAAAAGGACGTGGAATTCAATATTGGAGATCATGTATTGTTACGTGTTGCTCCATGGAAAGTAGTTATGAGATTTAGAAAGAGAGGAAAGCTCAATCCTCGATTCACTGGCTCATTTTTAATCCTCGAGCGAGTAGGAACTGTGGCCTATAGACTCGTTTTACCGCCAAGTATGTCATATGTTCATAACATTTTTCACGTATCGATGTTATGTAAATATGTGGATGACCCAAACCACATTATTGAATTAAAACTAGACGAGATAGCAGAAGATTTAACGTATGAGGAGATAAGTGTTAAAATCTTGGATAAGAAAGATCGTATCCAATACTCAAAGGTTATACCTCAAGAGTTAGAATCTGAAATGAAGTTAAGGTATCCTCATCTCTTCGGTATACCAGGTACGTACGTAAATTTTGAGGGCAAAATTTCATAAGGAGGGGAGATTGTGAGACCCCAAATTTTATGAATAAAGATTTAAATTTCTCGAAATATTTTTTTTGAATATTATGGTGTGGATTTGATATAATGTTATAGTTGGGGATAATATTTATAAATTTTGCAAAGTAAGTAAGTTGTTATAAAATATTCGTTTGATCGAGGAATGTTCTTTTTGTCAGGAATATCCGTATGACGGCACAATCATTGGTGGACCCCACAACGAAAGTATTGCCGTATTTAGAAAATGGCAGAATTATCATTTTATAAAAATAACGGCGAAAGAGTTACCATTAAAACTGTTGAACTACCCGGTAGAAAAAGTATAGTAATACACGTAGTAGTACACGGTATTGATTATTGATGCTTACGTGAGAAGTCACTCAATTATACTCAACTATTGCTACAGTAATTGCTGCATCATATCTCTCATATTATTGATTCAATTATTGTCACAGTATCATCTGCATAATATGATATATATTATTAAATCAATAATTGAGACGGCAAAGTTATTCATATTATTATTTACAATATTGACAATGTCTAGAAGTTCTGTCAAGGAGAGGTTTGGTCAGCTAATTGCGCGCCAATAAGGAGAAATTCTTATCGAAAAGCCTCATGTTTCCTGGGAACGACCTGGTTGTTAAATATGGTGAATTATAATATTAATGATGAATAAGTTCGTGTTCATTAAAGATGAAATTGATAGTTCCATTGTGTGGGAATTATTAATGTTAGTAGAAATCGATATTTATTTCGATAATAATTGATGTCTGGAGGTTATATTGACCAATTGGGTAATTAACCGGATAAATGAGCAATTAATTGCTATTAATTCACATACTTATAACTATGTGTTCACATGTGTGTACTATTGATTCACATGATTTACTATTAGGGGAGTTGGTGCAAAATTGATAATACTTGCATGACTAAGTTAAAATAGAGGTATAGATGGAGGTACTATACTGTAATTCGTATATTCTATTATACTCGTATGAGACATCATTTCTTTTGTACTCGTCATGGAATATCATTTTCTTTGGTATTTTTCTATTACGAGTTACTATTCACCCAGTTACTATTCACTCTAGTATTGTTCACTCGGGTATTTAGGACACTTTTCGTGTTGGAGTACTATTCATGGGTTACTATTCACCCAGTTACTATTCACTCTAGTATTGTTCACTCGGGTATTTAGGACACTTTTCGTGTCGAGGTACTATTCACGGGATACTATTCTTGAAGTACTATTCATGGGGTACTATTCTCTCGAAAAATATATTTTTTTCAGTCCAAATTATTTTTGAGTACAATATTATTCCATGAGAAGATGTGATAATTTTTCAGACAGTTGGTTGAAATAATAATAGTAAATCAATATGGATCGTTTGTTTAAAGTTTTAATAGTAACTTATCCCTTCAGTTTTCCAAGAGTTACTTGTCCCTTCGATTTTCCAAGAGTTACTTGTCCCTTCGGTTTTCCAAGAGTTACTTGTCCCTTCGGTTTTCCAAGAATTACTTGTCTCTTGATGTTCCAAGAGTTCATTGCCCTTCATGAAATAGTAGTTGTCTCTTCAATATTACCAAGAGTCATTTTGACCCTTCGTTAAGACCAAGAGCTACTTTTAGTTCTTCTATAAATAGAAGCTCATTCCTTCATTATTTCTTACAAATTCACTGAAACTCTAGAGAGAGAAACTATAGAGAGAAAGAAGAAAAGTATTTTGCTACTTCACTACTCCAGTATTCAGTTTTTCTAAGGTAAGGGGTATTATTTCTTTCGTATTCATGAAGAGAGCTATTTTTATTCCATTCTTTATTATTATGTTGGAATAACCTGTTTATGCGAAGTACCGCATACATGGTGAAATTCTTCAGTTATTCCATTCTTTATTATTTTGTTGGAATAACCTATCTGCGCGGTCTATCGCATGCCTAGTGAATTCTGTTGATATTCCATTCTTTATTATTCTTTTGGAATATCCTGTCAGTGCGGATTACGCATTACCTAATTCCATTCTTTATTATTCTGTTGGAATATCCTGTCAGTGCGAATTACGCATGACCTGGTTCCATTCTTTATTATTACATTGGAATATCACATCGTGCGGATTACGCATGACTGGTTCCATTCTTTATTATTACATTGGAATAACTTTTATGTCTGTGTGGTCTATCGCATGTATGGTGAATTCTTCTGTTATTCCATTCTTTATTATTCTGTTGGAATAACATGTCTATGTGGATTACCACATGCATGGTGAATGATCCTTTGTATTCATTCCTTATTAAATCATGAAAATGATATGTCTACGTGGATTACCGCATGGAGGGCGAAAATCCATTTGCAGTTTCATATATTCTATTATACTCAGTTGGTTAAAGCTTTGGCTTCTATACTCCATGAAATTAGTGGAATATCCTTGATATTTGCGCTTCATCCAGTGTCTTTTCATGGAAATATTCTTCTGAGCATTCTTGAATTTTACTCCACAAAGCAGTATCATGTTGACAAATTGGATGTTATTGATTCTTGGATAAATTAAATTATAAATCTTTAAAATTTATCCTAGAACTTGTTTTATTGAATTATTATATCATTGTCATCATCCTCATGCTTATATTGTGATGAAAGTCATCTTTGGCTTACATGCATAGATGGACTTGGTATGATTATGACCAGGGATTATTCGGTATAATCATGACCGTAATGTGACGAATGATGTGGTAAAAGTCCTCATCATTTCGTAGTTCATTGGTGGGCCAGGTTGTTGGTATGATTATGACTGAGGATTATTCTAAGTATAGTCATGACCATTGATGATTACATGAATATCCTTGGCCGTGGTGCAGGGATGATTCGATTTTATTTATTAAGATGAGTCTCAGCGATAAAGTTGATGAAAAACTTTTTAAATCATAGAAGATAGTAGATTTTATACTTTACTTGACTCTTTTAATGGATTGCTTATTCCGCTGCAGTTTTTGATCTAAAACTTGTTGTCTATTATATTCTATCAGTTGTTATACTGTTGAAGGCTAATAATAACTTATTCTGCATTATCTTAGTCATAATATTTCTTACTGAGCTAGTTGAGCTCACCCTTTTGCTTTCATTGTTCTCTTCAGCAAATGAGAACGTAGCTGGGACTAGTCGGGGAACAGAGTGATGTTCCTAGATGGTGCATTAGTAGTCCTCACTATTCTTTGAAATAGTATGATAATAAATGTAATGAGGACTCCATTGAGTGTGGATATTTTCTAGATGACAATATTTGTATTAAAACTCACAGCATATGTTTTGTCGTATTTTACACGACTGTTGTATAATTAGTTTGTATTTATATTCAGTACCTTGTATCTGGCGACCCAAGATGGGTGATGTATACCTATTTTGGGAGTGTCCCAATAATCCCTTAAGTGGCAATGTCATCTCCGTTAGCCTCCTCATGATCCGATGGTATATCAGGCGATGGCTAAGTTTGAGATATTCTATAGTTGGAAAATGAGTGTGGGCTTTTCTAATTGTCCGAATGCTTGAGTCAGAAATTCTAAAAATTTAGCAATGTTTTTTTTTCTATGACTGAGCTATAAAAAGACCAAGACTTGTGTTTGGCTTATAGTTAGCGCTACCGCTTACCCTCATTCTTTAAGCAAACTTCAATTTTTAACTTTTGTTTAATCTTGAATGCTTAAAGCAATTGGATTGAACCTGAGAGGAGAAACAATAAAACTATTATTAAGACTTACAACTATCAAACATCTACAAAATATGGAAAGTATGAAGACTTAAACATAGCTGAAGAAGTAAATGGAAATGTAAATAAGAATTAAACAAGGAGGGAGAAAGATTGGATGGGGTGCCTCCCATCGAGCGCTTAGTTTATAGTCTTTCAGCCAGACTCTTTTCTTGACACCGCTATCCGATTCCTCTATGATAATCTAGGAACCCTCCATCCATTATAACCAGTATGTGCTTTGGTAGGTTCCCCATCATGAGAGTCTTCGGATTTATGCCACCTAGCATATTTCCTGTACATGATGTCCCTAGTTCCATTGCATAGCTAGGTGCTTCGTCCGTTGTATTTGTGAATAAATTATTGCATTGAGGCATGAAAAATACAACAGACTTTTCCTCTTTTATTTGCTCTTCCTCAGCCCACCATGGTGTATAAGAGGCCTCATTATCATACTGATCATTACTTTGAATATGGCTACCAAGGGGACATGGGTGTGCAAAGTTCACTGAATTTTTCAACTCCGACTGAAAAGGCAATTGGGGTATTATACAAGTCAGTTCATGTTCTACATTATCCAATCCCCCAGTTGTCTCCTCAATGAAAACTTCTTTGAGCTCATCCAGTGACATGTACACTTCTGGTTCTCCATCAGTTTCATCATCCATGACATAGCACCAATTATTTTGAAGGCGATTGTTCAAGGCATTGAACATTTGATCCATCTGGTTCTGAAGATTCTGAATTGACTTCTCTTGCTCAATCATCTTTTCCTCAATTGATGCTATAAATTTGAACCACAATTCCTCCAATCTTGAATTATCTTTCTCAGTTTTAAAATCCATGTATTAAGGACCATTCATTAACGAATTAATGAGTTGTTCCATATGTCTGTTAAGATTTTGCCTTGATAACTCATCACTCATCATCATCTCTTCATGGTCTGCTATGCTTTTTGACATGAATTCCTTCAACCTTGAATTTTCTTCTTGTTGCATTGGAGGTGGATATGAGAAATCTGATGGATGTGCTGGACTTGGGATGTAGTATTGGTCTTGATAGTTATAACTCCATTCATAATCTGGGTGATACCCCCAACCTTGATGATAATTGGGATGAGCATAGTTGTTGGAGTAATCACCCCCATACTTTACTTGTCCAAAACTAATGTTGCACTGATAACTTGGATGCTCACCAGCATAATATTCACATGTAACTACTATCTCTCGAGTATGTTGGGCTGCAAGAACATCCAACCTCTCCGAAAATGTTGCAATTTGTGCTGACAATGTAGAAAATACATTGAGTCCCTCAGTGCTTATGTCCCTTGGTTGAGGCATATTCGCATAAGGCCATTAATAAGCAAAGTCATCCATGGTACCTGAAAAGAGAGAAATATAGGAAGAGAATTAAAATAAAATAAAATGTTTAAATTAAGACTAATTTGACTGAAATTAATGTTGGCAAAAATTATTAAAATAATTCTCCGGGAACGGTGCTAAAAACTTGTTGGTCATTTTATAGATCAATATATGCGTGCAAGAATACACGATCAAAAAGTAATAAAGAGTAAGTAAAGTATCGTTCCCACTGAGAATTAACTAATAAAGTTCACCAAGCACTAGCCCATAACCATTTCAGTCTTATTTAAACGAATGATTTAATATTTATAAATTTAACTATGAAAGTAAATAAATCTAATTATCCCTAGAATGAGACTAGATAATGAAGACGATTACAATTTCACCTATTGAATCATTTAAATCGACACACTTCATGTTAAGCTAAATTAATTATACTGGATTGTTAGTCGAGAACACGAAAGTGAAAAATAGTCATCTCTCGATGTACCATATCCATATCACATATAATCCACAATTGATAAAATACACATGAACACCCACATTATCTAAACCGCTATATGTCTATGCAATTTACAAATAAATAGGATTTAAGCCCAAGTTCTCAATTGACTACGAGTGGTGCTTCGGTATATGTCTATCCTAAGCATGAATCATACATTCCATCACCATGTAGAACATACAAACACAAGCTATCAAGATCAGATCTAAACCCATACTTCGTTTTTCAAGTTCATATGGATTAACACAATAATTGATGGCCAATCAACTAAGCAAATAAGCATGAATCTTAATAGACAATCTCATAACAATTAATAAGACTAACAATGAAGTATGTCAAAATAAATTAGGCAATAGATTCCATTGCAGTCCCAAAATAAAGTTTAACTCATAGTTGAATTAGAATCCATGATCCACAATTGAATATACATTGAAAGATACAAATAGAAGTAAAGAGAGTTAGGGATTAAGAATAGCACATCTGAGTTTCTTCTCTTGTTTCACTTCTGAACTTTCAAGGATCTTCAATTGCTTCAATCCCCAAATCTTAGCTATTCTAGGGTTCTAATCTACTCTAATATAATAAGGAAATTAAAGAAAAGAAAAGAGCATATGTAATGTAAAATGATCCCCCAAGGGTGGAATCCCCTCTACATACTGATAATACGTCTCTTCTTAAGCCCTAATTGAACCCCTCTCTAAGTTACGCTTCAATCGCACTATCTAGTGAAAAAGTCATCTCTAGTCAACATCCGAAGTGGCGTGGCCGTGCTAGAATTGGCCAGAAGTTGGGCGCGCCCGCGCTCAAGTAGCAGATGGCGTTTATTTGGTCCAGGGAATGGCGCGGCCGCGCAGGAAATGGCCTAGAAATCCGTGCGCCCGCGCTGTTGATTTTCTGCTGCACTGTGCTCTGGTAAAATGGCCATAACTATTGATCCGGGAAGAGTTACGGGGCCTGCCACCTATCAAATCGAAGAACTCGACGAGCTCTACAACTTTTATGCTTTGATAATTGAGAAATAATGGACGGATGAAGGTTAAAATTGGGTTGGAAGTGACAGCTATGCAAATGGCCACCCAAAACAGTGACGTTCAATGTTCGTTGGTACAAAGTTCATAACTCTTGTATCCCAACTCCGATTGGAATGATTCAAGATATTCCGGAAAGCTAAGAAGAAGCTCTACAACATAATCCAAGTTCCAAGCCAAGAACATGAAATGAACATGAAAGCCCAAACGATCCCCGGATTGCTTTTTCTTGTATTTTCATACCAATAATCGCTCACATCATTCCCAAGCATAAGATCTACAAAATAAACACAAAATACATGAAAAGTAACTAAGAAACATGAGTATAAGCAACTAATTCAATTAACATATACCGGATAAATAGGTATAAAACCTACTTATCAAAAAACAGAGTCATAATTTATGGGGGAGCCAAAGGATGATGATCCCATGAACACAGAGTCTGAGGGGGAGCCAGACAAAGAAGAAAGCCATGCACTAGAACCAAACCTAGAGCAAGATGAGACAATGGAGCATGAATCTGAAGGGGAGCAGAGAAAAGAAGAAAAAGAAGAAAAGAAAAATGAGTAGTTGAGTAGCTGACCAACAGCCATCCTAGAGACACACATGGAGCCAAAACAGTACATCTCTATCTAGTTAGGTATGTTCTGGATCCAAGATAAAGAGTATCATAGTTTATGTAATTTTATATTAACATCAAAGACATTCATGCTTATTTGTTCTAGAAATACAGTGTCTCACTATATATAAGATTCATTCATCTCATGCATATGCACTAATTATTTTTGTCATAATCAAATAGGGGGAGATTGTTAGGAATATACATGAGAATGTTATTCCTATTTATATATGATTTGATTATGATATAAATGAATGAATATGCAAGTATGCTTGCATTAAGGAAAGCTGTAAAGTCCTTTGATAGATAATAGGAATATATGTACAAGGACTTAGAATTAATTGATCAAATATGTTAGGTTGATCCTACATAAGCAAAAAAGTTTTGTAAAGTCATTAAAAAGAAATGATGTACAAGGACTATAAATATAGAAAGATCAAGCTTGTTAGGTTGATCTTATAATGTAATAGATAGGCATGTTTGATAGTCGAACAATGTACCTGAATCATAGTCTACCAAGAGAGTCAAGGAAAACTCGAGAATTATCAAGGCGAAATCATAGTCTGCACGATAATAGATCTCTGAGTTCGTAGTCTGCTAGGAGAAATGAGGAAGGATCGTAGTGTGTCGAGAAGAAATTTCTCAGAGTCGTAGTCTGCTGAGGAAGTCATATTCAGAATTGTAGAGACAACATGTCTAAGAGCCTACCGGGCATCTTCCAGATCCAAGTCATGAATCTTAGGCCACACTTGAAGTAGTAGAGTCTACTGATTATATCAGAGGTAGAGATTGTAGTCGAGCCAGATCAGACGAGGATAGCAAGCATAAAGACAGAAATTGTAGTCTGTCAAGATCTGATCTCGGAGTCGTAGTGTCTGTAGAACCAAAGCTAAATCCCAGTTTGCAGAACTAAGGCTTCAACAGAGGTGCTCATAAAGCTAAGGTAGAATCGTAGAGTCAACACGATTCTCAACAAATGAGCAATCCCAGAATATCCAAAGTTTGAAGCCTATGGTCTGAGCTGCAAAGATACATTCCACCTAAAGGAAACCAGAGAGCACTCAATAAATGTCATGCAAGCTAACAGAAGATCTAAGTACCAACCCAATCAACATCCAGATTGAGTTGTGAAGCCATTCAAGATGAAGTCTTCCACAAGTCGATTAGAAGAAGACTTGAGAAAAGTGGTCGACTAAAGAAAGTCGCAAAGCATGAGATGTTATCAAGAAAATATAAAAACGATCTTGGGATTAACCGGGATCATTGTGTTTGCCAAACAAAGCAGGAACCGATGCGGTTATACAGAGATCTTTGGTCGACTTATGAAGAACAAGGTAAATGTAATACCTGAGAAATTCCTCATATTATTAAATAAATATGCTAATGAAAGTAATATTTATATGAATAAAAGTGTTAACATTTTATTGAGATCAATTGATTCGTATTAGATCAATGTGCATTGAGAAGCTTAGTTTAAGCTTGGAAGATTATGCCTAGTGTGGCATTGAGATGTAAATAATTATTGCATATGATGATAAGCTTAACTTATACAATTTATTATGTGAGTAGAATTATTAATTGAGGGATAACTTAATATTGGATCTAGTATAATCCGAGCCCAACCTTAGTATGTAGATTGGGAGTCTAGCCCAATAACTTAATTGATGGACTTTTGAGTTAGCCCAATAACTTGGAACATTTAAAGACCAATTGGAACCCAACATAACAATTGGTACAAGGGTTGACTTTTAAAATATGGCGTAGGCGTGTGCTGATGACCGACCACCCCATGCTTATGTCTGAGATCGCTTCTTTTGTCTTAAGTTAGGGGTCACCAAGTACAAAGGACAGTAGCCTAAACTCTCTTTACGTAAACTTTCAAGCTGCTAATCCTAGGTAATCATAGCTAACTGAGTGGCTGGTATGAAGTGGTTAAACAACTCCTTAAGCAACCATTGTTCCTTTCTATTGCGCCATGGATCCCCACATTGTGTAAAGCAATGGTCTAGTCCATGCTTTCCTCTATAAATACGAGCTGCCTTTGCAGTCTGTTATATTGTTAAGAGTATTGGAGACATCTGAGTGAAGAATTCTTAGTCGCTAAGCATTTCCGAAGCCAAATCAGTGTGTGAGATATCAAGGTTGAGAAGGTAAAATTTCTACTTCGTTCTTAACTTGAGTCTGGTTTGATCCTTGGTTTTTCCTAATTAATAGGTCAAGTATGATGAACTAGCATGTTATAAGGCATTAGGAAGTTCACTTTCATGCATGAACACGTTAATAAAAAAAATTGTTAGAATTAAAAGTTAGGACTTGATGCTTCTGACATAAGTCAGATGACACTCTACTATCCAAATCATAGTGTCATGTCATATTGGTCTTTGGTCTTTTGAAAACACTACGATTGCTCACTTAACATCCGCAAATTATACGGACTACTCTACGATTCCCGGAAAGGTCCACCATGTAGATGACCACGGTAAGTAGAAAGTAAGATTGTTGATCGTGAGAGTGATAGCGAATCGACTATGATAGTAGAGTAAGATTGTTGATCGTAGAGTGATATTGAATCGACTACTGACATAGAGAGTAAGATTGTCGATCGTAGAGTGATAGCCGAATGACTACGATAGTAGAGTAAGATTGTTGATCGTGAGAGTGATAGCTTAATCGACTACGCACAGTATAGTAAGATTGTTGATCGTAGAGTGATAATGAATCGACTACGAATAGTAGAGTAAGATTGTTGATCGTAAAGTGATAGCCGAATCGACTACGATCGTAGAGTAAGATTGTTGATCGTAGAGTAATGGCCGATTGTCGCCGTAGAGAGTAATATTGTTGATCATAGAAGTAATGGTGATTATCGTAATAGAGAGTAATATTGTTGATCGTAGAGTAACGTAATAATTGGGTTTGGGCGTGTGAGACCATGAAACAAGAAGTGCTTTCTTCGGACAAGAAGTATTGTCTTCGGACAAGAAATGTTGTCTTCGGACAAAACGTAATGTCCTCGGACGAGTCGTAACGTCTTCGGATATGGCCAGATGCCCTCGGAGATGACAGGATAACTTCGGGTTCGGATAGGGCGAGATGTCTTGGGACTCGGAGACAGCACCATAACTTGAAATAAGGATGAACTTATGTATATCCCTTACTATTATAAACTTTTATCACCCGAACCAAAATATAAAGTTTTACTAGCTTCGGGAAAACAATTCTAATACCTGCAAGCATGCGTAGAAAAGGTCATTAAAAGAGGGTATGATTAAAGAGATGTTAATGGATGCAATATTCATAGATAGAAGAATGTATAATGAGTACATGTTATTTATATATGTATATATCAAGTGTGTTTGGCTAATGAATACCTATACTTATGTAAATAGGACAACATAGTTCATTGAGGTTATTTTTGCTATAAGTGGTAATCAGTGCTAAAGGCAAGTTCCCTAACCTTACTCAAATTTCATTGAGCAAGTTTCTAAACTTTATCTTGTTACATTGAGCAAGTTCTTACCCTAAACCTCGTTGACCAAGTTTATTATCCCTACTTGTTATCGTTATATAAATTGATTGATTCATCTTTCTACATTGAGCAAGTTATCATTATTATAAATCTAGCCTGTCTTGTATATTAAAGTTTATTAATCCTTCAAGCAGGATGTTGTTATACAATAATTATTCTATTGTATACCTTTGAGATTTTATCCAAGTTGAATTATTTGTTATTGTTAAACATGGTTAGACTAGTGAACCCCTATTTATTCGTCTAGTCCATAGTTGATGAGCGTTCTAAATTTCAGAACCCTTGATGAATTATCCAAACCAAACTTCCTTGGTGTGGACCCGAACGTTAAACTGAGATGAACAACCCTCATAGGAGGGGAAATGATATGTTGTCGGGAACCGACGCATGCACACTAAGTATGATTAAATGTTATGCATAACATAGGGTACTTTAGGCTGATCACCTGATGTACTCGTTTATTGTGGATTACAGTGTAATACTGTTAATTCTAGTAAGAGTTCTTAGTCCTTAGTGACTACTCAGTACTCATTCATGATGAACCTCGAGAGGAGTAAATCCTAAAATTGTGATATACTTCAGTCTATAACGACACATATTGAATACTCTTGATGTTTCTTGATATTCTGGAACTACTTATCATTTTTGAAATCCTGAGAATTTTAAATGCTATAACTACTTGTCCCTCACTTGCTGGGCAAATTTGTTGCTCATTCTTGCTTCCTAAAACATTACAGTTAAGGCAGAGCAAGGCGGTACTTCAGGAAAGGACAAGGGAAAGGGCAAGGTGACAAAATAATTTAGCCCTTAAGACTACAAGTATTATTATTATCGTTATTATGATGTATTCAAGAATGATTAAGCTATGTTAAGCTAATCACAGAATTGTAATAGTAATGGTTACGGTACCTTGGGACGCGAATATTTATATTATATCAATGTAATTATTCTATTATTTCCGTTGTTAATGATTTAGTAAGATATTCGTAGTTGTATGTGATGCACCGAATTCGAGATATGGGTGTCTGAATTTTGGGGGCGTCGCAGTAAAGGTGATTAAGCATGGGTCAAACTATTGATGATAAGTGAACGGGAGATCATAAGGAGAAAGAGAGCTGGGCATGCCACAAATCTGATGTGTCTTGCTATTAAGAAGAGGCAAGAACAAGAAGTTAAGCTATCAGTTCCTAAGATCAGTCGAGGCAAATAGAAGTGTTGAAGCACTACACAAAAGAAGGAAGAGGTGTTCTACATTGAAGATCCAATGAACACTCTTCAGAATTGTAGTGTTGTCTAAACTAGTTAGTGATCAACATTCAACAAGACACACTACGATCAGGTCTAAGAACATTTTCATCAGAATCATAGAGTTCGGTCATCTGAAGATTGAAGCATTGGCAACGGTTTAATCTGAATACTAATATTCGAACGTTGCTAATTGAGAGCATCGATGTAAAAGGACAACTCCTGATGTTCTGATCGAGGTGTCAGAAAGAAGAAATAAAGGTGACTAACAGCCTGACATGAAAAGGTGACATCTCTGAGGCGGTAGGAAAGGTAGCAGACTGTTGTGTCAGTATAGTCATAAAGGAGCTATCACGTCACATCAAGCAGTCTGCACCATGTCTGCATACCATTCAAGAAGGGTTCAAGGAATGCTAAGTACCAGACAAAGTCTACCAAAAGCTCAAAGACTTAGAAAACCTAAATGGTGATGGTGCACAACTCACATCGAATGAAGATGAGATGAACAAAATGAAGATCAGCTACACCAGAGAAGAGGTGGTCCAAAGGCTACACAAAATGCAAAGAGGACCACGTCAAGCTGCTAAGTACAAAAGATGTACAAGCTTCAAGACATCTTAGAAGCAAAACACCAACAACAACTACAACAACAACAAGTAGCCAGGGCCTGAGGGATCCTTGCCCGGAGGGACTAAATGAAGTTCCAAGCCTGCTAGGCTTGAAGAGTTCTCAGTGAACTAAATTTCCAAGGCTGCTGGCCTTGAAGGAATCATAGTGATTCGGGGTGCTGCACTTCCTTAGTGGAATTCTTGCTTGTTGAAGCAGAAGAGTGGATTAGGAGTTTGAGTCTCTGAACCACTTAAATCCCTTTTGTCTTTTACATTCAGTCATTTACTTTCTATCATTTACATTATGTACCTAACTGCTATAATTGCTATGTATGTATTAACTACTTACAACTAAACTAACTCCACGAACAATGTATGAATGTTTATGAATATATCAGTGAAGGGGATCTTTTACTTATTCCTCTATGCTTGAAAAGATTCTTGTGTTTGTCATATGCTAATTCATTAGCAATACAAAATAAACAGGAAAAATATTTAAAATTAAAAAGGATCTATTCAACCCCCCCTTCTAGATCTATTGTGTGCCTACTGGAAACTAACACATATGGACTTGATCAAAAATTTATCCTCGAAAAATCTCGTAAAAGGATTTCCAAAGATCAATTTTGAAAAGAAAAGAATATGTGATCCTTGTCAACTCGGGAAACAAGGAAGAACATCATTTACTGCAAAGAACATGGTATCAACTTCTTCTCCCTTACAATTACTTCATCTCGATTTATTTGGACTAGAGAGGCATGTTAGTCTTAATGGTATGTTCTATGCATTTGAAATAGTAAATGATTTCTCTAGATATACATGGGTATTGTTCCTAAGAACTAAAGATGAAGCATTTAAAGAATTTGGAAAATTAACAAGAAATTTAGAAACGAAATATAGTCTCAACCTTATAAAAATTAGAAGTGATCATGGTATGCTAGAAGTTTCAAAAAGATTTCATAACATTTTGTGATCAAAAAGGAATTAGTCATGAGTTCTCAACACCAAGAACTCCTTAACAAAATGGGGTGGTAGAAAGAAAAAAAATAGAACATTACAAGAAACAACTAGAACAACATTACAAGAGGGTAAACTCCTAAAGAAATTTTTGGTCGAGGTGATGGTAAACACATCATGCTATGTTTTAAATAGAGTACTCATTCATCCAATTATTTTGAAAACACCTTATGAATTGTTAAATAATAAAATTCCTAATATAAGTTATTTCAAAGTATTTGGCTCTAAATGTTTTATCCTTAATACTAGTGATAATTTGGAAAATTTTGATGCTAGATCATATGAAAAAAGTTTCCTTGGGTGTTCTCAAAATAGTGAAGCATATCGTATATACAATGTTCAAAAATTATATATTGAATAATTTGTTCACATCACATTTAATGAGACTAACAATGAACTTCCAAAAGAAAGAGACTAGGATGCAGGAAATTTAGAAACTGCTACAAATCCAACATATCACAAAGAACAAAATAACAAGTCAAAGGAACCTATTCAGCAGGCTGAATTAGACAAACAACAAGACCATGAATCAGAAGTTTCTACAAACTTGTAGAAATCAATTTAGAATGATAGCATGCAATAAGAAGTAATTCATGACATTCAAATACTGAAAACAACAAGATACATCAAAAATATCCTCCCGAAAATATTATTAGTGATATAAGCGAAGGAATTACCACAAGGAGAAGAGCACAAAACCTTTGTACATTTTAACATTTCTATCATAAATTGTACCTAAGAATGCTAAAGAAGTCGTTCTTGATGAAAACTGGCTATTAGCAATGCAAGAAGAATTACAACAATTTGAAAGGTGCCAAGTATGGGAATTAATGCCTCCTCCAAAAAATGTATCTATTATTGAAACAAAATGGGTGTTCAAGAACAAGCTTGATGAGTATAGGACAATCACTAGAAACAAAGCTAGGCTAGTGGCTCAAGGATACAACTAGAAAGAAGGAATAGACTACGAAGAAATATTTTCCCCTTGTAGCAAGGTTTGAATCTATTCGAATATTACTAGCTTTAGCATGTTACATAAATTTCAAGCTTCATCAAATGGATGTAAAAAGCGCCTTCCTCAAGCGGATACATAAATGAAGAGGTGTATGTAAAACAGCCTCTTGGATTCGAGCATGAAAAGTACCCGCGCCACATTTACATACTAAAGAAAGCCCTCTATGGACTCAAACAACCCCCAAGAGCTTGGTATGAAAGGCTAAACAAGTATCTTCTATCAAATAGATTTATAAGAGGTAAAATTGATTCTGCGTTATTTATTAAACATCAAAATAAAGATATTATTCTTGTACAAATATATATAGATGACATAATATTTGGTTCTACTAATTATTTTCTTTTTGAGTGGTTTTGTAAGTGCATACACGAGGAATTTGATACTAGTATAATGGGAGAACTCAACTATTTCTTGGGACTCCAAATCAAGCAAACCAAGGAAGGAATCTATATCCATCAAACCAAATATACAAGAGAATAATAATATAATATTAATTTTATTTCAGTGCTATAAATATGTACTATATGTGTATATTAATAATGATTGGTCAATTATGGTGTATAATGCCAAAACCCTAGCATTAAAGCGATAAACCATATTTTAAAACTCAAATAGGAGTTCAAGACTATTATGTAATTGTGTTAATGTGTCTAATGACAGGTAATATAGAATATAACCCTAATTAGGGAAAACTCTAATTATTAAAACCCTAATTTCTAAATTAGGAACCCTAACTTTGAAATTATAAACCCTAATTTGCTAATTATAAACCCTAATTGCCAATTAAGCAATCATAAAGCTAATTAATAAATCTTTAATCTAATTTCCATGATATTTGTGATTAGGAAACCTAATCTAATTAGGGAACCCTAATTTATATTTTTAGAAACTTTAGTTTCCATTCTTAGCTTAATTAGAAAATCCTAGAAAATCTATATATTTTTTACCTTAGGGTTAAACTCTAAGGATCAAACCATAAGGGTTTGCAAAGTTAAAATTTAGCCATTAAATTTAAAAGGCAAATGTCTATAATTCCCCTCTTGCATTATTGAAGGTAACTTGTAAATCTTGCCATATATTGGCAAGTCAACAACTCTAGCTAACCCATGTGACTGAAATCTTCAAAAATCAGCCAATATATCTCAACTATATACATTGTATCATCATATATATAGATCAAAGAGAGAGAAAAAGTCATATTCAAGCCCATTTATTCACCAACACTCAACCTAGACCTTCTCTCTCTAAAACCCACGAAATATATTGATAGATCAGTTTTCAGTCCCAAATCCAGTTCCAAGTTCACCCATAACAGATCAAAGATCCTAGATCAAGAAATTGTTCAAAAGAGGTATAACCCTAAATAAGAAATCTGATCTTTGATCCTATGTTAGATGTTAGATTTTTGTGTTTAAACATGTTGTATAATGTGTAACTAAATGATCTGGGTTGATAAATGTTAGATCTATAGCATCTAAGTGCACGAATTTGAAGTTTTTCAAAATCTGGAAAAATTTAAAAATGTTGTCTGACAACGAATGTCAGACCCCATAGATCTCAGTCTGTTTATGTTTTTGGTTGTTTAAATGTTTGAACTTGTAGTATGCTATGAGATCTTTGTTTTGGAACTGGAACTAGGTTTAGATGATATGTAGATTTCATGTTATTATTGGTCAAACTCAGTTGATCGAAGCTTGATCGAAAGCAATTTCAGGTAACCCGTAAAGCGCCCAAATTGTGTCTGACAAGGTTTTCAAAGCCTGGATCTGACAGATCTTAAGTAGTTTGTTGATGTTTTTGTATCTAAGTTGTTGATTGGTAGATGAACTTTATATTTAAGCCTTAATATCACCTATATGATTAATAGAAATAAAGTAGTGGTTGGTCGAAAGGAGGCGGACGATCATGAAATCGGTTTTCTCGGTAACCTTGGCCCGATGAGCATGGTCTCGACATACTTTAACCAAATATAGATCTGATAATTGTATTGTTGTTTGATTGATTTTATATGATATATTTGTTCACTTACATGTTGGCTACAACCTGAAATCATTAGATCACTAAAACATTACATGAACAACAAGTTGTGGAAGCCCAAATATGGCTACTCGAACTATTCTTCATTTCTAGGTAACCCAGAAAATGAAGAACAGCTCTGATAGCTTGTTCTAAGGCTTAGATCTTGCAGCTTGATGATTGTAAACCTTCTAAGTGCTTTAAACATGTACCATGTTAGTTAGTCTACAAAGTCCGACGTCTAGAACACCTATAACATGAACAGATTCAAAGATTGAAGGCCATCAATAGCGTTGATCGGCCATGACTTCATGTTTATGGGCAGCCCAAATCATGAAGAACACGTCTGACATCTAGTTCAAGGCTTTATAAATTGCATTTGTGATATTGTATGACTCTGTTTATTGTTGATTCTTGTAGTTCTACAACAGTACTACAAGATCAAAACTTTATCTTGACTAGAAAAACATTACACAAGAAATTATTTGTGGTCAAACTTGGTCACTCGAAACTAGCATATAAAAGTTCTTGGTGCTCAAGAACACCTAGGGCTACACTTTCTATCGCTAAAGGCTTTAGCGACATACTTTTTAATTTTATTTATATTAAATTCCAAAAATCTTTTAAAAATAAAAATTAATTTCTAAAAATTACAAAAATTATTTTAAATTATAAAAATTAACTTTTAATAATTTTGCATATTTTCCATAAATATTAGAATTTATTTGAATGTTATTGGTATTTAGTTTATTTAATAAATATATTAAATAAATTAATTAAAAATGATTTTATTACATTAAAAATTATTTTAAATTATAATAAGTTTTTAAAAATATTTTATGTTATAAAATATAACTTTTAATATTTTAAGGTAAATTTCTTTAATTATTTGATATTAATGATATTTAGATTAATTTAATAATTATATTAAATTAATTAATTAAAAATGATTTTAATATTATAAAAATTATTTTGAAGGAAAATAAGGAGTTTAAAATATTTTAAGTTATAAAATATAACTTTTAATATTTAAAGGATAATTTCATTAATAATTTAATATTAAAGATATTAGATTTATTTAATAATTATATTAAATAAATAGTTAAAAATAATTTTATTAATTTAAAAATCATTTAAAATGGATATAGATGAATTAAAAATATTTGAAGTTATAATAAATGACTTTTAATATTTGGGTAAATAATACATTAATATTTAAATATTAATGTTAATTATTTAAAATGATTTTAAATATTTTAAAAATCATTTAAAGGTAATATTAATACTTTAAAAGTATTTCCAGTTATTATAAGTAATTTTAATATTTTGGAAATTGTTTCATTAATATTTCAATATTGTTTAAATATTAATAATAATATAATTATTTAATATTTAAATTATTTAATAATGATTCCGGTGTTTGAAAAATCATGATAAATTATCATAATTGTTTAAAATTTATTATAAGTCATTTAAAAAAAGTATGATTGATACTTAAATTATCTAAATTAATAATGAACTACAAAATAAAGTTTTAGACTCGATAATTACCGGATAAAGCCGTCGGTACACCGAAATATTTCAGAAATTGGTATGGTCTTTGATAATTTGACTAGATATATGTATGTTTGTGATCCAATAGACTGCTAAACTTATGTGATAATATGATTAGGTTATGTACTGACTGCAAATAACAGTACTATGTGTTATAGTATGTTATTTTAATCGAACGAATGATCTTATTAATGATAGGTCTTGATATAAAAGATAAAACTAAGTTGTGTAAGCAGAAGACCAGGCAAGTATCTAACCCTTTTCATTTACTTTATGCAATGGACATGAGTAAGAAAGTTTCATAATTATATTGTCGTTATGCCAGATTATTAACTCTGTTGTTATTGATTACATATCCAAATAATTGTATTCATACAAGTTCTTAAATCAAATTTCTGTTTAATCAGATAGACAAGCATTATGTTGAATAGTTAAAGATCAGTTCGATCGAATCTGATTGAGATCTACTTGAAATAACTATGTATGCTATATACCCTAGTATGTATAAGTTTTAAAACGTTGATTCCAGGTATAGAATCTTTATAAGAGAGGGTGAATGTAATAACCCAATATTTTCAATATAAATAAATAAGAAACTTTGCGTATAAATTTTTTTTTTAAAGATGGGAATATATACAAGGTAAAGTATATGTATATATGTGATAAATAAAATTTATTTATTACATGAATAATTTTAAATAATTTTTTTAAAGAATTATTGATCATTATAAATTATACTCTTATAATAAATTAATTTGGTAGTAAAAATATTTTTATTATTTATTTTCCATGAAAATATGATTATTATATTATTTAAACAATATATGGAATGATTATTAGAATTATTATAATAACTATTTTATTATATGAATTTATTTCAGATTAAATAAGTTAATTATTTAACTTCATTAATAATGGTATATAAGAAAGTTAAGTCTCATATGAATTCAAAACCCTAATTCTGGATTTTGAATAAAGAATGAGAATAATAATATAATATTAATTTTATTTTTGTGCTATAAATATGTAATTGTATGTGTATATTAATAATGATTAGTCAATTACGGTGTATAATGTCAAAACCCTAGCATTAAAGCGATAAACCATATTTTAAAACTCAAATAGAGTTCAAGATCATTATGTAATCGCGTTAATGTGTCTAATGACAGGTAATATAGAATATAACCCTAATTAGGGGAAATCCTAATTATTAGAAACCCTAATTTCTAAATTAAGAAACCTAATTTCTAAATTAGGAACCCTAACTTCAAAATTATAAACCCTAATTTGCTAATTGCAAACCCTAATCGCCAATTAAGCAATCTTAATACTAATTAATAAATCTTTAATCTAATTTCCATGATATTTGTGATTAAGAAACCTAATCTAATTAGGGAACCCTAATTTATATTTTTAGAAACTTTAGTTTCCATTTTTAGCTTAATTACAAAATCCTAGAAAATCTATATATTTTTTTACCTTAGGGTTAAACCCTAAGGGTTTACAAAGTGAAAATTTAGCCATTAAATTTAAAAGGCAAATGTCTACAATACCCCTCTTGTATTATTCAAGGTAACTTGTAAATCTTGCCATATATTGGCAAGTCAACAACTCTAGCTAACACATGTGACTGAAATCATCACAAATCAGCCAATATATCGCAGCTATATACATTGTATCATCATATATATAGATCAAAGAGAGAGAAAAAGTCATATTCAAGCCCATTTAGTCACCAACACTCAACTTATATCTTCTGTAAGACCCCGAATTTTATGAAATGAAAGTATTCAATTTTCTTATAATTATTATTTTATTTCGTAAATGGTTAAATTGATAAAAGGTTAAAGTTAAGGGTGATATGTGAAAATTTCGTTAAGTATGCAAGTTGTTATAAAATATTCATTTGGTCAAGGAATATTCTTTTTGTCGGGGAATATCCGTACGACGGCACAATCATTGGTGGACCCCACAATGGAAGTATTGTCGTAGTTAGAAAACGACAGAATTATCTTTTTATAAAAATAACGGCGAAAGTCTTACCGTTAAAACTGTTGAACTACCCGGTAGTAAAAGTACAGTAATACGCGTGGTTGCATAGTAGCACACGGTATTGATTATTGATGCGTACGTAAAAAGTCACTCAGTTATACTCAATTATTGCTACAATAATTGTTGCATCATATCTCTCAAATTATTGATTCAATTATTATCACAGTATCATCTGCATAATATGATATATTATTAAATCAATGATTGAGATGACAAAGTTATTCATATTATTATTTGAAATATTGGCAATGTCTAGAAGTTCTGTCAAGGAGAGGTTAGATAATCTAATTGCGTGCCAATAGGGAGAAATCCTTATCGGAAAGCCCCCTCTTTCCTTGGAACGACCTGGTTGTTAAATATTATGAAGTATAATATTAATGATGAATAAGTTTGTGTTGATTAAAGATGAAATTGATAGTTCCATTGTGTGGGAATTATTAGTGTTAGTGGAAATCGACATTTATTTCGATAATAATTGATGTCTGAAGGTTATATTGACTAATCGGGTAATTAACCGGATAAGTGGGCAATTAATTGTAATTAATTCACATGCTAATAACTATGTGTTCACATGTGTGTACTATTGATTCACATAATTTACTATTAGGGGAGTTGGTGCAAGATTGATAATACTTGCATGACTAAATTAAAAATAGAGGTATAGATGAAGGTATTATACTGTAATTGTTTTTTTTCACATGTTTAGAACTATTGAGTCACATGATTTACTATTGATTCACATGATTTACTATTAGGGGAGTTGGTGCAAGATTGATAATACTTGCATGACTAAATTAAAAATGGAGGTATAGATGAAGGTATTATACTGTAATTATTTTTTTTAACATGTTTAGAACTATTGAATCGCATGATTTACTATTAGGGGAGGTGGTGCAAGTTTGATAATACTTGCAGGACTATGAGATACCATGGCAATTGTGTGACGCCCCCAAATTTGGGTATCTTCTAACCCGACATATGTTGCTACACGGTACTCATAACTATACAATCATTCTATTGAAATACAACATAATGAATATAATTACTATCTTCTTATTACAATCAAAGTATAATCCTTCCCAGGTTCATAAACCGATTACATAGTTCGTTGTTCATAATGTATAATACATACAAACATAATAATCTATTACACGATGGCTAATTATCCATCTTAGCTTTGCCCTTATCTCTCTTAGCTTTCTCAGTGCGTTCATCCTTAATAATCAATCGCCATATAATTCACGCAAGAAGTGAGCATAACAAGCTCAAATAAGTTTTAACAAAGATAATGATAATACCACATTCGTGAATTATATAACAATTCATACATATAATGAATAAATAGTTATGAAGTATTATGAAACAATAATACTTTAACATTTCATAACATCAATTCCCAAACTATATAGTAGATTAGAATTTACAACCAAATCGATAGACCATGAATAGTAACTTTCTATTTTTATACTTGAAAAGGATATCATAACACTAAGGTTGTACATCCAGTATTACTTACGAGCACTTCTAGGTGATCACCTATAGTACTCTATGTTGATCGACACTCATTCGTTAAAGCGTATTTCGTTTAACATTTGCAAACTCAGCGTGCCCATTGAATAATCGATGAAAAATATTTTTGTTTGTTCATAGACAAACCTTAACTTCACATCCGTACCAATTACTTGGCATAGGATAGCGTTAACATTTCAATATAGAAGGATATGAATATCAATCAATCTATATCTTACGAGTAGTCTAGCCGAGTTAAATCTGGCATTGACCCTTTCTTTAAAATCAGCCATGCAATTTAGTACAATGAATCACATAAAACTTGACCAACTTGAAGGTCAGACAAGCGTTAAGAAAACTTGCCTTTCAGCGTCTTCAAATAACTTATTCGACTGACCACAGCCTTTACAGAATCTACATGATATATTCATATAGCACACTGTAATTAGATATCAAACAATTATTCACATTGTTCCTACCAACTTCTTTCTCTTCTATGTCTTTCTTAACTTAATATCATTACTAAAGTCAACTTGACTTATTACTCTTCGTCCCGGCTTATTAATCAGCTTACGTCATTAACCGGACTCTAACATCATTGGTGAAGTACCAACGTTATTTCCCGATTAGGGTTCATTGATAATAGTTTGTGTTCTTCATTCATAACTTATTAACATACATTCAATTCCTAAGTCTCAATACCATATACCTTAGTATAGTCAGTATAGGGATAGTTTTAATACACTTATGAAGTGCATAGAATTTACTCTTATAGGACTATGAACAATTGAAGTTCAAAACCTAAGCCATTCAACAATTAATTGCACTCCTTGCATGGCGTGGCATCTCAAGATAAGATGGCGCGCCACTACGCCGTAGTAGTAATCTGTGAGTCCCCGGCCTCTGCTGGCCGCAGTGAGAGACTTCCCTATACAAGTGGCGTTGCTTCCAGTAGCCAACAACACTTTGTCGGCGCTGCAGTGCGGTAATTTAAGCATTATCAAAAGCCATGGCTGCACCTCATTACTGTAAATTTCTTTTAACAGGTAAAATTTTGGTGAGTTTCTTGGAGCAATAACTTCTTCGTTATAAGTCCGATTTGGTCTGTTCAAAAGCTTACACGTCATAAATGACATACTCCTACGCGTTCATATAAGAATTCAACACTTTCGAATTCGTTAACTCAAAATTCACTATTGATTTCATTTTTTAAGCGTTCGTAAACGTTAATGAGCGTTCAATGCTCGTTTTCTTCGTTTTAAGTCAGAATCCGACGATTCTCGAACCCACTACTCTTAAATACCCTATCTCATGTGTTGACATTAAAAAACCACGTTTTCAAGTCTCACGACAAATTTTGACTACCAATCCGAAATTTCAACGTTTTTGACGTTTAACGTCTATTTCCGTGAAATTCTCCATAACTTCGTTACTAATGTTCTCTAAGCCAAATCACATGGATTACTTCATGGACTTCATATCTACATCCTAACCAAGCAAGATGCACATATTAACGTATTGATGGAGTTCAATTGTTTATCAACAATCAATCTCAACAATTAATAATTTCATGATTTAAAACTATATCAACCCTTATGATTTCTATGCTCTCATGACTTATAGATATTGATTCTATAATAAGTCATCCTTATTCCCCCATACTAGATATACACCACCCATTTATGATTCTCCATAATAAAAGAAAACCAAAAGAGATGGAATTAGAATTAAGGAATATTACCTTAAGAACTCTTAGGTAATCTTGAAAACTCTCAAGCAAAACTTCAAAGTAGAACTTTTGGTTGAGTCTAGCTCTTTCTCTCTCTCAAAATCTAGGTTGGCAACTTGAAAAACCTTCAAATGACCAACTCTAGCCTTCTATTTATAAGCAAATGAAATGGAGGGCAATTTGGACATTACACCATCACCATCACTTGGTGACCAAGTGATTATCTTGTCTTGCACACCAAGTGGTCGACCCACCTTGCCCATGGGTTATCCCTATGGGTTGCCCCATGGGTTTTACCCATTCGGTGACCCATCGGTTCGATCCACGGTTTGGTTTCCTTACATTGGGCTTAACCAATCTAATATTGGGCCTTGACTTAGGCTGAATACCTAATCCCTTGGGCTTGCTCATTCAAGTAATTGGACTAATCATAATTCAACCCAAATGAATTAACCTTAAGTCTTAACTTAATTCTATAATACAAATCGTATTCCATACGTATAATTCACGTATTCTCTTCGTATAATACTAGTACGATAATCGTATTATACTTCATATTAACTCATCGTATTATACATAGATACTAAATAGTATCATCCTAGTACAACACACACATTAACAATAACGAAATTCCTTCTACGCATTTCATTTCATTCTCGGATATCATCTCACTCAACCCTTAGGTTTTAAGTCCGCAGGCAAAAACTTCGTTTGCCATAAATGAAATATTATTAGATATTTCATCTTATCTCGATACTCTATCATTACGCGTTTCTCGGAATTTCAAAATAATTCCCCGAAAAGAAATGGATGAATAGTGTTTTTTAACGGGAATTTCTCGGAAAACATTTATTTTCGTCTTTGAAATTCTAAACAATTAATTCTAGCACATAGCCAGATTCTAACCACATAAACACATTCTAGGTCATAGAACGACCTTCACATAGCTTACTCACAAAATAAATCAATTAAATTCATTTAATTCACATAATCAAATAAAAATTTAATTGTCATAAAAATCCGATTTTCTCGAGCGTTACAGATTGGCTTTAGCGCAAGTGGGAGATTGAATGTAGTATGCATACAAGCCAATCATTTTTGATGATAAAGCATATACTTTGTAACAATCTTATTCATTTATTAATAAAAAGTATTAATTTATTAAAAGCTTTTAATTATCTACATGATGATGTTTTATAATATGTGATAAACCCATAGTTTTAAGCAATGCTTTTAGAATAATGATGATGCTCATTCTAATGAGATCTAAATTCTTAGAAAGCTTAAAAATAAAATAGTTCCTAATCATTGGATTACTAAATTAGGGATTAGTGAATCCGGATAGATTGGTACATACGTTGCTTGCTCATTGGATGAGGATGATTGATCTCATGATCATTTTTGTGGATACACTAAAGCAAGTATGTAGGTGCTTATTAGAGAATAAGTTCACTGAACGTGGCTCGCTAAGGAATACCTAATGGAGTTTTACTTGCTTGTCAATAGGAATTCCTGTAGTGATAGTAGTACAAGTGATCCTTGGACATGAGATCATCATAGTATCTTGTGTATGATGAGTTATACTTTAGCTTATTCCTTAAGACCCTTAGGGTATATCAAAGGGTATGCTTGGGTATAATAAGTTGTACCTGGAGATAATGTATGATCAATAAAGAATTTACCACTTCTTGTAAAAGAAGAGAAATGTTCTATGTGATTCGATAAATGACAACCCAGTAGTCCTTGGCCAAGGCAAAATGAAATTAGAAAGGAGTTTCTAATTTGCATTATTTGGTGTTGTGCATTTAAGGATCGAAATACATATAATTAAATAAATAAGACTTGTGAAGAATTCAATGTCTTATATTTAATTGGGACAATTGTATGGTGGAAGGATTGAATTGTACGGTAACTATTTACTCAAAGGTTCTTTTATGATTAATGTTGAAATCTATATTATTTGGAAAGTCGTTGATCGCTAGTGGAGACTTATCCTATTGTAAAATAAATATTATTTATTTAAATAAATTAATATTTTAATTTATTTATTTAAATAAGATTAGAATTGTTCTAATTGATTTATTCACAACCGGGTTTAATATGGAGAACCTAAAGGGTCACACCATAAAAGGAAGAATAATTATTTAAGAAGTTAATGGTATAATCGTAATAATAAGTTAAGTATATTTAATTTAATCTATGGTGATAGAATAAATTAAATAGCTTAATATTTATTATTTAATATTTTGGAAATATTAAATATAAATTAATAAGAGGAGTCTTATTATTATTATTACTACTATTATTATTTAATTCCTAAAGGAGTTTGGGAATTAATTAATAAAAGTACTCTCATTTATTCCTAATAAGATTAGGAGGCTAATTAATTAAAAGTTTAATTAATTATTTCTAATAAGATTAGGAGCCTAATTAATTAAAGGAGTTTAATTAATTAAAATAAAGCTCAATTCCTTAATTGTTAAGGAGGGTTGCCTACATCTATAAATAAGAGGAGTCTAATTATGGGTGTGGTGGACACTTTCACAAAACACATGAATACGTAATTCCAATAGTTGGGAGAGTACACCTTTTCTATGAGAGATAGAAAAACTAGGGTTTTCCCAAACACCCATCTTCTTGAATCTTTATTCTTTCTTGGTGGATCACCTCTAGAGGCCAAACACTTGGGTGGCTAACGTTGATCAAAGGAAGGAACCAAACCCAGTGGATTCAAGTTGAACACAAAAAGGATTGGAGGTGAACTTGTACTTGAGGAAGCTCGCATCTTCAAGGGTATGATTCTTGTTCTTTATCTTTTCATTTAATTAATAATTGCGCATAAAGAATGATCCAGGTATATGGTTTGTAAAATTTTAAAATTTTATTTTACCACGTTTTCGCTTATTTTGTACAATTTGATTGCGTTCATGAATATTACAAACCGAATAGTTAATACATACTTATTGGTTTCCAGTATGTATACATAGACTTAAAAGCCATCTAAGCTATTTGATTCAGCTAGACAAAGATTTAAAAATATTGTTGAACAAGATAGAACTTTATTATATCCAATCGAATTGTTTTGGTTCGGATTCCAGACTAAGTATGAACATCCCGAATCTTGGAAACTTTTGTGCGCCTAAGGAGGATATGATGGACGAAAATATCGTTCGAACATGTAGTATTGATCAATACAGGGCATAACGGGCTGATCACCCCCGTGCTTGTAGGTTATGATGGTTTACAGATGAAGTTCTGTTTAACCTTTTCGAAAATAGAAAATAATGTTCATAGTCTCTTGACTGATCTCCATTTATAGTCAGTACGTAGTTTCAAAAATTTGAAATCGAATTGATATGTTGTTTATGGTTGCTTCAGCTTACTTCACAACTGTTGATTCATTGTAGAAGTGTCATTCACAGAAAATATTTACTTCCTTCAGCTAACTTTTATTGCTTCCTATTACTTGTTGGGCACTCAAATGCTCATTCTTGCTTAATTTAAATGTTTTCAGTTAAGTGTGATCAACTTGAAGGCTCTGCCAAGAACAAGGGAAAAGGAAAGGTTGCAGAATAAGTTCTACGTTATCCTATGTAATATTTAGACACTACTAAGACAATGATATTTATTATTATCATGTAATGTAATGTATTAATGGTTGTGAACCTGGGGGATTAGAAAAACTCTTATGTATGTAAATTAAGTTTAATGTTTATATTATTATTATTCCGCTCAAAGAAATGATATCGTGAAGCACCGAGTTTGGGTTTCAAGTACCTCAATTTGGGGGAGTCACATCCTGCTGATACATGACACAAAGATATTGACTCTGGCCCTAAGCCAATCAGTGGGTCATAGCCCAAAGGTACAAATGTAGAGTTGCAATCCATATTAGAGGGAAAGGAAGTTTCTCCTTAAAATACCCCCCATACTTCTAGGTAGGGCTGAGCATTCGGTTATAACCGAACCGAACAAGCTATTCGGTTATAACCGAAAATCGAAATTCACCCTTTTCAAGTATCCGAACAGTAACCCGAAATATAAGGTAACCAAATAACCGAATTTGTTACTCGGTTATTCGGATAATAATCGAAATTGGGTCAAGAGAAAAAGAATGTTTAATCCAAAAGTAGAAATTCAATCACAAATTTGCATATAATACAACACAGTAAATCAACAGTTTAAGGGATTTAAGGGACAAAAAAATAAGGGGCTAAAAGAGGGTACAAATTCTCCATAAATATAGCCTTGAAGTGAACGATGAAGAGAGTGTTTATATATGAAGTGAATCGAGGTAAACCACATAGTGTAAAGGCAAGAGGCCTTGAGCTCGATCGCGTAAAAAGCATCGACGACCCGCCTTGATCCGATTTTTCTATTGTATGGCTACCTCTTCCTCTTCTCCTTCCTCTACTTTTTGATGGAGGTGAAAATTGGTTATGGGGTTTGGTTAGAATTTTCAGATCTAGAGTGAGAGAAGAGAAATCAGAGTGTGAGAGATGAGAGGTGAGAGAGAGTTGACTGAGAGATGGTAGATCTGAGATTGAGAGAGTCTGAGAGATAGAGACGTGAGAAGTGAAAGAGAGATAACCGAGAGATGATATTGATAGACTTGAGAATTAAGATTGTGTTTAAGTGTTTTAACTTTTTAAGACTTTTTTTTATTTCTTATTCGGTTAATCGGTTAACCGAATAATAAAATTTTAAAAATCAAACTTGAACCCGAAAATTGGATATTAAATCGGATATAACCGAAATTAGAAAAAAAAAACCAAAAAACTAAAATAATTCGGTTAAAAAAATTCGATTGTGTTTAGTAATTTGGTTTTATCCGTTTTTTGCTCACTCCTAGTTCTAGGATTGAATTAGATAAGTTAAGTGTTAAACCCTCTTGGAGTGAGCTGGTGGCGCGTCTCAGCTCCAACTAATTCGAATATACCCTTTTTTCCTCATGTCATTGAAGATGGCTCTATCTTTGTTACCCAACTTATTGACATTCTAAAGAAAGGCAATAAATTGTGGATGTCTAGCCTTGTTGGGTACTTTGTAAATTCTTCTTTATCCTTTAAAGTGGTTGAAACTGCTGCCCAAAATCTTGGGGGATAGTATAGTTTCAACCCAAAATCTTTAGGGATAATATGGACTGCTTAAAGTATTTATGCAATCTAAAGGGCAATTTATCTTTAAATTAAAATGTGAGGAAGATTGAGATAATGTTCTGGCTCTGGGGCCTTTATACTTTATAAATAAGCATATCATCCTTAAAAAATGGAAAGAAGGAACTAAATTTGAGAAGGATATCTGCACTAAAATTCCAGTATGGGTTAAATTCCTTGAAGTTCCCTTATCCTACTGGACCGCTGAGGGTTTAGGCTATATAGCAAGTGCAATTGGAAGGCCTCTTTTTGCTGATAAAATCACTGCTCTTTTAGAACCAATGAGTATTGCAAGGTTATGTATTGAAGTTAGCCTTGAATCCAAAGTCTCAGATAAGATATATGTTGTTAACTTAGTCATACTCCATCCTTATGTTTTGATGATGACCATCTTGTATCTCTAAACTTGCTTGTATGCAATTTCAGGAGAGTTGATGCAATAAGCAGATTTTTCAAGAGTCTCTAGGAGAACATGAAAGATCTTAGCATTAATTTCTTTTCAATACAAGGCAATAGGTCATTTGCATTACATTCTAATTAATAAATTGAATGAGATTAAATGATAAAAAAAAATTCAATTGCTTAAGGAAACAATAAAGAACAAATTTTTTAATATCCCAACTCGGTTGATTGCAACTAGTGTCTGTCATTTTAAAAAGATCTAACTGGAGTGTTTTAAGGGAAATCATTATTTATGAAGAATTGGCAACACAGTATGAGATCATATATTCAAAATGGAAAAAGATTTGTTCAAGGCTAAATATATTGGTTCTATAGCAGTATTACACAAAGCATGATTTAATGACATCCTTTTTCCTTAATTAAAGCCTATTAAATTGATTGAAATTGATTCATTATTCTAAACATGGGATGTTGTTCCAGTAATTATATTCCCATAAAAAAGCTGATTGTCCATTGCTACATACTATAATGAAATTAATCTAGCTAATACATTAATTAGAAATGTGCATATGTCGTCGTCGTCTTATCTATTATCAAAATTATATGGTGGGTGCTTTAGTGATTACGAACAGATCACCCACCATATCACGTAATGGGCGCATAAAAGGGATATCAAATAAGGAACCTAGGATTAGCTCATATAATCTGCACCTGATCATGCATTATGTCTAGGATAAATCATATCAAACTGACCAAAGAGTTAATTTACTAAATAGATATTAATTGAACAAAATTAGCAACGGTTAGATATTTTGAGTTCATTTAAGCTAACGGTCCAATACACCTCATGTTTAAAAAAGAGATCACTTGGGTTAAATGAAATATAACCGAAGTAATAGAAAATTAATATACAAATATTACTTACAGCATTATTGATTTTCAAACGATTCCTCTTCATACGTTCTTCAAACAGTCGCGATCTATTATGAAGAAGTAAGCTGATTGGATAAAAGAATTTTTGATTTTTCTTCAGCTTGTAGTCCTTGGGTTTTTACTAGTAATATTTTTTATTTTTTATCATTGAATATTTAATAGAGCCTTGCATTGTGAAGCAATTAGTTGCTTTGATCATAGACCTCTATTTGTAATTTTATTATAGACTAAATACTATCTAAAGGTTTTTTGTTAATCCGATTTGGATTTAAGATATTTTGCTAATAGGTTCAAAGAAGAAAAGGTGCTTAAGAGTGCATTGATACATAAAGAGCAAAAGTGTTCAAGTGTTTGGAACTTGTTGTGTAAAAGAGTCGATTTGTTGTTGAAGTAAATTAATAAAATAGAGTCTCCAATACTAGTTGGTACTATTATAGAGGGTAGTAGTTGAACCACATAAAAATCTTGGTGTTTGTGTGATTGTCTATTGTGTTCCTTAAATTAAGTCACAATTTTCTAAAACAAAATTAAGTTTTGAAAGAAGTTAAGTAAATTGATAATTCTGCAAGTATTCCTATTCAATTCACCATCCCATATTCATACACCGATAATCTGGTGAGCACAAATATTGAATCCAGCATCCTCTATTCATACACTGATAATCTGGTAAACATAAATATTGAATCCAGCATCCTCTATTCATACACTGATAATTTGGTAAGCATAAATATTCAATTCAGCATTCTGCATTCATACACTAATAATTTGGTAAGCATAAATATTCAATCCAGCATTTTGCATTCATTAAATAAAAGTTTGTTAGTTGCAAAAGTTTGACATCATTTGTTTCCACACTTATTCAACCCCCTCTAAGTGTGCCTACTTGAATTTCATTTGATATTAGAGTCTGGCTCTACTTATCTTAGTCTTAAAAGTGACTTGTAGGAAAAGATTCTGACTTGGCACAGTTCGGGAACAACTGTCAAGAAGGTCAATCAACAAATAGACCTCCACTGCTGTATAGAACGAAAAATTATAACTTTTGGAAATTCCGAATGAGGATCAACCTAAAAAGAGATCCTTGGGAATGGTGGGTCGTGACCAATTATCCCAAGAAAAGATGATGGTACTCCAAAGACTCTTTTAGAGATGGACTCAATCGAAACCTACATGATGTCATACGATTCAAAGTCTATGAACACACTTCTTAGCGGCATGGTACAATCCAAGATATACAAAGTCTCTTCATGCAACACAACTAAGAAAATATGGGATACTCTAGTAATGATCCAAAGTACGTGAAGTCAAGCTAAGCATGCTCGTGCATGACTATGAAATGTTAAAACTTGAGAGAGATGAAAAAATTAAAATGGCTCAAGCACGATTCCTAGTTCTCATAAATTCCCTAAAGCTACTTGAGAAATCAATTCCACAAACTGAGATCAACCATAAGTTACTTCGGGCTATGCCCAAGAGGTTTGCATCCAAAATTACTACTCTTCAAGACACACTACGATAAGGACCAAGAACATTTGCATCAGAATCGTAGAGTTCGATCATCTGAAGATTGAAGCATTCGCAGCGGTTTAATCTGAAGACTGATATTTGAACGTTGCTAATTGAGAGCATCGATGCAGAAGGACAACTCCTGATGTTCTGATCGAGGAGTCAGAAAGAAGAAATATAGGTGACTACCAGCCTGACACGGAAAGGTGAAATCTCTGAGGCGATAGGAAAGGTAGCAGACTGCTGTGTCAGTAAAGTCATAAAGGAGATGTCACGTCACATCAAGCAATCTGCACCAAATAACTCGAGATCTGCGAAGCAATTCAAATAGCTCCCAACGGCTATATTCCAACGGGAAGATTGTGAATGAGTATATATCAGCTAGAGCTTCAAAGATCAAGAGTTGTTGAGTTGAAGAATCGTTGAGTTATTGGAATGCTATATTGTTGACTCTACGAGTTCCACCAGAGCTGAACAGAACAAGTCTCAGTGGTAGTGAGACTACGAAGGTGGAAGTGAAGAAAATTTGAAGAAGGACTTGAACAGACTAAAGCTTCACTCAACAAGGATGAGAATGCCACTAAAGATGGAAGCTAAGCTGAGAGCCGAGAAGGCCAAGAAGATAGCATTCAGAAAAGTGGCAGAGCACAAAGAAGATCCAGAGAGCCACTCTAAGAATCACCATGAACCAAAAGCTGAAACAGAACAAATGCGGAACCATGTATGCATACCATTCAAGAAGGGTTAAGGGAATGCTAAGTGCCAGACGAAGTCTACCAAAAGCTCAAAGACTTAGCAAACCTAAATGGTGATGGTGCACAGCTGACATCGAATGAAGATGAGATGAACAGTATGAAGATCAGTTGCACTAGAGAAGAGGTGGTCTAGAGGCTACGCAGAATGCAAAGAGGACCACGTCAAGCTGCTAAGTACAAAAGATGTTCAAGCTTCAAGACATCTTAGCAGCAAATCACCAACAACAACTACAATAACAACAAGTAGCCAGGGCCTGAGGGGTCCTTGTCCGGAGGGACTAAATGAAATTCCAAGCCTACTAGGCTTGAAGAGTTCTTAGTGACCTAAAGTTCCAAGGTGCGGCCTTGAAGAAATCTTATTGATTTGAGTCTTGCCTTCCTTAGTGGAATTCCTGCTTGTTGAAGTAGAAGAGTTGATTAGGAGCTTGAGTTTCTGAACCACTTAAAATCCCTTGTGTCTTTTACATTCAGTCATTTACTTTCTGTCATTTACATTATGTACTTAACTGCTATAAATGATATGTATGTATTAACTACTTACAACTAAACTAACAAATGAACAATGTATGAATGTTTATGAATATATCAGTGAGGGGATTTTTTTTACTTATTCCTCTGTGCTTGAAAAGATTCTTGTGTTTGTCATATGCTAATTCATTAGTAATACAAAATAAACAGGAAAAATATTTGAAATTAAAAAGGATCTATTCAACCCCCTTCTAGATCTATTTTGTGCCTACTGGGAACTAACAATTGGTATCAAAGCAGGTTCTCATGTTATATTCAAATGTTAATCGCTTTGAATCTGATCCTAGGCACAAACATTGTTCTAAACTTAGTTTAGTAGTAAGTCACTTATAAATACAGATGAGCTCACACGTTGGAAATAATGTGCACAGGTAAATATGTATATACACCTGAAGCTGCTCAGATTGGTCCATGTTCTTAAATGCCATAGCAAAAAGACCAATCCTTGTCCACAGTCAATCTAGTAGTCTGAAGACCAGAGATGGGAGGTCAAGAGGCATCAACAACAAAGAGTCAAGCATCCACTAGTCTGAAAGATGAAAGGACATATATGCTAAGAAATACTTATCCAGAGGAGAAAGAAGAATTTCTCAAATATGTATTTGGCTAACCAGCAGCTGGATGTAAACCTTGAGTTTCAAGGTCGTCAAATAACTAAGGATGCCAAGATTTTCCTAGATTACATCTTCAAGACTATGACTGATTGATCGGAGGACAACTGGAGCAAGAAGCTGTCAAAAATGAATGTACTTGACCACACTAAGGAATTTCAAGCGGAGATGACTTGAGTCAAGAAGATTAAACTAGCTGGATGCTTAAGACATTTTAGAAATGATCTTTACAAAATCATTCTTTGTCAAAGCCTGTTCTTGAAGACTTGCTGAGCTAACATGAATGAAGCTCGCATGGTTGCTGATCTCCATATGGAAGCAGACCATTCATGCTAAGATGAAAAGGGTCTTATATGCTTATTCATGCAAAGCATATCATCTGAGAAGAAACCTCAAGGAAGTTCACATCAGAGAATCATCGAGCATTGATCATGAAGAACTCATCATAGAAGCAGAACTCCACGAGTACAGTCTGTCAACGAGCTTAAGGAAAATCACAGTATTTTCTATGATAAAGACTGAGTCCAGACTGTGTAAGACAACACACAACGATTATGGTACAATGATCTGAATCATAGTTTCCCTTCAGTCAGCATCAAAGTTCACAGTTCTGATGAAGGAGGAAGGGCAACTAACTGAAGAAAGGCTTATGGACGTTAACAATTTAATGGTCCCAAATGATTCTTCATTCATCCTTAGTGTATATTGAAGAAACTAAGGAAGAACTACAAGCCTGCTGAAAACACATGTTCAGAAGGTTACGTTCGTAGTTCTGTCAACAATCGTGGAGTGATCAGTCCTGAAAATATCTATTTTTATGATCCAAGGAGGTTTAAATGATAGTGATGATTCCGATCGAGGAAGAGATATGAAAGGCTACCTTATGATGCATATGAAGAAGAAGAACTCATACCTCTACGAGAAGATAGTATCAACTATGGGGGAGCGGTGATACATAAAAAACAAAGAACACTATAAGTGTCAAAAGTGCACTATGATGCAAATCCTTGAGATCTTCCAATCTTTGATGATAAAGATTTAAGTGATAAATGAAGATGAAGATGAAGGTAGTTGTGAACTCGGAAGAAGAAGAAAAGTTGTCCTGCAGAACAAAGAAGACCTCTCACTACGATTGTAGAGTTATCACCAATCATAGAGACCAGACAAATTATGACTGTAAATGAAGAAGCTGCAATAGCCTCTCAGCCTGAACAATGGTCAGGGCTGATTCTAAAGAAAGTACAAAGGCTGTATACAAGCCAAAGAGAAGGACAAAGAGGCATGGGAAGAAATGCGAGAATCAAAAGCTAATATTGAGGAAATACACACTGGAAGGTAAGAGTATGGAAGAACAATTAGAGATATGAAGATGATGAAGCTCAGGGAGCAAAAATTGAAGAAGTAGAATTCTTGCCAGAAGATCTGAGATGAGCTCAAAAGATAAGTCAATCATGGTGCATGTCTATCGACCACATCATAATCATCAAAACCACTTCTGTAGAGTTTCTGAAGAACAAAAGCTAACCCTAAACAGCAATATACTAGTTACAAAGTCCCAAAACTTTGTGGCTGATCAACCAAATGAAGATCCATAGTCAGTAGGAACGTCTCAAAATGTTCCACTGATAACCATATCAACTACCCAACTCAAAATCGTGGAGTGCCTACGATCAAACATCTGATCGTAGTGTAAGAGCAGGAGGACACCACGATTATAACAAAAAAAAATCAACACTATTGTGTATCCAGAGTTGGTAGATGAACTCCTCAGCAGAGAGATCAAATGAAATATCAGTACTAATCATGTCTAAAGTTCTTCATCTGGTAAGAGCCTCAGTGATAAACCTAACCCTTAGCACTGAGCTAAGAGGTTGGCCATTCCTGAGAAACCTTATCTTAGAAGGAAGGCTAATATGGATTGTATCATAAGTTTCTCTGCTAAAGCAAGCAGCATCATAAAATTCTGGAAATCTTTCTACCAAGGTCAAAGGTCAGATTCTGAAGCTGAAATCTTTTGACATCAATCAATGCTTAGGTTTTCCTGACCTAGGTCTGAAAAGCCTTGATGAGGTCAACATTGAAAAAGCTAAGAAGATTATGCAGTACAAAAGAAACCCTAGTTTGAAGGACATGAAGAAAAAGGAGTTTCCTGAAGAATTCGAGTTCCTTGTGGAGATAGTGGGCAAATGTATCCTATGCAAGGACACTGCACATGACACTGTGAGTGATCAACAACTAAAAATCATTTCTGCAATAGTTCTGAAGAAGCGTATCAACTTTGGAGTTATGCTGCTTGATCAAATGTCCAAATGGCTAGATAAGGCAGAGAAGAAAAGGTTAATAGGAAAACCCCTCACGAAGGTTTTCCATGGAAGGTTCTTGAGTATTATTTTGAAGAAGAAGCTGAAGAATAAAATTAAGGATGGTGAAGATGAAGTCCTTAATAGCCATAAAGTGATGACTACACAGCTGTTTGCAAATTGGAAGAAGAACCCAATGGAGAACAAAAAAGCTGACAATATATGGCAGCACCAGCAAAAGCACTACGAAAAAAAGGAAGGCAAGTGCTATGAAAGAAGATGAGTTGTCATTCAATAAAGATTCAAACATCCCTGAGTCCAAATCTTTGGGACCACCGAAGAAGAAAACTAAGGTGATAAAGAAATCCAAACCAATTCCCCAAAGAAGTCTATCTACTAAAGAAGAAAATGTAGAGTCAGAATATGAGAAGGGAACTGAGAGCTTCAAGGATGAATCCTCAAGGAGCAAGTCCACGAATGAAGAAGAAGTTGAATCCAAGAAGGAGAAAGCTAAACCTATGAAAGGAAAAGCTAAATCTGGTGATGAAGAAGAATGTCCAATTCCTATGGATAACACTCAGAGTAGCCACTCTGGTGATGAAGAAAGTTTGAAAGCTGAAACAAGTGGATCTCCTACTACTAAATCCCCAACATGTTCATCTGATGGTTCAAAAGACGTTGAGTCTAAAGAAGAAGGATTTGCTCCTACTGTTGCTGAACTTCAAAGAAGTTCATCTGATGATTCAAAGGCTTCAAATTCTGAAGAAGGAGAAGAGTCTGAAACTCTTGAAGCTAAAACCCCAAGAAGAAGGAAGTGCAACAGACTGATTGCTCAAATAGTTTCAAAAAGGGGAGAATTGTTTCCAAAGATAATTGAAATCAGTGATGATGAGGATGAATCTAAGGGAGGAGATGCTAAGAGAAAAAGGAACAAAATATCAACAAAGGCTAGTAGTAAAAGGCTCAAGACTTTAGAGCTAGATTAGGCTAGTAAGTCTACAAAGACTAGCCCTGATAAGAAGAATGATGATCAAATGAAGGAACAAACTGATGAGTCCATTGCTATATACTATAATGAAATTAATCTAGCTAATACATTAATTCGGGAAACGTGCATATGTCAGCGTCTTATCTATTATCAAAATTATATGGCTGGGTTCTTTAGTGATTCTGAAGAGATCACCCACCATATCACGTAATGTGCGCATAAAAGGGATATCAAATCAGGAACCTAGGATTAGCTTATACAATTTGCACCTGATCATGCATTATGTCTAGGATAAATCATATCAAACTTACCAAAGAGTTAATTTACCAAACAGATATTAATTAAACCAAATTAGCAATGGTTAGATACTTTGAGTTCATTTAAGCTAACGGTCCAATACACCTCATGTTTATAAAAGAGATTGTTTGGGTTAAATGAAATATAACTGAAGTAATAGAAAATCAATATACAAACAGTACTTACATCATTATTAATTTTCAAACGATTCCTCTTCATACGTTCTTCAAACGGTCACGATCTATTATGAAGAAGTAAGCTGATTGGATAAAAGAATTTTTTATTTTTCTTCAGCTTGTAGTCCTTGGGTTTTTACTAGTAATATTTTTTATTTTTTATCATTGCATATTTAATAGAGCCTTTTGTGAAGCAATTAGTTGCTTTGATCGTAGACCTCTATTTGTAATTTTATTATAGACTAAATACTATCTAAAGGTTTTTTGTTAATCCGATTTGGATTTAAGATATTTTGTTAATAGGTTCACAGAAGCAAAGGTGCTTAAGAGTGCATTGATACATAAAGAGCAAAAGTGTTCAAGTGTTTGGAACTTGTTGTGTAAAAGAGTCGATTTGTTGTTGAAGTAAATTAATAAAATAGAGTCTCCAATACTAGTTGGTATTAGACGTGAATTAGATTATTATTATAGAGGGTAGTAATTGAACCACGTAAAAATCTTGGTGTTTGTGTGAATGTCTATTGTGCTCCTTAAATTAAGTCACAATTTTCTAAAACAAAATTAAGTTTTGAAAGAAGTTAAGTAAACTGATAATTCTACAAGTATTTCCTATTCAATCCACCATCCCATATTCATACACCGATAATCTGGTGAGAAGAAATATTGAATCCAGCATCCTCTATTCATACACTGATAATCTGGTAAGCATAAATATTTAATTCAGCATTCTGCATTCATACACTAATAATTTGGTAAGCATAAATATTCAATCCAGCATTCTGCATTCATTAAATAAAAGTTTATAGGTTGCAAAAGTTTGACATCGTTTGCTCCCACACTTATTCAACCCCCCTCTAAGTGTGCCTACTTGAATTTCATTTGGTATTACAGTCTGGCTCTACTTATCTTGGTCTTAAAGGTGACTTGTAGGGAAAGATTCTGACATGGCACAGTTCGGGAACAACTGTCAAGAAGGTCAATCAACAAATAGACCTCCACTGCTGTATGGAATAGAAAATTATAACTTTTGAAAATTCCGAATAAGGATCTACCTAAAAAGAGATCCTTGGGAATGGTGGGTCGTGGAAAATGGACCTGTTATCCCAAGAAAAGATGATGGTACTCTAAAGACTCTTTTAGAGATGGACTCAACTGAAACCTACATGATGTCATATGATTCAAAGTCTACGAACACACTTCTTAGCGGCATGGTACAATTCGAGATAGACAAAGTCTCTTCATGCAACATAGCTAATGAAATATGGGATACTCTAGTAATGATCCAAAGTATGTGAAGTTAAGCTAAGCATTCTCGTGCATGACTATGATGTATAAACTTGAAAGAGATGAAAACATTAAAATGGCTCAAGCACGATTCCTGGTTCTCATAAATTCCCTAAAGCTACTTGACAAATCAATTGCACAAAGTGAGATCAACCGTAAGTTACTTCGGGCTATGCCCAAGAGGTTTGCATCCAAAATTACTAATCTTTAAGACACACTACGATCAAGTCCAAGAACATTTGCATCAGAATCGTAGAGTTCAGTCATCTGAGGATTGAAGCATTTGTAGCGGTTTAATTTGAAGACTGATATTTGAACGTTGCTAATTGAGAGCATTGATGCAGAAGGACAACTCCTGATGTTCTGATCGAGGAGTCAGAAAGAAGAAATAAAGGTGACTACCAGCCTGACACGGAAAGGTGAAATCTCTAAGGCGGTAGGAAAGGTAGCAGACTGTTGTGTCAGTAAAGTCATAAAGGAGATATCACGTCACATCAAGCAATCTGCACCAAATAACTCAAGATCTGCGAAGCAATTCAAATAGCTCCCAACGGCTATATTCCAACGGGAAGATTGTGAATGAGTATATATCAGCTAGAGCTTCAAAGATCAAGAGTTGTTGAGTTGAAGAATCGTTAAGTTGTTGGAATGCTATATTGTTGACTCTACGAGTTCCACCAGAGCTGAACAGAACAAGTCTCAGTGGTAGTGAGACTACGAAGGTAGAAGTGAAGAAAATTTAAAGAAGGACTTGAACAGACTAAAGCTTCACTCAACAAGGATGAGAATGCCACTAAAGATGGAAGCTAAGCTGAGAGCCTAGAAGGCCAAGAAGATAGTATTCGGAAAAGTGACAGAGCACAAAGAAGATCCAGAGAGCCACTCTAAGAATCACCATGAACCAAAAGCTGAAACAGAACAAATGCAGAACCATGTCTGCATACCATTCAAGAAGGGTTGAGGGAATGCTAAGTGCCAAACGAAGTCTACCAAAAGATCAAAGACTTAGAAAACCTAAATGGTGATGGTGCACAGCTGACATCGAATGAAGATGAGATGAATAGAATGAAGATCAGTTGCACTAAAGAAGAAGTGGTCTAGAGGCTACGCAGAATGCAAAGAGGACCACGTCAAGCTGCTAAGTACAAAAGATGATCAAGCTTCAAGACATCTTAGCTGCAAATCACCAACAACAACTACAACTACAACAACAACAAGTAGCCAGGGCCTGAGGGGTCCTTGTCCGGAGGGACTAAATGAAATTTCAAGACTGCTAGGCTTGAAGAGTTCTTAGTGAACTAAAGTTCCAAGGCTCCTGGCCTTAAAGGAATCTTAGAGATTCGGGGTGTTGCCCTTCCTTAGTGGAATTCCTACTTGTTGAAGTAGAAGAGTGGATTAGGAGCTTGAGTCTCTGAACCACTTAAAATCCCTTGTGTCTTTTACATTCAGTCATTAATTTCTGTCATTTACATTATGTACTTAACTGCTATAAATGCTATGTATGTATTAACTACTTACAACTAAACTAACTCCACGAACAATATATGAATGTTTATGAATATATCAGTGAAGGGGATTTTTTACTTATTCCTCTGTGCTTGAAAAGATTATTGTATTTGTCATATGCTAATTCATTAGTAATACAAAATAAACAGGAAAAGTATTTGAAATTAAAAAGGATCTATTCAACCCCCTTCTAGATCTATTGTGTGCCTATTGGGAACTAACCATTGGTATCAAAGCAGGTTCTCATGTTATATTCAAACGCTAATCGCTTTGAGTCTGATCCTAGGAACAAACATTGTTCTAAACTTTGTTTAGTAGTAAGTCACTTGTAAATGCAGATGAGCTCACACGTTGGAAATAATGTGTACATGTAAATATGTCTATACACCTGAAGCTGCTCATATTAGTCCATGTTCTTAAAATTTATAGCAACAAGACCAATCCTTGCCCACAGTCAATCTAGTAGTTTGAAGACCAGAGATGGGAGATCAAGAGGCATCAACAGCAAAGAGTCAAGCATCCACCATTCTGAAAGATGAAAGGACATATATGCTAAGAAATAGTTATCCAGAGGAGAAAGAAGAATTTCTCAAATATGTATTTGGCTAACCAGCAGCTGGATGTGAACCTTGAGTTTCAAGGTCATCAAAGAACTAAGGATGCCAAGATTTTCCTAGATTATATCTTGAAGACTATGACTGATTGATCGGAGGACAACTGGAGCAAGAAGCTGTCAGAAATGAATGTACTTGACCACGCTAAGGAATGCTGAAGCAGATGACTTCAGTCAAGAAGATTAAACTAGTTGGAGGCTTAAGACATTTTAGAAATGATCTTGACAAAATCATTCTTTGTCAAAGCCTGTTCTTGAAGACTTGCTGAGCTAACATGAATGAAGCTCGCATAGTTGTTGATCTCCATATGGAAGCAGACCATTCATGCTAAGATGAAAAGGGTCTTATATGCTTATTCATGCAAAGCATATCATCTGAGAAGAAACCTCAAGGAAGTTCACATCAGAGGATCATCGAGCATTGATCATGAAGAACTCATCATAGAAGCAGAACTCCACGAGTACAGACTGTCAATGAGCTTAAGGAAAATCGCAGTATTTTCTACGGTAAAGACTGAGTCCAGCCTATGCAAGACAACACACAACTATTATGGTACAATGATCTGAATCATAGTTTCCCTTCAGTCAGCATCAAAGTTCACAGTTCTGATAAAGGTTGAAGGGCAACTAACTGAAGAAAGGCTTATGGACGTTAACAATTTAATGGTCCCAAATGATTCTTCATTCATCCTTAGTGTGTATTGAAGAAACTAAGGAAGAACTACAAGCTCTTTGAAAACACTGCTCGAGAAGGTTATGTTCGTGAGTTACATCAAACAATCGTGGAGTGATCAGTCCTGAAAATATCTATTTTTATGATCCAAGGAGGTTTAAATGATAGTGATGATTCCAGTCAGAAGGAGATATGCAAGGCTACCTTCAGATGCATATGAAGAAGAAGAACTCATACATCTCTGAGAAGATAGTATCAACTATGGGGAGCGGTGATACATTAAAGAAACGCAATGAAGACTATAAGTGTCGAAGTGTGCACTATGAAGCAAATCCTTCAGATCTTCCAATCTTTGATGATAAAGATTTAAGTGACAAATGAAGATAAAGATGAAGGTAGTTGTGAACTCTAGAAGAAGAAGAAAAGTTATCACAGAACAAAGAAGACCTCACTACGATTATAGAGTTATCACCAATCGTAGAGTCCAGACAAATTATGACTGCAGATGAAGAAGCTGCAATGACCTCTCGAAATTCCCTAAACAACTATCGCCGTGATTACGATTCTGAAGAAAGTAAAAAGGCTGTATACAAGCCAAAGAGAAGGACAAACTGGCTTGTCATGAAGAAATGGCAGAACCAGGTGATAATATTGAGGAAGTACATCCTGGAAGGTAAGAGTATGGAAGAAGTATTAGAGATATGAAGATGGTGAAGCTCAGGGAGCAAAAATTGAAGAAGTAGAATTCTTGCCAGATGATCTGAGATGAGCTCAGAAGATAAGTTAATGATGGTGCATGTCTATCGACCACACCATAATCATCAAAACCACTTATGTCGAGTTCATGAAGAACAAAAGCTAACCCTAAACAGCAATATACTAGTTACAAAGTCCCAAAACTTTGTGGCTGATGAACCAAATGAAGATCCATAGTCAGTAGGAACATCTCAAAATGTACCACTGATAACCATATCAACCATCCAACTCAAAATCATGGAGTGCCTATGATCAAACATCTGATCATAGTGTAAGAGCAGGAGGACACCACGATTACAACCAAAAAAAAAATTAACACTAATGTGTATCCAGAGTTTGTAGATGAACTCCTCGACAGAGAGATCAAATGCGATAGCAGTACTAACCATGTCTAATGTTTTTAATTTGGAAAGAGCCTCAAGGACAAACCTAACCCTTAGCACTGATCTAAGAGGTTGGCCCTTCTTGAGAAACCCTATCTTAGAAGGAGGGCTAATATGGAGTGTATCATAAGATTTTCTGCTAAAGCAAGCAGCATCATAAAATTCTGGAACCCTTTCTACCAAGGTCAAAGGTCAGATTCTGAAGCTGAAATCTTTTGACATCAATCAATGCTTAGGTTTTCCTGACCTACGTCTGAAAAGCCTTGATGAGGTCAACACTGAAAAAGCTAAGAAGATTATGCAGTACAGAAGAAACCCTAGTCTGAAGGACATGAAGAAAAAGGAGTTTCCTGAAGAATTCGAGTTCTTTGTGGAGATAGTGGGCAAATGTATCCTATGCAAGGACACTGCACATGACACTATGAGTGATCAACAACTAAAAATCATTTCTGCAATAGTTCTGAAGAAGAGTATCAACTTTGGAGTTATCCTGCTTGATCAGATGTCCAAATGGCTGGATAAGGCAGAGAAGAAAAGGTTAACAGGAGAACCCCTCATGAAGGTTTTCCATGGAAGGTTCTTGAGTATTATTTTGAAAAAGAAGCTGAAGAATAAAATTAAGGATGATGAAGGTGAAGTCCTTAATATCTATAAAGTGATGACTACACAGCTGTTTGTAAATTGGAAGAAGAACCCAATGGAGAACAAAAGTCGACAATATATGGCGAGAACCCGGTAAAAGCACTCTGAAGAAGAAAAAGAAGGCAAGTGCTATGAAAGAGGATGAGTTGTCATTCAATAAAAATTCAGACATCCACGAGTCCAAATCGTGGGACCAGAAGAAGAAAACTATGGTGATAAAGAAATCCAAACTAGTTCCCCAAAGAAGTCTATCTACTAAAGAAGAAAAGCGAGAAAGTCGAGGAAGATGAGAAGGGAACCGAGAGCTTCAAGGATGAATCCTCAAGGAGCAAGTCCACGAATGAAGAAATTGAATCCAAGAAGGAGAAAGCTAAACCTATGAAAGGAAAAGCTAAATCTGGTGATAAAGAAGAATGTAAAATTCCTATGGATAACACTCAGAGTAGCCACTCTGCTGATGAAGAAAGTTTAAAAGCTGAAACAAGTGGATCTCCTACTGCTAAAGTCCCAACAAGTTCATCTGATGGTTCAAAAGATGTTGAGTCTAAAGAAGAAGGATCTGCTCCTCATTGTTCTTTGAACATCAAAAAAGTTCATCTGATGATTCAGAGGCTTCAAATTACGAAGAAGGAGAAGAGTCTGAAACTCTTGAAGCTGAAACCCTAAGAAGAAGGAAGAGCAACAAACTGATTGCTCAAATAGTTTCAAAAAGGGGAGAATTGTTTCCAAAGATAATTGAAATCAGTGATGATGAGGATGAATCTAAGGGAGGAGATGCTAAGGGAAATAGGAACAAAATATCAGCAAAGGCTAGCAGTAAAAGGCTCAAGATTGCAGAGCTAGAAGAGGCTAGTAAGTCTGTAAAGACTAGCCCTGATAAGAAGAATGATGATCAAATGAAGAAACAAACTGATGAGTCCATTGGAGGAAGTCTACATAGGTCTAACTTCGATTCGGAGATGAGAAAGAAGGTGGAAAAGTCTCCAGTTCTGCAGAAGAAGAGCCAAAAGATTCTCACATTCCCTACCTTGTTCATCGCAAGAGAAGAATTGTAGTGGAAGTTGATGAAGAACCACTAGATGTACTTCCCAGCAGATGGGTTAATCATGGAATAAAAGTCTAAATGGTGATGATGACCTCAGAAAATTTACTCAAGAATCGTAAGGCTATGAAACTGGACACTTCAACTGTGATATATGAGCCTGAAGTTAAGAATCATGTAAGAAGGTAGTTTTACTCTTATATTCCATGGGTAAAGTCATCCCTCACTAAAGACAACAACTATCTCTCATGGGTCTTCTCTCACCTTCCCAACCTAGAGCTGGTGGCACATAACTTCCCAAGAGTAAAGAATTTTGCAAATCAGATGATCAAGGACAAGTCTCACTTCAAAATCTATTGACATACATGAAATCATTACATTCCCTACGATTGTCGAGTAGGATCAGATGGTAGACGGATTATACCCAAGTCCATTATTGTAGAGTCCTCTCACTCTACCAATGAAGATGACCATTCTGAGTTTGAGAATTTCTACGCTAATCTGACACTGTTGAATGACATTTCTTCATCTTTCAACAAAGATTGGTACTCAACGATTTATCATATTCTCACTACCTTTGAGAGTATGTTCAAGAGTGAGAATCCTAGAGTCCAACTAGATGTTTAGCAGGAGGCTGACCCAACAGCTGATCAGACAGAGAATGAACAACCTGATGCCAGATCTTCTCAAGAGCAAGAGTTGCTAAAGAACCTTGAAGAATTGATTGAGGATATCTCTCTCATTGGCGCAGAAGTCAAGGAAATTTCAGCAGGAGAAGACAAAGAGCTATCCAAAAGGCTTCAAGCCAGACTCTCAGACATATCCCTCAAGCTTCAACTAAGGGATCAAGTTTTTTTGAAGGCTATAAATGATCAGAAGGAAGAAGCTCTACGAGCTCAGAAGGCTAATAAAGAGTAAATTCTATCTCTCTCTGACAAGATTGACAATCTGAATCAATCTATTTTTCCCTATAACTTGAGCTAAGCCAACAAGAACTCAAGGTTGAGGTTGGTAACTCATCTCACCTGATGGATCAGCTTCTGTCAAACATGGAGCAGCTCTCACAAGTGATTAATAAAAAAAGGGGGAGAAAAAGAGACATAGAAAAAGGCACTCAGGGAGGAGTAAGGAGAAAAGAATGAAGGAAGAAAAGAAGACCAAGATTAGAAAGGAAAATGAGGAGGAGAAGAAGACAGTAGCAGCAAAAATGTTGGTCATTTTACCGATAAATATATGTGTGCATGTATACACGGTCAACAAGTAATAAAGAGTAAGTAAAGTATCGTTCCCACGGAGAATTAACTAATAAAGTTCACCAAGCACTAGCCCATAACCATTTTAGTCTTATTTAAACGAATGATTTAATATTTATAAATTTAACTATGAAAGTAAATAAATCTAATTATCCCTAGAATGAGACTAGATAATAAAGACTTAAGATTACAATTTCACCTATTGAATCATTTAAATCGACACACTTCATGTTAAGCTAAAATAATAATACCAGATTGTTAGTCGAGAACACAAAAGTGAAATATAGCCATCTCTCGATGTACCATATCCATATCATATATAATCCACAATTGATAAAATACACATGAACACCCACATTATCTAAACCGTTATATGTCTATGCAATTTACAAATAAATAGGATTTAAGCCCAAGTTCTCAATTGACTACGAATGGTGCTTCGGTATATGTCTATCCTAAGCATGAAGCATACATTCCATCACCATGTAGAACATACAAACACAAGCTATCATGATCAGATCTAAACCCATACTTTGTTTTTCAAGTTCATATGGATTATCACAATAATTGATGGCCAATCAATTAAGCAAATAATCATGACTCTTAATAGATAATCTTATAACAATTAATAAGACTAACAATGAAGTATGTCAAAATAAATTTGGCAATAGCTTCCATTGCAATCCCAAAATAGAGTTTAACTCATAGTTAAATTAGAATCCATGATCCACAATTGAATATACATTGAAAGATACAAATAGAAGTAAAGAGAGTTAGGGATTAAGAATAACAAATATGAGTTTCTTCTCTTGTTTCACTTCTGAACTTTCAAGGATCTTCAATTGCCTCAATCCCCAAATCTTAGTTATTCTAGGGTTCTAATCTGCTCTAATATAATAAGGAAATTAAAGAAAAAAAAAAGAGCATATGTAATGTAAAATGATCCCCCAAGGGTGGAATCCCCTCTACATACTGATAATATGTCTCTTCTTAAGCCCTAATTGAACCCCCCCCCCCCCCTCTAAGTTACGCTTCAATCGCACTATCTAGTGAAAAAGTCATCTCTAGTCAACATCTGAAGTGGCGCGGTCGCGCTGGAATTGGGTTGAAGTTGGGGTCGCCCGCGCTCAAGTAGCAGATGGCATTTTTTTGGTCCAGGAAATGGCGCGACCGCGCAGGAAATGGCCTAGGAATCCGCGCGCCCGCATTGTTGATTTTCTGCTGCAGTGTCCTCTGGTAAAATGGCCATAACGTTTGATTCGGGAAGAGTTACGAGGCCTGATACCTATCAAATCAAAGCTCTCGACGAGCTCTACAACTTTCATTCTTTGATAATTGAGAAATAATGGACGGATGAAGCCTAAAATTGGGTGGGAAGTGACAGCTATGCAAATGGCCACCCAAAACAATGACATTCAACGTTCGTTGGTACAAAGGTCATAACTCTTGCATCCCAACTCCGATAGGAATGATTCAAGATGTTCCGGAAAGCTAAGAAGAAGCTCTACAACATAATCCATGTTCTAAGCCAAGAACATGAAATGGAAATGAAAGCCCAAACGATCCCTGGATTTCTTTTCCTTGCGTTTTCATACCAATAATCGCTCACATCGTTCCCAAGCTTAAGATCTACAAAATAAACACAAAATGCATGAAAAGTAACTAAGAAACATCAGTATAAGCAACTAATTCAAGTAACAGATACCGGATAAATAGTTATAAAACCTACTTATCAAATACCCCTAAACTTAAACCGTTGTTTGTCCCCAAGCAACATAATATAATGCAATCTACATGCTATGCAAGCTACGCTACTATGACAATGAATCCCCAGATTTCCAGCCATGTTAAGAATTCCAATAAGATATGCCTCGGAGAAATATCAAGATCCAAGAATAAAACATCAAACTAAGCTAAAGGCATAATGACATATAATCAGATAATCCTAAACTACAATAAAGATGTTGTGTGTGTGTGATGTGTTCACAGATAAGCTTGACAAAGGTGAAGATACCACATGCTATATTGCTTAAGACAGAAAATTGAAGTTTAAATCAAGAACTGCATATACTAATGAGACATCAACTACTCCAACACATCAATACAAACTAAGGTTTAACAATGGGTTTATTCTGCTTTATTTTTACTCACGAGGGCGATTTTTGCACTTTTCTGCGGTGTTTATTGATTTATTATTATTATTATTATAATTATTTTTTAATTTATATATATATATATAGCGAGTGCATTTTACGCTCCATCTCACTTTCCATTTTCATTTAAACGAGTGCGTTTTACGCTCCATCTCGTCCTAATAGCAAGCATACCCATGTGTTCCCAAAGTTTGAGTATCTGTGTTTTCATAATCTATGTCTACTTTATACACAATTCCATCTTTAAAAACAACATTTTCTACTCAACAAACAAACAAATTATTCTTAAACCAACAAGCAGATATGAACACCTATGTCTTTAACTTAGGTAGCATCTAAACAACAGGCATGTATTAAATCATGTATAACATTATAACTAAGCTCATGTTATCTACTAAATTCAAAAATATATCAAATTTCTATGTCATCATTGGCCAAATTAGAATTCAACCGACTAAAAACATGGGCTATGTAATGCAACTAAACACATACTAAGTAAACAAGACAAAATAAAACTGAAAAAAAATTCATGTAGAATTTAACTACAAAGATACTAAAATACCCCTACTATGCAACTTAAACATGCAATCAAACTATATGCAACTAATTATATACAACAACTACTCACTACAACCCAATACCCCCAAACTTAAAATTAACAATGCCCTCATTGTAATTAAAAGTGAAAGAATACTTGTGAGACCCCAAATTTTATGAATAAAGATTTAAATTTCTCGAAATATTTTTTTTGAATATTATGGTGTTGATTTGATATAATGTTATAGTTGTGGGTAATATTTATAAATTTTGCAAAGTAAGCAAGTTGTTATAAAATATTCGTTTGGTCGGGGAATGTTCTTTTTGCAAGGGAATATTAGACGACGATTACACAATCATTGGTGGACCCCACAACAGAAGTATTGTCGTATTTAAAAAATGACAGAATTATCTTTTATAAAAATAACGGCAAAAGAGTTACCGTTAAAACTGTTGAACTACCCGGTAGTAAAAGTACAGTAATACGCATGGTTACATAGTAGCACATGGTATTGATTATTGATGCTTATGTGAGAAGTCACTCAATTATTGCTACAGTAATTGCTGCATCTTATCTCTCATAGTATTGTCACAATATCATCTGCATAATATGATATCTTATTAAATGAATAATTGAGACGGCAAAGTTATTCATATTATTATTTGCAATATTGACAATGTCTAGAAGTTCTGTCAAGGAGAGGTTTGGTCACCTAATTGCGCGCCAATAAGGAGAAATTCTTATCGAAAAGCCCCATGTTTCCTGGGAACGACCTGGTTGTTAAATATTGTGAATTATAATATTAATGATGAATAAGTTCGTGTTCATTAAAGATGAAATTGATAGTTCTATTGGGTGAGAATTATTAGTGTTAGTAGAAATTGATATTTATTTCGATAATAATTGATGTCTGGAGGTTATATTGACTAATCAGGTAATTAACCGGAAAAATGAGCAATTAATTGTTATTAATTCACATGCTTATAACTATGTGTTTACATGTGTGTACTATTGATTCACATGATTTACTATTAGGGGAGTTGGTGCAAGATTGATAATACTTGCATGACTAAGTTAAAATGGAGGTATAGATGGAGGTACTATACTGTAATTCGTATATTCTATTATACTCGTATGAGACATCATTTCTTTTGTACTCATCATGGAATATCATTTTCTTTGGTATTTTTCTTTTACGAGTTACTATTCACGGGTTACTATTCACCTGATTACTATTCACTCTAATATTGTTCACTCGGGTATTTGGGACACTTTTTGTGTTGGAGTACTATTCACAGGTTACTATTCACCCAGTTACTATTCACTCTAGTATTGTTCACTCGAGTATTTGGGACACTTTTCGTGTTGGGGTACTATTCACGGGATACTATTCCTGAAGTACTATTCACGGGGTACTATTCACCTAAAAAATATATTTCTTTTCGGTCCAAATCATTTTTGAGTACAATATTATTCCATGAGAAGATGTGATAATTTTTCAGATAGTTAGTTGAAATTATAATAGTAAATAAATATGGATCGTTGGTTTAAAGTTTTAATAGTAACTTGTCCCATCGGTTTTCCAAGAGTTACTTGTCCATTCGGTTTTCCAAGAGTTACTTGTCTCTTTGGTGTTCCAAGAGTTAATTGGCCCTTTCGCAAATAGTAGTTGTCTCTTCAATATTACCAAGAGTCATTTTGACCCTTCGTTAAAACCAAGAGATACTTTTAGTTCTTCTATAAATACAAGTTCATTCCTTCATTATTTCTTACAAATTCACTGAAACTCTAGAGAGAGAAACTATAAAGAGAAAGAAGAAAAGTATTCTGCTACTTCACTACTCCAGTATTCAGTTTTTCTAAGGTAAGGGGTATTATTTCTTTTGTATTCATGAAGAGAGCTATTGTCATTCCATTCTTTATTATTATGTTGAAATAACCTGTTTATGCGAAGTACCACATACATGGTGAAATTTTTACATTATTCCATTCGTATTATTACATTGGAATAACTTTTATCATCTTGATCTATCGCATGCACAGTGAATCTCGTTGATATTTCATTCTTTATTATTCTGTTGGAATATCCTGTCAGTGCGGATTATGCATGACCTAATTCTATTCTTTATTATTCTGTTGGAATATTTTATCAGTGAGGATTACGCATGACCTAATTCCATTCTTTATAATTTTGTTAGAATATCCTGTCAGTACAGATTATGCATGACCTAGTTCCATTCTTTATTATTCTATTGGAATATCCTATCTGTGCGGATTACACATGACCTTGTTCCATTCTTTATTATTCTGTTGGAATAACCTGTCTGTGTGGTCTATCGCATGTATGGTGAATTCTTCTGTTATTCCATTCTTTATTATTCTATTGGAATAACCTATCTATGTGGATTACCACATGCATGGTGAATGATCCTTCGTATTGATTCCTTATTAAATCGTGGAAATGATCTGTCTACGTGGATTATCGCATGGCGGGCGAAAATCCATTTGCAGTTTCATATATTCTATTATACTCAGTTGGTTAAAGCTTTGGCTTCTATACTCCATGAAATTAGTGGAATATCCTTGATATTTGCGCTTCATCCAGTATCTTTTCATGGAAATATTCTTCTGAGCATTCTTGAATTTTACTCCACAAAGCAGTATCATGTTGACAAATTAGACGTTATTGATTCTTGGATAAATTAAATTATAAATCTTTAAAATTTATCCTTGAACTTGTTTTATTGAATTATTATGTCATTGTCATCATCCTCATGCTTATATTGTGATGAAAGTCATCTTTGGCTTACGTGCATAGATGGACTTGGTATGATTATGACCAGGGATTATTCGGTATAATCATGACCATAATGTGACGAATGATGTGGTAAAAGTCCTCATTAGCCTGTAGTTCATTGGTGGACAGTTGTTGGTATGATTATGACTAGGGATTATTCGATATAGTCGTGACCATTGATGATTACATGAATATCCTTGGTCGTGGTGCAGGGATGATTCGATTTTATTTATTAAGATGAGTCTCAGCGATAAAGTTGATGAAAAACTTTTTAAATCAAAGAAGATAGTAGATTTTATACTTTACTTGACTCTTCTAATGGATTGCTTATTCCGCTGCAGTTTTTGATCTAAAACTTGTTGTCTATTATATTCTATCAGTTGTTATACTGTTGAATGCTAATGATAACTTATTCTTCATTATCTTAGTCATAATATTTCTTACTGGGCTAGTTGAGCTCACCCTTTTACTTTCATTGTTCTCTTGGGAAATGAGACGTAATGGGACTAATGGGGGACAGAGTGATGGTCCTAGATGGTGCATTAGTAGTCCTCACTATTCTGTGAAATAGTATGAGAATAAATGTAACGAGGACTCCATTGAGTGTCGATATTGTCTAGATTACAATATTTGTATTAAAACTCACAGCATATGTTTTGTCGTATTTTATACGACTGTTGTATAATTAGTTTGTATTTGTATTCAGTACCTTGTATTTGGCGACCCAAGATGGGTGATGTATACCTATTTTGGGGGCGTCATGGTTGGTATCAAAGCTTAGGGATATGATCCCTGGCTGAGATGTGAGACAAGAACTAGGAGGGGAGAGACAGGGAATTCCTTCGCTAGTATGACCTACCTAAGTTTATTTGGTATTTAATTGGTCAGTCAGAGTATAAGAATAATATGTGGCATGTTAATTAACCCTTGTTTTGTGGCAGTGTTTGAAAATGGTGGGTGAAAATGTTAACAATGGAGTGAATGAGACCGTTGAGAGACCTTTAATCACTAACCAGGTTAATGTGATGTCAAACGAAGAAGAAATTAGAGATATCTACGTGGTGAGTGAAGAACTAATAGTTGCACCCGAGCTAGTTGCAGAGGTAGCAGTTGAGAGCGAGGAAAAAGAGGAACCTGAGGAGAATTTATTAGAAGAATTTTATGATCGAAATTTAGAATTACAAAATCTTATTCCTAAGTTAGAAGAGCAGGTTGAAGAACGGCAGGCGGTCGTGGAGCAAAGAGATGTAACAATTCAAAATTATGTTACCCGATGTGCGATGCTTGAACAGAGGCACTCTTTGGCAGAGTATAAGATATTAGAGCTGGAATCTGAGAATACTATGATCAAAGTTCTAATGAAAGAAGAAATAACTGAACGAAGGAAAATAGATGATGCATTGGTAAAAGTCACACGACGCGTAGATATTGTAGAAAAAGACGTCCGATCCAATAAAGCCAAAATAGATGAAATGGATTTTGCTTTTTGGACAACAATTGGGAGAATCCAACATTGAATTCGGAATTACCCTGTGCAGAGCGGTCAACCCCAATTCGATATGGATCGAAGAGTAATGATTCGAATCATGGATCAGGAATGTGACGAAGCAATTAAGGGTGGAATGTACTCTACAGCGAAGTTAAGTCCAACTGGGATGTCCCAGACAAGTCAAAAACGGTAGTTTAAGAGAGAGTGTTTTTCGTGGCGAGGAACCTGAACAAAGTTATCACGGGTAAGTTAATCATAAACTCTTTCGAAGTCTATACCTTGTTAGATACCGGTTCTACCCATTCTTTTATTTCACCTAGTTATGTTCAATGTTTGAACTTAACTCCGGAGAAATTAGACTTTGACTTATCGGTTGAAACTTTGTTAGGAGAAACCTTCGTTACATCCACTGTTTATAAATCTTGTTTAATTCAAATCGCACTTTCACGTTACCTGTCGATCATATCTCTTTGAAAATACTTGCCTTTGATGTGATTTTAGGAATCTATTGGTTAGCTACTCATCATGCTAAAATTGATTATTTTCATAAGGTTGTTAGCTTTCATATTCCTAACCAACCTGTTATGTGAATTTAAGCAATCAAACCACTAAAGTCAATCATTGTCATATCAAGCCATAAATAAAGAGCCCCAAACCTTTCGTTGGTGACTTCCTTGTATGGAATGCACCTAAGCCAGACTTTCCGTAGGGGACGTCGTGAATAACGGTGGAAAGTTGATAGGTATCAATGTGACGTGATATCCAAGTCTTGGATAAGGGTCACAGTTTTGAATGATACTTCTATCGTTAATAAATTTCTCGACGTATTCCAGAAGACTTCTTGGCCCACCCTAGAGCGTGCAATCGAATTTTGTATTGACCCAAGTACAAAACCCATTTCTAAAACCCTCAAATATTTTCTTCACCCAAAACGAACGTGTAATGTGCCAAAGACGTTGGCTCGAGCTGTTGAAGATTACGATCGTGCCATTCAATATCATCGTGGGAAAAGCGAACGTGGTAGCTGACGCGTTGAGTAGAAGATCGTATGCGTTTACGAGTGTGATGTTACTAACACAAAGACCCATTTTGTATAACTTACATATGATGGAGATAGAGTTAAAGACTCTAGGGACCCATGTGAAGATAATGAATATACGAGTAGAATTGACTTTAATCGATAAAGTTAAAGCTGCTCAAGCTCTGAACACGGAGGCGATGCGTATGAGGAAGAAAGTGCAAGAAGGTGCTATTCCGGAAGCAAGAATTGATGAAGAAGGAATACTTCGAGTCAACTCCAGACTTTGTGTTCCTAACGATTCTAACTTGAAGTATAAAATCATGATGGAGGCGCACAACTCACCGTTTGCAATCCATCCTGGGAGTACCAAAATGTATCATGATCTTTCACATACATTTTAGTGGAGCAATATGAAGAGAGAGATAGCGGGGTTTATCTCAAGGTGTCTAACTTGTCAACGAGTCAAGGCGGAGTATCAAGTGCCAAAAGGTCCATTGCAACCACTTGATATTCCAGAATGGAAGTGGGAGCACATTACCATGGATTTCGGTACTGGTCTTCCCAAGGTTTCTCAAGGCATAGATGCGATTTGGGTCATTGTTGATAGATTGACCAAGTCTGCTCATTTTTTGTCGATACGAGAAACGTATCCACTTGAACGTCTTGCTAGTGTGTACATAAACGAGATTGTAAGATTGCATGGTATGCCAGTATCCATAGTTTCTGATCGAGACCCAAGATTCACTTCAAGATTTTGGGTTATTTTGCAAAAAGCTATGGGCACGAATTTATAATTTAGTTCGGCATATCATCCTCAAACGGACGGGCAGTCGAAAAGGACTATTCTAACTCTTGAAGATTTGTTAAGACTCTGTGTCCTTGACTTCAAGGGAAGTTGGGATAAGTTCTTACCATTGGTGGAGTTTTCCTACAACAATAGTTATCAAGCAAGTATTGGCATGGCTCCATTTGAGGCGTTGTATGGAAGAAAGTGTCATTCTCCAGTATGCTGGGATGAGGTGGGTGAAGCAACGTTGTTGGGACCGGAGTTGGTACGTATGACTATGGAAAAGATTCAAACGATTCAACAACGTATAAAAACCTCACAAGATCGACAAAAGAGTTATGCTGATCTTCATCAAAAGGACGTGGAATTCAATTTTGGAGATCATGTATTGTTACGTGTTGCTCCATGGAAAGGAGTTACGAGATTTGGAAAGAGAGGAAAGCTCAATCCTCGATTCATTGGCTCATTTTAATCCTCGGCGGTAGGAAGCGTGGCCTATAGACTCGCTTTTTACCGCTTTAAGTATGTCGTATGTTCATAACATTTTTCACGTATCGATGTTATGTAAATATGTGGATGACCCAAACCACATTATTGAATTAAAACTAGACGAGATAGTAGAAGATTTAACGTATGAGGAGATAAGTGTTAAAATCTTGAATAAGAAAGATCATATTCAACACTCAAAGGTTATACCTCAAGAGTTAGAATCTGAAATGAAGTCAAGGTATCCTCATCTCTTCGGTATACCAGGTACATACGTAAATTTTGAGGGCAAAATTTCATAAGGAGGGGAGATTGTGAGACCCCAAATTTTATGAATAAAGATTTAAATTTCTCGAAATATTTTTTTTGAAAATTATGGTGTGGATTTGATATAATGTTATAGTTGGGGATAATATTTATAAATTTTGCAAAGTAAGTAAGTTGTTATAAAATATTCGTTTGATCGAGGAATGTTCTTTTTGTCAGGAATATACGTATGACGGCACAATCATTGGTGGACCCCACAACGAAAGTATTGCCTTATTTAGAAAATGGCAGAATTATCATTTTATAAAAATAACGGCGAAAGAGTTACCATTAAAACTGTTGAACTACCCGGTAGAAAAAGTATAGTAATACACGTGGTTGCATAGTAGCACACGGTATTGATTATTGATGTTTACGTGAGAAGTCACTCAATTATACTCAATTATTGCTACAGTAATTGCTGCATCATATCTCTCATATTATTGATTCAATTATTGTCATAGTATCATCTGCATAATATGATATATATTATTAAATCAATAATTGAGACAGCAAAGTTATTCATATTATTATTTACAATATTGACAATGTCTAGAAGTTCTGTCAAGGAGAGGTTTGGTCACCTAATTGCGCGCCAATAAGGAGAAATTCTTATCGAAAAGCCCCATGTTTCCTGGGAACGACCTGGTTGTTAAATATTGTGAATTATAATATTAATGATGAATAAGTTCGTGTTCATTAAAGATGAAATTGATAGTTCTATTGTGTGGGAATTATTAGTGTTAGTAGAAATCGATATTTATTTCGATAATAATTGATGTCTGGAGGTTATATTGACCAATTGGGTAATTAACCGGATAAATGAGCAATTAATTGCTATTAATTCACATACTTATAACTATGTGTTCACATGTGTGTACTATTGATTCACATGATTTACTATTAGGGGAGTTGGTGCAAAATTGATAATACTTGCATGACTAAGTTAAAATAGAGGTATAGATGGAGGTACTATATTGTAATTAAGTATATTCTATTATACTCGTATGAGACATCATTTCTTTTTTGTACTCGTCATGGAATATCATTTTCTTTGGTATTTTTCTTTTTACGAGTTACTATTCACCCGATTCTATTATTCACTCTAGTATTGTTCACTCGGGTATTTAGGACACTTTTCGTGTTTGAGTACTATTCATGGGTTACTATTCACCGAGTTACTATTCACTCTAGTATTGTTCACTCGGGTATTTAGGACACTTTTAGGTGTCGAGGTACTATTCACGGGATACTATTCTTGAAGTACTATTCATGGGGTACTATTCTCTCGAAAAATATATTTTTTTCAGTCCAAATTATTTTTGAGTACAATATTATTCCATGAGAAGATGTGATAATTTTTCAGACAGTTGGTTGAAATAATAATAGTAAATCAATATGGATCGTTTGTTTAAAGTTTTAATAGTAACTTATCCCTTCAGTTTTCCAAGAGTTACTTGTCCCTTCGATTTTCCAAGAGTTACTTGTCCCTTCGGTTTTCCAAGAGTTACTTGTCCCTTCGGTTTTCCAAGAATTACTTGTCTCTTCAGTGTTCCAAGAATAATGTGATGTCAAACGAAGAAGAAATTAGAGATATCTACGTGGTGAGTGAAGAACTAATAGTTGCACCCGAGCTAGTTGCAGAGGTAGCAGTTGAGAGCGAGGAAAAAGAGGAACCTGAGGAGAATTTATTAGAAGAATTTTATGATCGAAATTTAGAATTACAAAATCTTATTCCTAAGTTAGAAGAGCAGGCTGAAGAACGGCAGGCGGTCGTGGAGCAAAGAGATGTAACAATTCAAAATTATGTTACCCGATGTGCGATGCTTGAACAGAGGCACTCTTTGGCAGAGTATAAGATATTAGAACTGGAATCTGAGAATACTATGATCAAAGTTCTAATGAAAGAAGAAATAACTGAACGAAGGAAATAGATGATGCATGGGTAAAAGTCGCACGACGCGTAGATATTGTAGAAAAAGACGTCTGATCCAATAAAGCCAAAATAGATGAAATGGATTTTGCTTTTTGGACAACAATTGGGAGAATCCAACATTGAATTCGGAATTACCCTGTACAGAGCGGTCAACCCCAATTCGATATGGATCGGAGAGTAATGATTCGAATCATGGATCAGGAATGTGACGAAGCAATTAAGGGTGGAATGTACTCTACAACAAAGTTAAGTCCAACTGGGATGTCCCAGACAAGTCAAAATCGGTAGTTTGAGAGAGAGTGTTTTTCGTGGCGAGGAACCTGAACAAAGTTATCACGGGTAAGTTAATCATAAACTCTTTCGAAGTCTATACCTTGTTAGATACCGGTTCTACCCATTCTTTTATTTCACCTAGTTGTGTTCAATGTTTGAACTTAACTCCGTAATGTGACGAATGATGTGGTAAAAGTCCTCATTGGCCTGTAGTTCATTGGTGGACAGTTGTTGGTATGATTATGACCAGGGATTATTCGGTATAGTCATGACCATTGATGATTACATGAATATCCTTGGCCGTGGTGCAGGGATGATTCGATTTTATTTATTAAGATGAGTCTCAGCGATAAAGTTGATGAAAAACTTTTTAAATCATAGAAGATAGTAGATTTTATACTTTACTTGACTCTTCTAATGGATTGCTTATTCATTGCAGCTTTTTGATCTAAAACTTGTTGTCTATTATATTCTATCGGTTGTTATCTTTGTTGAAGGCTAATAATAACTTATTCGCATTATCTTAGTCATAATATTTCTTCTTGAGCTAGTTGAGCTCACCCTTTTGCTTTCATTGTTCTCTTGACCAAATGAGAACGTTCTTTGGGACTAATGGGGAACGAGTGATGGTCCTAGATGGTGCATTAGTAGTCCTCACTATTCTTTGAAATAGTATGATAATAAATGTAATGAGGACTCCATTGAGTGTGGATATTTTCTAGATGACAATATTTGTATTAAAACTCACAATATATGTTTTGTAAGTATTTTTACATTGTTGTATAATTAGTTTGTATTTATATTGATTACCTTGTATCTGGCGACCCAAGATGGGTGATGTATACCTATTTTGGGAGTGTCCCAATAATCCCTTAACTGGCAATGTCATCTCCGTTAGCCTCCTCATGATCCGATGGTATATCAGGCGATGGCTAAGTTTGAGATATTCTATAGTTGGAAAATGAGTGTTGGCTTCTAATTGTCCGAATGCTTGAGTAAGAAATTCTAAAAATTTAGCATTGTTTTTTTTCTATGGTGAGCTATAGTGCTACCAAGCCTTGTGTTTGGCTTGTAGTTAAGCGCTACCGCTTACCTTGTTCTTTCGCGTACTACAATTTTTAACTTACATTTAATCTTGAATGCTTAAAGCAATTGGATTGAACCTGAGAGGAGAAACAATAAAACTATTATTAAGACTTACAACTATCAAACATCTATAAAATATGGAAAGTATGAAGACTTAAACATAGCTGAAGAAGTAAATGGAAATGTAAATAAGAATTAAACAAGGACGGAGAAAGATTGGATGGGGTGCCTCCCATCGAGCGCTTAGTTTATAGTCGTTCAGCCAGACTCTTTTCTTGACCCCGCTATCCGATTCCTCTACGATAATCTAGGAACCCTCCATCCATTATAACCAGTATGTGCTTTGGTAGGTTCCCCATCATGAGAGTCTTCGAATTTATGCCACCTAGCATATTTACTGTACATGATGTCCCCAGTTCCATTGCATAGCTAGGTGCTTCGTCCGTTGTATTTGTGAATAAATTATTGCATTGAGGCATGAAAAATACAACGGACTTTTCCTCTTTTATTTGCTCTTCCTCAGCCCACCATTGTGTATAAGAGGCCTCATTATCATACTGATCATTACTTTGAATATGGCTACCAAGGGGACATGGGTGTGCAAAGTTCACTTAATTTTTCAACTCCGACTGAAAAGGAAATTGGGGTATTATACAAGTCAGTTCATGTTCTACATTATCCAATCCCCCAGTTGTCTCCTCAATGAAAACTTCTTTGAGCTCATCCAGTGACATGTACACTTCTGGTTCTCCATCAGTTTCATCATCCATGACATAGCACCAATTATTTTGAGGGCGATTGTTCAAGGCATTGAACATTTGATCCATCTAGTTCTGAAGATTCTGAATTGACTTCTTTTGCTCAATCATCTTTTCCTCAATTGATGCTATAAATTTGAACCACAATTCCTCCAATCTTGAATTATCTTTCTCAGTTTTAAAATCCATGTATTAAGGACCATTCATTAACGAATTAATGAGTTGTTCCATATGTCATTAAGATTTTGCCTTGATAACTCATCACTCATCATCATCTCTTCATGGTCCGCTATGCTTTTTCACATGAATTCCTTCAACCTTGAATTTTCTTCTTGTTGCATTGGAGGTGGATATGAGAAATCTGATGGATGTGCTGGACTTGGGATGTAGTATTGGTCTTGATAGTTATAACTCCATTCATAATCTGGGTGATACCCCCAACCTTGATGATAATTGGGATGAGCATAGTTGTTGGAGTAATCACCCCATCTTGTCTTGTCCAAAACTAATGTTTCACTGATAACTTGGATGCTCACCAGCATAATATTCACATGTAACTACTATCTCTCGAGTATGTTGGGCTGCAAGAACATCCAACCTCTCCGAAAGTGTTGCAATTTGTGCTGACAATGTAGAAAATACATTGAGTCCCTCAGTGCTTATGTCCCTTGGTTGAGGCATATTCGCATAAGGCCATTAATAAGCAAAGTCATCCATGGTACCTGAAAAGAGAGAAATATAGGAAGAGAATTAAAATAAAATAAAATAAAATAAAATGTTTAAATTAAGACTAATTTGACTGAAATTAATGTTGGCAAAAATTATTAAAATAATTCTCCGGGAACGGTGCTAAAAACTTGTTGGTCATTTTACAGATCAATATATGCGTGCAAGAATACACGATCAAAAAGTAATAAAGAGTAAGTAAAGTATCGTTCCCACGGAGAATTAACTAATAAAGTTCACCAAGCACTAGCCCATAACCATTTCAGTCTTATTTAGACGAATGATTTAATATTTATAAATTTAACTATGAAAGTAAATAAATCTACTTATCCCTAGAATGAGACTAGATAATGAAGACGATTACAATTTCACCTATTGAATCATTTAAATCGACACACTTCATGTTAAGCTAAATTAATTATACTGGATTGTTAGTCGAGAACACGAATGTGAAATATAGTCATCTCTCGATGTACCATATCCATATCACATATAATCCACAATTGATAAAATACACATGAACACCCACATTATCTAAACCGCTATATGTCTATGCAATTTACAAATAAATAGGATTTAAGCCCAAGTTCTCAATTGACTACGAGTGGTGCTTCGGTATATGTCTATCCTAAGCATGAATCATACATTCCATCATCATGTAGAACATACAAACACAAGCTATTAAGATCAGATCTAAACTCATACTTCGTTTTTCAAGTTCATACGGATTATCACAATAATTGATGGCCAATCAACTAAGCAAATAAGCATGAATCTTAATAGACAATCTCATAACAATTAATAAGACTAACAATGAAGTGTGTCAAAATAAATTAGGCAATAGATTCCATTGCAATCCCAAAATAAAGTTTAACTCATAGTTGAATTAGAAACCATGATCCACAATTGAATATACATTGAAAGATACAAATAGAAGTAAAGAGAGTTAGGGATTAAGAATAACAAATCTGAGTTTCTTCTCTTGTTTCACTTCTGAACTTTCAAGGATCTTCAATTGCTTCAATCCCCAAATCGTAGCTATTCTAGGGTTCTAATCTACTCTAATATAATAAGGAAATTAAAGAAAAGAAAAGAGCATATGTAATGTAAAAAAGATCCCCAAGGGTGGAATCCCTCTACATATCGATAATATCGTCTCTTCTAAGCCCTAATTGAACCCCTCTCTAAGTTACGCTCAATCGAACTATCTAGTGAAAAAGTCATCTCTAGTCAACATCCGAAGTGGCATGGCCGCTTAGAATTGGCCGAAGTTTGGCGCTTGCCAGCCAAGCAAGTGAGATGGCGTTTTTTTTGTCCAGGAATGGCGCTACGCCGCAGAAATGGCCTAGAAATCCGTGCCTACTGTTGTTGATTTTCTCACGACTGCGTGCTTTCGTAAAATGGCCATAACTATTGATCCAAGAAGAGTTACGGGGCCTTCCACCTATCAAATCGAAGCTCTCGCATCCAAAACAGTGACGTTCAATGTTCGTTGGTACAAAGTTCATAACTCTTGCATCCCAACTCCGATTGAAATGATTCAAGATGTTTCGGAAAGCTAAGAAGAAGCTCTACAACATAATCCAAGTTCCAAGCTATGAACATGAAATGAACATGAAAGCCCAAACGATCCCCGGATTGCTTTTTCTTGCATTTTCATACCAATAATCGCTCACATCATTCCCAAGCATAAGATCTACAAAATAAACACAAAATACATGAAAAGTAACTAAGAAAACATGAGTATAAGCAACTAATTCAATTAACATATACCGGATAAATAGGTATAAAACCTACTTATCAAAAAACAGAGTCATCATTTATGGGGGAGCCAAAGGATGATGATCCCATGAACACAGAGTCTGAGGGGGAGCCAGACAAAGAAGAAAGCCATGCACTAGAACCAAACCTAGAGAAAGATGAGACAATGGAGCATGAATCTGAAGAGGAGCAGAGAAAAGAAGAAAAAGAAGAAAAGAAAGATGAGTAGTTGAGTAGTTGAGTAGTTGATCAACAACCATCCTAGAGACACACATGGAGCCAAAACAGTACATCTCTATCTAGTTAGGTATGTTCTGGATCCATGATGTAGAGTGTCATAGTTTATGTAATTTTATATTAACATCAAAGACATTCATGCTTATTTGTTCTAGAAATACAGTTGCTCACTATATATAAGATTCATTCATCTCATGCATATGCACTAAATATATTTGTCATAATCAAATAGGGGGAGATTGTTAGGAATATACATGAGAATGTTATTCCTATTTATATATGATTTGATTATGATATAAATGAATGAATATGCAAGTATGCTTGCATTAAGGAAAGCTATAAAGTCCTTTGATAGATAATAGGAATATATGTACAAGGACTTAGAATTAATTGATCAAATATGTTAGGTTGATCTTACATAAGTAAAACAGTTTTGTAAAGTCCTTAAAAAAAATGATGTACAAGGACTATAAATATAGAAAGATCAAGCTTGTTAGGTTGATCTTATAATGTAATTGATAGGCATGTTTGATCGTCGAACAATGCACCTGCATCATAGTCTTCCAAGAGAGTCAAGGAAAACTCGAGAATTATCAAGGCGAAATCATAGTCTGCACGATAGTAGATCTCTGAGTTCGTAGTCTGCCAGGAGAAATGAGGAAGGATCGTAGTGTGTCGAGAAGAAATTTCTCAGAGTCGTAGTCTGCTGAGGAAGTCATGTTCAGAATCGTAGAGACAACATGTCTAAGAGCCGACCGGGCATCTTCCAGATCCAAGTCATGAATCGTAGGCCACACTTGAACTAGTAGAGTCTACTGATTATATCAGAGGTAGAGATCGTAGTCGAGCCAGATCAGACGAGGATAGCAAGCATAAAGACAAAAATTGTAGTCTGTCAAGATCTGATCTCGGAGTCGTAGTGTCTGTAGAACCAAAGCTAAATCCCAGTCTGCAGAACTAAGGCTTCAACAGAGGTGCTCATAAAGCTAAAGCAGAATCGTATAGTCAACACGATTCTCAACAAATGAGCAATCCTAGAATATCCAAAGTATGAAGCCTATGGTCTGAGCTGTAAAGATACATTCCACCTAAAGGAAACCAGAGAGCACTCAATAAATGTCATGCAAGCTAACAGAAGATCTAAGTACCAACCCAATCATCATCCAGATTGAGTTGTGAAGCCATTCAAGATGAAGTCTTCCACAAGTCAATTAGAAGAAGACTTCAGTAAAAGTGACTGACTAAAGAAAGTCAGCAAGTGCAGTAGCTGTCAAGAGAATAGAAAACGATCTTGGGATTAACCAGGATCATAGTGTTTGCCAAACAAAGCAGGAACTAATGCAGTTTACACAGAGATATTGGTCAGCTTATGAAGAACAAGGTAAAGGTGATTAAGCACGGGTCAAACTATTGATGATAAGTGAACGGGAGATCATAAGGAGAAAGAGAGTTGGGCATGCCACAAATCTGATGTGTCTTGCTATTAAGAAGAGGCAAGAACAAGAAGTTAAGCTATCAATTCCTGAGATCAGTCGAGGCAAACAGAAGTGTTGAAGCACTACACAAAAGAAGGAAGAGGTGTTCTACATTGAAGATCCAATGAACACTCTTCAGAATTGTAGTGTTGTCTAAACTAGTTAGTGATCAACATTCAACAAGACACACTACGATCAGGTCCAAGAACATTTTCATCAGAATCATAGAGTTCGGTCATCTGAAGATTGAAGCATTGGCAACGGTTTAATCTAAATTCTAATATTCGAACGTTGCTAATTGAGAGCATCGATGTAAAAGGACAACTCCTGATGTTCTGATCGAGGTGTCAGAAAGAAGAAATAAAGGTGACTAACAAATGACGACACGAAAGGTGACATCTACGAGGGTAGTAGGAAAGGTAGCAGACTGTTGTGTCAGTATAGTCATAAAGGAGCTATCACGTCACATCAAGCAGTCTGCACCAAATAACTCGAGATCTGCAAAGAAATTCAAATAGCCCCCAACGACTATATTCCAACGAAAAGATTGTGAATGAGTATATATCAACTAGAGCTTCAAAGATCAAGAGTTGCTGAGTTGAAGCAAATTTAAAGAAGGACTTGAATAGACTAAATCTTCACTCAACAAGGATGAGAATGCCACTAAAGATTGCAGCTAAGCTGAGAGCCGAAAAGGCTAAGAACATAGCATTCAGAAAAGTGGTAGAGCACAAAGAAGATCTAGAGAGCCACTCTATGAATCACCATGAACCAAAAGCTAAAATAGAAAAAATGCAAAACCATGTCTGCATACCATTCAAGAAGGGTTCAAGGAATGCTAAGTGCCAGACAAAGTCTACCAAAAGCTCAAAGACTTAGCAAACCTAAATGGTGATGGTGCACAACTCACATCGAATGAAGATGAGATGAACAAAATGAAGATCAGCTACACCAGAGAAGAGGTGGTCCAAAGGCTACACAAAATGCAATGAGGACCACGTCAAGCTGCTAAGTACAAAAGATGTTCAAGCTTCAAGACATCTTAGTAGCAAAACACCAACAACAACTACAACAACAAGAAGTAGCCAGGGCCTGAGGGGTCCTTGTCCGGAGGGACTAAATGAAGTTTCAAGCCTGCTAGGCTTGAAGAGTTCTCAGTGAACTAAATTTCCAAGGCTGCTGGCCTTGAAGGAATCTTAGTGATTCGAGGTGCTGCACTTCCTTAGTGGAATTCTTGCTTGTTGAAGCAGAAGAGTGGATTAGGAGTTTGAGTCTCTGAACCACTTAAATCCCTTTTGTCTTTTACATTCAGTCATTTACTTTCTGTCATTTACATTATGTACCTAACTGCTATAATTGCTATGTATGTATTAACTACTTACAACTAAACTAACAAACGAACAATGTATGAATGTTTATGAATATATTAGTGAAGGGGATCTTTTACTTATTCCTCTGTGCTTGAAAAGATTCTTGTGTTTGTCATATGCTAATTCATTAGCAATACAAAATAAACAGGAAAAATATTTAAAATTAAAAAGGATCTATTCAACCCCCCCTTCTAGATCTATTGTGTGCCTACTGGAAACTAACACATATGGACTTGATCGAAAATTTATCCTCGAAAAATCTCGTAAAAGGATTTCCAAAGATCAATTTTGAAAAGAAACGAATATGTGATCCTTGTCAACTCGGGAAACAAGGAAGAACATCATTTACTGCAAAGAACATGGTATCAACTTCTTCTCCCTTACAATTACTTCATCTCGATTTATTTGGACTAGAGAGGCATGTTAGTCTTAATGGTAAGTTCTATGCATTTATAATAGTAAATGATTTCTCTAGATATGCATGGGTATTGTTCCTAAGAACTAAAGATGAAGCATTTAAAGAATTTGGAAAATTAACAAGAAATTTAGAAACGAAATATAGTCTCAACCTTATAAAAATTAGAAGTGATCATGGTACCGAATTTCAAAAAGATTTCATAACATTTTGTGATCAAAAAGGAATTTGTCATGAGTTCTCAACACCAAGAACTCCTTAACAAAATGGGGTGGTAGAAAGAAAAATAGAACATTACAAGAAACAACTAGAACAACTTTATTATAAGAGGGTAAACTCTAAAGAAATTTTTGGGTCGAAGATGTAAACACATCATGTTATGTTTTAAATAGTGTACTCATTGATCCAATTATTTTGAAAACACCTTATGAATTATTAAATAATAAAATCCCTAATATAAGTTATTTCAAAGTATTTGGATCTAAATGTTTTATCCTTAATACTAGTGATAATTTGGAAAATTTTGATGCTAGATCATATGAAAAAAGTTTCCTTGGGTGTTCTCAAAATAGTAAAGCATGTCGTATATACAATGTTCAAAAATTATATATTGAATAATTTGTTCACATTAAATTTAATGAGACTAACAATGAACTTCCAAAAGAAAGAGACTAGGATGCAGGAAATTTAGAAACTGCTACAAATCCAACATATCACAAAGAACAAAACAGCAAGTCAAAGGAACCTATTCAGCAGGCTGAATTAGACAAACAACAAGACCATGAATTAGAAGTTTCTCCAAACTTGGAGAAATCAATTCAGAATGATAGCATTCAATAAGAAGTCATTCATGACATTCAAATACTGAAAACAGCAAGATACATCAAAAATATCCTCCCGAAAATATTATTAGTTATATAAACGAAGGGATTACCACAAGGAGAAGAGCACAAAACCTTTGTACATTTTTAACATTTCTATCATAAATTGTACCTAAGAATGCTAAAGAAGTCGTTCTTGATGAAAACTGGCTATTAGCAATGCAAGAAGAATTACAACAATTTGAAAGGTGCCAAGTATGGGAATTAATGCCTCCTCCAAAAAATGTATCTATTATTGAAACAAAATGGGTGTTCAAGAACAAGCTTGATGAGTATAGGACAATCACTAGAAACAAAGCTAGGCTAGTGGCTCAAGGATACAACTAGAAAGAAGGAATAGACTACGAAGAAATATTTGCCCCTTGTAGCAAGGTTGGAATCTATTCGAATATTACTAGCTTTAGCATGTTACATAAAGTTCAAGCTTCATCAAATGGATGTAAAAAGCGCCTTCCTCAACGAATACATAAATGAAGAGGTGTATGTAAAACAGCCTCTTGGATTCGAGCATGAAAAGTATCCGCGTCACATTTACATACTAAAGAAAGCCCTCTATGGACTCAAACAACCCCCAAGAGCTTGGTATGAAAGGCTAAACAAGTATCTTCTATCAAATAGATTTATAAGAGGTAAATTTGATTCTGCGTTATTTATTAAACATCAAAATAAAGATATTAGTCTTGTACAAATATATATAGATGACATAATATTTGGTGCTACTAATTATTTTCTTTGTGAGTGGTTTTGTAAATGCATGCACAAGGAATTTGATACTAGTATAATGGGAGAACTCAACTATTTCTTGGGACTCCAAATCAAGCAAACCAAGGAAGGAATCTATATCCATCAAACCAAATATACAAGAGAATAATAATATAATATTAATTTTATTTCAGTGCTATAAATATGTACTATATGTGTATATTGATAATGATTGGTCAATTATGGTGTATAATGCAAAAACCCTAGCATTAAAGCGATAAACCATATTTTAAAACTCAAATAGGAGTTCAAGACTATTATGTAATTGCTTTAATGTGTCTAATGACAGGTAATATAGAATATAACCCTAATTAGGGAAAACTCTAATTATTAAAAACCCTAATTTCTAAATTAGGAACCCTAACTTTAAAATTATAAACCCTAATTTGCTAATTATAAACCCTAATTGCCAATTAAGCAATCTTAAAGCTAATTAATAAATCTTTATTCTAATTTCCATGATATTTGTGATTAGGAAACCTAATCTAATTAGGGAACCCTAATTTATATTTTTAGAAACTTTAGTTTCCATTCTTAGCTTAATTAGAAAATCCTAGAAAATCTATATATTTTTTACCTTAGGGTTAAACTCTAAGGATCAAACCCTAAGGGTTTGCAAAGTTAAAATTTAGCCATTAAATTTAAAAGGCAAATGTCTATAATTCCCCTCTTGCATTATGGAAGGTAACTTCTAAATCTTGCCATATATTGGCAAGTCAACAACTCTAGCTAACCCATGTGGCTGAAATCTTCAAAAATCAGCCAATATATCTCAGCTATATACATTGTATCATCATATATATAGATCAAAGAGAGAGAAAAAGTCATATTCAAGCCCATTTATTCACCAACACTCAACCTAGAACTCTCTCTAAAACCCACGAAATATTTTGATAGATCAGTTTTCAGTCCCAAATCCAGTTCCAAGTTCACCCATAACAGATCAAGGATCCTAGATCAAGAAATTGTTCAAAAGAGGTATAACCCTAAATAAGAAATCTGATCTTTGATCCTATGTTAGATGTTAGATTTTTGTGTTTAAACATGTTGTATAATGTGTAACTAAATGATCTGGGTTGATAAATGTTAGATCTATAACATCTAAGTGCACGAATTTGAAGTTTTTCAAAATCTGGAAAAATTTAAAAATGTTATCTGACAACGAATGTTAGACCCCATAGATCTCAGTCTGTTTATGTTTTTGGTTGTTTAAATGTTTGAACTTGTAGTATGCTATGAGATCTTTGTTTTGGAACTGGAACTAGGTTTAGATGATGTGTAGATTTCATGTTATTATTGGTCAAACTCAGTTGACCGAGCTTGACTGAGCAATTCTTGGTAACCCAGAAACTGCCCAAATTGTGTCTAACAAGGTTTTCAAAGCCTGGATCTGACAGATCTTAAGTAGTTTGTTGATGTTTTTGTATCTAAGTTGTTGATTGGTAGATGAACTTTATATTTAAGCCTTAATATCACCTATATGATTAATAGAAAAAAAGTAGTGGTTGGTCAAAGGAGGCCAGACGATCATAAAATCGGTTTTCTCGGTAACCTTGAAAACTGATGAGCATGATCTCTAACATACTTTGACCGACATAGATCTGATAATTGTATTGTTGTTTGATTGATTTTATGTGATATATTTGTTCACTTACATGTTGGCTACAACCTGAAATCATTAGATCACTAAAACATTACATGAACAACAAGTTGTGGAAGCCCAAATATGGCTACTCGAACTATTCTTCATTTCTAGGTAACCCAAAAAATGAAGAACAGCTCTGATAGCTTGTTCTAAGGCTTAGATCTTGCAGCTTGATGATTGTAAACCTTCTAAGTGCTTTAAACATGTACCATGTTAGTTAGTCTACAAAGTCTGACGTCTAGAACACCTATAACATGAACAGATTCAAAGATTGAAGGCCATCAATAGCGTTGACCGGCCATGACTTCATGTTTCTGGGCAGCCCAAATCATGAAGAACACGTCTGACATCTAGTTCAAGGCTTTATAAATTGCATTTGTGATATTGTATGACTTTGTTTATTGTTGATTCTTGTAGTTCTACAACAGTACTACAAGATCAAAACTATCTTGACTAGAAAAACATTACACAAGAAATTATTTTTGGTCAAACTTGGTCACTCGAAACTGGCGTATGAATGTTCTTGGTGCTCAAGAACACCTAAGGCTACACTTTCTATCGCTAAAGGCTTTAGCGACATACTTTTTAATTTTATTTATATTAAATTCCAAAAATCTTTTAAAAATAGAAATTAATTTCTAAAAATTACAAAAATTATTTAAAATTATAAAAATTAACTTTTAATAATTTGGCATATTTTCCATAAATATTAGAATTTATTTGAATGTTATTGGTGTTTAGTTTATTTAATAAATATATTAAATAAATTAATTAAAAATGATTTTATTACATTAAAAATTATTTTAAATGATAATAAGTTTTTAAAAATATTTTATGTTATAAAATATTACTTTTAATATTTTAAGGTAAATTTCTTTAATTATTTAGTATTAATGATATTTAGATTAATTTAATAATTATATTAAATTAATTAATTAAAATAATTTTAATATTATAAAAATCATTTTGAATGAAAATAAGGAGTTTAAAATATTTTAAGTTATAAAATATAACTTTTAATATTTAAAGGATAATTTCATTAATAATTTAATATTAAAGATATTAGATTTATTTAATAATTATATTAAATAAATAGTTTAAAATGGTTTTATTAATTTAAAATCATTTAAAATGGATATAAATAAATTAAAAATATTTGAAGTTATAATAAATGACTTTTAATATTTGGGTAAATAATACATTAATATTTAAATATTAATGTTAATTATTTAAAATGATTTTAAATGTTTTAAAAATCATTTAAAGGTAATATTAATACTTTTAAAAGTATTTCCAGTTATTATAAGTAATTATAATATTTTGGAAATGGTTTCATTAATATTTTAATATTGTTTAAATATTAATAATAATATAATTATTTAATATTTAAATTATTTAATAATGATTCCGGTGTTTGAAAAATCATGATAAATTATAATAATTGTTTAAAATTTATTATAAGTCATTTAAAAAAAGTATGATTGATACTTAAATTATCTAAATTAATAATGAACTACAAAATAAAGTTTTAGACTCGATAATTACCGGATAAAACCGTCGGTACACCGAAATATTTCAGAAATTGGTATGGACTTTGATAATTTGACTAGATATATGTATGTTTGTGATCCAATAGACTGCTAAACTTATGTGATAATATGATTAGGTTATGTCTTTGATCGCAAATAGCAAAGATTTATGTGTTATAGTATATTATTTTAATCGAACGAATGATCTTATTAATGATAGGTCTTGATATAAAAGATAAAACTAAGTTATGTAAGCAGAAGACCAGGCAAGTATCTAACCCTTTTCATTTACTTTATGCAATGGACATGAGTAAGAAAGTTTCATAATTATATTGTCGTTATGCCAGATTATTAACTCTGTTGTTATTGATTACATATCCAAATAATTGTATTCATACAAGTTCTTAAATCAAATTTCTGTTTAATCAGATAAACAAGCATTATGTTGAATAGTTAAAGATCAGTTCGATCGAATCTGATCGAGATCTACTTGGAATAACTATGTATGCTATATACCCTAGTATGTATAAGTTTTAAAACGGTGATTCTAGGGACAGAATCTTTATAAGAGAGGGTGAATGTAATAACCCAATATTTTCAATATAAATAAATAAGAAACTTTGCGTATAATTTTTTTTTTAAAGATGGGAATATATACAAGGTAAAGTATATGTATATATGTGATAAATAAAATTTATTTATTACATGAATAATTTTAAATAATTTTTTTAAAGAATTATTGATCATTATAAATTATTCTCTTATAATAAATTAATTTGGTAGTAAAAATATTTTTTATTTTTTATTTTCCATGAAAATATGATTATTATATTATTTAAACAATATATGGAATGATTATTAGAATTATTATAATAACTATTTTATTATATGAATTATTTGATTAAATAAGTTAATTATTTAACTTAATTAATAATGGTATATAAGAAAGTTAAGTCTCATATGAATTCAAAACCCTAATTCTGGATTTTGAATAAAGAATGAGAATAATAATATAATATTAATTTTATTTTTGTGCTATAAATATGTATTGTATGTGTATATTGATAATGATTGGTCAATTATGGTGTATAATGTCAAAACCCTAGCATTAAAGCGATAAACCATATTTTAAAACTCAAATAGGAGTTCAAGACTGTTATGTAATCGCGTTAATGTGTCTAATGACAGGTAATATAGAATATAACCCTAATTAAGGGAAATCCTAATTATTAGAAACCCTAATTTCTAAATTAAGAACCCTAATTTCTAAATTAGGAATCCTAACTTCAAAATTATAAACCCTAATTTGCTAATTGTAAACCCTAATCGCCAATTAAGCAATCTTAATACTAATTAATAAATCTTTAATCTAATTTCCATGATAGTTGTGATTAAGAAACCTAATCTAATTAGGGAACCCTAATTTATATTTTTAGAAACTTTAGTTTCCATTTTTAGCTTAATTACAAAATCCTAGAAAAACTATATATTTTTTTACCTTAGGGTTAAACCCTAAGGGTTTGCAAAGTGAAAATTGAGCCATTAAATTTAAAAGGCAAATGTCTATAATACCCCTCTTGTATTATTCAAGGTAACTTGTAAATCTTGCCATATATTGGCAAGTCAACAACTCTAGCTAATCCATGTGACTGAAATCATCACAAATCAACCAATATATCGCAGCTATATACATTGTATCATCATATATATAGATCAAAGAGAGAAAAAAAATCATATTCAAGCCCATTTAGTCACCAACACTCAACCGATATCTTCTGTAAGACCCCAAATTTTATGAAATGAAAGTATTCAATTTTCTTATAATTATTATTTTATTTCGTAAATGGTTAAATTGATAAAAGGTTAAAGTTAAGGGTGATATGTGAAAATTTTGCTAAGTATGCAAGTTGTTATAAAATATTCATTTGGTCAAGAAATATTCTTTTTGTCGGGGAATATCCGTACGACGGCACAATCATTGGTGGACCCCACAATGGAAGTATTGTCGTAGTTAGAAAACGACAGAATTATCTTTTTATAAAAATAACGGCGAAAGTGTTACCGTTAAAACTGTTGAACTGCCGGTAGTAAAAGTACATTAATACGCGTGGTTGCATAGTAGCACACGGTATTGATTATTGATGCTTACGTAAGAAGTCACTCAGTTATACTCAATTATTGCTACAATAATTGTTGCATCATATCTCTCATATTATTGATTCAATTATTATCACAGTATCATCTGCATAATATGATATATTATTAAATCAATGATTGAGATGACAAAGTTATTCATATTATTATTTGCAATATTGGCAATGTCTAGAAGTTCTGTCAAGGAGAGCTTAGATAATCTAATTGCGTGCCAATAGGGAGAAATCCTTATCGGAAAGCCCCCTCTTTCCTGGGAACGACCTGGTTGTTAAATATTATGAAGTATAATATTAATGATGAATAAGTTCGTGTTGATTAAAGATGAAATTGATAGTTCCATTGTGTGGGAATTATTAGTGTTAGTGGAAATCGACATTTATTTCGATAATAATTGATGTCTGAAGGTTATATTGACTAATCGGGTAATTAACCGGATAAGTGGGAAATTAATTGTAATTAATTCACATGCTTATAACTATGTGTTCACATGTGTGTACTATTGATTCACATGATTTACTATTAGGGGAGTTGGTGCAAGATTGATAATACTTGCATGACTAAATTAAAAATAGAGGTATAGATGAAGGTATTATACTGTAATTGTTTTTTTTTCACATGTTTAGAACTATTGAGTCACATGATTTACTATTAGGGGAGTTGGTGCAAGATTGATAATACTTGCATGACTAAATTAAAAATGGAGGTATAGATGAAGGTATTATACTATAATTATTTTTTTTAACATGTTTAGAACTATTGAGTCACATGATTTACTATTGATTCACATGATTTACTATTAGGGGAGGTGGTGCAAGTTTGATAATACTTGCAAGACTATGAGATACCATGGCGATTGTGTGACGCCCCCAAATTTGGGTATCTTCCAACCCGACATATGTTGCTACACGGTACTCATAACTATACAATCATTCCATTGAAATACAACATAATGAATATAATTACTATCTTCTTATTACAACCAAAGTATAATCCTTCCCAGGTTCATAAACCGATTACATAGTTCGTTGTTCATAATGTATAATACATACAAACATAATAATCTATTACACGATGGCTAATTATCCATCTTAGTTGTGCCCTTATCTCTCTTAGCTTTCTCAGTGCGTTCATCCTTAACTGTTGTCATATAATTCACGCAAGAAGTGAGCATAACAAGCTCAGCAAGTTTTAACAAAGATAACAGTAATACCACATTCGTGAATTATATAACAATTCATACATAACTGAATAAATAGTTATGAAGTATTATGAAACAATAATACTTTAACATTTCATAACATCAATTCCCAAAGTATATAGTAGATTAGGAATTCTGAACCGGTAGATAGACCATGAATAGTAGCTTTCTATTTTTATACTTGAAAAGGATATCATAGCACTAAGGCTGTACATCCGTATTACTTATGAGCACTTATAGGTGATCAGCCTATAGTACTCTATGTTGATCAACACTCATTCGTTAAACGTATTTACGTTTAAGATTTGGCAAACTCGCGTGCCCATTGAATAATCGATGAAAAATATTTTTGTTTATTCATAGACAAACCTTAACTTCACATCCGTACCAATTACTTGGCATAGGATAGCGTTAACATTTCAATATAGAAGGATATGAATATCAATCAATCTATATCTTACGAGTAGTCTAGCCGAGTTAAATCTGGCATTAACCCTTTCTTTAAAATCAACCATGCAATTCAGTACAATGAGTCACATAAAACTTGACCAACTTGAAGGTCAGACAAGCGTTAAGAAAACTTGCCTTTCAGCGTCTTAAAATAACTTAATCGACTGACCACAGCCTTTACAGAATCTACATGATATATTCACATAGCACACTTTAATTAGCTATCAAACAATTATTCACATTGTTCCTACCAACTTCCTTCTCTTCTATGTCTTTCTTAACTTAATATCATTACTAAAGTCAACTTGACTTATTACTCTTCGTCCCGGCTTATTAATCAACTTACGTCATTAACCGGACTCTAACATCATTGGTGAAGTACCAACGTTATTTCCTGATTAGGGTTCATTGATAACACTTTGTGTTCTTCATTCATAACTTATTAACATACATTCAATTCCTAAGTCTCAATACCATATACCTTAGTATAGTTAGTATAGGAATAGTTTTAATACACTTATGAAGTGCATAGACTTTATTCTTATAGGTCTATGAACAATTGAAGTTCAAAACCTAAGCCATTCAATAATTACTCGCACTTTTACGCTTATGGCGTGGCATCTCGAAGATAAGATCGGGCGCTACGGTGCGGTAGTAGTACTGTGTCCCCGGCCTCGTGTACTGCAGCGATGAGAGACTTCCCTATACAAGTGGTGCTGCGCCACTTTCCAGTAGCCAACAACACTTTGTCGGGTACTGCAAGAAGATGCGGCAATTTAAACATCGTTCAGTGTCAGCAGCATTTATTTCGGACCTCGCATCGTAAATTTCTTTTAACAGGTAAAATTTTGGTGAATTTCTTGGAGCCATAACTTCTTCGTTATAAGTCCAATTTGGTCCGTTCAAAAGCTTACACGTCATAAATGACATACTCCTACGCGTTCATATAAGAATTCAACACTTTCGAATTCGTTAACTCAAAATTCACTATTGAGTTCATTTTTTAAGCGTTCGTAAACGTTAATGAGCGTTCAATACTCGTTTTCTTCGTTTTAAGTCAAAATCTGACTATTCTCGAACCCCCGACTCTTAAATACCCTATCTCACGTGTTGACATTGAAAAACCACGTTTTCAAGTCTCACGACAAATTTTGACTACCAATCCGAAATTTCAACGTTTTCGACGTTTAACGTCTATTTCCGTGAAATTCTCCATAACTTTGTTACTAATGTTCTCTAAGCCAAATCACATGGATTACTTCATGGACTTCATATCTACATCCTAACCAAGAAAGATGCACATATTAATGTATTAATGGAGTTCAATTGTTTATCAACAATCAATCTCAACAATTAATAATTTCATGATTTAAAACTATATCAACCCTTATGATTTCTATGCTCTCATGACTTATAGATATTGAATCTATAATAAGTCATCCTTATTCCCCCATACTAGACATACACCACCCATTTATGATTCTCCATACTAAAAGAAAACCAAAAGAGATGGAATTAGAATTAAGGAATATTACCTTAAGAACTCTTAGGTAATCTTGAAAACTCTCAAGCAAAACTTCAAAGTAGAACTTTTGGTTGAGTCTAGCTCTTTCTCTCTCTCAAAATCTAGGTTGGCAACTTGAAAAACCTTCAAATGACCAACTCTAGCCTTCTATTTATAAGCAAATGAAATGGAGGGCAATTTGGACATTACACCATCACCTCCTTACTATTTAACACTTTGTCACCAAGTAAAATACTTGGTGACCAAGTGATTATCTTGCCTTGCACACCAAGTGGTCGACCCACCTTGCCCATGGGTTATCCCCATGGGTTGCCCCATGGGTTTTACCCATTCGGTGACCCACCGGTTCGATCCACGGTTTGGTTTCTGTACATTGGGCTTAACCAATCCAATATTGGGCCTTGACTTGGGCTGAATACCTAATCTCTTGGGCTTGCTCATTCAAGTGATTGGACTAATCATAATTCAACCCAAATGAATTAACCTTAAGTCTTAACTTAATTCTATAATACAAATCGTATTCTATACGTATAATTCACATATTCTCTCCGTATAATACTAGTACGATAATCGTATTATACTTCGTATTAACTCATCGTATTATACATAGATACTAAATAGTATCATCCTAGTACAACACACACATTAACAATAACGAAATTCCTTCTACGCATTTCATTTCCTTCTCGGATATCATCTCACTCAACCCTTAGGTTTTAAGTCCGCAGGCAAAAACTTCGTTTGCCATAAATGAAATATTATTAGATATTTCACTTTATCTCGATACTCTATCATTACGCGTTTCTCGGAATTTCAAAATAATTCCCCGAATAGAAACGGATAAATAGTGTTTTTTTTACGGGAATTTCTCAGAAAACATTTATTTTCGTCTTTGAAATTCTAAACAATTAATTCTAGCACGTAGCCAGATTCTAACCACATAAACACATTCTAGGTCATAGAACGACCTTCACATAGCTTACTCACAAAATAAATCAATTAAATTCATTTAATTCACATAATCAAATAAAAATTTAATTGTCATAAAAATCCGATTTTCTCGGGCGTTACAGATTGGCTTTAGCGCAAGTGGGAGATTGAATATAGTATGCATACAAGCCAATCATTTTTGATGATAAAGCATATACTTTGTAACAATCTTATTCATTTATTAATAAAAAGTATTAATTTATTAAAAGCTTTTAATTATCTACATGATGATGTTTTATAATATGTGATAAACCCATAGTTTTAAGCAATGCTTTTAGAATAATGATGATGCTCATTCTAATGAGATCTAAATTCTTAGAAAGCTTAAAAATAAAATAGTTCCTAATCGTTGGATTACTAAATTGGGGATTAGTGAATCCGGATAGATTGGTACATACGTTGCTTGCTCATTGGATGAGGATGATTGATCTGATGATCATTTGTGTGGATACACTAAAGCAAGTATGTAGGTGCTTATTAGAGAATAAGTTCACTGAACGTGGCTCGCTAAGGAATACCTAATGGAGTTTTACTTGCCTGTCAATAGAAATTCCTGTAGTGATAGTAGTACAAGTGATCCTTGGACTTGAGATCATCATAATATCTTGTGTATGATGAGTTATACTTTAGCTTATTCCTTAAGACCCTTAGGGTATATCAAAGGGTATGCTTGGGTATAATAAGTTGTACATGGAGATAATGTATGATCAATAAAGAATCTACCACTTCTAGTAAAAGAAGAGAAATGTCCTATGTGATTCGATAAATGACAACCCAGTAGTCCTTGGCCAAGGCAAAATAAAATTAGAAAGGAGTTTCTAATTTGCATTATTTGGTGTTGTGCATTTAAGGATCGAAATACATATAATTAAATAAATAAGACTTGACAGTAATTCCATGTCTTATATTTAATTGGGACATTGTATGGTGGAAGGATTGAATTGTACGGTAACTATTTACTCAAAGGTTCTTTTATGATTAATGTTGAAATCTATATTATCTGGAAAGTCGTTGATCGCTAGAGAGACTTATCCCTATTATAAAATAAATATTATTTATTTAAATAAATTATTATTTTAATTTATTTATTTAAATAAGATTAGAATTGTTCTAATTGATTTATTCACAATCGGTTTAATATAGAGAACCTAAAGGGTCACACCATAAAAGGAAGAATAATTATTTAAGAAGTTAATGGATAATCGTAATAATAAGTTAAGTATATTTAATTTAATCTATGGTGATAGAATAAATTAAATAACTTAATATTTATTATTTACTATTTTGGAAATATTAAATATAAATTAATAAGAGGAGTCTTATTATTATTATTACTATTATTATTATTTAATTCCTAAAGGAGTTTGGGAATTAATTAATAAAAGTACTCTCATTTATTTCTAATAAGATTAGGAGGCTAATTAATTAAAAGTTTAATTAATTATTTCTAATAAGATTAGGAGCCTAATTAATTAAAGGAGTTTAATTAATTAAAATAAAGCTCAATTCCTTAATTGTTAAGGAGGGTTGCCTACATCTATAAATAAGAGGAGTCTAATTATGGGTGTGGTGGACACTTTCACAAAACACATGAATATGTAATTCCAATAGTTGGGAGAGTACACCTTTTCTATGAGAGATAGAAAAACTAGGGTTTTGCCAAACACCCATCTTCTTGAATCTTTATTCTTTCTTGGTGGATCACCTCTAGAGGCCAAACACTTGGGTGGCTAATGTTGATCAAAGGAAGGAACCAAACCCGGTGGATTCAAGTTGAACACAAAAAGGATTAGAGGTGAACTTGTACTTGAGGAAGCTCGGATCTTCAAGGGTATGATTCTTATTCTTTATCTTTTCGTTTAATTAATAATTGCGCATAAAGAATGATCCAGGTATATGGTTTGTAAAATTTTAAAATTTTATGTTACCATGTTTCTGCTTATTTTGTGCAATTTGATTGCGTTCGTGAATATTACAAACCGAACAGTTGATACATACTTATTGGTTTCTAGTATGTATACATTGACTTCAAAGCCATCTAAGCTATTTGATTCAGCTAGACACGGATTTAAAAATATTGTTAAACAAGATAGAACTTTATTATATCCAATCGAATTGTTTTGGTTCGGATTCCAGACTAAGTATGAACATCCCGAATCTGGAAAACTTTTAATGCGCTAAAGGCGGATATCTTTGGACGAAAATATCGCATTTAACATGTAGTATTGATCAATACAGGCATAATGAAATTTGATCACCCCGTGCTTGTAGGTTATGATGGTTTATAGATGAAGTTCTGTTTAACCTTTTCGAAAATAGAAAACAATGTTCATAGTCTGTTGACTGATCTCCATTTATAGTCAGTACGTAGTTTCAAAAATTTGAAATCGAATTGATATGTTGTTTATGGTTGCTTCAGCTTACTTCACAACTGTTGATTCATTGTAGAAGTGTCATTCACAGAAAATATTTACTTCCTTCAGCTAACTTTTATTGCTTCCTATTACTTGTTGGGCACTCAAATGCTCATTCTTGCATAATTTAAATGTTTTCAGTTAAGTGTGATCAACCTGAAGGCTCTGCCAAGAACAAGGGAAAAGGAAAGGTTGCAGAATAAGGTCTACGCTATCCTATGTAATATTTAGACACTACTAAGATAATGATATTTATTATTATCATGTAATGTAATGTATTAAAGGTTGTGAACCTGGGGGATTAGAAAAACTCTTATGTATGTAAATTAAGTTTAATGTTTATATTATTATTATTCCGCTCAAAGAAATGATATCGTGAAGCACCGAGTTTGGGTTTCAAGTACCTCAATTTGGGGGAGTCACATCCTGCTGATACATGCCACAAAGATATTGACTCTGGCCCTAAGCCAATCAGTGGGTCATCGCCCAAAGGTACAAATGTAGAGTTGCAATCCATATTAGAGGGAAAGGAAGTTTCTCCTCAAAATACCCCCCATACTTCTAGGTAGGGCTGAGCATTCGGTTATAACCGAACCGAACAAGCTATTCGGTTATAACCGAAAATCGAAATTCACCCTTTTCAAGTATCCCAAGAAAGAAACTGAAATATAAGGTAAAGCAATAAACCGAATTTGTTACTCGGTTATTCGGATAATAACCGAAATTGGGTCAAGAGAAAAAGAATGTTTAATCCAAAAGTAGAAATTCAATCACAAATTTGCATATAATACAACACAGTAAATCAACAGTTTAAGGGATTTAAGGGACAGAAAAATAAGGGGCTAAAAGAGGGTACAAATTCTCCATAAATATCGCCTTGAAGTGAACGATAAAGAGAGTGTTTATATATGAAGTGAACTAAGGTAAACCACATAGTGTAGGGGCAGCAGGGCCTTGAGCTTGATCGCGTAAAAGCATCGACACCGCCTTGATCTGATTTTCGTCGGCGACTACCTCTTCCTCTTCTCCTTCCTCTACTTTTTGATGGAGGTGAAAATTGGTTATGGGGTTTGGTTAGGATTTTCAGATCTAGAGTGAGAGAAGACAAATTAGAGTGTGAGAGATGAGAGGTGAGAGAGAGTTGACTGAGAGATGGTAGATCTGAGATTGAGAGAGTCTGAGAGATAGAGACGTGAGAAGTGAAAGAGAGATAACCGAGAGATGATATTGATAGATTTGAGAATTGAGATTGTGTTTAAGTGTTTTAACTTTTTAAGACTTTGTTTTTATTTCTTATTCGGTTAATCGGTTAACCGAATAATAAAATTTTAAAAATCAAACCCGAACCCGAAAATTGGATATTAAATCGGATATAACCGAAATTAGAAAAAAAAAACCAAAAAACTGAAATAATTCGGTTAAAAAAATTTGATTGTGTTCAGTAATTTGGTTTTATCCATTTTTTGCTCACTCCTAGTTCTAGGATTACATTAGATAAGTTAAGTGTTAAAGCCACTTGGAGTGAGCTGGTGGCGCGTCTCAGCTCCAACTAATTCGAATATACCCTTTTTCCCTCATGTCATTGAAGATGGCTCTATCTTTGTTACCCCACTTATTGACATTCTAAAGAAAGGCAATAAACTGTGGATGTCTAGCCTTGTTGGGTACTTTGTAAATTCTTCTTTATCCTTTAAAGTGGTTGAAACTGCTGCCCAAAATCTTGGGGGATAGTATAGTTTCAACCCAAAATCTTTGGGGATAATATGGACTGCTTAAAGTATTTATGCAATCTAAAGGGCAATTTATCTTTAAATTAAAATGTGAGGAAGATTGAGATAATGTTCTGGCTCTGGGGCCTTTGTACTTTTCAAATAAGCATATCATCCTTAAAAAATGGAAAGAAGGAACTAAATTTGAGAAGGATATCTGCACTAAAATTCCAGTATGGGTTAAATTCCTTGAAGTTCCCTTATCCCTTGGACCACCTTTGAGGTTTAGGCTATATAGCAAGTGCAATTGGAAGGCCTCTTTTTGCTGATAAAATCACTGCTCTTTTAGAACCAATGAGTATTGCAAGGATATGTATTGAAGTTAGCCTTGAATCCAAAGTCTCAGATAAGATATATGTTGTTAACTTAGTCATACTCCATCCTTATGTTTTGATGATGACCATCTTGTATCTCTAAACTTGCTTGTATGCAATTTCAGGAGAGTTGATGCAATAAGCAGATTTTTCAAGTCTCTAGGAGAACATGAAAGATCTTAGCATTAATTTCTTTTCAATACAAGGCAATAGGTTATTTGCATTACATTCTAATTAATAAATTGGATGAAATTAAATGATAAAAAAAAAATTCAATTGCTTAAGGAAACAATAAAGAACAAATTTTTTAATATCCCAACTCGGTTGATTGCAACTAGTGTCTGTCATTTTAAAAAGATCTAACTAGAGTGTTTTAAGGGAAATCATTATTTATGAAGAATTGGCAACACAGTATGAGATCATATATTCAAAACGGAAAAAGATTTGTTCAAGGCTAAATATATAGGTTCTATAGCAGTAGTACACAAAGCATGATTTAATGACATCCTTCTTCCTTAATTAAAGCCTATTAAATTGATTGAAATTGATTCATTATTCTAAACATGGGATGTTGTTCCAATAATTATATTCTCATAAAAAAAGCTGATTGTCCATTGCTACATACTATAATGAAATTAATCTAGCTAATACATTAATTCGAGAAATGTGCATATGTCGGCGTCTTATCTATTATCAAAATTATATGGCTGGGTGCTTTAGTGATTCTGAACAGATCACCCACCATATCACGTAATGGGCGCATAAAAGGGATATCAAATCAGGAACCTAGGATTAGCTCATATAATCTGCACCTGATCATGCATTATGTCTAGGATAAATCATATCAAACTGACCAAAGAGTTAATTTACTAAATAGATATTAATTGAACAAAATTAGCAACGGTTAGATATTTTGAGTTCATTTAAGCTAACGGTCCAATACACCTCATGTTTAAAAAAGAGATTACTTGGGTTAAATGAAATATAACCGAAGCAATAGAAAATCAATATACAAATAGTACTTACAGCATTATTGATTTTCAAACGATTCCTCTTCATACGTTCTTCAAACAGTCGCGATCTATTATGAAGAAGTAAGCTGATTGGATAAAAGAATTTTTGATTTTTCTTCAGCTTGTAGTCCTTGGGTTTTTACTGGTAATATTTTTTATTTTTTATCATTGCATATTTAATAGAGCCTTGCATTGTGAAGCAATTAGTTGCTTTGATCATAGACCTCTATTTGTAATTTTATTATAGACTACATACTATCTAAAGGTTTTTTGTTAATCCGATTTGGATTAAGATATTTTGTAAACAGGTTCAAAGAAGCAAAGGTGCTTAAGAGTGCATAGATACATAAGGAGCAAAAGTGTTCAAGTGTTTGGAACTTGTTGTGTAAAAGAGTCAATTTGTAGTTAAAGTAAATTAATAGAATAGAGTCTCCAATACTAGTTGGTACTATTATAGAGGGTAGTAGTTGAACCACATAAAAATCTTGGTGTTTGTGTGATTGTCTATTGTGTTCCTTAAATTAAGTCATAATTTTCTAAAACAAAATTAAGTTTTGAAAGAAGTTAAGTAAGTTGATAATTCTGCAAGTATTCCTATTCAATTCACCATCCCATATTCATACACGAGATAATCTGGTGAGCACAAATATTGAATCCAAAGATCCTCTATTCATACATCGATAATCCGGTAAACATAAATATTGAATCCAAGCATCCTCTATTCATACAATCGATAATTTGGTAAGCATAAATATTCAATTCAAAGATTCTCGCATTCATACACTAATAATTTGGTAAGCGCATAAATATTCAATCCAAAGATTACGCATTCATTAAATAAAAGTTTGTTAGTTGCAAAAGTTTGGCATCGTTTGTTTCCACACTTATTCAACCCCTCTAAGTGTGCCTACTTGAATTTCATTTGATATTAGAGTCCGCTCTACTTATCTTAGTCTTAAAAGTGACTTGTAGGAAAAGATTCTGACTTGGCACAGTTCGGGAACAACTGTCAAGAAGGTCAATCAACAAATAGACCTCCACTGCTGTATAGAACGGAAAATTATAACTTTTGGAAATTCCGAATGAGGATCAACCTAAAAAGAGATCCTTGGGAATGGTGGGTCGTGGAAAACGGACCAGTTATCCCAAGAAAAGATGATGGTACTCCAAAGACTCTTTTAGAGATGGACTCAATCGAAACCTACATGATGTCATACGATTCAAAGTCTATGAACACACTTCTTAGCGGCATGGTACAATCCAAGATAGACAAAGTCTCTTCATGCAACACAGCTAAGAAAATATGGGATACTCTAGTAATGATCCAAAGTACGTGAAGTCAAGATAAGCATGCTCGTGCATGACTATGAAATGTTAAAACTTGAGAGAGATAAAAAAATTAAAATGGCTCAAGCACGATTCCTGGTTCTCATAAATTCCCTAAAGCTACTTGACAAATCAATTCCACAAACTGAGATCAACCGTAAGTTACTTCGGGCTATGCCCAAGAGGTTTGCATCAAAAATTACTACTCTTCAAGACACACTACGATCAGGACCAAGAACATTTGCATCAGAATCGTAGAGTTCGATCATCTGAAGATTGAAGCATTCGCAGCAGTTTAACCTGAAGACAGATATTTGAACGTTACTAATTGAGAGCATCGATGCAGAAGGACAACTCCTGATGTTCTGATCGAGGAGTCAGAAAGAAGAAATAAAGGTGACTACCAGCCTGACAAGGAAAGGTGACATCTCTGAGGTGGTAGGAAAGGTAGCAGACTGTTGTGTCAGTAAAGTTATAAAGGAGCTGTCATATCACATCAAGCAATCTACACCAAATAACTCGAGATCTGCGAAGCAATTCAAATAGCTCCCAACGGCTATATTCCAACGGGAAGATTGTGAATGAGTATATATCAGCTAGAGCTTCAAAGATCAAGAGTTGTTGAGTTGAAGAATCGTTGAGTTGTTGGAATGATATATTGTTGACTCTACGAGTTCCACCAGAGCTGAAAAGAACAAGTCTCAGTGGTAGTGAGACTACGAAGGTAGAAGTGAAGCAAATTTGAAGAAGGACTTGAACAGACTAAAGTTTCACTCAACAAGGATGAGAATGCCACTGAAGATGGAAGCTAAGCTGAGAGCCGAGAAGGCCAAGGAGATAGCATTCAGAAAAGTGGATGAGCACAAAGAAGATCTAGAGAGCCACTCTAAGAATCACCATGAACCAAAAGCTGAAATAGAACAAAATGTAGAACCATGTCTGCATACCATTCAAGAAGGGTTGAGGGAATGCTAAGTGCCAGACGAAGTCTACCAAAAGCTCAAAGACTTAGCAAACCTAAATGGTGATGGTGCACAGCTGACATCGAATGAAGATGAGATGAACAGTATGAAGATCAGTTGCACTAGAGAAGAGGTGGTCTAGAGGCTACGCAGAATGCAAAGAGGACCACGTCAAGCTGCTAAGTACAAAAGATGTTCAAGCTTCAAGACATCTTAGCAGCAAATCACCAACAACAACTACAACAACAACAAGTAGTCAGGGCCTGAGGGGTCCTTGTCCGGAGGGACTAAATGTAATTCCAAGCCTATTAGGCTTGAAGAGTTCTTAGTGAACTAAAGTTCCAAGGCTGCTGGCCTTGAAGGAATCTTAGTGACTCGGGGCACTGCCCTTCCTTAGTGGAATTCCTGCTTGTTGAAGTAGAAGAGTGGATTAGGAGCTTGAGTCTCTGAACCACTTAAAATCCCTTGTGTCTTTTACATTCAGTCATTTACTTTCTGTCATTTACATTATGTACTTAACTGTTATAAATGCTATGTATGTATTAACTACTTATAACTAAACTAACTCCACGAACAATGTATGAATGTTTATAAATATATCAGTGAAGGGGATTTTTTACTTATTCCTTTGTGCTTGAAAAGATTCTTGTGTTTGTCATATGCTAATTCATTAGTAATACAAAATAAACAGGAAAAGTATTTGAAATTAAAAAGGATCTATTCAACCCCCTTCTAGATCTATTGTGTGCCTACTGGGAACTAACAATTGGTATCAAAGCAGGCTCTAATGCTATATTCAAATGCTAATCGCTTTGAGTCTGATCCTAGGCACAAACATTGTTCTAAACTTTGTTTAGTATTAAGTCACTTGTAAATACAGATGAGCTCACATGTTGGAAATAATGTGTACAGGTAAATATGTATATACACCTGAAGCTGCTCAGATTGGTCCATGTTCTTAAATGCCATAGCAACAAGATCAATTTTTGTCCACAGTCAATCTAGTAGTCTAAAGACAAGAGATGGGAGGTTAAGAGGCATCAACAGCAAAGAGTCAAGCATCCACTAGTCGAAAGATGAAAGGACATATATGCTAAGAAATATTTATCCAGAGGAGAAAGAAGAATTTCTCAAATATGTATTTGGCTAACCAACAGCTGGATGTGACCCTTGAGTTTCAAGGTCGTCAAAGAACTAAGTATGCCAAGATTTTCCTAGATTACATCTTCAAGACTATGACTGGTTGATCGGAGGACAACTGGAGCAAGAAGCTGTCAGAAATGAATGTACTTGACCACACTAAGGAATGTTGAAGCAGATGACTTCAGTCAAGAAGATTAAACTAGCAGGAGGCTTAAGACATTTTAGAAATAATCTTTACAAAATCATTCTTTGTCAAAGCCTGTTCTTAAAGACTTGCTGAGCTAACATGAATGAAGCTCGCATGGTTGCTGATCTCCATATGGAAGCAGACCATTCATGCTAAGATGAAAAAGGGCCTTATATGCTTATTCATGCAAAGCATATCATCTGAGAAGAAACCTCAAGGAAGTTCACATCAGAGGATCATCGAGCATTGATCATGAAGAACTCATCATAGAAGCAGAACTCCACGAGTATAGTCTGTCAACGAGCTTAAGGAAAATCGCAGTGTTTTCTACGATAAAGACTGAGTCCAACCTGTGTAAGACAACACACAACGATTATGGTACAATGATCTGAATCATAGTTTCCCTTCAGTCAGCATCAAAGTTCACAGTTCTGGTGAAGGAGTAAGGGCAACTAACTGAAGAAAGGCTTATGGACGTTAACAATTTAATGGTCCCAAATGATTCTTCATTCATCCTTAGTATATATTGAAGAAACTAAGGAAGAACTACAAGCCTGCTGAAAACACCTGTTCAAAAGGTTACGTTCGTAGTTCTGTCAACAATCGTGGAGTGATCAATCCTGAAAATATCTATTTTTATGATCCAAGGAGGTTTAAATGATAGTGATGATTCCAGTCAGAAGGAGATATGCAAGGCTACCTTATGATGCATATGGAGAAGAAGAACTCATACCTCTCTGAGAAGATAGTATCAACTATGGGGGAGCAGTGTTCTGTTAAAGAACAGCAACACTATAAGTGTCAGAAGTGCACTATGATGCAAATCCTTCAGATCTTCTAATATTTGATGATAAAGATTTAAGTGATAAATGAAGATGAAGATGAAGATGAAGGTAGTTTTGAACTCCAGAAGAAGAAGAAAAGTTGTCACAGAACAAAGAAGATGTGACACCCCCAAAACAGGTATACATCACCCATTCTGAGTTGTCAAAAACAAGTTACAGAAATAACTACAACTTTATTGTTACAACATATAAACTGTGAGTTTAAATACAGATATTGCCATCTAGACAATATCCACATACAAATAAATCCTCATCATAATTATTGATACATTATTTTACAAAAATGGTGAGGACTACTAAACAACTCTCTAAAGCTACTTGACAAATCAATTCCACAAATTGAGATCAACCGTAAGTTACTTCGGGCTATGCCCAATAGGTTTGCATCCAAAATTACTACTCTTCAAGACACACTACGATCAGGACCAAGAACATTTGCATCAGAATCGTAGAGTTCGATCATCTGAAGATTGAAGCATTCGCAGCGGTTTAATCTGAAGACTGATATTTGAACGTTGCTAATTGAGAGCATCGATGCAGAAGGACAACTCCTGATGTTCTGATCGAGAAGTCAGAAAGAAGAAATAAAGGTGACTAATAGCCTGACACGGAAAGGTGACATCTCTGAGGTGGTAGGAAAGGTAGCAGACTGTTGTGTCAGTAAAGTTATAAAGGAGTTGTCATATCACATCAAGCAATTTGCACCAAATAACTCGAGACCTGCGAAGCAATTCAAATAGCTCCCAACGGCTATATTCAAACGGGAAGATTGTGAATGAGTATATATCAGCTAGAGCTTCAAAGATCAAGAGTTGTTGAGTTGAAGAATCGTTGAGTTGTTGGAATGCTATATTGTTGACTCTACGAGTTCCACCAGATTTGAGAAGTAACAAGTCTCGATTGGTAGAGAGTACTGAAGGTGGAAGTGAAGAAAATTTGAAGAAGGTCTTGAGCAGACTAAAGCTTCACTCAACAAGGATGAGTATGCTTTGAAGATGGAAGCTGTCGAGAGCCGAGAAGGCCAAGAAGATAGCATTCGAGGAAAAGTGATGAGCACAAAGAAGATCCAGAGAGCCACTCTAAGAATCACCATGAACCAAAAGTTGAAACAGAACAAATGCAGAACCATGTCTGCATACCATTCAAGAAGGGTTAAGGGAATGCTAAGTGCCAGACGAAGTCTACCAAAAGCTCAAAGACTTAGCAAACCTAAATGGTGATGGTGCACAGCCGACATCGAATGAAGATGAGATGAACAGTATGAAGATCAGTTGCACTAGAGAAGAGGTGGTCTAGAGGCTACGCAGAATGCAAAGTGGACCACGTCAAGCTGCTAAGTACAAAAGATGTTCAAGCTTCAAGACATCTTAGCAGCAAATCACCAACAACAACTACAACAACAACAAGTAGTCAGGGCCTGAGGGGTCCTTGTCCGGAGGGACTAAATGTAATTCCAAGCCTGTTAGGCTTGAAGAGTTCTTAGTGAACTAAAGTTCCAAGGCTGCTGGCCTTGAAGGAATCTTAGTGACTCGGGGCGCTGCCCTTCCTTAGTGGAATTCCTGCTTGTTGAAGTAGAAGAGTGGATTAGGAGCTTGAGTCTCTGAACCACTTAAAATCCCTTGTGTCTTTTACATTCAGTCATTTACTTTCTGTCAGTTACATTACGTACTTAACTGTTATAAATGCTATGTATGTATTAACTACTTACAACTAAACTAACTCCACGAACAATGTATGAATGTTTATGAATATATCAGTGAGAGGATTTTTTACTTATTCCCTTGTGCTTGAAAAGATTCTTGTGTTTGTCATATGCTAATTCATTAGTAATACAAAATAAACAGGAAAAGTATTTGAAATTAAAAAGGATCTATTCAACCCCCTTCTAGATCTATTTTGTGCCTACTGGGAACTAACAATTGGTATCAAAGTCGGTTCTCATGCTATATTCAAACGCTAATCGCTTTGAATCTGATCCTAGGCACAAACATTATTCTAAACTTAGTTTAGTTGTAAGTCACTTATAAATACAGATGTGCTCACACGTTGGAAGTAATTTGTACAGGTAAATATGTATATACACTTGAAGCTGCTCAGATTGGTCCATGTTCTTAAATGCCATAGCAACAAGACCAATCCTTGTCCACAGTAAATCTAGTAGTCTAAAGACCAGAGATGGGAGGTTAAGAGGCATCAACAGTAAAGAGTCAAGCATCCACTAGTCTGAAAGATGAAAGGACATATATGCTAAGAAATACTTATCTAGAGGAGAAAGAAGAATTTCTCAAATATGTATTTGGCTAACCAGCAGCTGGATGTGAACCTTGAGTTTCAAGGTCGTCAAAGAACTAAGGATGCCAAGATTTTCCTAGATTACATCTTCAAGACTATACTGATTGATCGGAGGACAACTGGAGCAAGAAGCTGTCAGAAATGAATGTACTTGACCACACTAAGGAATGCTGAAGAAGATGACTTCAGTCAAGAAGATTAAACTAGCTGGAGGCTTAAGACATTTTAGAAATGATCTTTAGAAAATCATTCTTTGTCAAAGCCTGTTCTTGAAGAGTTGTTGAGCTAACATGAATGAAGCTCGCATGGTTGCTGATCTCCATATGGAAGTAGACCATTCATGCTAAGATGAAAAGGGTCATATATGCTTATTCATGCAAAGCATATCATCTGAGAAGAAACCTCAAGGAAGTTCACATCAGAGAATCATCGAGCATTGATCATGAAGAACTCATCATAGAAGCAGAACTCCACGAGTACAGTCTGTCAACGAGCTTAAGGAAAATTGCAGTATTTTCTATGATAAAGACTGAGTCCAGCCTGTGTAAGACAACACACAACGATTATGGTACAATGATCTGAATCATAGTTTCCCTTCAGTCAGCATCAAAGTTCACAGTTCTGATGAAGGAGGAAGGGCAACTAATTGAAGAAATGCTTATGGACGTTAACAATTTAATGGTCCCAAATGATTCTTCATTCATCCTTAGTGTATATTGAAGAAACTAAGGAAGAACTACAAGCCTGCTGAAAACACCTGTTCAAAAGGTTACGTTCGTAGTTCTGTGAACAATCGTGGAGTGATCAGTCCTGAATATATCTATTTTTATGATCCAAGGAGGTTTAAATGATAGTGATGATTCCAGTCAGAAGGAGATATGAAAGGCTACCTTATGATGCATATGAAGAAGAAGAACTCATACCTCTCTGAGAAGATAGTATCAACTATGGGGGAGCAGTGATCTATTAAAGAACAGCAACACTATAAGTGTCAGAAGTGCACTATGATGCAAATCCTTCAGATCTTCCAATCTTTGATGATAAAGATTTAAGTGATAAATGAAGATGAAGATGAAGGTAGTTGTGAACTCCAGAAGAAGAAGAAAAGTTGTCACAGAACAAAGAAGACCTCACTACGATTGTAGAGTTATCACAAATCATAGAGACCAGACAAATTATGACTGCAGATGAAGAAGCTGCAATAGCCTCTCAGCCTGAACAACGGTCAGGGCTGATTCTAAAGAAAGTACAAAGGCTGTATACAAGCCAAGGAGAAGGACAAAGAGGCTTGTCAGGAAGAAATGACAAAATCAGGTGCTAATATTGAGGAAGTACAGCCTGGAAGGTAAGAGTATGGAAGAACAATTAGAGATATGAAGATGATGAAGCTCAGGGAGCAAAAATTGAAGAAGTAGAATTCTTGCCAGAAGATCTGAGATGAGGTCAGAAGATAAGTCAATCATGGTGCATGTCTATCGACCACACGATAATCATCAAAACCACTTCTGTCGAGTTTATGAAGAACAAAAGCTAACCCTAAACAGCAATATACTAGTTACAAAGTCCCAAAACTTTGTGGCTGATGAACCAAATGAAGATCCATAGTCAGTAAGAACGTCTCAAAACGTGCCACTGATAACCATATCAACTACCCAACTCAAAATCGTGGAGTGCCTACGATCAAACATCTGATCGTAGTGTAAGAGCAGGAGGACACCACCATTACAACAAAAAAAAATCAACACTAATGTGTATCCAGAGTTGGTAGATGAACTCCTCAGCAGAGAGATCAAATGCAATATCAGTACTAATCATGTCTAAAGTTCTTCATATGGTAAGAGCCTCAAGGACAAACCTAAACCTTAGCACTGAGCTAAGAGGTTGGCCCTTCCTGAGAAACCTTATCTTAGAAGGAAGGCTAATATGGATTGCATCATAAGATTCTCTGCTAAAGCAAACAGCATCATAAAATTCTGGAAACCTTTCTACCAAGGTCAAAGGTCAGATTCTGAAGCTGAAATATTTTGACATCAATCAATGCTTAGGTTTTCCTGAGCTAGGTTTGAAAAGCCTTGATGAGGTCAACATTGAAAAAGCTAAGAAGATTATGCAGTACAAAAGAAACCCTAGTCTGAAGGACATGAAGAAAAAGGAGTTTCCTGAAGAATTCGAGTTCCTTGTGGAGATAGTGGGAAAATGTATCCTATGCAAGGACACTGCACATGACACTGTGAGTGATCAACAGCTAAAAATCATTTCTGCAATAGTTCTGAAGAAGCGTATCAACTTTGGAGTTATCCTTCTTGATCAAATGTCCAAATGGCTGGACAAGGCAGAGAAGAAAAGGTTAACAGGAAAACCCCTCACGAAGGTTTTCCATGGAAGGTTCTTGAGTGTAATTTCGAAGAAGAAGCTGAAGAATAAAATTAAGGATGATGAAGGTGAAGTCCTTAATAGCCATAAAGTGATGACTACACAGCTGTTTGCAAATTGGAAGAAGAACCCAATGGAGAACAAAAAAGCTGACAATATATGGCAACACCAGCAAAAGCACTACGAAAAAAAGGAAAGCAAGTGCTATGAAAGAAGATGAGTTGTCGTTCAATAAAGATTCAAACATCTTGAGTCCAAATCTTTGGGACCACCGAAGAAGAAAACTAAGGTGATAAAGAAATCCAAACCAATTCCCCAAAGAAGTCTATCTACTAAAGAAGAAAACATAGAGTCAGAATATGTGAAGGGAACTGAGAGCTTCAAGGATGAATCCTCAAGGAGCAAGTCCACGAATGAAGAAGAAGTTGAATCCAAGAAGGAGAAAGCTAAACCTATGAGAGGAAAAGCTAAATCTGGTGATGAAGAAGAATGTCCAATTCCTATGGATAACACTCAGAGTAGCCACTCTGCTGATGAAGAACGTTTGAAAGCTGAAACAAGTGGATCTCCTACTGCTAAATCCCCAACAAGTTCATCTGATGGTTCAAAAGACGTTGAGTCTAAAGAAGAAGGATTTGCTCCTACTGTTGCTGAACATCAAAGAAGTTCATCTAATGATTCAAAGGCTTCAAATTCTGAAGAAGGAGAAGAGTCTGAAACTCTTGAAGCTAAAACCCCAAGAAAAAAGAAGAGCAACAGACTGATTGCTCAAATAGTTTCAAAAAGGGGAGAATTGTTTCCAAAGATAATTGAAATCAGTGATGATGAGGATGAATCTAAGGGAGGAGATGCTAAGAGAAAAAGGAACAAAACATCAACAAAGGCTAGCAGTAAAAGGCTCAAGACTTAAGAGCTAGATTAGGATAGTAAGTCTGCAAAGACTAGCCCTGATAAGAAGAATGATGATCAAATGAAGGAACAAACTGATGAGTCCGTTGGAGGAAGTCTACACAGGTCTAACTTCAGTTTAGGACAGAAAGAAGGTGGAAAAGACTCCAGTTCTGCAGAAGAAGAGCCAGAAGATTCTCACATTCCCTACCTTGTTCATCGTAAGAGAAGAATTATAGTGGAAGTTTATGAAGAACCACTAGATGTACTTCCCGACAGATGGGTTAATCATGGAAATAAAAGGCTAAATGGTGATGATGACCTCAGAAAATTTACTCAAGAATTGTAAGGCTATGAAACTGGGCACTTCAACTGTGATATATGAGCCTGAAGTTAAGAATCATGCAATAAGGTGGTTTTACTCTTATATTCCATGGGTAAAGTCATCCCTCACTGAAGATAACAACTATCTCTCATGGGTCTTCTCTCACCTTCCCAACCTAGAGCTGGTGGCACAGAACTTCCCAAGAGTAAAGAATTTTTGCAAATTAGATGATCAAGGACAAGTCTCACTTCAAAATCTATCGACATACTGTAAATCATTACATTCCCTACGATTGTCGAGTAGGATCAGATGGCAGACGGATTATACCCAAGTCCATTATTGTAGAGTCCTCTCACTCTACCAATGAAGATGACCATGCTGAGTTGGAGAATTTCTATGCTAATCTGACACTACTGAATAACATTTCTTCATCCTTCAACAATGATTGGTACTCAATGATTTATCATATTCTGACTACCTTTGAGAGTCTGTTCAAGAGTGAGAATCGTAGAGTCCAACCAGATGTTCAGCAGGAGGCTGGCCAAATAGCTGATCAGACAGAGAATGAACAACCTGATGCCAGATCTTCTCAAGAGAAAGAGTTGCTAAAGGACTTTGAAGAATTGATTGAGGATATCTCTCTCATTGGCGCAGAAGTCAAGGACATTTCAACAGGAGAAGACAATGACCTATCCAAAAGTCTTCAAGCCAGACTCTCAGACATATCCCTCAAGCTTCAACTAAGGGATCAAGTTTTTCTGAAGGCTATGAATGATCAAAAGGAAGAAGCTCTACCAGCTCAGAAGGCTAATAAAGAGTAAATTATATCTCTCTCTGACAAGATTGACAATCTGAATCAATCTTTTTCCCTATAACTTGAGCTAAGCCAACAAGAACTCAAGATTTATGTTGGTAACTCATCTCACCTGATGGAACAACTTCTTTCAAACATGGAGCAGCTCTCACAAGTGATTAATGACAAAAAGGGGGAGAAAAAGAGACATAGAAAAAGGCACTCAGGGAGGAGCAAAGATAAAAGAATGAAGGAAGAAAAGAAGGCTAAGATTAGAAAGGAAAAGGAGGAGAATAAGAAGACAGTAGCAGCAAAAACAGAGTCATCATTTATGGGAGAGCCAAAGGATGATGATCCCATGAACACAGAGTCTGAGGGGGAGCCAGACAAAGAAGAAAGCCATGCACCAGAACCAAACCTAGAGCAAGATGAAACAATGGAGCATAAATCTGAAGGGGAGCAGAGAAAAGAAGAAAAAGAAAAAAAAAGATGAGTAGCTGAGTAGCTAATCAACAGCCATCCTGGAGACACACATGGAGCCAAAACAGTACATCTCTATCTAGTTATGTATGTTCTGGATCCAAGATGTAGAGTGTCATAGTTTATGTAATTTTATATTAACATCAAAGACATTCATGCTTATTTGTTTTAGAAATACAGTTACTCATTGTATATAAGATTCATTCATCTCATGCATATGCACTAATTATTTTTGTCATAATCAAATAGGGGGAGATTGTTAGGAATATACATGAGAATGTTATTCCTATTTATATATGATTTGATTATGATATAAATGAATGAATATGAAAGTATGCTTACATTAAGGAAAGCTGTCAAGTCCTTTGATAGATAATAGGAATATATGTACAAGGACTTAGAATGAATTGATCAAATATGTTAGGTTGATCCTACATAAGCAAAACAATTTTGTAAAGTCCTTAAAAAGAAATGATGTACAAGGACTATAAATATAGAAAGATCAAGTTTGTTAGGTTGATCTTATAATGTAATAGATAGGCATGTCTGATCGTCGAACACTGCACCTGCATCATAGTCTGCCAGGAGAGTCAAGGAAAACTCAAGAACTATCAAGGCAAAATCGTAGTCTGCACGATAGTAGATCTCTAAGTTCGTTGTCTGCCAGGAAAACGAGGAAGGATCGTAGTGTGTCGAGAAGAACTTTCTCAGAGTCGTAGTCTGCTGAGGAAGTCATGTTCAGAATCATAGAGACAGCATGTCTAAGAGCCGACCGAGCATCTACCAGATCCAAGTCAAGAATCATAGGACACACTTGAAGTAGTAGAGTCTACTGATTATATCAGAGGTAGAGATCGTAGTCGAGCCAGATCAGAAGAGGATAACAAGCATAAAGACAGAAATTGTAGTATGTCAAGATCTGATCTTGGAGTCATAGTGTCTGTAGAACTAAAGCTAAATCCCAATCTGCATAACTAAGGCTTCAACAAAGGTGCTCATAAAGCTAAGGCAGAATCGTAGAGTTAACACGATTCTCAACAAATGAGCACTCCCAGAATATCCAAAGTATGAAGCATATGGTCTGATCTGCAAAGATACATTCCACCTAAAGGAAACCAGAGAGCACTCAATAAATGTCATGCAATCTAACAGAAGATCTAAGTACCAACCTAATCAACATCCAGATTGAGTTATGAAGCCATTCAAGATGAAGTCTTCCACAAGTCGATCAGAAGAAGACTTCAGTAAAAGTAACTGACTAAAGAAAGTCAGCAAGTGCAGTAGCTATCAAGAGAACAGAAAACAATGATCTTGGGATTAACCAGGATCATAGTGTTTGCCAAACAAAGCAGAAATTGATGCAGTTTACACAGAGATACTGGTCAGCTTATGAAGAACAAGGTAAAGGTGATTAAGCATGGGTCAAACTATTTATAATAAGTGAACGGGAGATCATAAGGAGAAAGAGAGCTGGGCATGCCACAAATCTGATGTGTCTTGCTATTCAGAAGAGGCCAGAATAAGAAGTTAAGCTATCAGTTCCTGAGATTAGTCGAGGAAAATAGAAGTGTTGAAGCACTGCACAAAAGAAGGAAGAGGTGTTCTACATTGAAGATCCAATGAACACTCTTCAGAATTGTAGTGTTGTCTAAACTAGTTAATGAGCAACATTCAACAAGACACACTACGATCAGGTCCAAGAAAATTTGCATCAGAATCATAAAGTTTGGTCATCTGAAGATTGAAGCATTGGCAACGGTTTAATCTAAATACTGATATTCGAACATTGCTAATTGAGAGCATTGATGTAGAAGTACAACTCCTGATGTTCTGATCGAGGTGTCAGAAAAAAGAAATAATGGTGACCACCAGCCTGACACGGAAAGGTGACATCTCTGAGGCGGTAGGAAAGGTAATGATTTGTTGTGTCAATTAAAGTCAAAAAGGAGCTATCACGTCACATCAAGTAGTCTGCACCAAATAACTCGAGATCTGTGAAGCAATTCAAATAGCTCCCAACTACTATATTCCAATGGGAAGATTATGAATGAGTATATATCAGCTAGAGCTTCAAAGATCAAGAGTTGCTGAGTTGAAGAATCGTTGAGTTATTGGAATGCTATATTGTTGACTCTACGAGTTCCACTAGTGCTGAACAGAACAAGTCTTAGTGGTAGTGAGACTTCGAAGGTGGAAGTGAAGCAAATTTTAATAAGGACTTGAATAGACTAAAGCTTCACTCAACAAGGATGAAAATATCACTAAAGATTGCAACTAAGCTGAGAGCCGAGAAGGCCAAGAAGATAGCATTCAGAAAAGTGGCAGAGCACAAAGAAGATCCAGAGAGCCACTCTATGAATCACCATGAACCAAAAGATGAAATAGAACAAATGCAAAACCATGTATGCATACCATTCAAGTAGGGTTTAAGGAATGCTAAGTGCCAGACGAGTTCTACCAAAAGCTCAAAGACTTAGCAAACCTAAATGGTGATGGTGCACAACTAACATCAAATGAAGATGAGATGAACAGTATGAAGATCAACTACACCAGAGAAGAGGTGGTCCAGAGGCTACACAAAATGCAAAGAGGATTACGTCAAGCTGCTAAGTACAAAAGATGTTCAAGCTTCAAGACATCTTAGCAGCAAAACACCAATAACAACTACAACAACAACAAGTAGCCAGGGCCTGAGGGGTCCTTGTTCGGAGGGACTAAATGAAGTTCCAAGCCTGCTAGGCTTGAAGAGTTCTCAGTAAACTAAATTTTCAAGGCTGCTGGCCTTAAAGGAATCTTAGTGATTCGGGGTGCTGCACTTCCTTAGTGGAATTCCTGCTTATTAAAGTAGAAGAGTGGATTAAGAGTTTGAGTCTCTGAACCACTTAAAATCCCTTGTGTCTTTTACATTCAGTCATTTACTTTCTGTCATTTACATTATGTACTTAACTGCTATAAATGCTATGTATGTATTAACTACTTACAACTAAACTAACTCCATGAACACTGTATGAATGTTTATGAATATATCAGTGAAGGGGATCTTTTAGTTATTCCTCTGTGCTTGAAAAGATTCTTGTGTTTGTCATATGCTAATTCATTAGCAATACAAAATAAACAGGAAAAATATTTAAAATTAAAAAGGATCTATTCAACCCCCCTTCTAGATCTATTTTGTGCTTACTGGAAACTAACACATATGGACTTGATTAAAAATTTGTCCTCGAAAAATCTCGTAAAAGGATTTCTAAAGATCAATTTTGAAAAGAAAGGAATATGTGATCCTTGTCAACTCGGGAAACAAGGAAGAACATCATTTACTGCAAAGAACATGGTAACAACTTCTTCTCCCTTACAACTACTTCATCTCGATTTATTTGGACTGGAGAGGCATGTTAGTCTTAATGGTAAGTTCTATGCATTTGTAATAGTAAATGATTTCTCTAGATATGCATGGGTATTGTTCCTAAGAACTAAAGATGAAGCATTTAAAGAATTTGGAGAATTAATAAGAAATTTAGAAACGAAATATAGTCTCAACCTTATAAAAATTAGAAGTGATCATGGTACCGAGTTTCAAAAAGATTTCATAACATTTTGTGATCAAAAAGGAATTAGTCATGAGTTCTCAACACCAAGAACTCCTTAACAAAATGGGGTGGTAGAAAGAAAAAATAGAACATTACAAGACACAACTAGAACAACATTATAAAGAGGGTAAACTCCTAAAGAAATTTTTGGGTCGAGAAGGTAAACACATCATGCTATGTTTTAAATTGAGTACTCATTCGTCAATTATTTTGAAAACACCTTATAAATTATTAAATAATAAAATCCCTAATATAAGCTATTTCAAAGTATTTGGATCTAAATGTTTTATCCTTAATACTAGTGATAATTTGGAAAAAATTGATGCTAGATCGTATGAAAAAAGTGTCCTTGGGTGTTCTCAAAATAGTAAAGCATATCGTATATACAATGTTCAAAAATTATATATTGAATAACATTCACATTACATTTAATGAGACTAACAATAAACTTCCAAAAGAAAGAGAAGAGGATGCAGAAATTTAGAAACTCACGTAAATCCAACATATCACAAAGAACAAAACAAAGAAGTCGAAGGAACCTATTCAAAGAAATTTGAATTAGACAAACAACAAGACCATGAATCAAAAGTTTCTCCAAACTTGGAGAAATCAATTGTAATGATAGCATTCAACAAGAAGTAATTCATGACATTCAAATACCAAAAAAAAGAAGATAGATACATCAAAAATATCCTCCAAGAAAATATTATTAGTGATATGTAGCGAAGGATTACCACAAGGAGAAGAGCACAAAACCTTTGTACATTTTAACATTTCTATCATAAATTGAACCTAAGAATGCTAAAGAAGTCGTTCTTGATGAAAACGGCTATTAGCAATGCTGAGAAGAATTACAACAATTTGAAAGGTGCCAACTATGGGAATTAATGCCTCCTCCAAATAATGTATCTATTATTGAAACAAAATGGGTGTTCAAGAACAAGCTTGATGAGTATAAGACAATCACTAGAAACAAAGCTAGGCTAGTGGCTCAAGGATACAACCAGAAAGAAGGAATAGACTACGAAGAAATATTTGCCCCTGTAGCAAGGTTGGAATCTATTCGAATATTACTAGCTTTAGCATGTTACATAAAGTTCAAGCTTCATCAAATGGATGTAAAAATCACCTTCCTCAACGGATACATAAATGAAGAGGTCTATGTAAAACAGCCCCTTGGATTCGAGAATGAAAAGTACCCACGTCACATTTACAAACTAAAGAAAGCCCTCTATGGACTCAAACAACCCCCAAGAGCTTGGTATGAAAGGCTAAACAAGTATCTTCTATCAAACGGATTTATAAGAAGTAAAATTGATTCTACATTATTTATTAAACATAAAAATAAAGATATTATTCTTGTACAAATATATATAGATGACATAATATTTGGTGCTACTAATTATTTTCTTTGTGAGTGGTTTTGTAAATGTGATTTTGATATTCTATGTGATATTGTGCCTATATACTGTGATAACACTAGCACTATTGATATTTTAAAAAATCCAGTTTTACACTCTCACAAAACACATAGAGGTGAGGCATCATTTTATTAGGGATAATGTGTCAGAAGGACTAATAAAGTTAATTTTTATTCCCACTAAACATTAGTTAGTAGATATATTCACAAAACCTTTGGGTGAATAAAGATTTTGCACTTTAAGAAGGGAACTTGGTATGTGTATCGTATACATAACTATGATCTGCATGAATATTATTATCAACCACACGCAAAATATCATGGAAATATCACGCTACATGTATTCTGTCTAATTGATATCGTGCCTGCAATAAATTTGGAAAATAAAATCTATTAAGATACATCATTTACGTAATTACCGAACACGGCTCCACTTTCCCCAAGACCTCGATAACACGCATGATTGTTTAAATCCCCTACTTACTTTACTCTTTCTTCAAAACACAGACCACTTCACTTTCTTCTCCCAAGCCCTTTTACATCTCAACCGTCTCCAGTGCTTATTCTTACCCCAAATTTCTCTGCAAAAATGAGAACTCGTCTCGCTAAACGACTGCAAGATGAATTTGACGAAAATCTACCTATTCCATCACTTCCCTCTAGGCCCCCTACTAGTTCAACAAGAAAATTGAAACGAAAGCAACCACTGGTGACCACCATCTCCAATGACTCTTCATACTCCGATGAATCAAACACTAGACCTCCATCCTTACCACCTGTCAGTACCTCTCATGTGCAGAAGCGATGTCGAGTCAAAGAATCGGCACCAGGTTTACTGTGGCGTCCTCAAATTTAGGTACTTGAAACCTGAACTCGGTGCTTCACGATACCATTTCTATGAGCAGAATAATAATAATAATAATAACAATAATATAGATACCAAATTTAATTTACATATACATCAGAGTCTATTCCCAGGTACGCGGCCTTTAAACATTCATTACATCATAGATAATAGATATCGTTGTCTTAATAAACTCTAACTATTACACAAAATTTTATAAAACTCATTCAACGACTTTCCTTTCCCCCTTGTTTTTCGATCCTTCTAAGTTGATCATACTTAATGAAAACATTTAAATTTAAAGCAAGAATGAGCATTTAATTGCCCAGCAAGTAATAACAACAATAGATATTAGCTGAAAGAATTAAATGTTTTCTTTGAATGACGCGTCTACAACAAATCAATTGTTGTGAAGTAAGCTGAACCAATAATAACAACATATCAATTCTATATCAAATTTTTTAAACTACGTACTGACTATAACTGGAGATTAGTCGACAGACCATGAACATTCTTTTTTTTCTATTTTCAAAAAGGTTAAACAGAACTTCATCTATAAACCGTCATAACTTACAGGCACGGGGGGTGATCAGCCCGTTATGCCCTGTATTGATCAATACTACATGCAAGAACAATATTATCATTCATCTTATCCACCTTAAGTGCACAAAAGTTTTCCCATGTTCGAGATGTTCATACTTAGTCGCTGGTTGGATACAATAAAGTTCTATCTTGTTCAACAATATTTTTAAGTTTGTGTATATCCAAATCAAATAGCTTAGACGGCTTTTAAGTCAACGTATACATACTGGAAATCAATAAGTATGTATCAACATGTGATTAAATACAATGATTATCCAAGTGGGGACACTTGTATAACCATATTTAGAAACTAACGAATAGAATAAATATCTGGATTATACACTAATACTGTGTTGATAAACAATGATCGGATAATTTAAGAACTTGTATGAATATGAATAATTGGATACATAATCAATAACGATAGAGTTAATAATCTTGCACAATAATATGATTCTGAAACTTTCTTACTCATGTCCATTGCATAAAGTAAATGCAAAGGTAGGATAATTGCCTGAGCTGCTGCTTACAATAACGCAACTTAGTTTTATCTTTTATACCAAAACCTATCATTAATAAGTTCATTCGTTCGATTAAAATAATATATCATATCACATAGTACTGTTATTTGAAGTCAACACATAACCCAATCACATTTGTCACATACTTTAACAGTCATTGATTCACTAACAAACACATATCTAGTCAAACTATCTAAGTCTAGATCAATTTAAAATATTTTTTCAAAATCTAAGCGACTTTATCGGGTAATTATCGAGTCTAAAACTCTATTCTGTAGTTCAATATTCAATTAGATAATTTAAATATCAGTTATATTATCTTTCATAGCCTTATAATAATTTTTAAATAATTATTATAATTTTTTATGATTTTTCAAACACTAGAATCATTATAAAATGATTTAAATATTAAATAATTCTATTACCATTAATATTTAATTAATATTAAATTATTAATGAAACCATTGCCAAAATATTAAAGTTATTTATAATAACTCAAAATATTTTAAAGTATTAATATTACCCTTAAATGATTTTTAAAACATTTAAAATCATTTTAAGTAATTACCATTAATATTTAAATATTAATGTATTATTCATCAAAATATTAAAAGTCATTAATTATAACTTAAAATATTTTTCATTCATTTATATCCTTTTTAAATAATTTTTAAATCAATAAAACTATTTTTAATTTATTTATTCAATATAATTATTAAATAAATCAAATATCATTAATATAAAATTATTAAAGAAATTTACCTTTAAATATCAAAAGTAATATTTAATGACTTAAAATATTTTTAAATTATTTATTTTCATTTAAAATGATTTTTATAATATTAAAATCATTTTTATTAATTTATTTAATATAATTACAATAAATCTAATATCATTAATATTTAATAATTAATGAAACTTATCTTAAAATATTAAAATTTATTTTTATAACATAAAATATTATTAAATACCTTATTATCATTTAAAATGATTTTTAATATAATAAAATTATTTTTAATTAATTTATTTAATGCATTTATTAAATAAATTAAATATCAATAATATTCAAATAAATACTAATATTTATGAAAAATATGTTAAATTATTAAAAGTTAATTTTTATAACTTAAAATAGTTTTTAAAATATTTTTTCTAATTTTTAGAAATTATTTTCTATTTTTAAATGATTTTTAGAAATTAAATTACTTAATTTTAATAAGTTTGTCGCTAAAACCCTTTAACGACAGAAAGTGTCGCCTTAGGTGTTCTTGAGGATTAAGAACATTCAAAGTCAATGTTCGAGTAGCCTACTTTGACCATGTGTAATTCACTGTCTAAAATGTTTTTGGACTAGATATTGACCAAACTGTAAAACAACAGTAAGATCAAAAGCTTCAAAAATGACTGTCAGAAATTCTGGGTTTCTAGGTTGCCCAGAAACTCAGAATTTTTGATCGGTCAACTCACTTTAACCACCCATAACTTGAGTTCTAGATATGATCTAACCATGATTCAAGTTTCAGATTAAAGTCCTAACATCATACTACAAGTTGAAACCTTTAAACAACAAAAACTCATAACATAAAAAGATTTACAAGGTCTGACATTCGGTGTCAGACCACTTTTTAAATTTTTTTCCAAATTTTTGAAAATCTCAAATCTGAGCCTCTAGATGTTATGGATCTAACATCTAGCAACCCAGATCATCAATATATACTACATACAACATGTTTTAACAAAAAAATCATAACATTTAACATGTCCTTCAAGATCGGATTTCAAATTAGGTTTTTACCTTTCTATGAACAAGTTCTTGATTCTATGATTATGATCTGTTAGAGGAGATGGTGGGGCTTGTTTCTGAGACTCTTATAGCAATATATTTCGGAGGCTTTAGAGAGAGAGTTAAGTTTGAGTATTGAAAATAAATGAACATGAATATATACTTTCTCTCTCCAATTCTACTTATGTGATGTAGATGCACTGAATTTGGATGGCTAATGGCTGAGAGCTGGTGTTTGCTTAGCCCCTAGCTAGACTAGGTTGATGACTTGCCAAGATTTGGCAAGATTTGCTAGCAATAATTTCAAAAATGAGACAAAAAGGGTAATTAGGTCATTTTGCTAACAATTTTAATGGTATTCTTGTCCATGGTACTTTAATCTAGGTTTTAATCAATAGATTTTAAACCTTAAGGTTTTCCAAATAATTTCTAGGGTTTGAAAAATTAAGTTTAAAGTGTAATAAAATTGTAATTAGAACTTACTAATTAAAATTAGGGTTTTTAAATAGAAATTAGGGTTTTAAATAATTAGGGTTCCTTAATATTATTAGGATTCCCAAATTAACAATTCAATTTACTAAAATAATAATTAGGGTTTTTAATTTTAGCAATTAGGGTTCCTAATTAGCAAATTAGGGTTTCTAATTTTAATTAGGGTTTTCAAATATTAATTAGGGTTTTTTCTAATTAACAGAAATTCTATAATATGCAACATAATTCATATAACACAATTTGTGACCGATCTTAAACTCCAGTTTTGAGTTTCCAATTATGGTTTATGATAGTAATACTAGGGTTTGTCGTGATACACCATAATTGACAATGTCTAAAAATTCTGTCAAGGAGAGGTTAGATAATCTAATTGCGCGCTAATAGGGAGAAATCCTTATCGAAAAGCCCCCTCTTTCCTGGGAACGACCTTGTTGTTAAATATTATGAAGTATGATATTAATGATGAATAATTTCGTGTTGATTAAAGATGAAATTGATAGTTCCATTGTGTGGGAATTATTAGTGTTAGTGGAAATCGACATTTATTTCGATAATAATTGATGTCTGGAGGTTATATTGACTAATTGGGTAATTAACCGGATAAGTGAGCAATTAATTGCTATTAATTCACATGCTTATAACTATGTGTTCACATGTGTGTACTATTGATTCACATGATTTACTATTAGGGGAGTTGGTGCAAGATTGATAATACTTGCATGACTAAATTAAAAATAGAGGTATAGATGAAGGTATTATACTATAATTGTTTTTTTTTCACATGTTTAGAACTATTGAGTTACATGATTTACTATTGATTCACATGATTCACTATTAGGGGAGTTGGTGCAAGATTGATAATACTTGCATGACTAAATTAAAAATAGAGGTATAGATGAAGGTATTATACTGTAATTGTTTTTCACATGTTTAGAACTATTGAGTCACATGATTTACTATTGATTCACATGATTTACTATTAGGGGAGGTGGTGCAAGTTTGATAATACTTGCAAGACTAAATTAAAAATGAAGAAAAAGAGGAAGGTATTTTACTGTAATATTTTGAGCCCCAAAATGTGCAATTATCGAAACTATATTTTCCTATAAATAGAAGCTCATTCCTTCATTATTTTTCACCAATTCACTAAAGTTATAGAGCAATTATTATAGAGAGAAATTATAGAGAGAAAGAAGAAGAGAAGTCCGCTACCTCACTATTCCAGTATCCAGTTTTCTTATAAGGTAAGGGGTATTATTTCTTTTGTATTCATGAAGAGAGTTATTTTTTTCAATACTCGTAAGGGTTGTTATTCAATTCTTTATTATTCTGTTGGAATAACCTGTATGTGTGGTCTATCGCATGCCTGGTGAATTCTTTTGTTATTCCATTCTTTATTATTTTGTTGGAATAACCTGTCTATGCGGTCTATCGCATGTATGGTGAATTCATCAGTTATTCCATTCTTTATTATTCTATTGGAATAACCTATCTGTGCGGTCTATCTCTTGCCTAGTGAATTCTTCTGTTATTCCATTTTTATTATTTCATTGAAATAACTCATGCATGCGGACTATCGCATGCTCGGTGAATTCTTACATTATTCCATTCTTTATTATTACATTGGAATAACTCATGCATGCGATCTATCGCATGCATGGTGAATTCTTCTGTTATTCCAGTCTTTATTATTCTGTTAGAATAACATGTATGTGCGGTCTATCGCATGCTTGGTGAATTCTTCTGTTATTCTATTTTTATTATTACATTGGAATAACTCGCATCGTGTGGACTATCACATGCACGGTGAATTCTTACATTATTCCATTCTTTATTATTCTGTTGGAATAACCTGTTTATGTGGATTACCGCATGCATGGTGAATGATCATTCGTATTCATTCCTTATTAAATTGTGGAAATGATTTGTCTACGTGGATTACCGCATGGCGGGTGAAAATCCATTTGCAGTTTCGTAATTTTTCTGACCCTCAAAAATATTGGAAAATTTTGAAATGATAATTTGATGAGTTTTCTAGATTGTGTCCAAAAATGACGATTTTTGGATGTATAGATTAGGAGTTATAAATTTTATGGTAAAAGACTATTTTAAAAGTAAACCCTTATAACTCCTTGTGGTTAACTCTAAAATTAGTGAAATTTTTATTGGGAGTACATGAATATAACAGGATTATACCCTGTAAGTTTCGAAATTTTTGGACAAAATTATAATTTATGATAAATGTCTAAATATTCGGCAGTTTTGGCCATATGAAAAATAGTAAATAAATTTTAAAAATTCCGAGAAAAATATATGTTCAATATGGGACTAAATTCTGTTAAATCCTAGAAAAGAAAACTTTTTGGGACTGATTTGTTATTTTTCATGAAAATGGTTTAGTTACAAATATATGAATTAAATATGTTATGTGAAGTTAAAAAATTGGTAAATAGAATTTTATGGCTTGGAAATCCTATATAAGGTATATGCAGATTTTTGATGAGGGATTTGATCATTGGTGATGAAATATTATGAGTATGGCATTTTTGAATGATTAAATGCATTATTTGGTAAAGTGTAAACAATTAAAATAAATAGTTTATGAGTTTAAGAAATGATTAAAATATTGTTATAATATTAGTAATATTAGATTATGAGTTTATTAAGTGATTGATAATATTTGGATAAATTTAAAGTCTTTAATATTTATCCTCGGTTTCATTTGATTAATGCTTATATTATTGTCATCATCCTCATGATTATATTGTGATGAAAGTCATCTTTGGCTTATGTGTATAGATGGACTTGGTATGATTATGACCATGAATTATTCGGTATAATCATGACCATAATATTACAAATGATGTGATAAAAGTCCTCATTAGCCCGTAGTGCATTGATGGACAGTTTTCGGTATGATCATGACCATGGGTTCTCTTCGGCCAAGGGTACAAAGAGGAATTGTTTTATGGCATGATCCTGACCGTTGATGAAAACACGATTATCTTTGGCCCGTAGTACATGGATAATTCGTGGTCGTGATACGAATGAATATCCTTGGCCTGTAGTGCAGGGATGATTCGATGATGTGGTTTATTTATTAAGCTAAGTCTCAGCAATAAAGTTGATGAAAAAATTTTAATTCGTAGAAGATAGTAGATATCATGCTCTACTTTACTCTTCTAAAATACAGTTGCATGTCTTTGGCCTGGAGTGGAAAGATGAACTGTTAATGAATATCTTTGGCCCGTAGTGGAAAGATGAATTTATTAGTATGATTATGGACAAGAATTGTGATTTGGTATAACCATGGTCTTTGATGTTTCAGGTAAAGACAGGTGATAAAAATTATCTTCGTCCTGGGTACGAAGAGGAATTTAGAACCACAATTATGATTATGTGTTATTCACCTAATTGTGGATAGGAATTGTTGACTAATGTTACAGGGATAAAACATTGTTGGTAGATTTTTAACGTGGAGAAGATAATAGACTTTATGGTCTATTTGACACTTCTAATGGATTGCTCGTTCCGATGCAACTATGGTTGAAAAGTTTTATCATCTACCATATGTTCTAAATCTCTGATTTATCACTGACGAAGGCTATTGATAATTTAATTATCTTTAGTCATGATATTCTTTACTGGGCTAGTTGTGCTCACCCTTTTGCTTCACAATTCCTTTCAGGTATTAAGAGTATAGCTGTGTCGAGCGGGGGTAATAGGGGATTAGAACGGTGGTCTATAGCTTTTGAGGTTTCCCTTAAAACAGTACGAAAATAATTTTATTGAGAATTATAGATAAGTGTGTCGTATTTTATACGTCATTTTAACCGTTGATTTTGGTGAACCAAATAGGGTGAGGTGAACCCAACTTTAGAAAGGCATTTTTGCCACTATCATACAAGATGTCTAATGACAGACGACTTCGTGTTATCATAAGACAGGGTCGTGCACATCCACTTGCTGAGTATATCTACGAGCACTACCTATATAATCTTGGAGTTTGCTAGAAATATAATTCTAAATTGGAGAGAAGGTGATAGCAATCTTCTTGTTTTTCTTTGGGGACTATTGGGTCAACCAAGGATAATTCTGTGGACATATGACATATATCATAACCTTGACACATGGCCTCCCATGTACGAAGGTTTCCTTGAGTATTTTCCAAAGATTTTAATTTCTAAAACAGTTATTGACTGTACCTTTATGTAAGGTACCATTGTAAAGTCTTATGGTCAAGGCACCACGAGAGTTATATATATTTATATTAAAACTCACAGTTTAACTGTGGTCGTTTTTTGCATGACAGTTGTATAAATGGAGTTGTCAGTAGTGTATTTTCTAGCGACTCAAGATGGGTGATGTATACCTATTTTAGGGGCGTCACACCTTCTCTCTCTAAAACCCACGAAATATTTTGATAGATCAGTCCCAAATCTAGTTCCAAGTTCACCCATAACAGATCAAGGATCCTAGATCAAGAAATTGTACAAAAGAGGTATAACCCTAAATAAGAAATCTGACCTTTGATCCTAAGTTAGATGTTAGATTTTTGTATTTAAACATGTTGTATGATGTGTAACTAAGTGATCTGGGTTGATAAATGTTAAATCTATAACATCTAAGTGCACGAATTTGAAGTTTTTCAAAATCGGAAAAATTTAAAAATGTTGTCGACAACGAATGTCGGACCCATAGATCTCAGTTTGTTTATGTTTTTTGGTTGTTTAAATGTTTGAACTTGTAGTATGCTATGAGATCTTTGTTCTGGAACTGGAACTAGGTTTAGATGATGTGTAGATTTCATGTTATTGTTGGTCAAACTCAGTTGACCGAGCTTGACTGAGCAATTCTGGGTAACCCAGAAACTGCCCAGATCGTGTCTGACAAGGTTTCTCAAAGCCTGGATCTGACAGATCTTAAGTAGTTTGTTGATGTTTTTGTATCTAAGTTGTAGATTGGTAGATGAACTTTATATTCAAGCCTTAATATCACCTATATGATTAACAGAAAGAAAGTAGTGGCTGGTCAAAGGAGGCCAGACGATCATGAAATCGGTTTTCTAGGTAACCTTGAAAACTGATGAGCATGATCTATGACATACTTTGACCGGCATAGATCTGATAATTGTATGTTGTTTAATTGATTTTATGTGATATATTTGTTCACTTACATGTTGGCTACAACCTGAAATCATTAGATTACTATAACATTACATGAACAACAAGTTGTGGAAGCCCAAATATGGCTACTCAAACTGTTCTTCATTTCTGGGTAACCCAGAAAATGAAGAATAGCTCTGACAGCTTGTTCTAAGGCTTAGATCTTGCAGCTTGATGATTTGTAAACCTTCTAAGTGCTTTAAACATGTACCATGTAAGTTAGTCTACAAAGCCCGACGTCTAGAACACCTATAACATGAACAGATTCAAAGATTGAAGGCCATCAATAGCGTTGACCGGCCATGACTTCATGTTTCTGGGCAGCCAAGAACATAAAGAACACGTCTGACAGCTAGTTCAAGGCTTTATAACTTGCATTTGTATATTGTATGACCCTCTTTATTATTGATTCTGGTAGTTCTACATCAGTACTACAAGATCAAATCTTTATCTTGACCAGAAAAACATTACACAAGAAATTATTGTTGGTCAAACTAGGTCACTCGAAACTGGCGTATGAATGTTCTTGGTGCTCAAGAACACCTAAATTACACTTTACGTAAGCTAAAGGCTTTAGCGACATACTTTTAATTTTATTTATATTAAATTCCAAAAATCTTTTAAAAATAGAAATTAATTTAGAAAATTACAAAAATTATTTTAAGCAATAAAATTAACTTTTAATAATTTGGCATATTTTCCATAAATATTAGTATTTATTTGAATATTATTGGTATTTAGTTTATTTAATAAATTTATTAAATTAATTAATTAAAATAATTTTATTATATTAAAAATCATTTTAAATTATAATAAGGTATTTAAAAATATTTTAAGTTATAAAATATAACTTTTAATATTTTAAGGTAAATTTCATTAATTATTTAATATTAATGATATTTAGATTTATTTAATAATTATATTAAATAAATTAATTAAAAATGATTTTAATATTATAAAAGTCATTTTAAATGAAAATAAGAAGTTTAAAAATATTTTAAGTTATAAAGTATAACTTTTAATATTTAAAGGATAATTTCATTAATAATTTAATATTAAAGATATTAGATTTATTTAATAATTATATTAAATAAATAGTTTAAAAATAGATTTATTAATTTAAAAATCATTTAAATTGGATATAAATAAATTTAAAATATTTTAAGTTATAATAAATGACTTTTAATATTTGGATAAATAATACATTAATATTTAAATATTAATGTTAATTATTTAAAAATGATTTTAAATGTTATAAAAATCATTTAAGGGTAATATTAATACTTTAAAAGTATTTTGAGTTATTATAAGTAACTTTAATATTTTGAAAATTGTTTCATTAATATTTTAATATTGTTTAAATATTAATGATAATAAAATTATTTAAAATTTAAATCATTTAATAATGATTCCGGTGTTTGAAAAAATCATGATAAATTATAATAATTGTTTAAAATTTATTATAAGTCATTTAAAAATAATATGACTGATACTTAAATTATCTAAACGAATAATGAACTAAAAAATAAAGTTTTAGACTCGATAATTACCCGACAAAATCGTCGGTACACCGAAATGTTTCAGAAATTGATCTAGACTTAGATAATTTGACTAGATACGTGTATGTTTGTGATCCAATAGACTGCTAAACTTTTGTGATAATATGATTAGGTTATTTGGTGACTGCAAATAGCAGTACTATGTGTTATAGTATGTTATTCTAATCAAACGAATGATCTTATTAATGATAGGTCTTGATAGATACTCTTTGCATTTACTTTATGCAATGAACATAAGTAAGAAAGTTTCAGAATTATATTATCGTTATGCCAGATTATTAACTCTATTGTTATTGATTACGTATCCAAATAATTGTATTCATACAAGTTCTTAAATTATTCGATCATTGTTTATCAATATATTATTGTTGTACAATCCATATATTTATTATGTTCGTTAATTTCTAAATATGGTTATACAGGTGTCCTCACTTGGATAATCATTGTATTTAATCACATGTTGATGAAAGTAGTATGCATACAAGCCAATCATGTTTGATGATAAAGCATATACTTTGTAACAATCTTATTCATTTATTAATAAAAAAGTATTAATTTATTAAAGGCTTTTAATTATCTACATGATGTTATTTTATAATATGTGATAAACCCATAGTTTTAAGCAATGGTTTTAGAAAAATGATGATGATCATTCTAATGAGATCTAAATTCTTAGAAAGCTTAAAAATAAAATAGTTCCCAATCGTTGGATTACTAAATTGTGGATTAGTGAATCCGGATAGATTGGTACATACGTTACTTGCTCATTGGATGATGATGATTCATCTCATGATCATTTGTGTGGAGACACTAAAGCAAGTATGTAGGTGCTTATTAGAGAATAAGTTCTTTGAGCGTGGCTCGCTAAGGAATACCTAATGGAGTTTTTTACTTGCTGTCAATAGAAATTCATGTAGTGATAGTAGTACAAGTGATCTTTGGACTTGAGATCATCATAGATCTTGTGTATGATGAGTTATACTTTGACTTATTCCTTAAGACCCTTAGGGTATATCAAAGGGTATGCTTGGGTATAATAAGTTGTACATGGAGATAATGTATGATTAATAAAGAATCTACCACTTCTAGTAAAAGGAGAGAAATGTCATATATGATTCGATAAATGACAACCCAGCAGTCCTTGGCCAAGGCATAATGAAATTAGAAAGGAGTTTCTAATTTGCATTATTTGGTGTTGTGCATTTAAGGATCGAAATACATATAATTAAATAAATAAGACTTGATAGTAATTCCATGTCTTATATTTAATTAGGAGATTGTATGGTGGAATGATTGAATTATATGGTAACTATTTACTCAAATGTTCTTTTATGATTAATGTTAAAATTTATATTATCTGAAAAGTCGTTGATCACTAGGGAGGCTTATCCCTGTTGTAGAATAAATATTATTTATTTAAATAAATTAATATTTTAATCTCTTTATTTAAATAAGATTAGAATTGTTCTAATTGATTTATTCACAACCGGTTTAATATGGAGAACCTAAAGGGTCACACCATAAAAGGAAGAATAATTATTTAAGAAGTTAATGGCATAATCGTAATAATAAGTTAAGTATATTTAATTTAATCTATGGTGATAGAATAAATTAAATAGCTTAATATTTATTATTAAATATTTTGGTAATATTAAATATAAATTAATAAGAGGAGTATTATTATTATTATTACTATTATTATTATTTAATTCCTAAAGGAGTTTGGGAATTAATTAATAAAAGTACTCTCATTTATTCCTAATAAGATTAGGATGCTAATTAATTAAAAGTTTAATTAATTATTTCTAATAAGATTAGGAGCCTAATTAATTAAAGGAGTTTAATTAATTAAAATAAAGCCCAATTCCTTAATTGTTAAGGAGGAGTTGCCTACATCTATAAATAAGAGGAGTCTTATTATGGGTGTGGTGGACACTTTCACAAAATACGTGAATACGTAATTCCAATAGTTGGGAGAGTACACCTTTTCTATGAGAAATAGAAAAACTAGAGTTTGTCAAACACACATCTTCTTGAATCTTTATTTTTTCTTGGTGGATCACCTATAGAGGCCAAACACTTGGGTTGATAACGTTGATCAAAAGAAGGAACCAAACCCGGTGGATTCAAGTTGAACACGAAAAGGATTAGAAGTGAACTTGTACCTGAGGAACCTCGAATCTTCAAGGGTATGATTCTTGTTCTTTATCTTTTTGTTTAATTAATAATTGCGCATAAAAGATGATCCGGGTATATAATTTGTAAAATTTAAAATTTTATTTTACCAAGTTTCCGCTTATTTTGTGCAATTTGATTGCGTTCATGAATATTACAAACCGAACAGTGGTATCAGAACCAAACTTTTATAAGAATTATTAATTATTTTAATTTGATATGTATATTGATATGTGTTTAAAATAATTTAATTTGGCATACTTTATTGTATAAATTTTTTTTTTTTATGAACGAAAAATAATAATAATAATTCGGACCCGATTTTTTTTTTTTTTTGATTTTCTCAGTCTTGGGATTTTTTTTTTTGGAACTTGCGAGATCCTGATTCATGGAATTGGTTTTATATATATATATATATATATATATATATATATATATATATATTTGTTTAACAGTTATTATATATATAATGGTTACTATATATAATAATTGTTGATCACGTGAATCTGGAGTGAATCTGGGGTGATTCTAGTTATATGTTATTACCATTAAAAGGTTACAGGTAATACTTTTTAAAAGGATCATATGATTACTTTCATAATATATGTTTATTATATATTATATATATAATCGTACTGTTATATTATATATAATATAGATATATATTATTTTTATTATTATATAATTAAAATAAAAATGTATTTTATCTTAAAATAAAATTTTTATTTTAATATTAAAATATAGTTTATTTTAATTTTAAAATTAAATTTCATACTAACTAATTAGAGTTGTAATTGGATTCCATGATAACTAATTGGAGTTGAAATTGGATTTCATATTTCCTTAAATAAAGGAGTTTGTTTAGATATGGAATAAGATTTCATATTATTCAAAATAAAGGAGTTTATTTGTGAATAGGAAAGAGAATCCGTATTTCCTTAAATAAAGGAGTTTATTTAGATATGGAATAAAATTTCATATTATTCAAAATAAATGAGTTTATTTGTGAATAGGAAAGAGAATCTGTGTTTCCTTTAATAAAGTTTTTTTTTTACTTGAAATTGGATTCCATAATTAATTAAAATAAATGAGTTATTTTGATTAAAGATTTTGATTAAAATAAATAGTTTATTTTATTCAAAATTGGATAAATTAAAATAAAAGAGGTTTATTTTGATTTAAATTTGGATTAAAATAAAGGAGTTTATTTTGATTCAAAATTAGATTTTATACTAACTAAATTTGCCCATTAAATGATATCAATATATATATATATATATATATATATTGAATGTTTATTATTCATGAGATGAATGTTATTTATTATTGCATATGGTGATGTGTATGATAATAAATGGGATTGATTATGGACTATTGACCAATGTGATTCAATTTTATTTTAGTTGGATGCATGAATGTATGGGTTTTATTAAATAGGGTATGCGTACCTCGTCTTCTCTAACTTTTCTTAATGTAAATTTTATCTCCCTCCTATGTACTTCCCATTGACTGTTGATCAAGGTTTCTATTTATTTTAAATAGTTTTATAATAGGAATAGTTAGAATTATTTTTGAAGAATTGGACATCAAGGATCAAGGAGCGCTTGAAGACCCGTTTGTAATGGAGCCCAGGTTTAAATGTAATAGTTATATTTAAATATTAATTCTTGCACCCCTAGGGTTTGACCTTTTGGTTCACTTGGTGTCTCAAGTGAACCAAACTAGAATAAAAGTTCATAATCAATCCAGGTAGAATATAATATTCTATATGTGTATGCTTATACTATATATATTATATATTGTGCAAACATGCTTCGCATGTTAATTAATATGACGCGTATTATATATATATATATATATATGTGTGTGTGTGTGTGTGTGTGTGTGTGTGTGCATGCGCGCTAAACAAGATGAGACAAATTAATAACAAACCTCTTAAATATTATATATTAAGTTGTAACGTTCAAAGATATTTGGAATATCGAACGTCGCCTTCTAGCATGATAGAAACAATAGAGTATTGAATATTTAATATGAGTTTGTTGTGCACACACAAGGCAAGTATTAAATATTTAAGATGTTGTTTTTATAACATATGATGTTTATAAGGAATTGAACATTACTGCTTTGTTGTGCACACACTAGGGTTATAGTTTTCTCTTCACTTATATGGAAATGCTGGGTCTGACTTAACTTAAATCATTTTAGTTCAGATGTGCACACACTTGACCATTATGATTTAAGAGCCAAAATACAAGGAGTTACATAGTTGATGTAATTGACAAGAGTTGTCTATCTATTTATTTATATATAGTTTGTCGTGCACACACAATGCTATATACATTTGAAATGTGATCCTTATTCTCACTAGCATATCTTTAATTAGATATTGTCGAACTATATATATTCAGGGTAATATAGTTTGAAGAAAATAGTGGGAGATACCAATTTAAAACAAGATCTAATTTATTTTGGTAATTAATAAAAGAATGTATGCTAAAATATTGTTAATTACAAATTTATTTACAGAATTTTAGAATTTCTAAATTACTATCACTGCGAAGCATATTAGATGCTATTTAACTGGACCGAATTAAATGGATTGGTTAAGGAATTTGAGAATAGGTCTCATGGCTGAAAAAGCTATCTTATGTCCTTAATGTACATATCCCTGCAATGGTTGCAGATAATGCCTCTGAGGAAGAGATTGTTACTTTTAAAAAGTGACAAGATGATGCACAGTTAGCTCAATGTATCATTCTCGCATCCATGAGTAATGAGCTTCAGCGTCAGCATGAAACTATGGATGCTCCTAATATACTCCTGCACGTCCAACTATACTCCTGCACGTCAAGTAGTTGATGGTGAGGAAAGTAGGACTAATTGATATCAGATATCTAAGGAGCTCTTCCGATCTAGAATGACCGATGACACTACAGTACAGATAAAAGTCCTTAATATAATCAATTTGATCGATCAATTAGGACAACGAGTTTTGTCATGGATGGAGAGTTGAGCCAAGATTTGATCTTACGCTCACTCCCGGACTCCTTTTACAAGTGTTGTGAATTTTAATATGAACAAGCTAGATATCGACCTGTACTGATTTGCTTAACATGTTGAAAAATGTTGAGAGTCACTTTCCAACCAAGAAAGACCATGTCTTCTTTGGTAGGGCCAAAGGATCTTTGAAAAGAAGAAGCGATTCAAAGAAGGTAAATAGAAAGGCAAAAACAAAGGATAATAAGAACTAAACTGATACGGATAGCAAAGGAGTTTGTTTCCACTACAATAAGCCTGGACACTGGAAATAAACTGCGAGAAGCATCTTGTATAGGCTAACCAAAGAAGCTTAGTGAAGTTTCGGTTACAAATACAAATTTGTTCATGATTTAAAATAAATTTTTCTTTCAGTCAAGGTTCTACTTGAGTATTAGATACCGACTTTGGTTATCATAAATATAGATTTATGAAGGGACCAAGTAAGGCTATAAATGAGCCAACACAGTTTGGGCTCGACTCAAAAAAATACGAGCGAGACTCGAATTTGTTAATAATATGATCCAAATCTGAGCATTAATAATAGTTCAAATAAAAATATGAGTAGAATCTGAGCAAGGTTATACTCGACTCGTTTAAGATTCAAACTACTCGAGTTTTTTATTGTGATTCGATACATACTCGGTTAATACATATTCGATTAGATATTCGATACATTCTCTTATAATATATACAAATTTAAATCAAATTAGGATAATTAGTTATTATTTTATTTTATTTTTAATTTTAATTGTGATTTTATATTTGTAAAGTGTAATAATAAATATATTTTCTCATTTTTAAGTAAAATAACAAATTCAATTTATAATTATATTTATTATAAAACTAGTTATTATGTTTATAACTAGTTTTAAACATAACTAATTATTATATTTATTATAATAACTAGTTATTATAAAACTAGTTATTATGTGGAGACTCGAATTTGAGCATGAATTTGAAGCTCGTGAGTAGTTTGAATAAATATTCGAGTCGAGTCAAATCGAATTCTAGTACTAAATATTCGAGTCGAGTTGAATCTGAGTAGAATTTTTCAAATATAATTTGAATTCGAGCCGAATTCGAGTACGAATTTATCATTTCGAGTCGAATTCGAGTAGCTCTCTGTTCGCTCTGGTTCGACTCGTTTACACCCTTAGGACCAAGCAGAAGTACAAAGCTAAACAAATATAAGTAATCCTATATGTGGGAAATGAAGCAAAGGTTGACACATTAGCCATAGAAACTTATAGTTTAGCAATGCCTACGGGCAAATCTATTAAGTCAATAAGTTTTTATTGTATTCCAGTTCTTCTTAGAAATATTATTTCTATTTTGTTGTTAGACAATGAAATCTTTGGTATTATATTTAAGAACAATTGTTGTTCTATTTATAATAATAATGTTTTGTATAGAACTGGAATATTACTTAATGGATTTTGTATACTTGACTTACGTGAAAATAATTTTGCAAATTGAACAAACTAGTATAGGAAAAAGAGATGATCATTCAAAGAGTTGAATGTATGTATTTCTTTGAAATACAAGTGTGAATTATTTGAAAGGTTCAAAGAATTCAGAAGTGAAATAAATTGGCAAAGTATTAAGATTCTTTGATTAGATCGAGGAATAAATACTTGTGCAATAAGTTTCTAGATCATCTTAAATGGTTTTCTCATAATGGACGCCTCGACACGATAATAATTGATTGATGTATCTGAAAGGAAAAATCATACCTTGTTGGACATGGTGCGATCCATAATGATTTTACAAACATTCCAGTATCCCTCTGGGGTCATGCCCTAGAAATGGCTGCATATCTACGAAAAGGTGACCTCAAAATTCGACCCTGAGACTTTATAAGAGTTATGGACAGGAAGGATTCCTAATCTTAAGTATGTTAAGATAAGGGGTTGTCCAGCTTATGTGAAAAGGTTTCAAAAGGATAAGCTTGGGACAAGATTTGACAAGTGTAGATTTGTGGGACATCCTAAAGTAAGTTTAGGGTATATGTTCTATAATCCTACTTAGCGAAAGGTGTTTGTTGCGAAACATGCTACGTTCTAAGATAAAGGTGTTTATCATTGAAGGGGCTAGTGGGAGGATAATTGATCTTGAAGAGTTTAAGAACCATAAAACACTATAAGTCAAATAAGAGGAACCTATAGATAGACCTATTGTACCACAACTAAATCGTAAATTTGGAACAGTACCGAAGATACCAAGGAGGTATGGACTCATCATAGATGATGATGATGATGATCCAGTTATATACGATGAGGTAAGAGTAGTAGACACTCAAAGAAATGGATTGAAGCAAGATTCTCAAATATGGAACATTCGTTTTGATGAGACAATCAAAAGAGTTTGATTTTATCAAAAACAAGAATGAACCCAGTGTGTACAAAAGGGTCAGTGGGAGCGTCGTGATATTTCTAGTATTATATGTTGATATACTACGGATAAGGAATGATATGCCAATGCTAGAATCAGTAAAGATAAAGTTGTCTAAACATTCCTCCATGAATGATTTGGGAAGAACATTTTAATTGGGGATACAAATCTATATAGATAGATTTAAGAGGATGCTCGACTTAACCCAAGGAACGTATATTTATTTGATGCTAAAGTCGTTTAGCATGGCAAACTCTAAGAGATGTCTCATGTTGATGAGCCATGGAGTGTATCTCTCTTAATAGTCCCCATAGACTTCTGAAAAGAGAGATCGCATGAGTGAAAATTATGTATACAATGAAATATACGAGACCTAATGTTGATCGGTCATATTCTGGAGAAGATCACTGTAAGACAGTGAAAAACATCTTAAAGTACTTCATTGAAACTAAAGATGTGATTAAAATTTATGGTGGGTCTAAATTAAAACTAGAGGGCTTAACAGACTCAAGTGTTTCAGATAGACCAAGACGACAGAAAATCCACTTTAAGGTAAAGTGTTACCTTGAATAAAGTGCGATTGAATTAGAAAGGTTTCAAAGCAAAGAAAGAGTTGTTGGTTTAGTGATAAAAACAAAGTATATAGCTGTAAATGAAGCTGCAAGTTGATTGTTTGGATGAAAAGTTCATTACAGAACTAGGAATAGTTCCTAAGTCTCATCTTGGATCTAAACATCTGTTGTGGCACTTTCATTTGATTATAGGAATCCTTGAAAGATGGGAAATCACTATAGAGATAGTGAACTCTCAAGAACAACATTACATATCCATTAACTAAAGCTTATCCAATAGCAGAATAATCGTCACTTAGAGAAGAAGGGTATGAGATACCATGGCGATTGGCTTTAGTGCAAGTGGGAGATTGAAAGTAGTATGCATACAAGCCAATCATTTTTGATGATAAAGCATATACTTTGTAACAATCTTATTCATTTATTAATAAAAATTATTAATTTATTAAAGGCTTTTAATTATCTACATGATGTTGTTTTATAATATGTGATAAACCCATAGTTTTAAGCAATGCTTTTAGAATAATGATGATGATCATTCTAATGAGATCTAAATTCTTAGAAAGCTTAAAAATAAAATAGTTCCCAATCGTTGGATTACTAAATTGGGGATTAGTGAATCCGGATAGATTGGTACATACGATGCTTGCTCATTGGATGAGGATAATTGATCTCATGATAATTTTTGTGGATACACTAAAGTAAGTATGTATGTGCTTATTAGAGAATAAGTTCACTGAACGTGGCTCGCTAAGGAATACCTAATAGAGTTTTAGTTGCCTGTCAATAGGAATTCCTGTAGTGATAGTAGTACAAGTGATCCTTGGACTTAAGATCATCATAGTATCTTGTGTATGATGAGTTATACTTTAATTTATTCCTTAAGACCCTTAGGGTATATCAAAGGGTATGATTGGGTATAATAAGTTGTACATGGAGATAATGTATGATCAATAAAGAATCTACCACTTCTAGTAAAAGAAGAGAAATGTCCTATGTGATTCGATAAATGACAACCCAGTAGTCCTTGGCCAAGGAAAAATGAAATTAGAAAGGAGTTTCTAATTTGCATTATTTGGTGTTGTGCATTTAAGGATCGAAATACATATAATTAAATAAATAAGACTTGACAGTAATTCCATGTCTTATATTTAATTGGGACACTGTATGGTGGAAGGATTGAATTGTACAGTAACTATTTACTCAAAGGCTCTTTTATGATTAATGTTGAAATCTATATTATCTGGAAAGTCGTTGATCGCTAGGGAGACTTATCCCTATTGTAAAATAAATATTATTTATTTAAATAAATTAATATTTTAATTTATTTATTTAAATAAGATTAGAATTGTTCTAATTGATTTATTCATAACTGGTTTAGTATGAAGAACCTAAAGGGTCACACCATAAAAGGAAGAATAATTATTGAAGAAGTTAATGTCATAATCGTAATAATAAGTTAAGTATATTTAATTTAATCTATGGTGATAGAATAAATTAAATAGCTTAATATTATTATTTAATATTTTGGAAATATTAAATATAAATTAATAAGAGGAGTCTTATTATTATTATTATTATTATTATTATTATTATTATTATTATTATTATTATTATTATTATTATTATTATTATTATTACTATTATTATTATTTAATTCCTAAAGGAGTTTGGGAATTAATTAATAAAAGTACTCTCATTTATTCCTAATAAGATTAGGAGGCTAATTAATTAAAAATTTAATTAATTATTTCTAATAAGATTAGGAGCCTAATTAATTAAAGGAGTTTAATTAATTAAAATAAAGCTCAATTCCTTAATTGTTAAGGAGGGTTGCCTAAGAGGAGTCTAATTATGTGGTGGACACTTTCACAAAACACGTGAATACGTAATTCTAATAGTTGGGAGAGTACACCTTTTCTATGAGAGATAGAAAAACTAGGATTTTGCCAAACACCCATCTTCTTGAATCTTTATTCTTTCTTGGTGGATCACCTCTAGAGGCCAAACACTTGGGTGGCTAACGTTGATCAAAGGAAGGAACCAAACCAGGTGGATTCAAGTTGAACACGAAAAGGATTGGAGGTGAACTTGTACCTGAGGAAGTTCGGATCTTCAAGGGTATGATTCATGTTCTATATCTTTTCGTTTAATTAATAATTGCGTATAAAGGATGATCCAGGTATATGGTTTGTAAAATTTTAAAATTTTATTTTACCACGTTTTCGCTTATTTTGTGCAATTTGATTGCATTCATAAATGTTACAAACCGAACAGTTGATACATACTTATTGGTTTCCAGTATGTATACATTGACTTAAAAGCCATCTAAGCTATTTGATTCAGCTAGACACAGATTTAAAAATATTGTTGAACAAGATAGAACTTTATTATATCCAACCGAATTGTTTTGGTTCGGATTCCAGACTAAGTATGAACATCCCGAATCTGGAAAACTTTTGTGCGCCTAAGGCGGATATGCTGGACAAAAATATCGTTCGAACATGTAGTATTGATCAATACATGGCATAACGGGCTGATCACCCCCGTGCTTGTAAGTTGTGACGGTTTACATGTGACGCCCCCAAAATTGGTATACATCACCCATCTTGGGTCGCCAGATACATGGTACATAAATCAACTACAAACTAACTTATACAACAGTCGTGTACAATACGACAAAACATAGCTGAGAGTTTTAATATGAATATTGCCTTCTAGACAATATCAACACTCAAAGGAGTCCTCATTATATTTATTGTCACACTATTTAACAGAATAGTGAGGACTACTAATGCTATCATATGGACCGTCAATCCATTCCTCAGGACTAAATCGCGACTATATTCTCATTTCTGAAGAAACGGTGAAAGAAAGGGTGAGCCCAACTAGCCCGAAGAAGAAATATTATGACTAAGATAATGCGAATAAATTATCGTTAGCCTTCAACAACGATGTTAAAGCGATACAATATAACAAACATCAAGTTTAAGCTGCGGTGGAACAAGCAATTCATTAGAAGAGTCAAGTAGAGAATAAAATCTACTATCTTCTATGATTTAAAATGTTTTCATCAATTTTTATCGCTGAGACTCAGCTCAATAAATAATCTACATCATCAAATCATCCCTGCACTACAGGCCAAGGATATTATTTAGTATCACGACCACGAATTATCCATGCACTACGGGCCACAGATAATCGTGTTTTCATCAACGATCCTGATCATGCCATAAAACAATTCATCTTTGCACCCTTTGCCGAAGAGAATCCATAGCCATAATCATACCAAAAACTGTCCATCAATGCACTACGACCAATGAGGATTTTTACCACATCATTCATCACATTACGGTCATGATTATACCGAATAATCTCTGGTCATAATCACACCAAGTCCATCAATGCACTACGGGCCAAAGATGACTTTTACCACATCATTTGTAACATTACGGTCACGATTATACCGAATAATCCCTGGTCATAATCATACCAAGTCCATCTATACATGTAAGCCACAGATAACTTTCAACACAATATAAGCATGAGGATCATGACAATGATATAAGCATTAATCAAACAAAAACAAGGATAAATATTAAAGACTTTAAATTTATCCAAATATTATCAATCACTTAATAAACTTATAAACTAATATTATTAATATTATAACAATATTTTAATCACTTCTTAAACTTATAAACAATTTATTTCAATTGTTTATACTTTACCAAATAATGCATTTAATCATTCAAAAATACCATACTCATAAGATTTCATCACCAATGATCAAATCCCTTATAAAAATCTGCATATACCCTATATAGGATTCCCAAACCATAAAATCCTATTTCTAATTTTGTTACTTCACATAACATATTTAATTTATTTACTCATAACTAGTTCATTTTCATGAAAAATACGAAATCAGTCCCAAAAATATTTCTTTTATAGGAGTTAACAGAATATAGTCCCATATTAAACATATATTTTTCTCAAAATTTTTAAAATTCATTTACTATTTTTCATATAGCCAAAACTGTCGAATATTTAAATATTTATCATAAATTGTACTTTTGCCCAAAAATTCTGAAATTTACAGAGTATACTCCTGTTATATACATGTACTCCCAATAAAAATTTCACCAATTTTGGAGTTAACCACAAGGTGTTATAAGGGTTTATTTTTAAAATAGTCTTTTCCCATAAAATCCATAACTCTTAATCTATACATCCAAAATCGCCATCTTTAGACACAATATAGAAAACTCATCAAATTATCATTTCAAATTTTTCCATAATTTTTGAGAGTCGAAAAAATTATGAAACTGCCCCTGGAAAAAACCCCTTTTTAGCAAAATACTATTCATACGAATACGAAAAATAATATCCCTTCAAAATATGAAATAAATAATAACCCTTTCGAATATTGAACGAAAATAATATTCCTTACGAATATTGAACGAAAATAATATTTCTTATGAATATTAAACGAATATAATGAATATTGAACGATAATAATATTCATATGAATATGAAAAATAATTTCTCTTCAGAATAAAAAAAATAATAATCCTTACCTTGAAAAGAAGAGTATTCCAACTGGTATAGCGGATATATTCTTGAAAAAAAATTCTACTGTTTTCTACGCTCAAAGCTTTCTAAAACTCTAAAGAAATACACTCAATATTATAGAAGAAAAATTCTCTGATTCTGGTGTGATTTTCAATTCTAACTTAGCATCCTATTTATAGGAGAATGGACTAAATAGTAACTGAGACAATCAGATCCTTCTTAGGGAAAGGAAAAGTTTCCTGTTTTATTACTAATAATAAAACAAAACATAAACAACCAGATCCTTCTTAGGAAAGAAAAGTTTCCTATTTTATATAAAAAGATTTTACTATGAAAACACTATGCAATACTATGCATAATAAAATATAATATATTCTATTTATAATAATCTAATAAAATAAATAACTTTATAAAAGTATTATGTTTTATTTAAAAAGATTTTACTATGCAAAACACTATGCATAATAGAATATAATATATTCTAATTATTGTCTAATAAAACAAATAACTTTATAAAAGTATTACATTTTATATAAAAAGATTTTACTATTCAAAACACTATGCATAATAGAATATAATATATTCTATTTATAGTCTAATAAAACAAACAACTTTATAAAAGTATTCTGTTTTACATAAAAAGCTTTCCTGTTTTATTACTAATAATAAAACAAAACTGAGACAACCAATAAGGGAGAAGCTCCCTCCCATGAAGGTAACTGGAATTTGGGAGATATGGACCAACAGTGACAAAAATTTCACGGGCTGAGTTTGCTACTTACAGATGCTAGATTTTCAATAATGTCATATAAAATAAATTTTAATAATATAAATATATATATATATATATATATATATATATATATAAACATATGTTATATACTAATTCTTCCCACCCGTGAGAACTTTTAGGATTTCTCCCCCTAATTTCTTCTTCCAACATATGGGCCCCACATGTTCCCCTCCCACCAACATGTCACCATCACAGTGGGTACCATTATATATTTACTGAATAACTTTCTACCGATTATTTTATAACAACTTGCTTACTTTGAAAAAAATTTCAAATATCACCCTTAACTTTAAACTTTTATCAATTTAACTATTTACCAAAATAGAAAAATTGAATACTTTTATTTCATAAAATTCGGGGTCTCACATTACAGATGAAGTTCTATTTAACCTTTTCGAAAATAGAAAACAATGTTCATAGTCTGTCGACTGATCTCCATTTATAGTCAGTACGTAGTTTCAAAAATTTGAAATCGAATTGATATGTTGTTTATGGTTGCTTCAGCTTACTTCACAACTGTTGATTCGTTGTAGAAGTGTCATTCACAGAAAATATTTACTTCCTTCAGCTAACTTTTATTGCTTGCTATTACTTGCTGGGCACTCAAATGCTCATTCTTGCTTATTTTAAATATTTTTAGTTAAGTGTGATCAACCTGAAGGCTCTGCCAAGAACAAGGGAAAATGAAAGGTTGCAGAATAAGTTCTACGCTATCCTATGTAATATTTAGACTCTACTAAGACAATGATATTTATTATTATCATGTAATGTAATGTATTAAAGGTTGTGAACCTGGGGGATTAGAAAAACTCTTATGTATGTAAATTAAGTTTAATGTTTATATTATTATTATTCCGCTCAAAGAAATGATATCGTGAAGCACCGAGTTTGGGTTTCAAGTACCTCAATTTGGGGGCGTCACATCTTGCTGATATATGCCGTAAAGATAATGACTCTGGCCCTAAGCCAGTCAGTGGTTCATCGCCCAAAGGTACAAATGCAGAGTTGCGATCCATATTAGAGGGAAAAGAAGTTTCTCCTCAAAATACCCCTCATACTTCTAGGTAGGGCTGAGCATTCGGTTATAATCTAACTGAACAACCTATTCGGTTATAACCGAAAACCAAAATTCACCCTTTTCAAGTATCTGAACAGTAACCCGAAATATAAGGTAACCGAATAACCGAATTTGTTACTCGGTTATTCGGTTAATAACCGAAATTGGGTCAAGAGAAAAAGAATGTTTAATCCAAAAGTAGAAATTTAGTCACAAATTTGCATATAATACAACACAGTAAATCAACAGTTTAAGGGATTTAAGGGACGGAAAAATAAGGGGCTAAAAGAGGGTACAAATTCTCCATAAATATCGCCTTGAAGTGAACACAGTAAATCAACAGGTGCTTCTTTGCCTAAATATTGCCTTGAAGTGAACGATGAAGAGAGTGTTTATATATGAAGTGAACTGAGGTAAACCACATAGTGCAGGGGCAGCAGGGCCATGAGCTCGGTCGCGTAAAAGCATCGACACCGCCTTGATCTGATTTTCGGCGGCGGCGACCTCTTCCTCTTCTCCTTCCTCTACTTTTTGATGGAGGTGAAAATTGGTTATGGGGTTTGGTTAGGATTTTCAGATCTAGATTGAGAGAAGTGAAATCAGAGTGTGAGAGATGAGAGGTGAGAGAGAGATGACTGAGAGATGGTAGATCTGAGATTGAGAGAGTCTGAGAGATAGAGACATGAGAAGTGAGAGAGAGATAACCGAGAGATGATATTGATAGATTTGAGAATTGAGATTGTGTTTAAGTGTTTTAACTTTTTAAGACCTTTTTTATTTTTTATTCGGTTAATCGGTTAACCGAATAATAAAATTTTAAAAATCTTACCCGAACCCGAAAATTGGATATTAAATCGGATATAACCGAAATTAGAAAAGAAAAACCAAAAAATCGAAATAATTCAGTTAAAAAAATTATCCGTTTTTTGCTCACTCCTAGTTTTAGGATTGCATTAGATAAGGTCAGTGTTAAACCCTCTTGGAGTGATCTGGTGGTGCGTCTCAGCTCCAACTAATTCGAATATACCCTTTTTCCCTCATGTCATTGAAGATAGCTCTATCTTTGTTACCCCACTTATTGACATTCTAAAGAAAGGCAATAAACTGTGGATTTCTAGCCTTGTTGGGTACTTTGTAAATTCTTCTTTATCCTTTAAAGTGGTTGAAGCTGCCCAAAATCTTGGGGGATAGTATAGTTTCAACCCAAAATCTTTGGGGATAGTATGGACTACTTAAAGTATTTATGCAATCTAAAGGGAAATTTATCTTTAAATTAAAATGTGAGGAAGATTGAGATAATGTTCTGGCTCTGGGCCTTTGTACTTTTCAAATAAGCATATCATCCTTAAAAAATGGAAAGAAGGAACTAAATTTGAGAAGGATATCTGCACTAAAATTCCAGTATGGGTTAAATTCCTTGAAGTTCCCTTATCCTACTGGACCGCTGAGGGTTTAGGCTATATAGCAAGTGCAATTGGAAGGCCTCTTTTTGCTGATAAAATCACTGCTCTTTTAGAACCAATGAGTATTGCAAGGATATGTATTGAAGTTAGCCTTGAATCCAAAGTCTCAGATAAGATATATGTTGTTAACTTAGTCATACTCCATCCTTATGTTTTGATGATGACCATCTTGTATCTCTAAACTTGCTTGTATGCAATTTCAGGAGAGTTGATGCAATAAGTGATTTTTCAAGAGTCTCAGGAGAACATGAAAGATCTTAGCATTAATTTCTTTTCAATACAAGGCAATAGGTCATTTGCATTACATTCTAATTAATAAATTGGATGAAATTAAATGATAAAAAAAAATTCAATTGCTTAAGGAAACAATAAAGAACAAATTTTTTAATATCCCAACTCGGTTGATTGCAACTAGTGTCTGTCATTTTAAAAAGATCTAACTGGAGTGTTTTAAGGGAAATCATTATTTATGAAGAATTGGCAACACAGTATGAGATCATATATTCAAAATGGAAAAAGATTTGTTCAAGGCTAAATATATTGGTTCTATAGCGATTAGTACACAAAGCATGATTTAATGACATCCTTCTTCCTTAATTAAAGCCTATTAAATTGATTGAAATTGATTCATTATTCTAAACATGGGATGTTGTTCCAAAGAATTATATTCCCATAAAAAGTCGATTGTCCATTGCTGCTACATACTATAATGAAATTAATCTAGCTAATACATTAATTCGAGAAATGTGCATATGTCGTCGTCTTATCTATTATCAAAATTATATGGTCAAGTGCTTTAGTGATTACGAATGATCAACCACCATATCACGTAATGGGCGCATAAAAGGGATATCAAATCAGGAACCTAGGATTAGCTAATATAATCTGTACCTGATCATGCATTATGTCTAGGATAAATCATATCAAACTGACCAAAGAGTTAATTTACTAAATAGATATTAATTGAACAAAATTAGCAACGGTTAGATATCTTGAGTTCATTTAAGCTAACGGTCCAATACACCTCATGTTTAAAAAAGAGATTGCTTGGGTTAAATGAAATATAACCGAAGCAATAGAAAATCAATATACAAATAGTACTTACAGCATTATTGATTTTCAAACGATTCCTCTTCATACGTTCTTCAAACAGTCGCGATTTATTCTAAAGAAGTAAGCTGATTGGATAAAAGAATTTTTGATTTTTCTTCAGCTTGTAGTCCTTGGGTTTTTACTGGTAATATTTTTTATTTTTTATCATTGCATATTTAATAGAGCCTTGCATTGTGAAGCAATTAGTTGCTTTGATCATAGACCTCTATTTGTAATTTTATTATAGACTACATACTATCAAAAGGTTTTTTGTTAATCTGATTTGGATTAAGATATTTTGTAAACAGGTTCAAAGAAGCAAAGGTGCTTAAGAGTGCATAGATACATAAGGAGCAAAAGTGTTCAAGTGTTTGGAACTTGTTGTGTAAAAGAGTCGATTTGTAGTTAAAGTAAATTAATAAAATAGAGTCTCCAATACTAGTTGGTACTATTATAGAGGGTAGTAGTTGAACCACATAAAAATATTGGTGTTTGTGTGATTGTCTATTGTGTTCCTTAAATTAAGTCACAATTTTCTAAAACAAAATTAAGTTTTGAAAGAAGTTAAGTAAATTGATAATTCTGCAAGTATTCCTATTCAATTCACCATCCCATATTCATACACCGATAATCTGGTGAGCACAAATATTGAATCCAGCATCCTCTATTCATACACTGATAATCTGGTAAACATAAATATTGAATCCAAAGATCCTCTATTCATACAATCGATAATTTGGTAAGCATAAATATTCAATTCAGCATTCTGCATTCATACACTAATAATTTGGTAAGCATAAATATTCAATCCAGCATTCTGCATTCATTAAATAAAAGTTTGTTAGTTGCAAAAGTTTGACATCGTTTGTTTCCACACTTATTCAACCCCCTCTAAGTGTGCCTACTTGAATTTCATTTGATATTAGAGTCTGGCTCTACTTATCTTAGTCTTAAAAGTGACTTGTTGGAAAAGATTCTGACTTGGCACAGTTCGGGAACAACTGTCAAGAAGGTCAATCAATAAATAGACCTCCACTGCTGTATAGAACGGAAAATTATAACTTTTTGAAATTCCGAATGAGGATCAACCTAAAAAGAGATCCTTGGGAATGGTGGGTCGTGGAAAATGGACCAGTTATCCCAAGAAAAGATGATGGTACTCCAAAGACTCTTTTAGAGATGGACTCAATCGAAACCTACATGATGTCATACGATTCAAAGTCTATGAACATACTTCTTAGCGGCATGGTACAATCCAAGATAGACAAAGTCTCTTCATGCAACACAACTAAGAAAATATGGGATACTCTAGTAATGATCCAAAGTACGTGAAGTCAAGCTAAGCATGCTTGTGCATGACTATGAAATGTTAAAACTTGAGAGAGATGAAAAAATTAAAATGGCTCAAGCACGATTCCTGGTTCTCATAAATTCCCTAAAGCTACTTGACAAATCAATTCCACAAACTGAGATCAACCGTAAGTTACTTCGGGCTATGCCCAAGAGGTTTGCATCCAAAATTATTACTCTTCAAGACACACTACGATCAGGACCAAGAACATTTGCATCAGAATCATAGAGTTCGATCATCTGAAGATTGAAGCATTCGCAGCAGTTTAATCTGAAGACAGATATTTGAAAGTTACTAATTGAGAGCATCGATGCAGAAGGAGAACTCCTGATGTTCTGATCGAGGAGTCAGAAAGAAGAAATAAAGGTGACTACCAGCCTGACACGGAAAGGTGACATCTCTGAGGTGGTAGGAAAGGTAGCAGACTGTTATGTCAGTAAAGTTATAAAGGAGCTGTCATATCACATCAAGCAATCTGCACCAAATAACTCGAGATCTGCGAAGCAATTCAAATAGCTCCCAACGGCTATATTCCAACGGGAAGATTGTGAATAGGTATTTATCAGCTAGAGCTTCAAAGATCAAGAGTTGTTGAGTTGAAGAATCGTTGAGTTGTTGGAATGCTATATTGTTGACTCTACGATTTCCACCAAAGCTTAACAGAACAAGTCTCAGTGGTAGTGAGACTACGAAGGTGGAAGTGAAGCAAATTTGAAGAAGGACTTGAACAGACTAAAGCTTCACTCAACAAGGATGAGAATGCCACTGAAGATGGAAGCTAAGCTGAGAGCCGAGAAGGCCAAGAAGATAGCATTCAGAAAAGTGGCAGAGCACAAAGAAGATCCAGAGAGCCACTCTAAGAATCACCATGAACCAAAAGCTGAAACAGAACAAATGCAGAACCATGTCTGCATACCATTCAAGAAGGGTTAAGGGAATGCTAAGTGCCAGACGAAGTCTACCAAAAGCTCAAAGACTTAGAAAACCTAAATGGTGATGGTGCACAGCTGACATCGAATGAAGATGAGATGAATAGTATGAAGATCAGTTGCACTAGAGAATAGGTGGTCTAGAGGCTACGCAGAATGCAAAGAGGACCACGTCAAGCTGCTAAGTACAAAAGATGTTCAAGCTTCAAGACATCTTAGCAGCAAATCACCAACAACAACTACAACAACAACAAGTAGCCAGGGCCTGAGGGGTCCTTGTCCGGAGGGACTAAATGAAATTCCAAGCCTGCTAGGCTTGAAGAGTTCTTAGTGACCTAAAGTTCCAAGACAGCTGACCTTGAAGGAATCTTATTGATTCAGGGTGCTTGTGACAACCCGAGAATTTAGACAATTTATGAAAATCATAATTGATTGATTTAAGGTTCAATATTAGGACCTAGACAGGAAATAAGTGTATGGAATTGGCAGTTATGTAATGAAATTCCAAGAATTTCAAAAGTTTTGAACAAAACTTGAATTATGTGATAGACTATAAGTGATAGATTAGTAATGAGGTATAAGATTATGGTAGATTTAAAATTCTTTTGAAGAATTATCAGGGATAAGTATCGAAGTGAATACTAGTTGGTATATTTGATTATATATGTGAACTCAGTAATGATTTAAGATCAAGGATTGATCGGATAAGTTATAACTTTAGCAAATCCTAAAGTTATGTTAATCATATGTTTATTAAGTTAGAAAAATCTAACGAAGTGTTAGAAACCCTAACGATACATTTCGTAAACTTTAATTTTAGTTTCGAGAATCAAACCCTAATTGAGATATTTAAAACCCTAATTTGGGAATTTAAAAGCTTAAGTGTAAATATGTGGGAGAATAATAGTATTTAATTATATACTAATTCTAAGAGATTTATTTTATACATCTCGGTAAATTACTTTTATAACCTAATTATAGCAAGTCTAATTGGGATAAGGAAACAAATGTTCATGAGCAAGGATTGGTGTTTTAATGGAGAAGTGAAAACCCTAATTAAATGAATTGGGTTGGATAAGAATTTAGGTATTGGACTATGTCAATTTCTTATGGCATAAGAACTTAATTTATTAGAAAGCATTAAAGGAGATTAAATTTTGGGCTAGTAAATGGCCAAGTGGCCGGCCATACAAGAAGGAAAAGAGGGGAGATGAATGTATTAAATGTGATACTTTAGTTGGTGACCAACTCTCCACTAACTCATCTTATGTGTCATTTTTTTTGTTTGTCCAACATGTTTTAGCTTGCAAGCAACCTTCTAATAAGGAAAGAAAAAGAGAATGTGTGGAGGAAGTAGAGAAATGAAGGCTATATGGCCGGATCATGCACAAGAGGAAAAAGGAGAGTGAGTTTGGATAATGATATAATCCACATCTAATAAAACTTTAGCTTATTTTTCTCTTTCATCTCACTTCCTAGTTAGCTAGCGAAAAAAACTAAATAGAGAGAAAGAGAGAGAAGAGAGGCATGTTCGGCAGCCACATGGTGAAGAGGGAGGGGAGATTTTGACTCTCATGAAACCAAGATCCATCCATGGAAGGAAGGAAGAAGGGGGAGAAGAAATCAAGCTAAGGTATAATAAAAATTTCTACTTGTGTAGGCTAAATTTTCTTGGTGTTTTTGATTTGATTTTTTTGACAACTTGAAGTTGTGATCTTGAGGTTTAAGACCTTAGATATATGTATATATAAGTGTTTCATGTTTAGATCTAACAATATTGGGTGTTGATTTTGGTTGGAATCAAAGGTATAAAATTTCCTAAACTCAAAACTCTAGTTAGTTTATGTGTTTTGTGATGGTTGTTTTAGACCAAGTGTTGAACTTATGATCCATATGAGGGAAGATCTACATGATATATGATATTTTATGGTTAGATCTTGCCATTTTTAGGGTTAATAAGCTTGAACAAAGAAGACGAACCAAAACAATTTTTTTTGTTTTAAATGAATTAGTGGACTGCTGCCCTAAACAGAAAATTTCGGATTTGGTAGGGTGCTCTAAAAATTCTGGACTGGTGATATGTTATAGTTCACTCAATAAGCTTTCCATAGACTCCGAAACGGACTAAATCCGACATCGAGGAGAGGAGCAAGTTATGGGATTTCTACCAAACTACATAAAGTTAAGAAAAGCTGTGAAAAGGACAGTTTTGGAGCAGTCACTTCGGGTTAAATTCGGGAGCTAAACATATCCAAATATGGATTGTGATATATGAAAATTATAGTTCGGAAAGATACGAATCCAAAAAATTGACGGATCATTAATCGGAGTTACAGATTTCGTTTTATTTAAGTTTTGGTGAAGGACTCCAAAACTACCAAAGTGCAAAAAGTTTCTGGCCAAAATTTTCCGAGGGATGTTTTGGACATTTAGTTAATGAGAAAAATTCCAGGCTTTTGGGAAATGAAAATATATGATAATATGTAGTTCGTGTCCAAAAATGAGCTAATTCCGAGTTAAAACGACCAAGTTATGACCATAATAATTTTTGTGATTTTTCGACGAAAATCGCTATAAACGGAGTTCTACAACTCTGATTGCCACGAAATTTAAAATGGAGCATCATGATAACATATTTAAGGTTATGCCGGAAGATGGGCATTATCGAGTTAAGCACGAGGTAGCTAATTTCTTAAGCTACGACTAGAAATTAATTTTTGAAAAAATACTAAAGAATGTTGGAAAATTATGGAAAAATACTTTTTATGCATGAAATACATGTATATGTGTTTGACCAAAGGATAGAAAAAATTAAAAGTTGATTTGGAATTTTCGTGAAGAAGAATAGTGAATTCAAAGTTCTTTGAAATGGAATCCAGTTGCTAGAATTAGTATTTGACTTACTAGGTGTTAACGAATAACTTATGAAATGAAAAAGAGAGTGTTAAATCATATAAATATGACTCTATGGCATGGTTAAGCGCTGAGGTAGAGTTTAATTGAACTTAAACTCGATATTTGTCCGACTAGACCGTCGGGATGATAAATTGCGTCGATATCAACTCAAACTTAATATTCTAACCTGGTACTAAGTTTTTTGTGTTGTATAGACTTATAATATTATGTAATGATTTTCATTAATATTTTATATTAAATGAATATTAATGATTAAGGAATTATGTTGTATTTAATTCATTTAAATACGGTTTTAAAATGGTGATATATGGTAATAATTATCCGAAAATTTTTACGAGACTAGAAAATATGTTTTGACAGATAAGAAAATTATCTGTGATGATATTATTCTAATATTGGAGATCTATATTATTAATATTAGGTCTTCGGGTAAAGCGATATAAATAGCATTGCGGTAATCAACGGTTCAGACAAGTTTTTCAGTTCTATTATGTTTATGGATGGAATGTAATTATGTGTTAAATTACGTATCATGCTCTATGAATTATTAAAAGTCAAAATATGACTAAGTTAATTAGGTTATGGAACTCAATCTATATGTGATTACATGTTGTATGATGTAACTTAATAAATTAGAAATGTATAATGCACGAATGAATGTTTTGTAAGGAATTATTGATGCATGTAGTATATGCATAGTAAAGAATATATGATGCATGCTGATATGCATATTAAAGGAAATGTAGTGCATATGGAATTGTGTGCTATGTGAAACATGATAGACTGTTAAATTTGCTGGGCTGTCGAGCTCAATCTTGCAAACATAAACTTTTTGCAGGTTAATGACGTTAGACAATATTATTTACTATGCGGATGATGAAGATTGAGCGATGCATAAAATGGATACATTTTCTTGATTTAGAAATGGTATAGATCTATGATTGATAGTTTTATCAAATGTAATTTCCAACTATGTATAGTTTAAATTGTTGAATAGATAAAGAAGGATTATATTGAAATAAGAATAGATATGATTCTTAAAAAAATGAATCATCGATAGAAAAGATAATGCCAAGTACAGCTTGGGATAAATTGTGTGGCTAGTTTGTAATAGTATAGTTGTATAATATGTTATCTGTTAGATAGTTTATGAATTGTGTATAAGTAAAGGTTAATCGACCTTGGGGAATAGTGTGTAATGTAATGTATAAATAATTTATGTTTATATCTTCCGCAACCAGTTATAGAATGATTAGTGTACCGAATCCGCGGCGATTTGGGGCCCGGATTCGGGGATGCTACAGTGCTGCCCTTCCTTAGTGGAATTCCTGCTTGTTGAAGTAGAAGAGTGGATTAGGAGCTTGAGTCTCTGAACCACTTAAAATCCCTTGTGTCTTTTACATTCAGTCATTTACTTTCTGTCATTTACATTATGTACTTAACTGCTATAAATGATATGTATGTATTAACTACTTACAACTAAACTAACAAACGAACAATGTATGAATGTTTATGATTTTTTACTTATTCCTTTGTGCTTGAAAAGATTCTTGTGTTTGTCATATGCTAATTCATTAGTAATACAAAATAAACAGGAAAAGTATTTGAAATTAAAAAGGATCTATTCAACCCCCTTCTAGATCTATTTTGTGCCTACTGGGAACTAACAATTGGTATCAAAGCAGGTTCTCATGCTATATTCAAACGCTAATCGCTTTGAATCTGATCCTAGGCACAAACATTGTTCTAAACTTAGTTTAGTAGTAAGTCACTTATAAATACAGATGAGCTCACACGTTAGAAATAATGTGTACAGGTAAATATGTATATACACCTGAAGCTGCTGAGATTGGTCCATGTTCTTAAATGCCATAGCAACAAGACCAATCCTTGTCCACAGTCAATCTAGTAGTCTGAAGACCAGATATGGGAGGTCAAGAGGCATCAACAGCAAAGAGTCAAGCATCCACTAGTCTGAAAGATGAAAGGACATATGTGACAACCCGAGAATTTAGACAATTTTTACAAAATCTTAAATGATTGATTTAAGGTCAAATATTAGACCTAGACAGAAAATAAGTGTATGCGTTTGATGTTATTAGGATTTAATTTTGAGGATTTCAAAATTCTGTGAAGGATTTAGGTGAATTATTCAGGATTAAGGATTTTGTGAATATGTTCTGTGTTTATGATTATGTATGTGTTCGTAAGCGTGGTTAAAGGTCATGGGTTGACGGATAAATTATATCTGTGACAAACCCTAAGTTTATATTAAAACGTCAACGTTAGGTTAGAAAACCCTAACGTCTCGATAAGAAAACCTAGAAATCGGTTACGGAAACCCTAGTTTCAGATTAAAGAATCAAACCTTAATTCGGATATTAAAACCCTAGATTGGGAATGCAATGCTATATATAAGGTTTAACGTTATTAATTATAAACTAATTAGGAAAACCTAATGAATTCTTTGAAACCCTATTTGAGTATTAGAAAACCCTAATACCATATCTCGAAAATCCTAATTTCAAATTTGAATATTTGAAACCCTAATGGGAATATAATGAGAGAATTATAATGCTCAAGTGATTTAGATTATAAGTTTAATAGGGTAAAGCTTAATTATTTAGCAAACCCTAATTTCTAAAATTTGAACCCTAATTATTACGGCTCGAAACCCTAATTGGGATATTAAAACCCTAAGTGGGAAGCTTGAAGATAAGTATAAAGTTTTTATGTGATTAATTGTAAGTATAATTAGGTATAACCCTAACTGATGAATTGGAAAGCCCTAATTTCTAAAGTTAGAAACCCTAATGTACGATTAGAGAAAACCTAATTATTAATTTATAATGTTTAATGTTAATTAGGAAGCCTTAACCCTAATTAGCAAGCTTGAATGTGATTAGTAAACTTTATTGTAATTAGGGAATACTAATTATAATCTTCTATTTTAAAACCTAAGGGTTGTGACCAATTACCAAGTTACCATTCACTTTACAAGTCAAATGACCAAAGTACCCTTCTTGAATATTTTAATGGGATAGAGTGTAGATCTAGCCCTAGTATGTGGTTGGTGACCAACCCTAGCTAGCCATGTGCCTATATTACAACAAATGAGTATTCTAGAATTTAAAATGGTAAGAAAATGACCTTTATGCCCTTATGTCACATTTTATATTAGGTTGCTTGCAAGTCTTGCTCTATCTTGGTTGTTTACCAACCCTAACTCTACCATAGCCTAGCATGTGACTAATAAGCCATAAAAATCAGTTAACCTAGCTAGCAACTCAGCCACATGCATTGAGTTAGTAGATATAAGAGATTAAAAGAGAGAAAATGTGATAAAAAGTTACTCATTTGCTATCTTGCTCTCCCACAACTTTCTCTCTCTCTCTCTTCATATCCGAAAATATAAGGTAGATCAGTCACTTATATAGCCTTAGATCACCCAAGAACATACTCAAGGATCGGAAATCAAAAATCAAAGCCAAAGAAGGTATAAAACCCTAACCTAGAAATCCTATGATTCTATGTTAAATGTTGTTGTTTGTTGGTTAGATATGTGTAATAAGGAGTCACTTGTTGATCTGGGTTGATAGAACATGGATCTATAACAACAATGTTCCCGAAAATTGCATTTTTATAAAATCTGGAACAATAGAAATTTGAGGCCTGACAGTCGAATGTCAGAGCCCATAGATTCATATCTGTTAGTTTTTTTTGTGTGTTTTATGTTATATATATGTTCTATGCCATGTTGTCTTTAATCTGGAACTTTAATCAAGTCCAAAACATGTGTAGATTTCATGTTATTCATGGTTAAAGTGGGTTGACTGACCATGACCAACTGAGAATCAGGCAAGCCCGTAAACCCGCAAGCAGTCCGACAACATTTTTGAAGGTCTAGATCTTGCTGTAGCTTGTTAGTTTGGTTAAGTTGTTGTTGTTATGTTGTATTCTGGTATGTAGACTACATATTAAAGTCATTATATCACCTAGATCATAACTGGAATGACAGGAAATTAAGGTCAAACTATAGTTGACCAACTGTTTTGATGAATTCTGGAAATTCCCAGAAAGTTGAAGAACACGTGTCTGACAGCATGTTTGACCAACTAGATCTTACACATGTGATGTTGTTAAACTAATTTGATGTTATGATGTTATACCCTATCGTGTGTACTACAAGTGCGAACCATTAGATCACACAAAACGAACATAGACTGTAAGATTGAATGACTTAAAGTGAGCAACCTGATTCTGTTAAACCCAGAACAGCGAAGAACAGCGATTTTGAGAGCTTAGATCTCTCTAATCTGATGTTGTTTAGCCATGAAACTTGGTTTAGTGTTGTAGTATTACATAAATTCTACAATATGAAAGCAATTAAAAGCCCAGAAAGTAGGAAGAACAAGGATTAAAATCCGGTCAAACTAAGCCCCTCGCGACTGACATTTTTCTGGGTTTGAAGCTCAAGAACAGCTATAGTGACGGTTCTGTCGCTATAGGGCCCTTTAGCGACGCTTATTTTCGGAAAATAGATTATTTTAATAAATAAATAGAAATAAATGGTTTTTAATTATTAAAAATACATAATAAATTCTGAAAAATTATTTTAAAGCTTGAAAAATAGTTTTTAATTATTTCGAGTATATTTCGAAAATATTTAATATTTTTGGAATATAAATGGTATTTATTTATTTAATTATAATATTAGATAAATTATTTAAAAATAGTTTTAATTCATGAAAAATCATGAATAATTACATTATGGTGTTAGAAAATATTTTAAGTTATTTTTGATGACTTTTGATAATTTGTGATGAATTTCATTAATATTTATTATTAATGATAATTAGTTTATTTAATGAATATGTTAGATAAATTGTGGAAAAATAGATTTAATGCTTTAAAATCATATAAAATGATTTAAGTGTTATAAAAATATTTTAAGTTATAAAATATAACTTTTGATATTTTGGCATGAAAATATTAATATTTTAATAATTATAGCAATTATCGGATAATGGATTTGATTGTTTAAAAATCATAGAAATGTGATTTTAAGGTATTAAAATACTTTGTGATGTTATAATTATATTATAATATTATGTTATGATTTTCATTAATATTTGGTATTTAATAAATATTAATGATCAAGGAATAATGTGGTACTTATATTAATATCGGTTATTGATTAATGTTTTAATTACTTTAAAAACATTTAAAGGAAATAATAAAGTATTGAAAATACTTTGAGATATTACAAATATGTTATAATATTATATTATGACATGCGTTTCATTAATATTTAATATTAAATAATTATTAATGATATTAGAATATTGTGGTATTAATTCATCTAAATACGGTGTTAATGATTAGAAAATCATGATAAATGATAATAATTATTTGAAACTTTTTATGAGCCTAGGGAAAATTATTACGATTGACTAGAAAATTATCTCGTGATAATTGTTAAGTGTTTAAGCGAGTTTAATTGAACTTAAACTCGAGTATTAAAATTTAGGTAAAATCGGGATGTTAGAATGGTGTCGATTTCAACTCCTGATGAAATAGATTGACTTGAGACTAAGTCTTATGTGTTGTATAGACTAACCGGATTATGTGATAATGTGTTTAGGTTATTTTATACTGTGATGATATTATTCTAATATTTGGAGATCGGTATTATCTGTATTAGGTCTTCGGATAAAGCTAAGTTATATTTCGTATCGGTAATCAACGGAACAGGCAAGTTTGTTTTCCTTAACTCTACTAAGAGTACTTATTTTATTCAGATATGCTTATGGTTAATCATTGTTGATTGCCATGTAGAATTGTACTCTGTACATCTTGTATGTATAAGTCAGGTATAAAAGGCTGATCACCTTCATTACCAGTTGGTCCAGATATATATTATTCATATGTAATACTTGTTCAGTCAAAAGTTTGTTCATGCTAATTCACAACTACATTATGAATTATAGCCAGCTTATTATTCTAAATCATTCAATCATGATATATCCGTAAATTGTATTTAAACTTGCTGGGCAACTTTCATGCTCACCCTTGCTATATCATGATAAAACATTGCAGATTAAGACGAATGCTTCAGATACAAGGAAAGTTAAAGACAGTTCTAGCTTAAAGTTAATATGCGCGATTAAATTTGTAATAGTCTTGTATGATGATAATATCATGTGTCAGATAAGTTATGAATTGTATATAAGTTATGGTTACTCGACATTGGGGATAGTGTATAATGTTTAATGTATAAACAATTTATGTTTATATCTTCCGCAATAGTAGTAGAATGAGTGAACCGGATCCGCGATGAATTGGGGCCCGGATTCGGGGCTCTCACAGTTGGTATCAAAGTTGTTGGTTATAAACCTAGGGTAGAGTTACCTTAGACTAATAACCGCAGTGATTAGGATAAGATCTAACTCACATAGAGTTAGTGTGTCGGTAAGATTCAAAGACTAATCTCGGAGAGTTATAAAGATACGGAGTTCCCTAACTCTGATAAAGAAGTTAAGGATCTATTCAACCCCCTTCTAGATCTATTTTGTGCCTACTGGGAACTAACAATTGGTATCAAAGTAGGTTCTCATGCTATATTCAAACGCTAATCGCTTTGAATCTGATGCTAGGCACAAACATTGTTCTAAACTTAGTTTAGTAGTAAGTCACTTATAAATACAGATGAGCTCACACATTGGAAATAATGTGTACAGGTAAATATGTATATACACCTGAAGCTGCTGAGATTGGTCCATGTTCTTAAATGCCATAGCAACAAGACCAATCCTTGTCCATAGTCAATCTAGTAGTCTGAAGACCAGAGATGGGTGGTCAAGAGGCATCAACAGCAAAGAGTCAAGCATCCACTAGTCTGAAAGATGAAAGGACATATATGCTAAGAAATACTTATCCAGAGGAGAAAGAAGAATTTCTCAAATATGTATTTGGCTAACCAGCAGCTGGATGTGAACCTTGAGTTTCAAGGTCGTCAAAGAACTAAGGATGCCAAGATTTTCCTAGATTACATCTTCAAGACTATGACTAATTGATCGGAGGACAACTGGAGCAAGAAGCTGTAAGAAATGAATGTACTTGACCACACTAAGGAATGCTGAAGCAAATGACTTCAGTCAAGAAGATTAAACTAGCTGGAGGCTTAAGACATTTTAGAAATGATCTTTACAAAATCATTCTTTGTCAAAGCCTGTTCTTGAAGATTTGCTGAGCTAACATGAATGAAGCTCGCATGGTTGCTGATCTCCATATGGAAGCAGACCATTCATGCTAAGATGAAAATGGTCTTATATGCTTATTCATGCAAAGCATATCATCTGAGAAGAAACCTCAAGGAAGTTCACATCAGAGAATCATCGAGTATTGATCATGAAGAACTCATCATAGAAGCAGAACTCCACGAGTGCGATCATCAGCGAGCTTAAGGAAAATCGCAAAGATTTTCTATGATAAAGATCGAGTCCAAACTGCAAAGACAACACACAACGATTATGGTACAATGATCTCGAATCATAGTTTCCTTGATCGAGATCAAAGTTCATAGTTCTGATGAAGGAGGAAGGGCAACTAACTGAAGAAAGGCTTATGGACGTTAACAATTTAATGGTCCCAAATGATTCTTCATTCATCCTTAGTGTATATTGAAGAAACTAAGGAAGAACTACAAGCCTACTAAAAACACCTGTTTAGAAGGTTACGTTCGTAGTTCTGTCAACAATCGTGGAGTGATCAGTCCTGAAAATATCTATTTTTATGATCCAAGGAGGTTTAAATGATAGTGATGATTCCAGTCAGAAGGAGATATGCAAGGCTACCTTATGATGCATATGAAGAAGAAGAACTCATACCTCTCTGAGAAGATAGTATCAACTATGGGGGAGCAGTGATCTGTTAAAGAACAGCAGCACTAGATGCAAATCCTTCAGATCTTCCAATCTTTGATGATAAAGATTTAAGTGATAAATGAAGATGAAGATGAAGGTAGTTGTGAACTCCAGAAGAAGAAGAAAAGTTGTCACAGAACAAAGAAGACCTCACTACAATTGTAGAGTTATCACCAATCATAGAGACCAGACAAATTATGACTGCAGATGAAGAAGCTGCAATAGCCTCTCAGCCTGAACAACGGTCAGGGCTGATTCTAAAGAAAGTACAAAGGCTGTATACAAGCCAAAGAGAAGGACAAAGAGGCTTATCAGGAAGAAATGACAGAATCAGGTGCTAATATTAAGGAAGTACAGCCTGGAAGGTAAGGGTATGGAAGAACAATTAGAGATATGAAGATGATGAAGCTCAGGGAGCAAAAATTGAAGAAGTAGAATTCTTACCAGAAGATCTGAGATGAGCTCAGAAGATAAGTTAATCATGGTGCATGTCTATCGACCACACCATAATCATCAAAACCACTTCTGTCGAGTTTATGAAGAACAAAAGCTAACCCTAAACAGCAATATACTAGTTACAAAGTTCCAAAACTTTGTGGCTGATGAACCAAATGAAGATCCATAGTCAGTAGGAATGTCTCAAAACGTGTCACTGATAACCATATCAACTACCCAACTCAAAATCGTGGAGTGCCTACGATCAAACATCTGATCATAGTGTAAGAGCAGGAGGACACTAATGTGTATCCAGATTTGGTAGATGAACTCCTCAGCAGAGAAACATCTGATCGTAGTGTAAGAGCAGGAGGACACCACGATTACAACAAAAAAAAAATCAACACTAATGTGTATCCAGAGTTGGTAGATGAACTCCTCAGCAGAGAGATCAAATGCAATATCAGTATTAATCATGTCTAAAGTTCTTCATCTGGTAAGAGCATCAGGGACAAACCTAACCCTTAGCACTGAGCTAAGAGGTTGGCCCTTCCTGAGAAACCTTATCTTAGAAGGAAGGCTAATATGGATTGCATCATAAGATTCTCTGCTGAATCAAGCAGTATCATAAAATTCTGGAAACCTTTCTACCAAGGTCAAAGGTCTGATTCTGAAGCTGAAATCTTTTGACATCAATCAATGCTTAGGTTTTCCTGAGCTAGGTCTGAAAAGCCTTGATGAGGTCAACATTGAAAAAGTTAAGAAGATTATTCAGTACAAAAGAAACCCTAGTCTGAAGGACATGAAGAAAAAGGAGTTTCCTGAAGAATTTGAGTTCCTTGTGGAGATAGTGGGCAAATGTATCATATGCAAGGACACTGCACATGACACTATGAGTGATCAACAGCTAAAAATCATTTCTGCAATAGTTCTGAAGAAGCGTATCAACTTTGGAGTTATCCTGCTTGATCAAATGTCCAAATGGCTGGACAAGGCAGAGAAGAAAAGGTTAACAGGAAAACCCCTCACGAAGGTTTTCCACGAAAGGTTCTTGAGTATTATTTTGAAGAAGAAGCTGAAAAATAAAATTAAGGATGATGAAGGTGAAGTCCTTAATAGCCATAAAGTGATGACTACACAGCTGTTTGCAAATTGGAAGAAGAACCCAATGGAGAACAAAAAAGCTGACAATATATGGCAGCACCAGCAAAAACACTACGAAAAAAAAGGAAGGCAAGTGCTATGAAAGAAGATGAGTTGTCATTCAATAAAGATTCAAACATCCCTGAGTCCAAATCTTTGGGACCACCGAAGAAGAAAACTAAGGTGATAAAGAAATCCAAACCAATTCCCCAAAGAAGTCTATCTACTAAAGAAGAAAACGTAGAGTCAGAATATGAGAAGGGAACTGAGAGCTTCAAGGATGAATCCTCAAGGAGCAAGTCCACGAATGAAGAAGAAGTTGAATCCAAGAAGGAGAAAGCTAAACCTATGAAAGGAAAAGCTAAATCCGGTGATGAAGAAGAATGTTCAATTCCTATAGATAACACTCAGAGTAGCCACTCTGCTGATGAAGAAAGTTTGAAAGCTGAAACAAGTGGATCTCCTACTGCTAAATCCCCAACAAGTTCATCTGATGGTTCAAAAGACGTTAAGTCTAAAGAAGAAGGATTTGCTCCTACTGTTGCTGAACATCAAAGAAGTTCATCGATGATTCAAAGGCTTCAAATTTCGAAGAAGGAGAAGAGTCCAAACTCTTGAAGCTAAAACCCAAAGAAGAAGGAAGAGCAATGATGATTGCTCAAATAGTTTCAAAAAAGGGAGAATTGTTTCCAAAGATAATTGAAATCGGTGATGATGAGGATGAATCTAAGGAGGAGATGCTAAGAGAAAAGGAACAAAATATCAACAAAGGCTAGCAAAGAAAAGGCTCAAGACTTGAGCTAGTTTAGGCTAGTGAAAGTCCGCAAAGACTATACGATAAGAAGAATGATGATCAAATGAAGGAACAAACTGATGAGTCAGATTGGAGGAAGTCTACCACAGTCTAACTTGATTCGGCCTGAGATGTAAAGAAGGTGGAAAAGACTCCAGTTCTGCAGAAGAAGAGCCAGAAGATTCTCACATTCCCTACCTTGTTCATTGCAAGAGAAGAATTGTAGTGGAAGTTTATGAAGAACCACTAGATGTACTTCCTGACAGATGGGTTAATCATGGAAATAAAAGGCTAAATGGTGATGATGACCTCAGAAAATTTACTCAAGAATTATAAGGCTATGAAACTGGGCACTTCAACTGTGATATATGAGCCTGAAGTTAAGAATCATGCAATAAGGTGGTTTTAATCTTATATTCCATGGGTAAAGTCATCCCTCACTGAAGACAACAACTATCTCTCATGGGTAAAGCCATGATAAGATTCATTCATCTCATGCATATGCACTAATTATTTTTGTCATAATCAAATAGGGGGAGATTGTTAGGAATATACATGAGAATGTTATTCCTATTTATATATGATTTGATTATGATATAAATGAATGAATATGAAATTATGCTTACATTAAGGAAAGCTGTCAAGTCCTTTGATAGATAATAGGAATATATGTACAAGGACTTAGAATGAATTGATAAAATATGTTAGGTTGATCCTACATAAGCAAAACAGTTTTGTAAAGTCCTTAAAAAGAAATGATGTACAAGGACTATAAATATAGAAAGATCAAGTTTGTTAGGTTGATCTTATAATGTAATAGATAGGCATGTCGATCGTCGAACACCTTGACTCAGCATCATAGTCTGCCAGGAGAGTCAAGGAAAACTCGAGAACTATCAAGGCAAAATCATAGTCTGCACGATAGTAGATCTCTAAGTTCGCAGTCTGCCAGGAAAAATGAGGAAGGATCGTAGTGTGTCGAGAAGAACTTTCTCAGAGCCGTAGTCTGCTAAGGAAGTCATGTTCAGAATCATAGAGACAACATGTCTAAGAGCCAACTGAGCATCTGCCAGATCCAAGTCAAGAATCATAGGACACACTTGAAGTAGTAGAGTCTACTGATTATATCAGAGGTAGAGATCGTAGTCGAGCCAGATCAGAAGAGGATAACAAGCATAAAGACAGAAATTGTAGTATGTCAAGATCTGATCTCGGAGTCATAATGTCTGTAGAACCAAAGCTAAATCCCAGTCTGCATAACTAAGTCTTCAACAAAGGTGCTCATAAAGCTAAGGCAGAATCGTAGAGTCAACATGATTCTCAACAAATGAGCACTCCCAGAATATCCAAAGTATGAAGCCTATGGTTTGATCTGCAAAGATACATTCCACCTAAAGGAAACCAGAGAGCACTCAATAAATGTCATGCAAGCTAACAGAAGATCTAAGTACCAACCCAATCAACATCTAGATTGAGTTATGAAGACATTCAAGATGAAGTCTTCCACAAGTCGATCAGAAGAAGACTTCAGTAAAAGTGACTGACTAAAGAAAGTCAGCAAGTACAGTAGCTATCAAGAGAACAGAAAACAACGATTTTGGGATTAACCAGGATCATAGTATTTGCCAAACAAAGCAGGAACTGATGCAGTTTACACAGAGATACTGGTCAGCTTATGAAGAACAAGGTAAAGGTGATTAAGCATGGGTCAAACTATTGATGATAAGTGAACGGGAGATCATAAGGAGAAAGAGAGTTGGGCATGCCACAAATCTGATGTGTCTTGCTATTCAGAAGAGGCCAGAATAAGAAGTTAAGCTATCAGTTCCTGAGATTATTCGAGGAAAATAGAAGTGTTGAAGCACTGCACAAAAGAAGGAAGAGGTGTTCTACATTGAAGATCCAATGAACACTCTTCAGAATTGTAGTGTTGTCTAAACTAGTTAATGAGCATCATTCAACAAGACACACTACGATCAGGTCCAAGAAAATTTGCATCAAAATCATAAAGTTCGGTCATCTGAAGATTGAAGCATTGGCAACAGTTTAATCTAAATACTGATATTCGAACATTGCTAATTGAGAGCATCGATGTAGAAGTACAACTCCTGATGTTCTGATCGAGGTGTCAGAAAAAAGAAATAAAGGTGACCACCAGCCTGACACGGAAAGGTGACATCTCTGAGGCGGTAGGAAAGGTAACAGACTGTTGTGTTAGTAAAGTCAAAAAGGAGCTATCACGTCACATCAAGTAGTCTGCACCAAATAACTCGAGATCTGCGAAGCAATTCAAATAGCTCCCAACTGCTATATTCCAACGGGAAGATTATGAATGAGTATATATCAGCTAGAGCTTCAAAGATCAAGAGTTGCTGAGTTGAAGAATCGTTGAGTTATTGGAATGCTATATTGTTGACTCTACGAGTTCCACTAGTGCTGAACAGAACAAGTCTTAGTTGTAGTGAGACTACGAAGGTGGAAGTGAAGCAAATTTTAATAAGGACTTGAATAGACTAAAGCTTCACTCAACAAAGATGAGAATGTCACTAAAGATTGCAACTAAGCTGAGAGCCGAGAAGGCCAAGAAGATAGCATTCAGAAAAGTGGCAGAGCACAAAGAAGATCCAAAGAGCCACTCTATGAATCACCATGAACCAAAAGATGAAATAGAACAAATGCAAAACCATGTATGCATACCATTCAAGAAGGGTTTAAGGAATGCTAAGTGCCAGACGAGTTCTACCAAAAGCTCAAAGACTTAGCAAACCTAAATGGTGATGGTGTACAACTGACATCAAATGAAGATGAGATGAACAGTATGAAGATCAAATACACCAGAGAAGAGGTGGTCCAGAGGCTACACAAAATGCAAAGAGGATTACGTCAAGCTGTTAAGTACAAAAGATGTTCAAGCTTCAAGACATCTTAGCAGCAAAACACCAATAACAACTACAACAACAACAAGTAGCCAGGGCCTGAGGGGTCCTTGTTCGGAGGGACTAAATGAAGTTCCAAGCCTACTAGGCTTGAAGAGTTCTCAGTAAACTAAATTTTCAAGGCTGCTGGCCTTGAAGGAATCTTATTGATTCGGGGTGCTGCACTTCCTTAGTGGAATTCCTGTTTATTAAAGTAGAAGAGTGGATTAAGAGTTTGAGTCTCTGAACCACTTAAAATCCCTTGTGTCTTTTACATTCAGTCATTTACTTTCTGTCATTTACTTTCTGTCATTTACATTATGTACTTAACTTCTATAAATGTTATGTATGTATTAACTACTTATAACTAAACTAACTCCATGAACAATGTATGAATGTTTATGAATATATCAGTGAAGGGGATCTTTTACTTATTCCTCTGTGCTTGAAAAGATTCTTGTGTTTGTCATATGCTAATTCATTAGCAATACAAAATAAACAGGAAAAATATTTAAAATTAAAAAGGATCTATTCAACCCCCCCCCCCCCCTTCTAGATCTATTGTGTGCCTGCTGGAACTAACACATATGGACTTGATTAAAAATTTATCCTCGAAAAATCTCGTAAAAGGATTTCTAAAGATAAATTTTGAAAAGAAAGGAATATGTGATCCTTGTCAACTCGGGAAACAAGGAAGAACATCATTTACTGCAAAGAACATGGTATCAACTTCTTCTCCCTTACAATTACTTCATCTCGATTTATTTGGACTGGAGAGGCATGTTAGTCTTAATGGTAAGTTCTATGCATTTGTAATAGTAAATGATTTCTCTAGATATGCATGGGTATTGTTCCTAAGAACTAAAGATGAAGCATTTAAAGAATTTGGAAAATTAATAAGAAATTTAGAAACGAAATATAGTCTCAACCTTATAAAAATTAGAAGTGATCATGGTACCGAGTTTCAAAAAGATTTCATAACATTTTGTGATCAAAAAGGAATTAGTCATGAGTTCTCAACACCAAGAACTCCTTAACAAAATGGGGTGGTAGAAAGAAAAAATAGAACATTACAAGACACAACTAGAACACTGTTACAAGAGGGTAAACTCCTAAAGAAATTTTGGGTCGAGGCGGTAAACATATCATGCTATGTTTTAAATTGAGTACTCATTCGTCCAATTATTTTGAAAACACCTTATGAATTATTAAATAATAAAATCCCTAATATAAGTTATTTCAAAGTATTTGGATCTAAATGTTTTATCCTTAATACTAGTGATAATTTGGAAAAAATTAATGCTAGATCGTATGAAAAAAGTGTCCTTGGGTGTTCTCAAAATAGTAAAGCATATCGTATATACAATGTTCAAAAATTATATATTGAATAATCTATTCACATTACATTTAATGAGACTAACAATAAACTTCCAAAAGAAAGAGAAGAGGATGCAGGAAATTTAGAAACTACTGCAAATCCAACATATCACAAAGAACAAAATCAGCAAGTCAAAGGAACCTATTCAGCAGGCTGAATTAGACAAACAACAAGACCATGAATCAAAAGTTTCTCCAAACTTGGAGAAATCAATTCAGAATGATAGCATTCAACAAGAAGTAATTCATGACATTCAAATACCGAAAACATCAAGATACATTAAAAATATCCTCCCGAAAATATTATTAGTGATATAGACGAAGGGATTACCACAAGGAGAAGAGCACAAAACCTTTGTACATTTTTAACATTTCTATCATAAATTGAACCTAAGAATGCTAAAGAAGTCGTTCTTGATGAAAACTGGCTATTAGCAATGCAAGAAGAATTACAACAATTTAAAAGGTGACAAGTATGGGAATTAATGCCTCCTCCAAATAATGTATCTATTATTAAAACAAAATGGGTGTTCAAGAACAAGCTTGATGAGTATAAGACAATCACTGGAAACAAAGCTAGGCTAGTGGCTCAAGGATACAACCAAAAAGAAGGAATAAACTACGAAGAAATATTTGCCCCTGTAGCAAGGTTGGAATCTATTCGAATATTACTAGCTTTAGCATGTTACATAAAGTTCAAGCTTCATCAAATGGATGTAAAAAGCGCCTTCCTCAACGGATACATAAATGAAGAGGTCTATGTAAAACAGCCTCTTGGATTCGAGAATGAAAAGTACCCACGTCACATTTACAAACTAAAGAAAGCCCTCTATGGACTCAAACAACCCCCAAGAGCTTGGTATGAAAGGCTAAACAAGTATCTTCTATCAAACAGATTTATAAGAGGTAAAATTGATTCTACATTATTTATTAAACATCAAAATAAAGATATTATTCTTGTACAAATATATATAGATGACATAATATTTGGTGCTACTAATTATTTTCTTTGTGAGTGGTTTGTAAATGTGATTTTGATATTCTATGTGATATTGTGCCTATATACTGTGCTAACACTAGCACTATTGATATTTTAAAAAATCCAGTTTTACACTCACACAAAACACATAGAGGTGAGGCATCATTTTTTTAGGGATAATGTGTCAAAAGGACTAATAAAGTTAATTTTTATTCCCACTAAACATTAGTTAGTAGATATATTCACAAAACCTTTGGGTGAATAAAGATTTTGCACTTTAAGAAGGGAACTTGGTATGTGTATCGTATACATAACTATGATCTGCATGAATATTATTATCAACCACACACAAAATATCATGGAAATATCACGCTACATGTATTCTGTCTAATTGATATCGTGCCTGCAATAAATTTGGAAAATAAAATCTATTAAGATACATCATTTGTGTAATTACCGAACACGGCTCCACTTTCCCCAAGACCTCGATAACACGCATGATTGTTTAAATCCCCTACTTACTTTACTCTTTCTTCAAAACACAGACCACTTCACTTTCTTCTCCCAAGCCCTTTTACATCTCAACCGTCTCCAGTGCTTATTCTCTCCCCAAATTTCTCTTCAAAAATGAGAACTCGTCTCACTAAACAACTGCAAGATGAATTTGACGAAAATCTACCTATTCCATTACTTCCCTCTAGGCCCCCTACTAGTTCAACACGAAAATTGAAACGAAAGCGACCACTGGTGACCACTATCTCCAATGACTCTTCATACACTGATGAATTCAACACTAGTCCTCCATCCTTACCACCTGTCAGTACCTCTCATGTGCAGAAGCGATGTCGAGTCAAAGAATCGGCACCAGGTTTACTGTGACGCCCTCAAATTTAGGTACTTGAAACCTGAACTCGGTGCTTCACGATACCATTTCTATGAGCAGAATAATACTAATAATAATAACAATAATATAGATACCAAATTTAATTTACATATGCATCAGAGTTTATTCCCAGGTACGCGGCCTTTAAACATTCATTACATCATAGATAATAGATATCATTGTCTTAATAAACTCTAACTATTACACAGAATTTTATAAAACTCATTCGAACAGCTTTCATTTCCCCTTGTTCTTACCTGATCCTTCGGGTTGATCATACTTAGCTGAAAACATTTAAATTTAAAGCAAGAATGAGCATTTATTTGCCCAGCAAGTAATAACAACAATAGATATTAGCTGAAAGAATTAAATGTTTTCTTTGAATGACGCTTCTACAACGAATCAATTGTTGTGAAGTAAGCTGAACCAATAATAACAACATATCAATTCTATATCAAATTTTTAAAACTACGTACTAACTATAACTGGAGATTAGTCGACAGACCATGAACATTCTTTTTTTTCTATTTTCAAAAAGGTTAAACAGAACTTCATCTATAAACCGTCATAACTTACAGGCACGGGGGGTGATCAGCCCGTTATGCCCTGTATTGATCAATACTACATGCAAGAACGATATTATCGTTCATCTTATCCACCTTAGGTGCACAAAAGTTTTCCAATGTTCGAGATGTTCATACTTAGTCGCTGGTTGGATACAATAAAGTTCTATCTTGTTCAACAATATTTTTAAGTTTGTGTATAGCCAAATCAAATAGCTTAGACGGCTTTTAAGTCAACGTATACATACTGGAAATCAATAAGTATGTATCAACATGTGATTAAATACAATGATTATCCAAGTGGGGACACTTGTATAACCATATTTAGAAACTAACGAGCATGTAATAAATATCCGGATTATACACTAATATCGTGTTGATAAACAATGATCGGATAATTTAAGAACTTGTATGAATATGAATAATTGGATACATAATCAATAACGATAGAGTTAATAACCGCACAATAATATGATTACGAAACTTTCTTACTCATGCCCATTGCATAAAGTAAAATGCAAAGGTAGGATAATTGCTCGAGAGCCGCTATAATAACGCAACTTAGTTTTATCTTTTATACCAAAACCTATCATTAATAAGTTCATTCGTTCGATTAGAATAATATATCATATCACATAGTACTGTTATTTGAAGTCAACACATAACCCAATCACATTTGTCACATACTTTAACAGTCATTGATTCACTAACAAACATATATTTAGTCAAACTATCTAAGTCTAGATCAATTTCTGAAATATTTCGGTGTACCGACGGCTTTATCGGATAATTATCGAGTCTAAAACTCTATTCTGTAGTTCAATATTCAATTAGATAATTTAAATATCAGTTATATTATCTTTCATAGCCTTATAATAATTTTTAAATAATTATTATAATTTTTTATGATTTTTCAAACACTAGAATCATTATAAAATGATTTAAATATTAAATAATTCTATTACCATTAATATTTAATTAATATTAAATTTTAATGAAACCATTGCCAAAATATTAAAGTTATTTATAATAACTCAAAATATTTTTAAAGTATTAATATTACCCTTAAATGATTTTTAAAACATTTAAAATCATTTTTAAGTAATTACCATTAATATTTAAATATTAATGTATTATTCATCAAAATATTAAAAGTCATTAATTATAACTTAAAATATTTTTAATTTATTTATATCCTTTTTAAATAATTTTAAATCAATAAAACCATTTTTAATTTATTTATTCAATATAATTATTAAATAAATCAAATATCATTAATATAAAATTATTAATGAAATTTACCTTTAAATATCAAAAGTAATATTTTATGACTTAAAATATTTTTAAATTATTTATTTTCATTTAAAATGATTTTTATAATATTAAAATCATTTTTTATTAATTTATTTAATATAATTACCGATTAAATCTAATATCATTAATATTTAATAATTAATCTAAACTTATCTTAAAATATTAAAAGTTATGTTTTATAACTTAAAATATTATTAAATACCTTATTATCATTTAAAATGATTTTTAATATAATAAAATTATTTTTAATTAATTTATTTAATGTATTTATTAAATAAATTAAATATCAATAATATTCAAATAAATATTAATATTTATGAAAAATATGTCAAATTATTAAAAGTTAATTTTTATAACTAAAAATATTTTTAAAATATTTTTCTAATTTTCGTAAATTATTTTCTATTTTTAAATGATTTTTAGAAATTAAATTACTTAATTTTAATAAGTCTGTCGCTAAAGCCCTTTAACGACAGAAAGTGTCGCCTTAGGTGTTCTTGAGGATTAAGAACATTCAAAGTCAGTGTTCGAGTAGCCTACTTTGACCATGTGTAATTCACTGTCTAAAATGTTTTTGGACTAGATATTGATTAAATATTGTAGTATATATGTAAGAGTACAAGTTCATAACAATTTTTGGGCCGAATCATAAAACATGAGCAAGTTCTAAGCATCAGAACATGTTGTCAGAGTTGCTCATCAAGTTTCTGGGCTGCCCAGAAAATATGGTCATGGCCGGTCAACGACCTTAGCGACCTTATTCCAGTCAATCGGTTCATGTTAAATGTGTTCTAGACGTCGGGCTATACAGACAAACTTACAGGGTACATGTTTTTATCAATGGTCAAGTCTAAACATCATCAACAAGAAAGATCTAAGCTACAAAAATTCTTGTCAAAGGTTGTTCTTCATCTTCTGGGTTACCCAGAAATGAAGAACAGTTCGAGTAGGCCTGTTTGGGCTTCAACTACTTGTTGTTCATGTGATGTTTTTGTGATCTAAGAATTCTAGATTGTAGCTAGCATGCAAGACAACATATCTATTACATAAAACAAAGATAACAACAATGATCTAAGAGATATAGATCGGTCAATTCAACTGTTGTCAGGAACGCGTTCTTGAAGATTCTGGGTTTTCCAGAATCTTCATCCGGGCAAATCGGTTAACCTAGTTTGACCATGATTAATTTTCATTATGTTCATGATCCGAGTAATATGAAAGCATAAATGTGTAGTTCTCATGTCGCTACACAAGATAAAATAATAACTTGACCAAACCAGTAAAACAATGAAGATCAAAAGCTTCAAAATGGTATCAGAATTCAGGTTTCGGGTTGCTTGAAACTCGTAATTTTTTGATCGATCAACTCACTTTAACCACCCATAACTTGAGTTCTAGATATGATCTAACCATGATTCAAGTTTCTGATTAAAGTCCTAACATCATACTACAAGTTGAAACCTTTAAACAACAAAAACTCATAACATACAAAGATTTACAAGGTCTGACATTCGTTGTCAGACCACTTTTTAAATTTTTTTCCAAATTTTTGAAAACCTCAAATTCGAGCCTCTAGATGTTATGGATCTAACATCTAGCAACCCAGATCATCAATATATACTACATACAACATGTTTTAACAAAAAAATCATAACATTTAACATGTCCTTCAAGATCGATTTCAAATTAGGTTTTACCTTTCATGAACAAGTTCTTGATTCTATGATTATGATCATCATTAGAGGAGATGGTGGGGCTTGTTTTCGAGACCATTATAGCAATATATTTCGGAGGCTTTAGAGAGAGAGTCAAGTTTGAGTATTGAAAATAAATGAACATGAATATATACTTTCTCTCTCCAATTCTACTTATGTGATGTAGATGCACTAATTTTGGATGGCTAATGGCTGAGAGCTGGTGTTTGCTTAGCCCCTAGCTAGACTAGGTTGATGACTTGCCGAGATTTGGCAAGATTTGCTAGCAATAATTCCAAAAATGGGACAAAAAGGGTAATTAGGTCATTTTGCTAACAATTTTAATGGTATTCTTGTCCATGGTACTTTAATCTAGGTTTTAATCAATAGATTTTAAACCTTAAGATTTCCCAAATAATTTCTAGTATTTGAAAAATTAAGTTTAAAGTGTAATAAAATTTTAATTAGAACTTACTAATTAAAATTAGGGGTTTTAAATAGAAATTAGGGTTTTAAATAATTAGGGTTCCTTAATATTATTAGGATTCCCAAATTAACAATTCAATTTACTAAAATAATAATTAGGGTTTTTAATTTTAGCAATTAGGGTTCTTAATTAGCAAATATGGTTTCTAATTTTGCTAATTAGGGTTCCTAATTAGCAAATTAGGGTTTCTAATTTTAATTAGGGTTTTCAAATATTAATTAGGGTTTTTTCTAATTAACAGAAATTCTATAATATGCAACATAATTCATATAACACAATTTGTGACCGATCTTAAACTCCAGTTTTGAGTTTCCAATTATGGTTTATGATAGTAATACTAGGGTTTGTCGTGATACACCATAATTGACAATGTCTAGAAGTTCTGTCAAGGAGAGGTTAGATAATCTAATTGCGCGCTAATAGGGAGAAATCTTTATCGAAAAGCCCCCTCTTTCCTGGGAACGACCTTGTTGTTAAATATTATGAAGTATGATATTAATGATGAATAATTTCGTGTTGATTAAAGATAAAATTGATAGTTCCATTGTGTGGGAATTATTAGTGTTAGTGGAAATCGACATTTATTTCGATAATAATTGATGTCTGGAGGTTATATTGACTAATTAGGTAATTAACCGGATAAGTGAGCAATTAATTGCTATTAATTCACATGCTTATAACTATGTGTTCACATGTGTGTACTATTGATTCACATAATTTACTATTAGGGGAGTTGGTGCAAGATTGATAATACTTGCATGACTAAGTTAAAAATAGAGGTATAGATGAAGGTATTATACTATAATTGTTTTTTTCACATGTTTAGAACTATTGAGTTACATGATTTACTATTGATTCACATGATTTACTATTAGGGGAGTTGGTGCAAGATTGATAATACTTGCATGACTAAATTAAAAATAGAGGTATAGATGAAGGTATTATACTGTAATTGTTTTTTTCACATGTTTAGAACTATTGAGTCACATGATTTACTATTGATTCACATGATTTACTATTAGGGGAGGTGGTGCAAGTTTGATAATACTTGTAAGACTAAATTAAAAATGAAGAAAAAGAGGAAGGTATTATACTGTAATATTTTGAGCCCCAAAATGTGCAATTATCAAAACTATATTTTCCTATAAATAGAAGCTCATTCCTTCATTATTTTTCACCAATTCACTGAAGTTATAGAGCAATTATTATAGAGAGAAATTATAGAGAGAAAGAAGAAGAGAAGTCCACTACCTCATTATTCCAGTATCCAGTTTTCTTCTAAGGTAAGGGGTATTATTTCTTTTGTATTCATGAAGAGAGTTATTTTCTTTCAATACTCGTAAGGGTTGTTATTCCATTCTTTATTATTACATTGGAATAACTTTTATCGTCTGATCTGGCCTATTGCATGCACGGTGAATTCTTTTGTTATTCCATTCTTTATTATTTTGTTGGAATAACTTGCCTCATGCTGATCTATCGCATGCATGGTGAATTCTTACATTATTCCATTCTTTATTATTACATTGGAATAACCTATCTCATATCTTGGTCTATCTCTTGCCTAGTGAATTCTTACGTTATTCCATTTTTATTATTCATTGGAATAATAATCTGTCTGTAAGGACTATCGCATGCCTAGTGAATTCTTACGTTATTCCATTCTTTATTATTACATTGGAATAACCTCTCAATATGGTCTATCGCATGCATGGTGAATTCTTACATTATTCCATTTTATTATTCTATTAGAATACATGTATGTATATATGATCTATCGCATGCTTGGTGAATTCTTACGTTATTCTATTTTTATTATTCATTGGAATAACTTCATGCGTGCGAACTATTGCATGCACGGTGAATTCTTACATTATTCCATTTTTTATTATTCTGTTGGAATAACCTGTTTATGTGGATTACCGCATGCATGGTGAATGATCCTTCGTATTCATTCCTTATTAAATTGTGGAAATGATTTGTCTACGTGGATTACCGCATGGCGGGTCCATTTGCAGTTTCGTAATTTTTCTGACCCTCAAAAATACTGGAAAATTTTGAAATGATAATTTGATGAGTTTTCTAGATTGTGTCCAAAATTGACGATTTTTGGATGTATAGATTAGGAGTTATAAATTTTATGGTAAAAGACTATTTTAAAAGTAAACCCTTATAACTCCTTGTGGTTAACTCTAAAATTAGTAAAATTTTTATTGGGAGTACAAGAATATAGCAGGATTATACCCTGTAAGTTTTGAAATTTTTGGACAAAATTATAATTTATGATAAATGTTTAAATATTTAGCAGTTTTGGCCATATGAAAAATAGTAAATGAATTTTAAAAATTCCGAGAAAAATATATGTTCAATATGGGACTAAATTCTGCTAAATCCTAGAAAAGAAAACTTTTTGGGACTGATTTGTTATTTTTCATGAAAATGGTTTAGTTACGAATATATGAATTAAATATGTTATGTGAAGTTAAAAAATTGGTAAATAGAATTTTATGGCTTGGAAATCCTATATAAGGTATATGCAGATTTTTGATGAGGGATTTGATCATTGGTGATGAAATCTTATGAGTATGGCATTTTTGAATGATTAAATGCATTATTTGGTAAAGTGTAAATAATTAAAATAAATGGTTTATGAGTTTAAGAAATGATTAAAATATTGTTATAATATTAGTAATATTAGATTATGAGTTTATTAAGTGATTGATAATATTTGGATAAATTTAAAGTCTTTAATATTTATCATTGGTTTCATTTGATTAATGTTTATATTATTGTGATGAAAGTCATCTTTGGCTTATGTGCATAGATGGACTTGGTATGATTATGACCAGGAATTATTCGGTATAATCATGACCATAATATTACAAATGATGTGATAAAAGTCTTCATTATCCCGTACTGCATTGATGGACAGTTTTCGGTATGATCATGACCATGGGTTCTCTTCGGCCAAGGGTGCAAAGAGGAATTGTTTTATGGCATGATCATGATCGTTGATGAAAACACGATTATCTTTAGCCCGTAGTACATTGATAATTCATAGTCGTGATATGAATGAATATCCTTGGCCTGTAGTACAGGGATGATTCGATGATGTGGTTTATTTATTAAGCTGAATCTCAGCGATAAAGTTGATGAAAAATTTTTAATTCGTAGAAGATAGTAGATATCATGCTCTACTTTACTCTTCTAAAATACAATTGCATGTCTTTGGCCTGGAGTGGAAAGATGAACTGTTAATGAATATCTTTGGCCAGTAGTGGAAAGATGAATTTATTAGTATGATTATGGACAAGAATTATGATTTGGTATAACCATGGTCTTTGATGTTTCAGGTAAAGACAGGTGATGAAAATTATCTTCATACAGGTGCGTAAGAGAGAATTTAGAACCACAATTATGATTGTGTTATTCACCTAATTGTGGACAGGAATTGTTGACTAATGTTACAGGGATTAAAAATTGTTGGTAGATTTTTAACGTGGAGAAGATAATAGACTTTATGGTCTATTTGACACTTCTAATGGATTGCTCGTTCCGCTGTAACTATGGTTGAAAAGTTTTATCATCTACCATATGTTCTAAATCTCTGATTTATCACTAACGAAGGCTATTGATAATTTAATTATCTTTAGTCATGATATTCTTTCTTGGGCTAGTTGTGCTGCTCACCCTTTTTGCTTCACAATTCCTTTCGTGTATTAAGAGTATAATTTGTGTTTGCGAGGTAACAGGGATTAGAACGGTGGTCTATAGCTTTTGAGGTTTCCCTTAAAACAGTACAGAAATAATTTGATTGAGAATTATAGATAAGTGTGTCGTATTTTATACGTCATTTTAACCATTGATTTTGGTGAACCAAATAGGGTGAGGTGAACCCAACTTTAGAAAGGCATTTTTGTCACTATCATACAAGATGTCTAATGACAGACGACTTCGTGTTATCATAAGACAGGGTTGTGCACATCCACTTGCTGAGTATATCTACGAGCACTACCTATATAATCTTGGAGTTTGCTTGAAATATAATTCTAAATTGGAGACAATTGAGATAATTATATGTCAAGAGAAGACTCACCATTGGAGAGAAGATGATATCAATCTTCGTATTTTTCTTTGGGGACTATTAGGTCACCCAAGGATAATTCTGTGGACATATGATATATATCATAACCTTGACGCATGGCCTCCCATGTACGAAGGTTTCTTTGAGTATTTTCCAAAGATTTTAATTTCTAAAACAGTTATTGACTGTACCTTTATGTAAGGTACCATTGTAAAGTCTTATGGTCAAGGCACCACGAGAGTTATATATATTTATATTAAAACTCACAGTTTAACTGTGGTCGTTTTTTGCATGACAGTTGTATAAATGGAGTTGTCAGTAGTGTATTTTCTGGCGACTCAAGATGGGTGATGTATACCTATTTTAGGGGAGTCACACCTTCTCTCTCTAAAACCCACGAAATATTTTGATAGATCAGTCCCAAATCCAGTTCCAAGTTCACCCATAACAGATCAAGGATCCTAGATCAAGAAATTGTACAAAAGAGGTATAACCCTAAATAAGAAATCTGATCTTTGATCCTAAGTTAGATGTTAGATTTTTGTATTTAAACATGTTGTATGATGTGTAACTAAGTGATCTGGGTTGATAAATGTTAAATCTATAACATCTAAGTGCACGAATTTGAAGTTTTTCAAAATCTGGAAAAATTTAAAAATGTTGTCTGACAACGAATATCAGTCCCCATAGATCTCAGTTTGTTTATGTTTTTTGGTTGTTTAAATGTTTGAACTTGTAGTATGCTATGAGATCTTTGTTCTGGAACTGGAACTAGGTTTAGATGATGTGTAGATTTCATGTTATTATTGGTCAAACTCAGTTGACCGAGCTTGACTGAGCAATTCTGGGTAACCCAGAAACTGCCCAGATCGTGTCTGACAAGGTTTCTCAAAGCCTGGATCTGACAGATCTTAAGTAGTTTGTTGATGTTTTTGTATCTAAGTTGTAGATTGGTAGATGAACTTTATATTCAAGCCTTAATATCACCTATATGATTAACAGAAAGAAAGTAGTGGCTGGTCAAAGGAGGCCAGACGATCATGAAATCGGTTTTCTAGGTAACCTTGAAAACTGATGAGCATGATCTATGACATACTTTGACTGGCATATATCTGATAATTGTATTGTTGTTTAATTGATTTTATGTGATATATTTGTTCACTTACATGTTGGCTACAACCTGAAATCATTAGATTACTATAACATTACATGAACAACAAGTTGTGGAAGCCCAAATATGGTTACTCGAACTGTTCTTCATTTCTGGGTAACCCAAAAAATGAAGAATAGCTCTGACAGCTTGTTCTAAGGCTTAGATCTTGCAGCTTGATGATTTGTAAACCTTCTAACTGCTTTAAACATGTACCATGTTAGTTAGTCTATAAAGCCCGACGTCTAGAACACCTATAACATGAACAGATTCAAAGATTGAATGCCATCAATAGCGTTGACCGGCCATGACTTCATGTTTCTGGGCAGCCAAGAACATAAAGAACACGTCTGACAGCTAGTTCAAGGCTTTATAACTTGCATTTGTATATTGTATGACCCTCTTTATTGTTGATTCTGGTAGTTCTACATCAGTACTACAAGATCAAATCTTTATCTTGACCAGAAAAACATTACACAAGAAATTATTGTTGGTCAAACTAGGTCACTCGAAACTGGCGTATGAATGTTCTTGGTGCTCAAGAACACCTAAGGCTACACTTTCTGTCGCTAAAGGTTTTAGCGACATACTTTTTAATTTTATTTATATTAAATTCCAAAAATCTTTTAAAAATAGAAATTTATTTCTGAAAATTACAAAAATTATTTTAAGCTATAAAAATTAACTTTTAATAATTTGGCATATTTTCCATAAATATTAGTATTTATTTGAATATTATTGGTATTTAGTTTATTTAATAAATTTATTAAATTAATTAATTAAAAATAATTTTATTATATTAAAAATTATTTTAAATTATAATAAGGTATATAAAAATATTTTAAGTTATAAAATATAACTTTTAATATTTTAAGGTAAATTTCATTAATTATTTAATATTAATGATATTTAAATTTATTTAATAATTATATTAAATAAATTAATTAAAAATAATTTTAATATTATAAAAATCATTTTAAATAAAAATAAGAAGTTTAAAAATATTTTAAGTTATAAAGTAAAACTTTTAATATTTAAAGGATAATTTCATTAATAATTTAATATTAAAGATATTAGATTTATTTAATAATTATATTAAATAAATAGTTTAAAATAGATTTATTAATTTAAAAATCATTTAAATTGGATATAAATAAATTTAAAATATTTTAAGTTATAATAAATGACTTTTAATATTTGGGTAAATAATACATTAATATTTAAATATTAATGTTAATTATTTAAAATGATTTTAAATGTTATAAAAATTATTTAAGGGTAATATTAATACTTTTAAAAGTATTTCGAGAGTTATTATAAGTAACTTTAATATTTTGAAAATGGTTTCATTAATATTTTAATATTGTTTAAATAATAATGATAATAGAATTATTTAATATTTAAATCATTTAATAATGATTAGGTGTTTGAAAAATAATGATAAATTATAATAATTGTTTAAAATTTATTATAAGTCATTTAAAAATAATATGACTGATACTTAAATTATCTAAACGAATAATGAACTAAAAAATAAAGTTTTAGACTCGATAATTTGCGACAAAAGTCAGTTTAGATAATCAAATATTTTAAATTGATCTAGACTTAGATAATTTGACTAGATACGTGTCTGTTTGTGATCCAATAGACTGCTAAACTTATGTGATAATATGATTAGGTTATTTGGTGACTGCAAATAGCAGTACTATGTGTTATAGTATGTTATTCTAATCAAACGAATGATCTTATTAATGATAGGTCTTGATAGATACTCTTTGCATTTACTTTATGCAATGGACATAAGTAAGAAAGTTTCAGAATTATATTATCGTTATGCCAGATTATTAACTCTATTGTTATTGATTACGTATCCAAATAATTGTATTCATACAAGTTCTTAAATTATTCGATCATTGTTTATCAATATATTATTCTTTGCATAATCCATATATTTATTACATTCGTTAATTTCTAGATATGGTTATACAGGTGTCCTCACTTGGATAATCATTGTATTTAATCACATGTTGATGAAAGTAGTATGCATACAAGCCAATCATGTTTGATGATAAAGCATATACTTTGTAACAATCTTATTCATTTATTAATAAAAAGTATTAATTTATTAAAGGCTTTTAATTATCTACATGATGTTGTTTTATAATATGTGATAAACCCATAGTTTTAAGCAATGCTTTTAGAATAATGATGATGATCATTCTAATGAGATCTAAATTCTTAGAAAGCTTAAAAATAAAATAGTTCCCAATCGTTGGATTACTAAATTGGGGATTAGTGAATCCGGATAGATTGGTACATACGTTACTTGCTCATTGGATGATGATGATTCATCTCATGATCATTTGTGTGGAGACACTAAAGCAAGTATGTAGGTGCTTATTAGAGAATAAGTTCACTGAACGTGGCTCGCTAAGGAATACCTAATGGAGTTTTACTTGCATGTCAATAGAAATTCATGTAGTGATAGTAGTACAAGTGATCTTTGGACTTGAGATCATCATAGATCTTGTGTATGATGAGTTATACTTTGACTTATTCCTTAAGACCCTTAGGGTATATCAAAGGGTATGCTTAGGTATAATAAGTTGTACATGGAGATAATGTATGATTAATAAAGAATCTACCACTTCTAGTAAAAGAAGAGAAATGTCCTATATGATTCGATAAATAATAACCCAGCAGTCCTTGGCCAAGGCATAATGAAATTAGAAAGGAGTTTCTAATTTGCATTATTTGGTGTTGTGCATTTAAGGATCGAAATACATATAATTAAATAAATAAGACTTGACAGTAATTCCATGTCTTATATTTAATTTGGAGATTGTATGGTGGAAGGATTTAATTGTACGGTAACTATTTACTCAAATGTTCTTTTATGATTAATGTTAAAATTTATATTATCTGAAAAGTCGTTGATCACTAGGGAGGCTTATCCCTGTTGTAGAATAAATATTATTTATTTAAATAAATTAATATTTTAATTTCTTTATTTAAATAAGATTAGAATTGTTCTAATTGATTTATTCACAACCGGTTTAATATGGAGAACCTAAAGAGTCACACCATAAAAAGAAGAATAATTATTTAAGAAGTTAATGGCATAATCGTAATAATAAGTTAAGTATATTTAATTTAATCTATGGTGATAGAATAAATTAAATAGCTTAATATTTATTATTTAATATTTTGGAAATATTAAATATAAATTAATAAGAGGAGTATTATTATAATTATTACTATTATTATTATTTAATTCCTAAAGGAGTTTGGGAATTAATTAATAAAAGTACTCTCATTTATTCCTAATAAGATTAGGAGGCTAATTAATTAAAAGTTTAATTAATTATTTCTAATAAGATTAGGAGCCTAATTAATTAAAGGAGTTTAATTAATTAAAATAAAGCTCAATTTCTTAATTGTTAAGGAGGGGTTGCCTACATCTATAAATAAGAGGAGTCTTATTATGGGTGTGGTGGACACTTTCACAAAATACGTGAATACGTAATTCCAATAGTTGGGAGAGTACACCTTTTCTATGAGAGATAGAAAAACTAGAGTTTGTCAAACACACATCTTCTTGAATCTTTATTTTTTTCTTGGTGGATCACCTCTAGAGGCCAAACACTTGGGTTGATAACGTTGATCAAAGGAAGGAACCAAACCCGGTGGATTCAAGTTGAACACGAAAAGGATTAGAGGTGAACTTGTACCTGAGGAAGCTCGAATCTTCAAGGGTATGATTCTTGTTCTTTATCTTTTTGTTTAATTAATAATTGAGTATAAAGGATGATCCGGGTATATAGTTTGTAAAATTTTAAAATTTTATTTTACCATGTTTCCGCTTATTTTGTGCAATTTGATTGCGTTCATGAATATTACAAACCGAACAGTGGTATTAGAGCCAAACTTTTATAAGAATTATTAATTGTTTTAATTTGATATGTATATTGATATGTGTTTAGAATAATTTAATTGGGCATAATTTATTGTATAAAATTGTTTTTTTTATGAACGAAAAATAATAATAATAATTCGGACCCGATTTTTTTTTTTTGATTTTGCTCAGTCTTGTGATTTTTTTTGGAACTTGCGAGATCCTGATTCATGGAATTGGTTTATATATATATATATATATATATATATATATATATATATATTGTCTAACAGTTATTATATATATAATGGTTACTATATATAATAATTGCTGATCACGTGAATCTGGAGTGAATCTGGGGTGATTCTAGTTATATGTTATTACCATTAAAAGGTTACAGGTAATACTTTTAAAAGGATCATATGATTACTTTCATAATATATGTTTATTATATATTATATATATAATCGTACGGTTATATTATATATAATATAAATATATATTATTCTTATTATTTTATAATTAAAATAAAAAATGTATTTTAATCTTAAAATAAAATTTTTATTTTAATATTAAAATATAAAGTTTATTTTAATTTTAAAATTAAATTCCATACTAACTAATTAGAGTTGTAATTGGATTCCATGATAACTAATTGGAGTTGAAATTGGATTTCATGTTTCCTTAAATAAAGGAGTTTGTTTAGATATGGAATAAGATTTCATATTATTCAAAATAAAGGAGTTTATTTGTGAATAGGAGAGAGAATCCGTATTTCCTTAAATAAAGGAGTTTATTTAGATATGGAATAAGATTTCATATTATTCAAAATAAATGAGTTTATTTGTGAATAGGAAAGAGAATCTGTGTTTCCTTTAATAAAGTTTTTTTTTTTACTTGGAATTGGATTCCATAATTAATTAAAATAAATGAGTTATTTTGATTAAAGATTTTGATTAAAATAAATAGTTTATTTTATTCAAAATTGGATAAATTAAAATAAAACAGGTTTATTTTGATTTAAATTTGGATTAAAATAAAGGAGTTTATTTTGATTCAAAATTAGATTTTATACTAACTAAATTTGTCCATTAAATGATATCAATATATATATATTGAATGTTTATTATTCATGAGATGAATGCTATTTATTATTGCATATGGTGATGTGTATGATAATAAATGGGATTGATTATGGACTATTGACCAATGTGATTCAATTTTATTTTAGTTGGATGCATGAATGTATGGGTTTTATTAAATAGGGTATGCGTACCTCGTCTTCTCTAATTTTTCTTAATGTAAATTCTATCTCCCTCCTATGTACTTCCCCTTGACTGTTGATCAAGGTTTCTATTTATTTTAAATAGTTTTGTAATAGGAATAGTTAGAATTATTTTTGAAGAATTGGACATCAAGGATCAAGGAGCGCTTGAAGACCCGTTTGTAATGGAGCCCAGGTTTAAATGTAATAGTTATATTTAAATATTAATTCTTGCACCCCTAGGGTTTGACCTCTTGGTTCACTTGGTGGCTCTAGTGAACCAAACTAGTATAAAAGTTCGTAATCAATCCAGGTAGAATATAATATTCTATATGTGTATGCTTATACTATATATATTATATATTGTGCAAACATGCTTCGCATGTTAATTAATATGATGAGTATTTTATATATATATATATATATATATATATATATATATATATATATATATATATATGTGTGTGTGTGTGTGTGTGTGTGTGTGTGTGTGCATGCGCGCTAAACAAGATGAGACAAATTAATAACAAACCCCTTAAATATTATATATTAAGTTGTAACGTTCAAAGATATTTGGAATATCGAACGTCGCCTTCTAGCATGATAGAAACAATAGAGTATTGAATATTTAATATGAGTTTGTTGTGCACACACAAGGCAAGTATTAAATATTTAAGATGTTGTTTTTATAACATATGATGTTTATAAGGAATTGAACATTACTGCTTTATTGTGCACACACAAGGGTTATAGTTTTCTCTTCACTTATATGGAAATGTTGGGTCTGACTTAACTTAAATTATTTTAGTTCAGATGTGCACACACTTGACCATTATGATTTAAGAGCCAAAATACAAGGAGTTACATAGTTGATGTAATTGACAAGAGTTGTCTACCTATTTATATATAGTTTGTTGTGCACACACAAGGCTATATACATTTGAAATGGGATCCTTATTCTCACTAGCATATCTTTAATTAGATATTACCGAACTATATATATTCAGGGTAATATAGTTTGAAGAAAATAGTGGGAGATACCAATTTAAAACAAGACCTAATTTATTTTGGTAATTAATAAAAGAATGTATGCTAAAATATTGTTAATTACAAATTTATTTACAGAATTTTAGAATTTCTAAATTACTATCACTGGGAAGCATATTAGATGTTATTTAACCGGACCGAATTAAATGGATTGGTTAAGGAATTTGAGAATAGTTCTCATGGCTGAAAAAGCTATCTTATGTCCTTAATGTGCATATCCCTGCAATGGTTGCAGACAATGCCTCTGAGGAAGAGATTGCTACTTTTAAAAAGTGACAAGATGATGCACAGTTGGCTCAATGCATCATTCTCGCATCCATGAGTAATGAGCTTCAGCGTCAGCATGAAACTATAGATGCTCCTACTATACTCCTGCACGTCCTACTATACTCCTGCACGTCAAGTAGTTGATGGTGAGGAAAGTAGGACTAATTGATATCAGATATCTAAGGAGCTCTTCCGATCTAGAATGACCGATAACACTACAGTACAGATAAAAGTCCTTAACATAATCAATTTGATCGATCAATTAGGACAACGGGTTTTGTCATGGATGGAGAGTTGAGCCAAGATTTGATCTTGCGCTCACTCCCGGACTCCTTTTACAAGTGTTGTGAATTTTTAATATGAACAAGCTAGATATCAGCCACGCTGATTTGCTTAACATGTTGAAAAATGTTGAGAGTCACTTTCCAACCAAGAAAGACCATGTCTTACTGGTAGGGGCCAAAGGATCTTCTGAAAAGAAGATCGATTCAAAAAAGGTAAATAGAAAGGCAAAAACAAAGGATAATAAGAACAAAACTGATACGGATAGCAAAGGAGTTTGTTTCCACTACAATAAGCCTGGACACTGGAAAGAAACTGCGAGAAGCATCATGTAGAGGCTAACCAAAGAAGCTTAGTGAAGTTTCGGTTACAAATACAAATTTGTTCATGATTTAAAATAAATTTTTCTTTCAGTCAAGGTTCTACTTAGGTATTAGATACCGACTTTGGTTATCATAAATATAGATTTATGAAGGGACCAAGTAAGGCTGTAAATGAGCCAACACAGTTTGGGCTCGACTCAAAAAAATACGAGCGAGACTCAAATTCGTTAATAATATGATCCAAATCTGAGCATTAAAAATAGTTCAAATAAAAATATGAGTAGAATATGAGCAAGATTATACTCGACTCGTTTAAAATTCAAACTACTCGAATTTTTTATTGTGATTCAATACATACTCGGTTAATACATATTCGATTAGATGTTCGATACATTCTCTTATAATATATACAAATTTAAATTAAATTAGGATAATTAGTTATTATTTTATTTTATTTTTAATTTTAATTGTGATTTATATTTGTAAAGTGTAATAATAAATATATTTTCTCATTTTTAAGTAAAATAACAAATTCAATTTATAATTATATTTATTATAAAACAACTTATTATGTTTATAACTAGTTTTAAACATAACTAATTATTATATTTATTATAATAACTAGTTATTATAAAACTAGTTATTATGTGGAGACTCGAATTCGAGCTTGAATTTGAAGCTCGCGAGTAGTTTGAATAAATATTCGAGTCGAGTCAGATCGAATTCGAGTACTAAATATTCGAGTCGAGTAGAATCGAGTAGAATTTTTCAAATATAATTTGAATTGAAGTAATTCGAGTACGAATTTATCATTTCGAGTCGAATTCGAGTAGCTCTCTGTTCGCTCCGGTTCGACTCGTTTACACCCTTAGGACCAAGCAGAAGTACAAAGCTAAACAAATATAAGTAATCCTATATGTGGAAAATGAAGCAAAGGTTGACACATTAGCCATAGAAACTTATAGTTTAGCAATGCCTACGGGCAAATCTATTAAGTCAATAAGTTTTTATTGTATTTCAGTTCTTGTTAGAAATATTATTTCTATTTTGTTGTTAGACAATGAAATCTTTGGTATTATATTTAAGAACAATTGTTGTTCTATTTATAATAATAGTGTTTTGTATAGAACTGGAATATTACTTAATGGATTTTGTATACTTGACTTACGTGAAAATAATTTTGCAAATTGAACAAACTAGTATAGGAAAAAGAGATGATCATTCAAAGAGTTGAATGTATGTATTTGCTGAAATACAAGTGTTAATTATTTGAAAGGTTCAAAGAATTCAGAAGTGAAATAAATTGGCAAAGTATTAAGATTCTTTGATTAGATCAAGGAATAAATACTTTGGCAATAAGTTTCTAGATCATCTTAAATGGTTTTCTCATAATGGACGCCTCCTGATACGCAATAATTGATTGATGTATCTGAAAGGAAAAATCATACCTTGTTGGACATGGTGCGATCCATAATGATTTTACAAACATTCCAGTATCCCTCTGGGGTCATGCCCTAGAAATGGTTGCATATCTACGAAAAGGTGACCTCAAAATTCGACCCTAAGACTCTATAAGAGTTATGGACAGGAAGGATTCCTAATCTTAAGTATGTTAAGATAAGGGGTTGTCCAGCTTATGTGAAAAGGTTTCAAAAGGATAAGCTTGGGACAAGATTTGATAAGTGTAGATTTGTGGGACATCCTAAAGTAAGTTTAGGGTATATGTTCTATAATCCTACTTAGCGAAAGGTGTTTGTTGCGAAACACGCTACGTTATAAGATAAAGGTGTTTATCATTGAAGGGGCTAGTGGGAGGATAATAGATCTTGAAGAGTTTAAGAACCACAAAACACTATAAGTCAAATAAGAGGAACCAATAGATAGACCTATTGTACCACAACTAAATCGTAAATTTAGAACAGTACCGAAGATACCTAGGAGGTATGGACTAATCATAGATGATGATGATGATGAGGTACACATCATAGAAGATGATGATCCAGTTACATACGATTAGGTAAGAGTAGTAGACACTCAAAGAAATGGATTGAAGCAAGCTTCTCAAATATGGAACATTCGTTTTGATGAGATAATCAAAAGAGTTTGATTTTATCAAAAACAAGAATGAACCTAGTGTGTACAAAAGGGTCAGTGGGAGCGTCGTGATATTTCTAGTATTATATGTTGATATACTACGGATAAGGAATGACATGCCAATGCTAGAATCAGTAAAGATAAAGTTATCTAAACATTCCTCCATGAATGATTTGGGAAGAGCATTTTAATTGGGGATACAAATCTATATAGATAGATTTAAGAGGATGCTCGACTTAACCCAAGGAACGTATATTTATTTGATGCTAAAGTCGTTTAGCATGGCAAACTCTAAGAGATGTCTCATGTTGATGAGCCATGGAATGTATCTCTCTTAATAGTCCCCATAGACTTCTGAAAAGAGAGATCGCATGAGTGAAAATTATGTATACAATGAAATATACGAGACCTGATGTTGATCGGTCATATTCTGGAGAAGATCACTGTAAGACAGTGAAAAACATCTTAAAGTACTTCATTGAAACTAAAGATATGATTAAAATTTATGGTGGGTCTAAATTAAAACTAGAGGGCTTAACAGACTCAAGTGTTTCAGATAGACCAAGACGACAGAAAATCCACTTTAAGGTAAAGTGTTGCCTTGAACAGTGGTGCAGTGAATTGGAAAGGTTTCAAACAGCAAAGAGTTGTTGGTTTAGTGATAAAGACAAAGTATATAGCTGTAAATGAAGCTGCAAGTTGATTGTTTGGATGAAAAGTTCATTACAGAACTAGGAATAGTTCCTAAGTCTCATCTTGGATCTAAACATCTGTTGTGGCACTTTCATTTGATTATAGGAATCCTTGAAAGATGGGAAATCACTATAGAGATAGTGAACTCTCAAGAACAACATTACATATCCATTAACTAAAGCTTATCCAATAGCAGAATAATCGTCACTTAGAGAAGAAGGGTATGAGATACCATGGCGATTGGCTTTAGTGCAAGTGGGAGATTGAAAGTAGTATGCATACAAGCCAATCATTTTTGATGATAAAGCATATACTTTGTAACAATCTTATTCATTTATTAATAAAAAGTATTAATTTATTAAAGGCTTTTAATTATCTACATGATGTTGTTTTATAATATGTGATAAACCCATAGTTTTAAGCAATGCTTTTAGAATAATGATGATGATCATTCTAATGAGATCTAAATTCTTAGAAAGCTTAAAAATAAAATAGTTCCCAATCGTTGGATTACTAAATTGGGGATTAGTGAATCCGGATAGATTGGTACATACGATGCTTGCTCATTGGATGAAGATGATTGATCTCATGATCATTTGTGTGGATACACTAAAGTAAGTATGTATGTGCTTATTAGAGAATAAGTTCACAGAACGTGGCTCGCTAAGGAATACCTAATGGAGTTTTTTCTTTTTGTCAATAGGAATTCCTGTAGTGATAGTAGTACAAGTGATCCTTGGACTTAAGATCATCATAGTATCTTGTGTATGATGAGTTATACTTTAACTTATTCCTTAAGACCCTTAGGGTATATCAAAGGGTATGATTGGGTATAATAAATTGTACATGGAGATAATGTATGATCAATAAAGAATCTACCACTTCTAGTAAAAGAAGAGAAATGTCCTATGTGATTCGATAAATGACAACCCAGTAGTCCTTGGCTAAGGCAAAATGAAATTAGAAAGGAGTTTCTAATTTGCATTATTTGGTGTTGTGCATTTAAGGATCGAAATACATATAATTAAATAAATAAGACTTGACAGTAATTCCATGTCTTATATTTAATTGGGACACTGTATGGTGGAAGGATTGAATTGTACGGTAACTATTTACTCAAAGGCTCTTTTATGATTAATGTTGAAATCTATATTATCTGGAAAGTTGTTGATCGCTAGGGAGACTTATCCCTATTGTAAAATAAATATTATTTATTTAAATAAATTAATATTTTAATTTATTTATTTAAATAAGATTAGAATTGCTCTAATTGATTTGTTTACAACCGGTTTAATATGGAGAACCTAAAGGGTCACACCATAAAAGGAAGAATAATTATTGAAGAAGTTAATGGCATAATCGTAATAATAAGTTAAGTATATTTAATTTAATCTATGGTGATAGAATAAATTAAATATCTTAATATTTATTATTTAATATTTTGGAAATATTAAATATAAATTAATAAGAGGAGTCTTATTATTATTATTATTATTATTACTATTATTATTTAATTCCTAAAGGACTTTGGGAATTAATTAATAAAAGTACTCTCATTTATTCCTAATAAGATTAGGAGGCTAATTAATTAAAAATTTAATTAATTATTTCTAATAAGATTAGGAGCCTAATTAATTAAAGGATTTTAATTAATTAACATAAAGCTCAATTCCTTAATTGTTAAGGAGGGTTGCCTAAGAGGAGTCTAATTATGTGGTGGACACTTTCACAAAATACGTGAATAAGTAATTCCAATAGTTGGGAGAGTACACCTTTTCTATGAGAGATAGAAAAACTAGGGTTTTGCCAAACACCCATCTTCTTGAATCTTTATTCTTTCTTGGTGGATCACCTCTAGAGGCCAAACACTTGGGTGGCTAACGTTGATCAAAGGAAAGAACCAAACCCAGTGGATTCAAGTTGAACACGAAAAGGATTGGAGGTGAACTTGTACATGAGGAAGTTCGGATCTTCAAAGGTATGATTCATGTTCTTTATCTTTTCGTTTAATTAATAATTGCGTATAAAGGATGATCCAGGTATATGGTTTGTAAAATTTTAAAATTTTATTTTACCACGTTTTCGCTTATTTTGTGCAATTTGATTGCATTCATGAATGTTACAAACCGAACAGTTGATACATACTTATTGGTTTCCAGTATGTATACATTGACTTAAAAGCGATCTAAGCTATTTGATTCAGCTAGACACAGATTTAAAAATATTATTGAACAAGATAGAACTTTATTATATCCAACCGAATTGTTTTGGTTCGGATTCCAGACTAAGTATGAACATCCCGAATCTGGAAAACTTTTGTGCGCCTAAGGCTGATATGCTGGATGAAAATATCGTTCGAACATGTAGTATTGATCAATACATGGCATAACGGGCTGATCACCCCCATGCTTGTAAGTTGTGACGGTTTACATGTGACGCCTCCAAAATTGGTATACATCACCCATCTTGGGTCGCCAGATACATGGTACATAAATCAACCACAAACTAACTTATACAACAGTCGTGTACAATACGACAAAACATAGCTGAGAGTTTTAATATGAATATTGCCTTCTAGACAATATCAACACTCAAAGGAGTCCTCATTATATTTATTGTCACATTATTTAACAGAATAGTGAGGACTACTAATGCTATCATATGGACCGTCAATCCATTCCCCGACTCGTCCCAGCTATATTCTCATTTCCTGAAGAGAACAGTGAAAGAAAGGGTGAGCCCAACTAGCCCAGTAAGAAATATTATGACTAAGATAATGCAGAATAAATTATCGTTAGCCTTCAACAGTGTTAAACTAATACAATATAACAAACATCAAGTTTAACTGCAGCGGAACAAGCAATTCATTAGAAGAGTCAAGTAGAGAATAAAATCTACTATCTTCTATGATTTAAAATGTTTTCATCAATTTTTATCGCTGAGACACAACTCAATAAATAATCCACATCATCAAATCATCCCTGCACTACAGGCCAAGGATATTATTTAGTATCACGACCACGAATTATCCATGCACTACGGGCCACAAATAATCGTGTTTTCATCAACGATCCTGATCATGCCATAAAACAATTCATCTTTGCACCCTTGGCCGAAGAGAATCCATAGACGTAATCATACCAAAAACTGTCCATCAATGCACTACGGCCAATGAGGATTTTTACCACATCATTCGTCACATTACGGTCATGATTATACCGAATAATCTCTGGTCATAATCACACCAAGTCCATCAATGCACTACGGGCCAAAGATGACTTTTACCACATCATTTGTAACATTACGGTCATGATTATACCGAATAATCCCTGGTCATAATCATACCAAGTCCATCTATGCATGTAAGCCACAGATAACTTTCAACACAATATAAGCATGAGGATCATGACAATGATATAAGCATTAATCAAACAAAAATAAGGATAAATATTAAAGACTTTAAATTTATCCAAATATTATCAATCACTTAATAAACTCATAAACTAATATTATTAATATTATAACAATATTTTAATCACTTCTTAAACTTATAAACAATTTATTTCAATTGTTTATACTTTACCAAATAATTCATTTAATCATTCAAAAATGCCATACTCATAAGATTTCATCACTAATGATCAAATCCCTTATAAAAAATCTGCATATACCCTATATAGGATTTCCAAACCATAAAATCCTATTTTTCAATTTTGTTACTTCACATAACATATTTAATTTATTTACTCATAACAAGTTCATTTTCATGAAAAATACCAAATCAGTCCCAAAAATATTTCTTTTATGGGAGTTAACAGAATATAGTCCCATATTAAACATATATTTTTCTCAAAATTTTTAAAATTTATTTACTATTTTTCATATAGCCAAAACTGTCGAATATTTAAATATTTATCATAAATTGTACTTTTGCCCAAAAATTCCGAAATTTACAGAGTATACTCCTGTTATATACATGTACTCCCAATAAAAATTTCACCAATTTTGGAGTTAACCACAAGGTGTTATAAGGGTTTACTTTTAAAATAGTCTTTTCCCATAAAATCCATAACTCTTAATCTATACATCCAAAAATCGCCATCTTTGGACACAATATAGAAAACTCATCAAATTATCATTTCAAATTTTTCCATAATTTTTGAGAGTCGAAAAAATTATGAAACTGCCCCTGGAAAAAACTCCTTTTTAACGAAAATACTATTCATACGAATACGAAAAATAAATCCCTTCAAAATATGAAATAAATAATAACCCTTTCGAATATTAAACGAAAATAATATTCCTTACGAATATTGAACGAAAATAATATTTCTTACGAATATTAAACGAATATAATGAATATTGAACGATAATAATATTCATATGAATATGAAAAATAATTTCTCTTCAGAATAAAAAAAATAATAATCCTTACCTTGAAAAGAAGAGTATTCCAACTGGTATAGCGGATATATTCTTGAAGAAAATTTCTACTGTTTTCGACGCTCAAAGCTTTCTAAAACTCTAAAGAAATACGCTCAATATTATAGAAGAAGAATTCTCTAATTCTGGTGTGATTTTCAATTCTAACTTAGCATCCTATTTATAGGAGAATGGACTAAATAGTAACTGAGACAATCAAATCCTTCCTAGGGAAAGGAAAAGTTTCCTGTTTTATTACTAATAATAAAACAAAACATAAACAACCAGATCCTTCTTAGGAAAGAAAAGTTTCCTATTTTATATAAAAAGATTTTACTATGCAAAATACTATGCAACACTATGCATAATAAAATATAATATATTCTATTTATAATAATCTAATAAAATAAATAACTTTATAAAAGTATTACATTTTATATAAAAAGATTTTACTATGCAAAACACTATGCATAATAGAATATAATATATTCTAATTATTGTCTAATAAAACAAATAACTTTATAAAAGTATTCTGTTTTATATAAAAAGATTTTACTATTCAAAATACTATGCATAATAGAATATAATATATTCTATTTATAGTCTAATAAAACAAACAACTTTATAAAAGTATTCTATTTTATATAAAAAGCTTTCCTGTTTTATTACTAATAATAAAACAAAACTGAGACAACCAATAAGGGAGTGCCCTCCCATGAAGGTAACTGGAATTTGGGAGATATGGACCAACAGTGACAAAAATTTCACGGGCTGAGTTTGCTACCTACAGATGCTAGATTTTCAATAATGTCATATAAAATAAATTTTAATAATATAAATATATATATATATATATATATAAACATATGTTATATACTAATTATTCCCACCCGTGAGAACTTTCAGGATTCCTCCCCCTAATTTCTTCTTCCAACATATGGGCCCCACATGTTCCCCTCCCACCAACATGTCACCATCACAGTGGGTACCATTATATATTTACTGAATAACTTTCTACCGATTATTTTATAACAACTTGCTTACTTTGAAAAAAATTTCAAATATCACCCTTAACTTTAAACTTTTATCAATTTAACTATTTACCAAAATAGAAAAATTGAATACTTTTATTTCATAAAATTTGGGGTCTCACATTACAGAAGAAGTTCTATTTAACCTTTTCGAAAATAGAAAACAATGTTCATTGTCTGTCGACTGATCTCCATTTATAGTCAGTACGTAGTTTCAAAAATTTGAAATCGAATTGATATGTTGTTTATGGTTGCTTCAGCTTACTTCACAACTGTTGATTCGTTGTAGAAGTGTCATTCACAGAAAATATTTACTTCCTTCAGCTAACTTTTATTGCTTGTTATTACTTGTTGGGCACTCAAATGCTCATTCTTGCTTATTTTAAATATTTTCAGTTAAGTGTGATCAACCTGAAGGCTCTGCCAAGAATAAGGGAAAATGAAAGGTTGCAGAATAAGTTCTACGCTATCCTATGTAATATTTAGACTCTACTAAGACAATGATATTTATTATTATCATGTAATGTAATGTATTAAAGGTTGTGAACCTGGGGGATTAGAAAAACTCTTATGTATGTAAATTAAGTTTAATGTTTGTATTATTATTATTTCGCTCAAAGAAATGATATCGTGAAGCACCGAGTTTGGGTTTCAAGTACCTCAATTTGGGGGCGTCACATCCTGCTGATACATGCCGTAAAGATAATGACTCTAGCCCTAAGCCAGTCAGTGGTTCATCGCCCAAAGGTACAAATGCAGAGTTGCGATCCATATTAGAGGGAAAGGAAGTTTCTCCTCAAAATACCCCTCATACTTCTAGGTAGGGTTGAGCATTCGGTTATAATCGAACTGAACAAGCTATTCGGTTATAACCGAAAACCAAAATTCACCCTTTTCAAGTATCTGAACAGTAACCCGAAATATAAGGTAACCGAATAACCGAATTTGTTACTCGGTTATTCGGTTAATAACTGAAATTGGGTCAAGAGAAAAAGAATGTTTAATCCAAAAGTAGAAATTTAGTCACAAATTTGCATATAATACAACACAGTAAATCAACAGTTTAAGGGATTTAAGGGACGAAAAAATAAGGGGCTAAAAGAGGGTACAAATTCTCCATAAATATCGCCTTGAAGTGAACACAGTAAATCAACAGGTGCTTCTTTGCCTAAATATCACCTTGAAGTGAACGATGAAGAGAGTGTTTATATATGAAGTGAACTGAGGTAAACCACATAGTGCAGGGGCAGCAGGGCCATGAGCTCGATCGCGTAAAAGCATCGACACCGCCTTGATCTGATTTTCGGCGGCGGCTACATCTTCCTCTTCTCCTTCCTCTACTTTTTGATGGAGGTGAAAATTGGTTATGGGGTTTGGTTAGGATTTTCAGATCTAGAGTGAGAGAAGTGAAATCAGAGTGTGAGAGATGATAGGTGAGAGAGAGATGACTGAGAGATGGTAGATCTGAGATTGAGAGAGTCTGAGAGATAAAGACATGAGAAGTGAGAGAGAGATAACCGAGAGATGATATTGATAGATTTGAGAATTGAGATTGTGTTTAACTGTTTTAACTTTTTAAGACTTTTTTTATTTCTTATTCGGTTAATTGGTTAACCGAATAATAAAATTTTAAAAATCAAACCCGAACCCGAAAATTGGATATTAAATCGGATATAACCGAAATTAGAAAAAAAAAACCAAAAAACTGAAATAATTCGGTTAAAAAAATTCGGTTGTGTTCAGTAATTCGGTTTTATCCGTTTTTTGCTCACTCCTAGTTTTAGGATTGCATTAGATAAGGTCAGTGTTAAACCCTCTTGGAGTGAACTGGTGGCGCGTCTCAGCTCCAACTAATTCAAATATACCCTTTTTCCCTAATGTCATTGAAGATAGCTCTATCTTTGTTACCCCACTTATTGACATTCTAAAGAAAGGCAATAAACTGTGGATTTCTAGCCTTGTTGGGTACTTTGTAAATTCTTTTTTATCCTTTAAAGTGGTTGAAGCTGCCCAAAATCTTGGGGGATAGTATAGTTTTAACCCAAAATCTTTGGGGATAGTATGGACTACTTAAAGTATTTATGCAATCTAAAGGGCAATTTATCTTTAAATTAAAATGTGAGGAAGATTGAGATAATGTTCTGGCTCTGGGCCTTTGTACTTTTCAAATAAGCATATCATCCTTAAAAAATGGAAAGAAGGAACTAAATTTGAGAAGGATATCTGCACTAAAATTCCAGTATGGGTTAAATTCCTTGAAGTTCCCTTATCCTACTGGACCGCTGAGGGTTTAGGATATATAGCAAGTGCAATTGGAAGGCCTCTTTTTGTTGATAAAATCACTGCTCTTTTAGAACCGATGAGTATTGCAAAGATATGTATTGAAGTTAGCCTTGAATCCAAAGTCTCAGATAAGATATATGTTGTTAACTTAGTCATACTCCATCCTTATGTTTTGATGATGACCATCTTGTATCTCTAAACTTGCTTGTATGCAATTTCGTGGAGAGTTGATGCAATAAGCGATTTTTCAAGAGTCTCTAGGAGAACATGAAAGATCTTAGCATTAATTTCTTTTCAATACAAGGCAATAGGTCATTTGCATTACATTCTAATTAATAAATTGGATGAAATTAAATGATAAAAAAAAAAAATCAATTGCTTAAGGAAACAATAAAGAACAAATTTTTTAATATCCCAACTCGGTTGATTGCAACTAGTGTCTGTCATTTTAAAAAGATCTAACTGGAGTGTTTTAAGGGAAATCATTATTTATGAAGAATTGGCAACACAGTATGAGATCATATATTCAAAACGAAAAAAGATTTGTTCAAGGCTAAATATATTGGTTCTATAGCAGTAGTACACAAAGCATGATTTAATGACATCCTTCTTCCTTAATTAAAGCCTATTAAATTGATTGAAATTGATTCATTATTCTAAACATGGGATGTTGTTCCAGTAATTATATTCCCATAAAAAAAGCTTATTGTCCATTGCTACATACTATAATGAAATTAATCTAGCTAATACATTAATTCGGGAAATGTGCATATGTCAGGGTCTTATCTATTATCAAAATTATATGGCTGGGTGCTTTAGTGATTCTGAACAGATCACCCACCATATCACGTAATGGGCGCATAAAAGGGATATCAAATCAGGAACCTAGGATTAGTTCATATAATCTGCACCTTATCATGCATTATGTCTAGGATAAATCATATCAAACTGACCAAAGAGTTAATTTAGTAAATAGATATTAATTGAACAAAATTAGCAACGGTTAGATATTTTGAGTTCATTTAAGCTAACGGTCCAATACACCTCATGTTTAAAAAAGAGATTGCTTGGGTTAAATGAAATATAACCGAAGCAATAGAAAATCAATATACAAATAGTACTTACAGCATTATTGATTTTCAAACGATTCCTCTTCATACGTTCTTCAAACAGTCGCGATCTATTATGAAGAAGTAAGCTGATTGGATAAAAGAATTTTTGATTTTTCTTCAGCTTGTAGTCCTTGGGTTTTTACTGGTAATATTTTTTATTTTTTATCATTGCATATTTAATAGAGCCTTGCATTGTGAAGCAATTAGTTGCTTTGATCATAGACCTCTATTTGTAATTTTATTATAGACTAAATCTTATCTAAAGGTTTTTTGTTAATCCGATTTGGATTAAGATATTTTGTAAATAGGTTCAAAGAAGCAAAGGTGCTTAAGAGTGCATAGATACATAAGGAGCAAAAGTGTTCAAGTGTTTGGAACTTGTTGTGTAAAAGAGTCGATTTGTAGTTAAAGTAAATTAATAAAATAGAGTCTCCAATACTAGTTGGTACTATTATAGAGGGTAGTAGTTGAACCACATAAAAATCTTGGTGTTTGTGTGATTGTCTATTGTGTTCCTTAAATTAAGTCACAATTTTCTAAAACAAAATTAAGTTTTGAAAGAAGTTAAGTAAATTGATAATTCTGCAAGTATTCCTATTCAATTCACCATCCCATATTCATACACCGATAATCCTGGTGAGCACAAATATTGAATCAAAGATCCTCTATTCATACAATCGATAAACGGTAAACATAAATATTGAATCCAAGATCCTCCTCTATTCATACATCGATAATTTGGTAAGCATAAATATTCAATTCAAAGATTCTCGCATTCATACACTAATAATTTGGTAAGCATAAATATTCAATCCAGCATTCTGCATTCATTAAATAAAAGTTTGTTAGTTGCAAAAGTTTGACATCGTTTGTTTCTACACTTATTCAACCCCCTCTAAGTGTGCCTACTTGAATTTCATTTGATATTAGAGTCTGGCTCTACTTATCTTAGTCTTAAAAGTGACTTGTAGGAAAAGATTCTGACTTGGCACAGTTCGGGAACAACTGTCAAGAAGGTCAATCAACAAATAGACCTCCACTACTGTATAGAATGGAAAATTATAACTTTTGGAAATTCCGAATGAGGATCAACCTAAAAGAGATCCTTGGGAATGATGGGTCGTGGAAAATGGACCAGTTATCCCAAGAAAAGATGATGGTACTCCAAAGACTCTTTTAGAGATGGACTCAATCGAAACCTACATGATGTCATACGATTCAAAGTCTATGAACACACTTCTTAGCGGCATGGTACAATCCAAGGTAGACAAAGTCTCTTCATGCAACACAGCTAAGAAAATATGGGATACTCTAGTAATGATCCAAAGTATGTGAAGTCAAGCTAAGCATGCTTGTGCATGACTATGAAATGTTAAAACTTGAGAGAGATGAAAAAATTAAGTATGCCAAGATTTTCCTAGATTACATCTTCAAGACTATGACTGATTGATCGGAGGACAACTGGAGCAAGAAGCTGTCAGAAATGAATGTACTTGACCACACTAAGGAATGTTGAAGCAGATGACTTCAGTCAAGAAGATTAAACTAGTAGGAGGCTTAAGACATTTTAGAAATGATCTTTACAAAATCATTCTTTGTCAAAGCCTGCTCTTGAAGACTTACTGAGCTAACATGAATGAAGCTCGCATGGTTGCTGATCTCCATATGGAAGCAGACCATTCATGCTAAGATGAAAAAGGGCCTTATATGCTTATTCATGCAAAGCATATCATCTGAGAAGAAACCTCAAGGAAGTTCACATCAGAGGATCATCGAGCATTGATCATGAAGAACTCATCATAGAAGCAGAACTCCACGAGTACAGTCTGTCAACGAGCTTAAGGAAAATCGCAGTGTTTTCTACGATAAAGATTGAGTCCAACCTGTGCAAGACAACACACAACGATTATGGTACAATGATCTTATTTTCCCTTTAGTCAGCATCAAGGTTCACAGTTCTGATGAAGGAGGAAGGGCAACTAACTAAAGAAAGGCTTATGGATGTTAACAATTTAATGGTCCCAAATGATTCTTCATTCATCCTTAGTGTATATTGAAGAAACTAAGGAAGAACTACAAGCTTCGCCGAAAACACACATTCGTAAGGTTACGTTAGAGTTCATCCAACAATCGTGGAGTGATCAGTCCTGAAAATATCTATTTTTATGATCCAAGGAGGTTTAAATGATAGTGATGATTCCAGACAGAAGGAGATATGCAAGGCTACCTTATGATGCATATGGAGAAGAAGAACTCATACCTCTCTGAGAAGATAGTATCAACTATGGGGGAGCAGTGTTCTGTTAAAGAACAGCAGCACTATAAGTGTCAGAAGTGCACTATGATGCAAATCCTTCAGATCTTCTAATATTTGATGATAAAGATTTAAGTGATAAATGAAGATGAAGATGAAGATGAAGGTAGTTGTGAACTCCAGAAGAAGAAGAAAAGTTGTCACAGAACAAAGAAGATGTGACACCCCCAAAACAGGTATACATCACCCATTCTGAGTTGTCAAAAACAAGGTACAGAAATAACTATAACTTTATTGTTACAACATATAAATTGTGAGTTTAAATACAGATATTGCCATCTAGACAATATCCACATACAAATAAATCCTCATCATAATTATTGATACATTATTTTATAAAAATGGTGAGGACTACTAAACAACTCTCTAAAACCATCATTCCATACCCAGGCTGCACTCGCTTACATTCTCGCCTCCCGAGAAGAAAAATGGAACAAAAAGGAAAAGGGTGAGCTCAACTAGCCCGATAAAGAATATTATGACTAAGATAATACTGTAACAAATTATCGTTAGTCTTCAACTGGAAAAATCTAATAGAATACAATAGACAACAAGTTTTAAATTAATACTGCATGAATAGAAAATATTAATTCATAGAAGATTTACGAGAGGATGAAATCTACTAATATCTATGAATTTAACAAATCCATCATCAATATTTTTATCCCTGTAACATCAATTAATATATATACGGAATCATATATTCATCCTTGCACTCTGAGCCAAGGATATTCATCAGTTGGTCATGTTCATCTAAACACTTGTTCATCTTTGCACTACGGGCCAAAGATATTCATCGAAATCATTCATCTTTGAACTACGTGCCAAAGATATTCAATAATATCATCATTTAAGACCGAGGATGATGAAAAATATTTTTTTTAAAGAAAGCGAATCCAAATTGAAACAAAATGACAAGGATTAAGGATTAAGGATTCATACTTTGTTTTATCCACGTCCAAAAAATACCTCAAAAATAATCATAGTAGTGTAAAATTCAAAATGATCAAAACATGGATACAATCAAAGCTAGTATCCGAATAGATATTTTGGACGAAAAGAAAAATTTTTATTTTTCGATGAATAGTCTTCAGATTCGTGAATAGATCAGAGTATCGTAAATAAAGGTCGATATCGTGAATAGTAACTCCGACACCAAAAGTTCCAAATTTGATAAAAACTTCAGATCAATATTTCAGCATAATGATATTGAAGAAATAATATCATTAAAAAAAAAAAAATATCCCTTACCTCGGAAAGACAGTACTTCTAACTGGAATACTGGATATAGGCTATAACTTGAACTTTCACCGTATAGCAATACTCAAAGTATACTCAAAATACTCATAAGAATACGCTCGATAATATAGAGAGAGAAAACTTCAGTTTATGGTGTAATTTTCAATTCTAACCTAAGCACCCTATTTATAGGAAAATGCTTAGAACACCAAAGCAAAAAATTTAATATAATAATAATATATATAACAAATTCTCTACGCACACTTTCTAGATTTTGAATTCAGCATTTACATCACATGCTAGGCTTCCCACAAACAAAAAAAACGTTTTTCATTCTTTAAATATTTTAAACTTCCAAAAATCAATTATTTCGTAGCTTCGGAACTTCAATAATTCACAATAAATAGCCTTTTGTCAGAAAATTCGAATCTTGCGTGTTTTTATAGGAAATTCAATTCTCTACAACTTTGCAGAAGAAAGTTTTTCCAAATTCCAAACCAAAATTGACTGAAATCCACAAACGGGTGATTTTAGAGGCTATAATCAAATTTTAGTCAATAAATGGGGTCCACCGACATGTTTAACATGTTTTAAACATTTATTGCAACAAAAATACTCTTCCTCCTCGTATACTCATATATCCCACATTCGTTGTAAAAATATCACCATTATTATATTATTAAAATATAATAATATATATATATATATTTAAATGAATTATTTTATCAGAAAAAGATAAAATTTTAATTTTCAACAATTGTCACATTAAAAATTTTCTCCATCTATATCCACATAAAATCAATATTTTCCTCATCATATGAATCAATAATTAATTATTCACAAATAATATTACAGAATCACAATATTGACAACCAGGCAGTTCCCAGGAAAGAGGGGGCTTTCCAATAAGAATTTCTCCTTACTGGCGCGCAATTAGGTGACCAAACCTCTCCTTAGATGCGAACTTTCTAGACATTGCCAATAATGTTATCTAATAATATTATTAGGATAATATGAATTATTGCTTGCCGATAATGAAAAAATCTTTGTGTAATGACAATTATTGAAACAAAGAAAGAATATAAAATATCAACGCAACAATTATTGAACCAATAAAATAAAATCCGAATAAAGTAATTATCGTAACCATTATTGAGTATTGTCTTCTTACGTAAGAGTCGATAATTGGTGCAATACCGTAAAGCTACTATGCAACAACGCAGTACATCGTGTTTTAACCAACGGGTATTCCAACAAAGGTAAAGCCAGAATAACTACGTAGATTATTTTTAAACAACTTATATTTGTCGCTTTTCTTCCTCCAATCGCTTTCAGTTATGGGCCCACACATGGCTATGCCGTCGCATACGAATATTCCCGAAGCGATCACGAATATTCCACGACCAAACGAATATTCCAAACAACAATGAATATTTTATAACCACTTGCTTATTTTGAAATATTTGCGTATTTTACCCATAACTATCCACATTAATCACATCAACCCTTACTATTTCAAAATAATAATTAGAGGAAATTAAATTTCATTTATTAATTATTTGGGGTCTTACAGAAGACCTCAATACGATTGTAGAGTTATCACCAATCGTAGAGTCGCATAAATTACGATTTGCAGATGAAGAAGTCTGCAATGACCTCTCGACTGAACAACTATCAGGGCTGATTCTAAAGAAAGTACAAAAGTTGTATACAAGCCAAAGAGAAGGACAAACAGGCTTGTCAGGAAGAAATGACAGAACTAGGTGCTAATATTGAAGAAGTACAACCTGGAAGGTAATAGTATGGAAGAAAAATTAGAGATATGAAGATGATGAAGCTCAGGGAGCAAAAATTGAAGAAGTAGAATTCTTGCCAGAAGATCTGAGATGAGCTCAGAAGATAAGTCAATCATGGTGCATGTCTATCGACCACACCATAATCATCAAAACCACTTCTGTCGAGTTTATGAAGAACAAAAGCTAACCCTAAACAGCAATATACTAGTTATAAAGTCCCAAAACTTTGTGGTTGATGAACCAAATAAAGATCCATAGTCAGTAGGAACGTCTCAAAACGTGCCACTAATAACCATATCAACCACCCAACTCAAAATCGTGGAGTGCCTACGATCAAACATCTGATCGTAGTGTAAGAGCAGGAGGACACCACGATTACAACCAAAAAAAATCAACACTAATGTGTATCCAGAGTTGGTAGATGAACTCCTCAGCAGAGAGATCAAATGCAATATCAATTCTAATCATGTCTAAAGTTCTTCATCTGGTAAGAGCCTCAGGGACAAACCTAACCCTTAGCACTGAGCTAAGAGGTTGGCCCTTCCTGAGAAACCTTATCTTAGAAGGAAGGCTAATATGGATTGCATCATAAGATTCTCTCGTTGAATCAAGCAAAGATCATAAAATTCGGAAACCTTTCTACCAAGGTCAAAGGTCGATTCTCAAGTGAAATCTTTTGACATCAATCAATGCTTAGGTTTTTCGACCTAGAGTGCGAAAAGCCTTGATGAGGTTAACATTGAAAAAGCTAAGAAGATTATGCGATGCTGAAGAAACCCTAGATCCGAAAGACATGAAGAAAAAGGAGTTTCCTGAAGAATTCGAGTTCCTTGTGGAGATAGTGGGCAAATGTATCATATGCAAGGACACTGCACATGACACTGTGAGTGATCAACAGCTAAAAATCATTTCTGCAATAGTTCTGAAGAAGCGTATCAACTTTGGAGCTATCCTGCTTGATCAAATGTGCAAATGGCTAGACAAGGCAGAGAAGGAAAGGTTAACAGGAAAACCCCTCACGAAGGTTTTCCATGGAAGGTTCTTGAGTATTATTTTGAAGAAGAAGCTGAAGAATAAAATTAAGGATGATGAATGTGAAGTCCATAATATCCATAAAGTGATGACTACACAGCTATTTGCAAATTGGAAGAACCCAATGGAGAACAAAAAGCTGACAATATATGGCAGCACCAGCAAAAGCACTACGAAGAAAAGGAAGGCAAGTGCTATGAAAGAGGATGAGTTGTCATTCAATAAAGATTCAAACATCCCTGAGTCCAAATCTTTGGGACCACCGAAGAAGAAAACTAAGGTGATAAAGAAATCCAAACCAGTTCCCCAAAGAAGTCTATCTACTAAAGAAGAAAACGTAGAGTCAGAAGATGAAAAGCAAGAATGAGCATTTGATTGCCCAGCAAGTAATAACAACAATAGATATTAGCTGAAAGAATTAATGTTTTCTTTGAATGACGCTTCTACAACGAATCAACTGTTGTGAAGTAAGTTGAACCAATAATAACAACATATCAATTCTATATCAAATTTTTAAAACTACGTACTGACTATAACTGGAGATTAGTCGACAGACTATGAACATTGTTTTTTTTTATTTTTGAAAAGATTAAACAGAACTTCATCTGTAAACTGTCATAACTTACAGGCACGGGGGGTGATCAGCCCGTTATGCCTTGTATTGATCAATACTACATGCAAGAACGATATTATCGTTCATCTTATCCACCTTAGGTGCACAAAAGTTTTCCCATGTTCGAGATGTTCATACTTAGTCGCTGGTTGGATACAATAAAGTTCTATCTTGTTCAACAATATTTTTAAGTTTGTGTCTAGCCAAATCAAATAGCTTAGACGGCTTTTAAGTCAACGTATACATATTGGAAATCAATAAGTATGTATCAACATGTGATTAAATACAATGATTATCCAAGTTGGGACACTTGTATAACCATATTTAGAAACTAACGAACAGAATAAATATCTGGATTATACACTAATACTGTGTTGATAAACAATGATCGGATAATTTAAAAACTTGTATGAATATGAATAATTGGATACATAATCAATAACGATAGAGTTAATAATCTGGCACAATAATATGATTTTGAAACTTTCTTACTCATGTCCATTGCATAAAGTAAATGCAAAGGTAGGATAATTGCCTGAGTTGCTGCTTACAATAACGCAACTTAGTTTTATCTTTTATACCAAAACCTATCATTAATAAGATCATTCGTTCGATTAGAATAATATATCATATCACATAGTACTGTTATTTGAAGTCAACACATAACCCAATCACATTTGTCACATACTTTAACAGTCATTGATTCACTAATAAACACATATCTAGTCAAACTATCTAAGTCTAGATTAATTTCTAAAATATTTCGGTGTACCGACGGCTTTATCGGGTAATTATCGAGTCTAAAACTCTATTCTGTAGTTCAATATTCAATTAGATAATTTAAATATCAATTATATTATCTTTCATAGCCTTATAATAATTTTTAAATAATTATTATAATTTTTTATGATTTTTCAAAACTAGAATCATTATAAAATGATTTAAATATTAAATAATTCTATTACCATTAATATTTAATTAATATTAAATTATTAATGAAACCATTGCCAAAAAATTAAATTTATTTATAATAACTCAAAATATTTTTAAAGTAATAATATTAACCTCAAATGATTTTTAAAACATTTAAAATCATTTTTAAGTAATTACCATAATATTTAAATATTAATGTATTATTCATCAAAATATTAAAAGTCATTAATTATAACTTAAAATATTTTTAATTTATTTATATCCTTTTAAATAATTTTAAATCAATAAAACTATTTTTAATTTATTTATTTAATATAATTATTAAATAAATCAAATATCATTAATATAAAATTATTAATGAAATTTACCTTTAAATATCAAAAGTTATATTTTATAACTTAAAATATTTTTAAATTATTTATTTTCTTTTAAAATGATTTTTATAATATTAAATCATTTTTTTATTAATTTATTTAATATAATTACCAATTAAATCTAATATCATTAATATTTAATAATTAATGAAACTTATCTTAAAATATTAAAAGTTATGTTTTATAACTTAAAATATTATTAAATACCTTATTATCATTTAAAATGATTTTTAATGTAATAAAATCATTTTTGATTAATTTATTTAATGCATTTATTAAATAAATTAAATATCAATAATATTCAAATAAATATTAATATTTATGAAAAATATGTCAAATTATTAAAAGTTAATTTCTATAACTTGAAATAATTTTTAAAATATTTTTTGTAATTTTCAAAAATTATTTTCTATTTTTAAATGATTTTTAGAAATTAAATTACTTAATTTTAATAAGTCTGTCGCTAAAGTCCTTTGGCGACAGAAAGTGTCGCCTTAGGTGTTCTTGAGGCTCAAGAACATTCAAAGTCAGTGTTCGAGTAGCCTACTTTGACCATGTGTAATTCACTGTCTAAAATGTTTTTGGACTAGATATTGATTAAATGTTGTAGTATATATGTAAGAGTACAAGTTCATAACAATTTCTGGACCGAATCATAAAACATGAGCAAGATCTAAGCATCAGAACATGCTGTCAGAGTTGCTCATCAAGTTTCTGGGCGCCCAGAAAATATGGTCATGGCCGATCAACGACCTTGGCGACCTTATTCTAGTCAATCGGTTCATGTTAAATGTGTTCTAGACGTCGGGCTATGTAGACAAACTTACAGGGTACATGTTTTGATCAATGGTCAAGTCTAAACATCATCAACAAGAAAGATCTAAGCTACAAAAATTCTTGTCAGAGGTTGTTCTTCATCTTCTAGGTTACCCAGAAATGAAGAGCAGGTAAAATGAACATGTTTGGGCTTCAATTACTTGTTGTTCGTGTGATGTTTTTGTGATCTAAGAATTCTAGATTGTAGCTAGCATGCAAGACAACATATCTATTACATAAAAATAGCATAACAACAACAGATCTAAGAGATATAGATCGGTCAATTCAACTGTTGTTGTCAAACGCGATTCTTAAAGATTACGGGTTTCGAGAATCTTCATCCGGAAGAATCGGTCAACCTAGTTTGACCATGATTAATTTTTATTCTGTTCATGATCTGAGTAATATGAAAGCATAAATATGTAGTTCTCATGTCAGGCTACAAGATAAAGACAATAACTTGACCAAACTGTAAAACAACAGTAAGATCAAAAGCTTCAAAAAATGGTATCGGAAATTTTGGGTTTACGGGTTGCCTGAGAACTCGAATTTCGATAATTCAATCACTGACCACCCATTACTTGAGTTCTAGATATGATCTGTATAATGATTCAAGTTTCAGATTAAAGTCCTAACATCATACTACAAGTTGAAACCTTTAAACAACAAAAACTCATAACATACAAAGATTTGCAGGGTCTGACATTCGTTGTCAGACCACTTTTTAAATTTTTTCCAAATTTTTGAAAACTTTAAATCCGAGCCTCTAGATGTTATGGATCTAACATCTAGCAACCCGGACAATATTTGGAGGCTTTAGAGAGAAAGAGACAGTTTCATGGAAATCTCATGAATATTTACTTTTCTGCATCACGCTACAACTTATTATTAATGAAACTAACTTAATATCTTACAAAATCATTAACAATCTAAAATAAAATAAGCAATAATATTCATTATTTACCGGGGAATATTCGTTTGGTCGTGGATGAAATATAAATATTCACGCCCCAAGGTAACCATTGGAAACCATTACTACAACCATTCAGTATTGATTAGCTTAACATAGCTTAATCATTCTTACGAAATACATCATAATAATAATAATAATAATAATATTCATTCTAGTCTTAACCATTACGTGGCTAAATTATTCTTGAATCGCTAGTCTTTCCTTGTCCTTTCCTTTCAAGTACCGCTTTGCTCCACTTTTAATCTATAATGTTTTAGGAAGCAAGAATGAGCAACAAGTTTGCCCAAAGAAGCAATATAGCTAGAAGAACAAGCAGCTTATAGCATTTGAATCTTTCAAAGGTATAATAATAATTGATAGTTCAAGGATATCAAGAATACCAAGAGTATTCAACAGTGTCGCTATGGACCAAGGATATCAACAAAATCTCGTGATTTATTCATTTCGAGGTTCAACATAATTGAATATCGAAAATACTATGACCAAGAACTCTTACTAGAATTAACAAAGATACATCAGAATCCAACATCCACGAGTACATCAAAGTGATCAAATTTAAGGTACCCTATGTTATGCATAACATTTAATCATACTATGTATGCACGCTTGCCTCTCGACAATATATAATTTCCTTCTACGAGGGTTGTTCATCTCAAGAGATTTATTTATAGTCCGCACTCAAATCAATCGGCTTGGATAGCTCTTTAACTCATAATAATAGTCTAGTTAATCAAGGGCTTAGATAGCTTTTTCATCATGCATCGAGGAATGATAAGTCCAATGCTTACAACAACGCCAAGGTATACAAGTGATTTTCTAATGTAAGCAGATATTTGCTTGATAAAATATGATTGATATGACAACAATTCAACGATGAAGTGTGTGAATTAAGGAACTTGCAACACACAAGAATAATAGTGTTCTGACACTTGCTCATTGTAAATTTGAGTGAGGTTGCCCAACAATAACAATAAGTTAGGGATAGAAAACTTGCATACTTGAAATCAAGGTAGAGTAAGAAACTTGCCTTTTAGCGTTGATTACTACTAATAGCTTAAAATCACCTCAACTAACTATGTCCATTCCCTATTCATGTAAGTATAGGTATTCATTAGCCAAACACACTTGATATATATCAACAACATGTACACATAACACATTTTTCTTTCTATCTCATTGCACTCCATCAAAACTCATAATGGGTACACTAACATGCTCATACTATCGACCACCGCTAGCTTATTCATAATCTTTCTTCCTCAAGTTTTAAGAGGTTCATTGTTTTAAGTAGACCATAACGCCTATTAATCCCACCGACCTTTTTCTACGCATGTTTGCAAGTATTAGATTTATTTTCCCAAGTTGGTAAAATTTCTACTTAGAACTCATTCGTACTAATAGTTTACTATACAAGATAGGAGTATTTATTAATCCATCCTTATATCAAGTTACGATGTTGTCTTCCGAAGTTCCGGACATCTCGCCATGTCCAAGATATTATGACTTGTTTGCTTCGTTCAAGACAACATGCTTCGTTCAAGACATCGCGTTCGTTCAAGACATCACAAGACATTACGTCGTCTCAAGACATCACGCTTGTGTCCAAGACATTATCAAGACATCACGCTTTGTCCAAGACATCACGCTTTGTCCAAGACATCAGACATCACGCTTTGTCCAAGACATCACGCTTTGTCCAAGACATTATCAAGACAAGACATCACGCTTTGTCCAAGCAGCCTTCAGAGACTTTGCCTACACTACTACGACAAGGTTTAAGTTCGTCAAGTTAATTTAAGACTTTACTATATGCATACAACCTAAGGGAATTTCTTAATACAAGGTCTCGACACGATCAACCCATCAAGATGGTTCCTAAGCATGGTGCAACCGCACTCCCATGGATTTCGTAAGGTGAACATGCTCGCTTTTGCAGAGAGTAGCCACAACTTGATTCCGCATAATTTTTAACGTATTCACGCACGAAGGTAAACTTTCTAAACACCCTTTATCCCGCTAATTCATCATACTTGACCTAATAACTGAAAAACGAGAATCAACAAGACTCAAGTTAAGAACTAGAGTAGAACTTATACCTTCTCGAGCTTTAACCTTGATATCTCACACATCGATTTGGTAATGCTTAAGAACTAAGAATTCTTTTTACTCGTATTTCTCCAACACTCTTATCACTAAAACAGATCGCCTAGTGGCTTGTATTTAAAGAGAAAACATGGGCTTATAATTTCTTTACCCAATATTGGGATTCATGGTGCAATAGAAATGAACAATGGTTATTTAAGGAGTTGTTCAATCACTCCATAATGGCCACTTACTTAGCTAGCCATGCATGCCTAGGATTAGCAGTTTTGAAATTTGTGTAAAGAGAGTTTAGGCTATCGTTTTTTGTACTTGGTGACCCTAATTTGGGGACAAGAGAGTAGATCTCAGACATGGACAAGGGCTAGCTTGGCCAGCCCAGCCCGCCGCCCACGCCACATTTTAATTTAACCAATACTTGTACTCTCGCTAACTATTTTGTGGATTCCGATTCGATTCTAAATATCCCAAGTTTATTGGGCTAACTCAAAAGTCCATCAATTAACTTATCGGGCTAGACTCCCAATTTATTATTCGACCTTAAACATGCAATTGCTTACTCATCCTTCACTAAGTCCATCATTGTGTCACACAAGACATTTCATGAACCTATCTTATCGATCATCAACAAATTTCAATTTTAATTCAATTGAGTTACTCTCCTCATGCCACGTAAGCATTTGTAAAATAAATAATTCACGGCCTATTTAATAATAATATTAAATCATAAAATTTACGGGTATTACATCCTCTCCCTTATAAAATTTCGTCCTCTAATTGATATGTGGTTATACTTAAAAGATGGGGATAGTCTCTCCTCATCCTATCTTCTAATTCCACACGGGCCTTCTTCGACATCATGGTTTCGCCAAACAACCTTAATGTAAGATATAACTTTGTTTCTTAGCATTTGCTCTTTCTTATCTATTATCCTAACAGAATTTCTTCATATGCCGATTCTTCTCTACTTGAATGGGCTCATAGGAAATTACGTGCTTATAGTCGACTTGTACGGTCAGAGTACGGAAATATGAAACACTTTGTGGATGTGTTCCAGATTCGGGTGGCAAAGCAACTTCAGATGCCACTTCACCACTCGCTTCAATATCTCGAATGGCCCCTATGAACCCTGACTCAATTTTCCTTTCTTTCCTAATCCGATCTTTTCCTTCCACGGAGATACCTTCAAAAAACACATAACCACCGACTTCAAAGTCTCTTGCTCGACGATGCAAGTCTGATTTTTTTTGGCGATCTTGAGTCGCTACCAATTTGCCCCTTATTGTTGCTACCATCGCCTACCATTTCATCGGACTAATTTCGTCCCAAAAGTCGTCGTTTCTCCGACTTCATCCCAACATAATGGCGCCCCGCACTTTCTCCCGTAAAGAGCTTCATATGGCAAGATACCGATACTCGCATGATAGCTATTATTGTAAGTTTAATTCTACTAATGGTAAATGGTCGTCCCAATTCCCTCAAGTCCATCACGCAAGCTCTCAAAGATGTCCTCCAACGCTTTGTATGGTTCGCTCACTCGCCCGCCGGGTTTGAGGGTGATAGCAAGACTCAATCTCAATTGAGTTCCCATTCGCTCCTCGCAAACTTTTTTCTGAATTTTGACGTGAAACGCGGATCTCGACGGAGACAATCGACACCTAAGACTCCATGTCGCATGATACGATTTCCTTTACATACAAGTTTGCTAATTGGTTCAAATTGAATCTAATCTTGATGGGTAGAAAATGAGTCGCCTTTTGTTAGTCTGGTCCACAATGACCCAAATGGCATCGAATCTCTTCTCAGGTAACCTAAGTCCAACCACTTAAATCCATCGTAATGTGCTCCCATTTCCATTTCGGTATTTCCAATGTTGAAGTAGTCCACTTGGCCTCCGTGTGTTCGCTTTGACTCTTTGACAAGTAAGACATCCGCTAACACACGCCGCAACCTCTCTTTTCAAATTAGGCCACCAAAATGGTGTCAAGATCCCAGACATTTTTGTGCCTCCGGATGTACTGAATACGTCAGACAGGTGCTTTGTAGATTTCTCTCTCGGCCTCGATTACAAACCGCACCCATACTCGAATTCTAATCTCAATATACCATCCTTATCTACTTTGAACCTTTCTTCCTTATCTTCTACTATTCTCTTCTTTATCTTCTCACATTCTTCATCTTTCTCAGGCTTCCTTCATTCTATCCAATAACGCTTTGGGTGAGCTCTCATCATGAGAAATCTTCCTTCCGCTTCTCTTGGTTCCTCCACCTCTATTTCCAACCTTTCCATTTCTCTTATTAAATCCTCTCGAGTTTTCGCTTGAATAACTTCTCCTTCCTTTTCTACTCAAAGCGCTTGGCCACAACGCTTGCTTTTCCCGGTGATAAAGAATTTCACAGTTGTAATCCTCGAGCAGCTCCAACCATCTTCTTTGTCGCGATGTTCAACTCCTTCGTGGTGAAGATATATTTAGACTCTTTGTGATCCCAGATATATCTCACATTTTCTCCATACAAATAGTGCCTCCAAATCTTCAATGCAAAGACTACCTACCTTAACTCCAAGTCATGGGTAGGTATCATTTTTCAAAATCTTTCAACCGTCGTGAGGCATATGCAATGACCTTGCCATGTTGCATTAGCACACAACCAAGTCCTCTATGCGATGCATCACTATACACCACAAATCCTCCCGATCATCCGGTAATGATAATACAGCGCCTCACTCAAATTTCTCCTCTTCAATTCTTGGAAACTCTCCTCACATTTCTCCGCCCATACAAACTTCTCTCTTCTTCTTCGTTAGATTGGTCACGGGTTGCTATCTTAGAAAAATCTTGGATAAATCTTCGATAAGACCCGCCTAAACCTAAGAAACTCCTAACTTCGTTGGCATCTTCTACTGTTCCTGCCATTTCACCGCTTCCACCTTTTGCAGATCCACGGAAATTCCATTTTGATCTATCACGTGTCCTAGAAATCGGACCCTTTCCATCCAAAATTCACATTTTGAAAATTTTGCATACATCTTCTCCCTTCTCAATGCTTCCAATACCATCTTCGTGTGTTCTACAGGTTTCTTCTTTTGTCTTTGAATAAATCAAATGTCATCGATAAATACTACTACTTAACTTATCTAAGTATGGCTTGAAAACCCTGCTCATCAAGTCCATGAACGTCGCCGAGCGTTGTTAACCCAAATGACATCACTAAAAATTCAGAATGTCCGTAATGAGTTCAAACGCCGCCTTTTGTATGTCCTCCTCTCGCACTTTCAACCGATGATAACTGCTCAGAATCTATTTTGAAAACACTTCGCCCCTTCATTGATCGAAAAGGTCGCTCTATCCTTGGCAATGGATATTTATTCTTAATTGTCACTCTTGCTCAACTCCCGATAATCGATACAGTAGTCTCATCGATCCATCCTTTTTCTTTACAAACAACACCGGTGCTCCCCAAGGAGACACACTTGGTTTAATGTAACCCTTTATCTAGCAACTCTTGCAATTGAATCATCAATTCCTTCATTTCACCGGCGCCATACGATATGGGCTTTCAAATTGGTGCGTTCCCTGCTAAGTCTATTATGAATTAGCTTTCTCGTTCTGCTAAGGCCAGCAGCCTCATTTGGAAACACGCCTTGAAAATCTTTTACCACTAATATATCTTTCATTTCTATCCTCTTTGATGAATGTCCACTATATAGGCTAAATAACCCACACATCCTTTCTTTAACAATTTCTTGGCCTCGTGATCATCGTAAGGCAACACGATTGTTTGAGCGATGAGCTACCAGAAACACTACCTTAGACCGATTTGAGGTCCCAAGGTTCACACTCTTCTTCCGACAATCGATTATCGCAATGCGTGGCGGATAACCAATCCATTCCTAATATCACATCAAACTCTCCCGCTTTAATCTAATTAAGTCTACGCTCAGTTCAGGACTCTAATGTTTGCACAACAGCTTTTGTAGAATAAACTCTATGGGAATTACTTCCTTATTCGCAATCTCTACGCTCAATGAGTTTTCTAAATGTTCAGAGGTATGTTTAGTCGATTAGCAAATTCTTCGCATAATAAAGGAATAGGTAAGCACCCTAATCAAATAATACATAGCGCTTATATTATTGATTGGGAGAATACCGACACCACATCCCTTTCATTCATCAAGGCTCTGGGCACCATGTTAAAGGTTCTGGGCAATTATTTCATTGATTGCGTGGTCCGCCGATCATCACTTGTCGCCTCTCCCGCTGGCCGCTTCCTCCGCTGTTCCCTTTCTTTGGGCAATCCTTGATTTGATGCTCATTGAGCCACACGCTAAAACATCCTTGCTCTCTCTTTTCGCCGCGCAAGCTAGTGAAATGTGCCCTTCTTCGTCGCCGTAGCAGAAGTATAGAGATGTCGCGCTCTTCCAAAGATTCCCTCGATGGTTTTTCCCACATTTCGAGCAAGCTTCACTTCTTTTCTTGAATCCTCCTTGATAATTTTCTCGATCGGGTTGATGCTTGGTGGTGGTGTTGTTGTCGTTGTCATGTTATCCCATTTCCTCTTTCCCAAATAACTTCCACCATCGCTACTCCCTCCACGAAGTCTCTCCTCCAAAGATTCTTGCTTCTTCTTCTCCTTGTCAGATTGGCTCAATGCCTCGCTACCTCCTCCTCAAAGAATTATCGCTTTCTCCAATAAGGTGGCGAAGAGTCAATTTGAAGGATCGACACCTTGTTGAACAACCAAGGTTTTAGTCCAAGTTCAAGCGCCGAGCTTTCCTTTCTTCAAAGGTTCACTTGATGTGTCATAATCGCATGAAGTTCATTGAACTTGGCCGCATACATCGTGCCACCGCCATCTCCCCTTGTTTTAGTTCTAGAAACTTTACCTCCATCCTATTCTTCACGCTCTTCTGAAGTAATTCTCAAGAACAAAGTCTTAAACCTTTCCTGTGTTATAGTCCCTTCTCCCGCCTCTCGCTGATTTGCTTTCCCACAAAGAGTTTGCTTCACCCTCATCATATATGTAGTAATAACACGTTTTCTCGGTCTTCACCCACACGAGCAATGCATGAAGGCTTTTCCATTTCCTCGATCCACGTCATGCGCACGATAGGCTCAGAGTACCCATGAATTCTTGAGGTCCCACGCCTTAAAGTCCTCAAGTTTCATGTAATCGAGCTACTTGGGGAACGGGTGGTACTTGTTCATTTCTTCCCCAAGAGCCTCCCCTAACAAATCTACAAGCCTCCGAATGGGATCTACTTGTCCTCTCTCATCATCGAATCACTTTTCCGAGCAGCTTAATCTAATCTACCCCATGCATTTTCCTACATCAGACACTCCCATTTTTATTATCTAATTATATTACTTAAACAATTCTCCATAAAAGGAATAAGATTTCTAATACATTCAGAACAAGATCATTTATATTCATACGCCAAATTGTTACATTACATGATTATCTCCAAAGATACTTCTATAAATGACACAACTTATCCCCTAATATCACAAAAGATGGGGACAACCATTAACATACTACCCTCTAACATAACTCAAAAGTTTGGGGTTTACAACATCTCACATTCTACATAAGGATTACCACAATGATAATACATTACACAACTAACTACAACTAATAACTTTTAGCGCCTAGAATTAATCTATCATTCCATGCCCACATGTCAGCTCCGGTACCCCCTCCGAGTAATGTGCACCACCACATCTCGACTTATGGTGTGCCGGGTCCGTCTCGCCTCCGCGGGTGCAGTGATTTACCCCACCAATCGGGCCCCTCCATGGCCGCGGTGCAATGCATAGCTCATCCTATCCATCTTCCTCCTTTGCACCTCACTTCATCTTCTAGATCGTTAGCCCTATCATTGCCCCTTTCCACTTTTCTTCAAATGGATCCTATCCATTACTTCCATCCTTAATCGAGTACGGATAGCTTCCTTCTCTCGTCCCCTCGCTCAACCCCTCTCGCTTCCATCTCTTCCAACTTCCCCGCCAGCTTCTACATTCCTAGCCACCGCCTTTGTGAAACAAAGCCCCCATCCGATTCCCCGCCTCCTTACGGTGAACAATCTCTACTTCCATCTCCTCAGACATTAACTTTCTCCGTGGTCTTCGCCCTTCAACTTTTGGAATTTGACTCTCTGCCTTTGGCCTCACCTCTAACTTCTCAACTTTGCACCCTAATTCCAAAATCGCTCCTCATACTCCCCCAACATCCTATCCTCAAAAGTAGCCTCGCTTGAGTCCCCCATGGGCTCATCCACCATACGCCCTCCTCCGGATCGCACTCTTCTGTATTAGGCTCTATCTCCTCTTCCTCGTCATCATCATCGATAGAACTACCGCTGATATAGGCTCTCGCTATCAATGGTGCCTCATATACCACATGTATGTCACGCGCTCGCTTCTACTACTCTCTATTAGGTCCTCCCATGTCACCATCCCACAATCACCGCACACAAGACAAAACAACCAACAACTCCATTAGAATCATAAGTTCATCAGATAGAATGAAGTTATATTCTCAGAACACGCTAAGTCCATCTCTATGAAAACTCTATATGAGTTTCATCCCTTTCTATCTTCTCGAAGTTCTCCTCGCTTATAATCTAAGGGCTCTCGCCTCCCAAGGTTTATAACTATGGCTTTGATACCAACTCGTGGGCGCCCCAAAATTTCGTACACTCATATCTCGAATTTCAATTGCATCACGCTACTACTACTTAATATCTTACAAAATCATTAACAACTAAATAATAGGATAATTTACATTGATGAAATATAAATATTCACGCCCCAAGGTACCGTGAACCATTACTACAACCATTCGTGATTAGCTTAACATAGCTTAATCATTCTTGAATACACATCATAATAATAATAATAATAATACTTCTAGTCTTAAGGGCTAAATTATTTCGTCGCTTTGCCCTTTCCCTTGTCCTTTCCTCAAGTACCGCTTGCTTCTCGCTTTTAACTGTAATGTTTTAGGAAGCAAGAATGAGCAACAAGTTTGCCCAAAGAAGCAATATAGCTAGAAGAACAAGCAGCTTATAGCATTTGAATCTTTCAAAGGTATAATAATAATTGATAGTTCAAGGATATCAAGAATACCAAGAGTATTCAATGTGTGTCGCTATGGACCAAGGATATCAACAAAATCTCGTGGATTTATTCATTTCGAGGTTCAACATAATTGAATACCGAAAAAATACTAATGACCAAGAACTCTTACTAGAATTAATAAATATACATCAGAATCCAACATCCACGAGTACATCAAAGTGATCAAATTTAAGGTACCCTATGTTATGCATAACATTTAATCATACTATGTGCGCACGCTTGCCTCTCGACAATATATAATTTCCTTCTATGAGGGTTGTTCATCTCAAGAGATTTATTTATAGTCCGCACCAAATCAATCGGCTTTGATAGCTCTTTAACTCATAATAATAGTCTATTTAATCAAGGGCTTAGATAGCTTTTTCATCATGCATCGAGGAATGATAAGTCCAATGCTTACAACAACGCCAAGGTATACAAGTGATTTTCTAATGAAGCGTATATTTGCTTGATAAAATATGATTGATATGACAACAATTCAACGATGAAGTGTGTGAATTAAGGAACTTGCAACACAAAGAATAATAGTGTCTTGACACTTGCTCATTGTAAATTTGAGTGAGGTTGCCCAACAATAACAATAAGTTAGGGATAGAAAACTTGCATACTTGAAATCAAGGTAGAGTAAGAAACTTGCTTTTAGCGTTGATTACTACTAATAAATAAAATCACCTCAACTAACTATGTATGTCCTATTCATTGTAAGTATAGGTATTCATTAGCCAAACACACTTGATATATATCAACAAACATGTACACATAACACATTTTTCTTTCTATCTCATTGCACTCCATCAAAACTCATAATGGTACACTAACATGCTCATACTATCGACCAACGCTAGCTTATTCATAATCTTTCTTCCTCAAGTTTTAAGAGGTTCATTGCTTTAAGTAGACCATAACGCCTATTAATCCCACCACCTTTTTCACGACATGTTTGTAAGTATTAGATTTATTTTCCAAGTTGGTAAAATTTTCTACTTAGAACTCATTCGTACTAATAGTTTACGACAAAGATAGGAGTATTTATTAATCCATCCTTATATCAAGTTACGATGTCGTTCTCCGAGTTCCGGACATCTCGCCATGTCCAAGATATTATGGCTTGTTCAAGACAACATGCTTCGTTCAAGACATCGCGCTTCGTCATTCAAGACATCACGCTCGTCTCAAGACATTACGCTCGTTCAAGACATCACGCTTTGTCCAAGACGCTCATTACGTCAAGACATCACGCTTTGTCCAAGACATCACGCTTTGTCCAAGACATCACGCTCGTCCAAGACATCACGCTTTGTCCAAGACATTACGCTCGTCCAAGACATCACATCACGCTTTTGTCAAGCAGCCTTCAGAGACTTTTGCCTACACTACTTCGACAAGGTTTAAGTTCGCTTCAAGTTAATTTAAGACTTTACTATATGCATACAACCTAAGGGAATTTCTTAATACAAGGTCTCGACACGATCAACCCATCAAGATGGTTCCTAAGCATGGTGCAACCGCACCCCATGGATTTCGTAAGCGGTGAACATGCTCGCTTTTGCAGAGTAGCCACAACTTGATTCCGCATAATTTTAACGATTCATGCACGTAAGGTAAACTTTCTAAACACCCTTTATCCCGCTAATTCATCATACTTGACCTAATAATCAAAAATGAGAATCAACAAGACTCAAGTTAAGAACTGAGTAGAACTTATACCTTCTCGAGCTTTAACCTTGATATCTCACACATCGATTTGGTAATGCTTAAGAACTAAGAATTCTTTACTCGTATTTCTCCAACACTCTTATCACTAAAACAGATCGCCCTAAATGGCTTCAGTATTTAAAGAGAAAACATGGGCTTACACTTGCTTTTACCCAATATTGGGATTCATGGTGCAATAGAAATGAACAATGGTTATTTAAGGAGTTGTTCAATCACTCCATACTGGCCACTTAGCTAGCCATGCATGCCTAGGATTAGCAATTTTGAAATTTACAGAAAGAGAGTTTAGGCTATCGTTTTTTGTACTTGGTGACCCTAATTTGGGGACAAGAGAGAGATCTCGACATGGATAAGGGCTAGCTTGGCCAGCCCACCGCCCCCACGCCACATTTTAATTTAACCAATACTTGTACTCTCGCTAACTATTTTGTTGGATTCCGATCGATTCTAAATATCCCAAGTTTATTGGGCTAACTCAAAAGTCCATCAATTAACTTATTGGGCTAGACTCCCAATTTATTATTTCGACCTTAAACATGCAATTGCTTACGATCATCCTTCACTAAGTCCATCATTGTGTCACACAAGACATTTCATGAACCTATCTTATCGATCATCAATCAAATTTCAATTTTAATTCAATTGATAGTTACTCTCCTCATGCCACGTATTTTAAGCATTTGTATTAAATAAATAATTTATTGGCAATTTATTTAATAATAATATTAAATCATAAAATTTAAAATAATTCATTTAAATATATTATTTTAATAATATATTAATGGTGATATTTTTACAATGATGTGGAATATATGAGTATATGAGGAGGAAGAGTATTTTTGTGGCATTAAATGTTTAACACATGTTTTGTGTGTTGGTGGACACAATTATTGACCGAAATTTGATTATAGCTTGTAAAATCGCCCGTTTATGGATTTCGGTCAATTTCTATTTGGAATTTGGAAAAACTTCCTTCTGCAAAGTTGTAGAGAATTGAATTTCCTATAAAAACTTGCAAGATTCGAATTTTCTGATAAAAGGGATATTTATTGTAAATTATTGAAGTTCCGGAGTTCCGAAATAATTGATTTTTAGAAGTTTTCATTATTTATTTGAAGAAAAACGTTTTTTTTTACTTGGTGGGCTACATTAACATGTGCAAAATCAGCTGAGTTCAGATCTAAGAAGGTGGGCTAAGGAATTTATAATATATATATTAATATTATATTCAATTTTCTACTTTGGTGTTCTAAGCATTTTCCTATAAATAGGGTGCTTAGGTTAGAATTGAAAATCACACCAGAAACTGAAGTTTTCTCTCTATTTCTCTCTCGATATATTGAGCGTATTCTTGTGAGTATACTTTGAGGGTTGTTATACGGTGCAAGTTCCCTTCAGCCCTGTATCCAATTTTTCAGTCAGAAGTACCGTCTTTGTGAGGTGAGGGATATTATTTTTTTCGTAATGATATCATTATGCCGAAGTATTGATCTGGACTTTTAATCAAATTTGGAACTTTTTGTGCCGGAGTTACTATTCACGTATACGACACTATTCATGAATACGGCACTATTCACAGAAAAATAAAATTTTCCTTTTCGTCCAAAATATCTATATTGGATACTAGCTTTGATTGTATCCATGTTTTGATCATTCTTGAATTTTACACCACTATGATTATTTATGAGGTATTTTGGACATGAAATATTTGAAATCTGAATCCAAGTAATACTTGTTCTTTTGTTTCTTTGGATTCATTTCTTTAAAATATTTTCATCATCCTCGGTCTTAAATGATGATATTCTTGAATATCTTTGGCCCGTAGTGCAAAGATGAATGATTTCTTGATGAATATCTTTGGCCGTGGTGCAAAGATGAGCAGTGTTTAGATGAACATAATGAGTGATGAATATCTTTGGCTGTAGTGCAAAAGATGAATATTTGATTCAAGATGAATATTGATTGATGTTCTGAGGATAAAATAATGATGATGGATCGTTAAATTCATAGATATTAGTAGATTTCATCCTCTACGTAACTCTTCTATGAATTAATATTTTCATTGCGAATATTGATCTAAAACTTGTTGTTTAATGTATTCTCTCATATTTTTCCCTGTTGAAGACTAACGATAATTTGTTGTATATTATCTTAGTCATAATATTCTTTATTGGGCTAGTTGAGCTCACCCTTTTCCTTTTTGTTTCATTTTTCTTCTCAGGAGGCGAGAATGTAGCGAGTACTAGTCGGGGTATGGAATGAAGGTTCTAGAGAGAGTTGTTTAGTAGTCCTCACCATTTTTGTAAAATAATGTATCAATAATTATGATGGGGATTTATTTGGGTATAGATATTGTCTAGAAGATAATATTTGTATTTAAACTCACAGTTTTATGGTTGTATTAATAAAGTTGTAGTTGTTTCTGTACCATGTATTGACAACTCAGAATGGGTGATGTATACCTATTTTGGGGGCGTCACATATGTGATGTAGATGCACTGAATTTGGATGGCTAATGGCTGAGAGCTGGTGTTTGCTTAGCCCCTAGCTAGACTAGGTTGATGACTTGCCAAGATTTGGCAAGATTTGCTAGCAATAATTCCAAAAATGGGACAAAAAGGGTAATTAGGTCATTTTGCTAACAATTTTAATGGTATTCTTGTCCATGGTACTTTAATCTAGGTTTTAATCAATAGATTTTAAACCTTAAGGTTTCCCAAATAATTTCTAGGGTTTGAAAAATTAAGTTTAAAGTGTAATAAAATTTTAATTATAACTTACTAATTAAAATTAGGGTTTTTAAATAGAAATTAGGGTTTAAAATAATTAGGGTTCCTTAATATTATTAGGGTTCCCAAATTAACAATTTAATTTACTAAAATAATAATTAGGGTTTCTAATTTTAGCAATTAGCGTTCCTAATTAGCAAATACGATTTCTAATTTTAGCAATTAGGGTTCCTAATTAGCAAATTAGGGTTTTTAATTTTAATTAGGGTTTTCAAATATTAATTAGGGTTTTTTCTAATTAACAAAAATTCTATAATATGCAACATAATTTATATAACACAATTTCTGACCGATCTCCAGTTTTAAGTTTTCAATTATGGTTTATGACAGTAATACTAGGGTTTGTCGTGATACACCATAATTGACTAACCATTATCAGTCTACACATATACTGTATATATTTATAGCATTGAAAAGTAATATTGTATTTAATATAATATTATTATTCTCATTCATTGATCAAAATCCAGAAATAAAGTTTGGATTCCATATCTGAAATATCTTTTAAATTCATACCATAATTAATTAAATGAAAATAATTAACTTAATTAATTTGAATAAATTCATATAATAAAATAATAATTATAATAATTATAATAATTATTTCATATATTATTTAAATAATACATGACCATATTTTCATGGAAAACTAAATACTAAAATCATTTCTACTACAAAATTAATTACTATAAGAATATAATTTATAATGATTAATAATTCTAAAATTTATTTATAATTATTAAGGTAATAAATAAATTTTCATTTATCACAAATATACATACACATTACCTGATACATATTCCCATCATTAAAATAAATAAAAAATTATATGCAAAATTTCTCATTTATTTATATAGAAAATATCTGGTTATTACATTTACCACCTACTTCAGTAATTCCTCTGTCTTTTTCTCTGCATGATGTACCTGAAAACTTTTTCAGAGGAAATAATTTTGAAGTTCGCTTTAAATCTTCTATCGTTCAAAAATCTTTTGTGTATGAGAAAACCATCGACATGTACTATTACCAAAACTCTCCTTTGCAAAACCTCATTGAATCTTGTGGTCTGTTATCTTTGATTTTGGTACAACAATTTTATACTAATCTTGAGCATAATGGTGACTGTTATACATCCTTTGTCAAAGGGAAGTCTTTATTTTTCACTGTGATGGATTTAGGAAGTATCTTGTCTATTCCCTTTATTGAAGATTGCCCTTTTACACTTAAAGGTGCAGTTTTCACCCCCTACACTCCTCTTGAACAACTTTAAATTGTTATGGATGACCCACTTTGACTGTTGTGACCCTTCCAAAAATTGTTGACGTGTCCCCCACTACTATGGTCCTACACAAGTGTTGAGCTATAACCTCCTCATATTGGTGGTGGGGCTGACTTTACTTATCAGGATTTGATGTTAATTGCTCTACTTTTAACGGGAATTAAACACTTTTAAATTTTCTCTCCTGATGTTGAAACACATGGTCAGTTGCATCAAAACATTCCAAAAAGTGTCTTCCCAATAGTTGTTTTCTGACAAAAAAAATTCAACATTTTCAACTCTCTTTCAAAAATGAAGCATTAATCACTCTGACTAAATCCATCGATTCTGTCAACCTAAAAAGTTCTCAAATAACTCTTGTAGATGGTAAGTTCATTCGAATTGTTCCTGAAATCTCCCCCCTTCCTATTACTCAGGATCCTTCTCCCTCTGCCCCATATCCTCCTTCTCCAAAAAATTTAGATTTATTGAAAACAATCGTCACTAATCAAGAAAACATACAAGTTGATGTGAAGGACATCAAACACAAACTATCTGTGTTGGAAAAAGGAAAACTTCCAATGGGTAAAGCTGAGTTGCAAAAAATTTATCGTCACGTTGAAGATGAATTTATTGATCTGCAAGTTGGATTTGATCTGCAAACAAAGGCCATGGTAGAAGCACTTCAATGAAAGCTGAATCGAAACGCGTGTCAGTTGAGTCAAGAATTCAAGTTAATCAGTAATCAGATTTGTGACGCCCCCGAATCCGGGTTACCTAACCCCGAATCTGGTGCTCACGATCCATCGTACAAATAACATCTAACTATCCATTCATTTATGAATATCATTAAATATACCATTAGATAATATAATTAATACAACATCCCAGGTTGTCTAACCTTAACATAACGTACATACCTCCAGATATACAAAAAGGTTTACACATAATAACATAATAATTAAAATCATAAAAACTACTACTGAATTATATCCTTGCCCTTGTCTTTATCTTTCCCTCCTGCTACCTCATCATTAGCTGAAATGTTATATTTAAGCAAGGGTGAGCAACGAGTTTGCTCTGCAAGTTAAAGCATTCAATAAGAAATATGAATCAAGAATATTAGAGTCTAGATTCGATAAGAATTCAATAATACTCAACAGATTTCGAAGTAGTTGAATAAATTATTTATCAATAACAAGACTTTATCGACTTTCATGCTAAACAACAATTCAATGATGAAAGAGTAAAACTCTTACGAAGTTTCAATAGTGTTTAACTGATTAACAAGAGATAATAATACTACAATAACACAGTGGGATATTCCCAGATTTCGCACTGAGTGATCACAATGGGATCATGAACAAATATAGGAATTATCAGTATATAATACCAAACCCCAGAATTATAAGTTATCTATAAAAAGTAAACTATAACTCTCTGCAAGTACCTGGAATGGCCAACCCCGTTGTACCCGATATTATGCATAATACTCAAACATATCGCAATAGCCGGATGCCCGACCATAAAGTTCCCTTTTATATAAAGGTTGTTCATCTCAGTCTTACATCAAGAGTCCGTACCACAACAATACGGTTTGGATTTAAAGAAATGATATGATTTCAATATCTAATATCTATATCGTTCTAGCCGAAATAATTGGCATTGATCTTTCAATAATAATTAAATTCAAATACTAGAACGTATCAAGTTTCAACAAATATTCGTCTCACCAAAATAATTAGCTAAGACATAGCTCAAAAACTGTTCAATAATAGGCAGAAATCGATTGCCCTCACTACATAAAAATAGACATTTGGCAATAATTTTCTGGCAAGGACTTATAAAGTCGTTGCAAAAAATGCATGTTTAGCAATGAAATTTGTCATTCGTTGCAGTTTATGAAAGGCTTTCATTTTTCGTAACGAAATTTCATAAGTCGTTGCAAAAATTCGTTGCCAAATCGTTGGCGGGAAAAAAAATACACCTCCTATTTTCTTTTTTGTTGCCGATGAGATTTCTCCTCATCGTCAGCAACGAAAACTTTTTTGTTGCTATATTTCGTTGCCTAATATAGGCCACAACAATTTTTTTCGTTGCATATCTAATACATTTTTTTACAACGATTAGTAAATTGTTGCCCAAAATTAAGACAAACCCAAAGCATGCCTCTTTTTTTCTCCCCAAAACGCATTATTTTTCATTTAAATTTTTTTATTTATTTGGACATAATTTTATATAGTGAAATATTTCACTTTGTCCGTCTAAAAATAAATCCCCAGTTTTATTTTTTTTTAAGTTATAATTTTTGAAATTAAAATTGAGCACATATAAATATATTTTCTAATTTATAAAAATTAAAGTTTGTAGTTAATTGGATATAATTTATAATGATCATATTCGCACACTTATAATTTTGGAAAAAAATATAATTAATTTCTAAAATAATTTATATGAATTTTTCTTGTAACTCGTTATTTACATATATATACTTTTTGACAAAGGATGGGCAATGAATTGAAATCGCTCCCGAAATTGCACCAAAAATCGACCAAACTGCACCGATTAAGTCGCACAATGGTTCTGGCATAGACCAATTAAGTTGCACCAATGGTGTGTAAGTTTTTTTTTAACTCTCCTTTTTTAAATCCTCATTTTTCTTGACTTGTAATTTTTTTTAATCAAATATTAATTTCTCTTTATATCTTGAATTAAAGGGTATTTGACAATTACTTATAAGTTGGTCAAACTAAGTTATAAGTCATTTGTTATTATTTAGTGTTTGACAATAACTTAAATTTTAACTTTTTTTTTGACTTATAAGTCATTATTAAAATTTTTTGCATGCTTCATGTGCTATATTTTTTATGTATTAGATAAATTTTACTATATATATATATATATATATATATATATATATATATATATATATATATATATATATATATATATATATATATATATATATAAATGGTTCTCTTTACAAAAAAAAAGTATTTTTGTAGTCTCCAATATTTTTAAATTTATTCTACTAATATATTCTTTTCAAAATTTCTTGTCAAGCTAAATAAAATACTAAACAAATCTCAACATTAAACTAAATATATATAAAGTAACTATGAATATTTTTATATATAATTATATATATGTAAACAAATATTCATATAAATATTTATAAATTTATCTCTAAATATTCATGTAAATATTTATAAAAATATTCATATCTAAATTTTATAAATTTTAGATGAAATACTTACAAATTTATAAATAAATATTTGTTTATAAATTTTAAAGATAAATTTATATGAATATTTGTTTATAAATATTTATATGAATATTTAGAGATAAATTTTTATATATATATATATATATATATATTGAAATATTCATAGTTACTTTATATATATTTAGTTTAATGTGAAGATTTTGTTAGAGTTTATGCCCTAGAGGCCAATTATTTGATATAATTGCTTAACGTTTTGATATTATATTTGATTGAATAAATGAATGATTTTATTATGATTTTATTTACTGCGTTATATAAATGTTAACATAATAAAAATCCTTAGAATAGTGATACAAATTATATAGTTTCAAGTATGTGACTTGAACATGAGATTATATAATTACAATTAGTATCATTGTTCTTAAATGTCCCTAGTCGAGTATCATTATTGATGAGACAACAATGATGCATTAAGACTAGTATGTGGATTGACTGATGACCAAATCTCATTGATCATAAATATATGAGACATTAAGTCAATGCATAGGTACATGTTAGAGAACGATGTACTGGACAGACCCACCATGAGAATTTTATGTGGAGCATTATGCGAAGTGTCATTAGCAATTATCATAGTGACAATGATGTAATGGTCCTCCGACTTGAAATCACTATATTTCTACATGGGAATTTATGGACTTTAATATCATCAAATGTCACCTTTAATATGGTGGACTATAAAGGTGATTTTTGGGTACATCATGAATCGTATGAGGAATATGAGTGATCTAGATGGAATTTAACCATCATATATATTAGGGGTGATATCCATAGGCCTCTTGATTGAGTAGGATTATGAAATGCATGGCCATGCTCAAATAGTAATTTGTTTCATATAGTCTACTCATTGATCAAGAAAACTCAGATTAAATTATGAAGAGTATGACACATTCCATGACTCGAGTTTAATCTAGGATATTAAGGTTAAAAGGATTAAATTACATTGAAACATTGGTCACGTAAAAGGTTGCATCGAATCATCGATCTTATTATTACTTGGGTAGCGATGATGCATTACTAGATGGCGCTTCACTGTTTATAATTTTATAATATGATTTTAAAATAATTGCCAACGTAATAATAACCTATGTGGTCACACATGTAACGTAATTTAAAATGGAATTAATTTAAATTTTAAGAATTTAAATATATTAATATGATTAATAGTATTTAAATCATGAATTTAAATTAAAAGGATAATTTGTATATATGTATATTAATTAAGTAAGTCTTAACTAAGATATATATATATATATATATATATATAAATTCGGATTTTATGAAATTGGATTTTGATTAATCCCTTTTTTTAACTACTATATATATGATATATAGCAGCCACTTAGGGGTACATCATAACTTCATAACCCTAGCCGCTCTTAGAGAGAGACTAAAGAGAAACAGTTCTGAAATCCTCATCCTTAGTGGCTAGTACCGCTAGCCTTTTACTCGCAGATCGCACGACTGTTCATGCATGCGTTCGTGTGGATACCGTAGAGAAGCGATTCGTTTAGATTCAATGTTGAGATTCGAGCGCATCAATTTCAGAAGCATTTTCATATTCGGTATAATTTCTAACCACTGAATTAATTGTTTTTGCATGGATCCTGTTTAGGGTTTTAAATTTGGTTTAAATTGTTCTATTTCCGCTGTGTGTTTCTGTGTCGAAACCCTTCATATTTAAGATGGGTATATATATAGATGGTAATAGAATTTATTTAATATACAAAAAATATAACATAAGAAGCAAAAATATCACAACTAAGTTTCAAACCTAAGACATATGGGTTATTGGGACATTAAGCTACCAGTGAGCCATTCTAATTTATTAGTTAACTAAACTACCGCCAAAACTTGTAGCGGTATACAGTGTAGCACATGAGCAAATGAGGGACAAATGAGTAATTTCTCATGTCACTACAGGCTGTAGCGGTGGGGAAAAATTCATTTCAATCTGTGTCATCCAATGTTGCGATTAACGGTATAAATTATGGTTGTTGAAATAGTACCCGTGATAACTGATTGTCAATCATGTTAGTTCTGGGCTTTCGACCCAAATAAACTCAACCTCATCAAACTTGATTATTATATCTATGCTTCCCAATGTTTCCTATCTTTAGATAGAAGTAGGATATACTTACAAGTACTCCCTCACTCCGAGAATGAAAGTCTTGATTGATTTTATGCGAATTTAAAAAAAATGTCAAATGATAAAATTATTTATATTTAAATTCTCATCTAATTGCATATTTTTCTATACATGACTAGAGATATTGTATAAATATTTATAAATAATAAAAATATGACATTTAATACTAAGGATATTACGCACAAATTATTGTTAAAAAAATAGATTATTTAATATAAGTAAATATTTAACTTGAGATTACATAAAATAATAAGAACTTTTATTCTTAGACGGAGGAAGTAACTTAAATCATGAACATATTTTAAGTCCAAAAATAAAACATAAAAAGAAGAATAGTAATGGTATACCCCTAGCTATTCCTAGTTCTCTTTTTACCTTTTTTTTCCAAATATATTATAAAATTAAATTATAATACTATCAGTCCTAAGAGAAAACATAAAAGATGGAGAAAAATTTATTATGTTTTATGAACTAAAACAGAATAAAGTTATTTAAAAATGATTTATAAGTCATTCCTAATAAATTAGTTTGACCCATATTAATGTAATATTAATTTTATCCCTAATTTATTTAAATTTTTTTATTTAAAAAATGAATTTGTAAAAAAGAAGAGTAAGATGCAACGTCGCTTTAATTGACGTTAAAATTTTTATTTTTATTTTTTTATAGCTGAAGTCTTATATACTCCTTCATTTCCAACGCCGATGACAGAGAATAAACATAAAAAAATATTGATGTTTGTAAACAAGTACAAGAGATCAATTAAATAAATTAAAAAAAAAAGATATTCCAACGTCAGTTAAAGTGATGTTACATCTTACTCTTCTTTTTTACAAATTTGCTTTATAATTTTTTTTAAAAAAAGTTACAATGCTGGTTAGTTTGGCATTGGATCACATTTTTATTTTTTTCAAATTTCTTTAAAAAAATAAAATGATTTTAAAAAAAATTAAGATAATTTTTTTAAAATTCGTTTTAAAAAAAATATTTTTTAAAGTGGCGTTGGTTGCCTTTCTGATTTTTAGCCAAAAAAAATATCTAAAAATTCAGCGCCATTTCAAATGGCGTTTAATAGTTTTTCCCAAATTAGATGTGCGAGCCTTTACTTTCAACGACAGCCGTTGAAGATTTTATTTTTAAAAAAATATTCGTTTAAAAATAAAATCTTTTTAAAAAAATTAAACCTTTTTTTAAAAAAAAATAAAGTTTTTTTATTTATATTTTATAAAAATTGTTCTTAAATTGTACTTCCGAATATTTAAAATATATATTTTTAATAAAATGCCTTCCACAATTTTATTGCCGCTCACTCTGTCCCGCCCAAGTTTTATCTTAGAGCGGTAGGGTAATTATGCAGCCCAAATTTCACTTGAGTAGCCTTTCACTCGTGGTTTCTATAATCATGGTCATCTCTTGTAGCAGCAACAACAAAACGTGATAAATCGCTGGAATATGCAGACGAGTTGATGGCTAGAGGGTCCAAAGCCGACAAAGAAAGCGATTTTTTGAATTTCTGCACTTGGATGTTTTAGTTGTCTGCAAAGATTCTCTCTGAGCTATTGTTTACCTGACGATAGCCTTCCTCCCGGGAAGCTCACCATTCTTGTTGGTGCAGGTTTGTATATCGCCCTCTTTATTTGTCGATCTGCACCTTTTTTTTTCCATTTCATTTCTTACGTGAGTCCCTCCAAACCCTCATTTTATTTTTATAAGAAATTTCACTGAATTAATTCTGAAATTGATGTGGGTATTTTGAAACCCTAACTATTTAAGGGATTTAAACAGTTAACATTTAGGATCTAATTTAAGGAATCATGAGAATACAGATGAGAAATGATGCTTGGTCTAATTGTTCTAACAGAAAGATTAGGGCGAGAAATCATCCATTTTTGGGGATATGTGTAAATCGTAATAATATAATTGGTATAACTTATCCATAAATCGTAATAATATTTTGGGTATATGTGTTTTCAACAAATCTTAAAATTTGTGCATAGATTCACCCAAATAAATCATAAAATAAACAGGGAAGGAGGGAATCATACTTACAAAAAAAGAAAACAACTATATACGAAATTCACCTTTGAGGAGGTGGAAATGTTGATCTGTGTTTTTTGTGAAACAGCATAGATTATGCTTTTAACTTGTACTCCCTATGTCCCACTTTAAATGGCAAAATTTCCTTTATACGATTGCCCAAATTAAATGACAAAGTTACGAATTAAATGATAAGTATTTGCCAAAATTACTATTATTACCGTTTTAAATAAAAAAGAAAGTGGGTCCATTATTTAGTGTTTTTTTGGAAATCTAACTTTTCAAAACAATATAATTACTGCAATAAACTTTGTCAAAATGGAGGAGTAACATAACATATCAGACCATCAGGGCCATAACTAATTTTACTAAACAGCATTGTGATTCTGCAGCTGTTATACTTTGATCAGGATGGAAATGCTGGATTAAGCCTCGCTTTGCAGGTAAACTTAATTTTGATCACTTACTATATATCGGGTCAATTGGAGGTTTTAAGACCACCCACCTGTCTACGTGAGTGATGATGAGCTACTTCGACTTCAGTTTACAACAGATCATGAAATAGTCTTTCTATGCATCTATTATTTTCTTATTTAACCTTAATAAAACCAAACAAAAATGTTCTATAAAACCACTTTGGCTTCAGAAGATTGTTGGAGGGCTTCTTGGAACTACAGGAAGTCAGCCTACCTTCTGTGGTACCTGGCATAAATTGGTTTTATAGTCATTGTTTTGGTGGACTTGGTGGATATATATTTGTTTTATATATGAATTCTAGTAATTGTAGTTCGAGTATTTTACTGCTATGTGTAAGTGGGTATATATATGTAATAGTTATGTATATATGTTTATATATGTATAATAAGAGTAGTCTGAGCTAGACTACTCTTATATATGTAATAGTTATGTACATATGTTTTCTATTAGCACTTTCTTGGTTTTCTTTCTTGTTTACTCATGGAGGGAAAAATATGATTAGACCAAATAAGAAATGTAATGTGTGAACAGTTTGAACTTTTTTTGTATGGAGTTAATTTACATATGTGATGTATAATTGTGATTTTGAAAACATCTTCTGATGAAGTGGGATTGAAATAATTAGTAAATTATGGTTTTCTTGTTCCTTCTCGTGGTATAAGCCCTGCAATGATGATCTAGATAGTTAAAATGGGAGAAGCAGCGGAGCTTGAATATTTGGAGTAGTTTTATGTTTGTAATTGCTTTTGGAGTCCGCCTCCTTTGAAATATTTTTATTACTTGACTCAATGTTCATTGCTTAAAGGAAAAATATTTATTTTGGTACAAAAAAATATTTAATTCCCTTTTTATTGTCTGACCAGGAACATTTGTCTTCTCAGTGCTTAGATATGCCCTTGGTGGTTGATAAAAAGCTGCAATTATTCTTATAAGTGATTTTAAGAAGGAAATACCTTATTTATTTATTTAAAGCAAAAAGCTTTAGTTTTTTAGTCAAACTCAATCTACTCTGGTTCTGATATGTGAGGGATGAAAATGCAATGAATCTCTTTGGAGTTTTTACCTTTCCTTAATTTCCCCGTGTTTGTGCATTTTAATGTGACATTTCTCAATGACATAGTGTCGGAAGTAAATTCTAATTTGGTGCTAGTTGGACTCCTTTTTAATTTCTTAATCAGTTTTTTTTTCCTGCTTAGTTTATTATACTTGAAGTTTGTTATACCCTCTTTTATTCCTCTGTTGTCTGTTTATATTATTTTGTTTTTCCAATTTCATACTTATTAAAGAATGGAACTAAAAGAAACATGATTCAGAAACTGAGAACAAAAACTAAAATGATAACTAAACAAGTGTTACACTTCGGATATGTAATTAAAAAAGTTGAAATTTCAGCATGGTAACAGAATTTCGAGCTTCATGCTTCAACAGGATATCCCGATTTCACGCTTCATGCTGTTAGTTAGATATTTTATGATTTTAATGATGACAATATTATTGGGTTTATGAATTTGATTTAAATTATTTATTATATATTGATTTTTTGTGGCCCAAGATTGGAATTATGGTCCATTAGTATATTCCTTCTATATTTATGTTTGCATGTTGCTGAAAAGATCTTTAATATAATTTAGTAATGATATGCAATTCAATTTGAAAAGGAAACTAAATAATGTACCTGTTAACAAACTTTATCAAATATCTCTTTGTTCCTTTATTTAAGGTGTTTTGGTTTGACTTGAAGTCATATCATTGATTTACCAAATCTGTTGGACTCTTTAATTGCTAATATCATGGGGTATACCAACTTTGATATGAGTTTCCTATTCTATCTTATATTCATAGCCGTTGGTCAGTATTAGTAGCTAATATTATGGTATTTAAATCATCTGATTTATTGCTAACAATTATTTTATAGCCGTTGGGTCTCTCTTTATATAGTCTTATTTTCACGGCTAAGGAGAGAAGGATACAAGAAGCTAATTCACGTTGTTATACAGAGAAGAATCCTATTGAGAGCTTTCATTGTTTATTTTTAGCTATTCATTGTACTGTCTATAATTCTTTATGGCTGGAAAATAAGAAGTCTATTGTAATTTCTTCTATCATATTCAAAGTTCAAGGCTTGTTTGGCTTCGATCGTTCAAAGAAGTGGATAGGAAGTGGCATTCAAAGAGCTTTTCAAGGTTGCGAGAGGTGCAAAGGTCTCGGTGGTGAGAAAGGTTGCAGAGGTGCAAAGGGGCGAAGGTGTCCATGAGTGGAAAGCTTCTTCATAACGGGGAGTTCTTTTTTTATTGTATTTAATTGAATATTAAGTTTAATAAAAAGAGTCTCCAATTCTAGTTAGGATTGGACGTGGATTAGGCCACTAGATTAGAGGATAGAAATTTGAACCACGTAAAAATTTTTGGTGTGATTTTTACTACATTTATCTTTTTAACTGTCATTCACGTTCTGCATTTTTTTGTTATTCACGCCACTATCCAGACAATAAAGCGTATGTGTCCTGGTTCTGATAATAAGAAACGAAGAACATAAGGTAAAGCAGACACTAAAACAGACAGACGTAACTGTTTGAATTAAACTTATAGCAGAAAATTTTAAAAAGTTTTCATCGTTTATCACTTTTAGCTTAAACACCTATTCACCCTCCCCCCTCTAGGTGTGCACATATTAATTGAATTACATTTGGTATCAGAGCAAGGCTCTACTAATATTGATCGTTGCAGGTCGTAGGGGAAGATCCTATGGCACACCTAAACTTTCAAGAAGGTCAGTCCACAAGTAGGCCACCATCATTGTTCTAAGTGAAAACTTCAATTTTTGAAAGTTCAGAATGAAGATCTATCTGAACCGTGACCCATGGGAATGGTGGGTAGTCGAACATGGACCAGTCATTCCTAGACATGATGATGGCAAATCAAAGGCTCTCATGGAGATGGATGCAAACGAAAGCTATATGTTTTCCTACAACTCAAGAGCCATGAACACCTTGCTAAGCGGAATGGTCCAAGCTGAAATTGATAAAGTATCATCGTGCAACACAGCAAAAGAAATGTGGGATACAATCATGATGAACCACGAGGGAACTACTAAGGTGAAGGAAGTCAAGCTAAGTATGTTGATGCAAGAATATGAACTCTTCAAATTAGAAAAAGATGAATCAATTAGAGATGCCCAAGCAAGATTCCTTACTCTAATGAATTCTCTAAGCATGCTCGGATGAAAGATTGATCAAAAGGAAATCAACCGAAAGCTTCTCAGAGTCATGCCAAAGCGATTCGCTTCAAAGGTTACTACATTTCAAGACTCGGTCACAATTAGCACAATGGAAACTCTTACCTTATTTGGAGAACTTGAAGAGTTTGAAAATCAATTAAAATTGTATGATGAAGAAGATGAGGCACCTAAGAAGAAGACCTTGGCTCTACAAGTTGAAAGCTGCATAGAAGGCAATGATGAAGAAATTGAAATGCTCTCAAGAAAATTCGAGAGACTACTTCAAAGGAAGAAACAAAGGAAAAATCAAAAAGGTAGTTCAACTCCAGTGAGTAAGTCCAAAACGGAACAAGAAGAAGAAACTGGTCCAACTCTGTTTCATGGGATTAGAAGACGATGATCAACTTGAGGTAATGAATTTTCATGAAAATTTTGAAATATCTACATCTGATTATCTTGCTTTACAAAATGAAAATCAAAGGCTTAAAAAGAAAATTGCTTATTTTAAGAACTGTGTAAATGAGCTAATGAATGAAGTTGAGTCACTTATTGAAGAAAGAAAAGAAAATGAATATCTTAAAAAGGAAAATCAAATTTTAAATGAAAATTTGAAAATGAGAGATGCATGTATAGATGCTTTTAATGATGGAAAAATGATGAATGTTCAACATGATAATAATATAACAAATGCTGAAATAGCATCTTTAAAAAATGATCTTGCTAAATTTGTGCAAGGAGAAGAGAATCTAAATGTTATGTTAGGGGAATAAAGGTCCAGTCTTGATAAACAAGGGATTGAGTATAATCCTATTAAAAATATGAAAAATAGGACTAATAATAATATTAGAATGATTAATAGTAAATCAAGGCATAAACCACTTTATTGTTCACTATTTGTTACTAGTAAAAAATGTGGTTTTAAATGTCATTTTGATTCTAATTGTAATAAAATTAGAATAAAACAAATTTGGGTAAAGAAAAGTGATTTATATGCTACTAACCCAAAAGGACTCAAGAAGATTTGGGTACCAAAAAGATAGAGACTATTTGTTTGTAGGTGTCTCAAGATCAAAAAGGAGATGGATGATTCTTTACTTTGAGAGAGTAAGTTACCTATAAATTATTTGGCGGAATCTGTAAGTACCTCATGTTGTTTTTTAAAATAAAGTTTTAATTAGATATATTATATGGATTTCGTATTACAAGGATTCATAACATCATTTATTATGTTAAATGCTTCATATTTAATACACATGATAATCTTAATAAAAGGTTGATGAATATGTTCATATTGTATTTGTTGAATTTAAGCGTGACTGTCAAAAGAAGAAAATGAAGTTTCAGGAAATGTCATCTGATTAGTGGGAAAGCAGATAAATTTCAATCCGGGATGAGCTGGCTCGTGCATCGAGAAAAAAAAAGCGATGATCCAGGGAAAACATGCAGACACCTAAATTTGATCGCTTTCGATTCAATGCATTTTTGAAGGCAGATCAGATGAATATTCTGATGTAAAATCTGATATTCCAGAAAGTTAAATCAGATGAACAAATGACCAATGACAGTCTTCCAAGAACAACCATAACAGTGAAAAATTATCCTCCTAACCTGAGCTTTAAAGATCTCAACATTGGGATGATCAAAAGAAGTGCTATTGAAGATATTTTTGATTCTGAAAATACAAAATCCAAATCTACATTAAGGAGCACAACTATCAAGCTTTCTACTGGTTACAAAATGTTGTTATATAAGTAACAAATCACAAATGTATGATCGTGTTGTTTACTTGTTATATGTGGGTTTGTTATAAACTTGCTCCAATGATATTCTTTATCTTTGCACTTATTCTTTTAATGTTGGAAAATGGGGAGAGATAACTATTTAGCTATATTGTATAAATTATTTTTTGTTCATGACAAAGGGGGAGAGATACTTGTACTTAATGATTAATATGATAATGACAAAGGGGGAGATATATATATATATATGGTACTGAGATACTATATTGTGCTTGAATTTGCAAATGATGGTAATTTAGAATTTGTGTTCCTTAATATGCATAAATTAAGGGGGAGCCATATACTTAGGGGGAGCATATTAATTAAATGGCATTATGTATTGTTATCATCAAAAAGGGGGAGAATGTTGGTTATATATTTTATTATTTTAATGATGACAATATTATTGGGTTTATGAATTTGATTTAAATTATTTGGGTTGATTTAAATTTATTATATATTGATTTTTTGTGGCCCAAGATTGGAATTATGATCCATTAGTATATTCTTTCTATATTTAAGTTTGCATGTTGCATGTTGCTGAAAAGATCTTTAATATAATTTAGTAATGATATGCAATTCAATTTGAAAAGGAAACTAAATAAGGTACCTGTTATCTAGTGATTGGCTAGTAACAAACTTTATCAAATATCTCCTTGTTCCTTTATTTAAGGTGTTTTGGTTTGATTTGAAATCATATCATTGATTTCCCAAATCTGTTGGACTCTTTAATTGTTAATATCATGGGGTATACCAACTTTGATATGAGTTTCCTATTCTATCTTATGTTCATAACCGTTGGTCAGTATTAGTAGCTAATATTATGGGATTTAAATCATCTGATTTCTTGCTATGGGATTTAAATCATCTGATTTATTGCTAACAATTATTTTATAGTCGTTGGGTCTCTCTTTATATATAGTCTTATTTTCGCGGCTAAGGAGAGAAGGATACAAGAAGCTAATTCACGTTATTATACAGAGAAGAATCCTATTGAGAGTTTTCATTGTTTATTTTCAGCTATTCGTTGTACTGTCTATAATTCTTTGTGGCTGGAAAATAAGAAGTCTATTGTAATTTCTTCTATCATATTCAAAGTTCAAGGCTTGTTTGGCTTGATCGTTCCAGTAGTGGATATGGTCTGTTCAAAGAGAGCTTTCAAGGTTGCAAAGGTGCAAATGTCTCAGTGATGAGAAAGGTTGCAGAGGTGCAAATGGGGCAGAGGTAGAGTTGCACAAACAAGCTACCTGACCTGGCCTGATCTAGGCCTTCCAGGCTTTGACCATTGATGCCAGGCCCAACCTTAAATAGTAACAAGTCGAACTAGGCCAGATAATTGAATAAAAAACAAGATCTGTCAAGGCCTGTTGGCAAGGCCAGGCCCAGGCCAGGTCCACGCAAGCCCAAGCATTCCAACCTTTACTTTTGATTGCTATGCAATTAAATCTTGAAGCCTTGAACTCCTTAATTTATAGAACAAAGCTTGGACAATATAGACATTTTTAGACGATGTGGGACTCTTGTGCTATTTGTAAAGCTTTCTGGTTAAGGTTGAGAGTACTGGTGTTGTAGCTCTACTCAAATTCCAAAACTTCAAACGAAAAAAATTGCACTATCCTATTATGCAAATTAAAATTACTTTATTCATCCAAAGAGAGAGTTTTCTTAATTAATCATATATCGTCATTTTGACATGGTAACATAAAAAGGATAATGTAAAAGATTACTTAGTTCAACATAGAAACAGAGCAAGAAGATATATACAGAAATAAAATATAAAAACAATGACAAAAATAAAATTTTGAGCTATGCAGCATAAGCAACACAAATTACTTCACATAATTTTAGCGCATCATAAATAAAAATAATAAAACAACCAAAGAAATAAACAGATAGTGTAATTTTATTTTAGAGCAAGAATGGTGTAAAAATGAATTCTGGCAATGAAATAGAGAAAGAGATCTCACTTCTCTCTTGAATAAGAGACGTTCTTGTGATGTTGTAGCATTCATGTCTGCACTTGCAAGCAAATCAGTCTCCATAGTCATTGTTGATAACATTTTTCCTCCATGTGCACCAGAAGCAACTTGCTTCCATCCCATTCTGAAAATACTCTTGCCTTGCTTAGTTAACTCCATAGTCATTGTTGATAACATTTTATCTTTTTATTTGCATAATAGGATACTATTGTTTGACGCTCATATTCTTCAGTTCATGTGGTAATTAGTCAAAATTACCCTTATTTTATACTATAAGTCGAGGATTGAGATGCTATCACCATGTATACTTACTACTACACTACATGGGGACACCAATTAATTAATTATTGAAGGGAAAGGTCCCTCACCTGAGATTAACATGCACATATATATGGACACTTTTGAGAGAGAGAGAAAGAACCAAAGAAAATAGAGAATTTAATTAAGTGTTGGTGGCTTGGTGCCTTGGCTGATCATATGGACCTTAGTTTAAGTCCCACATCTCCTAACCACGAATTTATCATAAGCTATTAAAACTATAAATATAACATGCATCCTTCAAATATATTTACACACTACTATAGGCTCTCAACTTAAAACATAACAAGAGAGACTTGAGTCCAACTTGTCCAAGTCTAATTTTTTCATATATAAGACTAGGCCGGTTCGGGTCTCGGGTCATGCCTTGGGCCGGATTAAGGTGTCCATGAGTGAAAAGCTTCTTTGTAACATGGAGTTCTTTTTATTGTATTTAATTGAATATTAAGTTTAATAAAAAGAGTCTCCAATCCTTGGGATTGGACGTGGATTAGGCCACTAAATTAGAGGATAGGGGCTGAACCACATAAAAATCTTGGTGTGATTTTTACTTCTGTTTATCTCTTTAACTGTCATTCACGTTCTGCATTTTTTTGTTATTCACGCCACTATCCAGACACTAAAGCATGTCGTCTAGTTGTCTGATAATAAGAAACGAAGAACATAAGCTAAAGCAGACACTAAAGCAGACAGACGTAGCTGTCTGAATTAAACCTGTAGCAGAAAATTTTAAAAAGTTTTCACCGTTTATCACTTTTAGCTTAAACACCTATTCACCCCCCCCCTCTAGGTGTGCACATATTAATTGAATTACACATGCATTATGCTTCATGGTCCTCTTGTAGAATTTTCTTTTATTTTCTTAATGAATCTAGGAGTAGAATGAATGTTGAGGCAAAATAGCAATTTAGTGTGTTGCAGTCGGTTATTCATTAGACATTATGTTGTGCAATACATTTTTCAAGTTGCTTTAATGGCTTCTAATAGAGCGTCCAAATCTCGTGCTGGCTGTTCCAATGACTCAAAAATTAATGAAGAAAATGAGATCCATGCCGACGAGCCTCATGCATAGGAGGAAACTATTCATAAGAATGCTAAAGGTATCACATATATATCTACACATATACTTGCATTGACATGGTTTTAGGGTGGATGGGTAATTATTGGTTAGATATATAGCTTCTTATTCATAAGCAATGAGTTGCATTGTCATGGTTTTGGGGTGGTGGGATCCTTATTCTCCAATTTGTGGTTTTGGTTGTGGGACGTAATTTAAATCTTTCTTCGTCCACCTTTTCTCATTCCAAGGTATGTAAAACTGAGACATGTTAAATGGAATAGGGTTTTTTTTGTTTGCCATGTTTCTTGAATGTGTTGTCTAACGTATTGAATTGAGTCAATGTGAATTGCTCTTTTTTCTCAACCTACTTCATTATTATGGTTGATTGTGCACAACTTGGAATAGATAATACGACTGTAACACATGAAATACAGTACTCCCTCCAATCCACAAAGTATATCCTTAAAAGTTGATGTTTGAATTGCAGGTCCTTGATGTTTACATATTTGAGATCCTAATATTTGTCACCATTTGTAACAAATGGATTTGGTTGTTGACTTGAAGGTGTTGTTTGCTAATGTTACAATGTTTTTTCTCAGTATGGTTCCTGAAGTTATGTAGCAATTACATGGATATGACTTTAAGTGAGTGGGTGACTTTTCTGATCAATGTTTCTCTGCTTCTCTATTTTTTTCTGTTTTTTCGTGGATGTATGGATATATATTATATTATTATGTATATATAATACTGCATTCTTAGATGATATGTTTTTTGTAAACATAGAAGACATCTGATCATTTGGAATAACAACACTAGAACTTGCTTATGGCCATGCACCATTCTCCAAGTATTCTCCAATGAAGGTTAATCATAGATTCACCATTGTGAACCATCTAATTTATTTTAGAAGTAAACATAATATTACTTTTTGCACAAGATTATTCAACTATTTTTCATTTTGTACTACTTTTGTAGGTGTTGCTGATGACCTTAAAAAATGCATCACCAGGACTTGATTGTGAGAGGGACGAGATTTTCAAAGGTCTGTAAATTCCTTAATTAACCTCTTTATTTGTGTAGTGACTGATGCTGTTTTAATATTGGCAGAATACCTGGAGGATGAACCATGGTTGAAACTCTTATGTAAGCTTAAGTATTGTTTTCTATTATAAACATTTCTTTCTTAATTTTATTTTCATATATGGCACTATTGTTAACCTCTTGATGGCAAATAGTGTTAACTAAGATGGGCTTTGTGTTTTTAGTCGTACAAAATTTGGTTGTAAAGATGATGATTGATCATGTATCTGATGATTTTATTTAATTAATAATATTTTAATATTTTTGTATTTCTGTCATAGTTTGTTATGGGGTTATTGAGACATAATTTTTTTTGTTTATAAAATAATTTTGACATTCGTTACATAACAAAAGAAAAGACAATATTTATATCATTGCAAATCATAACAAATTTTGTTGCACATGAAAAGTAAACGATAACGTATAGTGTCGTTGCTAATTGACAATAACTTTTGTTGCTCTTTAAAAACAATCACCTTCGAATAGTATCGTTGCTAATTCATCATAATTATCTATAAAAATACCAACAGCAACACAAAATTTCGTTGCAAATTAATATATATATATATATATAGTCCGGTTCCGATCCGGACTCCCGGACTCTCTTAAAATACGAACTTTTTTTTTTAAAACTAATTTTTTTTTTTAATATTTTATGGAACTGAAATTTTTATATAATACAGTGTTTTGGATGTGATTTGGATACGTATAACAAAAGCAGTGCATGCACGACTGTGTGCATCGTACATACATTTTTTGGTATAGGTATCCAAATCACGCTCAAAACATTGTATTATGAAAAAATTTCAGTTCCATAAAATATTAAAAAAAAACTTAGTTGTTTTAAAAATAAAATAAAAAAATAGGGTCCGTATTTGATCAGGTCTGGGAGTCCGGACCTGATCCGTGGTCTATATATATATATAACTGGTTTATTTTGTACATTTAGCAACAAACATCGTTACCAAAAAGTACACAATTAGCAACGAAAATCAATTAAGGCAACAATTTTTATATTGTTTAGTAACGGCAAACTTCGTTGGCAAATGTGTATTAAATGCAACGAATTTTATCTTCGTTGGAAAATAAAAAGATTCTTTTCGTTGCCAATTAGGCGTATTTTGCAACGAAAATTGTTTTTCAATAATAATTTCTTAATAAATTTGCTACAAAATATTTCGTTGCTAAATGATTTATGATTTTACACGAAAACAAAATTTCGTTGCGAAATATATTACTTTCTGCAACGAAAAAAAAAATCGTTGATAGACAATTATGGCGCTCATTCTTGAACGAATGTCCAACAATAGAAAAATCGTTGCAAATGGCATTTGGCAACGAAATTTCGCACATTTAGCAACGAAAACTATTTGTTGCAAAATCACCATTTTTTTTGTAGTGCCTATTTGCAACCAACAATACTATTTATAGATATGAATAACCAACAATAGTTATTCACCAGTCACGCTTTTGAAATTTAAAGCTCAATTTGAGTTAATGAACTTGCGCTAATTGTGAATGATTAATAATAATCCTAGATGTGGTACAATCAACAATAATTACCCACTTAATATGATGGTAAATAATAATTCGAATTTAAGTCAAAGAAATTAAAATACATACGAATATTCAATAACAATCTTAGATGCGGAATAATTATCAATAATTATCCACTAACATATTTAAAGAAATTAATAACTCAAATTTGAGTTAGGAAACTTGTCTTTGCCATTGATTAGTGCTACACAATATAATTTAACCTCGTTTGAAAGACCTATAATCCATAATATTGGTCTCACAATTTGCGTAACACATTTCAACATATAATACTGTCATTTAAAGTCACTATATCACTTAGGCACATAATCCTATAGTCACAACAGTGTTTAGAACCTATAATAACACTTACCAGGTCGAACTATTTAGTTTGGTTGGATGTCGGTATGAATACTAGGTCTTGGTTGTTATGTCAGATAATAACCGAGTTTATTGTCAATCAAACTCTATTCCAAACCTTCAATATTATTTTAGATATTTAAAATATCATTCATAATATTTTTCAGAAGCTTATAATAATTTTCAAATAATTATTATCTTTTATAATAATTTTCAAACATTGATATCATTTTAAATGATTTAAATCTAGGATAATCACATTATCATTAATATTTAAGTAATATTAACATATTAATGAAATCCTTGTCAAAATATTAAAGTTATTTATAATAACTCAAATTATTTTTAAAACACTAATATTACCCTTAAATAATTTTTGAAACATTTAAAATCGTTTTTAAATAATTACCATTAATATTCAACTATTAATGTATTTTTCATCAAAATATTAAAAGTCACTTATTATAACTTAAATATTTTTAAACCATTTATACCATTTTAAATAATTTTTAAAACATAAAAACCATTTTAAACCATCTATTTAATATAATTATTAAATAAATCTATTACCATTAATATTAAATTATTAATGAAATTTATCTCAAAATATCAAAAGTCATCTTTTATAACTTAAAATATTTTTAACACTTTATTATCATTTAAAATCATTTTTAACTAATTTATTTAATATAATTATTAAATAAATTTAATATCATTAATATTCAAATAAATAAAAATATTAATGAAAATTATGTCAAATTATCAAAAGTTAATTTTTATAACTTAAAATAATTTTTAAAACTCATTTTAAAATTTTTAGGAATAATTTTCTATTTTTATTGATTTATTGAAAATTAAATTAATTGATTTTAATAAAACTGTCGCTAAAGGTTTTAGCGACGAAAATTGTCACTATTGGTGTTCTTGAGCTCAAGAACATTCAAAGTCAGTCCATGGGTGCCTAGTTTGACCAACTTTAATTCTTTGTTCAAGATGTTTCTAGGCATGCAAGTGCACTAGTTATGTAATACTACATGTACTATAACAACCCGGGTCAAATCCCGAGTCCGGAATAAATCTTGGATCAAATTCCAAGTCCGAATCGAATTAAATCCATCAAAATAAGGCCTCAAACTACTGGTCCAATAGTATCTTCTTGGATCATCTTAGCCCACCACAGGCTCCCAAAAGGTCATGACTTGAAGGTACTATTGGTAGTAACTTATTTCCTTATATCTAGACAAATTTTTCTCCTATCTTTCGATGTGGGACTGGGGTGTTACAAACTCCCCCACTTAAATTTCTGGCGTCCCCGTCAGAATCGATCACACACACGGCCCAAAGATATTTGCCTCTCTAGCCATTGTGGGATAATACCGGCTGGCTTCGTGTCCCCACCTCCGGACCTCCATCTCTCCATTGTGGGATAATACCACCAGCCTTCGTGTTCCCACCTCTGGCAACCCGATCGGATGACCCGACCCGAGCTTTCGAGAGTCGGCTTTGATACCATATGAAACAACCCGAGTCAAATCCCGAGTCCGAAAAAAATCTTGGGTCACAACGAAAGATAGGGGAAAAATTTGTCTGCATATACAAAAATAAGTTACTACCAATAGTACCTTCAAGTCATGACCTTTTGGGAGCCTGTGGTGGGCTAAGATGACCCAAGAAAATACTATTGGGCCAGTAGTTTGAGACCTTATCTTAATGGATTTGATTCGATTCGGACTTAGGATTTGACCCAAGATTTGTTCCGGACTCGGAATTTGACTCGGGTTGTTTCATGTACCAACAATGATCAAGGTCAAACTACATCACATTTGCAAGATCTAAAAGCTCAAAGTGGATGTCAGGCCTGTTCAAGGCTTTATGGGTTACCCAGATAGTTCCTGGTAGCTACTTTGCAGCCTCAATAACATGATTTCTCTGTAATGTTTGGGTGTTAAAGTGTTACAATCTTGTAGATCTCATGTCAAAGAACACAAGTACTACACTTAGGTAGCTTAACTACATCACAATATCAAGATCTAGCTTGGTCAAACCTTGTCAAAAAAACTTGTTCATAAGTTTTCTAGAATTTCCAGAAAACCAACTCTGTGCTCGGTCAACCCAGTTTGACTGCTTACAACTTTAATTCTGTTGTTTGTTTAAGTGTTATAAAGCCATGGTTTTATAGTCCACATACCATAGTATAACATTGATACATTAACACAAGCTAAACACATAACACATGAAAGATCTGGGCTCATGAAAATCTTGTCAGACACTGTTGGGGATTTTCTGGGTTACCCAGAAACACAAACCCATGACTGGTCAACCTACTTTGACCATTAATATCTTGGAATCTGGACATGATATGATCATGATTCCACTTTCAGATTACTCCCCTCATAACATACTACAAGTCTAATACATCTAACAAATCTAACAATTAATAGATCTAAATCTATGGCCTCTGACATTTGACTGTCAGGCCATAAATCTAGGGTTCTTGACAGTTTTGAAAACTTCATTTTTAAGCACTTTGATGTTATGGATCCATGATATATCATCATAGATCACTAAATAACATCTTATAACACATAACTAAACACAAAAACACAAAATCTATCTTAGCATATAAGATTAAATTTGGTTAGGGTTTATACCTCTCTTTGAACAATCTTTAATCCTTGCTTCCTAATCTGATCTTGGGGTGTTAGGGACTTTTCTAGGAACTGATTTACTAGTTAAATTCGTGGCTTGAGAGTGAGAAAGGTTTAGCTAGTGTATGAACACAAATAAGGCTTTTGTTTTGGTTTTCTCTCTCTTTAATCTCTTATCTTTGATTCAATGAATCTCAATGTTGCAAGGTGGCACTAAATGATCATATTTGGCTTTGATTTAGAGCACATGTTGTTATCCACAATGGTGAGTCACAAGATTTAGAAAATCTTTTAACTTACAAGTTAAGTAAAAGGGTATTTTAGTAATTTCACCTCCAAAAAGGTATTTTGATAATTTCTCACATGATTTTAAAGGTAGTTTAGTCATCTGACATGATTCCCTTTAATCTTAACCCTTAGGATTTAATAATCACAATTAGGATTCGCTAATTAGGGTTTAAGGTTCCCGAATAAGAAATTAGGGTTTCCAAAAATATAATTAGGGTTCCTAATCGATCGTTAGGGTTTCTTAATCACAGATTAGGGTTTCTAATTTACCATTAGGATTTACTAAAGTTATACCTTATCTGATCAACACTTTATCATTAAGCCTATACTGTACAAACACATACTCCTAGATACAATTACAGTAACTGTATTAACTATCGAATCCTTATCCGTATTTAGGGTTATGGTTTCATTAGCTGATTAACATAAATTTACTCATATTACTCAGTAAATAAATAGTTTGACTATCTTACTACACCCATATCACAGATACTTAACATAATATTGATAATTAATACCGATATTAAATAATAAAAAATTATTCGTAAAAATTGAATTGTTCAAAATTCAAGGTCCTCACAAGATTGGCTCCTTAATTAGGCAGATTCACGGAACGACGATTTAATGACCTTAGTGAAGAACTCCAGGCTGATACAGTTAATTCCAACATCCCTGAGTGGCCGCAGTGTAACTGGTATGCTGAATATCAAGGCGACTTTTTGGACCTCGCTCTGCCTCCAACCACCTTCATTCCTCGGCCTCCTCGCTTCGCAGATACAATGTCCCTGGAAGAAATTGAACATCGCCGTCTGCATCGATCGCCCCTATTTCACTACACGAGAGAACAACAATGTCCACATTGAAGAGTTGGATGGCTAGCACTCTGATCTTTTCCCCTTTTGATTCCATGCTTTATATCTTTTTGATGGATGCCAAAGGGGAAGACAAATTATGATCCAAAAACAGTAGTTTATCTGTTTTTGCTTTGATGGATGTTTATTTAAGACTTTGATTTAATACATTACCACAAACTGGTTAAATTATTTATTTTTATACATGCATGGTTTTGGGGGAGCAATAATTATTTTATTATCATCATTAAAAAGGGAGAGAATGTTGACTTAGTCATACTCTATTCTTGTGTTTTGATGATGGCCATCTTGTATCTCTAAACTTGCTTGTAAGCAATTTCAAGAGAGTTGATGCAATAAACAGATTTCTCGAAGATGTAACCATAAAGAAATAAGGACTCGAAGGTAGGAAGACAAAATTGAGTCTCTAGGAGAACATGTAAGATCTTAGCATTAATTTCTTTACAATATAAGGCTCTAGGTCATTTGCATTACATTCTAATTAATAAATTGGTTGAAATTAAATGATCAGAAAAATATTTAAATTTCTTAAGGAAACAATAAAGAACAAATATTTTTTAATATCCCAGCTCAGTTGATTGCAACTAGTGTCTGTCATTTTAAAAAGATCTAACGAGTGTTTTAATGGAAATCATTATTTATGAAGAATTGGCAACACAGTATGAGATCATATATTCAAAACGGAAAAAGATTTGTTCAAGGCTAAATGTATACAAAGCATGATTTGATGACATCTTTCTTCCTTAATTAAAGCTTATTAAATTGATTGAAATTGATTCATTATTCTAAACATGGGATGTTGTTCCGGTAATTGTATTCCCATAAATTAAGCTGTTTGGTCATTGCTACATAAATGAAATATAACCGAAGCAATAGAAAATCAATATACAAACAGTACTTACAGCCTTATTGATTTTTAAACGATTCCTCTTCATACGTTTATCAAACAGTCACGATCTATTATGAAGAAGTAAGCTGATTGGGTAAAAAAAATTCTGATTTTTCTTCAGCTTATAGTCCTTGGGTTTTTACTGGTAATATCTTTTTATTTTTGATCATTGCATATTTAATAGAGCCTTGCATTGTGAAATAATTAGTTGCTTTGATCATAGACCTCTATTTGTAATTTTATTATAGACTAAATACTATCTAAAGGTTTTTTGTTAATCTGGTTTGGATTAAGATATTTTACAAACAGGTTCAAGGAAGCATAGATGCGCTTAAGAGTGCATAGGTGCACAAAGAGCAAAAGTGCTCAAGTATTTGGAACCTGTTGTGTAAAAGAGTCGACTTGTAGTTAGAGTAAATAAAAGAGAGTCTCCAATACTAGTTGGTACGTGGATTAGGCTACTATGATAGAGGGTAGTAGTTGAACCACATAAAAATTTTGGTGTTTGTGTGATTGTCTTTTGTGTTCCTTAAATTAAGTCACAATTTTCTAAAACAAAATTAAGTTTTGAAAGAAGTTAAGTAAACTGATAATTCTGCAAGTATTCATATTCAATCCAACATCCCATATTCATACACTTAATCTGGTGAGCACAAATATTGAATCCAGTATCTTGTATTCATATACTAATAATCTGGTAAGCATAAATATTCAATCCAGCATCCTGCATTCATACACTAATAATCTAGTAAGCAAAAATATTCAATCGGCCATTCTATATACAAAAGCCCTCTCACTAATTTCCAGTGGGTTCCAAAGGAAAGTGTCACTTTCCCTTCTGCTTCTGAAATTCCAAATTCTCCAGATATGATGGGTGTCAATCCAACTCCTCCAATCCCGCCGGTATCTCCTCCTATTGATCAAGAAAAGGAAAATAATTGGACTGTGGTTGCTTCTAAGTAGTCTCTTAAGAACAAAGGGAAAGTTGATGCTTCAACTACTGGGAATGACATTGTTTATTCATCTCTTGCCTCTTCCTCTGTGGATGTGGAGACCTCTGACCTGGATATTACCTCCAGGGAATTGAAGAATAAAATCAGATTGAACAAAAATCAAGGCAGTGCTCAGAAGAGGAATAAAGGCAGAGGGTGTGGATCCTCTAAATAATATTTTCTTGTTTTTATGGTAGTGCTATGTTCATATAATATTAGGAGCCTAAGTAAGAAGCCTAAGCAGGATGATGTTAAGTCCTTTTTGGTAGATAACAAAATTTCTTTTGTTGGCCTTGTGGAAACTAGAGTTAAATGCTCCAAGGCTAATTCTATATCTAAATCTATATGTAAGAACTGGAACTGGGAATTTAACTATGAGTATCATTCGAATCGTAGAATCTAGGTTGGTTGGGACCCCTCTTTTCGGAATACTTCTATCTTATTCAAATCTGACCAGGTTATTCATTGTAAACTTTGTTCAATCAGCTTTTAGGAGGATTTTTTTGTCTCTATTGTTTATGGGTTCAAACACTGCTACTAAATGGTGTCTGATGGGGGATTTCAATGTCATCAAAAATTTGGATAAGGTTGAGGGTGGTTTGGAAAATTGGGATGTGGGTATTCAGGACTTCAATGACTGCTTGTCTGATCTTATGGTGGATGACATCCATGCTTCTGGTCCTCTCTTCACCTGGTGGAATGGGCAGGATAATTCTCCCACTTATAAAAAGCTGGATAAAGTATTAGGTAATGCTAAATGGTTAAACCATATGACTAATGGTACTGTCTCTGTTGGGCCCAGGGGCATATCTGATCATGCTCCTCTAATTCTTCACTATGGGCTTGTCTTCCCTAAATTCAGGAAGCCATTTCAGTTTTTCAATTATATGCTCAAATTGGAAGGCTTCAATGACTTAATTGCAAGGACTTGGCAAAAGCAAATTTCTGGGAATCTTATGTTTATTCTGGCAGAGAAATTAAGACATGTAAAGAAAGTTTTAGTCTCCCTCAACTCCAACCATAGGAACTTTTCTTCTAATGTACAACTCATTAGGCAGGATTTGCACAATGTCCAGCAAGCTATTGATTCCTCCTTCTGTGCTTCTGGGGATTTTTCCCAGCTCAGATCTCAAGAAAGATCATTGCATCACAAACTGTGGAGAGCATCTCCCTTGAGGAAGCCTTTGCCCAACAAAAATCTAGGGTGCAATGGCTTGAGCAGGGTGACAAAAATTCTAGCTTTTTCTTCAACACCACCAAAAGTAGATGGAATTCTAACAAAATTTTGTCAATTGAGGATTCTAATGGAGTTATGGTAAAAGGGTAAGCTGAAGTTCAAAAAGTTGTTATCTCTTATTTTCAGAACTTGTTTTTTGCTTCGTCTTCTTCTAGTAGTGACATCCTCAATGCTAATCTGGAATGGCTGAATTCTATTTCTTCTAACCAGTCCAATCAATTAATTAAGCTTGTGGATGATGAGGAAATCCGGCGTACTCTTAAATCCATGAAACAAAACAAAAGTCCGGGCCCAGATGGATTCAATGTTAATTTTTTTTCTGCATACTTGGGATGTTATTGGGGAGGACTTTACCAAAGCTGTTACATTTTTCTTTGCTACTAGTTGTATGGTTAGGGAAACTAATGCTACTACTCTTGTTCTTGTTCCTAAAGGCCCAAATTCCTCTTCCATGAATGACTATACCTATATCTTGTTGCTATACCACTTACAAATGTATTTCCAAGATTATTGTTGCTAGACTTAAGCCTATGATTCCTTCTTTGATCTCTAATGCTCAATCTGCGTTTGTCCCGGGTAAGAGGATTGGGGACAATATTCTCATTGCCCAAGAACTCTTCAGAGGATATAACAAAAAGATGGGCCCTGCTCGTTGTGCTTTCAAAATTGATTTGCGCAAGGCGTTTGACACTATGTCTTGGGATTTCCTCTTTAAGGCTCTCAACCTTTTCAAAATTCCTCCTCTATTTATTAATTGGATTTGAGCATGTATTACTATTGCTATGTTCTCAGTGAAGCTCAATGGCAGCTTACGTGGGTATTTTGACAGCGGTCGAGGGCTTCGACAAGGGACCCTCTCTGTCCTTACATTTTTGTTATGACCATTGTCTAGAATACTTCTCCAAGGCTCAACTCACTTTGATTTCTCTCATCATTGGATAACTAAGGCTAATAATATTAATCATTTAGTAATTGTTAAATCCACAACAGAAATTGTTATTTTCACAACAAAAGTGTCGCTATAGATATACAGCGACGGTGAAAACCATCGCTATAGGATCTATAGCGACACTTTTGTTGTGGAAATAACAATTTTTGTTGTAGATTTAACAATTTCCTAATCGTTTATGTTTTGTTGATGACCTATTAGTTATTTGCAAGGGCGATTTGAAGTCTGTTCAAATTATGCAAGAATGTATTCTTGAATTCTCTCTATACTCTGGTCTGCATCATAATCTTAATAAGAGCCACTACTATCTTGCTAATGTTCCGGATGCTGAAAAAGTTGTTATCCTTGATTGTGTGGGATATCCTCTAGGTGCTATTCCAGTTAAATTTATGGGTGTTCCTCTTATTTCTTCAAGGTTGTCATTCCACAATTGCATCCCTCTTTTTAATAGAATTATTGCCCGAGTTACCTCGTGGACCAACTGCACTCTTTCCTACTCTGCCAGACTTCAACTTATTAAAGTTGTGTTATTCTCTATTCAAACTTATTGGGCTGCTCACTTTATCTTCCGAAGGGAGTTTTAACTGCGCTCCAACAGATTTTATACAGATTTCTGTGGAAAGGGGCTTCTCTTACAAAGTTTAGAGCGAAAGTGGCATGGGATAATATTACTCTCCCTACCTCTGAGGGAGGTCTTGGCATTAAAAACCTGTTGGATTGGAATAAGTCTCTATCCTCCTTCACTTAGGGCAGATTATTCAACCCCAACCCTCTAGCTTTTGGGCTACTTGGATCCATTCCAATATGCTTAAAGACCAAAACTTTTGGGTGATTAAAATTCCAAATGACTACTCATGGATATGGAGAAAAGTTCTGAATTTAAGAACTCTTGCACAACAACATATTTTCTACAAGATTGGAAATGGGGCAGGACTAAGCCTATGCTTTAATCCATGGTATAATGGTATTCCTATAGCTTTTTCTCCCACGGCCCTTATTGTTCGTATTTCTAGGTTGGGTTCCATGGCCAAAGTTGTTAAGGACATTCTCTCGAAGGATGGTTGGCAACTGCCTCAATTTAATCACAACATGATGCTTCAATTTCGACAAACTTTTGATTTCGACAAACTTTACTTATTGCAGCGACAGTTTACTCCATTTGGGCTGAGCGTAATTTCAGGCTTCACTCCAACTCAAGGCTACCATCCGAGATTCTCTCTTCTATTATTCTTAATAAAGTCAAATGCAAATTAATTATTTCTTTTGTTAAATTTCAGAAAGCTAAGCTTGTTGATAATTCTCTTCTTGTTTGGAATGTATAGTCTGCTCTTGATTTCTAGTTGGTATCTCATATGAGCTGCATACGAGGCTCCCACTATTTTGATTTGGGATATGCCCCTGTTTATTCGAATTGCTTCTCAACTTTGATCCGTTGATGAAGTTTTCAAATAATGCTTAATTGATTTTGTTGTTTATTCAAGTGTTATAACTTATTGAGCAATTAAAATGCTCACTCTTGAAAAATTTTAAAACTTATGCAGCTAGAGCGAACGAACTCGAATAGTCAAATGGTGTTAAACGAAACGGTTTCGTTTAAAAGAAAGACTTAGATGTACAGAATTACAATGTGTAATGTAATAATACGTTGTAATTGTAATATTTGTAATGATGTAATATTCTATGATTTGAAGATGTAAAAGTCTTAAAACTTCAGATTAAAAGTGATATGTTGTTATAATATAATAATTACATTCATGTTTTAAGATTATGTTGAATGGGTAGTACTGCAGAACACCGAACCCGACTTAAAGACATACCAGGGTTTGAGGGCTTTACAACATACACAAATCTTGACCTACACATAATATCAATTCATTTTTCATTTCATGAATATATAAGACAATTAGCATGCAGTAAAAAGATTTAATTTATAAAAGAACAATCATAATATTAATCTTCTAATCAATAACCAAAACTCCTGCATACCCCTTTTTCAAAGAGTACCGAGTACTATTAGACCTGACAATATAATTAGTTAACTGTTGGATCAAACCATATTAACCGGAACTAAATGGGTTGGTTAACCATTTTTATTTATTTAGGTTGATTAAAGTTTGGATCCATATTTTTAAAACAAATATAATTAATTAACCGGTTAACCATTTTTTAACCCATATTCCATTTTCATAATCATCAAAGCATTAATGTGTGCACTTTTATAAACAAATCGACACTCATGGGCCGTGGCACTACATGACCACAAGAAGCCTTCAACATACCTAAATAAATAAATAGCTCAATTCAACTTTCTTTCTTTTTTTTAGAGAATTATTTTCTTCCTTGTTTCATTCATTTTATCTTAAGGTCTAAGGAGATGGAACTATTTACCATTATAGTATCACCTTTCATTCCTCTATCTAACCACACAAATAATGTATTTTTAGACTGTTTAGATTCTTAAACAAATAAATATTTAAAATTTTACTATTTGATAAAACTGTGTAATGAAAGTTTATTAAAATTGAGATTCTATATAAAATACAAATATTTATTATGGTTTTCAAAGCGAGTTTAATTAAATATAAAAGAGTTGTTTGATAATCAATTTTTATAATAGGTTTGAATATAATATTTTACTATTTTATCCTTATTACCAATTTATATAATCTTAATTAGGGTGAAAGTATAATAAATTTAAATAATTAATTCAAATAAATCACCAATAATTAAAATATTTCAAACATAATTTTACATAATTAATATAAATATATGACGATCATGGAGTACTACTTGTTTAAATTTTATTAGTATAGTTTTTAGCATTTTATTATTTATATTAATAATTTTTATATCATATTATTACTTAATTAATTTAATTGTGACGGTCACAATTTCATTTTCCAAAAGTTATATTTAAAAGTCAAAACATCTTAAAATGGTTAATATGGTTAATATGATTTTTAACCATAAACATATAGTTCCAACCCACACAACCCATATTAAAAATGGTTAATATAATTTTAGTTCTTAAATGGAATCATAACCATATTTTGAAAACCAAAACCAACCTATAACCATATTTTGTCAGGCCTAGATACTATGGCAAACCATTTTCCTCGGGACATAAAAGTCCCTAATCTTGATTATAATCAATAAAGGCTAATATCAGGTGTGTAATATGTCGATGCTCATATATATCCTGAAATTACTAAACTAGTGATTGTCATGGATAGGCATAGATGGATGTAACAATCCTAAACATCAAATTAATTTTTTCAAATTTTATTTTTATCATTATTACTCTTTTTTTCAAATGAAACTAATTACAGTCAATCTTGTCTTTCCTAATAACAAAGGTACTAGGGTCAAATAACTAATGATCTAAGCATTAGACTTTCATATAATCTATAACATCAATCGATATCTAATAAAATCGATTATAAGATCAATCGATATCTAATAAAGTATCAGTCATTCATATAATCTATAGGATCAATCTTTCTCTAGCATGTCAATCAACGATTTAAGACCTCAAAACAGAGCAACAACGCCTTCACACGGCAAACGCTCACAAAGGCCTATGCGACTTGGGTGACGTCTCACTAGATAGAAATCAATCTAATAAATAATATGAGTGAATTAACCTCATCAAATAAAGAGACTTGAATAAATCATATGAGTGAATCAACAACTTCATAGATAATTTGAATAGATCATATAAATGAATCAACAACTTCATAGATAAAGGGACTTGAATAGATCATATAAGTGAATCAACAACTTTATAGACAAAGAGACTTGAATAAAATATACGATTATCTTAACCTAAAAAACTATTTCATAGCTCTGATACAAAGGTAGGAGGACCAACTATGAGTGACTAATTATTTAGGCTTAAATCATATAATAAACAAACATATATTAAAATGAAACTAAAATCAAAACTATTTACGTGCATGAATATAAAATATTTTTGTGGGGAGTTAAGTCCTACCTTAAGCTACAAAAAAGGCTTTCCCTTTCAGGAAATCCTCTAAGAGATCAAGATGGAGAATGGAAATCAAAAGTTTATGAGAAATACTGGTATTTTATTATAACTGAAAAATTTACAAAGGATAAAGATTACAATGGAGAGGTAGAGGAGGAAAAGGCTCAGCCATTTTAAGCCTAATCACTTGGCTTGCCAGGCTAGGAAATTTAGATGGAACTGTTTTCAGTTTTAATGCATGGTTTATTGTTTAAAAAATAAAGAAAGAAAGATGGTAGCATTTATTTATATCAATTTATTACTATTATTGACTATTTTATTTCATGATTAGTTCATTATTTGTTCTTATAGACTACATTTTTTTCTAAGACTATTTTATAATGGATTATAATCGTTTATAATATAATACCCCTTTTGAAGTATCAAATCACCTTAAAATAATAACAAATAATAGTTCGTGTGATTAAATAACTCAAGTGATAGATCATATAATTTCTTTTTGATGTATCATATGAATTTTTAAAAATGATAACAAATAGTTCATACAATTAAATAACCCAAATAGTATTAAATTAGTACAAAAGTCTTATTCATTATTTTGGCAAGTCAATGTAATCTGGAGACACCAACGTACACTGCAAACTCATAGCAAAGCATGAGGCCTTACAAAGAGACTCGTACTAAAAATCTTGGATGCAATTTATGAGGATTGGAAGAAATAAATATATCTAAAAAAATAATAATAATAAAAATGAAGCAGCACCCAAAAATAGCTCTAATAATTTTAACTTATCTCAGATCCAAAGGTATTTATATCAGGAAATATTAACTTATGATTTCAAGTAAATCAGCAATTTTTTCCTGTTCTTTCCTTTTCATATAAATTTACATTAATAGTTAAGGAGAAACATATAATAACGGGGAAGCAACATAGGGCTAGAGATTCTCCATGACATATTGAAAAGTGTGGAGCAATGACTTTTGTGCTATTCTATTAAAGTGGACTGGCCCTTGCATAGAGGTCAATGCTACCTATTTGGAACCGTGATGTTGCTTGCACAGCTGTTAAAACCCTAAACCTGCCATTCTTATAATTCATTAGATCCTTTAACGAATTAGACTGTAACCCAGATTCAATTGAATTTATGAGTGGAAATATACCTGAATGCATTTGACAGGAAACCTTCTGATGTGATCTTAAATGTTTTCCTCTGGTACCGATTTTCAAACATCTGAGAATTTTGTTCATCCAAAGTATGCCAGCTGGAACCGCCATCGTTGCTTCCTTCTATTATCCTGAAATAATAACAAAAACTGCTTAACCACTTCTTTATAAGCATCAAAAGGGGCAAACCCGAGTACAGACACAGAATACAAACCGTTTAACTACTTTCTTTTTCTTGAATCCTTTTTTAAGAGAAGGAAAGGTTAATTCATCAGCACGACGAGGGTGTTAAATAAGATGACTCTGTACTGTAATACAGATAAGATCCTGAAAGGGTATAATTTAATCTCTTTGAGGGCAACCCTTTCATTTCCTTTAGGAAACTGGCTAATCCTCAGTACTTTTATTTTCTATTTACCTTAAACAGCTCTGAAATACACGGTCTCCAGAAATGGATTGTTCACTTATATCAACAAGAAATACACCGTTAAGGAGGACTTGCGAGCTTATATAAGTGAACACGCTAACTCACTTTAATTCTAGGTTTACGTCAGTTTTCATGACACCTATGCCACAATCTCATATGGAAAACATTGTGAACCTTGTTCAGTTTGTTGTGCCCATACTGGCTGATAGATGTAGAACAACAAAGCTGAATTACCCAACTGTGGTGAAGGCTATGACCAAGGCGGCAAGGCCATACAAAGAGTATGCCTTACCACAAAGGTAGAACAAATAAACTCAAACCCGTTGCTTAGCAATGGGACACATCCACGCTTGCAAATGAAAAGATCTATAATATGTACCAGTTCATTGGATCCCTCTCTGGAGCATCATTAGCTGACATTAACTCATATGCTATGAGTTCATGTAACTGGTTGTCCGATACTTTGTATATGACCCAACAACCTACAGGATCAAATGTCATTTCAACCAACAGATATTTACAAGCAAAAACACTATACTGAAATAAAATAAAGATGGCAATCCAAATTCAACAGCTACTTTAAAGTTAAGCATACCAATGCCTTTCTTATTTTCTTTCATTTTTCCAAATGAATCAACACCTCAGGACCAATTTAAACGGAATGTGAAATATAACATGATGAGTAAACAGGGTTTAAAAAATAGCTGATTTAAATAGACGTGAAAATCTTACCTTTCATTTATGTTTTCAGTGTGTGAATCTCTTGCCAATTAAATTTCCTTCAAAAACAACTAATGAAATAATGAATACCTTAATGGAACAAAATGTAAGTTCCATATATGCTCAATACTATAAACTAAGTACCAGTGTACCACCACAGCCTACAAATCAATATTGGCTCAAAGGAAAATAAAAAGTAAACCCAGATAAAACCAATTGTTTACCTAGTATAAGCTTTATTTACCTAGTAAGTTTTGAGTTACTAAGGTTTAGCAAGAATAATCAAGAGTAAAACAACCACTAGAAGATAGGTCATCTTGTTATGATTAAGTGAAGGAAAATAAAGGGCAAAACTAATGATTTGGCGACCAAAGTTGGCACGTTTTACTGAATACCCGATTGAACTTTTAATTTTTCAAATTAAGTCACTGAACTAATTTTTATTTTCAAATTGGGTCATTCCGTTAAAAAAAGTTGACAGACGTTAATTTTTTGTCTATGTGGCGCTGACATGGCAAAAAAAATAAAAAATATTGCTTGTGGCAAAAAAAATCAAAAACAGTTTGTTTTTTTTTTTTAAAAATCACATATTTTTAAAAACAGTTTTTTTTAAAAAAACCATATTTTTTAAAAAAAGTTTTTTTTTAAAAAAACATAATTTTTAAAAAAACAGATTTTTTTAAAAAACAGAAATTGTAAAGCAGATTTTTTTAAAAAACAGTTTTTTTTAAAAAACAGAAATTTTAAAGCAGATTTTTTTAAAAAACAGTTTTTTTTTAAAAAACAGAAATTTTAAAGCAGATTTTTTTAAAAAAAACACATTTTTTTTAAAAAAAGTGTTTTTTTTTAAAGAAAACAGATTTTTTATAAAAAACACAGATTTTTTTTTTAAAAAAACAGATTTTTTTAAAAAAGCAGTTTTTTTAAAAAAAACATTTTTTTTTAAAAACACAGTTTTTTTTAAAAAAAACAGATTTTTTTTAAAAAAAACAGATTTTTTAAAAAAACAATATTTTTTATTTTTTTGCCACGTCAGCGCCACGTAGACAAAAAATTAACGTCTGTCAACTTTTTTTAACGGAATGACCCAATTTGAAAATAAAAATTAGTTTAGTGACTTAATTTGAAAAATTAAAAGTTCAATCGGGTATTCAGTAAAACGTGCCAACTTTGGTGGCCAAATCATTAGTTTTGCCCAAAATAAAGTATGTTTTGAGTTACTCGAGGTTTATAGCAAGAATAATCAAGAGTAATATAATCAGATGCTTAATACCTATCAGTGATTCACCAAAGTCTCTGTCATCAATGTGTTGTCAACACAACCACTAGACTAAATCAGTTTGATGGAACTTAAAAATGTTCAAGGCAATTTTCTCTCACATCACTAAAAGAAGTTGGACGTTGACTCAATCAAAAATATAAGATGCAAGATGCATGTACTTAAAATTCTGATTCATCAGTTGAAGAGCATGTAATGTTCATGGCACGAGAACACATATCTGCAAGTAACATTCTAGAAACAATCCTGAATAGAATTGGGGGGAAAAAGAAAAGGGTTGGACAGAATTAGGGAATGCACCGCTGACCCAAATTTCTTGAAGCATCCTAAGTATCGTAATGATGAGCAAAACAATCAGATTCTATCGTAAGTGCCTATCTTTCCTATGTACAACAGTGCATGAACAGCACATTAAAAAGAGGTAGACAGATACTTTTGTGAATGTTACAACATGACTAGTGAGATTGTCACATTAAGACTTCTCTTTCTCTTTTACTAAATATATATTCACCTCCATTCTTCTTTTTGTGGTACATAAGTACTACAAATAGATATTATTGTTTCTTTTTTCTAATATTAAGTAGCTGATATATTATTCACCATACCTTTAGCACCATTTGGTCCTTCCCACTTTGACATGCGAGTTCCATCAAATGCAGAAGTGACCTGACATTTGTTGAATAATATAATAAACAGAAAGTCATTTTTCAAGGAATTCATATAGGAAATCTTAAGAGACATGCCCCCAAGGTATAAACTGATGCAACTTACGATTCCAAAAGGAATCTCCTCACCACTAGCTAGAACCAAACCAGAGCATATTTTGTTCAACTTCAGGAGTGGCCAAGAGAGAGACTCTTTGTTAAAGTTGTTACATTGGTTAACATTATAAATCACATCATCCAAGGCATGAAAGAGAACAGGCAATGCCACAGCGGTTTTGACAGGATCAGCCGCCAAACACACATCAACATTTCCAGTTGCGTCAGTTTCACACTTCAAAGAAAGAGCGTCAAGCAATTCACCAAAATATGGCAACATCTGGTGGATAAAATTTTGTGCATCATTGGAACCAGAATTAATAGAAGCTGTCCTCTTTCTAAAAGGGGACTTCTTGACATTCACCAAAATTCTTCTGAAAATATTAAGTACTTCAACAGCCCTGGATTTAGAATAAGATTGATCCACCAACCGAATAATGACAAGAGAAATTGCATTGTAGATCTTCGTCACATGCTCATCTATACATTTACGAACCGGACAAGAAGAAGAACTTAGAGAGCTAATCCCATCAGAACCAAGTTCTGATCTTAGCAAGCGCCATTCTTTATCTCCACTTAATCTACCAGGTAATGAGATTGAAGTATCATCTTTTGAATGCAAATCTCTCTCAAGTGCATCTGCTTCATTACGGTCACGCTCTTCAAGTGCAGAACACACTTGAGATGCTAAGTTCTTTCGACATTCTATTGTCAAATTCAAGAGAAAGGAGGACAGGGCAGGCTCTGTAGTAAGGTTTCGTCGAGGAAGAACCTTCAGTACAGAAACAGCTCAACCAAATCAAAACTCAAAAAAGTAGTATTTATGTGTAATAAAAGAAAGAAAACAGGAAGAAGTTTACTTCAAAAGAAATTTAAGAAATATAGAAATTGCAGAATTACCTCATGCCACTTTCTTGTGTACTGTTTAGTGACATCATTGACTCCATCTTTTGCAACAGCAATTATATAGCTCAAATTTTTTTTCCAACTTCAAGAGAAAAAAATATCTCAACAACAATCCAGGGGTGAAGGAGAAATTGTACAAGACCAAGTATCAGAAATTCAAAATAGACTTCATTAAAAGGTAATCAAATTAGCAAAAAATTACCCCTTCTCATATAATAATGGATTGTCATATATTCCTTCACAGGGATCAAGATGCATCCATCTGTATTTTATCACATCTTAAAATTTCAGAATGCTTGTACAGAATATAAAAAGTTAGTAGCAATCTGGAGACAAGTTTTACCTTCCCAGTGAAGGTGAGAAGCACTCTGTCCAAAGATGATCGGTGAAATCCATGATCTGGATGAGAAACAAGTAAGAAAGCATGGTTATTATTCTTTCAAACATCAAATTTTTATATATGGAAAAAGAAAGGGGGAAAAGAAAGAAGAAAGAGAAGAGTTCCACGGAACTTCCCTTCCTCATGGTTTACATAATTCAAAGATTTAGATTGCGAAAACTTGAGAATAATAGCATCCTACCAACTTAGAAACCCGTTCAGATAATTTCATCTCAGTTAAGTTCTTCAAATAATTCATCACTAATATAACATGGCAATTAAATTGGAGACTCTAGTGTCCGGTGTATAAAAAATGGTCTAAAGAAGCCAAATGTTGGCAACAGATTGTAGTTTAAGCAGTTAAAATTAATCCGCAACTTCACCTCAGCCACTGGTCACACAGTAAATCTATTGATGTAAAGGACAGCTAAATCAATTAGACTCTTATTTTTACGAAATCAAAAAGGAAAAGGATGTATGCTTAAATTGTAAAGCATCAAGAATTAGTCATAGATTCGCTTTATCTTCTCGCATTTGGAAGGCTAAGATATCCTCTAAAATCAAGGCTTTTGTTTAGCCTTTGCTTAATCGCTTGAACACCAATCTCTGCTGCAAAGGAAGATGTCATACGAACACTTAATCTAAACTGATGTGTTATGTGTAAACAGGATCCGATATCTAATGAGAAATTGCTCCATTGCCATATGGGCAGAGAATTTAAGACCTCTTGATTTGGATTTTTCAGAGGAAGCTTGGGTGTGCCCTCAATCTGTGGAATTTTTTTCCGCATAAAAATCTGTGGCTTTGTTAGAGGAAAGCATGGGAAAATTCTGTGACAGACTATTTGTTTTGCAATTCTTTGGTGTATGTACCTGGAAAAAGAAAATGCCAGAATTCTTAGTGACAGCTACCATAGTTCCTTACAATAGGAGAGAATGTCCTTTCATAGTTCTCTATGGAAATCGGCTTTTGTGACTTTTAGAGGACTTTCCATGTTTAATCTCTAGAGGGACTGGTGAGCTGTACTCGACTAGAACATTATATTTTCACACAACTAGTTCTTTTTAGGACGAGTCCTTGTTTTGTATATTTCTCTTTTAATTTTATTGAGAAAAAATGTAAAGGATAAAATTTAGATGACTAGTTAAAATGTGAATGTCAACACAGGTGATGGCAAGATTTATTGTTGAGTAATACAGAGTTGCAAATCCATCTTTTTCTTCTTTCTTCACCCCCCACCCCCACCCCCACCCCCACCTCCACCTCCACCTCCACCTCCACCTCCACCTTCACCTCCACCTCTACCTTCACCTTCACCTTCACCTTCACCTTCAAAACTGATGTTCCTCTTTCAAGGGTTAAACAGAAATACCACTATAGGTACCATGGCAGAAGCCCTGGAGAAGACGGAAAAGTCCGGAAATTAACACATGTCAACTTATTTGCATCATGATAAGTGAGATTCCTAAAGAAATCGAAGTACCGAGAAATAAAATTATCATCGTGACAAAAGAAAATAGAGATGGGAGCGTTATGCAAAGTAGATCTGCAGAAAAGAGTATTAAAAGCCTTGGAAAATGAATTCAAGTCACTCAATTGTCTTCTAGAGTAATACAATATTGAACCCAATAACCCCGCTGCTTAGCTCAGTGGTTTAAGGAAGAACTTGAGACTAGCCATAAACCCAAAGGTTTTGAGTTTGACTCTCACTGACATTAAGCATAGGGGCCACGGACCGTGGGCGAAAACCTGTTATTGAAAGCCTTGTTCGAGGAGGGGAGACATAGTCTGGTCGCAAGACCGAGAAAGTCCTCTTTATAAAAAAAATAAAAAAAATAAAAAAATATTCAACCCAACCTCATATCTCAATGAGACCCAAAAGAGAAAGAATCTTAAGAAATGAATTTCCAAGGTCGGCCATAGCATCTGCATACTGAACTTGCTACTAATAACCTACCCCAAACCTCCCTCTTGCACACATGTTCCACCACATCTAATGATCTCTTCTCAGTATATTATGTTTTTAACTTATTGGCCCAGTGAAGACTATCAAGGATATGTTGAGATAGAAGGATCAAATTTGAATCTGATCTTCCCATTTAGGGTCTTGCATCTAAATATTGCCAAGAATTATTTATCAAGTACTGAATATTGGCTCCATCACATGCAGCATTTAAGAAGTACCACATAACTATTACGAGCCGAATGTTTCTCTATTATCCCTTCAATTAGCATATTTCTGTTAACAGTGGTAATCATTTCGTAGCAAATTGAAAGCTTTCTATAAATTGCTTTATCAATAGAGTAATGAATTATTTTACCACTTGTGTATTAGTTTGTATCAATTTAGTTTTATAACATGTAGAACTCAAACCCCCCGCCCTCAAAAAAGAAAAATTCCAACAAAAAATAAGAAAAAAAAGGAGGAATAGCAAGAGTGATTTCTTCACTTGCAAAGGTGATGTTGCCATCCATATCTAGAAGCTATTCTATATTATGTCTGTGTAATTCAGACAGCAAAATATAATATCAAACATTCACGACAACAACAAAAGAATAAATTTGTAATTCCTTACACTGTGTTTGTGAGTTGCCAAAGAAAAGAAAGGAAAGAAAGAGAAAGGGATTGAAGAAAAGAGGGAGTAATTATTGTAACTTTCTTTCCTCTTGTTTGTGAGTTTAGAAAGGAAAGTTTAAACTAGTACGCTACAGTTTAATTCAGTCTAAGACTAAATTTGATAGATCACTTCAATGGTACTTCTGTTCTAAAATGTTTTAAAAGTATTGCACCACTTCCTTCCTAAGTGATGAGGACATGCCTAGCTCGGATATGGACGAGAGTCATAGAGGTCAAACGTGGGCGGATCCAATGCAAGTGTCTATTGGTCCCGTGACGAGAGCACGAGCAAAAAGATTCAAGGAAGGACTAATAATTCAAGAAGTTTGGACTGAGAATGGATCGAAGGCGTGTGCTATGGAAGTGGATTCTAAGCTCATTAACATGGTTCAAATGAATGGTCCACGCCAAGAAACAAATCCAGGCCTTAGATTCGAAGAGGGGGCAAAACGGTCAACTTTTCTGGATTGGCGTTGTAACGCCCAGATTTGTTCTTAGACGGCGCCGCAGCGCCTGATGGTCAGGGAGTTCCTAACTAGCCGACGCCGCAGCCCTCGGGCATGCGTTTCGAGGCAGCGTGTATTTTTCGTTCCAGATCTTTCCAAATTGATTTCTATTATGTTTTTAGTAGTTTTTTCAATTCTAATGTAATTAGGATGTGTTTTAGCTAGCTAGATTTTCATTCCAAATTGATTGCAAATTGGATGCTTAATTTCTTATAGGATTAGGGCTACTTTTACTAGTACAAATAAGGGACTTGGATGATGTAATTAAGAAGATACATTCTGATTTTTATCAATAGAATTACTTGTGAGATTTTCTCATCTTTTGGTATTTTAAGAATTTCTAAGCTATTCTTAATTTTTCTTTGAGATTCAATTTTGACTTATCATTCAACAATACATAGTTGGGTGTGGCATCATCTACCGCATCAATCGTCCATTGTACCAAGATTAATCTTGCTTGCATATAAGCATTGGGTCAAGGTGCGTTGGTGTTCCATTCAACGAAGATTTCATTACACTATCGATTGTACCAAGGTTCTCGTCTCAATATAGACAAAGGATTGAGGTGTCGAGCGTGTTCCACCGTACAACTTTGCTAGAAACGATCGGGCGACGACTACCTCACGCAAGTATACCGTGGAGTCTATCATTTGGTATCAAAACTAAGTCTTCTAGCGAGTTATCTATCTTTAATTTTCTTGTTTGAATTGTTGAGCAATATATATATATATATATATATATATACAAAATTTTCAGATTTTTGTTATTGCTTGCTAACAAATTCAGCAGCGATATTCCGAGCATTCATTCATCAATTCCAATCAAGTGAAGCCTATAAATTTTCGCAAGCCTAATAAGCTTTCCCGAAAATTTCAAGACAATCAATTCGTAATTTTGTTGGTAACCATAGTTATATCTTGCTATATTTTGTTTCTTGATAAGTTATTTTTGAATTAATTAGTAAATTGTGATTTTGTTTGGTGAGTTCAAAAAAAACCTATAAGAGAGACTTTCTGAGTGGTAAAAGGCAAGAGTTGTGAGATCATTCGAGGGTAAAAGTCAAACAAGTGATACACGAGTGATTTATTATTTGAGCGAAATTTTATCTACTAACCCTTATTTTGCATCAAATCATGTCCAGCTCAAAGGATAAAGGAATTTTTGAGGAATCCAAAACAAATTTTGATCAGAAGTTTGTGATGGAGGCTATGATGAAGGAATTTTCCCGGTAAATGGGCATGGCGATGAAGTAGGTGCATGAGCGCCTTGACCAGATGAGCGACACCCGAGGAGAACAATCTCAAAACCCTCCTGGTGGACGTCAAAAGGGAAGGACCCGACAACGGGGAGCTAGGACGGAGGAAGCTTACTATGATGGTAGGATTAGCGAAGAAGAGGACCGTGAATCTGACTTCATCCATCAGAGACATGGAGCAAGGAATAGAGGTCAGAATTGAGAGGACAACAACTTGGATAGCATCACAATGAAAATTCCAGCTTTCCAAGGGAGAAGTGATCCTGAGACATACTTGGAGTGGGAGAAGAAGATAGAGTGGGTGTTTGTTTGCCACAGCTATTCAGAGCTTAGGAAAGTCAAGTTTGCAACCACGGAGTTTTCATTATACCGTTATTTGGTGGTATCAACTGATGACTAGCCAAAGGAGATGTAGAGATCCTCTAATTGAAACTTGAGAGGAGATGAAAACCGTGTGGTTCGTGCCAAGCAGCCACTACCACCGAGATCTATTCCGAAATTTGCAGAATCTTAAGCAAGGGAGTAGGGGCGTAGAGGATTACTTTAAGGAGATGGAGATGTTGATGACTATAGCAAACATAGTTGAAGATCATGAGGCAACAATGGCTAAATTTTCAGCAGGCTTAAATTGGGAAATTGCGGACTTGGTGGAGCGACTACATTATGTGAAATTGGAAGACATGGTACACATGACTATCAAAATTGAGAAGCAACTCAAGAGGAGAGGTGGCCAGAAATCAATTTCCACTTCGGGTTAATCTTGGAAGCTCAATGTTGTGAAGCGAGTGGAGAAGCCAGCCATGAACAAGCCTAAAGTAGAGCCAAAACTAAAAAGGACTAACCGTGGAAATCAAGGTAAAATTGAACCTTCTTTTAGTCGTAATCGTGATATTAGATGCTTTAAATGTCAAGGCAGGGGGCATTTCAAGTTAATGTCCGAATCAACGAGCAATGATTTTGATTGATAATGGTGAGGTGGAGATCGAGGCTGATGATAGTGACACCGATTCTATGGCGCTGTTAGAGGAGGTAGATGAGCGGGAGGTCGCTATACAAGAGAAAACCTCTTTCACACTAGATGCCTTGTTCATGGGAAGATTTGTTGTGTGGTGATTGATGGTGGGGGTTGTACTAATGTGGCCAGTACTACGATGGAGGAAAAGCTAGGGCTACCAACAACCAAGCATCCTCAACCGTATAGATTGCAATGGCTCAACGACAGTGATGATGTAAAAGTGACTAAGCAGGTATTGGTTCCTTCCACTATTGGGAGATGTTTGGATGAAATATTATGCGATGTGATTCCAATCCTAGTAGGCCTTTTGTTACTTGGGAGACCATGGCAATTTGACAGGCGCGTGAAGCAAGATGGCTTTACGAACGAGTATTCGTTTGTGTATAATCAGCGGAAAGTTACTCTTTGTCTTATGACTCCGAAACAAGTTCATGAAGATCAATTGTATTTGCAAAAAGAATTTGTACAAAGGAGAGAATAAGGAAAAGAAAAATAAAGAGAAAAAAATGAGGGGAAAAAAGAGAGAAAAAGGGAAAAAAGAGATGATGAGAGAAAAAAAATATCTTTCCAGAAAAGAGTGATACGAGGAGAGCTTTGGTTTCTAAACAGCCGATGATTATACTTATGTATAAGGAGACGTTTTTAAATACTAACCCGAATAACTCTTCTTTGCCTAGTGTTGTTGCATCTCTTTTGCAGGATTATGCTGATGTATTTTCTGAGGAGCTTCCACAAGGTTTATCACCTATTCAGGGAATAGAGCATCAAAATGACTTCGTATCCAGTGCTACCATTCCTAACCGACCAGCTTATCGAAGCAATCCTGAGGAAACGAAGGAGTTGAAAAAGCAAGTTGGTGAACTAATGGAAAAAGGTTCGTAAGAGAGAGTATGAGTCTGTGTGCAATTCCCGTGATCTTAGTACCTAAGAAGGATAGGAAATGGCGCATGTGCATTGATTGTCGAGCGGAAAATAATATTACGGTAAATTATGGACATCATATTCCTCGCTTAGATGATATGTTAGACGAATTGCATGGATCATGTGTTTTCAAAAATTGATTTAAAAACCACGTATCATCAAATTAGAATGAAAGAAGGTGATACTGGAAACTGCTTTTAAAACAAAATATGATTTATATGAGTGGTTAGTGTTACCTTTTGGTTTAACTAATGCTCCTAGTACATTCATGCTATTAATGAATCATGTTTTGCTTGTCTATTCATTGGTAAATTTGTTGTAGTTTATTTTGATGATATCTTTGTTTATAGCAAAAACTTGGATGAACATGCATTACATTTAAAATATGTTTTAGATGTACTTAGAAAAGAAAAGTTATTTGCTAATATGGATAAACGCACGCTTTGTACGGATAGAATTGTGTTCCTTAGTTTTGTTGTTAGTTCACATGGAGTACAAGTGGATGAGAAGAAGATACGTGCGATCCAAGAATGGCCAAGTCCTACGAGTGTGAGCCAAGTTCGTAGTTTTCATGGACTCGCGAGTTTTTATCGACGTTTTATGAGGAATTTCAGCGACATCACAGCACCACTTACGGAAGTCATCAGGAGGGGAGATGAGCAAGAGAAGGCGTTTCAATTTATTAAGAATAAATTGACTAATGCTCCTCTACTTATTTTGCCTAACTTTTCTAAAACCTTTGAAATTGAGTGTGATGCTTCATGTTTGGGAATTGGAGCTGTGTTGACGCAGGAAGGAAAACCAGTGACGTATTTCAACGAAAAATTGAGTGGGGCGGCTTTAAATTATCCTACGCATGACAAGGAGATGTACGCATTGGTCTGAGCGTTGGAAACATGGCAGCACTACCTATGGCCTAAGGAGTTCGTGATCCATACTGACCATGAATCCTTGAAGTACTTGAAAGGCCAGCATTAGTTGAACAATAGACATGCACGATGGACGGAGCACGATGGATGGAGTTTATTGAGACATTCCCTTATGTCATTTGATACAAGCAATGTAAGGAGAACGTCGTTGCAGATGCTCTTTCATGGAGGTATGTGTTGTTGTCGACTCTTGATACGAAATTGTTTGGTTTTAAACAAATTAAAGAATTATATTCTTTAGACCATGATTTTTGTGAGGAGTTTAAATCTTGTGAAAGGAATGCAGTAGGTTAGTACTTTAAGCATGATGCATTTTTATTTCGTGAAAATAAGTTGTGCATACCTGCTTGTTCTTTGCATGAGTTGTTGGTAAGAGAATCACATGGGGGTAGTTTAATGAGTCATTTTGGTGTAGGTAAAACATTGATTGTTTTAAAAGAACATTTTTATTGGCCACATATGAAACGGGATGTAGAACGAATATGTAATAGGTGCATTACTTGTCGACAAGCTAAATCTCGTGTCCAACCCCCATGGATTGTATACACCATTGTCTATACCTAATTAATCTTGGATTAATATTTCTATGGATTTTGTGTTGAGTTTACCTAGGTCTAGGCGTAGTCATTATTCGATTTTTATGGTCGTGGATAAGTTTTCAATAATGGCACGTTTTATTCCATGTCACAAAACTGATGATGCTTCCCATATAGCTAATTTATTCTTTAGAGAAATTGTGCGTTTGCATGTATGCCTAAAACAATTGTTTCCGATAGAGATACTAAGTTCTTAAGTTTCTTTTGGAAGACATTGTAGTGTAAGTTGGTTACTAAATTGTTATTTTCAACCATTTGTTATCCACAGATGGTCAAACCGAGGTAGTCAATAGAACTTTATCTGCTTTGTTAAGGGCTATCATTAAAAAGAATATCAAATTTTGGGAAGAATGTTTACCTCATGTTGAGTTTGCTTATAATCGTTCTACTCATTCTGCTACTAATTTTTCAACATTCGAGGTTGTGTATGGTTTTAATCCTTTAACACCATTAGATTTATCTCCATTATCTGTTTCTGAATATACTAACATGGATGGGAAGAAAAAGGCTGATTTTGTTAAGTAGATGCATGAGAAAGCTAGGATCAACATTGAAAGGTGGACGGAACAGTGAGACAAGCTAACAAGGGACAACGTTAAGTGATTTTTGATCCGGGAGATTGGGTTTGGTTACATATGCGGAGAGAAAGATTTCCAGCTCAAAGGCGATCGAAATTACTTTCGAGGGGAGATGGTCATTTTCAAGTCTTTGAGCGCATCGACAATACTTACAAATTGAATTTACCTGGTGAGTATAATGTTAGTGCCACATTTAACGTAATAATTTGAGTCCGTTTGATGAAGATGATAATTTGAGGACAAATCCTTTTCAAGAGGAGAGGAATGATGACGACATGTCTAGCTCTAATATGGACGGGAGTCATAGAGATCAAACGTGGGCGGATCTCGTGCATGCGCCTATTGGCCCTGTGACGAGAGCACGAGCGAAAAGATTCAAGGAAGGACTAAGCGGGCTAATTCAAGAAGTTTGGGCTGAGAATGGATCGAAGGTGTGAGCTATGGAGGTGGATTCTAAGCTCATTAACATGGTGCCAATGTATGGTCCAAGCCAAGAAGCAAATTCAGGCCTTAGGATCGAAGAGGGGGCAAAACGGTCAATTTTTCTGGATCGGCGTCGCAGCGCCCAAATTTGTTCTTCAGACGGCGCCGCAAAGCCTGGTAGTCAGAGAGTTCCTGACTAACCAGGGTCGCAGCTGTGACAAACGAGATTTTGTAATCTAATTTGAATATTTATTGAATTAAATAAATATTTTTCGACAATTTAATTATTGGATTAAATAATTAATTGATGAATTTGTGGTAGATCAATTTAATTATATGTGTTATATTGATTAAATTATTGTGGGGAATTTTATTATTCAAAGTATGTAATTATGTGAGCTTATTAAATTAAATGAAATATTTAATAAGCATAATGTTATTTTAATTAATTTAATCATTAATTAGAGATTTAATAATTTGACATAATTAATAAATGAGAAATTTAATTATGTGACTGTGAATTAATGAGAAATTATTATATTTTATTTAAATTAAATTAAACAAGATATTTGATTTATTGTTTAATTGGGTGTGACATTATTAAACTATAGTATAGGAGATTAATTAAAATAATTAGAAGTCTTACTTATGTTTCAAGCCAAACGAGGTTTTATGAGGAGTTGGGAGCGTTAAACCACATGATGGATTAATCGACCCCAACTGTCTTGTATAAATGATCAGTCTGGTTCTTTTACGTATTTTCAATTAAGAGTTTAACTTGAGAGTTCAGAGAGAATTCAGAGAAACATTGAGAAAATTGTGAGTTGTGTGATTTAAAGAAGTATCTGAGAAAGATTTCATCTCCTATTAATCTACACTCTGGGTAATCTCTTCAACCCAACTTCAAATTCACGTTGTTTATACTTTCTATGAAAAATTTCTATAAGTCTCTGTAATTGAAAAAGTAATGACTTATGTGTTTATATATAATATATATAATCATAATATGTTTTTATTACCATATATGTATGTTCTCATAACATCAATTGCATACAAATATGTTGTAAATAGATTTGTGAAGTTACTGAGTATAAGTTTCATATGTATGGCCCTTATGGGAATTGGTATGCTACGAATTGTTCTTTAACTTGAAATTTAATGGTAGATTATGTTATCACATGTCAAAACGAAGAAAATAAACTTTGAAAGGGCAAATTCGGTGTTAGAACAAACCCGTAACGCCAATTTTTCTTTTCATGTTCAATATTTTCAAAATCACCAAGAACATGAAATTACATGATTTGATTTTGAAAATTGTATGTATTAACTTGTTAAAATCATGCTAGAAGGGTTGAGTAGTAGTTATATATGAATTATAGTATATGGGTATGCTTAAATTAATGTATGGACAAGGAAATTGGAAGTTATGGCTCTGTTCTGTGTTCTTCACAGAACGTAGAGTTGAAATTGTGAGAGATTTTTTTGGCCTAATTTGGCCTTGTTATGTTAAGTGAGCAAGTAAATCGAAGTTCCGATAACTCAAGCTTTTCGTGCCATGCGTTACTAAACATAATTACCCGCTACCAAATGCAAAAAAAAAAATAATAAAATAATAATTAATTAAAATATTTATCAAATAAAATAAATATTTTAGTTGAAATATTTATGGAATAAAATAAATATTTAATGGAAATTATTATTAAAATATTTATCAAATAAAATAAATATTTTAGTTGAAATATTTATGGAATAAAATAAATATTCGATTGAAATTATTATGAAATAATTTATTCGAGTGTAATAATAGTAAAAGAATGAAAATATTCTAATTTAATTAAGTAATTAAATTAGAAGGGTAATGATTTGTTAAATAAAGTGGAGTTTATATTAAATAATTAAGTGAAAATATAACTAATGAATGTCGTGAATACATATGGTATGTGTGTAGGATTTGTGGTGAACAGATGTAGTAACCGTTTAGCCTACACACGAGGCAAGTTCCTAAACCTTGTTTCTTTACATAAAGCAAGTTCCTTATTCTATCTTGTTTATTATTGTTCAAGTCAATAATTTATATTAGATGTTATCATTCTTTAAAAGCATAATTCCTGTTATACAATACTTATTCGATTGTATACATCTTGAATTTTATTATTCAAATTGAATATCAATTATTGTTGAACCTTGTAAGACTAGCGAACCCTTATTGATTCGACTAGTCCATAGTTGATAAACGTTCTAAATTTCAGAACCATTGTTGAGCTGATCCAAACCAAACTTCCTTTGGTGCGGACTCTAATGTCAAACTGAGATGAACAACCTGTTATAGGGGATTAATTATGCTTTAGCGTTAAGATATTTGCACATGATGGTACTAAGTGGTCGATCCCCTAAGTACAAGAAGAAGAGTCCATAGTCTTATGACTGTTAAAGGTTTCAAGTATAAACACTTGACAACCTAGGACATAGTTCAAGGTCTTATGACCCTCAGAAGTTCTTTTGATTCTTGTTATTCATTCTTGATTCAAAAGTCGAGTTTTCTTGTTACAGAAGTTGTTGATTCACTCGCATGTTATTATTTTATTGTTGTATTATTATACTTGTGGGCAATCGTGCTCACTCTTGCGTAATAATAACATTGCAGTTAAGAACGAAAGGTCCGACGAGCCTTCTACTGGCAAAGGCAAGGGCAAAGCTAATAAGTGATGAAGACTTGTTATTTGATTTTAAGAATTTTATTGTCAAGACTTGATGTTGTTTAAGACTTGTTATTTGTTTATGTTTCCGCACAGATGTTTAAGGTTAGTTTGACCTGGGATTGTATTTATTATTCAGATATTGTAACCCCATAAGGGGAGGATTTATTTCTATCTATTGCATGGTTTGTATTTATTATGGGTAGATAGATAGATGATATTTGTACAGTGAACCCCAAAACTCGTGGAATTGAAGTACCAGGATTTGGGGGTGTCACATGTTCGTATCAGAGCTGTAGGTTATGAACCTTAGGTGGGGGAACAACCTTAGGTAGTAGCCTTATAGGAGATCGAGAACATAGTGGTGGTAAACTCTTATCGAGTTCTAAGAAATGAATTCCTTAATTCATTGAAGATAATAAAAGACTTTATGTGCTTATGTGATAAACTTATGTGCTCGCGAGTATCGATTAGTAACTAAAACTTAAAACTGTGTTGTCAGGATGTCGGATGTTGGAGGATCTAGTCGAGCTGGGGAGGAGGAACCCCGAGTACTTACAGAGGAGAAGCCCCGAGACATTCATGTCGTCCGGGAGCAGTTAGTACAGAGAGAGCCATCTCCGTTGATTACTGTTGTTGGTAAGGAGCATGAGCCCGAGTCTGATCCAGAGGAGGATCCTGAGGAAGAAGAGGAAGAAGATGAGTTCCCACCGAACTCTATTAGTGTCGAGATGTACGATGCGCTTTATGATCGTAACATGAGTTAGTTACGAGACTTTATTCAAGAGTCAAGGAGCGGGACGGTTATTCAACGACTTACCATCGAGCAGAGAGATAGGGAGATCGTGACTCTTCACACACGTCTGGGAAACGTGGAGTGGGATTTGGTTCACGAGAAGGGTCAAACTGAGGAGAAGTCTGAGGAAATAGAGAAGTTGAAGAATGAATTGAAAGAGAGCTCAGCAAGGCTGACCATAGCAGAGGAAGCTTGGGTAAGGGAATCACGTCGTGCTGATCTTGCAGAAGAGGATTGCCGTACGAAGAAGGCTAAGCTTGGGGAGACGTACTCTACACTTCAAAATGCAATGGATGAGGCCCAAGATCGAGTCATGAGATACCCAATCCAGTTTGAAGGACTACCATCGTATATGCAAGATTGCAGGACGATGTCCCGCATCATAGAAGAGGAACGTGGCAAGGCTATTCAGCGCCTTAACAGGCAGTGATAGGATTAGTTTAATTATGTGAAAACCTATCTGGTAGTTAAAGATGTAAATTCCGATGTGTTTATAAACAAAAGGAATATTTTAATGTTTTAAATCCTGTAGATTCTTTTTCTCGGGATAGTTGATGTAAATAGCAGTGATGCTATCGTATGATGTTAAAACATTCGATTTGAATAAAATATCAGTTTATTGATATAATGTGTTAAGTGATTATGTTTAAATGATTTAGTTAAGCCTTAAATATTTAAGGGATTGAATAAAGACCTAATAAGCGTATATTCTTAACAGAAATATGCCGCCAAGAAGACGACCAAATCGTCGACCAGCCCAGGAAGGGTCAACGAATAACAACACCACCAATGTCAATTCTGCTCAAAGAATTGGTGAATTTCTATTGGTTGGAGCAATTAACAATCAACCTCAAGCTCCACCAAATACAACGTTCAAGAATTTCAAGGCGGTGGGACCGCCAGAGTTTAAAGGCTACATGAACCCGATAGAAGCTCAAACCTGGGTTATGGAGATGGAGAAAGTTTTTGACGTCGCCAGAGTCAGAGAGGACCAGAAAACCGCCTACGCAACATTTATACTGAAATCCGAAGCCAGTTATTGGTGGCAAGCAAATAAGGTCCGGGGAGGAGAAGGTGTGATTACCTGGGAGAGGTTCAAGGAGATGTTCTTTGAGATGTATTTTTCAATCAGCTCGCAGAACCAAATGGAGGTCCAGTTTCTAGAGCTGAAACAGGGGAACATGTCCGTATCAGACTACGCAGCAAGATTCAATGAGTTAGCTAGGTTTGCCACATATCAAGTGTATACTGACGAGAGAAAGGTTAGGCGATTCGAGCAGGGACTGAAGCCCTGGTTGTATAGCAAAGTGTTAATGTTTCAATTGAACACTTTTGGTGGGGTGCTGGAGAAGGCTATACTCGCCGAAGGTGGAAGCGATGCGGTAACCAAGTATAACCAAGATCGGAAAAAGAAGAGTGAAAATGTGGGAAATACAAAGCCAGTGGTAACAACACGGGAGGAAGTATCAATCAGAAAAGGAGGTGGACTGACAACTCGTCAACTGGAAATTAGCAAGGAGGTCAGAAGAAGAGAATCGAAGCATGCCCGACCTACGGGAAAGCTCACCTGGGGGTTTGTATGAAGGGAAAACGGGTGTGCTACAATTGTGGTCAGGAAGGCCACGTAGCACCTAACTGTCCTAACCCAAAGAAGGGCGCCTGCTTCACTTGCGGCTCAAAGGACCATCTGGCAAGGGACTGTCCCAAGAAGGGATCTGGAGGGGCAGGATCAGGAGAGGAACAGGGGAAACAGCGGTGGAAGTGCTTTAACTATCACGGGACCAACCGCAACCAACCGACCGACCGCCAAGACATTTAACATGACAGTGCAAGATGTTGTGCAGTCTCGTGATGTGGTGTCAGATATCATTCCGATCAATAAAGTTAATGCTTATGTATTATTTGATTCGGGTGCTACTTGTTCATTTATATCCGATGACTTTGCTAAGAACTTAGAATTGCCTAAAGATGAGTTAGAATACCCCATGAACATAGAAATTGCGAATAGAGAAGTGATCCCTGTTAAATACGCATACACAAGAACCGTAGGGTGGATATTAAGGGTAACATTATGAACGTAGACCTTATCCCTATCAAACTTGGGAATTTGACATTATTGGGAATGGATTGGCTATTCAATTACGGGTCAGAATTGATTGCCAAAAGAAGCGATTAACCTTACGACCATCAAAGGTTGTGTTTTATGGCAAAGAAGTCGCAGACATAAGCGAAGTCAGTTGTCGGCGATGATGCTGGTCGAAGTGTTAAGACAAGGTCATGCAGGATATTTAGCTTACATAGTCGATATCAAAAGAGAACCCGAAACTAGAGGAGATACCAAGAGTGAGAGACTTCAGAGACGATTTCCGGATGATCTACCGGGACTCCCGCCAGACAGAGAGGTTGAGTTTGTGATCGATTTGGTGCCAGAAACGGCTCCAATATCGAAAGCACCGTACCGGATGGCCCCGGTAGAGATGAAAGAATTGATGGTACAACTGTAAGAGTTACTGGATAAGAAGTATATCCAACCGAGCGTATCGCCGTGGAGAGCGCCGGTGTTATTTGTGAAGAAGAAGGACGGGACGATGCGGCTTTACATCGACTACAAAGAACTAAATAAGGTCACAATAAAGAATAGATATCTATTACCAAGGATTGACAATCTGTTTGATCAATTGAAGGGAGAAAAATATTTTTCAAAGATAGACTTAAGGAGTGGTTATCATCAATTGAAGGTGAGGCCAGAGGATGTGCCGAAGACAGCATTTAGGACTCGGTATGGTCACTATGAATTTCTGGTGATGTCATTCGGTCTAACAAATGCTCCTGCAGCGTTTATGGACCTGATGAACAGGGTATTTAAACCATTTTTGGACAAATTCGTAGTGGTCTTTATCGATGACATTTTGGTATATTCGAAGACCAAGGCAGAACACGTAGAGCATTTGAAAGTAACGTTGGAGGCGTTGAGAAGAGAGAAGTTGTACACCAAATTTTCGAAATGTGAATTCTGGATTGAAAGAGTACAATTTCTTGGACATGTGATCGATAAGGACGGAATTTCGGTAGACCCCTCTAAAGTCGAAGCTGTGATGAACTGGGATCAGCCGAAGACGTCGTCAGAAGTAAGAAGTTTTCTTGGATTGGCAGGTTATTATAGAAGATTCATTCAGGACTTTTCCAAGATCGCGACTCCGTTGAAAAATTTGACTAGGAAATCGGTGAAATTCGTTTGAACGGAGAAGTGTGAAGAAAGTTTCCAAGAGCTTAAGAAGAGGTTGAGTTCGGCACCTGTGTTATCTCTTCCAGATGACACAGAAAATTTTGTGGTTTATAGTGATGCATCGCATAAAGGACTTGGCTGTGTACTTATGCAAAACGGCAGGGTCATTACGTATGCGTCACAACAATTGAAGGACTATGAGAAAGGGTATCCGACCCATGACTTAGAATTAGTTGCAGTGGTATTTGCTTTGAAGATCTGGAGACACTATCTTTATGGGGAGAAGTGTGAAATATATACAGACCATAAGAGTCTGAAATATATTTTTACACAGAAGGACTTGAATATGCGCCAGAGAAGATGGTTGGAGTTAATTAAGGACTATGACTGCTAGATTTTATACCATCCGGGTAAGGCAAATGTGGTTGCCGATGCCTTAAGCAGAAAGGGTCGGGAGAAATTGATGATGTTGACCGCTCAGGAGGAGCTAATTTCAGCAATGAAAAAGCTGGAATCGGAAGTGAAGTATCCTATGGAGATTGACGAGAAGCTGTTCCAGATGCAAGCGGTACAACTTTACTGGAAAAAGTTAAGGAGGCTCAACTTCAAGACGAAGAATGTGAGAAAGTGAAAAAGAAGACATCTGAAGGGACTGAACCGAGATTCAAAATAGATAGTGAGGGACTACTAAGATTTGAGAGCAGAATTTGGGTACCGCCAGTGTCAGGGATTAAGGAAGACATTTTGAATGAGGCTCATAGCTCACGATATTCGATTCACCCTGGTAGTACCAAGATGTACCAAGACCTTCGACAACATTTCTGGTGGCCGAATTTGAAACAAGATGTTGCAGAGTGTGTTGCCAAGTGTCTGACATGTCAGAAAGTGAAAGCAGAACATCAGAGGCCGAGTGGGTTGCTACAACCTTTAGAGATCCCAGAATGGAAATGGGAACATATTACGATGGATTTCGTGGGTGGCCTACCGACAAACTCGTAAAGGCTATGACGTTGATATGGGTTATTGTTGACCGATTGACGAAATCCGCACACTTCCTTCCGATCAAAATCAGATTCAACTTAGACCAGTTGGCAAGGTTATATGTGAAAGAGATTGTTTCGAGGCACGGAGTTCCGGTGTCAATTGTCTCAGATAGAGATCCGCGCTTTACATCGAACTTCTGGAAGCGACTACAGGAGTGCATGGGGACGCAATTGAGAATGAGTACGACATATCACCCTCAGGATGGATGAGCGAAAGAACGATTCAGACATTGGAGGATATGTTGAGATCACGATCATGGATTTTAAAGGAAATTGGGATGATCACTTACCCTTGTAGAATTCGGCTACAACAACAGTTACCACGCTAGTATTGGCATGCCACCTTATGAAGCGTTATACAGCAGAAAGTGCGTAACTCCACTTTTTGGGATGAAGTTGGCGAGAGAGCGATTACATTAGGACTAGAATGAGTACAACAAACAAGCAGAGATAGTCAAAGTGTCTGGGAAAGACTAGTAGTAGCTCAGGATAGGCAGAAGAAATACGCCGATCCACACCGTAAGAATGTTGAGTTCGAATCGGGCAGCTTGGTATTTTTAAGTCTCTCCCTGGAAAGGAAAGATCAGATTTGGTAAAAAGGGAAAATTGAGCCCGAGGTTCATTGGACCCTTTGAAGTTTTGAGGAGAATTGGTGAAGTTGCTTATGAGGTAGCCTTACCTCCAGCCTTAGGACATATCCATAATGTTTTCCATGTTTCTGTCTTACGACCCTACAAACCCGATTACAAACATGTGATTAAATATGAACCCCTGCAATTTGAGAAAAATTTGTCCTATGAAGAAGTTCCTATTCAGATTGTTGACAGGAAAGAGCAAGTACTCAGAAATAAAGTAATATCTTCTGTTAAGGTAACCTGGAGGAACCACAACACTGAAGAAGCTACGTGGGAACTTGAAGAGCATATGATGAAGAATTATCCTCATTTATTTGCTTAATTTATGTGTAAGCGATTCTGGGGACAGAATCTTTGTAAGTAAGGGAGAATATAACGGGACGAATTGATTGAGTCGTGATTCTGGGGACAAAATCCTTTTAAGGGAGGGAGGGAGGGAGGGAGGGAGGAGGGAGGAGGGAGGGGAAGATGTGACAAACGAGATTTTGTAATCTAATTTGAATATTTATTAAATTAAAAAAATATTTTTCGACGATTTAATTATTGGATTAAATAATTAATTGATGAATTTGTGGTAGATCAATTTAATTATATGTGTTATATCGATTAAATTATTGTGGGGAATTTTATTATTCAAAGTATGTAATTATGTGAGCTTATTGAATTAAATGAAATATTTAATAAGCATAATGTTATTTTAATTAATTTAATCATTAATTAGAGATTTAATAATTTGACATAATTAATAAATGAGAAATTTAATTACGTGACTGTGAATTAATGAGAAATTATTATATTTTATTTAAATTAAATTAAACAAGATATTTGATTTATTGTTTAATTGGGTGTGACATTATTAAACTATAGTATAAGAGATTAATTAAAATAATTAGAAGTCTTACTTATGTTTCAAGCCAAACGAGGCCTTATGAGGAGTTGGGAGCAGTTAAACCACGTATGGATTAACTGACCCCAATTGTGCGTATAAATGATCAGTCTGGTTCTTTTACGTATTTTCAATTAAGAGTTTAACTTGAGAGTTCAAAGAGAATTCAGAGAAACATTGAGAAAATTGTGAGTTGTGTGATTTAAAGAAGTATCTGAGAAAGATTTCATCTCCTATTAATCTACACTCTGGGTAATCTCTTCAATCCAACTTTAAATTCACGTTGTTTATACTTTCTATGAAAAATTTCTATAAGTCTCTGTAATTGAAAAAGTAATGACTTATGTGTTTATATATAATATATATAATCATAATATGTTTTTATTACCATATATGTATGTTCTCATAACATCAATTGCATACAAATATGTTGTAAATAGATTTGTGAAGTTACCGAGTATAAGTTTCATATGTATGGCCCTTATGGGAATTGGTATGCTACGAATTGTTCTTTAACTTGAAATTTAACGGTAGATTATGTTATCACATGTCAAAACGAAGCAAATAAACTTTGAATGGGCAGATTCGGTGTTATAACAAACCCGTAACGCCAATTTTTCTGTTTCATGTTCAATATTTTCAAAATCACCAAGAACATGAAATTACATGATTTGATTTTGAAAATTGTATGTATTAACTTGTTAAAATCATGCTAGAAGGGTTGAGTAGTAGTTATATATGAATTATAGTATATGGGTATACTTAAATTAATGTATGGACAAGGAAATTGGAAGTTATGGCTCTGTTATGTGTTCTTCACAGAACGTAGAGTTAAAATTGTGAGAGATTTTTTTGGCCTAGTTATGTTCGTGAACTGCAGAAACTGCAGAAACCGAGTTTGGGCAACCACGTCCCCGGCAAGCGTTACCAAACTTAATTACCCCGCCCCGGCGGGCAATAATAAAAATAATAATAAAATAATAATAATTAATTAAAATATTTATCAAATAAAATGAATATTTTAGTTGAAATATTTATGGAATAAAATAAATATTCGATGGAGATTTTTATTAAAATATTTATCAAATTTATTCGAGTGTAATAATAGTAAGAGAATGAAAATATTCTAATTTAATTAAGTAATTAAATTAGAAGGGTAATGATTTGTTAAATAAAATGGAGTTTATATTAAATAATTAAGTGAAAATGTAACTAATGAATGTCGTGAATACATATGGTATGTGTGTAGGATTTGTGGTGAACGGAAGTAGTAATCGTTTAGCCTACACATGAGGCAAGTTCCTAAACCTTGTTTCTTTACATAAAGCAAGTTCCTTATTCTATCTTGTTTATTATTGTTCAAGTCAATATTTCATATTAGATGTTATCATTCTTTAAAAGCATAATATTATTCGATTGTATACATCTTGAACTTTATTATTCAAATTGAATATCAATTATTGTTGAACCTTGTAAGACTAGCGAACCCTTATTGATTCGACTAGTCCGTAGTTGATGAACGTTCTAAATTTCAGAACCATTGTTGAGTTGATCCAAACCAAACTTCCTTTGGTGCGGACTCTAATGTCAAACTGAGATGAACAACCCTGTTATAGGGGATTAATTACGCTTTAGCGTTAAGATATTGTGTCTGAGATGGTACTAAGGGTTGATCCCCTAAGCACGAGAAGAAGAGTCCATAGTCTTACGATCGTTAAAGGTTTCAAGTATAAACACTTGACAACCTAGGACATAGTTCAAGGTCTTATAACCCTCAGAAGTTCTTTCGATTCTTGTTATTCATTCTTGATTCAAAAGCCGAGTTTTCTTGTTACAGAAGTTGTTGATTCACTCGCATGTTATTATTTTTTTGTTGCATTATTATACTTGTGGGCAATCGTGCTCACTCTTGCGTAATAATAACATTGCAGTTAAGAACAAAAGGTCCGACGAGCCTTCTACTGGCAAAGGCAAGGGCAAAGCTAATAAGTGATGAAGACTTGTTATTTAATTTTAAGAATTTTATTGTCAAGACTTGAAGTTGTTTAAGACTTATTATTTGTTTATGTTTCCGCACAGATGTTTAAGGTTAGTTTGACCTAGGATTGTATTTATTATTCAAATGTTGTAACCCCATAAGGGGATGATTTATTTCTATCTATTGCATGGTTTGTATTTATTATGGGTAGATAGATAGATGATATTTGTTCACTCCGTGGAATTGAAGTACCCGGATTTGGAGGTGTTACAGTAGCGCCCATTTCCAGGCTTAATCCGGCACCACTGCACTCAGGCATGTGTTTTGAGGCAACATGTTTTTTTCTTTCCAAGTTTTTTTCTTTAATGTTTTTAGTAATTTTTCCAATTCTAACGTAATTAGGATGCTTTTTAGCTAGATTTTCATTCCAAATTGATTGCAAATTGGATTCTTAATTCCTTACAGGATTAGGGTTACTTTTACTATTATAAATAAGGCCGCATCGATCGTCGATTGTATCAAGATTATTAGGGGTGGGCAAATGGTTCAGTTTTTTTGATTTTTGGACAATGGACGGGTCGAAATCGATCGATTCGCAGATAAATGTAAACCGGTCCGGTTAAAAGACAAAAACCGCTTTTATTTGGTAAAATGGCTTTTATGGTCGGTATAAATCAACTGAACAGCATTCAAGATATACTAGGTTTTTAATTTTTTTATTATTAATAATTTAATAATAATAATAATAAAATATTGATTATAATAATAAAAATAATATTAATAAAAATAAAAATAATATTAATACAAATAATAAAATAATAATAAAAATAATAATTATATTAATTTTCTAGTAAAACAGAATGCACCATCACGGTTTTTAGATATCTGATTCGGCCAAATGCAGATTTGCAGATTTGAATTCAATTGACTCTATTTCGGTTCGGTTTCGGTCCGATTCGGGCCGGTTTTTACCGGTTGCCCACCCCTAAAGATTATTGCTTACATATAAGCATTGGGTCAAGGTGTCGGTGTTCCATTTAACGCAAATTTCATTATACTATCGATTGTACCAAAGTTCTCGTCTCAATATAGGCGAAGGGTTGAGGCGTCGAGCGTGTTCCACCGTACAACTTTGCTAGAAACGATCCGGGCGACGACCACCTCACGCAAGTGTGTCATGGAGCCTATCAGGCTATCACCAAGAATCTCCATTTTTGAGAGGAAAGGTTTGGGAAGAAAGCAGAGAAAGGGAAAAGATGACTATTTTGAAAATTGTCAGTACCAAGCCAGGTTCGATCTCTCATTCTCTCTCTTTTCCTTTATTGATCATAGGGGCTTATTGTTGCCAAAAAACTCCACAGTCAGGATCTTCACCTTTAGCAATGGTAGGAATTGGATCGATGACAAAGTACGATCCCAATTGCTTTGTCAATTCATTTTTTATAAAGTGAGAAGTCGTACCTTGCCACATGAAACTAGATTTGACAATACCATTCTTTTCCCGCCCCCAGCCCTAGTTTATCTCCTTTTTCTTTCTTTTCTTCCCTTGAAAAAACTCACAAATAAGTTATTTGGAAAGAAATCTTTCAATCCTTTTTCCTTTTCTACCCTTTTTAAAAGTCGCAAACAGTGTTAGTGTCCAGGCCCATCTAAAAATTCCACAAATGAAAGAGATCCCCTCCATGTGATGGAGTTAAATATTTCTGAAATATCGCAGTGAAGGATAAGATGATTGACAACTTGGCATGTTGAACAAAATAGCATGATCTTACTAGCACTCTTCCTCATCAATTCAAAATTTCAGATGATCAATATTAAGGATGGCCTATATTACGGGGGTCCACACACATATCAAGGGTGTTTCACTATTCTTTAGTTTTTTACTGCATTGTACTACATCAACAAGAACTTCCCTTTATCAAGAGTACATAAGCACTGAAGAACTTCATTTCCAAGAACTTCAGGTTTTACTATGTAAATAAGCATAGTTTCAAGCTCTAACAAGTAACAACTAATACTACAGTAGGATATCTCAGAAGAGTGACTTACCAGACGAGATTCATAACCAAAAGCTCGACAATAGAGTGTAAAGCAATTGGCCCACTCCCCACATCGGCCTTTTCTTGTTTCCAGAAGCTGCATAGAGAAGATGCCATGGATACTTAAGACGTGAAAACTTCACAAACACATTAAAAAGTTCAGTACCTTCAAGGGATCATTGTACCGCGGGAAACGAGTGATTCTCGAGCAAACACTGCATCTGGAACAGTTAGAAAAGTTATGTTAGAAAGTTATAGAAAGCAGCAGAGTAGCATTCAGCAGATAACGAACCATACATATATGGTGTATACTATATTGAACATGAAAACTAATATGTAAATATTTACAAATGAAAGAGGAAACAGTTTCCATAAGTAAGAAGTAAAAGAAACATTTAAAGTTTGAGTGAATTTCTATTAAGGTGTACTTTCAACTTGGAATGCATCAACTAAATATGAATTTTAATGTAAGTTCGAGCTTCAATTGGTTGAGATCAAATTGAATTGTGGCCTGAAAGGTTTGAATTGAGAAAACTTTCATATACTTTCATTATTCTTTTTTTTTTTTTGCAAAGTCTCTCATTATTCTTTGCGTCGCACTGGGGGTGAGAAAGAATAAGTCTGCTACATAGAAATATTATTTCAGACTCTGCATTATCTAATGCCCTACACTTGATGTTTGCATTAGGTAAAAATCTGTAATCGTGAAGATTACAAAATTGAAGCAAATGCTTGATTTATACGACTGACAGTTAATCACTTGTCAAAAAGCAAATATGGATGGCAGTTAATCACTTGCAAGACCGATAACGGGGACTAGGCACCAAAGTGAGCAATCAAAAAATGGTCGACTATGACACTTACAGCAGAAAATGATGATGTTTCACACAACAGTACACCTAAATATAAGCATCATAGTATAATTTGCTTCATACTTTTAAGGTCTTCTGACTCTCATCCTCTGGAGGCTATATAAACTAAGCTAAAGGAAGCTATCAACTAGTAATTGTGTATAGGATACATATTAAGTTGTCTGGTTCTAAGCGGCCATTATTGATTTTAAGTGAAGGCTCACATGGGTTGTGATTGACTACATCATAAAATAAAAAATAAAAGCTGGAGTAGTTTGTTGCTGTTGAATATTACCACTAATTGGCCACCATCCAAGGAAAAAATATTGTATCCAAATTTTTCCAGAGCCTTCTTTCTGCACCCTTTCAATTATATTGTGCCAGGTCAACATCTTAACACTTTTATTTTTAATTTTACTATACTGTTGGCTAAGAAGCTTATGAGTTTATTGTGCACTAAGTTTTTATGTCAGCTATGACTGGGGATGGTTTTTTTTGTTAATAAAATAACTTTTTCAAAAAACATCCAGATGGGGTAAATCCAATTATACGAAGATTTGGGACAATCTCTTATCTCTTCTCTTTTTGTTGGGACAATTTTTGGCATAATGTCCTGACCTTTTGCATAAGAAACACTTCACTTTCTGGAGGATTTCTTTCTTCTAAATAATTTTTTCTAGAATCTCCGCTTGCTCTCGTCTTTGAAGAGATGTTTCTTGTAGTTTTCTTCTTTTTTTGAATAAACGAACACAGTCACATCCATCCTTGCCTGAGCATTTAGAGAGAAAATGTGCCTTGTTGCAGACCTTCTCAAACTTATGGGCCTCCTTGTTAAAGTCTTTGAAGAAATTTCTTTTGTTGCACAAACTCTGTAATGCTTGCATCACATGTTGATGAATATCTCCAAGAGTTGTTTGTGCCAATGTTTTCCCTTTCATTTCTAATTGTTGGAATGCTTCTTTTCTCAGAGAACCGGGAATTGAGTTCAATTATGCTTACTTTTAATTTGGATCATTAATTCCACCAAGCAGATAAAATCTTTTTGACATTTGTTTAAAGTGTTCATCCAAATATTTTGAAAAATAAGTACAACACTTCATTTGGAAGTATTCTTCCTTGGCTCTATCTGTAACATGTGTTGGATTCCCCAAAAATTCATTGTAATGAAGCCCGTTGAAGTGATGAATATCAGATACCTTATAAACTTGAATATGATGGTATTCATGGAGAGCTTCCCACCATTCCTTCAGTGTGCCTACCATTTGGGCTGTAAATCTTCTGATTACATCTTCAATTGTAACATTGGGATTCTGGAGTTTTGTTACACACCAGGATCTCAACACTAGCATTTTTTCCCTCCATTTGGTTCGAGAGACAACATCAAGCGTGAAAAATGTAAGCATGTCTGAATGCGATCGAGTAAAAAATGAGTTTGTTTGCATTTCAGCTGTTTCTGGTGGAGCATCATTATAAGATGGGGGATCTTCAAAAAATTCCTCCATATTAAATCCAGCAGTTTGATTCATAAATTGTGGAGATAAAGACCTTTGTGAATCATCATCTTCAGATATCACGTCTTCTGAGCTTTGGTCAGATTCTTCTGAAGAAATTTTGATTGCTTGAAGTTCAGGGATTTTTTTGTCAACCCTTTGTGCATAATTTTTCAAGGATGGGGCCTAAGGATTTTGGTCTATCATCATCAGTGGAGAATGTGTAGATGAGAATGTTTCAGAGGATTCAGCATGTTCCTTCATAAGATGAAGGATCCTTTGGTGAAACTTTGCTAATGGCTTCCTGCCATAAGAAATGGAAGTTTTCCAAAACAATTTTTCCTACTCAGATGAATCAAGTAGAGGTTAGGTGATTTTGGGACAAACAGATTGTGGGGTTAATGGCCAAACTGAAGAAGATAAATCTGGAAGAGATTAGTTCATGGATGGTTTGAGGTGAAAACCTCATTCAATATTATTTTAGTCTTTTCATTTCTCTTTCTTGATTGGAAAAGGATTTATTTTGATGTATCAATGATAAAATCTCATTATGTAGAGAATCAATTCTTGACTTGAGCATCTCTAAAGGTGTTTTAATACGGCTTCAACAGGCGAAACTTGCTCCGTGGTACCGTCAGGAAGAATAACTCCTAGATTTGAGATCTTCCATCTGTGAGTGATTTTATTTGCTTTATCCGAATGAGTCCCTAAAGGTGGAAACTCATCATCTTGATCCAGCCGATGTGTTGTTTGAAACACAGCAATAGTTTCTACTGGCTTTTGGATTATTTTAAGCAACGACTCATTTTGTATATGCCTTAAAGCATTCTGGTAATAAGGCTGCAAAGGAGAAGATGGTGGGGTGCTTTTGTCATCTTTATCGGGAAACCTTTTGCAAGGTGATGTACTGTGCTTATTGTTTTTTCTTCTTTTCTTCTTGAGCTCTTCTTCCCAAGGTTCTGTCCAGTCAGCTTCTTCAAGATATTCTGTATAGTTACTGTTAGAAATATGATGTGTTAGAAGATATGATATGGTATTGGAAAACATGTTTTCTTGTATTAGGGAAAACATGTTTTCTTATTTTACTTCTAGAATTAGGCTAACCTTTGTGTATAAATTGTATAACTTACAATCTGAAAATATAACAAAGAGAGTTCATTATTTACATGGTATCAGAGCTCATTCCTTATTCTTTGGTAGCAGAGCACTGTTCACCGTAGCAAGTACGGTTCATCGGCACTGTTCATCGATATTATTCGTCGGTGTTGTTTATTAGTACTGTCGCAGATCAGTGTTCACTAACCTCTTAACTTTTTTTATCTTTCGTTGCTATTCTTATTTCCTCTCGGAAAAATTGAGCGACTCCTATTGCTCCATAAATTCCGTTTCTAAGTGTAGTGTAATTATTTGATATCCGTTGGAAAGTTTATCCTCCTCGGATATATATTGTACCTACCTTTTATATGGCGGAACAAAGTGATGCTAGCAATAAGGTTCATAACAGTAGCATGGGACAACAAGGTTCCAAATCTATTTCTCATTGTGCACAATCAAGTATACACTCTTGTGCTCTTAATGTCTCATCTACTTGCCCTAGTTGGATCATTGACACAAGTGCTTCAGATCATATGACTGGGTTCTCCAATCTCTTTACCTCGTACACGTCTTCTTGTTCTAGAAAAGACAAGATTCGAGTAGCTGATGGTTCTTTTTCTCCCATCTCCGGAAATGGTTCAGTAATTTGTATTCCTTCATTAACATAATCATTTGTTCTTCATATTCCTTCATTTACCGCAAACTTATTATTTGTTCAACGCCTAACCGAATCCTTACATTGCTCAGTCACCTTTTTCCCAACTCATTGTATGTTTCAGGGCTTGGTGACGGGACAGAAGATTAGCAATGGTAGTGCAGTTGCTGGTCTACATTATTTGGATGTTCTCACGTCTAACATGCCTCTAATTACAGATGAAACTACTACTCAGACTCTTCAATCTACTTTTGTCTTCTGAAACTAGCCTAACTTCTCTTTATCAATGGCATCGACGTCTAGGACATCCTCCTTTATCAGTGCTAGAATCTTTATTTCCCTCTTTAATTAAGCAATGTCACAAAACTCAATTTTTGTGTAAACCGTGTGAATTAGGTAAGCACAAACGTTCTATTTATTCTGCTATTAACAGTCGACATTCTGAACCTTTTGTTGTTATACATACTGATGTGTGGGGACCCTCTCAAGTTGTCTCCCATTCTGGTCATAGATGGTTTGTTACTTTTATTGATTACTATTCTCGTACAACTTGGATTTATCTTCTTCATTCTAAAAATGAAGTGTTTACCTGTTTTCAAAATTTTTATAAGATGATCCAAACCCAATTTGAAGCTAAAGTCAAGATTCTCCGTAGCGATAATGGTCGGGAATATAGTAATAATAATACTTTTGCATCATATCTCTCTCATCATGGCATCATACTTCAAACCTTTTGTGTCAAAACCCCATAACAAAATAGGGTGACAGAAAGAAAAAACCGACACTTACTAGAGGTAGCACGCACTCTTATGTTCACTATGAACACGCCTAAATTTCTATGGGGAGATGCCGTTCTAACTGGTGCATTTCTTATAAATCGGCTTCCCTCTAGAATTCTTGGGAATAGAAGTCCCATTTCTTTCCTCCAACACATGACAAGTTCTTCTCCTTGAGTTTTTGGTTATGTGTGTTATGTTCATGATAAATCTCTCACTCGAGGAAAACTAGATCCCAAGGCTCTTAGGTATGTTTTCATTGGATATTCTCCCACCCAAAAAGGTTACAAATGTTATCACCCTCCTACACAGTTTTTGTTACTCGGGAGTCGAAAACTTTTTATTCTTCCTCACCTTCTCCTCAGGGGGAGGATGTTATTGATGAGGATAAGATTCCCTTTGAGGCTGGTATTACAAGTTGTACTATATCATCTTATCCTATAAGTTCATCCCCTGCTCCTGTTGTTATTTTTGATACATCTACACAGGAGGCGTCACAATTACAGGAGTCATATGCTAGACAGAATGAGCCTGAGTTGAGGACTTATGTTCAAAGAGGGAAGAATAAAGTCACTGTTTCTGCACCACTATACCAATTCTGCTCAGAACCTAGTCTTGATAATGCTAATGGGAGAATCATAATCTTACTTGTTCTTCTGATGATATTGACCTTCATATTGCTCTTAGAAAAGGGGTTAGATCTTGTACTCAACATCCTATCTCTAATTGCTTAGCCTATGATGAATTATCTGCATCCTACCACTCATTTGTTTCTTCTTTGTCCTCAATATCTGTTCCTCAGGAATGGAGAGAAGCAATTAGTGATGTGAATTGGAAACAAGCTATGATAGAAGAGATGAGTGCCCTGAAAAAGAATGATACATGGAAACTAGTTACTCTTCCTTACGGAAAAAAAAACAGTTGGTTGCAAATGAGTATATACTGTCAAATAGAAGCCAGATGGGACAGTTGAGAGACTCAAAGCCAGACAAGTTGCAAAATGGTATATTCAGACCCATGGGATTGATTACCAGGAGACATTTGCTCATGTGGCGAAGATGAACTCTATTCGTATTTATAATCTCAGTATGCAAAGAAACTTAATTTGGGATCTTCAAAGAATTGGATGTGAAAAATGCGTTCTTTCATGGTGACTTGGAGGAGGAAGTATACATGGAAATACCCCCTAATTGTGCTTCATCTGCCACCAAGGGTAAAATTTATAAGCTGCGAAAGACTTTATATGGTTTGAAGCAATCTCCCAGAGCCTAGTTTGGTAGATTCCACAAAGCAATGATAAGATTTGGGTACAAACAGAGTCGAGCAAATCATACTTTATTTGTCAAACAGATAAAAAGTTAAGACTACAATTTTTATTGTTTATGTTGATGACATTGTAGTTACAAGAGATAATAGAAAAAAGATAGTTAATCTCAAAGCAAGATGGCCAAAGAGTTTGGGATCAAAGATATTGGTCTTTTGAAATATTTTCTTAGTATTAAAGTTGCAAGATCTTCTAGTGAAATTTTTCTATCTCAAAGGAAATATGTACTTGATCTTTTAAGAGAAACTGGCATGTTGGGATGTAAGCCTATTGATTCTCCTATTGAAGTTAATCATCAACTAGTAGGTGGCACAGGACCTACGGTTGATAAAGAAAGATATCAACGTTTGGTGGGACGATTGATATACCTTTCACATACTAGACCTGATATATCTTATGCTGTGAAAATAGTGAGTCAGTATATGTATGGTCCTCGACATTGTAATATGGAAACTGTCTACAGAATTCTAAGATATCTCAAGTCTGCTCCCGGAAAAGGCTTATTGTTCCAACCACATGGTCATATGAGAATTAAAGCATTTTCCAACTCAAATTAGGTTGGCTCTATAGAGGATTGTCGTTCTATTTCGGGTTACTGTTCATTTGTTGGAGGCAATCTCGTTACTTGAAGAAAGATATCAACGTTTGACGAGACGATTGATATACCTTTCTCATAATAGACCTGATATATCTTATGCTGTGAAAATGGTGAGTCAGTATATGCATGATCCTCGACATTGTCATATGGAAACTGTCTACAGAATTCTGAGGTATCTCAAGTCTCCCGGGAAAGGCTTATTGTTCACATCACATGGCCATATGAGAGTTGAAGCATTTTCTGACTCAAATTAGGCTGGGTCTATAAAGGATCGTCGTTCTATTTTGGGTTACTGTTCATTTGTTGGAGGCAATCTCGTTACTTGGCGCAGTAAGAAACAATCTGTGGTGGCAAGATTCAGTGTTGAAGCCGAATATCGAGCTATAGTCTTGGGTATATGTGAACTAATGTGGCTTCGAACCTTGCTAGAAGATTTGGGTATTACAACTAAAAGGCCTATGCAATTATTTTGTGATAATAAGGCAGCCATTAGTATTGCAAACGACCTAATACAACATGATAGAATGAAGCACATTGAGATTGACAGACACATCATTAAAGAAAAGTTAAAATGGTGGTCTTATTTGCTTACCTTTTATCAAAACAGAGCACCAACTTGCTCATATTTTGACCAAGGGTCTTAGTAGTAATATGTTTCATTTATTGTGTTTCAAGTTGGGTATGCGAGACATCTATACACCAACTTGAAGGGAGTGTTAGAAAATATTATGTGTTACAAGATATGATGTGTTGGAAAACATGTTTCCTTGTATTAGGAAAAACATGTTTCCTTATTTTACTCCTAGAACTAGAATTAGGCTAACCTTTGTGTATAAATTGTGTAACTTACAATCTGAAAATATAACAAAGAGAGATCATTTTTTACAGTTACATACATCAAAATAGCAGTGGTCATCCCAATCTTTGAACATATAGACTGTGTTTCCTTCTCCACTTAAGGAGAGAATAGGCACTTGGTCATCCCAATCTTTGAACATATAGACTGTGTTTCCTTCTCCACTAAAGGAGAGAATAGGCACTTGCTCAAAATCTTCTTCTGTCATGTAAGCCTCACTATACCCAAACAAGGTAGGGAAAATTCTTTGAACATGCTCTTGATCATTATTTTTCTTAAAAGTAATGTGTTTATCCCCACGACTTTTTGGAAAAGATGGGGTCTGTATTCTGAATCGGAGTAGGTTTTTGGTCTTGCTGGTGTCTTAATTCATAATTTGTTACTCAAACAATTTCAGCCATTTCTGAAAAGATATTTGTCTAGGAATATGAACACAAGTTGGAACTTGTGTAGAATAAATGTCGATCAGTAAGGCCTCATCAGTCTCATTAGGGACTGTCAGATCAATTGCATGTTTCTGAACACGATACACCATTTGATGATGATATAACGTGATTGCATGTGGCCAACTTGAGGTGCTCCGAGTGTCTGAATCTAAACCTTTAGTGCTATTAGCAAATAAGGATCTTGTAATGGCATGCAAAAATTTGGGTTTAATGTAATAAACATTTTTCCGGCATTGAGAGTAGTCTAAATTATGGTGATACAAGCATGTTCATACTCAACAAATTTTGTATCAAGAAGCACAATTCTTGAAGTAACAGGTAAACCTTTACAACCACAAAAAGTTAGCCAGACAGACTAATCCAAAATGACTGAATGACACTTTTGTCCCTTCAAGTTGTCACTCACATTCAAAATCGTCCCTAAAATTCATTTTTTGTCAATTGGGTCCTTAAGTAGCATTTTGTATCAATTTTGTTCCCTTTCCCTAATTTTTTACTAAAACCCGCCCAAAACCGACCCGACACATTTTACTAAGGGCAAAAGTGTCTTTACCATTATTATATGTATTATCAACATTAAAATATACAAATTAAAAATTAAAAAACAAAAAACTAAATAAAACTGAAATAAAAAACATTTGTAATCGGGAAAAAACACATTTACCCCACTGTGGTCGTCGTGTTTTAAGCAATTAGCCACTGTACTTTAAAAAAATTCAATTGGCCCACTGTGATTTTTAAAAATGCTTAATTGGGCCATTTCGTCAAATTTTTTGGACGGACGTTAAGAAAATGGACCAATTTTCCTACGTGGCTTTTGAAAAAAAAAAAACAAGTTATTTCCTACGTGGCAAACCAGTCAGCCAAATTCCTAGTACTTGAAAAACACCTTTACCCCCATTGTGTTCGTTGAGTTATAAGCATTGAGCCACTGTACTTTAAAAAAATGCAATTGGCCCACTGTGGTTTTTAAAAATGCTTAATTGGGTCATTTCATCAAATTTAGTGGATGTCTGTTTATTTATTTCTTACATGACGTTTAAAAAAAAAATTCAAGGAAATGGCGTGGAATCAAATAATCAGACACACGTGGATATGGTATGCAAATGCTAAAAATGAGGTAGAAAATATTTATAATATGTATAATATTAATAAAAACTAATATTATAATATTTATAATATGTATGTTTTATTTTAAAAATAGAAATAAAAATACTTTTATGCTTTAAAATACTTATAAATTTTAAAATAAAAATACTTTTATGTACAAAAATAAAAATACTTTAATTTATAAAAATAAAAATACTTTTATGTATAAAAATAAAATAAAAATTTTTAAAAATAAAAGTATTTTTATTTTTAATATGTATGTTTAAAACATAAAAGTATTTTTTATTTTAAAAATTTTATAAAATTTTAAAATATAAAAGTATCTTTATTTTTATAATAAAACATACATATTATAAATATTATAATATTAATTTAATATTATAAATATTTAGTTAAGAAAAAAGAAAGAAAATAAAACAAAAGTATTTTTATTTTTAAAAATTTTATAAGTATTTTAAAACATAAAAGTATTTTTATTTTTAAAATAAAACATACATATTAAAAATATTATAATATTAATTTTTATAAATATTATACATATTATAAATATTTTCTACCTCATTTTTAACATTTGCATACCATATCCACGTGTGTCTGATTATTTGCATTTTTTTTTAAAATATAGTGGCACAATACTTATAATTCGACGAACACAATGGGGTAAAGGTAGGAAGTTGGCTGACTGGCTTGTCATGTAGGAATTTCTTAACGTCCGTGAGCAAACTTTGACGGAATGACTTGATTAAGCATTTTTAAAAACCATAGTGGGCCAATTGAATGTTTTAAAAGTACAATGGCTAATTGCTTAAAACACGATGACCACAATGGGGTAAATGTGCTTTTTCCCATCTGTAATCACTATCATAACACCTAATTTTAATTAATTAATTAAAGACACTTTAAAAATCTCATTAGCCATAATATCTAATTAAAAAAATTAAAAAATAATTAATCTTAAAAACAAATTAAAAATAGAAAACTTCAAACCAAAAAACTTCCACTTTTCAAAACTTTTATTTTAGAAACTTGATGGTGATATTGAGGATGCAATTTAGAAGTAGAGGTTCCAACTCGAATAGAAAAGTGATTTGATAAACCTTTTCTCTTTAGATATCATCCAATTAACCCCGAGAAGAAGAATTAGAGTCAACTCCTTCAAACCCATTAACCACTCAAATTTCTATTCTAGTAGCACTTCAAAATCCTACTCTTATAATTGATTCACACCTCAAGCTCATTTAAGATTCTGGTTAATGGAAAAGCATATTAAAGCTCCTAATCCACTCTTCTACTTCCGAGTAGAAATCCACTGGGTGGGGATGTTGAATCTAATTACACTTTTCTATGAATCTCATGAGTATTAAACCTTCTAGATATCTTTTGTTAATGAGAGTAGCAATTATGATAGTTATAGCGCTTATAATGGACACAGCAGATTTTAGTTCACTTAAAGAACTCTTCAAGTCCAAGTTCAGACTTTGGATTCTTCACAGCAGTCACTTAGAACTCTTCAAGTCCTTCGTTCTTCACTACACTTAGAACTCTTAGTCCTTCAAACTTGGAACTCTTACTTCATTGATCGTTGTTGTTGAGATCGTGATTGATGCTACTCAATTGTTATTAAGCACTTGTTCGAAAGAATCGAGTAATGAGCAAGCTTTTCTTTTTCTCGATCGTAGAGTCGAAAGCGTTGAGTGTTCTTTGCATTTTTGTTCAATGCTTGCTTTCTTCTCTCATCCGTCTGTGTTCAGATATATGTGATCTTTTTAAATCTATCCGTCAAGAAGTCATCCGATGAGGCATTAAATGCGCTTTGACATTTTCGAGCTTTGATGGAGACTTTTTCGCACATCTTCCGAATTGTAATCCGCCCACTAACACACAAACAGACGCTTTTTCACCTAACACCGAAAAAGGTGTTTTTTCTCGCCCAATGGTCCTTTTCTTAGCTTCTTGAATACGTTCCTTTCGATCAATACTAAGGATATCTTTTGTACCGCTGGGACCGGTGAGTGCTTCAACGCTCAAAACCCATTCCACATTTGTTGGAATTTGTTTCCAAACAAAAGATAGGCTCGATGCTTCTCGACACAAGATGATGATACTCTACGATGCATATCGTGGTGTCTTGTCATATTTGTGCTTGGTCCGAATAGAACACTCACGATTTCTTTCAAGGGTTTTCATGCTACGATCTTTCCACACTACATTATCTTTGCTTGCTCGCCTTGCGCAGACTCTACGCTTCCGAGAGCACACTACGATCTCTCGAAAGTTAGCTTTGCAAACGTCCTGACCACTCTACGATTTTTCGGAGAGGCCCTTCATCATAGATACACTACGATCATCTCAAATTTCTACGATCCCCGCCTTTAGCTTCTCAGATTCTCGTTGATCACCGGATAGACTACGATTCTCTTCAAGGCCTATCTATTTCTTTTCTAGTCATAGATCAACCTAACATTTTGATCTCTTTATCTATACAAGTGAACATTAAAGGCTAAGATCAACCTAACAATTTTGATCTATCACTAAGTCCTTGTACATATATTCCTCAAGGACTTTACATATAATCATGAGCATTTACTTTTAAACATCAAATCAAAATATGCATTCTTCCAACAATCTCCCCTATTTGATGTCGACATAACCAAGGAGATTTGTTGTCATGATTATTAAATTTTATATGCAGCTTCAAGAAAGTAAATACGACTTAATATTTCAAATGAAGAAATGAAATTTCTAGAGAATAAGCATGAATTTATTGATGTATGAAGACAGATATTACATTTAAGTTCGACTACATCAATACGACTTAAAATTCAACTTATCTCTATTTCTTCTACTTTTGCTTTTGGAGGATTTGCATATTCCTCGCCTCTCTCTTTTTTTCTCGCTTGCTTCATCTCTTCTCGCTAAATCTTCCAAATTTCACTGGGCTTAGTCTAGATTGTGATCATGCCTATTCATGAATGCAGGATCTCCAATTGGCATTCTTAGGTTCGTTGTTGTCACCTCACGAGAGTCGGTAGTTGGCCCTAGACTTCTTTAATGGTCGAGCCATTAAAACTTCCTCGCCGATTAGCTCGATGGGTCCGATGGTCGGATCGTGGAGTCTCTGGCCGGTGGATTTGCCTTGCAGGAGGATCCTCGAGGATCGAGTTTGAATCGACCTCCCGCCTTTCGCCTTGCCTCCCTCGATCTCTCTTTTCCTTTATTCTCCCCTTTATGTCAAGATCAAGGGTTCGAATGTCTTCAGAGAGGCGAGTGACTGGACAAGCTCGCTGAGTCGACTTTCGAAGTTTGAGCAATGTCCTCGTGATTTTCTTGGATCAAAGCATCGTAACGAGTTTCACGTCGTTGAAGAATGTTTAGAGATGTTTCATCAATCACGATTTGACCCATGGAGAAGTCTTGAAATTCCTTTGATCGCAGCTTTGAAGACTTTTGATGCTCTTTATCATTAGATCATTCTCGAGATTCTCGAGTCTTCAGAAGATCAAGACAAAGATCCCGATGCTTTTTAGTCGTGAGAAAGTGAATGTCATCCTCGCCTTTTATGCTTTGAAGCATTTCTTTCGATGATCTCTTTAAGCGCTTTTAGAGAGCTCTGAGCTTAGGAGCTTGGGAGATTATTTCAAAGATGATCATTGATGTTAATCTCAAATTGAATAATGCAAAGTGTGATCTTCAAGACTCTCATCGAAAGTGCCTTGATCACTTTCGCAGACATTTCGACACATCGCCTTTCGTGGACAACTCAAAGAATTTCATTCATTGGGGAATTTGTGAAGGAGGTGTAGGTGTTCTTGAATTGATCTTGCAATGAATAGAGGGCAAGATCAAGATCAAGTATTCATTCATTGGATGAGGAGGAATATCCGATGGAGGGCCCGGGTTTGATGTTTAAGTTTGGTGGCTCAACGATTTGAGGTGAAGACTCTACAATGGGGCTAGAGTCGTTGATCGTAGAGATGATGGGATGTGGGGCATTATGAAGTTGATCTTATTTGTTCCTCGCCATGTAATTTTGGGATTTCAGAATCGAAATTGGTTTAGTGGATGAAGAATTACTTCCAACCATCGTGGGAATTCATAAAATTGATTAAATGAGGATGATGGCAAGTGATTAACTCAAGAGGGTGGGATAGACAAGACCTCGTGTTTATTCTTTCGAGGAAGAGTTGTTTTCAGAGTAACTTCGCAAAGTTCAATCTTCCGGGAATCCATTAGCTAGTTAATCGAGATGGCTTGGATACTCTTTCAAGCTCCAAAACACGTGACTCCAAGAGTTTAGAATTTGAGCTTGATGGAAAGGCATCATAGGTAGATATGCAAACAAATGCTCATAGTTGGCTTTCCGCACTCCATCAATGCCCACAACTATAATCTCGACCTCGTCACCTTCATCCTCTTCTCTCGCTTTCATTGAGGATTCCATTATCTCAATGGCCTCATGATGTTCTTCAGACCGTTCTTTTTCATTTCTTTGCAGGACCTCTTCTTTCATCATAGAGATGTCATGAGCCTCCCCTCAACCCGATCATCTTCAGTATTATCAATAGCTCCCCTCAACTGGAGCACTTTCTAGATGGGAGCTTCTGTGCATCTCCCCCAAGCCAGTGTATTCTCTATCATTAGATCTTCGTGTGTCTCTCCCTCGCTTGAGCTTTGACTTTTGGCTTTCATTTGTCGGGTTCCTTTTCAAGCACCCAATTCTTTTGTCTTCCTCTTTAGTACTTCTTCATCGACAAGAATATATTTTCGACCAATTTTTTTCTTTGATTTTCTAGTCGAGCCACAACCTCGTGGACTTTTTCGACTTCAGCTTTTTGTCCGGCCGATCAACCGTAATGTTTGATTCAACTACATCCTTTCTTGATGTGTTTGGTCTCGGTCTCACGATCGACAGAGACTCTACGATCAAGAGATTGATGGCCTTTGGACTTCAGGGCTGATTTTATTCTTCTTCAATAACCGAGATATGGTAGCTCTATCTTCTTCGCTTCTCAATACCGTTGTTGTTTCCTTCTTAGGATCCTTAGAGTCTCAATGTCCGAGGACTCTACGGGCTTATTTCAGTAGTGGATCCTCGAGGTCTTCGTAGTTTCGCTTTCAATTTTCTTTTTGCCCTTGCTTTTTTCTCGATCAAAGCAATGGGTTCTTCCTTGTTAGCTTTCTTCTTCTTCTTCTTCGCCTCGATAACCCATATATTTCCCGCACTCCTCGATTCCTTTATTTCACCAGCTTCTTCCATCGGATTCGTACATCATCCGCACATTTTCAAATGGATTCCTTTTCCAGCTTTTCGAATAGTTGTTGGGTCATTCGTCGCTTTGATTAATGGCTTCTCCTTCATCATCATCCTCAATCTTGTCACCCAAAGCAAATTTTGTAGGATGATGCTTATAAATCGCCCATAGAGCATCTTTTGAGAGCTCTTTGTCTTCTTTGAGAAATGATTAACCACTTCCCAATCCATTCAAGCAATAGAGCCCCATAGTTAAGTAAGTTGTATTTCATAACATACGGCGCTTCATGAGCTTGAGTTGCACCTCATTTACAGAGTCATGACCGAGCTCTTGCAACATATACATTTTCCAACAATATCGCCTAGAAATTCATACTCTGTGGAAACTCCTTCTTCTTGTATCCTTCGATGAGGGTGATTTTCGTGATGCATCTTTTGAGTCCCTTATGGAAGTCTATGCCATCTATGGACGGATACCCTTGTGTTTGAGACCTAGGGCTAGATTGATGTCCTCACCTTTAATTTGATTTCTACGTTCCTAACTTTCGCAGTGATGGTGTTGTTTTCAAATACACCATTATTGTAGAATTCTTTTACCACCTTTCTTTGGGTAGATCAATGTGTCGCACTCCAAAGCTTCTTCGAGACCCGCCTTCTTCAAGAATGACAAAGTCTTGTGAAATTGGGGTTCAAATTTATTTTGAACTCACAAAGCAAAGTCTCAGAGCCAGAGATAACGCTGAGGTTGCCATTGATTTCTTCAGCAGAGTGTATGATCGATCGAGCTTGATAGTTTAGTTTTTTTTGCAGAGATAAGAGAGAGATAAGCTTTTGAACTTCGATTTTCAAAAAGGCGCTTTTAAATGGTACAAGTAACTTCCTCTCTCCATTTTGCTTAGTGGGATGTGTCAATTTTGCTTGGCTCACGAATTTGATCGAGAAGGATTCAGATGAATTGCCCTCGACTTCTTCTTCGGGCTAATATGTTCTTCTCAGGAGGACTACGATCGTTGAGATGGTCCTTGGAGTCGCCGAGTCTGTTTCTACCATCGCTGAGTCTGTTCAGTAGCTTTCATGTCTCGAGCCGCAATCGTTGAGTCTCGAACTCGTGATCGCCGAGTTTAAATATCAATCGTCGAAGTCTCGACCGAGTCCTGTGATGAATCTTTCGACTTAGCATTCTTCTTGGTTTAAGATAGCTTCAGAAGGGCCAACCTCATTGAATGAATCAAGGGTTAGGTTTGTCCCGAGGCTCTTATCGAGAGATTGTTTTGTTTTGTATTTGATGATCATCATGGGGTGCTCATTTGGTTTTGTTGATGAAGCTCGCTCGCTATCGCTGAGTCTCGCATCGCGATCATTTCTCTTTACGACATTTCAAATTTCACGATCGTGGACTTCATTTCATCATGTCTATGATTTGAATATAGCTTTTAAAACTGCAGATGGTTAGCACAAACTAGAGCATATTTCATGGTTGCAAGTTAAGCATGCCTAGCTCACTTATTAACTTGTTAAACTGGATTCATCTAGAGGTTTTGTAAAGACATCAACAAGTTGATTTCAAGTAGGGATATATTGTAAAGATATAGTTCCATTTTGCACATGATCCCTAATGAAGTGATACCTTATTTCTATATGCTTAGTCCTAGAATGCATGATGTGATTATGAGTTATAGCAATTGCACTTGTGTTATCACAAATGTTGAATAGGTATGGATTTAAATTCAAACCCATAACTGCTAGTTGATTTTTCATCCATAAGATTCGAAAGACAAAGAATCGCCAAAGAAAGAATGTATTCAACTTTCCGCAGCTTCAAGTAGATATCGAATTTTGCTTCTGCTAAACCAAGACACAAGTCTGCTTCCTAGCAATCGACAAAAGCCACTTGTATTTTTTTTTTCTATCAATTTTGCAAAATTCGCAAAATCAAAGATCTGTGGTATCCCGTTAGCTCAAATGAGGACTCCTTGGGATACCAAAGCCCCAAGTGGGGTGTACTTTGAGATACCGAAAATCCTCTTTACAAAGAAGCTTAAATGAGATTCTTTAGACTAGCCTCAAATCTAGCACAAATGCATGTTGCAAACATTATATCCGGTTCATCGCAGTTAGATATAAAAGAGAGCCTATCATACCTCTCATATCGAAGTTATATCAATACTTTTACCTTTTTCATCTTTGTCAAGCTTGGGTCATAGGAGCAATTGGGGTTTTCATGGGAGAGGTCGACTCCATGCCATACTTCTTAAGTAAGTCTTTAATGTATTGGCTTGGTTGATGAAGATTCCTTCATCACCGCTTTTACTTGCAAATCCAAGGAAGAAGTTCAAATTTCACCCATCACGCTCATTTCAAACTTTGCTCTCAGATAAGCTTCGAGAATCTCTCAGATAGCTTTTCATCAAGAGATCCAAAGATAATATCATCAACATATATTTGAACTAATAGACTTTATCTTTATGCTTTCTAAGAAATAGTGTGGTATCTACTCTACCTCTAAAGTGAATCCATTTTCAATAAGAATCCATTTTCAATAAGAAGTAGTTGTTTCATACCATGCTCTAGGTGCTTGTTTAAGACCATATAAGGCTTTTTGTCTAATCTAAAGACATAATTAGAAAGAGATGGATTGATGAAACCCGGAGGTTGCTTCTACATAGACTTCTTCTTGAAGTTCACCATTCAAGAATGCACTTTTGACATCCATCCGAAAAGACCTTGAATTTCATGTGAGCAAACAAAGGCAAGAAATATTATTCGATGGCTTCTAGTCCGCAACAGTGAAAATGTCTCATCGTAGTCAATGCCTTCTTCCCGAGAGTAACCTTTAGCCACTAGTCTAGCCTTATTCGGTGGTTATCACTCCATCTTCATCCATCTTGTTTTTCAAGACCCACTTAGTTCCAATGACAGGATGATTCTTTGGTCTTGGAACCAATATCCATACTTTGCTTTTTTCGAATCGATTAAGTTCTTCCCTGCACGGCCTCTATCCACCGGAGTCTTCCATAGCATCCTCTATTTTTTTTTGGTTCCATTTGTGATAGGAAGCTTAGATAAAAGCATTCATTTTGGGTGGCAGCTCTTGTTTTGACTTCACACTTGGATCTCCAATGATTAGATCTTCGAGTGTGATCTCTTGCCCATCCGCTTCGCTGGGACATCTGCTTTTATGCCTTCTTGTCTTAGATCTTCAAGATCTATTTCTTCTCTTTGTGTGGAGGTTCGTTGTTCGGCATAGTCTCTACGATCTCATTTCGCTTGCTCAACGATTTCACCGTCTCGTACTACTACGATCGTAGTGTTGAGCTCGACGACCTCGCTCAGAAGTGTCTCGAACGTTGGTCGTAGTGTCTTGGGGCACGCTTTTTGTTAAGTCTGTCTCATCAAAGATGATGTGAATCGAGATTTCAACACTCAAAGGTCTTCTTGTTGAACACTCTGTAGCCTTTACCGTCTGTGGCATATCCAAGAAAGATTCCTTCATCTCGATTTTGGTTGAAACTTTGTCAAGCATCGCTTTCCATTGTTGAGAATGTAGCATGCACAAACCAAAACATGAAAGTAGTCGACACTTGGCTTTTTCTTCCTTCCACATAGCTCATAAGGAGTCTTTTTAATCGTAGAGAGTATATGAGTGATCTGCTCGAGTGTAAGATGCAGTTGTCGACAACTTCCGCGCCTGTAAGTATTCAGCAGATGGGTCGCTGCTAAGCAGCAGAGTTCTTCCAAATTTCTATCAATGTTCTCGTTTCTTTCTCTCGCCTACTCCATTTTGTCGGGGAGTTCGTGGAGTCGAGAAGTTGTGACTAATGTCATTGTTCTGCAGAATCGATCCATTTTCGAGAAATCAAATTTCTCGCCATGATCACTTCTTATGGCCTTGATTTTCTCTCCTTTCTCGCTCATCACTAGTTTGAACATCTTGATCATTGGGAGCTTGTTTCATCCTTTGAGGTTAGAAAGAACACCCATGTAAATCTGTGTAGTCATCGATCACGCACCAGAGAGTATCTCTTTCCCCAAGGCTCGCTCGTTGAATTGGCCCAAAAGATCCATATGTAGCAATTGCAGAGGCTTGTCAATCGAGTTGATGGTTTTGCTCTCGAATGAGCTCGTCTCCGCTTTCCAAGTCGACAGCATCGACACCACCTTTCTTTCGACGAAGTTAAACTTGGGTAAGCCTCGCAACTAGATCTTTTGAAGCTTAATTTGGACATGCTTTTGAAGTTGAGATGAGATAATCTTCGATGCCATAGCCACTTCATTTCTTCAGATGCTTTAGCCAAAAAACATATAGTCTCGTCTCGAGCTTAGTTTTCCAAGGTTTATCAGGTAGATATTTTCCTTCTCTTGTTTTGTTAACTTTTATAAAGAGATGTCTTCGTGTCTCTGACTTGACACATGATTGTTGAGAAATGTTACTTGATGACCCTTGTCGCAGAGTTGGCTAATGCTTAGAAGGTCAGGTCAGTAGTCCTTCCACATAGGCCACTTTGTCAAGGATACCGCACCATTTCCAAACCGAGCCATAGCCTCTTGTCTTGCCAGAGTCGTTGTCTCCAAAGATGACCGAGGGACCTCCTTTCTATGTAGTCGATGTAAGGGCTTTGTTCCTCGTCATGTGCCTCGAGCATCCACCGCGTCCAGATACCAAAGTTGTGATCGTGGAGCTCTTTTCCGTAATAACATTAAACCTTCATTTTGGTACCCATACTTGCATGGGTCCTACACATTAGTTGCCCTCTCGGGGACCCAAATCGCTTGATTTTGGGTCTCACATGCATGGAATTGTAATAACATTTTGCAACCTTGTGGCTGCTTTCAGAGCACACAAAACATTTGATATGATGCATGTTTGTGTGTGTGTGAAAGTTCTTTCTCCATTCGACTTTTGTGGGTTATTGGTCATCCTCCCGTTAGTCGATATTCCTTCTTCCATGTGTGTTCTCGTGTTTCATGATTTGTGAGGAGATGTCTTACTTCTTCATCTGCATTCTTCCGTGTTGGTTCGTAGAGTTGATCTCATTGAACTCTACGATCCTTCGAGGTTGGTGAGTAGCAGCTAGGTTACTCTTTTCTTTTCTGAAACCCAGACCGGCATGAGATCCCTTGCTCCTGGGAATATGAATTGAATCACCGAAGCAGGTGGTTTGACAGGCTCAACCTTCTGTGAGGATTTCACAAATATAATGCCTCTACTAAAACCTGAGGCATTACTAGTGTTAATTTCCTTTGCTTTTTCCACACATGACTCTGAGGTAGATTTCCCAAAGCCTAGCCCCTATTCTATCGTAGACACTTCTCCGTTAGAGATTAAGGAGTCCATGGATGAAGAGGATTTATTCCATGTAGAGATTGTCTTTTCTAGATCCTCAATCTTAGAGGTTAGACTAGACTCTCTCTTTCAGACCGAGCTCATTTGTTTGTCTCAAGAGCTTATTCTCGCCTTCAAACTTGGAGAGAGAATTAGTAATCGAGAAGGGTTATTTCAGTTCTTCTTGAACCTTTTCTTTCTCCTTTTGAAGAAGTGAATAATCCTTAGATGTAACTCTAAACCACTTCATGTATTGATGCAGATCAAATGTTACACCATGCAAAGGCGCTTCTTAGGTCATCAATATCTACATCAGAGAGTCAAGTCAAATACCTCATCGATACTTACTTCACGATGTTGGAGTTCTGTTTGTCCCTTACATTTTTGGCCATCGTGCAAAGATTTGCCATTTGAGGATCTTCATCATCTCCAGATTCTCGAGAGTTGAGTCATTGTTCGAGTCACTCCACGATCCTCCAGCCTACAAGGCCTTTCATTTTCTTCTTCCGAGGCCTCTTATCGCTCTTTGTATTTTTTCTTTGAATGTGATTTCTTCTAAGTTCTCTTCTCGAGAGGTTTGTTGCAATTGGCAAATGAAGTGACCAAGTTTCTTGCAATTGTAGATAGTCATTCATTTGCTTCCCGGTCGTCAGAAGTTGTTTGATTTCTTTCGCTTCACGGGTTTTGCCTTTGTCGCATGAACCTTCTTAGTCTTTTCACCAAAGATTGCAAGGTCCTCATCATCATCATCTTCATCGTAGTCGTAATCAACTTCAAAGGTCGATTTTGAGGTGTTTTCGTTGCTTTTGAGAGCAACACCTTTATCCTTCTTTCTTCCTTCGCATAAGGTTTTCGCTCGTTGAGTCACTCCAATTCAGATGTGAGAAGGTTGCCATACAACCGCTGAATACTCATTTCATGTAAATTCTTCGATTATCTAATTGCAGTGGTTTTGGCATCCCACTTGCTTGGTAAGGCTGTCATGAACTTTATGATTAGATCTTTGTTTAGATAGATCGTTCCATAGGCTAGTAGAGAGTTGACCAGAACATTAAATCTCTCGTAGGTGGCAGTGACGTTCTCTCCTTGAACGTGAGCAAACATCTCATATTGTCGAGTCAAGAGAGATTGTTTGTTTTCTCTGACTTCTGTTCCTTCATGCATAATGAGTAATGCTTCCCAAACCTCCTTTGTTGTTTTGTTGTTGACCACATTTTCAAACAGATCATCTTCTAAGGATTGGAATAAGATGTTTTGGCCTTTTGTCGAGTCGACAACTCTCTTCTCGTTTTCTCATTCCATTCTTCTTCGACCTCGATCTCGATTCTATTTGGGTCGTCTCAGTAGTTGGTGCAAGCTTTTAGGAACATAGGGCCCATTCTCAATAGATTTCAAATAGATCTTCATCTATTGAATCCATGTAAGCTTGCATCCTAACCTTCCAGCTTAGCAAATTTATCTTTGTTGCACACATAGTGGCTTCACGCCTCCTCCAAAGTTTTGATTGATTCGCTAGGTAAGTGTGCCATCGATCTACTCAAGCTTTCAGTAGGCTATCTTATAGAACCTACTCGATACCAATTGTTAGTTCCCTGAGGCACAATAGATATCTGTAAGGGGGGTGGAATAGATAATTAAAAACTTTTCTTTTTAAACTAGTTAGTATGATGGTGATTAATGCACAAATGAATGAATGAGTATTTGATAAACCTTCTTTAGATATCTTGTGTTAATGAGAGAGTGAGGCGCATTATGACGCTTATGCAGCTTATAGCAGCTTATAATGGACACAACAGCTTTTAAGTGGTTCGTAGCACTTAAAGCTCCTAATCCACTCTTCTACTCCTCGAGTAAGAAATCCACCAAGGATGTCTGTTACACTTCTTGAATCTCACAGATTCCTTCTGCACTCAGCTAGCTTCAGTACTTCTTAGTTCACTTTTGAACTCTTTAAGTCCAGCAGACTTGGTTCTTCACAGTTCACTTAGAACTCTTCAAGTCCTTCAGACTTGGAACTCTTACTTCAGTTGATTGGTTGTTGTTGAGATCGTGATTGATGCTACTTAGTTGCTATTAAGCACTTGTTCGAAAAAGAACCGAGTAACCGAGCAAGCTTTTTCTTTTTTTCTCGGATCGTAGAGTCGAGCGTTGAGTGTTCTTCTTGCATTTTTGTTCAATGCTTGCTTTTTTCTCTCATCTCGTCTCGTGTTCTCGTATATATGTGATCTTTTTAAATCTATCCGCTGAAGTCATCCGATGAGGCATTAAATGCGCTTTGACATTTCGAAGCTTTGATGGAGACTTTTTCGCACATCTTCTAAATTGCAAACCGCCCATCGACACAAATACAGATCGCTTTTCACCTAACACCTGAAAAGGTGTTTTCCTCTGCCCAATGGTCCTTTTCTTAGCTTCTTGAATACGTTCCTTTTGATCAATACTAAGGATATCTTTTGTACCATTGGGACTCGTGAGTGCTTCAACGTTCAAAACCCATTCCACATTTGTTGGAATTTGTTTCCAAACAAAAGATAGGGCTCGATGCTTCTGACACAAGACAGATGATACTCTACGATGCATATCGTGGTGTCTTCATCATATTTGTGCTTGGTCCGAATAAGTAACACTACAATTTTTTTCAAGGGTTTTCATGCTACGATTTTCCACACACGATCTTTCTTTTTGCTTCGCCTTGCGCAGACTCTACGCTTTCGAGAGCACACTACGATCTCTCGAAAGTTAGCTTCAAAGACAAACGCCCCGACCACTCTACGATTTCTCGGAGAGGCCCTTCAAGATAGATACACTACGATCATCTCAACTCTACGATCCCCGCCTTTAACTTCGTGATTCTCATTGATCACCGGATAGACTCTGATTCTCTCAAGGCCTATCTATTTCTTTTCTAGTCATAGATCAACCTAACATTTTTGATCTCTTTATCTATACAAGTGAACATTAAAGGCTAAGATCAACCTAACAATTTTGATCTATCACTAAGTCATTGTACATATATTTCTTGAAGGACTTTACAAATAATCATGAGCATTTACTTTAAACATCAAATCAAAATATGCATTCTTCCAACACCTTCTACAAATATATACTCCCAAATTTATCACCTAGATCCCAAATCCGACGCAAATATGCAGAAGATAAAGAAGAATAATCACGATGCCTATTTGTTGCTGATTCCCACTCCATTGATGCCGATTGTATCCATAGTTATCAAGGTGACAAGTCGAGGCGAGTCGACAGCCGGGAGCTTAAGCGCTTAGGCGACAAGACGCCCGACTAGTCGTCCACAAGTCGACAAGTCGTTAACAATGTAAATTTTATACGAATAAAATTATATATATTTAATATTTATATGAATATCAACAAGATCAAGTCAAAATGGATAATTTTATTATAGTTGTAAACTTGTAATTTTTAAACTTGTACTAACTTCAAATTATATAAATGGTGATACATTTGCAATATTTAGTTTAATTCAATATAATTTTTAGATTTATGTTTAGTTTTTTAAGTTTTAATATTATATATATAGAATACCATGAATTTATAATTACATCCTATTATAATTTTACATTAAGATGTTACATTAATTTTACAAAAGGATGAAATTATATAATATAGAAGTATAGGTAATATAATACAAGATAAATTACAATATAATATAGTAGTAAATTATAATATAATATAAATACAGATAAGTAATAAAGTTATGCACTATATAAAGTAATAAAGTTATGTAATAAAGTAATAATAAAGATATAAAGCAACAACACATGCCTCTAACTCAAGTAATAAAGTATTACTCTTCATTTTAATTCAATTACGAATAAGCAATTAAAAAGATAATAGGACCATAAGATTGACATGTAATACGATGGTCTAAGCATAAGCATAGAATACGGTCAACAAACCAAACCATATCATATCATATTAAAAAAATTAAAGAAGTCGAATATTAGTTGTCAAAGTTGTCGATCGCCGATCGATTGGGTATGGCCTCTTTTCGTTTCTCCTCTCTGATGAACTAAAGTTTCAAAGTTGTGACTCGTGAGGGATCAATTAGGTTTCGAACTTTAGGCTTCTTTTTACCCTGTTAACAACTTCGGCTCGGACCAATCCCACTCCGGCAAGTCGACCGCTTATCAATATAGTCGTCCAAGTCGATCGTCTTTCGTCCAAGTTGTCCAGGTCGGCGACTGAGCGCGCACCTTTTTGCTCTCCCACCAAGTCGTCCTGACGCCTCGAAAATTATTACCGACTAGACGCCTAGTCGTCGCCTAGGCGACGACTTGACAAGCATGATTGTATCACACAATTTACATTGAGACACGCGTCCATCCGATGAAGGTTGTGATGGGAGGAGGCAGCGGCAATAGAGTAGAAGAAAGAGATGTAAAATTGTATTTAGTAGGGTTTAGAATGTATGATTGTTGGGTTTATTTTTCCTTTTGAATTGGTATAGTTGTTTACTAATTGATGATTTAAGAACATATTTTGTACTTTAATATTACAAATAATAATTAATAATTAATTTTTCAAAATTTTGTGGATTCCTTTCTTTTGAAAAAGAAAGCATCCACTACTAACTTACACACTTCACACACCTTTAATAAATTGGAATCCTTTCTTTTAGAAAAGAAAGCATCCAATGCTAAAAGCACATAATAAACACACTCCAGAATTATAAAAACATGAGAAATAAAGTAATAACCCTAAATGCTTGCTTTAGGACTATCTCGAATCCGAAGTTGCCTTTAGTCAGTGTCAAGATTGATGGAATCACATCGCCCTTGCAATTCACTGCAATATTCACATGGTTAGCACATGCATATTATGTTATCATAGTAAGGACACATCGTTAGTGGGTCCTTAGTGATTTCCATTCGGAAAGGTGTAGGGGTGAATTATAATCCCATGAATCTTAAGAAAGTCCTGAAAAATTGAGTCCAAAGAATAACCTAGTTCCAAAAGATTTTGATAATATCTAAAGATTTTTGGTTATAATACCTAAGTTAAACTATCTGCCATGACTTGGTCATCACATTCTTTTGGATGGGTCATCCCTAGGTGCCTTATTTTCGGTCAGATCACGCGTGGAACAACACCATTGCTTTCTACAAGTTTTTCATGTAATTTTTTGAACCTTTTGACAATAGGCGCTGGAACGTCAAAGGAAGTATTCCATTGGTTATAGAACCTAATACAATATCATCCTAGCTACCTGAAAGGAGTTTTGCCTGAAGTGCAGGGTTATGTGTCCCTGTGGAATTTTGGTTACTCACTTACTCCTATTTGGAACAAGGTTATTCTCCTAATCTCTCATATCAAAGTTGACTCAAGATCCATGCGATTATGGTTCACCTCTAGACCTTTCCTACATAGAAATTACTAAGGACCCCACAAACGATCTATCCTTGCTGTGATAACATAATATGCATGTGCCAACCATGTGAATATTGCGATGAACTGCAAGGACGATGTGATTGCATCAGTCTTTACTCCGACTAAGGGCAGCATTGGATTATAGATAATCCTAAAGCAAGCATTTAGGGTTACTACTTTATTTGTCATGTTGTAATAGTTTTAGAGTGTGTTTATTATGTATATCATTGAATGTTTTCTTTTCCAAAAGAAAGGAATCTACTTTATTAAAAGTTTGTGAAGTGTGTAAGTTAGAATTTGATTAAGGTGTTGATGTAGGTAAAAATAATCCACCAATGACAAGTTGCCACGTGTTATTTCTAGAACCTTATTAATAAAGGGTAATATAATAATTTGGCTTGTTGAGTGTTCCACAAGAATATTCAATCCAGCAAGGACTAGAATTCCTTTGATGTTTAATCAGCCAAGAAGGATTGAAAACCTAATAGATCTCAAAATCCAAGCAGGACTTTTATTCCTAACTCCTGAAGGAGAGGACTCTCATGCTATAAGCTATAAATAAGGGATGCTCCAACACATTAAAGGTACATAATTTTGACCCTCAAAATAACTCTCTCTTCATATCAGCGTTCTGACTTAAGCATCAGAGAGTCCTCCCAAAGCCCCCCAACTCTGGTGGACCTTTTGCAGGTAATCCGGCGAGATCAAGATGATTACGTGGCGGTAAAAGTCCTAATTCGTGGGTTGACCAAAACCCTAGTTTGAAGGTTGTTGATTGATGTATCACGTGTATTTTGTAAGTCTCTACTCTGCATCACTATATAAGGAGAGCTATGTTTTCATTCAAGAGCAGACGAAACCTAGTAATAAGATTTAAGTGTACTTCCTTATTCCATGGCTTTCTAATCTTCCTTTCTAGTTTTCTGAAGGTGTTGAATACAAATCCAAAACATAAACATTCATAGCATTGCCAAAAGAAAGTATGCTCTATAGTTGCCTCTAGTAAAAGGATTCTCTAAATCAAAAATTCTAAGCATGCAGGTCAATGATCCAAAATGTCAATGCTCTAATTTGAAACTGTTGCATGTTGCCGGCATAGTCGCCCTGAGGTTTCTCATTTGATAAGTTTGGCTTAATTAGGCTTGACTGATAGTATATTGCCAGTATAAAAAACAGGTTTATTGATACCTCAGTTCGCTAAAAGTATGCCTAAAAGAACCTCCTCAAAAAGTTATACATATCTAAAACTCAGCAAAGTTACATCAAAATCTTCTTCTTTTTCTATTTTTTTTTAAAAAAGTATTTGATGAATTGAGAGATTAAAAGGAACATTCCAATCTCTACGAAGAAGATCAGCCACAAAAATACCCCTAAAGGTGCTTACGGCAGAGCCCATAGAGAAGGAAAATTAATTTTATCTTACCAAAAATAAATAACTTTATCTAAAAGGAAATGATATATCTTTCAACTTTGTGTATCACTTTTTTTGTTGTCAGTTACGTGGATAAGTATGAGTGGTAAGTTTTTTTAAAAGAGATATATGTAATATGGTGGGCCACCCTTATAATTCTATCGGATGTCTCTCGAAATTGTAGTCCGGCAAAAAACTTTCGCAATATGTAGCAAGATTGTTATCTAAAAAACTAAGCATTATGCACATTCTAGATTCCCCAAAGCATAGAAAATAGTGCACACTTCTAAGCATCTTATCATCCTTCCATCAAAACCTCTAAACCTAGTGAGCAACAAATCCTCCAAGGAACTGGGACATACTCACACCTCCCCCACACTCCAAAAACAGAGTTCCACAGACCCCAGGTTGTTTGTAAAGACAAAAATAAAAGAGAATGTGTCTCTTCATTATGCTTAGACATACACAGAAATCTAGAGCCTAGTGGGGTAAACACACCTGATAAAGATGTTGGATTCAGCTTTAGTAAAACGTTAATTTTTCATGGTACATGTGTTCTCCAAATGGCAAAAGCCGAATGAAACAAAATTTGAGCACGAACGATTCACGAAAAAAAAAGTCTATCTTAAAGAAAAATGACACAAGAATTTAGAATCCAAACTCGTTTTGAATTCAGCAAGTTAATCAAAGGCATCAACTCATTGGCATCATGATTCATTGTGGTTCCTAAGGAAATGGAAGTCCCAACAAACAAAATCACCATCTTGAACAAGAAAACCATATTATGCAAAGTGAATATGCGAATAACAATTTAAAACCCTAGTTATCAAAATCTATTTCCCTGTGAAAAATCCCACCAAAACAACAAAGGGTAGACCTCATGAAGCCAAAAATAAGTATGTTTTCTTGGGGATAATGAATTAGAAACTTCCTTGAAAATACATGCAATATGAATCTCATATATATTTTCCTATTTAGGTTAAGTATGTAGTAAGTTTATGACCTAGACTTACGAGGAATACTAGGGAATAATGGAACCGCCCATAGGAACCCACATGTACTTTATAATAGAAAGTTCGAGGTACAATCTACAAATCGAGTATAGCACAACAAAAATTCCTAGGCTTAGGCCACGAGACAAGTTTCCATGAGGGGCCCAAAAGTAGAACAAGGCACAAGCCATGGTAGCAGGAACAACTCAGTCTTAATTGTCAGCCTGGGACCGGAATGTCATACCAAGTGGCTTGCCCCAAGGAGGCAAACTACTTACATAAGAAGCATCACAAGAAGCTCATACAGCTCTAGAAGCTATGGCTCCTAATCAGGGTGTTCTGGTGTTGTATGGGAGGACTTTTGTTGCTTCATCCATGCGTTAACCCCCATACTGCTAGTAAGATTGGCTCACAAATAGCCATTTATACACTTCAAATCATATTCATGAATTTCTTTTATGAATGTGATTTAATTAATATGCAATACAACATTTTTTAGATTTAGTCGAAGAATTTCTACATCTTAGTTTCCAATTAAAAGTCCTCACGTTATAATCTAAAAGAAATAATATCAAGAATAAAAGTGCCAAAGAAGAGTATTTCACCTACCATGATTATGCTGCTTTTCATATTAAATTTTCTTGAGAGTCCCTTAGATTTGTATACTCCTTGTTCTCCAATAAGGTATTCTTTCATAAAAAACATGACCTATTTCTCCAAAAGGATTCTAAACAAGGGCGAACATGTTCCCAGTGAAGAGAAGCCTGTACAGCGTTTTCTAAAAGTAAAACAACTTTTAACCCCAGCATGTATTTAAACACCCAACTTTGAACATGCTCTTGATCATTACTCTATTAAAAGTAATTTTTGCCTGGCCTTGTGAATTTTTGGAGAAGATATCTATCCTCTGAATCGGTGTTCGTTGTGGTGCCTCTGTACAAAATTTGGCACCCATATTTCAGGCAACAAATTCATCAGAACTCGACGAGATATTTGTCTGGGAATATGAACACTAGAATCTAGATGGAACCTGTGTAGAGTCAATATTGATCAGCGAAGCTTCATCAGTTTCATTTGGGACAGTCAAATATATTGCATGATTCCGAACACGATACAACATTTGATGATATAACGTGGTTGCATATGTAGTCCTAACTTGAGTTGCTCCAACTATTTGGATCTGGACCTTTAGCGTTGTTAACAGATGAGGATCTTGTAGTGGCATGCAGAAATTTGGGTACAGTGTAATAAACATTGTTCAAGCATTGAGAGTTTTTGGATTGTGGCGATACAAACATGTTGATATCAACAAATCTTGTATCCAGAAGGACAGTTCTAAAACAGGTAAACCTTTTACGTCCATGAAAAATTAGAGCAAGCCGAACTGTGTATTGGCATGTCTAAAGAAGAGAAATTTGTAATAGTAGAAGTCTGCAAAGATGAAGTTGAGGATCTGGGAGTACTCATAGTTTGTGAATTGTTTTTCTTCCAGAGTTTTTTGTATATCCGACAACGTAAATTAGATGGCAGCTTGGCTTTACTACCAAAATATCGATAAACTGGCCTGTACTGATAATATACTAGAAGTCAAATCCAATTAAGCCCATACTTATCAAAAAGGGCAATCTCAGGGTGACCATGTCACCTACATGCAACAGCAACTAACTAGACCATCGACATCTCATATCATTGGTCTACATGCTTTAGATGTAGAGGCTATGCCAATGCAAGTAAATGTATTTCACTCGCACATAACATAAGGAATTTTTTTGCTAGAAACCACAAAAGGAGAATAAAAGCATCAGGGTCTTGTTATATGCAGGGGTTTGTTTCTAAGTAATTCGGCAGAGACAAATAATTGGGTATGTGTAATGCATGGTTCAAAGTCAAGATAGCGGCATATGTTTCAGTATCGGTTTCGGACGATACACGTCGTTAGCTGGTTAAGAACTTTAAAAAAAAGTAAGAAATTATGAAAAAAATTCTAAAGAATAAGTACAAGAAGATAAATCAATTAAGTTCACAAAAAACACTATCTAGTACACATAACATTGTCCAAATGTTAAAACAAACATTCGCAGATATGTTTAATCAATGTTACATTTGAATAAAGTTGATATTAATGTTATCATAGCTCAAATGGTTGAGCACACATTTTGTAGAGCACATATGTTCTATATAATTTAAGAATAATTTAACTTAACTAAGTACATTATAAGTACAATTTTTTTAAACTTGTGTTTAACTAGGTACTATATAAGTACAATTTAATTATAATTTAAGTACAAGTTAGCTTAAATAAATATAGGGATAAATGCTTTCTAGGTCATTGTACTTTATGTCAACTTACAAATGGGTCATTGGACTTTTTTTTCTTACATTCAACTCACTGAACTTTACTTTTCTAACAAAACGTTTGCAATTCCGTTAAGTCTGTTGACTTTTAACGGAATTTGACACATAAGCAGCTGAGTTGGAAAAAAAAAGCTTATGTGTCAATAATTATCCCATGTGGCCTTGATTATGTGGATCTAAAAGAAAAATTTATACCAAATGAATTTTTATGTAATTCTTTACAAATTCCAAATGAATTTTTATGTAATTCTTTACAAATATAATAAAATTTATACCAAATGAATTTTTATGTAATTCTTTACAAATATAATAATATAAATTAAATAATATATTTAATTTTCTCTCTAATCTCCTTCCTCTATTCTCTCTCCTCCGTCTTCATCAAATTGGGGAGATCATCATCAGCAAGAACAGATGTTCACAAAATTAAACCCCAAACCCTACCTTCCTTCCCAACCAACTCATCCTCCTCCCCCGACTTCAAATACAACCCCAGTTCCTTGTGCTGATACAGTCAGTCCACATACCTTTGCCACAAAGCTTTCAGATCCTCCTCCAAACCCGCCGCCTTCGACTTGGGTATTCCGGCGTTGACTTTCGATATACTGGCCGGAACTTCACGTGCCACCGATTGAGCGGAAAAAATTGAAGACTGATTGAAAGAGACTAGGTTTGACCGATTGAGAAATGGGATGGATTATTTTCTAAGTGGGATTTGGGAAGTGTTTGGGGATGTTTTTGGAATGAATTTCTTCAATGGAGATGAACAAAGGCTTGAGATTGACGCCATTGGAGAGGAAATCCATCAGCAAGACTTGGATTTGTTGCTGTTGTTCAATTTGATTGTTGTTTGTTTCGATTTTTCTTCTATTTTTGTGCTTTGATTCGCATGAGCGGATGGAATTTGAGTTTGCTTTGGGATTTGAGATAAAAGATGATGATGTCATTGATAAAGAGATCTGGAGCAAATTCAGTAGAAATTATGTGTATTTGGAAAATTATGTGTTTTTTAATTTATATTATTATATTTGTAAAGAATTAAATAAAAATTCATTTGATATTTATTAAAAAAAATTAAATATATTTTTCATTTATTATTTTATTTTTTGACTAACGTTTCTAATTTATATTATTATATTTGTAAATAATTAAATAAAAATTCATTTGATATTAATTACAAAAATATTTAAATATATTTCTTATTTATTTTCTTATTTTTTTGGCAAACTTTTCTAATTTATATTATTATTTGTAAAGAATTACATAAAAATTCATTTGGTATAAATTTTCTTTTTAGATCCATATAATCAAGGCCACGTGGGATAATTATTGACACAAACTTTTTTTTTCCAACTCAGCTGCTTAAAATTTCCTTAATTATATTTGTTATTAATTATATAAAAAAAACATTTTCTATTAATTAGAAAAATAACTAAATAACTCTTTTTATTTTTTAATTTCTACCATATATCTTTTGCTAAATTTTTCGATTTTATTATAATTTTCTTTTATTTTCCCTAAATGTATTTCATATTCCCTTAATTTTAATTAGCATATTTTTAGTTTTATGTTTTATAAATGGCTTAATTATAAATAAAATTTATTTGATATTAATTACAAAAATAATTAAATACATTTTTTATTTATATTCTTGTTTTTTGACTAACTTTTTAAATTTATATTATATTTTAAAATATTTTTTTGATTTTCTTCATAAAAATTTTCCTCCAGATCCATATAATCAAGGCCATATAGAATAATTATTGACACATAAGCTTTTTTTTTCAACTCAGCAGCTTAGGTGTTATTTTCCGTTTAAAGTCAAATGACTTAACGGTTTTTTTAACTTTGTGTTAGAAAAGTAAAGTTCAGTGAGTTGACTGTAAGAAAAAAAAGCTAAATGACCCATTTGTAAGTTGACATAAAGTACACTGACCTAGAAAGCATTTATCCCACTAATTATATATTTACATTTTTTTTATATTTTTTTATATTTAACTAAGTTCTATATAGGTATATTTTTAAGTACAATTTAACTTAACTAAGTATATTTGAAGTACAATATTTTTTTTCATTTTTTAGGTACAATTTAAGTATAATTTACAGAGAAAGGTTTGTTCTCGTTTGTCATGTCCCTTTTATAGCTTTCAGCATATTTGGTTTTTTATTTGGTGGCATTTCTCCCTTTTACGCCATGCTTTCACCTTTATTTGGTCCGAAACCAATATGTTACGTCGAGCTGGCGAAATTTTGCCGAAAATTACCCTTTACAAAAATAATTCTTAATTTTGCAATTCATGCCAATATTGCAGTTCAACCGACACACGGCAAAACTAATGAAATAATCGCTGTAATTGGCACGTTTTACTGATTACATCATTAAACTTTTAATTTTTTTAATTACCCGCCTAAACTAATTATTATTTTGAAATTGGGTCATTCCGTTAAAAAAATTAAACGGACAAAATTAATGAATTACCCACTTTAGTTGATGACACGTTTTACTGATTACATCATTCAACTTTTAATTTTTCAAATTACCCCATTAAACTAATTAATATTTTGAAATTGGATAATTCTGTTAACTTTGCCTCACGAGTGTTAAATCGTTTCAGTTTTTATCTTATGTGGACATGAAAAAGAAAATAAACAAATTTGATTTATTCTCTCTTTCTTCCTCTCATCTATCTCTTCTTCTCCTTCGCGAGGAAGTTTTTTCAATTAATAAACATATGAGATTAGAGTACCCAAAATACTTTTTATTTTTTTGCTTTCACTTTCAAGTTTTTTATTATTTTTTTGCCACATAAGTAATAATTTTTATTTTTGAATATCTTTTCCAGAGCCACATAGATAAAAAATTAATATCTGTTATTTTTAACAGAATGACCCAATTTCAAAATATTAATTTAACGTGATAATTTAAAAAATTAAAAGTTCAATGGTGTAACCAGTAAAACGTGCCAACTACAATGGGTAATTCATTAGTTTTGTCGATAAAAAATTAACGTCCGTTTATTTTTATTTTTAACAGAATGACCCAATTTCAAAATAATAATTAGTTTAGTGGGGTAATTTAAAAAATTAAAAGTTCAATGGTATAATCAGTAAAGCGTGTCAACTACGGTGGGTATTTCATTAGTTTCGCCACCGATATGCTGATATTCCGCCGTAATGACCGATACTTTTGAACGATGGGTGTAACAGCAAAACACGTATAGCACGAGTAATATAACTAAAAAAAATACTCAAATTCAAGAGAGGAAAACACTTCAAATCACCAACTTCATTGACAATAAATCATGAATTAAGTGTATTCCTCAGGCCATACCTATAAAGTTCCACTCGGGAAGCTCCATGACGAGTTTCCGAAGGATCTGCAACACCCATGCCATGGCTTGTGGTTTCATTCCCACAACCATCACAAGGAGGTGCGTGCACCCACCTAACAGGAGGAAAAAAATTGTGCACAGGATTTAGCCTATTAGGTATTGGATGTTGAAGGCATAAATAATGCTAGAAAATGATTTGTACAGAAAAAGAAACAACTAAGCCACAAATAAGGGAAGTTATTTAGTATTGAACGTGATTCAAACATAAATATGCTATCACCATCCAAATAAAAGTCCAAGGTCAATATCTGAATTCCTAGATCAGTCTTGTACACAAGTATACTGTTCATCAATCTCCTCTCAAATCTAAAAATGGGGGAAACCAAAAGCTTTTGCATGTAGTACAAGGTTAAGTTTCTAAATTTCTAGGCATCTAATATTGTAAGGAAATCTTGAAGTAAGTATCTTACAACTTCATTTATTAATTTATTTATTTTTTTGGAGACTAACAAGGCATAGTTAAAAAGGTTAATTTTATAATTAAAAAGTAGGATATGGGTACCTACAGATTCAGCCTCCACTCTAGTAAAGTTGTGGGAAATCTAATACTTGTATAGAAACCCTTAAGATCTGAGGACCAAGTCAAACTTGAAATTACGTAAGCTTGGAAACCAAGTTGCCTTAAAAGACTTAAAAGATTAATAAAGCATTTAAAGCAAAGAGCATACCTGAATGATTGTTTTGAACCAGAATAGGCAGTTGGAAACAAGTTGCCTTAAAAGACTTAAAGATTATAATAAAGCATTTTAAGCAAAAGAGCATACCTGAATGATTGTTTGAACCAGAATAGCAACTGAAGCAGGAAAGCATGATCTTGATCACTTTTTAATGGTCTAAAGTTTCCCTCCTAAAACATAAATGAGCAGAACATCAGACCAGCTGAAAACGTCAATTTCGTAAAATTAATTTTTTTTAACTAAAATCATTTATAAGAAATTACTGCTTCAAGCTGCATAAGAAATCCCAAAAAGTTGTTGATACTGAGAATAATAGGTTAAAAGTGATTTTTGAGAATCAGTGTTCGAATGAAGGGAATAAAACAAACATATATTCACAAGCTTTCCTACAGGGTTTAATGTGGAAACCATACAGGTGTCCTGTTACAAACATATAAATATAAGAAACAAAGAGGGATGATCATTATGGTACGGCTAGACCTCTCATTTGATTTCAATTTGTCTTTCTCTTGTCAGGATAGACCATTAAGCAATATATTGATTTTCTTAGAGAAGGAAAGAAACCATCCAGAATTTGTGTCGTATGATGTACGACGAAAATTGTTGAACATATAATTAATTGGAAGTGGTAAATCAACAAAGAAAATTAAGAGAACAAGGGTGATCCAACCGCAGAAAAACCAATACCCCTAGGGTTTCCCAACCACAGAAGGGAGAAAAAAAATATTGATTGCAACCAATAATTAGAATAATTTCAATATCAAAGTGTAAAGAGTGACATAACTTACAAGTATATTTATAGAAAAATAAACTCTAATAACCCTAAGCTCAGTAACAATTGGGTCTCTAGATAAATAACCCAATACTAAAATAAACTAATAAATAAGAAGTCCAACAAACTAAATAAATAAGTAATTGATAAATAAATAACTAAATAGTGAATCATCCATGACGACGACGTCTCACGGATCGATCTCTATCGACTCTCCACAACTGCGAAAACGAAGCCTCTGGCGAAGAGAAAGCCTCATATCTCTCCAAAAGACCAGGATCAAGCCGACGGAACTCTTCAGCTCCAATCCATGTACAATCATCTAGAGGCCTGTTGCGCCACTTCACCAAAAATTGACAATAACAACCCTGCCTGGTCGACACAACTCGCTCATCAGAAACATCCTAAATAACCTCTATTGTACGTTGTGTAGGAACAATAGGATGTGCAGGTGGAACAAGTAAAGGAGGAACAAGTATAAACTCATCAGGATTAGCAAGTGTAGGTAAAGTGGGTGAAGAAGTAGGAGAAGTGGAAGAAGGGGTGGAATCAGAAGGCCCATGATAAGGAGGCATTGAATACAAGACCAATACCTATATCACTCAGAAGATCCAACTCGTATGCACTAGCACTAACCTTCTATCGAACTCAAAATGGACACATTCTCTTAGCATGTACTTTCTTCCATGTGCAAGGAGGTAATCTCTCAGTACGGTGTCACGACATCACTCGATCATTCTCATTAAACTCTTGATACCTACGATGAACATCTGCAACAGACTTATAATTTTCATTGCTCAAATTAATTTTCTTTCTTATCTCAGCATGCAAATCATGAATGTGATGCGCAAAAGACCGTAGACTCACTAGCCCTATATGCAAACAGGTTTCCTAAGCTGATAACCAGTGTAAGCCTGAAAAGGATTCACCCCAGTCGAACGATTAACTAAGCTATTATATGCAAACTCAGCTATAGGTAAAACCTTATCCCATGTAGACACATGATCACCCACAAGATAATGTATCAAATCACCTAGACTCCTATTAACAACCTCAGTCTGACTATCAATCTGTGGATGATAAGCAGTGAAAAACTTAAGCGTGGTGTTAAGTTTCTTCCAGAATTTTCCAAAAATAACTCATAAATTTCGAATCTCTATCAGAAACTATAGTTAATGGTAACCCATGCAATCTCACTACCTCACTAAAGAATATCATGGCAATATGTGAAGCATTAGCAGTTTTGCTACAAGGAATAAAATGTGTCATCTTAGTGAAACAGTCACCATAACAAAAACTGAATCATGACCACCCCTCTGGGTCCTTAATAACCCCAAGACAAAATCCATGCTAAGATCTTCCCAAGGTGCATGGGGAACCGAAAGTGGTGTACAAACCCGTGTTCTACTTCCTACCTTAGCATTCTGACATGTGCAGCACTCAAAAACAACACGGGCTACATCCCTCTTGAGGCTAGTTCAAAAGAACCAAACCTCAACAATGACAATGGTTTTATCTCGACCAAAGTGTCCAACTAAACCTCCCGTGTGTAACTCCCACAATAAATACTCACACATCAATGTACTAGGAATACACAAGCTAGTGCCCTTAAAAAGACACCCATCATGGATACGAAAATCACTAGAGGGTATGTGACTCCCCCAAATCCCTATACTTACTATAGCTGATTTGATGCTCACTAAAAAATGCTAAATCATTAAGTTTAGAGATGATTTCCTTATTTATAAATCTTATCAAACTGAATTTCAGAATATCAACAATAACATGAACAGTCCATATTATCAATACCCTCATTCAATCCAACAGTTTTATAAATAAACATCTTTATTCCCAAAGAAATTTCATTAATTCATACCAAAACCTTGTATATGATACAAGGAATTTAGTACTTCTACCATTTTAATCCTTAAGATTTATATATTCTATAACTTTACATATCCAAAATTCACAGTATTAATAATAAGATTGTTCTTGGAACTGAGGGGTGCATTCCCATAATTTTGGCATCTTACAGGCACTCATTAGTGTAACCTCAGTGCTTACAGAACTTCCAATATTATTCAATACCCTCACTTAGACACACAAATTTATAAAGTTATCTCTTTATATTGTCATTTCTATCTATCTGAAATTCACAATATTAATAACACATTTGTACTTGGAACAAAGTAATCTTGTAATGAATTTGGTTTCTTCATCGGTGCTAAATCTCTTGTTCTTACAGTACTCATAATGTTATTCAATATCCTCACTCAGTTATATAGTCCTTAACAACGTTGTTTATGTTTTAACAATTCTAAGTTTAATCAAAGTAAAGACATGACAAGAATGTGTGAGAAAACATGATAATATTGATATAATATTCGATTACATGGTTTGATTGTTCATATTACAAAAGTCGTCACGGCTATAACAAAATGGACAAGCAATTAATAAAGCATATGAACTAGTCTACGTATTTCTTCTTTCCTGTCTTCTTAGAGCTGGAGCTCTCAAGTTTGTCTGCAAATAAGGTTTTATTCGCAAGTGTGAGCATACAAAAGCTCAACAAGTCTAAACACATAGCATATAATTGAACTCGCACCGATATGGATTTAATGAATCATACCTTTAACAAAAGATGTTACAATTGTTTTAACGTAGTAAGACTGAATTGTAATTAAACCAAGAACCGTTCGTTTGTCTTTCGACTTAGAACCATACAGTGGATATCTATAGAGGATCAATCTAACGACATCTTATGTTGCATAACATACACTACACTGACTACTCATGATAGTGTTTAAAAGGGTGTTCATCTTAGTTTACTTTACATATAGAGGTCGCTCCAAGACAACTTGGTTTGACTTAAGAATTATAGCAATTCAATATTTCACGAATAAACATTTATTTTGCAAGTTATGCCGAAACAAATAGCAATAACTTTTATGTCAAAGATTTATAACACGTTGCACAAAATGCATAAATCAAATAGAAAGCTTGAAAACGAAAACTTGGTAGAAGACTTGCCTCGTATATCTTTTACAGATAAATATAATGGTCTAAACGTTCGTTGTAAATCCTACACGATTATAAGTTCATGTTGACTAATTAAGCGTTTAACGATTAAATCTTTTAAGTTTTATATCGGGTATTATAACCGCTTATAAATAAGACTCCTACTATACATGAAATAATTTTAGTATTATAACTGCTTATAAAATGAATATTCATCAACTATTTTTAAAATAAATTGAGCATTATAACTACATGTAAAATGAATATTCGACTATTATATTTGAGATAATTTAAACATGGTAACAACTAGTGTTTTTGATCTTTTCTACTCTATACTTGTTTTGAGTTGAGCATGATAACAACTAAGGATCATCATATCTTTACTCTAAACATAAATTGAATTGAGCATGGTAACTACTATGATTATGCATATTTCTACTCTATATATGAATCGAAATTAAGCATAATAACAACTAAGATTTTACCTCTTGGAGTGCAAGCTTTACGTTTCTTAAAGACGCAAGACTTTAGCTTTTCTTCTCTCAATTATCTCACTATAGTAATTACACTTTGTTTTTGAGAATTGGTGAGGATTTATTAAGAATGAGAGTTGTATTTATAGGACTTCCTAAGTTATGATATTTAGGACCTTAAGCCACCCACCATGGCTAGTCACCATAGTGAGTCACAAGTTTCATCATCACACTTAGTGAGTCACCATGCCTAGTCACCCATATGCCACAACTCACCACACAATTTCTTACAAAAAAACAAGAAAGTAAAGTCTCATTTGCGAACTAATTAAATAAGAAAAAACCTATACATACATAAGCTATATGCATATAAGCTTTCCTAAATGGCCATAATGGCCCTCCTTTCTCTACATCATAAATGGCTTCCCACTTGGTCAGGCTTATAGTAGTTTAACTAGACTTTCTTTCCCTAGTTTGGTTACTTCAACTAGTTAGTTAGCCGTAATCGTTGACTTTGACTTTTTCGTATTTCTACCCTATAATTTTTGTATTATAATCGTATTATTCTCGTATTCTACTCGTATAATATTTCGTATTATACTCGTATTAGTGAATAGTAATTTCGTATTTAGGTTTTAACCTTTAGGTTTATTTCTTTAATCAATTCTAGGTTTTAACAAGTGTTAAGGTTGGAAACTTAACCAAAACACAAAATCAAACCCATAAAAAAAATATAATACAATTTTAAAGCATAATTCAATCTTTATTATTCATATAAAGTTGGAGTACAAATTATTAGAAGTTCGGAACATTACATTCACCCCTCTTTAAAAGAATTTCATCCCCGAAATTACAATAAAGTTCCGATTAAACAAATGTGGGTAGTTTTGCTTTATTTTATCTTCAAGCTCCCGCGTAACTTCTTCTATGGACTAATTTCCCCATAACACCTTAACTGAAGGCATTATTTTATTTCTTAACACTTGATCTTTCCTAGCAATAATTTGAATAGGAATATCTTCATAACTTAGGTCCTTCTCGAATTAAATTGGTTCATAACTAATGACATGTTTGTAGTCTGGTTTATAGGGACGCAATACTAAAACATGAAATACATTATGTATATGTTCCAATTCTAGAGGTAAGGCTACTTCATAAGCCACCTCACCTATTCTCCTTAAAATCTCAAATGACCCTATAAACCTCCGACTTAATTTTCCCTTTTTAGTATCGTTCGAACTACCTCCGTCGTCTGCTGAACCAGTTCCGGCCCAAGCATTTGTCGTTCCCCGACTTCGTCCCAACACATAGGTATTCTACACTTCCTCCCGTATAAAGTTTTGTAAGGTGCCATTCCAATACTAGTGTGGTGGCTATTATTGTATGAGAACTCCACCAAAGGTAAGTGGTCTTCCCAACTTTCAATTGTGTCCCCAAATGCACTTGTAGACTTCTCCAGAAGTTCGATGTGAATTGTAGATCTCGATCGGACACAATTGAAATTGGAACCCCGTGTCTAGAGAATTTCCTTAATATATAGCTTGGCTAATCGATCTAAGGTGAACTTGATCGTGATTGGTAGGAAGTGAGAAGACTTGGTTTGTCGGTTCACTATTACCCAAATTTCATTATTACCCTTCTGTGTGGTTGGAAGTCCTACTACAAAATTCATTATAATATGCTCCCATTTCCACTCTGGAATTTTCAACGGTTGTAATAACTCGTTTGGCCTTTGATGTTCTGCCTTAACTCGCTGGCAGGTTAAACATCTACTAACGAATTCAGCTACCTCCCTCTTCATGTTTGGCCATTGACTTGCGTCCTTGTACATTTTGGTGCTACCTGGGTGGACTGAAAACTTAGTACTACGTGCTTCTGACATAATCTCTTCTTTCAGTTCTTGTACCGAATGTACCCTGATTCGAATCTTAAGATTTCATCCTTATCTATCTTGAATTTGTTGCCTACATTCTTGGTTATCTTATTTTTCAGTTTCTCATATCCTTATCTTTCTCTTGTATCTCTTTTATTTTTCTCAATAAAGTCGAATTATCTTCCATTACAAACAATTTCCTAGTTGAAACTGAAGGAACTCTCACCTTAATTTCAAGTCTAGAAGATTCTTCAAGCAACTCATCCTGAGTTGTTAATACCATCAGTTTCTCTTGATTTTTCATGCTTAATGCATCTGCAACGACATTGGCTTTCCCTGGATGATATAAGATTTCACAATCATAATCTTTTATCAATTCCAGCCACCGTCTTTATCTCATATTTAACTCTAGCTGGGTGAAAATATACTTCAAACTCTTGTGATTAGTATATATTTCACACTTTTCACCATATAAGTAATACCTCCATATCTTTAAAGCAAATACTACCATTACTAATTCCAGATATCGAGTAGGATACCTTATCTGATAATCCTTCAATTGTCGTGTAGCATAAGCGATTACTTTTCCATGTTACATCAGAACACAACCCAAACCTTTATGTGAGACATCACTATAGACTACAAGGCCTCCACTATTATCTGGTAAGGATAACACTGGCACCATGCTTAATCTTTTCTTCAGCTCTTGGAAGCTCTCTTCACATTTGTCTGTCCAAATATATTTCACTGTCTTCCTTGTTAAGTTAGATAACGGAGTTGCTAATCTTTGAAAAATCTTGAATAAACCGTCTGTAATTCCCCGCTAAACCCAAGAAACTTCGTACTTCAGTTGGTGTCTTAGGTTGCTCCCAATTCACCACAGCTGCAATCTTCGGATCCATCGCAATTCTGTTTTTGTCAGTCACATCACCTAAGAACTGAACTTTCTCTAACAAGAACTCACATTTTGAAAACTTAGCATAGAGTTGTTCCTTCCTTAGGGTTTCTAGTACACTTCTCAAGTGTTCTGCATGTTCCTCTAGTGTTTTCGAATATATCAAGATATCATCGATGAATACTACTCCATACTTGTCTAAGCATGATCTAAACACCCTTTTCATTAAATTCATGAATGTTGTCGGTGCATTTGTTAATCTAAAGGACATTACCAAGAATTCATAATGTCCATAACGTGTTCGAAACGCGATCTTCGGCACATTTTTGCTTCTAACTTTCAGTTTATGGTAACCTGACCGCAAATCAATCTTAGAAAAGCACTCTACTCTTTTGAGTTGATCAAACAAGTCATCAATCCTAGGTAATGGATACTTATTCTTTATGGTCAATTTATTGAGTTCACGATAATCGACACAATCTTAAAGTTCCATCCTTTTTCTTGGCAAACAACATTGGTGCTCCTCATGGAGAAACACTTGGTTGAATATACTTCTTATCCAACAATTCTTGCAACTGTACCATCAACTCCTTCATTTCCACAGGCGCCATCCTATATGGAGCCTTCAAAACAGGGGCGGTTCCAGGAGCTAAGTCACTGACGAACTCGATCTCCCTATCAGGTGGAAGACTGGGTAGATCATCGGAAAAGACATCCTAAAATTCCCTAACCACTGGTATTTGGTCTATATCTAACCCTTTTCGTTAGTTGTCTACGATATATGCCAAATATCCTTGACATCTCTTCTGAAGTAATCCCTTTGCTTGGTTTGTGGTTAAGCATTGGGATTTTCTCGTTGACCGACTTTCGTTGAATACTACTTTTGACTTTGACAATATCAAAAGGTTAACGCACTTTTGTTGGCAATCGATCATTGCTTGTTGATTGGTCAACCAATCCATGCCTAAAATTACATCAAATTCCCCTAATTGGAATGGAATAAGATCGACTCTCAACTCTTGACCATTGATCACTATGCAACAACCTCTTAGTATATTATTAATAGGTATTACTTCTTTATTAGCAATTTCAATCATTAAAGGACTTTCTAATAGTTCACAAGGCACATTTAATTTATTAGCAAATTCATACAAAATAAATGAACAAGTAGCACCCGAATCAAATAGCACCCGAATCAAATAGCACATAAACACTTATGGTGTTGATCGGAATGATACCTGACATGACATCTTGAGATGCTACTACATCTCTCACAGACACGTTGAATGTCCTAGCTGTTGGACGGCTCGGGGTAGTTGTTGCGGTAGGTTTATTGGCATTGTCCCCTCCGAAGTTTCCTCCCTTCTCGGGGCACATATTTGCTTGATATCCTGTGTCTCCACAGTTGAAGCAAGTGTCTAAGGGTTAGGCCAATTGTTGGCTAGATGTCCATCTTGCCTGCAATTGTGGCATTCTTTCCCTTAAGACATACCCCTAGGTGGCTTTTACCACATGTTTTGCAGGGCTCTATCGTTTTCTTCTTATTCTCCCCTTCTCCTTGGGAGTTTCCCCCACCACCAAACTTTCTTTTGTTGTTACCTACACCAATCCCTCCTATATTATTACCTCCCTCATTTCCCTTTTTAGCGTTCTTCTCTTTATTATACTTTGCCACGGCTTCGCTGTCGCCCTCGGTAATGATAGCCTTCTCGAGAATTTGGGACTAATTCTCTAGCTGTAACACAGCTACCTTGTTGTTTATCCAGGATTTCAAACCCTCCTCAAACCTTCTTGTTTTACGCTCTTCCGTATCCACTTGATGAGGAGCGAAACGAGCGAGTTCATTAAATTTAGAGGCATATTGGGAAACAGTCATGTCCCCTTGTTTTAAGTTTAAGAACTGCACTTCCATGTAGTTCTTCATACTTCATGGGAAATAGTTCTCGGATAATATCTCCTTGAACCTTTCCCACGGTACAACACCTTCGCCCGCATGAGCTTGGTTTACTTCCCACCAGAAGTTAGCTTCACCCTTCATGAGACAAGTGGCAAAGATAGTTTTCTTATCTTCAGCAACCTCTGATATGTCAAAGGCTTTTTCTATCTCTTTTATCCCGCACTAAGCCTCTATAGGCTCAGCGGTTCCCTTGAATTCGGGAGGACCTATGTTTTTAAAGTCTTTGAACAAGGCTTTATGTGGTTCTTGATTCTTGATTCTTGATTCTTGATTCTTGGTTCTTGGTTGCGGTTGTGGCGGTGGCTGTGGAGCAACATTGCTTGCTAATCGATTGTCTAAAGCTCCTATTAACATATTTATAAATTGTTGCATAAAATCGGGGGAGCCGGAATTTCACTCGGTGTTTGAGGTATTTGTTCTACACTCTCACTACTATCACTTGGGGGTGTCGTTGCTCTTGTTCGAAGTCTCGGTGGTGCCATTTCTCTAAATAAGAAGAAAAGCAAGTGTAAATACGAAAGCATTAATAATTGTGAGGCATATTCTTTTCTTTGACGAACTTCTTATATATATATATTGAATTTGCACATTACAATATTTGAGTGAAATCACTTTACAACTATTAACATCTCTTATACAAATGGGAATGTTAATTTACAACAATTAAAGCATACTTATATATTACGAGTTATACTAGGTAGTAATAATTTATTGTACCTAAGTTTAATTTGAAATGCTTCAATGTTTTATTTGTTTTTTTCTGTCACATTTGATTTGAACTGATTAATTATGAATATCGGTACTTTGGTAGGTATTGGAATGGATGAGATGTGGTTTGTATTCGAATCTCTTATTCTTTTTCTATCTTTTTACACAACTGATCAATTGAAAAGTCCAATGCTTTTATTGAGTTTTTTATTTTATAGAGTTGTTACATATTTAAGCATGAAAAGATATATAATATACATTGAACATATATCCTTTTATTGTCCTTGCCCTTTTACAGGTACACTAAAACTCTGTTGTGCTTTCTTTGTTTTATGTTTGGTTTGGATACTATTGGATAATGGTTGAAGCAACTACTATTATAAGTTTTACTATTATGTTTGGTTTGATTTGAAATGCTTGAATGGTTCATTTAATTTTTTACTATATATAAGTTTAATTTGATTTTAACTAATTAATTAACATTATCAGTACTTTGATAGGTATTAGAATAGATGAGATGTGGGTTGTGTTAGAATCTCTTATTCTTTCTCTATCTTTCTACACACTAGATCAATTCCAAAGTCCAATTCTTTTATTGAGTTTGATAGAGTTGTTACATATTTAAGAATGAATTTTTTTTTATTTCGGAATATTCACTAAACATATATCCTTTTATTGTCCTTGCCCTTTTTGAGGTACACTGAACTCTGTTGTGCTTTCTTTGTTTTATTTTTGGTTTGGAGCTATTAGATGATGGATGAAGTAACTATTATTATGAATCATACTAGGTAGTAATAATTTACTATACCCAACTTTAATTTGAATTGATTGAATACTTCATTTATTTTTTTCTGTCACATTTGATTTGAACTGATTATTTAACAATATGAGTTCTTTAATAGGTACTGAAAGTTGCACATATTCTTTATCAATAAGAATGGATTAGTATTACCCTTTTTTGGTTTTGAAACAGTATTAGCGGATATTTGATTTTTTAAGTACAGACTGAAATAGTATTATGTTTCCTTTAATCATCTTGGAGAATATTTATATTGCTTGATGTTTGAATGGCCGGAATAAATTATACTTTGGTAGGTATTGGAACAAGATGTGGAATTGAACTTTATTATCCATATAATCTATATCAACAGGAATGTTTTTTTGGTTCTGAAACACTATTAGCCAACATTTGTTTTGTTAAATACAAACTAAAATAGTAATATGTTTCCTCTAATGATATTGGAGAAAATTTATATTACTTGATCTGTGATTGGATGGTCGGAACGAATTCTAAAATCTTAGAACAAGAAATAAAATGACTAATGTATTTTAATTTGATACTCTAAAAGATTTTTATATTCAATTATTTTGCCCATCTTATTAGTCAACTGAAATTGTTTAATTTTAATTCTCGTGCATCGCACGGGTTCAATTACTAGTTGTACTATATAAACTGAGTTCAACCCATCATTATTAGCCATTGACTTGATATAATGATTTAAGCTTTGGGTTTTTGGGCTTTCATCACCTATTTATTATTTCTCCTTTTATTCCCCAGTATTCCTTTTTCCCATCTTGTCCTACATATCAACATAGGTACAGATAAGGGATGACTGAAGGAGCCCACAAAGTGGGTAAACACAAAAGAAAAGGGTCAGTTCCTAGACAATATATGGTAAAGAAAAATTATACCCCAAAAAAACGTAAAAATGAAACCTAAAAAAAAAAACTATTCAATCGGAGCAATTATAAACTTGAGGCTTCTGCATTCATAATTCGTCTATATAATGGCTCCTTAACAATGAATCTAGTGATTAAAAATTCATATATACACTTTACATGCATCACAAAAACAGACTATCTAAAGGTATATGAGATCTAATGGGGGAAAAATAGAACTTGTGTACTCTACATGCCTGTAAACTTTCTGCGCATATTAAGACCCTATCTAATATTGTCTTGTATGTACTTGTTAAAGATATTCAGAAATATGAGATATTATATAGCAGTTCATCAGTACTATCAATAACTCAAATTCAATTTCAATATTAAAAATCATGTCAAGCCTTCTGTGGAAAATTTCTAAATATTATGCGAAGGCAATTATAATAAAAATTATTACATAAATAGATTGGTAAAAGCTTCCCTTACATTAGTTGATAATAGGTATTATTTTACAACAAAACAGAGTTCAAACCTTGGCCAATGCAACCAATGCTTTCTCCTCGAGGTTTTCCACAGGTACAGTCTTCAGAGCCTCCTCCTGACGATGCGGGTCTTCATACTAAACCAACATTATGTCAGTCTAACATCTCTCCAGAAAAGAAGAGAAGATAGAATCATAGAACAAAAGAGAACTGAAAAATATATAGAAAGATCTCAATTTCTTGTCAAGGTTGCATACTAAGACATGACATAATTTTCTTACGTTTTTATTATATAAAGAAAATCCCACTTAGCTACAACGTAATTGAGAAAAAAAATATAAATTACTAAGATAGGAATGCATCAAAATGGTCTCCCCCCTATTTCACTTATATTACCGACCAACCGCATTTTATAGAACCCACGGTTTTGTACACATAATGGAAGTTGTAATAGTACTACGTACCTACTATAACTCCATGTAAATAAGAATCATTTAATAGAGTTAATTACACTTTCATCCCTTCCAAACTGATTCTCATTTTAGTCCCACGTGTTCCAAATAACATATCTAAGGATCTAATGTTCATTTCATGCCACTTTGTTTCAATTTGTGCAAGTCATATCAAACCAAGACGGGATTTGAATTATATGCATATTAGAGCTTAGCATGGACAAAACTCCCTTTTTCAATTTAAAATCTATCACAAATTGGATTTAGGTGAGACAAAATAGTATTCTCTGTGTCAGTTCCTTAGCGGAGGAGTAACAAAGCAAACTTGTGTCATCAACCCTCCATTATTTTTCTTGTTATCTTTCCTTCAACGTTTTACTGTCAAGTACTCCCTCAGTTTCAAAAATATAGGATCGTCATTGATATCTTAAAGTCAACTTAGGACGTTTTTAAATTCAAAATTAACATGAATTCCTTTAATTTTAGTTAATACAATCATGAATATTGTAAACTATCTCAAAAAAAAAGTGTTACTAAATTGTATGATTTAGTATTTCATAATTTTTAATGAATCGTCTTTAAAAATATCTCAAATTGACTTTCAAAAGTCAACAATGATCATCTAATTCCGAATTGAGGTAGAATGTATTTCCTTATACACTGACAAAAGAGACAATTTAAATTTACCATTAGGACTTGATCAACATAAGGCCGTATCCTCTGCTCAATTACTCCCTTATCTTCACTGGCAGCTAACTGCTGAAACATAAGTGCTTCTTCTTCTGCCTTTGAACATTTACATTATTTCAAAAGAATTAATTAAATGAAACCCAAAAAATCAATTAACAAAAATCGTTATAAATTTTTTTATAAAAAAAACTCAGAAAAATTCTTCAAATACCTGCAACATTCGAGCAAATTCCTCATCCGATTTTGCAAATTCTGCCTGGGCCGATTTCTCTTCATTTCCTTCATCATTGATCGATACCAAGCGGAGCTTATCGGAAATTGAACTGAGATCATAGTCTTCAACTACAAGTCGATCACCATCTCCACCAAATATCTTAGTTAACCAAATAATCATCAATTTAGAATTAAAATATACAAAATTCAAGGGAAAAATAATAGGAAATTTGACAAACAGGAGAAAAGAATTGACCTTTTGTTCATCGGGAGGAATTGAAGTGAGAGAAAATAGCTGGAATTTGAGCACCTGGAAATGACAAGCAGGATATAAAATTGAAGTTCAAATCAGACAATTGAGGGCATAAACTTTTATATAGACCGTAAGATTTGTGGTGAGAGTCAACTTCGAAGCCGTCGTCGGTGTCGTACTCGACGTCGAAATTGGAATCATGGTGGCGAACGAGGAACTTTCGAGCTACCATATTTTCTGTCTACTTTCTTCAACAATTAAGAAGGAATATAGTGAGTATATTGATATTGAAACTTGCAAGTGGGGAAAAGAATAAAATAAAGTATTGATATTGAAACTTGCAATTTTAGGGGAGAGTAAGTGGGTGTTTGATAAAAAATTAATGAATTTGAATCTGAATTTGAATGAGTTGAATCTAAATTAAAAAAATTATTTGATAATTGATATGTCTGAAATATCTGAATGACAAAATTTTATTATTTTATCCCTCTGAAAAAATTTAAAATTGTTGTAAATTTATTTAATATTATTTAATATAATAGTTAATATTTTTTAAAAATTTTTTATTTTTTTTAAAAAAAAAATTATTTCATTCAAATTTCTTCATTCAACCATTCAATTTAAAAAAATCGACTTAACCATTCAAATTTCATCCATCTTACCGATTGACCATTTAAACCAAAAACAAACGCGTTGACGATTCAATTCAATTCATTCAGATTCACCCATTCAGTTCTAAACAAACATCCCCTAAGTACGAGTTCAGATTCATTCAAATTAATTAGGAGAGAGAAGAAATGAAAGTGAAATTGTTATAACGAAGAGAAAGAATTTTGTAAAGTCATATCTTCAGGGTAATTACTAGTTATATGAAAAAGGAGAATTGATATCACAAGATAATTTTAAAAAGTTCTTCCGATATGAATAGTTAATAAAATCTATGAGTAGTATTTTGTAGAAATATATAATTTTTTTTATAAAAATAATAATTTCTATTAAATATTATGCACCAAAAGTAAGATTTATGTTGGCGCGTGATTATTAGGGCCTATATGGTGAGTCAAGGTCCACGTAGAGGTATTTACCCTCTGTATAGTTGAGTATTTTAAAGAATCAAATATTCTTAGTAACGATTAATTTCCAACTTCTAAGTAGAGTGTCAAGATATAATCCGTCTTCCTTTCTTTAAGGAGATTTTGTTCAATCCCATTAAGTAATCATGCCTAATGAGAAATCCTATTTCTATACGGGGGAGAAGGTGTGATCACTATAAATACAAGACCCTAACTATCAGGTACACACAATATTATTTTCAGCGTGTACTTATTCTCACACCGGAGTTATCTCCCGGCGGCTCAAGCTGTCAAGCTTCACATGTGATTTCGTTTTTGTGCAGGATTGGACGCGCTCTTGGTGATTGAGGCGCGTGAACGAATCTTGGCATTAACATTGACGCTAGAAGGAGGGGTTTTTAGTGCTACACAGTTTTCCAATCACCCAAGAGTTTGGTTGGTATCATGGTGACTAGTAAGGCGAAAACAGTCTCTGCACGAGATCAATTCACGGCTGATCCCCCTCCTCAACCAAGGGGTTCAGCCAAAGACAGGTTGTATACATTTGAGCATGCGTATTAAGGGTTGTTTAGCATCATTATGTGGTTTAATGGTTAATATAATTAGTCATTTGTGAAATGAACTCACTAGGCTTTGTTAATTGAAAACCTCAAAATAAAACTATACAATTTGAAAGTAAACTTAAAATGAGCACGAGAGGCATCAAACCTTATCCAAAACTTTCTTAAACATGTGTATATGCTATAAGTCATTATCCATGTATGCTAGAAAGTAAACTGGAAATAAGAAAACTCAATTCTCGACTGATCAGGGAGCAGCGCGACTGTGCCACTCCAAGGACAATGTGTTGACTGACTGTTTTAATTATGATTTAGACCCTAAAACATGAATATATTAATATCTTAAACTATAATACAGTATGAAAGTGATGTATTAAATATTCAAACATGTAATAACTATGTTGAAGCAACATTTCAAAAGTTTCTAAATAAAACTTTCGAGGGCAAATATAAGGTTGATTAAACAACTAAGTGGTTTGAATGCTTATTGAATATATGACCGAATTTAGGTGTGATGCCCCCAAAATAGGTATACATCACCCATCTTGAGTCGCCAGATACATGGTACTGAATACAAATACAAACTCCATTTATACAACTGTCGTGTAAAATATGACAAAACGTAAACAGAGAGTTTAAACAATAATATTGCCTCCTAGACAATATCCACTCTCAATGGAGTCCTCATTACATTTATTATCGCACTATTTAACAGAATAGTGAGGACTACTAATGCTATCTTCTGGACTGTCACTTCGTTTTCCGACTCGTCCCCGCTATATTCTCATTTCCTGAAGAGAACAGTGAAAGAAAGGGTGAGCTCAACTAGTCCAGTAAGAAATATTATGACTAAGATAATGCAGAATAAATTATCAATAGTCTTCAACAATGTTAAACTGATAAAATACAATAGACATCAAGTTTAACTGCAGCGGAATAAGCAATCCATTAGAAGAGTCAAGTAGGGAATAAAATCTACTATCTTCTATGATTTTAAAATGTTTTCATCAATTTTATTTTTGTTATCGCTGAGACTCAGCTTAATAAATAAAACACATCCTCTAATCATCCCTGTACTACGGGCCAAAGATATTTATTAAATCATTAATGGTCATGACTATACCGAACAATTCCTGGTCACAATCATACCAAGTCCATCTATGCACGTAAGCCAAAGATGACTTTAATCACAATATAAACATGACAATGATGACAATGATATAAGCATTAATCAAACGAAAACAAGGATACATATTAAAGACTTTAAATTTATTCAAATATTATCAATCACTTAATAAACTCATAATCTAATATTGTTAATATTATAACAATATTTTAATCACTTCTTAAACTTATAAACAATTTAATCTAATTGTTTACACTTTACCAAATAATGCATTTAATCATTCAAAAATGCCATACTCATAAGATTTCATCACCAATGATAAAATCACTCATCAAAAATCTGCATATACCTTATATAGGATTTTCAAGCCCTAAAATCCTATTTACCAATTTTTCAACTTCACATAACACATTTAACTCATATGTTCGTAACTAAACTATTTTCATGAAAAATACCAAATCAGTCCCAAAAATATTTATTTTCTGGGATTTAGCATAATATAGTCCCATAATGAACATATATTTTTCTCGGAATTTTTAAAATTCATTTACTATTTTTCAAAAATCAATTTCTAATTAATTCATTAAGAAATTAGCTACCTCAAGGTTAACTCCAGAAATCCCCAAATCTTGACAGGATCTTACACATGTTAACATGAGCTTCCAGTTTAAATTTCATGGTCATCGGAGTTATAGAACTCCAGTTATAGCATTTTTTGTCGGAAAAACCTAAATATTGAAATGGTCATAACTTGCTCATTTTAAGTCGGAATGAGCTCATTTTTGGACAGGAGGTACTTTATACCATATACTTTCATGTCTCAAAAAGCCAGAATTTTTCTCACAAATTAAGTGGCCGAAACAGTCCTTTTAAAAATATGGGCAGTAGCTTTTTCGGTATTGACAACTTTTGACTCCTTTGCTAAAATCAGTCCACACGAAAATCTACAATACCTTTTCCAGTGATTCCACTTGAATAAGCTACAAAACTCATAGATCTAACTCAAGGACTTGACCACACTCAAAAATTTGAAATATAACAGCAGATATGGTTAATTGAATTTCGTGTTCCATTTTCACCAAAATCTGATTTTCAACCCTTTGTGATTTCTTAGAAACTTTCATGTTTTCACATAATAACCAATATAACTTATAATGACAATGACATAATAATTCAATAAAACAAGTTCACGAATTAATTTAACCAGGAACCAATAACGTCCAAATTGTCAACATGATACCTCTTTGTAGAGTAAAATTCAAGAATGCTCAGAAGAATATTTTCATGAAAAGATACTGGATGAAGAGCAAATATCAAGGATATTCTACTAATTTCATGGAGTATAGAATTTAAAGCTTTAATCAACTGAGTATGAGAGAATATATGAAACTGCAAATGGATTTTCGTCCGCCATGCGGTAATCCACATATACAGATCATTTCCACAATTTAATAAGGAATGAATACAAAGGATCATTCACCATGCATGTGGTACTCCACATAGATAGGTTATTCCAACAGAATAATAAAGAATGGAATAACCGAAGAAATCACCATGCAAGCGATAGATCGCACCGACAGGTTATTCTCAACAGAATAATAAAGAATGGAACCAGGTTCGGCGTAAACGCACAGACATGATATTCAGACAAAATAATAAAGAATGGAATAACAACAGAAATCACCAGGTATACGGTAATCCACGTATACAGGTTATTCCAACAGAATAATAAAGAATGGAATAACAACGAGACATCACGGTATCACGGTAATCCAGCGTATCTGAGTTATTCAACAGAATAATAAATAGAACTGTGTCGGCGAGAAATTACATGCAGAGAGGATATTTCGACGAATAATAAAGAATGAAATAATAGAAGAATTTCACCATGTATGCGGTGCTTAGCAAAGCGAGTTATTCAACATAATAATATAGAATGAAATAATAGAAGAATTTCACCATGTATGCGTACTTAGCATAAACAGTCATTCCAACATAATAATATAGAATGGAATAACAGGAGGATTTCACCAAGTATAGGGTATCTCTGCGTGTATCTGAGTTATGTATATAGGGTATCAGCGTGTCTGAGTTATTCAACGAATAATAAATAATGGAATAATGGAAGAATTTCACCAAGTATAGGGTGTCTGCGTGTACTGAGTTATGTATAGGGTATCTGGCGTATCTGAGTTATTCAACAGAATAATAAATAATGGAATAATGAAGTTCTCTTTATGAATAAGAAAGAATAACACCCCTTACGGGTACAACAAATAATATCCCTTACCTTAGAAGAAGTTGGATACTAGAGTAGTGAAGTAGTGAAGTAGCAGAATACTCTTCTTCTTTCTCTCTATAATTTCTCTCTCAAGAGTTTCAGTGAATTCGTAAGAAATAATGAAGGAATGAGCTTCTATTTATAGAAGAATGGAATGAATAGTAACTAATTCATGAACGGTCCAGATTGATTTACTTATAAACGGACGGTCCATATTGATTTACTATTAAAACTTAAAGCAACGGTCCATATTGATTTACTATTATAACTTTCCACCAGCGGTCTATATTGATTCACTATTATAACTTCAACCAACGGTCTGAAAAATTAGCACATCTCCTCATGGAATAATATTGTACCCAAATACCCGAATGCACAATACTAGAGTGAATAGTAATCAGGTGAATAGTAACTCATGAATAGTAACTCATGAATAGTAACTCATAAATAGTAACTCTGACACAAAAGTGCCCCGAATACCTGATTGGACAATATAACCTCTAGACATCAATTATTATCGAAATAGATGTCGATTTCTACTAACACAAATAATCCTAACACAATGAAACTATCAAATTCATCTTTAATCAACACGAACTTATCCATCATTAATATCATAACTCACAATATTTAACAATCAGGTCGTTCCTAGGAAAGAGGGGGCTTTCCGATAAGGATTTTTTCCTATTGGCGCCCAATTAGATTATCTAACCTCTCCTTGACAGAACTTCTAGACATTGTAAATATTGAAATTTAATAATATGAATAACTTTATCGTCTTAATTATTGATTTGATAATATATCATATTATGCACATGATACTGTGACAATAATCGATCAATAATATGAGAGATATGATGCAGCAATTACTGTAGCAATAATGGAGTATAACTGAGTGACTTATCATGTAAGCATTAATAATCAATACCGTGTGCTACCATGCAACCACACGTATTACTGTACTTTTACTACCGGGTAGTTCAACAGTATTAACGGTAAAACCTCCGTCGTTATTTTCATAAAATATTTTTGTCATTTTCTAACTACGACAATACTTTCGTTGTGGGGTCTACCAATGATTGTGTCGTCATACAGATATTTCCGACAAAAAGAATATTCTCCGACCAAACGAATATAATATGACAACTTGCATACTTTGCAAAATTTATAAATACTACCCACAACTATAACATTATATCAAATCCACACTAATATAAAAAATATTTCGAGAAAATTAAATATTTATTCATAAAATCTGGGGTCTCACATTAGGTATGTGATGTGACGACCCCAAATTCAGACCACTCACGTCTCGAATTTGGTTCGCCACGTGCTACAAATCTAATGACTAAATAACATCTCATGCAACAAAAATAACAGAATAGATTACATTTATTTAGTATAATCATTCACGCCCCAAGGTTTCGTAATTTAAAACATCTCTTACATACCTTAAGCATACTTAAACATAGTTTAGATATAACTAATACATAACACAATTTATGTCTTTACATAATCGTAATATTTCTAAATAAATATGAAGCTACTCCGTAGCTTTGCCCTTGCCCTTATCAGTGCTCGAGGGTCCGCCTTGCTCTGCCTTAACTGAAATGTTTTTAGGAAAAGCAAGAATGAGCAACACGTTTTCTCAACAAGTAATATAGCAATAAGGGTGTTCAATATAGTTTTAAATTCTCAAGGGTACAATAATAATGATAGTTCAAGGATAACAAGAAGTATCGATGGTTCTCAACAATAGTCTGTCAGGAATAAACATGTGAATGATATTCCTATTTATATATGATTTGATTATGATATATATATGAATGAATATGCAAGTATACTTGTATTAAGAAAAGCTGTAAAGTCCTCTGATAGATTATAGAAACATATGTATAAGGACTTAGAATGAATTGATCAAATATGTTAGGTTGATCCTACATAAGCAAAACAACTTTGTAAAGTCCTTAAAAAGAAATGATGTATAAGGACTATAAAGATAGAAAGATCAAGCATGTTAGGTTGATCCTATGATGTAATAGATAGGCCTGTCTGATCGTCGAGCACTACACCAGAAATCGTAGTCTGCCAAGAGAGTTAAGGATATCTCGAGAGCTATCAAGGCAGAATCGTAGTCTGCAAGATAGTAGATCTCGGAGCTCGTAGACTGCCAGGAGAAACGAGGAAGGATCGTAGTGTATCAAGGAGAACTTCCTTGGAGCCGTAGTCTACTGAGGAAGTCATGTTCAGAATCATAGAGACAGCCTACCTACAAGCCGAACGAGTATCTGCCAAAGCCAAGTGAAGAATCGTAGGCTACACTCGGAGTCGTAGAGTCTACTAATGTCAAAGATAAGTCAATAATCGTAGACTACACTTAAAGTCGTAGAGTCTACTGATCGTATCAAAGGCATAGGTCGTAGTCGAGTAAAGATCAGATGAAGACAACAAACACAAGGACAGAAATCGTAGTGTCAAGATCTGATCTCAGAGTCGTAGTGTCTGTACAGCCGAAGCTAAATCGTAGAGTGTAGAGCTAAGACTTCAACAGATGTGCTCACAAAGCCAAGGTGGAATCGTAGAGCAAACACGATTCTCAACAATTGAGCACTCCCAGAATATCCAAAGGAATGAAGCCTTTGGTTGGTACTGCAAAGATACATCTCACCTAAAGGAAGAAGAGAGAGCACTCGGCGAATGGCATGCAAGCTAATAGAAGATCTAAGCATCAACCCAATCAACATCCAGTTGAGTTGTGAAGCCATTCAAGATGAAGTCTTCCACAAGATGATCATAAGAAAGACTTGATGGTGACCAAGGAAAGTCAAACATATGCGATGATTGTCAGTAGAAAGATGACAACGATCTTAAAAGTAACCGGGATCGTAGTGTTTGCCAAACGAAGAAGGGCGATGGAGTATACACAAAGATACTGGTCAGCCTCTAAAGAACAAGGCTAAAGTGATTAAGCATTGGATCAGTCCATTGATGATAAGTGAACGGGAGATCACAAGGAGAAAGCGAGCTGGACATGCCACAAATCTAAAGTGTCTTGTTATTCAGAAGGGGCCAGAGCAAGAAGTCAAGCCATCGATGTCGAGAGAAAGAGAGGCAAAGCGAAGTGATGAAGCCTTTGACGAAAGAAGAAAGAGCTGTTCTTTGCTAAAGATCAAGTGAACACTCTTCAAGATCGTAGTGCTGACTCTACATGTCAATAAGCATCAGTCAATAAGACACTACGATCAGGTCCGAGAAGATGTGCATCAGAATCGTAGAGTTCAAACAATTGAGGATTGAAGCATTGGCAACGGTTCAATCTGAAGGTTGGTTATATGCTAAATTATTAGAAATACGAAATGAACCAAAAAAGTTTTTGAAATAAAAAGGATCTATTCAACCCCCCTTCTAGATCTATTGTGCTTATTGGGAACTAACATTTGGTATCAAAGCAGGTTCTCATGCTATATTCAAAAGCTAATCGCTTTGAGTCTGATCCTAGGCACAAACATTGTTCTAAACTTAGTTTAGTAGTAAGTCACTTGTTATATGCAGATGAGCTCACACGTTGGAAATATTGTGTATAGGTAAATGTGTATATACACATCAAGTCGCTTTCAGGTGGTCCATGTTCTTGATTGCCATATCAACAAGACCAATCCTTGCTCGCGGTCAATCTTGTAGTCTGAAGACCAGGCTAGAAAGCTCAAAAGACATCAACATAAAAGAGTCAAACATCCACTAGCCTGAAAAGATGAAAAGGCCACACATGCTAAGAAATGCTTATCCAGAGAAGAAAGAAGAACTTCTCAAACATGTATCTGGCCAATCAGCAGCTGGATGTAAATCTTGTGAACTCAAAGATGTCAAAGAACTAAAGATGCTAATATTCTCTTAAGCTTGCATCTTCAAGACCACGACTGTTTGATTGAAGGTCAACTGGAGTAACTAGCTATCAGGAGCACATAAGAAACTATGCACATCAATGCCTAAACTCAGTATATCTAAGATAAATGACTGTTAAGAAACTGACAGTAAAAAGGTACGGTTCCTCACTATATACAAAGATGGACATCATAATTACACCTCCTTATGAACTATGACAGTATTCTCTCAAGGAATCATAATCTACCTAAAAAGGTGAATAGAGAAAGTACATTGAGGGTGGAAACTCCAATGCCTATAAACTTTCTCTCCAATCCAAGTTTTAGGTTGAAGATGACATCGTGAAAGAAATCTAAAATGAGTCATAAGAGCATCACAGGTTAAAATTAATTTTATGTGAAGTAATCTTTGTTGATGGGCTTGTATGTATGTACAACCTATGGTCTAAGTGTTTAATAACACACAGAGTATGATCAGTTCTACAAGAGTATCTTGAAGATTCATAGAAACTGATCACCTCTATGAGTCAACCAGCTATTAATAAATTGTAGAGTTTATTCTCACTCTGTGAACATTTAAACCCTGTGAACATAACCTAGCAAATGATGAAACCATCAAAGAAAAAGAGTGTTCTATTAAAATAGTAAATCTTACACACACTCACCATCATGCATCTCAAATTGTATTATCAAAATCAGTTACATGCATGAATATGACTGATGGTGATCAATATGATGATTATCCAAATATATGAGGAACAAGGGTTTAGAAAACTAACTCAACAGGACCCATCTAACCATGGGTACCAAAAATAGAAATTTATAACCTGCAGGTACCTGGTCTATCTGGCCACACTAAGGAATGTTGAAGTAAAAGACTTCAGTCAAGAAGATTCAACCAACAGAAGGCTTAAGACTGTTCAGAAATGATTCTGATAAAACTCCTATATGTCAAAGCCTGTCCTTGAAGACCTGATGAGCCGATCTGAATAAAGCTCACAAGGCTATTGATTTTTATGTAGAAGCAGGCCATTCAATCTGAGATGAAAAAGGGTCTCAGATGCTCAATCATGCAAAGAGAAGAATCCTCAAGGAAGCTTTCCACAAAGGATCATTGAGCATCAAATATAAGGAACTCATTACGGGAGCAGAACTCCACAATTCCAAACTGTAAAAGAAGACTACGTTCTTAGTGCTGTCAAAGGATCATAGAATAATCAATCCTGAAAATGTCCATTTCTACGATATAAGAAGATTTAATGATTTCAGTCAAAAGGAGATATGCAGGGATGCTTCCTAATGTACATGAAGAAAAAGAAATCACACCTCACTGAAAAGACAGCATCAACCATGGGGGAACAGTGATCTGTTAAGGAACAACAACACTGAAATATTCTATGAAGCAATGTACCAACTACAGAGTCCCAAAACTTTATGGCTGATGAACCAAATGAAGATCCATAGTCAGTAGGAACGTCTCAAAACGTACTACTAATAACCTATCAGCCACCCAACTCAAAATCATGGAGTGCCTACGATCAAATATTTGATCGTAGTGTAAGAGCAGGAGGACACCACGATTATAGCAAATGCAATTGTCTAAAGTTGGGAGAGGACCTCCTCACTAGAAAAGGTCAAATGAGATATCAGTGTAAACTACTCCTAAAGTACTTCATCTGGAAAGTGCCTCAGGGACAAACCTGACCCTTAGTTCATTCTAAGAGGTTGGCCCTTCCTGAGCTACCTTAACCCAGAAGGATTGCTTGATCAAGTTCATCTCAAGGACCAAGATAGTCAACGATCGCAGAATAGAGTTTGTGAGAACTCAACGATCGTGATATAACCTTAACGATCGTAGTGTAACCTCAACGATCGTAGAAACAGACTCGACGATTGCAGTCTTACAAGAGGCTACTCTAAATCATGAGGAGCTTGAAAGAACAGGAAAATTGCTCAATAATTCAGATTATGGGAAGATCAGCTCGAATGCTGATTGGAAAGATGTCTTGCTAAAGAGAAATGCCCAAGGCTTCATGAAGTACGTCAGTGGTTGAGGCATGCAACTTCAAAATGAGGAGTAATATCAAAACCCTCCACTACAACATCTATCAAAAGCTGATCGTCGAGTCAATAAAGGAAAACATAGAGTCCATAGCTGCCTTACCATGCTACTCTACGAACCAAAGAAGTCAATGGTTAATCCATGTCAATTAAACATCCACTCTCCTAAAAGAAATATATAACTGAAAAGTTTATGGGGAGTTACAGCTCATTACTGGGCATCGTGCAACCAATGGTTAGTTGACACATCACAACATATGCAGAGTCAGAAGGAACTGCCATAAAGACAAATTAAAAATCTGCAAACAGTTACTAGAAACTATCAAACCTCTCTACCTCCCATATTCAAACCCTAGAATCCTCTTTGAAGCTTAAATCAATTAAACCTCCAAAACCCGAAAACAATCAGCTGTCTCTCATAAATCTCTCCGAATCAATACCCATACTCCTTGAATCATTCAAATGGAAAATTGGCGAGTAATCACTGGCATCCAGGTCGGAACCAAGTCGTTTGAGAAATCCGAAAAGAAGTTCAGAGACATTCTTGAGCTTGTGAAGAAAGCTGGATTCTCAGAATGTCTTGAGGCAAGCACTCGAGTATACACTGAACTGGTCAAGGAATTCTACTCAAATGCATCCATAAATGCTGGAACCCTTTCAACTAAGGTTAAAGGCCAGTCTTTAAAGCTGAAATCATCCGATATCAATTAATGCTTAGGTTTTCCTGACCTAGGACTGAAAAACCTTGATGAGATCCATACTGAGCAAGCAAAGGAGATTATGGGATACCAAAGAAACCCTAGTTTGAAGGATATGAAGAAAAAGGAGTTTCCTGAGGAATTCGAGTTCCTTGCTGAGATAGTGGGAAAATGTATACTATATCTTGAGGATCGCATACATGACATTTGTGCTTGATTAGCAGTTGAAGATTATGTCTGCAATAGTTATGAAGAAGAAAATAAACTTTGGAGTCATCCTATTCGATCAAATCTCAAAATGGGTAGAAAAGGCTGAGTTGAAAAAGTATACAGAAAAACCACTTACTAAGGTGTTTCATGGAAGATTGCTGAGTATTGTGATGAAGAAGAAACTGGGAAACAAGATCAAGGATGATGAGGGAGAACCTCTGAATGTTCACAAAGTAATGTCTCCACAACTGTTTGTGAATTGGAAGAAGAACCCAAAGGAAAATAGAAGGCTAACTACAGCAGGGGGCAGTAGAAAGAACTCTGCTAAGAAAAGAAAGGCAAAAGAGGTGGAAAGTTCTGAATCTGGTGACTCTGTACCAGAAGTAACCACACCAGCTAGGAAGAAATCCAAAGGTGTGAGAAAAACTGAGGCCCCACTAAGAAATCTCTCCACCAAAGATAAGGATGAAGATGAAAAGGTCTCAACTGCAGAGACCACAAAGAGGAGAAGTAACAGACTATCTCAAGGGCCATCCAGAAAGAAAGCTAAGATGGTAAATAGACAAGTCCCAATTTCCCAAGAGAGTTCATCTGACGAAAGGGAGAACGTAGAGTCAGAGGAAAAAAAGGGATATGATAGGCTCAAGACCGAGACCCCGAAGGACGAATCCGACAATGAAGCTGAAGCTGCATTCCTAGAAGAAAATGTAGAATCTGCTAATGAAGTAAATCGCACAAGCCCTGTGGCTAACTCTCAGCGCATTCACTCTGATAATGAAAAAAAGTCACAAGCTAACCCAACTGCATCTCCAAATACATATGCTCCAACAAGCCCTCATGATGGGTCAAATGATGAATCTGAAGAGGAAGAAGAGTCTGACTCTCCTATAGCTGAACCCCCAAGGAGGAGGAAGAGCCACAGATTAATTGCTCAATTTGCATCCAAAAAGAGAAATGATCACTCTACTGCAATCATTGAGTTAAGTGATGATGAATCTAAATCACAGGAAGAAAGTACTGAAGATGGGTCTAGTAATAAAGAAGATGAATCCATGGAAGATCTAGCTGAAGAAGGTTCTGGAAATGAAAATCAGCAAGAAGAATTCACCGATGAATCTGAGGAAAGGAGCCAACAAGATTCAAGCTCAAGAAGTGAAGAATTGGAGAAAGAATCTGGTTCTGCAAATCAGGAATTGGGAACACCAGCAAACTATCCTATCATCTCTCCATCCAAGATTAATAAAAGAAGAATAGTGGAAGGCTCGAATGAATCACAAGAAGTACTTCCAGAAATTCCAAGCCTAGAACTGGTGTCTCAGAACTTCCCAAAGGAAAAGAATTATGCAAAAATGATGATTAAAGACCAGCCCCACTACAAAGTATACAGACATGCTGGTAACCACTATATTCCTTATGATCGTAGAGTGGACTCTGAGGGCAGAAGGATTATGACAAAGGAGATAATCGTAGAGTCAGTTCACTCTACCACTAATGATATACAAATCCAAAATGAGAAGCCTTCATTTGATCCAGCTCAATTGCCTAACATCTCTTCATCCTCCAACAGCAATTGGTACTCAACAGTTTTTCAGATTCTCAACACTTTCGAAAATCTGTCCAAGAATGAAAATAGTAGAGTTTAATCTAATGTTCAACAAGAGGCTGTCCAACCAAATGACCAAATTCCCATGAAAAAGGAATTATTGAAGAATTTTGATGAGCTGATTGAGAAGATATCTCTAATCAATGAAGAATCAAAGAGGTTGACAGAGGCAGGAGATCATCCAGTTCAAGATAGACTCCGAGCAACCATGGCTGATGTATCTCTAAAAATCAAAGAAAGAGATCACATCTATCTGAAGGCCATAAATAATCAAAAGGCAGATGCACTACGAGCTCAGAAAGCAAATGAAGAACAACTACAAGTCCTCTCTGACAAGATTGACAACATGAATCAGTCTTTCTCTATGCAACTTGAGTTAAGTCAACAAGAACTCAATATTGAAGTTGGTAACTCCTCTTATCTGATGGAGTAGCTTATGTCCAACATGGAACAGCTCTCCCAAGTGATTAATGACAAAAGGGGGGGGGGAGAAAAAGAGGCATAGAAAGAGACAGAGTAAGAGGCACTCAAGAAAGGGCAAGAAGAGCAGGAGGAAAGAAGAGAAGAAACCAAAGAAGAAGACAACATAAGAAGAAGTTGAGTCAACATCCCAGGGGGAGCCAAAGGATGATGAGCCTGAGGCTGAGGGGGAGCCAAAAGAAGAAGAGAAGCAGATAAAAGAAATGAAGTCAACATCCCAGGGGGAGCAGGTGCAAGGAGATCAAACATATGAATAGCTGATCAACAGACATCTTGGAAATATACATGGAACCAAAGAGGTACATCTCTAACTAGTTAGGTATGTTCTGGATCCAGGATGTAAAATGTCATAGTGTATTAAATTTCATATTATTATAAATGATATTCATGATTATCTGTTTTAGAAATACATCAGCTCACTGTATATAAGATTCATTAATAACATGCATATGCACTTATTATTTTTGTCATAATCAAATAGGGGGAGATTGTCAGGAATAAACATGTGAATGATATTCCTATTTATATATGATTTAATTATGATATATATATGAATGAATATGCAAGTATACTTGCATTAAGAAAGTCAGAAAAAGTCCCTCGATAGATTATAGAAACATATGTACAAGGACTTAGAATGAATTGATCAAATATGTTAGGTTGATCCTACATAAGCAAAACAACTTTGTAAAGTCCTTAAAAAGAAATGATGTACAAGGACTATAAAGATAGAAAGATCAAGCATGTTAGGTTGATCCTATGATGTAATAGATAGGTGTTGATCGATTTCGCAATCAATGAATACGTGCAAGTATACATGGTCAACAAGTAATAAAGTAAAAGTAGAGTATCGTTCCCACGAGGAATTATTTAATAAAAATTACCAAATACTAACTCTTAACCAAATCAATTTTATTTAAACAATTGCAAATTGTGAATTTTCTAATTAAGAAAACTAAATTAAACAATTAAAAGAGATTAGTCTAAAAGAAAGCAAATAAACAAAACTAAGATTTGATTGAATTCGGTAAATAAGGATTAAGACTCAATATCCCCAATTATGAACTACAAATCAATTATCCAATTATCCCAATTATTATGTCTCTTGAATTGTTAATGTGAATTCTCAAATGCCAAAAGCCCTTTTCCAAGTGATCAATTGCCTTCTATTTAATCCAGATTAATTTTGCTATATTCCTATGCAAAATAATTGAATTAAACTCGTTATAATCCCAATTCCTTATGTGTTATACATGCATGTAACAGATATTTCCATTCTATTCACAAACCTAATTATTCACTGTGCAAATAACTAAGTCACATGATATCATGCCCAGTTCTAACCCTAGAATTCCTCTTCCAATTCCTTTTAGAGTAACAAAGTAATTACTAATCAGATAATTAATCAATAAGCATAAGGCAAGATAAACAACTCACTTTGACACAAATAATTGGAATAAATTAAATAACTAATTTATAGCCATAAAAGGTTCAATTGAAATCTTAATAAAAGAGTTAGTTCATAATTAATGAATTAAAACCAAGAATCCACAACTGACTATACATTAAAAGATAAAAGTATGATAAGAGAAGAGAATAGAATCTGTTGTGAGCAAATCTGATGCTCCCCTCTTGCTCTTGCTCTTGCTCTTGATCATCAGTGTTCTTCAATTTGCTTCAATCTTCAATGGCTAATTAAGAACTAGGGTTTAGATTCTAATTTAATGGAGTGTTTAATCTAGTCTAATCTATGTATTCTCCCTTTATTTTATGCCTTACATCATATATTTATAGGTTACAAGTCCAATTTTTAGCTTAGGAACAAACCCAATCCAATTTGGAGTCAAAAAGGTGTCAAAATTCGCCCAAAAATGCGTCCAGGCCATCACCAAGCCCTTCCCGGTTGCCCCAAATACACTGGGCACGATCTTGAAACCCGCCCCACGCCCCTCATTACCGGGGTATAGGCAAACAAAAATGGGCGCCCAGTCTTTGCCACTTTTTCTTACACTTTCTGCTCCGACGTCCTTTGGGAAAATAGCCTTAACTTCTTCGTCCGAACTCCGATTTTGATGATTCAAGATGATCCGGAAAGAGGAGAAGTAGATCTACAACTTTCATTCTTTAATTATTTCGAAATAAGGTCCGGTGAAATACTCAAATTGGGTCTAAAGTGACTACTGTGTAAATGGAAAGCCGAAAACGCGAATCTAGCCACCCCAAACGTCGATCCAAGTAACTTTTGTTCCAATTCCTACAAAACAACATAAAACATGCTTGAATAGACACAAACACTTAAAAACTATTCTAAAAGACTTGAGAACAACAATAAATTAAGCCCGAATGTATCCAATTAATGTGTATAAAACTCACTCATCAAATACCTCCAAACTTAAACCTTTGCTTGTCTTCAAGCAAAAACACAAAAGAACTAAAAATAAACAAACTAACTCAACTACATGAATGCATATGCATGATCTACTTTATAATATACCTACGAACCTAGTAATAAATCAGTATGATATGTAGCAACAGGCCTCAAAGATACCAATGATACTCAAACAATATATCCAATCAAGTCAAAATCCATAACTCTAACCAATTAGTCAATCCAAACCTGTCATCACCCATGTTGTGCGTGTGTGCTTGTTAACCATTCTAACCAACCACAGTTCAAGATAATCACATAACAAACTTCTTAGAAGGAAAATTTCAGTTCCAATTCAATTACTTTTGTGAACATGACAACTCTGGTTAAAACTAAGCAATTACCAAGTCTTAAGGTAAATACAGGATTTATTTATACTCTTATTCAATCACGAGGGCATTTTTGCTCTTTCTCGTGCTCTACTCATTTTTTTTCATGGCTGTGCAATGTCTTATTCCCTTAGGCTTTTCAATGCTACCTTAACGAGCTTTCGACCAACGACTCCCAAGCCATTAAGACCTTAGGACGCTAGGTGTAAAGACAATCGCCTCGGGCTTACTTACTCAAGTAACAAAGGCCATACAACTAGACAAGCATGCCATGGTGTTTATTCTTTTTTTTTTCTTTTTTTCTGGATTTTTTTCTCTTTTTTTTTCTTTTCATCATTCCTTTTTTTTTCTTTTTTTTTCTTTTTGTAATATATATATCCCATAAATTCCCCCAAACTCAAGCTTTTACGTCATTCTAACCTTTACCGCCAGTTCACTAATTTCCTTAAATTTTAACAAAGATTTTCCCTTAGAAACAAATTATGAAACCCTTGAACCAAGTGGATTAAAACAGTTAAACTTTAAGTGCTAACTGGTTACATAAGTTTCAGACAGGCTCAGATTATCATCATGATTAAAATTAGAACTCATCATCAATTATCAACATTGTTCAAGTTAACATTTAATACCAATCTTATCATAGGCCGAGCTAAGACCACACCAACTGATCACACAGATTCATGCAAAAAAAAAATGCAATTATACAACATGAACATAATGCAACACATATATGAATATGCAAATAACTACCATGTATTATATGCAACCTAAAAAAAACACAATGCTAACACATAAAAAAAATGAACTACTATGCAGATAACTAACTATATGCAATACGAAACTAAAATGCCCCCAAACTTAAACTAGACATTGTCCTCAATGACTAAGATAGAAAAATTAAAGCAGAGGACTTCCCTGAAAATATAGCAATCTTCCTCCTTGTCCGCTAAGTTTGGAGAATAAGTTAGGCACATGGAACAAATTGGGCACCACACTTGAATTTGACTTGAATAACCTGTAAAACCATGATAGAAGCAATTTTATTAAATCCTAAATAAATGAAAATTGAAAACTACTAATATAAAACTTAATAAAAACTAAAAATAAAAATTAAACTTGGGTTGCCTCCCAATAACCACTTGTTTTATAGTCTCAGCCTGACTTCTTCAATTCTCTATCCAATTCCCCTACGAAAATTGAGGAACCCTCCATCCATCAGTAGTAATGTCTCTTTTGGGAGGTTCCCATTAGTAATGACCCTAGAATTAAAGTCACCTAGCATGCTCTTTGTAGATAGGTTCCCTATTAAGAACGTCCAACAACTAGGTGTTTCCTCCATTATGTCGATGATCAGATTGGGGCATTGAAGCTTAATAAACATAATAGAATCTTCCTCTATCTTCTCCTTTTCATCCCACCATGACTCCACAACTGTACTAGCTTTTACGTCACCAAGAGCTTTGCCGACGACATGAGTGCCAATTGGGCATGGTTTTGCAAAATTGCCCGGATTCTTGAACTTTGGTGGAGAAGGTACACGGGACACTAATGAAATATGTTCATCTTCGTTGGTACTCAAAGTTAGATCTTCGTCTATCTCCTTTTCTTGGTCTCCAAGTCTTTCCTCTCTTTCAACATCTATATCATTTGGCACATCCGGTTGCAGATTTGGTTCGGGCTCACCATCAGTCTCGGAATTCATGTCATAGAGCCAAGGGTATTGAGGACAAATGTTTGAGGCATTGGTTAGTTGTTCTATTTGGTTCATAAAATTTTGACTCAATATCTCTTGATTAATCCTCCTCTCCTCACATGAAGCTGTGTACTTGGACATAGTTTCCTCCAAATTTGAATGTTCTTCCTGTTGTAGTGGTGGTGGACACGAGAAATCCGGTGGGTATGTTGGACTTGGAGCATAAAATTGATCTTGATGAGTATGGCTCCATGAAAAATCTGGGTGATACCCCTAATCCTGATAATAGTTGTTAGGATAGACATAATTATTGGGGTAATCCACCACTTGCATCGCATCTACTCGAATCGATGGCGATTGATGACTCATATGATTTCCAGCACAATAATCACAAGTAACCGCCACACTTTGACGACGTTGATGTTTCAAAAGCTTCAAACATCCTCGAAAGTGTCTCAATCTGTGCTAACAATGCAGAAAGTTTCTCGAGTCTGTCAATCTCCTCTCCCCTTGGCTGAGTCATTCTTGCCATCCTTCGACTCCGTATGGCTGCGCAAACCTCCAACGTCTTCGAAGTTGCCTCTATAGAAGATGTATTAAGTCCATCAATCCCTGTTTCCCTTGGTTGAGCCAAGAACGTGTATGGCCATTGATACTACAACTCATCCATGGTCCCTGAAAAGAGAGAAATATAGGAAGGGAATTAAAAATAAAAATGTTTAAATTAAGACTAATTTGATTGAAATTAATATTGGTAAATAATTATTAAATTAATTCCCTTAAGATGTAGCGCCTAAAAACTTGTTGATCGATTTTGCAATCAATGAATACGTGCAAGTATACACGGTCAACAAGTAATAAAGTGAAAGTAGAGTATCGTTCCCACGAGAAATTATTTAATAAAAATTACCAAATACTAACTCTTAACCAAATCAATTTTCTTTAAACAATTTTAAATTGTGAATTTTCTAATTAAGAAAACTAAATTAAACAATTAAAAGAGATTAGTCTAAAAGAAAGCAAATAAACAAAACTAAGATTTGATTGAATTCAGGTAAATAAGGATTAAGACTCCAATATCCCCAATTATGAATTATAAATCAATTATCCAATTATCCCAATTATTATGTCTACTGAATTGTTAACAGGAATTCTCAAATGCCAAAAGCCATTTTCTAAGTGATCAATTGCCTTCTATTTAATCCAGATTAATTTTGCTATATTCCTATGCAAAATAATTGAATTAAACTCGTTACAATCCCAATTCCTTATGTGTTACATGTGGCGAAAAGATATTTCCATTCTATTCACAAACCTAATTATTCACTGTGCAAATAACTAAGTCACATGATATCATGCCCAGTTCTAACCCTAGAATTCCTCTTCCAATTCCTTCTAGAGTAACAAAGTAATTATTGATTAGATAATTAATCAATAAGCATAAGGCAAGATAAACAACTCACTTTGACACAAATAATTGGAATAAATTAAATAACTAATTTATAGCCATGAAATGTTCAATTGAAATCTTAATAAAAGAGTTTGTTCATAATTAATGAATTAAAACCAAGAATCCATAACCGAATAGACATTAAAAGATAAAAAAGTATGATAAAGAAGAGAATAGAATCATGGTTGTCAAGAATCTCGATGCTCCCCTCTTGCTCTCGCTTTCTTGATCTTCAGTGTTCTTCAATTTGCTTCAATCTTCAATGGCTAATTAAGAACTAGGGTTTAGATTCTAATCTAATGGAGTGTTTAATCTAGTCTAATCTATGTATTCTCCCTTTATTTTATGCCTTACATCATGTATTTATAGGTTACAAGTCCAATTTTTAGCTTAGGAACAAACCCAATCCAATTTGGAGTCAAAAAGGTGTCAAAATTCACCCAAAAATGCGTCTAGGCCATCACCAAGGCCTTCTCTAGTGCCCCAACGCTGGGCACGGCGCTGTAACCCTGCCCCCCAACGCCCCGACGATGTGCATAGGCCAAAAATGGGTGCCCAGGCACTGCCACTTTTTCTGACATTTTCTACTCCGACGTCCTTTAGGAAAATAGCCTTAACGTCTTCGTCCGAATTCAGATTTTGATGATTCAAGATGATCCGGAAAGAGGAGAAGTAGATCTACAACTTTCATTCTTTAAGTTTTTAGAAATAAGGTCCAGAGAAATATTCAAATTGTCTCTGAAGTGACTGCTGTGTAAATGGCAAGCCGAAAACGCGAATCTAGCCACCCCGAACGTCGATCCAAGTAACTTTTGTCCCAATTCCTACAAAACAACATAAAACATGCTTGAATAGACACAAACACTTAAAAACTATTCTAAAAGACTTGAGAAAACAACAATAAATTAAGCCCGAATGTATCCAATTCATGTGTATAAAATTCACTCATCAAATACCTCCAAACTTAAACCTTTGCTTGTCCTCAAGCAAAAACACAAAAGAACTAAAAATAAACAAACTAACTCAACTACATGAATGCATATGCATGATCTACTTTATAATATACCTACGAACCTAGTAATAAATTAGTATGATATGTAGCAACAGGCCTCAAAGATACCAATGATACTCAAACAATATATCCAATCAAGTCAAAATCCATAACTCTAACCAATTAGTCAATCCAAACTTGTCATCACCCATGTTGTGCGTGTGTGCTTGTTAACCATTCTAACTAACCACAGTTCAAGATAATCACATAAAAAACTTCTTAGAAGGAAAATTTCAGTCCCAATTCAATTACTTTTGTGAACATGACAACTCCGGTTAAAACTAAGCAATTACCAAGTCTTAAGGTAAATACAGGATTTATTTATACTCTTATTCAATCACGAGGGCATTTTTGCTCTTTCTCGTGCTCTATGAATGTTTTTTTCATGGCTGTGCAATGTCTTATTCCCTTAGGCTTTTCAATGCTACCTTAACGAGCTTTCGACCAACGACTCCCAAGCCATTAAGACCTTAGGGCGCTAGGTGTAAAGACAATCCCCTCGGGCTTACTTACTCAAGTAACAAAGGCCACACAACTAGACAAGCATGCCATGGTGTTTATTCTTTTTTTTTCTTTCTTTCTGGATTTTTTTTCTCTTTTTTTTTCTTTTCATCATTCCTTTTTTTTTTTTTTTTTCTTTTTGTAATATATATATCCCATAGATTCACCCAAACTCAAGCTTTTACATCATTCCAACCTTTACCGCCAGTTCACTAATTTCCTTAAATTTTAACAAAGATTTTCCCTTAGAAACAAATTATGAAACCCTTGAACCAAGTGGATTAAAACAGTTAAACTTTAAGTGCTAACTTAGGTTACATAGTTTTCAGACAAAGCTCAGATTATCATCATGATTAAAATTAGAACTCATCATCAATTATCAACACTGTTCAAGTTAACATTTAATACCAATCTTATCATAGGCCGAGCTAAGACCACACCAACCGATCACACAGATTCATGCAAAAAAAAAATGCAATTATACTACATGAACACATACTAATGCAACACATATATGAATATGCAAATAACTACCATGTATTATATGCAACCTAAAAAAAACACAATGCTAACATATAAAAAAAATGAACTACTATGCAGATAACTAACTATATGCAATACGACACTAAAATGCCCCCAAACTTAAACTAGACATTGTCCTCAATGACTAAGATAGAAAAATTAAAGCAGAGGACTTCCCTGAAAATATAGCAATCTTCCTCCTTGTTCGCTAAGTTTGGAGAATAAGCTAGGCACATGGAACAAATTGGGCACCACACTTGAATTTGACTTGAATAACCTGTAAAACCTTGATAGAAGCAATTTTATTAAATCCTAAATAAATGAAAATTGAAAACTACTAATATAAAACTAAATAAAAACTAAAAATAAAAATTAAACTTGGGTTGCCTCCCAATAACCACTTGTTTTATAGTCTCAGCCTGACTTCTTCAATTCTCTATCCAATTCCCTTACGAAAATTGAGAAACCCTCCATCCATCAGTAGTAATGTCTCTTTTGGGAGGTTCCCATTAGTAATGACCCTAGAATTAAAGTCACCTAGCATGCTCTTTGTAGATAGGTTCCCTATTAAGAACGTCCAACGACTAGGTGTTTCCTCCATTATGTCGATGATCAGATTGGGGCATTGAAGCTTAATAAACATAATGGAATCTTCCTCTATCTTCTCCTTTTCATCCCACCATGACTCCACAACTGTACTAGCTCTTACGTCACCAAGAGCTTTACCGACGACATGACTGCCAATTGGGCATTGTTTTGCAAAATTGCCCGGATTCTTGAACTTTGGTGGAGAAGGTACATAGGACACTAATGAAATCGGTTCATCTTCGTTGGTACTCAAAGTTAGATCTTCGTCGATCTCCTTTTCTTGGTCTCCAAGTCTTTCCTCTCTTTCAACATCTATATCATTTGGCACATCCGGTTGCAGATTTGGTTCGGGCTCACCATCAGTCTCGGAATTCATGTCAGAGAGCCAAGGGTATTGAGGACAAATGTTTGAGGCATTGGTTAGTTATTCTATTTGGTTCGTAAAATTTTGACTCAATATCTCTTGATTAATCCTCCTCTCCTCACATGAAGCTATGTACTTGGACAAAGTTTCCTCCAAATTTGAATGTTCTTCCTGTAGAAAGGAGGTGGACACGGAAATCCGGTGGGTATGTTAGACTTGGAGCATAAAATTGATCTTGATGAGTATGGCTCCATGAAAATCCGGGTGATACCCCCAACTCGATAATAGTTGTTAGGATAGACATAATTATTGGGGTAATCACCACCGCATCTGCACTCTACTAAAATCGATGGCGATTGATGACTCATATGATTTCCAACACAATAATCACAAGTAACCGCCACACTTTGACGACGTTGATGTTTCAAAAGCTTCAAACATCCTCGAAAGTGTCTCAATCTGTGCTGACAATGCAGAAAGTTTCTCGAGTCTGTCAATCTCCTCTCCCTCGGGTTGAGTTATTCTTGCCATCCTTCGACTCCATATGGTCACAACCTCCAAACCTCCAACGTCTTCGAAGTTGCCTCTATAGAAGATGTATTAAGTCCATCAATCCCTGTTTCCCTTGGTTGAGCCAAGAACGTGTATGGCCATTGATACTCAAACTCATCCATGGTACCTGAAAAGAGAGAAATATAAGAAGAGAATTAAAAATAAATATGTTTAAATTAAGACTAATTTGATTGAAATTAATATTGGTAAATAATTATTAAATTAATTCCCTAAGAATGGCGCCAAAAACTTGTTGATCGATTTTTAATCAATGAATACGCAAGTATATACTATCAACAAGTAATAAAGTGAAAGTAGAGTATCGCTCCCACGAGGAATTATTTAATAAAATTACCAAATACTAACTCTTAACCAAATCAATTTTCTTTAAACAATTTCAAATTGTAAATTTTCTAATTAAGAAAACTAAATTAAACAATTAAAAGAGATTAGTCTAAAAGAAAGCAAATAAACAAAACTAAGATTTGATTGAATTCAGGTAAATAAGGATTAAGACTCCAATATCCCCAATTATGAATTATAAATCAATTATCCAATTATCCCAATTATTATGCTCATCAATTGTTAATGTGAATTCTCAAATGCCAAAAGCCATTTTCCAAGTGATCAATTGCTTCTATTTAATCCAGATTAATTTTGCTATATTCCTATGCAAAATAATTGAATTAAACTCATTCAATCCCAATTCCTTATGTGTTACATGCTATGAAAAAGATATTTTCATTCTATTCACAAACCTAATTATTCATCTCATGCAAATAACTAAGTCACATGATATCATGCCCAGTTCTAACCCTAGAATTCCTCTTCCAATTCCTTCTAGAGTAATAAAGTAATTACTGATCAGATAATTAATCAATAAGCATAAGGCAAGATAAACAACTCACTTTGACACAAATAATTGGAATAAATTAAATAACTAATTTATAGCCATAAAAGGTTCAATTGAAATCTTAATAAAAGAGTTAGTTCATAATTAATGAATTAAAACCAAGAATCCACAACGAATAGACATTAAAAGATAAAAGTATGATAAGAGAAGAGAATAGAATCTGTTGTCAAGAACTCGATGCTCCCCTCTTGCTTTCTTGCTCTCGATCTTCAATGTTCTTCAATTTGCTTCAAATCTCCAATGGCTAATTAAGAACTAGGGTTTAGATTCTAATCTAATGGAGTGTTTAATCTAGTCTAATCTATGTATTCTCCCTTTATTTTATGCCTTACATCATGTATTTATAGGTTACAAGTCCAATTTTTAGCTTAGAACAAACCCAATCCAATTTGGAGTCAAAAGGTGTCAAAATTCGCCCAAAAAAACGCGCTCCAGGCCATCACTAAGGCCTTCTCTAGTGCTCAAAGATCTGGGCACGGCAACAAATCAACCCCCTACCCCCTACCCCGACAACGGCATAGGCTAAAAAAATGGGCGCCTGTGCACCGCCACATTTTTTCGACATTTTTACTCCGACGTCCTTTGGGAAAATAGCCTTAACCTCTTCGTCCGAACTCAGATTTTGATGATTCAAGATGATCCGGAAAGAGGAGAAGTAGATCTACAACTTTCATTCTTTAAGTTTTTAGAAATAAGGTCCAGAGAAATATTCAAATTGTCTCAAGTGACTCATTGTGTAAATGGCAAGTAAAAACGCGAATCTAGCCACCCCAAACGCGTCGATCCAAGTAACTTTTGTCCCAATTCCTACAAAACAACATAAAACATGCATGAATAGACACAAATACTTAAAACTATTCTAAAAGACTTGAGAAAACAACAATAAATTAAGTTCGAATGTATCCAATTCATGTGTATAAAACTCACTCATCAAATACCTCCAAACTTAAACCTTTGCTTGTCCTCAAGCAAAAACACAAAAGAACTAAAAATAAACAAACTAACTCAACTACATGAATGCATATGCATGATCTACTTTATAATATACCTACGAACCTAGTAATAAATTAGTATGATATGTAGCAACAGGCCTCAAAGATACCAATGATACTCAAACAATATATCCAATCAAGTCAAAATCCATAACTCTAACCAATTAGTCAATCCAAACCTGTCATCACCCATGTTGTGCGTGTGTGCTTGTTAACCATTCTAACTAACCACAGTTCAAGATAATCACATAAAAAACTTCTTAGAAGGAAAATTTAGGCCCAATTCAATTACTTTTGTGAACATGACAACTCCAAGTTAAAACTAAGCAATTACCAAGTCTTAAGGTAAATACAAGATTTATTTATACTTTTATTCATTCACGAGGGCATTTTTTTCTTTTTCGTGTTTTATGAATTTTTTTTCATGGGTCGTGCAATGTCTTATTCCCTTAGGCTTTTCAATGCTACCTTAACGAGCTTTTCACCAACGACTCCCAAGCCATTAAGACCTTAGGGCGCTAGGTGTAAAGACAATCCCCTGGGCTTACTTTACTCAAGTAACAAAGGCCACAAAACTAGACAAGCATGCCATGGTGTTTATTCTTTTTTTTTTCTTTCTTTTCTTTTTTTTTTTTTTTTTTTCTTTTCATCATTTCTTTTTTTTTTTTTTTTTTTTTTTGTAATATATATATCCCATAGATTCACCCAAACTCAAGCTTTTACGCCATTCCAACCTTTACCTTAGTTCACTAATTTCCTTAAATTTTAACAAAGATTTTCCTCTTAAACAAATTATGAAACCCTTGAACCAAGTGGATTAAAACAGTTAAACTTTAAGTGCTAACCGGTTACATAAGTTTCAGACAGGCTCAGATTATCATCATGATTAAAATTAGAACTTATCATCAATTATCAACACTGTTCAAGTTAACATTTAATACCAATCTTATCATAGGCCAAGCTAAGACCACACCAACCGATCACACAGATTCATGAAAAAAAAAAATGCAATTATACTACATGAACACATACTAATGCAACACATATATGAATATGCAAATAACTACCATGTATTATATGCAACCTAAAAAAAACACAATGCTAACACATAAAAAAAATGAACTACTATGCAGATAACTAACTATATGCAATACGACACTAAAATGCCCCCAAACTTAAACTAGACATTGTCCTCAATGACTAAAATAGAAAAAATTAAAGCAGAGGACTTCCCTAAAAATATAGCAATCTTCCTCCTTGTCCGCTAAGTTTGGAGAATAAAGCTAGCACATGGAACAAATTGGGCACCACACTTGAATTTGACTTGAATAACTCAGTAAAACCATGATAGAAGCAATTTTATTAAATCCTAAATAAATGAAAATTCAAAACTACTAATATATAAAACTTAATAAAACTAAAAATAAAAATTAAACTTGGGTTGCCTCCCAATAACTACTTGTTTTATAGTCTCAATTTGACTTCTTCAATTCTCTATCCAATTCCCTCATTTAAAATTGAGGAACCCTCCATCCATCAAGAGTAATGTCTCTTTTGGGAGGTTCCCATTAGTAATGACCCTAGAATTAAAGTCACCTAGCATGCTCTTTGTAGATAGGTTCCCTATTAAGAACGCCCAACAACTAGGTGTTTCCTCCATTATGTCGATGATCGATTGGGGCATTGAAGCTTAATAAACATAATGGAATCTTCCTCTATCTTCTCCTTTTCATCCCACCATGACTCCATAACTCATTTTAGCTCTTACGTCACCAAGAGCTTTGCCGACAACATGACTGCCAATTGGGCATGGTTGTGCAAAATTGCCCGGATTCTTGAACTTTGGTGGAGAAGGTACATGGGACACTAATGAAATCGGTTCATCTTCGTTGGTACTCAAAGTTAGATCTTCGTCGATCTCCTTTTCTTGGTCTCCAAGTCTTTCCTCTCTTTCAACATCTATATTATTTGGCACATCCGGTTGCAGATTTGGTTCGGGCTCACCATCGCCTCTTTAATTCATGTCATAGAGCCAAGGGTATTGAGGACAAATGTTTTGAGGCATTGGTTAGTTGATTTCTATTTGGTGGTCGACGCGCTTAAAAATTTTGACTCAATATCTGATTGATTAATCCTCCTCTCCTCACATGAAGCTATGTACTTGGACAAATTTTCTCCAAGGTTTCCTCCAAATTTGAATGTTCTTCTGTCAGAAGTGGAGGTGGACACGGAAATCCGGTGGGTATGTTGGACTTGGAGCATAAAATTGATCTTGATGAGTATGGCTCCATGAAAATCCGTGATACCCCTAACTCGATAATAGTTGTTAGGATAGACATAATTATAGGGGTAATCACCACATACATCATCACGGCTCGAAACCGATGGCGATTGATGACTCATATGATTTCAAAGACAATAATAACAAGTAACCGCCACACTTTGACGACGTTGATGTTTCAAAAGCTTCAAACATCCTCGAAAGTGTCTCAATCAGGCGACAATGCGAAAGTTTTCGAGTCTCGTCAATCTCTCTCCCTTCCCTTGGTGAGTCATTCTTTGCCATCCTTCGACCAGATGGTCACAAGCAAACCTCCAACGTCTTCAAGTTGCCTCTATAGAAGATGTATTAGTCCATCAATCCTCGCTTCCTTGGTTGAGCCAAGAACGTGTATGGCCATTGATACTCAAACTCATCCATGGTACCTGAAAAGAGAGAAATATAGAAAGAATTAAAAAAAAAATAAAAATGTATAAATTAAGACTAATTTGATTGAAATTAGTATTGGTAAATAATTATTAAATTAATTCCCTAAGAACTGGCGCCTAAAAACTTGTTGATCGATTTCAAGAATCAATGAATACGCAAGTATACACTACCAACAAGTAATAAAAGTGAAAGTAGAGTATCGCTCCCATGAGGAATTATTTAATAAAAATTACCAAATACTAACTCTTAACCAAAACAATTTTATTTAAACAATTGCAAATTGTGATTTTCTAATTAAGAAAACTAAATTAAACAATTAAAAGAGATTAGTCTAAAAGAAAGCAAATAAACAAAACTAAGATTTGATTGAATTCAGTAAATAAGGATTAAGACTCAATATCCCCAATTATGAACTATAAATCAATTATCCAATTATCCCAATTATTATGTCTACCGAATTGTTAATGTGAATTCTCAAATGCCAAAAGCCCTTTTCCAAGTGATCAATTGCCTTCTATTTAATCCAGATTAATTTTGCTATATTCCTATGCAAAACAATTGAATTAAACTCGTTATAATCCCAATTCCTTATGTGTGTTACATGCGGTGAAAAGATATTTCCATTCTATTCACAAACCTAATTATTCATTGCATGCAAATAACTAAGTCACATGATATCATGCCCGCTTCTAACCCTAGAATTCTCTTCCAATTCCTTCTAGAGTAACAAGGTAATTATCGATCGATAATTAATCAATAAGCATAAGGCAAGATAAACAACTCACTTTGACACAAATAATTGGAATAAATTAAATAACTAATTTATAGCCATAAAAGGTTCAATTGAAATCTTAATAAAAGAGTTAGTTCATAATTAATGAATTAAAACCAAGAATCCACAATCGAATAGACATTAAAAGATAAAAGTATGATAAGAGAAGAGAATAGAATCATTGTCAAGAAACTGATGCTCCCCTCTTGCTTCTCGCTTTCGATCTCGATCATCAGTTGTTCTTCAATTTGCTTCAATCTTCAATGGCTAATTAAGAACTAGGGTTTAGATTCTAATCTAATGGAGTGTTTAATCTAGTCTAATCTATGTATTCTCCCTTTATTTTATGCCTTACATCATGTATTTATAGGTTACAAGTCCAATTTTTAGCTTAGAACAAACCCAATCCAATTTTGAGTCAAAAGGTGTCAAATTCGCCCAAAAAACGCGCCCAAGCCATCACCAAGCTCTTCCCTCCCTCTCCCAAGATCGGTACGAACGCTCAAACATCGCTTTCTCAAAACTCAAGGCCGCTAGGCATAGGCCTAAAAATGGCGCCCCACACTACGCACTTTTTTCTCGACATTTTCACTCCGACGCCCTTTGGGAAAATGGCCATAACTTCTTCGTTCGAACTCCGATTTTGATGATTCAAGATGATCCGAAAAGAGGAGAAGTAGATCTACAACTTTCATTCTTTAAGTTTTTCGAAATAAGGTCCGGAGAAATACTCAAATTGGCTCTGAAGTGACTCATTGTGTAAATGGGTGTCAAAACGCTAATCTAGCCACCCCAAACGCCGATCCAAGTAACTTTTGTCCCAATTCCTACAAAACAACATAAAACATGCTTGAATAGACACAAACACTTAAAACTATTCTAAAAGACTTGAGAACAACAATAAATTAAGTTTGAACGTATCCAATTCATGTGTATAAAACTCACTCATCAAATACCTCAAACTTAAACCTTTGCTTGTCCTCAAGCAAAAACACAAAAGAACTAAAAATAAACAAACTAACTCAACTACATGAATGCATATGCATGATCTACTTTCCTAATATACCTACGAACCAAAGTAATAAATCAAGATGATATATAAGCAACAGCCTCAAAGATACCAATTATACTCAAACAATATATCCAATCAAGTCAAAATCCATAACTCTAACCAATTAGTCAATCCAAACCCGTCATCACCCATGTGTGTGTGTGTGTGCTTGTTAACCATTCTAACCAACCACAATTCAAGATAATCACATAACAAACTTTTTAAAAGGAAAATTTTAGCCCAATTCAATTACTTTTGTGAACATGACAACTCCTAAGTTAAAACTAAGCAATTACCAAGTCTTAAGGTAAATACAAGATTTATTTATACTTTTATTCAATCACGAGGGCATTTTTGCTCTTTCTCGTGTTTTTATTCATTTTTTAATGGTTGTGTAAATGTCTTATTCCCTTAGGCTTTTCAATGCTACCTTAACGAAGCTTTCAACCAACGACTCCCAAGCCATTAAGACCTTAGGGCGCTAGGTGTAAAGACAATCCCCTCAAGCTTATTTACTCAAGTAACAAAGGCCACAAAACTAGACAAGCATGCCATGGTGTTTATTTTTTTTTTTTTTTCTTTTTTGGATTTTTTTTTTTTTTTTTTTTTTTCATCATTTCTTTTTTTTTTTTTTTTTTTTGTGTATATATATATCCCATAGATTCCCCAAACTCAAGCTTTTACGTCATTCCAACCTTTACCGCCAGCTTCACTAATTTCCTTAAATTTTAACAAAGATTTTCCTTAGTAAACAAATTATGAAACCCTTGAACCAAGTGGATTAAAAATAGTTAAACTTTAAGTGCTAACCTGCTACATAAGTTTTAAGATAAAGCTCAGATTATCATCATGATTAAAATTAGAACTCATCATCAATTATCAACACTGCTCAAGTTAACATTTAATACCAATCTTATCATAGGCCGAAGCTAAGACCACACCAATCGATCACATGATTCATTCATGCAAAAAAAAAAATGCAATTATACTACATGAACACATACTAATGCAACACATATATGAATATGCAAATAACTACCATGTATTATATGCAACCTAAAAAAAACAATGCTAACACATAAAAAAAAATGAACTACTATGCAGATAACTAACTATATGCAATACGACACTAAAATGCCCCCAAACTTAAACTAGACATTGTCCTCAATGACTAAAATAGAAAAAATTAAAGCAGAGGACTTCCCTGAAAATATAGCAATCTTCCTCCTTGTCCGCTAAGTTTGGAGAATAGGCTAAGCACATGGAACAAAATGGGCACCACACTTGAATTTGACTTGAATAACTCAGAAACCATGATAGAAACAATTTTATTAAATCCTAAATAAATGCAAATTCAAAACTACTAATATAAAACCTAATAAAAACTAAAAATAAAAATTAAACTTGGGTTGCCTCCCAATAAGCGCTTGTTTTATAGTCTCACCGACTTCTTCAATTTTCTATCCAATTCCCCTTTAAAAATTGAGGAACCCTCCATCCATCAAGAATAATGTCTCTTTTGGGAGGTTCCCATTAGTAAAACCCTTGAATTAAAGTCACCTAGCATGCTCTTTTGTAGATAGGTTCCCTATTAAGAACGCCCAACAACTAGGTGTTTTCTCCATTATGTCGATGATCAGATTGGGGCATTGAAGCTTAATAAACATAATGGAATCTTCCTCTATCTTCTCCTTTTCATCCCACCATGACTCCACAATAATGTATTTTTAGCTCTTATGTCACAAAGAGCTTTGCCGATTGACGACATGATCGCCAATTGGGCATGGTTTTGCAAAATCGCCTTGATTCTTGAACTTTGGTGGAGAAGGTACATGGGACACTAATGAAATAGGTTCATCTTCGTTGGTACTCAAAGTTAGATCTTCGTCGATCTCCTTTTCTTGGTCTCCAAGTCTTTCCTCTCTTTCAACATCTATATCATTTGGCACATCTCGGTTGCAGATTTGGTTAAGCTCACCATCGTCCCCTAATTCATGTCATAGAGCCAAGGGTATTGAGGATAAATGTTTGAGGCATTGGTTAGTTGTTCCATTTGGTTCAGAAAATTTTGACTCAATATCTCTTGATTAATCCTCCTCTCCTCACATGAAGCTATGTACTTGGACAAAGTTTCCTCCAAATTTGAATGTTCTTTCCTGTCAGAAGTGGAGGTGGACACGAGAAAACGTGGGTATGTTGGACTTGGAGCATAAAATTGATCTTGATGAGTATGGCTCCATGAAAAATCGGGTGATACCCCAACTCGATAATAGTTGTTAGATAGACATAATTATTGGGGTAATCACCACCGCATCAGCATCTACTCAAAATCGATGGCGATTGATGACTCATATGATTTCCAAAGACAATAATCACAAGTAACCGCCACACTTTGACGACATTGAGCTTCAAAAGCTTCAAACATCCTCGAAAGTGTCTCAATCAGGCCGACAATGCGTAAAGTTTCTCGAGTCTATCAATCTCCTCTCCCTTGGTCGAAGTCATTCTTGCCATCCTTCGACCAGATGGTCACAAGAAACCTCCAACGCCTTCAAGTTCATTTCTATAGAAGATGTATTAAGTCCATCAATCCTCTGCTTTCCTTGGTCGAGCCAAGAACGCAGTATGGCCATTGATACTCAAACTCATCCATGGTACTTGAAAAGAGAGAAATATAGAAGAGAATTAAAAAATAAAATAAAAATGTTTAAATTAAGACTAATTTGATTGAAATTAATATTGGTAAATAATTATTAAATTAATTCCTAAGAAACTACGCCAAAAACTTGTTGATCGATTTTCAATCAATCAATGAATACGCAAGTATATACACGGCCAACAAGTAATAAAGTGAAAGTAGAGTATCGTTCCCACGAGGAATTATTTAATAAAAATTACCAAATACTAACTCTTAACCAAATCAATTTTATTTAAACAACTGCAAATTGTGATTTTCTAATTAAGAAAACTAAATTAAACAATTAAAAGAGATTAGTCTAAAAGAAAGCAAATAAACAAAACTAAGATTTGATTGAATTCAGGTAAATAAGGATTAAGACTCAATATCCCCAATTATGAATTATAAATCAATTATCCAATTATCCCAATTATTATGTCTCATCGAATTGTTATGTGAATTCTCAAATGCCAAAAGCCCTTTTTCCAAGTGATCAATTGCCTTCTATTTAATCCAGATTAATTTTGCTATATTCCTATGCAAAACAATTGAATTAAACTCACTATAATCCCAATTCCTTATGTGTTATATGCTATGAAAAAGATATTTCCATTCTATTCACAAACCTAATTATTCACTGTGCAAATAACTAAGTCACATGATATCATGCCCAGTTCTAACCCTAGAATTCCTCTTCCAATTCCTTCTAGAGTAACAAGGTAATTACTGATCAGATAATTAATCAATAAGCATAAGGCAAGATAAACAACTCACTTTGACACAAATAATTGGAATAAATTAAATAACTAATTTATAGCCATAAAAGGTTCAATTGAAATCTTAATAAAAGAGTTAGTTCATAATTAATGAATTAAAACCAAGAATCCACAATCGAATAGACATTAAAAGATAAAAAGTATGATAAGAGAAGAGAATAGAATCATTGTCAAGAAACTGATGCTCCCCTCTCGCTCTCGCGCTTCGATCTTCAAGTGTTCTTCAATTTGCTTCAATCTTCAATGGCTAATTAAGAACTAGGGTTTAGATTCTAATTTAATGGAGTGTTTAATCTAGTCTAATCTATGTATTCTCCCTTTATTTTATGCCTTACATCATGTATTTATAGGTTACAAGTCCAATTTTTAGCTTAGAACAAACCCAATCCAATTTGAGTCAAAAGGTGTCAAAATTCGCCCAAAACGCGGCCCAAGCATCACCAAGCTCTTCTTCCCCAACTCCTCAAATCACTGGCTTGACGCACAAAACTCGCGCTCTCTCAAAGCTTCTAAGACGGGCATAGGCCAAAATGGGCGCCCTGCCAGGCCGCCACTTTTTTCGACATTTTCTCTCGACGCCCTTTGGGAAAATGGCCATAACTTCTTCGTCTCAACTCCGATTTTGATGATTCTAGATGATCCGGAAAGAGGAGAAGTAGATCTACAACTTTTATTCTTTAAGATTTTCGAAATAAGGTATGGAGAAATACTCAAATTGACTCTGAAGTGACTGTTTTGTAAATGGCAAGCCGAAAACGCGAATCTAGCCACCCCGAACGTCGATCCAAGTAACTTTTGTCCCAATTCCTATAAAACAACATAAAACATACTTTAATAGACACAAACACTTAAAAACTATTCTAAAAGACTTGAGAACAACAATAAATTAAGTCCGAATGTATCCAATTCATGTGTATAAAACTCACTCATCAAATACCTCAAAACTTAAACCTTTACTTGTCCTCAAGCAAAAACACAAAAGAACTAAAAATTAACAAACTCACTCAACTACATGAATGCATATGCATGATCTACTTTATAATATACCTACGAACCCAGTAATAAATCAGTATGATATGTAGAAACAGGCCTCAAAGATACCAATGATGCTCAAACAATATATGCAATCAAGTCAAAATCCATAACTCTAACCAATTAGTCAATCCAAACCTGTCATCACCCATGTTGTGCGTGTGTGCTTGTTAACTATTCTAACCAACCACAGTTCAAGATAATCACATAACAAACTTTTTAGAAGGAAAATTTCAGTTCCAATTCAATTACTTTTGTGAACATGACAACTCCGGTTAAAACTAAGCAATTACCAAGTCTTAAGGTAAATACATGATTTATTTATACTCTTATTCAATCACGAGGGCATTTTTGCTCTTCGTGTTTTATTCATTTTTTTTTCATGGTTGTGCAATGTCTTATTCCCTTAGGCTTTTCAATGCTACCTTAACGAGCTTTCGACCAACGACTCCCAAGCCATTAAGACCTTAGGGCGCTAGGTGTAAAGATAATCCCCTCGGGCTTACTTACTCAAGTAACAAAGGCCACAAAACTAGACAAGCATGCCATGGTGTTTATTCTTTTTTTTTTCTCTTTTTTTTTCTTTTCATCATTCCTTTTTTTCTTTTTGTAATATATACATCCCATAGATTCTCCCAAACTCAAGCTTTTACGTCATTCCAACCTTTACCGCCAGTTCACTAATTTCCTTAAATTTTAACAAAGATTTTCCCTCAGAAACAAATTATGAAACCCTTGAACCAATTGGATTAAAATTGTTAAACTTTAAGTGCTAACCGGTTACATAAGTTTCAGACAGGCTCAGATTATCATCATGATTAAAATTAGAACTCATCATCAATTATCAACACTATTCAAGTTAACATTTAATACCAATCTTATCATAGGCCGAGCTAAGACCACACCAACCGATCACACAGATTCAAGCAAAAAAAAATGCAATTATACTACATGAACACATACTAATGCAACACATATATGAATACACAAATAACTACCATGTATTATATGCAACCTAAAAAGACACAATGCTAACACATAAAAAAAATGAACTACTATGCAGATAACTAACTATATGCAATACGACACTAAAATGCCCCCAAACTTAAACTAGACATTGTCCTCAATGACTAAGATAGAAAAATTAAAGCAGAGGACTTCCCTGAAAATATAGCAATCTTCCTCCTTGTCCGCTAAATTTGGAGAATAAGCTAGGCACATGGAACAAATTGGGCACCACACTTGAATTTGACTTGAATAACTCAGAAACCATGATAGAAGCAATTTTATTAAATCCTAAATAAATGAAAATTGAAAACTACTAATATAAAACTAAATAAAAACTAAAATAAAAATTAAACTTGGGTTGCCTCCCAATAAGCGCTTATTTTATAGTCTCACCGATTTTATTCAATTTTCTATCCAATTCCCCATTTAAAATTGAGGAACCCTCCATCCATCAAGAGAAATGTCTCTTTGGGAGGTTCCCATTAGTAATGACCCTAGAATTAAAGTCACCTAGGATGCTTTGTAGATAGGTTTCCTATTAAGAACGCCCAACAACTAGGTGTTTTCTCCATTATGTCGATGATCGATTGGGGCATGAAGCTTAATAAACATAATGGAATCTTCCTCTATCTTCTCCTTTTCATCCCACCATGACTCCACAATCAGTATTTTAGCTATTACGTCACAAAGAGCTTTGTAAGCGACACGACCGCTAATTGGGCATGGTTTTTGCAAAATTGCCCGGATTCTTGAACTTTGGTGGAGAAGGTACATGGGACACTAATGAAATCGGTTCATCTTCATTGGTACTCAAAGTTAGATCTTCGTCGATCTCCTTTTCTTGGTCTCCAAGTCTTTTCTCTCTTTCAACATCTATATCATTTGGCACATCCGGTTGCAGATTTGGTTCGGGCTCACCATCGCCTCTAATTCATTCATGTCATAGAGCCAAGGGTATTGAGGACAAATGTTTGAGGGTATGGTTAGTTGTTCCATTTGGTTCGTAAAATTTTGACTCAATATCTCTTGATTAATCCTCCTCTCCTCACATGAAGCTATGTACTTGGACAAAGTTTCCACCAAATTTGAATGTTCTTCCTATTATAGTGGAGGTGGACACGAGAAATCCGGTGGGTATGTTGGACTTGGAGCATAAAATTGATCTTGATGAGTATGGCTCCATGAAAAATCCGAAGTGATACCCCCAACTCGATAATAGTTGTTAGGATAGACATAATTATTGGGGTAATCACCACCGCATCTGCATCAAACTGAAAATCGATGGCGCATTGATGACTCATATGATTTCCAGCACAATAATCACAAGTAACCGCCACACTTTGACGACGTTGAGCTTCAAAAGCTTCAAACATCCTCGAAAGTATTTCAATCAGGCCGACAATGCGAGAAAGTTTTCGAGTCTATCAATCTCCTCTCCCTCGTCGAAGTCATTCTTGCCATCCTTCGACTCAGATGGTCACAAGAAACCTCCAACGTGTTCAAGTTGCCTCTATATAAGATGTATTAAGTCCATCAATCCTCGTTTTCCTTGGTTGAGCCAAGAACGTATGGCCATTGATACTCAAACTCATCCATGGTACTTGAAAAAGAGAGAAATATAGAAGAGAATTAAAATAAAAATAAAATGTTTAAATTAAGACTAATTTGATTGATATTAATATTGGTAAATAATTATTAAATTAATTCCAAGCAACGGCGCGCCCAAAAACTTGTTGATCGATTTTACAATCAATGAATACGCAAGTATATACACGGTCAACAAGTAATAAAGTGAAAGTAGAGTATCGTTCCCACGAGGAATTATTTAATAAAATTACCAAATACTAACTCTTAACCAAATCAATTTTATTTAAACAATTGCAAATTGTGAATTTTCTAATTAAGAAAACTAAATTAAACAATTAAAAGAGATTAGTCTAAAAGAAAGCAAATAAACAAAACTAAGATTTGATTGAATTCATGTAAATAAGGATTAAGACTCCAATATCCCCAATTATGAACTATAAATCAATTATCCAATTATCCCAATTATTATGTCTACTGAATTGTTAACAGGAATTCTCAAATGCCAAAAGCCATTTTCCAAGTGATCAATTGCCTTCTATTTAATCCAGATTAATTTTGCTATATTCCTATGCAAAACAATTGAATTAAACTCATTACAATCCCAATTCTTTATGTGTTACATGCGGCGAACAGATATTTCTATTCTATTCACAAACCTAATTATTCACTGTGCAAATCACTAATTCACATGATATCATGCCCAGTTCTAACCCTAGAATTCCTCTTCCAATTCCTTCTAGAGTAACAAAGTAATTACTGATCAGATAATTAATCAATAAGTATAAGGCAAGATAAACAACTCACTTTGACATAAATAATTGGAATAAATTAAATAACTAATTTATAGCCATAAAAGGTTCAATTGAAATCTTAATAAAAGAGTTAGTTCATAATTAATGAATTAAAACCAAGAATCCACAACTGAATAGACATTAAAAGATAAAAGTATGATAAGAGAAGAGAATAGAATCTGTTGTCAGCAAATCTGATGCTCCCCTCTTGCTCTTGCTCTTGATCTTCAGTGTTCTTTAATTTACTTCAATCTTCAATGGCTAAATAAGAACTAGGGTTTAGATTCTAATTTAATGGATTGTTTAATCTAGTCTAATCTATCTATTCTCCCTTTATTTTATGCCTTACATCATGTATTTATAGGTTACAAGTCCAATTTTTAGCTTAGGAACAAACCCAATCCAATTTGGAGTCAAAAAGGTGTCAAAATTCGCCCAAAAATGCGTCCAGGCCATCACCAAGCCCTTCTTCTAGTGCTTCAAATTGGGCACGGTCAAGAATTCCTCGCTTCTCAAAGACCCAAAGTCAAGGTCTGCGCCACTTTTTTCTTTCATTTTCTACTCCTACGTCCTTTGGGAAAATAGCCATAACGTCTTCGTTCGAATTCCGATTTTGATGATTCTAGATGATCCGAAAATAGGAGAAGTAGATCTACAACTTTCATTCTTTAAGTTTTTCGAAATAAGGTATAGAGAATTACACAAATTGGCTCTGAAGTGACTGCTGTGTAAATGGCAATCCAAAAACGCGAATCTAGCCACCCCGAACGTCGATCTAAGTAACTTTTGTCTCAATTCCTACAAAACAACATAAAACATGCTTGAATAGACACAAATACTTAAAAACTATTCTAAAAGACTTGAGAACAACAATAAATTAAGCCCGAATGTATCCAATTCATGTGTATAAAACTCACTTATCAATACGTCGATCCAAATCGCACTGTAAATCGTAGTCTCCAGAGAGTCAAGGATATCTCTCGAGAGCTATCAAAATCGTGATGCGCAAGATAGTAGATCTCGGAGCTCAAACACAGGGAAACGAGGAAGGATCGTAGTGTGTCAAGGAGCACTTCACCGAAGTAGTCTGCTGAGGAAGTCATGTTCGAATAAATTATAGGCCCCACCACGAAATAATTGAGCATCTCGTAAAGCTGTCAAGAATCGTAGACTACACTTGGAGTCGTAGAGTCTACTAATGTCAAAGATAAGTTAAGAATTGTAGACTACACTCAGAGTTGTAGAGTCTACTGATCGTATCAAAGGCATATGTCGTAGTCGAGTAAAGATCAGATGAAGACAACAAACACAAGGACAAAAATCGTAGTGTTCAGGGATTGCTAAAACTGAACAAGTGCAGAACCATGTCTGCAAAACATTCAAGAAGGGTTCAGGGATTGCTAAGTTCCAGACAAAGTCTACCAAAAGCTCAAGGACTTAGCAAATCCAAATGGTGATGGTGTATAGCTGACATCAAATGAAGATAAATAGAAAAGAGTAAAGATCAGCTGCACCAAAGAAGATGTGGTTCAGACTCAAAGAAGAATGCTAAGAGGACCACTCCAAGCTGCTAAGTACAGAAGATATTCAGAGCTTAAAGACATCTTAGTAGCTCAGCACTAACAACATCAACAACTACAACAACAAGAAGCCAGGGCCTGAGGGGTCCTTGTCTAGAGGGACTAAATGAAGATTCCAAGCCTGCTGGGCTTGAAGAGTTCCTAGGGAACTAGAAAAGTTCCACAAGGTCAGCTGGCCTTGAAGGAATCTTAGTGATTCGTATACGCGCCTTCCTTAGTGGAAATCCTGCTAGTTGAAAGCAGAAGAGTGGATTAGGAGCTTGAGTCTCTGAACCACTTAAAACCCATTGTGTCTTTTACTTCATGTCATTTACTTTATGTAAATTAACTGCTATAACTGCTATGTATGTCTTAATTACTTACCACTGAACTAACTCTATGAACAATGTATGTATGATTATGAATATATCAATGAAGGGGATCTTTTACTTATTCCGCTGTGCTTGAAAAGATTCTCATGTTTGTCATATGCTAAATTATTAGAAATACGAAATGAACCAGAAAAGTTTTTGAAATAAAAAGGATCTATTCAACCCCCCCTTCTAGATCTATTGTGCCTACTGGGAACTAACATAGTCGCTAAGGATAGAAAGATATCAATAAGATTCATGTTTAATCAATTCGAGATTTCAAAATAATAAATATTGAGCAATCACAAAGGACTCTGAACTTCTACTAGAATTAACAGTAATATACTGATAATCCAACAAAAATGAGTACAACATGTGATCAACCTTAAGTACCCTAAGTTATGCATAACATTTAATAATACTCATGTGCGCACGTCGGTCTCCCGACAATTATATAGTTTTTGTAACGCCTCGAAATCCGGTCTATTTTCACACCCGGATTCCATATGTCACGATCCCACTTTTTTCCAAACATATGTCATTATATAGCTAAATATAACAACATACATTCTCGAATCCCAGGTTCTAATACATTATAACCTCATTCATTACAAATAATGATAATTACATTATTCTTTACATCTTACAAGAGTGACTTTCATCCGCCACCAAGGATACATAACAGTTCATTAAACTAATCTATAGTTCAATTAAACTATTCTACAGTACAAGTCTTGGCTTGATCTTCACGCTCATTCATATGCTAACTGGCACTTCGTCTGAATACCGATCAACTTGATCTATACGGGATCCTTAAGTTCTTTCTAACATTGTTCGCTAAAATGTTTTTATTTAAAGCAAGTGTGAGCATTCAATTGCTCAGCAAGTCATAGCAGTTGTTGAATAAACAACTTCAAGAATTTAAACATTCTTTTAAGACTTCAATAACCGAACAAAGGTTATAAAGCAACTTGAATAATAAGAATAATTCTAATTCCTATCATTTTAAAATATTAATCACATTCACTTGAAATACTTTCATTCTTCTACTCTTTTTCATACACATCCTGTCAGGCTAGAATCATTAGCACAGACTTAATCAATAAAGGTTCATTTATAAACAGAACATTCTCATATGAACAGTTCAATCACAGAATAATTCACCTCATAGAAACACCAAAGTGTTAAAATTATGGCACAAGACCTCATACATTTTACCACCTTGTACAAATATCACATTTGCACATAGATAAAACTTCTCAAGTTCAACATCTGAAACATTCATTAAAATATGAATGAAGTTAAGAAAATTACCTTACGCACAACTATAGCTTATAGTTTACGCTGAACTGCTTATTCCAATCCCTATATAGCACATAAGGAATAGCACATACACCAATTAGTCATATACTTGACTTTACGTATTGGTTTACTTCACTTTATTTCTTAGGGTTCGCGTTCTTGTAATCTAAGTTTATGCGACCAACTTTCTTTATTGCTTTACGGTGTTATGACATATGGAGATATCTTACTCATACGATCATCATCTTTGATGATTTACATTCTTATCTACTTCTTATAACTCTTCTAGGACTCAGCACACATCGTGTCTCTACTAGTAGTCCATATGGTACTGAAAGTGGTTTCCACAAACAACAACCAACAAACTAGTTTCTGTCCTCATCTACACTGTCTTTCATAGTGAGTTAGATAGGTTGCCAGTTTTGTATATACCTCCGCTCTCTGAAGGAATTGTTTCCCAGCTCCGATATGTCAACCATCAAAGATTATGATTGTACCACAACCTAAACTTATCTTAACTTATCCGAACCATTAAAACTATAAAATTTGTTAAGTCAATTTCTCCTTTCTTATGGCTTTTTGGCAAGTAAATTCCATATTTCAAGATTAATTCTTTATCGTCTAAGTCATACAGTCTTTTATATACTCAGAACGATCATTCAATATTAATTCTACGCATTCATAGCGTTAAACATTTTACATTACCTTATTCTTATCTTACAACGTCCGGTTCATTTGACTCGGAACGTCATCCAAGTTCTTATCATTACTCGGCTTCTTAATGATATACGTCATTATCTTTAACTCAGTTCTAAACTGTTTATAGGTTTAATCATTGATCTTCATTACCTTACGGTCAAACCATACACGGGGTGTAGGTTCTGCCCGTTTAATATTCGCGTACACTCAACCCTCACGTCGATTAAAGTGTTTAACGCTAACATCTCATTCTAACATTCTCTATCTGACTCAAATTCAGACTTTCATTACTCTTATTACCATTCGTTATGGATTTCCTGATAATTTATATCATCCTACCTTCATCAACGTCTAAGTCATACAACCAATGTATACTTAGAACGTTTGCCCGACGTGAATACGATTCACGAGGATCGTTTACGTATTCTACATTCACATTATTCGTCTCTTAATTTTGTTCAACCTTTACCCAAGGTTTTAATTGCTCTTATTCGTTATCCATTACATGAACCCCGCGTTCATCATTCTTTCTTAATTTCAAAGCCATACGATTTGTTGTATGCTAAGACCGATCGTTCATCGCAACAGCGTTGCGTTCACAGCGTCTATACGCTTTACCCTTATCTCTCATTACAACATCATAACATCGAAATGTTATACATTACCCTCATCACTCAACGTCTAAGGAATCACAATCACAACAATCCCCCACGTTCGTTTTATCGCGACTACGGTCCCCGAATATCGGTTACGAATTTTGCGATTACATTCTTTGTCTTTTATTCCCGTTCAATCTTTTCATTCAACCTTTACTAAAGGTTTAAATTACTTGTTTAAGTGTTACATTACGTGAATTATATGTTCATTAGCTTTCTTTACACTTCCCCAAGGATTTGAGCAATTAAAAGCACATCACTGGGCCTTGCTTCGCACTCGCAAGCACTGGGCGTCGGTCCCCTTTTTTTCTTCTTCACTTTGCAATGCCACTAACAAAGTAGCTAAATGCCAGGTTGGCGTACGCAATACCGCCGCCTCCCAAGGCTTATCTGGCGTTGTGGCGCCAGGCCTAGAACTTTGAATTTTTTTCTAAGTCTTGAACTGGTTTGAGACGCTTACTTTACAATCTCATAACTTATTCATTATAACTCAAAACGAGGTCGTTCCAAAGCCATTCTCTTCCTTATCTTACGTACTTCAACTTCCATTGGACAAAAATTTATTCTATATCCGTTAACATGCCATTCGATTGGCTTAAATTTCATTACTCGTTCATTTTATGTTATTAATGTTCTTCGTTCGTCCGTAATTCGGTCATCCGAACTCGAAACTTGTTGGTTCTTGATTCCAAAACTCACGTTTTCTACGTTTTCTTACATTCTTATAAAACCCTACACATTCGGGTTCATTTACATACTTTATACTTGTTCGTCTTTTACACAATTTTTGCCATAACTTCGTTATAGCTAAGTTTAATCTGTTCTTCATGAATGTTTCTATCGTTCCTAACCAAGAAATAAACAACTAACTTATACATGATGGTTTTAAACTTGTCCCTTAATAACAAATTATACTACGATGGTTTTAAATTTATCCATCAATAACGTTCTTCGTGTTCTTTGCGTGTTCTTCGTTAGTTCTTCATTTTTAATCGATATTTTGATTACGATTTCACTTTTTCTTGGAATTTGGCGTTATAAAATTCCATTCCTTACTTATTTCACCGAATCATTCATATGATTCATTCGGATCGTTCAAATTCATTACGAAATTCATACTTCCTTAAGAAATTTATAACTAAACTTCTAATTCTTATTTCTTCTTTTTCTCATGACTTCAACCATATGAAAATCATTCCTAACATCTTTTACTTCTATTCTCATTAAGCTATGTTTTTTTTTAACATAGAAAACTTAAAGAAAATTTATATTAAACTAGGTTTTGGATTACCTTTCTTCTTTAATCTTCTTCCGTTGGACAAAGTTTGCACACGGGCTAGCTTTTCCTCTTCTTTTTCCTCCTCATCCGACTTCTCTCTCTCTCTCTCTCTCAAGTGTTGGTGAATTTTTCATTAACCAACAAATGAGCTTAAGCTTCTCTTATATAGAAAACCAAGGCTAGGGGCAAAATAGTCATTTCACCCCCAAAGTTACTATTTACACCTCCTTACTATTCACAAAGCTTCTCTTGGAAGCTTTGTGCTTTCGTCTTGCGAAATTCGTCCGACAGTTCAAAAAACTGCGATTCTCAGAATCTAAATATTTTTGGATATTTTGTCTTTCCTTTATAGATTAACTTTTACGCATTCTTCGGAACTTTAAAAAACTGAAAAACACTTTTTGATGTTAAGCGTTTTCCTTCACGTTTTCCCCTAACGTAGTTAAACAAATAAAAAGTACATAACAATACTTTTCAGCATTTTTATTTTGTACGATTTTTACACGCTTTTTGAGAAAAACTTTTATCTATTTACTTAACTTTTCACGATATATTATCGTCAAATCTTTTCGATGGAATGTCATTTCGACATACCGAACTCTCTAAAAAGGCTTAGGTTATTCAAACCCTAACCCTTAGGGTTTCGTCGAGTGAATAGTGCCTATTTCATCTCTTTTCCTCGTAAATATTTTTTTGTTCTAAAATTTTTTTATTTTCGTCTTGAAAATTCTTACTCGCTCAAGTCTAGCTCATAGCCGTAATCCCCATTTTATAATCATCCTAGGTTCTAGAACTATTAATAAACACATAACACATAATATTATTAATAAAAATTTATTTTATTAATAACTAATTCTTTAAACTTAAATTCTTGACAATCTAATTTTTCGGGTTGTCACATTCTTCCCCCCTTATAAAAATTTCGTCCTCGGAATTTCTTAAAACCACACCCATACCCGGGTGCTTTATTCCTACAATCTTTAGCAAAGGTTTCATTTCTACCTCTTTTCTTTCTTATAACCATCCTTTTTCATAAGGATCATCTATTGACATAATTGTCATTAGTTAAACCTCATGTCTAACTATACTTTCAATCTCTCGAGTCATCACAATCACCCCTTCTTCACAGAATTTCGTCCTCGAAATTTTAGCTTACTCTTTTTCTCAACTTCTCTTCAAAGAAGTTCTTATCTTTTAAACATTCCCTAACCTTCATAACTTACCAAGAATCATGAAGTAGAAGGAATAAATAGGAATATAAAGATTCCTTTAAAATATTTCATACTTTTGTTGAGGGGTCAAATCGACCATGAACTCTTACTAGGTTTAACAACATTTCACTGTAAACCCTTCTATCATGGTCAGTTTACAATCACCAAGAAAGCAAACTACCTCTTCCATACATAGGTGATCAACCCATCGTATAACCCCATTTCAGGGTATGTTCACCTCAACTTAATCATTAGATTTCTCACCAAAATAATTTGGTTCGGCATAACTCTTCAAAGAAAGCTCGATTTTCTTATAACATGACATACCATTTGTCTTAGCCAAATCAAATAGCTTAGACCATACCAATAAATTGGACATCAACTTGAAACATTTGTCTAGTCAAATCAATTGACATCGACTACTTCTTTAAATTCTTTCGCAATACATCAAAACATTTTATGACGTCATGATACCGTACTTTTCACAGTACGTTGAGGACTTCGTCAGTTTATGACTTCATCATTATACATCATACCATAGCGGGTTGTTGATCATAAGATCACATCCAACACCAGGTTCAATTGCATTAATAACTCCATCCTTTTACCATCCTTGCATCAAATGCACTGATGATATAAAATTCATTTTGATATTTCAAATCAATTTCTGTCTAGCCGAAATAATTAGCATAGACATATAAAGAATAGTTCTTTTTAAAATCCATTGGTTCCAAAAGTTGAACCAATTCTTTCATTTTCAAAACGCGCACACATAAGCACGATTTCAATAAACTTCAAAATCTAGCATAGCTAGATGACTTGGAATATCTATTATTTCTCCATCTTCCTTCATTGTCTTACTTCATGATAATACTTAATCTTCTCTAGCACCTTCAATGCTAAGTCTACTAAAAATAACTTTTTTTTAGTCTAAACATTCCTATACCTTAGTATAGTCCATCAACTTACCACACATTATGAGTTAGAACTTTCCACAATAATATGAGTTTAAGAACTTATCTTCTAATATGTAATCCCATCAAGGACTATCCATATGCTGAGGAGTTCAAAAATATACCATATGATTATGAGTCACAAACTTACCATAAGTATGAGTTTTAAGAACTCGCACCTAATCTTAACATTCTCTACCTATCACACATATACATGAGAAAAGATTCACCTTCTCGTCATATACATATTGATAGCGCGACCAATTATTCCAATGATTTTCACTATAATAAGCTAAGCAGTTGTTACACCAAAGCACAAACCTCGTCCCATAACAAAGGTTCATATAACTCAGCTATCACATAAGTCTTCAATTGAAATCTTACAACTTCTAACTTTCTCTATACTTAATACGAATTTTCTTTAATTCGTATGTTATCCTTTACAACTCAATCTGAGTTCTTCTTCCCGTACTACTTCGTAGTACCATTCATTTGTAGAATTAGCTATAAATCATCCATCGTTTAACAGATCATCTGTTATTACAATTCAATATGATCACGTGGTGATCTTCTTCCTTAATCGTTTAACTCAACGATCTTCTTATCCTCCTCTCTACGATTATAGTGTTAGGTACTCATACCTAAGGTTTATAACCTATCAGCTCTGATACCATAATGTAACGCCCCAAAATTTGGTCTATTTTCACACCCGTATTCCATACGTCATGATCCCACTTCTTTCCAAACATACATCATTATATAGCTAAATATAACAATATACATTCTTAAATCCTAGGTTCTAATACCTTATAACCTCGTTCATTAGAAATAATGATAATTACATTATTCTTTACATCTTACAAGAGTGACTTTCATCCGCCACCAAGGATACATAACAGTTCATTAAACTAATCTATAGTTCAATTAATCTATTCTACATTACAAGTCTTGGCTTGATCTTCACTCTCATTCATATGCTGAATGGAACTTCATCTGGATACCGATCAGCTTGATCTTTATGGGATCCTTTAGTTCTTTCTAACATCGTTCGCTGAAAATATTTTTATTTAAAGCAAGTGTGAGTATTCAATTGCTTAGCAAGTCATAACAATTGAATAAACAACTTCAAGAATTTAAATAATCTTTTAAGACTTCAATAACTAAACAAAGGTTATGAAGCAGCTTGAATAATAGGAATAATTCTGATTCCTATCATTTTAAAACATTAATCACATTCACTTTGAAATACTTTCATTCTTCTACTCTTTTTCATACACATCCTGTCTGGCTAGAATCATTAGCACAAACTTAATCAATAAAGGATGATGTATAAATAGAACATTCTCATATGAACAGTTCAATCACAGAATAGTTCATCTCATAGAAACACCGAAGTATTAAAATTGTGGCATAAGGCCTCATACATTCTACCACCTTGTATAAATATCACATTTGCACATAGACAAAACTTCTCAAGTTCAACATCTGAGAAAGTTTAAGAAACTAGCATTCATTAAATTATGAATGAAGTTAGGAAACTTTCCTTACGCACAGCTACATCTTATAGTTTACGCTGAACTGCTTATTCCAATCCCTATATAACACATAAGGAAATAGCACATACACCAATTAGTTATATACTTGACTTTACGTAATGGTTTACTTCACTTTATTTCTTAGGGTTCGCGTTCTTGTAATCTAATTTTACGCGATCAACTTTTTTTATCGTTTTACGGTGTTATGACATACGGAGATGTCTTACTCATACGATCATCATCTTTGATGATTTATATTCTTATCTTCTTCCTATAACTCTTCTAGGACTCAGCACACATCCTGTCTCTACTAGTAGTCCATATGGTACTCTGAGTGGTTTCCCACAAACAACCAACAAACTAGTTTCCCATCTCGTATACACTTTCTTTCACAGTGAGTTAGATCGGTTGTCAGTTTCGTATATACCTCCGCTATCTAAAGGAATTATTTAGCCCAGCTCCCATATGTCAACCATCAAAGATTACGATTGTACCACAACCTAAACTTATCTTAACTTATCCAAACCATTAAAACTATAATGTTCGTTAAGTCAATTTCTCATTCCTTATGGCTTTTTGGCAACTAAATGCCATACTTCAAGATTCATTCTTTATCGTCTAAGTCATACAGTCTTTTGTATACTCAGAATGATCCTTCAATATTAATTCCACGCATTCATAACGTTAAGCATTTTACGTTACCTTATTCTTATCTTACAACGTCCGGTTCATTAGACTCAGAACGTCATCCAAGTTCTTATCATTACTCAGCTTCTTAATGATATACGTCATTATCTTTAATTCAGTTCTTCACCGTTCATAGGTTTAATCATTGGTCTTCTTTACCTTATGGTCAAACCATACACGGGGTGTAGGTTCTGCCTGTTTAATATTTGCGTACACTTACATCTCATTCTAACATTCTTTATCTGACTCACATTCGGACTTTTATTACTCTTATTACCATTCGTTATGGCTTTCCTGATAATTCATATCATCCTACCTTCATTAACGTCTAAGTCATACAACCAATGTATACTTAGAACGTTCGCCTGATGTGAATACGATTCACAAGGATCGTTTACGTATTCTACATTCACATTGTTCGTCTCTTAATTCTATTCAACCTTTAACCAAGGTTTTAATTGCTCTCATTCGTTATCCATTACATGAACCCCACGTTCATCATTCTTTCTTAATGTCAAAGCCATACGATTCATTGTATGCTAAGACTGATCGTTCATCGCAACAGCATTGCATTCACAGCGTCTATACGCTTTACCCTTATCTCTCATTACAACATCATAACATCAAAATGTTATACATTACCCTCATCACTCAACGTCTAAGGAATCACAATCACAACAATCCCCCACGTTCGTTTTATCGCGACTACGTCCCCGGATATCGGTTACGTATTTTGCGATTACATTATTTGTCTTTTAATCTCGTTCAATCTTTCCATTCAACCTTTACTAAAGGTTTAAATTACTTGTTTAAGTGTTACATTACCTGAACTATATGTTCATTAGCTTTCCTTACACTTCCCCAGAGTTCGAAAGCAATTAAAAGCTCTCCTCATTGGGCCTTGCTTCACACACTGACATTGCTCTGCGCCGGGTCCCCTCCTTTCTTCTCTGCATGCAGCAGCCACTACTAAGTAGTAGTTGAATGCTTCGAGTTGGGCATGCATCATGGCACCGCCTCCCAAGGCTTATTTGGCGCTCATGGCGCTGTGCCTAAAACTAGAAAAATTTTTTAAGTCTTGAACTGGTTTGAGGCTTACTTTACAATCTCATAACTTATTCTTTATAACTCGAAATGAGGTCATTCCAAAGCCATTCTCTTCCTTATCTTACGTACTTCAACTTCCCTTAGTCAGATATTTATTCTGAATCCGTTAACATACCATTCGATTGGCTTAAATTTCATTACTCGTTCATTTTACGTTATTAATGTTCTTCGTTCGTTCGTCCATAATTTGGCCATCCGAACTCAGAACTTGTTCGTTCTTGAGTCCACGACTCACATTTTCTTACATTCCTATAAAACCCTACACATTCGAGTTCATTTAAATACTTTCTAATTCTCGTTCGTCTTTTACGTAATTGTTGCCATAACTTCGTTATAGCTAAGTTTAATACGTTCTTCATGAACGTTTCTATCGTTCCTAACTAAGAAGTAAGAAACTAACTTATACGCGATGATTTTAAACTTGTCCATCAGCAACAAATTATACTACGATGGTTTTAAATTTATCCATCAACAACATTTTTCGTGTTCTTCGCGTGTTCTTCGTTAGTTTTTCATTTTTAATCGATATTTTGATTACGATTTCACTTTCTCTTGGAATTTGGTGTTATAAAACTCCATTCCTTACTTATTTCACCAAATTGTTCAAATTCATTACGAAACTCATACGTCCTTAAGAAATTTATAACTAAACTTCTACTTCTTATTTCTTCTTTTTCTCATGACTTCAACCATATGAAAATCATTCCTAACATCTTTTACTTCTATTCTCATTAAGCTATGCTTTTTTAACATTGAAAACTTAAAGAAAATTTATATTAAACTAGGTTTTGGATTACCTTTCTTCTTTAATCATCTTCCGTTGGACAAAGTTTACACACGGGCTAGCTTTTCCTCTTCCTTTTCCTCTTCATCCGACTTCTCTCTCTCTCTCTCTCTCTCAAGTGTTGGTGAATTTTTTATTAACCAACAAATGAGCTTAAGCTTCTCTTATATAGAAAACCAAGGCTAGGGGAAAAATAGTCATTTCTCCCTTAAAGTTACTATTCACACCTCCTTACTATTCACGAAGCTTTTCTTGGAAGCTTCGTGCTTCCGTCTTGCGAAATTCGTCCGACAGTTCAAAAAACTGCGATTCTCGGAATCCAAATATTTTTGGATATTTCGTCTTTCCTTTATAGATTAACTTTTACGCATTCTTCGGAACTCCAAAAAACTGAAAAATACTTTTGATGTTAAGCGTTTTCCTTCATGTTTTCCCCTAACGTAGTTAAACGAATAAAAAGTACGAAACAATACTCTTTGTTGTTTTTATTTTGTCCGATTTCTACACGTTTTTCGAGAAAAACTTTTATCAGCTTACTTAACTTTTCACGATATATTATCGTCAAATCTTTTGACGGAATGTCATTTCGACATACCGAACTCTCGAAAAGGCTTAGGTTATTCAAACCCTAACCCTTAGGGTTTCATCGGGTGAATAGTGCCTATTTCGTCTTTTTTCTCTGAAATATTTTGTTCCCAAATTTTTTTTATTTTCGTCTTGAAAATTCTTACTCGTTTAGTGTGACGCCCCAAATTCGGGTTACCTGACCCCCGAGTTTGGTGTTCACGATCCACAATATAATACCATCTAACTACCCATTTTAATATAAATAGGAATACATAACGCATTAACATAGATTGTTAATACATTATTCCCAGGTCTACTAACCTTAACATTACAAATATACCCCTTAGATATACAAAAAGGGATTACAATACAACATAATAAATGTGCTAATTAATAACTATGCGTTTGCCTTTATCCTTCGCAACACCTCCTGCCACTTCGTCCCTAGCTGAAAAGTTTTATTTAGCAAGGGTGAGCAACAAATTTGCTCCGCAAGTTAAGACATACAATAAATGTATAAGAATTCAAAACAACAGTCTATCTATTTTGATAGAATGAAACCAAAGTTTGGGGAACTTTGAAATAGCTGAACAAATCGTTATTCAATAACAAGTCTTCTCGTATTCTATACAACACAATAATTCAATAATGAAACAAAGATAACACTTTCAATGTTTCTACGATATTCAAAGGAATAAAAGAATCAATTATCTTGTAATAACAAAGTGGAATATTTTCCATTTATCTTTGAGTGTTCACACAAGATCTTGAACTTATCTTCTGCATCTATCAAAGATTTACGTTGATATATACTTAGGTGTATCGATTAACCATAAAGATTAAATCATACCCTCTCCGCAAGTACTTAGAATTTACCAACTCTTTTGTACCCTATATTATGCATAATACTTAATTTGTAAAGGTAGAATACTAAATCGAGATAAAATATTCCCTTTATATAAAAGGTTGTTCTTCTCAGTCTTAGAATCAAGATTCTGATTTTACAAGGAAATACTGTGATTTCAAATTCTATTTACTTCTCAATCTAGCCGAAATAATTAGCATCGATCAGTCAATAACAATTGAATTCTCTTCTCGAACCTATCAAGTTCTAACAAATGTTCGTCTAACCAGAATAATTGGCTAAGACATTTCTCAACATAATTTGACAATAAACAAGAATTATCTGTACGGTCAATTCTAGCTTCTACATATATGTATATCCAACAATAGTTATTTTACGAATGTATATATTCTGAATCAGTAATTCAATTTGAATTATTAAGCATGCACTAACCGCGACTAATCAACAATAAATCCCTGGACGTGGTCTAATTAGGAATAATTAACCACCAATAATAATTAAACAATATTAACTCAAGGTTGAGTTAGGGAACTTGCCTGATTCATTGACTACTGCTATACAATTTAAGTTAACTTCTTTTGTAAGACATATCATTAATAAGATTGGTCTTTTAATCAGCATATCACACTTTGTATCCTAATACAATTACTTTATCAATCAATTATCTAACACTTAATCACATAATTAAATATTAGATAACACCTTACAACATTAGCATTATTATCATCTTTTGGTAATTCTTTAATCACTATATCATATACATTATGATTTAACACTTACCTTTTCATTTCATAAGTTAATCTTTAACATCTAATAAGTCAAATACGAATCCAGCAACCTGGATTTTACGTCTAGCAACTAAATTGCCAACTTAGCAACCTGGATTCAACATATTTTCAATTCAGTAAACTATTTTTCAATCCATCAAACTGGATTCATAAATTATTTAATCCAGCAAGCTGGATTCCATATCCTTTTCACAAAAATATCAAATCAACTTATTATTTTTCTATCCTTTGTCCAAACATATATACATATATTTCATACACAAAAAGTATTTTTCCTTAATTTTCCAACCTCCTTTAGTATTTTTCAAAAATCATTTCTAGTGTGTAGCTTAAGAATTTAGCCCCGTCATGCTCAACTCCAGAAATCCCCATCTCTTGACACAATCTTATATGTGTTAACATGAGCCTCTAGTTTAAATTTTGTGGCCATCGGAGTTATAGAACTCCGGTTATAGCCATTTTCGTCAAAAAATCACAAAAATTGAAATGGTCATAACTTGGTCGTTTTAAGTCGGAATGAGCTTATTTTTGGACAGCATGTACTTTATACCATATATTTTTATGTTCCAGAAGGCTGGAATTTATCTCACAAACTAAGTTGCCGAAACAGGCCCTTTAAAATTTTGGACAGTTTACTTTTGTCCTTTTAGCAGTTTTGGAGTCCTTTACTAAAACTTAAATAAAATGAGATCTATAACTCCAAATAACGATCCGTCAATTTTGTTGGATTCTTATCTTTCTGATATACAATTTTCATCTATCACAATCCATATTTGGACATTTTAAGCTCTCAGAAATTAGCCCGGAAGTAGCTGGTCAAAACTGTTATTCTATCAGTTTTCTTAGCTTTGAGTAGTTTGGGATAAATTCCATAACTTGCTCAATATTCAACCTAATTGAGTGATTCCAAAGGGGTTTTATCCTTTATACATAGATCTAGCATCCCAAGAACATAAATCACAAATATCCATCATAGATTTCAAAAATCAAAAGCTAGATCATACTTTGAAGTTTAAGCTTTCCGGAAAATTCTATTTTTCTATTCCTTTTGATTTCAACCAAATCAACACCCAATAAGGGTAGATCTACACATAAAATACTTATCAACATGTATATACATGGTTTTTGAGTTTAGAACTATAGATTCAATGTTTGATTTACAATAATCAAAAATTACATAAACAAAAAGGGGTTTATACCTTTGCTTGATTTTCTTTCTCCTTCAAAAATATGAGATGGATCTTGGGTGTATGAAGATCAAAGTCTTCTCTTCTCCTTCTCCTCTTGGAGCTGCCGAATGGTACCTCTCTCTCTCTCTCTTGTCTCTCTCTTGTCTCTCTCTTTCTTTCTTAGTTTATGTTAGAAAATAAGATGAAAAGAAAAAGATAAGACTTAGATTTGGATTGTTGGAAAAGTAGGTATAGATATATTTGGTATATCTATCCCTAATCTACTAATATATCTAGCTCTTCTCTCTCCCACTCAATTACCAAGTGGTTGCTTGCAAGCCTGAACAAATATGTTGGCAAAATAAAAAGATGACACATAAGAGGAGTAGGTAGGAGTTGTTCACCAACTAAAGTAGGCAATCATTACATTCTTCCCCCCTCATTTTTCCTCTCTAATAACCGGCCATGTGGCTTTATTATGCTCCCAATTTTGCTTTCTTTTTATCTCTTATTTAGCATACATAAGGTCCATAATACCCCCTCTCAATTAGGCTAAAAGTTGGGCCACTCAATTAATGTGTTGCTTGGCCTCTAACCAATTTCATTGGGCCAACACTTGGGCTATAAAATTTACATAGTGCAATACCTTAATTCTTATCCAACCCAAATTATTTAATTAGGGTTTTCATTTTCTCAATTATAACATAAATTCTTACTCATGCACATTTATTTCCTTAACCCAATTAGACTTGCTATAATTAGGTTATAAAATTAATTAACCGAGATGTATAAAATAAATCCCTTAGAATTAGTATATACTTTATATACTAATATTCTCCTTTATCATAACCCTTAGGTTATTTAATTTTTCATTCCTAATTTCTAATTAGGTTACCTTAGCTTCTCTTATAAAAATTATAATTTCTGCCGAATCCCTATCTGAACTTAGGGTTAGGGTTTCTAAAGGTGTTAAGCACAACTCTACTCTAATTTCTCAGTCAATACATAAATTGACTAATTCTCGATACTCATATCACAGATACGCAGTACAATATCAACAGTCAATGTCAATATTAAAAAAAAATTTATTCATAAAATTTGGATTATTCGGAATCCCGGGTTATCACATTCACCCCTCCTTAAAAGGATTCCGTCCTCGGAATCACCGCTTTCTTATTCTCTATAATCTTTTAAAGTTGTATCATCAATTCATTTTTATCAAAACAATATTAATTTGTGTCTCAAATTCTAACCTGTGACTTGAATATATAAAAGAAAACAATTCACAGCCATATCAAACCAAGATTACTTGTGTAATTTAAGTTTCTAAACGAAATTGTTACCCGCTACCACCTCCTGGGCAGCCACCGCATCCTGCGCCGTCATGTTGAATGTACGGCCCGTTGATCTTCCTGGCTGTGCAGGTCCTCGAATTGCCAAGGTTCCACCACCAGGTCCCTTGTTGGCACTTTTCTTCTTCTCATTTTTCTTAGGACAGTTCCGAAGCAGATGATCAGTTGATCCATAGGCATAACAACCTTGTATCTTCTTCGAATTGGGACAATTGGGCGACATGTGCCCCTCTTGCCCGCAGTTATAGCAGACTCCCTTCTTCTTCAAACAAACACCTGTATGATTCTTCCCACAATTCGCACAAGGCTCTCCTCCTTTCTTATTCCCTTCTATCATGCTACCCGATTGGGTATTCTCACTCCACTTACTTTTACTCTAATTACATCCACCACTGCTTCCTCCATCATTGTTCTTCTTCTTCTTCTTTTCCTGATAAAATCGAGATGCAGCCTCACTCCCTCCTTCAGCAATAAACGCCTTCTCCAATAAAGCCGCAAACGTATTGATTTACAACACTGCTACCTTGTTGAATATCCCTGGTTTCAGTCCGTTCTCAAATCTTCTTACTTTTCTTGCTTCTGTGTCCACCTGATGAGGTGCAAATCGTGCCAATTCGTTGAATTTGGCAGCATACTCCAAAACAGACATATTTTCCTGCTTTAATTCCAAGAACTTAACCTCCATCCGAGCTTGTATACTCAGTGAGAAGTAGTTCTCAAAGAACAGTTCCTTGAATCTGGTCCATATCACTATAGGTGTTCCAGCTCTTGCCCGATTGGTCTCCCACCAGTAATTGGCTTCTCCCTTCATTAAGTATGTCGCAAAAGCCGTCTTCTACTCTTCTGCCACTCGCGCAATGACGAATGCTTTCTCCATCTCTTTTACCCAAGTCTGTGCTTCAATCGAATCTGTGGTTCCCTTGAATTCAGGCGGTCCTACCGCTTTAAAGTCCTTGAAATTAGCCAATCTATCTGCTGGCTGATTCCTCGCTCTTCCCCTGGCTGGAGCTCTATTTTCCATAGCTTGGGCTAGCATGTCTACAAAATTTTTCATCGGATCCGCTTGACCTCCTTCGTTATTTACCGACTGCTCTTCTCTTTGATTTCGATTCTGTCGTCTAGGTGGCATGATCTGATTTAACTAAAAATCTTATATTAATTCTCTTTCCCTATACAAATTCTTAACACAATAAGAATTCAACACATAGTTCTCATGCAATGCAAATAGCACATAGTACATATAGTACTTAACACATATTACTATCCCTTTTTTAATTTTTTTTTTTAGGATTAACATATTCAATTATACAAAAGCTACAATTCTCCAACTTTACACAAAAAGTTGCCATTTATCATATTCATATACCTTATTCCAGTTCATCAAACTTACCACACCTAGGAGTTCAGTAACTTGCCACAATTATATGAGTGTATGAACTTATCCTAGTCAGACCTTTGGTGTCCATTCGCTGAGGGGTCCAAAACATTTCATCTAATTATGAGTCATGAACATACCATAGGTATGAGTTTTAAGAAAACACAACTTAATCTTAATCTTATATTCATATAGAAAATAAAGATTTCATTCATACAAACATATATTTACATATGTTCAAAAATCGTTCTCGATATTACAACACTTAATATCAAAAGCTTCTACCAAAAGATGCTAACACTTATATCTAAGTTGTCTAACGACCACTCCCTTCACCAGTCTTCTTCTTGCTAGGACACTTGTTGAATCCATGCCCCGTTTGCCCACAGGAAAAATAATTCCTCAAATTCGGCTTAGGACAATGCAAAGAGATATGTCCTTCTTTCTTATAGTTGAAGCACACATTCTTCCACATCATGCATTCTCCTACGTGAGTCTTTCCGCACTTGCTACAGGCTTGCCTCTTCTTCGAGTTTGAATTTTCAGAGTTATCACTGTCTTTGTCCCTCTTTCTCTTCTTCTTGTCTTTCTCGCTGGCTCCTTCAGATAATCCATCACCTTCAGCCTTCATTCTCTTCACTTGTGCTTTCAGTTCGTTTCGTTCTTCAGTCATTTCACACAACACCCGCTCCGTCTTCCACAACTCCTCCAAGAGAAATACCTTACTCCGTAGTTCCTGGACTTCTACAGATAGCTAATCTATTTCACCAACCTTGATCATATTCTTTAACTCCACCTTAGCTTCTTTAGACTCCGCCTCTTCATCACTACTTAGATACATCTCGGGATAATCATCATAATCACTCCCGAGATTAACCATGGGTTCATCCTTTCCTACTTCTTCAACAGACTCACTTTGTGCTGGCACCTCAGCTACTGGCACTGGTGCGATAGCCGCTGACATCTTCGTACTCATCTTATCTTCTCCATCCTACAATCAGTTTAAATAACTTGATTAGTATTTCACCAGTACACACTCCTCACACTATGTGTCCACATATCTCACTGTTGATGCACTTCGACAATCTCTCACTTAGTACTCTAAATGAGTATTCTATATCTCGCTTATGGTTATAATCCTAGGGTTTTCCCCACCCCACTTAAGGTTTATAACCTACAGCTTTGATACCAACCTGTGACGCCCCCAAATCTGGGTTACCTGACCCCCGAGTTTGGTGTTCACGATCCACAATATAATACCATCTAACTACCCATTTTAATATAAATATGAATACATAACTCATTAACATAGATTGTTAATACATTAATCCCAGGTCTACTAACCTTAACATTACAAACATACCCCTTAGATATACAAAAAGGGCTTACAATACAACATAATAAATGTGCTAATTAATAACTATGCCTTTGCCTTTGTCCTTCGCAGCAACATATTAAATGTGCTAAATTTTCCCATTAAATGATATCAATATATATATATATATTGAATATTTATTATTCATGAGATAAATTTATTTATTGATGCATATGGTGATGTGTATGATAATAAATGGAATTGATTATGGACTATTGAACAATGTGAGTGGATTTTATTTTAGTTGGATGCATGAATGTATGGGTTTTATTAAATGGGGTCTGCGTACCTCGTCTTCTCTAATTTTTTCTTAATGTAAATTCTAACTCCCTCCTATGTACTTCCCCTTGATTGTTGATCAAGGTTTCTATTTATTTTAAATAGTTTTGTAATAGGAATAGTTAGAATTAATTTTGAAGAATTGGAGATCAAGGAGCGCTTGAAGACCCGTTTGTAATGGAGCCAGAGTTTAAATGTAATAGTTATATTTAAATATTAATTCTTTCACCCCTAGGTTTGACCTTTTGGTTCACTTGGTGGCTCTAGTGAACCAAACTAGAATAAAGTCCATAATCAATCCAGATAGAATATAGTATTCTATATGTGCATGCTTATACTATATATATATATATGTGTGTGTATGTGTGTGTGTGTGTGTGTGTGTGCATGCGCGCTAAATAAGATGAGACAAATTAATAACATGCAAACCCCTCAAATTTTTTATATTAAGCCCTAAGCGTTCAAAGATATTTGGAATATCGAACGTCGCCTTCTAGCATGATAAAAACAATAGAGTATCAATTAATTATTATAAGTTTGTTGTGTCACCACTAGACTTATCTTAATTCTTTGAGATGTTAATTTTATCACATTTGATGCTTATAAAGAAAATTGAACAATATTTTTTTGTTGTGTCACCACAAGGATAATATTTTTCTTTTTTGAATATATGAAGTGCTAGGTTGGACTTAACTTGGATAATTTTGATTTGGATGTGCCACCACTTGATCAAAATAATCTAAGAGGCAAAATAAAAGGAGTTACATGATGATGTAATTGACAAGAGTTGTCTACCTATTTATTTATATATAGTTTGTTGTGTCACCACAAGGCTATATACATTTGTAATGGGATCCTTATTCTCACTAGCAAATCTTTAATTAGATTTTGCCGTACTATATAAGTGAGGGTAATATAGTTTGAAGAAAATAGTGGGAGATACCAATTTAAAATAAGACCTAAATTATTTTGGAAATTAATAAAATAATGTATGCTAAAATGTTGTTAATTACAAATTCATTTACAGAATTTTACAATGTCTAAATTACTACCACTGCGAAGCATATTAGATGTTATTTAACCGGACCGAATTAAACGGATTGGTTAAGGAATTTGAGAATAGTTCTCATGGCTGAAAAGCTATCTTATGTCCTTAATACGCCTATCCCTGTAATGGTTGCAGACAATGCCTCTGAGGAAGAGATTTCTACTTTTAGAAAGTGGCAAGATGATGCACAGTTGGCTCAATGCATCATGCTCGTATCCATGAGTAACGAGCTTCAGCGTCAGCATAAAACTATGGATGCTCTTACTATACTTCTTCACGTCAAGTAGTTGATGGTGAGGAAAGTAGGACTAATAGATATCAGATATCTAAGGAGCTCTTCCAATCTAGAATGACCAACGACACTACAGTACAGACACATGTCCTAAACATGATCAATTTTATTGAATAATTAGGTCAACAGGTTTTGTCATGGATGGAGAGTTGAGCCAAGATTTGATCTTGAAGTTACTCCTGGACTCCTTCTCACAATTGTTATAAATTTTTCATATGAATAAGCTAGATATCAGCCTCGCTGATTTGCTTAATGTGGCGCCCCCAAATCCGGGTTACCTGACCCCATAGTTTGGTGCTCACGATCCACAATATTATAAGCATCTAACTACCCATTCATTGATGAATAGAATATTACACCACATTAACTTATAAAGTTAATACATTAATCCTAGGTTCTCTAACCTTAAACATTACAAACATACCCTTTAGATATACAAAAAGGGTTTACAAACATAACATAATAATAATATTATTCATAAATAATTTATAACTATGCCTTGTCTTTTGTCTTTCACAGCACCTCCTGCCACCTCGTCTTTAGCTGAAAAGTTTTATTTATCAAGGGTGGGCAACAAATTAGCCCCGCAAGTTAAAATATACAATGAATGTATAAGCATCAGAATAACAGACTATCTATTTTGATAGAATAAAACCAAAGTTCGGGGAACTTTGAAATAGCTAAACAATTTGTTCTTCTCTAATCAATCTTCTCGCAATATATGCAACACAATAGTTTAATAATGAAAGGGTACAACACTTTCAAAGTTTCTACATTATTTGATTGAATAATAATTTAGAAAAATTCTCCAAAGTTTAAGCTGAATGATCTCAAATGATTTTGAAATTTATCTTCTCGAGTAACTATCAAAGATTTACTTTGATATACCCAAATAATAGAATGGAAATATTTTCCAGAGTTATGCTGAGTGATCACAAAGGATCTTGAACTTCTCTACTCGAGTAGCTATCAAAGATTTACTTTGATATACCCAGGTATATCAGATAACCATAAAGATTAAATCATACCCCTATGCAAGTATTTAAAGTGATCAACTTCATTATACCCTATATTATGCATAATATTCAAATGCGCGCAAAGGCCGGATATACGACCAAATATGTTCCCCTTATATAAAAGGTTATTCTTCTCAGTCTTAGAATCAGAATTTGATTTAACAATGAAATACAATGATTTTAAAATCTAATCACTTCTCTTCTCTTCTCTTCTCAAACTTATCAAATTTACTTTCTTGATCTAGACGAAACAATTGGCATTGATCTATCAATAATAATTGAATTCTCTTATCTTATCTTCTCTTCTCGAACTTAACAAATTCAAACAAATAATTGTCTAACCAGAACAATTGGCTAAGATATTTCTCAACATGATTCGACAATAGACAAGAATTATCTGTACTATTTGCAATCACTAATAAATTCTACGGATGTGAATATCCAATAACAATTATTCTACAAATATATATTCTCAGAATCACTAATTCAATTTGAATTAATAAGCATGCACAATACTGTAATTTACCACCATAATATTTGAAAAGATATAACTCAAGGTTTAGTTAAGGAAGCCTGCCTTCCGCATTGATTACTGCTATATAATATACTTATCTACGTTTGAAAGACCTATAATCACAATATCGGTCTTACAATTAGCATAATAATTCACAACACATAATACTGTAATTTACAGTCAATCTTTCTCCTAGGCACTTTACCACATAGTCACATCAGTGTGTTTATAACCTATTTAAACACTTATCATGTCTAACTAGATCGGTCTGGTTGGACTTCGGTCTATTTTCGGTGTTCTGGTCACCCTATCTGATAATTAACACTTAAATTGTTAACTAAACTCGGTCTCTAAGCTTCAATATTATTTTAGATAAGTCAAATATCATTTATAATATTTTCCGGAAGCTTTTAATAATTTTCAAACAATTATTATAATTTATAATAAATTTTTAAACACTAAAATCATTTTTAAATTATTTAAATATTAAATAAATCCATCATCATTAATATTTAATAATATTAAAATATTAATGACATAATTGTCAAAATATTAAAGTTATTTATAATAACTTAAAATACTCTTAAATCATTAATATTCTACTTAAACGATTTTTAAAGTAATTAAAATCATTTTTTAAACCATCACCATTAATATTTAAATATTAATGAAATCCTTATCAAAATATTAAAAGTCAATGATTATAACTTAAAATATTTTAAAATCATTTTTCTCATTTTAAATGATTTTTAAATCAATAAAATCATTATTAATTTATTTATTTAATTTTATAATTAAATAAATCTAATATAATTAATATTAAATTATTAATGAAAATTCTCCAAAAATATTAAAAGTTACATTTTATAATTCAAAAATTTTTAAACACTTTATTCTTATTTAAAATGATTTTTATAATATTAAAATTATTTTTCTCTAATATATTTAATATACTAATTAAATAAATTAAATACCATTAATATTTAAATAATTATAAATATTAATGAAAAATATCCCAAATAGTCAAAAATTATTTTTCATAATTTAAAATAATTTTTAAAACCATTTTGTAATTTTTATAAATTTATTTTTATTTTTAATTAATTTCGGAAAATCATAAATTAAAATATTTATAAAATAAATTTATTGGCTATAGTGACACTTTTCTGTCGTCTTAGATTTTTTTTGGCATCAAGAACACTGATAACTCAGTGTTTAAGGTTCTTAGTTTGACCACACTTTAATCTCAGTTTTTGCATGTTCTGTCCAATCTAAAAGTCAGATCTTGTAGTGTTTATGTCACACTACAATGAACACCAACAACATAGGTCATATCACACAACACCATGAAGATCCAAGCTCTTAAATTCACTGTCAGAACGTTTTTAAGTTTTCCAGAAACCCAGGTAGTTCGATTGGTCCTTTTCTAGATCATTTTAAGTTAGGTTCCAGTCATGATTCCTGTGATTTCATGGTTTAAATCTGTAGTCCTTATGTCAAGGAACATATACATAACATTATTTCAGTCTAACAATAACAGGATCACCATGTATCATTCGGTCAAACTATGTCAGAAACTCAGTTCATAAGTTTTCTAGAATTTCCAGAAAATAGACTATCATACCTGATGGTCTACTTTGACCATCCACTACATCCAATCATTTGATGTTTTAAGGGATCTAATGGTCAGGATCTATAATCCACGTTACAGTCTACAATCTAGTTAGAAAAACAACATCATACCTTCAATCATTTGACAGATCAAGGCTTTATAAAACGTTGTCAGATGCTGAAAACGAATTTCTGGGTTACCCAGAATTTGTCTGGTCATGCCCGGTCAACAGGTTTTCACCGTGAATAAAATGAAATCTAGACATCCAATAGTTATGATTCCTGTTCCAGATCAAAGTACTCATGTCATACTACAAAGTCAATGCTTAAAACAACACAAAACATTAACAGACAACGATCTACAACCACTGACATATGGTTGTCAGACAACATTTTTAGTTCTTGGGAGGTTTTGAAAAGCTTCAACTTTTAAGGTCTTTGATGCTATGGATTCATGATGGATCATCATAGATCATCTAAAAACATCATATAACACAAGATTAAATACTTAAACATAAAATTTTTCTTGATATATAAGATCAAATAGGGTTAGGGTTTTTATACCTTTTAGTTCCAAGTTTTGATCTTTGATCTCTAATTTGTTCTTGGGTGATCTAGGAGCTATTTAGGGACTGAGACACTTAGCAAATTTGGAGGTTTGGGAGAGAGAGAGAGTTGTTGAGAGCTAGAGTGCAAAATGAGCAAATTAATGGACTTTCTCTCTCTTAGATCTCATATAATATGATATAATGTATCTATACAATGCAAGGTGTCATGCAAATCAGATTGTGGCTGAGATTTTTAAGTCACCAAGTCAAATGAGTTGGTTACCAACTCTTGATTTTGGAAGGATTTGCAAGTTAGCTATTAAAAATATACTAAAAGGGCATTTTGGACATTGTCCTTGAAATTTTAATGGCATAAAAGACTTTGATCCAACCCTTAGGGTTTAACCCTAAGGTTCTAACCCTTGGGTTTTCCAACTTTAGTTTCCAAAAATTTCTAATTAGGGTTTTATTAAAATAGGAAATGAAGATAACTAAAATATAATTAGGATTCCTAATTATATTAAAGGCTATCAAACACATTAGGTGTAAGACCCCAACTTTTATGAATAAAGATGAATTTTCTATAATTATCATTTTTGAATGAATTGATATAATGTTATAGTTATGGGTAATAATTATAAATTTTACAAAGTACACAAGTTGTTATATAATATTCGATTGGTCGGGGAATATTCATTTTAACAGGGAATATTAAATGACGACGGCACAATCATTGGTGGACCCCACAATGTAATTATTGTCGGATTGAGAAAACGACAAAAATAATTTATTGAAAATAACGGCGAAAGTTTTATCGTTATCATTGTTGAACTACTCGGTAGTAAAGTAATGCGAGAATCTGGCGTGGTTGCATAGTAGCAGCGGTATTGATTGATTATTGATGCTTACGTGAGAAGTCATTCGGTTTTATTCAATTATTGTCGAAATTTTATATATTATTAAATCAATAATTGAGATGATGAGTTATTAATATTATTATTTGCAATATTAACGATGTCTAGAAGTTCTTCCAAGGAGAGGTTTGGTCACCTAATTGCGGCATGATAGGGAGAAATTCTTATCGAAAGCCCCTCTTTCTGGGAACAACTTTGGTTGATTAATAGTGTGAATAATAATAATGATGATGAAGTTTTGTTTTATTAGTATTATTAATGTAATAAAATGGAAAAGCTTTTTATATAAAACAAAATACTTTTATAAAGTTATTCGTTTTATTAGGCTAATAGTAAAATCATTTTATATAAAAGCAGAATACTTTTATAAAGTTATCTCATTTTTATTAGACAATAATTAGATTATATTATATTTTATTATGCATAGTGTTTGTATAGTGCCTGCATAGTGTTTGCATAGTAAAATCTTTTTAAAAGTTATTCATTTTATTAGATTATAAATAGAATATATTATATTTTATTGTAAACCAATCTGGATAGTCTGTTTAAAGTAAATCGATCCGGACCGTTTCATGGATTGGTTCTTATTGATCCATTCTTCTATAAATAGAAGCTCATTCCTTCATTATTTCTTACGAATTCTTTGAAACTCTAGAGAGAGAAACCGAGAGAGAATTATTCTTCTATCTTGAAGCGTATTTCTTTAGCGTTTAAGAAAGCTTTGAGCGATTGCAAGTTTTTTTCAAGTATATCCCTCGCCTCTACCGGTGAGTACTCTTCTTTATAAGGTAAGGGTATTATTTTTCATATTCATGAAGAGAACCTCTGTTATTCCATTCTTTATTATTCTATTGGAATAACTTTGTATCGTGGTCTACCTATACTTGGTGATTTCTATTGTTATTCCATTCTTTATTATTACGTTGGAACATCCTCGTGCATGCATTTTCTTGGGACTGGTTTAAATCTTTATTATTACATTGGAATATCCTTTTGTGCGTTTTCTGTGGGACTGATTCCGTTATTTATTATTACGTTGGAATAACTTTGTCTATCATCTGAAATACCGCATGCATGGTGATTTCTTTTATTGTTCTATTCTTTATTATACTCAGTTGGTTAAAGTTTTGACTTCTATACTCCATGAAATTGGTGGAATGTCCTTGATATTTGCGCTTCATCCAGTATCTTTTCGTGGAAATATTCTTCTGAGCATTCTTAAATTTTACTCTAAAAAGAAGTATCATGTTGACAATTTGGACGTTATTAGTTCCTGAATAAATTAATTCTTGAACTTGTTTTATTGAATTCTTATATCATTGTCATCATCCTCATATTTATATTTTGTTGAAAGTCATCTGTGGCCTGTAGTGCATGGATGGACTTGGTATGATTATGACCAGGGATTATTCGATGTAATCATGACCGTAATGTTAGAAATGATGTGGTAAAAGTCCTCATTGGCCCGTAGTGCATTGATGGAAAGTTGTTGGCATGATCATGACCATTGATGAATACACGAATATCCTTGGCCCGTAGTGCATGGATAATTTGTGGTTGTGATACTTATGAATATCCTTGGCCGTAGTGCAGGGATGAGGTGGATTATTTATTAAGCCGAGTCCTAGTGATAAAAGTGATGAAAAACCTTTTAAATCATAAAAGATAGTAGATTTTATTCTCTACTTGACTCTTTTAATTGATTGCATGTTCCGCTGCAGTTAAACTTGTTGTCTATTGTATTTTATCAGTTTTACATTATCTTAGTCATAATATTTCTTACTGGGCTAGTTGAGCTCACCCTTTCTTTCACTGTTCTCTTTAGGAAATGAGAACATAGCCGGGACTAGTCGGGGAGCGGGTGACGGTCCGAGATGATAGTATTAGTAGTCCTCACTATTACATTAAATAGTGTGACAATAAATGTAATGAGGACTTATTCTGAGAGTGGATATTGTCTAGAAGACAATATTTGTATTAAAACTCATAGCTTTCTTGTTGTATATTAAAGATTGTATTTGTATTCTGTACCATGTATTTGGCGACTCAGAATAGGTGATGTATACCTATTTTGGGGGCGTCACAGTTGATATCAAAGCTTAGGGATATGATCCCTGGCTAAGATGTAAGACAAGAACTAGGAGGGGAGAGACGGGGAATTCCTTCGCTAGTATGACCTACTTAAGTTTATTTGGTATTTAATTGGTCGGTCAGAGTATAGGGATAATATGTGATATGTTAATTAACCCTTGTTTTGTGGCAGTATTTGAAAATGGCATCCGAGAATGTTGAGAACATCAATGGAGCACAGGAGATCGTTGAGTCTCCACAGATCAATAACCAGGACAATGTGCATCAGGAAGGCGACAATCCTCATGCAAACAACAACACTGACCAAATGATGAACAATGGAATGTTCCAAGGCTTCATGCAATTCATGCAACATCAGGCGAGAGCGGCTCCTGTCCAAAATATAGGTGGAAACACTGGAAACTCTCGGACGGTCACCGCCAAAAGCGATTCGAGGCTGGGACCACCGGAGTTGTTTGGAGAGCCAAAACCACTTAAAGGCGGAGACATGGATAAAAGCAGATCAACAAGATATTTGATGTCTTGGGTTGCTCAGGAGAAAAAGGTTCCCTTTGCCACCTTCATGTTGTGCGGGAGGCGATTCTTTGGTGGGAATCGAGAAAGCGTACTCAACTCGCCATGACTGAAGATGTCTTGGGAAAAGTTTCAAGAAGCTGCATTCAACGACAAGTACTTTCGAAAGTATTCGTCACATGAAAGAGGTAGAGTTCATTAAGCTGGAGCAAAACAACATGATCGTGTCATGATATAAAGCCAAGTTTGTCGAATTTGTCGGTTTGCGTCCCATTTGGTTGATAATGAGGAGAGAATGACGCGAATGTTTCTAAGAGGTTTGAAACCGAGATACGTCAATATCTTATCTCTTATAAAGCGTGTTTATATTCGAGATGTTGTTAATAGGGCTCGATTATTGGAGCGCGATAATGAGTCAACCCAACCAAAAGAGAGCAAGTGATAAAATGATAATACCAGTGATACTTGATCATCGAAGCGGTGACAATAAGCGTGGAGGGAATCAAAATGCCAGAAATGGTAACCACTTCGGTGGTAATCATGGCCAAAGCAATAAGAATGGACATTTCAAGAAGAGGAGATTCAACAATGATGGAAAGACGTCAGCATCAACACCTATTGTTAAGGATGGAGAACGACCACCTATCATATACTTCAAATGCGGAGGGGAGGGACACATCAGTCCAAACTGTGCGATGCCGTCTAAAGCATGTTATAATTGTGGAAGAGAAGGTCACCTAGCCCAATTTTTTCATTCACCGAAGACAAGTTCAGCTAGGATGGAGGCACCAAAGGACGCCCCAAAAAAATCAAAGCCAGTTGTGCAAGGGAGAGCGTTTGTCGTAACCTCCCAGAGAGCAAGGAACCCGAATAAGGTCATCACGGGTAAGCTTATCATAAACTCTAACGAAGTATATACCTAATTTGATACCGGTTCTACCCATTCCTTTATTTCTCCTACTTGCGCTCAACGTTTAAATTTGACTCCGGAGAAATTAGACTTTGACTTATTTGTTGAAACTCCGTTGGGAGAAACCTTCATTACATCCACTGTTTATAAGTCTTGTTTGGTTCAAATTGGTACCCTCACATTACCTATCGATCTTATTTCATTGAAAATACTTGCATTTGACGTAATTCTAGGGATTGATTGGTTAACTACTCATCATGCAAAAATTGATTGTTTTCGTAAGGTTGTTAGCTTTCATATTCCTAACCAACCTATTATGCGAATTCAAGCAACCAAACCATTAAAATCAATCATTGTCATTTCAAGCTATAAAGCTATTCGTTTATTGAAAAATGGTTGTCAAGCTTTCTTAGCTCATGTCACAGATCTAAACAAAAATACGTCAGTTTTGAATGATATTTCTATTGTTAATGAATTTTCGACGTATTCACGAAGAACTTCTGGCCTACCCCCAAAGCATGAAATTGAATTTTGTATCGATCTTGAACCCAGTAGAAAACCCATTTCTAAAGCCCCATATCGAATGGCTCCTATTGAACTTCAGGAGTTAAAGATCCAACTGCAGGAATTGTTAGACATTGGCTTTATTCGTCCCTAGTACTTCTCCTTGGGGTGCTCTGTTCTATTCGTGAAGAAGAAAGATGGGAGTATGCGACTTTGTATTGATTATCGGGAGTTGAATCATGTCACCATCAAAAAAATAGGTACCCATTTGCCGCGTATTGATGACTGTTTGACCGGTTGCAAGGTGCCAAATTCTTTTCAAAGATTGATCTTCGTTAGGATATCACCAATTGAAGATTAGAACCAGATGACATTTCAAAGATGGCTTTCAGAACTCGGTACAGGCATTATGAATTCCTAGTCATGTCTTTTGGATTGACTAATGCTCCTGCTGCCTTCATGGATATGATGAACCGAGTATTCAAAGAATATTTGGATCACTTTGTGGTCGTCTTCATTGATGACATCCTTATTTATTCAAAAGCGTGAAGAGATCATGAGCAACACTTGAGGCTGATACTCCAAAAGCTTCGTGAATATAAGCTTTATGCCAAGTTGAAGAAATGCGAGTTCTGGCTTGAGGAAGTAGCATTTCTTGGGCACGTGGTATCAAGTCATGGAATATCTGTTGACCCAGCAAAGATTGAAGCTATTCAAAGCTGGGAGCAACCTAAATCAGTGACCGAAGTACGTAGCTTTCTCGGCTTAGCTGGTTATTATCGGAGATTCGTAGAAGGGTTTTCTCGAATCGCTACTCCCTTAACTCAGCTGACTCGGAAAGATACAAAATTCGGTTGGAGCGAGGAATGTGAGAAGAGTTTTCAAGAACTCAAGAAAAGACTCATTTCAAAGACTGATTACGATAATACCATCCGGTTCGGAGGATTTGTCATCTACAAAGTGATGCTTGTGCAAAGGGTTAGGATGTGTTCTCATGCAACATGGGAAAGTCATAGCCTATGCCTCTCGATAACTCAAAGAATATGAGAGGAATTATCCTACTCATGATCTAGAGTTGGCAAATTTGTTGTCTTCGCACTTAAAATTTGGAGGCATTACTTGTATGGGAGAAAGTGGAGATCTTTACGGATCATAAAAGCCTCAAATATTTCTTCACTCAAAAGGAACTAAACATGCGACGACAACGACGTTGGCTTGAACTGATTGAAAGATTATGATCATACCATCCAATACCATCTTGGAAAAGCGAGCGTGGTAGCCGGCGCGTTGAGTAGAAGATCATATGCGAATACGAGTGCGATATTGTCAATGCAAAGGCCCATTTTGTATGACTTGCAAAGGATGGAGATAGAGATAAAGACTCTGAGGGACCCAAGTGATGATGGCGAATATCTGAGTGAACCGACTTTAATAGATAAAGTTAAAAAAGCTGCTCAAGCTACGGACTGGAGGTGATGCATATGAGGAAGAAAGTATAAGAAGGTGCTTATCTTAGGAAGCAAGAATCGATGAAGAAGGAATACTTGAGTTAACTCCGGACTTTGTGTTCTAACGACCACGAGTTAAAGTATAAAATCATGATGGGCGCACAACACACCGTTTGCAATCCATCACAGAGAGTATTGAAATGTATCATGATCTTGACATACATTTTGGTGGGGCAATATGAAGAGAGAGATATACTGTTTATCTCAAGGTGTCTAACATGTCAACGAGTCGGTAGACATCAAGTACCAAATGGTCCATTGCAACCACTTGAAATTCCAGAATGGAAGTGGGAGCACATTACCATGGATTTAGATTCTTTGGTCTTCCCAAGGTTTCTCGTGGTATAGATGCAATTTGGGTCATTGTTGATAGATTGACCAAGTCTGCTCATTTCTTACCTATACAAGAAACTTATAAACTTGAACGTCTTACTCGTATGTACATAAACGAGGTTGTAAGATTGCATGGTATGCCAGTATCCATAGTTTCTGATCGAGACCCAAGATTCACTTCACGATTTTGGGTTAGTTTGCAAAAAGCTACAGGCACGGATTTATGATTTAGTTCGGCATATCATCCTCAAACAGATGGACAATCAGAGAGGACTATTCAAACTCTTGAAGATTTATTAAGACTCTGTGTCATTGACTTCAAGGGAAGTTGGGACAAGTTCTTACCATTGGTGGAGTTTTCGTACAACAACAGTTATCAAGTAAGTATTGGCATGGCTCCATTCGAAGCGTTGTATAGAAGAAAGTGTCGTTTTCCAGTATGCTGGGATGAGGTGGGTGAAGCAACGTTGTTGGTACCGGAGTTAGTACGTATGACTACGGAAAAGATTCAAACGATCCGACAACGTATAAAAACCTCACAATACCGACAAAAGAGTTATGCTGATCTTCATCGAAAGGACGTGGAATTCGATATTGGAGATCATGTGTTGTTACGTGTTGCTCCATGGAAAGGAGTTACGAGATTTGGAAAGAGAGGAAAGCTCAATCCTCTATTCATTGGCCCATTTTTAATCCTCGATCGAGTAGGATCGTAGCTTTATAGACTTGCTTTACCGCCAAGTATGTCTCATGTTCATAACATTTTTCCTATATCCATGTTATGTAAATATGTAAAAGACCCGAAGCACATTATTGAGTTAGAACCGGATGAAATAGCGAAAGATTTAACGTATGAAGAGGTTCCTGTTCAAATCTTGGATAAGAAGGAACATATTCTAAACTCCAAGGTTATACCTCAAGTTAAATTTTTATGGAGGAACCACGATGTTGAGGAAATGACCTGGGAGTTAGAATCTGAAATAAAATCAAGGTATCCTTACCTCTTTGACATACCAGGTACGTACCCTAATTTTGAGGGTGAAATTTCATAAGAAGGGGAGATTGTAAGACCCCAACTTTTATGAATAAAGATAAATTTTCTATAATTATCATTTTTGAATGAATTTGATATAATGTTATAGTTGTGGGTAATAATTATAAATTTTGCAAAGTACGCAAGTTGTTATATAATATTCGATTGGTCGGAGAATATTCGTTTTAACAGGGAATATTCGTACGATGGCACAATCATTGGTGGACCCCACAACAAAATTATTGTCGGATTGAGAAAATGAAAAAAATATTTTATTAAAAATAACGACGGAAGTTTTATCGTTAATACTGTTGAACTACTCGGTAGTAAAAGTATAGTAATATGCGTGGTTGCATAGTAGCACACGGTATTGATTATTGATGCTTGCGTGAGAAGTCATTCAGTTTTATTCAATTATTGTCGATATTTTATATATTATTAAATCAATAATTGAGATGACAGAGTTATTAATATTATTATTTGAAATATTAACGATGTCTAGAAGTTCTGCCAAGGAGAGGTTTGGTCACCTAATTGTGCGCCAATAGGGAGAAATCCTTATTGGAAAGCCCCCTCTTTCCTGGGAACGACCTGGTCGATTAATAATGTGAATAATAATAATGATGATGAAGTTTTGTTTTATTAGTATTATTAATGTAATAAAACAAAAAAGCTTTTTATATAAAACAGAATACTTTTATAAAGTTATTCGTTTTATTAGGCTAATAGTAAAATCTTTTTATATAAAACAGAATACTTTTATAAAGTTATACATTTTATTAGACAATAATTAGATTATATTATATTTTATTATGCATAGTGTTTGCATAGTGCTGCGCATAGTGTTTGCATAGTAAAATCTTTTTAAAAGTTATTCATTTTATTAGATTATAAATAGAATATATTATATTTTATTGTAAACCAACTGACCGTCGTTTAAAGTAAATCGATCTAGGCAGTTAATGGATTGGTTCTTATTTGATCCATTCTTCTATAAATAGAAGCTCATTCCTTCATTATTTCTTACTTAATTCTTTGAAACTCTAGAGAGAGAAGCGTAGAGAGAATTATTCTTCTATCTTGGCGTATTTCTTTAGCGTTTAAGAAAGCTTTGAGCGTAGTGCAAGTTTCTTCAAGTATATCCCGCCCCTACTGGTTTAGTACTCTTATTTATAAGATAAGGGTATTATTTTTCATATTCATGAAGAGAACTTCGTTATTCCATTCTTTATTATTCTATTGGAATAACTTTCAGATAATCTGTGATCACCCTATACTTGGTGATTTCTATTGTTATTCCATTCTTTATTATTACATTTGGAATCATCTCGTGCATGCGTTTTCTTTGGGACCTAGTTCCATCTTTTTATTATATCTCGTTGAATATCCTCGTCTGCAATGCTTCACATGCATGCGTTTCTGTGGACTGATTCCGTTATTATTCATTGGAATAACTTTGCTCATCTGAAGCACCGCATGCATGGTGATTTCTTTTGTTGTTCCATTCTTTATTATACTCGGTTGGTTAAAGTTTTGACTTCTATACTCCATGAAATTGGTGGAATATCCTTGATATTTGCGCTTCATCCAAGTATCTTTTCGTGGAAATATTCTTCGGAGCATTCTTAAATTTTACTCGCAAAGAAGTATCATGTTGACAATTTGGACGTTATTAGTTCCTGAATAAATTAATTCTTGAACTTGTTTTATTGAATTCTTATATCATTGTCATCATCCTCATATTTATATTTTGTTGAAAGTCATCTGTGGCCTGTAGTGCATGGATGGACTTGGTATGATTATGACCAGGGATTATTCGATGTAATCATGACCGCAATGTTAGAAATGATGTGGTAAAAGTCCTCATTGGCCCGTAGTGCATTGATGGAAATTTGTTGGCATGATCATGACCATTGATGAATATATGAATATCTTTGGCCCGTAGTGCATGGATAATTTGTGGTTGTGATACTTATGAATATCCTTGGCCGTAGTGTAGGGATGAGGTGGATTATTTATTGTTTGAGTCCCAATGATAAAAGTGATGAAAAACCTTTTAAATCATAAAAGATAGTAGATTTTATTCTCTACTTGACTCTTTTAATGGATTGCATGTTCCGCTGCAGTTAAACTTGTTGTCTATTGTATTTTATCAGTTTAACACTGTTGAAGACTAATGATAATTTATTACGCATTATCTTAGTCATAATATTTCTTCTTGGGCTAGTTGAGCTCACTCTTTCTTTCACCGTTTTCTTCAGAAATGAGAACGTGGCCAGGGACTAGTCGGGAAGCGGAGTGACGGTCCGGATGATAGTATTAGTAGTCCTCCTCACTATTACATTAAATAGTGTGACAATAAATGTAATGAGGACTTATCGAGAGTGGATATTGTCTAGAAGACAATATTTGTATTAAAACTCGCAGCTTTCTTGTTGTATATTAAAGATTGTATTTGTATTCTGTACCATGTATTTGGCGACTCAGAATAGGTGATGTATACCTATTTTGGGGGCATCACATTAGGGCTTACTAATTAGGATTAAGGTTTCTTAATTAGGTTTTAGGATTCTTAAATTTAAAATTAGGGTTTCTCGACTTTCGATTAGGGTTCCTAACTGTGCGTTAGGATTTCTAAACCTAAGTTTAGGATTTTTAATCCCTTATTAGGGTTTACAAATTTTAAACCTTATCCGATCAAGTATTGATCAATATATAACTCAATACAATACAAACACGTACCTATCAATATAATTATTTTAATTATATTTTCTATCGAATCCCTATGCAGAATTAGGGTTAGGGTTTCTAAAGCTGTTAAGCACAACTTTACTCTTAATTCTCAATCAATACACAAATTGACTTATTCTCTAAACTCGTATCGCATATACACAACACAATATTAACAGTCAATATTAATATTAAATAAAAAAAAATTTATTCGTCAAATTCGGATTATTTGAAATCCCGGGTTATCACATTCACCCCTCCTTAAAAGGATTTCGTCCTTGGAATCACCGCTTTCTTACTCCCTGCAATCTTTTAAAGTTGTATCATCAATTCACTCTTATCAACACAATAATAAATTGTGTCTTAAATTCTAACCTGTGACTTTGATCTATAAAAGAAAGTAATTCACAGTAATTATCTAACTCAATATTACTAGCGTAATTTAAATTTCTAAACGAAATCATTACCTGTCACCACCTCCTGAGAGGCTACTGCATCTTGCGCCATCACATTGAATGTACGGGCCGTTGATCTACCTGGCTGAGAAGGTCCTTTAATCGCCAAGGTTCCGCTACCAGGTCCCTTGTTGGCACTTTCCTTCTCCACATTTCTCTTTGGAGAATTCCTAACCAGATGATCAGTTGATCCACAAGCATAACAACCTTGTATCTTCTTTGGACTGGGGAAATTGGGCGACATAAGTCCCTTTTGACCACAGTTATAGCAAACTCCATTCTTCTTCAGACAAAGTCCTGGATGATTCTTTCCACAGTTTGCACAAGGCTCTCCTCCTTTCTTATTCCCTTCTTTCTTGTTACCCGATTGGGTATTCTCACCCCACTTTCTCTTGTTCGGATTGCTACCACCACTGCTTCCTCCATCATTTGTCTTCTTCTTCTTCTTCTTCTTCTTCTTCTTTTTCTCTTGATGAAATCGAGCTGTAACTTCATTCCCTCCTTCAGCAATTAATGCTTTTTCCAACAAAGCCGCGAACGTGCTCCACCTTGGCTTCTTTAGACTCTGACTCCTCATCACCACTCAGATATATCTCGGGATAATCATCATGATCACTCCCTAAATTAACCATAGGTTCATTTTTTCCCACTTCCTCAACTGACTCGCTTTGCGCTGGCACCTCAGCTACTGGCACTGGTGCGACAGCCGCTAGAATCTCCGTACTCATCTCATCTTCTCCAGACATCCTACAATCAGTTTAAACAACTTGATTAGTACTTTACCAATACAAAATTCTCACACTATGTGTCCACATATCTCACTATCGATACGCTCTATCAATCTCTCACTTAGTACTCTAAATGAGTATTCTCTATCTCACTTATGGTTATAATCCTAAGATTTTTCCCCCACCCCACTTAAGGTTTATAACCTACAGCTTTGATACCAACCTGTGATGCCCCCAAATCTGGGTTACCTGACCCCTGAGTTTGGAGCTCACGATCCATAATATAATAAGCATCTAACTACCCATTCATTGATGAATAAAATATTACACCACATTAACTTATAAAGTTAATACATTACTCCCAGGTTCTTTAATCTTAACATTACAAACATACCCTTTAGATATACAAAGGGTTTACAAACATAACATAATAATAATATTTATAATGACTACGCTATCACAATGCCTTTGCCTTTGTCCTTTACAGCACATCCTGCAACTTCGTCCCTAGCTGAAATATTTTATTTAGCAAGGGTGAGCAACAAATTTGCCCCTCATGTTAAGACATACAATAAATGTATAAGAATCAATAAGAACAGACTATCTATTTTGATAAAATGAAACCAAAGTTCGGGGAACTTTGAAATAGCTGAACAAAGCTTTAATAACTAACAAGTCTTTTCGCATTCTATGCAACACAATAGTTCAATAATGAAAGAGTACAACGCTTTCAAAGTTTCTACGATATTCTAATGAATAATCAAGAATCAATTCTACGCAATAACAAAGTGGAATATTTTCCAGATTTATGCTGAGTGATCCATTTGATCTTGAACTTCTCTTCTTGAGTAACTATCAAAGATTTGACTTTGATATACCCAAGTGTAACAGATAACCATAAAGATTAAATCATACCCCTCTACAAGTACTTAGAGCCAACCAACTCCTTGTACCCTATATTATGCATAATACTTACATGCACGCAAAGGTCGAATTTACGACCAATAAAATGTTCCCTTTGTATAAAAAGTTGTTCTTCTCAGTCTCAGAATCAAAATTAGATTTAACAACAAAATACTATGATTTCAATATCTAATCACTTCTCTTTTCTTCTCTTCTCAAATCTATCAAGTTTTGTTTTTCGATCTAGCCGAAGCAACTGGCATTGATCTATCAATAATAATTGAATTCTCTTCTCTTTTCTTATCGAATCTATCAAGTTCTAACAAATATTCGTCTAGCCAAAACAATTAGCTAAGACATGTTTCAATACGATTAAACAATAGACAGAATTTAACTGTACTATTTGAAATCAATAATAGCTTCTACGGATGTGAATATCCAACAACAATTATTCTATAAGTATATTCTCAGAATCAATAATTCAATTTGAATTAATAAACATGCACTAACTGCGAATAGTCAACAATAAATTATTGGACGTGGTCTAATTAATAATAATTAACCACCATAATAATTGAATAGTATTAACTCAAGGTTGAGTTAAGGAAACTTGCCTTTCGCGTTGATTACTGCTACTCAATATACTTATCTGCGTTCGTAAGACCTAAAATCAATAATATCGGTCTCACAATTAGCACAATAATTCACAACACGTATCACTGTAATTTACAGTCAATACTTCTCCTAGACACATTACCACATAGCCACATTAGTGTTTATAACCTATATAAACACTTATCAAGTCTAACTAGTTCGGTTTGGTTGGACTTCGGTCTATTCTCAGTGTTCTAGTCCCTTTATCCGATAATTAACACATTTATTGTCATTTAAACTTGGTCTCTAAGCTTCAATATTATTTTTGATAAGTCAATTATCCTTTATAATATTTTTTCGAAAGCTTTTAATAATTTATAAACAATTATTATAATTTATAATAATTTTTCAAACACTGAAATCATCTTTAAATGATTTAATTATCAAATAATCTTATCATCATTAATATATAATAATATAAAAATGTTAATGTTATACTTGTCAATATATTAAAGTTATTATTAATAACTTAAAATATTTTTAAATCATCAATATTCTACTTAAAATTATTTTTAAATTAATTAAAATCAATTTAAAACCATCACCATTAATATTTAAATATTAATGAAATTATCATCAAAATATTAAAAGTTATTAATTATAACTTAAAATATTTTTAAAATATTTTTCTCATTTTTAAATGATTTTTAATTTAATAAAACCATTTTTAATTCATTTATTTAATATAATAGTTAAATAAATCTAATATCATTAATATTAATTTATTAATGAGAATTCTCCAAAAATATTGAAAATTATATTTTATAATTCAAAATATTTTTAAACACTTTATTCTCATTTAAAATGATTTTTAAATCAATAAAATAATTTTTAACTTATTTATTTAATACAATAATTAAATTAATCTAATATCATTAATATCAAATTATTAATGAAAATTCTCTAAAAATATTAAAAGTTACATTTTATAACTCAAAATATTTTTAAATACTTTATTCTTATTTAAAATGATTTTTCATAATATTAAATCATTTTCTCTAATTTATTTAATACCCTAATTAAATAAATTAAATATTTTAATATTCAAATAATTAAAAATATTAATGAAAAATATCCCAAATAGTCAAAAATTATTTTTCATAATTTAAAATAATTTTTAAAACTAATTTTGGTAATTTTTATAATTTATTTTCTATTTTTTAATTAATTTTCAGAAAAATCAGAAAATAAAAATAATTAAATCATCGCTATAGCCCTTTAGCGACACTTTCTGTTGTCTTAGGTGTTCTTGAGTCTCAAGAACACTGTCAGACCAGTTTCAAGGGGTCAACTTTGATCGACAATAATTCTCAGTCCAAAATGTTTCTGGGCAATCTCTAACCATGATCTTGTATTGTTTATGTAACACTACAAGAATCAACCATCAACAAAGTAATAACATAACTCAGATGCAAGATCCAAGCCTTCTAAATCGTTGTTAGAACATTTTTGGGTTTTCCAGAAACCTAGATTGTTCTACTGGTCATCTTGTAGCTCAATTATATACATGTTCTGGTCATCAAACAGGTGGGTTCTTGGTTCATACTTCTAGTACATATGCCAAGGAACAACTACATATCTTTTTCTCAGTCCAACAACATCACATGTGCCAGATTTATCTTGGTTAAAGGATGTCAGAAAGTGTGTTCATTCGTTTCTGGGTTTTTCCCAGAAACACGAAATCAGCGCGAGTGGCCTACTTTGACCACTTGCTACATCGATTATGTTTACTGTTTGAATGTTATAAAAGCATTAATCTATAGTCCAGTCAACAAGCTACAAACTAGATATCACAACATCATCAAAAAAACATAAAACCTGACATATTAAAAAGCTTAAAAATGTTATCAGACTCAGTTTTATACTTTATGGGTTACCCGAAATTCTACTCGGTCATGGTCGGTCAACTGACTTTGACTGATTATAACTCGAAATCTGGACATCCAATGGTTGTGATACCACTTCCAGATCAAAGATCTCCTACCAAACTATAGATCTAACACATAAAACAAGAAAAATCAAAATCACAGAAAGATTTAGAGCGACTGACATATGCTTGTCAAACCACTTTTCAAGCTCAAGAACAGTTTTTGAAAAATACCATTTTAAGGCACTTTGATGTTATGGATCCATGATGGATTATCATATATCATCATAAAACAACTTCTAACACAAATACAAACACATAAACACAATTTATTTTCTTAACATGAAAGATCAAAAATAGGTTAGGGCTTTTATACCTTCAAGTTCAAATCTTGATCTATGCTCTCCAATCTGATATAAGGTGATCTAGGGGCTATTTATGTGACTGATCTACTTAAAAAATTCGGAGGTCTTGTGTGAGAGAGAGTTGGTGAGGGCTTTGGAAAGAAATGAGCAAAAATGAGTACACTTTCTCTCTCTTAATCTTATATAATCTCTTGATGCAATGAATGATCTGATGTAGCTATCATTTAGGGGTTGGTTTGCTGATATGTAGGTCATGCAAAGTCAAATAATTAGGTCACCAACCCTTGATACGGTAAGATTTGCAAGTTAGCTCTCAAAAATATACTAAAAGGGTAATTTTGTCATTTGCATTTTTATTTTAATGGCATTCTTGACAATTATCCAAACCCTTAGGGTTTAATCCTTAGGGTTTAACCCTAAGGTTCTAACCCTTAGGTTTTATAAATTAAATTTCTAAAATTTCCAATTAGGGGTTTAATTAAAAAAATTAAAATTTCTAAATTACAATTAGGGTTTTCTAATTATATTAGATTTTCCCAATCATATTAACGTTAAATAAACACATTAGGCTTGCTAATTAGGATTAGATTTTCCTAATTAGAGTTTAGGATTCCCGGATTTAAAATTAGGATTTCCCGACTTTCATTTATGATTTCTAACTGTACATTAGGTTTTCTAAATCTGAGATTAGGGTTTCTAATCCCTTAATAGGGTTTATTAATTTGAAACCTTATCCGATCAATCATTGATCAATAATTCTATACAGTACAAACACATACATACCAATATAATTATTTTAATTATATTTTCTATCGAATCCCCATTTGTTGCTAGGGTTAGGGTTTCTAAAGCTGTTAAGCACAACTCTACTCTTATTTTTCAGTCAATACACAAATTGACCACTACTCCAGACTCGTATCACAGATACACAACACAATATTAACAGTCAATATTAATATTAAATAAAAAAAATTTATTCATAAAATTCGGATTATTCGAAATCCCGGGTTATTACATTCACCCCTCCTTAAAAGGATTCCGTCCTCGAAATCATCGCTTTCTTATTCTCTATAATCTTTTAAAGTTGTATCATCAATTCATTTTTATCAACACAATATTCATTTGTGTCTTAAATTCTAACCTGTGATTTGGATCTATAAAAGAAAAATATTCACAGCAATATCTAACTCATAATACTCGAGTAATAAAATTTCTTAAACGAAATCATTACCTGTTGCCACCTCCTGGGCAGCCACCGTATCATGCGCCATCATGTTAAATGTACGGGCCGTTAGTCTTCCTGGCTGTGCAGGTCCTCGAATCGCCAAGGTTCCGCTACCGGGTCCCTTGTTGACACCTTCCTTCTCCACATTCTTCTTCGGAAAGTTCCGAACCAGATGATCTGTCGATCTGCACGCATAACAACCTTGTTTTTTCTTTGGACTGGGGCAATTGGGTGACATGTGTCCCTCTTGGCCGTAGTTATAACAAACTCTTTTCTTCTTCAAATAAACTCCTGCATGATTCTTTCCACATGTCGCACATGGCTCCCTCCCTTTCTTATTCCCTTCTATCTTATTACCCGACTGGGTATTCTCGCTCCACTTCCTTTTATTTGGATTACTACCACCACTGCTTCCTCCATCATTTGTCTTCTTCTTCTTCTTCTCTCGGTGAAATTGAGATGCAGCTTCGCTCCCTCCTTCAGCAATTAACGCTTTCTCCAACAAAGCTGCGAACGTATTAATCTGCAACACAACTACTTTGTTGTATATCCCTGGCTTCAATCCACTCTCAAATATTCTCGCCTTTCTTGCTTTTGTGTCCACCTGATGAGGTGAAAATCTTGCTAATTCGTTGAATTTGGCAGCATACTCCGAAACCGACATGTTCTCCTATTTCAGTTCTAAGAACTTAACTTCCATCCGAGCTTGCATACTCGATGAAAAGTAGTTCTCAAAGAACAACTCTTTGAATCTTGTCCAAGTTACTACAGATGTAGCAGCTCTCGCTTGATTAGTCTCCCACCAGTAATTAGCTTCTCCCTTCATTAAGTATGTTGCAAAAGCTGTCTTTTTCTCTTCCGCTACTCTAGAGATAACGAATGCTTTCTCCATCTCCTTTACCCAGGTTTGGGCTTCAATCGGATCCGTGGTTCCCTTGAATTCTGGCGGTCCCACCGCTTTAAAGTCCTTGAAATTTGCCAATCTATCAGCTGGCTGATTTCTCACTCTTCCTGCTGGAGCTCTATTCCTCATAGCTTCGGCTATCATATTGGCAAAGTTTTGCATCGGGTCAGCTTTACCTCCTTCATTATTCACCGACTGCTCTTCTCTTTTATTTCGATTCTGTCGTCTAGGCGGCATGATCTGATTTAAATAAAAATCTTACATTAATTCTATTTCTTTACACAAATTCTTAACACAATAAGAATTCAACACATATTTATCATATAATCGCATATTTGTTCAAATATCACATAGTATATTTAGTACTTAACATATACAACTATCCCTTTTTAATCAAATATTAGGATTAACAACCCAACTTTACACAAAAAGTTGCCATTCTCCATTTTCACACATAGTTATACCCAGTTCGTCAGACTTACCACACTTATGAGTTCAGAAACTTGCCACAATTATATGAGTGTATGAACTTATCCTAGTCAGACCTTTGGTGTCCATTCGCTGAGAGGTTCAAAAACATTTCATATAATTATGAGTCATGAATTTATCATAAGTATGAGTTTTAAGAACTCACAAATTAATCTTAATCTTATATTCATATAGAAAATAAAGATTTCATTCATACAAACATATATATTTACATATGTTTACACATCGTTCTCGATATTACAACTTTTAATATCATAATCTTCTACCAAAAGATATTATCACATATATCTAAGTTGTCTATCGACCACTCCCTTCACCAGTCTTGTTCTTGCTGGGACACTTGTGTTAGGTTTGTAATATTCATGAACGCAATCAAATTGCACAAAATAAGCGGAAACATGGAAAATTAGAGTTTTAAAATTTTACAAACCATATACCCGGATCATCCTTTATGCACAATTATTAATTAAACGAAAAGATAAAGAATAAAAATCATACCTTTGAAGATTGAGCTTCCTCGGGTATAAGTTCACCTCCAAATCCTTTCGCGTTCAACTTGAATCCACCGGGTTTGGTTCCTTCCTTTGATCAACGTTAGCCACCCAAGTGTTTGCCCTCTAGAGGTGATCCACCAAGGAAGAAGAAAGATTCAAGAAGATGGATATTTGGCAAAACTCTAGTTTTTCTATCTCTCATAGAAAAGGAGCGTCTCTCCAACAATTGGAATAACGTCTATTGTGAAAAAGTCAACAACCCCTCACCCATAATAAGACTCCTCTTATTTATAGATGCGGGCAACCCTCCTTAACAATTAAGGAATTGGGTTTTATTTTAATTAATTAGCCTCCTAATCTTATTAGGAATAAATGAGAGTACTAATATTAAATTAATTCCTAAACTCCTTTAGAAATTAAAATAATAATAATTGTAATAATATTAATAAGACTCCTCTTATTAATTAATATTTAATATTTCTAAAATATTAAATAATAAATATTAAGCTATTTAATTTATTCTATCACCATAGATTAAATTAAATACACTTAACATATTATTATGATTATGCCATTAACTTCTTAAATAATTATTCTTCCTTTTATGGTGTGACCATTTAGGTTCTCCATATTAAACCGGTTGTGAATAAATCAATTAGAACAATTCTAATCTTATTTAAATAAATAAATTAAACTATTAATTTATTTAAATAAATAATATTTATTCTACAATAGGGATAAGCCTCCCTAGCGATTAACGACTTTCCAGATAATATAGATTTTAACATTAATCATAAAAGAACATTTGAGTAAATAGTTATCGTACAATTCAATTCTTCCACCATACAATGTCCCAATTAAATATAAGACATGGAATTACTGTCAAGTCTTATTTTATTTAATTATATGTATTTCGACTCTTAAATGCACAACTCCAAATAATGCAAATTAGAAACTCCTTTCTAATTTCATTCTGCCTTGGCCAAGGACTACTGAGTTGTCATTTATCGAATCACATAGGACATTTCTCTTCTTTTACTAGAAGTGGTAAATTCTTTATTGATCATACATTATCTCCATGTACAACTTATTATACCCAAACATACCCTTTGATATACCCTAAGGGTTTTAAGGAATAAGTCAAAGTATAACTCATCATACACAAGATACTATGATGATCTCAAATCCAAGGATCACTTGTACTACTATCACTACAGGAATTCCTATTGATAGGCAAGTAAAACTCCATTAGGTATTCCTTAGCGAGCCACGTTCAGTGAATTTATTCTCCAATAACCACCTACATACTTGCTTTAGTGTCTCCACACAAATGATCATGAGATCAATCATTCTCATCCAATGAGCAAGCAACGTATGTACCAATCTATCCGAATTCACTAATCCCCAATTTAGTAATCCAACGATTGGGAACTATTTTAGTTTTAAGCTTTCTAAGAATTTAGATCTCATTAGAATGATCATCATCATTATTCTAAAAGCATTGCTTAAAACTATGGGTTTATCACATATTATAAAACAGTATCATGTAGATAATTAAAAGCCTTTAATAAATTAATATTTTTTTTATTAATAAATGAATAAGATTGTTACAAAGTATATGCTTTATCATCAAACATGATTGGCTTGTATGCATACTACTTTCAATCTCCCACTTGCACTAAAGCCAATCGCCATGGTATCCCATACCCTTCTTCTTTAAGTGACGATTATCCTGCTGTTGGATAAGCTTTAGTTAATGGATATGTAATGTTGTTCTTGAGAGTTCACTATCTCTATAGTGATTTCCCATCTTTCAATGATTCCATAATCAAATAAAAGTGCCACAACACATGTTTAGATCCAAGATGAGACTTAGGAACTATTCCTAGTTCTGTAATGAACTTTTCATCCAAACAATCAACATGTAGCTTCATTTATAGTTATATACTTTGTCTTTATCACTAAACCAACAACTCTTTGTTGTTTGGAACCTTTCTAATTTCACTGCACCACCGTTCAAGGTAACAATTTACCTTAAAGTAGATTTTCTGTCGTCTTGCTCTGTTTGAAAAACTTGAGTCTGTTAAGCCTTCTAGTTTAATTCAGACCCACCATAAATTTGATCACATCCTTAGTGTCAGTTAAGTACTTTAAGATGTTTTTCACTGCCTTACAGTGATCTTCTCCAGAATATGACCGATCAACATTAGGTCTCGTATATTTTACTATATACATGATTGTCACTCATGCAATCTCTCTTTTCGGGAGTCTATGGGGACTATTAAGAGAGATACACTCCATGGCTCATCAACATGAGACATCTTTTGGAGTTTGTCATGCTAAACTACTTTAGCATCATATGAATATACGTTCCTTAGGTTAAGTCGAGCATCCTCTTAAATCTATCTATATAGATTTGTATCCCCAATTAAGATACTCTTCCCAAATCATTCATGGAGGAATTTTTAGACAACTTTATCTTTACTGATTGTAGCATTAGTATGTCATTCCTTATCCGTAGTATATCAACATATAATACCAGGAATGTCACGACGCTCCCACTAACCCTTCTGTACACACTAGGTTCATTCTTGTTTTGATAAAATCAAACCTTTTTTGATTTGTTTCATCAAAATGAATGTTCCATTTTGAGAAGCTTGCTTCAATTCATTTCTCTGAGTGTCTACAACTCTTCCATCATCGTATGTAACTGGATCATCATCTTCTATGATGCGTACCTCATCATCATCATCCATGATGAATCCATACCTCCTAGGTATCTTCGGTACTATTCTAGATTTATGATTCGGTTGTGGTACAATAGGTCTATCTACAGGTTCCTCTTATTTGACTTATAGTGTGTTGTGGTTCTTCAACTCTTCAAGATCTATTATCCTCCCACTAGCCCTTCAATGATAAACATCTTTATCTTAGAAGGAAACCTATTTCGCAACAAGCACCTTTTTGCTAAGTAAGATTATAGAACATATACCCTAAACTTACTTTAGGATGTCCCACAAATCTGTATTTGTCAAATCTTATCACAAGCTTATCCTTTGAAACCTTTTCACATAAGCTGGACAACCCCTTATCTTAACTTAATTAAAATTAGGAATCCTTTCTGTCCATAACTTTTATGGAGTCTTGGGGCCGGATTTTGAGGTTACCTTTTATAGATATGTAGCCATTTCTAGGACATTATCCTAGAAGGATACTGGAATGTTGGTAAAATTATTATGGATGCACCATGTCCAATAAGGTACGATTTTTCCTTTTAGATACATCAATCAATTATTGTGTATCAGGAGGCGTCCATTGTGAGAAAACCATTTGAGATGATTTAGAAACTCATTGCACAAGTATTCCTTCCTTGATCCGATCAAAGAATCCTAATACTTAGCCAATTTGTTTCATTTCTGAATTCTTTGAACATTTCAAATAATTCACACTTGTATTTCAACAAATACACACATTCAACTATTTGAATGATCATATCCTTTTCTTATACTAGTTTGTTCCATTTGCAAAATATATTTTTACGTAAGTCAAGTACACAAAATCCATTAAGTAATATTTCAGTTCTATACAAAACATTATTATTATAAATAGAACAACAAGTGTTCTTAAATATAATACCAAAGATTTCATTATTCAACAATAAAATGGAAATAATGTTTCTAAAAAGAACTGGAATACAATAACAACTTATTGGCTTAATAGACTTGCCCGTAGGCATTGCTAAACTATAAGTTTCTATGGCTAATGTAGCAACCTTTGCTTCATTTTCCACATATAAGATACTTATCCTTTGTTTAGCTTTCTACTTCTGCTTGGTCCCTTCATAAATCTATATTTATGATAACCAAAGCCGGTATACAATACCCAAGTAGAACCTTGACTTAAAGAAAAATTTATTTTAAATCATGAACAAATTTGTATTTAAATCAAACTTCACTAAGCTTCTTTGGTTAGCCTCTCTGCAAGATGCTTCATAGATTTCATTCCAAAGTGTCCAAGCTTATTGCAGTGGAAGCAAACTCCTTTGCTATCCGTATCAGTTTTGTTCTTATTATCCTTTGTTTTTGCCTTTCTATTTACCTTCTTTGAATCGTTCTTCCTTTCAGAATATCATTTGGCCCCTACCAGTAAGACTCGGTCTTTCTTGGTTGAAAAGTGACTCTCAATATTTTTCAACATGTTAAGCAAATCAGCGAAGCTGATATCTAGCTTATTCATATGAAAAATTCACAACAATTGTGAAAAGTGTCCGGGAGTGAGTGCAAGATCAAATCTTGGCTCAACTCTCCATCCATGACAAAACCTGTTGTCCTAATTGATCAATCAAATTGATAATGTTAAGGACTTTTATTTGTACTATAGTGTCATCGATCATTCTAGATCGGAAGAACTCCTTAGATATCTGATATCTATCAGTCCTACTTTCCCCACCATCAACTACTTGACGTGCAGGAGTATAATAGGAGTATCCATAGTTTCAGGCTGACGCTGAAGTTTGTTACTCATGGATACGAGCATGATGCATTGAGCTAACTGTGCATCATCTTGCCACTTTCTAAAAATAGCAATCTCTTCCTCAGAGGCATTGTCTGCAACCATTGCAGGGATAGGCGTATTGAGGACATAAGATAGCTTTTCAGCTGTGAGAACTTTTCTCAATTTCCTTAACCAATCTGTTTAATTCGGTCTGGTTAATTTAGCATCTAATATGGTACGCAATGATAGTAATTTTAGACATTGTAAAATTCTGTAAATGAATTTGTAATTAACAATATTTTAGTATACATTCTTTATTAATTACCAAAATAAATTAGGTCTTATTTTAAATTGGTATCTCTCACTATTTTTTATCAAACTATATTACCCTCAGTTATATAGTTTGGCAAAATCTAATTAAAGATTTGCTAGTGAGAATAAGGATCCCATTTCAAATGTATATAGCCTTGTGTGTGCACAACAAACTATATATAAATAAATAGGTAGACAACTCTTGTCAATTACATCAACTATGTAACTCTTTGTATTTTGCCTCTTAGATCATAATGGTCAAGTGTGTGCACACCCAAACTAAAATGATCTAAGTTAAGGCATACCTAGCACTTCCATATATTCGAAAGAAAAACACTGTCCTTGTGTGTGCACAACAAAAAACAAACATTGTTCAAATTCTATTTATAAGCATTAAATGTGATAAAACAACATCTTAAATATTTAATACCTGCCTTGTGTGTGCACAACAAACTTATATTAAATATTTAATACTCTATTGTTTTACCATGCTAGAAGGCGACGTTCGATATTCCAAATATCTTTGAACGTTACAACTTAATATAAAATATTTGAGGGGTTTTTTATTAATTTGTCTCATCTTGTTTAGCGCGCATGTACACACACACAAACACACACACACACACACACACACACACACACACATATATATATATATAAAATACGCATCATATTAATTAACATGCGATGCATGTTTGCATAATATATAATATATATAGTATAAGCATGCACATATAGAATACTATATTCTACCTGGATTGATTATGGACTTTTATTCTAGTTTGGTTCACTAGAGCCACCAAGTGAACCAAAATGTCAAACCCTAGGGGTGCAAGAATTAATATAAATATAACTATTACATTTAAACTCGGGTTTCATTACAAACGGGTCTTCAAGTGCTCCTTGCTCCTTGATCTCCAATTCTTCAAAATAATTCTAACTATTCTTATTACAAAACTATTTAAAATAAATAGAAACCTTGATCAGCAGTCAAGGGGAAGTACATATGAGGGAGTTAGAATTTACATTAAGAAAAAATTAAAAAAGACGAGGTACGGAGACCCCATTTAATAAAACTCATACATTCATGCATTCAACTAAAATAAAATTCAATCACATTGGTCAATAGTCCATAATCAATCCCATTTATTATCATACACATCTACATATGCATCAATAAATAACATTCATCACATGAATAATAAACATTCAATATATATATTGATATCATTTAATGGACAAATTTAGTTAGTATAAAATCTAATTTTGAATTAAAATAAAATCCTTTATTTTAATCCAAATTTAAATAAAAATAAACTCATTTATTTTAATTAATTATGGAATCCAATTCCAAGTAAAAAAATAAAACCCTTTTATTTAAAGGAAAAACGAATTTTCTTTCCTATTCACAAATAAACTCCTTTATTTTGAATAATATGAAATTTTATTTTATATCTAAATAAACTCATTTATTTAAGGAAATACGGATTCTCTTTCCTATTCACAAATAAACTCATTTATTTTGAATAATATGAAATCTTATTTCATATCTAAATAAACTCCTTTATTTAAGGAAATATGAAATCCAATTTCAACTCCAATTAATTATCATGGAATCCAATTCCAACTCTAATTAGTTAGCATGAAATCCAATTTTAAAATTAAAATAAACTTTTTATTTTAAGATTAAAATAAACTTTTTTATTTTAATTATAAAATTATTGAGAATATATATATATATATATATATATATATATATATATATAACGTGAGATGCCCATCATACTGCTTTTTCAAAGAAATCCTACATCACATGTTATAGTCACCTACTAAAGTAACTATCATATATATATATATATATATATATATTAGCAATCATACTACGGAAGCCGCAAATCTCCCTTCCTTGAATAAACACCGATTCAGCGCAAAAAGAAAAATGGGATTCACGATTGTTTATTTTATTTTATTTTTTTAAAATTTTATATAATAAAATTATGCCCAATTAAATTGTTCTAAACACATATTAAATTAAAATAATTAATAATTCGCATAAAGATTTGGCTCTGATGCCACTGTTAGGTTTGTAATATTCATGAACACAATCAAATTGCACAAAATAAGCGGAAACGTGGAAAATCAGAGTTTTAAAATTTTACAAACCATATACCTGGATCATTCTTTATGCATAATTATTAATTAAACAAAAAGATAAAAAATAAAAATCATACCCTTGAAGATCGAGCTTGCTCAGGTACAAGTTCACCTCCAAATCCTTTCGCGTTTAACTTGAATCCACCGGATTTGGTTCCTTTTTTTTATCAACGTTAGCCACCCAAGTGTTTGGACTCTAGAGGTGATCCACCAAGGAAGAAGAAAGATTCAAGAAGATGGGTATTTGGCAAAACCCTAGTTTTTCTAGCGTACTCTCCAACAATTGGAATCACGTCTGTTGTGAAAAAGTCAATAACCCCTCACCCATAATAAGACTCCTCTTATTTATAGATGTGGGGGCAACTCTTCTTAACAATTAAGGAATTGGGTTTTATTTTAATTAATTAATTTTTTTTAATTAATTAGCATCCTAATCTTATTAGGAATAAATGAGAGTACTAATATTAAATTAATTCCTAAACTCTTTTAGAAATTAAAATAATAACAATTGTAATAATATTAATATGACTCCTCTTATTAATTAATATTTAATATTTCTAAAATATTAAATAATAAATATTAAGCTATTTAATTTATTCTATCACCATAGATTAAATTAAATATACTTAACTTATTATTACGATTATGCCATTAACTTCTTAAATAATTATTCTTCCTTTTATGGTGTGACCCTTTATGTTCTCCATATTAAACCGGTTGTGAATAAATCAATTAGAACAATTCTAATCTTATTTAAATAAATAAATTAAACTATTAATTTATTTAAATAAATAATATTTATTCAACAATAGGGATAAGCCTCCCTAGCGATCAACGACTTTCCAGATAATATAGATTTTAACATTAATCATAAAAGAACCTTTGAGTAAATAGTTACTGTACAATTCAATCCTTCCACCATATAATGTTCCAATTAAATATAAGACATGAAATTACTGTTAAGTCTTATTTTATTTAATTATATGCATTTCGACTCTTAAATGCACAACCCCAAATAATGCAAATTAGAAACTCCTTTCTAATTTCATTCTGCCTTGGCCAAGGACTACTGAGTTGTCATTTATCGAATCACATAGGACATTTTTCTTCTTTTACTAGAAGTGGTAGATTCTTTATTGATCATACATTATCTCCATGTATAACTTATTATACCCAAGCATACCCTTTGATATACCCTAAGGGTCTTAAGGAATAAGTCAAAGTATAACTCATCATACACAAGATACTATGATGATCTCAAGTCCAAGGATCACTTGTACTACTATCACTACAAGAATTCCTATTGATAGGCAAGTAAAACTCCATTAGGTATTCCTTAGCGAGCCACGTTCAGTGAACTTATTCTCTAATAAGCACCTACATACTTGCTTTAGTGTCTCCACACAAATGATTATGAGATCAATCATCCTCATCCAATGAGCAAGCAACGTATGTACCAATCTATCCGGATTCACTAATCCCCAATTTAGTAATCCAACGATTGGGAACTATTTTAGTTTTAAGCTTTCTAAGAATTTAGATCTCATTAGAATGATCATCATCATTATTCTAAAAGCATTACTTAAAACTATGGGTTTATCACATATTATAAAATAGCATCATGTAGATAATTAAAAGCCTTTAATAAATAAATAATTTTTATTAATAAATGAATAAGATTGTTACAAAGTATATGCTTTATCATCAAACATGATTGGCTTGTGTGCATACTACTTTCAATCTCCCACTTGCACTAAAGTCAATCACCATGGTATCTCATACCCTTCTTCTCTAAGTGACGATTATCCTGCTGTTGGATAAGCTTTAGTAAATGGATATGTAATGTTGTTCTTGAGAGTTCACTATCTCTATAGTGATTTCCCATCTTTCAATGATTCTTATAATCAAATGAAAGTGTTGCAACACATGTTTAGATCCAAGATGAGACTTAGGAACTATTCCTAGTTCTGTAATGAACTTTTCATCCAAACAATCAACTTGCAGCTTCATTTATAGCTATATACTTTGTCTTCATCACTAAATCAGCAACTCTTTGCTATTTAAAACCTTTCCAATTCACTGCACCACCGTTCAAGGTAACGCCTTACCTTAAAGTGGATTTTCTATCTTCTTGGTCTGTCTGAAAAACCTGAGTCTGTTAAGCCCTCTAGTTTTAATTCAGACCCACCATGAATATGATACATCCTTAGTTCCAGTTAAGTACTTTAAGATGTTTTTCACTGTCTCATAGTGAACTTCTCCAGAATATGACTGATCAACATCAGGTCTCGTACATTTCATTGCATACATGATAGTTACTCATGCGATCTCTCCTTTGGAGTCTATGGGGACTATTAAGAGAGATACACTCCATGGCTCATCAACGTGAGACATCCTATGGAGTTTGCCATGCTAAGCGACTTTAGCATCAAATGAATATACGTTCCTTGGGTTAAGCCGAGCATCCTTTTAAATCTATCTATATAGATTTTCATCCCCAATTACGATACTCATCCCAAATCATTCATGGAGGAATGTTTAGACAACTTTATCTTTACTGATTGTAGCATTGGTATGTCATTCCTTATCCTTAGTATATCAATATATAATACTAGAAATGTCACGACGCTCCCACTGACCCTTTTGTACACACTAGAACTCTTACCTCATCGTATGTAACTCTGGATCATCATCTTCTATGATGCGTACCTCATCATCATCATCTATGATGAATCCATACCTCCTAGGTATCTTCGGTACTATTCCAGACTTACGATTCGGTTGTGGTACAATAGATCTATCTACAGGTTCCTCTTATTTGACTTATAGTGTTTTGTGGTTCTTGAACTCTTCAAGATCTATTATCCTCCCACTAGCCCCTTTAATGATAAACATCTTTATCTTAGAAGGCAGCATGTTTCTCAACAAACACCTTTTGCTAAGTAGGATTATAGAACATATGCCCTAAACTTACGTTAGGATGTCCCACAAATCTGTACTTGTCAAATTTTGTCCCAAGCTTATCCTTTGAAACCTTTTCACATAAGTTGGACAACCCCTTATCTTAACATACTTAAGATTAGGAAGCCTCCCTGTCCATAACTTTTATGGAGTCTTGGGGCCGGATTTTGAGGTTACCTTTTCGTAGATATGCAGCCATTTCTAGGACATTACCCCAGAGGGATACTGGAATGTCGGTAAAATCATTATGGACCGCACCATGTCCAACAAGGTACAAATTTTCCATTCAGATACATCAATCAGTTATTGTGTATCAGGATGTGTCCATTATGAGAAAACCATTTGAGATGATCTAGAAACTTATTGCACAAGTATTTATTCCTTGATCTAATCAAAGAATCTTAATACTTTGTCAATTTATTTCACTTCTGAATTCTTTGAACCTTTCAAATAATTCACACTTGTATTTCAACAAATACATACATTCAACTCTTTGAATGATCATCTCCTTTTCTTATACTAGTTTGTTTAATTTGCAAAATTATTTTCGCGTAAGTCAAGTATATAAAATCCATTAAGTAATATTCCAGTTCTATACAAAAAAATATTATTATTATAAATAGAACAACAATTGTTCTTAAATATAATACCAAAGATTTCATTGTCCAACAATAAAATGAAATAATGTTTTCAACAAGAACTGGAATACAATAACAACTTATTGACTTAATAGACTTGCCCGTAGGCTGTGCTAAACTATAAGTTCCTATGGCTAATGCAGCAACCTTTGCTTCATTTCCTACACATAGGATTACTTATCTTTGTTTAACTTTCTACTTCTGCTTGGTCCCTTCATAAATCAATATTTATGATAACCAAAGTCGGTATCCAATACTCAGGTAGAACCTTGACTTAGGAAAATTTATTTCAATCATGAACAAAAACTGTATTGTAACCAAAACTTCACTAAGCTTCTTTGGTTAGCCTCTGCAAGATGCTTCTGTGATTTCTTTCCATCAGACAAAGCTTATTGCAGATCGAAGCAAACTCCTTTGCTATCTGTATCAGTTTTGTTCTTATTATCCTTTGTTTACGCCTTTCTGTTTACCTTCTTTGAATCGTTCTTCTTTTCAAAAGATCCTTTGGCCCCTACCAGTAAGACATGGTCTTTCTTGGTTGGAAAGTGACTCTCAACATTTTTCAACATGTTAAGCAAATCAGCGAGCCTGATATCTAGCTTGTTCATATGAAAAATTCACAACAATTGTGAAAAGAGTCAAAGAGTGAGTGCAATATCAAATATTGGCTCAATTCTCCATCCATGACAAAACCTATTATCTTAATTGATCAATCAAATTGATAATGTTAAGGACTTTTATCTGTACTGTAGTGTCATCGGTCATTCTAGATCGGAAGAGCTCCTTAGATATCTGATATCTTTCAGTCTTACTTTCCTCACCATCAACTACTTGATGTGCTGGAATGTAGTAAGAGCATCCATAGTTTCATCGACGTCAAGCTCGTTATTACTCATGGATGCGAGCATGATGCATTGAGCCAACTGTGCATCATCTTGCCACTTTCTAAAAGTAGCAATATCTTCCTTAGAGGCATTGTCTGCAACCATTGCAGGGATAGGCATATTAAGGACATAAGATAGCTTTTCAGCCATGAGAACTATTCTCAATTTCCTTAACCAATCCATTTAATACGGTCCGGTTAAATAGCATCTAATATGCTTCGCATTGATAGTGATTTAGACATTGTAAAAATCTGTAAATAAATTTGTAATTAACAATATTTTAACATACATTCTTTTATTAATTACCAAAATAAATTAGGTCTTGTTTTAAATTGGTATCTCTCACTATTTTTTTCAAACTATATTACCCTCAATATATATAGTTCAGCAAAATCTAATTAAAGATTTGCTAGTGAGAATAAGGATCTCATTTCAAATGTATATAGCCTTGTGGTGACACAACAAACTATATATAAATAAATAGGTAGACAACTCTTGTCAATTACATCAACTATGCAATTCCTTGTATTTTTTTCTCTTAGATCATAATGGTCAAGTGTGTGCACATCCGAACTAAAATGATCCAAGTTAAGTCCAACCTAGCACTCCATATATTCAAAAACAAAAATATCAACCTTGTGGTGACACAACAAAACAATATTGTTCAATTTTCTTTATAAGCATCAAATGTGATAAATTAACATCTTAAATACTTAATACTTGCCTTGTGGTGACACAACAAACTCATATTAAATATTTAATACTCTATTAATTTTATCATGCTAGAAGGCGACGTTCGATATTCCAAATATCTTTGAACGCTTAGGACTTAATATAAAATATTTGAGGGGTTTGTTATTAATTTGTCTCATCTTGTTTAGCGCTAGCATATATATATATATATATAAAATACGCCATTATATTAATTAACATGCGAAGCATGTTTTAATATATATATATATATATATATATATATATTTATATATATATATATATATATATATATATATAGTATAAGCATGCACATATAGATTACTATATTCTACCCGGATTGATTATGGACTTTTATTCTAGTTTGGTTCACTAGAGCCACCAAGTGAACCAAAAGGTCAAACTCTAGGGTGCAAGAATTAATATTTAAATATAACTATTACATTTAAACCCGGGCTCCATTACAAACGGGTCTTCAAGCGCTCCTTGCCCCTTGATCTCCAATTCTTCAAAATAATTCTAACTATTCCTACTACAAAACTATTTAAAATAAATAGAAACCTTGATCAGCAGTCAAGGGAAAGTACATAGGAGGGAGATATAATTTACATTAAGAAAAATTAGAGAAGACGAGGTACGCAGACCCTATTTAGTAAAACCGATAGATTCATGCATCCAACTAAAATAAAATCCAATCACATTGGTCAATAGTCCATAATCAATCCCATTTATTATCATACACATCACCATATGCATCAATAAATAATATTCATCTCATGAATAATAAATATTTAATATATATATATATATATATTGATATCATTTAATGGATAAAATTTAGTTAGTATAAAATCTAATTATGAATCAAAATAAACTCCTTTATTTTAATCCAAATTTAAATCAAAATAAAACTATTTTATTTTAATTTATCCAATTTTGAATAAAATAAACTATTTTATTTTAATCAAAATCTTTAATCAAAATAAACTCCTTTATTTTAATTAATTATGGAATCCAATTCTATGTAAAAAAAATCCTTTAAAGGAAACACAGATTCTCTTTCCTATTCACAAATGAACTCTTTTATTTTGAATAATATGAAATCTTATTTTATATCTAAATAAACTCCTTTATTTAAGGAAAGACTGATTTTTTTTCCTATTCACAAATAAACTCCTTTATTTTGAATAATATGAAATCTTATTTCATATCTAAATAAACTCCTTTATTTAAGGAAACATATAATCCAATTTCAACTCCAATTAGTTATCATGGAATCCAATTCCAACTCTAATTAATTAGCATGAAATTCTAATTTTAAAATTAAAATAAACTTTTTTATTTTAATTATAAAATTATTAAGAATATATAATATAATATACATATAATATAACTAAACCGTTATATATATATAATATATATATAACGAAACCTGTTAACAGGAAACAAGTGACTATATATATATATATATTTTTTTTTTTTCAACCGCGCGTGCATCACGTGAATCCCCTGAATATCTTTTGAATTCCTTTTGAAATCCCTTGAAAATGATAACAGGATTGCCACGTGATTATGCCAAACTAGCTTTCCATGTATGACAAAAGTTATCCCTTTATCACGTGAATCAGGATAAACGAAATCAGTATTTCGTGAATTTTTTTTTTAATAAATTTTATACAATAAAATTATGCCCAATTAAATTATTCTAAACACATATCAATATACATATCAAATTAAAATAATTAATAATTCACATAAAAGTTTGGCTCTGATACCACTGTTAGGTTTGTAATATTCATGAACGCAATTAAATTGCACAAAATAAGCGGAAACGTGTAAAAATCAGAGTTTAAAAATTTTATAAACCATATACTGGGATCACCCTTTATGCACAATTATTAATTGCTTAAAAAAAGAAAGAACAAGAATCATACCTTGAAGATCCGAAAGCCTCGTACAAGTTCACCTCCAATCCTTTTCGCTCAACTTGAATCCACCGGGGTTAGTTCCTTCCTTTGATCAACGTTAGCCACCCAAGTGTTTGGCATCTAGAGGTGATCCACCAAGGAAGAAGAAGGATTCAAGAAGATGGGTATTTGACAAAATCCTAATTTTTCTATCTCTATAGAAAAGGAACGTACTCTCCAACAATTGGAATAACGTATGTTGTTAAAAAGTCAACAACTACTATCACCCATAATAATAAGACTCCTCTTATTTATAGATGTAGACAACCCTCCTTAACAATTAAGAAATTGGGTTTTATTTTAATTAATTAAATTCTTTTAATTAATTAAGCTCCCTAATCTTATTAGGGATAATTAATTAAACTCTTTTAATTAATTTTTCTTCTAATCCTATTAGGATATTTGAGAGTACTTTTATTAATTAATTTCCAAACTCCTTTAGGAATTAAATAATAATAATAGTAATAATAATAATAAGACTCCTCTTATTAATTTATATTTAATATTTCCAAAATATTAAATAATAAATATTAAGCTATTTAATTCATTCTACCACCACAGATTAAATTAAATATACTTAACTTATTATTACGATTATGCCATTAACTTCTTAAATAATTATTCTTCCTTTTATGGTGTGACCCTTTAGGTTCTCCATATTAAACCTAGGTTGTGAATAAATCAATTAGAATAATTCTAATCTTATTTAAATAAATAAATTAAACTATTAATTTATTTAAATAAATAATATTTATTCAACAATAGGGATAAGCCTCTCCTAGCGATCAACGACTTTCCAGATAATATAGATTTCAACATTAATCATAAAAGAACCTTTGAGTAAATAGTTATCAGACAATTCAATCCTTCCACCATACAATGTCCCAATTAAATATAAGACATGGAATTACTGTCAAGTCTTATTTTATTTAATTATATGCATTTCGACTCTTAAATGCACAACCCCAAATAATGCAAATTAGAAACTCCTTTCTAATTTCATTTCGCTTGCCGCCAAGGACTACTGAGTTGTCATTTATCGAATCACATAGGACATTTCTCTTCTTTTACTAGAAGTGGTAGATTCTTTATTGATCATACATTATCTCCATGTATAACTTATTATACCCAAGCATACCCTTTGATATACCCTAAGGGTCTTAAGAAATAAGTCAAAGTATAACTCATCATACACAAGATACTATGATGATCTCAAGTCCAATGATCACTTGTACTACTATCACTACATGAATTCCTATTGACAGGCAAGTAAAACTCCATTAGGTATTCCTTAGCGAGCCACGTTTAGTGAACTTATTCTCTAATAAGCACCTACATACTTGCTTTAGTGTCTCCACACAAATGATTATGAGATCAATCATCCTCATCCAATGAGCAAGCAACGTATGTACCAATCTATCCAGATTCACTAATCCCCAATTTAGTAATCCAACGATTAGGAACTATTTTAGTTTTAAGCTTTCTAAGAATTTAGATCTCATTAGAATGATCATCATCATTATTCTAAAAGCATTACTTAATACTATGAGTTTATCACATATTATAAAACAGCATCATGTAGATAATTAAAAGCCTTTAATAAATAAATAATTTTTATTAATAAATGAATAAGATTGTTACAAAGTATATGCTTTATCATCAAACATGATTGGCTTGTGTGCATACTACTTTCAGGATATTCCAACAGAATAATAAAGAATGGAATAACAACAGAAATCACCATGCATGCGATAGATCGCATGACGAGTTATTCAATGTAATAATAAATAATGGAACCATGTCAAGGCGAAGACGCTTACCAAGCGAGGATATATTAAAACGAATAATAAAGAATGGAATAACAATGTAAATCACCTGTATATACAGAATCACGTATATAGGTTATTCCAATGTAATAATAAAGATGGAATAACAACAGAATTCAGCAGGTATACGGTAATCCGCGTATAAAGGTTATTCCAACAGAATAATAAAAGAATGGAATAACAGAAGTTCTCTTCATGAATATGGAAGAATAATACCCCTTACAGGTACAACAAATAATATCCCTTACCTTTGAAAGAAGAGTATTCCAACTGGTAGGGCGAGGATATACTCGAAGAAAACTTGCACTACGCTCAAAGCTTTCTTAAACTCTAAAGAAATACGCTCGAGATTACAGAAGAAGAATTCTCTCTATAGTTTCTCTGTCTAGAGTTTCAGTGAATTCGTAAGAAATAATGAAGGAATGAGCTTCTATTTATAGAGGAATGGACTGCATAGTAACTAATTCATGAACGGTCCAGATTGATTTACTTTTAATCGGACGGTCTATATTTAAAGTAAAATATTTTAAATAAAATATAATATATTCTATTTATAATCTAATAAAATGAATAACTTTATAAAAGTATTCTGTTTTATATAAAAAGATTTTACTATGCAAAACACTATGCATAATAAAATATAATATATTCTATTTATAGAATAACTTTATAAAAGTATTCTATTTTATATAAAAAGATTTTACTATGCAAAACACTATGCATAATAGAATATAATATATTCTATTTATAGAATAACTTTATAAAAGTATTCTGTTTTATATAAAAAGCTTTTCTGTTTTATTACATTAATAATACTAATAAAACAAAACTGAGTGACTTATCACGTAATACAACCACACGTATTACTGTACTTTTACTACCGAGTAGTTCAACAGTTTTAACGGTAAAACTTCCGCCGTTATTTTCATAAAAATATTTTTGTTATTTTCTCAATCCGACAATAATTACGTTGTAGGGTCCACCAATGATTGTACCGTTGTACGGATATTCCCCGACACAAAGAATATTTTATATCAACTTGCTTACTTTGCAAAAAATTTCACATATTACCCTTAACTTTAAACTTTTATCAATTTAACTATTTACCAAAATAGAAAAAAATTGAATACTTTTATTTTATAAAGTTCGGGGTCTCACATCCAGAGCTGGAATTAAAACCACTTATAGAACATGTCAGGTACGCATTTTTAAGTTTAGATTCAAAATTACCTGTGATTATTGCTTCTGCACTAACATCTTGTCAAGAAGAAAAACTGCTAAGAGTGCTTCGAGACTTCAAATTAGCTATTGGATGGACCATAGCAGATATCAAAGGTATCAGCCCTTCGTATTGCATGCACAAGATCCTGATGGAAGATGGTAGTAAGTCGTCAGTTGAGCAACAAAGAAGGCTTAATCTGATAATGAAAGAAGTGGTTAAGAAGGAGGTACTAAAATGGTTGGATGTAGGAATAATTTATTCGATCTCAGACAGCTCATGGGTGAGCCCAGTGCAGTGTGTTCCAAAAAAGGGTGGCATGACAGTCGTGACTAATGAGAATAATGAGTTAATTCCAACACGAACAGTAACGGGGTGGAGAGTCTGCATGGATTACAACAGGCTCAACAAAGCTACGAGGAAAGATCATTTCCGACTCCCATTCATTGATCAGATGTTGGATAGATTAGCAGGTCATGAGTACTATTGCTTTCTGGACGGATATTCAGGCTACAATCAAATTATGATAGCTCCAGAAGACCAGAAAAGACTACCTTCACATGCCCATATGACACTTTTGCTTTCAGGAGGATGTCTTTCGGGTTGTGCAATGCTCCAACCACCTTTCAAAGATGCATGATGGCTATATTTTCAGACATGGTAGAGCAGAATGTGTTGGTATTTATGAATGACTTCTTAGTCTTCGGGGACTCATTTGACTTATGCCTTGAGAATCTGGTTATGGTTTTGAAGAGATGTGTTAAAACGAACTTAGTGTTGAACTGGGAAAAATGCCATTTCATGGTCCAAGAAGGAATCATATTGGGACACAAGGTTTCGAAGAAAGGACTTAAGGTGGATAGGGCCTAGCTGGAAACTATTGAGAACTTGCCACCACCTACTTCAGTAAAAGGTGTTCGTAGTTTTCTGGGACATGCAGGTTTCTACCGCAGATGCATCAAGGATTTCTCCAAAATAACTAAACCACTATGTAGCCTATTGGAGAAGGATGCACAGTTTAGTTTTGATGAAGCCTGCGTGTCAGAATTTGAGCACTTAAAGAGAAAACTAACTTCAGCACCAGTGATTACTGCACCAGATTGGGCTTTGCCGTTTGAGTTGATGTGTGATGCCAATGATTATGCCGGAGGGGCTGTTTTGGGGCAGCGGAAGGATAAGATATTTCATGTGATCTATTATGCCAGCAAGACCCTCACGGATGCACAGTTGAATTACACCACTACAGAGAAAGAGTTATTGGTAGTGGTATATGCCTTTGATAAATTTTGAGCATATCTGATTGGCACAAAGGTGATAGTGTATACGGATCACGCAGAAATTCGACATTTAGTGGCAAAGAAGGAGGCAAAACCCCGATTGATCATATGGATCTTATTAATGCAGGAATTTGATTTAAAAATCAAGGACAGAAAGGGGACTAAAAACCAAGTGGCGGACCACTTATCTCGACTAGAGAATCCAGAAAGGGAAGTAAACGATAAAGTCATGATTAACGAATCCTTTCCAGATGAGCAGTTGTTTGTGGTGAAAGGGGAAGTGCCATGGTTCGCAGACTATGCGAATTATCTGGTAAGTTAGATGGTACCTTCTGACTTGGTGGGTTATCAAAAGAAGAAATTTCTGCACGATGTCAAATGGTATATATGGGATGAGCCTTACTTGTTTAAACAGTGTTCTGATCAAGTGATAAGGAGGTGTATTCCATATAGCGAGACCGAGGGGATTTTGCAGGAATGTCATTTTGCTGTGTATGGAGGTCACTATGGTGGTGAAAGAACAGCGGCCAGAGTACTACAAGCAGGATTCTACTGGCCGACAATTTTCAAGGATGCATACAATTTTGTCCAGCGGTGTGATAGATTTCAGCGAGTGGGGAACATCTCCAAAAGAAATGAAATGCCTTTGAATAGGATCCTCGAAGTAGAAATTTTTGATGCATGGGGGATTGATTTCATGGGGCCCTTTGTTTCTTCCTATGGAAATCTCTACATCATACTCGTAGTGGATTATGTCTCGAAATGGGTAGAAGTGGCAGCTCTTTCGACAAATGATGCCAAAGTTGTCCTCATATTTTTACACAGAAGCATCTTCACGAGGTTTGGAACTCCAAGAGCTATCAATAGTGATGAAGGCAGTCATTTCTACAGCAGGCAGTTTACAGCTTTGTTGGCTAAGTATGGGGTGCACCATCGCATTGCTACGGCTTATCACCCGCAAACGAATGGCCAAGCAGAAGTGTCGAATCGAGAAGTTAAGAGAATCCTAGAAAAAGTTGTGAATCCCACACGGAAAGACTGGTCGTTAAAGTTGGATGATGCAGTATGGGCTTATAGAACTGCATACAAAACTCCGTTGGGCATGTCACCTTTTCAACTCGTGTATAGAAAATGTAACGCCCGAGAAAATTGGATTTTTATGACAATTAAATTTTTATTTGATTATGTGAATTAAATGAATTTAATTGATTTATTTTGTGAGCAAGCTATGTGAAGGTCATTATATGACCTAGAAAGTGTTATGTGGTTAGTAATCTGGCTACGTGCTAGAATTAATTGTTTGGAATTTCCAAGATAAAAATAATTGTTTTCCAAGAAATTTCCTTAAAAACACTATTCATCCGTTTCTGTTCGGGGAATTGTTTTGAAATTCTGAGAAACGCGTGATGATAGAAAATTGAGATTAGATGGAATATCTAATAATATTTCATTTATGGCAAACGCAGTTTTTGACTGCGGACTTAAAACCTAAGGGTTGAGTATATTGATTTCCGAGAAGGAAATAATATGCGTAGATGGAATGGCGTTAAGGTTAATGCGTGTGTTATACAATTATGATATTATTTAGTATCTATGTATAATACGACTAGTAAATACGAAGTACAATACGATTATTGTACGAGTAGTATATGGAGAGAATACGTGAATTGTACGTATGTGATACGATTCGTATTATAGAATTAAGTTAAGTCTTATTGATTAATTCAATTGTGTTGGATTATGATTAGCCCAATCAATTGAATTAGTAAGTCCAAGGGGTTAATGGGTTAAGCCCAAATTAAAGCCCAATGATAAGTAGTTAAGCCCAATTCATTAAAACCGAACTGTGGGTCGAACCGGTGGGTCACCGAATGGGTAAAACCCATGGGGGCAACCCATGGGGATGACCCATGGGGTGGTGGGCCGGCCACCTTGGTGTGGAAGCCAAGCATAAGGCTTGATCACTAAGTATTTTACTTGGTGACCACACATGAATAGTAAGGAGGTGATGGTAGTTGTCCATAATGCCCTCCATTCTAGTTTTCTATAAATAGAAAGCTAGGTTGATTCATTTGGGAGTTTTCCAACTTGCCAACATTAGATTATTGAGAGAGAAAGAGAGCTATACTTGCAAAACATACACTTTTGGAGTTTGATCTTAGAGTTTTCCAAGAAAGAACACCAAGAGTTCTTAAGGTATAATCCTTACCTTTCATCTCCATCTCTTTTAGATTTTCTTTTATCTTAGAGAATCATAGAATGGGTGGTATATGTCTTGTATGAGGGATTAAAGATGACTTACCATAGATTCAATCTCTATAAGTCATGAGATTATAAGAATCACAAGGTTTAATATAGTTTGAACCATGAAGATATTGTTTGTTGAGATCAATTGTTTATAAATGATTGAGCTCCATCAATATGTTAATATATGTATCTTGCTTGGTTAGGATGTAGATATGAAATCCATGGAGTATTCCATGAGATTTGTCTTAGAGAACCCTAGTAACGAAGTTATGGCGAATTTCACGGAAATATACGTTAAGCATCGAAAACGTTGAAATTCCAGATTGGTAGTCAAATGTTGTTGTGAGAGTTGAAAATGTTGGTTTTCAATGTCAACACGTGTGATAAGGTAATTAAGAGTTGTGGGTTCAAGAATCGTCAGATTCCGACTTAAAACGAAGAAAACGAGCATTGAACGCTCATTAACGTTTACGAACGCTTAGAAAATGAACTCAATAGTGAATTTTGAGTTATTGGATTCAAAAGTGTCAAATTCTTATATGAACACGTAGAGTATGTCATTTATGACGTGTAGGCTTTTGCACGGACCAAATCGGGCATATAACGAATAAGTTATGGCCCCGGGAATTTCACAAAATTTTTCAAAATTCGGGAATTTTACATCGAGGGTCAGGCCTGTGGCTACCATACATGGTATAAAATTGTCAAAGTGCTACAAACAACGCAAGACACAAGAAAGATGAGTAATCTTTGCTAAATGGCATCGCAACACCATTATTCATGTGCAATGTCATATTGAGACCCAAGCCCCAGACATCGCTAAATCAAGGCCGCAGCCTTTCCGAAGATTAGAATGGTCGCGGCCAAGCATGGTGAGTGTTAGGCTTTGGATAATGATTAAGGTTTTGGACTTCATTTGTTCAGGGAACTAAAGGGGTAATGTTTGTACACTTCATAAGTGTATTAAAGTTATTCCTATACTACCTATACTAAGGTATATGGTATGAAACTTAGGAATTTAATGCATGTTAACAAGTTAAGAATGATAAACAAAGTTGGTACTTTATCAACGATGTTCGAGTCCGGTTAATGACGTTAGTTGATTAATAAACCGGGACGAAGGGTAATAAGTCATGTTGACTTTAATAAAGTTATTAAGTTAACTAAGACATAGAAGAGAAAGAAGCTTGTAGGAGCAATGTGAACATTTGTTTGATAGCTAATTACAGTGTGCTATGTGAATATATCATGTAGATTCTGTAAAGGCTGTGGTCAGTCGATTAAGTTATTTGAAGACACTGAAAGGCAAGTTTTCTTAACGCTTGTCTAACTTCCAAGTTAGCCAAGTTTTATGTGATTCGTTGACTTGAATTGACACGACTGGTTTCAAAGAAAGGGTCAATGCCAGATTTAACTCGGCTAGACTATTCGTAATATATAGATTGGTTATTATTCCTATCATTCTATATAGAAATGTTAACGCTATCCTATGCCAAGTAATTGGTACGGACGTGAAGGTAAGGTTTGTCTATGAACAAACAAAAGTATTTTTCATCGATTATTCGATGGGCACACGAGTTTGCCAAAAATATTAAACGTAAATACGTTTAATGAATGAGTGTTGATCAACATAGAGTACTATAGGCTGATCACCTAGAAGTGCTCGTAAGTTATACGGATGAACGGCCTTAGTGCTGTGGACTCCTTTTCAAGTATGAAAACTAAAAGTTACTGTTCATGGTCTATCGACCGGTTCAGAATTCCTAATATATTATGTACTTCGGGAATTGATGTTATGAACTGTTAAAGTATTATTGATTCATAATACTTCATAACTATTGTTTAGTTATGTCGGAATTGTTATATAATTCACGAATGTGGTATTACTGTTATCCTTTGATTAAACTTGCTGAGCTGTCATGCTCACTTCTTGCTTGAATTATATAACTGCAGTTAAAGATGAACGTACTGTGAATGCCAAGAGAGATAAAGGCAAAGCTAAGATGGATGCTTAGGCATTGTGTAATAGTTTAGTAAGTTTGTATATATTATACATTATGAACAATGAACGATGTAACCGGTTTATGAACCTGGGAATGATTATACTTTTATTAAAGAAGATAGTAATTACATTCATTTTGTTGTATTTCAATGGAATGATTGTATGGATGTTAGTACAGTGAGGCACCATATGTCAGGTTGAAAGATACCCGAATTTGGAGGCGTCACAGAAAAGCCTGTCACCTTCCTATGGAGCTAGAGCATAAGGCATATTGGGCAATACGGAAGCTCAATTTTGATTTGAATGCTGCAGGGGAGAAACGTCTACTCCAACTCAATGAGTTGGATGAATTTAGATTACAGGCATATGAGAACTCGAAGTTGTATAAAGAGAAGGTGAAGAAATGGCATGACCGAAAGATCATGGATAGGACATTTGAACCGGGACAAAGGGTTTTGCTCTATAACTCCAGACTTAAAATTTCTCTCGGAAAGCTTAAATCGAGATGGTCAGGACCATTTACAGTGAAAACTATCTTTTCGCATCGTGCAATTGAAGTATATGATCAGTTTCCAGACAAGCCTTTTAAGGTGAATGGACAACGATTGAAGCATTACTTTGGTGGCGAGGTGGATAGACAGAAAGTCACCTCCATTTTTTCATCGGCATGAGCTTCAGAGACAGTCAAGCTAATTAACTATAACTTAGCGCTTGATGGGAGGCAACCCATTATCTCTATCTCTATTTGCTTTTTATTTATTCAGTAGGGTATTTAGCTAGTTCATCTTTATTTCATTCTTAATAGATGGCTATGTTGAGCATAAGTGAGTGTGTAATAGAGTCTGCATTGGACAATGTTTTAGTATTGTAAAGATTCTATTGGTTCATTCATGCTTATTCCAAAGTTCACACATTGATATGGGTACATGGTATGATGTAGGTATCTTCATGTGAAATCTCATTGATAAGCAGTTTGGGAGTCAACTCAAAGAATGCAGAAGGTGGTCGTCGTTGCCGCCAAGAATGACTCTGACTCAAAACCACGTGTGCTGCTGCTACACATCTCAGACTAGGAATGCCACTCGTACGCCCACGCCTGAATACCATTATAAGGCCGTGCGGCCGCGCGCGACACCAGGCGTTAAAAATTGTTAAAGTTTAAAAAACTGAGTCGTGGTCTATTTGGCTTCTCACGTGACATAATAGAAGCGTATTCTTCTGTTCTCCCATAATCATAAGACTCCTCAGCTCTCATCAAAGTTCATACCCACAACTCTCTCCACTGGTATAAATCTAGGGTTTCTGCGTGGGTTGTGCAAAAACGAGTTTGGGGGTACTCTCATCTGCAGCAGAGCATCTGTATTATCTGCCTATCATCTGCACATGGGTCCAAAAAGAGTACGTTCAATCTCCATCTCTTCATCATTAGAATCATCCTCCAGTAACCAAGACGAGGACGTCATGGACCACAGGAAATTTATTAGTTTGGAAGCCGAGTAGGAATATTATCGCATCATGTCTAAATCGTTTGTGAAGGAACGAGGGTTTAAACCTGAGAAGAAAGACTACCAACTATAGAATATGATACGAGAAAGAGGCTGGGTTTGCCTAGCTTCAACTCCTATGCCTATTCCCATGGGGGTTGTTCGAGAGTTCTACGCGAATGCTAAGGAAATGACAGGAGGGATAACGCTGGTTCGAGGAGTACAAGTGGATTTTTTCCCCCAGCCATCAGAGCAGTGTTTGGGATGACTAACACACCACCTACTGGGTCTGCTAATTGGGTCATAGGTGCTCATTTGATGACGGACTTGGACTTAGTGATTTCTGAATTGTGAATTCTGGGCACCAAATGGAATTATAAGGCAGGGACGACCGAGCCAAAATCTTTTCCAGCGCCCGCCTTGAATCGATATGCCAAAGTATGGAGTCTGTTTATCTGTGCCAAATTAATTCCGTCAGCTCACCAGCATGAAATAACCACTGAGCGGGCTATCATTTTATGGGGCATTATCAAAGGCAAGTACATTGACGTCGGCCACCTAATTCATCAGAATATGCTGCGTTATTTGCGGGGGAGCACGACTGGGAGTATTTCCGCATGCATCTGTGGCAGCCATGCTTTGTACCCAATAAGGAGTCTCGTGGAATAATGAGAAACTATAGAAACCAAGCCATGACATCACTCATGCCACAATCGCCAAGTTCAAGGATTGGACGGGTGGTGAACCGCACCCGCGAGGATTTGGTTTTATCATCTAGCCCACATTTTCAGAGCCATCATAGTAGCCCCCTCAGACAGATGAGGCAGGCCCGTCCACGCAAGCACCTGCTGCCCATGGTAACCGCCAGCTCCGAAGGTTGGAGCGAAAAGTCGATGCCATGTACGATAATTTTGAAGCGTTTATGACAAGACTCACGAGGGCCTTGGCCGAGGCTTTTGCACAGCAGGGAACAATGCTCGAGTGGCCTCCGTTTGGGATAGTAGTGTCATATCCACCACCAGATTCACCACCCGAGAAGGGTGGTATAGCCGACCATTAGGGGAGTTTTCTGTACCCTTTACCTTCATTCAATGGGGCATTGAATATTATAAGTTTGGGGGTATTGGGGTAGTAGTATAGTTGCATATAGTTTCATTTAGTTTTTGCATGTTTAGTTTTAATTTTGCATGTTTGTGTTAGATAAAATTTTGCAAATTTTTTTAAGTTTTAGTTTATTATTGCTTGTCTTTAGTATGTTTTAGTTTGCATGTCTCACAATGTTTAGCTTTATGGAAATTTTGTCTAGCCAATGATGATAGTGAATTTTGAAAGACTCTTGAGTATTGTGGATAACATGAAATTTGAGATATAATGTTTTACGATGAAATTCATATTCTTTGTTTAAATGCTTTCGGTTTGCGAATGTGTTCACAATCACTTGTAGGTATAAGAAGTATGTGTTGCAGTGCTCGATAAAAAATGTAGTTTTAAAAAGAGAAATATGTGGAAAGTGATCTTAGACTGTATGAAATATTGATATTCAAACTTTGGGAAAACATGGGTATGCTATGTATAAAAAAAAATCAAATAGCAATAACGTGGCTAGTCTTATTTTGGTGCCCTGGCTACTTGTGTAAGTACGCCCGAGGGGATTGTCTTTACACCTAGCGCCCTAAGGTCTTTCATGGTCTGGGAGTCATTAGTTGAAAGCTTGCTATGGGGTAGCAGTGTTGCCTAATGGAATAAGACATTGCACAGTCATGTAAAAAAAAGAGAAAAAAGAAAAAGCAAAGAAAAATAGCAATAAACACTGCGGGAAAGAGCGAAAATCACCCTCGTGAGTAGCAATAAAGCAGTAAGCCCATTGTTGAACCTTAGTTTGCGTTGATATGTTGAAAATAACCCTCTTGTTCTTTCCCTTCAGCTTAAGTGTTCCTTCAGACGATCCACCACCTTTAGTCTTCATCCTTTCCACCTGCGCCTTCAGCTCGTTCCGTTCTTCAGTCATTTCGCATAACTCTCGCTCTGTCTTCCATAACTCCTCTAAGAGATACACTTTACTCTGGAGTTCCTGGACTTCTGCAGATATTTGTCTTGGTTCTCCTACTTTGATCTTACTCTCTTTCTCCACCTTAGCTTCTTCAGACTCCGACTCCTCATCACCACTCAGATACATCTCGGGATAATCATCATGATCACTCCCCAGATTAACCAGAGGTTCATCTTTTCCTACTTCCTCAACTGACTCGCTTTGTGCTGGCACCTCAGCTACTGGCACTGGTGCGACAACCGATGAAATCTCCGTACTCATCTTATCTTCTCCCGGCATCCTACAATCAGTTTAAACAACTTGATTAGTACTTTACCAGTACAAAATTCTCACACTATGTGTCCACATATCTCACTATCAATATGCTCTATCAATCTCTCACTTAGTACTCTAAATGAGTATTCTCTATCTCGCTTATGGTTATAATCCTAGGGTTTTTCCCCCACCCCACTTAAGGTTTATAACCTACAGCTTTGATACCAACCTGTGATGCCCCCAAATACGGGTTACCTGACCCCTGAGTTTGGTGCTCATGATCCACAATATAATAAGCATCTAACTACCCATTCATTGATGAATAAAATATTACACCACATTAACTTATAAATTTAATACATTAGTCCCAGGTTCTCTAACCTTAACATTACAAATATACCCTTTAGATATACAAAAAAGGTTTACAAACATAACATAATAATAATATTTATAATGACTACGCTATCACAATGCCTTTACCTTTGTCCTTTATAGCACCTCCTGCAACTTCGTCCCTAGCTGAAATATTTTATTTAGCAAGGGTGAGCAACAAATTTACCCCACAAGTTAAGACATATAATAAATGTATAAGAATCAATAAAAACATACTATCTATTTTGATAGAATGAAACTAAAGTTCGGGGAACTTTGAAATAGCTGAACAAAGCTTTAATAACTAACAAGTCTTTTCGCATTCTATGCAACACAATAGTTCATTAATAAAAGAGTACAACGCTTTCAAAGTTTCTACTATATTCTAATGAATAATCAAGAATCAATTCTACGCAATAACAAAGTGGAATATTTTCCAGATTTATGCTGAGTGATCCATTGGATCTTGAACTTCTCTTCTCGAGTAACTATCAAAGATTTGACTTTGATATACCCAGGTGTATCAGATAACCATAAAGATTAAATCATACACCTCTGCAAGTACTTAGAGCCGGCCAACTCCTTGTACCCTATATTATGCATAATACTTACATGTGCGTAAAGGTCGAATTTACGACCAATAAAATGTTCCATTTGTATAAAAGGTTGTTTTTCTCAGTCTCAGAATCAAAATTTGATTTAACAACGAAATACTATGATTTCAATATCTAATCACTTCTCTTCTCAAATCTATCAAGTTTTCTTTTTCGATCTAGCCGAAACAACTGGCATTGATCTATCAATAATAATTGAATCCTCTTCTCTTCTCTTCTCGACTCTATCAAGTTCTAACAAATGTTCGTCTCGCCAAAATAATTAGCCAAGACATGTTTCAATACGATTAAACAATAGATATAATTTAACTGTACTATTTGAAATCAATAATAGCTTCTACAGATGTGAATATCCAACAACAGTTATTCTACAAGTATATTCTCAGAATCAATAATTCAATTTAAATTAATAAACATACACTAACTGCAAATAATCAACAATAAATTATTGGACGTGGTCTAATTAACAATAATTAACCACCATAATAATTGAACAATATTAACTCAAGGTTGAGTTAAGGAAACTTGCCTTTCGCGTTGATTACTGCTACTTAATATACTTATCTGCATTCTTAAGATCTAAAATCAACAATATCAGTCTCACAATTAGCACAATAATTCACAACACGTATCACTATAATTTATAGTCAATACTTCTCCTAGACACATTACCACATAGTCACATTAGTGTTTATAACCTATATAAACACTTATCAACTCTAACTAGTTCGGTTTGGTTGGACTTCGGTCTATTTTAGGTGTTCTGGTCACCCTATCCGACAATTAACACATTTATTGTCATTTAAACTTGGTCTCTAAGCTTCAATATGATTTTAGATAAGTCAATTAACCTTTATAATATTTTTCGGATGCTTTTAATAATTTATAAACAATTATTATAATTTATAATAATTTTTCAAATCTTGAATCATTTTAAATAATTTAATTATCAAATAATCTTATCATCATTAATATTTAATAATATAAAAAATATTAATGTTATACTTATCAAAATATTAAAGTTATTATTAATAACTTCAAAAATATTTTAAATCATCAATATTCTACTTAAATGATTTTTAAATTAATTAAAATCATTTTAAAATCATCACCATTAATATTTAAATATTAATGAAATTATCATCAAAATATTAAAAGTTATTAATTATAACCTAAAATATTTTTAAATCATTTTCTCATTTTTAAATAATTTTTAATTCAATAAAACCATTTTAATTAATTTATTTAATATAATAGTTAAATAAATCTAATATCATTAATATTAATGTATTAATGAGAATTCTCCAAAAATATTGAAAATTACATTTTATAATTCAAAATATTTTTAAACATTTTATTCTCATTTAAAATGATTTTTAAATCAATAAAATCATTTTTAACTTATTTATTTAATACAATAATTAAATAAATCTAATATCATTAATATCAAATTATTAATAAAATTCTCTAAAAATATTAAAAGTTACATTTTATAACTCAAAATATTTCTAAATACTTTATTCTTATTTAAAATGATTTTTCATAATATTAAATCATTTTCTCTAATTTATTTAATACACTAATTAAATAAATTAAATATTATTAATATTCAAATAATTATAAATATTAATGAAAAATATCCCAAATAGTCAAAAATTATTTTTCATAATTTAAAATAATTTTTAAAACTATTTTTGGTAATTTTTATAATTTATTTCTTATTTTTAATTAATTTCTAGAAAAATCAGAAAATAAAAATAATTAAACCATCGCTATATCCCTTTAGCGACACTTTCTATCGTCTTAGGTGTTCTTGAGCCTCAAGAACACTGTCAGACCAGTTTCAAGGGGTTAACTTTGACCGACAATAATTTTCAATCCAAAATGTTTCTGGGCAATCTCTAACCATGATCTTGTAGTGTTTATGTAACACTACAAGAATCAACCATCAACAAAGTCATAACATAACTCAGATGCAAGATCCGAGCCTTCTAAATCGCTGTCAGAACATTTCTGGGTTTTCCAAAAACCCAGATAGTTCTACTGGTCATCTTGTAGCTCGATTATATACATGTTCTGGTCATCAAACAGGTGGGTTCGTGGTTCATACTTCTAGTACATATGCCAAGGAACAACTACATATCTTTATCTCAGTCCAACAACATCACATGTGCCAGATTTATCTCCGTCAAAGGATGTCAGAAAGTGTGTTCATCCGTTTCTGGGTTTTTGCCAAAAACGCGAAATCAGCGCGAGTGGCCTACTTTGACCACTTGCTACGTCGATTCTGTTTACTATTTGAATGTTATAAAAGCATTAATCTATAGTCCAGTCAACAAGCTACAAACTAGATATCACAACATCATCAAAAAAAATATAAAACCTGACAGATTAAGAAGCTTAAAAATGTTGTCAGACTCGGTTTTATACTTTCTGGGTTATCCAGAATTCTATTCGGTCATAGTCGGTCAACCGACTTTGACTGATTATAACTCAAAATCTGGACATCCAATGGATGTGATACCACTTTCAGATCAAAGATCTCCTACCAAACTATTGATCTAACACATAAAACAAGAAAAATCAAAATCACAGAAAGATTTAGAGCGACTGACATATGCTTGTCAGACCACTTTTCAAGCTCAAGAACAGTTTTTGAAAAAATACCATTTTAAGGCACTTTGATGCTATGGATCCATGATGGATCATCATAGATCATCATAAAACAACTTCTAACACAAATACAAACACATAAACATAATTATTTTTTTAACATGAAAGATCAAAAATAGGTTAGGGCTTTTATACCTTCAAGTTCAAATCTTGATCTATGCTCTCCAATCTGATATAAGGTGATCTAGGGGCTGTTTATGTGACTGATCTACTTAACAGATTCGGAGGTCTTGTGTGAGAGAGAGTTGGTGAGAGCTTTAGAAAGAAATGAGCAAAAATGAGTACACTTTCTCTCTCTCAATCTTATATAATCTCTTGATCATGCAATGAATGATCTGATGTAGCTGTCATTTAGGGGCTGGTTTGCTGATATGTAGGTCATGTAAAGTCAAATAATTAGGTCACCAACCCTTGATATGGTAAGATTTGCAAGTTAGCTCTCAAAAATATACTAAAAGGGTAATTTTGTCATTTGCATTTTTATTTTAATGGCATTCTTGACAATTGTCCAAACCCTTAGGGATTAACCCTAAGGTTCTAATCCTTAGGTTTTACAAATTAAATTTCTAAAATTTCTAATTAGGATTTTAATTAGAAAAATTAAAATTTCTAAATTACAATTAGGGTTTTCTAATTATATTAGACTTTCATAATCATATTAACGTTTAATAAACACATTAGGCTTGCTAATTAGAATTAGAGTTTCTTAATAAGGGTTTAGGATTCCCGGATTTAAAATTAGGGTTTTTCGGCTTTCGTTTAGGGTTTCTAACTGTACATTAGGTTTTCTAAATCTGAGATTAGGATTTCTAATCCCTTAATAGGGTTTATTAATTTGAAACCTTATCCGATCAATCATTGATCAATAATTCTATACAGTACAAACACATACGTACCAATATAATTATTTTAATTATATTTCCTATCGAATCCCCATCTGTAGCTAGGGTTAGGGTTTGTAAAGCTGTTAAGCACAACTCTACTCTTATTTTTTAGTCAATACACAAATTAACCACTACTCAAAACTCGTATCATAGATACACAGCACAATATTAACAGTCAATATTAATATTGAATAAAAAAAATTTATTCGTAAAATTTGAATTATTCGAAATCCCGGGTTATTACATTATTCCTAATTATATTAAAGGTTATTAAACACATTAGGGCTTACTAATTAGGATTAGGGTTTCCTAATTAGGGTTTAGGATTCCCAAATTTAAAATTACAATATCCCGGCTTTCGATTAGGGTTCCTAACTGTGCGTTAGGGTTTCTAAACCTGAGATTAGGATTTCTAATCCCTTATTAGGGTTTACAAATTTAAAACCGTATCCGATCAATCATTGATCAATAACTCAATATAGTACATACACGTACCTATCAATATAATTATTTTAATTATATTTTCTATCGAATCCCTATGCAGAATTAGGGTTAGGGTTTCTAAAGCTGTTAAGCACAACTCTACTCTTAATTCTCAATCAATACACAAATTGACTTATTCTCTAAACTCGTATCACATATACGCAGCACAATATTAACAGTCAATATTAATATTAAATAAATAAAAAAAAATTTATTCATAAAATTCAGATTATTCGAAATCCCGGGTTATCACATTCACCCCTCCTTAAAAGGATTCCGTCCTCGGAATCACCGCTTTCTTACTCCCTACAATCTTTTAAAGTTGTATCATCAATTCACTCTTATCAACACAATAATAAATTGTGTCTTAAATTCTAACCCGTGACTTGGATCTATAAAAGAAAACAATTCACAGTAATTATCTAACTCAATATTACTAGCGTAATTTAAATTTCTAAACGAAATCGTTACCTGTCACCACCTCTTGAGCGGCTACTGCATCTTCCGCCGTCATGTTGAATGTACGGGCCGTTGATCTACCTGGCTGAGCAGGTCCTTTAATCGCCAAGGTTCCGCTATCGGGTCCCTTGTTGGCACTTTCCTTCTCCACATTTCTCTTTGGACAATTCTGAACCAGATGATCAGTTGATCCACAGGCATAACAACCTTGTATCTTCTTTGGACTGGGGCAATTGGGCGACACATGTCCCTCTTGACCACAGTTATAGCAAACTCCCTTCTTCTTCAGACAAATTCCTGGATGATTCTTTCCACAGTTCGCACAAGGCTCTCCTCCTTTCTTATTCCCTTCTTTCTTGTTACCCGATTGGGTATTCTCACTCCACTTTCTCTTGTTCGGATTGCTACCACCACTACTTCCTCCATCAGTTGTCTTCTTCTTCTTCTTTTTCTCTTGATGAAATCGAGTTGCAGCTTCGCTCCCTCCTTTAGCAATTAATTCTTTTTCCAACAAATTAAACCCATGAATGTGCTAATCTGTAATACGGCTACTTTGTTGTATATTCCCGACATCAATCCATTCTCAAACCTTCTCGCATTCCATAATTCTGTGTCCACCTGATGAGGTGCAAATCTTGCTAATTTGTTGAATTTAGCAGCGTATTCAGAAACAGACATATTCTCCTGCTTTAGTTCCAAGAACTTAACTTCCATCTGAGTTTGCATACTCGACGAAAAGTAGTTCTCAAAGAACAACTCCTTGAATCTTGTCCAAGTCACCACCGCTGTACTAGCTCTCGCTTGATTAGTCTCCCACCAGTAATTGGCTTCCCCCTTCATCAAATATGTTGCAAAGGCCGTCTTCTGCTCTTCTGCCACTCGCGCAATGATAGATTCTTTCTCCATCTCCTTCACCCAAGTTTGGGCTTTAATCCGATCCGTGGTTTCTTTGAATTCCGGCGGTCCTACCGCTTTAAAGTCTTTAAAATTTGCCAATATATCAGCTGGCTGATTTCTCACTCTTCCTGCTGGAGCTCTATTTCCCATAGCTTGGGACAACATATCTACAAAATTCTGCATTGGGTCCGCTTGACCTCCTTCATTATTCACAGACTGTTCTTCTCTTTGATTTCAATTCTGTTGTTTAGGCGGCATTATCTGATTTTAAATAAAAATCTTACATTAATTATCTTTTTCTACACAAATTCTTCACACAATAAGAATTCAACACATAGTTCTCATATAATCGCATATTTATTCAAATAGCACACAGTACATTTAGTAATTAACATATATAACTATCCCTTTTTTAAAAATATCAGGATTAACAACACAACTTTAAACAAAAGTTGTAATTCTCCAACTTTAAACAAAAAGTCATAATTCTCTATTCTCACATAACTATTCCCAGTCCGTCAAACTTACCACGCTTGTGAGTTCAGAAACTTGCCATAATTATAGGAATTTATGAACTTATCCTAGTCAGACCATTGGCGTCCATTCGCTGAGGGGTTCATAAACATTTCATATAATTATGAGTCTTGAACTTACCATAAGTATGAGTTTTAAGAACTCACAAATTAATATTAATCTTATATTCATATAGAAAATAACGATTTCATTCATACAAACATATATATTTACATATGCTTACACATCGTTTCTCGATATTACATCCGTGAATATCACATACTACTAAAAGATACTAATGCTCAAACTTAAACTATATATCGTCCACTCCCTTCACCAGTCTTCTTCTTGTTAGGACACTTGTTGAATCCGTGACTCGTTCTCCCACATGAAAAACACTTTCTCAAATTTAGCTTAGGATAATGTAGAGAAATATGCCCTTCCTGCTTACAGTTGAAACACACGTTCTTCCACATTATGCATTCTCCCATTTGAGTCTTGCCACACTTGCTACAGACTTGCTTCTTCTTCAGTTTTGAATTTTCAGAATTATCGCTATCTTTGTTCCTCTTTCTCTTTTTCTTGCCTTTCTTCTGCTTGATTTTTCCTTCAGACGATCCACCACCTTTAGTCTTCATCCTTTCCACACGTGCCTTCAACTTGTTCCGTTCTTCAGTCATTTCGCATAACGCTCGCTCCGTCTTCCACAACTCCTCCAATAGAAATACTTTACTCCGGAGTTCCTGGACTTCTGCAGATACTTGATCTTGTTCTCCAACTTTAGTCTTATTCCCTTTCTCCATCTTAGCTTCTTCGGACTCCGCCTTCTCATCACCACTCAGATACATCTCGAGATAATCATCATGATCACTCCCGAGATTCACCATAGGTTCATCTTTCCCCACTTCTTCAACTGACTAGCTTTGTGTTGGCACCTCGACTACTGGCATTGGTGCAATAGCCGCTAGCACTTTTGTACTCATTTCATCTTCTCCAGACACCCTACTATCAATTTAAATAACTTGATTAGTACTTCACCAGTACGAACTTCTCACACTATGTGTCCACATATCTCACTATCGATACGCTTCGGTAATCCCTCACTTAGTACCCTAAATGAGTATTCTCTATCTCGCTTATGGTTATAATCCTAGGGTTTTCCCCCCCACTTAAGATTTATAACCTACAACTTTGATACCAACCTGTGGCGCCCCCAAATCCGGGTTACCTGACCCTAGAGTTTAGTGCTCATGATCCACAATATAATAAGCATCTAACTACCCATTCATTGATGAATAAAATATTACACCACATTAACTTATAAAGTTAATACATTAATCCCAGGTTCTCTAACCTTAACATTACAAACATGCCCTTTAGATATACAAAAAGGGTTTACAAACATAACATAATAATAATATTATTCATAACTAATTTATAACTATGCCTTTTCCTTTGTCCTTCATAGCACCTCCTGCCACCTTGTCTCTAGCTAAAAAGTTTTATTTATCAAGGGTGAGCAAAAAATTTGCCCCGCAAGTTAAGATATACAATGAATGTATAAGCATCAGAATAACAGACTATCTATTTTGATAGAATAAAACCAAAGTTTGGAGAACTTTGAAATAGCTGAACAATTTGTTTTTCTCTAATCAATCTTCTCGCAACCTATGCAACATAATAGTTTAATAATGAAAGGGTACAACACTTTCAAAGTTTCTACATTATTTGATTGAATAATAATTTAGAAAAATTCTCCAAAGTTTAAGCTAAATGATCTCAAATGATTTTGAAATTTATCTTCTTGAGTAACTATCAAAGATTTACTTTGATATACCCAAATAATAGAATGGAAATATTTTCCAGAGTTATGCTGAGTGATCACAAAGGATCTTTAACTTCTCTTCTCGAGTAGCTATCAAAGATTTACTTTGATATACCCAGATGTATCAGATAACCATAAAGATTAAATCATACCCCTCTGCAAGTATATAAAGTGATCAACTTCATTATACCCTATATTATGCATAATATTCAAACGCGCACAAAGGCGGGATATACGACCAAATATGTTCCCTTTATATAAAATGTTGTTCTTCTCAGTCTTAGAATCAGAATTTGATTTAACAATGAAATACAATGATTTCAAAATCTAATCACTTCTTTTCTCTTCTCTTCTCAAACTTATCAAATTTACTTTCTTGATCTAGCCGAAACAATTGGCATTGATCTATCAATAATAATCGAATTCTCTTATCTTTTCTTCTCTTCTCGAACTTAACAATTTCAAACAAATATTTGTCTAACCGGAATAATTGGCTAAGACATTTCTCAACATGATTCAACAATAGATAAGAATTATCTGTACTATTTGCAATCACTAATAGATTCTACGAATGTGAATATCCAATAACAAGTATTCTACAAATATATTCTCAGAATCACTAATTTAATTTGAATCAATAAGCATGCAGTAACTGCGAATAATCAACAATATATTCTCAGACGTGGTCTATTCAACAATAATTAACCACCATAATATTTGAAAAGATATAACTAAAGGTTGAGTTAAGGAAACTTGCCTTCCGCGTTGATTACTGCTACACAATATACTTATCTGCGTTTGAAAGACCTATAATCACAATATCGATCTTATAATTAGCACAATAATTTATAACACACAATACTATAATTTATAGTCAATCTTTCTCCTAGGCACTTTACCACATAGTCACATCAGTGTTTATAACCTATATAAACACTTATCATGTCTAATTAGATCGGTCTGGTTGGACTTCAGTCTGTTTTCGGTGTTCTGGTCACCCTATCTGATAATTAACACTTAAATTGTCAACTAAACTCGGTCTCTAAGCTTCAATATTATTTTAGATAAGTCAAATATCATTTATAATATTTTTCGGAAGCTTTTAATAATTTTCAAACAATTATTATAATTCATAATAATTTTTCAAACACTGAAATTATTTTTAAATGATTTAAATATCAAATAAATCCATCATCATTAATATTTTAAATTAAAATATTAATGACATACTTATCAAAATATTAAAGTTATTTATAATAACTTAAAATACTCTTAAATCATCAATATTCTACTTAAATGATTTTTAAAGTAATCAAAATCATTTTTAAACCATCACCATTAATATTTAAATATTAATTAAATCCTTATCAAAATATTAAAAGTCATTAATTATAACTTAAAATATTTTAAAATCATTTTTCTCATTTTTAAATGATTTTTAAATCAATAAAATTATTTTTAATTCATTTATTTAATTTTATAATTAAATAAATCTAATATCATTAATATTAAATTATTAATAAAATTCTCAAGAAAATATTAAAAGTTATATTTTATAACTCAAAATATTTTTAAACACTTTATTCTTATTTAAAATGATTTTTATAATATTAAAATTATTTTTCTATAATTTATTTAATATAATAATTAAATAAATTAAATAACATTAATATTTAAATAATTATAAATATTAATGAAAAATATCCCAAATAGTCAAAAATTATTTTTCATAATTTAAAATAATTTTTAAAACCATTTTGTAATTTATATAAATTTATTTCTATTTTTAATTAATTTCTGAAAAATCAGAAATTAAAAATATTTATAAACCACCGCTATAGGCTATAGCGACACTTTTCTGTCGTCTTAGGTGTTCTTGGCATCAAGAACACTGACAACTCAGTGTTTAAGGTTCTTAGTTTGACCACACTTTAATCTCGGTTTTTGCATGTTCTGTCCAATCTAAAAGTCAGATCTTGTAGTGTTTATGTCACACTACAATGAACACCAACAACATAGGTCATATCACACAACACCATGAAGATCCAAGCTCTTAAATTCACTGTCAGAACGTTTCTGGGTTTTCCAGAAACCTAGGTAGTTCGACTGGTCACTTTCTAGATCATTTTAATTTAGGTTCCAGTCATGATTCTTGTGATTTCATGGTTTAAATCTGTAGTCCTTATGTCAAGGAACATATACATAACATTATTTCAGTCTAACAATAACAGGATCACCATGTATCATTCGGTCAAACTATGTCAAAAACTCAGTTTATATGTTTTTTGGAATTTCCAGAAAACAGACTATCATACCGGATGGTCTACTTTGACCATCCACTACGTCCAATGATTTGATGTTTTAAGGGATCTAATGGTCGGGATCTATAGTCCACGTTACAGTCTATAATCTAGTTAGAAAAACAACATCAAACCTTCAATCATCTGACAGATCAAGGCTTTAGAAAACGTTGTCAGACGCTGAAAACAAATTTCAGGTTACCTGAATTAAATGCAGTCATGCCGGTCAGCGGGTTTCAATTTGAGAATAAAATGAAATCTAGACATCCAATAGCTATGATTCCTATTCCAGATCAAAGTACTCATGTCATACTACAAAGTCAATGCTTAAAACAACACAAAACATTAACAGACAACGATCTACAACCACTGACATATGGTTGTCAGACAACATTTTTAGTTCTTGGGCAGTTTTGAAAAACTTCAACTTTTAAGGTCTTTGATGCTATGGATCCGTGATGGATCATCTAAAAACATCCTATAAAATAAGATTAAACACTTACACATAAAATTTTTCTTGCTATATAAGATCAAATAGGGTTAGGGTTTTATACCTTTTAGTTTCAAGTTTTGATCTTTGATCTCCAATCTGTTCTTGGGTGATCTAGGAGCTGTTTAGGGACTGAGACACTTAGCAAATTCGGAGGATTGAGAGAGAGAGAGAGAGAGAGAGAGTTGTTGAGAGCTAGAGTGCAAAATGAGCAAATTAATGGACTTTCTCTCTCTTAGATCTCATATAATATGATACAATGTATCTATACAATGCAAGGTGTCATGCAAATCAGATTGTGGCTGAGATTTTTAAGTTACCAAGTCAAATGAGTTGGTTACTAACTCTTGATTTTGGAAAGATTTGCAAGTTAGCTATTAAAAATATACTAAAAGGGCATTTTGGACATTGTCCTTGAAATTTTAATGGCATAAAAGACTTTGATTCAATCCTTAGGGTTTAACCCTAAGGTTCTAACCCTTGGGTTTTCCAACTTTATTTTCCAAAAATTTCTAATTAGGGTTTTATTAAAATAGGAAATTAAGATAACTAAAATATAATTAGGATTCCTAATTATATTAAAGGTTATCAAACACATTAGAGCTTACTAATTAGGATTAGGGTTCTCTAATTAGGGTTTAGGATTCCCGAATTTAAAATTAAGGTTTCCTGGCTTTCGATTAGGGTTCCTAACTATGCATTAGGGTTTCTAAACCTGAGATTAGGATTCATATCCCTTATTAGGATTTACAAATTTTAAACCCTATTCGATCAATCATTGATCAATAACTCAATACAGTACAAACACGTATCTATCGATATAATTATTTTAATTATATTTTTTATCGAATCCCTATACAGAATAAGGGTTAGGGTTTCTAAAGCTGTCAAGCACAACTCTACTCTTAATTCTCAATCAATACACAAATTGACTTATTCTCTAAACTCGTATCACATATACACATCACAATATTAACAGTCAATATTAATATTAAATAAAAAAAATTTATTCGTAAAATTTGGATTATTCGAAATCCCTGGTTATCACACTTAACATGTGTAAAATGTTGAGAGTCACTTTCCAACCATGAAATACCAAGTCTTACTGGTAAGGGCCAAAGGATCTTCTAAAAAGAAGAACGATTCTAAGAAGGTAAATAGAAAAGGCAAAAACAAAGGATAATAAGGACAAAATAGATACGGATAGAAAATGAGTTTGCTTCCACTGCAATAAGCCTGGACACTGGAAAGAAACTACAAGAAGCATCTTCTAGAGGGTAACTAAAAGATGCTTAGTGAAGTTTCGGTTACAAATATAGTTTTTCTTTAAGTCAAGGTTCTAATTGGGTATTGGATACCGGCTTTGGTTATCATAAATATAGATTTATAAAGGGACTAAACAGAAGTAGAAAGCTAAACAAAGGATAAGTAATCCTATGTCTGGTAAATGAAGCAAAGGTTGCAATATTAGCCATATGAACTTATTGTTTAGCATTGCCTACAGGCAAGAGTATTAAGTTAATAAGTTGTTATTGTAACTCCCCGAAATCTGGTCTATTTTCACATCCGAATTCCGTAAGTCATGATCCCATCTTCTTCCAAACATACATCATTATATAGCTAAATATAACAACATACATCCTCAAATCCCAGGTTCTAAAACCTTATAACCTCTTCCATTATAAATAATGATAATTACATTATTCTTTACATCTTATAAAAGTGACTTTTATCCGCCACCAAGGATACATAATCATTAATTAAACTATTCTATAGTTTAATTCTATAATTCTATATTACAAGTTTTCGCTTGATCTTCACGCTCATTCATATAATGAATGATACTTCTTCTGGATCTCGATCAACTTAATTTTTACGGGATCCTTAAGTTCTTCTAACATCGTTCGCTGATTTTTATTTTATTTTAAGCAAGTGCGAGCATTCAATTGCCTAGCAAGTCATAACAGTTAAACAAACAACTTTAAGAATTCAAACATTCTTTTAAGACCTCAATAACCGAACAAAGGTTATGAAGCAGCTTGAATAATAGGAATAATCTAGATTCCTATCATTTTAAAACATTAGTCACATTCACTTTGAAATACTTTCATTCTTCTACCTCTTTCATACGCATTCTGTCTGGCTAGAATCAATAGCACAGACTTAACAGTAACTGTTCATGTATAAATAGAACATCATCATTTCATAGAAACACATAAGTTTTCACATTGTGGCACAAGGCCTCATACGTTCTACCACCTTGTACAAATATCGCACATTCGCACAAGGACAGAACTTCTCAAGTTCAACATCTTAAAAGTTTAAGAAACCAACATTCATTTAGAATATGAATGAAGTTAGGAAACTTACCTTACGCATAGCTACATCTTATAGTTTACGCTGAACTGCTCATTCCAATTCCTATGTAGCACATAAAGAAATAAAACATACACCAATTAGTCATATACTTGACTTTACGTATTGGTTTACTTAACTTTACTTCTTAGGGTTCATGTTCTTAAAACTAAGTTTACGCGACCAACTTCCTTTATCGGTTAATGGCTTCATGACATACAGAGATGTCTTACTCAATACGTTCATCATCATTGATGATTTACATTCTTATATTTTTCTTATAACTTCTCTAGGACTCAGCACACATCATTTCTCTACTAGTAGTCCATATGGTACTATGAGTGGCTTCCCACAAACAACCAACAAACAAGTTCCCGTCTCATCTACACTGTCCATAACAGTGAGTTAGATCAGTTGCCAGTTTCGTATATACCTTCGCTCTCTGAAGGAATTGTTTAGCCCAACTCCCATATGTCAACCATCAAAGGTTACAATTGTACTACAACCTAAATTCATCTTAACTTATTCGAACCATTAACTATAATGTTCGTTATGTCAATTTCTTATTCTTTATGGCTTTCTGGCTACTAAATGCCATACCTCAAGGTTCATTTTTTATCGTCTAAGTCATACAGTCCTTTGTATACTCAGAATGATCATTCAATATTCATTCTACGTATTTATAGCGTTAACCATTTTACGTTACCTTATTCTTATCTTACAACATCCGGTTCATTCGACTCGGAACGTCATCCAAGTTATAAACATTAACTCGACTTATTTTACGTTATACATACTTGTCTTTAATTCAGCTTCTTCACCGTTCACATGTTTAATCATTGGTCTTCATTATCCTACGGTCAAACCATACACGGGGTATAGGTTCTATCCGTTTAATATTTGCGTACACTTAACCTTCACGTTGGTTAAAGTGTTCAACGCTTACATTTTATTCTAACATTCTCATTCGACTCACATTCGACTTTCATTAATCTTCTTACCATTCTCTACGGCTTTCTTGATAATTCATATCTTAATTACTACTTTCGTCAACGTCTAAGTCATACAACTAATGTATACTTAGAACGTCCGACATAAATATGATTCACGAGGATTGTTTACGTATTCAACGTTTACGTTGTTCATCCCTTAATCTCTCATTCAACCTTTATCTAAGGTTTTAATCGCTTTCATTCATTACTATCATCTGAACCCCATGTTCAATATTCTTTCTTAATGTCAAAGCCATACGGTTCGTTGTATGCTAAGACCGATAGTTCATCGCAACAACGTTGCGTTCACAACGTCTATACGCTTTACATTCATCTCTCATTACCATGTCATAATATCGAAATGTTATACATTACGCTCGTTACTCAACGTCTAAGGAATCACAATCATAGCAATCCCCCATGTTCGTTTATCGCCACTAAGTTCCCCGGATATCGGTTCCGTAACCAGCGTTCACATTCTTTTTCTTTTAATCTCGTTTAATCTTTTCGTTCAACCTTCATTAATGGTTTAATACACTTGATTAAGTGTTATATTAGTTGAACTACATGCTCATATTTCTTTCTTGCACATCCCCCAGAAATTGAGCACTTAAAAGCTCATCCTTTGGCTTTTTTTCCAGCTGCTTGTGGCCCAAGGCCCATCCTTTACCTTATTGCTTTTTTCAGCCACTCAGAGTGTCAAAGCGCTGAAAGGTGGAAATCATGGCCACTTCTCTTCTCTATTTCTTTACGCATGACGCCACTCGAGAAGTGGTCGATGGGATCGGGCCTCATCTTCTTTGTGCCGCCGCCTCCCAAGGCTTGACTGGCACTGCTGCACCGAGCACAAAACCTAATTTTTTTTTCTAAGTCTTAGAAATTGCTTAAGACGTTTACTTCCCGATTCCATAACTTATTTGTTATAACTCGGAACGAGGTCGTTCTAAAGACATTCTCTTCCTTATCTTACATACTTCGATTACCCACGGACATAACTTCATTCTGAATCCGTTAATATTCCATTCAATTGGCTTAATCTTCGCTCTTTGTTCGTTTTACGTTTTTAACGCTCTTCGTTCGTTCGTCCGTAATTCGGTTATCCGAACTCAGAATTTGTTTGTTCTTGTGTCCATGACTCATGTTTTATACGTTCTCTTACATTCTTATGAAACCCTACATGTTCGGGTTCATTTACATACTTTCTATTTCTCGTTCATCTTTTATGAATTTTTGCCATAACTTCGTTATATATCAATTTTAATCCGTTCTTCATGAATGTTTCTAATGTTCTTAACCAAGCAATTAGCAACTAACTTATACGCGATGATTTTAAACTTGTCCATCAACAACAATTATCCTACGATGGTTTTAAATTTGTCCATCAATAACGTTCTTCGCGTTTTCTTCGTTCGTTCTTCATTTTTAATCGATATTTTGATTATAATTTTACTTTTTCTTGGAATTTGATGTTATAGGACACCATTCCTTACTTATTTCATTGAATCGTTCATATGATTCATTCGGATCGTTCAAATTCATTATGAATCTTATACTTCCTTAAGAAATTTTGAACATAAACTTCAAATTTCTTATTTCCTCTTTTCTCATGATTTCAACCATATGAAATCATTCCTAACATCTTTTACTTCTTATTCTCATTAAGCTATGTTTTAACATATAAACTTAAAGAAAATTATCGAGAAGTTAGGTTTTCGGATTACCTTTCTTCTTTAATCTCCTTCTGTCGGACAAAGTTGCTCCCGAGCAAGCTTTTCCTCTTCCTTTTCCTTCTCTTTCTCATCCGAAATCTATCTCTCTCTCTCTCTCAAAAGTTTTAGGATTTTTAAAATCCTAAACAAATGAGTTAAGCTTCCTATTTATAGAAAATCAAGGCTAGGGGTATTTTAGTCATTTCGCCTCCCAAACCTCCTTACTATTCATGACTTAAGCACTAAGTTTACTTTCTCCTTAAGTTTACTTAGCCCTTAAGTTTATTATTTCCACCTCCTTAGTTAACCTCCTTATTATTCACGAAACTTAGCCTGTAAATTTTATGGTTCCGTCTTTCGGGTTTCGTCCGACAGTTTTAAAAACTGCGATTCTCGGAATCAAAATATTTTTGGATATTTCGTCTTTCCTTTACCGATTAACTTTTACGTATTCTTCGGATTTTTGAAAAACTGAAAAACACTTTTTAGTGTCAAGCGTTTTCCTTCAGGCTTTCCCTTAACGTAGTTAAACAAGTGAAAAATACATAACAGTACTTTTCGTCATTTTTATTTCGTCCAATTTTTGCACGTTTTTCGAGAAAAACTTTTATCGGCTTACTTAACTTTTCACGACATATTATCGTCAAATCTTTCGATGGAATGTCATTTCGACATACCGAACTCTCGGAAAGGCTTAGGTTATTCAAACCCTAAACAAATGAGTTAAGCTTCCTATTTACAGAAAACCAAGGCTAGGGGTATTTTAGTCATTTTGCCTCCCAAACCTCTTTACTATTCATAACTTAAGCACTAAGTTTACTTACTCCTTAAGTTTACTTAGCCCTTAAGTTTATTATTTCCACCTCCTTAGTTAACCTCCTTATTATTCACAAAACTTAGCCTGTAAGTTTCGTAGTTCCGTCTTTTGGGTTTCGTTCGACAGTTTTAAAAACTGCGATTCTCGGAATCCAAATATTTTTGGATATTTCGTCTTTCCTTTACCGATTAACTTTTACGTATTCTTCGGATTTTCAAAAAACTGAAAAACACTTTTTGGTGTCAAGCGTTTTCCTTCACGTTTTCCCCTAACGTAGTTAAACGAGTGAAAAATACATAACAATACTTTTTGTCATTTTTATTTTGTCTGATTTCTGTACGTTTTTCGAGAAAAACTTTTATCGGCTTACTTAACTTTTCACGATATATTATCGTCAAATCTTTCGACGGAATGTCATTTCGACATAACGAACACTCGGAAAGTCTTAGGATATTCAAACCCTAACCCTTAGGTTTCGTCGGGTGAATTGTGCCTGTTTCGTCTTTTTCCCTGAAAATATTTTTGTTCCCGGAAAATTTTTATTTTCGTCTTGAAAATTCTTGCTCGTTCAGTCTAGCTCATAGCCAGAATCCTCCCGATTAATAATCATTCTAGGTTCTAGAACGATTAATAAACACATAGCATAGAATAGTATTAATAAAAATTCATTTTATTAATAACTAATTCTTTAAATCTTAAATTCTGGACAATTCTATTTTTCGGGTTGTCACATTCTTCCTTCCTTGTAAAAATTCCATCCTCGAAATTTCTAAAACCACACCCGTACTCGGGTGCCTACAACCTTTAGCAAAGGTTTAATTTTAATTCATCCTTCTCACCAGGATCATCTGTTGACATAATCATCATTAAACCTCACGCTTAACTATACTTTCAATCTTTCGGGTCCTCACATTCACCCCTTCTTCACAGAATTTCGTCATCAAAAGTTTAGCTTACCCTTCTTCTCAACTTCTCTTCAAAGAAGTTCTTATCTTTCAAACATTCCATACCCTTCATAACTTACCAAGAATCATGAAGTAAAAGGAATAAATAGGAATATAATGATTACTTTAAAACATTTCATTCTTTTGCTGAGGGGTCAAATTGACCATGAACTCTTACTAGGTTTAACAGTATTTCACCGTAAACCATTCTTTCATTGTCAGTTTACAATCACAAAGAAGGTAAACTACCTCTTCCATACGTAGGCGATCAACCCATCGTATAACCCCATTTCAGGGTATGTTAACCTCAGACTTAATCATTAGATTCCGCACCAATACAATTTGGTTCGGCATAACTCTTCAAAGAAAACTCAATTTTTTTTAATCATGACATACCATTCGTCTTAGCCAAATCAAGTAGCTTAGACCATACCAATAAATTGGATATCAACTTGAAACATTCGTCTAGTCAAATCAATTGACATCGACTACTTCTTTAAATTCTTTCGCAATACATCAAAACATTTTATGACGTCATGATACCGTACTTTTCACAGTATGTTGAGGACTTCGTCAGTTTATGACTTTGTCATTATACATCATACCATAGCTGGTTATTGATCATAAGATCACATCCAACACCAGGTTCAATTGCATTAACAACTCCATCCTTTTACCATCTTTGCATCAAATGCACTGATGATATAAAATTCATTTTGATATTTCAAATCAATTTTTGTCTAGCCAAAATAATTAGCATAGACATATCAAGAATAGTTCTTTTAAAATCCATTGGTTCCAAAAGTTGAACCAATTCTTTCATTTTCAAAACGCGCACACACAAGCACGATTTCAAGAAACTTCAAAATCTAGCATAACTAGATGACTTGGAATATCCTATTCTCCACCTTCCTTCATTATCTTACCTGTGACAATACTTAATCTTTTCTAGCACCTTCAATGCTAAGTCTACTGAAAATAACTCATTTCAGTGTAATACCCGAGAATTTACACATATTATTAAATGAATATATTAATGGAAATAATATTTATGTGAATATAAGTGTTATTAATTTGTGAGTTGGTTAATTCAATTGATTCGTATCAGATCAATGCGTATTAAGAAGTGTGAATTGACAAGGAGAATTGTCAAATGCCTTGTGTGGCATAATGCGAAACGAGAAAATTTACTAAGCGAGTTAAACCGGGAATTAGGAAGGTTAATCGTGTATGATCATGAGATTTTATATAAGTAATCAATACGCTCATAGACTTGTAGTAACACTTTTTTGGACATCAATTCATGTCGTATGAAATGAGTTTAGCGATAAAATTAACACAATCAAGTTGAAGCTAAACGGTTTAGCATTTATTAGAACGCAGTAGCAATTGCGCCATCCAAATAGTACAAATCATGGCAAATTTGTGCCAATGGACAGTTGGAGAAAACTAATTTGTTTCACTTTGGAAATAAAAAATAGAACAATTATGTGATGTGCGTGACATTAATAAACCATGAAATAAAGTGCGCAATTAAGTAATATTACTTGTTAATTGTTATATTAATTAATTGTTAATGGTTGCGGTAGAATATTGATAATGGCAATTAACTAATAATATGTGATTTCTATTATTTGCAATATGTATTTAAATACAATAAGAATTATATAGATAATGATTATGGAAATCCATAAATACATTAATCAATGATAATTGGATTAATTAATATTGGTGTTAATTAATCAAAGAAGTGCATAATTTATTTATTTGACATAAATAAATAAGTTATTAGATTAACGGTTATGTGAAAGTGAGCAATAATACAACAATACTATATAGTGTAGTGTGACATTTGTGTGACTATATATTAAGTTTTATGAAACTATAATATATTAAGTGGTAATTAATCAAGGGAAGGAATAAATTTATTTATTTAACATAAATAAATAAGTTATTAATATAATAAGGTTATAATATGGTTATATGAGTGGTAGAGATAATTATGGAACTACCCGGACAATAATACCTGACTACATTATTTTATTGCGTATATATACATGGACTATATGATGTGAGTATATAGATAACCCTAAATTCTCCTAATATAGTGACACTTGGACATTAAAACCATTTTTGGATAACAAAGTAACTACATGTGTTGGAACTAAGTGTTGCTGAGAGTTTTATTTTGTCCCTAAATGAGTGGCACAAGTTTATGAATAGTAACTCCAAGCTAAATCACGTATTTCTCCAAAAGGCTAGAGCTTGGTGATGATGGCTGAGCTTGAGGGTGGTTGGCCAACCCTTGAGCAACCATTGTTCCATTCCATTTCACCATGGATTTCCATCTTGTGTAACGCCAATGCCCAATCCAAACTCTTCTATAAATAGCAGACATATTTATCATGGGTGTTGCTTAGAGTTGTTTGAGAATTTTCTTAGTGTAAAATTGAGAGCATACAAGTGTTCTAAGATCTTAAGAGATCGATTAGTAGCAAGTTCATTCATATTGCAGAGGTATAATTCCATTCCATGCTTTCCATTTTCAGTTTCTATTAAACAGAGCTTTGAATTCTTAAATTTCAAATTCTTGATTATATGAAATTGGATGTTAATGAGGTTGGGTGATGTTCATATAGTTGTTATATGGCCATATAAGCATGTTTAAACTGATACATGAGTGTTTAGAATCAATTTTGTGGGTAAATTCTGTGTTTTAGCTAAACAGTTGCCGAAGTAGACTGTTCTTGGCTCGAAACCAACGCTGCCAGAGTCTGCGCTTGATTTACAATAAGGCATAGTCTTGTACTGCTTGATCTCATTCGATTGAAGCTTCTATTTTACAATATGTTATAGTATTATGACATGTACTAGCTTACAAGCATGTGTAAGGGGCATATACTAGTATATTGACTTGATGTGAACATGTGTTAATAGATTAGTATTCATGAATAATGAGAGTATGTAGTTGGAATGAAATTAGAACTTTAAAAACGAACTTGACATGTATGTATGTCATGTATGTATATTGACTTTGCAAGCATGTTAGTATGACTTAGAAATGCATGAATAAACCTTTATATTGTGTTTATGTGATTAGTAAGCAAGCATTAACATGTTGGACTAATTTATAAACCTTATAAATGAAAATACGACTTTTGTAGTGAATGTTAACACGCTACCTTGAAGGTTAAAATTTGACACTTGTGATCATGTTTGATGTCACTATTAGACTCACTCATGTAGTATAAATATATACATACCATGCTTGTGTGTCATATTTTAAATAAAGCATGAACAAAGCATATTTTCAACTAAAGCGGTGTTAGTTTCACACATGTGTTATGAATACTCACAAGCATGCCTAATATGAGTGTTATAACTATCTTGTATGTTTAGAGAGTAAGCATGATAGACTTTGTGGTTTTACGACCTTGAATGGCCTTAACTTGTTGAAATGTTTAATTTAGAAATATATTATAAAAGGAAACCTAGATTGGCTTGAGAAACATGAAAAGACCCTTAACATGACAAATATATCATGTATGATTGTTTTGAGCAAGTTTTATTGAAACCACAAGGCACCTTGGTGAGTCTTGGCATAGCAGGGAGGATGGTAGCAATTGCTTGAGCCTAGAATCTGAGATGGTGAATTCTGATTTTTGGACAGTGACTTGTATGGTACCTAAAATGCTAGAGGTGGTTTAAAACCAACTGATGCTTGTATATGAGTGATGCTTAGATATTATATTAGTGTTGCCTCGTAATAGGAAGATCCATGAGAAAGAGGACTTAACCTTGAGTGTTCTTAAATTACTTATGAAAATGACTAGGTGTTTGATCATTCTCAATCTATAATCTGATTTTATACCATATGTGCATTCTTGAATCATGACAAGCTTGATTAAAGACTGTGTTAGCTAATGAACATCTTGAACATATAATACGCTATAAATAGGATTCAAAAGTGTTGATTTCTTAAAGTGGATAAACTACGCTTAAGGTAAGTTCCCTAAACTTACTCTAATTATTATTGAGCGAGTTTCCTTGAACTTCACTCTTGATTGTGCAAGTATCTGAACCCTACATTACATTGTGCAAAGTATTCTAACTCTTGCATTACTTTATTTGACGAATACCGTAAGCTTATCTCTTTGAATACAAGTTATACTACTTTCTCGTTCGCATGAGCTAGTATGTTTAAATCCTTGTGAAAGTTATTATTCATGTTAAACTTGGTATTGTTCTTGAATATTGTGAAAGAGTCGATGCCATTTGATTCGGCTAGACTATATATATGTTTATAAAAGCTGTCCAAACTAATTGATTGGTGCAAAAATCTTGAAAACTGAGTTGGACAACCCTTTTGGTAAGGGGAGTGTATGTCGTTGGAAACCCCAACACATGATTGAAAATTATGGTGGTGTTATGCATAACGTAAAGTATTGTAGACTGATCATCTATAGTACTTGTTTCTTTGGGTTATCAATTTAATATTGGTAATTCTAGTAGAGGTTCTACAGTCCTTAGTGACTACTCAGTATAAATTGTTTATCCAGTTGGATGCATTGATAGTCGTTGAATTCATATATATCTGTTGATTTATATTGAATTATCGTTCTTATTCCAAGAATTGTTGATATTCACTATTCATGATATTATTCTGAAACTCTGAACTATCTTAGAGATGATACTTTGATATTTCAAACTCGTGTTAAGAAACTCTTTACCCTTGTTGTATATTACTTGCTGGGAGATTTGTGCTCATCCTTGCTTATTAAAACCTTTCAGTTAAAGAGGAACATGGAGGTGTTTCTGGAAAAGACAAGGGCAAGGGCAAGGCTACCGACTAGCTTGTTCCTTTTTTGTTGAAGACTAATATGTTGTACTAAGACTATTTTCAGACTATGTTTATACTTAAGTAGGATTATGTAATAGGTCTTTATTCGATACTATTATGTAATCTATTAAGTACTGTAGGTTGCGAGACTTGGGGGAATAATTATAATAAATCATTGTATATTATTCTAAATGAGATTTTCCGTTGTGAATGTGTGATTTTAGTTATTACGGTAATACTTTGAGCACGTGATGAACCGAATTCGAGTGACCAAGTGGAGGTCCGAATTTGGGGGCATCACATTCATTCCACACATTCCTATACCTTAGTACAGTCCATCAACTTACCACACATTATGAGTTCAGGAACTTTCCATAATAATATGACTTTAAGAATTATCCTAGACAGACCATAAGCGTCCATTCGCTGAGAAGTTAAAAAACCTACCATATCATTATGAGTCACGAACCTACCATAAGTATGAGTTTCAAGAACTCACACCTACCTTATCGTTCTCTACCTATCAAGTATATACATGAGAAAAGATTCATTTTCTCGTCATATACGTCTTGACAGCGCGACCAATTCTAATGATTATCACTGTAATAAGCTAAGTAGTTGTTACACCAAGCACAAACCTCTACCCATAAAAAAGGTTCATACAACTCAGCTATCACATGAGTCCTCAATTGAAATTTTACAACTTCTAAATTTTCTCTTTACTTAATACGAATTTTCTTTAATTCATATGTTATCCTTTACAACTCAATCTAAGTTCTTCTTCCTGTACTACTTCGTAGTACCATTCATTTATAGCATTAGCTATAAATCATCCATCTTTTAACAGCTCATCTGTTACTACGATTTACTATGATCACGTGGTGATCTCCTTCCTTAATCGTTTAACTCAAGGATTTTCTTATCTTTCTCTCTACGATTATAGCCTTAGGTACTCACACCTAAGGTTTATAATTAATCTATCAGCTCTGATAGCACTCTATAACGCCCCAAAATTCGGTCTATTTTCACATCTGGATTCCGTACGTCACGATCCCATCTTATTCCAAACATACATCATTATATAACTAAATATAACAACATATATCCTCAAATCCCAGGTTCTAAAACCTTATAACCTCTTCCATTACAAATAATGATAATTACATTATTCTTTACATCTTGAACAAGTAACTTTTATCCGCCACCAAGGATACATAATCATTCATTAAACTATTCTATAGTTTAATTTTATCATTCTATATTACAAGTCTTCGCTTGATCTTCACGCTCATTCATATAATGAATGGTACTTCTTCTGGATACCGATCAACTTGATTTTTATGGGTTCCTTAAGTTCTTCTAACAACGTTCGCTGAATTTTTTTTTATTTTAAGCAAGTGTGAGCATTCAATTGCCCAACAAGTCATAACAGTTGAACAAACAACTTTAAGAATTCAAACATTCTTTTAAGACCTCAATAACCTAACAAAGGTTATGAAGCAGCTTGAATAATAGGAATAATCTCGATTCATATCATTTTAAAACATTAGTCACATTCACTTTGAAATACTTTCATTCTTCTACCTCTTTCATACACATTCTGTCTGTCTAGAATAAATAACACATACTTAACAATAACGGTTCATGTATAAACAGAACATCATCATTTCATAGAAACACAGAAGTTTTCACATTGTGGCACAAGGCCTCATACGTTCTACCACCTTGTACAAATATCGCACATTCGCACATAGACAGAACTTGTTAAGTTCAACATCTGAGAAGTTTAAGAAACTAGCATTCATTTAGAATACGAATGAAGTTAGGAAACTTGCCTTACGCACAACTACAACTTATATTTTACGCTGAACTGCTCATTCCAATTCCTATATAGCACATAAGGAAATAACACATACACCAATTAGTCATATACTTGACTTTACGTATTGGTTTACTTAACTTTACTTCTTAGGGTTCACATTCTTACAACTAAGTTTACGCGACCAACTTCCTTTAACGGTTAATGGCTTCATGACATAATGAGATGTCTTACTCAATACGTTCATCATCATTGATGATTTACATTCTTATATTCTTCTTATAACTTCTTTAGGACTCAACACACATCATTTCTCTGCTAGTAGTCCATATGGTACTGTGAGTGGTTTCCCACAAACAACCAACAAACAAGTTCCCGTCTCATCTACACTGCCCATAACAGTGAGTTAGATCGGTTGCCAGTTTCGTATATACCTTCGCTCTCTGAAGGAATTGTTTAGCCCAGCTCCCATATGTCAACCATCAAAGGTTACAATTGTACTACAACATAAGTTCATCTTAACTTATCCAAACCATTAACTATAATGTTCGTTAAGTCAATTTCTTATTCCTTATGGCTTTCTGGAAACTAAATGTCATACCTCAGGGTTCATTCTTTATGGTCTAAGTCATACAGTCCTTTATATACTCAGAACGATCATTCAATATTCATTCTACGCATTTATAGCGCTAACCATTTTACGTTACCTTCTTCTTATCTTACAACGTCCGGTTCATTCGACTCGGAATGTCATCCAAGTTATAAATAGTAACTCGACTTGTTTTACGTTATATATACTTGTCTTTAATTCAACTTCTTCACCGTTCACAGGTTTAATCATTGGTCTTCATTATCCTATGGTCAAACCATACACGGGGTGTAGGTTTTATCCGTTTAATATTCACGTACACTTAACCTTCACGTTGGTTAAAGTGTTCAATGCTTACATTTCATTCTAACATTCTCATCCGACTCACATTCGACTTTCATTAATCTTCTTACCATTCTCTACGGCTTTCTTGATAATTCATATCTTAATTACTACTTTCGTCAACGTCTAAGTCATACAAACGTTCGTCCGACGTAAATACGATTCATGAGGATTGTTTACGTATTCAACGTTTACGTTGTTCATCCCTTAATCTCTCATTCAACCTTTATCTAAGGTTTTAATTGCTTTCATTCATTACTATCATCTGAACCCCATGTTCAATATTCTTTCTTAATGTCAAAGCCATACGGTTCGTTGTATGCTAAGACCGATAGTTCATCACAACAACGTTGCATTCACAACGTCTATACGCTTTACATTCATCTCTCATTACCATGTCATAACATCAAAATGTTATACATTATGCTAGTTACTTAACGTCTAAGGAATCACAATCATAACAATCCCCCACGTTCATTTATCGCGACTAAGGTCCCCGGATATCGGTTTCGTAACCCGTATTCATATTCTTTGTCTTTTAATCTCGTTTAATCTTTTCGTTCAACCTTTATTAAAGGTTTAATACACTTGATTAAGTGTTACATTAGTTGAACTACATGCTCATATTTCTTTCCTGCACATCCCCCAGTAATTGAGCACTTAAAATCTCATCACTGACATTTTCCTTGAGCAAGGCGCCGCAAGCACGGGCCCCTTCCTTTACCTCTCACTGTATACCACTTCTTGCAGTTGTCAAAGGCCGAGACCGCAATCTTGGCACCACCTCTCTTCTCTATTTCTCGCACCGCGGCGCCACTCAGTAGTAGCTGATGGCCTAGGCCTCATGTATTTGTGTCGCCGCCTCCCAAGGCTTGATGGCGATCATGCATGTAAAGCACAAAACCTAGAAAATTTTTCTAAGTCTTAGAAATTGCTTAAGACACTTACTTCCCGATTCCATAACTTATTCGTTATAACTCGGAACGAGGTCGTTCCAAAGCCATTCCCTCCTTATTTTACGTACTTCGGTTACCCATGGACAGAACTTTGTTCTAAATCCGTTAATATGATATTCAATTGGCTTAATCTTTTCTCTTTGTTCATTTTATGTTTTTAACGCTCTTCGTTCGTTCGTCCGTAATTTGGTCATCCGAAATCGGAATTCGTTCATTCTTGAGTCCATGACTCATGTTTTATATGTTCTCTTACATTCTTATGAAACCCTATATGTTCGGGTTTATTTACATACTTTCTATTTCTCGTTCATCTTTTACGATTTTTCGCCATAACTTCGTTATAGCTCAATTTTAATCCGTTCTTCATCAATGTTTATAACGTTCCTAACCAAGCAATTAGCAACTAACTTATACGCGATGGTTTTAAACTTGTGCATCAACAAAAGTTATCCTAAGATGGTTTTAAATTTGTCTATCAACAATGTTTTTCGCGTTCTTCGCGTGTTCTTTGCGTTCTTCGTTCGTTCTTTATTTTTAATTGTTATTTTGATTATGATTTTACTTTTTATTGGAATTTGATGTTATAGAACACCATTCCTTACTTATTTCACTGAATCGTTCATATGATTCATTCGGATTGTTCAAATTCATTACGAATCTTATACTTCCTTAAGAAATTTTTAACATAAACTTCAAATTTCTTATTTCTTCTTTTCTCATGATTTCAACCATATGAAATCATTCCTAACATCTTTTACTTCTTATTCTCATTAAGCTATGTTTTTAACATATAAACTTAAAGAAAATTATCTAGAACTTAGGTTTTCGGATTACCTTTCTTCTTTAATCTCCTTCCGTCGGACAAAGTTACTCCCGAGCAAGCTTTTCATCTTCGTTTTCCTTCTCTTTCTCATCCGAAATCTCTCTCTTTCTCTCTCAAAAGTTGTAGGATTTTCAAAATCCTAAAAAATGAGTTAAGCTTCCTATTTATTGAAAATCAAGGCTAGGGGTATTTTAGTCATTTTGCCCCCCAAACCTCCTTACTATTCATGACTTAAGCACTAAGTTTACTTACTCTTTAAGTTTACTAAGCCCTTAAGTTTACTTAGACCTTAAGTTTACTTAGCCCTTAAATTTATTATTTCCACCTCCTTAGTTAACCTCCTTACTATTCAAGAAACTTAGCCTATAAGTTTCGTGGTTCCATCTTTCGGGTTTCGTCCGATAGTTTTAAAAACTACGATTCTCGGGATCCAAATATTTTTGGATATTTCGTTTTTCCTTTACCGATTGACTTTTATGTATTCTTAAGATTTCTGAAAAACTGAAAAACACTTCTTGGTGACAAGCGTTTTCCTTCACGTTTTCCCTAACGTAGTTAAACGAGTGAAAAGTACATAACAATACTTTTTGTCATTTTTATTTCGTCTGATTTCTGTACATTTTTCGAGAAAAACTTTTAACGACTTACTTAACTTTTCACGACATATTATCATCAAATCTTTTGACGGAATGTCATTTCGATATACCGAACTCTCGGAAAGGCTTAGGTTATTCAAACCCTAACCCTTAGGTTTCGTCGGGTGAATAATGCCTATGTCGTCTTTTTCCCCGAAAATATTTTTGTTCCCGAAAAATTTTTATTTTCATCTTGAAAATTCTTACTCGTTCAGTCTAGCTCATAGCCAGAATCCTACCGATTAATAATCATTCTAGTTTCTAGAATGATTAATAAACACATAGCACAGAATAGTATTAATACAAATTCATTTTATTAATAACAAATTCTTTAAATCTTAAATTCTAGACAATTCGATTTTCCAGGTTGTCACAGTTATTGTATTCCAATTCTCGTTAGAAACATTATTTTCATTTTGTTGTTGGAAACCAAAATTTTTGGTATTATATTTAAGAACAATTGTTGTTCTATTTATCATAATAATGTTTTTTTTATAGAACTGGAATATTACTTAATGGATTTTGTATACTTGACTTATGTGAAATATTATTTTGCAAATTAAACAAACTAGCATAAGAAAAGGAGATGATCATTCAAAGAGTTGAATGTGTGTATTTGTTGAAATACAAGTCTAAATTATTTTAAAAGTTCAAATAATTCAAAAGTGAAACTAATTGAAAAGTATTGGAATTCTTTGATAAGATTGAAGAAGGAATACTTGTGCAATAAGTTTCTAGATCATCTGAAATGATTTTCTCACAATGGATGCCTCCAGATACGCAATAATTGATTTATGTATCTGAAAGGAAAAATCGTATCTTGTTGGACATGGTGCGGTCCATAATGATTTTACCGACATTTCAGTATCCTTCTAAGGTCATGCCCTAGAAATGGTTGCATATGTACGAAAAAGGTAACCTCAAAATTCGACTCCAAGACTCTATAAGAGTTATGGACATGAAGGATTCCTAATCTTAAGTATGTTAAGATAAGGGGTTGTTCAGCTTATGTGAAAAAGGTTTCAAAGGATAAGCTTGGGACAAGATTTGACAAGTATAGATTCGTGGGACATCCTAAAGTAAGTTTAGGGTATATGTTCTATAATCCTACTTAGCAAAAGGTGTTTGTTGCGAAACACGCTACCTTCTAAGATAAAGGTGTTTATCATTAAAAGGGCTAGTGGGAGGATAATAGATCTTGAAGAGTTCAAGAACCACAAAACACTATAAGTCAAATAAGAGGAACCTGTAGATAAACCTATTGTACCACAACCGAATCGTAAATCTGGAATAGTACCGAATATACCTATGAGGTACGGATTCATCATAGATGATGATGATGAGGTACACATCATAGAATATGATGATCCAATTACATACGATGAGGTAAGAGTTGTAGACACTCAGAGAAATAGATTGAAGGAAGCTTCTCAAATATGGAACATTCGTTTTGATGAGACAATCAAAAGAATTTGATTTTATCAAAAACAAGAATGAACTTAGTGTGTACAAAAGGGTCAGTGGGAGCGCCGTGACATTCCTAATATTATATGTTGATATACTATGGATAAGTAATGACATACTAATGCTATAATCAGTAAAGATAAAGTTGTCTAAACATTCCTCCATGAATGATTTTGGAAGATTATCTTAATTGGGGATACAAATCTATATAGATAGATTTAAGAGGATGCTCGACTTAACCCAAGGAAAGTATATTCATGATGCTAAAGTCATTTAGAATGTCAAACTCCAAGAGATGTCTCATGTTGATGAGCCATGAAGTGTATCTCTCTTAATAGTCCCTATAGACTCCTGAAAAGATAGATCGCATGAGTGACTATCATGTATACAATGAAATATACAAGACCTGATATTGATCGGTCATATTCTGGAGAAGATCATTGTAAGACAGTGAAAAACATCTTAAAGTACTTAACCAGCACTAAGGATGTGATTAAAATTTATGGTGGGTCTAAATTAAAACTAGAAGGCTTAACAGACTCAAGTTTTTTAGACAGACCAAGACGACAGAAAAGTATATAGCTATAAATGAAGTTGCAAGTTGATTGTTTGAATGAAAAGTTTATTAAAGAACTAGGAATAGTTCCTAAGTCTCATCTTGGATCTAAACATGTGTTGTGGCACTTTCATTTGATTATAGGAATCAATGAAAGATGGTAAATCACTATAGAGATAGTGGACTCTCAAGAACAACATTACATATCCATTAACTAAAGCTTATCCAACAGCAAGATAATTGTCACTTAGAGAAGAAAGGTATGCGATACCATAACGATTGGCTTTAGTGCAAGTGGGAGATTGAAAGTTGTATGCACACAAGCCAATCATGTTTGATGATAAAGCATATACTTTTTAATAATCTTATTCATTTATTAATAAAAAGTATTAATTTATTAAAGGCTTATAATTATCTACATGATGCTATTTTATAATATGTGATAAACCCATAGTTTTAAATAATGCTTTTAGAAAAATGATGATGATCATTCTAATGAGATCTAAATTCTTAGAAAGCTTAAAACTAAAGTATTTCCCAATTGTTGGATTACTATGGGGATTAGTGAATCTGGATAGATTGGTACATACATTGCTTGCTCATTAGATGAGGATGATTGATCTTATGATCATTTATGTGGAGACACTAAAGCAAGTATGTATGTGCTTATTAGAGAATAAGTTCACTGAACGTGGCTTGTTAAGGAATACCTAATGGAGTTTTACTTGCCTGTAATAGGAATTCCTGTAGTGATAGTAGTACAAGTGATCATTGGACTTGAAATCATCATAGTATCTTGTGTATGATGAGTTATACTTTGACTTATTCCTTAAGACCCTTAAGGTATATCAAAGGGTGTGTTTGGGTATAATAAGTTGTACATGGAGATAATGTATGATCAATAAATAATTTATCGCTTCTAGTAAAAGAAGAGAATGTCCTATGTGATTCGATAAATGACAACCTAGTAGTCCTTGGCCAAGGCAGAATAAAATTAGAAAAGAGTTTTCTAATTTGCATTATTTGGTGTTGTGCATTTAAGAGTCGAAATACATATAATTAAATAAAATAAGACTTGACAATAATTCCATGTCTTATATTTAATTGGGACATTGTATGGTGGAATGATTGAATTGTACGATAACTATTTACTCAAAGGTTCTTATTCCTAATAAGATTAGGAGACTAATTAATTAAAAGAGTTTAATTAATTATTCCTAATAAGATTGGGAGCCTAATTAATTAAAATAAAACTCAATTCCTTAATTGTTAAGGAGGGTTGCCCACATCTATAAATAAGAGGTGTCTTATTATGGGTGAGGGTAGTTGACGCTTTCACAACATACGTGATTCCAATTGTGAGAGAGTACGCTCTTTTTCTATGAGAGATAGAAAAACTAGGGTTTTGCCAAACACTCATCTTCTTGAATCTTTCTTCTTCCTTGGTGGATCACCTTAGAGGCTAAATACGTGGGTGGCTAACATTGATCAAAGGAAGGAACCAAACCCGGTGGATTCAAGTTGAATGCGAAAAGGATTGGAGGTGAACTTGTACCTGAGGAAGCTCAAATCTTCAAGGGCATGATTCTTATTCTTAATATTTTTTGTTTAATTAATAATTATGCATAAAGGATGATCCAGGTATATGGTTTGTAAAATTTTAAAACTTGATTTTTCATGCTTCAGCTTATTTTTGTGCAATTTGATTGCATTCATGAATATTACAAACCTAACATATAGAGCGCGTGATGTTAAGGTGAGATAGATTTGGCATAAGTCTAGTAGCTGTAGTTATATTTATGTATGTATTGTTATATGATCCCGATCTTGTGTGTAAGATGTGAGATGGTTTGTGTAAACCCCAACTTTTGTACTTGTTAGAGGGGTAATATGATAGTATTCCCCACCTTTTATTATAATAGGGGATAGATGATATCATTTGTATGCTATAGGTTGATCATACATGATGTACTGATTATTGGCATATGAATATAGATGTTTTTATTTAAATATGTTATATAATTGTTACATTAAGGGTAAATACTTAAAAAATATAATGAGATAATAAAATGAAGTTTTATGATACAGAAAATGCCACCTAGACGTAGACTACCAAACCTGGAAGAATTAGTCAATAACGTGAGGGATCAAGTAGACCCAATACAACGATTAGCCGAATTGTTAAAAAAAGCCCTTCCAGGAAGAACAATGTACCCGTGCAGCCTAATCCCTAAGCGATGCGTGTAACAAATTTTAAGGACTTTAAGAGTGTAGGACCTTCAGAATTTAGGGGAACTACCGTTCCTATCGAAGCACATATTTAGATAAAGGAGATGGAGAAAGTATTCATCATCGCTCATGTGGGAAATGACCAAAAGACTGCGTACGATAATTATATGATGAAGGGCGAAGCGAACTTCTGGTGGGAAGCGAATCAACAGAGAGCAGGAGAAGGAACTATACCGTGGGAGAGGTTTAAGACGTTCTTTGAGAAATTCTTCCCAAAGAGCATGAAAAACAGAATGGAGGTTAAGTTCTTGGAACTCAAGCAGGGTGAGATGGAGGTGGCACAATATCCGGCACAATTCAACGAGCTCACACATTTTGCATCACACCAAGTGGACACCGAAGAGAGGAAAACTCAACGTTTTGAACTAGGACTGAAACCATGGTTGTTCAACAAGGTGTCAATACTCTAAAGCGATTCGTTTGCTACATTATTAGAGAAGGCCATCATGACTGAAGGAGCTAGTGAGGCTTTGAGTTAATACAACAAAGAAAAGAAGAACAAGAAGGGTGGATGAGAGAACCGAGGAGGAAATAGTAGTGGGGGAAGTAATTTAGGAAAGAGAAAATGGGAGAATAATAACAATAATAACAACAATTCGATGGGAAGTCACCAAGGAAGATTTAAGAAAAAAACTGAGGCATGCTCGAAATGTGGTAATACTCATCAAGGAGAATGCTGGAAGGGATGAAGAGTCTGTTATAATTATGGCTAGGAAGGGCATATATCGCCAAGCTGCCCAAAACCGAAGAAAATGCGAGGATGTTTTGCTTGCAGATTAACAAAGCATCAGATTAAGGACTGCCCAACGAAAGGAAGCATGGAGAAAGTGACAACAAAGGAGGAGGCATCAAGCTAATGATTGGTGGACCGACTCAACCCAACCGATTGACTACCAGGACATTTAACATGATGATCCAGGATGCACTAGCTATGAAGGATGTGGTGTCAGGTATTATCCCAATCAATAATATAAATGTTTATGTATTATTTGATTCAAGTGCTACCTGTTCCTTTGTGTCTAAAGAATTTGATAAACGACTAAATTCACCCCAAGAACGATTAGGAAATCCTTTGACCATAGAAGTTACGAATAAGGAAGTAATCCCTGTAGAATTCGTATACTGTAATTGTTGCGTAGAAATTAGGGGGCATAAGCTAAGCATAGACTTGATTCCGATAAGATTGGGAGAGTTTGATGTGATACTAGTAATGGATTGGCTATATGACCATAAGGTAATAATTGATTGCCAAAAGAAAAGTGTGAACCTTCATACTCCAAATAGGTCTAAGGTAGTGTTTTATGGTAGCTTATTACTGAAACAATTGTGTTGCCTTACGATGATGCAGGCCAAGAAATTATTGAGGAAAGGATGTGTAGGTTATTTCGCCTATATTGTATATACTCAAAAAAAGGAGTAGAAATGAAAAATATATCGGTAGTGAGAGATTTTCATGATGTATTTCCAAATGATTTAACCGGTCTTCTGCCAGACAGAGAAATTAAATTCCTGATAGACTTAGTACTCGGAACTGCACCGATTTCGATTCCTATAAAAATAAAGGAATTGATGATACAACTGTAAGAATTGTTAGATAAGGGATATATTCAGCCGAGTGTGTCTCCTTGGGGAGCACCAGTGTTGTTTTTCAAGAAGAAGGATGGTTCGATGAGGCTTTGTATTGACTATCAAGAGTTGAACAAAGTAATGATTAAGAATAGATATCCATTTCCAAGGATAGATGACCTTTTTTGATTAATAGAAGGGAGCGAAATGTTTTTCGAAGAAAGACCTGCGAACGGGTTATCATCAGTTCAAGGTACGAAAGGAAAACATACCAAAGATGGCATTTTGAACTCGATATGGACACTACAAATTTTTGGTAATGTCATTCGGTTTGACTAACGTCCTAACAACATTTATAGATTTGATGAATTGAGTTTTCAAGCTATATTTGGACAAGTTCGTATTAGTTTTTATTGACGACATTTAGTTTTTATTGACGACATTTTGATTTATTCGAAAACCAAGGAAGCGCACGCAAAACATCTGAAAATGGTATTAGAAGCGCTTAGAAGGGAGAAGATGTAAGCGAAATTTTCTAAGTACGAATTTTGGATGGAGAAGGTCCAATTTTTAGGGCACATGATAGATAAGGATGAAATTTCAATAGGTCCTATGAAGGTGGAGGTGGTAAGTAATTGGGAGCATCCGAAAACGCCGACGGAGGTGAGAATTTTCTTAGGGTTAGCCAGGTACTATCGAAGATTTATCCAAGATTTTTCTAAGAAAGTGACTATCGACGTCGGGAAAAATTTCTCTTGAATTCCTCTTTTAAGTATTTCTTACCCTTTATGTTTTCTACGTGGTTCGAATCTTGTTGAAAGGGTGAAATTGACAAAATAGACTGACATAAATGTCGATAATTTAAAAAGATTTAATTTTAATGATTAGGCCGATTAAACAGAGTCTCCAGTTGTTATGAGTTTAAATGGTTGTACCAACTTAACCAGCATTTTGGCAGAGGTTTGTTTGCAATATGGCCCAAATGTGACTCTATTTAATTAGTTTGAAACCCAAGATTCATAGAGTTCTGGGGCTTTCTTAAACGAGGGGAAGGTGTTAGGCACCCCCCGACTTACATGAAACACGGTTACCACATCTTTTCAATTCCCTAAGTATGTGCGTGTATATATGGATGTGAAACATATAAATGTACTTGCAGTGATTTGTTTGAAAGTAGTGTTATGGCTCTTTTGCTCCTATATATAAAGGGTTTGATTCATAAAATCCATTTTTTAGCAAAGAATTTAAAGGTGAGGTTTTGGAAAGCAATTTTCAAACCCTTATGCTCGCATAGTAATTGAGGCATTTGATACTTCTATTTTATTCCGTATTCGGCTTGTTTTGATTTTATTCTCGAGATGCGAAGTATCTTCGATAGAATAATATATATATATATATATATAAGTGTCGGGCCTCTTATGGGCATGAAAGCTATCGAAGTGACCCGAGAACCACAAACCATAATTTGATTATGTTAGGGCCTTAAATTCGTATCCCCACATTAAGGCCCAGGGTTACATTTACAAGAGGCTGTAAACTATCTATACAACTAAAATATGTCCATCATGGGAATCAAATCTAGATCCATGGATTTAATCAAAGATCTCCTGATTCCTAGACTCACATGATATAACTGAGAAGCTTGCACAACAAATATTGAAAAAAACCGCAGAATAGAATCTAGATGTCACAAAACAAAGGATTGATTTGTTAAATCCTTTCATGCGCGTAACCAAGCTTCCCGTTTCCTCTAGATACATATCTAGGGTTGCGTAGTCGATTAATATTTACAAAACTAGAAAGAAAACTAAATTTAAATAAATCTTATCCATTTTAGCTCAACGGTTCTAGTTTTACAACTTTTGAACCGGTTAAGAGTTAGATATGGCTAGATTTAGATAAATCTAGTCCACAAATTTAAATTTTATAACTTTATAGTGAATGAACAGTTAAAATAGATATTTAATCACAATAAAAAATTAGTGTATATATATATATATATATAAATATATAGAATGGATCCTGTCCGGGAGACCGGACAGGTCCAAAATCCGGACCCCAAATTTTTTTTTTGTAGAACAACTAAAAAAATAAAATAAAATTATGGAACTGAAATTTTTCCATAATATAATGTTTTGGGCGTGATTTGAATACCTATACCAAAAAATGTATATACACATTTGCATGCAGGTATGCATGCATGTTTTGATATATGTATCCAAATCACACCCAAAATACTGTATTATGTAAAAATTTAAGTTCCATAATTTTTTTTTAGGTTGTATAAAAAAAAGCAAAAAAAAAAGAAGAAAGGTCCGGACGCTACTAAAATGCGGGCTTCCGGACCGGAACCGGACTATATATATATATATATATATATATATGATTATATATAAATATATTAAAGTAGAAAAAACCCACAGATTAGCAATTCAGGCCAAACTGGTAAATATAAATATATGATTATATATATTAAAGCGGGAAAAGCCATAGATTTATAATCTAGGCCTAAATAACTAGTATATATATATATATATATATATATATATATATATATATTAAAGTAAGTAAGAGTTTCAGATCTGAAAGGATCTTATAGTGTGTAGCAAGGAGGGCTTTAGACTGCTTTTAAAGCTTGAAAACTCAGTTTCCACCGGTTAAAACTTGATATGTTGTAATATATATGTATAAAAGTGTTTACAAAGAAGAATATCGAAGTTTAGAACACTGTTGGAGTGGTTAAGAGTTGAAATGGGCCGAATTCCCTTTATTTTCTTCTTCTTTTTTTTAAAATGGCTGATGGGGGGGGGGGGTCTATTTATAGACTAAATCAGCCTCGGGTCTACCTGCAACTGACCCGGGTGGGCTTGACCCCGTGGGTCCATTTGTCTCGAAGTACATGCACTCCGATCAACGCGCTGTCTGCTCGAACCTTCATAACTTTCACTCCGGGAATCCGACGGAGGCGTGTTATACCTTTCCAGAAAGCCTTTTTCGAGAGCTACACAATGACATAGGATTTGATCTTTTCTGAATCTGGGAAGACAATTCCATGACCAGATCTTTGAGTTTTCGTAGTCCATCTATTGAGTTATCTTGCGGTGTTTTCACTCGGGATTGATGTTATAGTTCTGCATGACCTTCGTGGCAGTAATTTAACTTGATGTGATGTTGAGTTTGCAAAATTACTCTTTTGCCCTCCTAGGTTAGTTTCAGGCTTGACGTGGCAGCATCTGTCTTCCTCGGGGTTATCTCTGAGGTTTGACTACTAGTGCCTTCTGTGTATATTTAGGGTTATTTCTGAAGTTGAGTTGATGATTTCTGGGATTGTCGTCGGTATTTGACTTGATCTCCCAGGGTTATTGCTGGGGTTTGTCTTGATTTCCCAGGGTTATTACCGGGGTTTGTCTTGATCTTCCAGGGTTATCACCAGGGTTTATCTTGATCTCACGGGGTTGTCACGGGGGTTTGGCTTGATCTTTTGGGGTTGTCACAAGGTTTGTCTTGATCTCCCAGGATTTTCATTGGGGTTTGACTTAATCTCCTAGGGTTGTCACCATGGTTTCGCTTAATCTCCTAGGGTTATCACCAGGGTTTGGTTTGATCTCCCGGGGTTGTCACCTGGGTTTTGCTTGATCTCCCGAGGTTGTCACCTGGTTTTGGATTCAAGGGTTGTCTTTGGAAGACAAAAGACAATTCTGTTGTCCTCATGGTTAGTAACAGGAATGCGAAATTTTGAATGTCTACAGATGCCCCTCTTTATCATGTTTATGCAATGGAATGGAATGAATAGGATAAAGATTACTAGACACTTGAAATGTGACAAGATTAAATGATATCATGCAATGCAGCATAATATGATGTTATGGACTCTGAATATTTTTGTTTGGAATTACTTCCCACGACATTCCATCACTAACTACTCCTGCCATTTTTGCTGAGGATGGAGTTGTCAATGATGGTCTCCACTAAACTATCTTGATGTCTACTCAAACGGTAGTTTATATAGTCTTTCATCATCGAACTTTCTCAATGCCTACTCGAATGGTAGTTTGCAAAAATTTCATCACCGGATCTTTCCCGATGCTACATTGGGTTGAAGCCAATGGTTTAAAATGTCCGTCAGTTCTATTGAGATTGATTCGACGACATGTTATAGAGATGTTTTCAAGATCCCTTCTGGGGAGATTTTCCTATGGCTGCCTGATCTTTCCCGATGCTACGCTGGAATTGTTGCCAACGGTTTGCAATATCAGACATGCCTGATATCTCTGCTGGGGGTATCTTTCTCACAAGTTATACCTTTGAAAAAATCTGGATATTTTGCCATCTTTAAAACTAACGGTTCATGACACCGGACCTTCCTGATGCTTTGACAAGGGCAGTTTTCAACAATCTCTATCGTCGGCATTTTAAACCCCATATTAGGGTTAATACAAATGACTTACATGAAGATTTTCTTTCATCAGAAGTTTTGTACCTGAATTCAGGGTTTCAAGCCTTTTATGCTTAATCGCGTAGAACTTTTTTCCCTGATTTGACTTTTTAACTTCCGGGAACTCCATTATAACTCAAATTTGATCAAGCCGTACCACCCTGGTTGGCTGCAAATACACCCGTGACTATTGCGGGTTGACCCACAGCTCCCTGTGGGTTTATTTAGTCCCCACGTTCCTTTCATTAGTCATTTTTAACTTAAGCTTTATATAAAATTCAAAAATTCTTCTTTAAATCTATTGAGTTCGGGCTGTTTTTTGCAAAATCCGTCCCCATACAACCGTTCTGCACAACTCTAGTAACGTATACACCTTTTGTTTCCAACTTTTGACCGTTAGAACGTTAGATTTCATATAGAATGCTTCTAAACATAATGTAGTGAATATGTATGCTTATATGACTTGATAAAAATTATTAAACTTAATAAATGCTCATATTTTACCATGTTGAACGTATTAATATGAAAAAAACTAATTTCTGAGATAGTCATTTGGCACCCCTTTTTTGCTGGTTTATTTATCCTATTTAAGGAAAAATGAGCACGATTTTTTTTTTAAAAAAATGCACATGGTAATTAGGCTACCATTGTGATTTACTTTTAATATTTAATATATATATCTTTGATATTGGGTTGGTGTGCTACTGAACGACCACCTAGTCATGTCTATGTGCATGTGGACAGTTCATTTTACAAAGGAGACTCTGGCAAAAAAATTTCACGAGCCTAAGAATTTAATGAACATGCAAGTTTAACTCTACTAAGGATGTATGTTAACTTAATGCATGCTTTAGGACATAAACTAGGTGTGAAGCAATGATTTAACTTCAATAAGCTTTAAGTTAGAAGCTTACCTCACATTTTCTGAGGTGATTTGGAGATTTTGTTACGGTTATGGATTCAGATATACCAAGCAGCTCTCGTAGGGTCTCCGTAGGTGTGAGGAGGAGAGCTTCTGATGGCCCTGAGCCTCGTCCAACATGGCAAACTCGTCAGTTGACTGAGTCAGTGATTCATCCCATTCGAGTTGATAGGCAGGATGCCGGGGACGAGGAGGAGGATGTTCTTATTGTGGACCCTGCTCCTTCTTCTTTTACTACCCCGCATCGAGAGCTTCCAGCTATTAGCGTGATGATTCCAGATCTTTTGGAGGATTTGCGATGCCACCCTTCGATCTATCTCCATTATAATAAAGATAATATAAGCTTTTGTTCTAGATTTTCTTCCTTTTCCCACTTTTAGAACCATGGCTTAATCTTGATTTGCAATTTGATGTAGGTTTTTGGCTTTACTCAGCCCAGGGGGAATTGGTTTAGTATTCATTCCTTGTACCAGACATTTCATCTGGAGTACTAGGCCATCGTTCACTCTAGGGGTTTCGAGGCCTTCTTCTCTATTCCTCCCTGTCACTGCCCTTGGGGCTATTTGCGGGCTTTATCTGAGCGCTGGTTCCACCAGACTCAATGTCTCCATTTGTTGGACTGTGAGGTGATGATGACACTCATGGACTGACGGTTCATCACGTGGTTAGAGTTTAAAGGGGCATTGATGCCTTTGGTAGCTGACATTTCATCGGCTGCAGTTCTATCCCTTTTGGGAGTTCTTTCTACGGCCCTCACGAGTCTAACTGTCTGCTCTAGGCCCTTGAGTATGGATGGCACGAGTGGGGCTTTGACTGAGCCTCTGTCTGTTGATCAGAGGGTTAGAGATCACATTCTTTGACGATTGTTCTTAGTTATCATCAGGGGTTGTTTCCTAGCGGATAACTCCTCGACGGTCTATTTTGCTTTGGTTAACGCCACTCGTGATGTGGATCGCATCAAGGATTTTGACTGGGGCTCATTCACCTTTGCCTATTTTATTCATGGGATGCGCCTACAGTCAGAGGGCGTGACGGAGACTTGGCTAGGATTTTACCCATTTCATTTGGTGAGTAATTTTCTGTATCTCCTAATTTCCTCTATTTGGGCAATCAATCTTCATAACTAATGACATTTAATCTTTGCATTTTCAATTTTGGGCCTATGATAGGCTTCCTTGCCTTCACATAGTTACTACATTAGGTCTGGAGACCTATCCATGGGGATGTCACTGACACCACTCCACTTTGGCAGAGGTTCCCGTAGCAGAGGGGTTTATCCATTCTCGGTTACAGTTGAAGTTGTTGACTGCCAATGTCATCACGTCGGTTCCCTACACCGAGGATCATTTAACAGTAGGTTTTGAGGGTGACTTTTTGAACGGGGTAGAGTATGTAATCCACTCGTCGGATACCTCTCTTGACTGATGGAGGCTAGGAGCTCTACTTGGGAGAGTGTGCTATCAGGAGCATCATAGGGGAGATTCATATTCCATTCTTTCCTCCTGCTAGACGACATTGGTCTTTATCTCAGACTATCACCGAGATTCCCTAGATGGCTTTACTTTATCAGAGGGCCCTTACACTCAGGATGCCTTCCATCGCTGGTGGACTCCTTGCACCATTAGAGCTCAAACGTGTGCCATTTAGTTCATAGGGGATATGGACAGACTAGATTGCCTGTGTCAGAGAACCCACTCATTTGGATCAGATTAATAGCTTAACCTAGAGGTTGGACCAGGCGCACTTTTTCATCCGACATTTGGGCAAAGATCCGTCAGAGGCATATTCTTTTGATCCAACCAGCTCTGGTGCTGGCCCTTTAGGTGGCCCATATTCTGATAGTTTCACCGGAGCAGATCTCCCTATGTATCGACCTGATGTTCCATCTAGCAGAGATACAGTGACTCGGGAGGAGTTACAGCAGGTTGATCGATTGGATGATGTAGACATCTTAGATTTCTTTAGATAGGCTCGTTATCTCTTTTGATAGGCCTCTGTTAAATATTGGGCGGCTGTACCCCATTTCTCATTATCTCTTTTGATTGGCCTCTGTTAGATATTGGGCGGATGTGCCCCATTTCCTTATATTTTTTATTTTTAGTTGTAGACAAAGATGATGTATTTATGAATGTATGTGTAATATTTCCTATCTATTGTATCCTATTATCATTTATCATTGTTATTTATCATGATGCATGCATTGTGTTATGAATATGCATTCATATAAGTGAGTTTAGCATTGACCCCTAGATGGTCTCATGATACGGTTCTACAAATGTCTTCATCTACCGTTAGCCGGATTGAGCACACACCACCCATACTGATAGCCTCTTCTTTGAGATCATGGTATGATAGTCTGCCTCCCACAGATCGGGTGACAATTGATCAGATGTTGAGATATTCTATGACCATCTTGATATTTCAGGTACCATTGGGCTTTGTAGAGGGCATGTTCTCTTGTTGGATACCTGAGAGACAGGTCTTTAGGATTGATATCAACGAGCTGACTCCTACATTAGAGGAGTATGAGCACATTACTAATTTTCCCTTGGATCGATCTTGTGCTAGGATGGCTATTGGTGATATGAGATGACAGTTTATGACACTGACTGGCTTATAGCGCAAAGTTATCATGGATGAGATCACTTCAGCGCATGTGGTGTCCTTGGATTTCTTTATTGATCAATTTGGATCGCTAGAAAGCTATGTACAACACTCGGGACACTTCACCATCACTGTAAATGAGTGGCGGTTTGCCCGCGTAGATATTCTATTGATGTGCGTCATAACTTATTTTTATATGCTGCTATATATGGACCATTTGGACATTATCTTGATCACAGTGGTTCGTACTCTCAGCGAGGGTTATACCATCTTGCCTATGATATTGGCAAAGACCTTGAGGTCGGCCACATTTTGCCATACCCATCCTGTGGGGTTCTCTAGGGGGAGTGTCGTATTATTATACGTGTGGTTTATGACACATCTGAGATCGATCGACACTTTTAGACATCATGGGTACTATTTTACTTATGAGATAGCCATGTCTTATTATTTTCAACCGGCTGATTGTACAGATGCAACATCCTGGTTGGGTTTTCTGACAGTGATCGAGGATCCATTTGCAATCTTTCCTTGTTCAAGACCCAACTCTCCTTATAGCTTTATTACTCATGCGGTTGGCATGGACTATCTACTCCTGACTGGTTTGAGAGGGGTGACCATATATTATCCACTAGCTGTCATGGGACAGTTTGATCAATTTTAGGATATTCACCCCTTTGATGGGGTCTTTGGTCATCGACTATCAGCTTCATTTCTATCAGCAGATGACTTGATCAGGATTTATGATTGTTGGACTTGTCGTGAGGGGGCTGATTTTTTGACTAGTCATCCAGGTCGTTCTTTAGAGTATTCTGCATGGCTGGAGGTAGATATTGCATCAGCTATGGTTGTTCACTCAGATCCGAGTATTGATTCTGATGAGGAGGAGCCTGTGGAGGACCCTGATTCTCCCACCGAGGATGAGCTATTTGCTGGCTTGCCAGCAGCCTTGGTCAGTGGCATCCCTAGCACTTCTACTGCTGCAGCTCCACCTTCTGTAGAGTCTTTAGAGTAAGTGATTCATCAGATGACGTTTGAGAAGGATCATGCTAAAGCACTGATGTTGACAACCTTTTCTAGCCTAGATGCTACTTTTGTTGAGAGAGATGATGCTCGAGCTACTCGGGATGCCACTTTTGTTGAGCGAGATGATGCTCGAGTAGCTCGGGATGCTACTTTTATTGAGCGGGATGAGGCTCGAGCTACCCGGAATGCTTCCATTACTAATAGTATTGCACTCAGATCCTTCACGGATAGCCTTATTACAGATATGAGTGCATTTATAGATGATCATGGTATCACTATGCAGATGGCTATGAATTTTTTAGCTCGCATGGAGACCTTAGGGTAGGAGCTTATAGATTCACCTTCATCTTCTAAAAGGGATGCCATGTTGGACTTGCTATCCCGTTTATCTGCGGGTTTATAGAATAACTTTCATCTTCCTGCATAAACTAAGTCAGCCATTTTTGTCATGTATATGATACATTATATATATTAAACAATATTATATGGTAAATGAATATATTTTTATTCACTTCCCTTTTGGATATATTTTATCATTACCGAATGATAACCACTTTTTTCATGCCTTGTTGTCTTGATATATCACAAACTTTTCCTTGATGGGTTGACACTGAGATGTCGGAGAGTACCTCAGAAGGGTTCGTCGATTAGAAAGGCTTGATAGTATTTGGGGTTTTATATAAGGTTTGGTGTATTGGGACTAGTTTGATTTGGATTTTTTGTTTGGTTCGATCGCCCCATATATGACTGCATATGTACTTCCATTGATGGGGGGAGATCAAGTCTTTCATTGTTTAGGCTTGGCCTGAATGGTTAGAAACTGGTATTTTGGAATGGAGTATTCTACGAATTTGAAAGGTGTTTGTTTTGATTGGTTTGAGTGGGTTTTTGGGTTTTTTGTTTGGTTTGACCGCACCCTAGATGGTTGCCTACGTACTAACATTGATGGGGGGAGATCAGGTCTTTTGTAGTTCAAGCTTGGCCTGAATAGTTGAAAAGTATTTATTTGGGTTTAAGCTTGGTTTGAGGGGTTTTTGGATTTTTTGTTTTGTTTGACCCACCATAAATGGCTGCCTACGTACTCCCATTGATGGGGGGAGATTAGGTCTTTCGTAGTTCAAGCTTGGCTTGAACAGTTGAAAAGTGTTTATTTGGGTTTGAGCTTGGTTTGAGGGGTTTTTAGATTTTATGTTTTGTTTGGCAGCACCATAGATGGCTGCCTATGTACTCCCATTGATGGGGGGAGATTAGGTCTTTCGTAGTTCAAGCTCGGTAGTGAAAACCTCAATTGACTTGGCTTTTCTTTTTTCAAAAGGTGGTTTGCAGGTGACTCAGACATAATACCTTTTCACGACGTCTGAATTGATAAGCTGAGGGAATTCTTCCCCATCCATTTCTTATAATCTGATGGCTCCTCCTGTCAATACTTCCTTGACAACGAAAGGGCCTTCCCAATTCGGGGCGAATTTTCCTTTAGATTCATCTTGATTGGCAAGGACTTTCTTTAATACCAAATCATTTTCTTTGAATTTTCAGAGCCAGACTTTCTTGTTGTATGACCGAACAATCCTTTGCTGATATAATTGCCCATGAAACATATTTGTAACCCATTTCTCATCTAGCAGAGATAACTGGTGGTACCGCTCTTGCAACCACTGGTCTTCTTCCATCTGAGCATCTATTAACACCCTCAATGACTCCATTTCAACTTCTATGGGGAGTACTGGTTCCATGCCATAGACTAATGAGTAGGGAGTAGCCCTAGTAGAAGTGCACAATGATGTTCTGTAGGCTAACAGAGACAGAGGCAATAAGTCAGGCCATCCCTTGTGATTAGCATCCATTCTTTGCATAATTTTCTTGATATTCTTATTGGATGCTTTTACAACACCATTCATCTTGGGACGATAGATGACAGAATTAAGATGTTTGATGTGAAACTTAATGCATAATTCTTTCATCATCTGGTTGTTTAGATTCTTGGCATTATCTGACAGAATCACCTCTGGTTGTTAATATCGATAGATGATATTGTTTATGATGAAACCAATGATTACCTCTTTGGTGACCTTGGGAAAAGAGGCAACTTCTACCCATTTAGTGAAGTAATCAATCATAGTGAAGATATGAATCGATGACCATTGCTGGATTTGGGTTCTATTGGCACAATCACGTCCATTCCCCACATTGAAAAGGGCCACGACGAACTTATACAATGCAATTCGTTTGGAGGAGCATGGATGACATTTCCATGAACTTGGAATTGATAACATCTCCTGACGTGATCATCATAGTCGACTTTGAGAGATATCCAGTAATGCCCTATTCTTAATATCTTTTTGGCAAGTAAAAGACTGCTCATGTGTGGACCACAGACTCCACTATGGACTTCATCCATAAGTATTTGTGTTTGATCTTTATCTAGGCATCTCAAATGACCTACTCCATCATCTCTTTTGTAGAGTATATCTCCACTCAAGTTGAATTTTATGGCAATTTTATGCATCCTCTTTCTTTCAGCTTAACTTGCCCCAACGGGCGTATATCCATCCCGAAGGTATTCTTTAATATCCTAATACCAAGGCTGTTTGATGGGATGAAATTCATCTGATACTTCTCCAATGTAATTTCCATAGGCTGGTGCCTTTCTGGCTTGCAAATTCAATATCAAGAATTCCTCTCCTATCAGAGATGTGGATCAAGGAAGCCAATGTTGCCAATGCATCAACAAAGTTATTCATACTTCGAGGGATGTAGATAAAGGCTATTTCCTCAAACTCCATAGCCATCTTGATAACTTGTCGATGATATGGCAGCAAATGCAATTCTTTGGTATAATACTCCCCGGTGGTTTGTTTGATAACCAACTCAGAATCCCCAAGGACCAACAACCCTTTGATATCCATGGATTGGGCCTTTTTCAATCCCATTGTACAGCCTTCATACTCAGCTGTGTTGTTGGTGTTGACAAACTGTAGCTTGATGGCTATAGGTCTAACGATCGGGAATTTTAAACGACTATATTTTTATGAATGATTTTTTTTATTATTTTATTAATTATTATAATTATTGATATCCGTAATATTTTGATCATATGCAATATGAATTAAGCAAGATAGTTAATTTATTTATTTTAAGTTAACTAAGATGAATACATAATCAATTTGATTAAGGGAGAGTATGATAAGTAATGTTAAGAATTAACATAGCTTGCTGTTAACCTTAAATGATAAATTAAAAAGATTTAAAATCTTTAATTATTAACTATTGATATGAATTATATAAAATGATTATATGATTATGTGAGTGTTTAAATATGATAAGTGTGACGCCCCCAAAATAGGTATACATCACCCATCTTGAGTCTCCAAATACATGGTACAAAATTCAAATACAACTTAATTATACAACAGCCGTGTAAAATACGACAAAACATAATCTAAGAGTTTTAATAAAAATATTGTCATCTAAACAATATCCACACTCAATGGAGTCCTCATTATATTTATTGTCACACTATTTAACTGAATAGTGAGGACTACTAATGCTATAATCTGGACCGTCACTCCAGTCCCCGACTAGTCCCATTTACGTTCTCATTTCACAAGAGAACAATGAAAGCAAAAGGGTGAGCTCAACTAGCCCCAAGAAGAAATATTATGACTAAGATAATGCGAGAATAAATTATCGTTAGCCTACAATGATGTTAAACTAATACAATATAACAAACATCAAGTTTAATCACAATGAACAAACAATCCATTAGAAGAGTCAAGTAGAGAATAAAATCTACTATCTTCTATGATTTAAAAGGTTTTTCATCACTTTTATCGCTGAGACATAGCTTAATAAATAATCCACATCATCGAATCACCCCTGCACTACGGCCAAGGATATTCTTTAGTATCACGACCACAAATTATCCATGCACTACGGGCCAAGGATATTTATGTATTCATTAATGGTCATGATCATGCCAACAACTGTCCATCAATACACTACGGGCCAATGAGGACTTTTACCATATCATTTGTAATATTACGGTTATGATTATACCAAATGATCCCTAGTCATAATCATACCAAGTCCATCTATACATTACAGGCCACAGATGACTTTCAACAGAATATAAACATGAGGATGATGACAATGATATAGGAATTCAATAAAACAAGTTCAAGAATAAAAGATTTATAATCTAACTTATCCAGAAATCAATAATGTCCAAATTGTCAACATGATACTTCTTTGTAGAGTAAAATTCAAGAATGCTTAGAAGAATATTTCCATGAAAAGATACTGGATGAAGCGCAAATATCAAGGATATTCCACTAATTTCATAGAGTATAAAAGCCAAAACTTTAACCAACTGAGTATAATAAAGAATGGAATAACAAAAAAATTTACCAGGCATACGATAGACCGCACATACAGGTTATTCCAACAGAATAATAAATAATAGAACCAGGTCATACGTAAACGCATTGACGAGGATATTCCAAATGTAATAATAAAGAATGGAATAATGTAAGAATTCACCATGCACGCGATAGATCATCGCATGCATGAGTTATTCCAGCGAATAATAAATAATAAAACCAGTCATGCGTAAAACGCATGCATGACGAGGATATTCCAATGAATAATAAATAATGGAACGAGGTCATGCGTAATATGCACGAGATGTGATGTTCCAACGAGAATAATCTGAGAATGGAATAATGAAGAATTTCACCATGTATGCGGTACTTAGCATGTAGACATGTTATTCCAACATAAAAATAAAGAATGGAATAATGAAGAATTTCACCATGTATACGGTAGTCCACGACATCAAAGTTATTCCAAATGTAATAATAAGGGATGGAATAACAATAGCTCTCTTCAAGAACACGAAAGAAATAATACCCCTTTCCTTAGAAAGAAACTGGATACTAGAGTAGTGAGGTAGCAGACTTCTCTTCCTCTTTCTCTCTATAATAAATGCTCTATAGCTTGAGTGAATCAGTGAAGAATAATGAAGAAATGAGCTTCTATTTATAAAAAAATATAGTTTCGATAATTGCACGTTATGGGGCTCGAAATATTACACTATAATACCTTCCTCTTTTTCTTCATTTTTAATTTAGTCCTGCAAGTATTATCAAACTTGCACCACCTCCCCTAATAGTAAATAATGTGAATCAATAGTTCAATCATGTGAATCAATAGTTATAATCATGTGAAAATACGAATTACAGTATAGTACCTCCATTTATACCTCTATTTTTAACTTAGTCATGCAAGTATTATCAATCTTGCACCACCACCCCTAATAGTACAAGAATGTGAATCAATAGTACACACATGTGAACCAATAGTTATAATCATGTGAATTAATAGCAATTAATTGCTCATTTATTCGATTAATTACCCGATTGGTCAATATAACCTCCATACATCAATTATTATCGAAATAAATGTCGATTTTCACTAACACTAATAATTCCAACACAATGTATCTATCAATTTCATCTTTAATCAACACGAACTTATTCAATATTAATATTATAATTCACAATATTTAACAACCAGGTCGTTCCTGTGAAAGAGGGGCTTTCGATAAGGATTTCTCCTTATTGTTATCGGCGTAATTAGATGACCAAACCTCTCCTCGATGTAACTTCTAGACATTGTAAATATTGCAATTTAATAATATGAATAACTTTGTCGCCTCAATTATTGATTTAATAATATATCATATTATGCGGATGATATTGTGACAATAATAATCGAATCAATAATATGAGAGATATAATGCAAGAATTATGTAGCAATAATTGAGTATAACCGAGTGACTTCTCACATAAGCATCAATAATCAATACCGTAATGCTACTATGCAACCACGCAGTATTCGCATTACTTTACTACCAGGTAGTTCAACAATTTTAACGGTAACACTTTCAGCGTTATTTTTATAAAAAGATAATTCTGTCGTTTTACGACAATACTTCCGTTGTGGCGTCCACCAATGATTATGCCGTCATACGAATATTCCCCGACAAAAATAATATTTTATAACAACTTGCATACTTTGCAAAATTTATAAATATTACCCACAACTATAACATTATATCAAATCCACACCATAATATTCAAAAAAATATTTCGAGAAATTTAAATCTTTATTCATAAAATTTGGTGTCTCACAATCTCCCCTCCTTCTGAAATTTCACCCTCAAAATTTACATACGTACCTGGTATGCCGAAGAGATGAGGATACCTTGACTTCATTTCAGATTCTAACTCTTGAGGTATAACCTTTGAGTATTGAATACGATCCTTCTTATCCAAGATTTTAACACGTATTTTCTCATACGTTAAATCTTCTGCTATCTCGTCTAGTTCTAATTTAATAACGTTGTTTGGGTCATCCACATATTTACGTAATATCGATACGTGAAAAATGTTATGAACAAGCGACATACTTGGCAGTAAAACGAGTCTATAGGCCACAGTTTCTACTTAATCAAGGATTTCAAATGGGCCAATAAAATCGAGGGTTAAGATCTCCTCTCTTCATCAATTCTTACTTCTAGAATAACGCCCTCTTGAACCTTCTTCTTCACATTCATCAGCTCTGAGTATGTAGCTTGCACGGCTTTAACTTTATCGATTAAAGTTGATTCTACTCGTATATTTGATATCACCACGTAGGTCCTTAGAGTATTTAACTCTATCTTCATCATTTGTAAGTTGTACGAAATGGGTTTTTGTACTGGGGTCAATACAAAATTCGATTTCATGCTCTAGGGGTAGGCTAGGAAGTCTTTAAGAATACGTCAGGAAATTTATTAATGATAGAAATATCATTCAAAATTGTGACTCTCATCCAAGATTTGGATAGTACGTCACATTGACACCTATCAACTTGCCATTGTCATTCACGACGTCGCCTACAAAAAGTCTGACTTTGGTGCATTCCACACAAGTAAGTCAACAATGAAAGGATCGGGGCTCTTTACTTATGGCTTGATATAACAGTGATTAACTTTAGTGGTTGGGTTGCTTGAATTCACATGATAGGTTGGTTAACAATATGAAAGCTAACAACCTTACAAAAATAATCAATTTTGGCATGATGAGTAGTTAACCAATCAATCCCTAAAATCACATCAAATGCAAGTATTTTCAAAGAGATAAGATCGACAGGTAACGTAAAAGTGTCGATTTGAATTAAACAAGATTTATAAATAGTGGATGTAACGAAGGTTTCTCCTAACAGAGTTTCAACAGATAAGTCAAAGTCTAATTTCTCAAGAGCCAAGTTTAAACGTTGAACAAAACTAGGTGAAATACAAGAGTGGGTAGAACCAGTATCGAATAAGGTATAGACTTCGTAAGAGTTTATGATTAACTTACCCGTGATAACTTCGTTCAGGTTCCTCGATAAACGCTCTCACTTAAACTACCGAATTTAACTTGCCTGAGACATCCTTTGGCGTCACCATCCCAGTTGGACTTAACTTTGCAATAGAGTACATTCCACCCTTAATTGCTTCGTCATATTCCTGATCCATGATTCGAATCATTACTCTCCGATCCATATCGAATTGGGGTTGACCGCTCTGCACAGGGTAATTCCAAACTCGATGTTGGATTCTCCCAATTGTTGTCCAAAAAGCGAAATCCATTTCATGAATTTTGGCCTTATTAGATCGGACGTCTTTTTCTACAATATCAATGCGTCTTGCGGCTTTTACCCATGCATCATCTATTTTCATTCATTCATTTGCTTCTTCGTTCATCAGAACTTTGATCATAGCATTCTCAGATTCCAGCTCTAATATCTTATACTCTGCCAAAGAGTGTTTTTGTTCAAGCATCGCACATCGGGTAACACAATTTTGAATTGTTGCATCTCTTTGCTCCACGACCCCCTGCCGTTCTTCAGCCTGCACTTCTAACTCATGAATACGATTTTGTAATTCTAAATTTTGATCATAAAATTCTTCTAATAAATTCTCCTCAAGTTCTTCTTCTTCCTCTTCTTCCTCATTCTCAGTTGCTACCTCTGTGACTAGTTCAGGTGCAGTTATTAGTTCTTCACTCACCACATAGATATCTCTAATTTCTTCTTCGTTTGACATCACATTAACCTGGTTGGTGATTAAAGGTGTTTCAACAGTCTCATTCACTCCATTGTTAACATTTTCAGCTGCCATTTTCAAACACTACCACAAAACAAGGGTTAATTAACATATCACATATTATCCCTATACTCTGACCGACCAATTAAATATCAAATAAACTTAAGTAGGTCATACTAGTGAAGGAATTCCCCGTCTCTCCCCTCCTAGTTCTTGCCTCATATCTCAGCCAGGGATCATATCCCTAAGCTTTGATACCAAATGTGACGCCCCCAAAATAGGTATACATCACCATCTTGAGTCGCCAAATACATGGTACAAAATTCAAATACAACTTAATTATACAACAGTCGTGTAAAATACGACAAAACATAATCTAAGAGTTTTAATAAGAATATTGTCATCTAAATAATATCCACACTCAATGGAGTCCTCATTACATTTATAGTCACACTATGTAACAGAATAGTGAAGACTACTAATGTTATCATCTAGACTGTCACTCCGTTCCCCGACTAGTCCCAGCTACATTCTCATTTCCTGAAGAGAACAATGAAAGCAAAAGGGTGAGCTCAACTAGCCCAGTAAAAAATATTATGACTAAGATAATGCAGAATAAATTATCGTTAGCCTACAACAGTGTTAAACTGATACAATATAACAAACATCAAGTTTAACTACAGCGAAACAAGCAATCCATTAGAAGAGTCAAGTAGAGAATAAAATCTACTATCTTCTATGATTTAAAAGGTTTTTCATCACTTTTATCGCTGAGACTCAGCTTAATAAATAATCCACATCATCGAATCACCCTTGCACTACGAGCAAGGATATTCTTTAGTAAAAATTTGTGAAGCCCCCAAAATAGGTATACATCACCCATTCTGAGTCGCCAGATATCACACTATAAAAATCAAATATAAACTTCATTTATATAACTATTGAACTGTCATGTAGAGTACGACAACAGATAAGCTATGAGTTTTAATACAAATATATATAACTCTCGTGGTGCCTTGACCCCAAGACCTTACAATGGTACTTTACATAAAAGTACAGTCAAAAACTGTTTTAGAAATTAAATCTTTGGGAAGTGCTCAAGGAAACCTTCGTACATAGGAGGCCATGCGTCTAGCTTATGATAGATATCATATGTCCACAGAATTATCCTTGGTTGACCCAATAGACCCCAAAGAAAAACGAGAAGATTACTATCATCTTCTTTCCAATGGTGAGTCTTCTCTTGACATATAATTATCTCTATTGTCTCCAAGTGAAAATTATATTTCAAATAAACTCCAAGATTATATAGGTAGTGCTCGTAGATATACTCAGCAAGTGGATGTGCACAACCCTGTCTTATGATAACATGAAGTCGTCTGTCATTAGACATCTTGTATGATAGTGGCAAAACACCCTTCCAAAGTTGGGTTCACCTCACCCTATTCGGTTCACCAAAATTAAATATCAAATGACATATACAATACGACACACTTATCTAAAGTTCTCAATAAAATTATTTCCATACTATTTAGGGAGAACCTCAACAGCTATAGACCATCGTTCTATTCCCATGATATCCCCGCTCGACTCGGCAACACTCTTATTACCTGAAAGGAATTGTGAAGCAAAAGGGTGAGCACAACTAGCTCAGTAAAGAATATCATGACTAAAGATAATTAAATTATCAAGAGTCTTCATCAGTAATAAATCAGAGATTTAGAATATATGGTAGATGATAAAAATTTTCAACCATAGTTGCAGCGGAACGAGCAATCCATTAGAAGAGTCAAATAGACCATAAGGTCTATTATCTTCTCTATGTTAAAAGTCCACCAATAATGTTTTATCCCTGTAACATCAATCAACAATTCTCGTCCACGATCATGTGAATAACTCATAATCACAATTGTGATTCTAAATTCTTCTTCGCACCCAGGATGAAGATAATTTTTATCACATGTCTTTACCTGAACCACCACAGATTATAATTAAATCATAATTCATATTTATAATCAAGTAAATCAACAGTCCAACTTTGCACTACATGCCAAAGATATACAACTGTAAAACCAATAATGCTGAGACTAAGCTTAATAGTATCACAACCATGAATTATCCATGCACTACGGGTCAAGGATATTCGTGTTTTTAATTAATGGTCATGATCATGCCAACAACTGTCCATCAATGTACTACGGGCCAATGAGGACTTTTACCACATCATTTGTAATATCACGGTCATGATTATACCGAATGATCCCTGGTCATAATCATACCAAGTCCATCTATGCACTACAGGCCACATATGACTTCCAACAGAATATAAACATGAGGATGATGACAATGATATAGGAATTCATTAAAACAAGTTCAGGAATAAAAGATTTATAATCTAACTTATCCAGGAATCAATAATGTCCAAATTGTCAACATGATACTTCTTGGTAGAGTAAAATTCAAGAATGCTCAGAAGAATATTTCCATGAAAAGATACTGGATGAAGTGCAAATATCAAGGATATTCCACTAATTTCATAGAGTATAAAAGCCAAAACTTTAACCAACTGAGTATAATAAAGAATGGAATAACAAAAAAATTTACCAGGCATACGATAGACCGCACATACAGGTTATTCCAACAGAATAATAAATAATAGAACCAGGTCATACGTAAACGCACAGACAGGATATTCCAACAGAATAATAAAGAATGGAATAATGAAGAATTCACCATGCATGCGATAGTATCGCATGCATGAGTTATTCCAAGCGAATAATAAATAATAAAACCGGGTCATGCGAAACGCATGCATGAGGATATTCCAATGTAATAATAAATAATGGAACCGGGTCATGCGTAATACGCATGCATGTGATGTTCCAATGAGTAATAATCTGAGAATGGAATAATGAAAGAATTTCACCATGTATGCGGTATTTGCGATAGACATGTTATTCCAACATAAAAATAAAGAATGGAATAATGAAGAATTTCACCATGTATACTGATGAGTCCACGTATACAGGTTATTCCAACAGAATAATAAGGGATGGAATAACAATAGCTCTCTTCAAGAACACGAAAGAAATAATACCCCTTTCCTTAGAAAGAAACTGGATACTAGAGTAGTGAGGTAGCAGACTTCTCTTCCTCTTTCTCTCTATAATAAATGCTCTATAGCTTGAGTGAATCGGTGAAGAATAATGAAGAAATGAGCTTCTATTTATAAAAAAATATAGTTTCGATAATTGCACGTTATGGGGCTCGAAATATTACACTATAATACCTTCCTCTTTTTCTTCATTTTTAATTTAGTCCTGCAAGTATTATCAAACTTGCACCACCTCCCCTAATAGTAAATAATGTGAATCAATAGTTCAATCATGTGAATCAATAGTTATAATCATGTGAAAAAATACGAATTACAAAGATAGTACCTCCATTTATACCTCTATTTTTAACTTAGTCATGCAAGTATTATCAATCTTGCACCACCACCCCTAATAGTACAAGAATGTGAATCAATAGTACACACATGTGAACCAATAGTTATAATCATGTGAATTAATAGCAATTAATTGCTCATTTATTCGATTAATTACCCGATTGGTCAATATAACCTCCATACATCAATTATTATCGAAATAAATGTCGATTTTCACTAACACTAATAATTCCAACACAATGTATCAATCAATTTCATCTTTAATCAACACGAACTTATTCAATATTAATATTATAATTCACAATATTTAACAACCAGGTCGTTCCCAGGAAAGAGGGGGCTTTCCGATAAGGATTTCTCCTTATTGTCGCGTAATTAGATGACCAAACCTCTCCTTGACAGAACTTCTAGACATTGTAAATATTGCAATTTAATAATATGAATAACTTTGTCGTCTCAATTATTGATTTAATAATATATCATATTATGCGAGATGATCTTTGTGACAATAATCGAATCAATAATATGAGAGATATGATGCAATAATTACTGTAGCAATAATTGAGTATAACTGAGTGACTTCTCACGTAAGCATCAATAATCAATGTTGTGTGCTACTATGCAACCACGCCTATTACTATACTTTTACTACCGGGTAGTTCAACAGTTTTAACGGTAGCACTTTAGTCGTTATTTTTATAAAAAGATAATTCTGTCGTTTTACGACAATACTTCCGTTGTGGCGTCCACCAATGATTATGCCGTCGTACGGATATTCCCTGACAAAAAGAATATTTTACAACAACTTGCATACTTTGCAAAATTTATAAATATTACCCACACCTATAACATTATATCAAATCCACACCATAATATTCAAAAAAATATTTCGAGAAATTTAAATCTTTATTCATAAAATTCTGGGTCTCATAATAAGAATTTATCAACAGTGATAAGTGTGTTATGGATTATGTGGAAAAATGTATGTGGCTAAATAAATATAGATTATATAATGTGTATACATTTATTTTGTATATAAAGAGAATTAAAAATAAAGTTATGTAACCTAATATATTAGGTATGGTAATTAAATTACCTAAGGGTTATAATAGAGGATAATGTTAGAATTTAAAATATATACTAACCCTAAAGAGATTTATTTTATATATCTCAATTAGTTAAATTTTTATAACTTAATTTATGCAAGTCTAATTGGGTTATAAAATTTAATGTACAAGAGTAATGATTTAAATTCCAAATGGGTGGAATAAAAACTCTAATTAAATAATTAGGGTAAGATAAAATGGAAAGTATTGGAACATGTTAATTTTTCTATGGCCCAAAGAATTAATTTAAAAGCCCAAGACATCAAATAAATTGGCCCAAGCTTAGCCCAATTGTAGGGGGGGGGGAATTTTGGACATTTAGTATACTAAATAAGAAATAGAAACAAAATAAAACATGGATGATATTAAGGCCACTTGGCCGACTATGAGAGAGAGGAGAAAAGGTGGAGCATATCATCATTTTCAAACCACATTTTTCAAAACATATTTCCACATATAGCTAGGTGTCCAAATGTTTAAGAAGCCACCACATTTAATTAGATTAGTAGGTAATCTTATAATGATTAAGGAGAGAGAAGGAGATAAGATGTGTGGGAATGAAATTACTTATAAATATTATATCTATACATTTTTACACAACAAAAAAAGTCTAATTCCTATCACTTTCATTTCATTTTCATAACATAGCAAGAAAAAAACCAGAGAGAGAGAAAGAACATTTTCGGTCAGCTATAAGAAGAGAGAGGAAGAGTCTATCCCCATAATCAAACTTAGGAAGAAGAAGAATGAAGCTCACAAGCAAAGGTAAAAACTCTAACTAGATTATGTAATTTTATTTTGATTATTCTCAATCAAAAATTTTTGATCCATGGTTCCAAATTTTAAAACTCTAGATTTATATGTTAATAAGTCTATTATGTTTAGATCTAACCCTTTTGAGGGTCACAAGTTGGTTTTAATGCAAGAAATGAAAACTAGTTTTTCAAAAATTAGAACACCCTAATTGTTTCTACTTTGTGGGGTTATAACTTGATATCTACAACTTTGTTTTGCGATTCGTCAAAGGGGGTACTAGATATATAAATTAACTACTAAACCCAAGTGGTAGCACTCTAAAATAACATTTTTATAAGTAGTAGGGACTACTTTAGCCAAAACAGTTCCTTTGTTAAAAAAAGAAATAAAATTATTTTGGGCCAGTCATTGCCAGGGGTAATTTTGTTATTTTTCTGACATTCAAAAATTCTAAAAACATTTGGGATGATAATATGATGAGTTATCTTTCAAACCAAGTGGAATCACTGAAAAAGGAGTTGTAAATTTTCGTATGGATTATTTTTGGCAAAGTAGGTAAAAATTGAAATTTTGCAAAATAAACTGCCCAGAAATTTGCAAGGGCATTTTCGATCATTTAATTTTTGAAATAAATTTTTGCCTTTTGGGACATGAAAATATATGATATGAAGTAGCTCTTGTCCAAAAATGAGCTCATTACGACTTAAATTGACCAAGTTATGATCATTTCAATATTTGGGTTTTTCTGACAAAAATCGCTATAATCGGAGTTCTATAACTCTGATGGCCACGAAATTTAAACTGGAGGTTCACGTTAACACGTGTAAGATTATGCCAAGATATGTGAATTTCTGGAGTCGAGTATAATTGAGCTAATTTCTTAAGCTACAAGCTAAAAATGATTTTTGAAAAATACAAAAGGGAGTTGAAAAATTACAGAAAAATTCTTTTTGTGTATGGAATATATGTATATATGTTTGGCCAAAGGATAGAAAAATAATAAGTTGATTTGTTATTTTCGTGAAAAGAATTAATGAATCCAGTTTGCTAGATTGCAATTTAGTTTGCTAGATTGGCCATCTGGTTACTGGAATTGGAAACCAGTTTGTTGGATTGCAATTTTGTTTGCTGGATTGACCATCTGGTTGCTGGTTTGGAATCTAGTTTTCTGGATTAGAATCCAGTTTACTGTATTGCAATCTGGTTTGCTGGATTACAATCTGGGTTGTTGGATTTATGTTTGGATAATCTAGGTTGCTGGATTGGTATGTTTGGATAATCCAGGTTGTTCGATTTGTTTGTTTGAGCAATACAGGTTGCTAGATTAGTATTGACTTATTAGATTTTAAAGAAAAACTTATAAAATGAAAGAGTATATGTTAAGTCTTAATGTATATAGTTTAGTGATTGAAATAATATCAAAGGATAATAATATTATTAAAGATTTAAGGTGTTTGAGTATGTGATTACATGTTAGATAAATTATTATGGAATAATGGTATAATAAGTAAGATATGTGATGTTAATTGATATATCAATCTTATTAATGATAGGTCTTTCAAAAAAATCATATTAAATTGTGTAGCAGTAAATAGCTATTATGGCAAGTATCTAAACCTTATGCACTAGTTTTATATTGTGCAAACATGTATATGATTATGCAAGTTTCTATACTTTTTTTTTGTGTGCAAGTATCCTTACTCTATGCATCTACTTTATGCAAGAGATCTATAACAATGCAAGTTTCCTAACATATGCAATGTTTTATATTGTGCAAGTTGCCTATTTTTATTGCAAGCATCTTAACCCTTACATTTACTTTACGCAATATATCTTGTAAGAAAGTATCCGAAATCTATTTTATATTGAGCATGTATCTAAACCTTTTTATTAATGCAAGTTCTCAAATTCTATTTATTAATTGTTTACCAGTTTGTTATTACTGTCTTCATTTGATCCATATATGATCAAAATTTATTCTATTTTTTATGAGCTAAGTTTGATTATGCAAGTGTCCTCACTTGGATAATGGTTGTATTTGAACAAGTGTTGATACATACTATTGAATTTCGGTATGTATACATGGTTAAAAGCTGTCTAAGCTATTTGACTCGGATAGACATAGTTTGAAATATTTCGTTGAACATGATTATTTATGATAAAGTCGTCCAACTAAATTGTTTTGGTTCAGACTCCAGACTGAGTATGAACATCCCGAAATTGGGAAACTTTTTTGCGCCAAAGGCGGTTATGATGAACGTAAATATCGTTCTAACATTTAGTGTTGATCAATACAGGGCATACGGGCTAATTTCCCAATGTGTCCATAAGTCATGACAGTTTACAGATGAATTTCTGTACAAACATTTTCAAAATTGAAAATAAAAGTTCATGGTCTAATGACCGCTCAGCATTCATAGTCAGTACGTAGTTTCAAAAATATAAATGATTTGATATGTTGTCCGGTATTATTTTAGTTTACTTCATAACTATTGATTCTTTGTAGAAGTATAATTCAAAGAAAACATTTAATTGTTTCAGCTAATGTTTATTAATTGATATTACTTGTTGGGCAATTAAATTCTCATTCTTGCTTTAAAGTTAAATGTTTTCAGCTAAGCTTGATCGACCAGAAGGTTCTGGCAAGGATAAAGAAAAGAGAAAGTTGAAGGAATAGTTATCAAGTGTTATTTGTAATAACTGTAACTAGGTATTATGTTAATTTACTGTTTATCATGTAATGAAGTACTTAAAGGTTATTGTAACTAGAAAGTAGACAACTTTGATATAATATTTTTACTTAATTAATATATTAAGTAGTTTGAATGAATGCTATCGTGGAACACCAAGTATGGGTTTCAAGTACCCGGATTTGGGGGTGTCACAACATGGTATCAAAGCTTTAGGTTAGAAACCTTAGGTGGGGATACCTTAGGCTATAACCTTATGATAGAGGGAAGCGTCGAAAACACGAATAACTCAAATAGAGTTTAAAGGAGATGAATTAAATAAATTCATTGTAAAATAAAATAAAAAAGTAACTTATATAAAACTATTATTTGTTGTGTGTATATAATATGTATTATGTACTAATCAAGAGAATTTATGTATATTTGTCAGGCGGAAAAGGATTAGGATACTCTCAGATTGTGAAGAAGGAGCAAATCACTCCAACCGAGCCAATATCTAAGCCAATAGCTGAAATAGAGGCTCATATTGAAAGCAACCCTGATGAGATGATTATATTGGAGAATGTAGTACCAGAACCAGAAATAGTGGTACTGACAGATAGTGATTCAGACACGGAAGTTGGAGTTGACCAACCATCAACTAAAGTGCAGAATCTGCGAAACAAGGTTTCTTCTCTGGAAAGGATATGGGAAATAGAAAAACTATTAAATAGTCAATTACAAAAGGCGTTAATTGAAACAATGGAAGAACAAGATAAACTAAAAATCCAAATTGATCAAATGGGAGCCAAATGCCGCATATCGTGTGGAACTCCAAGCCAGAAGGGGAAAAGAAAGATGAATGACCATGATATAGGAAATCCTGATTATAACCAAGGGAGTTTTAAAAGAATAGGAAATTTTTCAAACTGTAAAAGGAAACATGAAGGCGTATGTAGGAAGGGGGAAAATGTATGCTATAATTGCGGACACGAGGGACATATCTCTCCTCCTTGTTCCAATTCGAAGCAAGGTGCATGTTTTATTTGTGGGATGGTAGGTCATTAGGCAAAAAGTTGTCCGGGATCAAAGGAGGGTATAAGAAATAAGTAGGATCAGTATTATCTGAATATGTATGTTCGATGATGTGTATATGATATGTATATGCGTGTAATGTAATACTCTCAACTTTTATATAAGTTGTAGCAACGATTCCTGACTTTTGTGATCACAAAGGGATAGCGAATGTTTATAGTGATATGTGCTATATGATGTAAAGTACTATAAATTAGTTAAATGAATATGAATATATGTTTGGTTAAGGAAATAAATTTTGTATTAAGATAGTAAGTATCTATCTGATAATTGGTTAATACAGTAAATCGAGTTTTTTTCAAAATCCAATATTTTGAGTACATGATTGTTTGAGTTTGAAATTACGCGTTATATGTTATACGATGAGGCATAAAATGTAAAATAATAAAGAATAATGTATGGTTTTATTTAAACAGATAATGCCGCCAAGAAGATGAAACCAAAGAGCAGAAGAATCTGTTAACAATGATGGAGGACAACCAGACCCAGTGTAGAATTTTGCTAATATGTTAGCTCAAACTATGTAGAATGGAATACCAGCAGCAGGAAATCTTCCATACAATCAATTAACAAAATTTAAAGACTTCAAGGAAGTAGGACCGCCAGAGTTTAGAGGGACAACTGACCCTATAGAAGCCCAAATTTGGGTGAAGGAGATAAAAAAGGCTTTTGTTATTGATAGGGTAGCGGAGGAGCAAAAGACGACTTTTGCTACCTATATGATGAAAGGGGAGGCAAATTTCTGATGGGAGGCAAATCAAACTAGGCATGGAAAAGGAGTGGTAACATGGAATGTTCTTTGAGAATTATTTCTTGTCCAGTATGTAGGCCAGGGTGGAGGTTAGTTTTTTAGAATTGAAGCATGAAAATATGACAATTTCGGAGAACGTTGCAAAATTTAATGAGTTGGCTAGATTCGCTCCACACTAAGTGAATACGAAAGCAAGGAAGACAAGAAGGTTTGAGCTAGGCCTAAAACCTTGGCTCTACAATAAGGTGGTAGTTGTGACGCCCCCAAAATAGGTATACATAACTCATTCTGAGTTGCCAAATACATGGTACATAATTTAAATACAAACATAATTTATACAACTGTCGTGCAAAATATGACAAAACATAAACTGAGAGTTTTAACACGAATATTATCTCGTAGACAATATCCAAACTCAAATGGAGTCATCATTACAATTATTATCACACTATTTTATAGAATAGTGAGGACTACTATAGCCACCATCTTGGACCATCACTCCATTCCCTGACTAGTTCCAGCTATATTCTCATTTCCATAAGAGAACAATGAAAGAAAAGGGTGAGCTCAACTAACCTAGTAAAGAATATTATGACTAAGATAATGTAGAATAAATTATTCTTAGCCTTCAACAGTGTAAAAACTGATAGAATATAATAGACAACAAGTTTAACTGTAGCGAAACAAGCAATCCATTAGAAGAGTCAAGTAGAGCATGGTGTCTACTATCTTCTATGATTTAAAAGTTCATCATCAATATTTTATCTCTGTAACACAGCTCAATAAATAATCCACATTATCAAATTATCCATGCACTATAGGCCAAACTCCTTGAATTGCTTAGCAGTGACCAGCCGTGAGTTGCTATTGTTTCCTCCTGTATTTTTAACAAGAGTCTCTCTCGTCTAGTTTTGCATGAATTGTAAAAAGCTCCTAAACATCCCATCATTCATCATTCGGTCGATGTTGTTATTTACATGAGGATTATTGCCTTCCTGATGCACATTATCCTGGTTATTGATTGTCGGTGTCTCAATGGTCGCATGTGCTCCATTGCTCATCTCAAAATTTTTAGATGTCATTCTCAAATACTACCACAAAACAATGGTTAATTAAAGAAATTGGCATTCCACATATTATCCCTATATTCCGACCGACCAATTAAACAACAAATAAGCTTAGGTAGGACACACTAGCGAGTGATTTACTCGTCACTCCCTTCCTAGTTCTAACCCCAGATCTCCATCAGAGATCATATCCCTAAGCTCTGATACCAACTGTGATGCCCCCAAAATAGGTCCACACAACTCATTCTGAGTCGCCAAATATATGGTACAGAAACCAAATACAAACTTTATTAATACAACTGTCGTGCAAAATATGACAACACATACACTAAGAGTTTTAATACAAATATTGTCTTGTAGACAATATCCAAACTCAAATAAAGTCCTCATTACAATTATTGATACACTATTTTACAAAATAGTGATGACTGCTATAATAACTGTCTTGAACCATCACTCCACACCCCGACTAGTCCCAGCTATATTCTCGCCTCCTGAGAAGAATAATGGAACAAAAAGGAAAAGGATGATCTCAACTAGCCCAGTAAAGAATATTATGACTAGGATAATATAGAAAAATTATCCTTAGTCCCTAATAGCGAAAAATCGAATAGAATACAATAGACAACAAGTTTTAGAGTACAACTGCAGCGGAAACAACAATCCATTAGAAGAGTCAAGTAGAGCATGATATCTACTATCTTCTGTGATTTAAAAGTCCATCATCAATATTTTATCCTTGTAACATCATTCAATAAATATTTCAAATCAACGAATTATCCATGCATTATGGGCTAAGGATATTTGTTCGTATCACTAGTGGTCATGATCATGACAAACACCTGTCCATCTATGCACTACGGGCCAAAGACGAGTTTTACCACAAATTTTATTTGTAACATTAAAGGTTATGATTATACCAATACACAATTCCTGGTCATAATCATACCAATCTACAGTCCATCTTTGTACTACGGGCCAAAGATGACTTCCAGTATAATATAAGTATGAGGATGATGACAATGATAGAAAGGTTCAATCAAGTGAGATAAAGGATAAATATTAGAGAATTCTAATTCAATTATTCAGAGTTCAAAAATGTCTAAATTGTCAACATGATAACTATTTGTGGAGTAAAATTCAAAAATGATCTTCATGTATCAAAAATAATTTGGACAGAAAAGAATCAATTTTTGTTGTGAATAGTACTTCGTGAATAATACTTCTTGAATAGTAACCTGACATGAAAATATGGAAATTTATTAAGAAAGTTCAGACCAATATTTCCGTTAAATGATATTACTTAAGAAATTTCTAATCATTTTAGGAATTATAAAAGCAATACTTACCATAGTAAGTTTAAATTTAGGAATATGAAATGAAATAATTTTACTTTCATAATATGGAGTATGAAAGAAAATAATATTTCTGACGAGTATTTAAATAAAATAATATCCTTTACCTTAGTAGAAACTGGATTTGATTGAAATATCAGATATTATTCTAAGAAAATCTTGCACAAAAAGCTACACTCAAAGTATCCTTATACTCAAGAAACATACTCACAATACTATAGAATAAGAATTTCTGATATTGAAGGTGTGTTTTAGGAAGGAGGGGTTACCCCCTATTTATAGTGAAACCTCAGAGAAAAAAATTGAATCTGCCTAATCCCTGCCTAACTTTCCCTTTTCTTTTTCTCCTGCCTAACTCTGCATATGACTAACTTCTCAATTGTTTTCTTATTTTAGGGCCCACACATTTGGAAGATTTGTTTACAGGAGAATTAAATGGCCATCCACAAAAAAAAAGGCATACATGCAGGAAAATTTCTTCCGCACACAAACTTAGAAAAGCATTGAAATAAAATTAAATCACATCCGTCCCTTTTTATCACATATATTTGACACCCCCAAATCTAGGTACTTCATTCCCACAAGATTTGGTGTTCACTATCCATTCATTCATATCTATCTACCCAAATCTAATAAAGTTAAATCATAAATCCTCCCTTTAAATAGGGTTACATCATTAATTAAAAAAAAATTCTTCCCAGGTTGTCTAACCTTAAACATCAATCAAGTGTGGAATTAAAATAATTACATTACATCATTAAATATAAAATCCAACATCATGACAATAAATGAAATTACAAGTCTTCATCACTTGCACATTTTTCCCTTTCCTTTGCTAGTTGAAGGTTCATCTACCTTCTCAACTTTAGCTGCAATAATTATATTTATGCAACTGTGAGCAAAACAAATGCTCATTAGATATAACAATGAATCAACAAGATAATAATAACTGCCAATGAATAGGCTCATCAAGACTGAATAGTAATCTATCAATGATAACCAAAAACTGGAATCGAAATATGAAATATATCTCAGGGTCATAAGACCACGAACTATGTCGACGGTTACAAGTAATCTTTCAACTTTAACCTTAACCGTTATACTGTAGGGTTTAGAAACTTGCCTCGCGTATTAGCTATAAATTACAACTCACGTTCACCTACACATTTTAGTGGAATCACAATATCTATTAGATATGTTAACATCCACTTCCAAAATAACACCCACTTCTAGCTAAACTTGTTAATTTAGTACAAGTCTTATGTTACCATATATATTTTAAAAATTCTAAGTGTTAACTTCACAACACTTATTTACCATTCAATGTGTACACTAAGTCCTAACATATCGCATTCATAACTTATAAATCCTTTTACAACTTTGAAATTATTAATGACATGACACGGTTCTGTTTTAGCCTCCTCATTACATGTTTGTTACATTAGCACATCATTAAACTAAGTTATAGTGGTATCCAAGGTCTCTAAAGATAGTAGGTTTAACTTGCTTGAGATCAATTGTATGCATGCAATTTACTTGCTTATACATAAGCACTGGGGCCAAAGCAAGAACTCCGTCATTTACGGCCTTGGCACCGGTCAGCCATTCTGTTTGCACAAATGTAACAGCAATGCGATGAACAATAGCCTTTTTTAGCCCAACTAACATGAATTTCACCCACAAAACAGTGAAATTAACACATACAATTGGTATAAAACTATCACAAACACGTTTCCTCACATATTCAACCACTTAGAACAATTAAACACCAATTTAAACTAATTTAATTCCTTAAATTTCTTGTTTTCATACAAAAACTCAATTTTTAACATCCTTCATAGAAATCATCATTGTGATCACAATTCTTATCCAAATTACTTGTTCAAACTACGTTATCTTCGTTTCTTAATGGACTAGCATAATCAAGACTGAATTTACAAATTAACATACAAATTGACCACCATATTTGATACTTTTACAAGCCATATGAAAAATATACATAAAAACATGTACTGCTAATTCTTCTCTTCCTTTTTAACCATAATTTGTATCCAATTTCTTGATTACATACAACTCTAACATCATAATTATATACAATTACCATAAACAGGTTGTATAACAATAATTACAAAAAAAAATAGAATCACAGAACTTGAACTTCATGCCGTAAACATATATATATAATAAGGTTATACAACATACCTTCAAGTACTGAGATAATCCTTGCTAATTGCAGACAATTCTCATAAGTCTCTCTCAAATTCTCTCAATTCTCTCAAGTTTCTCTGTAATTCCTCTCTGTATTCTTCTTCTCTCTTTCTCAGAATAACCAATTCTTAGTTAAGCGTAAAACTTAGAACTGATAGGTAATAATACGCCTAATAATTACTATCAGTTACAAAAAAAATATAACGTATATGTTATAAATTTATTTTATTTTATATTTTATTTATTTTATTTTATTTATATTATTAAAATTCAAAATTCAAAAATCCAAAAGCCATAAGGCTTTGTTTGGCAAAACCTTTTTAAATTTTAAAAACTTAATATCCTTAATCCTTGTTTGGCAAAACTAATTTAACTCCTTTAATTTATTTTAATAAATAATTTAATTTATAATTTATAATCACATATTATTTATTTGAATTTCCATATCTAACATTAATCAAATAAATTAATTACACATACAATATTTTAAATAAAATTTCCACTTAAACAATTATCACCAAAATTATAATCTCATTTTAATTTTATTTAATAATTTAATATATAATTTTAAATTATTAAATTAAAACCACAATATAACAACAACAATATAACATCTCATTAAACAATTCTCTAACTCTTTAAATTAAATTAAATTAGAATTTCATCTAATAAAGTAAATTCACAACTTATTTACTAATAACAACCACATCAACAAAATATTTATTTTATTTAATAAATATTTTAAAATACAAATAATAAAATCTTGGATTGTTACATCCTTCCCTCCTTACAAGGATTATGTCCCTAGAATCACAACTCAAACAATCAAATCGTCACATTCTTCCCTATTTACAAAGATTCTGTCCCCATAATCACAACTCAAACAATCAAATCGTCACATTCTTCCCTCCTTACAAAGATTTTGTCCCCAAAATTGAAGACACGAATTAAACAAATAACTCAGGGTAATTCTTCATCATATCAGCTTTGAGTTCCCACGTAGCGTCTTCGACATTGTGGTTCCTCCATATCACCTTCACCGAAGGTATCACTTTATTCCTGAGCACTTGTTCTTTTTTGTCGACTATCTAGATAGGAACCTCTTCATAAGATAAATCCTTGTTGAACTATAACGGTTCATACTCGATCATATGTTTATAATCGGGTTTATACGGTCGCAACACCGACACATGAAAAACATTGTGCACATGTTCTAATTCTGGAGGTAAAGCTACCTCATAAGCTACTTCTCCCACTCTTCGTAGTATCTCGAAAGGTCCAATAAACCTTGGGCTTAGCTTTCCTTTCTTGCCAAAATGAATTTTCCCCTTCCAAGGAGAAACTTTCAGGAAAACGAAATTTCCTGCTTCAAATTTACGATTACGCTGTGTTGATCAAAGATACTTCTTTTTGTCGATCTTGAGCGGCTACCGGTCTTGCTCTCGATGAGTTTGATAACTTCAATGATCTCATTGCATGCGATTCTGGTCCTAACAGTTAACGTTCACCAACTTCATCCCAGCATAGTGGAGTTCTACATTTCCTACCGTATAATGCCTCGTATGGCGGCATGCCAATGCTTACATGGTAACTGTTGTTGTATACAAATTCCACCAACGGTAAATGATCATCCCAGTTTCCTTTGAAATCCATGATGCATGCTCTAAGCATATCTTCTAGCGTCTGGATTGTTCATTCGCTTTGACCATCAGTTTGTGGATGATATGCCGTACTCAACTTTAGTTGCGTTCCCATGCATTCTTGTAGTCTCTTCCAGAAATTTGATGTGAATCTCGGATCTCTATCTGATACTATTGACACTCGAACTCCATATCTCGACACGATCTCTTTAACGTATAGTTTTGCCAGCTGATCAAGATTAAATCTAATCTTTATTGGCAAAAAGTGTGCTGATTTTATCAGTCTGTCCACTATCACCCATATCGCATCGTATCCTTTCTAAGTTGTTGGAAGACCTACTATAAAATCCATTGTGATATGCTCCTATTTCCATTCTGGTATTTCCAAAGGTTGAAGTAATCCGCTTAGTCTTTGATGTTTTGCCTTCACTCTCTGACATGTCAAGCACTTTGCAACGTATTATGCAACGTCTCTTTTCATATTTGGCCACCAAAAATGTCGCCGTAAATCTTGATACATCTTTGTACTTCCCGAATGAATCGAATATCTTGAGCTATGAGCCTCTGTCAAGATTTCTTCGTTAATATCTTGTACTGCTGGAACCTAAATTCGTCCCTCGAATCTCAGCATTCCCTCAGTATCAAGCTTATACTTCACTTCTTTACCCTTGACCACAATTTCCTTTATTTTTCTGCATTCTTCATCCTGCAGTTGAGCGTTCTTCACCTTGTCCACAAAAGTTGGACTATCTTCCATCTGGTACAATCTTTCGTCAGATTCTTTTGGAAATTTGATTTCCAACTCTAGCCTCGCCATCGCTGAAATGAGCTCCTCCTTATTGGTTAACAACATCAACTTTTCTCGACCTTTCCTACTCAAGGCATCTGCAACCACATTAGCTTTTCCCGGATGATAAAAGATCTCGCAATCATAATCTTTTATTAATTCCATCCATCTCCTTTGACGCATGTTTAGGTCCTTCTGTGTGAAAATATATTTCAGACTCTTCTGGTCTGTGTAGATCTCACACTTCTCTCCATAGAGATAATGTCTCCATATTTTCAGAGCAAATACTACTGCCGTCCACTCTAAATCATGAGTCAGATACCCTTTCTCGTAGTCTTTTAATTTCCTTGATGCATACGCAATGACTTTGTCATTCTGCATAAGGACACAACCCAATCCTTTGTGTAAAGCATCACTATACACCACAAAATTCCCTGTATTATCTGGTAATAAGAACACAGGTGCCACACTAAGCCTCTTCTTCAATTCCTTAAAACTCTCTTCACACTTCTCCGTCCAAACAAATTTTATAGATTTTCTCGTCAAATTTGTTAACGGAATGGCAATCTTGGAAAAATCTTGAATAAGCCGTCTGTAATACCTTGTCAATCCCAAGAAACTTCTCACTTCTGATGGATTTCTTAGTTGTTCCCAATTTATCAAGGCTTCGACTTTTGATAGATCCACTAAAATTCCATCCTTGTCGATTACATGCCCAAGAAATTGTACACGTTCTAGCCAAAATTCACATTTAGAGAATTTCGCGTACAACTTTTCTTTTCTTAGCATTTCCAGTGTCAGATGTAAGTGTTCCGCGTGTTCTTCTTGAGATTTAGAGTACACCAGTATGTCATCAATGAATACCACCACAAACTTGTCTAAAAATAGTTTAAACACCCTGTTCATCAAATCCATAAACGTTGCAGGGGCGTTTGTCAAACCAAAAGACATCACCAAAAATTTGTAATGCCCATACCGAGTTCAGAATGCTGTCTTCGGTACATCCTCTTTCCTTACTTTCATTTGGTGATACCCACTTCTCAAATCTATCTTCGAGAAATATCTAGCACCCTTCAATTGATCAAACAAGTCATCTATTCTTGGCAACGGATACTTGTTTTTAATAGTGACTTTGTTTAATTCCCTATAATCAATGCAAAGACGCATTGACCTATCCTTCTTCATCACGAATAACACTGGTGCTCTCCACGGTGATACACTCGGCTGAATGTATTTCTTGTCTAACAGTTCTTGCAGTTGTACCATTAGTTCTTTCATCTCTACCAGAGCCATTCTGTACGGGGCCTTCGATATCGGAGCGGTTCCTGATGCTAAGTCGATCACGAACTCGACCTCTCTGTCAGGCAGAACTCTTGGAAAATCTTTTAGAAACAGGTCTACAAAGTCCCTAACCACTGGTATTTCATCCAGTTTCACACCCTTCTTCTTTTGAGTATCGACTATGTAAGCTAAGTAACCTACACAACCTTGACTCAACAACTTCTTGGCCTGTATAACTGTCAGACACCTTGTTTGTCTTGGTGATTTTCTACCATGGAAAACTACCTTTGACGGAGTCATAAGGTTTACACACTTCTTTTGGCAATCAATTATCGCTCCATAATTGAACAACCAATCCATTCCCAATATAACGTCAAACTCTCCAAGTTTTATCGGGATTAAATCTACTTTCATAACATTTCCCTTTATATTAACCCTATAGTTCTTGTATACGAACCTAACAGGAATTACTTCCCTATTCACAATTTCTATGTTTAAAGGAAAATTCAACTCTTCACTAGGTATTTCTAACCTCTTAGCAAACTCATCAGATATAAATGAGCAAGTAGCACCCGAATCAAATAATACATATGTATTTATATCATTGATTGGGATAATACCTGACACGACATCTTTTGATTGCACCGCGTCCTGCACCGTCATGTTAAAGGTTCTGGCTGTGGGCTTATTTGATGACTTTGGTCCAACAATAGTTAGTGTACCTCCACTAGCATTTCCCTTACTTCCATTTGCCTCACCAGATTTCTTCTTTGGACACTCGTGAGCAAAATGATCCTTCTACCTGCAGGTGTAGCAAGCATTCTTCTTGGGTTAATTGCAGTTTGGGCAATGTGACTCTCTTGGCCATAGTTAAAGCATACCCGCTTCCCCCTTAAGCACATACCCGTGTGGAACTTCCCGCATGTAGCACATGCGTCAATCTTCCTCTTCTGCTGGTTACCTTGTTGATTTCCAGCTCCCACATTTGCATTCCACTACCTTTTCAAATTATTGTTACCATTTCCACCGTTACCACCACCATTCTTAGCTTCACCCTCATTTTTCTTCTTTCTCTGCTATTGGTTGTGCTTTGTTACAGCCTCGCCTCCACTTTCAGCGAGAATTGCCTTCTCAAGCATTGCTGCAAATGTCTTTAACTGGAATAATGAGACTCTGCTGTACAACCAGGGCTTTAGTCCCTGCTCAGATCTCCATGCCTTGCGGTCATCCGTATTCACTTGATATGGCACAAACCTCGCTAATTCTTTGAACCTTGTTGCATACTCTAACACTATCATTGTGCCCTGTTTTAGCTCTAAAATTGCACTTCCATCTGATTCTTTGAACTTTCTAGAAAATAGGTTTTAAAGAATATTTCCTTAAACCTTTCCCAAGTCATTACCCCTTGACCTCCTCGGGTTTTATTGGCTTGCAACTAATAACTAGCCTCTGCTTTCAACATGAATGTTGCAAAAGTAGTCTTCCGATTCTCCCCTACCCTAGCTACATCAAACACCTTCTCTATCTCCATGATCCAGGTCCGTGCCTCAACTAGATTCATGGACCCATGGAATTCTGGTGGCCCAACTGCCTTGAAATCCTTAAATGTCACGACTTGATTACGTGGTCGATTCTCATAATGCTCCCTTGAAGGCGTTACAATTCTTTGAACTGGATTAGCCTCAGCATTGTTGTTATTCTCTGGGGTCCTTTGTCGTGGTTTACGTCTTGGAGGCATTTTCTGTTAAAATACACCCATTAGATTCTATCCAACCTTTTAAGTATTACTACTTAATTTGTACACTATAAAAGATTATCACGTAACACATAACACTTTTGAATAAACAATAACTTTTATTCATTCATAACCTTTTAGGAAACATAAAAATAATAGCATCACTGCTATTTACATTACTTTCCTGAACTTCAAAAGTTTCAGAATAACTACATCATCATCCTATCCCATTCGTTATATCATACCCGGGATTTACATCTTATTTACTCACTAATCACATAATAATTGCATTTATGACGACCTACTAAAATACTGCATAGCCTTACATCGCTCCTCTTCCATAATACGAAACATTGTTCGGTGATCTAAAATGTACGATGGCAGCGTCTCGAACTGAATAGGATAACACACGACTCGATCTTGAGCTCGATTAATCATGGTATTGAAAACACTATTCATCTCTTCCATCTTGATCCTCTTTACTTGTACCTCTCTCTCTCTGCTACCCTGGCTCGTTGAAAAGTTTCCTCATATGCATCTTCGGCTCTTGCCCTCTTCGTAGATTCTTCTTTCAATTTGTTCTCCAGCTCTGTAATCTTCTCTGTCAGTTTCTCGTTCTCTCCTTCAGTGTGGATCAACTTCTCTTCGACATTATTAAGACATTTATCTCTATCCTGGATCTAGTTGTCCTTCTGTGCCATTGCGATCTGCTGTTCAGCTACTATCTCTTGCAACTCCTTGACAGTATCCTGGAGTTTTGCATTGCGATCATATACCTCGTCATACATACGGGCAGCAATCGAGTTTAGTGGAATCTCTTCATCCTCGTCCTCCTCATCCTCATTCGACTGTGGCATCTCAACGGGGTCCTCCTCGTCCATCTCTATCTCATCATCCTCATCAGGTAAACCCTCCCGCTCAACCACTGTGACCAACGGAGATGTCTCCCGTGGCAGTAGTTGTTCCCAAATCACCTGAATATCTTGAGGCTCCTCCTCTCTAGGCATCTGGAATCCTTCATCCCAAGCATGACTGGATTCTCCTGCATTAGCCATCTTGTCAACCAAATTTTAAGTGTTAATTACTAATCATTACTACTCGACACTGACGAGCACATAGGTTGTAATCACATAAGCACATAAGTGTTATATTAATTCTTTCTTAAAACTCGATAAGAGTTTATCAACACTATCTTTTCAAAGGTTACTTATTAAGGCTTTTCCCCACCTAAGGTTCATAACCTATAGCTTTGATACCAACTTGTGACACCCCCAAATATAGATACTTCATTCGCACAAGATTTGGTGTTCACTATCCATTCATTCATATCTATCTACCCAAATCTAATAAAGTTAAATCATAAATCCTCCCTTTAAATAGGGTTACAGCATTAATTAAAAAAAAATCTTCCCAGGTTGTCTAACCTTAAACATCAATCAAGTGCAGAATTAAAATAATTACATTACATCATTAAATATAAAATCCAACATCATAACAATAAATAAAATTACAAGTCTTCATCACTTGCACATTTTTCCCTTTCCTTTGCTAGTTGAAGGTTCATCTACTTTCTCAACTTTAGCTGCAATAATTATATTTATGCAAGAGTGAGCAAAACAAATGCTCACTAGATATAACAATGAATCAACAAGATAATTTTAATTGCCAATGAATAGGCTCATCAAGACTGAATAGTACTCTATCAATGATAACCAAAAACTGGAATCAAAGTATGAAATATATCTGAGGGTAATAAGACCACGAACTATCTCCACGGTTACAAGTAATCTTTCAACTTTAACCTTAACAGTTATACTGTAGGGACTTCACGTACTTAGGGGTATCATCCCTTCGTAAAATGTATTGTGTACAAACATCTAAACGCATTGCGTATCCCCTATAATAGTGTTGTTCTTCTCAATTTTAGAGTACAAGTCCGCACTGAAGAAAGTTTTGTTTGGATAAACTTTCAAGGGTAATTTAAAGTTTAACGATCATCAACTAGGGGACTAGTTGAATCAATAAGGTTTGATAACACAATAGGTGTTTAATAACGACATAACATGGAACAATGAATAATTGTAAGCGAACTAACTATATATTAAACTCATACTTAGAAACAACTACAAAGCATAAGTATTGAATAACAATAAACCTTGCTTGAAGAACATTAAGTTAGGGCTATGATCTTATTAAATAATATATAGAATTATTGAATATATATTAAGTAATAGCAAGCTAAAAATAAAACTTGCTCATTATGAGAATAACTTATGTCAAGTAATTGAAATAAAACAATTCGATATTAGAAATTGGAATTCAATAATTTGCATTCAAAATACAAGAATGACATTAAAGAAACTTGTCTAACAATAAACAAGTTAGAATACATCAATAACTCTTGGAATTCAAAACTTATTCGAATAAAGTTCAAGTTATAGCTTGCTCAAATAATGATTAAGAATACAAGAATTCGTTTAATTAAGGTTTAGAGTAAGAACTTGCTCAATGTAAAAAGATAGGGTTTAGAAACTTGCCTCGCGCGTAAGCTATAAATTACAACTCACGTTCACCTACACATTTTAGTGGAATCACAATATCTATTAGATATGTTAACATCCACTTCCAAAATAACACTCACTTCTAGCTAAACTTGTTAATTTAGTACAAGTCTTATGTTACCATATATATTTTAAAAATTCTAAGTGTTAACTTCACAACACTTATTTACCATTCAATGTGTACACTAAGTCCTAACATATCGTATTCATAACTTATAAATCCTTTTAAAACTTTGAAATTATCAATGACATAACACAGTTCTGTTTTAGCCTCCTCATTACATGCTTGTTACATTAGCACATCATTAAACTAAGTTATAGTGGTATCCAAGGTCTGCAGCATTAGCAGAAGCCACTGCCTCAGATCAGTGTATGGTACAGCTGCGCCATACATAAGCACAGGGCCAAGTATACTGCTTGCCATTAGTTTCGGTATAACACCAGGTAAGCAATTTGCTTAGTGTATGCATGTAATCAAACACAGTGAACAATAGCCGTTTTTAGCCCAACTAACACGAATTTCACCCACAAAACAGTGAAATTAACACATACAATTGGTATAGAACTATCACAAACATGTTTCCTCATATATTCAACCACTTAGAACAATTAAACACCAATTTAAACTAATTTAATTCCTTAAATTTCTTGTTTTCATACAAAACTTTCTAGACATTGTCAATAATGTAAATAATAATATGAATAACTGTGTCATCTCATTTATTAATTTAATAATATAAAATATTGTACAGATAATATTGTGATAATAATTGAATCAATAATATGAGATAATATGCATAAACTACTATTAAAATAATTGAATACAACTGAGTGACTTCTCACGTAAGAATCAATAATTAAAGATATTGTACAATACCGTGTGCTACTGTGCAACCACGCGTATTACTGTACTTTTATCATCGTTTATTTAAATAGTTAACGATAAAAGTTTTGCTGTTATTTTTATAAAAAGGTTATTTCTGTCGCTTTCTATATCCGAAAATAATTCTGTTGTGGGGTCCACTAACGATTGTGCCGTTGTACAGATATTCCCCGACAAAAAGAATATTCCCTGATAGTGGAACTGGAAGGAAGCAGTGGAAGTGGGAAAAGGAAATGGAATAATTCTGGGAATGTGGATAATATGCAGGGAGGTATAAGGAAGCAAGTTGAGCAGTGTAGAAATTGTGGGAAGAATCACTCGGGTGAGTGTCTGAAAGGGAAGTTTGTATGTTTTAAGTGCGGGTAGGAGGGACATATCTCTCCTAACTGCCCAAATCCAAGAAAGAATAGAGGGTGTTTCATTTATGGATCAACAGATCACATGGTGAGGGATTGTCCGAAAAGGAGAGCAGACGTCGAAAATACGAATGTAGGGAAAAGTAGTGGAATGTTAGCAATAACTGGTCCAACTCCACTAAACAAACCAACCGCAAGGACCTTCAATATGACGGTTCAAGATACGATAGCAGCCGTTGATGGAGTTCCAGGTACGATTTCGATCACCAATATTAATATATATGCTTGATTCGGATATAACCTATTTTCTTTAACATAAGTCTGTTAAGATAAGTACGTAAACGTTAGGAACCCTTGAATATAGACATACGAAAGATAATTTCAGAAATTTTTTTATATTATAAAAATAACTCGTTGATAAACAGATTTTGAAGGAGGAATTGAGTTACGTTGGTAACTACCATAATTGGTGCAAGCAGACCGCAAGCAATGGATCAAGACGCGCAACAGTTCTGGACATGTAATACGGAATCTTATAAGGAGGGGAGAATGTAGTAATTTAATAAATAAAACTCTAAGGATAAACATAAAATTAAACGTAAAGTAATGGTGATTCCGGGGATGGAATCCTTATAAGGATGGGAGAATGTAAGGACCGAGAGTTTTAAACGACTATATTTTTACGAATGATTTTTTATTTGTATTATTTTATTAATTATTATAATTATTGATATCCGTAATATTTTGATCATATGCGATATGAATTAAGCAAGATAGTTAATTTATTTATTTTAAGTTAACTAAGATGAATATTTAATCAATTTGATCAATTTGATTATGTGAAGGGTAATTTGGTCTTTTTATATATATCCCATAACTTTTAACCCTTAAGGTTTTATACTTAGCATTAGGGTCCCAAATTAGGGTTTTGAAATTCTCGGTTAGGGTTTAGGGTTTCCAGAAATGAAATTAGGGTTTCCAAAGCTAGAATTAGGGTTTCTAACCAATCGCCAGGTTTTCTTCACTGAACATTAATGTTCTTATCATAACATTAGGATTTTGTCAACGATACACTATCTGATCAACAATTGACCCTTAACCACATACTGTACACACATAATCATTATACACAAAATCATATACACTCATACACTTAACCCTATAAGTTCTTCATAATATTTTTAAATCTACAAACTTCATAGAATTCTTATTCAATATTATATTTCCCAGTCTAGGTATTATTATTGAACCTTTATTTAATCATTTAAGATTTTATAAATCCTATAAATTCTCGGGTTGTCACATTCACCCCTTCTTCTAAGAATTTCGTCCTTGAAATTACAGCCTACTACACCCTACACCATTCATTCACCAAAACTAGGTTTTCAATATAGCCTTTTTTTAATCATCATACACTATCCAAAACATCACTCCAAAGAGTTAAATTTTTTAAATCATGTTGAGGAGTCATGTAGACCATGAACTATTGAGGTTTAGAGGTATTACTACTTGCGACCTATTTCAATTAAGAAAAAGGTACTCTACCCCTTGCAAAGGTTAATAGTATGTTTACAATCACGAAGAAGGTAGACTACCGATGCTAGTACGTACGCTAATCATGTCTCACAAATATTCTCGCTATTAAATTTTTTTATCCAATCTGTATAGTTCACCTTAGTCTGATCATAGGATTCCGCACCAAAATAATCCGGTTCAGGAAAATTTCAAAGAACACTTTGAATTTCATAAACATTGATATAACTAAATCAAATAGCTTAGACTCATACCAATAATTCAAGTTCAATCGAAACATGTATAGCCAAACCCTGTTGGCAATAATTTATCTTTAAAATTCTAAAAATATTTTTATGATGTCATGATACCATACTGTATTTATAGCACGTTTGAGGATTCCGTCATTGTGTGACTTTGTCATACTACATCATTCCATAGTTGGTTGACGATCTTTAGATCACATCCAACACTAAGTAATTCTGCATTGATAACTCCATTAAATTTTTATCATCTTTGCACCAGGTTATATGATGCATTAATGATATAAAATATATTTTGATATTTACTAATTATTTTTGTCTAGCCAAAATAATTAGCATAGACTACTCTTTAAACAGTTCAAAAACCTTTGCAAATCATTTTAGTGATATCATACCTCAACAGGTAACGATGTGTTAGTGTCCCAAAGTCCACACATACACAATTGTCACCAGGAGTTGAGAATAAAAATTTATTTTTAAAAAGGCACATCAGTGCGTATTTAGCTTGATGTCAAAAAATTTGAAGTCTAGCATAGCTAGAAGATTTGGAATACCTATGCTTCCACCATCAACTCCACTTTCTATAATGATCCATTGCTTAATGGGTCTATCTATTCCTATCATCCTTAATTCTCCATTCATAACATAGCTATACCCCAGTTCATCAAACTTACCACACGTTATGAGTTCAGGAACTTTCCACAATAATATGAGTTTTGGAACTTATCCTTGCAATACGTAGTTCAAGAACCAATCAAGAACTGTCCATATGCTTAGGGGTTCAGAAACATACCATACGATTATGAGTCACGAACTTACCATAAGTACGAGTTTTAAAAACTCGTACCTAATCTTATATTCTCTACCTATCTGTTATACACATGAGAAAAGAATCACCTTCTCCGCATATATATAGAAAATAGCGCAACACAAACATTTCAATGATTATCACTACCAGAAGCTAAGTGGTTGTCGAACCAAACACAATCCCCTGCCCATACATAGAATTGGCCAACTCGACCACTAATAAGAATTGTTCAACTTAACCACTATATCGATATAAAAAGCTAAGTGGTTCTAAAACCAAGTACAAATTCCCCGGCCATACAAGGAATCATATAACTTAGTTGCTGACATGAGTCCTCAATTGAAATCCCACATAATCCTAGCTCCATACTTACTCCATAAGAATTTTGTTTAATCCGTATTGCATCATCCCCAACCCTTTTTTTTGAGTTGGCACAGTACTAATTCATAGTACAACTGACACACAATAATTTTGCTGTAAAATTTTTAATCATTTGATTGATCCTTCTCCCTTCTTTGACCTTATCAGATCACGATGTGATCTCATCGTATTATATTATGATTCATTTCTATATTATGATCGTTTTATTTCACGATATCCTTTCCCCTTTATACTTTTAGTCTTTTAGACTCTATCTATTCATTATTACTATTCATCTTTATTATCAGAGTTAGGTAACTCCGTATCTTTATGACTTGCCGAGATTCGTCTTTGAATCTTATCGACGCACTAACTCTATTTGAGTTAGTCCTTATACTTATCCCTGCAGTTCTACAGCTTTGATACCAACTATAGCGTCCCCAAATCTGGGTACTTTTTACCTCAAATCTAGTATGTTACGATATATCATTTCTATAACTATTGCGAAAGATATAAACATAAATTGTTTATACAAATACCTTTACACATAACTTCCAAGGTCGGTAACCTTAAATTATTACACAAATTCAAATCCTAAAGGACTTAAAATGTTATTTGCCTTTGCCTGTATCCAAAGTATTCGTCCTAATCTGTAATGTTTATCATGATATAGCAAGGGTGAGCAACAAGTTTGCCTAGCAAGTTTAAGTTCAAAGAAAGATATATCATGATTGAAAAGAATGAATAGTAAGCTGACAAACTTTCAACAATATAATAATTATGGAAGAACATGAATCAATTCTCATAACTGAACGACCGAGACAATAAAAATGAATGTCCAATAATGAACATGAACAACTATAACTGAATCAAATGGTAATGAAGGTGATCAGCCTTTCATACCTGATGAACATATACAACATGCACAACGTGCAAATCAACAAATCATAGACGTGATATAATCAACAATGATTAACCACTAGTTAAAAGTATAACTCGAGAAAACTTGCATGTACCGTCGACTACTGCTACACAATCAAGTTTAGCTTTATCTGAAGACCTAATATTGATAATATCGATCTCCCAATTAGAATAATATCATCACAAATACTACTGTTAATTACAGTCATAAAATAACCTAAACACATTACCATATAATCCTAACAATCAAAAAAACACATAAGACCCAGTATCAAGTCAAACTATTTCAGTCTGAGTTGAGTTCGGTACTATTTTGACATTCCGATTGCCTAATCGGATAATTATCGAGCCTATTATCAATTAGACTCTACTTAAACAATTCAATATTATTTTAAATATTTTATTTATTAGTCAAAATATTTTTCAAAAGGTCATAATAATTTTCAAATAATAATTATCATTTATATTGATTTTTTAATCATTAATATCATTTTTATATGATTTAAATATCACATAATTTTATTATCATTAATATTTAATTAATTTCAAATATTAATGAAATACATGTCACAATATTTTAAAAGTTATTTATTATAACTCAAAGTATTTTAATACCTTAATATCGCTTTTAAATGATTTTAAAACATTTAAAACCATTTTAAATAAGCGCCATTAATATTAAAATATTAATGTATTTCATGACAAAATATTAAAAGGTATGTTTTATAACTTAAAATATTTTTAAAACCTTTAAATCATTTTTAAATTATTTTTAAAACATTAAAACCATTTTCCATAATTTATTTAATATAATTATTAAATAAAGGTATTATCATTAATATTAAATATTAATGAAATTCATACCAAAATATTAAAAGTCTTTCAAAATAACTTCAAATATTTTCTAACACTTTAATATATTTTCAAATGATTTTTAAGATATTAAAATCATTTTAAGTAATTTATTTAATATAATTATTAAATAAATTAAATATCATTAATATTTAAATAAATTCAAATATTAATGAAATATATCTCAAATTATTAAAAATCAATTTTTATACCTTAAAATAATTTTTACAAATTAATTATGAATTTTTCATATATATTTTCTATTTTATTCTAATTATTTAAATTAAATAACCTTTTTATTAAAACTGTCACTAAAAGGGTCTATCGAGACAAAATTGCCGCTATAGGTGTTCTTGAGCCCTCAAGAACATTCAAAGTCAGTGACTAGGGTGCCTTGTTTGACCACTTGTAGATCTTTGATATTGATGTTTCTGTGCTTGTAGGTGTATTTGTGATGTGGTATTGATGTAATACTACAAGCAAAAACAAGTTGCAGGGCTAAACTACAACACATCATGAAGTTATAAGTCTTCAAAATCATGTCAGAGGTTGTTATTTGTTTTCTGGGTTACCCAGAAAATAAGAACATTGTGAGGTGTCACTTTTGGATCTTAATAACTTGGATTCTGGGCTCACTCTAAGTGTTAAAGTGTAACACTTATGTAGTAGGTATGTCAAGGTACAAAAGTAAATACACTTTTGTAGCTTAACAACATCACAACTGAAAGATCTAGGCCAGTCAAAGTAGTGTCAGAAACTGGTTCTTGAATATTCTAGGTTTTCCAGAAATCTTCATCAAGCAGTTGAGCAACCCATATTTGACCATGATTATCTTTGATTCTGGTCATGATCTAGGTGTTCTAGTGTCATGGTTTGGTAGTCTATATGTCAGAATATATCAATAATACACTCTCATGGCCTAAAACCTTATCAACTGCAACATTTAAGGCCTTCAAAATGACTATCAGACAAATCTGGGTTTTTGGGTTGCCCAGATTTCTAGATTTTGTGACTAGTCAACCATGTTTGACCATTAATAACTTGAGGTCTAGATATGGTATGTACTTGATTCCACTTCCAGTCTACTCTCCTCATGGCATAGAACATGAATGATACACTTATCCATCCTAACATCTAACAGATTAAGATATATGGCCTCTAACATTAGGCTGTCAGGCCATATCTTTAGGGTTCATAGACAGTTTCTAAAATCCTATTTTCATGCACGTAGATGTTATGGATCCATGATGTAACATCAAAGATCACTAAATAACATCTTAAAACACTAATCTAAACATCAAAACACATCATTTACAAAAATTATAAGGATCTAGAAAGATTAGGGATTATACCTTTTATGCTCAAATCTTGATTTCTGTTCTTGAATTCTGATCTTGTCTAGTGTATGGGATGATAAGGCTTAAATTCTCACTGATTTCCTCTCAACATTTCGAAAATTAGAGAGAGAAATAGGGTTGACTAAGTTAGAAAATAAAGTGAGATATTTTCGTAACTTTTAAGTTTTAAATCGTTGATTCAATGAACTTGGTGTTGCTATGTGGCACCTTGTGGCTGATTTAAGAGATTTGAAGCATATGTGAAAATCTTGGCTTGGTGACTCACCAAGATTTGGTATATCTTTTACTTAAGTTTAAGTAAAAGGGCATTTTAGTCATTTCGCACCTACTAAGGGTATTTTGGTCATTTCCCCTACAATTTATCCTACTTAGCATTAGGGCTCCCAAATTAGGGTTTTTAAATTCTCGGTTAGGGTTTCCAAAGCTGGAATTAGGGTTTCTAACCAATCGCTAGGGTTTCTTCACTGAACATTGATGTTCTTATCATAACATTAGGGTTTTGTCAACGATAAACTATCTGATCAACAATTGACCCTTAACCACATACTGTACACATATAATCACTATACACAAAATCATATACACTCATACACTTAACCTTATAAGTTCTTCACAAAATTTTTAAATCCATACAAATCCTTCATAGAATTCTTATTCAATATTCTATTTCCCAGTCTAGGTCTTATTATTGAACCTTTATTTAATCATTTAAGATTTTATAAATCCTATAAATTCTCGGGTTTTTACAAAACCCAGGGTGCAAAAATTGAATTTAAACATAACTATTACATTTAAACTTGGGCTCCATTACAACGGGTTTTTAAGCGCTCCTTACTCCTTGATCTCCAATTCTTCAAGTAATTCTAACTAATCCTATTACATAATCTATTTACTATTAAATAGAAATCTTGATCAGCAATCAAGGGGAAGTACATAGGAGACAGATCAAAATTACTTTAAGACAAACTAGAGAAGATGAGGTACGCATACCCCATTTAATAAAACTCAATCATTTAAGCATCCAACTAAAATAAAATCCAATCTCATTGGTCAATAGTCCATATTAATCAATCCTATTTATTATCATACATATCATCATATGCATTAATAAACAACATTCATCTCATGAATAATAAATTCATTCCATATATGCATTGATATCATTTAATGGGCAAAAGTTTACTAAAATTTAGTTTTGAAACAAAATAAGTACTTTTATTTTAATAAAAAAATCAAAGCAAAATTAAACTCCTTTAATTTTTAGCAATCTGAAATTATATTCCAGATAAAATAAACATCTTTATTTTAAACTTTAGTCAATTAAATAAACCATTTATTTAAATTGAAGAAACAAAAAAAATTCAGATTATGGAGAGTGGCGCGGTCACGCCCAGAATGAACTGGGAAGCAGCGTGACTTCGCTCCAAGTCTAGAATCATTTTTATGGATACGGGAGCCGTCGTGCTCCATAATGAACTGGAAGTGGCGCGTCCGTACCGCATAGCAGAACCCAAAAAAAAAATTCGTCCAAAAATTCGATCTAATCACATATTATACACACATGGAATCATCAAAATCGATAATTAGCACAAAGTTAGACTTTGATACCATTTTAGGTTTGTATATAGCGCGATCATGCAATCCAATCACATAAAAGTAGCGGAAGTGCAATAAAATAGGAATTTAAAATTTTCATACAAACCATCACCATGATCATACTTTTTGCTAAATTATTAATTCAATAGAAAAAAGATGGAGATCAGACTCGTACCCTTGTAGAAACTAGCATCCTTGTTGCCTCCTTTCTAGTCTAACAAAAAGGACTCTAACTCATGTAAGCATACATGGGTCAACAAGTAGTACAGAGTAAGAAAAGTATCGATCCACAGGGAAAGGTTTTAAATCTAAATTATCATGCATAAACTATATCACTATTTTTTTATATGCTTGGACGTTCAACTCATAATTATATTTAACTCTAAATTAATTACTAAAATAAAAATTATAATTACGAAAGTGGTGTAATCAAATTTGGAGAAGAATGGGATTCTAATTTCATTTAAGATTTCATCTAAATTGCAACCATCATGTAATGTTCAAATATATATCATGGAAAACTAGTCAAGAGCACAATAGTGGACACAGCCATTTTTCAATGAACTATGACCAATTAACATAACCTCCACATATGATAGAAATCATGTAAGCAACACTATTACCAAAATCACTATATGCCTATGTGAAATTGCAGCAATACTGAATTAAAGTGCAGGCTCTTTTCATGACTACACATGGTGAAACGGTATATGTCTATCCGGTACACAAATCACAAATCTTAACGAATCAGCCTCATGAACATATGCCATTATTATTTAATCCATACTCATATTTCATTTTTCAATTCCATATAAGCACACAGTGTGAATGGTGATCAAACATTCATTCATTAAGCTCAATCATAATGGGAATCCAATGATAAATATATAACAATACAATCAGAAATACACATTTAGAATACATATCAAAATCTATTAGAATCCCATAATGGAGTTTAGTTCATTTCTGAACCAAAAGCCATTATGGGATTGAAGCAACACATGGAATTAAGCAATGAAAACAAAAGATGTAAGAGAAACGATAAACAGATATGTTAAACCCAGTTGCAGAATCTATTCCAAGCTTGTTCCAATGCACCAACAATCTCCAGAAATGAAAACTAATAATTATTCAATAATCTAGATAAAGAAAGGATATAGAAATGTATCATGTAATGATCAAAACCTCTCAAGCCTAGTTAAAACTTAAGAACCCTATTTTCTCTCATCAAACTGATAAAAGACTCTGATAAAACACATATGGTGCCAACCATATCATTCAGTTGAGCCTAATACGCTCAAATTTCAAATGACAAAAAATCAACAAAACTGACTGTAGAAGACTCGCGCGGCCGCGCGAGATTATAGTGTAAAACGGGCATGGGCGCGCTATGTAAGTGTTTGCCGAGGTCTTGGCGCGGGACTGCCAAATTCCTTCATTAATAGAGCGAGCTGCTACTGGTGCAAAGATCTCTGTCTTCATGTGGCGGGTATGCGATTTAAAACTTGATTAGTCATGACTGCCATCGCATTTTTGTCTTCTCTTTGTTTTGCTTTTGTTGCTTCTTGTTTGTTGTTGTTTGTTCTTCATCCCTTCTCTTCTGTACTGCATTTCTCCCCTGTTTCAGTTCCTCATCTGCTCATGTTCATCTTGCCCTGCCTTTGCTAGCTTCAAGCCACCATAATAATCCATGCTAATGCCAATCCATGCCATTTCTTGCTTTTACATGCCATAGGAGTTCCAACTACAAGTACTTCAAAATATACATAAAATGAAACTAAAACATAGTAAACACTACTTGAGATGAACATAATTCTAGTGAGTTGGCACCCAATAAGTAGGTATAAAACCTACTTATCGAATACCCCCAAACATGAACTATTGCTTGCCCTCAAGCAATGCATATGACAATAAATAATGCAATACAACTACATGTTATGCAAACTAAACTATGATGCAAATGATTCCCAAGTTTTTCCAGCTAAGATGAAATTCCAATACTTATGCCTCAGAGAATTATCCGGATTGAAGAATAAGGTTTCAATCCAAACTACAGACATAATATCATACACTCAAATAACCCATTCTCACTATAAAGATGTTGTGTGTGTGTGTTGTGTTCATAAATATACTTGATCAAGGCAAAGACTACACATGTTATACTGCTAAATATAAAAAATTGAAGTTTAAATCAAGAACCATGTATACTAATGCAACAAAAATTGCTCCAACACATTAATACAAACTAAGGTTCAACAATGGGTTTAATATGCTTTATTTTTACTCACGAGGGCGATTCTCGCACTTTCCCGCGGTGTTTATTTATTTATTTATTTTTTTAGCGAGTGCGTTTTACGCTCCATCCCGCCCAACCACAAGCTGTAATAATTGAACTTGGGAATGTTTCAATAATACTTTTCTTTTTAATACCCATGTGTTCCCAAAGTTTGATTATCAGTGTTTTCAAAGCCTAAGTCCACTTTCTTCACAATTTTATTTTTAAAACAACATATTCTTCTAAGCATGCAACGCATGTTATTCTTATACCAATAAGCATAAATGAACAACTATGTGCTAACCGAAAGCATCTTAAACAACAAGCATGACTTACATCATGTAAAACATTATAGCTAAGCACATGTTATCCACTACATTCAAAAATCCATCAAAATTCTATTTCATCATTGGCTAGACTAACACTCCATAAAGCTAGATATTTGAGACATGCAACTAAACACGTAACTAAAACATATCATAGCTACTAAAAACAATTATTAATTAAACACATACTAAACAATTAAACATGCAACAATTAGACTAAACATGCAAATTAACTACATGCAACTACACTACTACCCAATACCCCCAAACTTAAACTATTCATTGTCCCAGTGAATGAAGGTATAGGGTTTAAAAGAACTCCCCTAATGATCATCTGCACCACCCTCTTCGGGTTGTGAATCCGGTGGTGGAAATGGCACGGTTGTCCCAAATTGTGGCCACTCGAGCATGGTACCTTGCTGCGCAAAAACCTCTGCTAGAGACCTCGTCAATCCCGTAGCAAATGCTATAAAATTATCGTACATAGCATCGACCTTTCTCTCCAACCTTCGGGGTTATCGATCATCAGTAGCAGTAGTAGCTTGAGTAGACGTGTCTGCTTCATTTGTACTTGAGGGTTGCGGTGATGGCATAGATGAAGCAGGTCGAAGGATGAAACTATTACCCCTTGGGTACGGGGTACCTCATGCCCAATCTTCAAATTTTACTATCGTGGCGTGAGTGATATCCTGACTTGGGTATTGCATCTGTTCATCAGTCCACCTAACTCTTGCTCGAGCACATAAATGAGCAACAATCGAGGCATGTGGTATACTTCCCGTAGTGCTCCCCCGTATGTAGTGTAACATGTTCTGATTAAGGAGATGACCAACGTTAGTGTATTTTCCTGTAATAATCCCCCACAGAATGATTGCTCGCTCAGTTGTAATCTCATGTTGATGGGATGATGGCATCAGTTTTACACAAACAAATAGATTCCAAGCCTTGGCATAACAGTTGAAAGTTGAAGCCAGAAAGTTCCTGGGCTGATTAGTGCCTGGCTTGTAAGTCCATTGTGTACCCGGTATACACAAATTAGTTATGACCTCTTCTAAGTCTGTCTCAAGTCATTCTGCCTCAACCCAATTTATACGTCCAGTTGGAGGGTCAGGTAAATTGAAGACGCCACGAATTACCTTTGGGTGATAATCTACTTGAACCCCTCTGACAAAAGAAAATCCACTCATTATCTCCTTTGCGTTTGCATAAAATTCCCGTACAATGGCCATGGGTGTAGAACAGACTCCATGCCAACATCTTTCTCTGATCATGTTTTTTAATTGCCCATCTTGTACCTCTGTCTTGAAACCTCGCTCTCTGACAAATAATTTAGCCACGATTCTGTAATATTCTATCTGGGCATCAAGACTGACAAATTTGGAAAAATCCACAGTATCTCCACTCTGGCTACTTGCAGAAGACGACTCTAGAGCGTGAGAATGAGCACGTTTTGGTCCCATTACACTTGATAAACATATAAACTCTAAATTGCAAAGAAAATTGGATTGAGAAACTCGTACGCTAAACACCCCCAAACTTACTATTTTCACTGCGCCTCTGAAGAAACCCTAACTTCTCTGTGACTGAATAGAGGATAAAGATAGAAGTTTGAATATGGATAGGGTAATGGAATGCATATATAATGGGATGAGGAGTTATGAATTTGAAATGGAACGATTTAGAAGAGAAGAGAGTCGTGTATCTGTAGAGAGAAATGGATACGCACGTTTCAAATGTTACTGATATAAGAAATGGGAAAAGACACGTCTTTAAAACACTAAAAAAATTTCTGGCTTCGGTTTTGGGTGCGCGATAGGTTAAGTTGCATAGAGATACGGCGCGGGCGTGCCATTTTGTACTGATTTCCTTGTGCGGACCTATCTCCTAACCTTACTGATCCGTATCTTTAAAAATAACAAAGCGACTACTGATAATCTCCAATGCACCTATACAAATAATAAATATCAGTATGAGATATATCAATTCTCCAAAATTAAAACATGAACTAATTAATATGCATGAATGACTATCCCAACACAATGCTTTGTATGCTACTCCTAATCATCATTATATGCACAATCAGCTCTATAAAATTGTTGGGTTTTTGGCACATCAAAGCAACGCACAGTGGAATAAAAATTGAATAAAACAGAACAATTTCTGAAACCCAAAATAGGATCCATGCGAAACAGACATTAATTCAGTGTTTAAGAGATTATACTAATTATGAAAAAGCCTCTGAAATGCTTCGAATCTCCAATGCAATCCCTCACGAAACTACGTCTCTATGGTATCCACATGAACGCACACGAACCGTTGCACGATTCTACAATAAAGGGAGTTGCGGTACTAGCCACCAAAGGAACAGGATTTTCGAAAACTTTTTCTCTAGTCTCTCTCTAAGAGCGGCTAGGGTTTTTAGGTTAATGATAATCCCTGATATGGCTGCTACATATCATATATATAGCAGCTAAAGAAATTAATCAAAAACCTAATTTAATTAAAATAAAATTCAAATTTATATATATGTATCTTAATTAAGCCTTACTTAATTAATATACCCATATATATAAATTATCCTACTAATTTAAATTCGTAATTTAAATAATATCAATCATATTGACATATTTAAATTTTTACAATTTAAATTAATTCCCTTTTAATTACGTTCTATGTGTGTGACCCTATAGGTTATTATTACGTTAGCAATAATTTTAAAATCATATTATAAAATTATAAATAGTGAGCGGTATCTAGTAATGCATCACTGCTACCCAAGTAATAATAAGATCGATGATTCGATGCAACCTTTTTGTGACCAATGTTTTAATGTAATTTAATCCTTTTAACCTTGACATCCTAGCTTAAACTTGAGTAATGGAATGTGTCATACTCTTCATAATTTAATTTGTGTTTCTTGATCAATGAGTAGACTATATGAAACAAATCACTATTTGAGCATGGCCATGCATTTCATAGTCCTACTCAATCAAGAGGCCTATGGATATCACCCCTAATATATAGGAGGGTTAAATTCCATCTAGATCACTCATATTCCTCACACGATTCATGATGTACCCAATAATCATCTTTATAGTCCACCCTATTAAAGGTAACATTTGATGATATCAAAGTACATAAATTCCCATGTAGTAATATAGTGATTTTAGGCCGGAGGACCATTACATCATTGTCACTATGAGAATCGCTAATGACACTTTGCATAATGTTCCACGTAGAATTCTCATGGTGGGTCTGTCCAGTACATCGTTCTCTAACATGTACCTATGCATTGACTTAATATCTCATTTATTTATTACCAATGAGATTTGGTCATCAGTCAATCCACATACTAGTCTAAATGCATCATTGTTGTCCTATCAACAATGATACTCGACTAGGGACATTTAAGAGCAGTGATACTAATTGTAATTATATAATCACATGTTCAAGTCACATACTTGAAACTATATAATTTGTATCACTATTCTAAGGAATTTTATTATGTTAACATTTATATAACGCAGTAAATAAAACCATAATAAAATTATTCATTTATTCAATCAAATATAATATCAAAATGTTAATCAATTATATCAAATAATTGGCCTCTAGGGCATAAACTCTAACAAAAACTTATACCACACTTGTTATACTATAACAACTAACATGAAAATGAGAGACTAATACGATCCAACACAGAATTAAACAAGAGGTAAGGATAGAAATAATGGGGTGCCTCCCATCGAGCGCTAATTTATAGTCAATTAGCTTGACTATCTCTAATTGAATCATGTTGAAGAAAGAATAGAGGTGACTTTCTGCCTGTCAACCTCACCACCATAGTAATGCTTAAGCCGCTGTCCATTCACTTTGAACGGCTTATCTAGGAATTTGTCGAATACCTCTACTGCACCATGTGGATAAACTGTCTTCACAGTAAATGGCCCTGACCACCTTGATTTGAGCTTTCCAGGAAAAAGTTTAAGTCTTTTATTAAACAACAGAACTCTTTGTCCCGGTTCGAATACTCTCTCCAATATCTTGCGATCATGTCATCTCTTCACCTTTTCTTTATACAGCTTAGAGTTTTCATAAGCCTGCAATCTGAATTCATCCAACTCATTGAGTTGGAGTATTTTTTTCACCTGTAGCCTTCAAATCAAAGTTAAGCTTCCTAATTACCCAATACGCCTTATGCTCAAGCTCCATGGGAAGGTGACAAGCCTTTCCATACACCAACTGAAACGTTAACATTCCCAATGGAGTCTTGTAGGCAGTCCTGTAAGCCCATACAACATCGTCAATCTTTAACGACCAATCCTTTCTTGTGGGGTTCATGACTTTCTCCAAAATTCTCTTTATTTCACGATTTAAAACTTCTGTTTGGCCATTGGTTTGAGGATGGTAAGCTATAGCAATGCGATGATTTACCCCATACTTAGTAATAGAGTCAGAACATATCGATTCTGAAATGAGCGCCTTCATCACTAATGATAGCCCTTGGAGTCCCAAACCTTGTAAAAATACTTCTTTGTAAAAATCGTAGGACCACCTTGGCATCATTAGTTGGAAGAGCTACTACTTCCACCCACTTCAAAACATATTCGACTGCTAACAAGATATATAAATTTCACATGAAGAAATGAAAGGACCCATGAAATCAATCCCCCAAACATCAAAAATTTAAACCTCGAGGATTGTGTTCAATGGCATCTCATTTCTTTTTGATATATTCCCAACTCTTTGACATCTGTCACACCTCTGGACAAAACTGTAAGCATCTTTAAAAATCATCGGCCAATAGAATCCTGCATGTAATACTCTAGTTATTGTTCTTTCTCCACCGTAGTGACCATTATTTAATGAAGCATGGCAATCTTGCAAAATACCTTCTATCTCACTATATGGGATACATCTCCTTATCATCTGATCATCACACTATTTAAACAAATATGGTTCATCCCATATAAACCACTTCACATCATGCAAAAATTTCTTCTTTTGATGTCCAACTAAGTTAGAAGGGATTATCCTGCTCACCAAGTAGTTCACATAGTCTACAAACCATGGCACTTCTCTTTTTACCACAAATAAATGTTCATTTGGAAAAGTTCATTAATCACAATCTTGTCATCTATCTCCCTTCTCGGATTTTCCAGTCGAGATAAGTGGTCCACCACTTGGTTTTCAGTTCCCTTTCTGTCCTTAATCTCCAAATTGAATTCTTGCAACATAAGTATCCACCTGATCAAATGAGGCTTTGCATCCTTCTTTGCCATCAAGTATTGAATTGCCGCATGATTTGTGTACACTATCACCCTTGTACCAATCAGATAAGATTGAAACTTGTCAAAAGCATACACAACTGCCAATCATTCCTTCTCTGTGGTGGTGTAGATCAACTGAGCATCAGTAAGGGTCTTGCTCGCATAGTATATTATATGAAAAATCTTTTCCCTTCTCTGGCCCAAAATAGCCCCCACAACATAATCACTGGCATCACACATCAACTCGAATGGTAGGTCCCAATCTGGTGTTGTAATCACTGGTGCTGAAGTTAACTTGCTCTTTAAATGCTCAAATGCAGACATGCAATCCTCATCAAACTTGAATTGTGCATCCTTCTCCAATAAGCTGCATAATGGCTTTGTGATCTTGGAGAAGTCTTTAATAAATCTGCGGTAGAAACCTTCATGTCCTAGAAAACTTTGAACACCTTTTACGAAAGTTGGTGGTGGCAAGTTTTCAATGGTCTCTAATTTGGCCCTATCCACCTCTATTCCTTTCTTCGACACCTTATGTCCCAAAATTATTCCTTCTTGTACCATAAAATGGTACTTTTCCCAATTCAACACCAAGTTCGTTTCAACACATCTTCTCAATACCATCACTAAATTTTCCAGACATAAATCAAAAGAATCACCAAATACTAAAAAATCATCCATAAACACCTCCACATTATGCTCCACCATATCCGAAAAGATAACCATCATACATCTCTAAAAAGTAGTTGGGGCATTGCATAACCCGAAAGACATCCTTCTGAATACGAACGTACCATATGGACATGTGAAGGTTGTCTTTTCTTGGTCTTCTGGAGCTATACAATCTGATTATAGCCTGAATACCCGTCCAAAAGGCAATAAAACTCATGACCCGCTAGTCTATCTAACATCTGATCAATAAACGGCAGTGGAAAGTGATCTTTCCTTATAGCTTTATTAAGTCTGCGGTAGTCCATGCAGACTCTCCACCCCATCACTGTTCTCGTTAGAATCAATTCATTGTTTTTATTAGAGACTACTGCCATACCACCCTTCTTCGGTACACACTGTACCGGACTCACCTATGAGCTATCTGAAATTGGATAAATAATGCCTGCATCCTGCCATTTCAACACTTCCTTTTTGACCAGTTCCTTCATAATTAGATTAAGTCTCCATTGCTGCTCCACTGAAGGCTTGCTATCATCTTCCAATAGGATCTTGTGCATACAGAAAGATGGGTTAATCCCTTTTATATCTGCTATAGTCCACCCAATTGATGCCTTCAACTCTCTGAGAACTCTTAGCAGTTTTTCTTCCTGAAAAGATGTTAATGCAGAAGAAATAATCACAGGTAATTTTGAATTATCATTTAAAAATGCATACCTCAAATGGTCTAGAAGTGGTTTCAACTCAAGTTCTGGAGGTGTCTCAAGAGATGGCTTTAATTTCACTGATGACTCTCCAGTAATCTTTAATGGCTCAACAGGATTCTTGAACTTCCTGAACTGTGGAGTAGTGTCAAGTATTTGAACAATTTCTTCAATCTCACCATCTCCTATCTCTGAACTTCCCATAATAGCATTTCTCAAAGGTTCTTGTTCCACCAAGTTCTCTACTTCATCATTCAATACCTTTTCCACCACATCAATCCTGGAGCATTCCTCTTCATCTGTTGGAAATTGCATTGCCTTGAATACATTAAAGGTGACTTCCTGATCATGAACTCGCATTTTTAATTCACCTTTTTGAACATCTATCAAGGTCCTTCATGTGGCTAGGAATGGTCTTCCAAGAATGATCGATATACTTCTATCCTCTTCATAGTCTTATATGATGAAATCAGCCGGGAAGATGAATTTATCCACGTTAACTAGTACATCTTCCACAATACCTCGTGGATAGGTAATAGACCTATCAGCTAGCTGTAAAGAAATATTTGTCGACCTTGGAGCCGGCAATCCCAATTGATTGAACACTGACAACAGCATCAAATTGATACTTGCCCCTAAATCGCGCAAGCATTTGTTAAAACTCATCTTTCCAATTGTATAAGGTATTGTGAAGATGTCCGAGTCCTTCAGCTTTGGAGGTAATTTGCGTTGAAGCACTGCACTACCTTATTCGGTCAAGGCCACTGTTTTAAAGTCTTCTAGCCTTTCTTTCCTTGATAAGATACCACTCATAAACTGTGCATAACTAGGCATTTGATCCAATGCCTCAGCAAAAGGTATATTGATTTGTAGCTTTTTAAACACCTCCAAAAACTTACTGAATTGCTTGTCTTCCTTTTGCTTCTGTAGTCTCTGTAGAAAAGGAACAGGGGGATGAACAACTAGTATCTTGGTCACTGGTTTCTCAGATGACTCTTCTTTATTCTTTTTCACTTCCCGCTATTCTGAACCTTCATCAAACAAAACTTCACCAGGATTAGCCTGACATTGTTCTCGCTGTCCTCTCTTTGCAAAAGTGGCGCGGGAGCGCCATGCTGTGATTTTGCAGTTTTCTTCCCTGACCTTAAAGTGATAGCCTGACATTGTTCTTTACCCTCCTTTCTTGGATTAGCCTCTGTTGTACTTGGAAATGAACCATGTGGTCTGTTGTTAAGCATTCTAGCCATGTGACCCATTTGAGTTTCCAAATTTTTGATAGCCACTGCTTGGCTTTTAATCATCACCTCGGTATTTGCCATATACCACATCATCATCTCCTCCATCTCTGATTTCTTTTCTTGGTGAGGTGTAGGTGATGGATGATGTTTTTGTTGTTGTGAAAATCCAGGGGGATAGGGTGGTCTTGGTGTAAACTATTGTTGAGATGGTTATGCCTGAAATTGATGTTGTGGTTGAAACTGCTAACTTTGTTGATTGTTTTGATTATTTGACCAACTGAAATTTGGATGGTTGCGGTTGTTGGAGTTGTATGTATTCTGGAATTGACTTTGATTCTTCTGGTAGTTGCTCACATACTTTACAGACTCTGAGCTAATAACACATTGGTCGGTTGACTGCGACCTTGCACATATCTCACACACGAAAACACTATCTTCGCCTTAATTTCCGTCAAAGAATCAATCTTCTTTGTCATCGATGCCATCTGAGCTGACAACTAGGTATAACATCCACCTCTAACAATCCTGCAACTTTGGGTTGTGGCATTCTGGCTGTAGGATTTTGAAAATCATTAGCTACCATAGTCTCTATAAGATTGTAAGCCTCTCTATAGCTCTTTACCCATAAAGCTCCTCCTGCAGCTGCATCTACAATTGGCCTTGACTGCCATCCCAATCCATTATAAAATGTATTAATCACCATCCAATCCGGCATACCATGGTGTGGACACTTCCTTAGCATCTCCTTGTATCTTTCCCAGGCTTCATATAGAGATTCACCCTATTGCTGCTCGAACTGGGAAATTGTTGTCCTCATTTTAGCAATCTTAGCCATTGGAAAAAATTTGGCTAAGAACTTCTGTGCTAAGTGCTCCCATGTTGTAATCGATCCTGAAAGTAGAGAGTGAAGCCAACTTCTTGCCTTGTCCCGTAAAGAGAATGGAAATAGTCTGAGCCTGATTGCATCTTCTGTCACCTCGTTGTATCTAAAGGTGTCTCATATCTCTGTAAAACTCAATAGATGCTCGTTCGGGTCATCTGTAGCAGCACCCCCAAACTGTACCTAATTCTGCACCATCTGAATAATGCCCGGCTTTATCTCAAAAGTGTTGGTTGCTATAGTTGGCTTGACTATACTTGACTGTAATCCATTTATCTTTGGCATTGAATAATCTCTTAAAGCCATGTGTTCCTCTCTTTGCTCTTCTGCTGCCATATTAGATGTTCTGGTCTCTAAAGCTGCTTGAAAATTCCTAAGCGCTCTCGATTTCCAACCTCTTCCATTAATGTTATCATGTGCAGGTGTTAACTCGGAATTGGATGACCGCGTGTGCATAAAATATATACAAGTACGTAAAACTGAAACAAAAACAAAAATAGAAATAAGATAAGAATAGAATTGTCTAAGTCACACAAATTTAACATTAAATTTATGATAATAATACTAAAAATAAACGCCTTTCCCCGGTAACTGTGACAACCCTAGATTTTAGACCATTTATTAAAATCTTAAATGATTGATTTAAGGTCAAATATTAGACCTAGACAGAAAATAAGTGTATGCGTTTGATGTTATTAGGATGGAATTTTGAGGATTTCAAAATTTCGTGAAGGCTTATAGGTGAATTATTCAGGATTAAGGATTTATGTGATTAAGTTCTCGTGAATATGGTTATGTATGTACGAGAATGTGGTTAAAGGGTCGAGGTTGACCAGATAAATTATATATGTAACAAACCCTAAGAATACATTAAGAACAACAATGTTCGATTAGAAAACCCTAGCGTTTAACGAAAAACCCTAGAAATCGGTTCTGGAAACCCTAGTTTCAGTTCCGGGAATCCGAAACCTTAATTCGGTGCATGAAACCCTAAATCGGGAACTTAATGGCATAAGTGTAAATAATTAAAAGATTAATTAGGGTTAATCTTAACAAATTGATTAGCAAAACCCTAATTCCAAATCTGAAACCCTAATACTTGATCTGAAAACCCTAGTTTCAGATTCTGATAAATTGAAGCCCTAATCTGGGAAATTAATGGAGAATTATAATGCTCATCGCTATTATTATAATATTAATTAGGTAACGCTTAATTAATTAGCAAACCCTAATTTCAAATTATCGAACTTAAACTTTTTCGTCGTAAACCCTAATGATGGATTTGAAAACCCTAATTTATAATTAGGAAAAATGAAAGTGTTAATTGAATATTTTAATGTTAATTAGGATATATTAATTCTAATTTAATGTTAAGTAATTAGAAAACCCTAATCTAATTACTTAATATTTAATTGCTATTTTAGAAAATTTTTCTATTAGAAACCCTAATTTGTGGGTTGAAAATTATAATGTACAAATTTGACCCTAAGTACTTAATTAGCAATTTTAATTAGGATAAAATAGTCCTAATTAGCAAATAATGACTCATGATTAGGAAATTATGATATAATTAGGAAGCCCTAATTTTAATTAGAAATCAAAATTTTCTATTTTTAAAATTTAATTAGAAATTTTTTGAAATCCAAGTTGCTAAATATTTGAGGGTTAAAAACCTAAACCCTAAATTTGTCCAAACCCTAAATTCTAGAATGCTCAAACCCTAAACCCTAAGGGTTTGGGACAATGTCCTAATTGCCATTAAATTTAAATGGAAAATGACATAAATGCCCTTTAGTGCATTATTGGATGTTTCTTGCAAATCTAGCTATATAAGGGTTGGCCAACTACTCCAACAAACCCATGTGCTCAAATCTTAGCCATATCAGCCGAATTTTTGCAAAGTCTAAGCAACATTTCAACATTTATATAGATTTAGAGAGAGAAAATGTCACTTTCATTTTTTCATTTTCACCAAGAGCTTCTCTTTCCTCAAATTTTGAAATCTAGAGTGAGAGAGAGTGAAATATTAAGCCTTGATCAGTTCATAACTTACCAAGAATAGAATCAGAAGTCAGAAAATCGAAATCAAAGCATAAAAGGTAAAGAACCCTAAATTTTTGAAATCTATGATTCTGATGTTAAATGTTGTAATTGATTGTTCAAAGTTGTGTAATAGGGTGTCAATTGATGTTCTGGGTTGATAAATCATGAACCCATAACATCAAAGTGCACGATTTTAAATTTTAGCAACCGGAAAATGAAAAATTTGTGTCCGATGACCATATGTCAGAGGCTCTAAATCCGTGTGTGTTATGTGTTTTTAATGTTTAAAGCTTGTAACATGTAGTTTGTTATGTGGTTTTTAAGATGCAAAAAGAATCAAGTCCATATCTGGTGTAGATTAAAAGTTATAGATGGTCAAACATGGTTGACCGTTCACGTTTTCTGGATTTCTGGGCAAACCCAGAATTTCCAGATTCTGACAATGACTTTTGAGGTCTTTAATCTTGCTTCTGTTATGATGTTTGGTCATGTTGTTGCTTTAAAGTTGTATTCTGACATGAGATATACACTATAAAAGCTTTAGATCACCCAGATCTGTAACAGGATCGTAGTAATTATCGGTCAAACATGCGTTGACCAAAGACTTTAATGAATGTTTTCGAAAACCCGTAAAGTTCAAGACCTTGTTCGATTCCTTACTTTGACCAGCTTGAATCTTGTGAATTATTTGTTGTTAGACTTGATTGGTGATATAATATAGTACCCTTACATGTTATCTACCGTATTGAACCAATGGTTCACCAAATCAAGTTTTAGGATTAACGTTATAAGGATCGAAAACTAGTACCCTCGACTGTTCTTCATTTTCTGGAAAACCCAGAAAATGAAGAATAGTGTTGTCAGATATTTTGGAGGCCCAGATCTTCCACGTGTGATGTTGTATAACATAGTTGATGACTGATATGTGTAGTATTACATATATACTACATGATTGATGCTTAATATTGCCTAGAAAACCTTATAATCACTGATCAAAGTATGGTCAAAGTGGCTAACTTGTCAACTGACATGAATTTTCGGAAATGTCAAGAACACATCAAGAACACATTTAGCGCATGATTTGTCACCTAAGCTACCTTTAGCGACATGATAAATTAGAAAATTAATTATTTTAATAAATAAATTGAAATAAATGATTTTAAATTATTAAAAATACATAATAAATTATGAAAAATTATTTTAAAGCTTGAAAAATAGTTTTAATTATTTTGATATATTTCAAAAATATTTAATATTTTTGGGAATATAAAAGGTATTTATTTATTTAATTATAATATTAAATAAATTATTTAAAAAGGGTTTTAATTCATGAAAAATCATGAAAAATAATATTATGGTAAAAGAAAATATTTTAAGTTATTTTTGATGACTTTTAATATTTTATGATAAATTTCATTAATAATTTATTATTAATGGTAATTAGTTTATTTAATAAATATATTAAATAAATTAAGGAAAAATAAAATTAATGTTTTAAAAATCATATAAAAATGATTTAAGTGTTATTAGAATATATTTTAAGTTATAAAATATAACTTTTGATATTTTGGCATGAAAATATTAATATTTTAATATTAATATTAATTATCGGATAATGGATTTAAGTGTTTAAAAATCAAATAATTATGATTTTAAGGTATTAAAATATTTTGAAATATTATAATTACATTATAATATTATGTAATGATTTTCATTAATATTTTATATTAAATGAATATTAATGATTAATGAATTATGTGGTATTTAATTTATTTAAATACGATATTAATGATTGGAAAATCATGATAAATGATATAATTATTATCCAAAATTATTACGAGCCTAGGAAAAATGTTTCGATCGATAAGAAAATTATCTGTGATAATTGTTAAGGGTTAAGCAGAGTTTAATCAACTTAAACTCGAGTATTGTCCGACTAGATCATCGGGATGATAGAATTGTGTCAGTTTTAAGTCAGACTGAAATAGTTTGACCTGATGCTAAGTCTTATGTGCTGTATAGACTTATAGGGTTATGTGTTATGTGTTTAGGTTATTCTGTGTATTTAGATATAACAATATTATACTGTGATTCTAATATTGGAGATCTATATTATTAATATTAGGTCTTCGGGTAAAGCGTTATAAATTGCGTGCTACAGAATCAATCTGCTCGTGCAAGTTTGTATTTACTTAACTCTAATAAGAGTGTTTTTTTATTCAAGCTTATGGTTAAATTTCGATTGCCATGAAAATTGTACTCTGTACATCTTGCATGTATAAGTCGTATGAAAGGTCGATCACCTTCATTACCAGGTTTGTTCGTAAATGTTTGTTCATGTTTAAAACTTGTTCAGCCAAAAGTTTGTTCCTGCTAGTTCTCAATTATATTGATGAATTATAGCAAGCCTTTATTATTCATACTCTTCAATCATGATATATCCTTATATTGTTGTATTTAAACTTCATTGGCAACTTTCATGCTCACCTTGCTATATCATGATAAAACATTGCGAGATAAGGCGAAATGCATTTGGATCTGAGGAAAAGATTAATGCCAAGTTCAAACTTGGGATAAATTGTCTTGACTAGTTTGTAATAGTATAGTTGTGATAAATGTGTTATTTAATAAATAGATTATTTATGATTGTGTATAAGTAAAGGTTACTCGACCTGGGGAATAGTGTGTAATGTAATGTATAAACAATTTATGTTTATATCTTCCGCAAAAAGTTATAGAAAGATTAAAACCGAATCCATGCATGATTTGGGGGCCCGGATTCGGGGGACGCTAAAGTTGGTATCAAAGCTGTTGGTTATGAAGCTTAGGTAGGAATACCTGAGACCAATAACCGCAGTGATTAAGATAAGATCTAACTCACATAGAGTTAGTTGGTCTGCAGAAGATTCAAAGATGAATCTCTTGTAAGTTGTAAAGATACGAGTTCCCTAACTCGTAATAAGGTTGAATGTATGGTGAATAGATAAAGTCTAAAAGACTAAAAGTTCGTTGATAGGAGATCGTAAAACAAAACGATCATAGTCATAGAAATGAATCGTAATATATACGATGAGATCACCCCGTGATCCGTTAAGGTTATGACAATGTAAAGAATCAACTCGATGATTGAAAAGTTTAAAGCATGATTGTCGTGTGTGAATGGTATGATTCAAAAAGGATTATGAATACGGATTAAATGAAATTCAGATTGAGAATGGGGGGTTAAGTATTAGGTGGGGATTTCAATGAGGACTCGTGTCAACAAATCGAGTTGTATGATTTCTTGTATGGGTATGGGAATCGTACTTGGTGTAAAAACTACTTAGTTGGTGGCATTGGTAATAATTGAAATGTTGTGTCACGCTAGTTGTTATATACAGATAAATAGGTCATAGGTAGAGAATATAGGATTAAGTACGAGTTCTTAGAACTCATACTTATGTGACATTCTTGACTCATAGTTATATGAAATGTTTATGAGCCCCCAAATGAATCTGGACGCCAAAGGTCGACTAGGTAAGTTCAGTAAACTCATATAATTGTGTCCAAAGTTATGAACTCATAAGTGTGGTTTTATGAACTGGGTATAGTTGTGTGAATGGAGTGTTAAGGATAATAGGAATAGATAGAATGTTTAAGCAAATGATCATTAGTGGAGATTTAGGTTTTCCTAAACCCCTAGCTTTGCTAAACTTCAATTTTTGACATCAAGCTAAATACGCACTATGTGCCTTTTAAAAAAAAAAAAAAAAAAAATTGTTTTTATTTATCACTTATGTACCATGTGACCAAAAGAGATGATAAAAAAATGATGGAGTTATCAATGCTTGTAATTACTTGGTGTTGAATGTGATCTAAGGATCATCTCACCCCATTACAAAGTATGATGTAGTATAACAAAGTCACCAAATGACGAAATCCTCAACTGATCGTTAAATATAGTGCAAGCATCATCACGACGTCATTCTCAAAAATGTTTTTATTGAATGAAATTTTCCAAACCAAATTGTTTTGTCTTGTGGAATCAAATAAGATCGAGGTAATAACCTTTTATATAAAGGAATATTTTAATTTGAGTATCTTTGATAGATAGCCGAGAAATTTGAGTATCTTTGATAGATAATCAGAAATTTGAGTATCTTTAATAGATACTGAGAAATTTGAGTATCTTTGATAGACACCCAGAAAATAAGTTCATGATCTTATATGATCCCACAAAGAAAATTTTAAACCTTTTACTCTTGTGAGTGGTGAATTGGGTAGTATGTGATATGTGTGAATGGTGTAAGCTATTTGGTAATATTGGTGTAAGGTGTAAGGTGAATTTTGGGACTAAATTCTTAGAAGGAGGGGTGAATGTGACAACCCGAGAATTTAGACCATTTATTAAAATCTTAAATGATTGATTTAAGGTCAAATATTAGACCAGAGATGTAAAATAAGTGTATGCGTTTGATGTTATTAGGATGGAATTTTGAGGATTTCAAAATTTTGTGAAGGCTTATAGGTGAATTATTCAGGATTAAGTGTTTATGTGATTAAGTTCTGTGAATATGGTTATGTTCTGTGTACAGAATGTGGTTAAGGGTCAAGGGTTGACCAGATAAATTATATCTGTAACAAACCCTAAGAATATATTAAGAACAACAATGTTCGGTTAGAAAACCCTAGCGTTTAACTAAGAAACCCTAGAAATCGGTTCTGGAAACCCTAGTTCAGCCCGAATCCAAATCCTAATTTTAAGTGCATGAAACCCTAAATTGGGAACTTAATGGCATAAGTGTAAATACTTATAAGATTAATTAGGGTTAATCTTAACAAATTGATTACAAAACCCTAATTCCAAATCTGAAACCCTAATACTTGATCTCAAAACCCTAGTTTCAGATTCTCGATAAATTGAAGCCCTAATTGGGAAATTAATGGAGAATTATAATGCTCACTTGCTTATTATTATAATATTAATTAGGGTAACGCTTAATTAATTAGAAAAACCCTAATTTCAAATTATCGAACTTAAACTTTTTCCGTCGTAAACCCTAATGATGGATTTGAAACCCTAATTTATAAATGTGGGAAAAATGAAAGTGTTAATTGAATATTTTAATGTTAATTAGGATATATTAATTCTAATTTAATGTTAAGTAATTAGAAAACCCTAATCTAATTACGAATATTTAATTTCTATTTTAGAAAATTATTTTCTATTAGAAACCCTAATTTGTGGGTTGAAAATTATAATGTACAAATTTGACCCTAAGTGCTTAATTAGCAATTTTAATTAGGATAAAATAGTCCTAATTAGCAAATAATGATTCATGATTAGAAATTATGATATAATTAGAAGCCCTAATTTTAATTAGAAATCAAAATTTTCTATTTTTAAAATTTAATTAGAAAATTTTTGAAATCCAAGTTGCTAAATATTTGAGGGTTAAAAACCTAAACCCTAAATTTGTCCAAACCCTAAATTCTAGAATGCTCAAACCCTAAACCCTAAGGGTTTGGGACAATTGGCAAATTCTATTAAAATTAAATGGAAAATGACATAAATGCCCTTTAGTGCATTATTGGATGTTTCTTGCAAATCTAGCTATATAAGGGTTGGCCAACTACTCCAACAAACCCATGTGCTCAAATCTTAGCCATATCAGCCGAATTTTTGCAAAGTCTAAGCAACATTTCAACATTTATATAGATTTAGAGAGAGAAAATGTCACTTTCATTTTTCATTTTCACCAAGAGCTTCTCTCTCCTCAAATTTTGAAATCTAGAGTGAGAGAGAGTGAAATGTTAAGCCTTGATCAGTCATATAACTTACCAAGAATAGAATCAAGTCGAAAATCAAATCAAAGCATAAAAGGTAAAGAACCCTAAATTTTTGAAATCTATGATTCTGATGTTAAATGTTGTAATTGATTGTTCAAAGTTGTGTAATAGGGTGTCAATTGATGTTCTGGGTTGATAAATCATGAACCCATAACATCAAAGTGCACGATTTTAAATTTTTAGCAAACTGGAAAATGAGAAAATTTGTGGTCGATGTACCCATATGTCGAGGCTCTAAAATCCGTGTGTGTTATGTGTTTTAATGTTTAAAGCTTGTAACATGTAGTTTGTTATGTGGTTTTTAAGATGCAAAAAGAATCAAGTCCATATCCGGTGTAGATTAAAGTTATAGATGGTCAAACATGGTTGGATTGTTCACGCTTTTCTCGGATTTCGGGCAAACCTGCAATTTCCGATTCGACAATGACTTTTGAGGTCTTTAATCTTGCTTCATTATGATGTTTGGTCATGTTGTTGCTTTAAAGTTGTATTATGACATGAGATATACACTATAAAAGCTTTAGATCACCCAGATCCGTAAACAGATCGTAGTAATTATCTGGTCAAACAACATGCGTTGATCAAAGACGCCGATGAATGTTTCGGAAAAACCGTAAAATTCAAGACCTTGCCTCCTCGACCCTTACTTTGACCAAACTTGAATCTTGTGAATTATTTGTTGTTAGACTAGATTGGTGATATATTATAGTACCCTTACATGATGTTCACCGTATTGAACCAATGGTTCACCAAATCAAGTTTTAGGATTCACGTTATAAGGATCGAAAACTAGTATTTTCGATCGTTTCTTCATTTTCCGGAAAACCCGTAAAATGAAGAACAAAGGTTGTCGATATTTTGGAGGCCCAGATCTTCCACGTGTGATGTTGTATAACATAGTTGATGACCGATATGTGTAGTATTACATATATACTACATGATTGATGCTTAATCGCCGCTTAAAACCTTATAATCACCGATCAAAGTATGGTCAAAGTGGCTAACTTGTTAACCCGATATGAATTTCTCGAAATGTCAAGAACACATCAAGAACACATTTAGCTGACGATTTGTCACCTAAGCTACCTTTAGCTGACAGATAAATTAGAAAATTAATTATTTTAATAAATAAATTGAAATAAATGATTTTAAATTATTAAAAATACATAATAAATTATGAAAAATTATTTTAAAGCTTGAAAAATAGTTTTAATTATTTTGATATATTTCAAAAATATTTAATATTTTTGGGAATATAAAAGGTATTTATTTATTTAATTATAATATTAAATAAATTATTTAAAAATAGTTTTAATTCATGAAAAATCATGAAAAATAATATTATGGTAAAAGAAAATATTTTAAGTTATTTTGATGACTTTTAATATTTTATGATAAATTTCATTAATAATTTATTATTAATGGTAATTAGTTTATTTAATAAATATATTAAATAAATTAAGGAAAAATAGAATTAATGATTTAAAATTATATAAAAATGATTTAAGTGTTATAGAAATATTTTAAGTATTAAAAATATTTTAAGTTATAAAATATAACTTTTTGATATTTTGGCATGAAAATATTAATATTTTAATATTAATATTAATTATCGGATAATGGATTTAAGTGTTTAAAAATCAAATAATTATGATTTTAAGGTATTAAAATATTTTGAAATATTATAATTACATTATAATATTATGTAATGATTTTCATTAATATTTTATATTAAATGAATATTAATGATTAATGAATTATGTGGTATTTAATTTATTTAAATATTTATATTAATGATTGGAAAATCATGATAAATGGTAATAATTATTCAAAATTATTACGAGCCTAGGAAAAAATGTTTTGATCGATAAGAAAATTATCTGTGATAATTGTTAAGGTTAGGAAGAGTTTAACCGAACTTAAACTCTAGTATTGTCCGACTAGATCGATCGTCGGGATGATAGAATTGTGTCATTTTTTAAGTCGATTGAAATAGTTTGATTCGATGCTAAGTCTTATGTCTTTGTATAGACTTATAGGGTTATGTGTTATGTGTTTAGGTTATTCGTGTATTTAGATATAACAATATTATACGTGATGATGTGATTCTAATATTGGAGATCTATATTATTAATATTAGGTCTTCTGATAAAGCGTTATAAATTGCGCTATGCAGAATCAAATCTGTTCATGCAAGTTTGTATTTACTTAACTCTAATAAGAGTGTTTTATTCAAGCTTATGGTTAAATCATTGCCGATTGCCATGAAAATTGTACTCTGACATCTTGCATGTATAAGTCGTATGAAAGGTCGATCACCTTCATTACTGGGTTTGTCGTAAATGTTTGTTCATGTTTAAACTTGTTGTTCAAAAAGTTTTTGTTCGCTTAGTTCTCAATTATATTGATGAATTATAGCAAGAATTTTATTATTCATACTCTTCAATCATGATATATCCTTATATTGTTGTATTTAAACTTCTTTGGGCAACTTTCATGCTCACCCTTGCTATATCATGATAAAACATTGCAGATAAGCGAATGCGTTCGGACATGTGAAAAGGTTAATGCCAAGTTCACTTGGGATAAATTGCAAATTTAGTTTGTAATAGTATAGTTGTATAATGTGATAAATGTTAGATCATTTGAAATGTGTATAAGTAAAGGTTACTCGACCTTGGGGAATAGTGTGTAATGAAATGTATAAACAATTTATGTTTATATCTTCCGCAAAAAGTTATAGAAAGATTAGAAACCGAATCCATGGCGATTTGGGGTCGGATTCGGGGATGCTACAACCATCATGTAATGTTCAAATATATATCATGGAAAACTAGTCAAGAACACAATAGTGGACATAGCCATTTTTCAATGAACTATGACCAATTCACATAACCTCCAAATATGATAGAAATCATGTAAGCAGTACTATTACCAAAATCACAATATGCCTATGTGAAATTGCAACAATATTGAATTAAAGTGCAGGCTCTTTTCATGACTACACACGGTGAAACAATATATGTCTATCCGGTTCACAAATCACAACTTAACAAATCAGCCTCATGAACATATGCCATTATGATTTAATCCATACTCATGTTTCATTTTTTAATTCCATATAAGCACACAGTGTGAATGGTGATCAAACATTCATTCATTAAGCTCAATCATAATGGGAATCCAATGATAAATATATAACAATACAATCAGATATACACATTTAGACTACATATCAAACTCTATTAGAATCCCATAATAGAGTTTAGTTCATTTCGGAACCAAAAGCCATTATAGGATTGAAGCAACACATGGAATTAAGCAATGTAAACAAAAGATGTAAGAGAAATGATAAACAAATTTGTTAAACCTAGTTGCAGAATCTGTTCCAAGCTTGTTCCAATGCACCAACAATCTCCAGAAATGAAAACTAATAATTATTCAATAATCTAGATAAAGAAAGGATATAGAAATGTATCATGTAATGATCAAAACCTCTCAAGCCTAGTTAAAACTTAAGAACCCTAATTTCTCTCATTAAACTGATAAAAGACTGATAAAACACATCTGGTGCCAACCATATCGTTTAGTTGAGCCTAATGCGCTTAAATTTCAAATTACAAAAAGTCAACAAAACTGATTGTAGAAGACTCGCGCGGCCGCGCGAGAGTATAGTGTAAAACGGGCGGGGGGGCTCTATTTAAGTGTCTGTCGAGGTCTTGGCGCGGACGCGCCAAATTACTTCATTAATGGAGCGCGCCCGCGCGCTGGTGCAAAGCAGTCTCTATCTTTATGTGGCGTGGGCGCGCGATTTAAGGATTGATTAGCCGCGCGGCTACTGCATTTTGTCTTCTACTGTCTTGCTTTTGCTACTTCTTATTTGTTGTTGTTTGTTCTTCATCCATTCTCTTCTATACTGCATTCCTCCACTGATTCAGTTCCTCATATACTCATATTCATCTTGCCCTGCCTTTGCTAGCTTCATGCCACCATGCCAATCCATGCTAATGCCAATCCATGCCATTTCTTACTTTTACATGCCATAGGAGTTCTAACTACAAGTACTGCAAAATAAACATAAAATGCAACTAAAACATAGCAAAAGCTACTTGAGAGGCGCATAATTCTAGTGAGTTAGCACCCAATAAGTAGGTATAAAACCTACTTATCAATCCTCAGGTATGAGTTCACCTCTAATTCCTTTCACGTTCCCATTGAATTCACTGGGTTGGATTCATTCCTTTGATCAACATTAGCCACCCAAGTGTTTGGCCTCTAGAGGTGATTCACAAAGGGAAAAAAAATTATTTAAGAAGATGGGTGTTTAGCAAAATCCTAAATTCTATCTATATAAAATTATACGTACTCTCCCAACTCTTGGAATTAAGTGTGTAACCCTAATCTATAATAAAACTCCTCTTATTTTTAGATGTAGGCAACCTTCCTAAACTATTTAGGAATAGGGTTTTATTTTAACTAATTAAACTTCTTTAATTAATTAGGCTCCTAATACAATTAAGAATATATGAGATTACTTATATTAATTAATTACCAAACTACTTTAGGAATTAAACTAATTAGTAATAATAATAATAAGACTCCTCTTATTAATTTATATTTAATATTTACAAAATATTAAATAATAAATATTAAGTTATTTAATTTATTCTATCACCATAGATTAAATTAAACACACTTAACTTATTATTATGATTATGTCATTTACTCCTTAAATAAATATTTTTCTTTTATGGTATGACTCTTTAGGTTTTCCATATTAAACCGGTTGTGAATAAATCAATTAGAACAATTCTAATCTTATTTAAATAAATAAATTAAACTATTTATTTCATTTAAATAAATAACATTTATTCTACAATAAGGGTAAGCCCCCATAGCGATCAACGACTTTCTAGATAATATAAATTTCCACATTAATTATAAAAGAACATTTGAGTAAATAGTTACTGTACAATTCAATCCTTCTACCATACAATGTCCCAATTAAATATAAGATATGAAATTACTGTCAAGTCTTATTTTATTTAATTATATGTATTTTGATTCTTAAATGCACAACTCTAAATAATGCAAATTAGAAACACCTTTATAATTTTATTCTACCTTGGTCAAGGATTCATGAGTTGTCATTTATCGAATTAAATAGGACATTCTCTCCTTTTACTAGAAGCGGTAGATTCTTTATTGATAATTCATTATCTCCATGTATAAACTATTATACCCAAGCATACCATTTGATATATCTTATGAGTCTTAAGGGACATGTCAAAGCATAACTCATCATACACAAGATACTATGATGATATCAAGTCAAAGGATCACTTGTACTACAATCACTAGAGGAATTTTTATTGACAGGCAAGTAAAACTTTATTAGATATTACTTAGCGAGTCACGTTCAGTGAACTTATTCTCCAATAAACACCTATATACTTGCTTTAGTGTCTCCACACAAATGATTATGAGATCAATCATCCTCTTCCTAAGGGCAAGCAACATATGTACCAATCTATCCAGAGTCATTAATTCCCTTTTTAGTAATCCAACGATTGGGAACAATAAACATGAGTGGTTGGGATTTTAAGCTTTTTAAATAAGCAAGTTGGGATTTTGCTGAAGTAACCTCCAAGTAAATAAACATGAGTTATTAAAGAAGGAGCTTGAGCTTTCAATTAATTAAGTAAGCTAGTAATATGCTCAACAAGGCTAGAAGTAATATGCAAGACTATTATACGTGATGGCCAAGGCTAGGGAGTATTGAGCAAGGCTATGGATGGTTTTTTATATAAACCAAAATAGTGAATAATATTCTCCTTCTTCCTCATCCATTTATATTCTCCAATAAAACAACTCAAGTAAACATTAAGCTCTCTATTGCTACTAAGTATTAACCAAAGCTAGAAGAATAATTGAAGCAAGAAATTCAGTTCAAGAGGTAATATATACATGTATGTTATGTTTAAGCAATAGGGTTGTGTTATGAAATAATTTTTATTTGAGCTGGGTTGTACAGAATGTCTAAGTGAAATTTGGGTTAGAACATGTCTAAAATTCTATGAAATTAAAGTTATAGAAGCATGCTTCTAATTTATATGCTATAATGCATATGTGAAATTGTTTTGCAAAATCAAAGGAAATTGATTTAATAAAATCATGATTTATATTGTGAAGGATAATTAGAAGTTGTTTTTTTTAAGTACTTGAACTTGTGGGATTGCAGCTAAGAAGTTTTATTAAAATTTGTGGATTGGTTTCCAAGTTATGTAAAAAATAGATCATGTCTTTGTTCTACAGTAGAAGTGGTGTCAAGCACCACTTCCCGATAAAAACAGTCTTGTACTTACTTTGGTTCATACCGGGTTTGAAGTGTCAAGATGATTTCTTTGAAATCTAAGTTTCCGGGCATGAGTATCCAAGTCCTTTATGCTCTATTATGTGCCACATATGATGTTTAGTCTATCCATGAATGTATTGACTTAGCAAAATATAAGTTGATAAGAATTGTTTTTCAAATAAAAAGTTATATTGGTTTGGAGGTAAACTGGATACAGTTAAAGTAGGGACAAAAATGGGTGGAAGACTTTCTAAAGAGGTAGTATGTAATGTGCAGAAGGCTCCTAGCTTGATGCCAAGTGAGCAGGGTAATAACAATCTTATTTTTTTGGGCTAAAAAGGAAGTAGAGCGACCGCGCCACTCATAGGCTAAAGTTCAGCGCGACCGCGCTGCACCTCAAACTGCCCTGTGATATTTGTTCATGAACTAAGATTTAATGCATTTTTATACAACTCTTATATGGTTGAATACATAATTAGAATATTGTATTGAATGTCCAAACATGTTTTGGTTGTGGTGAGTATGTTTTCTAGAAGAAAGCTAAAATGTTTTTAGACGGAAGCAAATTAATTTTAAACATGAAAACCCAAGTTATGAGAATATAGTTTAAATGGATATGAGTATATGGCCGAGTGTTTATAAATAGCCTAAATGGTTGAATATGAGCTTAAAGTAACTATGTTGTCAAAGCAAATTAAACAAGTTTCATAGGGAAACAAGTAAAGCAAGCTTTGAAAGAATATACACTATTTCTTCCTTAAAAATATGTGATAATACATGTTACTAGGTGTATGTAACTGGTTAGATATGCAACTGATGTAATATCTGGATATTTTTTTTTATGTAATTTAAGAATTATTAATAACCGAATTTATATGAAACTTTTGGGTGATTTCATTTATTAGATGTATATGTGTTGTACATATGTGTGTTATTTCAAGATATGTAATGAGATGTATTTAAATGGTTGGTTTAGTTTTATTTAACTATTTAAATTGATTAAGTGGGGAATTATTCTATTTATTACGTGGAATGGTATTAAATCACGAGCTGGAGTTCAGAGCGGAATTTAGAGACATGGACTGCGTATTCGAGTCCGGAACGTCGAAATTAGTCAGGATAGACTGTAATCACGAAAAAGTGTCACAGTTGACTTTTTGGTCAAAGTTAACCAGTTGACTTTTTTGAGGAAAAAGTCAGCTATGAATTTCAGAGGTGAATTTGACTAAACGGATAGTCCCATGGCATTGAACGTCGACTTTAGTAAGAATCGCTATAAGGTTCATAGCGTTCGGATCTGAAGGGTAAAATGGTCAAAATAATGTATTAAAGCGATTAAATGGATTCTAGTATTATTTTAATAGAAAAATACACACGATCAACAAATTACGTGACAACCAAATTAAGACAAGGGAGGAGCATTAATATTATAAGGTAATGATGGGAGGAGGAGTTACTGACTCTTTACAATCCAAGACCCTTCTTTTCTCTAACCCCCACCCCATATTAAATTGAATTTATACAATATACTTATTACATATAATTATATTGGAGATAAAATGGATGAAAAAAATATATATCAATTGATTATCATGTTCTACATATACTCTCTATCCAAGTTTTCTTCCTTTTTGTAAAAAAATCCTATCGTGAGTAAAGTTGAGATTGAGAGAGGAAAGGGCTTGAGAGGGTGGCGAATTCTAGAGTTTTGGGGAGTCTAAACAAGCAAGGAAGAGGGATAATCAAATTAACACAAGGGAAATTCATCCAAAAAGGTAGGCCATGAAACTCTCTTTTTCATGTTCTTGAAGAAATATAGTGAGAAAAAACATGTATAGCCACGGTAAATTATTTATGTCGATTTCGTAAGGCTATGCTAAGTTGGTTTGTTGTAGCATGTTTATGGATGTTGGTAGAAGTGATCTGAATAGTAGGAGTCAAGCCCATGCATGCTAGAATCAAAATCACAAAACTTTTCAAAGTTGGTTGAATGTGAAATCTGTGATTTTTGGGGTTTTTGGACCCTCAGAATCATGATTTATATGACTCGATTAGCGTATGTAATAATTTTATAAAATAGTATGTAGTATGAACTCTAATCTGGCCCAAATTTTGTTTGAATCGGAGTTATAATCATCAAATTATGAAAATCGTAAGCAAGCATGTTCATAATATAAACTGCAGAAAATCTGGAATTTCCAAATTTTTTCTAAGTATAAAACTAGTGCTGGCATGCTTTTCTATGCAGTCGGTTTGTGGTCTTAGCATGCTATTTTTATGAATTTTATATTTTTGTAAAATACCTTGATGTATGAAGTTTATTGTGTCCAAGTATCATGGTCTTATCATCTTTAGATTAGCGGGAATAAAATCGCAAAAGTGGCTGCAAGAAACGAAATTTTGATGTCTTTCTTGGAACTGTTTGGATCAGTCTGTTTCGGGGGCATTTTCGTCAACTATGTTGTACTTTAAAAATTCTGGAAAAATTTGTAGTATTAATATAAGAAGATATGAAGATCCTGTAAAAATTTGGGAATTTTTGGCCATACGGTTTGAGAGTTATGGATTTTACGGCTAAGGTCACCTTTTGAGAAAATACCCGAATAACTCTTTGTGTATAAGTCCAAAAATTACGAAATGTTTACTGGAAGTACATGTGTATAACAGTAGTTAACCCTGAAAATTTCAGAAGTTTTGGAGCTAATCTCGATTTATGAAAAATCGGAGAATATTTGGCTATTATGGACTATTTAAAAATAGTAGATGAATTTTAAAAATTAAGAGAAAATTATATGTTCAATGTGGGACTATATTCTACAAAATCCCAAAAAAGAAATATTTTTGGGACTGATTTGGTATTTTTTATATTAATGATGCTATATGGATAAATGAATTTAATTGTATATGTGATGTCATAATTATGGAAAATGAGATTTTCCGACTTGAGACCCTTAAGCATAATTTATGCAGCTTTTTGGTAGAGTTTTGGTCCGAAAAATATCACAAATTTATGTTTCATAGTTTCTTTTATTTAACCATGTGGCCTATTCATAGCAACGTGTTAGGTAATTGAATTGTATTTGAATACGTGTGAGTTAAATCTTTTTATTAAAATAAAAGGGAATCATTACACCTCAAAATTGTGTTCAAGAACCAAATTACTTAACGTGACACATGTGAATAGGTTACGTGAAGGGATAGTAGATAGCAGTAATTGTAGAAGACGTAACAGGCAAGTTTCTTACCCTATTTTTCATTATGAATTTATTCAACTCTTATTCAGTTGATTGCAGCGAGGGTAAGTTTGGGCTTGTGATTAATTAATCATTCGTGCAAGCTCCTTTGTATAAAGTTCTATAACTTTAATTGTGATGCGAAATGTTATTGATGATTATTCAGTTCCTATTGCAACTGCTATACTTTAAAGTTCGTATACCCTTAGTGAACTATATTCAAGCATGCTTTCTAGCTTTCGTTTCAGCTAGATGTTATTGATGCAAAAATAGTATATTGTTTGAACAATTCAAATCCTTTGAAGCTATTGAATGTTTGCCAATCCAAATTGCTTTGGTGAGGTCCCGCATGAATACTAAGATGAACAACCCGGATAACGGGGTAACTGATGTCGGGCATATAGTCCCATTTACGCTTATGCGTTTAAACTTTATACTTGTGCACAATGTAGGGTACGATAAGCTGATCACCTAGAGTACTTGCAGAGACCGTTTACAATCTATTTGATTGTTAAACCGTCTGATGGTTTTTGATGAAACAAAGTAATGTTCAGGATATCTAACACCCCTTAGTATGCTATTGAGAATTCCAGAACTCTTATCTTGATATTCCAGTTTATCTCTTGATATTTATTTCAACTGTTGAGAAATATTCATACTAATGCTTTTACTTCGATGTATGTTCTCAAACTACTTTATATACTTCGGGAAATTTGGGAAATTTGTGCTCATTCTTGGTTAAACTTTGTGATATAATCGATTCGAGGCAAGGACAAAGAAAAGTCTAAGATGAAATGATGAGAGTTATTTATGTAATAATTATATTTCCGGATATGATGTGATGTAGTGATAAACGCTAAGTTTAAGTTTTAGTTTATTAAAGGTTGTAAAGACTTGAGACTTTATTTTGAATATGTATGTAATAGTTAATATTATTATTATTAGAGTTACTTAGATAGATGATGGTGTATGTTGTATCGTGAGCACCATGTCCTGTAATCGATGTTACACGGATTTGGGGGCGTCACAACTGACATGTTAGTCTATTAGTATACATGTATGAAATACATATAGCTAATGTGTACGTATGTGCGAACTTGATTTATGTAGGATATATGTAAAGTAAAGTTAATCCGTAATCATAATCTATGAGCAAGACAAGTATCCGAACCTATGTAGTTACATTATGTAATAGGATTATTATATTTCGTTTAATTTGTACATTGAAAAGAAGTTTGTGTGCTATAATGTATACTTGTTGAATTTCAGTATACATAATGTGACGCCCCCAAAATAGGTTCACACAACCCATTCTGAGTTGCCAAATATATGGTACAGAAAATAACAACAACTTCATTATTACAATTGTTGTGCAAAATATGATAACACATATGTTGTGAGTTTAAATACAAATATTGTCTTCTAGAAAATATCCACACTCAAATAAGTCCTCATTACAATTATTGATACACTATTTTACAAAATAGTGAGGACTACTAAAACAACTGCCTTAAAACATCACTCCACACCCCAACTAGTTCACGCTATATTCTCGCCTCCTGAGAAGAAAAATGGAACAAAAAGGAAAAGGGTGAGCTCAACTAGCCCAGTAAAGAATATTATGACTAAGATAAACAAATTATCATTAGTCCTCAACAGGGAAAAATCTGATAGAATACAATAGACAACAAGTTTTAGATCAACAACTGCAGCGAAAACAACAATTCATTAGAAGAGTTAAGTGGAGAATGTAGTCTACTATCTTCTATGATTTAAAAGTTCATCATCAATATTTTATCCCTGTAACATCAATCAATATACATCTTGAATCAAATATTCTTTTTTGCACTATGGGCAAAAAATATTCATTTGTATCACCAGTTGGTCATGTTCATCTCAACACATGTCCATCTTTGCACTACGGGCCAAAGATATTCATCAGATAATCATTCATCTTTGCACTACAGGCCAAAGATATTCATCAAGTATCACCATTTAACACTAAGGATGATGAAAAATATTTTAAAGAATGAATCCAGTGAGATAAAGAACACGATTAGGGATTCATAATTTAGTTTATCCAAGTTCAAGAATACTCCATAATAATCAATTGTGGAGCAAAATTCAAGAATAAAGTTCAAAACATAGATCCAATTAAAGATAGGAACTATAACAGACAACTTGGATACAGAAAAGAAAACTCAAGGAATTTTTGATCATTTAGGAATTATAGAAGCAATACTTATCGTAGTAAGTCTAGAGTTAGGAATCTGAAATGAACAATATACGAAACTGCAAATGGATTATCAACTGTCATGCGGTAGTCCACGTAGACAGATCATTTCCACAATTTAATAACCATTGAATATGAAGGGTTATTCACTAGGCATGCAGTAGTCCGCGTAGACAGATTATTCCCACAGAATAATAAAAAAGAAATAACAAAAGAATTTCACCATGCATGCGGTAGTCCGCATAGACAGGTTATTCCAATAGAATAATAAAGAATGGAATAACAAAAGGATTTCACCATGCATGCGGTAGTTCGTGTAGACAGGTTGTTCTAACAAAATAATAAAGAATGGAATAACAACCCTTGCGAGTATTGAAAGAAAATAACTCTCTTCATGAATACGAAAGAAATAATACCCCTTATAAATATAACAAATAATATCCCATACCTTAGTAGGAGATTAATACTGAAGTAGGGTAATAGCAGAATACTCCTCTTCTTTCTCTTTATAGTTTCTCTCTATAGAGTTTCAGTGAATTCATAAGAAATAATGAAGGAATGAGCTTCTATTTATAGGAGAATGGACTAAATAGTAACTAATTCGTAAATGGTCCAGATTGATTTACTTTTGAACGGACGGTCCATACTTATTTACTATTAAAACTTTAAACCAGCGATCCATATTGATTTACTATTAAAACATTAAACCAGCTATCCATATTGATTTATTATTATAACTTCAACCAACGTTCTGAAAAATTAGCACATCTCTTCATGGAATAATAAGCCAAACTTATAACAAACCCCTCTATTTATATCAAAAATTTAATAAATATTTACCATAAATCACTTATCTTGAATTAACACATTTTTAATCTTTCAATAATTATTCATCATTAATATTATAACTCACAATATTTAACAACCAGATCATTCCCAAGAAAGAGGGAGCTTTCCGATAAGGATTTCTCTTTATTGGCGCGCAATTAGGTGACCAAACCCCTTTCCTCGACAGAACTTTCTAGACATCATCAATATTGCAAATAATAATATGAATAACTTTTTCATCTCAATTATTGATTTAATAATATAAAATATTATGTTGATGATACTGTGACAATAATTGAATCAAATAACATGAGATACTATCCATCAATTACTGTAGCAATAATTGAGTATGATTGAGTGACTTCTCACGTAAGCATCAATATTCAATATCGTGTGTTACTATGCTACCACGTGTATTACTGTTCTTTTACCACATGGTATTTCAACAGTCTAACGGTAAAACTTTCGTCGTTATTTTATAAAAAGATATTTTTGTTGTTTTCTAATCCCGATAATACTTCCGTTGTGGGGTCCACCAATGATTGTGCCGTTGTATGGATATTCCCTGACAAAAAGAATATTCCCCGACCAAACGAATAATCCCTGACACAACGAATATTTTATATCAACTTGCTTACTTTGTAAAATTTGTAAACATTACCCACAACTATAACATTATATCAAATCCACACCATAATATTCCAAAATATATTTCGACAAAAAAAATTAATCTTTATTCATAAAAGTTGGGGTCTTACAACCTCCCCTTCTTATGAAATTTCGTCCTCGAAATTAGGGTACGTACCTGGTATGTTGAAGAGGTGAGGATACCTTGACTTCATTTGAAATTCTAACTCCCAGGTCATTTCCTCAACATCGTGGTTTCTCCACAAAACTTTGACTTGAGGTATAACCTTGGAGCGTAGAATATGATCCTTTTTATCCAAGATTTTAACAGGTATCTCTTCATACATTAAATCTTCCGCTATCTCGTCCGGTTCTAATTCAATAATGTGGTTTGGGTCTTCCACATATTTACGTAACATAGATATGTGAAAAACGTTATGAACACGAGACATACTTGGCAGCAAGGCGAGTCTATAGGCCACAGTTCCTACTCGATCGAGGATTTCGAATGGCCCAATAAATTGAGGATTGAGCTTTCCTCTCTTTCTAAATCTTGTAACTCCTTTCCGTAGAGCAACACATAACAACACATGTAACGCCCCCAAAATAGGTATACATCACCCATTCTGAGTCGCCAGATATCACACTATAAAAATCAAATACAAACTTCATTTATATAACTGTTGAACTGTCGTACAGAGTACGATGACAGATAAGCTGTGAGTTTTAAATACAAATTTATGTAACTCTCATGGTGCCTCGACCATAACCTTACAATGGTACTTTACATAAAAGTATAGTCAAAAACTGTTTTAGAAATTAAAATCTTTGGGAAATGCTCAAGGAAACCTTCGTACATGGGAGGCCATGCGTCTAGGTTATGATAGATACCATATGTCCACAGAATTATCCTTGGTTGACCCAATAGACCCCAAAGAAAAATGAGAAGATTACTATCATCTTCTTTCCAATGGTGAGTCTTCTCTTGACATATAATTATCTTCGTTGTCTCCAAGTGAAAATTATATTTCAAATAAACTCCAAGATTATATAGGTAGTGCTCGTAGATATACTCAGCAAGTGGATGTGCACAACCCTGTCTTATGATAACACGAAGTCGTCTGTCACTAGACATCTTGTATGATAGTGGCAAAAACGCCCTTCCAAAGTTGGGTTCACCTCACCCTATTCGGTTCACCAAAATTAAATATCAAATGACGTATACAATACGACACACTTATCTAAAGTTCTCAATAAAATTATTTCCATACTATTTAGGGAGAACCTCAACAGCTATAGACCACCGTTCTATTCCCCGGTTATCCCCGCTCAACTTGGAAATACTTTTATTACCTGAAAGGAATTGTGAAGCATAAAGGGTGAGCACAACTATCCCAGTAAAGAATATCATGACTAAAGATAATTAAATTATCAATAGCTTTTGTTAATAATAAATTTGAGATTTAGAACATATGGTAGATGATAAAACTTTTCAACCATAGTTGCAGCGGAACGAGCAATCCATTAAAAGAGTCAAATAGACCATAAGGTCTATTATCTTCTCCATGTTAAAAGTCCACCAACAATGTTTTATCCCTGCAACATCAATCAATTGTTCCTGTCCACAATCATATGAAGAACTCATAATCATAATTGTGGTTCTAAATTCCTCTTCTCACCCAGGACGAAGATAATTTTCATCACCTATCTTCACCTGAAACATCAAAAATCATGGTTATACCAAATCACAATTCCTGCTCATAATCATACTAATAAATTCATCTTCGCACTACGGCCAAAAATATACAACTGTAAAACCAATAACCAAGAGTTCATCTTTGCACTACAGGCCAAAGATATACAACTGTAAAACCAATAACAAACAATCCATCTTTGCATTACATGCCAATGATATACCACTGTAAAACCAATAATGCTGAGACTCAGCTTAATAGTATCACGACCACGAATTATCCATGCACTACGGGCCAAGGATATTCGTGTTTTCAATTACGGTCATGATTATACCGAATAATCCCTGGTCATAATCATACCAAGTCCATCGATGCACTACGGGCCAAAGATGACTTTTACCACATCATTTGTAATATTACGGTCATGATTATACCGAATAATCCCTGGTCATAATCATACCAAGTCTATCTATGCACGTAAGCCACAGATAACTTTCAACACAATATAAGCATGAGGATCATGACAATGATATAAAGAATCAATCAAATGAGATAAAGGATAAATATTAAACATTTATAATATAATTTATCCAGGGTTCAAGAATATCCCAATGTTATCAATCACTTAATAATCTCATAATCTAATATCATTAATATTATAACAATATTTTAATCATTTCTTAAACATATAAATAATTTATTTTAATTGTTTACACTTTACCAAATAATGCATTTAATCATTCAAAAATGTCATACTCATAAGATTTCATCACCAATGATCAAATCCCTCATCAAAAATCTGCACATACCTTATATAGGATTTTCAAGCCATAAAATTCTATTTACCAATTTTTTAACTTCACATAACATATTCAACTCATATGTTCATAACTAAACCATTTTCATGAAAAATTACCAAATTAACTTATTATTTTTCTATCCTTTGTCAAAACATATATACATATATTTCATACACAACAAATATTTTTTTATAATTTTTCAACTCTCTTAAGTATTTTTTAAAAAAATCAATTTCTAATTAATTCCTTAAGAAATTAGCTACCTCAAGTTTAACTCTAGAAATTCCCAAATCTTGGAAGGATCTTACACATTTTAGCGTGAGCTTCCGGTTTAAATTTCATTGTCATCGGAGTTATAGAACTCCGATTATAGCGTTTTTCGTCGAAAAAAACCTAAGTATTGAAATAGTCATAACTTGCTCATTTTAAGTCGGAATGAGCTCATTTTTAGACAGGAGGTACTTTATACCATATATTTCCATGTCCCAAAAAGCCGAAATTTTTCTCACAAATTAAGTGGCCCAAACAGCCCTTACAAAATTGTGGGGAGTAGCTTTTTCTCCTTTTTCACTTTTTCGTGCTTTGTTAAAAATAGTCCATACAAAAATCTACAACTCCTCTTTCAGTGATTCCACTTGGAGATGTTAGAAAACTTATCATAATATCCTCCCAAATTTTTCTAGAATTTTTGAATGTCCGAAAAATTACGAAATTGCAAATGGATTTTCGCCCACCATGCGGTAATCCACGTAGACAGATCATTTCCACAATTTAATAAGGAATGAATATGAAGGATCATTCACCATGAATGTGATAATCCACATAGACAGGTTATTCCAACAGAATAATAAAGAATGGAACCAGTTCATGCGTAATCTGCACAAACAGGATATTCCAACAGAATAATAAAGAATGGAATAACAGAAGAATTCACTATGCATGCGATAGACCACACAGGCAGGTTATTCCAACAGAATAATAAATAATGGAACCGGACATGCGTAATACGCACAGACAAGATATTCCAATAGAATAATAAAGAATGGAACCAGGTCATGCGTAATTCGCACAGACAGGATATTCCAACAGAAAAATAAAGAATAGAACCAGGTCATGCGTAATCCGCACAGACAGGATATTTCAACAGAATAATAAAGAATTGAACCAGGTCATGCGTAATCCGCACAAACAGGATATTCCAATAGAATAATAAATAATGGAATAACAGAAGAATTTCACCATGTATGCAATACTTCGCATAGACAGGTTATTCCAACATAATAATAAAGAATGGAATAACAGAAGAATTTCACCATGTATACGGTAGTCGCGTGATACAAAGTTATTCCAATGAATAATAAGGAATGGAATAACAATAGCTCTCTTCATGAATAATCTGAAAGAAATAATACTCCTTACTATAATAATAATATCCCTTACCTCAAAAGAAGATCTGGATCTTTGGAATAGAGGTGGCAGGACTTTTCTTCTTTCTCTCTATAATTTCTCTCTATAATAATTGCTCTATAGCTTTAGTGAATTGGTGAAAAATGAAGGAAGAATGAGCTTCTATTTATAGGAAAATATAGGTTTAATAAGTACACATTTTGGGGCTCGAAATATTACAGTATAATACCTCCCTCTTTTTCTTCATTTTTAATTTAGTCTTGCAAGTATTATCAAACTTCCACTACCTCCCCTAATAGTAAATAATGTGAATCAATAGTAAATCATGTGACTCAATAGTTCTAGACATGTGAAAATTCGAATTACAGTATAGTACATCCATCTATACCTCCATTTTTAACTTAGTTATGCAAGTATTATCAATCTTGCACCACCTCCCCTAATAGTACAAGAATGTGAATCAATAGTACACACATGTGAACAAATAGTTATAATCATGTGAATTAATAGCAATTAATTGCTCATTTATTCGGTGAATTACCCGATTGGTCAATATAACCTCCAGATATCAATTATTATCAAAATAAATGTTAATTTTCACTAACACCAATAATTCCCACACAATGGAACTATCAATTTCATCTTTAATCAACACGAACTTATTCAACATTAATATTATAACTCACAATATTTAACAACCAGGTCGTTCCCAGGAAAGAGGGGGCTTTCTAATAAGGATTTCTCCTTATTGGCGCGTAATTAGATTATCTAACCTCTCCTTGATAGAACTTTTAGACATTGTCAATATTGCAAATAATAATATGAATAACTTTGTCGTCTCAATTATTGATTTAATAATATAAAATATTATGACAATAATTGAATAAAACCGAGTGACTTCTCACGTAAGCATCAATAATCAACATTGTGTGCTACTATGCAACCACGCGTATTACTGTACTTTTATCACCGATTATTTTATGACAACTTGCTTACTTTAAAAAAAATTCAAATATCACCCTTAACTTTAACCTTTTATCAATTTAACCATTTACTAAATAGAATAATTATAAGAAAATTGAATACTTTCATTTCATAAAATTCGGGGTCTCACAACACATGCTCTACAACATTAAATTCCACTTCTCTTCGATGAAGATCAGCATTGAATTCCAACATTGAATTCATATGTTAAATCTTTCGCTATCTCGTCCGGTTCTAATTCAATAATGTGGTTCGGGTCTTCCACATATTTACGTAACATGGATATATGAAAAATGTTATGAACACGAGACATACTTGGCAGTAAGGCGAGTCTATAGGCCACAGTTTTTACTCAATCGAGGATTTCGAATGGCCCAATAAATCGAGGATTGAGCTTTCCTCTCTTTTCAAATCTTGTAACTCCTTTCTATGGAGCAACACGTAACAACACATGCTCTCCAACATTGAATTTCACTTCTCTTCGATGAAGATCAACATAACTCTTTTGTCGATCTTGTGAGGTTTTTATACGTTGCCGGATCATTTGAATCTTTTTCATTGTCATGCATACCAATTTCGGACCCAACAACGTTGCTTCACCCACCTCATCCAAGTATACTAGAGAACGACACTTGCGTCCATACAACACTTCGAACGGAGCCATGCCAATACTTGCTTGATAACTTTTGTTGTAGGAGAATTCAACCAATGGCAAGAACTTGTCCCAACTTCCTTTGAAATCAAGGACACAAAGTCTTAATAAGTCTTCAATAGTTTGAATAGTCCTCTCTGACTGCCCATCCATTTAAGGATGGTATGCTGAACTGAATCATAAATCCATGTCCATAGCTTTTTTCAAACTAACCCAAAATCGTGAAATAAATCTTGGGTCTCGATCAGAAACTATGGATATTGGCATACCATGCAGTCTTATAATCTCACTTATGTACATATGAGCAAGACGTTCAAGTGAATAAGTTTCCCGTATAGGTAAGAAATGAGCAAACTTGGTCAATTTATCAACAATGACCCAAATTGCAACTATGCCTTGAGAAACCTTGGGAAGATCAATAACGAAATCCACGGTAATGTGCTCCCACTTCCATTCTGGAATTTCAAGTGGTTGTAATGGACCTTTTGGAACTTGATGTTCTGCCTTGACTCGTTGACAAGTTAAACACCTTGATATAAACTCTGATATCTCCCTCTTCATATTGCTCCACCAAAATGTATGTCAAAGATCACGATACATTTTAGTACTCTCAGGATGGATTGCAAACGGTGTATTGTGCGCCACCATCATGATCTTATACTTCAAATCAGGGTCGTTAGGAAAACAAAGTTTGGAGTTGACTAGAAGTATTCCTTCTTCATCGACTCTTGCTTTCGGAATAACACCTTCTTGCACTTTCTTCTTCATACTCATCAACTCCAGGTCTGTAGCTTGAGCAGCTTTAACTTTCTCGATTAAAGTCAGTTCTACTCGTATATTTTCCATCATCACGTGGGTCCCTGGAGTCTTTAACTCTTTTTCCATCCTTTGCAAGTTATATAAAATAGGCCTTTGCGTTAACAATATCGCACTCGTACTCGCATATAATCTTCTACTCAATGCGTCAGCTACCACGTTCTCTTTTCCAGGATGGTATTGAATGGTATGGTCATAATCTTTCAACTGCTCAAGCCAACGTCATTGCTGCATGTTGAGTTCCTTTTGGGTGAAGAAATATTTGAGGCTTTTATGATCTGTATAGATCTCCACTTTCTCCCCATACAGGTAGTGCCTCCAGATCTTTAACGCGAAAACGATTGTTGCCAACTCTAGATAATGAATATGATAATTCCTCTCATATTCTTTGATTTGTCATGAGGCATAGGCTATGACTTTCCCATGTTTCATGAGAACACATCCTAACCCTTTGCCCGAAATATCGCTGTAGATAACAAATCCATCCGAACCAGATGGTATTGTCAAAACAGGTGCCAAAATAAGTCTCCTCTTGAGTTCTTGGAAGCTCTTTTCACATTCCTCGCTCCATACGAATTTTGTATCTTTCCGAGTCAGATGAGTTAACGGAGTAGCGATTCGAGAAAATCCTTCCACGAATCTCTGATAATAACCAGCTAAACCCAGAAAGCTACGTACTTCGGTCACCGACTTCGGTTGCTCCCAACTTTGTATTGCTTCAATCTTCATCGGGTTAATAGATACTCCATGTTTTGACACCACGTGCCCAAGGAATGCTACTTCCTCAAGCCAGAACTTGCATTTCTTTAGCTTAGCATATAGCTTGTTATCACGAAGCCTTTGAAGTACCAGCTTCAATTGGTGCCCATGATCTTCATGACTTTTGGAATAGATGAGGATGTCATCAATAAAGACAACAACGAACTGATCCAAATATTCCTTGAACACACGGTTCATCATATCCATGAAAGCAATAGGAGCATTAATCAATCCAAAAGACATGACTAAGAAATCATAATGTTCGTACCAAGTTCTGAAGGCAGTCTTCAGAATATCCTCAGTTTTAATATTCAGCTGATGATATCCAGAACGAAGATCAATCTTTGAAAAGAATTGGGCTCCTTGCAACTGGTTGAACAGGTCATCAATACGAGGTAAGAGATACCTATTCTTGATGGTGACATAGTTCAATTCCCGGTAGTCAATACAAAGTCGCATACTCCTGTCTTTCTTCTTCACGAATAAAACAGGAGCACCCCAAGGAGATGTACTAGGATGAATGAAACCGATGTCTAACAACTCTTGTAGTTAGACCTTTAACTCCTGAAGTTCAATAGGAGCCATTCGATATGGGGTTTTAGAAATGGGTTTTGTACCAGGTTCAAGGTCAATAAAGAATTCAACTTCACGTTCTGGGGGTAGGCCAGGAAGTTCTTCAGGAAATACGTCAGGAAATCTACTAACAAAAGAAATATTATTCAAATCTGACGTATTTTTGTTCAAGTCCATGATATGGGCTAAGAAAGCTTGACATCCATTTTTCAATAAACGAATGGCTTTATGGCTTGATATGACAGTGATTGACTTTAGTGGTTTGGTTGCTTGAATTGCATAACAGGTTGGTTAGGAATATGAAAACTAACAACCTTACGAAAACAATCAATTTTAGCATGATGAGTAGTTAGCCAATCAATCCCTAAAACCACATCAAATACAAGTATCTTTAAAGAGATAAGATCAACAGGTAATGTGATGGTCCCAACTTGAATCAAGTAAGATTTATAGATAGTGGATGTAATAAAAGTTTCTCCTAACGGAGCCTCATCAGATAAGTCAAAGTCTAATTTTTCCGGAGTCAAGTTCAAACATTGAGCACAAGCAAGAGAGATAAAAGAATGGGTAGAACCGGTATCTAGTAAGGTATAAACTTCATAAGAGTTTATGATTAGCTTACCCGTGATCACCTTATTTGGGTTCCTCGCATTGTGGGCAGTCACGACAAACGCTCTTCCAAGAACCGCTGACTTTGACTTGTCCGGGACAACCTTTGGAGTCACCATCCCCACTAGACTTGGTTTTGCTACCGGATAAAATTGGGCTATATGACCATCTTTTCCACAACTGAAACACACCTTGGAAGGCTGTGAACAGTTTGGACTAATGTGTCCCTCCTATCCGCATCTGTAGCATCTTACTAGCGGTCGTTCTCCTCCCCTAGAACTTGTTGCTGGTGCTGACGTCTTCACGTTGTCATTGTTGTACCTTCTCTTTTTGAAATCTCCATTTGACTCGCTTCTTTTACTATAATGGGCACGATTACCACCAGAGTGGTTACCGCTTTTGTCTGACTATTTTCCTCCCCGTTGGTTATCATTGGTCCGAAGACTGCTGCCACCGGTATGACCCTGGTTGTGGTCCCTCGGTTGAACATACTCATTATCTCGCTCTAATAATTGAGCCCCGTTGACAACATCTGAATATAGAGAAAATTTGTGAGAGATAAGCTATTGATGAATTTCGGGTTTCAACCCTCATAGAAACATTCGCGTCTTATGTTCCTCATTCTCTACCAAATGAGGTGCAAACCTGGATAACTCCACGAACTTAGCCTCGTACTGGGACACAGTCATGTTGTTCTATTCCAGTCTAATAAAATCTACCCCCTTCATATTATGATCCTTGTATTGGGACACAATCATGTTGTTCTATTCCAGCCTAATAAACTCTACCTCCTTCATATTATGAATACTTTCAGGAATGTACTTGTCATTGAATAGTTTCTGAAACTTTTCCCAAGACATATTGAGGGCGGCTGGCTGGGTACGCTTCACAGATACCCACCAGTAATATGCCTCACCACGGAACATAAAGGTGGCGAATGGAACCTTCTGTTCCTCCGTGCATCCCAAGACATCAAATATTTTGGTAATTTGCATAACTCACATTTCCGCCGTAATTGGATCCAGCTTTCCCAAAAACTCTGGTGGTCCCAACTATTTGAACTACTTGGCTATGACAAGTCGTGCGTTGCTATCATTTCCACCTGTATTTTGTACACGAGTCTCCCTCGTCTAATTTTGCATGAACTGCAAAAAGCTTCTAAACATCCCACCATTCATCATTTGATCGGTGGTGTTGTTTACAGGAGGAACATTGTCGTCCTGTTGCACATTCTCCTGGTTGGTGATTAAAGGTGTCTCCACAGTCTCATACATTCTATTGTTAATATTTTCAGCTGCCATTCTCAATACTACCGAAAAAACAAGGGTTAATTAAAGATATTGACATGCCACATAATACCCCTATATTTTGACCGACCAAATAAACACAAATAAGCTTAGGTAGGACACACTAGCGAAGGATTTACTCGTCACTCTCTTCCTAGTTCTAAGCCCAGATCTCCATTAGAGATCATATCCCTAAGCTATGATACCAATTGTGACGCCCCCAAAATAGGTCTACACAACCCATCGACAGGTGGCGACTCTGCTGGGGACTTCCAGTAAGAGGGCTTAAGCCACTATTTCAAGCTTTTTAAAACTTATATCTGCTTGTGTATGGATGTTGCATTTACATTTGAATGAATGTATACGATTGCATTTACTTACTGCACTTAGTGCTTCGCACTATATCTGCCTGTGATATTAGTGATTCTCACATGTCATCATTTCCATATGGTGAGACGTGATGTATGTTGTGTGGTCCCTCAACTAGGAGGCTATCCTGTCGGTGTTTGATTACTGGACTCGTAGGGCGACTAGTTCCAATGAGGCTCAGGAAAGGCACCACCCAGATTCGCTCCAGTTGAAAGACCGGATTAACTTCTCGTCTAGTAAATTGCGATGATATTGGAACCTTCATGCCAAAAAGCCGCGAGAGTAACCTAAGATAGGGAAGTGTCTTCATACTTTCCCATTTCAATTACTTGTAATTTTATTTCCATGTCAATCTCAGTGTAATGGAAAATATGAAGGAATATGTGTACATACATTCCCTTTTATATCAAAACCTGACATGCTATCTTGTCAAAATTGACATCTGTTTTTCAGGATAATACTTCTAAAACGGACAAATCACATAGCATGTAACTTTTCTACATTCCCTAAGACTAAACTACATAAGTTTTTTTGTAGGGAAACAATTGGTCCTGTCACCCGTTCAAAATCCAAAAAGGCACTAAGCCCGCAATCACACATGACTACAAGTGTCCCACCTGATCCTACTCCTATCTTTCGAGAAGAGTTCGAAGGATTAAAGAATCAGATAGCAGAATTGGTTGTCTTTCTAAAAGAACAAAGTAAAAACACTCTGGGCCAGACAATGCCTACTCAACCATAGTCATTCACAGCAGGGAGAATTCAAGGTATTGACAGAAAGATGGAAACCCAGATACTTGAACCTCTTTCCAATAAAGAAACCAATAAAACCCCTAAAATCACAAACTCAGGGATGATCGAGAAAAGGGGATTGATAAATTTTCTAGAAGATCTCGCCAGCGGAAAAATCACTCGGGCGAATGCGAATTCTCAAAGAAGAAAGATCAAACAACCTCCACAAGAGGCTGAAAATTCACCCCTATGAGCAAATCAAATGAATAAATGCTACACTTTCTGATAAGCGAAGGAAGGATTACTGAGTTGTTGCCTCCTATAAATCCCAAGAGAAAGAGTTATGATTCTGCCAAGATATGTCTCTACCATTCTAACTCACCTGGACATGCGACTTAGGAATGCTGGTCTTTGCGACATAAAATCCATGATCTCGTTGAAAATAAAGAGCTGGAGATAGAATTCCTCATGACTAGAAAAGGCGAAAAGGAAATAAAAAGCTTAATATGTCCACTCGAGATAGGCAATTCAAAGGAGGTGAAGGATATGAGTGCCAATTCTGGCAGAACACAAGGTGGACTGATCCTAATTCAAGGAATGACAAAGGAGATTCCTCTGCCAACATCAAACATCTTGTGGTCCAAAGATAGCAACCACGTTCTTAATTTCATCATCTTTGATGATGAGGAGAAAATACTAATCCTTTCCATACAAGAAAAAGTCAAAAAGGAAAGTTCCTTGCAAGAAATGTAGAAACATTTCGAGGGAGATTTTATGGTCGAATCCTCTCAAAGCCCAGAAAAAAGTTGAAGGATCAAATGAAGGAAAAGATGGTGAGGTTGACAAAGAAGTCAACCCATTGAAGAATCAAGAGTTCATCCCTTTTTGTGATGGGTCCAGTTCAAGCATCCCTGAGAAATGTACTGAATCAGGAGGCGATCAAGTTATGGCCATAAGCGAAGATATTCAAAACCAAGAGGTAACCTCTATCACGAGCCTTGAAGGCAACATAACTACTGACGACTAGACTATCAGGTCTCAGCTGGCCAAGAAGATATAGACCTAGAGGATAAAGTTGGTAGTTCCAGGAGATGTTGGGATGGTATCACTTTTTTCGCAGTATGCCTTTTATTTCCCATGCATGTAAATATTGAAAAAATAAAAAAATCAAAAAAAAATCAAAAAAAAAATCAATATCAAAAAAATCAAGCCAGTCAGGTCTCAGCTCATTAGGCCTGAACTACGAAAGACATGATCTCCCCTCATCAATGGGAGTACGTAGGCAGACATTTATGGTGCGGTCAAAATAAACAAAAACCTTAAAAACCTAAAAAACCTAAACAAACACTTCTCAAACCGTTCAGCTCATCAAGTAGGAACTACGTAGGCCTGATCTCCCCTCGTCAATGGGAGTACGTAGGCAACCATCAGTGTTATGGTCTGACCCTCAAAAGAAACATCTAAACCCAAACATCAATCCCAAGACGCCAAGAAAAGCTCTCGAAGTCAGTGACCCATGTTAAAAAGACCATCAACAACACTTTAATGTCATTCCATCAAATCTGCCACAAGTCCTAGAAAGGACAAAATAGCGATACACTAAGACAACTAGTAGCGAGGACCTTCAAAGAGCCTACACCCTTAATCACAAGTCTTCATCAAATTAGAAGAAAATCATCAAGACCAATTTCACGAACAATTCAGGAACCCTGATTGAGGGCATCAAAGCCCAAATACACTACATGTTCACCATATGGTACAAAGGTATAACCCTCTTGTGATCTTGGCATCTTATCAGCCCATCTGTCAAAGAAATTATCCCAGATAACAAGCAAGGCTGGGGCAATCTCGAAAATAGTGACAACTCAACACTGGGGCATGTATCAACCATCCTAAAGAGGAAAACGCACTAGTCAGCACCATCAGCATGGTCCATTATCATCAGAGCTTCCCTCATATCATCTCATTGGCGATTCGGTATGACCATTTGGTCTTTTCTTATCATACTATTCTCAAAATGAATAACCCACGTCTGAGGTATAACTCTTTCATCCCATTATGAGCTTTCAGTCTCTATTTACATGCATTAGTGATAATATACATGTTAAGTATTATTAGAAAAAGGTTTTTACTATGAATAGGATTAATTCTGATAAGCATCCATGGGGAAAGATTCATGGGAGAGATTAGAGAATTAAGACTATTTAACCTTTTTATTAGGCATAACATCCTAGTTCAAAGTGCTCTTTGGAACAGAATTGACCTCATATGCATATCTGCACTTTGCGATTGCCTTGACTCTTAGTTGTGGGGTATGAAGCTATGGCAAAAATAGTGGCAATTAATGAGGAGATAAAAGATAAGTCTCTAGCCTAATGTCTCGAATCGTGGCCTAGGTTTCTTGAGTTATTAAGCCTGAGGGGTGTCTTTACACCTGGTGCCCTAAAGCCATCTGGTTTAGGAGTTATCAGCCCAACGCTCCTTACATGGGTAACTTAGTGCCTAAGAAAACAAGCATTGGAAAAAGGCAAAACCTGAGCAGATCCAAATCGTGGCGTAGGTTATGAAATTTAACTAGGCACACTTAGAAGGGGGGTTGAATAAGTGTGGGAGCAATCTATAACCAATTTTTAAACTTTAAAACAAACTATTAGTTTCAGGCTACTAGATTGATGAATTTAGCTTGCTAAATTAATATGGCCTATTAAATTAACTGATTATTCTTTTAAGAAAATATTCTACTGAATTTATAACTTAAATAAAATACTTGGTGTTAAAGAATTATCTTAAGATAATGCAAGTATTCAAATTTTAATTATTAAGATAATTAAATTGCTTATGTGAGTAATTAAAGTAAATCAATTAATAAAATCAACACCAAGATTTTTACATGGTTCAGCTATTACCCTTTATATTAATAGCCTAGTCCACGTCCAATACCAACTAGTATTGGAGACTCACTTTATTTATTTCCTTATAAATAAACACTAATTACAAAACATATTCCTACAAGAATTAATAATAATTAATTTTGCTTGAGCACTTTTGTTCCTAGTGCACCTATGCACTTTTCAAGCACCTTTGCTTCCTTAAACCTGTTTCTAAACCTTTTCTCTAATCCAATAGGATTAATAACACCTTTAGACTATACTTAGTCTAAATAGAAAATTAAATACAAATATAGAGGTTTATGATCAATGCAAGAATAATAAATTTAACAATTAAAGGCTCAACTATATGCAATGATCAATCAGCACAGAAAGATAAATAATTAAATCTTACCAGTTACCAGCTAAAAGAATATCAAAATTATAATTGCTTAGCTACTCAAAGTTTGCACCAATCAAATCAAATTGCTCGATATCAGTAATTTAGTGCAAAAGGTATTTTGTGTGTTGTATTCAATCCATGCATGTCTTACAATTTTTATAATCCAATTAAAGTTTACCGTTGCACATAAAGACCTGGTGTAAAAAAATGTTACGTTGCCAATCAGAGTAACGTTCAAAAAGATTTCTTGTTAAGAAGCAATCTTAAATAAATCTTCAGCTATAAGAATGAATGCTTGTTGGACTCTTTTAAAAAATAACCCACTAACAACTTTGACTTTATCTTTCTCTCTTAGAGTGGCGTGTACCAGCAAACAACAAATCTTCCTTTATCTTTCCAATATTCAAGGTATTAGAGTCCCAAGACTTTTATAATTACTATCCTTGAAAATAGCACATGCACTCATCATATTACACAGATGTAGCTACCGTCCTTTAGGCTTTCTAGGCACGCATAATACATATATATATATATATATATATATATATATATATATATATATCCACGTGTATCTAAAATGAGAATATAACCCAAGAATATCAAGTAAGCATTTATAAGCACACGTGACTATATCAAGTATAAAATAATGCTTAAAAATATATTTAATCTAATCTCAAGTATTTATTTTTAATATTATGAAAAACCATTTTCATTTAGATTTTTAAATCATTTTTCATTTAAGACAAATAAAACTAAATGCCAATGATATGTCCTAGAGCATTTAAATGAAAAATCAATTATTATGCAATTGACCTTACACTTGGTTTTCCTAGTAAAGAAAAATCTTCTTCAATCACTTAAAAATCCCATCAATGTTCTTTATCAACAAATACCTAAAATGCCATAAAATAATTTAGTATATGAACATTCATCATCAAAACTCAAGGATGGAATATGACTAAGTCGTCATTCTCCCCCTTTTTGGTGATGACAACCAAAAAAATTGAATTCCCATTTGCTCCCCCTAAAACCATGCATACAATATAATTAGTTCCCCCTAAATCCATGCAATTCATTATCATTTTAGGAATGTCAACATAATATTAATCTAACTGAAAAATTCGATTTTCAATAACCTGCTACCTGCTACCTGCTACTTGCTACCTGCATTCATGTTAGTTTATCAAATATCAAATATCAACTATTAACATATCAGACATATCAGTTTTAAACTTTTAAACCATCCCAAAATAATAAATAAGTCTTGCGAAGCATCAAAAACCAACATAAGTCTTTTCAGTCAACCAAAATCCAAAAATAATTAAAACTTAAAACTTCTCCCCCTTAGTCATCAAACAAAAAGGGAAATAATGCCATCAGTCAAGATCTACCACTGTTGCATGCTGAGCAGCCCTTTGTGTGAAGTAAGGACGATGATTTACGCGGTGAATCCGTTCAGCCAGGGTAAGATCAGCAACAAATTAAGGAGGACGGGGAATAATAGTTGCATGTGGTAGTGGTACGTCAAGGAAATCACTAAGATACTCGGCTAACCAGTTATAATGAACCCATTCTGTTACAGTCGAGTGCTTACGCTACATATGTAACTTAGAGCCTACATCATTGAAGCACACAGCCATGAACTCAGCCAACTCCACAACCTGATTGCTAATAAATTTGATCTCCTGACTCAATTGACAAGCCTTTTGATTGAGTCTTCGTTGCATGACCCCTACCAAAGAAGTGGCTTACAATTTAAATCCTGATTGTAAGTCAATAAACTCATCCTCAATGTTTTGATAAAGTTTATTAATTTCAGTCGCACCCAGAGGCAGCTTGCCTTTTTCCAACATAAACATACAATTGTGGAGACCAGACATTTTGATTTGCATTTTCTATTGATTACTAAGAATGACTTTCAACATGTCAACAATCTCAAGAGGAGACTGATTTGGGTGCAGAATAGGTGAAGATGGATTTGAAATGGGAGGGATAGTATTACCAGAAGTTCTACGAACAAACTTACCATCAATTAAGGCAATACGAGACATTTTCAAAGTACCGACATTGATGGAATCAGTAACAGCAACAGAAATGTCATTTTTAAAGGAAATTTTAAAATGATTGAAAAGAGTGGTGAGACTAGCACTGTAAGGCAGACACGTTTTGGTTTTTCGTAAACAACTGGTCATTTGATGAAGCAACATTTGAGATAGATTAAAAGACACACCTTTCAAAATCATAGCAACTATTATCAAATCCTGATAGGTAAAATCTGCACCTCCACCTAAGCGAGGCAAAAGATTGTACCTAACCAGATGATGAAGCACACATGCAAGAGGAGAAACATCTACTATTTTGGGGGTAAAAACATCATTAATCAAAGGATTATTCATGACAATCTGTAATTGTTCTAAAGAGGTAAAAGGAAAATGCATAGCCACTTTTCGAGTAAATGGACAAACACTAGTGGATGGAATATTTAGAATGCTACCAAATTCCATGACAGTGAAATATAGTGATTTTCCTTCAACAAAATTTGTGTAAAAATCCCCATGACACTCTAGATTAGTATAAACTTCTGAACTAGTCTAGGATATACAACTGAGGGGGGAAAATTCATGGAAGAAATACCACATGATTCAAACAAAGTTTTCAGAGGAGACGTTTGATAGCAGATTTGATCAACAGATTTTTCATAAATAATTTTTTTTGGGAAAACAACAATCTTAAATCGTACCTCATAGGCATTACTATGAAAGAAATTTTCAGGAAGATCAGAGGTGAGGATAGGGTTTACCGAATCCGATGGTGGAGTAAACTCAAGCTTACAAGATGGGATTGTTAACTTTCGTCGTCGAGAGGGTCCTGGTGATTTTAGCAAGGATATACTGAAGTTTGATTCATCAGAAGATGAAGAGTCCAAAGACTCCATTTCCACATACACGACCTTCTTTATTTTTCTTTATTTGCACGAAGGTCCGGCAGACGATTGGGGAGGAACCGGCGTTTGATCGTCGTCAAAATCAACCATCGAGCGCTTGTGTGTCCGGGTTCTCATGGTGTTTGAGATTTGAAGATACAAAAAAAGAAGATGATTAGTATAAAGTAAGAGAGAATAAGAGTCAGAAAAACAAAGAGTTGGAGAAGTGAAGAGAATGGAGAGAAAGAGAGAAAAAAAAAGTTAAATAAAAGGGGACGGATGCTTGTAAGAAGTACACCCCTTTATGCCTTCCAAGAAACCCCAGCCGTCCTGTCTTTTCAATTTTCAAAAACTCATTATGATAGATACTTAGAATACTGTGTCCATGAATTAAGGACTTAATGGATAGCCAAAAAATCACACTATCAATTATCCCAAATTTTAGCAGTTAATAAGATAAGTATGCAAAGTAGGATAAAATAACGATAATGCAGATTTAAAAAGAGTTATGCGATACACATTCCAAGTTCTCTTCACAACATACAAAACATGTCTTCACTTAACAGTTTAGTAAAAATATCTGCAATTTGATTTTCAGTGGGAATAAAATTAATTTAATTAAACCTTTTGACACACTATCTCTTAAAAAATGATGTCTTACTTCTATATGTTTTGTACATGAGTGTAACACAGGATTTTTAGAAATATCTATAGTACTAGAATTATTACAGTATATAGGCACACATTCACATAATATATCAAAATCACATAGGCTTTGTGTCATCCATAAAATCTGAGAACAACAACTTCCTGCAGCTAAGTATTCACCCTCAGTAGTTGATAGAGCCACTTAGGTTTCCTTTTTACTATGCCATGATATGAGACTTTGTCCCAAGAAAGTACAAGCACCACTCGTACTTTTTCTATTAATTTGATACCCTGCATAGTCAGCATCTGAATAACCTATTAGTTCAAAGTGATTACAAATTGGATAAAATAACCCTAAGTTAATTGTACCACTTAAATATTTCAAAATTCTTTTAACAGCATTTAAGTGTGATTGTTTGGGTTTAGCCTGAAATCTTGCACACAAACAAACGCTATACATTATATCAGGTCTAGAAGCAGTTAAGTATAATAAGCATCCAATCATACCTCGATATTTCGTTATATCAACATCAATACCTTTTTCATCGGTGGTGAGCTTTATTGACGTGCTCATGGGTGTACTTTTCGAGTTAGATCCTTCAAAGCCAAATCTCTTGAGTAATTCTTTTGTGTATTTGGTTTGATGGATATAAATTCCTTCCTTCATTTGCTTGATTTGAAGTCCCAAAAAATAATTAAGCTCTCCCATTAAGCTCATATCAAATTCTTTATGCATGCAGTTGGAAAACCACTCACAAAGATGATCATTAGTAGCACCAAATATTATATCATCTACATTTATTTGAACAATAATGATATCTATATTTTTATGCTTAATAAATAATGTAGAATCTATTTTACCTCTAATAAATCTGGTTGACAAGAGATACTTACTTAACCTTTCGTACCAAGCCCTTGAAGCTTGTTTCAAGCCATAAAGTGCTTTCTTTAATTTGTAAACATGATTAGGATACTTTTCATGCTCGAATCCAGGAGGCTATTTTACATATACCTCTTCATTGTTGTATTCGTTGAGAAAGCACTCTTTACGTCCATTTGATAAAGCTTACACCTTTTGTAGCATGCAAAAGCCAACAAAAATCAAATTAATTCCAACCTTGCCACTGGTGCATAGGTTTAATCATAGTCGATCCCCTCTTTTTGGTTGTATCCTTGAGCTACTAACCTTGCTTTGTTATGAATGATTGTCCCATGCTCATCAAGCTTGTTCTTGAATACCCATTTAGTACCAATGATAGAAGCATCTTTCGGAGGAGGTATAAGTTCCCACACTTGGCACCTCTCAAATTGTTGAAGTTCTTCTTGCATTGCTAATAACTAGTTTTCATATAGAACTGCATCCTTTGGCGCAACATGTGACAAAAATGCAGAAAATTCACAAAGATTTTGTAAACCTCTTCGTGTGGTTACATCTTTGTTGATATCTCTAATTATATTCTCCGGAGGATGATACTTGATATATCTAGTTGTTCTTGGAATTTGGATATCATGTACAACTTCCTCTTGATCATGAGATTCATCTTCAGCATCTTGTAAATTTTTAGGTTCACTCTCATTCTGGTCATCAATTTCAGTTTCCTAAAACTGTTCATTCGGTCTCCTGGTTTGTTCTTTTCGGTTTGCAGAATTCCTGACTATCTCCATATTTCCTGCATCATCTTTACTTTCTTTTGGAAGATCATTGTTGGTCTAATTGAAAGTAACATGAATAGACTCTTCTACACATAATTTTCTAATATTGAAAATATGATAAGCCTTACTATTTTGAGAATAACCAAGGAATATTCCTTCATATAATTTAGCATCAAACTTTCCCAAATTATCACTTATATATATGATGAAACATTTAGAACCAAATATTTTGAAATAGCTTATGTTTGGAATTTTATTATTTAAAAGCTCATAAGGTGTTTTCAAAATAATAGGACGAATGAGTACTCTATTTAAAACATAACATGATGTACTTACTGCTTCGGCCAAAAAATATTTTGGAAGCTTACTTTCTTGCAGTAGAGTTATTGTCGTCTCTTGAAGAGTCCTATTCTTCCTTTCCACCACCCCGTTTTGTTGAGGAGTCCTTGGGGCTGAAAATTCTTGGCTAATACCTCTTTGATCATAAAAAGTTATGAAATCTTTTTGAAATTCAGTACCATGATCACTTCTAATTCTAATAAGTTTGTAGCTATACTTGGTTTCAAGATTCATTATTAATTTTTCAAACTCTTTAAATGCTTCATCCTTAGTTCTCAAAAATAATACCCATGTGTATATGAAGAAATCATCAACTATTACAAATGCATAAAATTTATCATTAATACTAGAATGTCATTTTGATCCAAATAAATCAAGATGAAGTAGTTGCAAGGGAGAGGAGGTTGATACCATATTCTTTGCCGTAAAAGAAGTTCTTACTTGTTTTCCCAGTTGACAAGGAATGCATATTCCTTTCTTTTCAAACCTGATTTTTAGCAGTCCTTTAACGAGATTCTTTGAAGATAATTTCTTAATTAGGTCCATGTGAACATGTCCCATCCTTTTATGGCATAAGTTAGCCTCATCTTGTACAGATGTAAGACATAGTTCTTCATCCTTTTGCTCAAAATCAATAGTATATATATTTCCCTCTCTTTGTGCAACTAGAGTAGTATTGTTAGTACCATGAAATATTGTGCATTTATCTTTTTCAAAATTAACTTGATGACCATTATCCATTAATTAACTGATACTAATTAAATTAAATTCAAGACCGTTAACAAGGTGACCATTATTTATACATACCTTGTCGTTACCAATTTTACCTTTTTTGATTATCTCATAGGTTCTATTGTCTCCAAAAGTGACTATTCCATTCTTCTTCTTGACATATAGTTCCATGAACTTTGATTTATCACCGGTCATGTGACGAGAGCATTCACTATCGAGAATCCATTTTTGAGATGGAAGTCTTGCCTTTAAACATACCTGTCAAGAAAGAGTAATTTATCCTTTGGGTACCCATATCTTTTTGGGTCCACTTATGATAGTAGCAAGTAAATCATTCTTTTTAATCAATACCTTTTTAACCTTGTTTCGTTTCTTAAAACAATTTATATCCAAATGACCTTTAATACCATAATGTTTATAAGTTGTGAAAGGAGAATAATAATTTAGACTAAAACATGACTTTGATTTTAGCATTTTCATATTACTCTTTTTATGCATAGAATTATAAACAATTCTTTGTCTTTCAAAACTAGGTCTTTGTTTACCTAACATGACATTTAAATTTTCTTCACCTTGAACAAATTTAGCAAGAGATGATTTTAGTGAGTCTATTTCTTTTTGAAGTTCATTATTAGGAAGGATTTTAACAGAAGATTTATCACTAAATGCATTAATACCCACATCTCTCATTTTTAGCTCATTAGCCAATTTTTGGATTTCATTATGCAAAAAATTTACCTTAATAAAAAGTATTTTGTTATAATTATCTAAATAATTAATATTGGCAATCAAAACTTTTTCTTCTTTACATGATGACTCTTTTTCAATTTCCTTCTTTTCATCTATTAGTGAATCTACTTCACTCATTAATGTATGCACTAAATTTTTCAGGCATGCATTCTTTTCTTTTAATTTCATATTTTCTTGTTCTAATGAATTTAGTTCATGAAGAGATACCTGATTAGATTCACCTTTAATACCCATGAAGCATACTTGAGCTATCTCATCTTTAACATCGAACTCCACTTCGGATTCCTCATCACTCCAAATAACAAGAGCTTTGTTCTTCTTGTTGTCTTTGTAGTTTATCTTCCCTTTGTTCTTTAATTGAAAATAATCTTTCTGGAAGTGACCAGGACGTCCACATTCGAAGCACGTCTCTTCAGTTTGCTTTCCTTTGGACTTATTCGAATTGAAAGTGTTTCTTCTCTTATTCTTCCTTTGTAGTAGTCCCTTACGTCTTCTTGACATCTTTGCTATTTCTTCATCCGAGTCATCATCAAGCTCCTCCTCATTATCTGTAAGAGCTAAGACCTTTCTTCGAGGAGTTTCTTCCTCATCATCATATCTCTTTAACTGATGTTCATATTCTTCTAATTCACCAAACAAAGTTAAAGTATCCATGGAAGAAATAGTAGCAAAATCTGGAAGAGTAGTGATTTAAGAAGCAAACCTTTTGGGCATAGCCCGAAGCAGCTTACGGTTGATCTCACTTTGAGGAATAGTCTTGTCCAACAATTTCAAGGAGTTAATAAGGACTAGAAATCTTGCTTAAGCTAGCTTAATGGTTTCATCTTTTTCGAGCTTGAACATTTCATAATCGTGCATAAGTATGCTTAGCTTGACTTCTCGTACTTTGGATGTTCCTTCATGATTTACCACCAGAGTATCCCAAATTTCCTTAGCTTTATTGCATGAGGAAACTTTGTCAATCTCAGATTGTACCATACCGCTGAGAAATGTGTTCATTTCCCTTGAATCATATGAAACCATATAGGTTTCGGTTGAATCCATTTATAGCAGAGTCTTTGGTGTCCCATCATCTCTTCGTGAAATAACTGGTCCGTTCTCCACAACTCACCATTCCCAAGGATCTCTTTTGAGATGGATCCTCATTCGGAATTTCCATAAATTGTAATTTTTTGTTCCAAACAGCAAAGGAGGTCTATTGGTTAATTGTCCTTCTTGATTGTTGTTTTCGAACTGTGCCATGTCAGAATCTTTCCCTACAAGTCACCTTTAAGACCAAGATAAGTAGAGCCAAGCTCTGATACCAAATGAAATTTAACTAGGCACACTTAAAAGGGGGGTTGAATAAGTGTGGGAGCAATCTATGACCAATTTTTAAACTTTAAAATAAACTATTAGTTTTAGGCTACTAGATTGATGAATTTAGCTTGCTAAATTAATATGGCCTATTAAATTCACTGATTATTCTTTTCAGAAAATATTCTGCTGAATTTATAACTTAAATAAAATACTTGGTGTTAAAGAATTATCTTAAGATAATGCAAGTATTCAAATTTTAATTATTAAGATAATTAAATCGCTTATGTGATTAATTAAAGTAAAGCAATTAATAAAATCAACACCAAGATTTTTACGTGGTTCAGCTATTACCCTCTATAATAATAGCCTAGTCCACATCCAATACCAAATTGTATTGGAGACTCACTTTATTTATTTCCTTATAAATAAACACGGATTACAAAACAGATTCTTACAAGAATTAATAACAATTAATTTTTCTTGAGCACTTTTGCTCCTAGTGCACCTATGCACTCTTCAAGCACCTTTTCTTCCTTGAACCTGTTTGTAAACCTTTTCTCTAATCCACTATATTTAACACATTTAGACTATACTTAGTCTAAATAGAAAATTAAATACAAATATAGATGTCTATGATCAATGCAAGAATAATCAATTTAACAATTAAAGGCCCAACTATATGTAATGATCAATTAGCACAGAAAGATAAACAATTAAATCTTACCAATTACCAGCTAAAAGAATATCAGAAGTATAATTGCTTAGCTGCTCAAAGTTTGCAACAATCAAATCAATTTTCTCGATATCAGTAATTTAGTGCAAAAGGTATTATGTGTGTTGTATTCAATCCATGCATGTCTTATGGTTTTTATAATCCAATTAAAGTTTATCGTTGCACATAAAGTCCAGGTGTAAAAAAATGTTACATTTCCAATCAAAGTAACGTTCAAAAAGATTTCTTGTTAAGAAGCAATCTCCAATAAATCTTCAGTTATAAGAATGAATGCTTGTTGGACTCTTTTAAAAAATAACCCACTAACAACTTTGACTTTATCTTTCTCTCTTAGAGTGGCGTGTACCAACAAACAACAAATCTTCCTTTATCTTTCCAATATTCAAGGTATTAGAGTCCCAAGACTTTTATAATTACTATCCTTGAAAATCGCACATGCACTCATCATATTACACGGATGTAGCTACCGTCCTTTAGGCTTTCTAGGCACGCATAATACACACACACACACACATACACACACACACACACATATATATATATATATATATATATATATCCACGTGTAGCTAAAATGAGAATATAACCCAAGAATATCAAGTAAGCATTTATAAGCACACGTTACATATATCAAGTATAAAATAATGCTTAAAAATATATTTAATCTAATCTCAAATATTTCTTTTTAATATTATGAAAAACCATTTTTATTTAGATTTTTAAATCATTTTTCATTTAAGACAAATAAAACTAAATGCCAATGATATGTCCTAGAGCCTTTAAATGAAAAATCAATTATTATGCAATTGACCTTACCCTTGGTTTTCCTAGTAAAGAAAAATCTTCTTCAATCACTTGAAAATCCCATCAATGTTCTTTATCAACAAATACCTGAAATGCCATAAAATAATTTAGTATATGAACAATTCATCATCAAAACTCAAGGATGGAATATGACTAAGTCAACACGTTATTTGAGTAATTACGCCCGAGGGGTGTCTTTACACATGATGCCCTAAAGCCATCTGGTTTGGGTGTCATCGGCCCAACGCTCCCTACATGGGTGACTTAGAGCCTAAGAAAATGGACATGTCAAGCTCAGGTAAAGAGGAAAATAGAGTGATCGCCTAAACTTGTCTCGAAGTGTGGCCTTTATTACTCGAGCTAGTAAACCTGAAGGGGTGTCTTAACACCTAGTGCCCTAAAGCCCTCTGGTTTGGGAGTCATTGGTCCAAAACTCGTTACATGGGTAATTCTGAATATCCTAAGAAAATGAGACAAGATTAAGTGAGATAAAAGAAAATTTTCAAAGGCATAGAAAGGAAACCCCTTGTAAGAGTTGCGTCGCTCATAGTGCGTGTGTCATATGAAGTCAATTTTGCGAAGAATAACGCATAGAGCGAAGATGAAGTATCTCTGATATAGGGAGATAATTCTTTTGAATCTAATCGTACCCATGAATAATGACCATGGATGCTTTAAAATTTCGTTGCAATTTCATAACTCATTCAATTTCATAAACTTTTACTTCAAATGCCTTATTCAAAAGAGTATACTAATCCTAACGGCCATGCCGTCAAGCTTTTGGTGCATTTTGCTCTTTTGATGTGCAGGATTTTACTCACTCACGACTTGGTCAACAAAGAGAGTTTCCCATATGAATCCCCAGTGACAACATGCGAAAGGACTAGGGGATTTTTTGATTTCAGGAAAGGGAAGGAGTTTAAGGCAGGATCAAGCTTCTCATCAAAAGAAAGGGGAGAACTCCTGAAAGAAATCATGGCGATATAAGCTTGCCCTATAGAAGAAGGGGAAAATTCTCATGAAAGTCCTTAACTCAAGAGCAGAAGCCCAATGACAAAAGGCCTAGCGAATAAAATCTACACCATCAAACATTTTAACATGCGTCAAGTCCTCACAAGTTGAGGCATGTACACCGTAGTTCAAATTTGGGCAGCGAAAGAATGAGCTGCACCCTCCAGAGATGTCAGAGGCACTTAGGTCATTAGGTCAGCCAGGTTACGAATCAAAAGCTCAAGGGAATGGGGCACAAGAACCCAACAGCGAAAAAAAAACTCCAAATCGCCTCAGAAAGGGTGAGGTAAGTTTCTACTCCAAAAAATTTAAAATGTGCATCAACCTAGGACAATAGACTCTTAAGGATAAATATAGGTCATCACCTCATGCATGATTTGCACATGTGCAAAAGCGCTACATCAGCGTACATCTCCATCAAGGTTTAGCATACATCTCTAGTAGATTTAAATATGCATGCACATTAAATGCCCAAATTAGAGAAAAAAATTCATCGCAGACACCATTTGGTATTATAAGCCATTGGCATCAATCTAGCGTAATCAGGCGGAGTTTGGTGAATTAAGCCGTTGATTATTACTTTAGTAAAGGTATCGAAAGAACCGCTATTCTAAACCATTGGCATCAATTCAGCATAACATCAAGATAGTTCAGCGATGAAAGCTTTGTATACCACCATTTGAGTGGGAATTAAAATAGTTTAGTGATGTCAGCATAGTCAACTACCAGTAGGGTAGGATCCATTTCAAACTACCAGAAGGGTAGGCATCGTTGTAAACTACCAGCGTATACATCGGGAAGGTCCAGTGATTTCTGAATGTCATCCCTAACAGAGATGTATAAAACATCTAAATTTCTCTTCATCAAACAGGTATCGACAACAAAGCCCAAACCGTTGGAGTCAACACCAGCATAGGCAACAACAATAACCGGTAAAGGTAAATCAATTTGTGATGTGTGAAGTGCGATTTGCAAATTGAGATTTGTGAAATGCGATGTGCAAGTTGTGAAGTGCGATTGGCCAAAAGTGAAGTGCGAAATACGATGTGCAATTTGTGAACTGCAATTTGCGAAAACATTTTAAACATTCATCACAACATTCATTACATTGCGATTAAAATCATTAAAAATTACCTTGTTATATTTCAAGTGTCTAGTAATCTTTATCATGTTCATTCCATTACATTGCATGAACATGATAAAGAGGGGCATCTGTAGACACTCAAAAATTCGTTTTCCTGTTACTAACTACACAACAGGATAAAAGTATCTTTTTCACACTCCAGAGATAACCTTGGAGGACCACAACATTAGTTCCAACCCCAGAGATAATGTGATGCCCTCAAATTAGGGTTACCTTACTCCCGAGTTTGGTGCTCACCATCCACAATAAATATAAAATCTAACTACCCATTTAATTATGAATATAAATTTACACCACATTAGCTGATATAGTTAATATATTCGTCCCAGGTTATCTAACCTTTATATTACAAACATACCCTTAAAATATACAAAAATGGTTTACAAATACAACATAATAATAATGTTAACCATAGCTATCACAGCATAGCACCTTTGCCTTTGTTCTTCATAGCACCTCCAGTCGCTTCGTCCCTAGCTAAAATGTTTTATTTAGCAAAGGTAGGCAACAAATTTTCCCCACAAGTTAAGATATACAATGAATGTATAAGAATCAGAACAACTGACTATCTAATTTGATAGAATAACTCCAAAGTTCAGAGAATATTGAAATAGCCGAACAATTCATTCTTCTCTAACCAATCTTCTCGCAACCTAAGTAACACATTAATGGAAAGATACAATGCTTTCAAAGTTTCTACGATATTCTATTGAATAACAATTATGAAGTACCCTCTAGAGTTTATGATGAATGATCTTATAAGATCTTGAAATTCTCTTCTCGAGTAACTATCAAAGATTTACTCTGATATACCCAAATAATAGGATGGAAATATTTTCCAGAGTTTATGCTGAGTGATCACACAAGATCTAGAACTTCTCTTCTCGAGTAGCTATCAAAGATTTACTTTGATATACTCAGGTGTATCAGATAACCATAAAGATTAAATCATACCCCTCTATTATGCAAGTATAACAAGTGATCAGCTTTATTATACCCTATATTATGCATAATACTTACATGCGCGCAAAGGCCGAATATACGACCAAAAATGTTCCATTTATATAAAGGTTGTTCTTCTCTGTCTTAGAATCAGAATTTTATTTAACAACAAAATACTATGATTTCAATATCTAATCTCTTCTCTTCTCTTCTCAAACCTATCAAGTTTTCTTCTTCGATCTAGCCAAAATAATTGGCATCGATCTATCAATAATAATTAAATTATCTTCTCTTCTCTTCTCGAACCTATCAAGTTCTCTTTTTTGATCTAGCCGAAACAATTTGCATCGATCTATCAATAATAATTGAATTCTCTTCTCTTCTCTTCTCGAACCTATCAAGTTCTAACAAATGTCCGTCTAACCAGAATAATTAGCTAAGACACATCTCAACACAATTCAACAATAGACATGAATTATCTGTATTATTTGCAATCACTAATAGCTTCTACGGATGTAAATATCCATCAATAATTATTCTCCAAATATATTCTCAGAATCACTAATTCAATTTAAATTAATAAACATGCACTAACTGCGAATAATCAATAATAATTCTCAGACGTGGTCTAATCAACAATAATTAACCACCATAATAATTAAACAGGTGTAACTAAAGGTTGAGTTAGGAAACTTGCCTTCCGCGTTGATTTTTGCTACACAATATACTTATCTGCGTTCGAAAGACCTATAATCACAATATCGGTCTTACAATTAGCACAATAATTCACAACACACAATATTATAATTTACAGTCAATACTTCTCCTAGACACATTACCACATAGTCACATCAGTGTTTATAACCTATATAAACACTTATCATGTGTAACTAGTTCAATCTGGTTGGACTTCGGTCTATTCTCAGTGTTCTAGTCACCCTATCCGACAATTAACACTTATATTGTCAATTAAACTCGGTCTTAAAGCTTCAATATTACATTAGATAAGTCAATTATCGTTAATAATATTTTTCGGAAGCTTTTAATAATTTTCAAACAATTATTATAATTTATAATAATTTTTCAAACAGCGTAATCATTTTTAAATGATTTAAATATCAAATAAATCCAACATCATTAATATTAAAATATTAATGACATACTTATCAAAATATTAATGTTATTTATAATAACTTAAATATTTTTAAATCACCAATATTCTACTTAAATTATTTTTAAAGTAATTAAAATCATTTTAAACCATCATCATTAATATTTAAATATTAATGAATTTATCATAAAAATATTAAAAGTCATTAATTATAACTTCAAATATTTTTAAATCATTTTTTCATTTTAAAAGATTTTTTTAATTAATAAAATCATTTTCCATCATTTATTTAATATACTAATTAAATAAATCTAATATCATTAGTATTAATTTATTAATGAGACTTCTCCAAAAATATTGAAAATTAAATTTTATAATTCAAAATATTTTCTAACACTTTATTCTCATTTAAAATGATTTTTATAATATTAAAATCATTTTTCTCTAATTATTGAATATAATAATTAAATAAATCCAATATCATTAATATTAAATTATTAATGAAAATTCTCAAAAATATTGAAAATTACATTTTATAATTCAAAATATTTTCTAACACTTTATTCTCATTTAAAATGATTTTTAAATCAATAAAACCATTTTGATTCATTTTTTAATATAATAATTAAATAAATCTAATATCATTAATATTAAATTATTAATGAAAATTCTCTAAAAATATTTAAAGTTACATTTTATAACTCAAAATATTTTTAAACACTTTATTCTTATTTAAAATGATTTTTATAATATTAAAATCATTTTTCTCTAATTTATTTAATATACTAATTAAATAAATTAAATATCATTAATATTTAAATAATTATCAATATTAATGAAAAATATCCCAAATAATCAAAAGTTAATTTTCATAATTTAAAATAATTTTAAAATCTTTTTTGTAATTTTTAGAATTTATTTTCTATTTTTAATCAATTTTCAAAAAATCAGCAAATAAAAATAATTAAACTGTCGCTATAGCTTATAGCGACGCTTTCTGTCATCTTAGGTGTTATTGGGCTCAAGAACACTGATAAATCAGTGTTCAAGGTGGCTCGTCTGACCAGCCTTATTTTTCAACCTAAGCATGTTCTGGCCTTTCTAGAACCGTGATCTTGTAGTATACATGTAACACTACAAATATCACCAATAATCTGGGTCATGCAACCATACACATTGAAGATCCAAGCCCTTAAAGTCAGTGTCAGACATCATCTGGGTTTTCTGGGTTACCCAGAAACCTAGACAGTCTCGAGGTACCACTTTCAAGCTCAATTAATTTGGTGTTCTGGTCATCGCTTATGTGTTCTTAAGGTTCCAACCTATAGTAATCATGTCATAGAACATAACTATAACAACATATCAGTCTAACACCATTAAAACCACCAGATTCAGTCCGGTCAAACATGGTTAGAAACCTTGTTCATAAACTTTATGGAAATTCCAGAAAAGTGTCATCGTGATCAGATGAGTAACTTTGACCATTCACTACATCCAACAGATTTGTTGTTTAAGGAATCTAAAGGCATGGATCTAGAGTCCATATAACATACTACAAGCTAGTTACAACAACATCAACATAACTCATAACACCTGACAGATCTATGCTTAGAAAATCTTGTTAGACTCGGATGCACACTTTCTGGGTTACCAAGAAAATTTTGGTTATGCTTGATCAACTCTCTTTGACCATCAATAACTTGTAATCTGGACATGGAATAGCTATGATTCCACCTCCAGATCACAGAAATCATGTCAGACTATGGATCTAACACATAAAACAAGAAAAATCATGAACATAGAAGAATTTGTGGCTCCTGACATTAGCTTGTCAGACCTCAAATAATGTTCTTGAGCAGTTTTGAAAAACTTCAATTTTTTACCAACTTTGATGCTATGGATCTATGATAGATCATCATATATCATCATAAAACATCTTCTAACACAAATCTAAACACATAAACACAAATTTTTTTCTTAGCATACACGATCAAAAAGTGATTTAGGGTTTATACCATATATTGTCCAATCCTTGATCTTAGCTCTCAAATCTGTTCTTGGTGTTCTAGGGGCTCTTTTAGGGCCTGAGTAACTTAAGGATTTCGGAGGTTAGGAGAGAGAGGGAGTTGTTTTAAAGCTAGTTAGGAAATGAGCAACTTTTGATGACTTTCTCTCTCTTTAATCAATAAATAATATGATATATGTATAGATCTGATGTGTTGGCTGATTTTGTTGGATATTTAGGTCATGCAAAGTTAAAAGTTGGTGAACAACTAAAAGTCTTGGCAAATTTTATAAGTTACCAATTAAAGAAATGAAAAAGAGCATTTTGGTCATTCTCCTTATAATTTTAATGGCATTATGGTCAATTGTCCAAACCCTTGGGGTTTAACCCTTAGGTTTTACAACTTTAGTTTCTAGAATTTTCTAATTAGGATTTTAATTAGAAAATTAAGATTTTAAAACTATAATTAGGGTTTCCTAATTATATTAAGGTTTTCTAATCACATTAAAGTTTAATAATCACATTAGGCTTGCTAATTAGGATTAGAGTTTCCTAATTAGGGTTTAGGATTCCCGAATTTAAAATTAGGGTTTCCTGGCTTTCGCTTAGAGTTCCTAACTGTACATTAGGGTTTCTAAACCTGAGATTAGGGTTTCTAATATCTTATTATGGTTCACTAAGTTTATACCATATCCGATCAATCATTGATCAATAATTATATACAATACAAACACGTACTCAATGATAAAGTTATAATAACTGTATTTTCTATCGAATCCCTATCCGGACTTAGGTTTACGGTTTTCTATTCTCAATTAAGCATAACTCTACTCTTATCTCTCAGTCAATACACAAATTTACTCATTCTCTAAATTCTTATCACAGATACACAACACAATAATAACAGTCAATATCAATATTAATTAAAAATAAATAAAAATTTATTCATAAAATTCGGATTATTCGAAATCCCGGGTTATTACATTCTCCCTTCCTTATAAGGATTCCGTCCTCGGAATCACCGCTCTCTTATTCTCTACAATCTTTTAAAGTTGTATCATCAATTCATTATTATCAACACAATATTAATTTATGTCTCAAATTCTAACCGGTGATTTAGATCTATAAAAGAAAATAATTCACAACGATATCTAACTCATATTTCTCGTGTAATTAAGTATTAAGCGAAATCGTTACCTATCTCCACCTCCTGGGCAGCCATTGTATCTTGAGCCGTCATATTAAATGTACGAGTTGTTGGTCTCCCTAGTTGAGCAGGTCCTTTAATCGCCAAGGTTCCGTTACCGGGTCCCTTGTTGGCACTCCCCCCTCTTCACATTTCTCTTCGGACAATTCTGGACCAGATGATCAGTCGACCCACACGCAAAACAACCTTGTATCTTCTTCGAATTGGGACAATTGGGTCACATGTGTCCCTTTTGGCCACAATTATAGCAAACTCCCTTCTTCTTCAAACATACTTATGAATGATTCTTTTCACAGGTAGCACATGACTCCCCTCCTTTCTTATTCCCTTCTGTCTTGTTACCCAACTGGGCATTCTCTCTCCACTTTCTCTTATTTGGATTACTACTATCACTTCTACCTCCTTTATTACTCACAAACTGCTCTTCTCTTTGATTTTGATTTTGTCGTCTAGGCGACATTATCTAATTTTAAATAAAAATCTTACATTAATTCTCTTTCTTTACATAAATTCTTATTAATCACACAATAAGAATTTAACACAAAGTTCTCCTATAATCGCATATTTATTCAAATATCATATAGTACATTTAGTACTTAACATATTCAACTATTCTTTTTTCATAAATATTAGGATTAACAACACAACCTTAAACAAAAGTTGTAATTTTCCGACTTTAAACAAAAAGTCGTAATTCTCATTCACACATAATTATTCCCAGTTTATCAAACTTACCACACTTAGGGGTTCAGGAACTTGCCACAATTATATGAGTTTATGAACTTATCCTAGTCAGACCTTTGGCGTCTATTCGCCGAGGGGTTCAAAACATTTCATATAATTATGAGTCATGAACTTACCATAAGTATGAGTTTTACGAACTCACAAATTAATCTTAATCTTATATTCATATAGAAAATAAAGATTTCATTCATACAAACATATATATTTACATATGTTCACACATCGTTCTTGATATTACAACCATTAATATCATACACTATCAAAAGATACTATCGCTTAAACTTAAGCTATCTACTGTCCACTCCCTTCACCAGTCTTCTTCTTGCTGGGACACTTGTTGAATCCGTGACCCATTCTACCACATGAAAAACACTTCCTCATATTCAGCTTAGGATAATATAGGGAAATATGTCCTTCCTGCTTACAATTGAAGCACACGTTCTTCCACATCATACATTCTCCCACGTGAGTCTTTCCACACTTGCTACAGACTTACTTCTTCTTCGGGTTTGAATTTTTAGAGTTACCACTGTCGTTGTCCCTCTTTCTCTTATTCTTGCTCTTCTGCTTCTTGACTGTTCCCTTGGACGTTCCACCACCTTCAGCCTTCATTCTTTCCACCTGCGCCTTTAAATTGTTTCGTTCTTCGATCATCTCGCGTAACGCTCGCTTCTTTTTCCACAACTCCTTCAAGAGAAACACTTTACTCCAGAGTTCTTGTACTTCTGCAGATTCTTGTTCTTGTTCTCCAACTTTGGTCTTATTCTCTTTCTCCACCTTAGCTTCTTCAGACTCATCCTCCTCATCACCACTCTGATACATCTCAGGATAATCATCATGATCACTCCCAAATGGATCATAGGTTTATCTTTTCCCACTTCTTCTTCGCTCGACTTGCTGCATGGCTGGCACCTCGGCCTCGGCCTTTGTGTGATTTATTAGCATCATCTACTCACTCATCTCATCTTCTCCCAACAACCTACTATCAGTTTAAATAACTTGATTAGTACTTTACCAGTACGAAATTCTCACACTATGTGTCCAAATATCTCACTATTAAATATATTTTTACAATCCCTCACTTAGTACTCTAAATGAGTATTCTCCATCTTATGGTTTATAATCCTAGGGTTTCCCCCCCCCCCCCACCCCCACTTAAGGTTTATAATCTACAGCTTTAATACCAACCTGTGACTTTCATGGTGCTTCCAACCATAGCACCTCACAAGGGTACTGTCGGTTTGCCCACCGTGGCTCGGGTTTACGGAGAGTGCGGCGGTGCATTCCACACAAGGAAGTGACCAGTGACATGCTCGAGGCTCTTCACAAATTCATACTTATAGCTCTGATAGCAACCTGTGACGCCGCCAAATCCGGGTTACCTGACTCCCGAGTTTGGTGCTCACGATCCATAATAAATATAACATCTAACTACCCATTTAATTATGAATAGATATTCACACCACATTAACTGATATAGTTAATACATTCGTCCCAGGTTATCTAACCTTTATATTACAAACATACCCTTTAGATATACAAAAAGCGTTTACAAATAAAACATAATAATAATGTTAACCATAGCTATCACAGCATAGCACCTTTACCTTTGTTCTTCACAGCACCTCCAGTCACTTCGTCCCTAGCTGAAATATTTTATTTAGCAAGGGTGAGCAACAAATTTGACCCGCAAGTTAAGATATACAATGAATGTATAAGAATCAGAACAACAGACTATTTAATTCGATAGAATAACTCCAAAGTTTGGAGAACTTTGAAATAGCCGAATAATTCATTCTTCTCTAACCAATCTTCTTGTAACCTAAGCAACACATTAACCGAAAGATACAATGCTTTCAAAGTTTCTACGATATTCTATTGAATAACAATTTAGAAGTACTCTCCAGAGTTTATGATGAATGATCTTACAAGATCTTGAAATTCTCTTCTCGAGTAACTATCAACGATTTACTCTAATATACCCAAATAATAGGATGAAAATACTTTCCAGAGTTTATGCTGAGTGATCACACAAGATCTAGAACTTCTCTTCTCAAGTAGCTATCAAAGATTTGCCTTGATATACTCAGGTGTATCAAATAACCATAAAGATTAAATCATACCCTTCTGCAAGTATAACAAGTGATCAGCTTTATTATACCCTATATTACCCATAATACTTATATGTGCGCAAAGGCCGAATATACGACCAAAAATGTTCCCTTTATATAAAAGGTTGTTCTTCTCAGTCTTAGAATTAGAATTTGATTTAACAACAAAATACTATGATTTCAATATCTAATCACTTCTCTTCTTTTCTCTTCTCAAACCTATCAAGTTTTTTTTTTTGATCTAGCCGAAATAATTGGCATCGATCTATCAATAATAATTGAATTCTCTTCTCTTCTTGAACCTATCAAGTTCTCTTTTTTGATCTAGCCGAAACAATTGGCATCGATCTATAAATAATAATTGAATTCTCTTCTCTTATCTTCTCGAACCTATAAATTTCTAACAAATGTCCGTCTAGCCAGAATAATTAGTTAAGACACATCTCAACATAATTCAACAATAGACAGGAATTATCTGTACTATTTGCAATCACTAATAGCTTCTACGGATGTAAATATCCAACAATAGTTATTCTCCAAATATATTCTCAGAATCACTAATTTAATTTGAATTAATAAATGCACTAACTGCGAATAATCAACAATAATTCTCAAACGTAGTCTAATCAACAATAATTAACCACCATAATAATTAAACAGATGTAACTCAAGGTTGAGTTAGGAAATTTGCCTTCTGCGTTGATTACTGCTACAGAATATACTTATCTGCGTTTGAAAGACCTATAATTATAATATCGGTCTTACAATTAGTACAATAATTCACAACACACAATACTGTAATCTACAGTCAATACTTCTCCTAGACACATTACCACATAGTCACATTAGTGTTTATAACCTATATAACGTTTATCAAGTCTAACTAGTTCGGTCTGGTTGGACTTCGGTCTATTCTCGATGTTTTGGTCACCCTATCTGACAATTAACACTTATATCGTCAATTAAACTCAGTCTTAAAGTTTCAATATTACATTAGATAAGTCAATTATCGTTTATAATATTTTTCGGAAGCTTTTAATAATTTTCAAATAATTATTATAATTTATAATAATTTTTCAAACACCTGAATCATTTTTAAATGATTTAAATATAAAATAAATCCATTATCATTAATATTAAAATATTAATGACATACTTATCAAAATATTAAAGTTATTTATAATAACTTAAAATATTTTTAAATCACCAATATTCTACTTAAATGATTTTTAAAGTAATTAAAATTATTTTTAAACCATCACCATTAATATTTAAATATTAATAAATTAATCATAAAAATATTAAAAGTCATTAATTATAACTTCAAATATTTTTAAATCATTTTCTCATTTTTAAATGATTTTTAAATTAATAAAATCATTTTTCTATCATTTATTTAATATACTAATTAAATAAATCTAATATCATTAATATTAATTTATTAATGAGACTTCTCCAAAAATATTGAAAATTATATTTTATAATTCAAAATATTTTCTAACACTTTATTCTCATTTCAAATGTTTTTTATAATATTATAATCATTTTTCTCTAATTTATTTAATATAATAATTAAATAAATCTAATATCATTAGTATTAAATTATTAATGAAAATTCTCCAAAAATATTGAAAATTACATTTTATAATTCAAAATATTTTCTAACACTTTATTCTCATTTAAAATGATTTTTAAATCAATAAAACCATTTTAACTCATTTATTTAATACAATAATTAAATAAATCTAATATCATTAATATTAAATTATTAATGAAAATTCTCTAAAAATATTAAAAGTTACATTTTATAACTCAAAATATTTTTAAACACTTTATTCTTATTTAAAATGATTTTTATAATATTAAAATTATTTTTATCTAATTTATTTAATATACTAATTAAATAAATTAAATATCATTAATATTTAAATAATTATCAATATGAATGAAAAATATCCCAAATAATCAAAAGTAAATTTTCATAATTTAAAATAATTTTTAAAACCATTTTTGTAATTTTTAGAATTTATTTTCTATTTTAAATCAATTTTCAGAAAATCAGCAAATAAAAATAATTAAACCGTCGCTATAGCTTATAGCAGCGCTTTCTATCGTCTTAGGTGTTTTGGGCTCAAGAACACTGACAAATCAGTGTTCAAGGTGGCTCGTCTGACCAGCCTTATTTTTCAACCTAAGCACGTTTTGGCCTTTCTAGAACCGTGATCTTGTAGTATACATGTAACACTACAAATATCACAAATAATCTGGGTCATGCAACAATACACATTGAAGATCCAAGCCCTTAAAGTCACTGTCAGACATCATCTGGATTTTCTGGGTTACCCAGAAAACCAGACAGTCTCGAGGTACCACTTTCAAGTTCAATTAATTTGATGCTCTGGTCATCACTTATGTGTTCTTAAGGTTCTAAACCTATAGTAATCATGTCATAGAACATAACTATAACAACATATCAGTCTAACAACATTAAAACCACCAGATTCAGTCCGGTCAAACATGGTCAGAAACCTTGTTCATACACTTTCTGGAAATTCCAGAAAAGTGTCATCGTGATCAGATGCGCAACTTTGACCATTCACTATGTCCAACAGATTTGTTGTTTAAAGAATCTAAATGCATGGATCTAGAGTCCATATAACATACTTCAAGCTAGTTACAACAACATCAACATAACTCATAACACCTGACAGATCTATGGCTAAGAAAATCTTGTTAGACTCGGATGCACACTTTCTGGGTTACCCAATAAATTTTGGTCATGCTCGGTCAACTCTCTTTGACCATCAATAACTTGTAATCTAGACATGGAATAGCTATTATTCCACCTCTACATCACAGACCTCATGTCAGACTATTGATCTAACATATAAAACAAGAAAAATCATGAACATACAAGAATTTGTGGCTCCTGACATTAGCTTATCAGACCACAAATAATGTTCTTGATTAGTTTTGAAAAAGTTTAATTTTTTACCAACTTTGATGGTATGGATCTATGATAGATCATCATATATCATCATAAAACATCTTCTAACACAAATCTAAACACATAAACACAAATTTTTTCTTAGCATACAAGATCAAAAAGTGAGTTAGGGTTTATACCTTCTATTGTCCAATCCTTGATCTTAGCTCTCAAATCTATTCTTGGTGTTTGTTGGGTAAAATCTACTTACGCACAACGCGCAAGTATACGTGGTCAACAAGTAATAAAGTGAAAGTAGAGTATTGTTCCCACAAAGACAATTAAATAAGAATTTAACCACACAATTATCAGTTTCCTATTAATCCTAATTTTATTAAACTATTCAAAACAATGATTAAAATTATAAAAGCTAAATTATTAATAAATATACGATCATAACCCAATCACAAATCTTAAAACTGAAATTTCAATCAATTATTGGAGAATTAGGCTTACGACTTCACCTTAAGCTTCACTCCGATTTTTACACCTTTATTCCAATTCAATTCATTATCCCAGTTTATTAATTAAGAACACGAATGTAGCACTAGCCACCTCTCGATGTACTAATACCGTATTAACTTAAATCCACAAATTAGATAGAAACAAGTTAAACACCTTAATCAACTAACTAACTATATCTGTATGTGAATTGTAATTAAAGAAGGTTTAAGCTTAAGTTCTCTATCCGATTACATGCGATGTTAAGCATATCTATACCTTAACATTCATCAATATTTTGTTCATTCACAAAATTCAAGAACACACGTTATATTAACTAAGTCTAGATTCGTACTTCCTCTCTCGAATTCATACAAATCCACAAAGAACTGTTGATCAGGCAATTCATAAATTCAAGCTCAAATCAATATAGATAAACTGGACAATAGTCTATTAAATTGGAAATCAAAGTTACAAAACCATCGTTTCACTTAAAGATCCATCATAAGCCTAAAAAGTAATTTAGTTTATCATCAATGAATTAAATACTGAATAAATTAAAGATAACATCATCCCAATTACACAAATTGAAATTAAAGGAGAATAGTAATACACAACCCTTCTTGTCCTTCAGTTCTGCAATCTTTGTGAAAATCCTCCTCTTCTTCGTTCCTCCAAGCTCTTGTTCTTCAATCTTGTTCCCAAAGTGTGTCTGAAATATGATGATGATTTTTTTCCTTTAACATATAGCATAAATTTGACTCACTTCAGCTCCACACCATCAATTCTACTCAAACTCTAACTCATCACCAAGAAATTCTAATAGAAGTCCAAATCATTTTCAAAACCAATAAGTCATTAGTCAAAGACTCCCAAAAGCATGAAATAATAACCATAACACAATCCTATTATAATCATATTACATAAAGAATTTATAGCTCCCAACACTGCCCATCTTCCAGCACATAACTAATCTTACCCATCTCAGATCCAGTAACAGCATGCCCCGCGCCATAATGCACTCTCGAAGACAACCGCGACCGTACATCTTTCTTTGATGAAGAAGCCACCACCAAGCGCGTCCCCACCCCGCTTTACTCGATTACCACGGTAGCGCCTCGCTAGAAGTCGAGAATGTCCATAATTACTTGAAAATCCTTCCAATGCTAGCATCTTGATAAGATTACTGATTATTCTATAACAAGCACAAAACCCATCAAAAGTAACATGAAGAAATCAAAAACGAACAATATAACAAGCTAAATGAATATAAATCATAGGTTAAAAACCTACTCATCAAATTCCCCCAAACTTGAACATTGCTTGTACTCAAGGAAAATGCAATGCAATGCAACTAATAACTACAAATACAGTATTAAGACATTGTATAGTTTACTCATACGGCCTCAGAGAAATTAAGCAAACATTTTAACACTTCATATCAAAACCAATCCACAATTCCATATCAATCCTCGAATCTTAAACTATTATCACTAGTATAGTGTGTGTGTTCTCCACATCCATGCTAACTGATACAAATTCAAATTCAATACATAACAAATCTCTTCGAAGGCATCATATAGTGTAAACTCAAGAAATTCAAAAACAAGCTAGATCCAACTAAAATCAAACAATTACAATTATCGAGGATTAAAATGGGAGACTAATGCTTCATTTTTTTTCTCTACGTGGGCTTTTCGCTCTTATTTCCCATTTTATTCATCATTTTTTTAATACACATAGCTATGCAATGTCTTATTCCCTTAGGCTTTTCAATGATACCTTAATAGGCTTTCGACCAATGACTCCCAGACCATTAAGACCTTAGGGCGCTAGGTGTAAAGACAATCCCTAAGAGCTTACTTACTTACTCAAGTAACATAGGCCACAAAACTAGACAAACGCATACGATGTTTATTCATACCTTTATATATATATATATATATATATATATATATAGCTTATATACCCCAAATATTTGCCCAAACTTAGGTTCTTGTATAACTTTAGTCATCACTACTTATTCTTGTCATTCTTTCATTCAAACTAGCATTATCCTTTAGAAATTCCTTATGTATCAATTTGAACTAATCAACCCACATAGGTGTTATTCACGTGCTCCCCCCCTTTTTATACTAGTTTCACACATCCAAAAATCCAATTCATAACAAAAATTGCATCAAAGTTCTCATATTTGGTACTATACTTGTCTACCAAATTTTAATCTCATCATTGGCCAAGAATAAACTTTTATAATCTAATAACTAGATTCATGCAAACTACATGCATATTTTTTTTTAGATACAAAAATATTAAACTAAATGCAACATAGCACCTCACAAAGGTACCTATCAGCTTGCCACTGACTGGCTCGGCGTCCCCTACGGAGAGTCTGGCTTCGGTGCATTCCACACAAGGAAGTCACTAGCGAGAGGCTCGGGGCTCTTCGCAAATTCATACTTATAGCTCTGATACCAACTTGTGACACCCCCAAATTCGGGTTACCTGACTCCCGGGTTTGGTGCTCACGATCCACAATAAATATAACATCTAACTACCCATTTAATTATGAATAGAAATTCACACCACATTAACTGATATAGTTAATACATTCATCCCAGGTTATCTAACCTTTATATTACAAACATACCCTTTAGATATACAAAAAGGGTTTACAAATACAACATAATAATAATATTAACAATAGCTATCACAGCATAGCACCTTTGCCTTTGTTCTTCACAGCACCTCTAGTCACTTCGTCCCTAGCTGAAATATTTTATTTAGCAAGGGTGAGCAACAAATTTGCCCTGCAAGTTAACATATACAATGAATGTATAAAAATCAGAACAACATAATATCTAATTCGATAGAATAACTCCAAAGTTTGGAGAACTTTGAAATAGTCGAACAATTCATTCTTCTCAAACCAATCTTCTCGCAACCTAAGCAACACATTAACGGAAAGATACAATGCTTTCAAAGTTTCTACGATATTCTATTGAATAACAATTTAGAAGTACTCTCCAGAGTTTATGATGAATGATCTTACAAGATCTTGAAATTCTCTTCTCGAGTAACTATCAAAGATTTACTCTGATATACCCAAATAATAGGATGGAAATATTTTCCAGAGTTTATGTTGAGTGTTCACACAAGATCTAGAACTTCTCTTCTCGAGTAGCTATCAAAGATTTACTTTGATATACTCAGGTGTATCAGATAACCATAAAGATTAAATCATAGCCCTCTGCAAGTATAATAAGTGATCAGCTTTATTATACCCTATATTACGCATAATACATACACGCGCGCAAAGGCCGAATATACGACCAAAAATGTTCCCTTTATATAAAAGGTTGTTCTTCTCAGTCTTAGAATCAGAATTTAATTTAACAACAAAATACTATTATTTCAATATCTAATCACTTCTCTTCTCTTCTCTTCTCAAACCTATCAAGTTTTCTTTTTCGGTCTAGCTGAAATAATTGGCATCGATCTATCAATAATAATTGAATTCTCTTCTTTTCTCTTCTCGAACCTATCAAGTTCTCTCTTTCGATCTAGCCGAAATAATTAACATCGATCTATCAATAATAATTGAATTCTTTTATCTTATCTTCTCGAACCTATCGAGTTCTTACAAATGTCCGTCTAGCCAGAATAATTAGCTATGACACATCTCAACATAATTCAACAATAGACATGAATTATCTATACAATTTACAATCACTAATAGCTTCTACGGATATAAATATCCAACAATAGTTATTCTCCAAATATATTCTCAAATTCACAAATTCAATTTGAATTAATAAATGCACTAACTGCGAATAATCAACAATAATTCTCAGACATGGTCTAATCAATAATAATTAACCACCATAATAATTAAATAGATTTAACTCAAGGTTGAGTTAGGAAACTTGCCTTCCGCATTGATTACTGCTACACAATATATTTATCTGCGTTTGAAAGACCTATAATCATAATATCGGTCTTTTCACAACACACAATACTATAATTTACAGTCAATACTTCTCCTAGACACATTACCACATAGTCACATTAGTATTTATAACATATATAAACATTTATCAAGTCTAACTACTTCGGTCTGGTTGGACTTGTTAGAGTTTATGCCCTAGAGGCCAATTATTTGATATAATTGCTTAACGTTTTGATATTATATTTGATTGAATAAATATATGATTTTATTATGGTTTTATTTACTGCGTAATATAATTGTTGACATAATAAAATTCCTTAGAATAGTGATACAAATTATATAGTTTCAAGTATGTGACTTGAACATGAGATTATATATTACCATTAGTATCAGTGTTCTTAAATGTCCCTAGTCGAGTATCATTGTTGATGGGACAACAATGATGCATTGAGACTAGTATGTGGATTGACTGATGACCAAATCTCATTGGTCATAAATATATGAGATATTAAGTCAATGCATAGGTACATGTTAGAGAACGATGTACTGGACAGACCCACCATGAGAATTCTATATGGAGCATTATGCGAAGTGTCATTAGCAATTCTCATAGTGACAATGATGTAATGGTCCTCCGACACGAAATCACTATATTTACACGAGAATTTATGTACTTTGATATCATCAAATGTCACCTTTAATAGGGTGGACTATAAAGGTGATTATTGGGTTCATCATTAATCGTGTGAGAAATATGAGTGATCTAGATGGAATTTAACAATCCTATATATTATGGGTGATATCCATAGGCCTCTTGATTGAGTAGGACTATGAAATGCATGGCCATGCTCAAATAGTGATTTGTTTCATATAGTCTACTCATTGATCAAGAAAACTCAGTTTAAATTATGAAGAGTATGACACATTCCATGACTCGAGTTCAATCTAGGATATTAAGGTTAAAAGGATTAAATTACATTGAAACATTGGTCACAAAAGGTTGCATCGAATCATCGATCTTATTATTACTTGGGTAGCGGTGATGCATTACTAGATGCCGCTTTGTTTTATAATTTTATAATATGATTTTAAAATTATTGCCAACGTAATAATAACCTATAGGGTCACACACATAGAACGTTATTTAAAGGGAATTAATTTAAATTTTAAGGATTTAAATATATTAATATGATTAATAGTATTTAAATCATTTAATTTAAATTGAAAGGATAATTTGTATATATGTATATTAATTAAGTAAGACTTAATTAAGAGATATATATATATATATATATATATATATATATATATATATAAATTCGGATTTTATAAAATTAGGTTTTTATTTGATTAATTCCTTTTAACTACTATATATATGATATATAGCGACTACTTAGGGTAAGATATCATAATTGAAAACCCTAGCCGCTTCTTAGAGAGAGACTAGAGAGAAAAGCAGTTTCAAAATCCATTCCTTTTGGTGGCTAGTATCATGAAGTCCTTCTTATTGCGAGAATCGTTCGACGGTTAGATGCGGCGTTGGATAATGAATACTAGTAGAAGCGCTTAATTGGTTTATATCATGCGTTGGAGATTCAAGGCCTTGATCGATTTTAGATTCTCGTTTTTGTTTATATCGGTATAATCTCTAAACCTCTCGAATTAATTGATTTTCGCATGGATCTGTTTTAGGGTTTAGGAAATTTCTTTAAAATTTTAATTTCATTTGTCGTATGCGTTTTCATCGTCAAGTCCAACGGTGGTATCAAAGCTACTTGAAAAGATTAATTTGATTACGTGTTTTAATTGTATTCGATATATATGATATATGATGATGCATGTTTAGATATAAAATTGAATATATAATATTAGTTGTATGTGTATTACGGTATATATATATGATGATACTTTGTTAATCGTATCTTTAATCGGTGGAATAACAATATAACTATTCTAATCGGATTAGAAGCATGAAGAATCGTTTTAATATGATTAATCGAAATTGGAAATATATGATAAATTGCAGGTGTCTTTGTTCGCGTTTTAATATGATTAAATCGAAATTGGACATATATGATTTGTTATTATGGGTGTTTTGGTGGATTAAAATGTATGATTCTAAGCTGTTTTAGATTCGTATGGAAAAATTACGCAATGAGAATGTAGTTCAAAAAATTCGCAATAAATTGATGGGACCCGGTAGCCATGGGGAGACCCCCTTGGACCCCCAGGTCAGAAGGCCTTACGATGGTCGTGTCCCCTATATTTTATATATAGTTTTCTTTAATTATATATAAATTGTTATGTGCTTATTGTGATATGCATGGTGCACAGTTATGGCCTTTTGACCCATAGGTTAGTGGTTTTAGTTTTGAAATACGGCTTGCATGTCGTGCCTTTCTATAAATTCTAATGTAATATTCTCTTCTCATCTAAATCCCCTCGAATGTAACTCGAGGTTTCTTTATGTCATGTAATAATCTGTAATTGATGAAGATGTCAAGATGGAGAACACAATGGAAAGATGATGATGGAGAGGAGGCGATGCTAGAGGAAGATCCAAGGAAGTTATTTATTTTAAGATCTTTTACCACCTTAGATTGACCTTCAATCTTTCATTAGCTTGAAAAGATTGATGAGTGGATTGGGCCATAAGCGTGACACATTTAATTTTGCACTTTATTTATGCTTGTATGTGATATGATATGATTAATAATGTGCATGCTTAACAAGATTAAAATTGGTGAGATCTAAATTAATAAAATCCCTCATTAACTTATTAAGTCTAAATCAGATGCCTTCCAATGAATAACACTCATCAAGACCTTGATCAATAGATGTAGGTTTGCCAAAGCAAAGTACCCTATTTATCTAGGTAAGATGCGATAGGATAATTGTGATATCCAAACTATTAAAATCATTGGGCCCGACTTAACTAAGTTATCTCAATAGGATTGTGGACTTAGATGCATAGAGTTTGGTTGGTACCATTAGATGGACTAGAAACAAATGTTGTTTACCAAACTATCCAGGAGTTATATATGATATAATTGACAAAGGGTTGTCTACCTAAATAATTATGTTTTGAGAGAATAGCCAAAGCTAACTTAAGGCATAATGAAATATGGATCTTGGCTCACTAGAAAGATTTAATAGAAAATACTTTCCGAATTAATGGTGAGGGCTATTAATTTGAATAAAATAGTGGGAGGTATATTTTGAATGTACTATTATCAATTATATAATATCAACTCTGTAATTTGACTTATTATTGTTGCACTTATAAATTGTAGATATCAAATGGCAAACAACAACAACACAAATAGTCTTTCATTACGATTAGTCCTTGAAAAGGACAAGCTAAATGGAATTAATTTCCTTGACTGGCATAGGAACTTGAGGATTGTCCTCAAACAATAGCGTAAGCTATATGTCCTTGATGGGCCCATTCCTGCAGCACCAGCTGTCACTGCACCACGTGCAGAGCATAATGCTTACAAGAAGCATCAAGATGATGCTCTGGAAGTGAATTGTGTCATGCTAGCAACCCTGGATGCTTATGAGATGATCGAGCATCTCAAGAAATTGTTCGAAGGGCATGCTCGACAGGAGAGGTATGATATAAGCAAGGCGTTGTATCAACGCAAAATGGGTGAACGTGATCCAGTTGGTCCACATGTCTTTGAAAATGATTGGGTATATTGAGTACCTTGATAGGTTGGGTTTTCCAATCACTCTGGAAGCCCAAACTGACCTTGTTTTGCAATCTTTGAGCAATGACTACTCTCAATTTGTTATGAACTATCTTATGAATGAAATTGAGAAACCCCTTACTGAGTTGTTGAGCATGTTAAGAGGCTGCCGAGAACAACATGAAAAAGCGAGGACCCGCTCCCATAATGATGGTGCAAAAGGGAATGCTAAGGGAAATTGGAAAAGCAAGAAGAAGATAGGATCTAAATCTTTTGCCAAACCCAATTCCAAAAGAAAAAGGCTTTAAAACCTAAAGGTGAAATTTGGGGCTAAAGAAGGTGAATGTCATACGTGGAAAACCCCGGACACCGGAAAAGGAATTATCATGCTTATCCGGAAGAAGTGAAGAAAAGAAAAGGAAGTACGACTTCGATTCGGTATATATGTTATAGAAGTCAACTTATCTACTTCTACATCATGGGTATTGGATCTTTCGGATGTGGTTCTCACATTTGTGTTAATGTGCGGGGACTCAGAAGGAGTAGAACTTTAAGCGAAAGGAGAGGTTGACCACGAGTTGGAAATAGAGCAAAAGTTCTTTGACTTTGGCCGTAGGAACTTATCATTTATCTTTGCCCATCTGGGCTAGTTTTAGAATTAGAAGATTGTTATTTTGTTCTGCTTATAAGCAAAAACATTATTTCATTTCTTGTTTGGACAAGAAAGATTTTTCATTTATAATAAAGAACAATCGTTGTTTGTTTTACTTAAATGATATTTGTTATGGTGTTGCACAATTGTTTAACGGTCTCTATATTCTTGATTTAGAAATGCCTATCTATAACATAAATACAAAACGATTTAAATCAAATGATTCAAATCAAGCATATCTCTGCACAGCCTTTGTCGTTTAGGCCATATAAATGAGAAACGCATATCCAAACTCCATAAAGATGGGTTCTTGGATTCATTTGATTTTGAATCATATGAGAAATGCGAGTCTTGTTTATTAGGCAAGATGACTAAAGCCCCTTTCACTGGACACAATGAACGGGCTAGCGATGTATTGGGACTTATACATAGTGATGTATGTGGACCCATGAGTTCGTTAGCAAGAGGTAGGTTTTATTACTTCATTACATTTACTGATGACTTTAGTAGATATGGATATGTGTATCTTATGAGACACAAATCCGAATCCTTTGAAAAGTTCAAGGAATTCAAGAATGAAGTTCAAAACCAATTTGGCAAAAGCATAAAAGCCCTTCGATCCGATCGAGGAGGTGAATACTTAAGCCAAGACTTTGATGACCTTCTAAAGGAGTGTGGTATTATATCACAAACTCACTCCACCGGAACACCGCAATGGAATGGTGTATCCAGAGGAGGAATCGAACCTTGTTGGATATGGTACGATCAATGATGAGTCATGCAGATCTTCCAATAAGCTTCGGGGTCATGCCTTAGAGACAATTTGCATTCACACTAAACCGTGTTCCTACAAAGACGGTTGAGAAGACACCATATGAAATGTGGTGGGAAACGTCCTAGTATATAGTCGTTCATGAAGATTTGGGGTTGCGAGGCGTTCAGTAAAAGCGTCTGAATGACAAGCTCTCGACCCAAATCGACAAATGTAATTTTGTGGGATACCCAAAGGAAACAAAAGGGTATTATTTCTACAAACCTTACGAGAACAAAGTGGTTGTTGCTCGAATCGGTATTTTTCTAGAAAGAGAATTTGTCTCTAAAGAAAACAGTGGGAGGAAAGTAGAACTCGAAGAAATTCGAGAACCTCAAAATATCATTGAACCTGAGTTGGAACATGAGCAGGAACCACAAGAAATTGTGGAAAGTGAACCTGCTCAAATTACACAAGCCATTCGTAGATCTGGTAGGACACGCCAAGAGCTTGAGAGATATTATGGATATCTTGTGACTCAAAACGGCGATGTGGTGCTCATAGATCAAGATGAGCTTGCTTCCTACCAAGAAGCTATGAATGGACCAGATTCTGAGAAATGGCTTGAAGCCATGAAATCTGAGATGGACTCCATGTATACTAACCAAGTATGGACTTCGGTTGATCCACGAAGGGTAAAACCAATCGGTGCAAGTGGGTTTTCAAGAAGAAAACCAAAGCATGGATGGTAATGTACAAACCTATAAAGGCCGATGGTAGCAAAAGGTTTCAAACAAATTCAAGGTGTTGACTATGATGAAACCTTCTCTCCGGTGGCAATGGTTAAATCCATCGAGGATCTTACTTGCTATTGCGACTTTTTTATGATTACGAAATCTGGCGAGATGGATGTCAAAACCGCTTTCCTTAACGGAAATCGCTTGAGGATGTGTATATGACACAACACGAGGGTTTTGTCACCCAAAGGATCTTTGGAAAGGTATGTAGCTGCAATGATCCATTTATGGATTGAAGCAAGCCTCTCGGAGTTGGAATCTTTGATTTGATGAAGCGATCAAAGAATTTGGCTTTATTAAAATGAAGATGAACCTTTTGTATATAAGAAGGTTAGTGGGAGTCAAATTGTATTCCTAGTATTATATGTTGATGACATATTAATTATTGGGAATAACATTCCTTCCTTACTGTTTGTAAAAACATGGTTAGGAAAATGTTTCTCCATGAAAGATTTGGGCGATCTCGCCTTTACATTTTAGGTATCAAGATCTATAGAGATAGATCAAGAAAATGCTCTACTAAGTCAAAGTACATATATTGATAAAGTGTTGAAAGCGGTTCAACATGCAAGAGGCAAAAGAGAAACTTACCCGTGACTCATGGTGTAAAGATCTCTAAGGCCCAATGTCCTAAATCACAAGATGATGAGGCGTATGAGAAAGATCCCTTATGCTTCTAAGAATTGGATCTATCATGTATGCAATGATATGTACTCGTCCGGATGTCTCATATGCTTTGAGCATGACGAGATACCGATCGAATCCGGTGAAGGTCATCGGATAAATGATCAAGAATATCCTCAAGTACACGAAAAGGACTAAGGATTCATTCTTGGTATATGGATGGAGTGAAGACGAACTAGCATTAAAGGGTTACAGATGTTAGTTTTCAGACCGACAATGATGACTATAAGTCTCGATCAAAGTTTTGTGTTTTGCCTTAATGGTGGTCTTTGTTAATGGAAAAGTTCAAGCAAGAGAGCGATGGTGATTCTACAAAAGCGAGTGAGTATATTGTTGCTTCTAGTGCAGCCAAGGAGGCTGTATGGATTAAAAAGTTCATCACTAAACTTGGTGTTGTTCCAACCATTGTTGATCCGGTTGCTCTATACTGTGATAATAATGGAGCCATTGCACAGGCTAAGGAACCCAGATCTCACCAACGATCCAAGCATATACTTAGGCGGTACCATCTCATCCGTGAAATCATTGATAGAGGAGATGTACATATAGGAAGAGTGCCAACAGATGATAATGTTGCACAGATCCACTAACCAAGGCTTTGTCACAAACAGGCTAAGACACGGTCACACTAGTTCCATGGGTATTAGATACATGAGTGATTGGCTCTAGTGCAAGTGGGAGATCGTTAGAGTTTATGCCCTAGAGGCCAATTATTTGATATAATTGCTTAACGTTTTGATATTATATTTGATTGAATAAATATATGATTTTATTATGGTTTTATTTATCGCGTAATATAATTGTTAACATAATAAAATTCCTTAGAATAGTGATACAAATTATATAGTTTCAAGTATGTGACTTGAACATGAGATTATATATTACCATTAGTATCGTTGTTCTTAAATGTCCTAGTCGAGTATCATTGTTGATGGGACAACAATGATGCATTGAGACTAAGTATGTGGATCGTTGATGACCAAATCTCATTGGTCATAAATATATGAGATATTAAGTCAATGCATAGGTACATGTTAGAGAACGATGTACTGGATAGACCCACCATGAAAATTCTATATGGAGCATTATGTGAAGTGTCATTAGCAATTCTCATAGTGACAATGATGTAATGGTCCTCCGACCTGAAATCGCTATATTACTACACGAGAATTTATGTACTTTGATATCATCAAATGTCACCTTTAATAGGGTAGACTATAAAGGTGATTATTGGGTTCATCATTAATCGTGTGAGAAATATGAGTGATTTAGATGGAATTTAACCATCCTATATATTATGGGTGATATCCATAGGCCTCTTGATTGAGTAGGACTATGAAATGCATGGCCATGCTCAAATAGTGATTTGTTTCATATAGTCTACTCATTGATCAAGAAAAACTCAGATTAAATTATGAAGAGTATGACACATTCCATGACTCGAGTTTAATCTAGGATATTAAGGTTAAAAGGATTAAATTACATTGAAACATTGGTCACAAAAAGGTTGCATCGAATCATCGATCTTATTATTACTTGGGTAGCAGTGATGCATTACTAGATGCCGCTCACTTTGTTTATAATTTTATAATATAATTTTAAAATTATTGCCAACGTAATAATAACCTATAGGTCACACACATGAACGTTATTTAAAAGGAAATTAATTTAAATTTTAAGGATTTAAATATATTAATATGATTAATAGTATTTAAATCACTTAATTTAAATTAAAAGGATAATTAGTATATATATATTAATTAAGTAAGACTTAATTAAGAGATATATATATATAAATCAAATTTTATAAAATTAGGTTTTGCTTTGATTAATTCCTTTTAACTACTATATATATGATATATAGCAACTACTTAGGGTAAGATATCATAATTGAAAACCCTACCGCATTTCTTAGAGAGACTAGAGAAAACAGATTTCAAAATCCATTCCTTTTTGGTGGCTAGTCATGAAGTCCTTCTTATTGCAGAATCGTTCGACGGTTAAATGCGGCATTTAATGTGGATACTGTAGAGGCGCAATTGGTTTGTATTGCGTTGGAGATTGAGGCTTGATCGGTTTGATTCTCGCTTTTTTGTTTATATCTGGTATAATCTCTAAACCTCTCCGAATTAATTGATTTTCGCATGGATCCTGTTTTTAGGTTTTGAAATTGCTTTAAAATTTTAATTTCATTTGTGCGTTTCATGTAAAAGCCAAACAGACTTCTACCTATTCTCTGTTCGGTCACCCTATCCGACAATTAAAACTTATATTGTCAATTAAACTCGGTCTTAAAGTTTCAATATTACATTAAATAAGTCAATTATCGTTAATAATATTTTTCGTAAGCTTTTAATAATTTTCAAATAATTATTATAATTTATAGTAATTTTTCAAACACCGGAATCATTTTTAAATGATTTAAATATAAAATAAATCCATCATCATTAATATTAAAATATTAATGACATACTTGTCAAAATATTAAAGTTATTTATAATAACTTAAAATATTTTTAAATCACTAATATTATACATAAATGATTTTTAAAGTAATTAAAATCATTTTAAAACTATTTCGATAATATTTAAATATTAATAATTTATCATAAAAATATTAAAAGTCATTAATTATAACTTAAAATATTTTTAAATCATTTTTCTCATTTTTAATGATTTTTTAAATTAATAAAATCATTTTTCTATCATTTATTTAATATACTAATTAAATAAATCTAATATCATTAATATTAATTTATTAATGAGACTTCTCCAAAAATATTGAAAATTACATTTTATAATTCAAAATATTTTCTAACACTTTATTCTCATTTAAAATGATTTTTATAATATTAAAATCATTTTCTCTAATTTATTTAATATAATAATTAAATAAATTTAATATCATTAGTATTAAATTATTAATGAAAATTCTCCAAAAAATATTGCAAATTATATTTTATAATTCAAAATATTTTCTAACACTTTATTCTCATTTAAAATGATTTTTAAATCAATAAAACCATTTTAACTCATTTATTTAATACAATAATTAAATAAATCTAATATCATTAATATTAAATTATTAATGAAAATTCTCTAAAAATATTAAAAGTTACATTTTATAACTCAAAATATTTTTAAACACTTTTATTCTTATTTAAAATGATTTTTATAATATTAAAATCATTTTTCTCTAATTTATTTAATATACTAATTAAATAAATTAAATATCATTAATATTTAAATAATTATCAATATTCATGAAAAATATCCCAAATAATCAAAAGTTAATTTTCATAATTTAAAATAATTTTTAAAACCATTTTGTAATTTTTAGAATTTATTTTCTATTTTAAATCAATTTTTAAAATCGGCAAATAAAATAATTAAACCGTATTTATAGCTTATATAACGCTTCATTGTCTTAGGTGTTCTTGGGCTCAAGAACACTGACAAATCAGTGTTAAAGGAGGCTCGTCTGACCAGCCTTATTTTTCAACCTAAGCACGTTTTGGCCTTTCTAGAACCGTGATCTTGTAGTATACATGTAACACTACAAATATCACCAATAATCTGGGTCATGCAACAATACACATTGAAGATCCAAGCCCTTAAAGTCACTGTCAGACATCATCTGGATTTTCTGGGTTACCCAGAAAACCAGACAGTCTCGAGGTACCACTTTCAAGTTCAATTAATTTGATGCTCTGGTCATCACTTATGTGTTCTTAAGGTTCCAACCTATAGTAATCATGTCATAGAACATAACTATAACAACATATCGATCTAACAACATTAAAACCACCAGATTCAGTCCGGTCAAACATGGTCAGAAACCTTGTTCATACACTTTATGGAAATTCCAGAAAAGTGTCATCGTGATCAGATGAATAACTTTGACCATTCACTATGTCCAACAGATTTGTTGTTTACGGAATCTAAATGCATGGATCTAGAGTCTATATAACATACTACAAGCTAGTTACAACAACATCAACATAACTCATAACACCTGACAGATCTATGGCTAAGAAAATCTTGTTAGACTCGGATGCACACTTTCTAGGTTACCCAGAAAATTTTGGTCATGCTCAGTCAACTCTCTTTGACCATCAATAACTTGTAATCCGGACATGGAATAGCTATTATTCCACCTCCAGATCATAGACCTCATGTCAGACTATTGATCTAACATATAAAACAAGAAAAATCATGAACATACAAGAATTTGTGGCTCCTGACATTAGCTTGTCAGACCACAAATAATGTTCTTGATCAGTTTTGAAAAAATTTAATTTTTTACCAACTTTGATGGTATGGATCTATGATAGATCATTATATATCACCATAAAACATCTTCTAACACAAATCTAAACACATAAACACAAATTTTTTCTTAGCATACAAGATCAAAAAATGAGTTAGGGTTTATACTTTCTATTGTCCAATCGTTAATCTTAGCTCTCAAATCTATTCTTGGTGTTTGTTGGGTAAAATCTACTTACGCACAACACGTAAGTATACGTGGTCAACAAGTAATAAAGTGAAAGTAGAGTATTGTTCCCACAAAGACAATTAAATAAGAATTTAACCTCACAATTATCAGTTTCCTATTAATCCTAATTTTATTAAACTATTCAAAACAATGATTAAAATTATTAATAAATATACGATCATAAACCAATCACAAATCTTAAAACTGAAATTTCAATCAATTATTGGAGAATTAGGCTTACGACTTCACCTTAAGCTTCACTCCGATTTTTACACCTTTATTCCAATTCAATTCACTATCCCAGTTTATTAATTAAGAACACGAATGTAGCACTAGCCACCTCTCGATGTACTAATACCGTATTAACTTAAATCCACAAATTAGATAGAAACAAGTTAAACACCTTAATCAACTAACTAACTATATCTGTATTTGAATTGTAATTAAAGAAGGTTTAAGCATAAGTTCTCTATCCGATTACATGCGATGTTAATCATATCTCTACCTTAACATTCATCAATATTTTGTTCATTCACAAAATTCAAGAACACACGTTATATTAACTAAGTCTAGATTCGTACTTCCTCTCTCGAATTCATACAAATCCACAAAGAACTATTGATCAGGCAATTCATAAATTCATGCTCAAATCAATATAGATAAACTGGACAATAGTCTATTAAATTGGAAATCAAAGTTACAAAACCATCGTTTCACTTAAAGATCCATCATAAGCCTAAAAAGTAATTTAGTTTATCATCAATGAATTAAATACTGAATAAATTAAAGATAACATCATCCCAATTACACAAATTGAAATTAAAGGAAAATAGTAATACACAACCCTTCTTGTCCTTCAGTTCTGCAATCTTTGTGAAAATCCTCCTCTTCTTCGTTCCTCCAAGCTCTTGTTCTTCAATCTTGTTCCCAAAGTGTGTCTGAAATATGATGATGATTTTTTTTCCTTTAACACATAGCATAAATTTGCCTCACTTCAGCTCCACACCATCAATTCTACTCCAACTCTAACTCATCACCAAGAAATTCTAAAAGAAGACCAAATCCTTTTCAAAACCAACAAGTCATTAGTCAAAGACTCCCAAAAGCATGAAATAACAACCATAACACAATCCTATAATAATCATATTACATAAAGAATTTATAGCTCCCAACACTGCCCATGTTCCAGCACATAACTAATCTTGCCCAGCTCAGATTTTGTAACGTTGCGCCCCGCGCCATAATGCGCTCTAAGACAGTAGCGACCATTCGCCATCTTTATACCGAAAGAAGAAGCCACGACTAGCGCCCCGCCCGCTTTACTTAAGACTACAATGGCGCCCAAGGCTAGGAAATTAGAATGTCCATAATTTCTTGAAAATCCTTCCAATGCTAACATCTTGATAAGATTACTGATTATTCTATAACAAGCACAAAACCCATCAAAAGTAACATGAAGAAATCAAAAACGAACAATATAACAAACTAAATGAATATAAATCATAGGTTAAAAACCAACTCATCAAATTCCCCCAAACTTGAACATTGCTTGTACTCAAGGAAAATGCAATGCTACTAATAACTACGAATACAGTATTAAGACATTGTATAGTTTACTCATACAGCCTCAGAGAAATTAAGCAAACATTTTAACACTTCATATCAAAACCAATCCAAAATTCCATATCAATCCTCGAATCTTAAACTATTATCACTAGTATAGTGTGTGTGTGCTCCACATCCATGCTAACTGATACAAATTCAAATTTAATACGTAACAAATCTCTTCGAAGGCATCATATAGTGCAAACTCAAGAAATTCTAAAACAAGCTAGATCCAACTAAAATCAAACAATTACAATTATCGAGGATTAAAATGGGAGACTAATGCTTCATTTTTTTTCTCTACGTGGGCTTTTCGCTCTTATTTCCCATTTTATTCATCATTTTTTAATACACATAGCTATGCAATGTCTTATTCCCTTAGGCTTTTCAATGATACCTTAATAAGCTTTCGACCAATGACTCCCAGACCATTAAGACCTTAGGGCGCTAGGTGTAAAGACAATCCCCTCGGGCTTAATTACTCAAGTAACATAGGCCACAAAACTAGACAAGCACGCCACGATGTTTATTCATACCTTTATATATATATATATATATATATATATATATATATATATATATATATAGCTTATATACCCCAAATATTCCCCCAAACTTAGGTTCTTGTATAACTTTAGTCATCACTACTTATTCTTGTCATTCTTTCATTCAAACTAGCATTATCCTTTAGAAATTCCTTATGTATCAATTTGAACTAATCAACCCACATAGGTGTTATTCACGTGCTCCCCCCCTTTTTTTTATACTAGTTTCACACATCCAAAAATCCAATTCAGAACAAAAATTGCATCAAAGTTCTCATATTTGGTACTATACTTGTCTACCGAATTTTAATCTCATCATTGGCCAAGAATAAACTTTTATAATCTAATAACTAGATTCATGCAAACTACATGCATATTTTTTTTTAGATACAAAAATATTAAACTAAATGCAACATAGCACCTCACAAGGGTACCTATCAGCTTGCCACTGACTGGCTCGGCGTCCCCTACGGAGAGTCTGGCTTCGGTACATTCTACACAAGAAAGTCACTAGCGAGACGCTCGGGGCTCTTCGCAAATTCATACTTATAGCTCTGATACCAACCTGTGACGCCCCCAAATCCGGGTTACCTAACTCCCAGGTTTGGTGCTCACGATCCACAATAAATATAACATCTAACTACCCATTTAATTATGAATAGAAATTCACACCACATTAACTGATATAGTTAATACATTCATCCCAGGTTATCTAACCTTTATATTACAAACATACCCTTTAGATATACAAAAAGGGTTTACAAATACAACATAATAATAATGTTAACAATAGCTATCATAGCATAGCACCTTTGCCTTTGTTCTTCATAGCACCTCTAGTCACTTCGTCCCTAGCTGAAATATTTTATTTAGCAAGGGTGATCAACAAATTTTCCCCGCAAGTTAAGATATACAATGAATGTATAAGAATCAGAACAACGTACTATTTAATTCGATAGAATAACTCCAAAGTTTGGAGAACTTTGAAATAGTCGAACAATTCATTCTTCTCAAACCAATCTTCTCGCAACCTAAGCAACACATTAGCGGAAAGATACAATGCTTACAAAGTGTCTACGATATTCTATTGAATAACAATTTAGAAGTACTCTCCAGAGTTTATGATGAATGATCTTACAAGATCTTGAAATTCTCTTCTCGAGTAACTATCAATGATTTACTCTAATATACCCAAATAATAGGATGAAAATACTTTCCAGAGTTTATGCTGAGTGATCACACAAGATCTAGAACTTCTCTTCTCAAGTAGCTATCAAAGATTTACTTTGATATACTCAGGTGTATCAGATAACCATAAAGATTAAATCATACCCATTTGCAAGTATAACAAGTAATCAGCTTTATTATACCCTATATTACGCATAATACTTACACGCGCGCCAAGGTCGAATATACGACCAAAAATGTTCCCTTTATATAAAAGGTTGTTCTTCTCAGTCTTAGAATTAGAATTTAATTTAACAACAAAATACTATTATTTCAATATCTAATCACTTCTCTTCTCTTCTCTTCTCAAACCTATCAAGTTTTCTTTTTCGATCTAGCTGAAATAATTGGCATCGATCTATCAATAATAATTGAATTCTCTTCTTTTCTCTTCTCAAACCTATCAAGTTCTCTTTTTCGATCTAGCCGAAACAATTGACATCGATCTATCAATAATAATTGAATTCTCTTATCTTATCTTCTCGAACCTATCGAGTTCTAACAAATGTCCGTCTAGCCAGAATAATTAGCTAAGACACATCTCAACATAATTCAACAATAGACATGAATTATCTATACAATTTGCAATCACTAATAGCTTGTACGGATGTAAATATCCAACAATAGTTATTCTCCAAATATATTCTCAAAATCACTAATTTAATTTGAATTAATAAATGCACTAACTGCAAATAATCAACAATAATTCTAAGACGTGGTCTAATCAACAATAATTAACCACTATAATAATTAAACAGATTTAACTCAAGGTTGAGTTAGGAAACTTGCCTTTCGCATTGATTACTGCTACACAATATACTTATCTGCGTTTGAAAGACCTATAATCATAATATTGGTCTTACAATTAGTACAATAATTCACAACACACAATACTATAATTTACAGTCAATACTTCTCCTAGACACATTACCACATAGTCACATTAGTATTTATAACATATATAAACATTTATCAAGTCTAACTACTTCGGTCTGGTTGGACTTCGGTCTATTCTCGGTGTTCTGGTCACCCTATCCGACAATTAATACTTATATTGTCAATTAAACTCGGTCTTAAAGTTTCAATATTACATTAGATAAGTCAATTATCGTTAATAATATTTTTTGGAAGCTTTTAATAATTTTCAAATAATTATTATAATTTATAATAATTTTTCAAACACCAAAATCATTTTTAAATGATTTAAATATAAAATAAATCCATCTTCATTAATATTAAAATATTAATGACATACTTATCAAAATATTAAAGTTATTTATAATAACTTAAAATATTTTAAATCATTAAATATTCTACTTAAATGATTTTAAAGTAATTAAAATCATTTTTAAACCATCATTATTTATATTTAAATATTGATGAATTTATCATAAAAATATTAAAAGTCATTAATTATAACTTAAAATATTTTTAAATCATTTTCATATTTTTAAATGAATTTTTAAATTAATAAAATCATTTTTCTATCATTTATTTAATATACTAATTAAATAAATATAATATCATTAATATTTATTTATTAATGAGACTCTCCAAAAATATTGAAAATTATATTTTATAATTCAAAATATTTTCTAACACTTTATTCTCATTTAAAATGATTTTTATAATATTAAAATCATTTTTCTCTAATTTATTTAATATAATAATTAAATAAATCAAATATCATTAATATCAAATTATTAATGAAAATTCTCCAAAAATATTAAAATTACATTTTATAATTCAAAATATTTTCTAACACTTTATTCTCATTTAAAATGATTTTTAAATCAATAAAACCATTTTAACTCATTTATTTAATACAATAATTAAATAAATCTAATATCATTAATATTAAATTATTAATGAAAATTCTCTAAAAATATTAAAAGTTACATTTTATAACTCAAAATATTTTTAAACACTTTATTCTTATTTAAAATGAGTTTTATAATATTAAAATTATTTTCTCTAATTTATTTAATATACTAATTAAATAAATTAAATATCATTAATATTTAAATAATTATCAATATTAATGAAAAATATCCCAAATAATCAAAAGTTAATTTTCATAATTTAAAATAATTTTTAAAACCATTTTTGTAATTTTTAGAATTTATTTTCTAGTTTAAATCAATTTTCAGAAAATCGGCAAATAAAAATAATTAAATCGTCGCTATAGCTTATAGCGATGCTTTTTGTCGTCTTAGGTGTTCTTGGGCTCAAGAACACTGACAAATCAATGTCCAAGGTGGCTCGTCTGACCAGCCTTATTTTTCAACCTAAGCATGTTCTGGCCTTTTCTAGAACCGTGATCTTGTAGTATACATGTAACACTACAAATATCACCAATAATTTGGGTCATGCAACCATACATATTGAAGATCCAAGCCCTTAAAGTCACTGTCAGACATCATCTGGGTTTTCTGGGTTACCCAGAAACCCAAACAGTCTCGAGGTACCACTTTCAAGTTTAATTAATTTGATGTTCTGGTCATCACTTATGTGTTCTTAAGGTTCCAACCTATAGTAATCATGTCATAGAACATATCTATAACAACATATCAGTCTAACAACATTAAAACCACCAGATTCAGTCTGGTCAAACATGGTCAGAAACCTTGTTCATACACTTTCTGGAAATTCCAGAAAAATGTCATCGTGATCAGATGAGCAACTTTGACCATTCACTACGTCCAACAGATTTGTTGTTTAAGGAATCTAAATGCATGGATCTAGAGTCCATATAACATACTACAAGCTAGTTACAACAACATAAACATAACTCATAACACCTGACAGATCTATGGCTTAGAAAATCTTGTCAAACTCGGATGCACACTTTCTGGGTTACCCAAAAAATTTTGGTCATGCTCGGTCAACTCTCTTTGACCATCAATAACTTGCAATCTGGACATGGAATAGCTATGATTCCACCTCTAGATCACAGACCTCATGTCAGACTATTGATCTAACACATAAAACAAGAAAAATCATGACTATAGAAGAATTTGTGGCTCCTGACATTAGCTTGTCAGACCGTAAATAATGTTCTTGAGCAGTTTTAAAAAATTTCAATTTTTTACCAACTTTGATGGTATGGATCTATGATAGATCATTATATATCACCATAAAACATCTTCTAACACAAATCTAAACACATAAACACAAATTTTTTCTTATCATACAAGATCAAAAAGTGAGTTAGGGTTTATACCTTCTATTGTCCAATCCTTTATCTTAGCTCTCAAATCTGTTCTTGGTGTTTGTTGGGTAAAATCTACTTACGCACAACACGGAAGTATACATGGTCAACAAGTAATAAAATGAAAGTAGGGTATTGTTCCCATAGAGACAATTAAATAAGAATTTAACCTCACAATTATCAGTTTCCTATTAATCCTAATTTTATTAAACTATTCAAAACAATGATTAAAATTATAAAAGCTAAATTATTAATAAATATACGATCATAAACCAATCAAAAATCATAAAACTGAAATTTCAAAAAATTATTAGAGAATTAGGCTTACGACTTCACCTTAAGCTTCACTCTGATTTTTACACCTTTATTCCAATTCAATTCACTATCCCAGTTTATTAGTCAAGAACACGAATGTAGCACTAGCCACCTCTCGATGTACTAATACCGTATTAACTTAAATCCACAAATTAGATAGAAACAAGTTAAACACCTTAATCAACTAACTCACTATATCTGTATTTGAATTGTAATTAAAGAATGTTTAAGCTTATGTTCTCTATCCGATTACATGCGATGTTAAGCATATCTCTACCTTAACATTCATCAAGATTTTGTTCATTCACAAAATTCAAGAACACACGCTATATTAACTAAGTCTAGATTCGTACTTCTTCTCTCGAATTTATACAAATCCACAAAGAACTGTTGATCAGGCAATTCATAAATTCATGCTTAAATTAATATAGATAAACTGGACAATAGTCTATTAAACTGGAAATCAAAGTTACAAAACCATCGTTTCACTTCAAGATCCATCATAAGCCTAAAAAGTAATTTAGTTCATCATCAATGAATTAAATACTGAATAAATTAAAGATAACATCATCCCAATTACACAAATTGAAATTAAAGGAGAATAGTAATACACCACCCTTCTTGTCCTTCAATTCTGCAATCTTTGTGAAAAACCTCCTCTTCTTCGTTCCTCCAAGCTCTTGTTCTTCAATCTTGTTCCCAAAGTGTGTCTGAAATATGATGATGATTTTTTTCCTTTAACACATAGCATAAATTTGCCTCACTTCAGCTCCACACCATCAATTCTACTCCAACACTAACTCATCACCAACAAATTCTAAAAGAAGTCCAAATCCTTTTCAAAACCAACAAGTCATTAGTCAAAGACTCCCAAAAGCATGAAATAACAACCATAACACAATCCTATTATAATCATATTACATAAAGAATTTATAGCTCCCAACACTGCCCATGTTCCAACACATAACTAATCTTGCCCATTTCAGATCCAGAATTCACGGTAGCGCCATAATACACTCTCGACAGTACGACCAGCGTTCATACACGAAGAAGAAGCCACGACTAGCGCCCCGCCCGCTTTACTCGATTACCAACAAGACCTCGCTAGGAAGTCAGAATGTCCATAATTGCTTGAAAAACCTTCCAATGCTAGCATCTTGATAAGATTACTGATTATTCTATAACAAGCACAAAACCCATCAAAAGTAACATGAAGAAATCAAAAACGAACAATATAATAAGCTAAATGAATATAAATCATAGGTTAAAAACCTACTCATCAAATTCCCCCAAACTTGAACATTGCTTGTACTCAAGGAAAATGCAATGCAATGCAACTAATAACTACGAATACAGTATTAAGACATTGTATAGTTTACTCATACGGCCTCAGAGAAATTAAGCAAACATTTTAACACTTCATATCAAAACCAATCCACAATTTCATATCAATCCTCGAATCTTAAACTGTTATCACTAGTATAGTGTGTGTGTGCTCCACATCCATGCTAATCGATACAAATTCAAATTTAATACGTAACAAATCTCTTCGAAGGCATCATATAGTGTAAACTCAAGAAATCCAAAATCAAGCTAGATCCATCTAAAATCAAATAATTACGAATATCGATGGTTAACATGGGATACTTATGCTTCATTTTTTTCTCTACGGGGGCTTTTCGCTCTTATTTCCCATTTTATTCCTCATTTTTTTATACACATAGCTATTCAATGTCTTATTCCCTTAGGCTTTTCAATGATACCTTAACAAGCTTTCCACCAACGACTCCCAGACCATTAAGACCTTAGGGCGCTAGGTGTAAAGACAATCCCCTCGGGCTTACTTACTCAAGTAACATAGGCCACAAAACTAGACAAGCACGCCACGATGTTTATTCATACCTTTTTTTATATATATATAGCTTATATACCCCAAATATTCCCCCAAACTTAGGTTCTTGTCTAACTTTAGTCATAACTACTTATTCTTGTCATTCTTTCATTCAAACTAGCATTATCCTTTAGAAATTCCTTATGTAACAATTTGAACTAATCAGCCCACATAGGTGTTATTCACGTGCTCCCCCTTTTTTTTATACTAGTTTCACACATCCAAAAATCCAATCCATAACAGAAATTACATCAAAGTTCTCATATTTGGTACTGTACGTGTCTATCGAATTCTAATCTCATCATTAGCCAAGAATAAACTTTTACAATCTAATAACTGGATTCATGCAAACTACATGCATATTTTTTTTAGATACGAAAATATTAAACTAAATGCCATGAATATGAACAATTATAAAGACTAAACAAATTAACTAACACTATTTAACATGATTATTTAAAATTTTCATTAATTAACTAGGTAGAAAACATAATCCCCCAAACTTAAATCAAGTAATGTCCTCATTACGTCAAAATAATTCAAATAAAAGTATGAGGACTTCCTTGAAAATGAGTTCCTGCTCGTCGTCGTCCGAAAGAGGATATGTTAGCAGGATAGGAAGAATAGGCATGACCACCGGATGTGCATTAGGATTGCAGCGGGAAAACACATCAGCAAGCGTGTTGAATGCATTGGCATTATACTGATGCATTAAATCTTTACGTTGGGCCAACCACAAAAATTGCTTCCTTGAGCCCCGAGATGATTGCTCTTGCATTGGTTCCGTTCCAACTGGGGGTGAGGGTTGGTGGATCATGATATAACCTTCTCCACGTGGATGTGATCGCGCCCCTTCCCATGCCTTGTACTTCTCAATTGTTGTATGATCGATAATAGCAATCGGTTGTTGGATAGGCTCAGAAGGTTGCCACTGCACCCCAGCTTTACTACATAAATTAGTGATTAAGAAACCATGTAGCAAACCTCCCGTAGTACTTCCTCGTAGCAACCGGTCAATGGACTCTTGAATGCAATCCCTCATATCGATATTGTATAATGCAATGGAGTTATTCACACGATAATGGTGGTGAACAATCCCATATAATAGCCGAGCACGTGCCTTAGTTATATCGTTTTGGTGGCGTATGGGCATTAAACGAGAACATATAAATGCATACCAAGCTTTACCATAACGACTAAGTGCTGAGTGAGGAAAACTTATCTTTTCATCCGTTCCGGCTTGAATTACCCATTGAGTTCAACTCGTCTAGATCGGGAAAACCATCTTCATATCGGTCAGCCTGTGGTGCCTCCAACCCAAAATATGCGTTAATAGCATCGGCATGAAACGCATCGGTATACTCTGAACCATGACTATGTGTTTGACATGTTCCATTGCATTGGCATAAAAATCTTTCACTATATTGATCACCACTGGAAGTGGTTGCTCTACTAATTGAAACCAATTACGTTCTACAATTTGCAAAGCCATATCACCATCCAAATTAGCATCCGGCTTCAATCCACGTTCTAGCACCAAGTTATTCTTGTCGATGGATGACTTGAATCTTTATGCGGCCTTCTCACTAACAAATTTCGTATGATCATATTGAGGCCGAGCAGTGGAGGTGGATGGGCGTTGTCTTTTTTTGGAAGACATGGTGTTTCTGGTGATATTTAGGCTCAAAATTTGGTTCAGGACTTTTATCAAACAGTTAGTGAGCGGACTGGTTAATTCCCCCAAAATTGGTTGCTTGGTATTATCTTGCGAGCCAATATGTGAAATCAAACAACACACTCCTTGGGCACCCAATTTCTAAGGTTTTCCACCCAATTGATATCAATAAAAGAGAAGAATATTGAGGATGAAGTAAGTTGTGCTTACCTTGAATGATTTTGTGTTTCCCTCTTTGTAAAGATGTCCCAAATTGAATGAAGTTGTGCAAGGAAGTAATTAGATTTTGGATTGGAGTGTAGTGTTTATATCTGATATGAATTTGACTACTTGTATGGTTAGAGTTCATGTAAGGGATGGAAAACCAACGTGGGTTGGGAGTTGGAGAGTGTATGGGATTAATGTGAAGGGAAGTTGAAAAGGAAAAGGAGAAATGGTGTATTAGGAGTTATAGGAGTTATGGAGTAGTGGAAGTGGTAAGGGTGTAGGACAAGTGGAGAATTGGGTTGGTTGTTGCCGTGGACACGACATTTAAAACACGTTCAGTGCATGGGGTTCTCGAGCGGCACGGCCCGCGCCGTGTATATGCATGTGATGGCGCGCCTCGCGCTAGGGGATTAGTAGGTGCTAGCATAGTAGCGCCTTATGTGTATTGTGTATATATTGGTAGGTGGCCGCCTTGCGCTAGGGGTCAATATATGATGATGGAGTAGTGGCGCGCCCCGCTCCCATTGTACGTTAGAAAACTTGTTGGGTATAGCGCGCCCCGCGCTGTGGGATCAGTGAATTGGCGCGGTCCGCACTGGCATGTCAGTAAGTTTTAGGGGTAATGGCGCGCCCCGCGCTTTGTTTGTGCGTTGGCTAGAGCGGCCCGCGCTAGGGGGTTAGTAACCAGATGACTCAATTTTTCTTAAGTTACCTATGATTCTTCCAAAAATGTAGTCAAACTTCTATGAAAAACACATATTTAAAGTAGATTGTAAACTAAAATATAAAGAATAACTAAAAGAGAAAGAGTTTAGAGCTTGGGTTGCCTCCCAAGTAGCGCTAGTTTTAACGTCGTAAGCCCAACGATGCCTCTTGTATCACTGTGCATTGGCAAGGGTAATGTTGACGACATCCCAATTTGAATCACCACCCCAGTAATGCTTTAACCGTTGGCCATTGACCTTGAAAGTCTCCAACGGATTTCAACTGTAAAGTTCAATGGCTCCATGTGAGAAAACTGTTTTGATGGTGAATGGTCCCTACCACCTTGATTTTAGTTTTCTGGGAACAATCTCAACCGTGAGTTGAAAAATAGGGCTGGTTTCCCAGGCTCGAACATTCTTTGTATCAATTTCTTGTCGTGCCATCTCTTGACCTTTTCCTTGTACAACTTTGAGTTCTCGTAGGCTTATAGTCGAAATTCGTCGAGCTCATTTAGCTGAAGTAGTCTCTTTTCACCCACCGCTGCTTGATCGAAGTTCAGTTTCTGAATAGCCTAGTAGGCCTTGTGATGTAACTCGACCGGTAAGTGACAAGCTTTCCCTTATAGTAGTTGATATGGAAACATGCCAATCGGTGTTTTATACACAGTCCGATAGGCCCATAGTGCATCGTCAAATCTGAGAGACCAATCCTTTTTGTTTGGGTTCACCACCTTTTCGAAGATTCTCTTTACTTCCCTGTTTGAAACCTCAGCTTGGCCACTGGTTTGGGGATGATATGTTGTAGCTACTTTATGGTTGACCCCATACTTTGCCAATAGAGCTGTAAAAGATTTGTTGCAGAACTGACTACCTTCATCACTTATAATAGCTCTCGGCGTGCCAAATCTCGTAAAAATATTATTCAGCAGGAATTTGAGAACCACTTTGGCATCATTGGTTGGGAGTGTTGCGGCTTCAACTAATTTTGAAACATAGTCCACCGCAAGCAAAATGTACTGATTGGTAAGTGATGAAGGGAATGGCCCCATGAAATCTATGCCCCATACTTTAAAAATCTCAACTTCTAAAATTGTTTGTAGTGGCATCTCATTCCTTTTCGATATGTTTCCCACCCTTTGGCATCTATCACATGTTTTAACAAATTGGTGGGCGTCTTTAAATACTATAGGCCAATAAAACCCGACTTGAAGCACTTTTGTCGCTGTTCTCACTACCATAGTGTCCCCCATACGCAGATGAGTGACACTCATGCAGTATGTTCTTCACTTCACTGTAAGGCACACATCTTCTGATCATCTTGTCGGCGCACTGTTTGAATAAGTAAGGCTCATCCCACATATACCATTTGACGTCATGAAGAAACTTCTATTTTTGTTGTCTTGTAAGATCAGGGGGAAGAATGTTGCTCACTAGATAATTAGTGAAGTCCGCGTACCATGGAAATTCTGTGTTTATCCTAAACAATTGCTCATCCGGGAATGACTCGTTGATTACACATTTGTCCTCTTTCTGTTTATCTTGATTTTCCAGCCTTGATAAATGATCGGCGACTTGATTCTTCGTCCCCTTTCTATCCTTTATTTCAAAATCAAATTCTTGGAGAAGGAGAATCCATCAAATCAGGCGAGGCTTAGCATCTTTTTTTGAAATTAAGTACCGAATAGCCAAGTGATCCGTGTAGACTATCACCTTTGTTCCAATCAAATAAGCCCATAATTTATTGAAGGCGTATACTACTGCAAGTAATTCTTTTTTTCGTAGTTGTGTAGTTCAATTGAGTCTCTGTAAGTGTCTTACTTGCATAATATATGGCGTGAAATACCTTTTCTCATCGTTGACCTAAAACAGCCACAACTGCATAGTCGCTTGAATCACACATTAGCTCGAAAGGCATATTCCAATCCGGTGCGACGATCACGGGAGCTTTAGTCAAGTTCTTCTTCAATAGCTCGAATGCCACTTTACACTCCTCATCAAACATAAAAACCGAATCCTTCTCTAAAAGATTACACAAAGGTTTTGCAATTGTAGAGAAGTCCTTTATGAATCTCTTGTAGAACCCAGCATGTCCCAGAAAACTTCTAATTCCCTTAACTGAACTCGGTGGAGGGAGTTTTTCAATTCTTTCTAGCTTAGCTTTATCAACCTCTAATCCTTGAACAGAGACTTTGTGCCCCAAAATTATACCTTCGTCAACCATAAAGTGGCACTTTTCCCAGTTAAGGACCAAATTCGTGTCTATACATCTTTGTAGGACCATTACCAAATTTTCCAAACATGCATCAAAATCATCCCCATAAACAGAGAAGTCGTCCATGAAGACTTCCACATTTTCTCCACCATGCCCGAGAAGATGGCCATCATACACCACTGGAAGGTAGCGGGTGCATTACACAAACCGAATGACATTCTCCTGAATGCGAATGTGCCGTATGGGCATGTAACGTAGTCTTCTCTTGATCTTCAGGAGCGATGACGATCTGATTATAACACGAATATCCATCCAATAAGCAGTGGTACTCATGTCCCGCTAATCTATCCAACATCTGATCGATAAAGGGCAAAAGAAAGTGATCTTTGCGGGTCGCCTTATTCAACTTCCTGTAATCCATGCAAACCCTCCAACCAGTCATTGTCCTTGTCAGAATTAGCTCATTGTCTTCATTCTGAACCACAGTCATTCCTCCCTTTTTTGGCACACATTTCACTGGACTAACCCACTTACTGTCGAAAATTGGGTAGATGATATCCGCATCCAACCATTTCAGTATTTCCTTCTTCACTACTTCTTTCATGATAGGGTTGAGCCGTCTTTGTTGTTCCATTGTCAGTTTTGCATCATCTTCAATCAGAATTTTGTGCATGCAAAAGGATGGGTTGATTCCCTTAATATCCGTGATTGTCCATCCTATAGCCAATTTATGGCCCCTCAGCACTCTCAGTAACTTTTCTTCCTGCAATTCGTTAAGTGCAGCAGAAATAATAATAGGTAAAGAATTAGAATTGCCTAAATATGCATACCTGAGGTGTTTAGGGAGTGGCTTAAGTTCAAGATTCGGTGGCTCCTCCAATGACGATTTCATCCTTGTTGTGGCTTTTTCCTCCATGTGAAATGATTCAAAGGATGTTTTAAATCTGCTAACTCATGGCAAGGAGTCTAGCATCTGCAAGTAGTCCATAAATTTTGGATCATCGAACTCTTCATCCCCCAATAATGTCATTTCCAATGGATCGTTAACCAAACTCTTGTTCATGTCTTCGCTGATTATCTGATCAATGATATCCATCCTAAAACATTCTTCTTCATTCGTAGGGAATTTCATGGCCTTAAACACGTTAAATTTTATTTCTTGATCTTGGAACCTCATAGTAAGTTCACCTTTTTATACGTCGATGAGTGTCCTACCCGTAGCCAAGAAAGGTCTCCTTCGAATGATTGGAATGTTCTTATCCTCCTCAAAATCCAGATTAATAAAATCCACGGGGAATATAAACTTGTTGACCTTGACCATTATGTCCTCTACAATGCCTCTTGGGTACGTAACTGACCTATCCGCCAACTACAATGAGATGTTCGTAGGCTTTGGCGTGGGCAAACCCAATTCTTTATAAACTGATAATGGAATAAGGTTCACACTTGCTCCCAAATCACACAAACATTTGTTGAACGCCATATTCCTAATCGTGCATGGAATGGTGAAATTCCCGAGGTCTTTCAACTTTGGTGGCAACTTTCGCTATAACACCGCACTACACTCCTCTGTTAATGCCATTGTCTCGAAATCTTCCAACTTCTTTTTCCTGGACAAAATCCATTTCATGAATTTTGCATAACTAGGCATCTGCTCCAGGGCTTCTGCAAATGGGATGTTAATATGAAGTTTCTTAAAAACTTCCAAAAATTTTACAAACTGCTTATCTAGTTTCTGTTTTTGAACTCTTTGCTAAAAAGGCGAGGGAGGATAGACAATTGGTTTGTTAACTAGTTTTCTCTTTTCCACTTGTTTTTCTTCCCCCTGCTTGACCTCAACCACTGTATTTTCACTATATTTCTCAACCTCCTTTGTAGCCGAATTTTCTGTTTCCTGACCATCAAGTTGTTTTCCACTTCTCAACATAATTGCTTGACATTGCTTGTGGTTACCCTTCGAATTTCTTTCAGTGTCACTTGGTAGAATCCCTTGTGGTCTATTGTTCAACGCTAATGTAATTTGTCCCATCTGATTCTCTAGATTCTTGATGGCCATCTCTTGCGATTTCATTGCCATTGCTTGATTTTTCATAGCCACCTCATTGTTGTTATGTACTTTGTCAACAACTCCTCTAAATCTGATTTCCTCTCTTGATGTTGCGCTGGTTGTTGATGATTCTGGAATCCTAGGGGATATGATGGTCTTGGAGCTTGTTGATCCTGATTATTACTGTGACACCCCCAAAAATAGGTATACATCACCCATCTTGAGTCGCCAGATACATGGCACAAAATACAAATACAACTTAATTATACAAACGCCGTGTAAACAATACGACAAAATATAGTTGAGAGAATATTGTCATCTAGACAATATCCACACTCAAAGGAGTCCTCATTACATTTATTGTCACACTATTTAACAGAATAGTGAGGACTACTAAGACACCATCTCGGACCGTCACTCCATTCCCTGACTAGTCCCAACTATATTCTCATTTCCCGAAGAGAACAGTGAAGGAAAGGGTGAGCTCAACTAGCCCAGTAAGAAATATTATGACTAAGATAATGCAGAATAAATTATCATTAGTCTTCAACAATGTTAAACTAATAAAATACAATAGACATCAAGTTTAACTGCAGCGGAATAAACAATCAATTAGAAAAGTCAAGTAGAGAATAAAATCTACTATCTTCTATGATTTAAAAAGTTTTTCATCAACTTAATCGCTGAGACTCAGCTTAATAAATAAACCACAGCATCGAATCATCCATGCACTACGGGCCAAGGATATTCATTAAATCATCAATGGTCATTACTATACCGAATAATCCCTGGTCATAATCATACCAAAAACTGTCCATCAATGCACTACAGGCCATTGAGGACTTTTACCACATCGTTATAACATTACAGGTCATGATTATACCGAATGATCCCTGGTCATAATCATACCAAGTCCATCTCTGCACGTAAGCCAAAGATATACAACTATAAAACCAATAAGCAACAGTCCATCTTTGCACGTAAGCCAAAGATATACAATTCAATAATCAACAGTCCATCTTTGCACATTAGCTAAAGATGACTTTCATCACAATATAAACATGAGAATGATGACAATGATATAAGCATTAATCAAACTAAAACAAGGATAAATATTAAAGACTTTAAATTTATCCAAATATACTTAATAAACTCATAATCTAATATTGCTAATATTGTAACAATATTTTAATCATTTCTTAAACTTATACGCAATTTATTTCAATTGTTTACACTTTACCAAATAATGCATTTAATCATTCAAAAATGACATACTCATAAGATTTCATCACCAATGATCAAATTCCTTATCAAAAATCTGCATATACCTTATATAGGATTTCCAAGCCATAAAATCCTATTTTCCAACTTTGTTACTTCACATAACATATTTAACTTATATGTTCGTAACTAAACCATTTTCATGAAAAATACCAAATTAGTCTCAAAAATATTTCTTTTCTGGGATTTAGCAGAATATAGTCCCATAATGAACATATATTTTTCTCGGAATTTTAAAAATTCATTTACTATTTTTCAAAAATCAATTTCTAATTAATTCCTTAAGAAATTAGCTACCTTAAGTTTAACTCCAAAAATTCCCAAATCTTGGCAGGATCTTACACATGTTAACGTGAGCTTCCAGTTTACATTTCATGGCCATCGGAGTTATAGAACTCCGGTTATAGCACTTTTCGTCAGAAAAACCTAAATATTGAAATGGTCATAACTTGCTCATTTTAAGTCAGAATGAGCTCATATTTGGACAGGAGGTTCTTTATACCATATACTTTCATGTCCCAAAAGGCTGGAATTTTTCTCATAAATTAAGTGGCCGAAAATGCCTTTTTAAAAATCTGGCCAGTAGCTTTTTTCTATTTTTCACTTTTTCGTGCTTTGCTAAAATCAGTCCACACGAAAATCTACAACAACTTTTCCAGTGATTCCACTTGGATAAGTTAAGAAACTCATAGATCTAACTCTAGAACTTGACCACACTCAAAAATTCAAAATATAATAGGAGATATGGTCAATTGAATTTCATGTTCCATTTTCACCAAAATCTGATTTTCAACACTTTGTGATTTCTAAGAAATATTCATGTTTTCACATAATAACCAACATAAATCCTCATAACACTTACTAATACTATATATACCCATGATTTTCATCAGTCCAATGCTTTTATTATGACTTTCATCATAATCCACGTAAACATATCATTTCCACAATTTAATAAGGAATGAAATACAAAGGATCATTCACCATGCATGTAGTAATCCACATAGACAGGTTTTTCCAACAGAATAATAAAGAATGGAATGACAGAAGGATTCACCATGCGTGTGATAGATCGCATGCATGTGTTATTCCCAATAGAATAATAAATAATGGAACCAAGTCATGCGTAAACGCACGCACAAGATATTTCGACAAAATAATAAATAATGGAACCAGTCCCACAGAACGCACGTAAAAGATATATTACAGCGAGAATAATAAAGAACGGAATAATAGAAGAATTTCACCATGTATGCTTATCAAGATAAACAAAGTTATTCCAACATAATAATGAAAAATGGAATAATGTAAGAATTTCACCATGTATGTGGTATCAGATAAACAAAGTTATTCCAGCGTAATAATAAGGATGGAATAACAATAATAGCTTCTTCATGAATACGAAATAAATAATACCCCTTACGGGTACAACAAATAATATCCCTTACCTTAGAATAAAGTTGGATACTGGAATAGAGAGGTAACAGACTTCTCTTCTTCTTTTTCTCTATAATTTCTCTCTATAATAAATGCTCTATAGCTTGAGTGAATTGGTGAAGAATAATGAAGAAATGAGCTTCTATTTATAGGAAAATATAGTTTCGATAATTGCACATTTTGGGGCTCAGAATATTACAGTACAATACCTCCAACTTTTCTTTCATTTTTAATTTAGTCCTGCAAGTATTATCAAACTTGCACCACCTCCCTTAATAGTAAATCATGTGAATTAATAGTTCAATCATGCGATTCAATAGTTATAATCATGTGAAAATACGAATTACGGTATAGTATCTCCATCTATACCTCCATCTTTAATTTAATCATGCAAGTATTATCAATCTTGCACCAACTCCCCTAATAGTATAAGAATGTGATTCAATAGTACACACATGTGAACAAATAGTTTTATAAACATGTGAATTAGTAGCAATTAATTGCTCATTTATCCGATTAATTACCCGATTTATCAATATAACCCCCAGACATCAATTATCATCAGAATAGATGTCGATTTCCACTAACACTAATAGTCCCAACACAATGGAACTATCAAATTCATCTTTAATCAATACGAACTTATTCATCATTAATATTATAACTCACAATATTTAACAACCAGGTCGTTCCCAGGAAAGAGGGGGCTTTCCAATAAGAATTTCTCCCTATTGGCGCGCAATTAGGTGACCAAACCTCTCCTTGACAGAACTTCTAGACATTGTAAATATTGCAATTTAATAATATGAATAACTTTGTCATCTCAATTATTGATTTAATAATATATCATATTATGCATATGATACTGTGACAATAATCGAATCAATAATATGAGAGATATGATGCAGCAATTACTGTAGCAATAATTGAGTATAACTGAGTGACTTATCACGTAAGCATCAATAACCAATGTCGTGTGCTATTATGCAACCACGCGTATTACTGTACTTTTACTACCGGGTAGTTCAACAGTTTTAACGATAACCCTTTCGCCATTATTTTTATAAAAAGATAATTCTGTCATTTTCTTACTACGACAATGCTTCCATTGTGGGGTCCACCAATGATTGTGCTGTCGTACGAATATTCCCTGTTAAAATGAATATTCCCCAACCAATCAAATATTATATAACCACTTGCTTACTTTGCAAAATTTATAAATATTATCCACAACTATAACATTATATCAAATTCACACCATAATATTAAAAAATAATATTTCAAGAAAATTAAATATTTATTCATAAAATCTGGGGTATCACAATCTCCCCTCCTTATGGAATTTTGCTCTCGAAATTTATGTACGTACCTAGTATGCTGAAGAGGTGAGGATACCTCGTTAAATTCTAACTCTTGAGGTATAACCTTTGAGTGTTGAATACGATTCTTCTTATCCAAGATTTTAACACGTATCTCCTCATGCGTTAAATCTTCTGCTATCTCGTCTAGTTCTAATTTAATAATGTGGTCCGGGTCGTCCACATATTTATGTAACATCGATACGTTAAAAACGTTATGAACACGCGACATACTTGGAGGTAAAACGAGTCTATAGGCCACAGTTCCTACTCGATCAAGGATTTCAAATGGGCCAATAAAATCGAGGGTTGAGATAACGCCTTCTTGAACCTTCTTATTCACATTCATCAAATTCGGGTGTGTAGCTTGAGCGGCTTTAACTTTATCGATTAAAGTCAGTTCTAATCATATATTCGTTATCTTCACGTAGGTTCATATATTCGCACTCGTAAATGCATAAGATCTTCTACTCAATGCGTCAGCTACCACGTTTTCTCTTTCCACGATGGTATTGAATGGTATGATCGTAATCTTCAACAGCTTGAGCCAACGTCTTTGGCGCATTATACGCTCATTTTAAGTAAAGAAGTATTTGAGGGTTTTAGAAATGGGTTTTGTACTGTGGTCAATACAAAATTCGATTTCACACTCTATGGGTAGGCTAAGAAGTCTTCAAGAATACGTCAGGAATTTATTAACAATAGAAATGTCATTGAAAACTGTAACTCTCCTCCAAGACTTGGATAGCACATGTAATGAAGGTTTCTCCTAACGGAGTTTCAACCGATAAGTCAAATTCTAATTTCTCCGGAGTCAAATTTAAACTTTGAGCGCAAGCAAGAGAGATAAAATAATTGGTAGAACCGGTATCTAATAAGGTATAGACTTCGCAAGAATTTATAATTAACTAACCCGTGCTAACTTCGTTCGGGTTACTCGTTTTTTGAGAAGTCGCAAAAAACGCTATCCTTGAAACCACCGACTTTGTTTTGTCTGTATCCGCCTTTGGTGCCACCGTCCCAGCTGGACTTGACTTCACTATACGACAAAATCGAGCTAAATGACCTTCTCTTCTTGAAATTTCCACTTCTATTATCTTGGCCATGATTACCACCGAAGTGGGTACCATTCTTGGCATAATAATTTCCATTCTTGGCATAATAATTTCCCCAACGATGGTTATCATTGTTCCGATGGCCATTGCAACCGGTACGATTATTATCGTGTTGTTGCTCGTTGCCTTTTGGTTGAGCTGACTCAATGGTCTCATGTGCTTCATTGCTATTCTCAACATTCCCGGATGCCATTTTCAAACACTGTCACAAAACAAGGGTTAATTAACATATCACATATTATCCCTATACTTTGACCAACCAATTAAATACCAAATAAACTTAGGTAGGTCATACTAGCGAAGGAATTCCCCATCTCTCCCCTCCTACTTCTTGTCTCACATCTCAGCTAGGGATCATATCCCTAAGCTTTGATACCAACTGTGACGCCCCCAAAAATAGGTATACATCGCCCATCTTAAGTCGCCAGATACATGGTACAAAATACAAATATAACTTAATTATACAAACGCCGTGTAAACAATACGACAAAACATAGTTTAGAGAATATTGTCATCTAGACAATATCCACACTCAAAGGAGTCCTCATTACATTTATTGTCACACTATTTAACAGAATAGTGAGGACTACTAAGACACCATCTCGGACCGTCACTCCGTTCCCCGACTAGTCCCAACTATAGTCTCATTTTCTGAAGAGAACAGTGAAGGAAAGGGTGAGCTCAACTAGCCCAGTAAGAAATATTATGACTAAGATAATGCAGAATAAATTATCATTAGTCTTCAACAATGTTAAACTGATAAAATACAATAGACTTCAAGTTTAACTGCAGCGGAACAAGCAATCAATTAAAAAAGTCAAGTAGAGAATAAAATCTACTATCTTCTATGATTTAAAAAGTTTTTCATCAACTTAATCGCTGAGACTCAGCTTAATAAATAAACCACAGCATCGAATCATTCATGCACTACGGGCCAAGGATATTCATTAAATCTTCAATGGTCATTACTATACCGAATAATCCCTGGTCATAATCATACCAAAAACTGTTCATTAATGCACTACAGGCCACTGAGGACTTTTACCACATCGTTATAACATTACAGGTCATGATTATACCGAATGATCCCTGGTCATAATCATACCAAGTCCATCTCTGCACGTAAGCCAAAGATATACAACTATAAAACTAATAAGCAATAGTCCATCTTTGCACGTAAGCCAAAGATATACATTTCAATAATCAACAGTCCATCTTTGCACATTAGCCAAAGATGACTTTCATCACAATATAAACATGAGAATGATGACAATGATATAAGCATTAATCAAACTAAAATAAGGATAAATATTAAAGACTTTAAATTTATCCAAATATACTTAATAAACTCATAATCTAATATTGTTAATATTGTAACAATATTTTAATCATTTCTTAAACTTATAAACAATTTATTTCAATTGTTTACACTTTACCGAATAATGCATTTAATCATTCAAAAATGACATACTCATAAGATTTCATCACCAATGATCAAATTCCTTATCAAAAATCTGCATATACCTTATATAGGATTTCCAAGCCATAAAATCCTATTTTTCAACTTTGTTACTTCACATAACATATTTAACTCATATGTTCATAACTAAACCCTTTTCATGAAAAATACCAAATCAGTCCCAAAAATATTTCTTTTCTGGGATTTAGCAGAATATAGTCCCATAATGAACATATATTTTTCTCGGAATTTTTAAAATTCATTTACTATTTTTAAAAAATCAATTTCTAATTAATTCCTTAAGAAATTAGCTACCTCAAGTTTAACTCCAAAATTTCCCAAATATGGGCAGGATCTTACCCATGTGAACGTGAGCTTCCAGTTTAAATTTCATGGTCATCGGAGTTATAGAACTCCGGTTATAGAATTTTTCGTCAGAAAAACCTAAATATTGAAATGGTCATAACTTGCTCATTTTAAGACGGAATGAGTTAATTTTTGGACAGGAGGTTCTTTATACCATATACTTTCATGTCCCAAAAGGCTGAAAATTTTCTCATAAATTAAGTGGCCGAAAATGCCCTTTTAAAAATCTGGGCAGTAGCTTTTTCCCATTTTCACTTTTTCATGCTTTGCTAAAATCAGTCGACACAAAAATCTACAACACCTTTTCCAGTGATTCCACTTGGATAAGCTAGGAAACTCATAGATCTAACTCTAGAACTTAACCACACTCAAAAATTCGACATATAATAGGAGATATGGTCAATTGAATTTCATGTTCCATTTTCACAAAAATTTGATTTTTAACACTTTGTGATTTCTAAGAAACTTTCATGTTTTCACATAGTAACCAACATAACTCCTCATAACACTTACTAATACTACATATACCCATGATTTTCACCAGTCTAATGCTTTTATTATGACTTTCATCATAATCCATGTAAACAGATCATTTCCACAATTTAATAAGGAATGAAATACAAAGGATCATTTATCATGCATGTGGTAATCCTCATAGACAAGTTATTCCAACAGAATAATAAAGAATGGAATGATAGAAGGATTCACCATGCGTGCGATAGACTGCACGGATAGATTATTCCCAACAGAATAATAAATAATGGAACCAGTGTGTTAAACGCATCGGACGTGATATTAAACAAAATAATAAATAATGGAACTAGGTCCCAAGGCAGAACTTGCATGCATGGATATTCCAATGTAATAATAAAGAACGGAATAATAGAAGAATTTCACCATGTATGCGGTATTGTGATAAACAAAGTTATTCCAACATAATAATGAAAAATGGAATAACAGAAGAATTTCACCATGTATGTGGTACTTCGAATAAATAGGTTATTCCAATAGAATAATAAGGGATGGAATAACAATAGCTCTCTTCATGAATACAAAATAAATAATACCACTTACGGGTACAACAAATAATATCCCTTACCTTAGAATAAAGCTGGATACTGGAATAGAGAGGTAACAGACTTCTCTTCTTCTTTTTCTCTATAATTTCTCTCTATAATAAATGCTATATAGCTTGAGTGAATTGGTGAAGAATAATGAAGAAATGAGCTTCTATTTATAGGAAAATATAGTTTCGATAATTGCACATTTTGGGGCTCAGAATATTACAGTACAATACCTCCAACTTTTCTTTCATTTTTAATTTAGTCCTGCAAGTATTATCAAACATGCACCACCTTCCCTAATAGTAAATCATGTGAATCAATAGTTCAATCATGTGATTCAATAGTTATAATCATGTGAAAATACGAATTACGGTATAGTACCTCCATCTATACCTCCATCTTTAATTTAATCATCCAAGTATTATCAATCTTGCACCAACTCCCCTAATAGTATAAGAATGTGATTCAATAGTACACACATGTGAACAAATAGTTATATAAACATGTAAATTAGTAGCAATTAATTGCTCATTTATCCAATTAATTACCCGATTTATCAATATAACCCCCAGACATCAATTATCATCAGAATAGATGTCTATTTCCACTAACACTAATAGTCCCAACACAATGGAACTATCAAATTCATCTTTAATTAATACGAACTTATTCATCATTAATATTATAACTCACAATATTTAACAACCAGGTCGTTCCCAGGAAAAAGGGGGCTTTCCAATAAGAATTTCTCCCTATTGGCGCACAATTAGGTGACCAAACCTCTCCTTGACAGAACTTATAGACATTGTAAATATTATAATTTAATAATATGAACAACTTTGTTGTCTCAATTATTGATTTAATAATATATCATATTATGCAGATGATACTGTGACAATAATCGAATCAATAATATGGGAGATATGATGCAACAATTACTGTAGAAATAATTGAGTATAACTGAGTGACTTATCACGTAAGCATCAATAACCAATACCGTGTGCTAATATGCAACCACACGTATTACTGTACTTTTACTACCGGGTAGTTCAACAGTTTTAACGATAACCCTTCCGCCGTTATTTTTATAAAAAGATAATTCTGTCATTTTCTTACTACGACAATGCTTCCGTTGTGGGGTCCACCAATGATTGTGCTGTCGTACAAATATTCCCTGTTAAAACGAATATTCCCCGGCCAATCAAATATTATATAACCACTTACTTACTTTGCAAAATTTATAAATATTACCTACAACTATAACATTATATCAAATCCACACCATAATATTAAAAAAAAAAATCGAGAAAATTAAATATTTATTCATAAAATCTGGGGTCTCACAATTACTCCATGAAAAGCTCGGATGATTCCTATTCCCCTGATTGTAAGCATTCTGGTATGTATTCTGTGGAATTCTGTTGTAGCTACCCACAAATTGTACTGACGTTGGGTTGATTGCACATTGATCTGTAGGATACTCACCCGTGCATAATTTGCAAATAAATACAACATGTTGTTCCTGTGCCCCTGACATAGCGTCCAACTTCTTTGAGAGTGCTAAAATTTACGCTTGTATTGCCGTCACACCATCTACTTCTAAAAGTCCAGCTGCCTTTGCCCGTGTCATTCTTTCTGTGGGCCACTGGTAGTTGTTAGCCGCCATAGTTTCTATCAAATCATAAGCCTCCTCATAACTTTTAGCCATAAACGCTCCAGCCGAAGCTGCATCAATACTAGTTCTGAGATTTCCGTTCAATCCGTTGTAAAATGTGTTCATCTGCAACCACTTAGGAAATCCATGATGCGGGAAATTTCTAAGCAATTCCTTGTGTCTTTCCCATGCCTCATACAATAACTCCCCATATTGCTGTTCAAACATGGTTATCTCATTCCTCATTTTTGCAGTTTTTGCTGGTGGGAAGAATTTTGCAAGAAATTTCTGAGCGAGGTCTTCCCAAGTAGTTATCGATCCCGGCGGTAGAGAGTGTAAAGAACTCTTTTCCTTGTCCCGTAAAGTGAATGGGAACAAGCGAAGTCTCACTGCATCATCAAACACCCCATTGTACCTGAAGGTGTCACAAATTTCTAGAAAGCTGACTAAGTGTTCATTCGGATCATCATTTGCCAACCCCCCAAAATGAAGTGAATTTTGAATCATTTTTGAATCATCCCAGGCTTGATTTCAAATGTATTTGCAGCTATCGCGGCCCTGGTGATACTTGACTGCAGCTTAGTCACCTTGGGTGTAGCAAAGTCCCTCAATGCTTTCTGATTTTCAGCAGCCATTGTCTCTTCTTTTTAAAAGTTTTTGAATTCTTCTCTTGTTTCCTTGATCCACTTACTTAGCCTCTGAAACCGTTTCTCAATATCATCCTCAAAAGGAATCAAGTCTAGATTTTTGTAACGCGTTTGTATAAACCAATTCAAAAACCTGAAATAAGAGTAACATAACGAAAATAAAAATGTTTAAGTAAAACTTGACTAATTAAACTGATATCGCAAAATATTAAAATCTATACTAAATTTGTCCGCGACAACGGCGCCAAAAACATGTTGGGTAAAATCTAATTACGCACAACACGCAAGAATACATGGTCAACAAGTAATAAAGTGAAAGTAGAGTATCGTTCCCACATAGACAATTAAATAAGAATTTAACCTCACAATTATCAGTTTCCTATTAATCCTAATTTTATTAAACTATTCAAAACAATGATTAAAATTATAAAAGCTAAATTATAATAAATATACGATCATAAACCAATCACAAATCTTAAAACTGAAATATCAAACAATTATTGGAGAATTAGGTTTATGACTTCACCTTAAGCTTTACTCTGATTTTTACACCTTTATTCCAATTCAATTCACTATCCCAGTTTATTAATCAAGAACACGAATGTAACACTAACCACCTCTCGATGTACTAATACCATATTAACTTTAATCCACAAATTAGATAGAAACAAGTTAAACACCTTAATCAACTAACTCACTATATCTCTATGTGAATTGTAATTAAAGAAGGTTTAAGCTTAAGTTCTCTATCCGATTACATGCGATGTTAAGCATATCTCTACCTTAACATTCATCAAGATTCTGTTCATTCACAAAATTCAAGAACACACGCTATATTAACTAAGTCTAGATTCATATATCCTCTCTCGAATTCATACAAATCCACAAAGAACTATTGATCAGGCAATTCATAAATTCAAGCTCAAATTAATACAGATAAATTGGACAATAGTCTATAAATCTGGAAATCAAAGTTACAAAACCATTGTTTTACTTAAAGATCCATCATAAGCCTAAAAAGTAATTTAGTTCATCATCAATGAATTAAATACTAATTAAATTAAAGATAACATCGTCCCAATTACACAAATTGAAATTAAAGGAGAATAGTAATACACCACCATTCTAGTCCTTCAATTCTACAATCTTTGTGAAAATCCTCCTCTTCTTCGTTCCTCCAAGCTCTTGTTCTTCAATCTTGTTCCGAAAGTGTGTCTGAAATATGATAATGATTTTTTTCCTTTAACACATAGCATAAATTTGCCTCACTTCAGCTCCACACCATCAATTCTAATCCAACTCTAACTCATCACCAAGAAATTCTAAAAGAAGTCCAAATCCTTTTCAACCCAACAAGTCATTAGTCAAAGACTCCCAAAAGCATGAAATAACAACCATAGAATAATCCTATTATAATCATATTACATAAAGAATTTATAGCTCCCAACACTGCCCATCTTCCAGTACATAACTAATCTTGCCCAACTCAAATCCCGTAACAGCGCGCCCCATGCCATAATGTACTCTCGAGACGGTATGACCCGTCTTTATTGTACTAGTAAGAAAGCCACACTTGCGGCGCATGGCAGCTTACTCATCACCACGGTAATACCCCGTGCTAAGGAGTCAGAATGTCCATAATTGCTTGAAAATCCTTCCAATGCTAGCATCTTGATAAGCTTACTGATTATCCTATAACAAGCATAAAACCCATCAAAAGTAACATAAAGTAATCAAAAACGAACAATATAACAAGCTAAATGAATATAAATCATAGGTTAAAAACCTACTCATCAGTGTTCTAGGGGCTCTTTTAGGGACTGAGTAACTTAAGGATTTTAGAGGTTAGGAGAGAGAGGGAGTTGTTTGAGAGCTAGTTGGAAAATGAGCAACTTTTGATGACTTTCTCTCTCTTTAATCAATAAATAATATGATATATGTATAGATCTGATGTGTTGGCTGATTTTGCTAGATTTGTAGGTCATGCAAAGTCAAAAGTTGGTGAACAACTAAAGTTCTTGGAAAATTTTATAAGTTAACAATTAAAGAAATGAAAAGGGGCATTTTGGACATTCTCCTTATAATTTTAATGGCATCATGGTCAATTCTCCAAACCCTTAGGGTTTAACCCTAAGGTTTTAACCCTTAGGTTTTACAACTTTAGTTTCTAGAATTTTCTAATTAGGATTTTAATTAGAAAATTAAGATTTTAAAACTATAATTAGGGTTTCCTAATTATATTAAGGTTTTCTAATCACATTAAAGTTTAATAATCACATTAGGCTTGCTAATTAGGATTAGGGTTTCCTAATTAGGGTTTAGGATTCCCAAATTTAAAATTAGGGTTTCCCGGCTTTCGTTTAGGGTTCCTAACTATACGTTAGGGTTCCTAAACCTGAGATTAGGGTTTCTAATCTCTCATTAGGGTTTACTAAGTTTATACCATATCCGATCAATCATTGATTAATAATTATATACAGTACAAACACGTACTCAACGATAAAGTTATAATAATTGTATTTTCTATCGAATCCCTATCCGGACTTAGGGTTAGGGTTTTCTATTCTCAGTTAAGAACAACTCTACTCTTATCTCTCAGTCAATACACAAATGGACTCATTCTCTAAACTCGTATCATAGATACACAACACAATAATAACAGTCAATATCAATATTAATTAAAAAAAAATTATTCATAAAATTTGGATTATTCAAAATCCCGGGTTATTACAGATAACCCCGGGAGATTCAGTTCCAACCCCGGAGATAACCCCGAGAGATCAAGACAACTACGCGAAAATCGGAGATAACCCCGGGAGGGGCAAAATGGTCATTTTGCCAACTCAAACTCAACTCATTTCAACTCAAACTTCTTCAATAGAAGTCCCACAAGTACCATATCTTAACTTCCATATGCAAACTATGGAAAATAGCTCAACGGACTGCCAGACGGAGACCCAAAAATGCTATTTCGGTCATGGACCCATCTTCTAAAAATCATAAAGGGTAAATTCAGTCCCTAAATCTAGATTTGGTTCCCGTGATGGACATTTTCGGATATAACCAGCTTGTAAATTATTCACGGTGTTTGAATTTCCTTAGATGGCTTACATGCCCACAAAGAGTTCGGCACTACTTTGTACATTATTTTCTCGAAGATGCTTCGCATCTCGAAAATAAAAGCAATCAAGCCGAAAATATACCGTCTTACCTAGAGTATACTTCATGGTAGTTGATCGTCTATATATATATATACTTATATATATTTACCGCTTTTATATAAATATCTACTTTAATTGCTTTCATAATGTAGATATTCAATCTTACAGCCTGCGGGCTAGATTTGCTTAAATCTGGCTACTTCTAACGTTGATCGGTTCAAAAGTGACTAAACTGGAACTGTTGAAGCTAGAATGGTTTAGATTTATTCAAATCTAGTTCTTTTTCTATATTTTGTACATATTACTCTTTCATGAGAGCCTAGGAATCATGTGATCACAGATTAAGCCTCTAAATCTAGATTTGATTCCCAAGATGGACATTTCTCAACTGCAGCCAGCTTGTAAATTATCTATGGTGTCTGGATATCCTTAGCTAGCTCTCATGCCTACAAGGAGTTTGGCACTACTATGTATCATATTTTCTCGAATATGCCTCGCATCTCAAAAATAAAAGCAATCAAGGCAACACATAATAAAATGGAAGCATCAAAGGCCTCAGTTACTATTGAGCATAAGGGTTTGAAAAACCTATTTTCTAAATCTTCGCTACTATATCTTGTTAAAATTGAAGATTTATACCAAAGTCAAATGCTTTGTATATAGGTGAAAACGAGGCATAACACTACTTCCAGATAATTGCATATAGGCACAACTCACACACACATACGCAAATAAAAGTTAAATGAAAAGTAGTGGTAACCGTGTTTTCACGGAAGTCGGGGGGTGCCTAACACCTTCCCTCCGCTTAATCAAGCTCCTGAACCCTAACGAATCTCATTTTCCAAGACCAGTTAAATAGTGTCCAATCATTGGGTTTTTGTGCAAACCTTTTTCGGTTGAGTTGGAACAACCATTTCAAATCTACCAACTAGCGACTCTAAAAGTCAAATCGTCGACATATACATGTCTGACCTTTTATCTACTTATGTGTGAATACTGCATTTACATTGAATGGATATATACCAATGCTTTATTTACTACACTTTAGGGCTTCACACCATATTTGCATGTGATATTAGTGCTTCACACATGTCATCATTTTCATACGGTGAGACATGATGTATGTGAATGTATGTTTTGTGATTCATCCACCAGGAGACTAACCCGTCGGTGTTTGATTACTGGACTCAAGGGAGACTAATCCCACGAGGCTCAAGAAATGCACCACCCAGATTCGCTCAAGTTAAAAGATCGGATTAACTTCCCATCTAATAAATTGTGATGATCTGGGGACCTTCATGCCGAAAAGCCACGAGAGTAGCCTAAGATAGGTCTGCCTGTGATAAACCAAATGCGAAGGGAAGTCTCTTCATACCTTTCCCTTTCAATTATATGTAATTTCAATTCCATGTAATTTTAATTCCATTTAAATCTCAATGTAATGGAAAAAATAAAGGAAGATGTAAATATGCATTCTTTTCCCTATCAAGACATGCCATACTATCCTATCATCAAAAATAATTGACATATGTTTTGCAGGAGAATATTAAAACACTCCTAAAATAGACACATTACATAACATACAACATCTTTATGTTTACCCAGACTAAACTGTGTAGTCTTTTTACAGGGAAACGATTGGTCCTATTAACCATTCAAAGTCCAAAAAGGCACTAAGCCCACTTCCAAACATGGTTACAAGTGCCAAGCCTGAACTTACTCCTATTTCCCGAGAGGAGTTCGAGGGACTAAGAAATCAGATAGCATAATTGGTTGTCTTTCGAAAAGAACAAAGTAAAAACACTCGGGGCAAAACAATGCCTACTTAACCAGAGTCATTCACTCGAGAGGGCAGTCAGGGTATTAACAAAAAGATGGAAACCCAGTATCTATACCTCATTCCAATAAAGGAACCAACAAAACCCCTGAAATTACAAATCTCATGGATGATCGAGAAACTGGGGATATAAGAAAGAAAGTCCAATAAATGGAGGAAACCATCCTGTAAGACCCCAACTTATTATAAATAAAATTGAATTTCCTCTATTTATTATCTTAAAATAATAAGGTGATAACTTGATATAATACTTTGGTTATGGGTGAAATGTGTAAATTTTGCAAAATAAGCAAGTGGTTATAAAATATTCATTTTTGTCGGGGAATATTCGTTTGGTCGTGGAATATTCTTGTTGCTTGGGAATATTAAATGCGATAGTAGGCGCAACCATTTGTAGGCCCCATAATGTAATAAGCAATCGGGATAAAGAAAATGACAAGTTTGAGTTTTTATAAATAACAGGCGTAATCGTTACCATTAAACATTGTTGGAATATCTTTGGTTAAAATACTGAATGTCGCGTGGTTGCATAGTAGCACACGGTATTAAACAGTATTTTGAATTATTGATTCTTACGTAAGAAGGCACTACTCAATAATTGTTACAGTAGTTACTGTTCAATATTTTATTTTATTGATTCAATAATTATTGCGTTGATATTTTATATTATTGTTGTTTCAATAATTGTCACTGCACAGTATTTCCCATTATTAGATCAATAATTCATATTATTTGAATAATATTATTAGATAACATTATTGGCAATATTTAGAAAGTTCTATCAAGGAGAGGTTTGGTCACCTAATTGCGCGCCAGTAAGGAGAAATCCTTATCAAAAAGCCCCCTCTTTCCTGGGAACGGCCTAGTTGTCATTATTGTGATTTTATAATATTATTTGTGAATAATTATTTATTGATTTATATGATAAGGAAATATTTATTTTATGTGGATATAAATGAAGAAAATATTTATTTTTATGTGGATATAATTGAAGAAATTAATGTTTAGGTGTTTTATTAGTATTTTTATCGGAATGGAGGTATTAAAAATCAAATTAGTGTTCTTAAAGCTCTATTGCGTGAGTTATAATTTTAATCCGACCGTTGGATCGTTGTGATTTTTGGATATGTTATACATATATAAGTTGAGTATATGTCCACAAATTTTGAACCGTTAAAAATTAACGTATGATTTGTTATGAATTTTATGAGGTATTGAAAATCGTCCATTTGTGGATTTTGAATTTTTTCTGTTTGGAATTTGGAAAAGCTTAAAGCTACAAAGTTGTAGAGAATTCGATTTCGTATGATATGAACATAAAATTCGTATTTTTTTGATAAAAGGGCTATTTATTATGAATTGTTAAAGTTTCGAAAATTAAATGTTTTTATTAAAAATATGGGTGGAACCCACTTTTGTTAAAAACATGTGGGCTGCAAAAAAATTTCAGAATTGGCATGCTGGCTGATTCAAAAAGGATGGCGTAGAAGGAAAGAAAATAAATAATAATATTTTATTATTTTAGTCTCCTTTGGCGTTCTAGAATTTTTCTATAAATAGGCGCTTAAGTTAGAATTTAAAATCACACCAGAAACATAAGTTTTCTTTCTCTATATTGTTGAGCGTATTTTTGTGAGTATTTAGATACTTTGAAAGTTGCTATTCAGTGCAAGTTTCCTTTGGCTTTACAGCTGATATTTCGATCAGAAATACTGTTATTTTGAGGTAAGGGATGTTATTTTCTTCTTAAATGATATTATTTTCTTCAATATCATTATGCCGAAATATTGATATGAGTTTGAATGTGGAATTACAACCTTTTTGTGTCAGGGTTACTATTCACGTATACGACACTATTCACAAATATGATACAATTCACCGAAAAATGAAATTTTCTCTTCTTTGTCCCAAATGCCTATTATGGTTACTATCCTTGATTGTATCCATGTTTTTGATCTTTATTCTTAAATTTTACTCCATTATGGTTTATTATGGAGTATTTTTAAACTTGAGTTATCTAAATACGAATCTTTAAACTTATCCTTTTATCTCATTGGATTCGTTCTCTAAAAAGTTTTTCATCATCCTTAGTCCTTAATGGTGATCAGAAATATTGTTATTTTGAGGTTAGGGATGTTATTTTCTTCTTAAATGATATTATTTTCTTCAATATAATTATGCCAAAATATTGATATGAGTTTGATTGTGGAATTTCTACCTTTTTGTGTCAGGGTTACTATTCACGATACTAAGACTATTCATGTATACGATAATTATTCACAAATCTGAGACTATTCACTTAGAAAAATGAAATTTTCTCTTCTTTGTCCCAAATGCCTATTATGGTTACTATCTTTGATTATATCCATGTTTTTGATCTTTTTTCTTTAATTTTACTCCATTATGGTTTATGATGGAGTATTTTTAAACTTGAGTCATCTAAAGTACAAATCTCTAAACTTTATCCTTTTATCTCACTAGATTTGTTCTCTAAATTTTTTTTCATCATCCTTAGTCCTTAATGGTGATACTTGATGAATATCTTTGGCCTGTAGTGCAAGGATGTATGATTACCTGATGAATATCTTTGGCCCGTAGTGCAAAGATGAACAGGTTTTGAGATTAACATGACCAACTGGTGATACAAAATAATATCTTTGGCCTGTAGTGCAAAGATGAATATTTGATTCAAGATGTATATTGATTGATGTTACAGGGATAAAATATTGATGATGGACTTTTAAATTCATAGATGATAGTAGATTTCATTCTCTACTTAACTCTTCTAATGAATTGTTGTTTCTGCTGCAGTTGTTGATCTAAAACTTGTTGTCTATTATATTCTATCAAATTTTCCCTGTTGAAGACGAAGGATAATTTGTTTTATATTATTTTAGTCATAATATTCTTTACTAGGCTAGTTGAGCTCACCCTTTTTCCTTTTTGTTCCATTTTTCTTCTTAAGAAGCGAGAACATAGCAGGAACCAGTCGGGGTATAGAGTGATGGTCGTAGACAGTTGTTTTAGCAGTCCTCACTATTTTTGTAAAATAGTGCATCAATAATTGTAATGAGGACTTTATTTGAGTGTGGATATTATCTAGAAGATAATATTTGTATTTAAACTCACAGTATGTGTTGTCGTATTTTGCACGACAATTGTAATAATAAAGTTTGTAGTTGTTTTCTGTACCATGTATTTGGCGACTCAGAATGGGTGACGTATACCTATTTTGGGGGCGTCACAGTTGGTATCAGAGCTTAGGGATATGGTCTCTGGAGATCGGGGAATAGAACTAGGAGGGGAGAGATGAGTAAATCCTCCGCTAGTGTGTCCTACCTAATCTTATTTGTTGGTCGATCATAATATAGGGATATTATGTGACATGTTAATTTGTTTAATTAACCTTTGTTTTATAGCAGTTTTTAAGAATGACATCTAAGAACATTAACAATGGAGTTTATGAGACTGTGGAACAACCTTCAATCACCAACCAAGAGAATGTGCAACAGGAAGGCAATATTCCTCCTGTAAACAACACTATGGAGTAAACGATGAATGATTGAATGTTTAAAAGCTTTTTGCAGTTCATGCAAAATCAGACGAGGGAGACTCATGTACAAAATACGGGTGGAAATGATAGCAACACGCGATTTGTCACAGCCAAGCAGTTCAAGGAGTTAGGACCACCAGATTTTTGGGGAAAGCCGGATCCGATTAAGGCAAAAACATGGGTCAAGCAAATTACTAAGATATTCGATGTCTTGGGATGCACGAAAGAACAAAAGGTTCCATTCACAACCTTTATGTTTCGTGGTGAGGCAGATTACTTGTGGGAATCTGTGAAGCGTACCTAGCCAGCCGCACTCAACATGTCTTGGGAAAGATTTCAGAAACTGTTCAATGACAAGTACTTTCCTGAAAGTATTTTTCATATGAAGGAGGTAGATTTTATTAGATTGGAACAGAATAACATGACGATGTCCCAGTACAAGGCGAAGTTCGCAAAGTTATCCAGGTTTGCACCTCATTTGGTAGAGAATGATGAACGTATGACGCGAATGTTTCTAAGAGGTCTAAAACTCGAGATTCGTCAATACCTTATCTCTCACAAATTTTCTTTATATTCAGATGTTGTCAACAGGGCTCAATTATTAGAGCAAGTATTGAGTATGTTCAACCAAGGGACCACAACCAAGGTCTTACCAGTGACAGCAGTCATCGGAGCGATGATAACCAGCGAGGAGGGAAAAATACGGATAAAAGTGATAACCACTCTGGTGGTAATCGTGGCCATGATAATAGGAGAGGTGAGTCAAGTGGAAATTTCAAAAAGAGGAGATTCAACAATGACGGGAAGACATCAGCACAAGCACCAGTAACAAATTCTAAGGGAGGAGAACAACCGCCAGTTAGATACTACAAATGCGGAAATGAGGGACATATAAGTCCAAACTGTTCACAGCCTTCCAAGGTGTGTTTCAATTGTGGAAAAAACGGTCATATAGCCTAATTTTGTCTAGCAGCAAAGTCAAGTCCAACTGGGACGGCGGTACCAAAGGCGAATACGGACAAAACAAAGTCGGTGGTTCAACGGAGGGCGTTTGTTGTGACTGGCCAAAACACGAGAAACCCGAACGAGGTGATCAAGGGTAAGCTAATCTTGAACTCTTGCAATGTTTATACCTTACTAGATACCGGTTCTACCCATTCTTTTATCTCTCCTGCTTGTGCTCAACGTTTAAACTTGACTCCGTAGAAATTAGACTTTAACTTATTTGTGGAGACTTCGTTAGGAGAATCCTTTATCACATCCACTATTTATAAATTTTTCTTGATCCAAGTTGGCACAATCACATTACCTGTTGATCTTATCTCTTTAAAGATACTTGCATTTGATGTGATTTTAGGGATTGATTGGTTAACCATTCATCATGCTAAAATTGATTGTTTTCGTAAGGTTGTTAGTTTTCAGATTCCTAACCAACCTGTTATACGAATTTAAGCAACTAAACCACTAAAATCAATCACTGTCATATCAAGCCATAAAGCTATTCATTTATTGAGAAACGGATGTCAAGCTTTCTTAGCCCATATTATGGACTTGAAGAAAAAAACGTCAGATTTAAATAATATTTTTGTTGTTAGTGAATTTCCTGACGTATTTCCTGAAGAACTTCCTGGTCTACCCCTAGAACATGAAGTTGAATTCTTTATTGATATTGAACCGGGTACAAAGCCCGTTTCTAAAACCCCATATTGAATGGCTCTTATTGAAATTTAGGTGTTAAAGTCCAACTACAGGAATTGTTAGACATCGGTTTCATTTGTCCTAGTACATCTCCTTGGGGTGCTCTTGTTTTATTTGTAAAGAAGAAAGACGGGAGTATGCGACTTTGTATTGACTACCAAAAATTGAACCATGTCATCATCAAGAATAAGTATCCCCTACCTCGTATTGATGACCTGTTCGACCAGTTGCAAGGAGCACAATTCTTTTCAAAGATCGATCTTCGTTATGGATATCATCAGCTGAAGATTGAAACTGAGGATATTCTTAAGACTACCTTCAGAACTCGGTAGTCATGTCTTTTGGATTGACTAATCTCCGGCTGCTTTCATGGATATGATGAACCGTGTATTCAAGGAATATTTGGATCAGTTCGTTGTTGTCTTTATTGATGACATCCTCATCTATTCCAAAAGTCGTGAAGATCATGAGCACCATTTGAAGCTGGTACTTCAAAGACTTCGTGAAAACAAGCTATATGCCAAGCTGAAGAAATGCGAGTTCTGGCTTAAGGAAGTAACATTCCTTGGGCACGTGGTGTCAGAACATGGAGTATCTGTTGACCCGGTGAAGATTGAAGCAATACAAAGTTGGGAGCAACCGAAGTCAGTGACCGAAGTACGTAGCTTTCTGGGCTTAGTTGGTTATTATCGGAGATTCGTGGAAGGATTTTCTCGAATCGCTACTCCGTTAACTTAGCTAACTCGGAAAGATAAAAAATTCGTATGGAGTGAAGAATGCGAGAAGAGTTTCCAAGAGCTCAAGAGGAGACTCATTTCGGCACCTGTTCTGACAATACCATCTGGTTCGGATGGATTTGTTATCTACAGCGATGCTTCACGCAAAGGGTTAGGATGTGTTCTCATGCAACATGAGAAAGTTATAGCCTATGCCTCGCGACAACTTAAAGAATATGAGAGGAATTATCCTACTCATGATCTGGAGTTGGCAGCAGTCGTTTTTACATTGAAAATCTGGAGACACTACCTGTATGGGGAGAAAGTGGAGATTTATACGGATCATAAAATCCTCAAATATTTATTCACCCAAAAAGAACTCAACATGCGGCAATGACGTTGTCTCGAGTTGTTGAAAGATTACAACCATAACATTCAATATCATCATGGAAAAGCAAATGTTGTAGTTGACGCATTGAGTAGAATATTGTATGCGGGTATGAGTGCGATGTTGTTAACACAAAGACCCATTTTACACGACTTACAAATGATGGAGATAGAGTTAAAAGCTCCAAGTACCCAAGTGATGATATCAAACATACGAGTAGAACCGACTTTAATCAATAAAGTGAAAGCTACAGACATGGAGCTGATGCGTATGAAGAGGAAAGTGCAAGAAGGTGCTATTCCGGAAGCAAGAATCGATGAAGAAGGAATACTTCAATTCAACTCCAGACTTTGCATTCCTAACAATTCTGACTTGAAGCATAGAATCATGATGGAGGCACACAACACACCATTTGCAATCCATCCTGGGAGTACCAAAATGTATCATGATCTTCGACATTCATTTTGGTGGAGCAATATGAAGAAAGAGATCGCGGAGTTTATCTCGAGGTGTTTAACTTGTCAAAGTGTAATGGCAGAGCATCAAGTTCCAAAGGATCCATTGCAACCATTTGAGATTCCGAAATGGAAGTGGGAACACATTACTGTGGATTTCATTACAGGTCTTCCTAAAGTTTCTCAAGGCATAGATGCGATTTGGGTTATTGTTGATAGATTAACCAAGTCTGCTCATTTCTTACCTATACGTGAGACTTATTCCCTTGAGCGTGTTGCTCGTATATACGTAAATGAGATTGTGAGATTGCATGGCATGCCAGTATCCATAGTTTCAGATCGTGACCCAAGTTTCACTTCATGATTTTGGGTTAGCTTGTAGAAAGCTATGGGCACGGATTTACGATTCAGTTCGGCATACCATCCTCAAACGGACGGGCAATCAGAAAGGACTATTCAAACCCTTGAAAATCTATTAAAACTCTGTGTCCTAGATTTCAAAGGAAGAAGGAAGTTGGGATAAGTACTTGCCATTGGTGGAATTCTCCTACAACAATAGTTATCAAGCAAGTATAGGCGTGGCTCCATTCAAAGCATTATATGGACGAAAGTGTCGCTCTCCAGTATGTTGGGATGAGATGGGTGAAGCAACGTTGTTGGGACTAGAATTAGTACGCATGACTATAGAAAAGATTCAAGTGATCCGGCAACGTATAACGACCTCATAAGATCGACAAAAGAGTTACGCTGATCTTTATCGAAAGGACGTAGAATTTAATATTAGATATCATGTACTATTACGTATTGCTCCATGGAAGGGAGATACAAGATTTGGGAAGAGAGGAAAGCTCAATCCACGATTTGTTGGTCCATTTGAGATTCTTGACCGAATAGGAAATGTGGCCTATAGACTCGCATTAATTCCAAGTATGTCTCGTGTTCATAATGTTTTTCATATATCTATGCTTCTTAAATATGTGAAAGACCCAAACCACATTATTGTGTTAGAACCAGACGAGATAGCCGAAGATTTAACGTACGAGGAGGTACCTGTCGAGATATTGGATAGAAAAGAGCATGTCCTACGAACAAAGGTTATACCATAAGTGTAAGACCCCAAATAATTAATAAATGAAATCTAATTTCCTCTAATTATTATTTTGAAATAGTAAGGGTTGATGTGATTAATGTGGATAGTTATGGGTAAAATACATAAATATTTCAAAATAAGCAAGTGGTTATAAAATATTCATTGTTGTAAAGGGAATATTCGTTTGGTCGTGGAATATTAAATCTGTTGGGGAATATTCATATGACCAGTATGAAATGCATGTGGGGCCCCATAACTGAAAGCGATTGGAGGAAGAAAACGACAAATATAAGTTGTTTAAAAATAATAGCGTAGTTGTTCTCAATTTACTTTGTTGGAATACCCGGTGGTTAAAACTCAAGAATGTCACGTTGTTGCACAAGAAGATGCACTGCAGTATTGCACTAATTATTGACTCTTACGTAAGAAGGCACTACTCAATAATGGTTACATGAATTATTTATTCGGTATTTTATTTTATTGGTTCAATAATTGTTCGTTAATATTTTATATTATTTTGTTGTTTCAATAATTATCATTACACAAAGTATTTTCATTATCAAAGCAATAATTCATATTATGTGAATAATATTATTAGATAACATTATTAGGATAATATATATCCGAATAATATATATTATTATATATATTATTATATTTTAATAATATAATAATGGTGATATTTTTACAACGAATGTGGGATATATGAGTATACGAGGAGGAAGAGTATTTTTTATTGCAATAAATGTTTAAAACATGTTAAACATGTCGGTGGACCCCATTTATTGACTGAAATTTGATTATAGCCTCTAAAATCACCCGTTTGTGGATTTTGGTCAATTTCTGTTTGGAATTTGGAAAACCTTTCTTCTGCAAAGTTGTAGAGAATTGAATTTCCTATACAAACTCCCGAGATTCGAATTTTCTGACAAAAGGACTATTTAGTGTGAATTATTGAAGTTTCGAAGCTACGAAATAATTGATTTTTGGAAGTTTAAAATATTTAAAGAATGAAAAACGTTTTTTTTGTTTGTGGGCAGCCTAGCATGTGATGTAAATGCTGAATTCAAAATCTAGAGAGTGTGCGAGAGAATTTGTTATATATATTATTATTATATTAAATTTTCTACTTTGGTGTTCTAAGCATTTTCCTATAAATAGGGTGCTTAGGTTAGAATTGAAAATTACATTTAGCTCAGTTTTTTCTCTCTATATTATCGAGCGTATTCTTGTGAGTATGTTGAGTATACTTTGAGTATTGCTATACGGTGAAAGTTCAAGTTATAGCTTTATATCCAAAGATTCCAATTAAATCTCATCTCTTTCCGAGGTAAGGGATATTTTATTTTTTCAGTAATGATATTATTTATTCAATATCATTATCTTTGAAATATTGATCTGAAGTTTTTATCAAATTTGGAACTTTTGGTGTCTGAGTTACTATTCACGATATCAAGACTATTCACGATATGGTACTATTCATTTCACGAATACTGACTATTCATCAAAAAATGAAAATTTTTCTTTTCGTCAAAATATCTATTTCGGATACTAGCTTTGATTGTATCCATGTTTTGATCATTCTTTAATTTTACACCACTATGATTATTTTTGAGGTATTTTTGGAAGTGGATAAAACAAAGTACGAATCCTTAATCCTTAATCCTTGTCATTTTGTTTCACTGGATTCGTTTCTTTAAAAAAAATTATTTTTCATCATCCTCGGTCTTAAATGATGATATTATTGAATATCTTTGGCTTTGTTGTTGTGCAAAGATGAATGATTTTTCGATGAATATCTTTGGCCAGTAGTGCAAAGATGAGCAGTGTTTAGATGAACATGACCAACTGATGAATATCCTTGGCTTGTAGTGCAAGGATGAATATATGATTCGGATATATATTGATTGATGTTACAGGGATAAAAATATTGATGATGGGTGTTAAATTCATAGATATTAGTAGATTTCATCCACTACGTAACTCTTCATGAATTAATATTTTCCATCATGCAGTATTAATTTAAAACTTGTTGTATTCTATTGTATTCTATTAGATTTTTCCTGTTGAAGACTAATGATAATTTGTTACGTATTATCTTAGTCATAATATTCTTTTCTTGGGCTAGTTGAGCTCACCCTTTTCCTTTTTGTTCCATTTTTCTTCTCGGGAGGCGAGAATGTAAGCGAGTACGAGTCGGGGTATGGAATAATGGTTTTAGAGAGTTATTTAGTAGTCCTCACCATTTTTGTAAAATAATGTATCAATAATTATGATGAGGATTTATTTGTATGTGGATATTGTCTAGATGGCAATATCTGTATTTAAACTCACAGTTTATATGTTGTAACAATAAAGTTGTAGTTATTTCTGTACCTTGTTTTTGACAACTCAGAATGGGTGATGTATACCTGTTTTGGTGGTGTCACAGTTGGTATCAGAGCTTAGGGATATGATCTCTGGCGGAGATCGGGGAATAGAACTAGGAGAGGAGAGACGAGTAAATCCTTCGCTAGTGTGTCCTACCTAAGCTTATTTGTTAGTTGGTTAGTATATAGGGATATTATGTGATATATTGATTTGCTTAATTAACCCTTGTTTTATTGCAGTATTTAAAAATGGCAACCGAGAATGTTAACAGTAGAGTAAATGAGACCGTGGAGATGCCTGTACTTACCAACGAGGAGAACGTGCAACATGCTGGCAATGTTCCTCCTGTGAACAACACCACTAAGCAAATGATGAACGAGGGGATGTTTAGAAGTTTTTTGCAGTTCATGCAAAATCAGACGAGGGAGACTCGTGTTCAAAATACAAGAGGAAATGATAGCAATTCACGGGTTGTCACAGCCAAGCAGTTCAAAGAGTTGGGACCACCAGAATTTAAGGGAAAGCCAGATCCGATCATAGCGGAGACGTGGGTCAAGCAAATTACCAAGATATTCGTTGTCTTGGGATGCACGGAGGAACAGAAGGTTCCATTCACCACCTTTATGTTCCATGGCGAGGCAGACTACTGGTGGGAATCTGTGAAGCGTACCCATCCGTTGCGCTTTCAAGATGTCTTGGGAGACGTTTGAGAACTATTTAATGACAAATACTTTCACGAAAGTGTTCGTCTATATGAAGGAAGTGGAGTTTATTAGATCGAGCGAGAACAACATGCGGTGTCTCAAAGACGAGGCTTAAGTTTGCAGAGTTATCCAGGTTTGCACCTCATTTGGTGGAGAATGAGGAACGTATGACGCGGATGTTTCTGTGAGGTTTGAAACCCGGCATACGTCAGTATCTCATCTCTCATAAATTTTCTCTCTATTCAGATGTTGTTAATGTGGCTCAATTGTTTAGAAGCGAGATAACGAGTACGGTCAATGAGAGGTACCCAATCGAGGATCATCCAGGAGATAGCAGTCAACAAAACAACGATAACTAGTGGAGAAAGAAAAAGACGGATAAAAATGGTAACCACTCTGGTGGTAATCATGGCCATGAAAATAGAAGAAGCGAGTCAGGAGGAGATTTTAAAAAGAGGAGATTCAACAACAACCATGTGAAGATGGCGAAAGTGCAAGAAAGAACTGGTTCCATGGGAGGAGAACAACCACCGGTCATATGCTATAAATGCGGGAAAGAGGGACATATCAGTCCAAACTGCCCACAACAGTTCAAGGTATGCTATAATTGTGGAAATGAAGGACATATCGCTCGAGATTGCCGCAGAAGCGAAACCTAGTTCAATGGGGACGGTGACTCAAAAGATCGTCCCCGTAAAAGTCAAAGTCAGCAGTTTCTGGAAGAGCGTTTGTTGTGGATCGGGTCAAAATGCGAGGAACCCAAACGAGGTGATCACGGGTAAGCTATTTATAAATTCTTGCGAAGTTTATACCTTACTTGATCTGGGGTGCTACCCATTCATTTATCTCTCCTACTTGTGCTCAACGTTTAAATTTGACTCTAAAAAAAATTAGACTTTGACCTATCTGTGGAAACTCCGTTAGGAGAAACTTTCATCACATCCCTTTGTTTATAAGTCTTGTTTGATCCAAGTTGGCACCATCACCTTACCTGTTGACCTTATCTCTTTAAAGATACTTGCTTTTGATGTGATTTTAGGGATTGATTGGTTCACTACTCATCATGCCAAAATTGATTATTTTCGTAAGGTTGTTAGTTTTTATATTCCTAAACAACCTGTTGTTCGAATTCTAGCAACTAAACCATTAAAATCAATCACTATCATATCTAATCATAAAGCTATTCGTTTATTGAAAAACGGATGTCAAGCTTTCTTAGCTCATGTTATGGATTTGAATAAAGACACGTCAAATTTGAATAATATTCCTGTTGTTATTGACTTTCCTGACGTATTTCGATGAACTTCCTTGGCCTACACCCCGAACGTGAAGTTGAATTCTTTATTGACCTTTAACCCGTACAAAGCCCATTTCTAAAACCCCATATCGAATGGCTCCTATTGAACTTCAGGAGTTAAAGGTCCAACTACAGGAGTTGTTGGACATCGGTTTCATTCGTCCTAGTACATCTCCTTGGGGTGCTCCTATTTTATTTGAAAAGAAGAAAGACGATAGTATGCGACTTTGTATTGACTATCGGGAATTGAACCATGTCACTATCTAGAATAGGTATCCTCTACCTCGTATTGATGACTTTTTTGACCAGTTGCAAGGAGCACAATTCTTTTCAAAAATCGATCTTCGTTTTGGATATCATCAGCTGAAAATTAGAACTGAGAATATTCCAAAGACTGCCTTCAGAACTCGGTATGGGCATTATGAATTCTTAGTTATGTCTTTCGGATTGACTAATGCTCCTGCGGCTTTCATGGATATGATGAATCGAGTATTCAAAGAATATTTGGATCAATTTGTTATTGTCTTTATTGATGACATCCTCATATATTCCAAAATAGTGAAGAAGATCATGAGCACCATTTGAAGTTTGGTACTCCAAAGGCTTCGTGAAAACAAGCTATATGCTAAGTTGAAGAAATGCGAGTTCGGCTTGAGGAAGTAGCATTCCTTGGGCGCGTGGTGTCAAAACATGGAGTATCTGTTGACGCCAAGATTGAAGCAATACAAAGTTGGGAGCAACCAAGTCTGGTTGATGAAGTCACGTAGCTTTTGGGCTTAGCTGGTTATTATCGGAGATTCGTGGAAGGGTTTTCTCGAATTGCTACTCCATTAACTTAGCTGACTCGGAAAGATATATAATTCGTATGGAGCGAGGAATGCGAGAAGAGTTTCCAAGAGCTTAAGAGGAGACTTATTTTGGCACCTGTTCTAACAATACCATCTGGTTCAGATGGATTTGTTATCTACAGCGATGCTTCGGGCAAAGGGTTAGGATGTGTTCTCATGCAACGTGGGAAAGTTATAGCCTATGCCTCACGACAACTTAAAGAGTATGAGAGGAATTATCCTACTCATGATCTAGAGTTGGCAGCAGTCATTTTCGCGCTAAAGATATGGAGGCACTATCTATATGGGGAGAAAGTGGAGATATATTCAGACCATAAAAGCCTTAAATATTTCTTCACTCAAAAAGAACTCAACATGCGACAGCGACGTTGGCTCGAGCTATTGAAAGACTACGACCACACTATTCAATACCATCCTGGAAAAGCGAACGTGGTAGCTGACGCGTTGAGTAGAAGATCATATGCAGGAACGAGTGCGATGATGTCAAGTATACGCATAGAGCCAACTTTAATAGAAAAAGTTAAGGTTGCTCAAGCCACCGACCCGGAGCTGATGCATATGAAGAAGAAAGTACAAGAAGGTGCTATTCCAGAAGCGAGAATTGATGAAGAAGGAATACTTTGAGTCCACTCTAGACTTTGTGTTCCTAACGATTCTGATTTGAAGTACAAGATCATGATGGAGGCACACAATACACCATTTGCAATCCATCCTGGAAGTACTAAAATGTATCGTGATCTTCGACATACATTTTGGTGGAACAATATGAAGAGAGAGATTGCAAAGTTTATCTCAACATGTTTAACTTGTCAACGTGTAAAGGCGGAGCATCAAGTGCCTAAGGGACCATTGCAACCACTTGAGATTCCGAAATGGAAGTGGAAACACATTACCATGGATTTCGTTATGGGTCTTCCCACGGTTTCTCAAGGCATAAATGCTATTTGGGTTATTGTTGATAGATTAACCAAGTCTGCACATTTCTTGCCGATACGGGAGACTTATTCTCTTGAACGTCTTGCTAGTATGTATGTAAATGAGATTGTGAGGTTGCATGGCATGCCAGTATCTGTAGTTTCGGATCGTGACCCAAGATTCACTTCAAGATTTTAGGTTAGCTTGCAAAAAGCTATGGAGTGCGGATTTATTTATTGATTCGGCATACCATCCTCAAACGGACGGACAATCAGAGAGGACTATTCAAACTCTTGAAGATTTATTAAGACTCTGTGTCCTAGACTTCAAGGGCAGTTGGGATAAGTATTTACCATTGGTGGAATTCTCCTACAACAACAGTTATCAGGCAAGTATAGGTGTGGCTCCATTTGAAGCATTATATGGACGAAAGTGTCGCTCTCCAATATGTTGGGATGAGGTGGGTGAAGCAACATTGTTGGGACCCGAGTTAGTACGTATGACTACCGAAAAGATCCAAATGATTCGACAACGTATACAAACGGTACAAGATCGACAAAAGAGTTATGCGGATCTTCATCGAAAGGACGTGGAATTTAGTATAGGGGATCATGTATTGTTGCGAGTTGTTCCATGGAAGGGAGTTACAAGATTTGGGAAGAGAGGAAAGCTCAATCCACGATTTATTGGTCCATTTCAAATTCTTGACCGAGTAGGAAATGTAGCCTATAGACTCGCGTTACCTCCAAGTATGTCTCGTGTTCATAATGTGTTTCACATATCTGTACTTCGTAAATATGTGAAAGACCCGAACCACGTTATTGAGTTAGAACCGGACGAGATAGCCGAAGACTTAACGTATGAGGAGGTACCTGTCAAGATCTTGGATAGGAAGGAGCATGTCCTACGCACGAAGGTCATACCACAAGTTAAAGTTTTGTGGAGGAACCATGCTATAGAAGAAATGACCTGGGAATTGGAAACCGAAATGAAAGCGAGGTATCCTCACCTTTTCGAAACACCAGGTATGTATGTCAATTTCGAGAACGAAATTTCAAAAGGAGGGGAGGTTGTAAGACCCCAAATAATTAATAAATGAAATTTAATTTCCTCTAATTATTATTTTGAAATAGTAAGGGTTGATGTGATTAATGTGGATAGTTATGGGTAAAATACGCAAATATTTCAAAATAAGCAAGTGGTTATAAAATATTCATTGTTGTCGGGGAATATTCGTTTGGTCGTGGAATATTAAATCTTTGTGGGGAATATTAGAATGCAGACAGTGCGAAAATATGTGGGCCCCATAACGGAAAGCGATTGGAGGAAGAAAACGACAAATATAAGTTGTTTAAAAATAACGGCGTAGTTGTTACCGTTTACACTGTTGGAATACCCGGTGGTTAAAACACAGTAATACGCGTTGTTGCATAGTAGCACACGGTATTGCACCAATTATTGACTCTTACGTAAGAAGGCACTACTCAATAATGGTTACAATAATTCTTTATTCAAATTATTTTATTTTATTGGTTCAATAATTGTTGCGTTGATATTTTATATTGTTGTTGTTTCAATAATTGTCATTACACAAAGATTTTTTTATTATCGAAGCAATAATTCATATTATCCGAATAATATTATTAGATAAAATTATTGGCAATGTCTAGAAAGTTCTGTCTAAGGAGAGGTTTGGTCACCTAATTTGCGCCTTGAGAAGGAGAAATTCTTATTGAAAGCCCCTCTTTCTGAGGAAGCCGCCGGTTGTCAATATTGTGATTACGTAATATTATTTGTGAATAATTAATTATTGATTCATATGATGAGGAAAATATTGATTTTATGTGGATATAGATGGAGAAAATTTTTAATGTGACAATTGTTGAAAATTGAAATTTTAACTTTTTACGATAAAATAATTCATTTAAATATATATTATTATATTTTAATAATATAATAATGGTGATATTTTTACAACGAATGTGGGATATATGAGTATACGAGGAGGAAGAGTATTTTTGTTGCAATAAATGTTTAAAACATGTTAAACATGTTAAATTGGACCCCATTTATCGATGAAATTTGATTATAGCCTCTAAAATCACCCGTTTGTGGATTTTTGGTCAATTTCGCATTTGGAATTTGGAAAAACTTTCTTCTGCAAAGTTGTAGAGAATTGAATTTCCTATACAAACTCCCGAGATTCGAATTTTCTGACAAAAGGGCTATGAAATAATTGATTTTTGAAAGTTTAAAATATTTCAAGAATGAAAAACCTTTTTTTTTTGTGGGCAGCCTAGCATGTGATGTAAATGCTGAATTCAAAATCTAGAAAGTGTGTGTAGAGAATTTGTTATATATATTATTATTATATTAAATTTTCTGCTTTGGTATTCTAAGCATTTTCCTATAAATAGGGTGCTTAGGTTAGAATTGAAAATTACACCAGAAACTGAAGTTTTCTCTCTCTATATTATCGAGCGTATTCTTGTGAGTATTTTGAGTATACTTTGAGTATTGCTATCTATTTGAAAGTTCAAGTTATAGCCTATATCCAAAGATTCCAGTTAAATATTGTCTTTCCGAGGTAAGGGATATTTTTTTTTTTCGTAATGATATTATTTCTTCAATATCATTATCTTTGAAATATTGATCGAAGTTTTATCAAATTTGGAACTTTTGGTGTCGGAGTTACTATTCACGTATACGACACTATTCACATATACGGTACTATTCACGAATACGACACTATTCATCGAAAAATGAAAAATTTTCTTTTCGTCCAAAATATCTATTCTGGATACTAGCTTTGATTGTATCCATGTTTTGATCATTTTTGAATTTTACACCACTATGATTATTTTTGAGGTATTGTTGGACGTGGATAAAACAAAGTACGAATCCTTAATCCTTAATCCTTGTCATTTTGTATCACTAGATTCGTTTCTTTAAAAAAAAAATATTTTTCATCATCCTCAGTCTTAAATGATGATATTATTGAATATCTTTGGCACTGTAGTGTAAAAAGATGAATGATTTTCGATGAATATCTTTGGCCCGTAGTGCAAAGAGATGAGCAGTGTTTAGATGAACATGATTAATCGACGAATATCCTTGGCTTGTAGTGCAAGGATGAATATATGATTCGGATATATATTGATTGATGTTACTGAGGATAAAAATATTGATGATGGATTTGTTAAATTCATAGATATTAGTAGATTTCATCCTCTACGTATCTCTTCTATGAATTAATATTTTCATTCATGAGTATTAATTTAAAACTTGTTGTCTATTGTATTCTATTAGATTTTTCCTGTTGAAGACTAACGATAATTTGTTCTCGTATTATCTTAGTCATAATATTCTTTATTGGGCTAGTTGAGCTCACCATTTTCCTTTTGTTCCATTTTTCTTCTCGGGGAGGCGAGAATGTAGCGAGTACGAGTCGGGGTATGGAATGATGGTTTAGAGAGTTGTTTAGTAGTCCTCACCATTTTTATAAAATAATGTATCAATAATTATGATGAGGATTTATTTGTATGTGGATATTGTCTAGATGGCAATATCTGTATTTAAACTCACAGTTTATATGTTGTAACAATAAAGTTGTAGTTATTTCTGTACCTTGTTTTTGACAACTCAGAATGGGTGATGTATACCTGTTTTGGGGGTGTCACAATAAGTCATGATTTTGTGGAGGAACCATGCTATTGAAGAAATGACCTAGGAGTTGGAATCAGAAATGAAAGTGAGGTACCCTCACCTTTTCGAAACACCAGGTACATACGTTAATTTCGAGGATGAAATTTCATAAGGAGGGGAGGTTGTAAGACCCCAACTTATTATAAATAAAATTGAATTTCCTCTATTTATTATCTTAAAATAATAAGGTGATAATTTGATATACTTTAGTTATGGGTGAAATGTGCAAATTTTACTAAATAAGCAAGTGGTTATAAAATATTTATTGTTGTCGGGGAATATTCGTTTGGTAGTGGAATATTCTTGTTGTCGGGGAATATTCGTACGACGGCGCAGCCATTTATGGGCCCATAATGGAATAACTGTCGGATGAAGAAAATGACAAGTTTGAGTTTTTATAAATAACGGCATAATCGTTACCATTAACACTGTTGGAATACCCCGTGGTTAAAATACAGTAATACGCGTGGTTGCACAGTAGCACACGGTATTACACAGTATTTTTGAAATATTGATTCTTACATAAAAAGGCACTACTCAATAATTGTTACAGTAATTACAGTTCAATATTTTATTTTATTAATTCAATAATTGTTGCATTTATATTTTATATTATTGTTGTTTTAATAAGCATCCACCGCATAAAGATTTCCCATTATCAGATCAATAATTCATATTATTTGAATAATATTATTAGATAAAATTATTGGCAATGTCTAGAAAGTTCTGTCAAGGAGAGGTTTGGTCACCTAATTGCGTGCCAGTAAAGAAAAATCCTTATCGGAAAGCCCCCTCTTTCCTGGGAATGGCCTGTTTGTCATTATTGTGATTCTATAATATTATTTGTGAATAATTATTTGTTAATTTATATGATAAAAAAATATTTATTTTATGTGGATATAAATGAAGGAAATATTTATTTTTATGTGGATATAATTGAAGGAATTAATGTTGAGGTGTTTTATCAGTATTTTTGTCGAAATGGAGGTATTAAAAATCAAATCAGTGTTCTTAAAGCTCTATTGCGTGAGTTATAATTTTAATCCAACCATTAGATCGTTGTGATTTTTGGATATGTTATACATATATAAGTTGAGTATATGTCCACAAATTTTGAACCGTTAAAAATTAACGTATGATTTGTTATGAATTTTATAAGGTATTGAAAATCGTCCATTTGTGGATTTTGAATTTTTTCTGTTTGGAATTTGGAAAAGCTTAAAGCTACAAAGTTGTAGAGAATTCGATTTCGTATGATATGAACATAAAATTCGTATTTTTCTGATAAAGGGCTATTTATTATGAATTGTTGATGTTTCGAAAATTAAATGTTTTTATTAAAATTATGGGTGGAACCCACTTTTGTTAAAAACATGTGGGCCGCAAAAAAAATTTAGAATTGGCATGCTAGATGATTCAAAAAGGATGGCGTAGAAGGAAAGAAAATAAATAATAATATTTTATTATTTTAGTCTCCTTTGGCATTCTAGCATTTTTCTATAAATAGGCGCTTAAGTTAGAATTGAAAATCACACCAGAAACATAAGTTTTCTCTCTCTATATTGTCGAGCGTATTTTTGTGAGTATTTAGATACATTGAGAGTTGCTATTCACTGCAAGTTTCCGTCGGCTTTACATTCGATATTTCTATCAGAAATATTGTTATTTTGAGGTTAGGGATGCTATTTTCTTCTTAAATGATATTATTTTCAATATCATTATGCCAAAATATTGATATGAGTTTGATTGTGGAATTTCTACCTTTTTGTGTCGGGGTTACTATTCACATATACGACACTATTTATTTATGTATCGACATTATTCACAAATACTTAAGACTATTATTCATAGAAAAAAATGAAATTTTCTCTTCTTTGTCCAAAATGCCTATTATGGTTACTATCTTTGATTGTATCCATGTTTTTGATCTTTTTTCTTGAATTTTACTCCATTATGGTTTATTATGGAGTATTTTTAAACTTGAGTTATCTAAAGTACAAATCTCTAAACTTTATCCTTTTATCTCACTAGATTTGTTCTCTAATTTTTTTTTCATCATCCTTAGTCCTTAATGGTGATACTTGACGAATATCTTTGGCCTGTAGTGCAAAGATGTATGATTACCTGATGAATATCTTTGGCCCGTAGTGCAAAGATGAACATGTGTTGAGATGAACATGACCAACTGGTGATACAAATGAATATCTTTGGCCCGTAGTGTAAAGATGAATATTTAATTCAAGATGTATATTGATTGATGTTAGAGGGATAAAATATTGATGATGGACTTTTAAATTCATACATGATAGTAGATTTCATTCTCTACTTAACTCTTCTAATGAATTGTTATTTCCACTGTAGTTGTTGATCTAAAACTTGTTGTCTATTATATTCTATCAGATTTTTCCCTGTTGAAGACTAAGGATAATTTGTTGTATATTATCTTAGTCATAATATTCTTTACTGGGCTAGTTGAGCTCACCCTTTTCCTTTTTGTTCCATTTTTCTTCTTAGGAAGCGAGAACATAGCAGGAACCAGTCGGGGTATAGAGTGATGGTCGTAGACAGTTGTTTTAGCAGTCCTCACTATTTTTGTAAAATAGTGCATCAATATTTGTAATGATAACTTTATTTGAGTGTTGATATTGTCTAGAAGACAATATTTGTATTTAAACTCACAGTATTTGTTGTCGTATTCTACACGACAATTATAATAATAAAGTTGTAGTTGTTTTTTGTACCATGTATTTGGTGACTCAGAATGGGTGATGTATACCTATTTTGGGGGCATCACACATCCAGTCAATCAAAGAGACTGGAAACTATGGAAGTGTCACCTATTCAGATCTCTGCATATTCCCAAAGGCTCGATATCCTGACAAATTTCAAGTCCTAGAGTTTAAAAAGTACAATGAGGCAAGCGAACCCTATACGCACCTAAAAGTATACATTGGCAAGCAAGGGTCTTATATAGAAGATGAAAGCCTCAGAATGTAGCTTTTCCAAAAGAGTCGCATTGGAGAGGCTAAAGCCTAGTATGCCCGAGTTGACAATGCCAAAAATCTCAACTGGGAAGAATTGGCCCATGACTTTCTAAATCAGTACAATTTTCAGTCACAAATGGCACCTGATCGATACCAAGTGACTAAAGTCAAAAAGCAGAGTACTGAGTCTTTCCGAGAATATACCCAAAGGTGGAGACATCTAGCAGCGCAAGTCATTCCATCAGTGACAGAAACTGAGATGGTAATTAAATTTATTAATATCCAAAAGGCACCTTATTGTGAGAGAATCCTAGCAGGCATAGGAAAGACATTCTTGGAGATGATCAAACACGTCGAAATGGCAGAGATGGGCTTGAAGTCAGGCAAGATTAAATAGTTCACTACCTTGGAAGCAGTCACCGAGCATATACAGACTTGTAAGTATGCGAGCGATCCCAAGAGGGTACCAGATAAAAGCAATAAAGATGTATCCCTCATTTTATAGGGGCAAGCTAGGGGACCAACCTACAGTCCCCCAATTTGGAAAAAGCAAGACAATCTTCCATTTCAACAATAGGCTGCATTCAACCAATGCCAAGACAGAAAGAGAAAATTTGAATGAACTGAAAATCGGGTGTTCACTCCACTGGGCGATTCCTTTGAAAATGTATTGGTGATATTAATGGATCACAAGAAAATTACCGAACTGGCTCCACCTCTGGAACCCAGGAGCAAAAGATACAATCTAAGCCAAAGATGTGCTTACCACTCAGCGTCTCCAGGACATGATATACAAGATTGTTGATCCTTAAAGCATAAAATTCAAAATCTATTCGAAAGTGGCAATATTATGGTCCAACGATCTGACCAGCAAAATGTCAACACCAACCTTCTATTACAGCATGATACTGAAGGAGTAAACATGATTTGGTCAGGAAGCACTGAAATATATCCAAATCATAAGTAAATACGAAGGATGGAGGAATACCCCCAAAGGCACAGAACAAATGTCCTAGAGTGGGAAAACTTTGAGGAGGGTATGACAGTAATGTAAAAATTAGATACGATCTAGAATCAAGTAAATCTGCTAGCTAAGCTGATAGTGCGCCAACATCATGATACGAGGTAGTTTTTCACTCAATTATTAGAAAGCCAAGAGAAAAAAGAGGTTAACCATAATGCAAGCCCATATCTCTCAAGGATGAGCCAGCTAAATGAAGAAGATCAAAGCAGGCTGAAAGGATAAGGAAAATGGAATGATAAAATTGGTAGAAGATTTCGGCAGTGGAAAAATTTCTCAGGGGAATGCGAATAGAAGAAAGATCAAACAACCTCCAAAAGAGATCAAAAATTCACCCCTTTGAAAAAATCAAATGAAGAAATGCTACACTTTCTGATAAGCGAAGGAAGGATTACTGAGTTGTTGCCTCCTATGAATCCAAGAAAAAGAGTTATGATTCCACCAATATATGTCTCTACCATTCTAACTCTCCTGGTCATGCGAGTGAGGGATGTTGGTCTTTGCAACATAAAATCCAGGATCTCGTTGAAAATGGAGAGCTGAAGATAGAATCCCCCATGACCTGAAAGGGCGAAAAGAAAATAAAAAGCTTAAGATGTCCACTCGAGACATGCAGTTCAAAGGAGGTAAAGGCTATGAGCACCAATCCTGGCATAACACAAGGTGGACTGATCCTAATGTAGGGAATGCTAGAGGAGAAAAGGGAGTCCCCAAAGGAGATTCCTCCGCCAAACATCATGTGGTTTAAAGATAGCAACCAAGTTCCTGATTTTATCATCTTGGATAAAGATGGGAAATACTGATCCTTTCCAAGGAAGAAAAAGCCAAAAAGGAAAATTCCTTGTGAATACAACAACAATTCAGGGGAGATTTCATAGTCAAATCCTCTCAAACCCATGAAAAAGGTGAAGGAACAAATGAAGAAAAAGGTGGTGAGGTTGTCGGGGAAGCCAACCTATTCAAGAATCAAGAGATCATCCCTTTTTGTGATGGGTCCAATATGAGCATCCCCGAGGGATGTGCTGAATCAGGAGGCAATCAAGTTATGGTCATGAGTGAAGATATTTAGAACCAAGAGGTAACCTCTATCGCGAGCCTTGAAGGAAATATAACCACTGACAACTGGACTATCAGGCCTCAGCTAGGGAAGATGTAGATCTAGAGGATAAAGTTGGGAGTTCCAAGAGATGTTGGAATAGTGTCACTTTCTTCGCAGTATGCCTTTTATTTTCCATGCATATAATATTGAAAAAATTAAAATAATTCAAAAAATTAAAAAAATCAAGCCAGTTAGGTCTTAGCTTATCAACCATGAACTACAAAAGACCTGATCTCCCCTCATCAATGGGAGTACGTAGGCAGCCATTTATGGAGCGGTCAAACCAAATAAAAACGTAAAAAATCCAAACAAACACTTCTCAAACCATTCAGCTCATCAAGTAGGAACTACATAGACCTGATCTCCCCTCATCAATGGGAGTACGTAGGCAACCATCAGTGGTGCGGTCTGACCCTCAAAAGAAACATCCAAACCCAAACATTATTCCCAAGACACCAAAATCAAACCTAAAAATTTTATGCCCAAGAAAAACCCTCCAAGTCAGCGACCCATGTTGAGAAGATCCAACAACACTTCACTTTCATTCCATCAAATCTTACACAAGTCCTAGAAAGGAAGAAACAATGATACACCAAGACAACTAGTAGCAAGGACCTTCAAAGAGACGACACCCTCGATCATAAGTCTTCCACAAATCAGAAGAAAATCATCAAGGCCGATTATACAAATAAGTTAGGAACAATGACTGAGGGCATTAATGCCTAAGTCCACTACCTGTTCACCATATGGTATAGAGGTAAAAGCCTCTTATGATCTCAGCATTTTATCAGCCCATCTATCAGAGAAACTATCCCAGACAACAAGCAAGGCTAGGGCAATTTAAAAATTGGCGACAACCTGATATTGGAACCCTTACAACAAGACTGGGGTATTCTCGAAAACAACAACAAGTCAACACTGGGGCATTTATCAACCATCCTAAAGAGGAAAATGCACCAGTCAACACCATCAGCATGGTCCATCATCATCAGAGCTTCCCTCATATCATCTCACTAGCGATTCTATATGATCATTTGGTCTTTTTCAATCATACTGTTCTCAAAATGAATAATCCACATGTGAGGTATGTATCTTTCACATCTTTATGAGCTTTCAGTCTCCATCTACATGCATTAGCGATAATATACATGTTAAGTATTCTTAGAAAGAGGTTTTTGCTTAACTTGTTATGAATGGGATTAATTCTGATAAGCGTTCGTGGGGCAAGAATCACGGGAACGATTAGAGAATTAAGCCTATTAAACCCTTTTGATTGGGCACAACATTCTTGTTCAAAGTGCTTTTTGGAATAGACTTGACCTTATATGCATATCTGCACTTTGCGATTGCCCTCACTCTTAGTTATGGGGTATGAAGCTATGGCAAGAATAATGACAATTAATGAAAAGATAAAAGATAAGTCGCCAGCCTAATATCTCGAATCGTGACCTAGGTTTCTCAAGTTATTAAGCCTGAGGGGTTTCTTTACACCTGGTGCCCTAAAGCCATCTAGTTTGGGAGTCATCAGCCCAATGCTCCTTACATGGGTAACTTAGAGCCTAAGAAAACAAGCATTAAAATAGAAAAGGCAAAACTTGAGCAGATCTGAATCATGGCATAGGTTATTCGAGTAATTAAGACTGAGAGGTGTATTTACATCTGGTGCCCTATAGCCATCTGGTTTGGGAGTCACCGGCCCAATGCTCCCTACATGGGTGACTTAGAGCCTAAGAAAATGGACCTATCAAGATCAGGTAAAGAAGCAAATAGAGTGATCGCCTGACTTATCTCGAAGCGTGGCCTTTATTACTCGAACCAGTAAACCTTAAGGGGTGACTTAACACCTAGTGCCTTAAAGCCCTTTGGTTTGGGAGTCATTGGTCCAAAACTCGTTACATGGATAATTCTGAATAGCCTAAGAAAATTAGACAAGTTAGGCGACAAAAAAAAGAAAATTGAGAATCAAGAAAAATTTGCGAAGGCTTAGAAATGAATCCCCTGCTAGGAGTTGCATTACTCATAGTCCACGTGTCATGTGAAATCAAGTCTACGAAGAAGAACGTCTAGAGCGAAGATGAAGTATCTCTGATATAGGGAGATAAGTCTTTTGAATCTAATCCTACCCATAAATAATGACCATGGATGTTTCCATATTTCCTTGTGATTTCATAACTCATTCAATTTCATAAACTTTTACTTCAAATGCCTTTTTCACAAGAGTGTATTAATCCTGATGGCCAAGCCGTTAAGCTTTTGGTGCATTTTACTTTTTTGATGTGCAGGATATTACTCACTCGCGACTTGGTCAACAAAGAGAGTTTCTCATATGAATCCCTAGCAACAACATGCAAAAGGACTAAGGCATTTTTTGATTCCAAGAAAGGGAAGGATTTAAGGCAAGATCAAGCCTATCATCAAAAGGAAGGGGAAAACTCCTACAAGAAATCATGGCAACATAAGCTTGCCCCTACAAAAGAAGGGGAAAATTCTCAAGAGAGTCATTAACTCAAAAGAAGAAGCCCAATGACAAAATTTCTAGAGAATGAAATCCTCATCATCAAATGTGTCAACCTGCGTCAAGTTCTCACAAGTCGAGGCCTCTACACCAAAGTTCAAATTTGGACAAATGAAAGAACGGCCGCACCTCTAGGGATGTCGGCAAAGACTCGTGGCATCGATTCAAAGTAGAGTTAGATTCAAAAACACAAAGAAAATGGTGCATAAGCACCCGACAACGAAAAAGAAACTGCAAATCGCCTTAGAAAGGGTGAGGTAAGTTTCTAATCCAGACAATTTAAAATGTGCATTAACTTAGGACAATTGACTCTTAAGGATAAATCTAGATCATCACATCATGCATGATCTGCACATGTGCAAATGCACTACATCGACGTACATCTCCATCAAGGTTTTGCATGCATCTCCAGTAGATTTAAATATATTTTTACATTAAATGCCTAAATTAGAGAAAAATTTCGTCACAGACATCATTTGGTATTATAAGCCATTGGCATCAATCTAGCGTAACATCAGGAAGAGTCTTGTAAAGTAAGTCCTTGAATATTACTTTAGCGAAGGTATATCTGGTATTTTAAACTATTGGAATTAATCCAGCGTAACATAAAGATAGTTCAGTGATATCACCATTTGAGTGGGAATCGAAACAATTTGGTGATGTCAGCGTAGTCAACTACCAGCAGGGTAGGATTTGTTGTCAAAATATCAGCAGGGTATGCACCATTGTCAAACTACCGGTAGAGTAGGCAATGTTGTAAACCACCATCATATACATTGGGAAGGTCCAATGATTTTAGAACGTTATCCTCATCAGAGAAGTAGAAAACATCTCAATTTCTCTTCATCAAACAAGCATCGGCAACACCAACAAAAAACCAAACTGTTGGAGTAAACACTAGCATAAGCATCAGCGGTAACCTGTAATGGTAAAGTGATTTATGATGTGCGATTTGCAATTTGCAAAATGCGATGTGCGAGTTTTGAAGTGCGATTGGCCAAAAACAAAGTGCGAAGTGCAAAATGTGATGTGCGATTTGTGAACTGTGATTTGTGAAAGCATTTTAACATTCATCAATACATTAATAACATTGTAATTTGCATCATTAAATATACCATGTCATATTTGAAGTGTCTAGTAATCTTTATCACGTTCATTCCATTATATTACATGAACATGATAAAGAGGGGTATCTGTAAACACTTGAACTTTCATTTTCCTGTTACTATCTATGCAGGAGGGAAAAAACATCTTTTTTAAACTCCAGAGATAACCCTAGAAGACCATAACATCAAATCCAACCCCAGAGATAACCCCGGGAGATCAAGTTGACCTCAAAGATAACCCTGAGGATAGTTAGAGTCAACAGCAGGCCAATCTCAGAGATAACCCTTAAGAAAAGAATGTTACAACTGTGCTAAAACTAGAAATAACCCAGGACGGGCAAAATGGTCATTTTTCCAACTCAACCTCAACTCAAATCAAATAAACTCATTTCAATGAAAATTGCATCAAAAGATATCCCACAAGAACCATAGCTTAACTTCTGAGCGCAAACTACGCAAAATAACCCAACGGACTACCTACGAAGACCCGGAGATGCCATTTCGGTCATGGACCAATCTTTCTAGATTTAAAAAAGGGCAAGTCTTATGTCATTGTGTAGCTCTCGGAAAGAGCTTTCTAGAATTGTATGGTACGCTTCCATCGAACTTCCGGATAGAAAGTTATTAAGGTTCAAGCGGACAACGCGTCGTCCGAGTGCACGTACTTTGAGAAGACGAGACCCGCATATCCCGGGGCAGCCGCGGGTTGACCCGTGGCACTTTTGGTCTATAAATAGACCCCACATCAGCCATAAAATGTATGAAAAAAGGAAGAAAATAGTGAAAACTCTGTCCATTTAAGCTTGTAACCTCTTCTAGAGTGCTCCAAACTGAGTTATTCTTTTTTATAAACACTTGCAAGCTCGTCTTTTATAACATACAGGAGTTTACCCAGTGGAAATCGAGTTTTTAGGCGTCAAAAGCTATCTGAAAGCTTATATATATATATATATACAAAAGCGGTAAATGACCACGTAGTAAACTCCAGGCTAGACAGGAATGTAAATAAATAATATATATATATATATATATATATATATATATATATTTCTGTCTGGCCTGGAGTTTACTTCGTGACCTTTTACCGCTTATATATATATATATATATATTTACTGCTTTTATATGAATATCTCCATTAACTGCTTTCATAATGCAGATATTTAATCTTATATCATGCGGGCTAGATTTGTTTAAATCTGTCTACTTCTAACATTGACTGGTTCAGAAGTGACTAAACTGGAATCGTTGAAGCTAAAATGATTTTGATTTATTCAAATCTAGTTCTTTTTCTAGCTTTTGTACATATTACTCTTTCATGTGAGCCTAGGAATCATGTGATCATAGATTAAGCCTCTGAATCTAGATTTGGTTCCCAAGATGGACATTTTTCAGCTGCAACTAGCTTATAAATTATCTACGGTGTCTGGATATCCTTAGATGGCTCCCATGCCTACAAGGAGTTCGACACTACTATGTATCTTATTTTCTCGAATATGCTTTGCATCTCAAAAATAAAAGCAATCAAGCTGAACACATTATAAAATGGAAGTATCAAAGGCGTCCATTACTATTGAGCATAAGGATTTGAAAAACCTATTTTCCAAAACTTCATTGCTATATCTTGTTAAAATTGAATTTTTATACAAAAGTAAAACCCTTCGTATATAGGTGCAAACAAGGCATAACACTACTTCCAGATAATTGCAAATACGCCCAACTCACACACGCACATACGTAGATAAAAGTTAAATGAAAAGTGGTGGTAACCGTGTTTTCACGAAAGTCGGGGGGTGCCTAACACCCTCCCTCTGCTTAATCAAGCTCCTGAACCCTAACGGATCTCAGTTTCCAAGACACGTTAAATAGTGTCTAATCATTGGGTCTTTGTGCAAACCTTTTTCGGTTGAGTTGGTAAAACCATTTCAAATCTACCAATTGGCGACTCTAAAATTCAAATCGTCGACATATACATGTCGAACCTTTTTTAAACTTGTTTTTTCAATCAAAACTCACCCAAAATGAGAACACCAAAAGACAAGCACAGAAAGGGACAAATAAAAATTCCGAACGTCGACACGGCTTATAACTCAAGGTATTGGATTCATCCAGGTAGTACTAAGATGTATTAAGATCTTCGACATCATTTTTGGTTGCCAAACATGAATAGAGAAATATTGGAATACATTAGTACGTCCTTGACTTGTCAAAAGGTCAAGGCTGAACACCAAAGACAAAGTGGATTGCTACATCCACTAAAACTTTTTGAGTGGAAATGGGATCACATCACCATGGACTTCAGAGTGGGACTTCCAGTTACACATAAAGGATTTGATGTTATATAGGTTATAGTAGATCGTTTGACGAAGTTGACTCGTTTCTTATCGATAAAAGTTAGATTTATCTTAGAATTTTTAGCTAGATTGTATATTAAAGAAATTGCTTCAAGACATGGGTCTCTAGTATCGATAGTATTAGATAGAGATCCACATTTTACTTTGAATTTCTAGAGTAGTCTGCACGAATAGTTGGGAGCGTAGTTGAGGTTAAGCACGCCTTATTAAACCGATGGACAGAGTGAGAAGATGATACAAACATTGGAAGTCATGTTAAGGACTTATGTTATGAACTTCAAGGGGAGTTGGGATGATCACCTACCGTTAGTGGAGTTTGCCTACAATAATAGTTATCACACTAGTATTGGTATGCCGCCATACGAAGCGTTATACGGAAGAAAGTGCAGAACGCCATTGTGTTGGGATGAGGTAGAAGAAAGACAAATATTGGGACCAAAAATGGTTCAACAAATGGCAAATATAGTTAAGTTAATACGTGCACGACTCGTAACGGCTGAAGATGCAGATCAGCATCACAAAAAAGAGAGTTTGAAGTCGGTTCGTACGTATTCTTTAAGGTATTTCCTTGGAAAAGAAAGATACATTTTGGAAAGAAAGGAAAGCTAAGTCCTAAGTTTATTGGACCCTTTGAGGTATTAAAGAGGGTAGGAAAGGTAGCTTATGTTGTAGCATTACCTCCAGAACTAGAACATATTCATAACGTATTATATGTGTCAGTATTACGACCTTATAAATCAGATTATAAACACGTAATAGAATATGAACCAATTCAGGTTGAAAAAGACTTAACTTATAAAGAACTTCCAATTCAAGTTGTTGATAGGAAAGAATAAGTCTTAAGGAATAAAGTAATACCTTTTGTAAAATTATTTGGAGAAACCATGATGTTAAAGAAGCAACATGGGAACTCAAAAGTAAGATGAAAGAAAATTATCCCCAACTTTTTGTATAACGGAAATGAGATTCTGGGGACAGAATCTTTATACGGGGGGAAGAATGTAACGACAGAGAAATCTGGTTTAAGCTTGTAACTAAGGTTTTTGAATATTATTTGATTAAATGAAGTTTTAATTAATATTATTTTGTGTTGTGTTTAAAGGTTGTTTTATGACTTATGATGAATGTTTGACTGTAGTATTTTGGTTACGTGATACAAATAAAGAATATGAATTCCCAAGACGAAAATAATGTTTTTTCGAGAAAGTTTAGTAAAAACACTATTCATCCAAAACTGCTTGGGAATTATTTTTGATTTTCTAGAAAATACGTAATGTTAGAATTTTGAGGAAAGATGGAATATCCAATAATAATTCTGTTATGATAAATGTAGTTTTTCGCCTGCGTACTCAAAATTGAAATTGTTAGGGAAAGTGAAATTAAAAGAAAATAATGATTAAATATAATAAGAAGTATTATTATACGGAGAATAATATGAGGATAATACAAGGTATTATACTATTAGAGTTCAAAAATAATACAAAAATAAATACGAAGATTGTAAGAAAGAAATACGAAAAGTCAAAGTCAAAAAAAGCTAACTAATGTCAAAATGGGTAATTTAACTAATGAACTTTAATTTAAAGAAGCCTAATTTGGAAAGTGTAAGAGGCCTAATGGAATTTAATTCAAGGCTCCAAAGAGATATTAAATCAAGCCCAATAGAATGCTCAAGGTGAATTATACTCACGCTCAAACCAAGATCCAAAACTATGGGTCGAACCAATGGGTTAATGGGTGGGTAAAAAGGATGAACCAATCCCATGTGGGACCCCAAATGGGCACATGGCCGACCAGCTCATGCTTAAAGGAGGTTTGTTCGTAGCAAAATATCCTTCCACTTGCAAATTAATTAGTGGCATTAAATTTTTGGTTGATAAAGTTTTAAGGTGACTCACCAATTAACTTAACCGTGGTACAAATTGTAAGGCGGTGGAGGAGGGGATGGTTAGTAAGAACTGATGGAATAAGGATGATTTAGTGGATTGAAATCTCTAAATTATGCATGCTAAGTAAAACTATACTCATAAAAATAAAGAACGTAGGAAACTACGTTAAAATTTGTTGGTGGACAAGTTTAAAACCACCATATTTGTGTTGATGATGGACAAATTGAAAACCATCATATTTTAATGTAAGAATTTTAGAAATGTTCTGATGAGTGCATATTATTCATTTATTTTGATTCCTTTATGTTTAGTTTTATTGTATGTTTCATGTGTATATGAGCTTATTAAGGTGTTTAATGATTTCAGGAAGAATTGGAACTGAAATAAGGAAAAAGGGAAGATCACAGGTTTTTAATGCTAAGATGGATGCATGGTCTTAGTTTGGGACTTGGATTTTATTGTAGAGCTATTCCTTAGCTTTCTGGAACATCTTGAATTGTCCCAATCGGAGTTCATATGAAAAAGTTATGATCTTTTTACTAAACGGACGTTGAACCTCAAAGTTTGGAGTTTCAATTTACATAGCAGTAACTTGGAGGCCAATTTTGACCTTGATAGAGATAGAATCTGTCAATTCTCAAAGAAGTAGAGTTGTTGATCTCATTGAGGGAGCTTGTAGCCTCTTATTCTATATATTTGCTTCTCTCTTGGTTTCTATAGTAGATTTTGATAGTTAGCTTAGATTAGGGCTGAATTTGGGAACATTGGAGCTTGGATTCAACAATGGATGTCTAGATTTGAGAAGAGGATTTCATATTTGCATATTTCAATCTTTAGTTATCTTTATTTTCATTTTGGCTTCCAATGTACGAAAAATCTCTTATGATGGATTTTGCTTTATATATGAACTAATTTCCAGTATGGGGTTATGATGAATCTTAATATGTAGTTTAGATCTCTATCTTTCCTTATGAGACTTAGTTGTTTATTTGTATTGAATTGTCTATGCTTTAAATGTTTAATTACTTGATCACCAATTACCATGTTAGTCTATAAGATCTTGAAAAATGAATTATAGGCTTAGAACTAATCATATTAGTATATGTATGTGAATTCTACATTGAGATGGAATTTATGTTTCGTGCCTAAGATAGACATATACTTGAGTACTTGAGCTTGAGCTTCAACCTGTTTTGATTGTAATTCACATAGATATATAGTGTATTAGTCAAATTGGGTGTTTGCATTTATTCTATCTTTTGTGGATTGAATGTAATACAGGTATGGTACATCGAGAGATGGTCATATCTTACTTATGTGTTCTCGGCTCACAATCCAAAATAATTAACTAAGTTTGTAAGGAAGTGTAATGTCTTAAAAGAAATATTAAGTGAAGTCATATACCTCATATCCCCCTTATTTGGTAATTTTACTTGTTATATTACTATTTCTTTGTTTTTAGCATTTCTGAACTAGATACAAATTATTCAACTGTTTAAGTAGACCAACATAATTATAAAATTGTTGCATGATAGATTAAGACTCAATCACTATTCTCCATGGGAACGATACTCTACGCGCTCTATATTACTTGTGGACCACGTGCACTTGCGTGTGTGTGTTGTTTTGATTAACACCCAAACAAGCCAACAAGTTTTTAACGCCGTTGTCGAGGATTATTGATTGTTTTTAATACTTTCATCATCAGTTTAAATTATATTGGTCTGAGTTAAACAAAACTTTCTTATCTTATTTCTTTTTATATTTTCTTTTGTTTTAGGTACTTTCGAATATTGCATGAAAACTCGGTCTAAGAAGCTTACTTTGTTGCCTATCAAGGACAACATCAAAGGCAGGGCTCGGCGATTGAGTAAGGGTACTACTAGCACTCAAGAGGACATTGAAACACTGGTAGTCATGGAGGCACCAAAGCATAAAGCATTAAGAGACTATGCAACGCCGCGAATCAACGAATTATAGTCTAGTATCACGAGGCTAGCAGTAGCTGCCAATTCCTTCAAAAGAAAACTGATAACAATATAGATGGTGCAAAACTCATTTCAGTTTGGGGGATGGCTAATGATGATGAAAATGAGCATCTATTGTGCTTCATTGAGATATGTGACACATCCAGGTCTAATAGAGTATCGAGCGATGCATAGAGGCTTAGACTCTTTCCATTAACTCTGAGAGATAAAGCAAAGAGTTGGCTTCATTCATTACCACCGGGGACCATTACCACTTGGGAAGACCTAGCACATAATTTTTTGGCAAAATTCTTCCCTCCTACAAAGACTGCCAAGATGAGAAATGATATTTTAACATTTGAGCAACAACATGGCGAGTCATTGTATGAGGCATGGGAGAGATACAAGGAACTACTTGGAAGATGCCCTCACCATGGATTATCTTAATAGATGCAAATAAATACCTTATACAATGGGTTAGGAACACATATTCGGACAAGCATTGATGTAGCTTTGGGAGGGGCAATCATAGCCAAGAGTAATGAAGAGACATATGAGCTACTAGAGACCATGGGCGTGAAAAACTACTAATGGCCTACTTCTAGATTAAATAAGCAGAAAATTGCTGGAGTATTAGAAGTGAATGCCATCATGGCTTTAGGAGCTCAGTTGTCAGTCATGTTAAAGAAGATTGATTCCATTACTGAGTCAAAAGTGCAGCAAGTAGCTTTTGTTTATGAGTTATATGTGGGGTCACATACCACCGATCAATGTGCAATCAACCCTGAGGCGGTTTAGTTTGTGGGTAGGTACCAGAGATCGCCAAATCCCTACCAAAACACTTACAATTCTGGAGCTAGAAACAACCCCAACTTATCATGGAGCAACAACCAAAACCATCAACAAGCTCTAAGACCACACTATCCCTCAGGATTCCAAAACCAACAATAACATCATGCTGCACAACCTTCACAACTAGAGAGAAACCCAGACTTGGAAGAGATTTTGGCAAAATACATGGCTAATAATGATGTCCTAATAAAGAGTCAAACGATAGCAATCCAGAATTTAGAGAATCAAGTGGGACAAATGGCTAGCTTATTGACAAGTAGAACAAAAGGATCTCTTCCTAGAAATACAGAGGCTAACCCAAGGATGGAAGGGAAAGAGGAATGCCAAGTGGTCACACTTAGAAGTGGAAAAGAAATTTCATCTGCAGTGCACAACACGGCCGCGCCTGAAATACCAAAGGAAATCGTGCGGCCACGCCTTACATCAGATCCAGAAAATGCAAAGATTTCAGGGTAAAAAGATAGTAAGGAAGGGAAGAAAATAGAACAAAAGGAAATAGCAGAGAAAACACATGTTACCCCACCAAGAGTGTATCCACCAGTACCTTTTCCTCAAAGGTTTCAAAAGAAGAAATTGGACAAACAATTTGCCAAATTCCGTGAGGTATTCAAGAAGCTACAAATCAACATCCCATTTACAGAAGTTTTAGAACAGATGTCGAGCTATGCTAAATTCATGAAAGGTATTCTATCTAGGAAGAAGAAGTGGGAAGATTTTGAAATAGTCTCCTTAACTGAGGAGTGCAATGCAGTACTATAAAGAAAGCTACCTCCCAAGTTGAAGGATCCTGGTAGTTTCACTATCCCATGTTCCATTGGAAGCATGTCATTCAATAAGTGTTTATGTGACTTATGCCATTATCTGTCTATACACAGTTGGGTATGCCAGCACCAAATCCAACAAACATTTCTCTTTAGCTTGCAGATAGGTCAGTTACTTATCCGAGAGGGATTGTGGAGGACATCCTTGTAAAGGTTGATAAATTTATCTTCCCAGCAGATTTTATCACCCTTGACTATAAAGAAGACAAAGGCATTCCTATCATTTTGGGGAGACTATTTTTAGCTACTGGGAGGACTCTCATCGATGTGCAAAAAGGAGAACTTACTATGAGGGTCCAAGATCAAGAATTCACTATAACGCCCCAAAATTTGATCTATCTTCACACCCGGATTCCATACGTCACGGTTCCATCTTCTTCCCAACCATACATCATTATATAGTTAAATATAACAACATACATGATCAAATCCTAGGTTTTAATACCTTATAATCTAATTCATTACAAATAAGGATAATTACATTATTCTTTACATCTTATAAGAGTGACTTTCATCCGCCACCAACGATACATAATAGTTCATTAAACTATTTTACAGTTTAATTATACTATTCTACATTACATGTCTTGGCTTGATCTTCATGATCATTCATATACTGAATGGAACTTCTTCTCAATACCGTTCATCTTGATCTTTACGGGATCCTTAAGTTTCTCTACTCGTACGCTGAAAATATTTTTCATTTAAAGCAAGTGTGAGCATTCAATTTCTCAGCAAGTCATAGCAGTTGAATAAACAATTTTATGAATTTAAACATTCTTTTAAAACTTTGATAACCGAACAAAGGTTATAAAGCAACTTGAATAATTGGAATAATTCTGATTCCTATCATTTTAAAACATTAGTCACATTCACTTTAAAATAATTTCATTCTTCTACCTTTTTCCATGCACATCCTGTCTGGCTAGATTCATTAGCACAAACTTAACAATAACGGTTAATGAATAAATAGAACATTTTCATATTAAACAATTCAATCACAGAACAATTCATCTCATAGAAACACCGAAGTGTTAAAATTACAGCACAAGGCCTCATACATTCTACCACCTTGTACAAATATCACACATTCGCACATAGATAAAACTTCTCATGTTCAACATCTGAGAAGTTTAAGAAACTAGCACTCATTTCAAATATGAATGAATTTAGGAAACTTGCCTTACACACAACTACAACTTACAATTTACACTGAACTTCTCATTCCAATTCCAATATAGCACATGAGAAAATAATACATACACCAATTAGTCACATACTTGACTTACGCATTAGTTTAAGCTTAACTTTACTTCTTAGGGTTCGCATTCTTGCAATCTAAGTTTACGCAACCAACTTTCTTTACGGTTTTACGACATTACAACATACGGGTTTTTCTTAATCATACGAACATCATTTTTGATGATTTACATTCTTATCTTCTCCTTATAGCTCTTTTAGGACTCAGCACACATCGTGTCTCTGCTAGTAGTCCATATGGTACGCTGAGTGGTTTCCTATAAACAACCAACAAACAAGTTCCCGTCTCACCTACACTGTCTTTCACAGTGAGTTAGATCGGTTGTCAGTTTCGTATATACCTCCTCTCTCTGAAGGAATTATATAGCCCAGCTCCCATATGTCAACCATCAAATATTACGATTGTACCACAACCAAAACTCATCTTAACTTATCTGAACCATTAAAACTATAACATTCGTTAAGTTGATTTCTTATTCCTTATGGCTTTCTTGAAACTAAATGTCGTACCTCAAGATTCATTCTTTATCGTCTAAGTCATACAGTCTTTTGTATACTTAGAATGATCATTCAATATTAATTGTACGCAGTCATAGCATTAAACATTTTACGTTACCTTATTTTTATCTTACAACTTCTGGTTCATTCGACACGGAACGTCATTCAAGTTATAATTATTAACTCGGCTTCTTAACGTTATACGTCATTTCCATTAATTCAGTTCTTCACCGTTCAAAAGTTTAATCATTATTCTTCATTACCGTACGGTCAAACCATACACGACGTGTAGGTTCTACCCATTTAATATTCGCGTACACCAAACCATCACGTCAGCTAAAGTGTTTAACGCTTACACTTCATTCTAACATTCTCTATCAGACTCACATTCGGACTTTCATTATTCTTATTACCGTTCATTACGGCTTTCCTGATAATTTCATATCGTACTTACTACTTTCATCAACGTCTAGGTTATACAACCAATGTACAGTTAGAACGTTCGTTCGATGCAAATACGATTCACGAGGATCGTTTACTTATTCTGCGTTTACTTTGCTCGACACTTAATCTCTCATTCAACCTTTACCCAAGGTTTTAATCACTTTCTTTTGTTATCCTTACATGAACCCTACGTTCATTATTCTTTCTTAATGTCAAAGCCATATGATTCGTTGTATGCAATGATCGATCATTCATCGCAACTGCGTTGCATTTACATTCTTTGTCTTTTAATCTCATTTAATCTTTCCATTCAACCTTTAGAAACGGTTTAAATTACTTATTTAAGTGTTACATTCGGTGTACTATATGTTCTTTATCTTTCATTACACTTTCCCCCAGGAGTTGAGCAATTAAAAACTCATTACTGGGCATTGCCCTACACCGGCGCTGCGGCGCCAGTTCCTTCCTTTTTTCTCATGCTACAGCGCCACTAAGCAGTAGTTGTTTGCCTAGGTTGGTGCTGCGGCGCCAGGACTAAAACTTTGAAATTTTTTCTAAGTCATGGAAAATGTTTGAGACACTTAGTTCACAATCTTATAACTTATTCGTTATAACTCAGAACGAGGTCGTTCCAAAGTCATTCTCTTCATTATCTTACGTACTTCAACTTCCCTTAGACAAAAATGCCATTCATTTGGCTTAATCTTCATCATTCGTTCGTTTTACGTTATTAACGTTCTTCGTTCGTTCGTCCGTAATTCGGTCATCCGAACTCGGAACTCGTTCATTTTTGAGTCCACGACTCACGTTTTCTACGTTTTCTTACATTCTTATGAAACCCTACACTTTTGGGTTCATTTACATGTTTTATACTTCTCATTCATCTTTTACGAAACTTTTGCCATAACTTCGTTATAGCTAAGTTTAATCCGTTCTTCATGAACATTTCTATCGTTCCTAACCAAGCAATAAGCAACTAACCTATATGTGATGTTTTTATACTTTTCCATCAACAACAAGTTTTACTAAGATGGTTTTAAATTTATCCATCAATAATGATCTTCGTGTTCTTCGCATGTTCTTCGTGTTCTTCATTCGTTCTTCATTTTAAATCTATACTTTGATTATGATTTCACTTTTTCTTGGAATTTGATTTTATAAAACACCATTCCTTACTTATTTCACCAAATCGTTCATATGATTCATTCGGATTATTCACATTCATTACGAAACTCATACTTCCTTAGGAAATTTATAAACAAAACTTCTAATTCTTATTTCCTCTTTTTCTCATGATTTCAACCATATGAAAATCATTCTTAACATCTTTTACTTCTATTCTCATTAAGCTATGTTTTTAACATAGAAAACTTAAAGAAAATTTATATTAAACTAGGTTTTGGATTATCTTTCTTCTTTAATCTTCTTCCATTGGACAAAGTTTGCACTTGGGCTAGCTTTTCCTCTTCCTTTTCCTCCTCATCCATACTCCCTCTCTCTCTCTCTCTCTCAAGTGTTGGTGAATTATTCATCAACCAACAAATGAGCTTAAGCTTCTCTTATATAGAAAACCAAGGCTAGGGGAAAAATAGTCATTTCACCCCCAAAGTTATTATTCACACCTCCTTACTATTCACACCTCCTTACTATTCACATAGTTTCTCTTGGAAGCTTCGTGGTTCCGTCTTTCGGGATTCGTCTAACAGTTCGAAAACTGCGATTCTTGGAATCCAAATATTTTTGGATATTTCGTCTTTCTTTTACAGATTAACTTTTACGCATTCTTCGGATCTCCGAAAAACTGAAAAACACATGTTAAGTGTTTTCCTTCACATTTTCCCCTAATGTAGTTAAACGAATGAAAAGTACATAATAGTACTTTTTGTCATTTTTATTTCGTCCGATTTCTGCATGTTTTTTTTGAGAAAAACTTTTATCGGCTAACTTAACTTTTCACGATATATTATTGTCAAATCTTTCGACGGACTATCATTTCGACATACCGAACTCTTGGAAAGGCTTAGGTTATTCAAACCCTAACCCTTAGGATTTTGTCGGGTGGATAGTGCATATTTCGTCTTTTTCCTCATAAATATTTTTTTTCCCATAAATTTTTTATTTTTGTCTTGAAAATTATTACTCGTTCAGTCTAGCTCGTAGCCAGAATCCTCCCGTATTATAATCATCCTAAGTTCTAGAACGATTAATAAACACATATCACATAATATTATTAATACAAATTCATTTTATTAATAACTAATTCTTTAAATTTTAAATTCTGGACAATCTGATTTTTCTGGTTGTCACATTCTTCCCCCCTTATAAAAATTTTGTCCTCAAAATTTCTTAAAACCACAACTATACTTAGGTCATCACATTCACCCCTTCTTCACAGAATTTCATCCTCAAAATTTTAGGTTACCATTCTATTAACTTCTTTTCAAAGAAATTCTTATCATTCAAACATTCTCTAACCTTCATAACTTATCATAAATTATGAAGTGGAATAAATAACGAGGAACATAAGAATTCCTTTAAAACTTTTCTTACTTTTGCTGAGGGGTTAAATCGAACATGAACACTTACTAGGTTTAACAACATTTCACCGTAAACCCTTCTATCACGACCAGTTTACAACAACCAATAAAGTAAACTACATCTTCCATATGTAGGTGATCAACCCATTGTATAACCCCATTTCGGGGTATGTTCACCTCAGACTTGATCATCAGATTCTGCACCAAAGCAATTTGGTTTGGCATAACTTCTCAAAGAAAGCTCGATTTTCTTTTAAACATGACATACCATTTGTCTAGCTAAATCAACTAGCTTAGACCATACCAATAAATTAGATATCAACTTGAAACATTCTTCTAGTCAAATCAATTGACATCGACTACTCCTTAAATTCTTTTAATCATAACTTCAAAATGTTTTATGACGTCATGATACCGTACTTTTCACAGTACATTGAGGACTTCATCAGTTTATGACTTCATAATTATACATTACACCATAGTGGGTTGTTGATCCTAAGATCTCATCAAACACTAGGTTCAATTGTATTAATAAGTCCATCCTTTTACCATCTCTACATCAAATGCACTGAATATATAAAATTCATTTACATATTTCAAATCAATTTTTGTCTAGCCAAAACAATTAGCATAGACATATAAAAAATAGTTCTTTTAAAATCTATTAATTCACAAAAAATTGAACTAGTCCTTTACTTTTTAAAATGTACATATCAGCACGATTTCAATAAACTTCAAAAACTAACATAGCTAGATGACTTGGAATATCCTATTTCTCCATCTTCCTTCATTGTCTTACTTGCGACAATACTTAATCTTCTCTAGCAGCTTCAATGCTAAGCATATTGAAACTAACTCATTTCCAGTTTAAACATTCCTATACCTTAGTATAGTCCATCAACTTATCACACTTTATATGTTTAGGAACTTTCCTCAACCATATGTGTTTAAGAACTTATCTTCGCAATATGTAATCCAAGAACAAATTAAGGACTATCCATATGCTTAGGGCTCAGAAACATAGCATATAACTATGAGTCATAAACTTTTCATAAGTATGAGTTTCAAGAACTCGCACCTATCTAATCATTCTCTACCTATCACACATATACACGAGAAAAGATTCACCATCTTGTTATATACATATTGATAGCGCGACCAAATATTCGAATGATTATCACTTTAATAAATTAAGCAGTTGTTACACCAAAGCACAAACCTCTGGCCATAACAGAGGTTCATACCACTCAGCTATCACATTAGTCCTCAATTAGAATTTTACAACTTCTACCTTTCTCTTTACTTAATACGAATTTTCTTTAATTCGTATGCTATCCTTTATAACTCAATCTGAGTTTTCTTTCCCATACTACTTCATAGTACCATTCATTTATAGCATTAGCTATAAATCATCCATCGTTTAACAGAACATCCGTTAGTACGATTCAATATGATAACGTGGTGATCTTCTTCCTTAATCGTTTAACTCAACGATCTTATTATCCTTCTCTCTATGATTATAGTCTTAGATACTCATACCTAAGGTTTATAACCTATCATCTCTGATACCACTCTATAACGCCTCGAAATCCGGTCTATCTTCATACCCGGATTTCGTACGTCACGGTTCCATCTTCTTCCCAAACATACATCATTATATAGTTAAATATAAAAATATACATTCTCAAATCCCAGGTTCTAATACCTTTTAACCTCATTCATTACAAATAATGATAATTACATTATTCTTAACATCTTATAAGAGTGACTTTCATCTGCCACCAAGGATACATGATAGTTCATTAAACTATTTTACAATTTAATTATACTATTCTATATTATAAGTCTTGGCTTGATCTTCACGCTCATTCATATACTGAATGGCACTTCTTCTCAATATAGTTCACCTTGATCTTTACGGGATCCTTAAAATTCTATACTCGTACGGTGAAAATGTTTTTCATTTAAAGCAAGTTTGAGCATCCAATTGCTCAACAAGTCATTACAATTGAATAAACAACTTCAAGAATTTAAAAATTCTTTTAAAACTTCGATAACCGAACAAAGGTTATGAAGCAGTTTGAATAATAGGAATAATTATAATTCCTATCATTTTAAAACATTAGTCGCATTCACTTTGAAATACTTTTATTCTTCTACCTTTTTCCATACACATCATGTATGGCTAGATTCATTAGCACAAACTTAACAATAATGGTTCATAAATAAATAGAACATTTTCATATTAAACAATTCAATCACAGGACAGTTCATCTCATAGAAACACCAAAGTGTTAAAATTGTGGCACAAGGACTCATACATTCTACCACCATGTACAAATAACACGCATTCACACATAGATAAAACTTCTCATGTTCAATATCTTAGATGTTTAAGAAACTAGCATTCATTCCAAATATGAATGAAGTTAGGAAACTTTCCTTATGCACAGCTACATCTTACAGTTTATATTGAACTGCTCATTCCAATTCCTATATAGCACATAAGGAAATAACACATACACTAATTAGTCATATAGTTGACTTACGCATTGGTTTAAGCTTAACTTTACTTCTTAGGTTTCGCGTTCTTGCAATCTATGTTTACGCGACCAACGTTCTTTATCGTTTTACGGCGTTACAACATACGGGGATGTCTTACTTATACGAACATGATCTTTGATGATTTACATTCTTATCGTCTCCTTACAGCTCTTGTAAGACTCAGCACACATCATGTCTCTGCTAGTAGTCCATATGGAACGCTGAGTGTTTTTCCACAAATAACAAACAAACAAGTTTACGTCTCATCTACACTGTCTTTCACAGTGAGTTAGATCGGTTTCCAGTTTCGTATATACCTCCGCTCTTTGAAGGAATTGTTTAGCCCAACTTCCATATGTCAACCATCAAAGATTACGATTGTACCACAACCTAAACTCATCTTAATTTATCCAAACCATTAAAACTATAACATTTTTCTTATTCCTTATGGCTTTCTGGCAACTAAATGACGTACCTTAGGATTCATTCTTTATTGTCTAAGTCATACAGTCTTTTGTATACTCAGAACGATCATTCAATATTAATTCTACGCATCATAGCGTTAAGCATTTTAATTATTAACTCGATTTCTTAACATTATACGGCATTGCCATTAATTCAGTTCTTCACCGTTCACATGTTTAATCATCATTCTTCATTACCTTACGGTCAAACCATACACGGCGTGAAGGTTCTTCCCATTTAATATTCGCGTACACCCAACCCTCGCGTCAGTTAAAGTATTTAACGCTTACACTTCATTTTATCATTCTCTATCTGACTCACATTCGGACTTTCATTATTTTTATTACCATTCATTACAGCTTTCTTGATAATTTCATATCTTACTCACTACTTTCATCAATGTCTAGGTCGTACAACCATTGTACACTTAGAACATTCGTTCGACACGAATACGATTCACGAGGATCGTTTACTTATTCGACATTTACTTTGCTCGACACTTAAATCTCTCATTCAACCTTTACCCAAAGTTTTAATTGATTTTTTTTTGACATCCTTACAAGAACCCTACGTTCATTATTCTTTCTTAATGTCAAAGCCGTACGATTCGTTTTATGCTAAGACCAATCATTCATCGCAACTGCGGTGCGTTTACATTCTTTATCTTTTAATCTCGTTTAATCTTTCCATTCAACCTTTACTAAAGGTTTAAATTACTTATTTAAGTGTTACATTCTGTGTACTATATGTTCTTTATCTTTCATTACACTTTCCCCCAAGAGTTGAGCAATTAATAGCTCATTCATTGGGCCTTGCTTCTCGCACCTGAAATGGCTGCGGCCGGTTCCTTCCTTCCTTTCTTCTCACCGCAATAGCCACTAAGCGATGAGTTGTTTGCCCAGTTGGCACTTTGTGGCAACGCCCCTCCCAGGCTTAATCGGCGCCGTGGGCGCTGAGCCTAAAACATTGAAAATTTTTCTAAGTCATGGAAAATGTTTGAGACGTTTACTTCACAATCTTATTAACTTATTCGTTATAATTCAGAACGAGGTTGTTCTAAAGTTATTCTCTTTCTTATCTTACGTACTTCAACTTCCCTCGAACGGAAATTTATTTTGAATCCGTTAACATGCCATTCAATTGGCTTAATCTTCATCATTCGTTCGTTTTACGTTATTAACGTTCTTCGTTCGTTCGTCCGTAATTCAGTCATCCGAACTTGGAACTCATTCGTTCTTGAGTCCACAACTCACGTTTTCTACGTCCTCTTACATTCTTATGAAACCCTACACATTCGGGTTCATTTACATGCTTTTTACTTCTTATTTTACTTTTACGAAATTTTTGCCATAACTTCGTTATAGCTAAGTTTAATCCGTTCTTCATGAACGGTCCTATCGTTCCTAACCAAGCAATAAACAACTAACATATACGCGATGATTTTAAACTTGTCCATCAACAACAAGTTATACTAAGATGGTTTTAAATTTGTCCATCAACAACGTTCTTCGTGTTCTTCGCATGTTCTTCGCGTTCTTCATTCGTTCTTCATTTTTAATCTATACTTTGAATTTGATTTCACTTTTTCTTGGAATTTGATGGTATAAAACACCATTCCTTACTTATTTCACCGAATCGTTCATATAATTCATTCAAGTTGTTCAAATTCATTACGAAACTTATACTTCCTTAAGAAATTTATAAACTAAACTTCTAATTCTTATTTCCTCTTTTCCTCATGATTTTAACCATATGAAAATCATTCTTAACATCTTTTATTTCTATTCTCATTAAGCTATGTTTTTAACATAGAAAACTTGAAGAAAATTTATATTAAACTAGGTTTTGGATTACCTTTCTTCTTTAATCTTCTTCCGTTGGACAAAGTTTACACTTGGGCTAGCTTTTCCTCTTCCTTTTCCTCCTCATCCGAACTCTCTCTCGCTCTCTCAAATGTTGGTGAATTTTTTATTAACCAACAAATGAGCTTAAGCTTCTCTTATATAGAAAACCAAGGCTAGGGGCAAGATAGTCATTTCGCCCCCAAAGTAACTATTCACACCTCATAACTATTCACGAAGCTTCTCTTGGAAGCTTCGTGGTTCCGTCTTTCGGGATTCGTCTGACAGTTCAAAAACTGTGATTCTCAGAATCCAAATATTTTTGGATATTTCGTCTTTCTTTTACAGATTAACTTTTACGCATTCTTCGGATCTCCGAAAAACTGAAAAAGACTTTTTGATGTTAAGCATTTTCCTTCACGTTTTCCCCTAACGTAGTTAAACGAATGAAAAGTACATAACAGTACTTTTCGTCATTTTTATTTCATCCAGTTTCTATACGTTTTTCGAAAAAAAAATTATCGGCTAACTTAACTTTTCACGATATATTATCATCAAATCTTTCGAAGGAATTTCATTTCGACATATCGAACTCTCGAAAAGGCTTAGTTTCTTCAAACCCCAACCCTTAGGGTTTTGTCGGTAAATAGTGCCTATTTCGTCTTTTTCCTCAGAAATATTTTTATTCCCAAAATTTTTTTATTTTCGTCTTGAAAATTCTTACTCGTTCAGTCTAGCTCGTAGCCAGAATCCTCCCGTATTATAAGCATCCTAAGGTCTTGAACGATTAATAAACACATAGCAAATAATATTATTAATAAAAATTCATTAATAACTAATTCTTTAAATCTTAAATTCGGGTCAATCTGATTTTCCGGGTTGTCACAATCACATTCAACGTGTTTAAAGCTATGAAGTTCCCTACATATGAAGAGGAGTGCTTTAGGATGGATGTAGTAGAAAAAGTTGTGGATGATGAATTTCTGAGGGTTATGCTTAAGGATCCTTCGGAGACTACACTAATGGGGGAAATTGTAGTAGATGGGCCAAAATTGATTGAATATCTCCAGTTGTTAGATGCACTACCAAGAGTGAACAAGTTTAAAGTACCATTTGAGCCACTGAAAAGTTAGGATAAATATTCAGACCGTTTGAGGACATCCTTAGAGGTACCTCCAACACTTGAGCTCAAACCACTACCTTCTCATCTCAAGTATGCATACTTGGGCGAATCAAATACTTTACATGTTATTATTGCATCTGAACTAACCACATTTCAAAAAAGTAAGCTAATTAGAGTGCTACGAGAATTCCAGAATGCTATTGGATGGATAATTACCGATATCAAGGGAATTAGTCTTTCATTTTGCGTGCAAAAAATATTTATGGACGATGATAACAAGCCTTTAGTGGAACAACAAAGAAGGCTAAATCCTATCATGAAAGAAGTGATCAAAAAGGAGATACTGAAATGGTTATTGTGACAACCCAATAATTTAGAAAAATTTTAAAATCATAATTGATTTATTTAAGGTTCAATATTAGAACCTAGACGGAAAATAAGTGTATGCGTTTGATATTTTTTGGAAGGAATTCTGAGGATTTCAAAATTCTGTGAAGGATTTAGGTGAATTATTCAGGATTAAGTGTATACGTGAATATGTTCTGTGTATATGGTTATTTATGTGTTCAGAATGTGGTTAAGGGTCAAGGTTTAACCAGATAAATTTTATCAGTGTCAAACCCTAAGTATATATTAAGAAGGTCAGCGTTCAGTTAGAAAACCCTATCAATGGATAAGAAACCCTAGAAACCAGTTCTGGAAACCCTAATTTCAGTTCCGAGAATCTGAAACCCTAATTCGGAAATTGAAAACCCTAGCTTGGGAATGCAAATGCTAGTATATAATTTAAACGTTATTAATAATATTATAATTAGGGATAACCCTAGTTGATTTAGAAAACCCTAATCTAATTAGGAAACCTAATTTCTAAATTAGAAAGATTATTTTTTTTTATTTTAAAAACCTAATTCTTGGGTTATAAACCCTAATGTACAATTATGACCCTAATTGCTAAATTAGCAATTTTAATTAGGAAATAATAATCCTAATTAGCAAGATCGAATTTATGATTAGGAAATTCTTATATAATTATAGAATTCTAATTATACTTTAGAAATTTTAAATTTCTATTTTGGAAACCTAATTTGGAAATTCTAGAATTTATTTTTTTTAAACCTAAAGGGTTAAACCCTAAACCCTAAGGGTTAATACCTAAACCCTAAGGGTTGTAGCAAAAGATAAGTATGCCATTAAATTAAAAAAAATTAAAATGACTATTTTACCTTTTGTGCATTATTTGTAAGTTTAGTGCAAATCTTGCCAATTGTGAGTTGTTTACAAACTACACCAACTCCATGTGACTTAAATCACAACTCTCAGCCAATTTAAGCAGCCAACATTCATTGTATCATACATTTTATAAATTAAAGAGAGAGAAAATGCTAACTTTATTTTTGATTTGAACCAAAGCTTTCTCTCTCTAAGATTTCGAAAATGGAAAGAAAAAGGAGTGTTAAGTCATTATAATGTCAGTACTTAGCAAGCCAAGATCAAATCAGTAGGATCAGAAATCAAAATCCAAGCTAGAAAGTTATAAAAACCCTAAATTTTGAAATTCTTAGATCTGATGTTTGATGTTGTGATTTGTTGTTTAGAAATGTGTAATAAGGTGTCATTTAGTGATCTGGGTTGTTAAATCCCAGATCCATAACATCAAAGTGCACGAAATAGCATTTTTTTTTAAGTCTGGAAAAAAAATTAGAAAGTATCCTGACAGTCGAATGTCAGAGGCCTTAAATCTTTATGTGTTAGATGTTTTGTGTGTTTTATGTTTTGGATATGTACTATGCCATGTGGGATTTTATTTGGAACTTGAATTAGGGTTGGATCATGTCTATATTTCTTGTTATATGTAGTCAAAGTGCGTTGACCAAGCACAAAATAGGGTTTCTGGGCAACCTAGAAACCCAGAAGTTCTCAGACAACGTTTTGCAGGCTCTTGATCTGGCTGTGTTTTGTTATTTTGGTCATGTTGTTAGTTTGTTGTTATAGATTGGTATATGAACTACACATGTATGCTATTAAATCGCCTAGATTAACAACAAAATCAAAAATAATCACGGTCAAAGTAAGTTAACTAAACTGCCTCATGAAGGTTTTCTGGAAAACCCAGATCTTCATCAGTCGAGTTTTCTGTTAGAGATTGACCGGCCTTGATCGTTTAATTGTGTTGATGTTATAATGATCAGATGAGATAGAATTATTCTTTGTCATGTTTACTACAAGTATGAACCTTTAAAACATGATTAGCAAGCCTAGAATGCAAAATATAAGGAATTAAATATAGTACCTACAACTGTTCTTCATTTTCTTGAAATCCAGAAATGAAGAACAGAGTTGTCAGACTTTTTGAGGGCTAATAACTCACTGATCTGATGTTGTTTAGCCCTAATGTTTGTTTGTGAGTGTAGTAGTACATAAATACTACAATATGATTGCCCTAGACGGACCAGAATCATTAAAACCAAGAATCTATGCACGGTCAAACGTGGTACCCTGTAAACTATTATGAGTTTCTAGGTTATTGCTCAAAAACAACAAGAACACCTATAGCGACGGTTCTATCGCTATAGGGCCATTTATTAGTTATTAATTTCTGAAAATTATTTATTTTAATTAATAAATTGAAATAAATAGTTTTTAATTATTAAAAATACAAAATAAATTCCTAAAAATTATTTTAATGTCCGAAAATTAGTTTTTTTTAATTTTTTTGAGTATATTTCATAAATATTTATTATTTTTGGAATATAAATGGTATTTAATTTATTTAATTATAATATTGAATAAATTATTTAAAAAATGATTTTAATACATGAAAAATCATGAAATTATATTATGGTATAAGAAGTTATTTTTAATGACTTTTAATATTTTGTGATGAATTTCATTAATTAATCAATATTAATGATAGTTACTTTATTTAATAAATATATGAAATAAATTATGGAAAAATAGAACTAATGATTTAAAAAAATCATATAAAAATGATTTAAGTGTTATAAAAATATTTTAAGTTATAAAATATAACTTTTGATATTAAACGCAATTATCGGATAATGGATTTATGTTTAAAAATCATATAAATATGATTTAAAGGTATTAAAAATACTTTGATATATTATAAATATTTATAATATTATGTTATGATTCTCATTAATATTTGGTATTAAATAAATATTAATGATAAAGGAATTATGTGGTATTTAATTCGTATAAATACGTTTTTAATGATCGAAAATTCACGATAAATAATAATAATTATTTGAAAATTATTATGAGACTTGGAAACTTATTTTGACTGATATTAAAATTATCTGAGATACTTGTTAAGTGTTAGGCAGAGTTTAATTGAACTTAAACTCGACGATAGTCCAACTAGACTGTCGGGATGTCAGATTTATGTCGGGTTTAACTCAGACTAAAATAGTTTGACTTGATACCGAGTTTTATGTGTTGTATAGACTTATAGGGTTATGTTCTATGTGTTTAAGTTATTTTAAATATGGTGATGATATTATTCTAATTTGTATATCGATATTATTTATATATTAGTTCTTCAGTTAAAGCTTATTAAATTGCGTAACGATAATCAACGAAACAGGCAAGTTTTTCTTAACTCTACTTAGAGTTGTTTCATTCAGATATGCTTATGGTTAATCATTGCCGATTGCCATTGTAGAATTGTACTCTGTACATATTGCATGAATAAGTCAGGTATGAAAGGCTGATCACCTTCATTACCGTTCGGTCCAGATATATTTGTTCATGTTTAATACTTGATCAGTCAAAAGTTTGTTCGTGCTAGTTCTCAACTATATTGAAGAATTATAGCCAGCTTATTATTCAAATTCTTTCAATCATGATATATCCTTAAGTAAATTTAAACTTGCTGGGCAACCTTCATGCTCACCCTTGCTATATCATGATAAACATTGCAGATTAAGGAGAATATGTCAGATACAGGGAAAGGTTAAAGACAGTTCCAACTTTAAGTTTATGAGTGCGCCTTAATTTATAACAGCATAGTATGATAAATATCTTTGTATGTTAGATAGAATAATGAATTGTGTATAAGTTAAGGTTACTCGACCTTGAGGAAATTGTGTGTAAAGTTTATCGTATAAACAATTTATGTTTATATCTTCCGCAATAGTTGTAGAATGATTGTACCAGATCCGTGGTGATTTGGGACCCAGATTTGGGGCTTTCATAGTTGGGATCAAAGTTGTTGGTTATGAACCTTAGGTAGGAATACCTGAGAGCAATTACCGCAGTGATTAGGATAAGATCTAACTCACATAGAGTTAGTTGGTCGGTAAGATTCAAAGACGAATCTCGATGAGTTGTAAAGATACAGAGTTCCCTAACTCTGATAATAAAGTTGAACAATAGTGATTAATAGATAGAGTCTAAAGGACTAAAGGTGCAGGGATAGAGATCGTAAAGCAAAATGATCATATCATAGAAATGAATCATAATATATACGATGAGATTACCCCGTGATCTGATAAGGACATAGCAGGGTAAAGAATCAATCTGATGATTGGAAAGTTTACAGCAAGATTGTTGTGTGAATTGGTACAGATTAAAGGAAAGGATTATGAATGAGAGTTGAATGAAATTCGTATTGAGAAGGGAGTTAAGATTAGGTGGGGATTTCAGTTGAGGACTCATGTCAGCAGCTGAGTTGTATGATTCCTTGTATGGGCGGGGAATTGTACTTGTGTAAAAACCACTTAGTTTCTGGAACTGATAATCATTGAAATGTTTCTGTCGCATTATTTGCTATATGCATGTTAAGAAGGTGATTCCTTTGTCGTGTGTATACCAAATAGATAGGTTATAGGTAGAGGATATAAGGTTAAGTACGAGTTCTTAAAACTCATACTTATATGACATTCTTGACTCATAGTTATATGAAATGTTTATGAACCCCTCAGCGAATGGACGCCAAAGGTCTGTCTAGGAAAGTTCTTAAACTCATATGATTGTGGCAAGTTCATGAACTCATAAGTGTGGTTTGACGAACTGGGTATAGTTTTATGTGAATGGAGTATTGAGGATAATAGGAATAGATAGACTGTTTAAGCAAACGATTATTAGTGGAGACACTAATTTTTTTTTCAAAACTCCTAGCTATGCTAGACTTCGAAATTTTGACATCAAGCTAAATACGCACTATGTGCTTTTGAAAAAATATATATATATGTGTAGACTCGTAATCATTTTTGGAACGATTTAAAGTATAGTCTATGCTACTTATTTCAGCTAGCTAGACGCAAATGATTTGAAATATCAAAATATATTTTATTTATCACTCATGTACCATGTAACCTGGTGGAGAGATGATAAAAAGTTGATGGAGTTGTAAATACATGAATACTTAGTGTGAATTCGATCTAAAAATCATTGTTCCACTATTGTATGATGTGTTATGACAAAGCCATACAATGACTCAAGATCCTCAAATGGATCATGTTAATACAAAGACGGCAAGATCACGACGTCATTCTCGAAAAATATTTTCAAAAATTTTAATTTGCCAACGGGGTTTGGCTACACCTAAATAATTCGATTGAATTGAATTTTTGATATGAGTTTATTCTAATCGATTCAGCTAGACTAATGTTTATGAAAACTCTAAGTGTTCATTGAAAGAAATTTCCTAAACCAAATTGTTTTGGTGTGGAATCTAATAAGATCGAGGTAAATATATTATAAATATTTATAATATTATGTTATGATTCTCATTAATATTTGGTATTAAATAAATATTAATGATAAAGGAATTATGTGGTATTTAATTTGTATAAATACATTTTTAATGATTGAAAATTCATGATAAATAATAATAATTATTTGTAAATTATTATGAGACTTGGAAACTTATTTTGACTGATATTAAAATTATCTGAGATACTTGTTAAGTGTTAGGCAGAGTTTAATTGAATTTAAACTAGACGATAGTCCGACTAGACCGTCGAGATGTCAAATTTGTGTCGGGTTCAACTCAGACTAAAATAGTTTGACTTGATACCGAGTTTTATGTGCTGTATAGACTTATAAGGTTATGTGCTTTGTGTTTAAGTTATTTTAAATATGGTGATGATATTATTCTAATTTGTATATCGATATTATTTATATATTACGTCTTCAATCAAAGCTTATTAAATTGCGTAACGATAATCAACGAAACAGGCAAGTTTTTCTTAACTCTACTTAGAGTTGTTTCATTCAGATATGCTTATGGTTAATCATTATCGATTTCCATTGTAGAATTATACTTTGTACATATTGCATGTATAAGTCAGGTATGAAAGGCTGATCACCTTCATTACCGTTCGGTCCAGATATATTTGTTCATGTTTAATACTTGATCAGTCAAAAGTTTGTTCGTGCTAGTTCTCAACTATATTGAAGAATTGTAGCCAGCTTATTATTCAAATTCTTTCAATCATGATATATCCTTAAATAAATTTAAACTTGTTGGGCAACCTTCATGCTCACCCTTGCTATATCATGATAAATATTGCAGATTAAGGAGAATACGTCGGATACAAGGAAAGGTTAAAGACAATTCCAGCTTTAAGTTTATGAGTGCGGCTTAATTTTTAACAGCACAGTATAATAAATATCTTTGTATGCCAGATAAAATAATGAATTGTGTATAAGTTAAGGTTACTCGACCTTGGGGAAATAGTGTGTAAAGTTTATTGTATAAAAAATTTATGTTTATATCTTCCGCAATAGTTGTAGAATGATTGTACCAGATCCGTGGTGATTTGGGACCCGGATTTGGGGCTGTCACAGTTAGATGCTGAGATAATTTACTCTATCTCAGACAGCTCATGGGTAAGTCGTGTACAATGTGTGCCTAAGAAAGGAGGGATGACTGTGGTTAAAAATGAGAATAACGAGTTGATACCGACATAGACAGTGACAAGTTGGAGAGTGTGTATGGACTACAGGAAGCTCAATAAAGCAACTAGGAAGGATAATTTTTTTATTACCATTCATTGACCAAATGTTAGACAGACTTGCTGGACACGAGTATTACTGCTTCCTTGATGGATATTTTGGGTATAATCAAATTGTCATAGCTCTAGAAGACCAAGAGAAGATGACTTTTACTTGTCTTTACGGTACCTTCACATTCAAACGGATGTCATTTGGGCTTTGCAATGATCCTAATAGATTTCAAAGATGCATGATGGCTATTTTCTCAAACATTGTTGAAAAGAATGTAGAATTCTTCATGGATGACTTCTCGATATTTGAGGACTCATTTGATAGTTGCTTGGAAAATGTGGTTATGGTGTTGAACTGATGTGTGGAAACAAACTTAGTCCCCTACTGGGAGAAGTGCCATTTCATGGTAGAAGTAGGGATCATTGTTGGGCACAAGGTTTCAGGCAAGGGGTTGGAGGTTGACAAAGAAAAATTAGAAATAATAGAAAATTTGCCGCCACCAAATTCAATAAAGGGTGTACGCAGTTTTCTTGGTCATGCGGGGGTCTGCCGTTGGTTTATAAAGAACTTCTCCAAGATCACAAAGCCTTTATGCAGTTTATTGGAGAAGGTTGTTCCTTTTAAATTTGATGAGGACTGTTTAGCATTATTTGAGCATCTAAAGAAAAAGTTAACAACAACACCTATCATTGTGGCTCCAGATTGGTTATTACTATTTGAATTGATATGTGATGCAAGTGACTACACAGTGGGGGTTATTTTGGGGCAGCACAAGGAAAAGATATTTCATGCTATCTACTATGCTAGCAAGACCTTAACGGATGCGTAACTTAACTACACCACTACCGAGAAAAAGTTACTTACAGTGGTCTATGCATTCGAAAATTTTTGCTCCTACTTGATTGGGACTAAAGTAATGGTGTTTACAGACCATGCTGCCATACAGTATTTGATTACCAAAAAGGATGCCAAACCCCGACTGATTTGATTAATTTTACTCTTACAGGAGTTTGACATGGAAATCAGGGATAGAAAGGGTACCGAGAAACAGGTGGCTGACCACTTATCAAGATTGGAGAATCTAAGGCAAGACAAGAATGATAAAGTTTTGATTAATAAGTCTTTTCTAGATAAACAACTTTTTGTGGTCCAAGGCGAAGTCCAATGGTTTGTTGACTTTGCAAACTACTTGGTTAGTAACATCATTCCCCCAGACTTTTTGAGGCAGCAAAATAAGAAATTCTTGCATTATGTTAAATAGTATATATGGGATGAACCGTATCTCTTCAAGAAATGTGCAGACATGATGATCAGACTATGTATCCCTCACAATGAAATAGAAAATATCTTACATGACTGTCACACATCTATGTATGGGGGATATTATGGAGGTGAGAGGACAACTGCCAAGATTTTACAAACTGAATGTTATTGGTCCACTCTATTCAAGGATACCCACTAATTTTTTCAAAAGTGTGATAGATGCTAAAGGGAGGGCAACATCTCCAAGTAGACTGTAATGCCTCTAAACATGATTTTGGAAGTAGAAATTTTTGATGTTTGGTGCATTGATTTCATGGGGCCGTTTACATCCTCTTGTAGAAATTTGTACATTCTGCTGGCAGTAGATTATGTCTCCAAGTAGGTTGAGGTGGTGGCTTTTCCAACAAATGACGCCAAGGTAGTCTTCAAGTTTTTATAAAAAAAACATCTTTACAAGATTTGGGACACTGCGGGCATTTATCAGTGATGTAGGCAGTCACTTTTGTAATAGGCCATTCACAACTCTTTTGGAAAAATATAGGGTAAATCACTGAATTTCTACAGCATATCATCCCCAAACAAATGGCCAAGTTTAAGTCTCCAATAGAGAGGCAAAACAAATTTTGGAGAAAATTGTCAACCCCACTCAAAAAGATTGGTTTCTAAAGCTAGATGATGTTGTTTGGGCTTATAGGACAGCTTACAAGACACCCATTAGGATGTCCCCATATCAATTGGTCTACGGTAAAGCTTTCCATCTTCCTATGGAATTGGTACATAAAGCATTCTGGGCCATTAAGAAATTAAATTTTGATCTCAAAGCTACATGGGAAAAGAGACTTCTCCAATTAAATGAGCTTGATGAATTTACACTGCAAGCATATGAGAATTCAAAACTGTACAAAGAAAAGGTGAAAAGATGGCATGATCAGAAAATCATGGTCAGGAAATTTGAGCCGGGACAAGCAATGTTATTTTTCAACTCAAGACTTTGATTTTTCCCAGGGAAGCTAAAATCTCGATGGTCAAGTCCATTCATAATGAAAATAGTATACCCTCACGGTGCGGTGGAGATCATAGGCCAAGATCTGAATAAGCCATTCAAAGTCAATGCCCAACATTTGAAACACTATTGGGGAGGCGAGGTCAATCGCCAAAAGGCCTGTAAACAAGCACTCAATGGGAGGCACCCCAGTCAATCTTTCTCTCTCCCTTATTTAATTCTCATTATATACCCTATATATTCCCCCTCTTATTTAATTCTTACATTCTATATGAAATCATTTTCCTCCCTCTATGTTTAATTCTAAACATTTTGATTATGACGTCCATTTTTGATAGTATTAATCAGATTTAATATAGCAGTTTTGATAAGATATAGTGAGTTTTGATTAATGCATTTTTTCTTGAATGAAATAAAGTTTGATATCTGATCTTTGGTGCATTTTCACAAGTAAAATTTAAGTGTTAGCGATTTGGCAAAAATTAGTGTTGCTGCAGAATTCTGCACTTTTGGGTGCAGGGCAGTGCAACCGCGCCCCAACAGAAGGCAAACATAGCACGCCGTCACCCTTGGCTGGATTTCAAAAGTAATTTCAGGCAACAGCGCCCCCGCGCCATTCTATGCCTTATACATAACACGGCTGCGCCTTCTGTCATTCTAACTACTTATCAAAATCAACAAAATCTATTAGAATATAACCCAACCGACTTCCATCTCAACATTTGAATTCCTCATACTCAAACCTATTCTTTCCCCACTTCCATCTTTATCTCCATACCTCCACTTGCCAAACCCACGTTCTCTCTCCACTATCACCTAAAGCCTAAGTCTCAGTCACATTCAAACCCATTATTCCCCACCACATCTGACCCACCACTTACACCAATTTCCATTAAACTATAACTCATCCTTTCTTCCAATTTCCTATATAAACCCTAATCAACCTACTCTACATATACCATACTAAATCAACAATAGAAAAAGAGAGTTAGGGATTCAAAAGGGCTACACACCAACTATTTGGTAGAAGGTTTGGACAGAGTTTGGTTACAGAAAGGAAATCTAGCACACCCAACATTTTAATTTTAACCACACTTTGGATTATTATGGCTCCAAAAAGGGTTCGAACTCCATCCTCTTCGTCATCCAACGGCAGTGATCATGAGGGTGAAGGTAGCAGCTGAGATGTGTTGGACACTACAAAATTTCTAAACCTTTTAGCCCAACATTACTACTCGGATGTGCTTGTGACCAAAACATTTATTTTGGAAAGGGGACTTAAGCCTAGTGAGGAGGATGGAAAGCTATTAAACATGATTAGAGATAATGGATGGGCTTTAGTGGTGAGTACTCCATTGGCGGCATCAATGGTTATTGTGCGTGAATTCTATGCCAATGCAAGCAAAACGCTGAATGGAATATCATTTCTTTGTGGTAAGAAAGTGAGCTACACCAATCAGGCTATCAATGCTCTATTTCACAGGACTCCTCCCCTAGCTGGTACAACAAACTGGGTGGAATCCCAGCACTTCGAGACTGATTTAGACAAGCTAGTGAAGGAAATGTGCAAGACATGAACCAAATGGGCTATTAAACTAGGGACCAATAAAAAGACTCATTTCTTGCACACCTCTCTAAATCGGTATGCAAAGGCGTGGTATAGTTTCATATGTGCAAATTTGATGCTCACTCGCCATCAGAACGATGTCACCACAGATAGAGAAATTATTCTTTATGGGGTCATCAGGAGGAAATCTATTAATGTGGGAAACCTTATTCACCGGTCTATGCTCAGATACAAATGAGGGAGTACCATAGTGGGAATTCCACATGCATCCATAGTGACTCATCTGTGTATCAAGGCAGGCATTGGATGGGACAATGAGACATTACAGCTGCCTATGAAAGACATTGACCACACAACCATTAAAAAGTACACAATATGGAAGGGTGCCAAGTCTCATCGTTATGGCCTTGGTTTTATTATTCCAGATCAAGAAGTGGAAGAATTTGAAGAAGAAGAAGTTGCCCAGCCTCACACCTCACAGACAACACATTGCCCGACATGATCGTTAGATGAGGCACTTGCAGTCCATGATGGACGCCATGCACATTAACTTCCAAGCATATGCAGATGGTCTATCGGGGGCTTTAGCTCAAGCATTTGCTCAGCAAGGAGTACTCATAGAGTTTCCCACGTATGGCTCAATTGCTCCTTATCCACCACCAGATACACCACCTGAGCAAGAAGAGGGTGGCAATGATGATGCCACTTAGGGGAGCTTTTTGACCCTTTATCTTCCAATTAGGATATTATAATTTACAAGTTTGGGGGTATTGGGTAGTATTATTATTTATTAGTTGCATTTTCATAGTATCACTAGTTATGAGTTGCATTTTCATATAGTATAGTTTTTTGCACTTTAGTTTAGTTGCATTTTAAATTTGTTGCATTGTAGTTTAATTCAGCATATTTCTTTAACTCCTGCTTTTATATAAAAATAAAAAACTAAATAATATCTTTGCATTTAGTTTAGTAATCATATTACATGAATCCAATTTTGTAGTTAGTTTGAATTTCATTTGACCTATGATGAGATTGGAATTGCATGATTGTAAACATTTTTGATAACTTAGGCTCGGTTATATTGTTATTAAATGATTCAAATCTTTATCTATCAATTCTGATGTAACCAGATAACACTATATAATTACCTCTTTGTTTGATTGGTTTAATTAGTCATATAATTGTCTTTTGGTGCGAATTTTTTTTATTTTAATGATAGAGATTTAGTAAAACAACTAGTGATGATCGAGATGAACAAAAGCTTAAGTTGGGGGGAAAACAAGGGGTATACATGTTGTTTATATATATATATATATATATATATATATATATATATATATATATATATATATATATATATATATATTCGACGTCATGATTTTTATTTGTCCTCTTTTGTTCTTATTTTTGGTGTTCTCATGTTAGGTGAAATTTGTTTGAAAAAATAAGTTGTGAAAAGGTCTGACATTTATATGTCGATGATTTGACTGTAAGAGTCGCTAGTTGGTTTTTTAAATGGTTGTGCCAACACAACCGAGAAAAGGTTTGCACATTGACCCAGTGATGTGACACTTTTAAGCGGGTCTGTGAAACCGAGATTCATTAAGGTCCGGGGACTTGCTTATGCGAAGGGAAGGTGTTAGGCACCCCCCGACATCCGTGTTACCACGGTTACCGCCACTTTTTAATTAAACTATTATATGAATGTGTGTGTGTGTGTGGGTCAATGTGCAGTTATTTGAAAGTAGTGCTAGGCCTCATTCGCACAACAGTAATTGAGGCCTTTGATACTTCCATTTTATTAAATGTTCGGCTTGATTGCTTTTATTTTTGACATGTGAAGCATCTTCGAGAAAATAGTGTGACGCCCCCAAAATAGGTATACATCACCTATTCTGAGTCGCCAAATACATGGTACAGAATACAAATACAATCTTTAATATACAACAAGAAAGTCGTGAGTTTTAATACAAATATTGTCCTCTGTAGATAATATCCACTCTCGTAATAAGTCCTCATTACATTTATTGTCACACTATTTAATGTAATAGTGAGGACTACTAATATTATCATCTGTCATCACTCCGCTCCCCGACTAGTCCCGGCTACTTTCTCATTTCTCAAGAGAACAAAGGAAAGAAAGGGTGAGCTCAACTAGCCCATTAAGAAATATTATGACTAAGATAATGCAGAATAAATTATCATTAGTCTTCAACAATGTTAAACTGATAAAATACAATAGACAACAAGTTTAATCTGCAATGAACATGAAATCCATTAAAAGAGTCAAGTAGAGAATAAAATCTACTATCTTTTATGATTTAAAAGGTTTTTCATCACTTTTATCGCTGGGACTCAGCTTAATAAATAATCCATCTCATCCCTGCACTACGACCAAGGATATTCATAAGTATCACAACCACAAATTATCCATACACTACGGGCCAAGGATATTCGTGTATTCATCAATGGTCATGCTCATGCCAACAACTATCCATCAATGCACTACGGGCCAATGAGGACTTTTACCACATCATTTGTAACATTACGGTCATGATTACACCGAATAATCCCTGGTCATAATCATACCAAGTCCATCCATGCACACTGTGTCATGTAGATGACTTTCAACAAAATATAAATATGAGGATGATGACAATGATATAAGAATTCAATAAAACAAGTTCAAGAATTAATTTATTCAGAACTAATAACGCCCAAATTGTCAACATGATACTTTCTTTGTAGAGTAAAATTTAAGAATGCTCGTAAAAATATTTTCATTTAAAATATATCGGATGAAGCGCAAATATCAAGGATATTCCACCAATTTCATGGAGTATAGAAGTAAAAACTTTAACCAACGAGTAGTAATAAAAAATGGAACAACAAAAGAAATCATCATGCATGCGCAGATTCAGACAGACAAAGTTATTCCAATGTAATAATAAATAACGGAATTAGGTCCCACAGAAAACGCATGCATGTGATATTCCAACAGAATAATAAAGACGGAAACCAGTCCGACGAAACACATGTATATGATATTCCAATGTAATAATAAAGACTTTTAATCAGTCCCAGATAAAAAGCATAGACAAAATATTCCAAATGTAATAATAAAGATGGAACCAGTCCTGTAAAACGCATGATAGATAGGATGTTCCAAATGTAATAATAAAGAATGGAATAAATAAATGTAAATCACCAAGTATAGGGTAGATCACAGAGATACAAAAGTTATTCCAATAGAATAATAAAGAATGGAATAACAGAAGTTCTCTTCATGAATATGAAAAATAATACCCCTTACCTTATAAAGAAGAGTACTCCGACGGTAGGGCAGTGATATACTTGAAGAAACTTGCACTACGCTCAAAGCATTCTTAAATGCTAAAGAAATACACTCAAGATAGAAGAATAATTCTCTCTACAGTTTCTCTCTCTAGAGTTTCAGTGAATTCGTAAGAAATAATGAAGGAATGAGCTTCTATTTATAGAAGAATGGACTGAATAGTAACCAATCCATGAACGGTCCAGATCGATTTACTTTAAATGGACGGTCCAAATTGGTTTACAATAAAATATAATATATTCTATTTATAATCTAATAAAAAGAATAACTTTTAAAAAGATTTTACTATGCAGGCACTATGCAAACACTATGCATAATAAAATATAATATAATCTAATTATTGTCTAATAAAACAGATAACTTTATAAAAGTATTCTGTTTTATATAAAAAGATTTTACTATTAGCCTAATAAAACGAATAACTTTATAAAAGTATTCATTTTTTATATAAAAAGCTTTTTCTGCTTTTATTACATTAATAATACTAATAAAACAAAACTTCATCATCATTATTATTATTCACACTATTAATCAACCAGTCGCTCCTAGGAAAGAGGGGCTTTCAATAAGAATTTCTCCCTATGTAGCGCAATTAGGTGACCAAACCTCTCCTCGCGTAACTTCTAGACATCGTTAATATTGTAAATAATAATATTAATAACTCGATCATCTCAATTATTGATTTAATAATATATAAAATATCGACATAATAATTGAATAAAACCGAATGACTTCTCACGATGCATCAATAATCAATACCGTGTGCTACTTATGCAACCACGCCAGACATCGTACTTTTACTACCGAGTAGTTCAACAAGATGATAACGATAAAACTTCCGATGTTATTTTCAATAAAATATTTTGTCATTTTCTCAATCCGACAATAATTACATTGTGTGGGGTCCACTAATAATCAGGTCATCGCATTTAATATTCCTTGTTAAAACGAATATTCCCCGACCAATCGAATATTATATAACAACTTGCGTAGTTTGCAAAATTTATAATTATTACCCACAACTATAACATTATATCAAATTCATTCAAAAATGATAATTATAGAAAATTTATCTTTATTCATAAAAGTTGAGGTCTTACAATCTCCCCTTCTTTTGAAATTTTGCCCTCAAAATTAGGGTACGTACCTGGTATGTCGAAGAGGTAAGGATACCTTGATTTCATTTCAGATTCTAACTCCCAGGTCATTTCCTCAACATCGTGGTTCCTCCATAAAACTTTAACTTGATGTATAACCTTAGAGCGTAGAATATGTTCCTTCTTATCCAAGATTTGAACATGAACCTCTTCATACGTTAAATCTTCCGCTATTTCATCCGGTTCTAACTCAATAATGTGGTTCGGGTCTTTTACATATTTACGTAACATTGATATATGAAAAACGTTATGAACACGAGACATACTTGGCGGTAAAGCAAGTCTATAGGCTACAGTCCCTACTCGATCGAGGATTAAAAATGGGCCAATGAATCGAGGATTGAGCTTTCCTCTCTTTCCAAATCTCGTAATTCCTTTCCATGGAGCAACACATAACAACACATGATCTCCAATATCGAATTTCACGTCCTTTCGATGAAGATCAGCATAACTCTTTTGTCGGTCTTGTGAGGTTTTTATACGTTGTCAGATCGTTTGAATATTTTCCGTAGTCATATGTACCAACTCCGGTCCCAACAATGTTGCTTCACCCACCTCATCCCAACATACTGGAGAACGACACTTTCTTCCGTACAACGCTTCGAATTGAGCCATGCCAATACTTACTTGATAACTGTTGTTGTAGGAAAACTCCACCAATGGTAAGAACTTGTCCCAACTTCTCTTGAAGTCAAGGACACAGAGTCTTAATAAATCTTCAAGAGTTTGAATAGTCCTCTCTGATTGTCCGTCCGTTTGAGGATGATATGCCGAACTAAATCATAAATCCGTGCCCATAACTTTTTGCAAACTAACCCAAAATTATGAAGTAAATCTTGGGTCTCGATCAGAAAGTATGGATACTAGCATACCATGCAATCTTACAACCTCGTTTATGTACATACGAGCAAGACGTTCAAGTGTATAAGTTTTTCGTATAGGTAAGAAATGAGTAGACTTGGTCAATCTATCAACAATGACCTAAATTGCATCTATACCATGAGAAACCTTGGGAAGACCAGTAACGAAATCCATGGTAATGTGCTCCCACTTCCATTCTGGAATTTCAAGTGGTTGTAATGGACCTTTTGGTATTTGATGCTCCGCCTTGACTCGTTGACACGTTAGACACCTTGAGATAAACAGCGCTATCTCTCTCTTCATATTGCCCCACCAAAATGTATGTCGAATATCATGATACATTTTAGTACTCCCAAGATGGATTGCAAACGGTGTGGTGTGCGCCTCCATCATGATTTTATACTTTAACTCAGGGTCGTTAGGAACACAAAGTCCGGAGTTGACTCAAGTATTCCTTCTTCATCGATTCTTGCTCCTAAGATAGCACCTTCTTGTACTTTCTTCCTCATATGCATCACCTCCAGTGTCCTCAGAGCTTGAGCACTTTTTAACTTTATCTACTAAAGTCGGTTCCACTCAGATATTCGCCATCATCACTTGGGTCCTCGGAGTCTTTATCTCTATCTCCATCCTTTGCAAGTCATACAAATGGGCCTTTCGTTGACAATATCGCACTGCATTCAAGATATGATCTTCTACTCAATGCGCCACCCTACCACGTTCGCTTTTCCAAGATGGTATTGGATGGTATGATCATAATCTTTCAACAGTTCAAGCCAATGTCACTGTCGCATGTTTAGTTCCTTTTGAGTGAAGAAATATTTGAGGCTTTTATGATCCGTAAAGATCTTCACTTTCTCCCCATACAAGTAATGCCTCCAAATTTTAAGTGTGAAGACAACAGCTGCCAACTCTAGATTATGAGTAGGATAATTCCTCTCATATTATTTGAGTTGTCGAGAGGCATAGGCTTTGACTTTCCTATGTTGCATGAGAACACATCCTAACCCTTTGCCTGAAGCATCACTGTAGATGACAAATCCCTCCGAGCCAGATGGTATTGTCAGAACAGGTGCTGAAATGAGTCTTCTCTTGAGTTCTTGAAAACTCTTCGCACATTCCGAATCAGTAGTATTAATGATACTATGCAACCACGCGTATTATTGTACTTTTACTACTGAGTAGTTCAACAGTATTAACGATAAAACTTTCGCCATTATTTTTAATAAAATATTTTTGTCGTTTTCTCAATCCGACAATAATTCTGTTGTGGGGTCCACCAATGATTGTGCCGTCGTACGAATATTCCCTGTTAAAACGAATATTCCTCGACCAATCGAATATTATATAACAACTTGCGTACTTTGCAAAATTTATAATTATTACCCACAACTATAACATTATATCAAATTCATTCAAAAATGATAATTATAGAAAATTCATCTTTATTCATAAAAGTTGGGGTCTTACAAATAGTATATAGCAGTGTCGAACTCCTCATGGGTATGAAAGTCATCTAAGGAAATTCAAATACCGTGAATAATTTACAAGAGTTGCTGGGTGATCTGAGTAGACATCTCTAGTTTTACTTGTACGCAAATGAGGTAAAAGCTAGATTTTGATCTTCCTTCTTTCCTATTGACGAGGAGTAAGGATTCTGATGTTGATCTGCTTTGTAATGCAGGTTCCCGACTTTACATAAACTAAAGGGAACTGGTTTAGCATTTACTCCACATACCAGGCTCTGCATCCTGATTATAGAGCGATTGTGCATGGTTGGGGCTTTGGAGCTTTCTTTTCCATCCTTCCTCGTTGTTGTCCCTGGGGTTACCTCAGGGCATTGTCTGAGCGCTGGTTTCACCAGACTCAGTCTCTCCATTTGTTGGGCAGTGAGGTGATGATGACGCCGATGGATTGGCAATTTATCACCGGTATAGAGTTTGGAGGGGATCCCGTGCCATGTACGACGGATATTACCCCGATTGTCATTCGATCCTTGCTAGGAGTTCCGGCTGAGGCGCTCAAGGGCAGGACCGTTCGTACAAGTCCATTGAGCATGGATGCTATAAGCGGGCTGTTGAGTGAGCCCATACTCGATGATGTGAGAGTCAGGGATCACATTCTTCGGTAATTGTTCCTGATGATCATTAGGGGCTGCTTTATAGCTGATAACTCCTTTATGGTGTCATTCACTTTGGTGAGCGCCACACGACATATGTACCGTATTGGAGAGTATGACTGGGGTTCCTACACCTTCACCTATTTCCTCAGGGGAATGCGCATGCGTTCACAAGGCTTGACGGAGGCTTGGCAAGGATTTTACCCATTTTTGCTGGAGAGTATTTCTCTTGCAATTTCCCATGTACAGGTTAAGAGTGTTGACTGACAGCAGATGTTTGCCTTTATGTTGGCAGTTTTGGGCCTATGAGAGGTTCCCATGTTTGAGTTCTATGAGTGTGTTAGGCTTGGACACCTATCCATGAGGACGGCGATGGCATCATTCCATACTAGTGGAGGTCCCTGTAGCTGAGGGTTTCACTCATTGTCGCCTACAGCTGGAGTTATTGAAAACTAATGCCATTACTTTGATCCCATATTCTAGAGAGCACTTGGCCATTGGTTTTGAGGATGGATACCCGACTGGTGTCGAGTACGTGATTTCCACCCGTAGGATTCCTATCTTTACAGATGGAGGATGGGAGCTCTATTTAGGAGAGCGTGCCATTAGGAGCACCACAGGAGAGATTCACATTCCGATCTTGCCTCCTTCCAGGCTTTATTGGCCTGTTTTACAGTCACCCGTCATTGATATCCCCTTGATGGGTGTTGACGATTTTATATTGTCAGAGGGTCCTCATTCTCAGGAGGTGTTCCAGCATTGGTGGTCCCCTCGTACCATCAGAGCCCAGACTCGCGCCACACAGTTTATGGAGGATATGGTTCCTGGGTCCATGATGATGACGAATTTGATAAACTATGTCAGAGATCCTACTCACTTGATGCAGATTGACAGTTTAACCCGACAGTTGGACCGGACACATTTCTTTATTCGGCACTTGGGCAGAGATCTGGCAGAGGCAGATACATTTGATCCTTCTAGCTCAGGAGCAGGCCCATTAGATGACCCATATGGCTTTGTCGGTGCAGATCCTCTATTGTATAGGCCTGACATCCCCGTTGATGGAGATCTAGTGACTCGGGAGGAGTTACATCAGGTGGACTGGATTGATGATGTAGACATTGACACCATTATCTTTTTCTGATGTATATTCTTGTTATATCTTTTGATATGCCTCTGTTAGACACTAGGTGGTTGTGCCCCATTCTCACTAAATCTTTTGATAGGCCTCTGTTAGTAGTTGGGCGTATGTGCCCCATTTCCTTATATTTTTAGCTGTATAGAGATGTATTAGATGATGATGTACTTAGGAATGTTTATACTATTATTCCCTACATCATATTGCCATCTATTGTTCATCATACATGTATTATATTATACATATGTATGTATGTCCAGAGATATTCAGCATTGACCCCGGGATTTCATCCATGAGCTTCTAAGCTTGGTCTTTTTCCAGACATCTAAGGAGTCCTAATCCTGCATCTCTTTTGTAGAGTGCATCTCCACTCAAGTAAAATTTCATAGACATTCGATGGATCCGCCTTTTTTCAGTCGGGCTTGCCTCAACGGGTGTAGATCCATCTCGCAGATACTCCTTGATATGCTAATACCAAGGGTGTTGTATTGGAGGTAGCTTATCTGATACTTCTCCAGCATAGTTCCCATTGGCTAGAGCCTTTTGTAGGGCAAATGGGATGCTTGGCATGTTTTCCTTGTTATGTATGTTGATCAAGGAGGCCAAAGTTGCTAGCGCATCCGCAAAATCATTCCTATTCCAAGGAATATGGAGGAAGTATACTTCTTCGAACTCCGAAGCCATTTGTAAAACTTGCCGATGGTAAGGCAGCAAATGTAGCTCTTTGGTTTGATAGATTCCCGTGGTTTGTTTGATTACCAACTCTGAATCCCCAAAGATAGTTAACCGTCTAATGCCCATTGAGTGAGCAAGTTTTAACCCCATGATACAGCCTTCATACTCGGCTGTGTTGTTGGTGCTGACAAACAACAATTTGACGGCGACGAGATACTGCTCCCCCATACCGGATACTAGAACTGCACCAGCTCTAGAACCTTATTTGTTAACAGCTCCATCAAAATACATTTTCCATATATGGCATGCATCGTACTGATGGTGTTGCTGAATTGCCATGACCCCTTCATCAGGGAAGTATGTTTCTAAGGTTTTGTAATCCTCTGCGGGTGTGGCAGCCAGTTGATCCGCAATTCCTTGTCCTTTAATGGACTTTTGTGTTATGTAGACGATGTCATCGGGACAGCCGACAATTCAGTATGGGCTTACTGAACACGTATTTGAGAAGATCCACGCGGGATATAGGATGGGTTGTGTGACCATGGAGGTAATGTTGTAACCTCATGGAAGCCCATGCTAAAGCACAACAAGTCCTCTCAATCAGAGTGTACTTGTGTTCACTGCTACTGAATCTTTTGCTTAGGTAATAGAGAGCTCGCTCTTGGTCTCTATTGTCTTTCTGTCCCAGCATGCAGCCCAAGGTATTGTCATTAAAGGACAGGTACATGAACATGGGAACATCATCCCTGGGAGGTACCAAAATAGGAGCATTAACCAACTGCTCTTTGATTGTAAGGAAGGCTTTCTGACACTCATCATTCCATTTCATGGAGGAGTTCTTCCTTAACAGCTTGAAGATGGGCTCACAGGTTGCTATGAGTTGAGAAATAAACCTGCTAATGAAGTTGATTCTTCCCAAAAATCTCCATATTTCCTTATTTTTCTGAGGAATGGACATTTCCTTGATGGCCTGGATTTTGGTGGGATCCAGCTCAATCCCTTTGTGGCTGACTAGGAAACCTAGCAACTTGCCTGATTTAACACCAAAGGTGCACTTGGCTGGATTTAACTTCAAGTTATACCTATGCAACCTGATGAAAAGCTTTATGAGATGGTCTAAGTGGTCTTCCTCCCTTCGAGACTTGACAATGATGTCATCCACGTAGATCTCTATCTCTTTACGCATTAAGTCATAGAAAAGAACCATCATAGCTCGCTGATAGGTTGCTCCGGCATTGATGAGGCTAAATGACAATCGTCTATAACAAAAGGTTCCCCAAGGCGTGATGAAAGCAGTTTTCTCACGATCCTCCTCAGCAACCATAATCTGATGATACCTTGTGAAGAAATCCGCAAATGAGTACATGTCGTATTGAGCAGTATTATCAATGAGAATATGGATAAATGGCACGGGAAAGCTATCCTTAAGTCAAGCTTTGTTCATATCCCGGTAATCCACGCAAACTCGCACCTTTCCTCCTGGTTTAGGCACGGGTACTATGTTTGATAACCATTCAGGGTATGTAGACACCATGATGATGCATGCTCAAAATTGTTTCATAATTTCTTCTTTAACCTTTAAACTCTACTCATATTTCAATCGCCTGAGCTTCTGCTTGACTGGCTTGAATCCCTCTTTAATGGGAAGGCGATAAAGGATAATGTCAGTGGACAAACCCACCATGTCTTCATGAGACCATGCAAACACATCCTGGAATTGGGTTAGTATCGTAAGCAAGTCATTCCATTGGTTTGGAGTGAGGTCTGAACCAATCTGGATTAACTTAGGGTTTTCTAAGGTTCTGAGATTGAAAGAAGTGGTTTGATCAAGATTAGGTTTAGGTTTCTCTTCGACCCATTCCTTGATCTCCTAAGGTATCTCAATGTCCTCTTGTATTTCCATCAAGTCTGAGTCCAACTTTTCATTAAAGTTACAGTCCTTGTGGAGAAAAGGCACCTCATCAGCAAGTACAGGCACATCTAAATTCAGAGTCCTGAAACAAAATATGCTTTCACTTAAATATGAAACTGTTCAATCATACAAAGTGTTAGCATGTACTGATAAAACAACTGCTAATACTGTACAAAAAAGTAAGCAGTTAAAGTTATCTACAGGGCAGATAGAATTTCTACCCGTTTTACCCTCATTGACCAATGCATGGAGTGCTGCTCCAATTGTCAAGGGTAAAGTTCTAATGGACTGCAGTGATGGAGGGGCTATTATCGTCCTCCTTTTCCCTAATGATGACCATGACATCTGGGCAATCATCGTCTGGGGTGTATCTGTCTGTATGTTCATCATGGACAATGATATGTATGCCTGACATCATCCCGACGATGTCTTATTTATGTTTTTGTTCCTTCTCTTCCACTCTAAGATTAAGAATCAAGACCTCTTTTGCTTTAACCGGTACTGGTTTGGGAAATAGCATAGCCATAATATGGGCTGGCACCTTTGTCAAAGACTGTACCAGCTCAAGAGTTGCAGGTGGAGGAAATCATTGTGTGGCTGAAGTTGAAGGAATCTGTTTGTGCTTATGAGGATTTTTGTGACTGGAGCTAGCAGAATAGCCTAATCTAGCTATTCCTGCCCGACTCGGCACTTGAATTAGGTTCTTAATACCCTGACGCTCTTTATCCAACCCTTTTCCAGGTTGATGACCCAATGACATCATCTCTTGAGTGGCCGATATAACCTCGGCAGAAATCTTGGGTGTGAGAGGTGGTGCCCCAATGGGATGGTAATGAGTGTTGCTCACCTCCAGGGCGTGGAAACTGATCGGTTCAATTTCTGAATTGAAGCTAATTAGTGGCATATCACTTTGTTCCGGACATTCTGGCTCAACATTAACAGTGACTATGCTATTGTTGATAATGTACTTGAGTTGTTAATGAAGGGTGGAAGGGACAGCTCCAGCCATATGAATCCATGGTCTTCCCAACAGCAGGTTGTATCTTGTGGCTATTTTGAGCACATGAAAAGATACATTGAATGTATTTGGACCAATCTCCACTGGTAATTCAATTACTCCAATGGTGTTTCATCAGGACCCATCAAAAGCTTTGATAATCGTATGGCTACTTTTGTTCCTCTTTGGGTTGAAATTAATCTTCTCCAAGGTAGCATAAGGACAAATTTTAAGAGATGAACCTCCATCTATCAAGACTCCTCCAACCATGTATCCGGAGGACAAAACCGCTATATGCAACGGCTTGTAATGATCGGTCCCTTCAGTGGGTATGTCGTTATCAATGAAAGATATCACATTGTTGTTGAAAATGTGATCAACCAGATGCTGGAATTTTTCCACATCCACTGATTTCGGTAAATGGACTTCTTCCAAGACCCTTAGCAATACCTTCTTGTGATCTTCGGAAGCGAAAACCAAGTCCAATATGAAAAATTGATGTGGAGCTTCTTTCAAGCTTAAAACCACTTTGGCTTCGTTATGGTCCATGGTATAGAGGAATTCTTCAATCTTCTCCATGGGAACTTTCCAATTTGATTTGATGGCGGGCTTCATCACCCGATGGGGAAGATAAAGTGGATTCTCCTTCGACACTGCAGCAGTAATATGTGAAGTAGATCCTTCAGCCTGCCCATAATTCCATGGGACTTTGTGTAGGCTGACAATAGGATATTGTGGTCTGAATGGTAAGTTAATTGGCTCTGGTGCATCCACTTTCAAAGGATTGTCATCTCCTTTGAGTTGAATTGCTTGTATTGTGAGTGGGCTAGCAGCCAAATCATCCTCAGCGGAGATAACTGCTACGCCGTCCTTCCATTTTTTAGGACATGTGTTCCCACTCTCGAGTAACAAAGTGTCATCGTCTGCCATTTGTAGGACATCGCTGTTAATTAAATTTAGAATGAGGTGGCGGAGTGCCCAGCATTCTTCTATGTTGTTACCGCGAGAGTGGGAGTGATATTGGCATACTCCCTCAAAATTAAACCGTTTGGAACATGGATTAATTGGAGGTAGAAGGGATGTAATTCTTCCTTCATTGATCAACTTTTGAAATATCTCCTCTGTAGGTTGGCCAAGGTATATAAATTCCCTTTTGTTGGCAAAATCCCGACGGGATTTAGCACTTGCTCTTTACGCAACTTTATCCTCCAATGTTTCACTTTCTGAAGGAGAGGATGGAATATTCATGACAAAAAGAAAGAAACTAGCATGCTCCTGACTGATTAATTGGCGTGTGACTTGGTGTTGATGAATCACCAGTTCTGCTAGTTGATCTACTTGTTTGCAAGTAGCCTTAATCTTTAGCTCCTTTATAAATTGGAACTGCGTATAATCCCATCTGGCAGCACCGTCTTTGCTGGTCTGGGATGATTCAACAATATAATTGGAACTCTATCCACTACTCCAATTAATCATATTGACCTCTGCCTCTTTGTGTTGAGGAAGAGGATTGTCTTGCACATGAGGTTGGTCAGGTTTAGTCACGACAATCTCCCCATTGTTGATTTAGTCTTGGATCTTCTGTTTCAAGGCCCAGCAATCCTGAGTGTCATGTCCCGGTGCCTCGGCATGATAAGCACACTTTTGAGTAGCATTGAAACCCTTCACATTCAAGTTGGCTGGTGGAAAAGATGTTTAATTTTCTTCTGAGTAGTCAGAAGAGCAAGGATATACTCGAGTGAGTCCCCTAAGGGTGTGAACACTCAGGGGCGTCTGACTTCTCCACCTTTAGGCAATGGAGGGTTTGAAGATCCAAGACTTAATCGACAATGGGGAGTAGTGTGCTTATCATGCCGAGGCACTACGGGAGTAGTTCTCCTCTGGATAGGCATATTCTGACTGCCTTTTTGACCTTGTAGTATCAAGGAAACATCTTTCTCTTTCTTTTTAGGGACCCTCCGGGGGTTATTTCCATAAGTTCCAAACTGGATGTGCTCAGCAACTACTTTAAGAGCGGCTAGGTCTTGAATCTTTCCTGACTTCAATCCCACCTCAGCCATCTCTTCGTGCTTGATCATTTTATAAAATGGTTTGCTAATGTCAACTAAAACCCTTTCATATAAAGGAGCTTCTTGTATGTCTACAAAGGTCATGACCATTTCTGATTCCGTCAAGGAAGGAATGACTTGAGCAGCAAGGCGCCTCCACCTTTGAGCATACTCTCTGAAAGACTCAGTAGATTGTTTCTTGACCTTGGTAATCTGGTACCAGTCAGGAGCCATTTGAGATTGGAAGCTGTACTGAGTGAGGAAGGCATAATCTAGTTCCTCCCAGCTATGGATCTTTGAGTTGTTTAATCTGGTATACCACGTTCGGGCTTTTCCAGTCACACTTTTCTGGAACAACTTCATTCTGAGCTTCTCGTCCTCTACATAAGATCCAAGTTCTCTTATAAATATCTTCAAATGTGTGTAAAGATCCCCTAACCCATCATACTTTTCAAAGTTAGGAGTTTTAAACTTCTCTGGATAATACACACCAGGGAATATACAAAGGTCAGCATATGAAACACTCCCGCGAGTTCCAATGCCTTTGATAGAACGGATGGTTTCCTCCATTTGAAGGACTTTCTTCTTGATATCACCAGTGTCTGGATCTTCTTTAAGATGGGTGTTTTTAGGAATTTTGTTTGTTGTATCCAACTGAAGTTGAGGATTGGTTTTATCTAAACTTTGTGTTCCTCCTTGTGCAGAGGATTCTATATGTACGGGTATTCACAAACCCTTAGTAGATTGGTGTAATTCCTTAAGTAGAACAGCCAAATCTATGATTTGATTGCTTAATCCATCAAACTCTTCTCTTAAGAAAGGAGCAAGATTAGACTTGTCAGACAAAGACATAGTTGGCAGTAGGCTCGTGGCCTTTTTGGATTTTGAGCGGGTAACATGCCCAATTGTTTCCCTACAATAAAAGCTTATGTAGTTTAGTCTTAGGGAATGTATAAATATTTACTTGCTATCATAATGTGTCCATTTTAGGAAAAAACAGGTGTCATTTGATAGCATGTCAAGTCTTAATATGCATGTCCAAATATTCTTCATATTTTCCATTACATAGAGATGAACATGGAATAAAATTACAAGAAATTATCTTTATAAGTAATTTCAAAAAAATGGAGAGCATGAAGAGACTTTCCACCGCGTTTAGTTTATCAGAGGCTGGCCTATCTTAGGTTACTCTCGTGAATTTTTGGCATGAAGGTTCTCAGATCATCGCAATTTACTTGACGAGAAGTTAATCCGGTCTTTCAACTAGAGCGAATCTAGGTGGTGTCTTTCCTGAGCCTCATTGGAATTTGTCTTCCTATGTGTCCAATAATCAAACACCCACAGGATAGCCTCCTGGTGGAGGAACCACACAACATACATTCATATACAATGTGTCTCACCACCTATGAAAATGATGACATATGCGAAGCACTAATATCACAAATAGATATATTATAGTGCAGTAAGTAAAATGCATTCGTACACATTCATCAATAATGTAAATGCAACATTCACACACAAGCATATAACATTTTTGAAAAGCTTGTAGTAGCGGTTTAAGCCTTCTTACCGGTGTCCCCAGCAAAGTTTACACCTGTCGACGCCGGGATTTTTATTTGTCCCTTTTCTGTTCTTGTTCTTTGGTGTTCTCATGTTATGTGAGATTTGTTTGAAAAAGCAAGTGAAAAAGGTCTCACATGTATATGTCGATGATTTGACTGTAAGAGTCACCAGTTGGTGTTTTTAACTAGTTGCACCAACGCAACCAAGAAAAGGTTTACACATTGACCCAGTGATGTGACACTGCTAAACGAGTCTGTGAAACCGAGATTCATTTGGGTTCGGGAGCTTGATTATGCGGAGGGAAGGTGTTAGGCACCCCCAGACATCCGTGTTACCACTGTGACCGCCACTTTTCAAGAAACTGTTATATGAATATGTGTGTGTGTGTGTGTATGGGTCAATGTGCTGTTATTTAGAAGTAATGCGAGGCCTTGTTCGCACCTATATACAAAGGGTTTGAATTTGTATGAAAAATTCAGTTTTAAACATGATATAGCGGTGAGGTTTTATAAAAGTGGTTTTTTTAAACCTTGTGCTCAATAGTAATTGAGTCTTTTTCGTACTTCCATTTTATGATTAAATGTTCGGCTTGATTGCTTTTATTTTTTGAGATGCGAAGCATCTTCGAGAAAATAATACATAGCATTGTCGAACTCCTCATGGACATGAAAGCTATCTAAGGAAATTTAAACACCGTGGATAATTTACAAGCTGCTTACAGCTGAAAATGTCCATCACGGGAACCGAATCTAGATTCAGTAGACTGAATCTGTGATCACATGATTCCTAGGCTCACATAATGTCGTAGTTTATATGAAAAGCAATAAGCAATTATATATATAAAAGCTATAAATATAAATATACAGACATGATTAACCACCACGAAGCACCTTCATGGGTGATCAGAAATGTAAATATATACAAGCGGTATATATATATATATATATATATATATATATATATATATATATATATATACATGATCAACCACCACGAAGCACCTCCATGGGTGATTAGAAATGTAAATAAAGTAGTAATGCGAACAACCGCCACGAAGTAAACTCCAGGAGGGACGGAATGTAAATAAAGTAGTAAAAACGATCAATCACCACGAAGTAAACTCCAGGCGGGACGGAATGTAAATAAAACAGTAAAAGGCCATGAAGTAAACTTCAAGCCTGACAGAAATGTATATATATATATATATATATATATATATATATATACAAAAGCAAGTAAATGCTCCGGACGTAAGTCCAGGCTCAATCGAGGCATAACTCGATAATGTTAGTCCATATATATAAATATAATATATAAGTATATATATACAGATAGAAATGAAAACCACATACCAGATGTCCGGGCATACACACACAACACGACTCTCAATGTGAAGAAGAGTGTGTGCAAAGATGAAGAGAAAGGCTTTATAATGTGTAAGAAGGCTTATAGTGGGCTACCAAAGAAGACTTCTATAACTTTAAGTGGATGAACACTCGGCTCCCGCCAGTAAAAATATAGCTATATGTGAGCTAACAAGTGTTTAAAATGAGAAAGCACTCAATATTGGGGGTGTACAGAGCAAATTTGAAAGGGCTTCCTCGCCTTTCTTTTCTTGAATATGGCCACCCCAAGCTCTATATTTAAAGAGTTGGGAGCCACAGTGTATCTCATGGCACCAGCAGATGCACTGGCACGCGCCGGGGTGTCCCCAGTTCAAGGTCCCATTGTCTTGAAGTACGTGCACACATGCAACGTGATGTCCACTTGAACTTACAGAACTTCAATCCGAGCATCCGATTGAGGTGTATAAGATTTTTTTTAGACTGTTGTTGTCGAGAGATACGCAATGACATGGGATTAGAGGTTGTACGAAGTCAGGAAGAGGAAACCATGTCCTATCTTTTCAAGCTTCAAATTCTATCCGGTGTGCTACCTTACGTAGTAGTTAGTCGGGATTACAACTCCTTGGTTATTGTGGGACATTGTTGTGTATAATGTATGTTCATTGTTGTTTATTAAGACGACTCCATGTTGGGTTGAGGTGGAAATTTTGATGACTTTGCCCTTCACTAGGGTTATCTCTGGTTTTGGCTGATAAAGCAGATGTTGCTCAGGGTTATCTCTAAAATTTGGCTGCTGCAAGTGTTGAATGCCCTTATGGTTGTCTCTAACGTGTGCCTATCCTCCTGGGGTTATCTACAGGTTTGTGAATTGAGTGCCTTGGTATGAGTCCCGAGGTTGACGCTGACTGCATGGGTTGAAATGAGCATCTTTGGGGTTATCTCCAAGGTTGACATTGTCTTTCCCAGCGTCTGTGATGCCCCCAACTCCGGGTTACCTGACCCCCGAGTTTGGTGCTCACGATCCACAATATAATACGCATCTAACTACCCATTCTTTGATGAATAGAATATTACACCACATTACCTTATAAAGTTAATACATTAGTCCTAGGTTCCCTAACCTTAACATTACAAACATACACTTTAGATATACAAAAAGGTTTTACAAACATAACATAACAGTAATATTATTCATAACTAATTTATAACTATGCCTTTTCCTTTGTCCTTCACAGCACCTCCTGCCACTTCGTCCCTAGCTGAAAAGTTTTATTTAGCAAGGGTGAGCAACAAGTTTGCCCCGCAAGTTAAGACATACAATAAATGTATAAGAATCAATAAGAACAGACTATCAATTTTGATAGAATAACACAAAAGTTTGGGGAACTTTGAAATAGTTGAACAAGGCTTTAATCACTAGCAAGTCTTCTCGCATTATATTAAAACACAACTGATAATGAAAGAGTATAACGCTTTCAAAGTTTCTACGATATTCTAATGAATAATCAAGAATCAATTCTACGTAATAACAAAGTGGAATGTTTTCCAGATTTATGTTGAGTGATCCATTTGATCTTGAACTTCTCTTCTCGAGTAACTATCAAAGATTTGACTTTAATACACCTAGGTGTATCAGATAACCATAGAGATTAAATCATACCCCTCTGCAAGTAGTTAGAATTACCAACTCCCTTGTAATTCTATATTATACATAATACTTACATCGCCTGTAAAAATTTAATATACGACCAATAAAATGTTCCCTTTTTATAAAAGGTTGTTCTTCTCAGTCTCAGAATCAAAATTGGATTTAAAAACAAAATACTATGATTTCAATATTTAGTAACTTTCTCGATCTTGCTGAAATAATTGGCATCGATCTGTCAATAATAATTGAATTCTCTTCTCGAACCTATCAAGTTCTAATAAATGTTCGTCTAGCCAGAATAATTAGCTAAGACATTTCTCAACACAATTCGACAATAGAGAGGAATTAATTATTTGTACTGTCAATAATAACTTTTACGGATGTAAGTATCCAACAATAATTATTCTTCGAATATATTTTCAGAATCATTGATTCAATTTGAATTAATAAACATGCACTAACTGCGAATAATCAACAATAAATTCTTGGACGTGGTCTAATTAACAATAATTAACCACCATATTAATTAAACAATATTAACTCAAGGTTGAGTTAAGGAAACTTGCCTTATTCGTTGATTACTGCTACACAATAAACTTATCTGCGTTCGAAAGACCTATAACCAATAATATTGGTCTCACAATTAGCACGATATTTCATAACATGTATCACTGTAATTTACAGTCAAACCTTTTCCTAGGCACATTACCACATAGCCACATCAGTGTTTATAACTTATATAAACACTTATCAAGTCTAACTAGGTCGGTCTGGTTAGACTTCGGTCTATTTTCGGTGTACTGGTCACCCTATCCAACAATTAACACAGTTATTATCAATTAAATTTGGTTTCAAGGCTTCAATATTACATTAGATAAGTCATATATCATTTGTAATATTTTTCAGAAGCTTTTAATAATTTTCAAACAATTATTATAATTTTATAATAATTTCTCAAACACTGAAATTATTTTTAAATGATTTAAATATCAAATAATCATATCATCATTAATATTTAATAATAATAAAATATTAATGACATACTTAAAATATATTTAAATCATCAATATTCTACTTAAATGATTTTTAAAATAATTAAAATCATTTTTAAACCATCACCATTAATATTTAAATATTAATGAAATAATCATCAAAATATTGAAAGTTATTAATTATAATTTCAAATATTTTTAAATCATTTTCTCATTTTTAAATAAATAATATCATTTTTAATTGATTTATTTAATATAATAATTAAATAAATTTAATACCATTAATATTAATTTATTAATGAGAATTCTCCAAAAATATTGAAAATTACATTTTATAATTCAAAATATTTTTAAACACATTATTCTTCTTTAAAATAATTTTATAATATTAAAATAATTTTTCTCTAATTTATTTAATACACTAATTAAATAAATTAAATATCATTAATATTCAAATAATTATAAATATTAATGAAAAATATCCCAATATGTCAAAAGTTATTTTTCATAATTTAAAATAATTTTTAAAACCATTTTGATAATTTTATAATTTAATTTCTATTTTAATTAATTTCGAAAAATCGTAAATTAAAAATATTAAAAATCATCGCTATAGCCTATATATAACATAATCATTGTGAGACCCTTGATTTTATGAATAAAGATTTAAATTTCTAAAATATTTTTTTGAATATTATGGTGTGGATTTGATATAATGTTATAGTTGTGGGTAGTATTTATAAATTTTGTAAAGTATGCAAGTTGTTATATAATATTTGATTGGTCTGGGAATATTCTTTTTTGTCGGGGAATATCAAATGACGACAAGACAATCATTGGTGAACCCACAACGGAAGTATTGTTGTAGTAAGAAAACGACAGAATTATATTTTTATAAAAATAACGGCGGAAATATTACCGTTAAAACTGTTGAACTACCTGGTAGTAAAAGTACAGTAATACACGTTGTTGCATAGTAGTACACGGTATTGATTATTGATTCTTACGTGAGAAGTCACTCAGTTATACTCAATTATTGCTATAGTAATTGCTGCATCATATCTCTCATATTATTGATTCGATTATTGTCACAGTATCATCTGCATAATATGATATATTATTAAATCAATAATTGAGACGACAAAGTTATTCATATTATTAAATTGCAATATTTACAATGTCTAGAAGTTCATCAAGGAGAGGTTTGGTCACCTAATCAACGCTGGCAACAGGGAGAAATCCTTATTGGAAAGCCCCCTCTTTCCTGGGAACGACTTGGTTGTTAAATATTGTGAGTTATAATATTAATGATGAATGTTATTAAAAATCAAATTTGAGTTCAGAGTTGAATTTGGAGACGCGGACGTGATATTTGAGTCCGGAACGATGAAATTAGTAGAACTAGACTATAAAAAAAGTCAACAGTTGACTTTTTCGAAAAAAGTCAAACTTCAAAATTTCAAAAATAATTTTTTTTGTTGAAAATAGTTCCATTGTGTTGGGATTATTAGTGTTAGTGGAAATCGACATCTATTCCGATGATAATTGATGTCTGAGGGTTATATTGATAAATCGGGAAATTTATCGGATAAATAAGCAATTAATTGCTACTAATTCACATGCTTATATAACTATTTGTTCACATGTGTTTACTATTGAATCACATTCTTATACAATTAGGGGAGTTGGTGCAAGATTGATAATACTTGCATGATTAAATTAAAGATGGAGGTATAGATGGAGGTACTATACCGTAATTCATATTTTCACATGATTATAACTATTGATTCACATGATTGAACTATTGATTCACATTATTTACTATTAGGGGAGGTGGTGCAAGTTTGATAGTAGTTGCAGGACTAAATTAAAAATAAAAGAAAGTTGGAGGTATTGTACTGTAATTTTTTGAGCCCCAAAACGTGCAATTATCGAAACTATATTTTTTTATAAATAGAAGCTCATTCTTTCTTTATTTCTCACCAATTCACTAAAGCTATAAAGCAATTATTATAGAGAGAAATTATAGAGAGAAGCTATAGAGAGAAAATCTATGTAAGAAGAGAAGAAGCTCGCCACCTCACTATTCCAAAGATCCAGCTTTTCTTCTGTAGGTAAGGATATTATTTGTTGTTGTCCGTAAGGGGTATTATTTCTTTCTTTGGTCTTCATGAAGAGAACTTCATTATTCCATTCTTTATTATTATGTTGAATAACTTTTTTATGCGCAAGTACCGCATACATGGTGAAATTCTTCCTGTTATTCCATTCTTTATTATTGCATTTGGAACATCTCATGCCGCTTTTTACATCGTTTGGTTCCGTCTTTATTATTCTGTTGGAATATTGCATACGCATTGCATTTCATGGGAGATTCGTTCCGTCTTTATTACTCCATTTGGAATATCACATGCATGCGTTTTGGCGGGACTGAATTAAAATCTTTATTATTCGCTCATTGGAATAACCTCTGTCTTGATCTGTCGCATGCTGGTGATTTCTTTTATTATTCCATTCTTTATTATACTCAGTTCATTTAAAGTTTTGACTTATGACTCCATGAAATTTATGCCGTTTTCATGTCAACGCAAAACTAAATATAAAATATGAGTCATAGTTTTAATACAATCATTGTCTTCAAGATAGTACACAAACTCAAAATAAGTCCTCAATACATTTATTATCACACTATTTCACAAAATAGTGAGGACCACTAATACTATCATCTAGCATCACATTCGCTCCTCGACTGCTCCAAATTTATATTCTCATTTCAAGAGAATAAAGGAAAGAAAGGGTGAGCTCAACTAGCCAAAGAAGAAATATTATGACTAAGATAATGCAGATAAATTATCATTAGCCTTCAACAATGTTAAACCGATAAAATACAATAGACATCAAGTTTAATCGCAATTTGAACAAGCAATCCATTAAAAGAGTCAAGTAGAGAATAAAATCTACTATCTTTTATGATTTAAAAGGTTTTTCTTCACTTTTATCGCCGAGACTCACTTTAATAAATAATCCACATCATCCATGCACTACTACCAAAGATATTCATTAGGTGGTCACGACCACAAATTATCCATGCACTACGAGCCAAGGATATTCGTGGTATTCATCAATGGTCATGATCATGCCAACAATCGGCCCATCAATGCACTACGCTAATGAGGACTTTACCACATCATTTGTAATATCACGGCCATGATTACAATCAATAATCTCTCGTCATAATCATACCAACTCCATCTATGCACCATGCACTCACGTATGACTTTCAACATAATATAAACATGAGGATGATGACACCGATATAAGAATTCAATAAAACAAGTTCAAGAATTAATTTAACCAGAACTAATAACGCCCAAATTGTCAACATGATACTTCTTTGTAGAGTAAAATTCAAGAATGCTCAGAAGAATATTTCCATGAAAACATATCGATGAAGCGCAAATATCAAGGATATTCCAAGAATTTCATGGAGTATGTAAGTCAAAACTTTAACCAACCGAGTATAATAAAGAATGGAATAACAAAAGAAATCACCAGCATGCGATAGACCGCACAAGTAGGTTATTCCAATAGAATAATAAAGACAAAACTAAAGCTTATTTACAGAAACGCATGCATGTGATATTCCAATAGAATAATAAAGATTTAAACTGTGTTCTACAGAAACGCATGCATGTGATATTCCAATGTAATAATAAAGATTTTAACCAGTCACGCAGTAAAGCATGCATGTGATGTTCCAATGTAATAATAAAGATTTAAACCAGTCATGCAGAAAGCATAGATAGGATGTTCCAACAGAATGATGAAGAATGGAATAATAGAATAATTTCACCATGTATGCGGTACTTCGCATAAACAGGTTATTCCAACATAATAACAAAGAATGGAATAACAGAAGAATTTCACCAAGTATAGGGTAGTCCGCGTATACAGGTTATTCCAACAGAATAATAAAGAATGGAATAACAAAAGTTATCTTCATGAATAAGAAAGAAATAATACATCTTACCTTAGAATAAAGCTGGATACTGGAATAGAGAGGTATCATACTTCTCTTCTTCTTTCTCTATATAATTTCTCTCTATAATAAATGCTCTATATCTTTAGTGAATTGGTGAGAAATGAAGGAAGAATGAGCTTCTATTTATAGAAAAATATAGTTTCGATAATTGCACATTTTGGGCCTCGAAATATTACAAAACAATACCTCCAACTTTTCTTTTATTTTTAATTTAGTCCTGCAAGTATTATCAATCTTGCACCACCTCCCCTAATAGTAAATCATGTGAATCAATAGTTCTAGACATGTAAAAATACGAATTACAGTATAGTACCTCCATCTATACCTCAATCTTTTACTTAGTCATGCAAATATTATCCACCTTGCACCAACTCCCCTAATAGTAAATAAATTTGACTCAATAGTACACACATGTTAAAAAATAGTTATATAAGCATGTGAATTAGTAGTAATTAATTGCTCATTTATCCAATAAATTACCTGATTTATCAATATAACCCCCAGACATCAATTAACATCGAAATAGATGTCGATTTCTACTAACACCAATAATCCCAACACAATGGAACTATCGAACTCATCTTTAATCAACACGGACTTATTCATCATTAATATTATAACTCACAATATTTAACAACCAGGTCATTCCCAGGAAAGAGGGGGATTAACAATTAGGATTTCTCCCTATTGGCGCGCAATTAGGTGACCAAACCTCTCCTTGGCAGAACTTTTAGACATTGTAAATATTGCAATTTAATAATATGAATAACTTTGTCGTCTCAATTATTGATTTAATAATATATCATATAATGCAGATGATACTGTGACAATAATCGAATCAATAATATGAGAGATATGATGCAACAATTACTATAACAATAATTGAATATAACTGAGTGACTTCTCACGTAAGCATCAATAACCAATACCGCAGTGCTACTATGCAACCACGCCAGACATCGTATTTTTTTTATCCGGGTAGTTCAATAGTTTTAACGGTAAAACTTCCGTCGTTATTTTCATAAAAATATTTTTGTAGTTTTCTCAATCCGACAATAATTCCATTGTGGGGTCCACCAATGATTGTGTCGTCGTACGAATATTCCCCGACACAAAGAATATTCCTCGACCAATCGAATATAATATAACAACTTGCATACTTTGCAAAATTTATAAATATTACCCACAACTATAACATTGTATCAAATCCACACCATAATATTCAAAAAAAAATATTTCGAGAAATTTAAATCTTTATTCATAAACTTTGGGATCTCACAATCTCCCCTCCTTATGAAATTTTGCCCTCAAAATTTACGTACGTACCTGGTATGCAGAAGAGGTGTGGATACCTTGACTTCATTTCATATTCCAACTCTTAAGGTATAACCTTGAATACCTTTATCGTCGAAAATATTACACGTTGCATACGTACATGCCCGATGTCCTCCGATTGCCTCTGAATGCACATCAGTCCCTAAAATAGCCATTTTAGGCCTTGATACCGACCTCAAATCTTAAAATATAAAGAATAAAAGTTATAGGTCTACTCGTTATCTTTTCGAATCATCCTAAATCACCTCAATCGGAGATCGTATGAAAACGTTATGCCCAATTTACTAAAGGAAGTCCAGACATATTTTGGCTTAACACTTGACCAGCGCCTAGGTGCCCAGATTTGGCCTTGGGCAAGCGCCTAGGCGCCCAAGAGCAGAATCTAAGCACCGAGCCTAGCGCCTAGGCACTCGACCCTTGGCACTTAACTCCAATTTTCCAGATTTTGCAACTTTTGGCACATATACTTCAAATCTTCATAACTTCTTTGTCCTTTATCGGAATTAGACCGTTTTCGAGGCTATGGAAAGATTGTAACATGCTCTATAAAACCCCCATGATTTCATAATTTTTCAGCTTCATTAATTATTCTAAAATTTGGCTCCAAAGTCCCCCAAGACTAAGTTTTTACTAACAACGATAAGTGACAAACGTTATGAACACGCGACATACTTGGCGGTAAAACGAGTCTATAGGCCACAGATCCTACTCGATTGAGAATTTCAAATGGGCCAATTAAATCGAGGGTTGAGATTTCCTCTCTTCATCGATTCTTGCTTCTAGAATAACGCCCCCTTGAACCTTCTTCTTCACATTCATCAGCTCCGGCTGTGTAGCTTGAGCGGCCTTTAACTTTATCGATTAGGGTCAATTCTACTCGTATATTTGATATCACCACGTGAGTCCCTAGATTTTTTTTAACTCTATCTTCATCATTTGTAAGTTATACGAAATGGGTTTTTATGTTAACAACGTCACACTCATAACCGCATACGATCTTCTACTCAACGCGTCAGCTACCACGTTCGCTCTTCCACGATGATATTGAATGGTATGGTTGTAATCTTCAATAGCTCGAGCAAACGTCTTTGGCATATGTTACGTTTGTTTTGGTTAAAGAAATATTTAAGGGTTAAAGAAATGGGTTTTGTACTGGGGTCAGTACAAAATTCAATTTCACACTCTAGGGTAGGCCAAGAAGTCTTCAGCAATACGCCAGGAAATTTATTAATAATAGAAATATCATTCAAAACTGTGACCCTCATCCAAGACTTGGATAACACGTCACATTGATATCTATCAACTTATCACCATTATTCACGACGTCCCCTACGGATAGTCTGGCTTCGTTGCATTCCACATAAGGAAGTCAACAACGAAAGGATCAGGCCTCTTTACTTATAGCTTGAAATGATAATGATTGACTTTAGTGGTTTGGTTGCTTGAATTAGTATAACAGGTTGGTTAGGAATATAAAAGCTAACAACCTTACAAAAAGCATGATGAGTAGCTAACCAGTCAATTCCTAAAATCACATCAAAGGCAAGTATTTTCAAAGAGATAAAATCGACAGGTAACGTGAAAGTGTCGATTTGAATCAAACAAGATTTATAAACAGTAGAGGTAACGAAGGTTTCTGCTAATGAAGTTTCAACCAATAGGTCAAAGTCTAACTTTTCCTAAGTTAAATTTAAACGTTGAGCACAAGCAAGAGAGATAAAAGAATGGGTAGAACCAGTATCTAATAAGGTATAGGCTTCACAAGAATTTATAATTAACTAACCCGTGCTAACTTCGTTCGGGTTCTTCGCTTTTTGAGGAGTCACGAAAAAAACTCTCCCTTACACTACCGGCTTTGACTTTTCTGGGACGGTCTTTGGTGCCTCCATCCTAGTTGAACTTGTCTTCGGTGAACATCAAAATCGGGCTAGGTGACCTTCTCTTCCATAATTATAACATGCTTTGGACGGCATCGTGCAGTTTGGACTGATGTGTCCCTCCCCTCCGCACTTGAAGCATATGATAGGTGGTCGTTCTCCTTCCTTAACAACGGGTGCTGGTGCTGACGTCTTTCCATCATTGTTGAATCTCCTCTTCTTGAAATGTCCATTCTTATTGTTTTGGCCATGATTACCTCCGAAGTGGTCACCATTTTCGCATCTTTGATTCCTCCACGCTTATTGTCACCGCTTCGATGACTGCTATCACTGGTATTATCATTTTGCCGGCTGCTCTCTTTTGGTTGGGTTGACTCATTATCGCGCTCCAATAACTGAGCCCTATTAACAACATTTGAATACAAACATAGTTTATGAGAGATAAGATATTGACGTATCTCGGTTTTCAAACCTCTTAGAAATATTTGCGTCATTCTCTCCTCATCATCAACCAAATGGGACGCAAACCGGGATAACTTGGCGAACTTGGCCTCGTACTGCGACACGGTCATGTTATTTTGCTCTAGCTTGATGAACTCTACCACTTTCACGTGACGAATACTTTCGGGAAAGTACTTGTCATTGAACAATTCTTGGAACTTCTCCCAAGTCATTTTCAGCGGCGAAGTTGAGTACTTTTCTGATTCCCACAAGAATCGCCTCTGCTTCCATAACATGAAGGTGGCAAAGGGAACCTTTTGCTCCTCGAAACATCCCAAGACATCAAATATCTTGCAGATCTGTTTTATCCACGTCTCCGCCTTAAGTGATTTTGGCTCTCTAAAAAACTTCGGTGGTCCCAGTTCCTTGAACTGCTTAGCGGTGACCGTCCGAGAGTTGCCAGTTTTTCCACCTGTATTTTGGACAGGAACCGCTCTTGCCTGATGTTGCATGAATTGCATAAAGCCTCTGAACATTCCATCGTTCATCATCTGGTCAGTGTTGTTGTTTGCATGAGGATTGTCGCCATCGTGATGCACATTGTCCTGGTTATTGATCTGTGGAGACTCAACGGTCTCCTGTGCTCCATTGATATTCTTAACATTCTCGGATGCCATTTTCAAATACTGCCACAAAACAAGGGTTTATTAACATATCACATATTATCCCTATACTCTGACCGACCAATTAAATACCAAATAAACTTAGGTAGGTCATACTAGCGAAGGAATTCTCCGTCTCTCCCCTCCTAGTTCTTGTCTCACATCTTTACCGGGGATCATATCCCTAAACTTTAATACCAACTATGACGCCCCCAAAATAGGTATACATCACCTATTCTGAGCCGTCAAATACATGGTACAAAATTCAGATACAAACTTAAATATACAACATGAGCTGTGAGTTTTAATACAATCATTGTCTTCTAGACAGTACACAAACTCAAAATAAGTCCTCAATACATTTATCATCACTCTATTTCACAAAATAGTGAGGACTACTAATACTATCATCTAGACCGTCACTCCGTTCCCCGACTCGTTCCAGCTATATTCTCATTTCCTGAAGAGAACGGTGAAAGAAAGGGTGAGCTCAACTAGCCCAGTAAGAAATATTATGACTAAGATAATGCAGGATAAATTATCATTAGCCTTCAACAATGTTAAACTGATAAAATACAATAGACATCAAGTTTAACTGCAGCGAAACAAGCAATCCATTAAAAGAGTCAAATAGAGAATAAAATCTACTATCTTTTATGATTTAAAAAGGTTTTTCATCACTTTTTATCATTTGAGACTCGATTTTAATAAATAATACACATCATCCCTGCACTACGGCCAAGGATATTCATTAGGGTCACGACCACAAATTATCCATACACTACGGGCCAAGGATATTCGTGTATTCATCAATGGTTATGATCATGCCAACAACTATCCATCAATGCACTATGGGCCAATGAGGACTTTTACCACATCATTTGTAACATTACTACCATGATTACAACCGAATAATCCACAGTCATAATCATACCAATTCCATCTATGCACTACAAGCCACAGATGACTTTCAACATAATATTAACATGAGGATGATGACAATGATATAAGAATTCAATAAAACAAGTTCAAGAATTAATTTAACCAGGAACTAATAACGTCCAAATTGTCAACATGATAATTCTTTATAGTGTAAAATTCAAGAATGTTCAGAAAAATATTTCCATGAAAAGATACTGGATGAAGCACAAATATCAAGGATGTTCCACTAATTTCAATGAGTATAGAAGTCAAAACTTTAACCAACTGAGTATAATAAAGAATGGAATAACAAAAGAAATCACCAGGCATGCGATAGACCAAGACAGGCGAGTTATTCCAATGTAATAATAAAAAGATGAACCGAGTCCGGCAGTAAAACGCTTGCAGACATGATATTCCAATGTAATAATAAAGATTTAAAGCAGTCCGGCGTAAAACGCATGTGCGACGGATATTCTAACAGAATAAAAAGACGGAACCAGGTCATGCGTAAAGCACAGACAGGATGTTCCAACAGAATAATAAAGACGGAACCAGGTCATGCGTAAAAGCATGCACGAGGATGTTCCAGCGAGAATGATAAAGAATGGAATAATAGAATAATTTCACCATGTATGCAGATTGCCAGCATAAACAAAGTTATTCAACATAATAATAAAGAATGGAATAACAGAAGAATTTCACCAAGTATAGGGTAGTCCGCGTATACAGGTTATTCCAACAGAATAATAAAGAATGGAATAACAGAAGTTCTCTTCATGAATAAGAAAGAAATAATACCTCTTACCTTAGAATAAAGCTGGATACTGGAATAGAGAGGTAGCAGACTTCTCTTCTTCTTTCTCTATATAATTTCTCTCTATAATAAATGCTATATAGCTTTAGTGAATTGGTGAGAAATGAAGGAAGAATGAGCTTCTATTTATAGAAAAATATAGTTTCGATAATTGCACATTTTGGGGCTCAAAATATTATAGAACAATACCTCCAACTTTTTTTTTATTTTTAATTTAGTCCTGCAAGTATTATCAATCTTGCACCACCTCCCGTAATAGTAAATCATGTGAATCAATAGTAAATCATGTGAATCAATAGTTCTAGACATGTAAAAATACGAATTACTGTATAGTACCTCCATCTATACCTCCATCTTTAACGTAGTCATTCAAGTATTATCAATCTTGCACCAACTTCCCTACTAGTAAATGAATGTGACTCAATAGTACACACATGTGAACAAATAGTTATATAAGCATGTGAATTAGTAGTAATTAATTGCTCATTTATCCGATAAATTACCCGATTTATCAATATAACCCCCAGACATCAATTATCATCAAAATAGATGTCGATTTCTACTAACACCAATAATCCCAACATAATGGAACTATCAAACTCATCTTTAATCAAAACGAACTTATTCATCAGTAATATTATAACTCACAATATTTAACAACCAGGTCGTTCTCAGGAAAGAGGGGGCTTTCCAATAAGGATTTTTCCCTATTGACACGCAATTAGGTGACCAAACCTTTCCTTGGCAGAACTTCTAGACATTGTAAATATTTTGATTTAATAATATGAATAACTTTGTCATCTCAATTATTGATTTAATAATATATCATATAATGCAGATGATACTGTGACAATAATCGAATCAATAATATGAGAGATATGATGCAACAATTACTATCGCAATAATTGAGTATAACTGAGTGACTTCTCACGTAAGCATCAATAACCAATACCGTGTGCCACTATGCAACCACGCCAGACATCTTGTACTTTTTATCGCCGGGTAGTTCAACGGTTTTAGCGGTAAAACTTCCGTAGTTATTTTCATAAAAATATTTTTGTCATTTTCTCAATCCGACAATAATTCTGTTGTGGGGTCCACCAATGATTGTGCCGTCGTACGAATATTTCCCGACACAAAGAATATTCCTCGACCAATCGAATATAATATAACAACTTGCATACTTTGTAAAATTTATAAATATTACCCACAACTATAACATTGTATCAAATCCAAACCATAATATTCGAAAAAAAATATTTTGAGAAATTTAAATCTTTATTCATAAACTTTGGGATCTCACACTAAGCATCAATGTTGCTGTTCTTGAGCCTCAATAACACTGACAGCTCAGTGTTTAAGGTCCTTAGTTTGACCGTACATTAATCTCGGTTCTTGCATATTCTGTCCAATCTAAAAATCATATCTTGTAGAGTTTTTGTCGCACTACAATGAATACCAACAATATAGGTCATATAACATAACACCACGAAGATCTGGGCAATCAAACTCGTTGTTAGACGTTACCTGGGTTTTCCAGAAACCCAGGCAGTCCGAGTAGCCATCTTGTAGCTCGATTAATTTAATGTTCTGGTCATTAGTTTATTGATTTCTTGGTTCATATATATAGTACGCATGTCACAGAACATAAATACAACAACAGATAAGTTCCAGATTCAGCTTGGTCAAATGCTTTCAAAAAAATGGTTCATACTATTTCTGGAATTTTCCAGAAACGTAAAATTAGTGTAGGTGGCCTACTTTGACTACCTGCTACTCTCGATCTGTTTGCTGTTTAAGAGTTCTAAGGTCATGGATCTAGAGTCCACATTACACGCTACAAACTGGACACAAACATAATCAAAACACATAAAACCTGACAGATCTGGTCATTACAAAAGCTTGTCAGACTCGATTTTTAAATTTTTGGGTTGCCCAGAATTTGACTGGTCATGCCCGGTCAACGGGTTTTGACCGATTATAACATGAAATCTAGACATCCAATAACTATGATTTCACTTGTAGAACAAAGACCACATAACAAACTACCGATCCAAAACATAAAACAACAAGAATCATAAACGGACAAGAATCTGTGGCTCCTGACATTAGCTTGTCAGACCACAAATCAAGTTCTTGGACAGTTTTTAAAAAACTTAATTTTTACCCACTTTGATGCTATAGATGTATGGTATATCACCATAGATCATCATAAAACATCTTCTAACAAGATTATAAACACATAAACACCAACTTGAAATTAACATACAAGATCAAAAGTAGTCTAGGGTTTTATACCTTCAAGTTCAAGCTTTGATCTTAGCTCTCCAAATCTGTTCTTGGTGTTCTAGGAGGTTATCTAGTGACTAGTTTACTTAGCAAATTCGGAGGTTTGGCAGAGACAGAGTTGTTGAGAGCTAGAGTGTAAAATGACTAAGTTTATGGACTTTCTCTCTCTTTATCTCTTATATCTTATGATTCATTGCATGTTGCTGAGATTGCTGGCCAAAAATAGGCTGATTTACTGGATTTGTAGGTCACGCAAAGTCAACATTAGTAGGTTAACAAATCTTGATATGGTAAGATTTGCAAGTTAGTTCTTAAAAATATACTAAAAGGGCAATTTGGACATTCTCATTGAAATTTTAATGGCATACTAGACTTTTATTCAAACCTTAGGGTTTAACCCTAAGGTTCTAACACTTAGGTTTTACAACTTTAGTTTCTAACAATTTATAATTAGGGTTTTTTAAATAGGAAATTAAGATGATTAAAATATAATTAGGGTTTCCTAATCATATTTAAGTTTAATACACACATCAGGCTTGCCAATTAGGATTAGGGTTTCCTAATTAGGGTTTAGGATTCTCGGATTTAAAATTAGGGTTTCCCGAAATATAATTAGGGTTCCTAACTGTGCGTTAGGGTTTCTAATCCTGGGATTAGGGTTTTTAATCTTGGGATTAGGGTTTCTAATCTTTTATTAGGGTTTTTAATTTTAAATCTTATCTGATCTATCATTGATCAATAATTCTATACAGTACAAACACATACATATCAATATAATTATTTTAATTATACTTTCTATTGAATCCCTATCGAGAATTAGGGTTAAGGTTTCTAAAGCTGTTAAGCACAACTCTACTCTTATTTTTTAGTCAATACACAAATTGACCACTACTTGAGACTCGTATCACAGATACACAGCACAATATTTTCAGTCAATATTAATATTAATATTAAATAAAAAAAATTATTCGTAAAATTTGGATTATTCGAAATCCTGGGTTATTACATTCACCCTCCTTAAAAGGATTCCGTCCTTGGAATCATCCCTTTCTTATTCTCTACAATCTTTTAAAGTTGTAGCATCAATTCATTTTTTTATCAACACAATACTAATTTGTGTCTGATATTCTAACCTGTGATTTGGATCTATAAAAGAAAACAATTCACAGTAATATCTAACTCATAATACTCGTGTAATAAAATTTCTAAACTCAATCATTACCTGTTGCTACCTCCTGAGTAGCCACTACATCTTGCGTCGTAATGTTGAATGTACGGGCTGTTGGTCTTCCTGGCTGAGCAGGTCCTCGAATCTCCAAGGTTCTGCTACCGGGTCCCTTGTTGACACTTTCATTCTCCACATTCTTCTTCGGACAGTTTTGAACCATATGATCAGTCGATCCACAGGAAAAATAACCTTGAATCTTCTTCGGACTGGGACAATTGGGTGACATGTGCCTTTCTTGCCCGCAGTTATAGCAAACTCCCTTCTTCTTTAGACAAACTCCTGCATGATTCTTCCCACAAGTTGCACATGGTCCTCCTACCTTCTTCTTCTCTTCAAACTTATTACCCGTTTGGGCATTCTCGCTCCACTTTCTTTTGTTAGGGTTACTACCACCACTACTTCCTCTATCATTTATCTTCTTCTTCTTCTCTTTATGAAATCGAGATGCAGCTTTGCTCCCTCCTTCAGCAATTAACGCTTTCTCCAACAAATCCGTGAATGTATTGATCTGCAACACAACTATATCATTGTATATCCCTGGCTTCAATCCATTCTCAAACCTTCTCGTCTTTCATAATTTTGTATCCACCTGATGAGGTACAAACCTTGCTAACTTGTTGAATTTGGCAGCATACTCAGAAATTGACATATTATCCTGCTTTAGTTCTAAGAACTTAACTTCCATCCGAGCTTGTATACTTGTCCAAGTCACTATGGTTGTACCAGCTCTTGCCTGATTAGTTTCCCACCAGTAATGGGCTTCTCCCTTCATTAAGTATGTTGCAAAAGTTGTCTTTTGCTCTTCCGCTACTCTGGCAATAACGAATGCTTTCTCCATCTCCTTTACCCAAGTTTGGGCTTCAATCGGATCCGTGGTTCCTTTAAATTTAGGTGGTCCTACCGTTTTAAAGTTCTTGAAATTTTCCAATCTATCGGCTAGCTGATTTCTCGCTCTTCCTCTTGTAGTTGGAGCTCTATCTCCCATAGCTTGAGCTAACATATCTACGAAATACTGCATTGGGTCTGCTTGACCTCCTTCATTATTCATTGACTGCTCTTCTCTTTGATTTCGATTCTGTCGTCTAGGCGGCATGATCTGATTTAAATAAAAAAAAATCTTATATTAATTCTCTTTCTTTACACAAATTCGTCACACAATAAGAATTCAACACATATTTCTCATATAATCGCATATTTATTCAAACAGCACATAGTACCTATAATACTTAACACATATTACTATCCCTTTTTAAATAAATTTTAGGATTAACAACACAACTTTACACAAAAAGTTGCAATTCTCCAACTTTACACAAAAAGTTTAACTTCTCCATTCACACATAGCCATTCCCAGTTCATCAAACTTACCATACTTATGGGTTCAGGAACTTGCCACAATTATATGAGTGTATGAACTTATCCAAGTCATACCTTTGGTGTCCATTCGTTGAGGGGTTTAAAAACATTTCATATAATTATGAGTCATGAACTTACCATAAGTATGACTTTTAAGAACTCACAAATTAATCTTAATCTTATATTCATATAGAAAATAAAGATTTCATTCATTCAAACATACATATTTACATATGTTCATACATCATTCTCCATATTAGAACCCTTAATATCATAATCTTCTACCAAAAGATAATAACGCTGAAACTTAAACTATCTACTGTCCACTCCCTTCACCAGTCTTCTTCTTGTTGAGACACTTATTGAATCCGTGACCCGTTCTCTCACATGAGAAATACTTCCTCATATTCGGCTTAGGACAATGTAGGGAAATATGTCCTTCCTGCTTACAAGTGAAGCACACGTTCTTCCACATCATGCATTCTCCCACGTGAGTCTTGCAACACTTGCTACAGACTTGCTTCTTCTTCGGGTTTGAATTTTTAGAATTATCGCTGTTATTTTCCCTCTTTCTCTTATTCTTTCCCTTTAGCTTGAGTGTTCCTTCAGATGATCCACCACCTTTAGTCTTCAACCTTTCTACCTGCGCCTTCAGCTCATTCCGTTCTTCAGTCATTTCGTGTGACGCTCGCTCCGTTTTCCATAACTCCTCTAAGGGAAATACTTTACTCTGGAGTTCCTGGACTTCTGCAGATACTTGATCTTGTTCTCCAACTTTAGTCCTATTCCCTTTCTCCACCTTAGCTTTTTCAGACTCTGCCTCCTCATCACCACTCAGATACATCTTGGGATAATCATCATGATCACTCCCAAGATTGATCATAGGTTCATCTTTTCCCACTTCTTCCACTGACTCGTTTTGCGTTGGCACCTCGGCAACTGGCACTAGTGCAACAGCCGCTGGCATCTCCATACTCATTTTATCTTCTCCCAACATCCTGCAATCAGTTAAAAAACATGATTAGTACTTCACCAGTACGAGCTTCTCACACTATGTGTCCAAATATCTCACTATCGATACGCTCTATCAATCTCCCACTTAGTACTCTAAATGAGTATTCTCTATCTCGCATATGGTTATAATCCTAGTGTTTTCCTCCCCACTTAAGGTTTATAACCTACAGCTTTGATACCAACCTGTGACGCCCCCAAATTTGGGTTACCTGACCCCCAAGTTTGGTGCTCACGATCCATAATATAATATGCATCTAACTACCTGTTCATTAATGAATAGAATATTACACCACATTAACTTATAAAGTTAATACATTAGTCCTAGGTTCTCTAACCTTAACATTACAAACATACCCTTTAGATATACAAAAAGGGTTTACAAACATAACATAATAATAATATTATTCATAACTAATTTATAACTATGCCTTTTCCTTTGTCCTTCACAGCACCTCGTGCCACTTCGTCCCTAGCTGAAAAGTTTTATTTAGCAAGGGTGAGCAACAAGTTTACCCCGCAAGTTAAGACATACAATAAATTTATAAGAATCAATAAGAACAAACTATCTATTTCGATAGAATAACACCAAAGTTCGGAGAACTTTGAAATAGCTGAACAAGGCTTTAATCACTAGCAAGTCTTCTCGCATTATATAAAACACAATAATCTGTTAATGAAATAGTACAACGCTTTCAAAGTTTCTACGATATTCTAATGAATAATCAAGAATCAATTCTACGCAATAACAAAGTGGAATGTTTTCCAGATTTATGCTGAGTGATCCATTGGATCTTGAACTTCTCTTCTCGAGTAACTATCAAATATTTGACTTTGATATACCCAAGTGTATCAGATAACCATAAAGATTAAATCATACCCCACTGCAAGTACTTAGAGCCGGCCAACTCCTTGTACCCTATATTATGCATAATACTTACACGCGCACAAAGGCCGAATATACGACCAATAAAATGTTCCCTTTTTATAAAAGGTTGTTCTTCTCAGTCTCAGAATCAAAATTTGAATTAACAACGAAATACTATGATTTCAATATTTAGTAACTTTCTCAATCTTGCCGAAATAATTAGCATCGATCTGTCAATAATAATTGAATTCTCTTCTCGAACCTATCAAGTTCTAATAAATGTTCGTTTAGCCAAAATAATTAGCTAAGACATTTCTCAACATAATTCGACAATAGACAGGAATTAATTATCTGTATTGTCAATAATAACTTCTACAGATGTAAATATCCAACAATAATTATTCTCCGAATATATTTTCAGAATCATTGATTCAATTTGAATTAATAAACATGCACTAACTGCGAATAATCAATAATAAATTCTTGGATGTGGTCTAATTAACAATAATTAACCACCATATTAATTAAACAATATTAATTCAAGGTTGAGTTAAGAAAACTTGCCTTCTTCGTTGATTACTGCTACACAATAAACTTATCTGCGTTCAAAAGACCTATAACCAATAATATTGGTCTCACAATTAGCATAATATTTCATAACATGTATCACTATAATTTACACTCAAACCTTTTCCTAGACACATTACCACATAGCCACATCAGTGTTTATAACCTATATAAACACTTATCAAGTCTAACTAAAGCTCGATGCAGTTGGACTTCGATTTATTTTCGAGTAATCTTGGTCACCTATCCAAACAATTAACACAGTTATTGTCAATTAAATTTGGTTTCAAAGCTTCAATATTACATTAGATAAGTCATATATCACTTATAATATTTTTTCGGAAGCTTTTAATAATTTTCAAACAATTATTATAATTTTATAATAATTTTTCACATAGAAATCATTTTTAAATGATTTAAATATCAAATAATCTTATCATGATTAATATTTAATAATAATAAAATATTAATGACATACTTAAAATATTTTAAAATCATCAATATTCTACTTAAATAATTTTTAAAATAATTAAAATCATTTTCAAATCATCACCATTAATATTTAAATATTAATGAAATTATCATCAAAATATTAAAAGTTATTAATTATAACGTAAAATATTTTTAAATCATTTTCTCATTTTAAATAATTTTTAAATCAATAAAACCTTTTTAATTCATTTATTTAATATAATAATTAAATAAATTTAATATCATTAATATTAATTTATTAATGAGAATTCTCCAAAATATTGAAAATTATATTTTATAATTCAAAATATTTTTAAACACTTTATTCTTCTTTAAAATGATTTTTATAATATTAAAATCATTTTTGTCTAATTTATTTAATACACTAATTAATATAAATTAAATATAATTAATATTCAAATAATTATAAATATTAATGAGAAATATCCCAATTTGTCAAAAGTTTATTTTCATAATTTAAAATAATTTTTAAAATCATTTTTGATAATTTTTATAATTTATTTTCTATTTTTAATTAATTTCTGGAAATTCAGAAATTAAAAATATTAAAAACCGCCGTTATATCCTATAGCGACACTAAGCGTCGCTATTGGTGTTCTTGAGCCTCAAGAACACTGACAACTAAGTGTTTAAGGTCCTTAGTTTGACCACACTTTAATCTCGGTTCTTGCATGTTCTGTCCAATCTAAAAGTCAGATCTTGTAGTGTTTATGTCACACTACAATGAATACCAAACAATATAGGTCATATCAGTCAACACCATGAAGATCTTGGCAATCAAACTCGCTGTCAGACGTTACCTGGGTTTTCCAGAAACCCTGGCAGTCCGAGTAGCCATCTTGTAGCTCGATTAATTTAATGTTCTGGTCATTAGTTTGTTGCTTTCTTAGTTCATACATATAGTACGCATGTCAAAGAACATAAATACAACAACAGATATGTCCAATAACGTCATAAGTTCTAGATTCAGCTTGGTCAAATGCTTTCAGAAAAATGGTTCATACTATTTCTGGGTTTTTCCAGAAACATAAAATCAGTGCCGGTGGCCTACTTTGACTACCTGCTACTCTCGATCTGTTTGCTGTTTAAGAATTCTAAGGTCATGGATCCAGAGTCCACATTACAGGCTACAAACTGGACACAAACACATAATCAAAACACATAAAACCTGACAGATCTGGTCATTACAAAAGCTTGTCAGACTCGGTTTTCAAATTTCTTGGTTGCCCAGAATTTGACTAGTTATGCCCGGTCAACGGGTTTTGACCGATTATAACATGAAATCTAGACATCCAATAACTGTGATTTAACTTGCAGAATAAAGACCACGTAACAAACTACCAATCCAAAACATAAAACAACAAGATTCATAAACGGACAAGAATCTGTGGCTCCTGACATTAGCTTGTCAGACCACAAATCAAGTTCTTAGACAGTTTTGAAAAACTTTATTTTTACCCACTTTGATGCTATGGATCTATGGTATATCACCATAGATCATCATAAAACATCTTCTAGCAAGATTATAAACACATAAACACCAACTTAAAATTAGCATATAAGATCAAAAGTAGTCTAGGGTTTTATACCTTCAAGTTCAAGCTTTAATCTTAGCTCTCCAAATCTGTTCTTGGTGTTCTAGGAGGTTATCTAGTGATTGATTTACTTAGCAAATTCGGAGGTTTGGGTGAGAGAGAGAGTTGTTGAGAGCTAGAGTGTAAAATGACTACGTTTATGGACTTTCTCTTTCTTTATCTCTTATATCTTATGAGTCATTCATGTTGTTGAGATTGCTGGCCAAAAAAGAGGCTGATTTGTTGGATTTGTAGGTCATGCAAAGTCAACATTAGTAGGTTAACAACTCTTGATATGGTAAGATTTGCAAGTTAGTTCTTAAAAATATACTAAAAGGGCAATTTGGATACTCTCATTGAAATTTTAATGGCATAATAGACTTTTATTCAAACCCTTAGGGTTTAACCCTAAGGTTCTAACCCTTAGGTTTTACAACTTTAGTTTCTAATAATTTGTAATTAGGGTTTTTAAAATAGGAAATTAAGATGATTAAAATATAATTAGGGTTTCCTAATCATATTTGAGTTTAATACACACAACAGGCTTGCGAACTAGGATTAGGGTTTCCTAATTAGGATTTAGGATTCTCGAACTTAAAATTAGGGTTTCCCGAAATACGATTAGGGTTCCTAACTGTGCGTTAGGGTTTCTAATCCTAAGATTAGGGGTTCTAATCTCTTATTAGGTTTTATTAATTTTAAACCTTATCTGATCTATCATTGATCAATAATTCTATACAGTACAAACATATACATATCAATATAATTATTTTAATTATATTTTCTATCGAATCCTATTCAGAATTAGGGTTAGGGTTTCTAAAGTTGTTAAGCACAACTCTACTCTTATTTTTCAGTCAATACACAAATTGACCACTACTCGAGACTCGTATCACAGATACACATCATAATATTAACAGTCAATATTAATATTAAATAAAAAAAAATTATTCATAAAATTCAGATTATTCGAAATCCCGGGTTATTACAGTGTCGTTTTCGGGACTGAGACTGAACATCTCGGTGTTATCTCCAAGATGAATCGGCCTTCTTTGGTTGAATTTTCGGTATTTGCACTGCTATCCTCGGAGTTATCTCTGAGATGGGGAAAGGATACTCCCGGTGTGTTTTTCGGGGTTGAAACTGAACTTCCGGTGGTATTTCCGAGATTAAGCTGAGCTTTCTTCCAAGGTTATCTTTGAAAGAAGATTTCGCCCTTCCTGTAATGTTAGTAACAGGTAGGCAGAAAAATTTTGAGTGTCTACACCAGGTAAGAGATGAAGAGAGGAAAGCTAGACGTTTTAAGCAAGGGTTAAAACCTTGGTTGTTTAACAAGGTGTCAGTTCCTCAGATCGATTCATTTGTGACGTTACTAGAGAAGGCCATTATTGCAAAGGGAGGTAGTGAAGCCTTGAATTTTTATAATAAGAAAAAGAAGGGTAAGAACAAGGGAGGAGAAAGTCGTAGAGGAAGCAGTAGCGGGGAAAGTAATCCCGAAAAGAGGAAGTGGGAGAACAACAACAACAACAAAAACAAGAACAATCAAGCAGGTAATTTTCATGGATGTTTTAAGAATAGAGCATAGGGATGCCCGAAGTGTGGAAAGAATCACCAGGGCGAGTGCTAGAAGGGGCGTAATACTTGCTACAACTGCGGCTAAGAAGAGCATATTTCACCTAACTGCCTGAAGCCCAAGAAGATCAAGGGTTTTTTTGCTTGTGGCTCGGCAGACCACCTGATTAAGGACTGCCCAAAGAAAGGGAGCGGCAGAGGAAGTCGCCAGCAAAGGGGAGGCAGTAAACTGATGATTAGCGGATCGACGCCATCAAACCGCCCAACCTCTATGACCTTTAACATGACTGTCCAGGACGCAGTAACTATAAAGGACGTGGTGTCAGGTATTATCCCAGTCAATGATATAAATGCATATGTATTATTTGATTCGGGTGCCACCTGTTCTTTTGTATATGAAGAATTTGCTAGTCGACTTAATTTACCCCAAGAATGATTAGGAAATCCTTTGAACATAGAAGTTGCGATAAGGAAGTAATTCCCATAGAATATGTTTACCGAAATTGTCGTGCAAACATTAGAGATCATGAACTATGCGTAGACTTGATCCCGATAAGATTGGGAGAGTTTGACGTAATATTGGGAATGGATTAGTTGTATAACCATGCTACTATAATTTATTTTCAGAATAAAAGTGTAAACCTTCAGACTCTAAATAAGTCTAAGGTAGTGTTTTATGGTAGTTCATTGCTTAAGCAAACGTGTTATCTCTTACGATGATGCAGGCCAAGAAATTGTTGAGAAAAGGATGTGTAGGTTACTTAGCTTACATTGTAGATACCCAGAAAAAGGGAGTAAAAATTAAGGATATATCCGTAATGAGAGAATTCCAAGATATATTTCCGGACGATTCCTCTGGTCTTCTGCCAGATAGAGAAATCGAATTCATAATAGACTTAGCACCGGGAACGACACCAATTTTGAAAGCTCCATATCGTATGGCGTCAGTAGAAATGAAAGAATTGATGATACAACTTCAAGAGTTACTAGATAAAGGGTATATACAACCGAGTGTGTCTCCTTAGGGAGCACAAGTGTTTTTTGTTAAAAAGAATGACAGATCGATGAGGCTCTGTATCGATTATCGAGAATTAAATAGAGTAACGATTAAGAATAAATATCTGTGACCAAGGATAGACGACCTTTTTGATCAACTGAAGGGAACAAAGTGTTTCTCGAAGATAGATCTACGAACGGGTTATCACCAGTTGAAAGTACGGGAGAAGGACATACCAAAGACGGTGTTTTGAACCCGTTATGGACACTACGAGTTTTTGGTAATGTCATTCGAACAGCATTCATGGACTTGATGAACCGATTTTTCAAGTCATACTTTGATAAGGTCGTAGTAGTATTTATCGACGACATTTTGATTTATTCAAAGACTAAGGAAGAGCACACCGATCATCTAAAGATGGTTTTGGAAGCATTGAGAAGAGAAAAGATGTACGTAAAATTTTTGAAATGTGAATTTTTGATAGAGAAGGTTCAATTTTTAGGGCACGTGATAGATCAAAATGGAATTTTCGTGGATCTTACAAAAGTGGAAGCGGTAAGTAACTACGAACAACCAAAGACGCCAACTGAAGTAAGAAGTTTCCTAGGGTTAGCTTGGTACTATCAAAGATTTATCCATGATTTTTCTAAGATAGCAACCCCATTAAAAAATATAACGAGGATGGCGGTGAAATTCGTGTGGACGGACAAATGCGAAGAAATATTTCAGGAGCTGAAGAAGAGACTAAGCGAAGCGTCGGTATTATCCTTACCAGATGATACGGGAAGATTTATGGTGTATAGTGATGCGTCGCATAGAGGACTTGGCTGTGGCAAGGTCATTGCGTACGCGTCAAGACAACTGAAGGATTATGAAAAACGATACCCTACTCATGACCTAGAGTTAGTGGCAGTAGTTTTTGCATTAAAGATTTGGAGACATTATTTGTACGGAGAGAAATGTGAGATATACACGGACCAGAAGAGTTTGAAATATATCTTCACACAGAAGGATTTGAACATGCTTCAAAGAAGGTGGTTAGAATTAATCAAGGATTATGACTACGATATTCTTTATCACCGGGAAAGGCAAATGTGGTAGCTGATGCGCTAAGCAGGAAAGGAAGGGAGAAGTTGTTTTAACTGAAGTTAATAAGGGAAATGGAGAAATTGGAGATAGAAGTAAAGGGACTGTGGAGGTCTGAAGAAAAATTGTTTGCAATGGAAGCTTGTCCAACCTTATTGGACAGAGTAAAGGAATCTCAAGAGAAGGATTAAGAGTGCGAGAAAATCAGGAAGAGGATCACATAAAATGAAGAAGAGAGATTTAAAATGGATAAATACTGTATTTTGAGATTCGAAGGGGGGGTGTGGGTACTAGCGATAACCGAGTTGAGGGAAGAAATTTTGCATGAAGCACACAATACGACGTATTCCGTTCATCCAGGAGGCACAAAGATGTACCGAGATTTGAGGTAACATTTTTGGTGGCCCAATCTGTGAGACCCCGAATTTTATGAAATAAAAGTATTCAATTTTTCTATTTTGGTAAATAGTTAAATTGATAAAAGTTTAAAGTTAAGGGTAATATGTGAAAATTTTGCAAAGTAAACAAGTTGATATAAAATATTTGTTGTGTCAGGGAATATTCGATTAGTCGGGGTTCTTTTTGTCGGGGAATATCCGTACGACAGTACAATCATTGGTGGACCCCACAACGGAATTACTATCGGATTGAGAAAACGACAAAAATATTTTTTATAAAAATAACGACAGAAGTTTTACCGTTAAAACTGTTGAACTACTCGGTAGTAAAAGTATAGTAATACGCGTGGTTGCATAGTAGCACACGATATTGATTATTGATGCTTACATGAGAAGTCACTTAGTTTTGTTCAATTATTGCTACAGTAATTGTTGCATAGTATCTCACGTTATTTGATTCAATTATTGTCGATATTTTATATATTATTAAATCAATAATTGAGATAACAAAGTTATTAATATTATTATTTGCAATATTAACGATGTCTAGAAGTTCTGTCAAGGAGAGGTTTGGTCACCTAATTACGCGCCAATAGGGAGAAATCCTTATTGGAAAACCCCCTCTTTCCTGGGAACGACCTAGTCGATTAATACTATGAAATATAATAAAGGTGATAAGTTTTGTTTTATTATTATAAATGTAATAAAACATAAAACTTTTTATATAAAATGAAAACTTTTTATAAACTTTTGTTTTATTTGATTATAAATAGAATATAATATATTTTATTATGCATAGTGTTTGCATAGTAAAATCTTTTTATATAAAATGTAATACTTTTATAAAGTTATTTGTTTTATTAGATTATAAATAGAATATATTATATTCTATTATGCATAGTGTTTGCATAGTGCATGCATAGTGTTTGCAGATAGTAAAATCTTTTTTATATAAAATGAATACTTTTATAAAATTATTTGTTTTATTAGATTTTAAATAGAATATATTATATTTTATTATGCATAGTGCTCGTAGATAGTGTTTGCATAGTAAAAATCTTTTATATAAAATGTAATACTTTTATAAAGTTATTTGTTTTATTAGATTTTAAGTAAAATATATATATATATATATATATATATTATAAAGAGAATATATTATATTTTATTGCATAGTATCCTTTCCATTCTCCTATAAATAGGATGCTTAGTTAGAATTAAAAACACACCAAAAATTCTGAGAATTCTTCTTCTATAATCTTGAGCGTATTTCTTTAGAGTTTATGAAGCTTTGAGCGTAGAAAACAGTATAAGTTTTCTTCAAGAATATCCTCGCCCTACCAGTCGGAATACTCTTCTTTCTAAGGTAAGGGATATTATTTGTTGTACTCGTAAGGGGTATTATTCTTTCGTAATCATGAAGAAAGTTATTTTCTTTCAATACTCGTAAGGGTTGTTATTCTATTTTTATTATTATGTAGGAATAACCTGTCTATACGAAGTACCGCATACATGGTGAAATTCTTCTGTTATTCCATTATTTATTATTACATTGGAATAACTCATCATGCTTGATCTCCTATCGCATGCCTTGTGATTTCTATTGTTATTCCATTCTTTATTATTCTGTTGGAACATCCTGTCTGTGCGGATTACGTATGACCTGGTTTCATTCTTTATTATTCTGTTGGAACATCCTATCTGTGCGGATTACGCATGACCTGGTTGCATTCTTTATTATTATGTTGAAATAATCTATCTACGTTGATTCCGCATGTATGCAAAAATCTATTTGCGCTTCAGTAATTTTTTGACCTCAAAATTTCGGAAAAATTTAAAATGATAATTTGATGAGTTTTCTATATTTTGTCCAAAAATGGCGATTTTTGGATGTATAGATTAAGAGTTATGAATTTTATGGGAAAAGATTATTTTAAAAGTAAACCCTTATAACTCCTTGTGGTTAACTCCAAAATTGATGAAATTTTTATTGGGAGTACATGTATATAACAGAAGTATACCGTGTAAATTTTGGAATTTTGGGACAAAAGTACAGTTTATGAAAAATGTGTAAATATTCAGAGGTTTTGGCCATGTGAAAAATAGTAAATGAATTTTAAAAATTCTGAGAAAAATATATGTTTAATATGAGACTATATTCTGCTAAATCCCAATAAAGAAATATTTTTGGAACTGATTTGGTATTTTTCATGAAAATGGACTAGTTATGAGTAAATGAATTAAATATGTTATGTAAAGTAACAAAATTGGAAAATAGGATTTTATGGCTTGGGAATCCTATATAAGGTATATGCAGATCTTTGTTAAGGGTTTTCGTTATTGATGAGGAAATCTTATGAGTTTGGCATTTTAGGATGATTAAATGCATTAATTAGTAAAGTGTAAATAATTAAAATAAATTGTTTATAAGTTTAAGAAATGATTAAAATATTGTTATAATATTAATGATATAAGATTATGAGATTATTAAGTGATTGATAACATTTGGTTGTTATTGAACGCTGGATAAATTGTATTATAAATGTTTAATATTTATCCTTAATATCATTTGATTGATTCTTTATATCATTGTCATTATACTCATGCTTATATTATGATGAAAGTCATCTGTGGCCTATAGTGCATAGATGGAACTGGTATGATTATGACCAGGGATTATTCGGTATAATCATGACCGTAATGTTACAAATGACGTGGTAAAAGTCCTCATTGGCCCGTAGTGCATTGATGGACAGTTTTTGGTATGATTATGGCTATGGATTCTCTTCGGCCAAGGGTGCAAAGATGAATTGTTTTATGGCTTGATCAGGACCGTTGATGAAAACACGATTATCTTTGGCCCGTAGTGCATAGATAATTCGTGGTCATGATATTAACGAATATCCTTGGCCTGTAGTGCAGGGATGATTCGATGATGTGGATTAATTATAGAGCTGAGTCACAGTAATGAAATATTAATTCATGGATGTGATAATAATGAATATCCTTGGCCCGTAGTGCATGAATAATTCATGGATGTGATATTAACGAATATCCTTGGCCATAGTGCAGGGGTGATTCGGTGATGTGGAATATTTATTAAGCTGAGTCTCAGCGATAAAATATTTATAACAAACTTTCAATTCGTAAAAGATAGTAGATATCATGCTCTACTTGACTCTTTTAAAATACAGTTGTATGTCTTTGGCATGTAGTACAAAGATGAATTGTTAATGAAAATCTTTGGCCGTAGTGCAAAGATAAATTTATTAGTATGATTATGAACATAAATTATGATTTGGTATAACCATGATTTTTGATGTTTCAGGTGAAGATAGGTTATGAAAATTATCTTCATCCTGGGTGCAAAGAGGAATTTAGAATAACAATTATGATTATGAGTTATTCATATGATTGTGGACAAGAATTGTTGATTGATTTTACAGGGATAAAACATTATTGGTGGACTTTTAACATGGAGAAGATAATAGATCTGATGGTCTATTTGACTCTTCTAATGGATTGCTCGTTCCGCTGCAACTATGGTTGAAAAGTTTTATCATCTACCATATGTTCTAAATCTCTGATTTATTACTGATGAAGAATATTGTTGATGTAAATTATCTTTAGTCAAGATATTCTTTACTTTGGGCTAGTTGTGCTCACCCTTTTGCTTCACAATTCCTTTCGTGTAATAAGAGTGTATTTGGGTTTGCGAGGAGGATAATGAGGGAATAAAACGGTGGTCTATAGCTGTTGAGGTTCTCCCTAAATAGTATGAAAATAATTTTATTGAGAACTTTAGATAAGTGTGTCATATTGTTACGTCATTTGATATTTAATTTTGGTGAACCGAATAGGGTGAGGTGAACCCAACTTTGGAAGGGTGTTTTGCCACTATCATACAAGATGTCTAATGACATACAACATCGGGTTATCATAAGACAGGGTTGTGCACATCCACTTGTTGAGTATATCTACGAGCACTATCTATATGATCTTGGAGTTTATTTGAAATATAATTTTCACTTGGAGATAGTGGAGATAGTTATATGTCAAGAGAAGACTCACCATTGGAAAGAAGATGATAGTAATCTTCTCATTTTTCTTTGGGGTCTATTTGGTCAACCAAGGATAATTCTGTGGACATTTTGATATCTTTCATAACCTAGACGCATGGCCTCCCATGTACGAAGGTTTCCTTGAGCACTTCCCAAATATTTTAATTTCTAAAACAGTTTTTGATTATACTTTTATGTAAAGTACCATTGTAAGGTTGTGGTCGAGGCACCATGAGAGTTACATATATTTGTATTAAAACTCATAATTAACTGTGGTCGTATTCTATACGATAGTTCAACAGTTGTATAAATGAAGTTTGTATTTGATTTTTATAGTGTGATATCTGGCGACTCAGAATGGGTCGTGTGGACCTATTTTGGGGGCGTCACACAATCTAAAATGAGAAACCGCGGAGTGCGTTAGTAAATGTCTTACTTGCCAATGCGTCAAAGAAGAGCACCAGAGGCCGAGTGGTTTACTTCAACCATTGGAAATACCAGAGTGGAAATGGGAGCACATTACAATGGACTTCGTGGCGGGACTTCTGATGAGTGGGTTTTATACCTACGAATCGGCCTCTAATTCAAGCTTAAATTGTGTTAATTATTTATTTTAATGAGTAGTTTTACTTTTTTAGTGTTGTTTTATGTTTAGGTGTGGTGGCATAGCATTTGAACTTACATGGTGGTTTCGTGGCGAAACTTGGCGAGAAAAAGAGCTTAAACCGAACTGCAGCAGAATGGACCCCCGTTGGGGCGAACATTTTACATAGAAAACCTCCGCTAGGGAGGGCTACGGGAAAGGCTGAGTCTCCTGGTTCAGTTATAATGCTGTAGTGGCGTGAAGGATAGTGGTTGGCATGGCATGGAACTCTATGGGGCATCAAATTATGATCAAAATACGTGTCCTGGGCTGGTTATTAAGAAGAACAATACCAAGAGAGAATCTATCAAAAAAATCAATCAATCAATTGGCAAATTTGAAGACTTATTTTGTGCAAAAGCATTGTAGGAAAGATTTGAAGGTTAAATCACGATAATTGTAGATTGAAGCTAGAGAGAAAGGTGGTTCTGAATTCATTATTTTTCTTTAGTTCAATAATTTTAATTAGGATGATGTTTACTTTGATTATTTCGGTTTTTATTTCATCTGTGATGAACTAATTTACTTGTTAGGCTTATGACAGATCTTTGGGTTGAACGATGATTATGTAGCTTTTGATTTTCAGTTTAATAATCTATCTTTCAGTTCATCTATATTGATTTGTGCTTTAATCTATGAATTTCTTGATCACCAATTCTATGTGGACTTGCATGGATTTGAGAGAGGAAATATGAGTTTAGACTTAGTCATTATAGCATGTGTTCTTGAATTATGTGTTTGAATGGAATCTTGATGAATGTTAGGATAAAGATATGCCTAGCATCGCATGTAATCAGATAGAGAACTTGAACTTAAACCTTCTTTGAGTGTAATTCACATAGAGATATATTGAATTAGTGAATTAAGGCGTTTAACTTAATTCTATCTAATTTTCGAATTTAAGTTAATATGTTATTAGTGCATCTAGAAGTGGCTAGTTCTACTTGAGTGTTCTTGATTAATAAACTAGGACAGTGAATTAAACTAGAATAAGGTGTAATAATCAGAGTGATACTTAGAGTGAAGTTGTAAGCCTAATTCTCCAATATTTGCTTGAAATTATAGTTTTTAGGTTTGTTGATTGTTTGGTATTCTTAGTATTTTTAATTTTTAGTTATAATTCTTAAATTGGATAATTTAATAGAATTTGGATGAATAGAAGCCGGTAATTGTGAAGGTTAATTTCATATATAATCTCTGTGGGAACAATACTTAACGTATCATTATATTACTTGTTGACCACGTGCACTTGCGTGTGAGCGTAATTAGATTTCGGCCAACAAGTTTTTAGCGTCGTTGCCGGGGATTAGTATAAATTTTAATATTTTGCAATATCAATTTAATTAGTCCAGTTTTACTTAAACACTTTTTCTTTTGTTTTGTTCTTTCTATTTCAAGTTCTTGAAGTGGTTTATGCAAACTCAGTCCAAAAACCCAGACTTGCTTCCTTTTGAGGACGATATCGAGAAACGGTTTCAAAGGCTAAGTAAGTGGATTAAAGACACAAGGGAAAACTTTGAGAATTCTGAGAAAGAAGAAGAAATAATGGCTGCCGAAAACCAGAAAGTGTTACGGGACTTTGCTACTCCTAAGGTGACTGAGCTATAGTCGAGTATCACCAAGCCGACGATTGCTGTAAATACGTTTAAAAATAAGCATGGGACTATTCAGATGATTTAGAAGTCAGTACAGTTTGGGGGACTTGCAAACGATGATCCAAATGAACACCTGGTCATCTTTTTGGAAATATGTGTCACTTTCAGATACAATGGGCTGTCCGACGACGCAGTCAGACTTTGCTTGTTCCCATTTACCCTGCGGGATAAGGCGAAGAGTTGGTTACAATCTCTACCATTAGGAACGATCACCACATGGGAAGATCTTGCTCAGAACTTTTTGGCTAAATTCTTTCCACCAGCCAAAACTGTAAAGATGAGGAATGAGATCACCATGTTTGAGCAGCAGTATAGAGAGTCTTTATATGAGGCATGGGAATGGTATAAGGAACTACTCAAGAAGTGCCCTCATCATGGACTACCAAAATGGCTGCAGATGAATACGTTTTACAAAGGGTTAATCGGGACTCTCAGGACAAGTATAGATGCGGCCTTGGGTGGAGCGTTTATGCCAAAAAGTTATGAGGAAGCATATGATTTGATCGAAACTATGGCAGCTAATAACTACCAGTGGCCTACAACAAGGATGACACAACCTAAAGTAGCTGGGGTATTAGAGGTAGATGGAGTAACAACGCTGGCGGCACATAATTAAGCCTAGACGAAGAAAATGGATTCTTTGACTAGTGCACAACCACAACAAGTGGCATATGTTTGTGAATTGTAAAGGGGAACATCCCTGAAAAGTGTGCCATTAATCCAAAGATTCGGTTCGGTTTACGGGGCCTACAATAGGATTCCACAGAACATGTATCAGAATGCCTACAACCTGGGGAATAGGAACCATCCTAACATTTCATGGAGCAATAATCAAAATTAATAGGCTCCACGACCTTCTTATTCCCCGGGATTCCAAAATTAGCATCAGCAAGTAGCTCCGCATTAAGAAAAGAAAACAAACTTAGAAGAGCTTTTGTTGAAATACATATCGGGAAATGAGGCGGTAATGAAATCACAAGCGGTGGCCATCAAAAACTTAGAAAATCATATGCGACAGTTGGCCTTAGCATTGAATAATAGACTGCAAGGGACTCTACCTAGTGACACAGAAAAGAATCTGAAGGGAAATCATGAGCAGTGTCAAGCAATCACTTTGAGGAGTGGAAAACATCTACATGGGAAAATAGTATAAAATTCAGTTAAGGAGGATGTTAAAGATAACGAAAACAAAGTGGTTGAAGAGAAACAAGGTGAGGAAAAACTAGTTGAACAAACAAAGTCAGATGATAAGCTAGTTGTGTATCTTCCTCTGCCGTTTTAGCAGAGGGTCCAAAAACAGAAATTAGACAAGAAATTTGCTAAATTTTTGGAACTTTTTAAGAAACTTTAAATTAATATTCCGTTCACAGAAGCCCTAGAGCAAATGCCAAGTTATGCCAAATTTATGAAAGGTATTTTGTCTAGGAAGAAAAGGTTAGAAGATTATGAAACTGTGGCGTTGATGGAGGAATGTAGTGCAGTTTTACAGCAAAAGTTACCTCCAAAGTTGAAGGATCTGGGGAGTTTTACGATACCTTGCACAATCGGTAACATGGCCTTCAAGAAGTGTTTATGTGATTTGGGGGAAAGTGTAAACCTCATGCCATTATTCGTTTATACTGAATTGGGTTTACCAGTGCCAAAACCTACGAACATATCGTTGCAGTTAGCGGATAGAGATTGGTAACTTATCCGAGAGGCATTGTGGAGGATATTTTGATCAAGGTGGATAAATTCATATTTCTAGTGGACTTTATAATTTTGGATTATGAGGAAGACAAGAACATCCCCCATCATCTTAGGGAGGCCATTTTTAGCTACGGGTAGGACTCTCATCGATGTGCAAAAAGGTGAACTAATGATGAGGGTTCAAGATCAGGAAGTCACATTCAACGTTTTTAAAGCTATGAAGTTTCCTACGGATGAAGTTGAGTGTTTCCAAGTGGATATTATTGACCAGATAGTTAATGATGATATGGTAAAAAGTTTGGTCAATAATCTATTGGAAACTACACTATTGGGGGATGAGGATTTAGATGATCTAAAGTTCGTGGATTATTTGCACAAGCTGGATGCTTTACCTAGAATCAATAGATTCAAAGTTCCATTCGAGCCATTACACAAAGAGGAAACATATACAGCAAGAATGAAACCTTCATTTGAAGAGCCACCCACTATTGAGCTCAAACCACTTCCTAAACACCTCAGTTATGCATATTTAGGTTATTTAAATATTTTACATGTTATTATTGCATCTGCACTTAACAAATTGCAGGAAAGTAAGTTGCTGAGGATTTTGAGAGAATACAAGTCTGTAATAGGCTGGACCATTGCCGATATTAAGGGGATCAACCCCTCCTTTTCCATGCACAATATTCTAATGGAAGAGGATGCGAACACAATAGTGGAGCAGCAAAGAAGATTAAATCCAATCATGAAAGAAGTGGTGAAGAAAGAAATACTAAAGTGGTTGGATGCGGGAATTATATACCCGATTTCAGACAGTACATGGGCCAGTCCGGTAAAGTGTGTGCCAAAAAGGGCGAAATGATGGTGGTTAAGAATGAAGATAATGAGCTAATTTCGACGAGGACAGTGACCAGATGGAGGGTGTGCATGGACTACAGAGAGCTAAATAAGGTAACCAGGAAGGATTACTTTCCTCTACCCTTCATTGATCAGATGTTGGATCGACTATGTGACACCCCCAAAATAGGTATACATCACCCATCTTGGGTCGCCAAATACATGGTACAAAATACAAATACAAATACAAACTTAATTATACAACATGAGCTGAGAGTTTTCACACGAATATTATCTTCTAGACAATATCCAAACATAAATAGAGTCCTCATTACAATTAATATCACACAATTTCATACAATTGTGAGGAATACTATAACACCATCTCGGACCATCACTCCATTCCCCGACTAGTCCCAGCTATATTCTGATTTCCTGAAGAGGACAGTGAAAGAAAAGGGTGAGCTCAACTAGCCCAGTAAGAAATATTATGACTAAGATAATGCAGAATAAAATATCGTTAACCTTCAACAGTATAACAACTGATAAAATATAATAAACAACAAGTTTTAGATCAACAACTGCAGCGGAATAAGCAACCCATTAGAAGAGTCAAGTAGAGCATGATATCTACTACCTTCTATAATTTAAACGTTTATCATCAATTTTATCGCTGAAACTCAGCTTAATAAATAATCCACATCACTGAATTATCCATGCACTACGAGCCAAGGATATTCATTAGTATTACAACCACGAATTATCCATGCACTACGGGCCAAGGATATTCGTGTTTTCACCAATGGTCATGATCATGCTAAACAACAATTCATCTTTGCACCATTGGCCGAAGAGAACGCATGGTTATGATCATACCAACATCTGTCCATCAATGCACTAGGGGGGCCAATGAGGACTTTTAACATATCATCTGTAACATTATGGGTCATGATTATACCGAATAATCCCTGGGCATAATCATACCAATCAACAGTCCATCAATGCACTACGGCCAAAGATGACTTTCATCACAATATAAGCATGAGGATGATGACAATGATATAAGAATTCAATTAAATGAAAGCAATGACAAATTTTAAAGATTTATAATTTAATTTATCCAGAATTCAATAATATCAAATTGTCAACATGATACTGCTTTGTGGAGAAAATTCAAGAATAATATTGTATCAAAAATTATTCGGACAGAAAAGAAATCATTTTTTTCATGAATAGTACTTCAGGTGAATAGTACTCAAGTGAATAATATCCCGTGAATAGTACTTCGTGAATAGTACCCTATAAATAGTAATTCGAGAATAGTACTTTGTGAATAGTAGCGTATTTATTAATAGTACCGTATTTATGAATAGTGCCCATGAATAGTACTTTGTGAATAGTACCATATGTGTGAATAATGCCGTATAAATAAATAGTACCCATGAATAGTACTCCGGCATGAAAAGCTTAAAATTTAACAAGAATGTTTAGAAAAATATCCTTGTGAAATGATACTAGATGAAGCGCAAATTTTAAGGATATTCTACTAATTTCACACAGTATAGAAGCAATACTTTAACAAAATGAGTGCAGATTTAAGAATACGAAACGAAATAATATTACTTACATACTACAGATTATGGAAGAAAATATTATTTTATACAAATATTGAACGAAATAAAATTCCTTACGAATACGAAAAAATAATATCGTAAGCGAATATGAAATAAATAATACCCCTTACCTTAGTAGAAGGCTGGATACTAAAATAGTGAAGTAGAAGAATACTCTTCTTCTTTCTCTCTATAGCTTCTCTCTCTATAATTTCTTTTATGAGTCTTAGTGAATTGATGAGAATGAAAAAAGAATGAACTTCTATTTATAGGAAAACATAGTTTCAATAATTGCATGATTAGGGGCTCGAATTATTATAGTATAGTACCTTCATCTATACCTCCATTTTTAATTTAGTCCTTGAAGTATTATCAATCTTGTACCACCTCCCCTAATAGTACATGCAAGAGAATCAATAGTTCCATACATGTGAACAAACAATAATTTGCACATGAACTAATAGCAATTAATTGCTCATTTATCTGATTAATTGCCTGTTTGGTCAATTTAACATCCCTAAATAAATTATTATCGAAATAAATGTCAATTTCCGCTAACACTAATAATCTCAACACAACGAAAATATTTTTTATCAACAATTTCATCTTTAATCAACACAAACTCATTCATCATTAATATTATAACTCACAATATTTAACAACCAGATCATTCCCAGGAAAGAGGGGACTTTTCAATAAGGATTTCTCCTTGTTGGCGCGCAATTAGGTGACCAAATCCCTTTTCTCGATAGAACTTTCTAGACATTGTCAATAATACAAATAATAATATTTATAACTTTGTCGTCTCAATTATTGATTTAATAATATAAAATATTGTGCATATGATACTACGACAATAATTGAATCAATAATATGAGAGATACTATACAACAATTACTGTGGTAATAATTGAATAAAACTGAGTGACTTCTCACGTAAGCATCAATAATCAAAGATACTTTACAATATAGTGTGATACTATGCAACCATGTGTATTACTGTTCTTTTACCATGGGGTATTTCAACAGTTTAATGGTAAAACTTTCGTTGTTATTTTTATAAAAAGATATTTTTGTCATTTTCTAACTCCGACAATAATTCCATTGTGGGGTCCACCAATGATTATGTCGTCGTACGAATATTCCCTGATAAAATGAATATTCCCCGATTAATCGAATATTTTATAACAACTTGCTTACTTTGCAAAAAATTTCACATATCACCCTTAACTTTAACCTTTTAACAATTTAACCATTTACTAAATAGAATAATAATTATAAGAAAACTGAATACTTTCATTTCATAAAATTTGGGATCTTACAATCTCCCCTCCTTATGAAATTTTGCCCTCAAAATTTATGTACCTAGTATGTCGAAAAGGTGAGGATACCTTGTTTTCATTTCAGATTCTAACTTTTGAGGTATAACCTTTAAGCGTAGAATATGATCCTTTTTATCCAAGATTTTAACAGGTATCTTCGCATACGTTAAATCTTTTGCTATCTTATCTTGTTCTAATTAAATAATTTGGTTCAGGTCCTCCACATATTTACGTAACATCGATACGTGAAAAACTTTATGAACACACAACATACTTAGCGATAAGGCGAGTCTATAGGCCACAGTTCCTACTCGATCGAGGATTTCAAATAGACCAATAATATTTAGGGTTGAGATTTCATCTCTTCGTCGATTCTTGCTTCTAAAATAACACCTTCTTGCACCTTCTTCTTCACATTCATCAGCTCTGAGTCTGTAGCTTGAGCATCTTTAACTTTATCTATTAAAGTCGATTCTAATTATATATTTGTTATCTTCACAAAGGTTCTTGGAGTCTTTAACTTCATCTCCATCTTTTGTAAGTCATACGAAATGGGTCTTTGTGTTAACAACGTCACCCTCGTAATCGCATACGATCTTCTACTCAACGCATGAGCTACCACGTTTGCTCTTCCACGATGATATTGAATGGTATGGTCATAATCTTCAACAGCTCGAGCCAACTTCTTCGGCGCAAGTTACGTTAGTTTTGGGTGAAGAAATATTTGAGGGTTTTAGAAATGGGTTTTGTACTGGGGTCAATACAAAATTTGATTTCACACTCTAGGGGTAGGCCAGGAAGTTCTTCGGGGTATACGTCAAGAAATTTATTAACGATAGAAATATCATTCATAACTGTGACTCTCATCCAAGACTTGGATAACACCTCACATTGATACCTATCAACTTGCCACCGTTATTCATAACGTTCCCTACCGAAAGTCTGGCTTCGGTGCATCCCACACAAGGAAGTCACCAATGAAAGGTTCGGGCCTTTTTACTTATGGCTTGATATGATAGTGATTGACTTTATTGGTTTGGTTACTTGAATTTGCATAACAGGTTGATTAGGAATATGAAAACTAACAACCTTACGAAAACAATCAATTTTAACATGGTGAGTAGTTAACCAGTCGATTCCTAGAATCACATTAAAGGCAAGTATTTTAAAAGAGATAAGATCGACAGGTAACGTGAGGGTGCCAATTTGAATCAAATAAAATTTATAAATAGTGGGTGTAACAAAGGTTTCTCCTAATGGAGTTTCAACCAATAAGTCAAAGTCTAACTTCTCTTGGGTCAAATTTAAACGTTGAGCACAAGTAGGAGAAATAAAAGAGTGGGTAGAACCGGTATCGAATAAGGTATAAACTCGCAAGAGTTTATGATTAACTTATCTATGATAATTTCATTCGAGTTCCTCGATAAACGCTTTCACTTAAACTACCGACTTTAACTTGTCTGGGACATTCTTTGGTGTCATCATCCCAGTTGGACTTGACTTCACTACACGACAAAATTGATCTAGGTGACCTTCTCTTCCGCAATTGAAACACGCTTTGGGTTGCTGCGTACAGTTTGGACGGATGTGTCCCTCCTGTCCGCATTTAAAATATACGACCGGTGGTCATTCTCCTTCCTTCAAAAAGGGTGTCGGTTCTGCCGTTGATGTCTTTCCATCATTGTTAAATCTTCTTTTCTTAAAGTTGTTCTCACTTTGTTCACCTTTCCTATTATCTTGGCCATGATTACCACCGAAGTGGTTACAATTTCTGGCATGATAATTTCCTCCACGATGGTTATCGTTGTTTCGATGGTCGTTGCCACCAGTACGATTATTATCGTGTTGGTCATTTCCTTTTGGTTGAGCTGACTCATAATCACGTTCTAATAACTGAGCCCTATTCACAACATCTGAATATAAAAATAGTTTTTGAGAAATGATGTATTGACGTATTTCGGGTTTCAAACCTTGCAGAAACATTCGCATCATTCGCTCCTCATTATCAACCAAATGGGATGCAAACCGGGATAACTCCACAAACTTTGCCTAGTATTATGATACGGTCATATTTTTTTGCTCCAGCTTGATGAATTCAACCTCCTTCATGTGACGAATACTTTCAGGAAAGTACTTGTCGATGAACAATTCTTGGAACTTCTCCCAAGACATCTTTAGTGCGGAAAGATGAGTACATTTTATAGATTCCCACCAATAATCTGCTTCTTCACGCAACATAAAGGTGGCGAAAGGAACCTTTTGCTCCTCTGAGCATTCCAAGACATCAAATATCTTGGTGATCTATTTTATCCACGTCTCTGCCTTAAGTGGTTCTTGATTTCCCAAAAACTTCAGTGGTCCCAGCTCCTTGAACTACTTAGCAGTGACCATCCGAGAGTTGCCAGTGTTTCCACCTGCATTTTGAACAGGAGTCTCTCTCGTATGATTTTGCATAAATTCTAGAAAACTCTTAAACGTACCATCGTTCGTCATTTGGTTAGTTTTATTATTTACACGAGGATTATTGTCTTTCTAATGCACATTATCCTGGTTATTGATCAGCGATGACTCACCGATCTTATGTGCTCCATTGCTTATCTCAACATTTTCAGTTGCCATTTTAATGTCAAAAAATAAGGGATAATTAACCAACCAATTAAATAATAAATAAACTTAGGTAGGTCATACTAATGAAGGAATTACCCATCTCTCCCCTCCTAGTTCTAGTCTCAAATCTCAGCCAGGGATCATATCCCTAAGCTTTGATACCAACTGTGACGCCCCCAAAATAGGTATACATCACCCATCGTGGGTCATCAAATACATGGTACAAAATACAAATACAAACTTAATTATATAACATGAGCTGAGAGTTTTTACACAAATATTGTCTTCTAGACAATATCCAAAGTCAAATGGAGTCCTCATTACAATTATTATCACACTATTTCATAGAATAGTGAGGACTACTATGACACCATCTCGGACCATCACTCCATTCCCCGACTAGTCCCAGCTATATTCTCATTTCCTGAAGAGAACAATGAAAGAAAAGGGTTAGCTCAACTAGCCCAGTAAGAAATATTATGACTAAGATAATGCAGAATAAATTATCGTTAGCCTTCAACAGTATAACAACTGATAAAATACAATAGACAATAAGTTTTGGATCAACAACTGCAGCAGAATAAGCAATCCATTAGAAGAGTCAAGTAGAGCATGATATCTACTATCTTCTATAATTTAAAAGTATATCATCAATTTTATCGCTGACACACAGCTTAATAAATAATCCACATCACTGAATTATCCATGCACTACGGGCCAATGATATTCATTAGTATCACAACCACGAATTATCCATGCACTATGTGTAAAACCCCGAATTTTATGAAATAAAAGTATTCAATTTTTCTTATAATTATTATTCAGTAAAAATTTAAATTGATAAAAAGTTAAAGTTAAGGGTGATATATGTAAAGTTTACAAAATACGCAAGTGGTTATAAAATACTTATTATTGTCGAGGAATATTCGTTTGGTCGTGGAATATTCTTGCTGACGAAGAATATTCGTACGACGGCGCAGCCATTTGTGGGCCCCATAATAAAATAACTATCGGATGAAGAAAACGACAAGTTTGAGTTTTTATAAATAACGGCGTAATTATTCCCGTTAACACTGTTGGAATACCTGGTGATTAAAATACGATGAATACGTGGTTGAGCAAATAATTATTACCAGATTGCACAATATTTTTGAATTATTGATTCTTACGTAAGAAGGCACTACTCAATAATTGATACAGTAATTACTGTGACACCCTAAATTTTATGAATAAAGATTTAAATTTCTCGAAATATTTTTTTTGAATATTATGGTGTGGATTTGATATAATGTTATAGTTGTGGGTAATATTTACAAATTTTCCAAAGTAAGCAAGTGGTTATATAATATTCAATTGGTTGGGGAATATTCGTTTTTTAATAGGGAATATTCGTACGACGGCACAATCATTGGTGGACCCCACAACGGAAGTATTGTCGTAGTTAGAAAACTACAAAATTATCTTTTTATAAAAATAACGGCGAAAGTTTTACCGTTAAAACTGTTGAAATACCCGGTAGTAAAAGTACAGTAATATGCGTGGTTGCATAGTAGCACACAGTATTGGTTATTGATGCTTACGTGAGAAGTCACTCAAATATTGCCACAGTAATTGTTGCATCATATCTCTCATATTATTGATTCAATTATTATCACAATATCACATGCATTTTATGTTATTAAATTAATAATTCAGATGGCAAAGTTATTCATATTATTATTTGCAATATTGACAATGTCTAGAAGTTCTGTCAAGGAGAGGTTTGGTCACCTAATTGCTCGCCAATAAGGAGAAATCCTTATCGGAAAGCCCCATCTTTCCTGTGAATGACCTAGTTGTTAAATATTGTGAGTTATAATATTAATGATGAATAAGTTCGTGTTGATTAAAGATGAAATTGATAGTTCCATTGTGTTGGAATTATTAGTGTTAGTGGAAATCGACATTTATTTCGATAAAAATTGATGTTTGGAAGTTATATTGATCAATCGGGTAATTCACCAGATAAAAGAGCAATTAATTGCTATTGATTCACATGATTATAACTATGTGTTCACATGTGTGTACTATTGATTCACATTCATTTACTATTAGGGGAGTTAGTGCAAGATTGATAATACTTGCAGGACTAAATTAAAAATGAAGAAAAAGAGGAAGGTATTATACTATAATATTCTGAGCACCAAAATGTGCAATTATCGAAACTATATTTTCCTATAAATAGAATCTCATTTCTTCATTATTATTCACCAATTCACTCAAGCTATTGAGCATTTATTATAGAGAGAAATTATAGAGAGAAAGAAGAAGAGAAGTCTGCTACCTCACTATTCCAGTATCCAGTCTTCTTTTGAGGTAAGGGGTATTATTTCTTTCCTGTTCTTGAAGAGAGCTATTGTTATTCCATCCCTTATTATTCTGTTGGAATAAACTGTATACGTGGACTACCGTATACATGGTGAAATTCTTCTGTTATTCCATTCTTTATTATTTTGTTGAAACATCATGTCTGTGCGGATTACACATGACCTGGTTCCATTCTTTATTATTCTGTTGGAATAACCTGACTGTGCGGTTTATCGCATGCATGGTGAATTCTTCTGTTATTCTAATCTTTATTATTCTGTTGGAATATCCTATCTGTGCGTTTACGCATGACCTAGTTCCATTATTAATTATTCTGTTGGAATAACCTGTCTGTGCGGTCTATCGCATGCATGGTGAATTCTTCTGTTATTCTATTCTTTATTATTCTATTGGAATATCCTGTCTGTGCATTTACGCATTACCTATTTCCATTATTTATTATTTTGTTGGAATAACCTGTCTTTGCGGTCTATCGCATGCCTGGTGAATTCTTTTGTTATTCCATTCTTTATTATACTCAGTTGGTTAAAGTTTTGGCTTTTATACTCCATGAAATTAGTGGAATATCCTTGATATTTGCGCTTCATCCAGTATCTTTTCATGAAAATATTCTTTTGAGCATTCTCGAATTTTACTCTACAAAGAAGTATCACGTTGACAATTTGGACATTATTGATTTCTAGATAAGTTAGATTATAAATCTTTTATTCTTGAACTTGTTTTATTGAATTCCTATATCATTGTTATCATCCTCATGTTTATATTCTGTTGAAAGTTATCTATGGCCTGTAGTGCGTAGATGGACTTGGTATGATTATGACCAGGGATCATTCGGTATAATCATGACCGTAATGTTACAAATGATATGGTAAAAGTCCTCATTGGCCCGTAGTGCATTGATGGACAGTTGTTGGCATGATCATGACCATTAATGAATACACGAATATCCTTGGCCCGTAGTGCATGGATAATTTGTGGTCGTGATACTAAAGAATATCCTTGGCCGTAGTGGAGGGGTGATTCGATGATGTGGATTATTTATTAAGCTGAGTCTTAGCGATAAAAGTGATGAAAAACCTTTTAAATCATAGAAGATAGTAGATTTTATTCTCTACTTGACTCTTCTAATGGATTGCTTGTTCATTGCATGATTAAACTTGATGTTTATTATATTTTATCAGTTTAATACTGTTGAAGGCTAATGATAATTTATTCTGCATTATCTTAGTCATAATATTTCTTATTGGGCTAGTTGAGCTCACTCTTTTGCTTTCATTGTTCTCTTCAGGAAATGAGAACGTAGCTGAGGCTAGTCGGGGAATGGAGTGATGGTCCGAGATGGTATCATAGTAGTCCTCACTATTCTATAAAATAGTGTGATAATAAATGTAATGAGTACTCCATTGAGTGTGGATATTATCTAGATGACAATATTTGTATTAAAATTCACAGCATATGTTTTGTCGTATTTTACACGACTGTTGTATAATTAGTTTGTATTTGTATTCAGTACCATATATTTGGCGACTCAAGATGGGTGATGTATACCTGTTTTGGGGGCGTCGCAGTTGGTATCAAAGCTTAGGGATATGATCCCTGGCTGAGATGTGAGACAAAAACTAGGAGGGGAGACACAGGGAATTCTTTCGCTAGTATGACCTACCTAAGTTTATTTGGTATTTAATTGGTTGGTCAGAGTATAGGGATAATATGTGATATGTTAATTAACCCTTGTTTTGTGGTAGTATTTGAAAATGGCAGCTGAAAATGTTAACAATGGAGTGAATGAGATCGTTGAGTCAGCTCAACCAAAGGATAATGACCAACAACACGATAATAATTGTACCGATGGCAACGGCCATCGGAACAACAATAACCATCGTGGAGGAAATTATCATGCTAGAAATGGTAACCACTTCAGTGGTAATCATGGCCAAGATAATAGAAGTGGAAATTTCAAGAAGAGAAGGTTCAATAATGATGGAAAGACAGCAGCACCAACACCCATTTCAAAGGAAGGAGAACGATCGTCGGTCCTATGTTTTAAATGCGGAGGGAGGGACATATCAGTCCAAACTGCGTGATGCAGTCCAAAGCATGTTACAATTGTGGAAAAGAAGGTCACCTAGCCCGATTTTGTCATGCACCAAAGTCAAGTCCAGCTGGGACAGTGGCTCCAAAGGCGGATACGGAAAAAACAAAGTCAGTGGTTTCAGGAAGAGCGTTTTTTTGTGACTTCTCAAAAAGCGAGTAACCCGAACGAAGTTAGCACGGGTTAGTTAATTATAAATTCTTGCGAAGTCTATACCTTATTAGATACCGGTTCTACCCATTCTTTTATCTCTCTTGCTTGCGTTCAACATTTAAATTTGACTCCGGAGAAATTAGACTTTGACTTATTAGTTGATACTTCGTTAGGAGAAACCTTCATTAGCTCAACTGTTTATAAATCTTGTTTAATTCAAATCGACACTTTCACGTTACCTGTCAATCATATCTCTTTGAAAATACTTGCCTTTGATATGATTTTAGGAATCTATTGGTTAACTATTCATCATGCCAAAATTGATTATTTTCATAAAGTTGTTAGCTTTCATATTCCTAACCAACCTATTATACAAATTCAAGCAACCAAACCACTAAAGTCAATCACTGTTATATTAAGCCATAAGTAAAGAGCCCCGAGCCTTTCGCTGGTGACTTCCAAGTCTTGGAATACACCGAAGCCAAAATATCCGTAGGGGACGTCATGAATAACGGTGGCAAGTTGATAGGTATCAATGTGATGTACTATACAAGTCTTGGATGAGAGTCACAATTTTTAAATGATATTTCTATCATTAATAAATTTCCTGACGTATTCTCGAAGAACTTCCTGGCCTACCCCAAAGCGTGAAATCGAATTTTGTATTGACCCCAGTATAAAACCCATTTCTAAAACCTTCAAATATTTTCTTTACCTAAAATGATCGTATAACGCACCAAAGACGTTGGCTCAAGCTGTTGAAGATTATGACCATACCATTCAATATCATCGTGGAAGAGCGAACGTGGTAGCTGACGCATTGAGTAAAAGATCGTATGCGGTTATGAGTATGACGTTGTTAACACAAAAACCCATTTCTTATAACTTACAAATGATGGAGATAGAGTTAAAGACTCTAAGGACTCACGTTAATATAGCGAATATACGAGTAGAATCGACTTTAGTCGATAATATTAAAGCCGCCCAAGCTACAGACCTGGAGCTGATGAATATGAAGAAGAAGGTTCAAGAAGGCATTATTCTAGAAGCATGAGTTGCTGAAGAGAGGAAATCTCAACCCTCAATTTTATTGGTCTATTTGAAATACTCGATGGAGTAGGAACTGTGGCCTATAGACTCGTTTTACCGCCAAGTATGTCGCGTGTTCATAACATTTTTCACGTATCGATGTTACGTAATTATGTGGACGACCCGAACCACATTATTAAATTAGAACTAGACGAGATAGTAGAAGATTTAACGTATGAGGAGATACGTGTTAAAATCTTAGATAAGAAGGATCGTATTCAACACTCAAAGGTTATACCTCAAGAGTTAGAAACTGAAATAAAGTCAAGGTATCCTCATCTCTTCGGCATACCAGGTACGTACGTAAATTTTGAGGGTGAAATTTCATAAGGAGGGGAGATTGTGAGATCCCAAATTTTATGAATAAAGATTTAAATTTCTCAAAATATTTTTTTTGAATATTATGGTGTGGATTTGATATAATGTTATAGTTGTGGGTAATATTTATAAATTTTGCAAAGTAAGCAAGTGGTTATATAATATTCGATTGGTCGGAGAATATTCATTTTTAACAGGGAATATTCGTATGACGATACAATCATTGGTGAACCCCACAACGGAAGTATTGTCGTAGTTAAAAAACGACAGAATTATCTTTTTATAAAAAATAACGGTGAAAGTTTTACCGTTAAAACTGTTGAACTACTCGGTAGTAAAAGTACAGTAATACGCGTGGTTGCATAGTAGCACACGGTATTGGTTATTGATACTTACGTGAGAAGTCACTCAATTAATGCTACAGTAATTGCTGCATCATATCTCTCATATTATTGATTCAATTATTATCACAGTATCATCTGCATTTTATGTTATTAAATTAATAATAAAGATGGCAAAGTTATTCATATTATTATTTACAATATTGACAATGTCTAGAAGTTTTGTCAAGGAGAGGTTTGGTCACGTAATTGCGCGCCAATAAGGAGAAATCCTTATCGGAAAGCCCCCTCTTTCCTGAGAACGACCTGGTTGTTAAATATTATGAGTTATAATATTAATGATGAATAAGTTTGTGTTGATTAAAGATGAAATTGATAGTTCCATTCGGTTGGAATTATTAGTGTTAGTGGAAATCGACATTTATTTCGATAATAATTGATGTCTGGAAGTTATATTGATCAATCGGGTAATTCACTGGATAAATGAGCAATTATTTGCTATTAATTCACATGATTATAACTATTTGTTCACATGTGTGTACTATTGATTCACATTCATTTACTATTAGGGGAGTTGGTGCAAGATTGATAATACTTGCAGGACTAAATTAAAAATGAAGAAAAAGAGGAAGGTATTATACTGTAATATTCTGAGCCCAAAAATGTGCAATTATCGAAACTATATTTTCCTATAAATAGAATCTCATTTCTTCATTATTCTTCACCAATTCACTCAAGCTATATAGCATTTATTATAGAGAGAAATTATAGAGAGAAAGAAGAAGAGAAGTCTGCTACCTCACTATCCTAGTATCCAGTCTTCTTTTGAGGTAAGGGGTATTATTTCTTTCATGTTCTTAAAGAGAGCTATTGTTATTCCATCCTTTATTATTCTGTTGGAATAACCTGTATACGTGGACTACCGTATACATGGTGAAATTCTTCTGTTATTCCATTCTTTATTATTCTGTTGGAACATCCTGTCTGTGCGGTCTATCGCATGTATGGTGAATTCTTCTGTTATTCCATTCTTTATTATTCTGTTAGAATATCCTGTCTGTGCATTTACGCATGACCTGGTTCCATTATTTATTATTCTGTTGGAATAACATGTATGTGCGGTCTATCGCATGCATGGTGAATTCTTCTGTTATTCCATTCTTTATTATTCTGTTAGAATATCCTGTCTATGTGTTTACGCATGACCTGGTTCCATTATTTATTATTCTGTTAGAACAACCGGTCTATGCGGTCTATTGCATGCCTGGTGAATTCTTTTGTTATTCCATTGTTTATTATACTCAGTTGGTTAAAGTTTTGGCTTTTATACCCCATGAAATTAGTGGAATATCCTTGATATTTGCGCTTCATCCAGTATCTTTTCATAAAAATATTCTTCCTAGTATTCTTGAATTTTACTCTACAAAGAAGTATCATGTTGACAATTTGGACATTATTGATTTCTAGATAAGTTAGATTATAAATCTTTTATTCTTGAACTTGTTTTATTGAATTCCTATATCATTGTCATCATCCTCATGTTTATATTCTGTTGAAAGTCATATGTGGTCTGTAGTGCATAGGTGGACTTGGTATGATTATGACCAGGGATCATTCGGTATAATCATAACCGTAATGTTACAAATGATGTGGTAAAAGTCCTCATTGGCCCGTAGTGCATTGATGGAGAGTTGTTGGCATGATCATGACCATTAATGAATACACGAATATCCTTGGCCGGTAGTGCATGGATAATTTGTGGCCGTGATACTAAAGAATATCCTTGGCTATAGTGCAAGGGTGATTCGATGATGTGCATTATTTATTAAGCTGAGTCTCAGCAACAAAAGTGATGAAAAACCTTTTAAATCATAGAAGATAGTAGATTTTATTCTCTACTTGACTCTTCTAATGGATTGCTTGTTCCGCTGCAGTTAAACTTGATGTTTGTTATATTTTATCAGTTTAACACTGTTGAAGGCTAACCATAATTTATTCTGTATTATCTTAGTCATAATATTTCTTATTGGGCTAGTTGAGCTCACCCTTTTTTCTTTCATTGTTCTCTTCAAGAAATGAGAACGTAGCTAGGACTAGTCGGGGAATGGAGTGATGGTCCGAGATGGTGTCATAGTAGTCCTCACTATTCTATAAAATAGTGTTATAATAAATTTAATGAGGACTCCATTGAGTGTAGATATTGTCTATATGACAATATATGTAATAAAATTCACAGCATATGTTTTGTCGTATTTTACACGACTGTTGTATAATTAGTTTGTATTTGTATTCAGTACCATGTATTTGGCGACTCAAGATGGGTGATGTATACCTGTTTTGGGGGCGTCACAATTACAGTTAAATATTTTATACTATTGTTATTTCAATAATTGTCACGGCATAGTATTTCCCATTATCAGATCAATAATTCATATTATTTGAATAATATTATTAGATAGCATTATTGGCAATGTCTACAAAGTTCTATCAAGGAGAGGTTTGGTCACCTAATCATGCGCCCAAGAATGAGAGAAATCTTTATCTGAAAGCCCCTCTTTCCTGAAGAACTACCTGGTTGTCATTATTGTGATTACGTAATATTATTTGTGAATAATTAATTATTGATTTATATGATAAGGAAATATTTATTTGATGTGGATATAAATGATGGATTTATTTATTTTATGTAGTTATAAATGAAGGAATTAATGTTAAGGTGTTTTATCAGTATTTTTTCGGATTGAAGGTATTAAAAAATCATATCGGCGTTCTTAAAGCTCTACTGCGTGAGTTATAATTTCAATCTGACCGTTGGATCGTTGTGATTTTTGGATATGTTGTACATATATAAGTTGAGTATATGTCCAAAAATTTTGACCGTTAAAAATTAACGTATGATTTGTTAGGAATTTTAAGAGGTGTTAAAAATCATCCGTTTGTGGATTTCGGATATTTTCTGTTTGAAATTTGGAAAAACTTAAAGCTACAAATTTGTAGAGAATTCAATTTCATATGGAATGGACATAAAATTCGTATTTTTCTGATAAAAGGGCTATTTATTATGAATATTAAAGTTTCAGAAATTAAATATTTTTATTAAAATTGGGTGGGACCCACTTTTGTTTTTTTTTGCTGGAAAATGCTGAATGGTAGGCTGAAAATTCAATGAGGCGTGCTTAAATAATAATATTATTAATTTATTAATTTAGTCTCCTTTGGTGTTCTATCATTTTCCTATAAATAGGTGCTTATGTTAGAATTGAAAATCACACCAGAAACATAAGTTTTCTGTTTCTATATTATCGAGCGTATTTTTGTGAGTATTTAGATACTTTGAGAGTTTCTAATCAGTGCAACTTTTCTTCAGCGTTATATCCGATATTCTAGTCAGAAGTACTGCTCTTTTGAGGTAAGGGATTGTAAGGGTTATTATGTTTTTCAGTTTCATAATTTTTCTAACCTTTAAAAATTCTAGAAAAATTTGAAATGATACTTTGATGAGTTTTCTAAATTGTGTCCAAAAATGGTGATTTTTGGATCTATAGATTAGGAGTTATGAATTTTATGAAAAAAATACTATTTTAAAATTAAACCCTTATAACTCCTTGTGGTTAACTCCAAAATTGGTGAAATTTTTATTGGGAGTACATGTATATAACTGCAGTATACTCTATAAATTTTGAAATTTTTGGACAAAAGTACAGTTTATGATAAATGTCTAAATATTCAGCAGCTTTGGCCATATGAAAAATAGTAAATGAATTTTAAAAATTTCGAAAAAAATATATGTTCAATATGGGACTATATTATGCTAAATCCCAGAAAAGAAAATTTTCTGAGACTGATTTGGTATTTTTTTATTAAAATGGACTAGTTATGAGTAAATGAATTAAATATGTTATGTGAAGTATGAAAATTAGAAAATAGGATTTTATGGCTTGAGAATCCTATATAAGGTATATGCAGATTTTTGATGAGGGTTTTGGTTATTGGTGATGAAATCTTATGAGTTTGGCATTTTAGGATGATTAAATACATTAATTAGTAAAGTGTAAACAATTTAAATAAATTGTTTATAAGTTTAAGAAATGATTAAAATATTATTGTAATATTAATAATATTAGATTATGAGATTATTAAGTGATTTATAACATTTGGATTAAGGTGTTATAAAATCATTGATTTAAAATATTATTTAATGATTAATAATATTAGTAAATGAATTTAATGTTATTATATAATGAATGATATTAAATGGAGTTTATAATATAATGAATAATGTTATTATCTTCGTTAAATATTCGTTGAAATATTGTTTTCTGTTCAAATCATTTTTGATATAATATTATTCTTGAATTTTACTCCACAAAGTAGTATCATGTTAACAATTTGAATGTTATTGAATTCTGGTTAAATTAAATTGTTAAAGTCTTTAAAATTTATCCTTTATCTCATGTGATTGATTCTTTACATCCTTGTCATGATCCTCATGCTTATATCGTATTGAAAGTCATCTTTGGCCCGTAGTGCATATATGGACTTGGTATGATTATGACCAGAGATTATTCTGTATAATCATGACCGTAATGTTGAAAATACGAATATCCTTGGCTCGTAGTGCATGGATAATTCGCGGTTGTGATACTATTGAGCTAAGTCTCAGCGTTATTGATTTTACAGTTGAATATCTTTGGCCCGTAGTGCATAGATGGATTGTTGTTAATTGGTTTTATAGTTGTATGCCTTTGGCCTGAAGTGCAAAGAAGAACTGTTAATTGATATCTTTGGCTCGTAGTGCAAAGATGACCTGTTGTTGAATATCTTTGGCTTGTAGTGCAAAGATGACCTGTTGTTGAATATCTTTGGCTCGCAGTGCAAAGATGACCTGTTGTTGAATATCTTTGTCCTGTAGTGCAAAGATGACCTGTTGTTGAATATCTTTGGCTTGTAATGCAAAGATGAACTGTTAATGAATATCTTTGGCCCGTAGTGCAAAGATGAACCTATTAGTATGATTATGAACAGGAACTATGATTTGGTATAACCATGATCTTTGATGTTTTAGGTAAAGACATGTGATGAAAATTATCTTCGTCATGGATGAGAAGAAGAATTTAGAACCACAAATATGATTATGAGTTATTCACATGATTGCGGACAGGAACTGTTGATTGATGTTACAGGGATAAAACATTGTTGGTGGACTTTTAACATGGAGAAGATAATAGACTTTATGGTCTATTTGACTCTTCTAATGGATTATTCGTTCCGCTGCAACTATGGTTGAAAAGTTTTATCATCTACCATATGTTCTAAATCTCTGATTTATTACTGACGAAGGCTATTGATAATTTAATTATCTTTAGTCATGATATTCTTTATTGGTCTATTTGTGCTCACCCTTTTGCTTCACAATTCCTTTCAGGTAATAAGAGTGAAGCTGGGTCAAACGGGGATAACAGGGAATAGAACGGTGGTCTATAGTTGTTGAGGTTCTCCCTAAAATGTATGGAAATAATTGTATTAAGAACTTTAGATAAGTGTATTGTATTTTATACGTCATTTTATAGTTATATTTGGTGAATCAAATAGGGTGAGGCAAACCCAATTTTGGAAGGGTGTTTTGCCACTATCATACAAGATGTCTAATGACATGCCATCTTGTGTTATCATAATACAGGGTTATGCACATCCACTTGCTGAGTATATCTACGACCACTACCTATATAATCTTGGAGTTTGGTTGAAATATAATTTTCAATTGCAGACAGTGGAGATAGTTATATGTCAAGAGAAGACTCACCATTGGAAAGAACATGATAGTAATCTTCTCATTTTTCTTTGGGGTCTATTGGGTCAACCAAGGATAATTCTATGGATATATGATATCTATCATAACCTAGACGCATGGCCTCTCATGTATGAAGGTTTCCTTGAGCACTTCCCAAAGATTTTAATTTCTAAAACAGTTATTGACTGTACCTTTATGTAAGGTGCCATTGTGACGTGCTATCCAAGGTGTGGATGAAAGTCACAGTTGGTATATATTTGTATCAAAACTTATAATATATGTGTTGTTGTATTTTGCACGACAATTGTAGTAATAAAGTTATAGTTTTTTTCTGTACCATGTATTTGGTCACTCAGAATAGGTTAGATGGATTGGACCTATTAAGGGGGCGTCACAGTTGGTATCAGAGCTTAGGAATATGGTCTTTGGCGAAGATCGGGGAATAGAGCTAGGAGGGGAGAGATGAGTATATCCTTTACTAGTGTGACATACCTAAGCTGAAATTTCTTACTTAATTAGTTGACAAATTATGATATGTCAGTTAACCTTTGTTTTGAAGCTATATTCTAGAATGATAACTGAAATACAGATGAGCAATGGGAAAATCACGATACAGAGGAGATGACCGGGAGAATACAATCAAAAAAAAAAAAGCAAGGTATTATTATCTCTTCGAATTATCAGGTACGTAAATTTCGGGGACGAAATTTCATAAGGAGGGGATATTGTAAGACCCCAAATTTTATGAAATAAAAGTATTAAGTTTTTTTTATAATTATTATTCAGTAAATGGTTAAATTAATAAAAAGTTAAAGTTAAGGGTGATATATGTAAAGTTTACAAAATACGCAAGTGGTTATAAAATACTCATTGTTGTCGGGGAATATTCATTTGGTTGTGGAAATCTTCTTTGTCGGAGATAATATTAAATGCGACCACAAGTGACCATTCATGGGCTCCATAATGTAATAACCGCTTCGGATGAAGAAAATGACAAGTTTGAGTTTTTATAAATAACGGCGTAATCAATTCTGCAATTAACTTATTGGAATACCCGGTGGTTAAAATATACTAATACGCGTGGTTGCACAGTAGCACACGGTATTGCACAGTATTTTTGAATTATTGATTCTTACGTAAGAAGGCACTACTCAATAATTGATACAGTAATTATTGTTCAATATTCTATTTTATTGGTTCAATAATTGCTGCGTTGATATTTTATATTATTTTTGTTTCAATAATTGTCACATCACAGTATTTCCCATTATCAGATCAATAATTCATATTATTTAAATAATATTATTAGATAGCATTATTGGCAATGTCTAGAAAGTTCTGTCAAGGAGAGGTTTGGTCACCTAATTGCACACCAGTAAGGAAAAATCTTTATTGGAAAGCCCCCTCTTTCCTGGGAACGGCTTGGTTGTCATTATTGTGATTCTGTAATATTATTTGTGAATAATTAATTATTGATTTATATGATAAGAAAATATTTATTTGATGTGGATATAAATGATGGATTTATTTATTTTACGTGGTTATAAATCAAGGAATTAATGTTAAGGTGTTTTATCAGTATTTTGTCGTATTGGAGGTATTAAAAAATCAAATCATTGTTCTTAAAGCTCTATTGCGTGAGTTATAATTTTAATCCGATCGTTGGATCGTTGTGATTTTTGGATATGTTATACATATATAAGTTGAGTATATGTCCACAAATTTTAAACCATTAAAAATTACCATATGATTTGTTTGGAATTTTAAGAGGTGTTGAAAATCATCCATTTATGGATTTTGGATATTTTCTGTATGGAATTTGGAAAAACTTAAAGCTACAAAGTTGTAGAGAATTCGATTTCGTATGGAATGGACAAAAAATTCGTATTTTTCTGATAAAAGGGCTATTTATTATGAATTATTGAAGTTTTAGAAATTAAATATTTTTATTAAAATTGGGTGGGACCCACTTTTGTTTTTTTATGGAAAATGCTAAATGGTAGGTTGCAAATTCAAATTAGAATGCAAAAAATTGAATGAGGTGTGCTTGAATAATAATATTATTATTTTATTAAATTAGTCTCCTTCGGCGTTCTACCATTTTCCTATAAATAGGTGCTTATGTTAGAATTGAAAATTACACCAGAAACATAAGTTTTCTCTCTATATATTATCGAGCGTATTTTTGTGAGTATTTAGATACTTTGAGAGTTTCTAATCAGTGCAAGTTTCCTTCAGCGTTATATCCGATATTCCAGTTAGAAGTACTGCTCTTTTGAGGTAGGGGATTGTAAGGGTTATTATGTTTTTCAGTTTCGTAATTTTTCTGACCCAATTTTAATAGGGTGTTTTGCCACTATCATACAAGATGTCTAATGACATACCACCTCGTGTTATTATAAGACATGGTTGTGCACATCCACTTGCTGAGTATATCTACGAGCACTACCTATATAATCTTGGAGTTTGGTTGAAATATAATTTTCAATTGCAGACAGTGGAGATAGTTATATGTCAAGAGAAGACTCACCCTTGGAAATAACATGATAGTAATCTTCTCGTTTTTCTTTGGGGTCTATTGGGTCAACCAAGGATAATTATGTGGACATATGATATCTATCATAACCTAGACGCATGGCCTCCCATGTATGAAGATTTCCTTGAGCACTTCCCAAAGATTTTAATTTCTAAAACAGTTATTGACTGTACCTTTATGTAAGGTGCCATTGTGAGGTGCTATCCAAGGTTGGGATGAGAGTCACAGTTGTTATATATTTGTATCAAAACTTACCACATATGTGTTGTTGTATTTTGCACAACAATTATAGTAATAAAGTTGTAGTTGTTTTCTGTACCACGTATTTGGCGACTCAGAATAGGTTGGATGGATTGGACCTATTTTGGGGGCGTCACACTATGGGCCAAGTATATTCGTGTTTTCACCAATGGTCATGATCATGCCAAACAACAATTCATCTTTGCACCCTTGGCCGAAGAGAACGCATGATTATGATCATACCAACATCTGTCCATCAATGCACTACGGACCAATGAGGACTTTTACCACATCATTTATAACATTACGGGTCACGATTATATCGAATAATCCATGGTCATAATCATACCAATCAACCGTCTATCTATGCACTACGACCAAAGATGACTTTCATCACAATATAAGAATCAGGATGATGACAATGATATAAAAATTTAATTAAATGAAAGCAAAGATAAATTTTAAAGATTTATAATTTAATTTATCCAGAATTCAATAATATCCCAATTGTCAACATGATACTGCTTTCTAGAGTAAAATTCAAGAATAATATTGTATCAAAAATGATTTGGACCGAAAAGAAATTAATTTTTGTCATGAATAGTACTCTAGGTGAATAGTACTCGAGTGAATAGTACCCCATAAATAATACCCTATAAATATTAATTCAGGAATTGTACTTCATGAATAGTACTCTATGAATAGTATTTCGTGAATAGTACCGTATTTATGAATAGTTTCGTATTTATGAATACTGCCCATGAATAGTTGTAAGACCCCAACTTTTATGAATAAAGATGAATTTTCTATAATTATCATTTTTGAATGAATTTGATATAATGTTATAGTTGTGGGTAATAATTATAAATTTTGCAAAATCATGCAAGTTGTTATATAATATTCGATTGGTCTGGGAATATTCGTTTTAACAGGGGAATATTAAATGACGGAACAATCATTAGTGGACCCCACAAATGTAATTATTATCGGATTGAGAAAATGACAAAAATATTTTATTGAAAATAATTCATGAAAGATTTATCGTTAATCTTGTTGAACTACTCGGTAAAAAAAATGCGAATCTGGCGTGGTTGCATAGTAGATACCACGGTATAGATTATTGATCTTTACGTGAGAAGTCATTTAGTTTTATTCAATTATTGTCGATATTTTATATATTATTAAATCAATAATTGAGATGACAGAGTTATTAATATTATTATTTGTAATATTAACGATGTCTAGAAGTTTCGCTAAGGAGAGGTTTGGTCACCTAATCATGCGGCGTCGATAGGAAAAATCCTTATTGGAAAGCCCCTCTTTCTTTGAGAAACGACACGGTCGATTAATAGTGTGAATAATAATAATGATGATGAAGTTTTGTTTTATTAGTATTATTAATGTAATAAAGCAGTAAAAGCTTTTTTATATAAAATGTAATACTTTTATAAAGTTATTCATTTTATTAGGCTAATAGTAAAATCTTTTTTATATAAAGCAGAATACTTTTATAAAGTTATCTATTTTATTAGACAATAATTAGATTATATTATATTTTATTATGCATAGTGTTTGCATAGTACACGCATAGTATTTTGCAGTAAAATCTTTTTAACAGCTTATTCGTTTTATTAGATTATAAATAGAATATATTATATTTTATTGTAAACCAACTGATAAAATCCATTTAAAGTAAATCGATCTGGGCCATTCATGGATTGGTTACTATTCAGTCCATTCTTTTATAAATAGAAGCTTATTCCTTCATTATTTCTTACGAATTCACTGAAACTCTAGAGAGAGAAACTGTAGAAAGAATTATTCTTCTATAATCTTGAGCGTATTTCTTTAGCGTTTAAGAAAGCTTTGAGCGTAATGCAAGTTTCTTCAAGTATATCCCCGCCCTACCGTCGGAGTACTCTTTTTTATAAGGTAAGGGGTATTATTTTTTCATATTCATGAAGAGAACTTCATTATTCCATTCTTTATTATTACATTGGAATAACTTGTATCTGTGATCTACACCCTATACTTGGTGATTTACATTGTTATTTCATTCTTTATTATTCATTTGGAACATCCTGTCATGCGCGTTTCTGACGGACTGGTTCATCTTTATTATTACATTGGAATATCATGCTCATGCATTTTGTAGGACCTAGTTCCGTCTTTATTATTACATTGGAATATCCCGTCATGCATGCGTTTTACTTTTAATTCGATTCCGTTATTTATTATTCGTTGGAATATAACATGCATGCAAAGCACAGGATGCATGGTGATTTTTGTTGTTATTCCATTTTTATTATTTCGTTGGAATATCACGCCGGTGCGTGACATACCGACTTTGGTTCCGTTATTTATTATTGGTTGGAATAACTTTTGTCTATGTAAAATACCGCATGCATGGTGATTTCTTTTGTTATTCCATTCTTTATTATACTCAGTTGGTTAAAGTTTTGACTTCTGTACTCCATGAAATTGGTGGAATATCCTTGATATTTGCGCTTCATCCAGTATCTTTTCGTGGAAATATTCTTCTGAGCATTCTTAAATTTTACTCTACAAAGAAGTATCATGTTGACAATTTGGACGTTATTAGTTCCTGAATAAATTAATTCTTGAACTTGTTTTATTGAATTCTTATATCATTGTCATCATCCTCATATTTATATTTTGTTGAAAGTCATCTTTGGCCTGTAATGCATAAATGGACTTGGTATGATTATGATCAGAGATTATTCGGTGTAATCATGACCGTAATGTTACAAATGATGTGGTAAAAGTCCTCATTGGCCGTAGTGCATTGATGGACAGTTGTTGGCATGATCATGACCATTGATGAATACATGAATATTCTTGGCCCGTAGTGCATGGATAATTTGTGGTTATGATACTTATGAATATCCTTGGCCGTAGTGCAGGGATGATGTGGATTATTTATTAAGCTGAGTCCCAGCGATAAAAGTGATGAAAAACCTTTTAAATCATAAAAGATAGTAGATTTTATTCTCTACTTGACTCTTTTAATGGATTGCATGTTCCGCTGCAGTTAAACTTGATGTCTATTGTATTTTATCAGTTTAACATTGTTGAAGACTAATGATAATTTATTCTGCATTATCTTAGTCATAATATTTTCTTACTGGGCTAGTTGAGCTCACCCTTTCTTTCACTGTTCTCTTCAGGAAATGAGAACGTAGCCGATACTAGTCGGAGAACGGAGTGACGGTCCAGATGATAGTATCAGTAGTCCTCACTATTCTGTTAAATAGTGTGACAATAAATGTAATGAGGACTTATTCTAGAAGACAATATTTGTATTAAAACTCACAGCTTTCTTGTTGTATATTAAAGATTGTATTTGTATTTTGTACCATGTATTTGGCGACTCAGAATAGGTGATGTATACCTATTTTGGGGGCATCACAGTTGGAATCAAAGCTTAGGGTTATAATCCCTGGCTAAGATGTGAGACAAGAACTAGGAGGGGAGAGACGGGGAATTCCTTCGCTAGTATGACCTACCTAAGTTTATTTGGTATTTAATTTGTCGGTCAGAGTATAGGGATAATATGTGATATGTTAATTAACCCTTGTTTTGTGGCAGTATTTGAAAATGGCATCCGAGAATGTTGAGAACATCAATGGAGCACAAGAGATCGTTGAGTCTCCACAGATCAATAACCAGGACAATGTGCATCAGGAAGGCGACAATCCTCATGCAAACAACAACACTGACCAAATGATGAACGATGGAATGTTCCGAGGCTTCATGCAATTCATGAAACATCAGGCGAGAGCGGCTCCTGTCCAAAATGCAGGTGGAAACACTGGCAACTCTCGGACGGTCACGGCCAAACAGTTCAAGGAATTGGGACCACCAGATTTTTTTGGAGAGCCAAAACCACTTAAGGCGGAGACATGGATAAAGCAGATCTGCAAGATATTTGATATCTTGGGATGCTCCGAGGAGCAAAAGGTTCCCTTTGCCACCTTCATGTTATAGGAGGAGGATTATTAGTGGGAATCGTAAAGCGTACTCAACTCCGCCTTGACTTGAAGATGTCTTGGGAAAAGTTTCAAGAACTATTCAACGACAAGTACTTTTCAGAAAGTATTCGTCACATGAAAGAGGTAGAGTTCATTAAACTGGAACAAAACAACATGACCGTGTCGTAGTACGAAGCCAAGTTTGTCGAGCTGTCCTGGTTTGCGTCCCATTTGTTTGATAATGAGGAGAGAATGACGCGAATGTTTCTAAGAGGTTTGAAACCCGAGATACGTAAATATCTTATATCTCATAAACTGTGTTTGTATTTAGATGTTGTTAATAGGGCTCAGTTATTGGAGCACGATAATGAGTCAACCCAACTAAAAAGAAGCGACCAAACAAAATGATAATACTAGTTATATACATATCATCAAGCGGTGACAATAAGCGTGGAGGGAATTAACATGCCAGAAATGGTAACCACTTCGGTGGTAATCATGGCCAAAGCAATAAGAATGGACATTTCAAGAAGAGGAGATTCAATAATGATAGAAAGACGTCAACATCAGCACCTGTTGTTAAGGAAGGAGAACGACCACCTATCATTTGCTTCAAATGCGGAGGGGAGGGACACATCAGTCCAAACTGTGCGATGCCGTCTAAAGCATGTTATAATTGTGGAAGAGAAGGTCACCTAGCCCGATTTTGTCGCTCACCGAAAACAAGTTCAGCTAGGATGGAGGCACTAAAGGACACCCCAGAAATGTCAAAGCCAGCAGTGCAAGGGAGAGCGTTTGTTGTGACCTCCCAAAAAGCAAGGAACCCGAATGAGGTCATCACGAGTAAGCTTATCATAAACTCTAGTGAAGTATATACCTTATTTGATACCGGTTCTACCCATTCTTTTATTTCTCCTACTTGCGCTCAACGTTTAAATTTGACTCCGGAGAAATTAGACTTTGACTTATCTGTTGAAACTCTGTTGGGAGAAACCTTCATTACATCCACTGTTTATAGGTCTTGTTTGGTTCAAATCGGTACCCTCACATTACCTGTCGATCTTATTTCATTGAAAATACTTGCATTTGACGTAATTCTAGGGATTGATTGGTTAACCACTCATCATGCAAAAATTGATTATTTTCGTAAGGTTGCTAGCTTTCATATTCCTAATCAACCTATTATGCAAATTCAAGCAACCAAACCATTAAAATCAATCACTGTCATCTCAAGCCATAAAGTTATTCGTTTATTAAAAAATGGATGTCAAGCTTTCTTAGCTCATGTCACGGATCTAAACAAAAATACGTCAATTTTGAATGATATTTCTATTGTTAATGAATTTCCTGACGTATTCCCTGAAGAACTTCCTGGCCTACCCCCAGAGCGTGAAATTGAATTTTGTATTGACCTTGAACCCGGTACAAAACCCATGTCCAAAGCCCCATATCAAATGGCTCCTATTGAACTTCAGGAGTTAAAGACCCAACTGCAGGAATTGTTAGACGTTGGCTTTATTCGTCCTAGTACTTCTCCGTGGGGTGCTCATGTTCTATTCATGAAGAAGAAAGATGGGAGTATGCGACTTTTTATTGATTATCGGCAGTTGAATCATGTCACCATCAAAAATAGGTACCCATTGCCACGTATTGATGACCTGTTTGACCAATTGCAAGGTGCTAAATTCTTTTCAAAGATTGATCTTCATTCCGGATATCACCAATTAAAGATTAGAACCGATGACATTCCAAAGACGGCTTTAAGAACTCGGTACGGGCATTATGAATTCCTAGTCATGTCTTTTGGATTGACTAATGCTCTTGCTGCCTTCATGGATATGATGAACCGAGTATTCAAGGAATATTTGGATCACTTTGTGGTCGTCTTTATTGATGACATCCTTATTTATTCCAAAAGCCGTGAAGATCATGAGCAACACTTGAGGCTGATACTCCAAAAGCTTCGTGAATACAAGCTTTATGCCAAGTTGAAGAAATGTGAGTTCTGGCTTGAGGAAGTAGCATTCCTTGGGCACGTGGTATCAAGTCATGGAATATCTATTGACCCAGCAAAGATTGAAGCTATTCAAAGCTGGGAGCAACCTAAATCAGTGACCGAAGTACGTAGCTTTCTCGGTTTAGCTGGTTATTATCGGAGATTCGTGGAAGGGTTTTCTCGAATCGCTACTCCCTTAACTCAGTTGACTCGGAAAGATACAAAATTCGGTTGGAGTGAGGAATGCGAGAAGAGTTTTCAAGAACTCAAGAGGAGGCTCATTTCAGCACCTGTTCTGACAATACCATCTGGCTCGGAGGGATTTGTCATCTACAGTGATGCTTCGGGCAAAGGGTTAGGATGTGTTCTCATGCAACATGGGAAAGTCATAGCCTATGCCTCTCGAAAACTCAAAGAGTATGAGAGGAATTATCCTACTCATGATCTAGAGTTGCAATCGCTTTTCTTAAGACTTAAAATTTGGAGGCATTACTTGTATGGGGAGAAAGTGGAGATCTTTACGGATCATAAAAGCCTCAAATATTTCTTCACTCAAAAGGAACTAAACATGCGACAACGATGTTGGCTTGAACTGTTGAAAGATTATGATCATACCATCCAATACAATCCTGGAAAAACGAACGTGGTAGCTGACGCATTGAGTAGAAGATCATATGCGGCTACGAGTGTGATATTGTCAACGCAAAGGCCCATTTTGTATGACTTGCAAAGGATGGAGATAGAGATAAAGACTCCATGGACCCAAGTGATGATGACGAATATACGAGTTGAACCGACTTTAATTGATAAAGTTAAAGCTGCTCAAGCTACAGAGCTAGAGCTGATGCATATGAGGAAGAAAGTACAAGAAGGTGCTATGCCGGAAGCAAGAATCGATGAAGAAGGAATACTTCGAGTCAACTCCAGACTTTGTGTTCCTAACGACCCTGAGTTAAAGTATAAAATCATGATGGAGGCGCACAACACACCATTTGCAATCCATCCTGGGAGTACTAAAATGTATCATGATCTTCGACATACATTTTGGTGGGGCAATATGAAGAAAGAGATAGCGTTGTTTATCTCAAGGTGTCTAACGTGTCAACGAGTCAAGGCAGAGCATTAAATACCAAAAGGTCCATTGCAACAACTTGAAATTCCAAAATGGAAGTGAGAGCACATTACCATGGATTTCGTTACTGGTCTTCCCAAGGTTTCTCAGGGTATAGATGCAATTTGGGTCATTGTTGATAGATTGACCAAGTCTACTCATTTCTTACCTATACGAGAAACTTATAAACTTGAACGTCTTACTCGTATGTACATAAACGAGGTTGTAAGATTGCATGGTATGCCAGTATCCATAGTTTCTGATTGAGACCCAAGATTCACTTCACGATTTTGGGTTAGTTTGCAAAAAGTTATGGGCACGAATTTATGATTTAGTTCGGCATATCATCCTCAAACGGACGGATAATCAGAGAGGATTATTCAAACTCTTGAAGATTTATTAAGACTCTATGTCCTTGACTTCAAGGGAAGTTGGGACAAGTTCTTTCCATTGGTAGAGTTTTTCTACAACAACAGTTATCAAGCAAGCATTGGCATGGCTCCATTCGAAGCATTGTATGGAAGAAAGTGTCGTTCTCCAGTATGCTGGGATAAGGTGGGTGAAGCAATGTTGTTGGGACCGGAGTTGGTACGTATGACTACGGAAAAGATTCAAATGATCCGACAACGTATAAAAACCTCACAAGACCGATAAAAGAGTTATGCTGATCTTCATCGAAAGGACGTGGAATTCGATATTGGAGATCATGTGTTGTTACGTGTTGCTCCATGGAAAGGAGTTACGAGATTTGGAAAGAGAGGAAAGCTCAATCCTCGATTCATTGGTCCATTTTTAATCCTCGATCGAGTAGGATCGTAGCCTATAGATTTGCTTTACCGCCAAAGTATGTCTCTCGTGTTCATAACGTTTTTCATATATCCATGTTACGTAAATATGTGAAAGACCCGAACCACATTATTGAGTTAGAACCGGACGAAATAGCGGAAGATTTAACGTATGAAGAGGTTCCTGTTCTAATCTTGGATAAGAAGGAACATATTCTACGCTCCAAGGTTATACCTCAAGTTAAAGTTTTATGGAGGAACCACGATGTTGAGAAAATGACCTAGGAGTTAGAATCTGAAATGAAATCAAGGTATCCTTACCTATTTGACATACCAGGTATGTATCCTAATTTCTAGGGCAAAATTTCATAAGAAAGGGAGATTGTAAGACCCCAACTTTTATAAATAAAGATGAATTTTCTATAATTATCATTTTTGAATGAATTTGATATAATGTTATAGTTGTGGGTAATAATTATAAATTTTGCAATGTACGCAAGTTGTTATATAATATTTGATTGGTCGGGGAATATTCGTTTTAACAGAGAATATTCGTACGACGGCACAATCATTGGTGGACCCCACAACAGAATTATTGTCGAATTGAGAAAACGACAAAAATATTTTATTGAAAATAACGACGGAAGTTTTATCGTTAATACTGTTGAACTACTCGGTAGTAAAAGTACAGTAATACGCGTAGTTGCATAGTAGTACACGGTATTGATTATTGATATTTACGTGAGAAGTCATTCAATTTATTTAATTATTGTCGATATTTTATATATTGTTAAATCAATAATTGAGATGACAGAGTTATTAATATTATTATTTGCAATATTAACGATGTCAGAAGTTACGCCGAGGAGAGGTTTGGTCACCTAATCAAGGCGCCAATAGGGAGAAATCCTTATTGAAAGCCCCTCTTTCTGGAGCGACACAGTCGATTAATAGTGTGAATAATAATAATGATGATGAAGTTTTGTTTTATTAGTATTATTAATGTAATAAAAGCAGAAAAGCTTTTTATATAAAAGCATGTAATACTTTTATAAAGTTATTCATTTTATTAGGCTAATAGTAAAATCTTTTTTATATAAAATAGAATACTTTTATAAAGTTATCTGTTTTATTAGACAATAATTATATTATATTATATTATATTATATTATATTATGCATAGTGCGTGCATAGTGTTTGCATAGTAAAATCTTTTTAAAGTTATTCGTTTTATTAGATTATAAATAGAATATATTATATTTTATTGTAAACCAATCTGGACCGTCCGTTTAAAGTAAATCGATCTGGACCGTTCATGGATTGGTTACTATTCAGTCAATTCTTCTATAAATAGAAGCTCATTTCTTCATTATTTCTTACGAATTCACTGAAACTCTAGAGAGAGAAACTATAGAGAGAATTATTCTTCTATAATCTTGAGCGTATTCCTTTAGCGTTTAAGAAAGCTTTGAGCGTAGTGCATGTTTCTTCAAGTATATCCCCGCCCTACCGTCGGAGTACTCTTCTTTATAAGGTAAGGGGTATTATTTTTTCATATTCATGAAGAGAACTTCTATTATTCCATTCTTTATTATTACATTGGAATAATCAGATCATGATCTACCCTATACTTGGTGATTTACTTGTTGTTTTTCATTCTTTATTATTCATTTGGAACATCACGCTCATATGCTTTTACGCGGACACTGGTTAAATCTTTATTATTCATTGGAATATCACATGCATGCGTTTTCTGCGGACTCAATTCATCTTTATTATTACATTGGAATGTCACATACATCGTTTTACACACGGACTGATTCCATTATTTATTATTACATTGGAATATATTGTTGTGCATTTTTCGACAAACTGATTCGCTTATTTATTATTACATTGGAATAACTTCGTCTATGCAAAATAACTTGAATGCATGGTGATTTACATTGTTATTCCATTCTTTATTATTCTGTTGGAATATCCTGTCGGTTCGTATTACGCTTGACCTGGTTCCGTTATTTATTATTCAGTTGGAATAACCTGTCTATGTGAAGTACCGCATGCATGGTGATTTCTTTTGTTATTCCATTCTTTATTATACTCAGTTGGTTAAAGTTTTGACTTCTATACTCCATGAAATTTGTGGAATGTCCTTGATATTTGCGCTTCATCCAGTATCTTTTCGTGGAAATATTCTTCTGAGCATTCTTAAATTTTACTCTACAAAGAAGTATCATGTTGACAATTTGGACGTTATTAGTTCCTGAATAAATTAATTCTTGAACTTGTTTTATAGAATTCTTATATCATTGTCATCATCCTCATAATTATATTTTGTTAAAAGTCATCTGTGGCCTGTAGTGCATAGATGGACTTGGTATGATTATGACGAGGATTATTGATTGTAATCATGGTAGTAATGTTACAAATGATGTGGTAAAAGTCCTCATTGGCCGTAGTGCATTGATGGACAGTTGTTGGCATGATCATGACCATTGATGAATACACGAATATCATTGGCCCGTAGTGCATGGATAATTTGTGGTTGTGATACTTATGAATATCCTTGGCCGTAGTGCATGGATGATGTGGATTATTTATTAAACTGAGTCCTAGTGATAAAAGTGATGAAAAACCTTTTAAATCATAAAAGATAGTAGATTTTATTCTCTACTTGAATCTTTTAATGGATTGCATGTTCCGTTGCAGTTAAACTTGATGTCTATTGTATTTTATCAGTTTAACACTGTTGAAGACTAATGATAATTTATTATGCATTATCTTAGTCATAATATTTTCTTCATTGGGCTAGTTGAGCTCACCCTTTCTTTCTTTCGTTCTCTTGTGATATGAGAAATGTGAGGGACTAAAAGGGAACGAGTGAGCGGTCGAGATGATAGTATTAGTAGTCCTCACTATATACATTAAATAGTGTGACAATAAATGTAATGAGGACTTATTCTGAGAGTGGATATTGTCTAGAAAACAATATTTGTATTAAAACTCACAGCTTTCATGTTGTATATTAAAGATTGTATTTGTATTCTGTACCATATATTTGGCGACTCAGAATAAGTGATGTATACCTATTTTGGGGGCGTCACAATAGTACTCTGTGAATCGTACCGTACATATGAATAGTGCCGTATAAATGAATAGTACCCATGAATAGTACTCCGGCATGAAAAGCTTAAGATTTAACAAGAATGTTCAGAAAAATATCCTTGTGAAACGATACTAGATGAAGCGCAAATTTCAACGATATTCTACTAATTTCACGGAGTATAGAAGTAATACTTTAACAAAATTAGTGCAGAATTAGGAATACGAAACGAAATAATATTACTAACATACTACAGAGTATGGAAGAAAATTATTTTATACGAATATTGAATGAAAGAAAATTTCTTACGAATACGAAAAAATAATATCGTAAGCGAATATGAAATAAATAATAACCCTTACCTTAGTAGAAGGTTGCTCTTGTGAGTCTTACTGAATTGGTGAGAATGAAAGAAAAATGAGCTTCTATTTATAAGAAAACATAGTTTCGATAATTGCACGATTAGGGGCTCGAATTATTACAGTATAGTACCTTCATTTATACCCATTTTTAATTTAGTGCTTGAAGTATTATCAATCTTGCACCACCTCCACTAATAGTACATGCTTGTGAATCAATAGTTCCATACATGTGAACCAACAATAATTTGCATGTGAACTAATAGCAATTAATTACTCATTTATCCGATTAATTGCCCGTTTGGTCGATTTAACATCCAGAAATCAATTATTATCGAAATAAATGTCGATTTCCACTAACACTAATAATCTCAACACAATGGAAATATTTTTTTATCAACAATTTCATCTTAAATCAACATGAACTTATTCATCATTCATATTATAACTCACAATATTTAACAACCAGATCATTCACAGGAAATAGGGAGCTTTCCGATAAGGATTTCTCCCTATTGGCGTACAATTAGGTGACCAAACCCCTTTCCTCGACAGAACTTTCTAGACATTGTAAATAATGCAAATAATAATATGAATAACTTTGTCATCTTAATTATTGATTTAATAATATAAAATATTATGCAAATGATACTGTGACAATAATTGAATCAATAATATAAGAGATATTATGTAGAAATTACTGTGGTAATAATTGAATAAAATTGAGTATCTTCTCACGTAATCATCAATAATCAAAGATAATGTATAATACTGTGTGCTACTATGCAATCACACGTACTACTGTTCTTTTACCACCGGGTATTTCAACAGTTTAATGGTAAAATTTTCGCCGTTATTTTTATTAAAAAGATATTTTTGTCATTTTATAACTCCGACACTAATTCCATTGTGGGGTCCACCAATGATTGTACCGTCGTACGAATATTCCCTGATAAAATGAATATTCCTCGACCAATCGAATATTTTATAACAACTTGATTACTATGCAAAAAATTTCACATATCACCCTTAACTTTAACCTTTTATCAATTTAACCATTTACTAAATAGAATAATAATTATAAGAAAATTAAATACTTTCATTTTATAAAATTCGGGGTCTTACAGACTGGCTAAACATGAGTACTATTACCTATTGGATGGATACTCGGGCTACAACCAAATTGTTATAGCTCCCGAGGATCAAGAGAAGACCACTTTTACATGTCCATATGACACCTTTACATTTAGAAGGATATCATTTGGGCCATGTAATGCACTAGCTGTTAGGTTTGTAATATTCATGAATGCAATCAAATTGCACAAAATAAGCGAAAACGTGATAAAATCAGAGTTTAAAATTTTTACAAACCATATACCCGGATCATCCTTTATGCATAATTATTAATTAAACGAAAAGATAAAGAACAAGAATCATACCCTTGAAGATTCGAGCTTCCTCAGGTACAAGTTCACCTCCAAATCCTTTCGCGTTCAACTTGAATCCACCGGGTTTGGTTCCTTCCTTTGATCAACATTAGCCACCCAAGTGTTTGACCTCCAGAGGTGATCCACCAAGGAAGAAGAAAGATTCAAGAAGATGGGTGGTTGGCTAAACCCTAGTTTTTCTACCTCTATAGAAAAAGAGTGTACTCTCCAACAATTGGAATCGCATGTCATAATATCTGATATAAGACTCCTTTTATAAAGATATCAGTTAACCCTTCTAATCTAATTAGAAAATATGGTATTATTTAATTATTTAAATTTCTTTAATTAATTAAGCTGCCTAATCTTATTAGAGATAATTAATTAAACTCTTTTAATTAATTTACCTCCTAATCTTATTAGGAATAAATGAGAGTACTTTTATTAATTAATTCCCAAACTCCTTTAGGAATTAAATAATAATAATTGTAATAATATTAATAAGACTCCTCTTATTAATTAATATTTAATATTTCCAAAATATTAAATACACTTAACATATATTATGATTATGCCATTAACTTCTTAAATAATTATTCTTCCTTTTATGGTGTGACCATTTAGGTTTTCTATATTAAACCGGTTGTGAATAAATTAATAAGAACAATTGTAATCTTATTTAAATAAATAAATTAAACTATTAATTTATTTAAATAAATAATATTTATTCTACAATAGGGATAAGCTTCCCTAGCGATTAACGACTTTCCAGATAATATAGATTTCAACATTAATCATAAAAGAACCTTTGAGTAAATAGTTACCGTACAATTCAATCCTTCCACCATACAATGTCCCAATTAAATATAAGACATGGAATTACTGTCAAGTCTTACTTTATTTAATTATATATATTTCGAATATTAAATGCATAACACCAAATAATGCAAATTAGAAACTCCTTTCTAATTTCATTCTGCCTTGGCCAAGGACTACTAGGTTGTTATTTATCGAATCGCATATGACATTTCTCTACTTTTACTAGAAATGGTAGATTCTTTATTGATCATACATTATCTCTATGTATAACTTATTATACCCAAGCATACACTTTGATATACCATAAGGGTCTTAAGGAATTAGTCAAAGTATAACTCATCATACACAATATACTATGAAGATCTCAAGTCCAAGGATCACTTGTACTACTATCACTACAGAAATTCCTATTGACAAGTAAGTAAAACTCTGTTAGGTATTCCTTAGTGAGCCACATTCAGTGTACTTATTCTCCAATAAGCACCTACATACTTGCTTTAATGTTTCCACACAAATGATCATGAGATCAATCATCCTCATCCAATGAGCAAGCAACGTATATATCAATATATCCGAATTCACTAATATCCAATTTAGTAATCCAACGATTGGGAACTATTTTAGTTTTCAGCTTTCTAAGAATTTAGATCTCTTTAGAATGATTATCATCATTATTCTAAAATCATTGCTTAAAACACTACTAGAAATTTAACCTATAGCGACGAACTATAACGACGGTCGGGACAGAACCGTCGCTATATAGTGTCTATAGAAACAGTCACGGACTAGCCATCCGTATAGAGAGAAAACACAGCTCTACTGCGAGGGTCACCGCTTGAACAACGCTATAAACATAAAAAAAGGCCCTATATCGAGCCCTTTTATTTGGCTATAGCTAATGGGAATTTCGCTCCAAGCTGAATTTACTCCCTCCAAGCTGAATTTACTCCCTCCATTATTTTTAGGCTCCAAAAACTTAAGTCTTAGCTAAATCTATCAGCATACTAATTTTTTTCCCAAAAACTCGATCCCTCTCAAATCCTCTAAATCTGTTATAGCGATCCCTAAATCTCTCATACCCAACCGTAAATCTCATAAGACAAAATCATCTTACCCAACTCCTAAATGGCCAGCAACGATTCAGAGCAATGAGAAGAGGAAGAAAATGTTGCCGATAAAGATGAAGATACCCGAGCACAAGTCGCTCCGATAGTAAAGCCAGAAGCGGTCGTCGTCACTACCGGTAAAGAAGATGAAGACACAATCCTCGATCTATACTTTCTCTCAATCTATTATTTGCTAATCGATCTGTTAGAGAAAAATTTAGGGTTTGTTTTTTTGTTTAATTATTTTGAATTTTTGTGCAGTAAATCAAACCTTTATAGATTTGTTAAAGATGGAAATCAGTAGAAGGAAAGAGGCTGGTGCAGTGAAGAAAAAAGAGGGATTGGGATGGATAGAATGGATGAGATGATGATTAAATTTGATTTACGAAATGCTATTTCAGAGAATAATGGCCAGCCATTTGCAGAATACTTTACCTCTTCCTCCTCTCAATGATATCACTTGCATCATCACCGAATCCACCAGTGGTATCGGCCGCGAAATTGCCAGGTTCTTAATTTATTTCACTATCGTAATTGACTGAATAAATAGTAATAATTTGTATTTTAGGAAAAAATTAAGAAGTAGCTCAGAATTGTTCCTACTGAGTTATACTTATAGGGAGTACTTTCTTACTTGTTGACTGTAATATACTGTTTGTGTTTTAATTTTTATTTTAAAACTGAAAATAAGAACCCCCAATTTCTCTCTTGGTTATGATAAAAGGGAAAACCCAAGTAGATAGAAGGTATGGATGCATTAATTTTGACCGTAAAGATCCTTGCTTAAGTTTGCAGATTTGTTTTTTGGATCTATTTGCTTCTGCACTTGATAAGGTTTGTGTTGTTTGGGCTTTAAATCTATTTTAGAAGGGTGTTTCTTTCATAGGAATTATATCAAGATTGTGTTTGTGATTTGATATTTATCCTTGAATTCCTAAGTGTACCAAATTGTGATTTATAAGATTATAGATAGTATTGAGAATAAAGAACCAAGAGTAGGCAGTTATGCATTTATTTACATATAGACTATACTATACAAATGTACTATATGGTCATCAATGATGACTTTGTGTGTTATATGATCACTTAATTGAAAGAGCAGGGCATTGTGTACGCACTACTATATCATCTTATTCTCTTATCTTATTATCAATTTAAGATATCATGGAAGTGTAGGGTTTTAAAGCTTATCTTATTATCGAAAGAGTAGGGCATTCTGTATGCACTATTATATCATCTTATATATGGTCATCATAATATGTCCTTGGAAATATTGTACCTAGCTTCTTTGATCTTTTCCCTTCATTTTTAAGTAGTTATGTTGTTTGTTCCACTGTAAAAGTTTATGGGAGAGGATTCTTTCAAGGGAATAGTATTTCAGATTTTATCTATAAAAATAAAATTGCTGAAAGTTTCTGTCTTTTTCATGACCAGGGGAAAACACATTGGAGGTTGTACATGTATTATCTTATACACTGTTGTTTAAGTATGGTATTATGTTTTTAATCCTTTTTTTTCCTCTATTTTTTGTTTCATCCTTAATTTATTAGAGTTTTCTATTTTGAGATGTTGCACTTAATTTTCTCACTATAACATTAATATTGTAATACTTCCAGATATTCTCTTCTTGTTATTTTTATTTATTTCATGGATTATTACAAGTATTTGGTATAGTGCTTGCCATTTAACTCAATAACTCCTAGATGATTGCATGGCTATCAAAATTATTGAAGCTGGATGTGAAAGAACTAGTGAAAAAGTTTTGATTTTAATTCATGGTGCAGATACTGTTAAGCTATACCGTAAAAGGAAACTTGAACCATATTCATGGTGCGAAAATACCTAAAATGATTTCTCAATATTGTGAGCTTATTGTGTTTCTATTGATACAGCATTATTTTGTGGAAAATATAGAGGAACTAATTTTACTTCTGAAAAAGATGGTCTTGTAATAATTTTACTGCATTTTAGAGTCAGAATGTTTGTTGACCCTTTGCTTTTCTAAGGCAAAAAGGTGTATAAACTGATGATAATTTTGGGATGAATCCTCCTAGAAAACAGAAACATAGTGTTTGAGAAAATTGATTATTTCCTTTTTAACTGTAAGATAATATAATGCAGAACATATTCTAGGGCTGCAATGCTTGCCAACTCATTATCAAAAGTAGAATCACTCAAGGAAGACAAATGTTTTTTGTATCAGTTGGGTATTGTGGGATGGTTTTTTATTTCCCTGCATAGCTTCATAAGCATAACTTTTCCTGCGGATGTATTGGCCGGCCGTGAGCAAAGTTTAGTTTCTCTCCGAGGCATTCTAGTCTTTAGTTTCATTGCTGAGAAATGTAGTGGCAAAGATTATTTAATATTTTTCCCTCTCTTTAAAATACTGTATATCTCAGGAATTAGTTCAACAGAGTCGAAACACTGATGTGTGTTATTTAATTTTATATTTTTTTGAGCATTTATATGAATAATGTAACATGATATAAAATCGAGGTTCTGGGCCCCACTGTAATTTTATTATTTTTTGAGCATTTATATGAAGACTATAATGGAAGCCACTAGTTTCAAATAAAATCATCATAACTTCCCAATTTGATGCCAGAATTGTACTGATGCTACGGATCTATGGAGAGGAATGTTAAAATATTTGGAACTCCAGTCGTTAAACTTTTTAAATGATTTTATATATGTTTGGATTCTATCTTCTCCATAGTCAATATATAGATGTCTTGAAGATGATCAAACCTTTGTTGTTTGAGCCATGTACAATATTATTATCCTTTGTATATAGTATCATTTATAATTGATTCTGGATGCTGGAAATAGAGTATGTAAAATGATTTTCTTCTTACCGAGTTTCATTACTTTATTTTTCCCTTCTCTTCCATTATCACCAGATATCTGAAACATGTTTCTTTAATAAACTGCAGTACCATTTTCTAATTCCCTTCAGCCACCTTGTTGTTCGTCTGATGAAAGCACTTGTAGCTTGGATGGAGTATGCAAGGACTGTACCACTGTAATTTTCTTTCACATACTTGGTGCTTGGTTTTTGTATTTGAGCACCCTTTGTAAAATTTTGAACTAATTTTTGGAATTATTTTAGTGTTTCCGTCACTCAGACTTGCAAAAGGATCGTCCATCTACAACTTAATTTTGGGAGAAGCTTCCCTGGTTCCTCAGTGCCCTACCTTCCGTGGACTGTGCAAAAGGTGGCCATGGGGCCTACACTACCAATGTGGAACTAAAAGGTTAGTGAAACTGCTCAAGTATTTCAACTTGACTATTCCAAGTTTTATAACTTTTGTTAGTGCATGTATATTTTCTTATAGTGTGGTTCTTGTTTAGCTTGATAGTTTTGTACTTTGTGGCTTTGGTTCTAATTGTGTACATTTTTGTCATAAGGTTATGAGGATGGCGTTATCCAAGCATCAGCTTTTCGTACATATCACACCCCACTCAGTATGCAGGTAAGACTACTTATAGTGTAACTAAACCCAGATGTTTAGATAATCTCCTTATTGATTACACCATACTCACTTGTGATCTTGAATATATTATTAAATTTTAGACTGACTATATTAACTCAATGAGGGTTGCAAGGAAAATTAGTTCCAGGATTGCTGACTCTTTGAAGGTAAAATATCATTCTACATGAGTAGAACCTTCACTCTATCCATGGATGATGTATATATTTTAAGCTACACATTTTTATGTTTCATGCTCTACTTGCTGGCCCTTAAATATATTTTTTTTCTTGCAGATTGACATCTTTCCATATTCCGTATTCTATACTTTTTTTAGCAATACCTTGATATATGGAAGACTGCATTAATCAACCTTGCTATAGCTATGGGTTAGTAATTTTATTACCTCTTAACTGCCAAATGTTAACATACATGAGTTAACCGATCACATCACTGCTAAAGCTTCAAATTCTTAACTGTTGGAACTTTAGCTTTTATTTAGCGCTTGAACAATCTTACAGTGGAGCCCAGAACCTCGGTTTTAATTAGTGGCATTCAAACATTTAACATGATGTAAAACCGAGGTTTTGGGCTCTAAAAGAACTTCAAGCATGTCATGTCACGACCTTTGTTTTCACAAGATTGTCGAAAAGAACAACATTGACTGTAAAGAAATTTGGGGAAAGATTGTAGAGTATTGAACATTCTGATCCTAAACTCTATGAACAAACAGGTTAACAACAGAGATATATTTATTGATGTCTTGAGGGCATTTATATCAAAATGAAAACAAGAGCTTAACGGTTATCAAATATTAAATGTGCTTCGTTTCACTTTTTTATTATTATTTTTTTCTCTCAGTGGGTTTTGTTCATATCTCTGCTCTTCACTCTTTAGCAACCAAAATCTGCATGCATGCACTATCATGTGATTGATTGCAAGTGTATTAATATATATATTTTTTATCCTGTGCTTTTTAATGTATTACTTTGATGAACAAATTGAAATTTAATTTGTGTTGGTTGATGAAGTATATTATATTGTTTACATCATGGATAGGCATTTTGTAGCATAGTGTGGAATTATTAATGAGTTAATTTTGTCCTGCTGTCCATATCAGGTTGGTTGGTCTCTGTTTTTATGTGGCAGTTCATTTCTCCATGTAGTTTTTTGTAACATTCTATGGCAACTCAACTATCTTTTGTGGACATGTTGATTGTAGAGCCACAAATGTTGGCCTCGATGGTCAGTTACCCTTGGTTCACCTTTTACATTTGCCACTACACTCGAGCAGGAGTACAAGAGTGACATATTTGGGGAATGAGGTGATTTATTCATTCTAATGGAAATGTGTGTAGTCACTTTATGATGATCATGGCTAATTTTAACCACTTGATGTATAGGAATTTTGCTTGGTGATGTTCATGGTATTGTTGAGTCCTTGTTTAAAAGGTATACTGAGAATGGAATGAGTGAAGATTCGGCTTATAAGAATACTGTGGATGGCATAACGGGGATTATATCCAGGACTATTGTCGAAGGTTGGTTTTGTAATTCCTTGGTGAGAATAGAAGTGAATCTTCTTGCTTATTAATTTAGTTGTTTTATGATCCTTCCTTTGCTTAGCAAATTTCGGTTATTATATTCATGATGTATACTTTATTTACACTGTTACATCCAACATGGCATGTTGGCAGTCTACAATTCATTATCAGAAGATGGCAAAAGTGAGTTTGAGGCTGCTCGAGTTCAACATCTCTTCTTAGATGTAACTAAAATATTGTATTGTAATGATAGATTATAAAAGTTATTAGTTTAGTAGTTTAGTATAATAATGATCATCATATTTGAGGAGATGAATTATTCAAGTATTATATTGTAATGTTGTAGTGTGAATGATTTTAAATGATGTATATAATATTTTTATATTTTATTTTATATTGTATTTGTTTGTTGAATAAATGTGCATTATTAATTAATTTTTTTAATATAAAAAGGCTATAGCGATGGTCATCGACCGTAGTTATAGTGTTCTATAAAACACAGGCCTATAGCGACGTTCGCTCAGCGTCGCTATAGACAATTATAGCTACGGTCATGACCGTGGCAATAACTTTTAGCGACCGTTGGTAAAGAAAAAATAAACTATTTTGTCATGACCTATAGCGACGGTCGCTAACCGTCGTTATAGGCCAAAAGACCGTCGCTAAAAACTTTACCGATGGCTTTTATGGCGATGGGTCGACGACCGTCGCTAAAACCTTTAGCGACGGTCTTTTGGCCTATATGACGATGGGCTACGATCGTCCGCTATAAGCCGATTCTCTAGTAGTGAAACTACGAGTTTATCACATATTTTAAAACAGCATCATGTTGATAATTAAATGCCTTTAATAAATTAATATTTTTTATTAATAAATGAATAAGATTGTTACAAAGTATATGTTTTATCATTAAACATGATTGGCTTGTGTGCATATTACTTTCACCAACGACATTCCAAATATGCATGATAGTTATCTTCTCAGATATGGTGGAAAAAGAGGTAGAAGTTTTCATGGATGACTTTTCAGTCTATGGAAACACTTTTGATAAGTGTTTAGAGAATTTGTACATGGTCTTACAGTGGTGTGTGGAAACGCATTTGGTACTCAACTGGGAGAAATGCCACTTTATGGTTGAAGAAGGGATAATTCTTGGGCATAAAGTTTCTGCTAAAGGTTTGGAGGTTGACAAGGCAATGTTGGACACGATTGAGAATCTTCCACCGTCGAATTCAATAAAGGGAATCCGTAATTTTCTTGGACATGCCAGATTCTACAGAAGATTTACAAAGGATTTCTCTAAGATTCCTAAGCCATTGTGCAGTCTTTTAGAGAACGACGCAATGTTCAGATTTGATAACGAGTGCAAAGCAGTATTTGAACAGTTGAAAATGAAGTTGACCACAGCCCCAGTGATCATCGCACCGGACTGGACTATGCCATTCGAATTAATGTGTGATACTAGCGACACTACGGTAGGAGCTATTTTGGGTCAACGCCGAGAGAAAATATTCCACGCCATGTATTATGCAAGTAAAACTCTTACGGATGCACAATTGAACTACACAACTACAGAAAAGGAGTTACTTGCAGTAGTATATGCCTTTGACAAATTTCAGGCAAATTTGATTGGGACAAAGGTAGTGGTTTACACGGATCACTCGGCAATTCGCTACTTGGTTTCGAAGAAGGATGCTTAGCCAAGACTAATCAGATGGACTTCTTCTTCAAGAGTTTGACTTAGAAATAAAAGATAGAAAAGGGATGGAAAATCAAGTAGTAGACCATCTATCGAGGCTGGAAAATTCAACTAAAAATGAAGCGGATAAGTGTGTAATCAATGAGTCATTCCTAGATGAGCAGCTTTTGGAGTTAATTCAAAATTTTTGTTGTATGCGGATTTTTCTAAGGGATGAGCCATACTTATTCGAATAGTGCGTTGACAAGATGATTCAAAGGTGTGTGCTATACAGTGAAGTGAAGAATATCCTACACGAGTGTCATGCATTGCATCTGCATATGGGGGACATTATGGTAGTGAGCGGACAGCAGCCAAGGTATTACAAGCAGGATTCTATTGGCCTACAATGTTTAAGGATGCCCACCAGTTTATGAAAAATTGCGATAGATGCCAAAGGGTGGGCAATATATTGAAGCAGAATGAGATGCTACTACAAACTATCATGGAAGTGGAAATTTTTGACGTATGGGGGATGGATTTTATGGGGCCATTTCCTCCATCATTCAATGATTAGTACATTTTGCTTGCAAGTGATTATGTGTCAAAATGGGTTAAAGCCGTAGCACTCCCCACAAATGATGCCAAAGTGGTTCTCAAGTTCTTGCATAAGAATATTTTTACAAGATTTGGAATGCCAAGAGCTATTATAAGTGATGAGGGTAATCACTTTTGCAACAGATCATTTGCAGCTCTTTTGGCAAAATATGGGGTCAATCATCGAGTGGCTATGACATATAACCCCCAAACAAATGGGCAAGCTGAGGTTTCGAACATATAGGTGAAGAAGATTTTAGAGAAAGTAGTGAACCCAAACTGGAAAGATTGGTCTCTAAAATTGGATGACACACTATGGGCTTATAGGACAGCATATAAGACATCAATTGGAATGTCTCCATATTAATAGGTCTATGGAAAAGCATGTCACCTCCCAGTGGAATTATAGCATAAAGCTTATTAGGCCATTAAGAAACATAATTTTGACCAAGCAGCCGCATGAGAGAAAACATTGCTCCAACTAAACGAACTAGATGAATTTTGAATACAAGCATACGGGAATTCAAAGTTGTACAAGGAAAAGGTTAAGAAGTGGCATGACCAAAAGATCATGCAAAGGAAGTTTGAACCATGACAATCGGTATTACTGTTCAATTCATGACTGAGGTTGTTCCTAGGAAAGCTTAAATCAAGATGGTCGGGGCCATTTACAATGAAAAGAATTTTCCCACATGGCGTCGTTGAGTTATACAGTAGGAACCCATTGGAGACGTTTAAAGTCAATGGTTATCGACAGAAGCATTACTAGGGTGGCGACATCGACAATGAAGGCACCTCAATCACACTTGTCGATGCACCATAAACAAGGAGTAGTCAGGCTGAAAGACTTAAAATCAAGCGCTAATTGGGAGGCATCCCAATTTTATCTTATTTTTAGTACATGTTTTTAATTCATAGTTTAGAGTATAAGTTTAAAGATAGTTTATTTTGATTTATTAGGTAGTTAGTTGAGTCAATTTTTTTTAGTACATTCAACTTTCAATGTTCAATGCTCATATTACTATCTTAAACTTATAATCTTTTGGTATTTCAGGTACTTGGGAAGTGTATTAATACGCGTTAGATGCAAAGTATGGGAAAAATAAGTGTAACTACAACGTATCCCCCCCCACCGAGGCGAACTTTACAAGAAGGAAACCCCCGCCGGGGCGGAGGTTTTGACCAAATAACAGTAGACCCTCCCCGTCGGGGAGGTCAATTTGCACAGCATAACTATTAGGTTTGTAATGCAATCAAATTGCACAAAATAAGCAGAAACGTGTAAAAATAAAAGTTTAAAATTTTACAAACTATATACCCGGATCATCCTTTATGCAGAATTATTAATTAAACGAAAAGATAAAGAATAAAAATTATACCCTTGAAGATCGAGTTTCCTCAGGTACAAGTTCACCTCCAAATCCTTTCGCGTTCAACTTGAATCCACCGGGTTTGGTTCCTTCCTTTGATCAACGTTAGCCACCCAAGTGTTTGGACTCTAGAGGTGATCCACCAAGGAAGAAGAAAATTCAAGAAGATGGGTATTTGGCAAAACTCTAGTTTTTTTATCTCTCATAGAAAAGGGTGTACTCTCCCAACTATTGAAATTACGTATTCTATGAAAACATCAACAACCACCTCACCCATAATAAGACTCCTCTTATTTATAGATGTAGGCAACCCTCCTTAACAATTAAGGAATTGAGTTTTATTTTAATTAATTAAACTCCTTTAATTAATTAGGCTCCTAATCTTATTAGGAAAAATTAATTAAAATCTTTTAATTAATTTACCTCCTAATCTTATTAGGAAATAAGAGAGTACTTTTATTAATTAATTTCCAAACTCCTTTAGGAATTAAATAATAATAATAGTAATAATAATAATAAGACTCCTTTTATTAATTTATATTTAATATTTCAAAATATTAAATAATAAATATTAAGCTATTTAATTTATTCTATCACCATAGATTAAATTAAATATACTTAACTTATTATTACGATTATATCATTTTCTTCTTAAATAATTATTCTTCATTTTATGCTGTGACCCTTTAGGTTCTTCATATTAAACCGGTTGTGAATAAATCAATTAGAACAATTCTAATCTTATTTAAATAAATAAATTAAAATATTAATTTATTTAAATAAATAATATTTATTCTACAATAGGAATAAGTCTCACTGGCGATCAACGACTTTTCAGATAATATAGATTTCAACATTAATCATAAAAGAACCTTTGAGTAAATAGTTACTGTACAATTCAATCCTTCCACCATACAATGTCCCAATTAAATATAAGACATGAAATTACTATCAAGTCTTATTTTATTTAATTATATGTATTTCGACTCTTAAAAGCACAACTCCAAATAATGCAAATTAGAAACTCCTTTCTAATTTCATTCTTCCTTGGCCAAGGACTGCTAGGTTGTCATTTATCGAATCACATATGACATTTCTTTTCTTTTACTAGAAGTGGTAGATTCTTTATTGATCATACATTATCTCCATATACAACTTATTATACCCAAGCATACCTTTTGATATACCCTAAGGGTCTTAAGAAATAAGTCAAAGTATAACTCATCATACACAAGATACTATGATGATCTCAAGTCCAAGGATCACTTGTACTACTATCACTACAGGAATTCTTATTAACGCAGACAAGTAAAACTCCATTAGGTATTCCTTAGCGAGCCCACGTCAAAGTGAACTTATTCTCTAATAAGCACCTACACACTTGCTTTAATGTCTCCACACAAATGATCATGAGATCAATCATCCTCATCCAATGAGCAAACAACGTATGTACCAATCTATCCGGATTCACTAATCTCTAATTTAGTAATCCAACGATTGGGAACTATTTTAGTTTTAAGCTTTCTAAGAATTTAGATCTCATTAGAATGATCATCATCATTATTCTAAAAGCATTGCTTACAACTATGAGTTTATCACATATTATAAAACAGCATCATGTAGATAATTTGAAAGCCTTTAATAAATTAATACTTTTTATTAATAAATGAATAAGATTGTTACAAAGTATATGCTTTATCATCAAACATGATTGGCTTATGTTCATACTACTTTCAATCTCCCACTTGAGCATCCTATTAAATCTATCTATATAGATTTGCATCCCCAATTACGATACTCTTCCCAAATCATTCATGGAGGAATGTTTATACAACTTTATATTTACTGATTGTAGCATTGGTATGTCATTCCTTATCCGTAGTATATCAACATATAATACTAGGAATGTCACGACGCTCCCACTGACCCTTTTGTACACACTAGGTTCATTCTTATTTTTGATAAAATCAAACTCTTTTGATATTTCATCAAAACGAATGTTCCATTTTGAGAAACTTGTTTTAATTCATTTCTCTGAGTGTCTACAACTCTTACCTTATCGTATGTAACTGGTTCATCATCTTCTATGATGTGTACCTCATAATCATCATATATGATGAATCCATACCTCCTAGATATCTTCGGTACTATTCCATATTTACGATTCGGTTGTGGTACAATAGGTCTATCTACAGGTTCCTCTTATTTGACTTATAGTGTTCTGTGGTTCTTAAACTCTTCAAGATGTATTATCCTCCCACTAGCCCCTTCAATGATAAATACCTTTATCTTAGAAGGCAGCATATTTCGCAATAAAACACCTTTTTGCTAAGTAGGATTATAGAACATATACCCTAAACTTACTTTAGGATGTCCCACAAATCTACACTTGTCAAATCTTGTCCCAAGCTTATCCTTTGAAACCTTTTCACGTAAGTTGGACAACCCCTTATCTTAACATACTTAAGATTATGAATCCTCCCTATCCATAACTCTTATAGAGTCTTGGGGCCGGATTTTGAGGTTACCTTTTCATAGATATGCAGCCATTTCTAGGACATGATCCTAGAGGGATACTAGAATATCGATAAAATCATTATGGACCGTACCATGTCCAACAAGGTATGATTTTTCCTTTCAGATACATCAATCAATTATTGCATATCAGGAGGCGTCCATTATGAGTAAACCATTTAAGATGATCTAAAAACTTATTGCACAAGTATTTATTCCTTGATCTAATCAAAGAATCTTAATATTTTGCCAATTTGTTTCACTTCTGAATTCTTTGAACCTTTCAAATAATTCACACTTGTATTTCAACAAATACACACATTCAACTCTTTGAATGATCATCTCCTTTTCTATACTAGTTTGTTCAATTTGTAAAATTATTTTCACGTAAGTCAAGTACACAAAATCCATTAAGTAATATTTCAGTTCTATACGAAACATTATTATTATAAATAGAACAACAATTGTTCTTAAATATAATACCAAAGATTTCATTGTCCAACATTAAAATGGAAATAATGTTTCTAACGAGAACTGAAATACAATAACAATTTATTGACTTAATAGATTTGCCCGTAGGCATTCCTAAACTATAAGTTAAGTTTTTATGGCTAATGTAGCAACCTTTGCTTCATTTCCCACACATAGGATTACTTCTCCTTTGTTTATTTTTCTACTTCTGCTTGGTCCCTTCATAAATCTATATTTATGATAACCAAAGCCGGTATCCAATACCCAAGTAGAACCTTGACTTAAAGAAAAATTTATCTTAAATCATGAACAAATTTGTATTAGTAACCGAAACTTCACTAAGCTTCTTCTGGTTAGCTCTGCAAGATGCTTCTCGTAGTTTCTTTTCCAGTGTCCTGGCTTATTGCAGTGGAAGCAAACTCCTTTGCTATCTGTATCAGTTTTGTTCTTATTATCCTTTGTTTTTGCCTTTTCTATTTACCTTCTTTGAATTGTTCTTCTTTTCAGAAGATCCTTTGGCCCCTACCAGTAAGACTTGGTCTTTCTTGGTTGGAAAGTGACTCTCAATATTTTTTAACATGTTAAGCAAATCAGCGAGGCTGATATCTAGCTTGTTCATATGAAAAATTCACAACAATTGTGAAAGGAGTACGGGAGTGAGCACAATATCAAATCTTGGATCAACTCTCCATCCATGACAAAACCTGTTGTCCTAATTGTTCAATCAAATTGATCATGTTTAGGACCTTTTGTCTGTACTGTAGTGTCATCGGTCATTCTAGATCGGAAGAGCTCCTTAGATATCTGATATCTATTAGTCCTACTTTTCTCACCATCAACTACTTGACGTGCAGGAGTATAGTAGGAGTATCCATATTTTCAGGCTGACGCTGAAGCTTGTTACTCATGGATGCGAGCATGATGCATTGAGCCAACTGTGCATCATCTTGCCACTTTCTAAAAGTTGCAATCTCTTCCTCAGAGGCATTGTCTGCAACCATTGCAGGTAGGCGTATTAAGGACATAAGATAGCTTTCCAGCCATGAGAACTATTCTCAATTTTCTTAACCAATCCGTTTAATTCGGTCCGGTTAAATAGCATCTAATATGCTACGCAGTGATAGTAATTTAGACATTGTAAAATTCTATAAATGAATTTATAATTAATAACATTTTAGCATACATTCTTTTATTAATTACCAAAATAATTTAGGTCTTGTTTTAAATTGGTATCTCCCACTATTTTTTCAAACTATATTACCCTCGATATATATAGTTCGGCAAAATCTAATTAAAGATTTGCTAGTGAGAATAAGGATCCCATTTCAAATGTATATAGCCTTGTGGTGACACAATAAACTATATATAAATTAATAGGTAGACAACTCTTGTCAATTACATCAACTATGCAATTCCTTGTATTTTGCCTCTTAGATCATAATGGTCAAGTGTGTGCACATCCGAATTAAAATGATCCAAGTTAAGTCCAACCAAGCACTCTATATATTCAAAAAAGAAAAATATTGTCCTTGTGGTGACACAACAAAATAATATTGTTCAATTTTCTTTATAAGCATCAAATGTGGTAAATTAACATCTTAAATACTTAATAATTGCCTTGTGGTGACACAAAAAACTCATATTAAATACTTAATACTCTATTAATTTTATCATGCTAGAAGGCGACGTTCGATATTCCAAATATCTTTGAACGCTTAGGACTTAATATAAAATATTTGAGGGGTTTGTTATTAATTTGTCTCATCTTGTTTAGCGCGCATGCACACACACACACACACACACACACACACACACACATATATATATATATATATATAATACGCGTCATATTAATTAACATGCGAAGCTTGTTTGCATAATATATAATATATATAGTATAAGCATGCATATATAGAATACTATATTCTACCCGGATTGATTATGGACTTGTATTCTAGTTTGGTTCTTTAGAGCCACTAAGTGAACTAAAAGGTCAAACCCTAGGGGTGTAAGAATTAATATTTAAACTTAACTATTACATTTAAACCCGGGCTCCATTACAAACGCTCCTTGATCCTTGATCTCCAATTCTTCAAAATTAATTCTAACTATTCCTATTACAATACTATTTAAAATAAATAGAAACATTGATCAGCAGTCAAGGGGAAGTACATAGGAGGGAGATAAAATTTACAATAAGAAAAATTAGAGAAGACGAGGTATGCAGACCCCATTTAATAAAACCTATACATTCATGCATCCAACTAAAATAAAATCCAATCACATTGGTCAATAGTCCATAATCAATCCCATTTATTATCATACACATCACCATATACATCAATAAATAACATTCATCTCATGAATAATAAATATTTAATATATATATTGATATCATTTAATGGACAAAATTAGTTAGCATAAAATCTAATTTTGAATCAAAATAAACTCCTTTATTTTAATCCAAATTTAAATCAAAATAAACATCTTTTATTTTAATTTACCCAATTTTGAATAAAATAAACTATTTTATTTTAATTAAAATCTTTAATCAAAATAAACTCCTTTATTTTAATTAATTATGGAATCTAATTCCAAGTAAAAAAAACTCCTTTATTAAAGGAAACACGGATTCTCTTTCCTATTCACAAATAAACTCTTTATTTTGAATAATATAAAATTTTATTTCATATCTAAATAAACTCCTTAATTTAAGAAAATTATGATTCTTTTTCCTATTCACAAATAAACTCTTTTATTTTGAATAATATAAAATCTTATTTCATATCTAAATAAACTCCTTTATTTAAGGAAACATGGAATCCAATTTCAACTCCAATTAGTTATCATGGAATCCAATTCCAACTCTAATTAGTTATCATAGAATCTAATTCCAACTCTAATTAATTAGCATAAAATTTAATTTTAAAAATAAAATAAACCTTTTTATTTTAAGATTAAAATAAATTTTTATTTTAATTATAAAATAATTAATATTATATATATATATATATAACTATGATATATATATAATATAAATCATCCTTGAAACGCGAGCCATCAGATAAATAACCCGGAAGATAAAATGATTCATGTGTATCATGAACTCCTGATATCATATAAATATATATATCTATTATATCATATATATATAATATAAAGAAACATGATAGAATATATAAAAGTAATCATACTTAATAAACTCCCATGCAGGATACACCATTGACCATACACATGAATCATCTTACATATTTAACTGCGGTAGTTATATATATATATATATATATATATATATATATATATATATATATATAATTATAAACCGAAACCGTGAATCAATATCTCGCATGTTCGAAAAAAAAAAATTCACAGATACAGCGAAATCAAAAGAGATCGGGATTATCATTTTTTTTAAAATAAATTTTATATAATAAAATTATACCCAATTAAATTATTCTAAATATATATCAATATACATATCAAATTAAAACAATTAATAATTCGCATAAAGGTTTGGCTCTGATGCCACTGTTAGGTTTGTAATATTCATGAACGCAATCAAATTGCACAAAATAAGCGGAAACGTGTAAAAATCAGAATTTAAAATTTTATAAACCATATACCCGGATCATCCTTTATGCACAATTTGAAATTAAACGAAAAGATAAAGAATAAAAATCATACCCTTTAAGATCGAGCTTCCTCAGGTACAAGTTCACCTCTAAATCCTTTTGCATTCAACTTGAATCCACCGGGTTTAGTTCCTTCCTTTGATCAACGTTAGCCACCCAAGTGTTTGGCCTCTAGAGGTGATCCACCAAAGAAGAAGAAAATTCAAGAAGATGAGTATTTGGCAAAACCCTAATTTTTCTATCTCTCATAAATAATTGTGTACTCTCCCAACTATTGGAATTACGTATTCTATGAAAACATCAACAACCACCTCACTCATAATAAGACTTCTCTTATTTATAGATGTAGGCAACCCTCCTTAACATTTAAAAAATTGAGTTTTATTTTAATTAATTAAACTCCTTTAATTAATTAGGTTCCTAATCTTATTAGGAAAAATTAATTAAAATCTTTAATTAATTTACCTCCTAATCTTATTAGAAAATATGAGAGTACTTTTATTAATTAATTCCCAAACTCCTTTAGGAATTAAATAATAATAATAATAATAATAATAATAATAATAATAAGACTCCTCTTATTAATTTATATTTAATATTTAAAAATATTAAATAATAAATATTAAGCTATTTAATTTATTCTATCAACATAGATTAAATTAAATATACTTAACTTATTATTACGATTATGCCATTTTCTTCTTAAATAATTATATTTTCTTTTATGGTGTGACCCTTTAGGTTCTCCATATTAAACCGGTTGTAAATAAATCAATTAGAACAATTCTAATCTTATTTAAATAAATAAATTAAAATATTAATTTATTTTAATAAATAATATTTATTCTACAATAGGGATAAGCCTCCCTAGCGATCAACGACTTTTCAGATAATATAGATTTTAACATTAATCATAAAAGAACCTTTGAGTAAATAGTTACCGTACAATTCAATCCTTCAACCATACAATGTTCCAATTAAATATAAGACATGAAATTACTATTAAGTCTTATTTTATTTAATTATATGTATTTCAACTCTTAAATGCACAACTCCAAATAATGCAAATTAGAAACTCCTTTCTAATTTCATTCTGCCTTGGCCAAGGACTGTTGGGTTGTCATTTATCGAATCACATAGGACATTTCTCTTCTTTTACTAGAAGTGGTAGATTCTTTATTGATCATACATTATCTCCATGTACAACTTATTATACCCAAGCATACCCTTTGATATACCCTAAGGGTCTAAAGGAATAAGTCAAAGTATAACTCATCATACACAAGATACTATGATGATCTCAAGTCCAAGGATCACTTATACTACTATCACTACAGGAATTCCTATTGACAAACAAGTAAAACTCCATTAGGTATTCCTTAGCGAGCCACATTCAGTGAACTTATTCTCTAATAAGCACCTACATACTTGCTTTAGTGTCTCCACACAAATGATCATGAGATCAATCATCCTCATCCAATGAGCAAGCAACGTATGTACCAATATATCCGAATTCACTAATCTCTAATTTAGTAATCCAACGATTGGGAACTATTTTAGTTTAAAGCTTTCTAAGAATTTAGATCTCATTAGAATGATCATCATCATTATTCTAAAAGCATTGCTTAAAACTGTGAGTTTATCACATATTATAAAACAGCATCATGTAGATAATTTGAAAGCCTTTAATAAATTAATACTTTTTTATTAATAAATGAATAAGATTGTTACAAAGTATATGCTTTATCATCAAACATGAATAGTACCCTATGTGAATAGTACTCGAGTGAATAGTACCCTATGAATTGTAATTCAGGAATAGTACTTTATGAATAGTATTTCGTGAATAGTACCGTATTTATGAATAGTATCATATTTATGAATAGTGCCCATGAATAATACTTTGTGAATCGTACCGTACATATGAATAGTGCCGTATAAATAAATAGTACCTATGAATAGTACTCCGGCATGAAAAGCTTAAAATTTAACAAGAATATTCAGAAAAATATCCTTGTGAAACGATATTAGATGAAGCGCAAATTTCAACGATATTCTACTAATTTCACGGAGTATAGAAGCAATACTTTAACAAAATTAGTGCAGAATTAGGAATACGAAACGAAATAATATTACTTACATACTACAGAGTATGGAAGAAAATATTATTTTATACGAATATTGAATGAAAGAAAATTCCTTACGAATACGAAAAATAATATTGTAAGCGAATATGAAATAAATAATAACCCTTACCTTAGTAGAAGGCTGGATACTGAAATAGTGAAGTAGAAGAATACTCTTCTTCTTTTTCTCTATAGCTTCTCTCTCGATAATTGCTCCTGTGAGTCTTACTGAATTGGTGAGAATGAAAGAAGAATGAGCTTCTATTTATAAGAAAACATTGTTTCGATAATTGCACGATTAGGGGCTCGAATTATTACAGTATAATACCTTCATTTATACCCATTTTTAATTTAGTGCTTGAAGTATTATCAATCTTGCACCATCTCTACTAATAGTACATGCATGTGAATTAATAGTTCCATACATGTGAACCATCAATAATTTGCATGTGAACTAATATCAATTAATTACTCATTTATCCGATTAATTGCCCGTTTGGTCGATTTAACATCCAGAAATCAATTATTATCGAAATAAATGTCGATTTCCACTAACACTAATAATTCCAACACAATGGAAATATTTTTTATCAATAATTTCATCTTAAATCAACATGAACTTATTCATCATTAATATTATAACTCACAATATTTAACAACCAGATCATTCACATGAAAGATGGAGCTTTTCGATAAGGATTTCTCCCTATTGGTGCGCAATTAGGTGACCAAACCCCTTTCTTCGATAGAACTTTCTAGACATTGTCAATAATGCAAATAATAAAATAAATAATTTTGTCATCTCAATTATTGAATTAATAATATAAAATATTGTGCAAATGATACTTTGACAATAATTGAATCAATAATATAAGAGATATTATGTAGAAATTACTGTGGTAATAATTGAATAAAATTGAGTATCTTCTCACGTAATCATCAATAATCAAAGATAATATACAATACCGTGTGCTACTATGCAATCACACGTACTACTGTTCTTTTACCACCGGATATTTCAACAGTTTAATGGTAAAACTTTCGCCGTTATTTTTATAAAAAGATATTTCTGTCATTTTATAACTCCGACACTAATTCCATTGTGGGGTCCACCAATGATTGTGTCGTCGTACGAATATTCCCTGATAAAATGAATATTCCTCGACCAATTGAATATTTTATAACAACTTGATTACTATGCAAAATTTTTCACATATCACCCTTAACTTTAACCTTTTATCAATTTAACCATTTATTAAATAGAATAATAATTATAAGAAAATTAAATACTTTCATTTTATAAAATTTGGGGTCTTACAGACTGGCTAGACATAAGTACTATTACCTATTGGAGGGATACTCGGGCTACAACCAAATTGTCATAGCTCCTGAGGATCAAGAGAAGACCACTTTTACATGTCCATATGGCACCTTTATATTTAGAAGGATGTGATTTGGGCCATGTAATGCACCAGCTGTTAGGTTTGTAATATTCATGAACGCAATCAAATTGCACAAAATAAGCGGAAACGTGATAAAATCAGAGTTTAAAATTTTTACAAACCATATACCCGGATCATCCTTTATGCATAATTATTAATTAAACGGAAAGATAAAGAACAAGAATCATACCCTTGAAGATTCGAGCTTCCTCAGGTACAAGTTCACCTCCAAATCCTTTCGCGTTCAACTTGAATCCACCGGGTTTGGTTCCTTCCTTTGATCAACGTTAGCCACACAAGTGTTTGACCTCCAGAGGTGATCCACCAAGGAAGAAGAAAGATTCAAGAAGATGGGTGGTTGGCTAAACCCTAGTTTTTCTACTTCTATAGAAAAAGAGCGTACTCTCCAACAATTGGAATCACGTATCATAATATCTGATATAAGACTCCTCTTATAAAGATATCAGTTAACCCTTCTACTCTAATTAGAAAATATGGTATTATTTAATTATTTAAATTTCTTTAATTAATTAAGCTCCCTAATATTATTAGGGATAATTAATTAAACTCTTTCAATTAATTTACCTCCTAATCTTATTAGGAATAATTGAGAGTACTTTTATTAATTAATTTCCAAACTCCTTTAGGAATTAAATAATAATAATATTAATAAGACTCCTCTTATTAATTAATATTTATTATTTCCAAAATATTAAATACACTTAACATATATTACGATTATGCCATTAACTTCTTAAATAATTATTCTTCCTTTTATGGTGTGACCATTTAGGTTTTCTATATTAAACCGGTTGTGAATAAATTAATTAGAACAATTCTAATTTTATTTAAATAAATAAATTAAACTATTAATTTATTTAAATAAATAATATTTATTCTACAATAGGGATAAGCCTCCCTAGCGATTAACGACTTTCCAGATAATATAGATTTCAACATTAATCATAAAAGAACCTTTGAGTAAATAGTTACCGTACAATTCAATCCTTCCACCATACAATGTCTCAATTAAATATAAGATATGGAATTACTGTCAAGTCTTATTTTATTTAATTATATATATTTAGACTATTAAATGCATAACACCAAATAATGCAAATTAGAAACTCCTTTCTAATTTCATTTTGCCTTGGCCAAGGACTACTGGGTTGTTATTTATCGAATCACATAGGACATTTATCTTCTTTTACTAGAAATGGTAGATTATTTATTGATCATAAATTATCTCTATGTATAACTTATTATACCCAAGCATACACTTTGATATACCCTAGGGGTCTTAAGGAATAAGTCAAAGTATAACTTATCATACACAAGATACTATGAAGATCTCAAGTCCAAGGATCACTTGTACTACTATCACTACAGGAATTCCTATTGACAGGTAAGTAAAACTCCGTTAGGTATTCCTTAGTGAGCCACGTTCAGTGTACTTATTCTCCAATACGCACCTACTTGCTTTAGTGTCTCCACACAAATGATCATGAGATCAATCATCCTCATCCAATGAGCAAGCAACGTATGTACCAATCTATCCGAATTCACTAATCCCCAATTTAGTAATCCAACGATTGAGAACTATTTTAGTTTTAAGCTTTCTAAGAATTTAGATCTCTTTAGAATGATTATCATCATTATTCTAAAATCATTGCTTAAAACACTACTAGAAATTTAACCTATAGCGACGGTGGGGGCCGGCGAACCGTCGCTATAAAATATAGAAGCAGGCCAATGGATGGTCAGTCAGATAGAGAGAAAACATGACTCTATTAGGGTAGGGTAAGCTTGAACAATGCTATAAACATAAAAAGTCCCTATATCGAGGCCTTTTATTTGGCAGTAGCTAATGGGACTTTCGCTCAAGTGAATTTACTCCCTCCGTTATTTTCGGGCTCCAAAACTTAAGTCTTAGCTAAAGCTATCGACATACTAATTTTTTCCCAAAAACTCGATCCTCTCAAATCCTCTAAATCATTATAGCGATCCCTAAATCTCTCATTCCCTCATCAAATCTCGGAAGACAAAATCATCTTACCCAACTCCTAAATGGCAAAGAACGATTGAGGAAAAAGAAGAGGAAGAAAGCATTCAAAGACAAAGATGAAGATATCGGAGCACAAGTCGCTCCGATAGTAAAGCCAGAAGCGGTCGTCGTCACTTCCGGTAAAGAAGATGAAGACATAATACTCGATCTATACTTTCTCTCAATCTATTATTTGCTAATCGATCTGTTAGAGCAAAATTTAGGGTTTGTTTTTTTGTTTAATTATTTTGAATTTTTGTGCAGTAAATCAAACCTTTATAGATTTATTAAAGATGGAAATCGGTAGAAGGAGAGAGGCTGGTACAGTGAAGAAAAAAGAGGGATTGGGATGGATAGAATGGATGAGAGGATGATTAAATTTGATTTATGAAATGCTATTTCAGAGAATAATGGCCAGCCATTTGCAGAATCCTTTACCTCTTCCTCCTCTCAATGATATCACTTGCATCATCACCGGATCCACCAATGGTATCGGCCGCGATATCACCAGGTTCTTAATTTATTTCACTATCGTAATTGACTGAATAAATAGTAATAATCTGTATTTTAGGAAAAAAATTAAGAAGTAGCTCAGAATTGTTCCTATTGAGTTATACTTATAGGGAGTACTTTCTTACTTGTTGACTGTAATATACTGTTTGTGTTTTAATTTTTATTAAAAATTAAAAATAAGAACCCCCAATTTCTCTCTTGGTTATGATAAAAGGGAAAACCCAGGTAGATAGAAGGTATGGATGCATCAATTTTGACCGTAAAGGTCCTTGCTTAAGTTTGCAGATTTGTGTTTTGGATCTATTTGCTTCTGCACTTGATAAGGTTTATGTTGTTTGGGCTTTAAATCTATTTTAGAAGGGTGTTTCTTTCATAGGAATTATATCAAGATTGTGTTTGTGATTTGATATTTATCCTTTAATTCCTAAGTGTACCAAATTGTGATTCATAAGATTATAGATAGTATTGAGAATAAAGAACCAAGAGTAGGCAGATATGTATTTATTTGCATATAGACTATACTATATAAATGTACTATGTGGTCATCAATGATGACTTTGTGTGTTATATGATCACTTAATCGAAAGAGCAGGGCATTGTGTATGCATTACTATATCATCTTATTCTCTTATCTTATTATCAATTTAAGATATCATGGAAGTGTAGGGTTTCAAAGCTTATCTTATTATCGAAAGAGCATGGCATTCTGTACGTACTACTATATCATCTTATATGTGGTCATCATAATATGTCCTTGGAAATATTGTACCTGGCTTCTTTGATCTTTTCCCTTCATTTTTAAGTAGTTATGTTGTTTGTTCCACTGTAAAAGTTTATGGGAGAGGATTCTTTCAAGGGAACAGTATTTCAGATTTTATCTATAAAAATAAAATTGCTGAAAGTTTCTATCTTTTTCATGACTAGGGGCAAAACACATTGGAGGTTGTACATGTACTATCTTATACATTGTCGTTTAAGTATGGTATTGTGTTTTAATCCTTTTTTCCCCTCTATTTTTTGTTTCATCCTCAATTTATTAGAGTTTTCTATTTTGAGATGCTGCACTTAATTTTCTCACTATAACATTAATATTGTAATACTTCCAGAAGTTCTCTTCTTGTTATTTTTATTTATTTCATGGATTATTACAAGTATTTGGTATAGTGCTTGCCATTTAACTCAATAACTCCTAGATGATTGCATGGCTATCAAAATTATTGAAGCTGGATGTGAAAGAACTAGTGAAAAAGTTTTGATTTTAATTCATTGTGCAGATATTGTTAAGCTATACCGTAAAGGGGAACTTGAACCATATTCATGGTGCGAAAATACCTGAAATGATTTCTCAATATTGTGAGCTTATTGTGTTTCTATTGATACAACATTATTTTGTGGAAAATATAGAGGAACTAATTTTACTTCTGAAAAAGATGGTCTTGTAATAATTTTACTGCATTTTAGAGTCAGAATGTTTGTTGACCCTTTGCTTTTCTAAGGCAAAAAGGTGTATAAACAGATGATAATTTTGGGATGAATCCTCCTAGAAAACAGAAACATAGTGTTTGAGAAAATTGATTATTTTCTTTTTAACTATAAGATAATATAATGCAGAACATATTCTAGGGCTGCAATGCTTGCCAACTCATTGTCGACATCGGGATTTTTGAGTGTCCCTTTTCGTTACTTGTTCTTTGGTGTTCTCATGTTAATGTGAGATTTGTTTGAAAAAACAAGTGAAAAAGGTCCGACATGTATAATGTCGACGATTTGACTCTAAGAGTCGCCAATTGGTGTATTTAACTAGTTGCACCAACGCAACCAAAAAAGGTTTGCACATTGACCCAGTGATTTGACACTGCTAGACGGGTCTGTGAAACCGTGATTCATTTTGGGTCCGGGGGCTTGATTATGCGGAGGGAAGGTGTTAGGCACCTCCCGACATATGTGTTACCACGGTGACCGCCACTTCTTAAAGAAATTGTTATATGAATGTGTGTGTGTGTGTGTGGATCAATGTGCAATTATTTGGAAGTAGTGTTGTACCTCGTTCGCACCTATATACATAGGGTTTGAATTAATAGAAAAATTCAGTTTTAAACAAGATATCGCAATGATGTTTTGTAAAGAGGTTTTTTCAAACCCTGTGCTTAATAGTAATTGAGGCCTTTAATACTTCCATTTTATTATTAAATGTTCGGCTTGTTTACTTTTATTTTCGAGATGCGAAGCATTCTCGAGAAAATAATATACAGCAATGCCAACTCATCACGGGCATGACAGCCATCCAAGGAAATTCAGACACTGTAAATAATGTACAAGTTGTTTACAGCTGAAAAATGTCCATCATGGGAACCAAATCTAGATTCAGTAAACTGAACCTGTGATCACATGATTCCTAGGTTCACGTGATACTGCAATTTGTATGGAAAGCAATAAGCAGTTATATATATAAAAGCTGTAAATATATATATACAGATTTGATCAACCACCACGAAGCAACTCCACGGGGGATCGGAAATGTAAATATATAAAAACGGTAAATATATATATGGACATGATCAACCACCACGAAGTAAACTCCAGGTGGGACGAAATATAAATAAAGCTGTAAAAGTGATCAACTGCCACGAAGTAAACTCCAGGTAGGACGAAAATATAAATAAAGCTGTAAAAGGCCACGAAGTGAACTCTAGGCACTGACAATGTATATATATATATATATATATATATATATATATATATATATATATATATATATATATATATATATATATATATATATAGCGATAGAAACGCACTAGATGTAAATCCAGGCTCGTCGGATATGTCCGACAACAATTATATATATGTATATATATATATATATAAAAGCAGTAAACGCACTAGATGTAAATCCAGGCTCATCAAATATGTTCCGATAATGATTATATATATAAGTATATATATATATATAAAAGCAGAGATAAATATAGGATGTAAAATCCGGGCTCATTAGATATGTTCGATGATAAACAATATATATATATATATATATATATATATATATATATATATATATATATATATATATATACGACAGCAGTATAAACGCTCGGGCATCAAGTTCAGGCTCAATCGAGGCATAACTCGATAATGTTAGTCCATATATGAAATAATATATACATATATAAGTATATATATACAGACAGAAATGAAAACCACGGACCAAAGTCCGGGCAAACGCACACAACACGACTCTCAATGTGTATAACAGTGTGTGCTAATATGAGAAGAAGGCTTTATATAATGGGAGAAGGCTTACGGTGAAATTGCGCTAAAGTAGACTTCTATAACTTTAAATGGATAAACACTCAGCTCCCGCCGGATAAAAGATAGCTATATATGAGCTAACAAGTGTTTAAAGATGAGGAAACACTCAAAAGATGTGTATGTAGAGTAAAATGGACAGGGCTTCCTCGCCTTTTTCCCTCTCTCTCTTCATCAAATGGCTGACCCCAAGGCTTGTATATATAGACGGATGGGCGTAGGTACATTGCACTGGTGCCACCAGTTAATACTACTGCGGTGGTCGTGGTGCATTCAAGCCTCGCATGAGTCCCGTTGTCTCGTGAAGACGCGTGCACTTATGCCTTTGTAATGTCCGCTCAAACTTGCGAACTTCAATTCGAGCATCCGAACGAGGTATATCTGACCTTCTTTGGACCGCTTGTGTTGAGAGTTACGCAATGACATGGATTAGAGGTTGTACGAAGTCAGGAAGAGGGGTCTATGCCCATGGTCTTCAAGCTTCAAATTCTATCCAAAGTACTGCCACACGTAATAGTCACTCGAGATTGTAACTCCTCGGTTCTTGTGGGACATTGTTGGATGTATGTATGTATGAAGTGTTGAGACGACACGCAGGTGTTGACTAAACAAGATGACGTTTGACTCCTCGACGGGTTTATTGATACGGTAAGATGACGTGTTGACTCCTCACCGGGGTTATCGCCGGTTTAAGCGAAAAGCAGACGTTGCTCAGGGTTATATTTGAGATTGGACTGCTTGTTTGTATGCCTCACTATCATCTGTGGGTGTGCCGGTCTGCCCGTTGTTAGCTCCGAGTCTAAGGTATGAGTGCCTCGACAGGGTGTTTGAAGCTGATTACATGTGTTTAAAATAAGCATTTCCGGAGTTATCGCCGGAACTGCAATGACATCTCTTGGGGCTATCACCAAGGATGGAGTTTCTACTCCCAGTGTTGTCTCTGGGACTGGAACTGAACGTCGCGGTGTTATCGCCGAGATAGAACTGTCCTCTTCGGTGTTGTTGCTGGTCTTTTGATCTGCATACCTCGGGGTTATCTCCGAGATTGGAAATGACATTCCCGGTTTGTGTTCCGGGTTTGAGATGAAGTTCCCGATTTGTGTTCTGGGTTGGAACTGAACTTCCGATAGTATTTGAAATGGATGCAAGCTGTCTTTCAGGGTTATCTCCAAAAGACGAATCTACCCTCCTGCAATGTTAGTAATAGGAGTGCAGAAAATTTTGAGTGCTTACAGATGACCCTCTTTATCATATTCATGCAATACAAGGCATGGATAGGATAAATAATCCTAGACACTTGAAATGAAAGCCAGATAAACATGATACTATATGCAGCAACATGATGCAAATGCATGTAGAATGCATGAATAATTGTCAGGTAATCCTGTTGGGATGACAATCAGTGATGTCTTGGACATGTGATCCAAGTCTTCAAGGATGTTGACGTTGGGACTATCACCAAAGTCTTGAATCCTAGACATTGGCTTGTATTCCATAGAGGTACCTCTTGTGTGTAAGAGATCTATGGGGATAAAGCTTTGTCTGCTTGAGGATGTGTATAACATATTCCCTCATCCTGTCGGAGTTACTGCCAACAGTTTTGTCGTTGTCAGGGTTGTCCGACATTCGTTGATGTGTGTATCACTGGAGAGATCCCTGCTAGGTGCATTGTCAAGGTTGTTTGGCCTTCATTGATGTATGTGTCAATGGTAGCATTGTGTTATAACCCCCGCCGGGGATACGTGGATGAGTTGCTTCGATGGATTTACTTGCCATCGGCTGACATGATGTCAAGGTTGTTTGACCCTCATTGATGTGTGTATCAATGGTTGCATTGCGTTGTAACCCCCATCGAGGATACGTAGATGCTTGAAGGATGTGCGTTGTGACCCCCGCCGGGGAGGTTTGATATTTCATGGTTTTGCATTGTAACCCCCATCGGGGATTGTTTAGGGTTGTGACCCTGCAAATGACGGCATCAGACCTTTGTGGGGTATTGCCGAACAGGATCTGTGAAAGCTGAGCTCATTGGTATAGTATACCTTGCATTCAGGTGAATACCATTGAGACGACGGGAGTTTAACTCTGACCAACGAAACCACGATTTCAGGCTATTCCGCTCGATCGCGTAGCATTTTTATTCCTGATTTGGCCTTTTCAGCTTGTGAGACCTCCTTTGAATCTCTAATTGGAGCAAGCCGGAGGTGTGGGACCCATGTAGGGGGACTGCAGGTACACCTACAGGAGCCACATGTTAGCCTGCAGCCAGCCATGCCTATGTATAGGCGGTTGGTTGCTTTCATAAGTCATTTTTAAGTTGCGCAACGAAGGAAATTTGAGAGCTCTTCTTCAGATCTGCTTTGAGTTCGGGCAACTTCTCGCAAATTCATCCACCGCATAAGCGTTCTTCAACATCACGGTAATGTATGCATGTATTTTTTCTAGTTTCTATCCAGTTGGAAAATGACTTATCACATGAAATGCATTTAGACACATAGTAGTGAATATGCATCGATATGACTTGATAAAAATATTCAACATAGTAAATGTTAGTATTAAACCATCTTTGAACATAATGATGTGAAAAATTTAACTTTTGAAACAGTCAAATTGGCACCTTTTACTGTCATTTCTTATCCTATCTGAGGACAAATGAATAAAGGTATAAAGTAAAATAATCCTGGTAATTAGACTACACTTACGGATCTTTACTGTGATGTGATTAATGCATATAGGATGTATATGACTGTGTATAGGTGTGCTACTAAATGGCCACCTAGTCATGCCTATATGCATGTGGATAGTCCCATTTACAAAGGGGGCTATGGCAAAATTTTCCCAAAATGTAGGCATTGGGTAGTCATGCATTTTTAACTCTACTATAGATGTATGTTAAAACAATGCATGTAAGCATGTCATCATAGAATGCATTTTGGAAAAAGACTCCAGGCAAGAAATTACCACACCCTTTCTGAGGTGATTTGGAGACTTGTTGTCTAGATATTATGGATCCAGATCAGCCGAGTAGTTCCTACAGGACCACTTCTGGTGTACGAAGGAAGGCTTTTGAAGAGCCTCAGCGCCGTTCTGTTAGATAGCCTCGTCGTTTGGCGGAGGCGGTGATACGTCCTATTCGGGTTGAAGTGTCGAATGTCGAGGACAAGGAGGAAGATGTACCTTTCGAGGTTCCTGCTCCTGTTGTATGTGTTCCCTATAGGGAATTGCTAGGTATTCATGTGACGAACCCAGATCTTCTGGGTAACTTGAGTAGGCATCCTTCAGTATACCTGCACGCAAATGAGGTATGAAGTTAGATCTTTAATCTTCCTTATTTCCTATTGATGAGGAGTCAAGGATTCTGATTTTGATCTACATTTGATGTAGGTTCCCAGCTTTACGCAGCCTCGAGGGAACTAGTTTAGCATCCACTTTATGTATTAGGCTTTGCATGATGACTACAGAGCGATCATCCATGGCTGGGGATTCGGGATGTTCTTCTCCATTCTACCTCGTCGCTGTCCCTGGGGATACCTCAGGGCATTATCTGAGCGGTGGTTTCACCAGACTCAGTCACTCCATTTGCTGGATTGTGAGGTGATGATGACGCCGATGGATTGGCAGTTTATCACAGGTATGGAGTTTGGAGGGGAGCCGGTGCCTTGTACGGCGGATATCACCCCTACTGCCATCAGATCCTTGTTTGGAGTTTCGACGGAGGCGCTCAAGGGAAGGACTGTTCGTACAGGTCCTTTGAGCGTAGATGCTATGAGCGGGCTATTGAGTGAGCCCATACCCGATGATGTGAGAGTCAGGGATTGCATTCTTCGGCGATTGTTCCTGATGATCATTAGGGGCTGCTTCATAGCAGATAATTCTTCTACGGTGTCCTTCACTTTGATCAGCGCCACTCGACACGTGGACCGTATAGGAGAGTATGATTGGGGTTCCTACACCTTTGCCTACTTCCTCAGGGGAATGCGCATGCGATCGCAGGGCTTGACCGAGGTATGGTTAGGATTCTACCCGTTTCTGCTGGTGAGTGTTTCTCATGTCTTTTCCTATGTATAGGTTAAGAGTGTTGACTGACAGCAGATGTTTGCCTTTGTGTTGGCAGTTTTAGGCCTATGAGAGGCTTCCTTGTTTGCGTCCTGTGAGCGTGTTAGGTTTAGATACCTATCCACGAGGATGAAGATGGCATCATTCCATACTAGCGGAGGTCCCTGTTGCTGAGGGTTTCACTCATTGTCGCCTACAGCTGGAGTTATTGACAGCCGATGTCATCACATAGATTCCCTACTCTGGAGAGCATTTGGGAGTTGGTTTTGGGGATGGGTACCTGACTGGAGTAGAGTACGTCATTTCCACCCGCATGATTCCTCTCTTCACAGATGGAGGATGGGAGCTCTATTTAGGAGAGCGTGCTATTAGGAGCATTACAGAAGAGATCCGTATGCCGATCTTGCCTCCTACCAGGCGTTATTAGCCTGTTTCGCAGTCACCTGTCATTGACATCCCATTGTTGGGGATTGACGAGTTTACATTGTCAGAGGGCCCCTGTTCACAGGAGATGTTCCAGCATTAATGGATCCCTCGTACCATTGGAGCTCAGACCCGCGCCACACAGTTTATGGAGGATATGGTTCCAGGATCCGTGATGATGACGGATTGGCTAGCCTGTGTCAGAGATCCGACTCATGTGACACAAATCGTGTGATTGACTTCGGCGGTGGACCGATCCACTTCTTTTCATTCGGCATTTGGGCAGAGATCTTGCAGAGGTAGATATTTTTGATCCTTCTAGCTCTGGCGTTGGTCCCTCAGGTGACCCATATGGCTTTCTTAGGGGTGAGATCCTCCCTTGTATATCTACCGACATCCACGTAGATAAAGATCCGGTGACTCGGGAGGAGTTACATCAGTGGGCGATGATTGATGATGTAGACATTGACACTATTGAATTTTTTCGATGTATTTTCGTTATCTCTTTTGATAGGCCTCTCGTTAGCACTTTGGGTAGCTTCGCCCCATTCTCGCTATATCTTTTATAGGCCTCTATTAGATGTTGGGTAAGCCCCATTTCCTGTATATTTAGCTATCTAGAGATGTATTAGATGATGATATACTTAGGAATGTATGTACGTTTTCCATTCCCTATATCATATTGCCATCTATTGTACCATGCATGTTATTATGTTATGCATATGTATGTATGTTTAGAGATATTCAAAGATTGACCTGGATGGTCTTATATGACACTACCGTCATGGATGTCTTCTTGACGATTAGTCAGTATTGATCATACCCCACCATTTGTGGTGGTGGTAGTATCATGCTTCATGGTATGATAGTATATCACCATCGATATGGTGATCGTAGATGATTTTTGCGACATACTATGACCACCGTTGATGTTTTTGTGTTCCCACAGATTTGTATAGGGTATGCTAGAGAAACCTTTGGGTATCGGAGAGGCAGGTTTTCCGATTTGGGACCCAGGAGTTGACTCCTGCTTTGGAGGAGTATGCACGATTGAAGACGCTGCCGCTGGACAGACCTTGCGTGCACATGGTGATGGGAGACATGAGTAGATGGTTCATGGCTCTTACAGGATTGAGGCGCAGAGTGGTACAGGATGAGATTATATCCGGCCATGTGATATCCCATGGTTTCCTGTTTGACAGGTTTGGCTCTGAGGATAGCTATGCATGGCATTCCGAGGATTTCACCACACTGGAGGACCATTGGTGTTCAGCAAGGGTGGATGCACTACTTCTATGCGTATTGTCATACGTCTACATGTCGCGGTACATGGGTGAGCTAGATATCGGTGTCATCATGGCAGTGATAGCTCTCAGGGAGGGTCATACCATTATACCGATGATTATTGCAGAGACTTTGAGGTCAGCTACATACTGCTGCACTTATCCGGCAGGAGTGTTCACAGGTAGCTCGGTCATGCTGTATGTGTGGTTTATGTCACACTTGAGACCGATTGGCACATTTAGACGGCATGGATTTTGTTTCACCCATGATATAGCCATGATGTATTCCTTCCAGCCTGCGGAGTGTACAAATGTTGCATCTTGGTTAGTTTTTTTGGCAGGGAATGGAGATCCGTTTGCTATATTGCCATGTTCAGGGCTTAGCTCACCCTACAGCTTCATTACTCATGCTCTGGGCATGAATTATCTCCCTCTGGCTGGATTAAGGGGCATGATTACTTACCACCCACTGGCCGTTATGTGTCAGTTTGACCCGATTTAGGATTTTCATCCTTTTGGGGGCGATGAGTCGGTAACCGCTTCACAACCGGTTATCACGGAGGATGATCCGAGTTGTATGCTCTGTTGGGATAAGCGAGCTAATGAAGTTTTTCATCATCATCCAGGTTGTTCTGCAGAGTATTAGTATGGATGAAAAAGAGATCGTGACGCATTGGCGTGAGTATCCACAGGTAAGGGCTAATTTCGACGATGAGGAGCCTATAGAGGAGGTGTTATTCCCATCGATGATTTGATCATTGGTCGCTAGCATTTGTGATGGATTCTCCCACCCAAAGTGCCATTGTTACCCAAAGATTCTAAGACAACATTTGGAGCAGAGCTTATGTGACGCCCCCAAAATAGGTATACACGACCTATTCTGAGTCGCCAGATATCACATTATAAAAATCAAATACAAACTTCATTTATACCACTGTTGAACTGTCGTATAGAATACGACCACAGTTAACTGTGAGTTTTAATACAAATGTATGCAACTCTCATGGTACCTCGACCACAACCTTATAATGATACTTTACATAAAAGTATAGTCAAAAACTGTTTTAGGAATTAAAATCTTTGGGAAGTGCTCAATGACACCTTCGTATATAGGAGGCCATGCGTCTAGGTTATGATAGATATCGTATGTCCACAGAATTATCCTTGGTTGACCCAATAGACCCCCCAAAAAAACGAGAAGATTACTATCATCTTCTTTCTAATGGTGAGTCTTTTCTTGACATATAACTATCTCCACTGTCTCCAAGTGAAAATTATATTCAAATAAACTCCAAGATTATATAGGTAGCGCTCGTAAATATACTCAGCAAGTGGATGTGCACAACCCTGTCTTATGATAACACGAGGTTGTATGTCATTAGACATCTTGTATGATAGTCACAAAATACCCTTCCAAAGTTGGGTTCACCTCACCCTATTTTGTTCACCAAAATTAAATATCAAATGACGTATACAATACGACATACTTATCTAAAGTTCTCAATAAAATTATTTCCATACTATTTAGGGAGAACCTCAACAGCTATAGACCACCGTTCTATTCCCTTGTTATCCCCGCTCGACCTAGCTACACTCTTATTACCTGAAAGGAATTGTGAAGCAAAAAGGGTGAGCACAACTAGCCCAGTAAAGAATATCATGACTAAAGATAATTAAATTATCAATAGCTTTCATTAATAATAAATCAAAGATTTAGAACATATGGTAGATGATAAAACATTTCAACCATAATTGTAGCGGAACGAGCAATCCATTAGAAGAGTCAAATAGACCATCAGATCTATTATCTTCTCTATGTTAAAAGTCCACCGATAATGTTTTATCCCTGTAACATCAATCAACAATTCCTATCCACAATCATATGAATAACTCATAATCATAATCGTGGTTCTAAATTCCTTTTCTCACCCAGGATGAAGATAATTTTCATCACCCATCTTTACCTGAAACATCAAAAATCATGGTTATACCAACTCACAATTTCTGCTCATAATCATACTAATTAAATCATCTTTGCGCTACGGCCAAAGATATTCATTATTATCACATCCATGAATTAATATTTCATTCTTTGAGACTCATTTCAATAATTAATCCACATCATCGAAATCATCCCTTTACTGAGGTGCCAAGGATATTCTTTAGTATCACGACCACAAATTATCCATGCACTACGGGCCAAAGATAATCGTGTTTTCATCAACGGTCCTGATCATGCCATAAAACAATTCATCTTTGCACCCTTGGCCGAAGAGAATCCATAGCCATAATCATACCAAAACTGTCCATCAATGCACTACGGGCCAATGAGGACTTTTACCACATCATTTGTAACATTACGGTCATGATTATACCGAATAATCCCTGGTCATAATCATACCAAGTCCATCTATGCACTACAGGTCACAGATGACTTTCAACATAATATAAATATAAGGATGATGACAATATTATAAGTAATAATCAAACTAAATCAATGATAAATATTAAAGACTTTAAATTTATCCAAACATTATCAATTACTTAATAAAATCATAATCTAATATTGGTAATATTATAACAATATTTTAATCACTTCTTAAACTTATAAACAATTTCATTTAATTGTTTATACTTTTCCAAATAATGCATTTAATCATTTTAAAAATGTCATACTCATAAGATTTCATCACCAATAATCAAATTACTCATCAAAAATCTGCACATATTTATATAGGATTTTCAAGCCCTAAAATCCTATTTACCAATTTCTTCAACTTCACATACCATATTTAACTCATATGTTCATAACTAAACTATTTTCATGAAAAATACCAAATCAGTCCGAAAAATTATTCTTTTCTGGGATTAAGTATAATATAGTCCAATATTGAATATATATTTTTCTCGGAATTTTTAAAATTCATTTACTATTTTTAAAAAATTAATTTCTAATTAATTCCTTAAGAAATTAACTACCTCAAGGTTAACTCCAGAAATTCTCAAATCTTGGCAGGATCTTAAACATGTTAACTGAGCTTCTAGTTTAAATTTCATGGTCATCGGAGTTATAGAACTCCGGTTATAGCATTTTTCGTCGGAAAAACCTAAATATTGAAATGGTCATAACTTGCTCATTTTAAGTCGGAATGAGCTCATTTTTGGACAGGGGGTACGTTATACCATATATTTCCATATCCCAAAAGGCCGGAATTTTTCTCACAATTTAAGTGGCCGAAAATGCCCTTTTAATTTTTCTGGCAGTAGCTTTTTGGCACTTTTCAGTTTTTGACTCCTTTGCTAAAATCAGTCCACACGAAAATCTACAATACCTTTTCCAGTGATTCCACTTAGATAAGTTTGGAAACTCATAGATCTAACTCTAGAACTTGACCACACTCAAAAATTCAAAATATAATAGGAGATATGGTCAATTGAATTTCATGTTCCATTTCCACCAAAATTTGATTTTTCAACCCTTTGTGATTTCTAAGAAACTTTCATGTTTTCACATAATAACCAGCATAACTCATCATAACACTTATTAATACCACATATACCCATGATTTTCATCAGTCCAATGCTTTTATTAAGACTTTCATCATAATCCACGTAAACACATCATTTTCACAATTTAATAAGGAATGAAATACAAAGGAACATTCACCATGCATGTGGTAATCCACATAGACAAGTTATTCAAATAGAATAATAAAGAATGGAATAATAGAAGGATTCACCATGCGTGCGATAGACTGCACAAACAGGATATTCCGACAGAATAATAAAGAATGAAATAACAACAGAAATCACCATGCATGCGATAGACCGCACAGACAGGTTATTCCAATAGAATAATAAAGAATGGACACCGATAGGATATTCCAACAGAATAATAAAGAATGGAATAACAACAGAAATCACCATGCATGCGATGTAACCGCATGCATGAGTTATTCCAACATAATAATAAAGAACGGAACCAGTGTCGCATAAAAAATTCACATGCAAGCGATGGATATTCCAAATGTAATAATAAAGAATGGAATAACAACAGAAATCACTATGCATGCGATAGATCGCGCAGACGAAGTTATTCCAATGTAATAATAAATAATGGAACCGTGTCAAAGCGTAGTAATGCACCGATAGGATATTCCGGCGTAATAATAAAGAATGGAATAACAATGAAATCACCGTGTATACGGTAAATCCAGATATACAAAGTTATTCCAATGTAATAATAAAGAATGGAATAACAACAGAATTCACCGTATATGGTGAATCTGCAGATACAAAAGTTATTCTACAGTAATAATAAAGAATGGAATAATGAAGTTCTCTTCATGAATACGAAAGAATATTACCCTTACGAAGGTGTACAACAAATAATATCCCTTACCTTTGAAAGAAGAGTATTCCAATTGGTAGTAGGCGATGATATACTCAAAGAAAACCCGCACTACGCCAAAGCTTTCTTAAACTCTAAAGAAATACGCCGAGATTACGTAAGAAGAATTCTCTCTATAGTTTCTCTCTCTAGAGTTTCAATGAATTCGTAAGAAATAATGAAGGAATGAGCTTCTATTTATAGAAGAATGGACTGCATAGTAACTAATTTATGAACGGTCCAGATTGATTTACTTTTAATCGGACGGTCCATATTTAAAGCAAAATATTTTAAATAAAATATAATATATTCTATTTATAATCTAATAAAATGAATAACTTTATAAAAGTATTCTATTTTATATAAAAACATTTTACTATACAAAACACTATGCATGCACTATGCAACACTATGCATAATAAAATATAATATATTCTATTTATAGAATAACTTTATAAAAGTATTCTGTTTTATATAAAAAGATTTTACTATGCAAAATACTATGCATAATAGAATATAATATATTCTATTTATAGAATAACTTTATAAAAGTATTTTGTTTTATATAAAAGCTTTTACATTTTATTACATTAATAATACTAATAAAACAAAACTGAGTGACTTATCACGTAATGCAACCACGTGTATTACTATACTTTTACTACCGAGTAGTTCAACAGTTTTAACGGTAAAACTTATGCCGTTATTTTCATAAAAATATTTTTGTCGTTTTCTCAATCTGGCAATAATTACGTTGTGGGGTTCACCAATGATTGTACCGTTGTACGTATATTCCCCGATACAAAGAATATTTTATATCAACTTGCTTACTTTGCAAAAATTTTCACATATTACCCTTAACTTTAAACTTTTATCAATTTAACTATTTACCAAAATAGAAAAAAATTGAATACTTTTATTTTATAAAGTTCGGGGTCTCACAATCTCCCCTCCTTATAAAATTTCGCCCTCGAAATTTACGACGCACTCGATATTCAAGTGTAAGATCCCAAATAATTAATAAATGAAATTTAATTTCCTCTAATTATTATTTTGAAATAGTAAGGGTTGATGTGATTAATGTGGATAAATTACGGGTAAAATCATCAAAATATTTCAAAATAAGCAAGTGGTTATAAAATATTCATTGTTGTGTGGGAATATTTCGTTTGGTAAGTGGAATATTAAATCTTTGTGGGGAATATTTCGGGAATATTGCGCGGTATGACCATAATATGGGCCCCATAAGCGATTGGAGGAAGAAAATGACAAATATAAGTTGTTTAAAAATAACAGGCGTAGTTATTCACAGATTTACCTTTGTTGGAATACCCGTTGGTTAAAAACACGATGTCTGGCGTTGTTGAGCGGTAGCACGGTATTGCACCAATTATTGACTCTTACGTGAAGGCACTACTCGATAATGGTTACTGATAATTCTATTCGGTGTTTTATTTTATTGATTCAATAATTCTTTGCGTTGATATTTTTATATTCTTTGTTGTTTTAATAATTGTCATTCATTACGGTATTTTTCATTGTCGAAACAATAATTCATATTATACGAATAATATTATTAGATAACATTATTGGCAATGTCTAGAAAGTTACATCTAAGGAGAGGTTTGGTCACCTAATTGCTTGCTTGATGAGGAGAAATTCTTATTGGAAAGCCCCCTCTTTCACAGGGAGCTGCTGGTTGTCGATATTGTGATTACGTAATATTATTTGTGAATAATTAATTATTGATTCATATGATGAGGAAAATATTGATTTTATGTGGATATAGATGGAGAAAATTTTTAATGTGACAATTGTTGAAAATTGAAATTTTATCTTTTTACGATAAAATAATTCATTTAAATATATATTATTATATTTTAATAATATAATAATGGTGATATTTTACAAGCGAATGTGGATATATAGTAGTATCTGAGGAGGAAGAGTATTTTTGTTGCAATAAATGTTTAAAACATGTTAAACATGTCGGTGGACCCCATTTATTGGTGAAATTTGATTATAGCCTCTAAAATCACCCGTTTGTGGATTTGGTCAATTTACATTTGGAAATTTGGAAAAACTTTCTTACGCAAAGTTGTGAGAATTGAATTTCCTATAAAAACTCATGATGATTTCGAATTTTTCTGATAAAAGGGCTATTTATTATGAATTATTGAAGTTCGAAGCTCAGAAATAATTGATTTTGGAAGTTTAAATTATTTTAAATTAGAAAAACGTTTTTTTTTTTTTTTTCTAGAAGGTTGGCATGTGTGAATTCTTTGAGATTAAGATTTCAAGGAATACGTATAATATTTTTATATATATTAATATTATATTAAATTTTACGCTTTGGTGTTCTAGCGATTTCTATAAATAGGTGCTTAGGTTAGAATTGAAAATCACACGAAAGCTGAAGTTTTTCTCTCTATATTATCGGCGTATTCTTGTGAGTATTTTGAGTATACTTTGAGTATTGCTATCGGTGAAAGTTCAAGATATAGTCTATATCCGATTATTCGGTTTAAATCTTGATCTTTCGAGGTAAGGGATATTATTTTTTTTTTCGTAATGATATTATTTCTTCAATATCATTATCTTTGAAATATTGATCTGAAGTTTTTATCAAATTTGGAACTTTTGGTGTCGGGAGTTCTTATTCACGTATCGACCTTTATTCACGTATCTGATCTTATTCACGAATCGACCTTTATTCATGAAAAATAAAAATTTTTCTTTTCGTCCAAAATATCTATTGTGGATACTAGCTTTGATTGTATCCATGTTTTGATCATTCTTGAATTTTACACCACTATGATTATTTTTGAGGTATTTTTGGGCGTGGATAAAACAAAATACGAATCCTTAATCCTTAATCCTTGTCATTTTGATTCCTTTGGATTCGTTTTTAAAAAAAAATATTTTCATCATCCTCGGTCTTAAATGATGATATTATTGAATATCTTTGGCTGTAGTGCAAAGATGAATGATTTATGATGAATATCTTTGGCGATGGTGCAAAGATGAATGATTTCGATGAATATCTTTGGGCGTAGTGCAAAGATGAATGATTTCGATGAATATCTTTGGCGTAGTGCAAAGATGAGCAGTGTTTAGATGAACATGACCAATTTGGTGAATGTCCTTGGCTTTTGTAGTGCGAGGATGAATATTTGATCGAGATATATATTGATTGATGTTACGGGGATAAAAATAGGCGATGAACTTTAAAATTCATACATAGAAGATAGTAGTTTGCATTCTCTACTTAACTCTTCTAATGAATTATTATTTCAGCTGCGAATATTGATTTAAAACTTGTTGTCTATTGTATTCTATTATATTTTTCCTGTTGAAGACTAACGATAATTTTGTTGTATATTATCTTAGTCGTAATATTCTTTCTTTGGGCTAGTCGAGCTCACCCTTTTCCTTTTTGTTCCATTTTTTTCTTCTCGGGAGGCGAGAATATAGCAAGAAATGCAAGTCGGGGTATGGAATGAAAGTTCTAGGGAGAGTTGTTTAGTAGTCCTCACCATTGTTGTAAAATAATGTATCAATAATTATGATGAGGATTTATTTGTATGTGGATATTATGCAGATGGCAATATCGTATTTAAACTCACAGTTTTACTATTGTAATAATAAAGTTGTAGTTGTTTACATGCAGTGTATTGACAACTCGAGAATGGGGGATGTAGACCTATTTTGGGGGTGTCACGGTTGGTATCGAGCTTAGGGATATGATCTCTGGCGGAGATCGGGGAATAGAACTAGGAGGGGAGGCAGAGTAAATCCTTAGCTAGTGTGTCCTACTAAGCTTATTTGATAGTTAGTCGGTATATAGGGATATTATGTGATATATTGATTTCCTTAATTAACCCTTGTTTTATGGCGGTATTTGAGAATGTCGTGAGAATATTAACAATGGAAATGAGGCCAGTGGAGGCCTTTGTACTCACCAGCGAGAGGAGAGCGTGCAGCAGTGGCAATGTTCCTCCTGTGAACAACACCCTGAGCGAGATGATGAGCGAGGGGATATTTAGAAGCTTTTTGCGGTTCATGCAAAATCGAGACGAGAGGAGACTTCGTGTTCAAAACATAGGAGGAAATGATAGCAATTCACGGGTTGTCACGACCAAGCGATTTCAAAAAGTTGGGACCACGAATTTAAGGAAAGCGGATCCGATCATGGCGAAACATGGGTCAAGCAAATTACCAAGATATTCGATGTCTTGGGATGCGGAGAGAAACGAAGGTTCCATTCGCCACCTTTATGTTAAAGTGGCGAGGCGGGACTCTTGGTGGGAATGCGTGAAGCGTACCCATCGCCCGCTTTCGGCATATCTTGGGAGGCGTTTGAAACTATTTAATGACAAATACTTTCACGAAAGTGTTCGTCATATGAAGGAAGTGGAGTTTATTAGGTGGAAGCGAGAACAACATGGGCGGTGTCTCGATGCTGGCGAAATTTGCGAGTTATCGGTTTGCACCTCATTTGGTGGAGAATGAGGAGCGTATATGGCGGATGTTTACGAGAGGTTTGAAAACCGGCATCGTCGATATCTCATCTCTCATAAATTTTCTCTCTATTAGGATGTTGTTAATGAGGGCTCAATTGTTAGAAGCGAGATACTTGAAATACGGTCGGCGTAGAGGTACACAATCGAGGATCATCTAGGAGATAGCGATCAACAAAACAACAATAATCGGTGGAGAAAAAAAAAAGGCGGACAAAAATGGTAACCACTCTGGTGGTAATCATAGCCATGAAAATAGAAAAGCGAGTCGGGGAGGAGATTTTAAAAGGAGATTCAACAACGACCATGTGAAGGCAGCGGTGCGGTGACAAGCTGGTTCCAAGGAGGAGAAGCGACCACCGGTCATATCTTATAAATCACGAAAAAAGAGGACATATCGGTCAAGCGCCCCTGGCAGTTCGGGGTATGCTATAATTGTGGAAAGGAAGGACATATCGCTCGAGATTGCCGGTAGCGAAACCTAGTTCAGTGAGGGACGGTGACTCAAAAAACATCCCGAGAAAAGTCAAAGTCAGCGGTTCTGGAAGGCGTTTGTTGTGGTGGTCAAAATCGAGGAACCAAGCGAGGTGATCACGGGTAAGCTATTTATAAATTCTTGTGAAGTTTATACTTTACTGAATCTACGGTGCTACCCATTCATTTATCTCTCTGCTTGTGCTCAGCGTTTAAACTTGACTCAGGAGAAATTAGACTTTGACTATCTGTGGAAACTCAGTTAGGAGAAACTTTCATCACATCCTTTGTTTATAAATCTTGTCTAATCCATGTTGGCACCCTTATCTTTGTTGACCTTATCTCTTTAAAGATACTTGCTTTTGATGTGATTTTAGGGATTGATTGGTTAACTACTCATCATACCAAAATTGATTGTTTTTCGTAAGGTTGTTAGCTTTCATATTCCTAAACAACTTTGTTGTTGAATTCAACAACTAAACCATTAAAATCAATCAACTTGTCATATCTAATCATAAAGCTATTCGTTTATTAAAAAGCGGATGTCAAGCTTTCTTAGCCCATGTTATGGATTTGAATAAAGACACGTCAAAATTGAATAATATTCTGTTGTTATTAACTTTCTGGCGTATTTCTGAAGAACTTCGGTCTACCCCGAGCGTGAAGTTGAATTCTTTATTGACCTTGAACTGGTACAAAGCCCATTTCTAAAACCCCATATCGAATGGCTCTATTGAACTTGAGGAGTTAAAGGTCCAACTACGGGGAGTTGTTGGACATTGGTTTCATTAAATCTAGTACATCTCCTTGGGGTGCTCTGTTTTATTTGTAAAGAAGAAAAGGCGGGAGTATGCGACTTTGTATTGACTATCGGGAATTGAACCATGTCACTATCAAGAATAGGTATCCTCTACCTCGTATTGATGACTTGTTTGACCCGATTGCAAGGAGCACAATTCTTTTCAAAAATCGATCTTAGATTACGGATATCATCGGTGAAGATTAGGCGAGGATATTCAAAGGCGCCTTTAGAACTTCGATGCGGGCATTATGAATTCTTAGTTATGTCTTTCGGATTGACTAATGCTCCTGCGGCTTTCATGGATATGATGAGCCGAGTATTCAAAGAGTATTTGGATCGATTCGTTGTTGTCTTTATTGATGACATCCTCATATATTCAAAAATAGTGAAGATCATGAGCACCATTTGAAATTTGGTACTCAAAGGCCGTGAAAACAAGCTTTATGCCAAGTTAAAGAAATGCGAGTTACGGCTTGAGGAAGTAGCATTTCTTGGGCATGTGGTGTCAAAACATGGAGTATCTGTTGACGTGAAGATTGAAGCAATACAAAGTTAGAACAGCGAAGTCGGTGGTGAAATACGTAGCTTTTGGGCTTATTTGGTTATTATCGGAGATTCGTGGAAGGGTTTTCTCGAATCGCTACTCAGATTAACTCATCTAACTCGGAAGGATACAAAATTCGTTTGGGGCGAAGAGTGCGAGAAGAGTTTCAAGAGCTTAAAAGGAGACTTATTTTATTTTGTTCTAACAATACCATCTGGTTCGGATGGATTTGTTATCTCTGATGATGCTTGGGCAAAGGGTTAGGATGTGTTCTCATGCAGCGTGGGAAAGTCATAGCCTATGCCTCGCGACAACTTAAAGAATATGAGAGGAATTATCCTACTCATGATCTAGAGTTAGCGTGATCGATCGTTTTTAGCGCTAAAGATCTGGAGGCACTATCTATATGGAGAGAAAGTGGAGATATATTAGGACCATAAAAGCCTTAAATATTTCTTCACTCAAAAAAAAAGAACTTAACATCTGGCGTGACGTTGGCTCGAGCTATTGAAGACTACGACCACACTATTGATACCATCACGAAAAGCGAGCGTGGTGGTGGTGGCGTTGAGTAGAAGATCATATGCGAGGAGCGAGTGCGATGATGTCAATATATCGCATAGAGCCAACTTTAATAGAAAAAGTTAAGGTTGCTCAAGCCCCAGGCCGGGTGATGCATATGAAGAAGAAAGTACAAGAAGGAGCTATTAGGGCGAGAATTGATGAAGAAGGAATACTTGAGTCCACTCTCGGACTTTGTGTTCTCTACGATTACGATTTGAAGTACAAGATTATGATGGAGGCACACAATACACCATTTGCAATCCATCAGGAAGTACTAAAATGTATCGTGATCTTGACATACATTTTGGTGGAACAATATGAAGAGAGAGATTGCAAAGTTTATCTCAACATGTTTAACTTGTCAGCGTGTAAAAGCGAGCATCAAGTGCCTAAGGGACCATTGCAACCACTTGAGATTCGAAATGGAAGTGGGAACACATTACCATGGATTTCGTTCACGGGACTTCCACGGTTTCTCAAGGCATAAATGCTATTTGGGTTATTGTTGATAGATTAACCAAGTCTGCTCATTTCTTGCCAATCACGGAGACTTATTCCCTTGAGCGTCTTGCTCAAATGTGCGTAAATGAGATTGTGAGATTGCATGGCATGCGGTATCCATAGTTTGGATCGTGACCCAAGATTCACTTCAAGATTTTGGGTTAGCTTGCAAAAAGCTATAGAGTGCAGATTTAAGATTGATTGGCATACCATCCTCAAGCAGAGACGGACAATCGAGAGAGGACTATTCAAACTCTTGAAGATTTATTAAGACTACGTGTCCTAGACTTCAAAGGCGGTTGGGATAAGTATTTACCATTGGTGGAATTCTCCTACAACAACGATTATCGAGGCAAGTATAGGTGTGGCCCCATTGAAGCATTATATGGGCCGAAAGTGTAAGCTCTCGATATGTTGGGATGAGGTGGGTGAAGCAACATTGTTGGGACCGAGTTAATGCGTATGACTCTAGAAAAGATCCAAATGATTCGACAAGCGTATACAAAGCGGCACAAGATCGACAAAAGAGTTATGCGGATCTTCATCGAAAGGATGTGGAATTTAGTATAGGGGATCATGTATTGTTGCGTGTTGCCCCATGGAAAGGAGTTACAAGATTAGGGAAGAGAGGAAAGCTCAATCCACGATTTATTGGTCCATTTCAAATTCTTGGCCGAGTAGGAAATGTAGCCTATAGACTCGCGTTACCTCCAAGTATGTCTCGTGTTCATAATGTGTTTCACATATCGTACTTCGTAAATATGTGAAAGACCGAATCACGTTATTGAGTTAGAAGCAGGACGAGATAATAGAAGACTTAGCGTATGAGGAAGTACTGTCAAGATCTTGGATAGGAAGGAGCATGTCCCTACATACGAAGGTCATACCACAAGTTAAAGTCTTGTGGAGAAACCATGTCTATAGAGGAAATGACACGGGAGTTGGAAGCGGAAATGAAAGCGAGGTATCCTCATCTTTTGAAAAACACAGTGCGTCGTCGTCAATTTCGAGGACGCGAAATTTCATAAGGAGGGAGGTTGTAAGATCCCAAATAATTAATAAATGAAATTTAATTTCCTCTAATTATTATTTTGAAATAGTAAGGGTTGATGTGATTAATGTGGATGATTTACGGGTAAAAATCATAAATATTTCAAAATAAGCAAGTGGTTATAAAATATTCATTGTTTGTCGGGGAATATTCGTTTGGTCGTGGAATATTAAATCTTTGTCGGGGAATATTAAATGCAATGACGGTAGTATGACCATGTGTGGGCCCCATGTAAAAGCGATTGGAGGAAGAAAATGACAAATATAAGTTGTTTAAAAATAGCGGCGTAGTTATTCTACAGATTTACCTTTGTTGGAATACCGGTGGTTAAAACACGATGTCTGGCGTTGTTGAGCGGTAGCACGGTATTGCACCAATTATTGACTCTTACGTGAAGGCACTACTCAATAATGGTTACGATAATTCTTTATTCGGTGTTTTATTTTATTGATTCAATAATTCTTTGCGTTGATATTTTATATTCTTTGTTGTTTTAATAATTGTCATTTACAGTATTTTTCATTGTCGAAACAATAATTCATATTATCTGAATAATATTATTAGATAACATTATTGGCAATGTCTAGAAAGTTACATCTAAGGAGAGGTTTGGTCACCTAATTTGGCATGATGAGGAGAAATTCTTATTGGAAAGCCCCTGCTTTCACAGGAGCTGCTGGTTGTCGATATTGTGATTACGTAATATTATTTGTGAATAATTAATTATTGATTCATATGATGAGGAAAATATTGATTTTATGTGGATATAGATGGAGAAAATTTTTAATGTGACAATTGTTGAAAATTGAAATTTTATCTTTTTACGATAAAATAATTCATTTAAATATATATTATTATATTTTAATAATATAATAATGGTGATATTTTACAGCGAATGTGGGATATATGAGTATCTGAGGAGGAAAGAGTATTTTTGTTGCAATAAATGTTTAAAACATGTTAAACATGTCGGTGGACCCCATTTATTATTTGAAATTTGATTATAGCCTCTAAAATCACCCGTTTGTGGATTTGGTCAATTTACATTTGGAAATTTGGAAAAACTTTCTTACGCAAAGTTGTAGAAATTGAATTTCCTATAAAAACTCATGAGATTCAAATTTTCTGATAAAAGGGCTATTTATTATGAATTATTGAAGTTCGAAGCTCAAAATAATTGATTTTGGAAGTTTAAATTATTTTAAATTAGAAAAACGTTTTTTTTTTTTTTTTTTCTAGAAGGTTGGCATGTGTGAATTCTTTGAGATTAAGATTTCAAGGAATCGTATAATATTTTTATATATATTAATATTATATTAAATTTTTTACGCTTTGGTGTTTAGCGATTTCTATAAATAGGTCTTAGGTTAGAATTGAAAATCACACGGCTGAAGTTTTCTCTCTCTATATTATCGGCGTATTCTTGTGAGTATTTTGAGTATACTTTGAGTATTGCTATCGGTGAAAGTTCAAGATATAGTCTATATCCGGTATTCGGTTAAATCTTGATCTTTCGAGGTAAGGGATATTATTTTTTTTTTTTCGTAATGATATTATTTCTTCAATATCATTATCTTTGAAATATTGATCTGAAAGTTTTTATCAAATTTGGAACTTTTGGTGTGTCGGAGTTCTTATTCACGTATACGGCCTTTATTCACGTATCTGATCTTATTCACGAATCCTTATTTATAAATGAAAAATAAAATTTTTCTTTTCGTCCAAAATATCTATTGTGGATACTAGCTTTGATTGTATCCATGTTTTGATCATTCTTGAATTTTACACCACTATGATTATTTTTGAGGTATTTTTGGGCGTGGATAAAACAAAGTACGAATCCTTAATCCTTAATCCTTGTCATTTTGATTCCTTTGGATTCGTTTTTTAAAAAAAAAATATTTTCATCATCCTCGGTCTTAAATGATGATATTATTGAATATCTTTGGCACTGTAGTGCAAAGATGAATGATTTATGATGAATATCTTTGGCGATGTGCAAAGATGAATGATTTCGATGAATATCTTTGGCGTAGTGCAAAGATGAATGATTTCGATGAATATCTTTGGGCGTAGTCTGAAGATGAGCAGTGTTTAGATGAACATGACCAATTTGGTGAATGTCCTTGGCTTTTGTAGTGCAAGGATGAATATTTGATCGGATATATATTGATTGATGTTACGGGGATAAAAATAGGCGATGAACTTTAAAATTCATACATAGAAGATAGTAGTTTGCATTCTCTACTTAACTCTTCTAATGAATTATTATTTCATTGCGAATATTGATTTAAAACTTGTTGTCTATTGTATTCTATTATATTTTTCCTGTTGAAGACTAACGATAATTTTGTTGTATATTATCTTAGTCATAATATTCTTCTTCTTGGGCTAGTCGAGCTCACCCTTTTTCTTTTTGTTCCATTTTTTTCTTCTCGGGAGGCGAGAATATAGCAAATGCAAGTCGGGGTATGGAATGAAAGTTCTAGGGAGAGTTGTTTAGTAGTCCTCACCATTGTTGTAAAATAATGTATCAATAATTATGATGAGGATTTATTTGTATGTGGATATTATGCAGATGGCAATATCGTATTTAAACTCACAGTTTTACTATTGTAATAATAAAGTTGTAGTTGTTTACATGCAGGTGTATTGACAACTCGAGAATGGGGATGTAGACCTATTTTTGGGGTGTCAGATTTCATCACCAATAATCAAATTACTCATCAAAATCTACACACATATTTATATAGGATTTTCAAGCCCTAAAATCCTATTTACCAATTTCTTCAACTTCACATAACATATTTAACTCATATGTTCAGTAATTAAACTATTTTCATAAAAATACCAAATCGGTCCCCAAAATTATTCTTTTCTCGGGATTAAGCATAATATAGTCCCATATTGAACATATATTTTTCTCAGAATTTTTAAAATTCATTTACTATTTTTCAAAAATCAATTTCTAATTAATTCCTTATGAAATTAGCTACCTCAAGGTTCACTCCAGAAATTCCCAAATCTTGGCAGGATCTTAAACATGTTAACGTGAGCTTCTAGTTTAAATTTCATGGTCATTGGAGTTATAGAACTCCGGTTATAGCATTTTTCGTCAGAAAAAACTAAATATTGAAATGGTCATAACTGGCTCATTTTAAGTCGGAATGAGTTCATTTTTGGACAGAGCGTACTTTATACCATACATTTCCATGTCCCAAAAGGCCGAAATTTTTCTCACAATTTAAGTGGCCGAAAATGCCCTTTTAAATTTTCTGGCAGTGGCTTTTTGGCACTTTTCAGTTTTTGACTCCTTTGCTAAAATCAGTCCACACGAAAATCTACAATACCTTTTCCAATGATTCCACTTGGATAAGTTTGGAAACTCATGGATCTAACTCTAGAACTTGACCACACTCAAAAATTCAAAATATAATAGGAGATATGGTCAATTGAATTTCATGTTCCATTTCCAACCAAATCTGATTTTTCAACCCTTTGTGATTTCTAAGAAACTTTCATGTTTTCACATAATAACCAACATAACTCATCATAACACTTACTAATACCACATATACCCATGATTTTTATCAGTTCAATGCTTTTATTATGACTTTCATCATAATTCACGTAAACAGATCATTTCCACAATTTAATAAGGAATGAAATATAAAGGATCATTCACCATGCATGTGGTAATCCACATAGACAGGATATTCCAATAGAATAATAAAGAATGGAATAACAGAAGGATTCACCATGCGTGCGATAGACTTCACAGATAGGTTATTCCCAAAAGAATAACAAATAATGGAACTAGGTCTGGCGTAAACACACAAATAGTATATTCCGATAAAATAATAAAGAATGGAATAACAACAGAAATCACCATGCATGTGATAGACCGCACAGACAGGTTATTCCAACAGAATAATAAAGAACGGAACCAGTCGAGATGAAATTGCAGACCAAGCGTGATATATTCCAATGTAATAATAAAGAATGGAATAACAACAGAAATCACCATGCATGCGATAGAATCGCATGCAGAAAAGTTATTCTAATAGAATAATAATGAACGGAACCAGTCGCAGACAAAATTCGACCATTGCGGGATATCCTAATGAGAATAATAAAGAATGGAATAACAACAGAAATCACCATGCATGCGATAGATCGCACAGACAGGTTATTCCAACAGAATAATAAATAATGGAACTAGGTCAGGCGTAGTACGCACCGATTGGATATTCCGATAGAATAATAAAGAATGGAATAACAACAGAAATCACTAGGTATACGGTAATCCGCATATACAGGTTATTCCAACAGAATAATAAAGAATGGAATAACAACAGAATTCACGGTATACTGAGAATCACGTATCTGAGTTATTCTAACAGAATAATAAAGAATGGAATAACAGAAGTTCTCTTCATGAATACGAAAGAATAATACCCCTTACAGGTACAACAAATAATATCCCTTACCTTTGAAAGAAGAGTTTTCCGACTGGTAGGGCGAGGATATACTCGAAGAAAACTTGCACTACGCTCAAAGCTTTCTTAAACTCTAAAGAAATACGCTCGAGATTACAGAAGAAGAATTCTCTCTATAGTTTCTCTCTCTAGAGTTTCAGTGAATTCGTAAGAAATAATGAAGGAATGAGCTTCTATTTATAGAAGAATGGACTGCATAGTAACTAATTCATGAACGGTCCCGATTGATTTAATTTTAATCGGACGGTCCATATTTAAAGCAAAATATTTTAAATAAAATATAATATATTCTATTTATAATCTAATAAAACGAATAACTTTATAAAAGTATTCTGTTTTATATAAAAAGATTTTACTATGCAAAATACTATGCAGGCACTATACAACACTATGCATGATAAAATATAATATATTCTATTTATAGAATAACTTTATAAAAGTATTCTGTTTTATATAAAAAGATTTTACTATGCAAAATACTATGCATAATAGAATATAATATATTCTATTTATAGAATAACTTTATAAAAGTATTTTGTTTTATATAAAAAGCTTTTCTATTTTATTACATTAATAATACTAATAAAACAAAACTGAGTGACTTATCACGTAATGCAACCACGCGTATTACTGTACTTTTACTACCGAGTAGTTCAACAGTTTTAACGCTAAAACTTCCACCGTTATTTTCATAGAAATATTTTTGTCGTTTTCTCAATCCGACAATAATTACGTTGTGGGGTCCACCAATGATTGTACCGTTGTACGGATATTCCCCGACATAAAGAATATTTTATATCAACTTGCTTACTTTGAATTTTTTTTCACATATTACCCTTAACTTTAAACTTTTATCAATTTAACTATTTATCAAAATAGAAAAAAATTGAATACTTTTATTTTATAAAGTTCGGGGTCTCACAGCTTACATCTGATGACCTGATAGAGATCAGGCTAGGGCCACGATGTTGACAGCTCTTGATGAGAGAGACGCCGCTCTGTTAGAGAGGGATGAGGCTAGATCAGCCAGGGATGCATTAATTGCGGAGCGGGATGCCGCTTTATCTGCTAGGGATGTGGCCATCGCAAATAGTAATTTCGTTAGATCCTAGATGATCTGGCCTTCTTATACATGAGTATTTACATTGATGAGCATTATGCCACCATGCAGTTAGCCTCTCGATCTCGCTAGCTCGTGTAGATACCCTTTAGGCGGGGAGCTTGCAGTGCTACCTATAAAATCTTGAGAGAGGGATGATATGTTAGATCTGATAGTCCGCATACATACAAATCTGTAGATAGCTTTGTATTTTCCTGCACAGACTAGCTTAACCATTTTGTCATGTACAACACATATGTATATATCAAAAAGTATTATGTATGGAAGGGAAATATATTTTGATTCACTTCCCTTTTAGTTATGCCTTGATACTTGCTTGATATTTGCCTGTTTCTTCAGGGCCTTGTGATCTTGATGCATTTTGAACTTATCCTTGATAGATGGACATTGAGACGTCACAAGATCTCTCGGAACGGATCATTGATTTCTGTAAATCCCTACCATCTTTGGTGTCTTGGGTCTGGTATCTGTATGAAAAAGTGGAGAGGAGGATGGTTTCTTCCTCTCTGAGATTAACCGCACCACAGATGGTTGCCAGTACTTCTATTTGTGAGAAGCCTAGTTAATTCCATCTCTTATGGGTTGGTATTGCTCTTTGAGGCACGATAGCAGCTTAGATGGTCACCGAATCTTCTATTTGTGAGAAGATGTTGGGCAATTCCATCCCTTTGATATGAAACCGATGAAATGTGGTGAATTGAAGGTTGATCCCAGTACCGTGTGACAAGTAATTTTGCTCTGGTAGGGGTTAGACTGCACCATGAATGGCTACCTACGTACTCCTATTAAAGAGGAGATCAAGTCTGTGTAGTTCGAACCTAGTGTAGGATGTTCAAAGCTGAATGCGGAAGGCAGATGGGTGTAGAAGTGTTTTTGTTATTTTTGTTTATATAGAAAGGGTAGAAATGTTTTTGTTGTTTTTTCTTTATTGTGACCGGGTATCAAGGAGATCAGGTCGACGTAGTTCGCCCCTCAGGACGAATCGCAGCTGAAGAGAAGCGTGAATCCCATGTGCAGGCTATACTGCGGGGATAAGAAAGTTTAATCCTATAGTGGGGATAAACTGCAAGTGTGGAAAAAGTTTAATCCCGTCTTCAGGAAAAACTGCAAGCGTAGAAAAGTTTAATCCCGTCTTCAGGATAAACTGCAGGCGTAGAAAAGTTTAATCCCGTCTTCAGGATAAAATGCAAGTGTGAAAAGTTTTAATCCTGTCTTCAGGATAAACTGCAAGTGTGAAAGGTTAAATCCCGTCTTCAGGACAACCGACATTGTGAAAGGTTCAGAATGAAGTGATACCAGGCTGCTGGCTTGAAATGTATGTTTCCCTGAGGGGCATAGGAGTATGTAAAAAAGAGAGGCTTGAAATGTATGTCTTGCACCCATTGATCTTCATCCAACTGAGCATCCATCAAAACTCTGAGGGATTCCGTTTCCACCTCTATGGGGAGCACTACTTCCATCCCATAGACTAATGAGTAGTGGGTTGCCCAGTGGAAGTACGCATGGAAGTTCTGTAGGCTAATAAAGTCAGAGGCAAGAGGTCAGGCCATCCTTTGTGATTGGCGGACATTTTCTGCAAGATCTTTTTGATGTTTTTATTAGCTGCTTTAACAGCACCATTCATCATTGGACGGTAGATGACAGAGTTGAGGTGTTTGAAGTGGAATTTTCTGCATAATTCCTCTATCATCTTGTTGTTGAGGTTTTTAGCATTGTCTGACACAATGGCCTCTAGTTGTCCATATCGATAAACAACATTGTTTCTGATGAAAGCAATGATGACTTCTTTAGTAACCTTGGGGAAGGAGGCTGCTTCTACCCATTTGGTGAAGTAGTCGATCATGGTGAATATAAATCGATGTCCATTATTGGCTTTAGGCTCGATGGGCCCGATCACGTCCATTCCCCACATTGAGAAGGGCCATGTCGAACTCATATTGTGGAGTTCCCTTGGAGGGGCGTGGATAGCATTCCCATAAATTTGGCATTGATAACACCTCTTGACGTGATCATCACATTCAGCTTTGAGTGTAAGCCAATAATGTCCCGTTCTGAGAATCTTCTTGACAAGTAGGGGTCCGCTCATATGAGGGCCACATACTCCACCATGGATCTCATCCATGAGTCGCTGAGCTTGGTCTTTATCCAAAAATCTGAGGAGACCTAATCCTGCATCTCTTTTGTAGAGTGATACTGCTCCCCCGTATCGGATATTAAAACTGCTCCAGCTCTAGAGCCTTCTGAGTTAACAGCTCCATCAAAATACATTTTTCACGTACGGCATGTATCGTACTGATGTTGTAGCTGGACTGTCATTACCCCTTCATCGGGAAAGTATGTTTCTAAGGGTTTGTAATCCTCTGCAGATGCGGCGGCCAGTTGATCCACAATTCCTTAACCTTTGATAGACTTTTACGTCACGTAGATGATGTCAAATTGCTGTAGGATCAACTACCATCTGGAGAGTCAAAAATTTAATATGGGCTTACTGAACACATACTTGAGAGGATCCACGCGGGATATGAGATGGGTTGTGTGACCATGGAGGTAATGTTGTAACCTCATGGAAGCCCATACTAAAGCACAACAAGTCTTCTCGATCAGAGTGTACTTATGTTCATCGATTTGAATCTTTCTTTGAGGTAATAGATAGCTCGTTCTTGGCCTCTATTGTCTTTTTGCCCCAGCATACAGCCCATGGCATTGTCATTTATGGATAGGTATATGAATAGGGGAACATCATCCCTGGGAGGTACCAAAATATGAGTGTTAATCAATTGCTCTTTGATGGTGAGGAAGGCTTTCTGACACTCATCATTCCATTTCATGGAGGAGTTCTTCCTTAACAATTTGAAGATTGGCTCACAGGTTACTGTGAGTTGAGAAATGAATCTGCTAATGAAGTTGATCCTTCCCAAAAATCCCCGTATTTCCTTCTCTGTCTGAGGAATGGGCATTTCCTTGATGGCCTGGATTTTGGTAGGATCCAGTTCAATCCCTTTGTGGTTGACTAGGAAGCCTAGCAACTTGCCTGACTTAACACCAAAGGCGCACTTGGCAGGATTCAACTTCAAGTTGTACTTACACAACCTGTTGAAAAGCTTTTTGAGATGGTCTAAGTGGTCCACCTCCTTCCGAGATTTGACAATGATGTCATCCACATAGATCTCTATCTCTTTATGCATTAAATCGTGGAAAAGAGCCATCATAGCTCGTTGATAAGTTGCCCCGGCGTTGATGAGGCCGAATGACAACCGTCTGTAGGAAAAAGTTCCTCAAGGCGTGATGAAAGCAGTTTTCTCACGATCTTCCTCAGCGACCATAATTTAATGGTACCCTGCAAAGCAATCAGCAAAGGAGTATATGTCGTATTGAGCAGTATTGTCAATAAGAATGTGGATAAATGGCACGGGAAAGCTATCTTTAAGGCAAGCTTTGTTCAAATCCTGATAATCCACGCAGACTCGCACCTTTCCCCTTGATTTAGGCACGGGAACATTGTTGGATATCCACTCCGGATATGTAGACACCATGATGATGCCAGCTTGAAATTGTTTCACAATTTCTTCTTTAACCTTTAAAATTCACTCAGGTTTTAATCGCCTGAGCTTTTGCCTAACTGGCTTGAATCCTTCTTTAATGGGAAGGCGATGAAGAACAATGTCAGTGGACAAGCCCACCATGTCTTCATGAGACCATGAAAACACATCCTGGAATTGGGTTAATAGTGCAACCATGCCATTCCGCTGATTTATGGTAAGGTCTGAACCAATCTGGATTAGCTTAGGGTTGTCTAAGGTTCCAAGATTGAAAGAAGTGGTTTGATCAAGATTGGGTTTGGGTTTGTCTGTGACCCATTCCTTAATCTCTTGAGGTGTCTCAATGTCCTCTTGTATATCCATCAAGTCTGAATCCAACTTTGCATCAAAGTTACAGCCCTTGTGGAGAGAAGGCACTTCATCAGCAAGTACAGGCACATCTAAATTTAGAGTCCTGAAACAAAATATGCTTTCACTTAATATATGCAACTGTTCGATCATACAAAAGTGCTAGCATGTACTTGATAAAATAATTGCTAGTACTGTAAAGGAAAGCAAGCAATTAAAGTTATCTATAGGGCAGAGGGATTTTTTGCTCATTTTACCCTCGTCGACCAATGCATGGAGTGCTGCTCCAATCGTCGAGGGCAAAGTCCTGAAGGACTGCAGTGATGGAAGGATCGTCATTGTCCTCCTTTTCCCGAATGATAACCATGACATCTGGGCAATTATCGTCTGGGGTGTATCTGTTTGTATGTTCATCATGAACAATAATGCGGATGCCTGCCATCATCAAGGCAAGGTCATGTTTACGTTTCCGTTCCTTTTCTTCCACCTCGGGATTAGGAATCAGCATCTCTTTAGCTTTGATTGGCACTAGTTTCGAAAACAGCACAGCTACAACATAGGATGGAACCTTTACTGGAGATTGTTTCAACTCATGCGGTAAAGGCATAGAAGATCGCCTTGCGGCGGAAGCTTGAGGAACCTGCTTGTGCTTATGAGGATTCTGTGATCGAATCGCGTAATAGCCTAGTCCATTTGTTCCAATTTATTTGGACATTTGGATAGGGTTCTTAATACCCTGTTGATCCTTTCCAAGCCCTTGTCCATATTGATGACCCAATAACATCATTTCTTGAGTGGCTGACATAACCTCGTAAGAAATCTTGGGTACGGGAAGTGGTGCTCCAATAGAATGGTATTGTGTGTTACTCACTTCCAGAGTATGGAAACTGGCCGGTTCAACTTCTGAATTGAAGCTTATAATTTGTAGAGTTCCTTGTTCAGGACATTCCGGCTCAGCATTGACAGTGACTAGACTGTTGTTGATAATGTATTTGAGTTGTTGATGTAATGTGGAGGGAACAGCTCCAGTAATGTGTATCCATGGTCTCCCCAATAGAAGGTTGTATCCCGAGTCTATCTTGAGGACGTGGAAGGATACATTGAATGTATTTGGACCAATCTCAATTGGCAATTCAATCTTTGCAATGGAATTTCGCCGGGATCCATCAAAAGCTCTGATGACCGTATGGCTGCTTTAGATCCGCTTGAGATTGATATTCATCTTTACCAAGGTGGCATAAGGACATATATTTAGAGATGAGCCTCCATGTATCAAAACTCCTGCTAGCATATACCCGGAAGACAACACTACAATGTGCAATGGCTTGCAATGACCGGTCCCTTCGGGAGGTATGTCGTCATCAGTGAAGGATATCACATTGTTGTTGAAAATGTGATCAACCAAATGTTGAAATTTTTTCACATCCATTGACTTTGGCAAGTAGGCTTCTTCCAAAACCTTCAGTAAGATCTTCCGATGATCCTCGAAAGAGAAAACCAAGTTCAGTATTAAAATTTGGTGTGGAGCTTCTCGCAATCTTAAAACCAATTTGGCTTCATTTTGGCCCATAGTACGGAGGAATTTTTCAATCTTCTCCATGGGCTACTTCCCCTTAGCTTCGCAAGTAGGTTTGATAACCCACTGAGGAAGGTATAGTGGATTTTCCTTCGACATTGTAGCAGTGGTATGTGACGTGGATCCTTTAGCTTCTCCATAATTCCACGGAACTTTGTGTAAGCTGACAACAGGATGTTGTGTTCTAAAGGGTAAAGAAATTGGCTTTGGTGCGGCCACTTTCAAAGGATTTGTAGACACTCGAAATTTTCTTTTCCTGTTACTAACTATGCAAGAGGCCAAAAACGTCTTTTTCACACTCTAGAGGTAACCCTGAAGGACTACAACATCATTTCCTGACCCCGAAGTTAACCCCGAGAGGTCAAGCCAACCTCAGAGATAACCCTGAGTACATTCAGAGTCAGCAATGGACCATCTCGAGAGATAACCTCAGGAAAAACCCACTACAATCTGTAAGGCGGAGATAACCGGGAGGGGCGAAATAGTCATTTTGCCATCTCAGCTTCACTTCAAATCAAATACACTCATGCCAACTCAAATTAATTCAAAATTAGTCCCACAAGACTCATATCGTAACTTCGGAGCGAAAACTACATGAAATAACTCATCGAATTGCCTGACGGGAACCCAAGAATGCTATTTCGGTCATGAACCCATCTTCCTAGAATCAAAAAGGGTAAATCCCATGTCATTGCATAGCTTTCGACAAAAGTAGTCCGAAGATGGTCTTGTACACCTCGTTCGGATGCTTGGATTGATGTTCTGCAAGTTCGAGCGGACATTACATTGCACGAGTGCACGTACTTCGAGACGATGGGACATGCAGAACCCTGGGCAGTTTGGGCAGCTGCAGGTGTAACAGAGGCTACTGCAGGTAAACCTGCGACAATCAGTTCTATAAATATGGGGCTTGGGCTAGCCATTTTGGGAGAGAAAATAGCCAGGGAACCCTGTCCAATTGGCTTTGTACACCCTCATATTGAGTTTTTACTTTTTTTTAGCACCTATTAGCCCACATACAGTTATATATTTACCCACGGGAGCTGAGTGTTTGTCCACATAGAGTCATAGAAGTCTACTTTGGCGCCCCCGTAAGCCTTCTTACATTCTATAAAGCTTTCTTCTCATATTATCACACACCTTTGTTGTACGTTGAGAGAGTCGTGTGAGTGTGTTTGCCGGACTTCGGTTCGTGGTTTTCATTTCATGTGTCATATATATATACTTATATATATATATGTATATACTTTTATACGGACTAACATTATCGAGTTATGCCTCGATTGAGACTAGAACTTGATCAAGCGTTTATTGCTTATATATATATATATATATATATATATATATATATATATACTATATATATATAATTGTTGTCGATATATCTCGATGAGCACGGATTTTACATCAAGAGCATTTACTCGCTTATTGGCCTTTTCTGACTTTTATTTACATTTGGTCATGCCTAGAGTTTACTTGCGTGGCGATTGATCGCTTTCTGACTTTATTTACATTTCGTCTCCGCCTGGAGTTTACTTGTGGCAAGTTGATCGCTTTTACAACTTTATTTACATTTCATCCCACACAGAGTTTACTTCGTGGTGGTTGATCATGTCCATATATATATATATATATATATATATATATATTTACCGCTTTTATATACTTACATTTCCAATCCCCCATGGAGATGCTTCGTGGTGGTTGATCCTGTCCGTCTGTATATATATATATATATATATATATATATATATATATATATTTACAACTTTTATATATATAACTGCTTACTTCTTTCCATACAAACTGCAGTATCATGTGAGCCTAGGAATCATGTGATCACAGAGTTGAGTTCTTGAATCTAGATTCGGTTCCCATGATGGACATTTTCCGTCAGAAGCGGCTTTGTACATTATTTTTACGATTGGTTCGAATTTCCTTGGATGGCTGTCATGCCCATGAATTTTCTTGAGAATGCTTCGCATCTCGAAAATAAAAGCAAACAAGCCGAACATTTAATAATAAAATGGAAGTATGAAAAGGTCTCAATTCCTATTGAGCATAAGGTTTGAAAAACTTCTTTACAAAACGTCATTGCTAAATCTGGGTTAAAACTGAATTTTCCTATAAAATTCAAACCTTGTGTATATAGGTACGAATGAGGCCTCGCACTACTTTCAAATAATTGCACGTTGATCCACACACACACAAACACACACATTCATATAGCAATTTCTTTGAAAAGTGGCGGTCACCGTGGTAACACGGATGTCGGGGGGTGCCTAACACCTTCCCTTCGCATAATCAAGCCCCCGGATCCAAAATGAATCTCAGTTTCACAGACCCGTCTAGCAGTGTCAAATCACTGGGTCAATGTGCAAACCTTTTTCGGTTGCGTTGGTGCAACCAGTTAAATACACCAACTAGCGACTCTTAAAGTCAAATCGTTGACATTATACATGTCAGACCTTTTTTACTTGTTTTTTCAAACAAATCTCACATTAACATGAGAACACCAAAGAACAAGTAATGAAATGGGACACTCAAAAATCCCGACATCGATAGGTGGCGACTCTGCTGGGGACTCCAGTAAGAGGGCTCAAGCGGCTATTACAAGATTTTCAAAATTGATATATGCTTGTGTGTGAATGTTGCATTTACATTTCTGATGAATGTGTATGAATGCATTTTAAATACTGCACTGCTAAATATCTATTTGTGATATTTGTGCTTCGCACATGTCATCGTTTTGCATAAACGGTGAGACACGTTGTATGTGAATGTATGTTGTGTGGTCCCTCCACTAGGAGGCTATCTTGTCGGTGTTTGATTACTGGACTCGTGGGAAGAATGATTCCCCGGGGCTCAAGAAAGGCACCACTCAGATTCGCTCTAGTTGAACGACCGGATTAACTTCCCATCAAGTAGATTGCGATGATCTGGGAACCTTCATGCGAAAAAGCCGCGAGAGTAAACCTAAGATAGGTCAGCCTCTAATAAACCAAACACGAAGGGAAGTCTCTTCATACTTTACCATTTTAAATTTCTTGTAATTTCAATTACTTGTCAATCTCAATATAATGGAAAATATGAAGAAAATGTGTAAATGCATATAAAGGCTTGACATGCTATCAAATGACACCCATTTTACAGGATAATATTCCTAAAATGGACACATTATGATAGCATGTAAAATTTTTATACATTCCTTAACGCTAAACTACGCAAGTCTTTTTGTAGGGAAGCAATTGATCCTGTTTCCTGTTCAAAGACCAAAAGGGCATTAAACCCACAGTCAGACATGGATAAAAGTGCCCAACCTGATCCAACTTCTGTCTCTCGCGAAGAGTTCGAAAAATTAAGCTATCAAATGACAGAGTTGGCTGTTATGCTCAAAGAACTACACCAATCTATTCAGGGTCCACAAATACCAATCCACACAGAATCCTCTGCATATGAAGGAATCCATGGGCAAACAATGCCTACTCAACTAGAGTCATCCACACAAGGAGGCAATAAGGGTATTGGCAAAAAAATGGAAACCCAGATATCTAAACCTCATTCCAATAAAGAAATCACAAATCTCAAGGATTATCGAGAAACTGGGGATATAAGACAGAAAGTCCAACAAATGGAGGAGACCATCCGGTCAATCAAAGGGACTGGTAACTATGGGAGTGTCACCTATTCATATCTTTGCATATTCCCAGGGGATCGCTATCCTGCCAAATTCAAAGTCCCAGAGTTTGAAAAGTACAATGGGAAAGGCGATCCCTATATGCACCTGAAAGTATACATTGGCGAACTGAGGTCTTATGCTGAAGATGAAAGCCTCAGAATGCAACTTTTTCAAAAGAGTCTCACCGGAGAGGCTAAAGCCTGGTATGCCCGACTTGACAATGCCAAAATCCATAATTGGGAAGAATTGGCCCACGCCTTTCTAAATTAGTATAATTTTCAGTCACAAATGGCACCTGATCGATACCAAGTGACTAAAGTCAAAAAGCAAAGTACTGAATCTTTCCGAGAATATGCCCAAAGGTGGAGACATCTAGCAGCGCAAGTCATTCCATCAATGACAGAAACTGAGATGGTAATGATGTTTATTAATATACAAGAGGCTCCGTACTACGAGAGGATCCTAGCAGGCATAGGAAAGCCGTTCTCCGAAATGATCAAACACGGTGAAATGGCAGAGATGGGCCTGAAGGCAGGCAAGATTAAAGACTTCACTACGTTGGAAGCAGTCGCCAAGAATATACAGACTGACAAGTATGCAACCGATCCCAAGGGTGTACCTATTAAAGGCAATGAAGATGTATCACTTGTTGTACAGGGGCAAGTTAGGAGACCAACCTACAATCCCCCCATTCAGAAAATACAAGACAATCTGCCATCTCAAAAATAGGCTGCGTTCAACCAATACCCGGATAGGAAAAGAAAATTTGAAAGAACAGAAAATCGGGTGTTCACTCCCCTAGGCGATTCTCTTGAACATGTCTTGGCGATATTAATGGATCACAAGAAAATTACCAAACTGGCTCCACCTCTGGAACCAGGGAGCAAAAGATACAATCCAAGCCAGAGATGTGCTTACCACTCAGGATCTCCAGGACATGATACACAAGATTGTTGGTCCTTAAAGCATAAAATTCAAAATCTGATCAAAAGTGGCAGTATTGTTGTCCAACAACTTGACCAACAAAATGTCAACACCAACCTTCCATTGCAGCATGATACGGAAGAAGTAAACATGATAGGGTTAGGAAGCGCTGAAATATATCCAATTCGTAAGTGCATACGAAGGATAGAAGACTACCCCCAAAGGCATAGAGCAGATTTCCTAAAATGGGAAAACTCGGAGGAGGGTATGATAGTAATGCAAAAGTTAGAGACAATCCAGAACCAAGTAAATCTGCTAGCTAAGCTGATAGTGCGCCAACATCAGGATACGAGGCATTTCTTCACTCAACTATCAGAAGGCCAAGAAAAGGGGGATGATAAAATTGCTAGCAAACCTTGCCAATAGAAAAATTTCTTGGGGGAATGTAAACTCTCAAAGAAGAAAGATCAAACAACCTCCACAAGAGTCCAAAAATTCACCCCTCTAAGCAAATCCAATGAAGAAATGCTACACTTTCTGATAAGCGAAGGAAGGATTACTAAGTTGCCGCCTCCTGTAAATCCCAAGATAAAGAGCTATGATTCCACCAAGATATGTCTCTACCATTCTAACTCACTTGGACATATGACTGAGGAATGCCGGGCTTTACGACATAAAATCCAGGATCTCATTGAAAATGGAGAGCTGGAGATAGAAATTCCCATGACCAAAAAAGGCGAAAAGGCAATAAAAAGCTTAAGATTTCCACTCGAGACAGGTAGTTCAAATAAGGTGAAGGCTATGAGCGGTAATCCTGGCAGAACATAAGATGGAGCGATCCTAATGCAGGAAATGATAGAAGAGACAAGGGAATTCCCAAAGGATATTCTTCCGCCAACATCAAACATCTTCTGGTCCAAAGATATCAACCACGTTCCTGATTTTATCACCTTGGATGATGCAGAGGAAATACTGATCCTTTCCAAGGAAGAAAAAGCAAAAAAGAAAAATTCCTTGTAAGAAATGCGACGACAGTTCGAGGCAGATTTCATGGTCGAATCCTCTCAAGCCCAGGAAAAGCGTGAAGGAACAGATGAAGGAGAAGGTGGTGAGGTTGTCGGCGAAACCAACCCATCAAAGAATCAAGATTTCATACCTTTTTGCGATGGGTCCAGCTCAAGCATCCCTGAAGAATGTATTAAACCTGAAAGCGATCCAGTTATGGCCATTAGCAAAGACATTCAAAACCAAGAAGTAACCTCTGTCGCGAGCCTTAAAGACAACACAGCCACTGACGACTGGACTATCAGGCCTCAATTAGCCAAAAAGATGTAGATCTAGGGGGATAAAAGTTGCGAGTTCCAGAAGATGCTGGGACGATATCACTTCCTTCGCAGTATGCTTTTTATTTTCCATGCATGTATAGGAAAAAAAGAAAAAAAACAAAAGAAAAAAAAACAAACAAAAGAAAAAAAAAGAAAGAAAGAACAAAGAAATAAAAAAAAATAAAAAATAAAATCATTCAGGTTTCAGCTCATCAAGCCTGAACTACGAAAGACCTGATCTCCCCTCATCAATGGGAGTACGTAGGCAACCATTTATGGTGCGGTCAAACCAAACACTTCTCAAACCAAACACTTCCCAAACCAAACACTTCTCAAACCAAACACTTCTCAAACCAAACACTTCTCAAACCAAACACTTCCCAGACCAAACACTCCTCAAACAAATGCTTCTCAAACAAATACTTGTCAAACCATTATCTTATCAAGTAGGAACTACGCATACCTGATCTCCCACACTCACGGGAGAACGTAGGCAACCACCAGTGGTGCGGTTTGACCCTCAACAGAAACGTCCAAATACAAACGTCGATCCCAAGAACGACCCTCCAAGTCAGCGACCTATGTGGAGAAGACCCAACAACACTGCAATGTCATTCCATCAAATCTGGCACAAATCCCAGAAAGGAAGAAATAGCGATATGCCAAGACAACCAGCAGCGAGGACCTTCAAAGATTTGACACCCTTAATCACGAGTCTTCATCAAATCAGAAGAAAATCAAGACCGATTGCAATAACAAGTCAGGAATAATGATTGAAGGCATTAAAACCCAAGTCCTATACTTGTTCACCATCTGGTGAAGAAGAAAAGTCTCTTGCGATCTCAGCATCTTATCAGCCCATCTGTTAAAGCGACTATCCCAGACAACAAGCAAGGCTGGGGAAATTTCAAAATCGACGACAACCCAATATTGCGAACACTACAACAAGACTTGGGTAATCTCGAAAACAGCGACAACTCAACACTGGGCATTTATCAAACATCCTAAAGAGGAAAATGCCCTAGTCAACACCATCAGCATGGTCCATCATCATCAAAGCTTCCCTCACATCCGCTCATTAGCGATTTGGATATTAATCACTTGCGACTTCATCAACAAAGAGAGTTTCTCGTATGAATCCCCAACATCAGTATACAAAAAGATTGGGGCATTTTCCGATTCCAGGAAAGCGAAGGATTTTAAGGCGGGATCAGACCTCTCATCAAAAGAAGGAAAATTCTTAAAAGAAATCATGGCGACATTAGCGTGCCCCTACGAAAGAAGGGGAAAATTCTCAAAAAGTTCTTAACTCAAGGCCAATGACAAAAGGTCTGGCGAATGAAATCTACACCGACAAATGTGTTAATTTGTGTCAAATCCTCATAAATTGAGGCCTCTACACTGAAGTTCAAAAGTTCGACAAGAAAAAGTGAGTCGCACCTCCAGGATATCAACGACATTGAGTCATCGATTCGGTAGTGTTCATGAATCAAATATTCAAGGAAATGGGGCACCATCACCCAACAGCGAAAGAAAACTCCAAATAACCTCAAAAAGGGTGAAGCACTACATCAACATACATTTCTATCAAGCGTGACATCAGGCAGAGTCTGGTAAAGCAAACCTTTGAATATTACTTTAGCGAAGGTATCGGAAGATCCGGTATTCAAAACCATTATCTTCAAATTCAGCGTGACATCAAGACAGTTCAGTGATGAAAGTTAAACCACCGTTCGAGTGAGAACCAAAACAATTGGGCGATAACAGTGTGTTCAACTACCAATAGGGTAGGCACCGTTGTAAACTACCAGCGTATACATCGGGAAGGTCTGGTGATTTCAGAATGTTATCCCCATCAGAGATGTGGAAAACATCTCAACTTATCTTCATCAAATAAGCATCAACGATTAAATGCCAAACCATTGGAGTCAACACCAGCATAGGCATCAGCAATGATAGGTCAAGGTAAAGCAATTTGCAAAAACATTTTAATCATGCATCATAACATTCATTGCTATTTGCAATTTGCGAAGTGTGATTGGCCAAATGCGAAAAGCGAAATGCGAAGTGCGAAATGTGATGTGTGATTTGCGAACTGTGATTTGTGAAAACATTTTAAACATTCATCATAACACTCATTACATTGCAATTTGCATCATTAAGAGTACCTTGTCATATTTCAAGTGTCTACTAATCTTTATCATGTCCATTCCATTGCATTTCATGAACATGATAAAGAGGGGCATCTGTAGACACTCGAAATTTTCTTTTCCTGTTACTAACTATGTAGGAGGGCAAAAATGTCTTTTTCACACTCCAGAGGTAACCCTGGAGGACTACAACATCATTTCCCGACCCCGAAGTTAACCTTGAGAGGTTAAGCCAACCTCAGAGATAACCCTGAGTACATTCAGAGTCACAGCGTGACCATCTCAGAGATAACCCTTGGAAAAGCCCGCTACAACTGTGCAAAAATCGGAGATAACCCCGGGAGGGGTAAAATGGTCATTTTGCTAACTCAACTTCACTTCAAATCAAATACACTCATGCCAACTAAAATTGATTCAAAATTAGTCCCACAAGACTCATATCGTAACCGGGTTTAAACTCACGCTAAACAAATTTCACTCGGATTGGCTGATAGGAACCCGAGAATGCTATTTTGGTCATGGACCCATCTTCCTGGAATCAAAAAGGGAAAATCCCATGTCATTGCATAACTCTTGACAAAAGCAGTCCGAAGATGGTCTTGTACACCTTGTTCGGATGCTCGAATTGAAGTTCTGCAAGTTCGAGCAGACATTACATAGCACGAGTGCATGTACTTCGAGATGACGGGACCCATGAAACCTCAGTCGAGTTTTGGGTAGCGCAGTGTAACAGTAGCTCTTTGCAGTACACTACGGCAATTAGTGCTATAAATATGGGGCTTGGGCTAGCCATTTTGGGAGAGAAAATAACGAGGGAACCCTGTCCAATTGGCTTTGTACACCCCCATATTGAGTTTTTGCTTTTTTTTTAGCACCTGTTAGCCCACATACAGTTATATATTTACCCGCGGGAGCTGAGTGTTTGTCCACATAGAGTCATAGAATTTTACTTTGGCAGTCCACTGTAAGCCTTCTTACATTCTATAAAGCTTTCTTCACATATTATCACACACTGTTGTACACGCTGAGAGTCGTGTGAGTGTGTTTGCCCGGACTTCGGTCCGTGGTTTTCATTTCTGTCTGTATATATATACTTATATATATATATATATGTATATACTTTTATACGGACTAACATTATCGAGTTATGCCTCGATTGAGCCTGAACTTGATTGCCAGAAAGCGTTTATTGCTATATATATATATATACTTATATATATAATTGTTGTCGATTATATATCGATGAGCCTGGATTTTACATTTGGAGCATTTACTGCATATATATATATATATATATATATATATATATATATATATATATATAATTGTTGTCGGACATATCCGATGAGCCTTGATTCACATCGTCGTTGCTTATCGCTTATATATATATATATATATATATATATATATATATATATATATATATATATTTACATTTACATTAGGTCTGGAGTTTACTTCATGGCCTTTTACTGACTTTTATTTATATTTCGTCTCGCCTGAGAGTTTACTTACGTGGCGATTGATCGCTTCTGACTTTATTTATTTATATTTCATCATGCACTCGAATTTACTTCGTGGCGATTGTTCGTGCGATTGATGATCGCTTTACGACTTTATTTACATTTCGCCCTACACCGAGTTTACGTGGTAGTTGATCGCTTACTGACTTTATTTACATTTCATCTCACTTAGAGTTTACTTTCGTGGCGATTGATCGCTTCTGACTTTATTTACATTTTGTCCCACACTGAGTTTACTTCGTGGTGGTTGATCATGACCATATATATATATATATATATATATATATATATATATATATATATATTACCGCTTTTATATACTTACATTTCTTATCCCCATGGAGATGCTTCGTGGTGGTTGATCTGTGTGTATATATATATATATATATATATATATATATATATATATATATATATATTTCTGACTTTTTATATATATAATCGCTACTCGCTTTCCATACAAACTGCAATATCATGTGAGCCTAAGAATCATGTGATCACAGGTTCAGTTTACTGAATCTAGATTCGGTTCCCATGATGGACATTTTCTGGCTATAAGCAGCTTGTACATTATTTTTACAGTGTCTGAATTTCCTTGGATGGTTTTCATGCACATGAGGAGTTCGGCACTGCTGTATATTATTTTCTCGAGAATGCTTCGCATCTCGAAAATAAAAGCAAACAAGTCGAACATTTAATAAAAAAATGGAAGTATGAAAAGGTCTCAATTCCTATTGAGCATAAGGTTTGAAAAACCTCTTTAAAAAATGTCATTGCTAAATCTGGGTTAAAACTGAATTTTCCTATAAAATTCAAACCTTGTGTATATAGGTGCGAACGAGGCCTCACACTACTTTTAAATAATTGCACGTTGATCCACACACACACACAAACACACACATTCATATAGCAATTTCTTCAAAAAGTGGCGGTCACCATGGTAACACAGATGCTGGGGGGTGCCTAACACCTTCCCTCCGCATAATGAAGCCCCCGGATCCAAAATGAATCTCGGTTTCATAGACCCATCTAGCAGTGTCAAATCACCGGGTCAATGTGCAAACCTTTTTTGGTTGCGTTGGTGCAACTAGTTAAATACACCAATTGGTGACTCTTAAAGTCAAATCGTTGACATTATACATGTCAAACCTTTTTTACTTGTTTTTTCAAACAAATCTCACATTAACATGAGAACACCAAAGAACAAGTAACGAAAAGGGACACTCAAAAATCTCGATGTCGATAGGATTGTCAGCTCCTTTGAGTTGAATAGGTTGTATGGGAAATACTTTGATAGTCTCATCATCCACTTCGGATATGACTTCTACTGATCCCTTGTATTTGGTAGGACATGCATTCTCGCCCTTGAGTTGCACAGTGTAATCATCTGCTATTTGTAGGACACCGCGATCAATAAGATTCTAAATAAGATGGCGGAGTGCCCAGCATTCTTCTGTGCTGTGACTGCGAGAATATGAATGATATTGACACATTTCATCAGGATTGAACCGCCCTAAATGGGGATTGATTGGAGGTAGAAGGAATGTAATTCTTCCTTTGTTGATCAACATTTGAAGTATCTCCTCCATAGATTGGCCCAAATAGGTAAATTCCCTCTGATTGGCAAAATCTCAACGGGCTTTAGCACTTGCTCTCTTTGCAACCTTGTCCTCCATATCTTCGCTTTTTGAAGGTGTTAATGGAGCATTCATAACGAATGGAAGGAGATAGGCATGCTCCTGCCTGATTAATTGGCGTGTGACTTGATGCTGGTAGGTCACCAGTTCTGCCAATTGCTCAATTTGTTTGCAAAAAGTTTTCATCTTTTGTTCCATGGTAAATTGGAACTTTGCATAATCCCATTTGTCAACACCATCTTTGATGGGTTGGTATTATTTGCCATTAGAATTGGAACCTTGTACAGTGCTCCAACTGATCATGTTGACATCTTCTTCTTTGTGTTGAGGAAGAGGGTTGTCTTGAACGTGAGGTTGATCGAGTTTGGTGACCACGATCTCACCGTTGTCTATCATATCTTGGATCTTGTGTTTCAAGGCCCAACAATCTTGAGTATCATGTCCATGTGCTCCAGCATGATAAGCACACTTTCGAGTAGCATTAAAACCCCTCCTATTAGGGTTGGCTGGTGGAAGAAGATGTGTAATTTTCTTCTGAGCAGTCAGAAGAGCAAGAGTATTCTCGAGCGAATCCCCTAAGGGTGTGAACGTTCGAGGTCGCTTTACTTCTCCACTTTTAGGCAATGGAGGGTTTGAAGATTGTGCTGGAAAAGGGGAATAGTTTCTCCTCTGCATAGGCATGGTTTGATTGCCTTTTTGTCCTTGTAGTATCAAGGAAACATCCTCCTCTTTCTTTTTATGGACCCTCTGGGGTTTTTTCCATAAGATCCAAACTGGATGTGCTCAGCAACAGCTTTAAGAGCGGCTAGATCTTGAATTTTACCGGACTTCAATCCCATCTCAGCCATCTCTCTGTGCTTGATCATTTCAGAGAATGGTTTGCCAATACTAGCTAGAACTCTTTCATAGAAAGGAGCTTCCTGTACGTCTATGAAGGTCATGACCATTTCTGATTCTGTCATGGAAGGAATAACTTGAGCAGCAAGGCACCTCCACCTTTGAGCATACTCTTTGAATGACTCATTAGACTATTTCTTGACCTTGGTAATTTGGTACCGGTCAGGAGCCATCTGAGATTGAAAATTGTATTGAGTGAGGAAGGCGTGAGCCGACTCTTCGACTATGGATCTTTGAGTTGTCTAATCGGTATACCATGAACAGGCTTCTCAAATGGACTTTTCAAAGCTCACTTGCATTTTGAGCTTTTCATTTTCCACATAAGATCCAAGTTCTCCAATGAACACTTTTAAATGTGTATAAGGATCCCCTAATCCATCATACTTTTCAAAATCAGGGGTCTTGAATTTCTCTAGATAATAAACACCAGGAAATATGCAAAGGTCTGCATATGAAACACTGCCATGTGTTCCAATCCCTTTGAGAACATGAATAGTTTCCTCCATTTGAAGGACCTTTTTCCTGATATCACCGGTGTCTGGATCTCCTTTGAGATGGGTGCCTTCAGGGTCTTTGTTGGTCGTATATAACTGAAGTTCTGGAATTGTTTTTTCCAGACCTTGAACTCCTCCTTGTGTAGAGGATTCTATATGTGTAGGTATCTTCGTACCCTGAGTTGACTGGTACAATTCTTTCAGTAAAATAGCCAAGTCTATGATTTGTTTACTCAATCCATCAAATTCTTCTTGGGAAATAGGACTAGGCTGTTCGGAAGAGGACATGATTGGCTGTAGGCTCGTGGCCTTTTTAGATTTAGAGTGGGTAACAGGCCCAATTGCTTCCCTACAAATGACTTACGTAGTTTAGTCTTAGGGTAATAAAAATGTTATCATAACATGTCTGTTTTAGGAATTTTATCCTGCAAAACCGGTTGTTAATTGATAACATGTCATGCATGTACAGATATTCTTCATATTTTCCATTACATATGGATGAACATGGAATAAAATTACAAGTAAATGCTTTTACAAGTAATTAAAAATGGAAAGTATGAAGAGACTTTCCTCCGCGTTTGGTTTATCAGAGGTTGACCTATCCTAAGGTTTCTCTCGCGGCTTTTTGGCATGAAGGTTCCCAGATCATCGCAATCTACTTAACGAGAAGTTAATCTGGTCTTTCAACTGGAGCAAATCTGGGTGGTGCCTTTCTTGAGCCTCGTTGGAATTATTCTTCCTGCGAGTCCAGTAATCAAACACCGAGAGGATAACCTCCTGATGGAGGAACCACACAACATACATTCACATACAACGTGTCTCACCGTTTATGAAAAATGATGACATGTACGAAGCACTAATATCACAGATAGATATTTAGCAGTGCAGTAAATAAAATGCATTCGTACACATTCATCAGAAATATAAATGCAACACTCACACACAAGCATATAACAATTTTGAAAAACTTGCAATAGTGGCTTAAGCCCTCTTACTGGAGTCCCCAGCAGAGTCGCCACCTGTTGACGTCGGGATTTTTGAGTGTCCCTTTTCGTTACTTGTTCTTTGGTGTTCTCGTGTTAATGTGAGATTTGTTTGAAAAAACAAGTGAAAAAGGTTCGACATATATAATGTCGATGATTTGACTTTAAGAGTCGCCAGTTGGTGTATTTAACTGGTTGCACTAACGTATAATCAAAAAGGTTTGCACATTGACCCAGTGATTTGACACTGCTAGATGGGTCTGTGAAACCGAGATTCATTTTGGGTTCGGGGGATTGATTATGCGGAGGGAAGGTGTTAGGCACCCCCCGACATCCATGTTACCACGGTGACCGCCATTTCTCAAAGAAATTGTTATATGAATGTGTGTGTGTGTGTGGATCAATGTGCAATCATTTTGAAGTAGTGTTGTACCTCGTTCACACCTATATACACAGGGTTTGAATTTATAGAAAAAATCAGTTTTAAACAAGATATTGCAATGACGTTCCTGTGCTAAATAGTAATTGAGGCCTTTGATACTTCCATTTTATTATTAAATGTTCGACTTGTTTACTTTTATTTTCGAGATGCGAAGCATTCTCGAGAAAATAATATCTGTTGATCATGGAACTCCTCATGGGCATGACAACCATCCAAGGAAATTGAGACATCAGAATATAATACAAGTCACTACAATTTGAAAAATGTCCATCATGGGAACCGAATCTAGATTTGATGAGATGAACTCGTGATCACATGATTCCTAGGTTCACATGATACTACAATTTGTATGGAAAGCGATAAAGCGAGTTATATATATAAAAGTCAGTAAATATATATATACAGATTTGATCAACCACCATGAAGCAACTCCATGGGGGACGGAGATGTAGATATATATATATAAATATATATATATATATATATATATATATATATATATATATATATATATATATATATATATATATATATATAGATGGACATGATAAACCACCACGTAAGTAAACTCCAAGTGGGACGAAATGTAAATAAAAGTCATAAAAGCGATCACCCGCCAATAAGTAAACTCAGTGCAGATTTAAAATGTAAATAAAAGGCTGTAAAAGGCCACGAAGTGAACTCTGTGATGAAATGTAAATATATATATATATATATATATATATATATATATATATATATATATATATATATATATAAAATCAATAAATGCACTAGATGTAAATCAAGGTCATTGGATATGTTCCGACAACAATTATATATATGTATATATATATAAAAGTAGTAAACTTAAAGTGGATGTAAATCCAGGCTCATCAAATATGTCGACAAATAGTTATATATATATATATATATATATATATATATATATATATATATATATATATATATATATATATATAAGTAGATAAATATAGAATGTAAAATCCGGGCTCATCAGATATGTTCGACAAAGCAAATATATATATAAATATATATACGAAAGCAGATAAACGCTCCAAACCGAAGTCTAGGCTCAATCGAGGCATAACTCGATAATGTTAGTCCATATATGAAATAATATATACATATATAAGTATATATATACAGACTGAAATGAAAACCACGGACCGAAGTTCGGGCAAACGCACACAACACGACTCTCAATGTGTATAACAGTGTGTGCTAATATGAGAAGAAGGCTTTATATAATGGGAGAAGGCTTACAGTGGGCTGCCAAAGTAGACTTCTATAACTTTAAATGGATAAACACTCAGCTCCTACCGGATAAAAGATAGCTATATGTGAGCTAACAAGTGTTTAAAGATGAGGAAACACTCAAAAGATGTGTAAGCAGAGTAAAATGGGCAGGGTTTCCTCGCCTTTTCCCTCTCTCTCTTCTTCAAATGGCTGACCCCAAGGCTTGTATATATAGACGGATGGCCATAGGTACACCTGCGGCAGCCGCAGTTGTACTTGCGGCTGGTCGTGGTGCATCCGAGCCTCGCGGGTCCCGTCATCTCATAGTACATGCACTCATGCACTGTAATGTCCGCTCGAACTTGCAGAACTTCAATCCGAGCATCCGAACGAGGTATATCTGACCTTCTTCGGACCGCTTGTGTCGAGAGTTACGCAATGACATGGATTAGAGGTTGTACGAAGTCAGGAAGAGGGGTCTATGCCCATGGTCTTCAAGCTTCAAATTCTATCCAAAGTACTGCCATGCATAATAGTTACTCGGGATTATAACTCCTCGGTTCTTGTGGGACATTGTTGGATGTATGTATATATGAAGTGTTGAGACGACGCGCAGGTGTTGCCTAAACAAGATGACATTTGACTCCTCGTCGGGGTTATCGCTGGTTTTAGTGGAAAGTAGACGTTGCTCAGGGTTACATCTAAGATTGGACTACTTGTTGGTATGTCACGATATCATCTTGTTGAGACGGTAAGATAACGTGTTGACTCCTCACCGGGGTTATCGCCGATTTAAGCGGAAAGTAGACGTTGCTCAGGGTTACATCTGAGATTGGACTGCTTATTTGTATGCCTCACTGTCATTTGTGGGTGTGCATGTCTGCCCGTTGTTAGCTCCGGGTCTGAGGTATGAGTGCCTTGACAGGGTGTTTGAAGCTGATTGCATGTGTTTGAAATAAGAATTTCTGGAGTTATCGCCGGAACTGCAATGGCATCTCTTGGGGCTATCACCAAGGATGGAGTTGCTACTCCCAGTGTTGTCTCTGGGACTAGAACTGAACGTCGCGGTGTTATCGCCGAGACAGAACTGTCCTCTCCGGTGTTGTTGTCAGTCTTTTGATCTGCGTACCTCGGGGTTATCTCTGAGATTGGAAATGACATTCTCGGTGTGTGTTCCGGGTTTGAGATGAAGTTCCCTATTTGTGTTCCAGGTTGGAACTGAACTTCCGGTAGTATCCGGAATGGATGCAAGCTGTCTTTCAGGGTTATCTCCAAAAGACGAATCTACCCTCCTGCAATTTTAGTAATAGGAGTGCAGAAAATTTCGAGTGTCTACACTCATTATAAAAAGTAGAATCACTCAAGGAAGACAAATGTTTTTTGTATCAGTTGGGTATTGTGGCATGGTTTTTTATTTCCCTGCATAGCTTCATAAGCATAACTTTTCCTCATGGATGTATTGGTACCGTGTGAGCAAAGTTTAGTTTCTCTCCAAGGCATGCTAGTCTTTAGTTTCATCATTTGAAATGTAGTGGCAAAGATTATTTAATGTTTTCCCTCTCTTTAAAATATCTTGTATATCTAGAATTAGTTTCAGCAGTTAAAACAACGATGTGTGTTATTTAATTTTATATTTTTTGAGCATTTATATGAATAATGTAACATGATATAAAACCGAGGTTCTGGGCTCCACTATAATTTTATTATTTTTTGAGCATTTATATGAAGACTATAATGGAAGCCACTAGTTTCAAATAAAATCATCATAACTTCCTAATTTGATCTTGGGAATTGTCTTGATGCTACGGATCTATGGAGAGGAATGTTAAAATATTTGGAACTCCAGTCGTTAAACTTTTTAAATGATTTTATATATGTTTGGATTCTATCTCCTCCATAGTCAATATATAGATGTCTTGAAGATGATCAAACATTTGTTGTTTGAGCCATGTACAATATTATTATCCTTTGTATATAGTGTGACGCCCCCAAAATCATCACCCATCTTGAGTCGCCAAATACATGGTACAAAAATCAATTATAAACTCCATTTATACAACTGTCGTACAAAATACGACGACATATATACTGTGAGTTTCAATACAAATATTGTAACGAATATAATACGACAATATTCATACTCAAATTATTACATGCCATATAAAGTACAGCAGCAAATATTTCAAGTCTCCAAAGTGACACGAGAAGATTTTTGTTCTCTTCATTTTAATGCGGTGCACTTTTGACGCTTTCAAGGTCGGGTTCTCATCACCCTATTGTTGTTCACCAAAATCAATTATTAAGTGATGTATAAAATACGACACACACATCTTAGGTCCTCAATGCAATTATATATTGCATGTCATGCCGTTTTATAATGTATTGAGAAACTTCAGTAGTCTCGGACCATCTCACTATTTCCCTGATATCCCCGCTCAACCCAGCTACACTCTTATTACCTGAAAGGAATTGTGAAGCAAAAGGGGTAAGCACAACTAGCCCAGTAAAGAATATCATGACTAAAGATATTTTACATCATCAATAACCTTTATCCATAATAAATTAGAGATTTAGAACATATGGTAGATGATAAAACTTTTCAACCGCAGTTGCAGCGGAACGAGCAATCCATTAGAAGAGTCAAATAGACCATCTGGTCTATTATCATCTCTATGTTAAAAGTCCACCAATAATGTTTTATCCCTGTAACATCAATAAACAATTCATGTCCACAATCATATGAAGAACTCATAATCATAATTGTGGTTCTAAATTCCTCTTCTCACCCAGGACGAAGATAATTTTCATCACCTATCTTCACCTGAAACATCAAAAATCATGGTTATACCAAATCACAATTCTTGCTTATAATCATACTAATAAATTCATCTTTGCACTACGACCAAAGATATACAACTGTATAACCAATAACCAACAGTTCATCTTTGCACTACAGGCCAAAGATATACAACTATAAAACCAATAATGCTGAGACTCAGCTTAATAGTATCACGATCATGAATTATCCATGCACTATGGGCCAAGGATATTGGTGTTTTCAATTATGGTCATGATTATACCGAATAATCCCTGGTCATAATCATACCAAGTCCATCTATGCACTACGGGCCAAAGATGACTTTTACTACATCATTTGTAACATTACGGTCATGATTATACCGAATAATCCCTGGTCATAATCATACCAAGTCCATCTATGCACGTAAGCCAAAGATGACTTTCAACATAAAATAAGCATGAGAATGATGAGAATGATATAAGCATTAATCAAACGAAAACAAGGATAAATATTAAAGACTTTAAATTTATCCAAATATTATCAACCACTCATAATCTAATACTATTAATATCATAACAATATTTTAATCACTTCTTAAACTTATAAACAATTTATTTCAATTGTTTACACTTTACCAAATAATGCATTTAATCATTCGAGAATGCCTTACTCATAAGATTTCATCACCAATGATCAAATCCCTCATCAAAAATCTGCACATACCTTATATAGGATTTTCAAGCCATAAAATCCTACTTTCCAACTCTGTTACTTCACATAACATATTTAACTCATATGTTCGTAACTAAACCATTTTCATGAAAAATACCAAATCAGTCCCAAAAATTTTTCTTTTCTGGGAGTTAGCAAAATATAGTCCCATAATGAACATATATTTTTCTCGAAATTTTTAAAATTTATTTACTATTTTTCAAAAATTAATTTCTAATTAATTCCTTAAGAAATTAGCTACCTCAAGGTTAACTCCAGAAATTCCCAAATCTTGGTAGGATCTTACACATGTTAACGAGCGTCTAGTTTAAATTTCATGGTCATCGAAGTTATAGAACTCCAGTTATAGCATTTTTCGTCAGAAAAACCTAAATATTGAAATGTTCATAACTTGCTCATTTTAAGTCGAAATGAGCTCATTTTTGGACAGGAGGTACCTTATACCATATACTTTCATGTCCCAAAAGGCCAAAATTTTTCTCATAAATTAAGTGGCCGAAAATTCCTTTTAAAAATCTGGACAGTAGCTTTTTTCCATTTTTCACTTTTTCGTGCTTTGTTAAAATCAGTCCACACGAAAATCTACAACACCTTTTCCAGTGATTCCACTTGGATAAGTTAGGAAACTCATAGATCTAACTCTAGAACTTGACCACACTCAAAAATTCGAAACATAATAGGAGATATGGTCAATTAAATTTCATGTTCCATTTTCACCAAAATTTGATTTTCAATGCTTTGTGATTTCTAAGAAACTTTCATGTTTTCATATAATAACCAACATAACTCATCATAACACTTACTAATACTACATATACCCATGATTGACATCTTTCCATATTCTATATTCTATACTTTTTTTGAGCAATACCTTGATATATGGAAGACAGCGTTAATCAACCTTGCTATAGCTATGGGTTAGTAATTTTATTACCTCTTAACCGCCAAATGTTAACATACATGAGTCAACTGATCCCATCACTGCTAAAGCTTCAAATTCTTAAATGTTGGAACTTTAGCTTTTATTTAGCGCTTGAACAATCTTACAGTGGAGCCCAGAACCTCGGTTTTAATTAGTGGCATTCAAACATTTAAGATGATATAAAACCGAGGTTTTGGGCTCCAAAAGAACTTCAAGCATGGCACGTCACGACCTTTGCTTTCACAAGATTGTCGAAAAGAACAATATTGTCTGTAAAGAAATTTGGGGAAAGATTGTAGAGTATTGAACATTCTGATCCTAAACTCTATGAACAAACACGTTAACAACAGAGATATATTTTTTGCTGTCTTGAGGGCATTTATATCAAAACGAAAACAAGAGCTTAACGGTTATCAAATATTAAATGTGTTTCATTTCAGTTTTTTATTTTTATTTTTTTCTCTCAGTGGGTTTTGTTCATATTTGTGCTCTTCACTCTTTAGCAACCAAAATCTGCATGATTGCACTATCATGTGATTAATTGCAAGTGTATTAATATATATTTTTTATCCTGTGCTTTTTAATGTATTACTTTGATGAACAAATTAAAATTTAATTTGTGTTGGTTGATGAAGTATATTATATTGTTTGCATCATGGATAGGCATTTTGTAGCATAGTTATGTGTGGAATTATCAATGAGTTAATTTGTCCTGCTGTCCATATCAGGTTGGTTGGTCTCTGTTTTTGTGTGGCAGTTCATTTCTCCATGTAGTTTTTTGTAACATTCTATGGCAACTCAACTATCTTTTGTGGACATGTTGATTATAGAGCCACAAATGTTGGCCTTGGATGGTCAGTTACCCTTGGTTCACCTTTTATATTTGCCACTACACTCGAGCAGGAGTACAAGAGTGACATATTTGGGGAATGAGGTGATTTATTCATTCTAATGGAAATGTGTGTAGTCACTTTATGATGATCATGGCTAATTTTAACCACTTGATGTATAGGAATTTTGCTTGGTGCTGTTCCTGGTATTGTTGAGTCCTTGTTTAAAAGGTATACTGAGAATGGAATGAGTGAAGATTCGGCTTATAAGAATACCGTGGATGGCATAACGGGGATTATATCCAGGACTATTGTCGAATGTTGGTTTTGCAATTCCTTTGTGAGAATGGAAGTGAATCTTCTTGCTTATTAATTTAGTTGTTTTATGATCCTTCCTCTGCTTAGCAAATTTTGATTATTATATTCATGATGTATACTTTATTTACACTGTTACATCCAACAGAGCATGTTGGCAGTCTACAATTCATTGTAAGAAGATGGCAAAAGTGAGTTTGAGGCTGCTAGAGTTCATTATCTCTTCTTAGATGTAACTAAAATATTGTATTGTAATGATAGATTGTAAAAGTTATTAGTTTAGTAGTTTGGTATAATAATGATCATCATATTTGAGGAGATGAATTATTCAACTATTATATTGTAATGTTGTAATGTGAATGATTTTAAATGATGTATATAATATTTTTATATTTTATTTTATATTGTATTTGTGTTTGTTGAATAAATGTGCATTATTAATTAATTTTTTAATATAAAAAGGCTATAGCGATGGTCATCGACCGTAGTTATAGTGTTCTATAAAACACAGGCCTATAGCGACGTTTCGCTGAGCGTCGCTATAGACATCTATAGCTACGGTCATGACCGTGGAAATAACTTTTAGCGACCGTTGGTAAAGAGAAAATACACTATTTTGTCATGACCTATAGTGACGGTCGCCGACCGTCGCTATAGGCCAAAAGACCGTCGCTAAAAGCTTTGCCGATGGCTTCTATGGCGACGGGTCAACGACCGTCGCTAAAACCATTAGCGACGGTCTTTTGGCCTATAGCGACGGTCGGCGACCGTCGCTATAGGCCGATTTTCTAGTAGTGAAACTACGAGTTTATCACATATTTTAAAACAGCATCATGTTGATAATTAAATGCCTTTAATAAATTAATATTTTTTATTAATAAATGAATAAGATTGTTACAAAGTATATACTTTATCATTAAACATGATTGGGTTGTGTGCATACTACTTTCACCAACAACATTCCAAATATGCATGATAGCTATCTTCTCAGACATGGTGGAAAAAGAGGTAGAAGTTTTCATGGATGACTTTTCAGTCTATGGAAACACTTTTGATAAGTGTTTAGATAATTTGTTCATGGTCTTAAAACGGTGTGTGGAAATGAATTTGGTACTCAACTGGGAGAAATGCCACTTTATGGTTGAAGAAGGGATAATTCTTGGGCAGAAAGTTTCTGCTAAAGGTTTGGAGGTGGACAAGGAAAAGTTGGACACAATTGAGAATCTTCCACCGTCGAATTCAGTAAAGGGAATCCATAATTTTCTTGGACATTCCAGATTCTACAGAAGATTTACAAAGGATTTATTTAAGATTCCTAAGCCATTTTGCAGTCTTTTAGAGAAGGACGCAATGTTCAGATTTAATAACGAGTAAAAAGCAACATTTGAGCAGTTGAAAATGAAGTTGACCACAGCCCCAGTGATCATCGCACCGGACTGGACTATGCCATTCGAATTAATGTGCGATGCTAGCGACACTACAGTAGGAGCTATTTTGGGTCAATGCCGAGAGAAAATATTCCACGCCATGTACTATGCAAGTAAAACTCTTACGGATGCACAATTGAACTACACAACTATAGAAAAGGAGTTACTTGCAGTAGTATATGCCTTTGACAAATTTTGGGCATATTTGATTGGGACAAAGGTAGTGGTTTACACGGATCACTCGGCAATTCGCTACTTGGTTTCGAAGAAGGATGCTAAGCCAAGACTAATCAGATGGATACTTCTTCTTCAAGAGTTTGACTTAGAAATAAAAGATAGAAAAGGGATGGAAAATCAAGTAGTAAACCATCTATCGAGGCTGGAAAATTCAGGTAAAAATGAAGCGGATAAGTGTGTAATCAATGAGTCATTCCCGGATGAACAGCTTTTGGAGTTAATTCAGAATCTTCGTTGTATGCGGATTTTTCTAACTATTTGGTGAAACATCCTTCCCCCTGATCTGACGCGACAACAGAAAAAGAAATTCCTATATGACGTCAAGTGGTACATGTGGGATGAGCCATACTTATTCGGACAGTGCGTCGACAAGATGATTCAAAGGTGTGTGCTATACAGTGAAGTGAAGAATATCTTACACGAGTGTCATGCATCTGCATATGGGGGACATTATGGTAGTGAGAGGACATCAGCCAAGGTATTACAAGCAGGATTTTATTGGCCTACAATGTTTAAGGATGCCCACCAGTTTATGAAAAATTGCGATAGATGCCAAAGGGTGGGCAATATCGAAGTGGAATGAGATGCCACTACAAACTATCATGGAAGTGGAAATTTTTGACGTATGGGGGATGGATTTTATGGGGCCATTTCCTCCATCATTCAATAATCAGTACAATCGATATTACTGTTCAATCGATATTACTGTTCAATTCACGACTGAGGTTTTTCCTAGGAAAGCTTAAATCGAGATGGTCGGGGCCATTTACAATGAAAAGAATTTTCCCACATGGCGCCGTTGAGTTATACAGTAGGAACCCATTGGAGACGTTTAAAGTCAATGGTTATCGACAAAAGCATTACTGAGGTGGCGACATCGACAATAAAGGGACCTCAATCACACTTGTCGACGCACCATACACAGGGAGTAGTCAGGCTGAAAGACTTAAAATCAAGCGCTAATTAAGAGGCATCCCAATTTTATCTTATTTTTAGTACATGTTTTTAATTCATAGTTTAGAGAGTTTAGAGTATAAGTTTAGTGTGGATTTAGTTTAAAGATAGTTTATTTTGATTTATTAGGTAGTTACTTGAGTCAATTTTTTTTAATACATTCAACTTTCAATGTTCAATGCTCATATTACTAGCTTAAACTTATAATCTTTTGGTATTTCAGGTACTTGGGAAGTGTATTGATATGTGTTAGATGCAAAGTATGGGAAAAATAAGTGTAATCAATAACGCATTCTCACCGAGGCGGACTTTATAAGAAGGAAACCCCCACCGGGGCGGGGGTTTTGACCAAATAACAGTAGAACCTCCCCGTCGGGGAGGTCAATTTGCACAGCATAACTGTTAGGTTTGTAATATTCATGAATGCAATCAAATTGCACAAAATAAACAAAAACGTGTAAAAATCAGAGTTTAAAATTTTACAAACCATATACCCGGATCATTCTTTATGCACAATTATTAATTAAACAAAAAGATAAAGAATAAAAATTATACCCTTGAAGATCGAGCTTCCTCAGGTACAAGTTCATCTTCAAATCCTTTCGCGTTCAACTTGAATCCACCGGGTTTGGTTCCTTCCTTTAATCAACGTAAGCCACCCAAGTGTTTGACCTCTAGAGGTGATCCACCAAGGAAAAAGAAAATTCAAGAAGATGGGTATTTGACAAAACCATAGTTTTTCTATCTCTCATAGAAAATGGTGTACTCTCCCAACTATTGGAATTACGTATTCTATGAAAACGTCAACAACCACCTCACCCATAATAAGACTCCTCTTATTTATAGATGTAGGCAACCCTCCTTAACAATTAAGGAATTGAGTTTTATTTTAATTAATTAAACTCCTTTAATTAATTAGGCTCCTAATCTTATTAGGAAAAATTAATTAAAATCTTTTAATTAATTTACCTCCTAATCTTATTAGGAAATATGAGAGTACTTTTATTAATTAATTCTCAAACTCCTTTAGGAATTAAATAATAATAATAATAATAATAATAATAAGACTCCTCTTATTAATTTATATTTAATATTTCAAAAATATTAAATAATAAATATTAAACTATTTAATTTATTCTATCACCATAGATTAAATTAAATATACTTAACTTATTATTATGATTATGCCATTTTCTTCTTAAATAATTATTCTTCATTTTATGGTGTGACCCTTTAGGTTCTCCATATTAAACCGGTTGTGAATAAATCAATTAGAACAATTCTAATCTTATTTAAATAAATAAATTAAAATATTAATTTATTTAAATAAATAATATTTATTCCACAATAGGGATAAGCCTCCCTAGCGATCAACGACTTTTCAGATAATATAGATTTCAACATTAATCATAAAAGAACCTTTGAGTAAATAGTTACCGTACAATTCAATCCTTCCACCATACAATGTCCCAATTAAATATAGGACATGAAATTACTGTCAAGTCTTATTTTATTTAATTATATGTATTTCGACTCTTAAATGCACAACTCCAAATAATGCAAATTAGAAACTCCTTTCTAATTTTATTCTGCCTTGGCCAAGTACTGTTGGGTTGTCATTTATCGAATCACATAGGACATTTCTCTTCTTTTACTAGAAGTGGTAGATTCTTTATTTATCATACATTATCTTCATGTACAAATTATTATACCCAAGCATACCCTTTGATATACCCTAAGGGTCTTAAGGAATAAGTCAAAGTATAACTCATCATACACAAGATACTATGATGATCTCAAGTCCAAGGATCTTAGATTACTATCACTACAGAATTCCTATTTGCGCAGCAAGTAAAACTCCATTAGGTATTCCTTAGCGAGCCACGTTCAGTGAACTTATTCTCTAATAATCACCTACATACTTGCTTTAGTGTCTCCACACAAATGATCATGAGATCAATCATCCTCATCCAATGACCAAGCAACGTATGTACCAATATATCCAGATTCACTAATCTCCAATTTAGTAATCCAACGATTGGGAACTATTTTAGTTTTAAGCTTTCTAAGAATTTAGATCTCATTAGAATGATCATCATCATTATTCTAAAAGCATTGCTTACAACTATGGGTTTATCACATATTATAAAACAGCATCATGTAGATAATTTGAAAGCCTTTAATAAATTAATACTTTTTATTAATAAATGAATAAGATTGTTACAAAGTATATACTTTATCGCCATGGTATCTCATACCCTTCTTCTCTAAGTGACGATTATCCTACTGTTGGATAAGCTTTAGTTAATGGATATGAAATGTTATTTTTGAGAGTCCATTATCTCTATAGTGATTTTCCATCTTTCAATGATTCCTATAATCAAATGAAAGTGCCACAACACATGTTTAGATCCAAGATGAGACTTAGGAACTATTCCTAGTTCTGTAATGAACTTTTCATCCAAACAATCAACTTGCAGCTTCATTTACAGCTATATACTTTGTCGTTATCACTAAACTGGCAACTCATTGCTGTTTGGAACCTTTCCAATTCACTGCACCACCGTTCAAGGTAAAGATTTACCTTAAAGTGGATTTTCTGTCGTCTTGGTCTGTCTGAAAAACTTGAGTCTGTTAAGCCCTCTAGTTTTAATTTAGACCCACCATGAATATAATCACATCCTTAGTTACAATTAAGTAATTTAAGATGTTTTTCACTATCTCACAGTGAACTTCTCCAGAATATGACTGATCAACATCAGGTCTCGTACATTTCGTTGTATACATGATAGTTACTCATGCGATCTCTCTTTTTTTGAGTCTTTGGGGACTATTAAGAGAGATACACTCCATGGCTCATCAACATGAGACATCTTTTGGAGTTTGCCATGCTAAACGACTTTAGCATCAAATGAATATACGTTCCTTGGGTTAAATCGAGCATCCTATTAAATCTATCTATATAGATTTGTATCCCCAATTACGATATTCTTCCCAAATCATTCATGGAGGAATGTTTAGACAACTTTATATTTACTGATTGTAGCATTGGTATGTCATTCCTTATCCATAGTATATCAACATATAATACTAGGAAGGTCACGACGCTCCCACTGACCCTTTTGTACACACTAGGTTCATTCTTATTTTTGATAAAATCAAACTCTTTTGATTATTTCATCAAAATGAATGTTCCATTTTGAGAAACTTGCTTCAATTCATTTCTCTGAGTGTCTATAACTCTTACCTCATCGTATGTAACTGGTTCATCATCTTCTATGATGTGTACCTCATCATCATCATATATGATGAATCCATACCTCCAAGGTATCTTCGGTACTATTCCATATTTATGATTCGGTTGTGGTACAATAGGTCTATCTACAAGTTCCTCTTATTTGACTTATAGTGTTCTGTGGTTCTTGAACTCTTCAAGATGTATTATCCTCCCACTAGCCCCTTCAATGATAAACACCTTTATCTTAGAAGACAGCGTGTTTCGCAATAAAACACCTTTTTGCTAAGTAGGATTATAGAACATATACCCTAAACATACTTTAGGATGTCCCACAAATCTACACTTGTCAAATCTTGTCCCAAGCTTATCCTTTGAAACCTTTTCACATAAGTTGGACAACCCCTTATCTTAACATACTTAAGATTAGGAATCCTCCCTATCCATAACTCTTATAGAATCTTGCGGCCGGATTTTGAGGTTACCTTTTCATAGATATGCAGCCATTTCTAGGCCATGATCCCAGAGGGATACTGGAATATCGGTAAAATCATTATGGACCGTACCATATCCAACAAGGTACGATTTTTCCTTTCAAATACATCAATTAATTATTGCGTATCAGGAGGCGTCCATTATGAGAAAACCATTTGAGATGATCTAGAAAATTATTGCGTAAGTATTTATTCCTTGATCTAATCAAAGAATCTTAATACTTTGCCAATTTGTTTCACTTCTGAATTCTTTGAACCTTTTAAATAATTCACACTTGTATTTCAACAAATACACACATTCAACTCTTTGAATGATCATCTCCTTTTCATATACTAGTTTGTTCAATTTGTAAAAAAAATTTCACGTAAGTCAAGTACACAAAATCCATTAAGTAATATTTCAGTTCTATACGAAACATTATTATTATAAATAGAACACCAATTGTTCTTAAATATAATACCAAAGATTTTATTGTCCAACAATAAAATGGAAATAATGTTTCTAACGAGAATTGAAATATAATAACAATTTATTGACTTAATAGATTTGCCCGTAGGCATTGCTAAACTATAAGTTAAGTTTTTATGGCTAATGTAGCAACCTTTGCTTCATTTCCCACACATAGGATTACTTATCCTTTGTTTAGCTTTCTACTTCTGCTTGGTCCCTTCATAAATCTATATTATGATAACCAAAGCCGATATCCAATACCCAAGTAGAACCTTGACTTATAAGAAAAATTTATTTTAAATCATGAACAAATTTGTATTTGTAACCGAAACTTCACTAAGCTTCTTCTGGTTAGCTCTACAAGATGCTTCTCGCAGTTTCTTTTCCAGTGTCCTGGCTTATTACAGTGGAAGTAAACTCCTTTGCTATCTGTATCAGTTTTGTTCTTATTATCCTTTGTTTTTGCCTTTTCTATTTACCTTCTTTGAATCGTTCTTCTTTTCAGAAGATCCTTTGGCGCCTACCAGTAAGACTTGGTCTTTCTTGGTTGAAAAGTGACTCTCAACATTTTTCAACATGTTAAGCAAATCAACGAGGCTGATATCTAGCTTGTTCATATGAAAAATTCACAAAAATTGTGAAAGGAGTCCCGGAGTGAGTACAAGATCAAATCTTGGCTCAACTCTCCATCTATGACAAAACCTGTTGGCCTAATTGTTCAATCAAATTGATCATGTTAAAGACATTTTGTCTGTACTGTAGTGTCATCGGTCATTCTAGATCGGAAGAGCTCCTTAGATATCTGATATCTATTAGTCATACTTTCCTCACCATCAACTACTTGACTTGTAGGAGTATAATAACAGTATCCATAGTTTCAGGCTAACGCTGAAGCTTGTTACTCATGGATGCGAGCATGATGCATTGAGCTAACTGTGCATCATCTTGCCACTTTCTAAAAGTTGCAATCTCTTCCTCAAAGGCATTATCTGCAACCATTGCAGGGATAGGCGTATTAAGGACATAAGATAGCTTTCCAGCCATGAGAAATATTCTCAATGTCCTTAACCAATCCGTTTAATTCGGTCTGGTTAAATAACATCTAATATGCTACGCAGTGATAGTAATTTAGATATTATAAAATTCTGTAAATGAATTTGTAATTAACAATATTTTAGCATACATTCTTTTATTAATTATCAAAATAATTTAAGTCTTGTTTTAAATTGGTATATCCCCCTATTTTTTTCAAACTATATTACCCTCAATATATATAGTTTGGCAAAAATCTAATCAAAGATTTGCTAGTGAGAATAAGGATCTCATTTCAAATGTATATAGCCTTGTGGTGACACAACAAACTATATATAAATAAATAGGTAGACAACTCTTGTCAATTACATCAACTATGCAACTCCTTGTATTTTGCCTCTTAGATCATAATGGTCAAGTATGTGCACATCCGAACTAAAATGATCCAAGTTAAGTCCAACCAAGCACTATATATATTCAAAAAAAAAAAATATTGTCCTTGTGGTGACACAACAAAATAATATTGTTCAATTTTCTTTATAAGCATCAAATGTGATAAATTAACATCTTAAATACTTAATACTTGCCTTGTGGTGACACAAAAAACTCATATTAAATATTTAATACTCTATTAATTTTATCATGCTGCTAGAAGGCTGACGTTTGATATTCCAAATATCTTTGAACGCTTAGGACTTAATATAAAATATTTGAGGGTTTGTTATTAATTTGTCTCATCTTGTTTAGCTGCATGCACACACACACACACACACACACACACACACACACACACACACACACATATATATATATATATATATATATATATATATATATATATATATATAAATATCATTATATTACTTAACATGCGAAGCATGTTTGCATAATATATAATATATATAGTATAAGGATGCACATATAGAATACTATATTCTACCCGGATTGATTATGGAATTTTATTCTAGTTTGGTTCACTAGAGCCACCAATTGAACCAAAAGGTCAAACCCTAGCTGTGCAAGAATTAATATTTAAACATAACTATTACATTTAAAACCGGGCTCCATTATAAACGGGTCTTCAAGCGCTCCTTGATCCTTGATCTCCAATTCTTCAAAATTAATTATAACTATTCCTATTACAATACTATTTAAAATAAATAGAAACCTTGATCAGCAGTCAAGGGAAGTACATAAGAGGGAGATAAAATTTACATTAAGAAAAATTAGAGAAAACGAGGTACACAGACCCCATTTAATAAAACCCATACATTTATGCATCCAACTAAAATAAAATCCAATCACATTGGTCAATAGTCTATAATCAATTCCATTTATTATCATACACATCACCATATGCATCAATAAATAACATTCATCTCATGAATAATAAACATTTAATATATATATTGATATCATTTAATGGGCAAAATTAGTTAGCATAAAATCTAATTTTGAATCAAAATAAACTCCTTTATTTTAATCCAAATTTAAATAAAAATAAACCTCTTTTATTTTAATTTATCCAATTTTGAATAAAATAAACTATTTTATTTTAATCAAAATCTTTAATCAAAATAAACTCCTTTATTTTAATTAATTTATGGAATCCAATTCCAAGTAAAAAAACTCCTTTATTAAAGGAAACACTGATTCTCTTTCCTATTCACAAATAAACTCTTTATTTTGAATAATATGAAATCTTATTTCATATCTAAATAAACTCCTTTATTTAAGGAAATTTGGATTCTCTTTCCTTTTCATAAAAACTCTTTTATTTTGAATAATATGAAATCTTATTTCATATCTAAATAAACTCCTTTATTTAAGAAAACATGGAATCCAATTTCAACTCTAATTAGTTATCATGGAATTCAATTCCAATTTTAATTAGTTATCAAGGAATCTAATTTCAACTCTAATTAGTTAGCATGAAATTTAATTTTAAAATTAAAATAAACTTTTTTATTTTAAGATTAAATTAAACATTTTATTTTAATATTAAAATAATTCTGATGATATATATATATATATATATATATATATATATATATATATATATATAATATAATATAAATCATCCTTGAAACGCGAGCCATCAGATAAATAACCCGGAAGATAAGATGATTCATGTGTATCATGAACTCCTGATATCATATAAATATATATCTATTATATCATATATATATATATATATATATATATATATATATATATATATATATATATATAAAACTACCGCAGTTAAATATGTAAGATGATTCATGTGTATGGTCAATGGTGTATCCTGCATGGGAGTTTATTAAGTATGTTTATATATATATATAAAAACCGAAACCGTGAATCAGGATCTCGCATGTTCCAAAAAAAAAAATTCACAGATACAGCGAAATCAAAAGAGATCGGGATTACTATTTTTTTTTAAATAAATTTTATACAATAAAATTATGCTCAATTAAATTGTTCTAAACATATATTAATATACATATCAAATTAAAATAATTAATAATTCGTATAAAGGTTTGGCTCTGATGCCACTGTTAAGTTTGTAATATTCATGAACGCAATCAAATTGCACAAAATAAGCGGAAACGTGTAAAAATCAGAGTTTAAAATTTTACAAACCATATACCCGAATTATCCTTTATGCACAATTTGAAATTAAACGAAAAATTAAAGAATAAAAATCATATCCTTGAAGATCGAGCTTCCTCAGGTACAAGTACACCTTCAAATCCTTTTGCGTTCAACTTGAATCCATCGGGTTTGGTTCCTTCCTTTGATCAACGTTAGCCACCCAAGTGTTTGGCCTCTAGAGGTGATCCACCAAAGAAGAAGAAAATTCAAGAAGATGGGTATTTGACAAAACCCTATTTTTTCTATCTCTACTCTCCCAACTATTGGAATTACTTATTCTATGAAAACGTCAACAACCACCTCACCCATAATAAGACTCCTCTTATTTATAGATGTAGGCAACCCTCCTTAACAATTAAGGAATTGAGTTTTATTTTAATTAATTAAACTCCTTTAATTAATTAGGCTCCTAATCTTATTAGGAAAAATTAATTAAAATCTTTTAATTAATTTATCTCCTAATCTTATTAGGAAATATGAGAGTACTTTTATTAATTAATTCCCAAACTCCTTTAAGAATTAAATAATAATAATAGTAATAATAATAATTTAAGACTCCTCTTATTAATTTATATTTAATATTTCAAAAATATTAAATAATAAATATTAAGCTATTTAATTTATTATATCACCATAGATTAAATTAAATATACTTAACTTATTATTACGATGATGCCATTTTCTTCTTAAATAATTATTCTTCATTTTATGGCGTGACCCTTTAGGTTCTCCATATTAAACCGGTTGTGAATAAATCAATTAGAACAATTCTAATCTTATTTAAATAAATAAATTAAAATATTAATTTATTTAAATAAATAATATTTATTTTACAATAGGGATAAGGCTCCCTACAGATCAACAACTTTCCAGATAATATAGATTTCAACATTAATCATAAAAGAACCTTTGAGTAAATAGTTATCGTACAATACAATCCTTCCACCATACAATGTCCCAATTAAATATAAGACATGGAATTACTGTCAAGTCTTATTTTATTTAATTATATGTATTTCGACTCTTAAATACACAACTCCAAATAATGTAAATTAGAAACTCCTTTCTAATTTCATTCTGCCTTGGCCAAGGACTCTTGGGTTGTCATTTATCGAATCACATAGGACATTTCTCTTTTTTTACTAGAAGTGGTAGATTCTTTATTGGTCATACATTATCTCCATGTATAACTTATTATACCCAAGCATACCCTTTAATATACCCTAAGGGTCTTAAGGAATAAGTCAAAGTATAACTCATTATACAGAAGATACTATGATGATCTCAAGTCCAAGGATCACTTGTACTACTATCACTACAGGAATTCCTATTGACATGCAAGTAAAACTCTATTAGGTATTCCTTAGCGAGCCACGTTCAGTGACCTTATTCTCTAATAAGCACCTACATACTTGCTTTAGTGTCTCCACACAAATGATCATGAGATCAATCATCCTCATCCAATGACCAAGCAACGTATGTACAAATCTATCCGGATTTAGTAATCCCCAATTTAGTAATCCAACGATTGGGAACTATTTTAGTTTAAAGCTTTCTAAGAATTTAGATCTCATTAGAATGATCATCATCATTATTCTAAAAGCATTGTTTAAAACTATGGGTTTATCACATATTATAAAACAGCATCATGTAGATAATTTGAAAGCCTTTAATAAATTAATACTTTTTATTAATAAATGAATAAGATTGTTACAAAGTATATGCTTTATCATCAAACATGATTGGCTTGTGTGCATACTACTTTCAATAACCCCGTCGGGGCGGGGGTCTTGGTCCAATAGCAGAACACCCCCCCATCGTGGCGGGTATCTACAGTTTATAAGCCCCCACCAGGGAGGGGGTGCGGGATTTGAACAGATAAATTTGGTAGTTGTAAATAGTAACCCATTTTCTCCACTTCTTTTCCACTTGAAGCATAATTGATATCTTCTCCTATACCCTCAATACCCACGATTTAGCCACACAAAATTCCTTTAACCCACTACATCTGTACATTATATCTCCCCTATAAATCAAACCCTACCTACACAATACTTCCACACCATTCCATACAAGTTCAGTCATACAAGAGTAGGGTTCCTATAGTACGAATTTTGACAGCCAAAAGAGAGGGGAAATTCAACAAATTTGTTAATACATTGAGGGTAAGCGGTTAGTTCTTACAATTCCTCATCACTTATCACCATACATAAAGTGGTATTACAAATTTGGGGGGTTTTGTGAGTCGTGCACACCAAGTGTTTGTCGATTTTTTCAAGAGAAGTTTTGGGGTATTGTGGCTAGGGCTCATTCAATCAAGTACCATGGCACCAAAACGAGTAGCGAAACGACAGCTAGGCGAGAGCTCCAGGTCCACACCACCGATTAGAACTTTTGACAAGAGAAAGTTCATAAGTACCGCTGCCGTCGATCGTTATGACTACCTAGTGACGAAGGCATTAACCCCGGAGTGCGGCTTGGCACCCGACAATGTGGATGGCAAGATGAAAAGATAAATTTACGAAAAAGGATAGGATAGATTCATCGATGAGCCAGAGCTTGAAGTTGTCAATATGGTGAAGGAATTCTATGCCAACGCAGAGGATAAGGCCCCATTCATAGCATTTGTGAGGGGCAAACAGGTTTCTTTCAGTGCTGACACCATTAACGAGTACTACCGATTGTGAGTTCCTAGAGAGTGCCAGTATGCCTACGTGCATGACCATGATCCCGACTATGAGGCCATTTTAACTGAAATAACAAAGTTGGGCACCACATGGGTCAAGGGACGTAAAGGGGGCACCATCTTCCATAGCAAGGATCTGAGTTGGTATGGCAAAATATAGTACACATTCATGTGCGCTAACCTATGCCCATCCACACATATGACAGAGGTGACCAAGGAGAAGATACTTCTCTTATATGCCATCGTCCAAGACTTTCTCATCGACGTGGGTGCCATTATAAGTTTTTCTATCTGAAGATGCCTACAAGGACCATTTTCTGGTGTCTTGCCACACCCATCTCTCATATGTGGGCTGTGCAGGAAGGCGGGAGTTAGGTGGTCCGGCGATGAGACAACACAGATGCCGCTTCAGACTTTTGACACGAGGATGATCGCAAGGTATTTAGTGTGGCCCGGGGGCGAGTCGCACCCAAGAGGAGTCGGGTTCATATGTCCACTAGTCTCGGAGGATGAGGCTGATGCTGAGGACACCTCTGACGACAAAAAGTTCCAGGTGGATAAGATGATAGGAGAGCAAGAAACTGAGAAGATGCAGCAAACCGGGAGAGATACATTTAGCTCTCAATTTTAGAGCCTCTAGAGACAAGTGGATGAGTAAAACAAAGATGCCAGAAGATAGATGAGGAGACTCGCTTCCAGGCATGACCATATGTTCGAGGCCATGAATATGTTTTGTGCCTTCTTGAACGCGACGCTACAAAGTTTCAACCCCAATGCTCAATTTCCATACCAGCAGCCTGCCTTAGTGCCAAGGTTCCCACCCTCTAATTTAGAAAATGAAGAGTAACAGCCACCACCACCTCAAGCTTAGGCGATTATAGGGAAGTCCTCATACACTTACTATCTATCTTTACAATAAGGAAATTATAATTGTTAAAGTTTGGGGGAGATAGTTTAATTTTTTTATGTTTTATATTTAACATATTTAATTTATTTTTGCATATGTTTAGCTTAGGTTGATTATATGTTTGCATGCATGTAGGGTAATAGTGCATAGTAGTGTAGGTTTTAATAGTTTTAATTCTGTTATACTATTCCATGTTATTCCAGTAAAAAAATGGAATTAGTTAAGTATTGTGTTATCTTGCATAAGTCCAGTGCTTTGATATAGTTTAGTTTATTATGGCCAATGATGAGATTGGGATTGAGTAGACGACGATAATATTGACTATTAGAACTTTGACTAATTTTCTGTTAGGAATTGGATCTTTTGCCTATTTGAAACTGGTATAAGAAGGTTAACACAATAATAACACCTATGTGGATTGATTTAGTTCAAATTGATACATAACGGACTTGTAAAGGATAATGCTAGTTTAAATGAAAGAATGACAAGGATAGGCAGTGAATGCGAAAAATTAGGCAAGAACCTAAGTTTGGGGGAAAGAGTGTGGTATATAAGCTTTATCTAAAATAATAATAATAATAATAAAACACTTTGGTATGCTTGTCTAGTTTTGTAACCTTTGTTACTTGAGTAAGTAAGCCCGAGGGGATTGTCTTTATACCTTGCGCCCTAAGGTCTTAATGGTTTGGGAGTCGTTGGTTGAAAGCTCATTAAGGTAGCACTGAAAAGCCTAAGGGAATAAGACATTGCATAGCCATGTGTATGTAAATAAAAAAAGAATAAAACGGGAAATAAGAGCAAAAAGCCCCCGTAATTGAAAAGTAGAGCATAAGTACCCTATTTGGACCCTTAATATTGGTAATTATTTAAATTTAGTTGGATCTCGTCTGTTTTTGAAATTCTTGAGTTTACACTATATGATACCTTCTAAGAGACTTGTTATACATTAAATTTGAATTTGCATCACTTAGCATGGATGTTAAGCACACACACAATATACCAATAAAAACAGTTTAAGATTTGATGATTGATAGGAATTATTGATTGGTTTTGATATTAAGTATTGTCGTGTTTGCTTGATTTCTCTAAGGTCGGTTGAACAAACATGTTTCTATTACTAGTGCTGGATTTATAGGCATATAGATTAGATGCATTACATTGCATTGCATTGCATTGTATAGTACTTTTGTTCTGTTTTGTGCTTGAGGAGTAGCACGGGTTTAAGTTTAGGGGAGTTTGATGAGTGGGTTTTATACCTACGAATCGGCCTCTAATTCAAGCTTAAATTGTGTTAATTCTTTATTTTTCTAATTAGTTTTACTTGTTTAGTGTGACGCCCCCAAAATAGGTATACATCACCCATTCTGAGTTACCAAATATGTGATAACCCGGGATTTTGAATAATCCGAATTTTTACAAATAATTTTTTTTATTTAATATTAACATTGACTGTTAATATTGTACTGTGTATCTGTGATACGAGTATTGAGAATTAGTCAATTTGTGTATTGATTGAGAAATAAGAGTAGAGTTGTGCTTAACTGTGAATTTAAAACCCTAACCCTAAGTTCGGATAGGGATTTGGTAGAAAATATAATTTTAACAATTGTATTGATATGTACGTGTTTGTACTGTAGAAAAATTTTGACCAATGATTGATCGGATAAGGTTTAAAATTAATAAACCCTAATAAGAGATTAGAAACCCTAATCTCAGATTTAGAAACCCTAACGCAGAGTTAGAAACCCTAACGCAGAGTTAGAAACCCCAATCGTATGCCGAGAAACCCTAATTTTAAATCTGGGAATCCTAAACCTTAATTAGGAAACCCTAATCCTAATTGGCAAGCCTAATGTGTTTATTAAATGTTAATATGATTAGGAAAATCTAATATAATTAGAAAACCCTAATTATAATTTAGAAATCTTAATTTTCTATTTTTAAAACCCTAATTTGAAAACTTTTAGAAATTAAGGTTGTAAAGCTTGAGGGTTAGAACCTTAGGGTTAAACCCTAAGGGTTTGGATAGAAGACAAGAAAGCCATTAAAATTAAAATGCAAATGACAAAATTGCCCTTTTTCATTTATTTAATTAGTTAACTTGTAAAATTTCTAACAACTTTAGTAGGTGACCAACTAGCTTGACTTTGTGACATAAAATCTCAGCAAATCAGCCTCCAATTGACAGCAACATCAGATCATACATGCATCCAAGTAATATAAGAGAATTAGAGAGAGAGAAAGTCACAAATAATTGTAATTTGTTCCCAAGCTCTCACCAAACTCATTCTCTCTCTAAACCTTCGAATATATCAAGTTCCTTAGTCACATAAATAGCCCATAGCAGCCATAATATCAGATTGGAAAGCAAGAATCAAAGCTTTGCATTAGAAAGGTATAGACCCTAGCTAACACTTTGATCTTGTATGCTTTGTAAAAATTCGTGTTTATGTGTTTTGAATTTTGTTTAAGGATATTTTATGATGATCTATGGTGATATACCATAGATCCATAGCATCAAAATGCTTTAAAATGATGATTTTCCAAAACTGTCAAAGAGTAATTTTTTTTGGTCTGATAAGCAAATGTCAGAGCCCATAGATTCTTCCCTGTTTATTATTTTTATTGTTTTAAGCTATGTATTAGTAGTCTGACATGAGTACTTTATTCTGGAACTGGAATCGTAGTCATTTGATGTCCAGATTTTGAATTATAATCGGTCATAGTCGGTTGACCGACCATGATCGAGTAAATTCTGGTCAACCTTGAAACTTAAAAACCGAGCTTAACAAGAATTTTAAGCTCCTTGATCTGTCAGGTGTTATGTTGTTTGTTGTTGTTCTTGTAATCAAAGTGTAGCCTGTTGTTTGTATTGTAGACCCATGCCTTAAGATCCCATAAACAATCAACAGATCGAACGTAGCAAGTGGTCAAAGTAGGCCACTTGCACTGATTTTTCATTTCTAGAATTTCTAGAAAAGGGTATGAACAATTTTTCTGACAAGCTTTAACCGAGTCATAACTTGTGAATCTTTTGTTTTTGAACTGATCTGTTGTTATATTAATGGTCCTTGACATATTTACTATAACTTTGAACCATTAGATCACATGAAACATGAATGGAACCTAGATTAAATCGAGCATGAAAGTGACCAGTTGAACTGCTGGGTTTCTGGGAAAACCCAGAAACACTCTGACAGCATGTTTGCAAGCCCAGATCTTCTTGTTGGTTTGTTGTATGTTTGAGATGATGATTGATCCAGGTAGTGTTACATAAACACTACATGATCAATGTTTAACATTGCCCAAAAAATGTATAGATTGGATTTTATAAGTGGTCAAACAAGACACCTTTGAAACTGGTCTGACAGTGTTCATGAGGCTCAAGTACACCTAAGACGACAGAAAGGTTCGCTAAAGGGCTATAGCGACGGCTTAATTATTTTTTTTCTGATTTTTCCAGAAATTAATTAAAAATAGAAAACAAATTAAAAAAAATTACAAAAATGGTTTTAAAATTATTTTAAATTATGAAAAATAATTTTTGACTATTTGGGATATTTTTTATTAATATTTATAATTATTTGAATATTAATGATATGTAATTTATTTAATTAGTGTATTAAATAAATTAGAGAAAAATGATTTAATATTATGAAAATCATTTTAATTAAGAATAAAGTATTTAAAAATATTTTGAGTTATAAATGTAACTTTTAATATTTTTAGAGAATTTTTATTAATAATTTAATATTAATGATATTAGATTTATTTAATTATTATATTAAATAAATAAGTTAAAAATAATTTTATTGATTTATAAATCATTTTAAATGAGAATAAAGTGTTAGAAAATATTTTGAATTATAAAATATAATTTTCAATATTTATGGAGAGTTCTCATTAATAAATTAATATTAATGATATTAGATTTATTTAATTATTATATTAAATAAATGAATTAAAAATAATTTTATTGATTTAAAATCATTTAAAAATAAGAAAAATGATTTTAAAATATTTTAAAATATTATTAATAACTTTTAATATTTTGATGATAATTTCATTAATATTTAAATATTAATGGTGATGGTTTAAAAATGATTTTAATTAATTTAAAAATCATTTAAGTAGAATATTGATGATTTAAAAATATTTTAAATTATTAATAATAACTTTAATATTTTGACAAGTATAACATCAATATTTTTATATTATTAAATATTAATGATGATCAGATTATTTGATAATTAAATCATTTAAAAATGATTTCAATATTTGTAAAATTATTATAAATTATAATAATTGTTTATAAATTATTAAAAAGCTTTGAAAAATATTATAAAGGATAATTGACTTATCTAAAATAGTATTGAAGCTTAGAGACCAAGTTTAATTGACAATCAATGTTTTAATTATCAGATAGGGTTACCAGAACACCGAGAATAGACCGAAGTCCAACCAGACTGAACTAGTTAGAGTTGTTAAGTGTTTATATAAGTTATAAACACTGATGCGGCTATGTGGTAATGTGCCTAGCAAAAGGTTTGACTGTAAATTACAATGATACATGTTATAAATTATTGTGCTAATTGTGAGACCGATATCAATAGTTATAGGTCTTTCGAACGCAAATAAGTTTATTGTGTCGCAGTAATCAACGAAGAAGGCCAGTTTCCTAACTCAATCTTGAGTTAATATTATTTAATTATTATGGTGGTTAATTATCGTTAATTAGACCACGTCCAAGAATTTATTGTTGATTATTCGCAGTTAGTGCATGTCTAAAAATATATTCGTAGAATAATTGTTATTGGATATTAACATCCGTAAAAGCTATTAATGATTGTAAATAGTATAGATAATTCCTGTCTATTGTACATTTGTGTTGAAAAATGTCTTAGTTAATTATTCTGACTGGACGAATAATTGTTAGAACTTGATAGGTTCGAGAAGATAATTCAATTATTATTGATAGATCAATGCCAATTATTTCGGCTAGATCGAGAAAGTGTCTAGATATTGAAATCATTGTGTTTCGTTATTAAATCAAATTTTGATTTTGAGACTGAGAAGAACAACCTTTTATACAAAGGGAACATTTTATTGGTCGTAAATTCGACCTTTGTGCGCGTGTAAGTATTATGCATAATATAGGGTACAAGGAGTTGGCCAGCTCTAAGTACTTGCAGAGGGGTATGATTTAATCTTTATGGTTATCTGATACACCTGGGTATATCAAAGTCAAATCTTTGATATTTACTCGAGAAGAGTAGTTCAAGATCCAATGCATCACTTAACATAAATCTGGAAAACATTCCACTTTGTTATTGCGTAGAATTGATTCTTGATTATTCATTAGAATATCGTAGAAACTTTGAAAGCGTTGTACTCTTTCATTATCAGATTATTGTGTTGCATAGAATACGAGAAGACTTGTTAATTATTAAAGCTTTGTTCAACTATTTCAAAGTTCCCTGAACTTTGGTTTCATTCAATCAAAATAGATAGTCTGTTCTTATTGATTCTTATACATTTATTGTATGTCTTAACTTGCGGGGCAAATTTGTTGCTCACCCTTGCTAAATAAAACTTTTCAACTAGGGATAAAGTGGCAGGAGGTGCTGTGAAGGACAAGGGCAAAGGTATTGTAATAAATTAGTTATGAATAACATTATTATATTGTTATGTTTGTAAACCCTTTTTGTATATCTAAAGGGTATATGTGTATTGTTAAGGTTAGATGACCTGGGACTAATGTATTAACAATCTCTGTTAATGACTTATGTATTACTATTTCTATATGAATGGGTAGTTAGATGTTATTTATATTGTGGATCAAGAGCACCAAACTCGGGGGTCAGTTAACCCAGATTTGGGGGCGTCACAGGTTGGTATCAAAGCTGTAGGTTATAAACCTTAAGTGAGGGGGGGGGACCCTAAGATTATAATCATAAGCGAGATAGAAAATACTCATTTAGAGTACTAAGTAAGACATTGATAGAGCGTATCGATAGTGAGATGGGTTGACACATAGTGTGAGAATTTTGTACTGGTGAAGTACTAATCAAGTTGTTTAAACTGATTGTAGGATATCGGGAGAAGATGAGATGAGTACAGAGATACCAGCGGCCGTTGCACCAGTGTCAGTAGCCGAGGTGCTAGCACAAAGCGAGTCAGTGGAAGAAGTGGGGAGAGATGAACCTATGGTGAATCTGGGGAGTGATCATGATGATTACCCCGAGATGTATTTGAGTAGTGATGAGGAGGCAGAGTCTGAAGAAGCTATGATGGAGAAAGGGAATAAGAACAAAGTTGGAGAGAACAAGATCAAGAATCTGCAGAAGTCCAAGAACTACAGAGTAAAGTATTTCTTTTGGAGGAGTTGTGGAAGACGGAGTGAGCGTTACACGAAATGACGGAAGAACAGAACGAGTTGAAGGTGCAGGTAGAAAGGATGAAGACTAAAGGTGGTGGATAGTCTGATGGAACACTCAAGCTGAAGGGAAAGAATAAGAGAAAGAGGGACAACGACAGCGATAATTTTAAAAATTCAAACCCGAAGAAGAAGCAAGTTTGTAGCAAGTGTGGAAAGACTCACGTGGGAGAATGCATGATGTGAAAGAACGTTTGCTTCAACTGTAAATAGGAAGGACATATTTCCCTACATTGTCCTAAGTCGAATATGAGGAAGTGTTTCTCATGTGGGAGAATGGGTCACGGATTCAACAAGTGTCCCAACAAGAAGAAGACTGGTGAAGGGAGTGGACAGTAGATAGTTTAAGTTTGAGCGTTATTATCTTTTGGTAGAAGATTATGATATTAAGGGTTGTAATATCGAGAATAATGTGTAAACATATGTAAATATATATATGTTTGTATGAATGAAATCTTTATTTTCTATATGAATATAAGATTAAAATTAATTTGTGTGTTCTTAACACTCATACTTATGGTAAGTTCATGACTCATAATTACATGAAATGTTTCTAAACCCCTCAGCAAATGGACGCCAAAAGTCTGACTAGGATAAGTTCATACACTCATATAATTGTGACAAGTTCCTGAACTCATAAGTGTGGTAAGTTTGACGAACTGGGAATGTGACGCCCCAAAAATAGGTATACATCACCCATCTTGAGTCGCCAAATACATGGTACAAAATTCAAATACAAATTAATAATGCAGCTATCATGTAAAATACGACAAAACGTAAACTGTGAGTTTTAATAAGAATATTGTCATCTAGACAATATCCACACTCAAAAGAGTCCTCATTACATTTATTTTCACACTATTTAACAGAATAGTGAGGACAACTAATACTATCATTTGGACCATCACTCCGTTCCCCGACTAGTCTCTGCTACGTTCTCATTTCTTGAAGAGAACAATGAAAGCAAAAGGTTGAGCTCAACTAGCCCAGTAAGAAATATTATGACTAAGATAATGCATAATAAATTATCCTTAGCCTTCAATAGTGTTAAACTAATACAATATTATAAACATCAAGTTTAACTACAACAGAACAAGTAACCCATTAAAAGAGTCAAGTAGAAAATAAAATCTACTATCTTTTATGATTTAAAAGGTTTTTCATCACTTTTATCGCTGAGACTCAGCTTAATAAATAATCCACATCATCGAATCACCCCTGCACTACGGCCAAGGATATTCTTTAGTATCACGGCCACAAATTATCCATGCACTACGGGCCAAGGATATTTGTGTATTCATTAATGGTCATGATTATGCCAACAACTGTCCATCAATGCACTACGGGCTAATGAGGAATTTTTACCACATCATTTGTAACATTACGGTCATGATTATACCAGGGTCAATATCAGCAATGCAGTTCATCCAACGATAAACCTAATCCGAATTATAGAGCTATGACATAATCAAATACCAAGTCCATCTATGCACTACAGGCCACAGATGACTTTCAACATAATAAAAACATGAGGATGATGACAATGATATAAGAATTCAATAAAATAAGTTCAAGAATTAATTTATCCAGGAACTAATAACGTCTAAATTGTCAACATGATACTTCTTTGTAGAGTAAAACTTAAGAATGCTCAGAAGAATATTTCCATGAAAAGATACTGGATGAAGCGCAAATATCAAGGATATTCCACTAATCTCATGGAATATAGAAGTCAAAACTTTAACCAACTAAATATAATAAAGAATGGAATAACAAAAGAAATCACCAGGCATGCGATAGACTGCACAGACAGGTTATTCCAACAGAATAATAAATATTGGAACCAGGTCATGCGTAAACGCACAGACAGGATATTCTAACAGAATAGTAAACAACGGAACCAGGTCATGCGTAAACACACATACATGATATTCCAACAGAATAATAAACAACGGAACCAGGTCATACGTAAACACACAAACATGATGTTCCAACAGAATAATAAAAATGGAATAAAAGAAGAATTTCACCATGTATGCAGTACTTCGTATAGACAAATTATTCCAACATAATGATAAAGAATGGAATAACAGAAAAATTTCACCAAGTATAGGGTAGCCCGCGTATACAGGTTATTCCAACAGAATAATAAAGAAGGGAATAACAGAAGTTCTCTTCATGAATAAGAAAGAAATAATACCCCTTACTTTAGAAATAAGAGTACTGGATATAAAAGTAGTGAAGTAGCAGAACACTTTTCTTCTTTCTCTCTATAGTTTCTCTCTCTAGAGTTTCAGTAAATTCGTAAGAAATAATGAAGGAATGAGCTTCTATTTATAGAAGAATGGACTGAATAGTAACTAATTCATGAACGGTCCAGATTGATTTACTTCTAAATGGACGGTCCAGATTTAAAACAAAATCTTTTAAATAAAATATAATATATTATATTTATAATCTAATAAAATGAATAACTTTATAAAAGTATTCTGTTTTATATAAAAAGATTTTACTATGCAAAACACTATGCAGCACTATGCATAATAAAATATAATAAATTCTAATTATTGTCTAATAAAACAAATAACTTTATAAATGTATTTTGTTTTATATAAAAAGATTTTACTATGCAGAACACTATGTATAATAGAATATTATATATTCTATTTATAATCTAATAAAATGAATAACTTTATAAATGTATTCTATTTTATATAAAAAGCTTTTCTGTTTTATTACATTACTAATACTAATAAAACAAAACTCATCATCATTATTATTATTCACACTATTAATCGACCAGGTCGTTCCCAGGAAAGAGGGGGCTTTCCAATAAGGATTTCTCCCTATTGGCGCACAATTAGGTGACCAAACCTCTCCTTTAGTAGAACTTTTAGACATCGTTAATATTGCAAATAATAATATTAATAACTCATCATCTCAATATATAAAATATAAACAATAATTGAATACAATTGAGTGACTTCTCACGTAAGCATCAATAATCGATACTGCAAGTGTGCTACTATGCAACCACGCCAGACAGACATTGTACTTTTTAACACCGGTGTTTCAATAGTTAACGGTAAAAACTTTTGCCGTTATTTTCATAAAATATTTTTATCATTTTCTCAATCCGACAATAATTCCGTTGTGGGGTCCACCAATGATTGTGCCGTTATACGAATATTCCCTGTTAAAACGAATATTCCCCGACCAATCGAATATTATATAACAACTTGCGTACTTTGCAAAATTTATAAATATTACCCACAACTATAACATTATATCAATTTCATTCCATAATATTCAAAAATGATATTTATAGAAAAATCATCTTTATTAAAAAAAAAAGTCGGGGTCTTACAACCTCCTCTTCTTATGAAATTTCGCCCTCAAAATTAGGGTACGTACCTGATATGTCGAAGAGGTAAGGATACCTTGATTTTAATTCAGATTCTAACTCCCAGGTCATTTCCTCAACATCATGGTTTCTCCACAAAACTTTGACTTGAGGTATAACATTGGAGCGTAGAATATGTTCCTTCTTATCCAAGATTTGAATAGGAACCTCTTCATACATCAAATCCTCTGCTATTTCGTCTGGTTCTAACTCAATAATGTGGTTCGGGTCTTCCACATATTTATGTAACATGGATATGTGAAAAACGTTATGAACACGAGACATACTTGGCGGTAAAGCGAGTCTATAGGCCACAGTTCCTACTCGATCGAGGATTAAAAATGGGCCGATGAATCGAGGATTGAGCTTTCCTCTCTTTCCAAATCTCATAACTCCTTTCCATAGAGTAACACGTAACAACACATGATCTCCAATATCGAATTCCACGTCCTTTCGATGAAGATCAACATAACTCTTTTGTCGATCTTGTGAGATTTTTATACGTTGTCGGATCGTTTGAATCTTTTCCGTAGTCATACGTACCAACTCTGGTCCCAATAACGTTGCTTCACCCACCTCATCCTAGCATACAGGAGAACGACACTTTCTTCCATACAACGCTTCGAATGGAGCCATGCCAATACTTGCTTGATAACTGTTGTTGTATGAAAACTCCACCAACGATAAGAACTTATCCCAACTTCCCTTGAAGTCAAGGACACAGAGTCTTAATAAATCTTCCAGAGTTTAAATAGTCCTCTCTGATTGTTCGTCCGTTTGAGGATAATATGCCAAACTAAATCGTAAGTTCGTGCCCATAGCTTTTTGCAAACTAACCCAAAATCATGAAGTGAATCTTGAGTCTCGATCAGAAACTATAGATACTGGCATACCATGCAGTCTTACAATCTCGTTTATGTACATACGAGCAAGACATTCAAGTATATAAGTTTTTCGTATTGTTAAGAAATGAGCAGACTTGGTCAATCTATCAACAATGACCCAAATTGCATCTATGCCTTGAGAAACCTTGGGAAGACCAGTAACAAAATCTATGGTAATATGCTCCCATTTCCATTCTAGAATTTTAAGTGGTTGCAATGGACCTTTTGGTACCTGATGCTCCGCCTTGACTCGTTGACAAGTTAGACACCTTGAGATAAACAACGCTATCTCTCTCTTCATAATGCTCCACCAAAATGTATGACGAAGATCATGATATATTTTGGTACTCCCGAGATGGATTGCAAACGGTGTGTTGTGCGCCTCCATCATGATTTTATACTTTAAATAGGGGTCGTTAGGAACACAAAGTCTGGAGTTGACTCGAAGTATTCCTTCTTCATCGATTCTTGCTTCCAAGATAGCACCTTCTTGCACTTTCTTCCTCATCGCGCATCTCCTGTGTCCGTAGTTTGAGCAGCTTTAACTTTATTGATTAAAGTCGGTTCTACTCGTATATTTGCCATTATCACATGGGTCCCTGGAGTCTTTAACTCTATCTCCATCCTTTACAAGTCACACAAAATGGGCCTTTGCGTTGTCAATATCGCACTCGTACCCGCATATGATCTTCTACTTAATGCGTCAGCTACCACATTCACTTTTCTAGGATGGTATTGGATGGTATGATAATAATATTTCAACAGTTCAAGCCAACATGTTGAGTTCCTTTTGAGTGAAGAAATATTTGAGGCTTTTATGATCCGTAAAAATCTCCACTTTCTCCCCATACAAGTAATGCCTCCAAATTTTAAGTGCAAAAACAACAGCTGCCAACTCTAGATAATGAGTAGGATAATTCCTCTCATATTCTTTGAGTTGTCGTGGGGCATAGGCTATGACTTTCCCATGTTGCATGAGAACACATCCCAACCCTTTGCCCGAAGCATCACTGTAGATGAAAAATCCCTCCGAGCTAGATGGTATTGTCAGAACAGGTGCTGAAATGAGTCTCCTCTTGAGTTCTTGAAAACTCTTCTCACATTCCTCGCTCCAACCAAATTTGTATCTTTTCGATTCAACTGAGTTAGTGGAGTAGCGATTCGAGAAAATCCTTCCACGAATCTCCGATAATAACCAGCTAAACCGAGAAAGCTACGACTTGATCCATCGATTTAGGTTTCTCCCAGCTTTGAATAGCTTCAATCTTTGCTGGGTCAACAAATATTCCATGACTTGATACTATGTGCCCAAGGAATGCTACTTCCTCAAGCCAGAACTCGCATTTCTTCAAATAAATAAGGATGTCATCAATAAAGACGACCACAAAGTGATCCAAATATTCCTTGAATACTCGGTTCATCATATCCATGAAGGCATCAGGAGCATTAGTCAACCTAAAAGACATGACTAGGAATTCATAATGCCCGTACCGAGTTTTGAAAGCCGTCTTTGGAATGTCATCGGTTCTAATCTTCAATTGGTGATATCCGAAACGAAGATCAATCTTTGAAAAAAATTTGGCTCCTTGCAACTGGTCAAACAGGTCATCAATACGTGGTAATGGGTACCTATTTTTGATGGTGACATGATTCAACTCCCGATAATCAATACAAAGTCGCATACTCCCATCTTTCTTCCTCACGAATAGAACAGGAGCACCCCAAGGAAAAGTACTAGGACGAATAAAGTCAATATCTAATAATTCCTGCAGTTGTGTCTTTAACTCCTGAAGTTCAATAGGAGCCATTCGATATGGGGCTTTGGAAATGGGTTTTGTACCGGGTTCAAGGTCGATACAAAATTCAATTTCACGTTCTGGGGTAGGCTAGGAAGTTCTTCAGGGAATACGTCAGGAAATTTATTAACAATAGAAATATCATTCAAAACTGACATGTTTTTGTTTAGATCCGTGACATGAGCTAAGAAAGCTTGACATCCGTTTTTCAATAAATGAATAGCTTTATGGCTTGAGATGACAGTGGTTGATTTTAATGGTTTGGTTGCTTGAATTCGCATAATAGGTTGGTTAGGAATATGAAAGCTAACAACCTTACGAAAATTATTAATTTTTGCATGATGAGTAGTTAACCAATCAATCCCTAGAATCACCTCAAATGCAAGTATTTTCAAAGAAATAAGATCGACAGGTAACGTGCGGGTACCGATTTGAATCAAACAAGACTTATAAACCATGGATGTAATGAAGGTTTCTCCCAACAGAGTTTCAACAGATAAGTCAAAGTCTAATTTCTCTGGAGTCAAATTTAAACATTGAGTGCAAGTAGGAGAAATAAAGGAATGGGTAGAACCGATATCAAATAAGGTATATACTTTGCTAGAGTTTTTGATAAGCTTACCCGTGATGACCTCGTTCGGGTTCCTTGCTTTCTGGGAGGTCACGAGAAACGCTCTCCCTTGAACTACAGGTTTTGTCTTGTCTGGGACGGCTTTTGATGCCTCTATCCCAGCTGGACTTGACTTTGGTGCACGACAAAATCGGGCTAGGTGACCTTTTCTTCCATAATTATAGCATGCTTTGGATGGCATCGCGCAGTTTGGACTGATGTGTCCCTCCCCTCCACATTTGAAGCATATGATTTGTGGTCGTTCTCCTTCCTTAACGACAGGTGTTGATGCTGACGTCTTTCCATTATTGTTGAATCTCCTCTTCTTGAAATGTCCATTCTTATTGCTTTGACCATGATTATCACCGAAGTGGTTACCATTTTTGGCATGTTGATTCCATCCACGCTTGTTGTCACCGCTTCGATGACTGTTATCACTGGTATTATCATTTTACCGGCTGCTCTCTTTTGGTTGGGTTGACTCATTATCGCGCTCCAATAACTGAGCCCTATTAACAACATCTGAATACAAACACAGTTTATGAGAGATAAGATATTGACGTATCTCGGGTTTCAAACCTCTTAGAAACATTCGTGTCACTCTCTCCTCATTATCAACCAAATGGGGACGCAAACCCGACAACTTAAGCAAACTTGGCTTCCGTGTTGTGACACGGTCATGTTGTTTTGCTCGACTTGATGAACTCTACCTCTTTCATGTGACGAATACTTTGGGAAAGTACTTGTTGTTGAAGCAGTTCTTGGAACTTTTCCCAAGATATCTTGAGGCAAAGAAAGTTGAGTACGCTTTCTGATTCCCACCAAGAATGTCTGCCTCTGCGCCTTAACATGAAGGTGGCAAAGGAACCTTTGCTCCTCGAAGCATCCCAAGACATCAAATATCTTGTTGATCTGCTTAATCCACGTCTCCGCCTTAAGTGGTTTTGGCTCTCCAAAAAACTCCGGTGGTCCTAGTTCCTTTAACTACTTAGCGGTGACCGTCCGAGAGTTGCCAGTGTCTCCACCTGCATTTTGGACAGGAGCCGCTCTTGCCTGATGTTGCATGAATTGCATAGAGCCTCTGAACATTCCATCGTTCATCATCTGGTCCGTGTTGTTGTTTGCTTGAGGATTGTCGCCTTCCTGATGTCATCTGTGCTCTATTGATGTTATCAACATTCTCGGATGTCATTTTTAAATACTGCCATAAAACAAGGGTTAATTAACATATCACATATTATCCCTATACTCTGACCGACCAATTAAATACCAAATAAACTTAGGTAGGTCATACTAGCGAAGGAATTCCCCGTCTCTCCCCTCCTAGTTCTTGTCTCACATCTTAGCCAGGGATCATATCCCTAAGCTTTGATACCAACTGTGACACCCCCAAAATAGGTATACATCACCCATCTTGAGTCGCCAAATACATGGTACAAAATTCAAATACAACTTAATAATATAGTTATCGTATAAAATACGACAAAACGTAAACTGAGAGTTTTAATAAGAATATTGTCATCTAGACAATATCCACACTCAAAAGAGTCCTCGTTACATTTATTTTCACACTATTTAATAGAATAGTGAGGACTACTAATACTATCATCCAGTGCGTCACTCCGGTTCCACGACTAGTCCTCGCTACGTTCTCATTTCCTGAAGAGAACAATGAAAGCAAAAGGGTGAGCTCAACTAGCCCAGTAAGAAATATTATGACTAAGATAATGCAGAATAAATTATCCTTAGCCTTCAATAGTGTTAAACTGATACAATATAACAAAAATCAAGTTTAACTACAGCGGAACAAGCAATCCATTAAAAGAGTCAAGTAGAAAATAAAATCTACTATCTTTTATGATTAAAAGGTTTTTCATCACTTTTATCACTGAGACTCAGCTTAATAAATAATCCACATCATCGAATCACCCCTGCAGTACGGCCAAGAATATTCTTTAGTATCACGACCACAAATTATCCATGCACTATGGGCCAAGAATATTCGTGTATTCATTAATGGTCATGATTATGCCAACAACTGTCCATCAATGCACTACGGGCCAATGAGGACTTTTTACCACATCATTTGTAACATTATGGTCATGATTATACCGAATAATCCCTAGTCATAATCATACCAAGTCCATCTATGCACTACAGGCCACAGATGACTTTCAACATAATATAAACATGAGGATGATGACAATGATATAAGAATTCAATAAAACAAGTTCAAGAATTAATTTATCCAGGAACTAATAACGTCCAAATTGTCAACATGATACTTCTTTGTAGAGTAAAACTCAAGAATGCTCAGAAGAATATTTCCATGAAAAGTGTCCCTTTTGAGTGTCCCTTTTCGTTACTTTTGAGTGTCCCTTTTCGTTACTTGTTCTTTGGTGTTCTCATTTTAATGTGAGATTTATTTAAAAAAACAAGTGAAAAAGGTCTGACATGTATAATGTCGACGATTGGACTTTAAGAGTCGCCAGTTGGTGTATTTAACTGGTTGCACCAACACAACCGAAAAGGTTTGCACATTGACCCAGTGATTTGACACTGCTAAACGGGTCTGTAAAACCGAGATTCATTTTGGGTCCGGGGGCTTGATTATGCTGAGGGAAGGTGTTAGGCACCCCCCGATATCCGTGTTACCACGGTGGCCGCCACTTTTCAAAGAAATTGTTATATGAATGTGTGTGTGTGTGTGTGGATCAATGTGCAATTATTTGGAAGTAGTGCGGTACCTCGTTCGCACCTATATACATAGGGTTTGAATTTTATAGAAAAATTCAGTTTTAAACAAGATATGGCAATGATATTTTATAAAAGTGGTTTTTTCAAACCCTGTGCTAAATAGTAATTGAGACCTTTGATACTTCCATTTTATTATTAAATGTTCGGCTTGGTTGCTTTTATTTTCGAGATGCGAAGCATTCTCGAGAAAATAATATACAGCACTGCCAAACTCCTCACGGGCATGATAGCCATCCAAGGAAATTCAGACACTGTAAAATAATGTACAAGCTGCTTACAGCTGAAAAATGTCCATCATGGGAACCGAATCTAGATCCAGTAAACTGAACCTTTGATCACATGATTCCTAGGCTCACATGATACTGTAATTTGTATAGAAAGCAGTAAGCAGTTATATATATAAAAGCTGTAAATATATATATACAAACTTGATCAACCACCACGAAGCAACTCCATGGGGAATCGGAAATGTAAATATATAAAAGCGGTAAATATATATATATGGACATGATTAATCGCCACGAAGTAAACTCCAAAGCGGACGTAAATGTAAATAAAGTCAAAAGCGATCAAGCGCCACGAAGTAAACTCGAGTGCAGGACAAAATGTAAATAAAAGCTGTAAAAGGCCACGAAGTAAACTCCAGGCCTGACAAAAATGTAAATATATATATGTATGTACAAATATATATATATATATAAAAGCAGTAAACGCACTGGATGTAAATCCAGGCTCATCGGATATGTCTGACAGCAATATATATATATATATATATATATATATATATATATATAAGCAATTTAAACGCATAGAATGTAAAATCCGGGCTCATCGAATGTAGTTCCACCACGTTTATATATATAAGTATATATATATATATATATAAGCAATTAAACTCTCCAGACCGAAGTCTAGGCTCAATCGAGGCATAACTCGGTAATGTTAGTCCATATATATGAAATATATACATATATTAGTATATATATGCAGACAGAAATGAAAAACACGGACCAAAGTCCGGACAAACGCACACAACACGACTCTCAATGTGTATAGTAGTGTGTACTATATAAGAAGAAGGCTTTATAGAATGTAAGAAGGCTTACAGTGGGTTGCCAAAGTAGACTTCTATGACTTTAAATGGATAAACACTCAGCTCCCGCTGGATAAAAGATGGCTATATGTGAGCTAACTAGTGTTTAAAGAAGAGGGAACACTCAAAAGATGTGTATGCAGAGTAAAATGGACAGGGCTTCTTCGCCTTTTTCCTTCTCTCTCCCTCCTCAAAAGGCTGACCCAAGCCTTGTATATATAGACGGATGGCCGCATGTACACTGTGAAAGTGCCCTTGATTATATACTGTGGTACGGGTCGTGGTGGATCCGAGCCTCGCGGGTCCGTTATCTCGTGAAGACGTGCACTTATACCTTTGTCATATGTCTTTCGAACTTGCAGAACTTCAATCCGAGCATTCGAATGAGGTATATCTGACCTTCTTCGGACAGCTTGTGTCGAGAGTTACGTAATGACATGGATTAGAGGTTATACGAATTCAGGAAGAGGGGTCTATGCGCATGGTCTTCAAGCTTTAAATTCTATCCAAAGTATTGCCACACGTAATAGTCACTCAGGATTGTCACTCCTCGGTTCTTATGGGACATTGTTGGATGTATGTATGTATGAAGTGTTGAGACGACGTGCCATTTGTCAAAGGAACAAGATGATGTTTGACTCCTTACCGAGGTTATCGCCGGTTTGAGTTGAAAGTAGACGTTGCTCAGGGTTACAGCTGAGATTGGACTACTTGTTGGTATGCTGCGATATCATCTTGTTGACGTGGTAAGATGACGTTGTGACTCCTCACCAGGGTTATCATCGGTTTAAGCAAAAAGCAGACATTGCTCAGGGTTACATCTGAGATTGGGCTGCTTGTTTGTATGCCTCACTGTCATCTGGATTGAAGCTGATCGCATGTGTTTGAAATAGGCATTTCTGGGGTTATCGCCGAAACTACAATGGCATCCCTTGGGGCTATCACCAAGGATGGGGTTGATACTCCCAATGTTGTCTCTGGGACTGAAACTGAATGTCGCGGTGTCATCATCGAGATAAGACTGTCCTCTCAGGTGTTGTTGCCGGTCTTTTGATCTGCATATCTCAGGGTTATCTCTGAGATTGGAAATGACATTCCCGGTGTGTGTTCTGGGTTGACACTACATTCCCGGTTTGTGTTCCGGGTTGGAACTGAACTTCCGGTAGTAACCGGGATGATTATAAGCTGTCTTTCAGGGTTATCTCCAAAAGAAGAATCTACCCTCCTGTAATGTTAGTAATAGGAGTGTAGAAAATTTCGAGTGTCTATAGATGCCCCTCTTTATCATATTCATTCAATGCAAGGCATGGATAGGATAAAGAATCCTAGACACTTGAAATGCAAGTAAGATAAACATGATGCTATGTGCAGCAACCTGATGCAAATGTATGATGTATGATTACCATGTAATCCTGCTGGGATGACAATCAGTGATGGCTTGGACATGCGATCCAAGTTTCCAAGGATGTTAACATTGGGACTACAACCAAAGTCTTGAATCCTAGACACTGGCTTATACTCCATAGAGGTACCTCTTGTGTGGAAGAGATCTGTGGGGATAAGGCTTTGTCTGTTTGAGGATGTGTATAACATGTTCCCTCATACTGTCGGAGTCACTGCCAACAGTGTTATCGATGTCAGGGTTGCCTGACCTCCGTTGATGTGTGTATCACCGGATAAATCCCTGCTGAGTGTATTGTTAAGGCTGCTTGACCTTCATTAATGTATGTGTCAATGGTAGCATTGTGTTGTAGCCCTTGCTGGGGAAGGTTTCTTCGATGGGTTTACTTGCCATTAGCTGTTATAACGTCAAGGTTGCTTGACCTTCATTGATGTGTGTATTAATGGTTGCATTGCGTTGTAACCCCCGCCGGGGACACGTAGATGTTTGAAGGATGTGCGTTGTGACCCCCACCGGGGAGACGTAGATGTTTGATAACTTCGTGGTTTTGCGTTGTAACCCTCGCCGGGGATTGTTTAGGGTTGTGACCATGCAAATGACGACATATGACCTTTGTGGGGTATTGCCGAGCATGGTTTGTAAAAGTTGAGATCATTGGTATAGTATACCCTGCATTCAAGCGAATACCGTTGAGGCGACGGTAGTTTAACTTTGACCGACAAGAAACCAGGATTTCAGGCTAATCCGCTCAATCACGTAGCATTTTTATTCATGATTTAGCCTTTTCAGCTTGTGAGACCTCCTTTGCAACTCTAACTGGAGCGAACCGGAGGTGTGGGACCTATATAGGAGGGCTACAGGTGTACCTGCAGGAGACGCAGGTTAGCCTGCGGCCAGCCGTGCCTGTGTATAGGTGGCTGGTTACTTTTATAAGTCATTTTCAAGTTGCGCAGCGAAGGAAATCCAAGAGCTCTTCTTCAGATCTGCTGAGTTCGGGCAACTTTCTGCATATTCTATCACCGTACAAGCGTTCTTCTTCATCATCCCGGTAACACATGCATGTATTTTTTTCCAATTTATGTCCGTTGGAAAATGACTTATCGCATGAAATGCATTTAGACACATAGTAGTGAATATGCCTGCTGATATGACTTGATAAAAAATATTCAACATTGTAAATGTTAGTATTAAACCATGTTGAACATAATGATGTGAAAAAAATTGACTTTTGACACAGTCAAATTGGCACCATTTACTGTCATTTCTTATCCTATCTGAGGACAAATGAGTAAAGGTAGAATAATAAAATAATCCTAGTAATTAGACTACACTTACGGATTTTTATTGTGATGTAATGAATGCATACAGGATGTATATGACTGTGTATTGGTGTGTTACTGAATGGCCACCTAGTCATGCCTATGTGCATGTGGATAGTCCCATTTACAAAGGGGCTATGGCAAAATTTTCCCAAAATGTAGGTATTGGGTAGTCATGCATTTTTTAACTCTACTGTAGATGTATGTTAAAATAATGCATGTGTGCATGTAATCATAGAATGCATTTTGGAAAAGACTCCAGGTAAGAAATTACCACACCCTTTCTGAGGTGATTTGGAGATTTGTTGTCCAGATATTATGGATCCGGACCAGCTGAGTAGTTCCCGCGGGATAACTTCTGGCATACGGAGGAGGGCTTTTGAAGAGCCTCAGCGCCGTTCCGTGAGAAAGCCTCGTCGTTTGGCAGTGATACGTCCTATTCGGGTTGAGTTATCGAATGTCGAGGACGAGGAGGAGGATGCACCGATCGAGGTTCCTCCTCCCATCATGACGTGTTCCCCGTGAGGGAATTTCCGAGTATTCAAGTGGCGAACCCGGATCTTCGGGTGACTTGAGTAAGCATCCTTCAAAAGATACCGCACGCAAACGAGGTATGAAGTTAGATCTTTAATCTTCCATATTTCCTATTGATGAGGAGTCAAGAACTCGATGTTGATCGCATTTGATGTAGGTTCCGGCTTCACTGAGCCTCGAGGGAACTGGTTTAGCATCCACTCTATGTATCAGTCCTTGCATGATGACTATAGAACAATCGTCCATGGCTGGGGATTCGGGAGGTTCTTCTCTATTCTACCCGTCATTTGCCCCACAGGGTTACCTCAGGGCATTATCTGAGCGGTGGTTCCACCAGACTCAGTCACTCCATTTGTTGGATTGCGAGGTGATGATGACGCCGATGGATTGGAGATTTATCACAGGTATGGAGTTTAGAGGGGAGCCGGTGCCTTGTACTGTGCAGATATCACCCCACCGTCGAGATCCTTGTTGGGAGTTCGTGAGGCGCTTCAAGGCGGGATCTGTTTCATCTGAGTCCTACGGCGTAGATGCTATAAGCGGAAATTTGTTGAGTGAGCCCATACCCGATGATGTGAGAGTCGGGGATCACATTCTTCGGCGATTGTTCCTGATGATCATTAGGGGCTGCTTCATAGCAGATAATTCCTCTACGGTGTCCTTCGCTTTGATCAGCGCCACTTGACACGTGGACAGTATAGGAGAGTATGATTGGGGTTCCTACACCTTTGCCTACTTACTCAGGGGAATGCGCATGCGATCACAGGGCTTAACTGAGGCGTGGTTAGGATTCTACCCATTTCTGCTGGTGAGTGTTTCTCTTGTCTTTTCCTCTATATAGGTTAAGAGTGTTGGCTGACAGCAGATGTTTGCCTTTGTGTTGACAGTTTTGGGCCTATGAGAGGCTTCCTTGTTTGCATCCTGTGAGCGTGTTAGGTTTAGATACCTATCCACGAGGATGAAGATGGCATCATTCCATACTAGCGGAGGTCCCTGTTGCTGAGGGTTTCACTCACTGTCGCCTACAGCTGGAGTTATTGACAGCCGATGTCATCACATGGATTCCCTACTCTGGAGAGCATTTGGGAGTTGGTTTTGGGGATGGGTACCCGACTGGAGCAGAGTACGTCATTTCCACCCGCAGGATTCCTCTCTTCACAGATGGAGGATGGGAGCTCTATTTAGGAGATCGTCTTATCGGGAGCACTACTGAAGAGAGATCAGATGTCCGATCTTGCCTCCTGCCAGGCGTTATTGGCCTATTTTGCAGTCACCCGTCATTGACATCCCATTGATGGGGATTGATGGTTTTACATTATCAGAGGGCCCCTGGTCTCAGGAGATGTTCCAGCATTAGTGGATCCCTCGCACGATTGGAGATCAGACCCGCGCCACACAGTTTATGGGGGATATGATTCCAGGATCCGTGATGATAACGGATTGGCTAGCCTGTGTTAGAGATCCGACTCATGTGACACAGATTGATAGATTGACTCGGCAGCTGGACCGATCACATCTTTTCATTCGGTATTTGGGCAGAGATCCTGCAGAGGTAGATACTTTTGATCCTTCCAGCTTTGGCGTTGGTCCCTCAGGTGACCCATATGGATTTGTCGGTGCAGATCCTCCTTTGTATCGGCCTGACATCCTTGTAGATAGAGATCAAGTGACTCAGGAGGAGTTACATCAAGTGGACAAGATCGATGATGTAGACATCGACACTATTGACTTTTTCTGATGTATTTCTCATTATCTCTTTTGATAGGCGTCTGTTAGCATCTGGGTAGCTTCGCCCCATTCTCGCTATATCTTTTGATAGGCCTCTATTGTATGTTGGGTAGCTTCACTCCATTTCCCTGTATTTTAGCTGTACAAAGATGTATTAGATGATGATATACTTAAGAATGTATGTACAATTTTCCATTCCCTATATCATATTGTCATCTATTGTATCATACATGTTATTATGTTATGCATATGTATGTATGTCTAGAAATACTTAGCATTGACCCCTGGATGGTCTTATGACACGGCCCGTACAGATGTCTTCTTCGACAGTTAGCCGTATTGATCATACCCCACCATTTGTGGTGGTAGCTGGTATGCGATCATGGTATGATAGTATATCACCATTAGACATGGTGATCGTAGATGATTTGCTGCAGCATACTATGACCTTACTAATGTTTTAGGTTCCTCCAGGATTTGTAGAGGGCATGCTAGAGCACTAGGTACCGGACAGACATGTATTCCGATTTGGGGCCCGTGAGTTGACTCTAACTTTGGAGGAGTATGCACGATTGATGATGCTGCCTCTAGATAGACCTTACGTGCATATGGTGATGGTAGACATGAGTAGACAGTTCATAACTCTCATAGGATTGAGGCGCAGAGTGGTGCAGGATGAGATTACATCTGGCCATATTATATCCCAGCGTTTCTTGTTTGACAGGTTTGGCTCCGAGGACAGCTATGCACGACATTTTGGGGATTTCACCACATCGGAGGATCATTGGCGTTCAGCCAGAGTAGATGTACTTCGTCTATGCGTATTGTCATACGTCTATATGCTGCGGAACATGGATGAGCTAGATATCAGTGTCGTCATGGCAGGGAGAGCTCTCAAGGAGGGTCATACCATTATTCCGATGATCATCGTAGAGACCTTGAGGTAAGATACATGCTGCTACACTTATCCGATAGGAGTATTCACAGGTAGCTCGGTCATGTTATATGTGTGGTTTATGTCACACTTGAGACTGATTGGCACATTTAGACATCATGGATTTTGTTTCACCCATGACATAGCCATGACGTATTCCTTTCAGCCTGCGGAGTATATAGATGCTGCATCTTGGTCCACTTTTCTAGCAGGGATTGGAGATCCATTTGATATATTGTCGTGTTCAAGGCTCAGCTCACCCTACAGCTTCATTACTCATGCTCCGGGCATGGATTATCTCCCTCTGGCTGGTTTGAGGGGCATAATCACTTACCACCCACTGGCCATGATGTGTCAGTTTGACCAGTTTCAGGATTTCCATCCATATGAGGGGCGGTGAGTCGGTAGCTCACGCCCCACCGCAGATTTGTCGTGGAGGAGGACAGATCCAAGTTGTATACTGTTGGGATCAACGAGTCGACCGAGTTTTTCGTCGATCATCCGAGGTTGTTCTGCGAGTATTCGCATAGATGGAGACAGAGATCGCATCGGTTGCGGCGATATCCACGATGCGAGGGACTAATTACGACGATGAGGAGCCTATAGGAGGTCATCATTCCCACTAATGACTTGATTCTTTGGGTGCTTGACATTTCGATGGATTCTCCACCCGAAAGTGCCATCTGTTACTCCAAAGATTGGCTAAGACAACATTTGGAGCAGAGCTTACATTTGATGACCTATGATAGAGATCAAAGCTAGGGCCGCAATGTTGTGACTCTTGATGAGAGAGATATCTGGCTTCTGTTGGAGAGGGATGAGGCTAGATCACCAGGGATGCGTTGATTAGAGAGCGGGATGCTGCCTTATCTGCTATGGATGTGGCCATTGCAGATAGCACTTCCATTAGATCCCAGATGACTGTCAGTCTTGCCAACATGAGTGCCTACATTGATGAGCATTTCGCCACCATGCAGTTAGCCTCTGATCTGTTAGCTCGTGTAGATACCCTTGGGCAGGAGCTTGCAGAGTTACCTCCATCTTCAGAGAGGGATGCTATGTTAGATCTGATAGTCCGCATACACACAGCTCTGTAGATAGCTTTGTATTTTCCTGCACAGACTAGCTTAGCCATTTTGTCATGTACAACACATATGTATATATCAAACAGTATTATGTATGGCAGGGAAATATATTTTGATTCACTTCCCTTTTAGTTATGCCTTGATACTTGCTTGATGTTCGCCTATTTCTCCAGGGCCTTGTGATCTTGATGCATTCTGAACTTATCCTTGATAGATGGACATTGAGACGTCGCAAGGTCTCTCAAAACGGATCATTGATTTCTATGAATCCCTACCATCCTTGGTGTCTTGGGACTGGTATCTGTATGGAAAAGTGGAGAGGAGGGTGGTTTCTTCATCTTTGAGATTGACCGCACCACAGATGGTTGCCAGTACTTCTATTTGTGAGAAGCCTAGTTAATTCCATCTCTTATGGATTGGCATTGCTCTTTGAGGCACGATCGCAGCTTAGATGGTCACCGAATCTTCTATTTGTGAGAAGAGGTTGGGTAATTCCATCCCTTTGATCTGAAACCGATGAAATGGGGCAAATTGAATGTTGATCCCAGTACCGTGTGACAAATATGTTTGTTCTGGTAGGGGTTAGACTGCACCATGAATGGTTTCCTACGTACTCCTATTGAAGAGGAGATAAAGTTTGCGTAGTTCGAACCTAGTGTAGGAGGTTCAACGCTGAATGTGAAAGGTAAAAGGGTGTGGAAATATTTTTGTTGCTTTTGTTGTTTTTCTGAAGAAAGGGTAGAAATGTTTTTGTTGTTTTTTTAATTACGACCGGGCCATATAGCATATGGTTGCCTACGTACCCCCGGGTATCAGGGAGATCAGGTTGACGTAGTTCGCCCCTCAGGATGAATCGCAGCTGAAGAGAAGCGTAAATCCCATGTGCAGGCTATACTGCGGGGAGAAGAAAGTTTAATCCCATAATGGGGATAAACTGCAAGTGTGGAAAAAGTCTGATCCCGTCTTCAGGACAAACTGCAAGCGTAGAAAAGTTTAATCCTGTCTTCAAGATAAACTGCAGTTGTGAAAGGTTCAATTCCGTCTTCAGGATAACCAAAATTGAGAAAGGTTCAATCCCATCTTCAGGATAATCGAAGCTGTATGAAAGGTTTGAAATGAAGTAAAATCAGGCTGTTGGCTTGAAGTGTATGTTTCCCTGAGGGGCAGAAGAGTATGTAAAAGGGTGAAAGGGTTCAAAACCGGAATGACTGGTGATTTGATTATCAAAACCAGGATGTTTGTTTGATGGTAACTTCAGACATAGTACCATTTCACGGTGTCCGAGTTGATAAGCTGTGGAAATTCATCGTCATACACTTCCTGCAATCTGAGAGCACCTCCTGTTAATACTTCCTTGACAATAAATGGGCCTTCCTAGTTAGGAGCGAATTTTCCCTTAGATTGATCTTAGTTGTCAATGATCTTCTTCAAAACCAAGTCATATTGTTTGAATTGCCGTAGTTGGACTTTTCTGTTATAGGATCGTGCGATCCTTTGCTGATATAATTGACCATGGAAGATAGTCGCGGTTCGCCTTTCGTCTATCAGAGACAATTGGTGATACCTGTCTTGTACCCATAGGTCCTCATCCAACTAAGCATCCATCAATACTCTGAGGGATTCCATTTCCACTTCTATGGGGAGCACTGCTTCCATCCCATAGACTAATGAGTAGGGGGTTGCCCCAGTGGAAGTTCACATGGAAGTTCTATAGGCTAATAAAGTCAGAGGCAAGAGGTCAGGCCATCCTTTGTGATTAGCGGACATTTTCTGCATGATCTTTTTGATATTTTTATTAGCCGCTTCAACAGCACCATTCATCTTTGGACGGTAGATGACGGAGTTGAGGTGTTTGATGTGGAATTTTCTGCATAACCCCTCCATCATTTTGTTGTTGAGGTTCTTAGCATTGTCTGACACAATGACCTCTGGTTGTCCATATCGACAGATGATATTGTTTCTGATAAAAGCAATGATAACTTCTTTCGTAACCTTGGGGAATAAAGCTGCTTCTGCCCATTTGGTGAAGTAGTCGATCATGGTGAATATGAATCGATGTCCATTACTGGCTTTGGGCTCGATGGGCCCGATCACGTCCATTCCCCACATTGAGAAGGGCCATGGCGAACTCATATTATGGAGTTCCCTTGGGGGGCGTGAATAGCATTCCCATGAATCGGCATTGATAGCACCTCTTGACGTGATCAAAGACGCGATCGACTTTGAGTGTAAGCCGATAATGTCCCGATTCGAGAATTTTCTTGATAAGTAGGGGTCCGCCATTTCATGTGAGGGCCACATACTCCACCATGGATCTCATCCATGAGTCGCTGAGCTTGGACTTTATCCAGACATCTGAGGAGACCTAATCCTGCATCTCTTTTGTAGAGTGCATCTCTGCTCAGGTAGAATTTCATAGCAAGTCGATGAATCTGCCTCTTCTTAGTTAGGCTCACCTCAGCGGGTGTAGATCCATCTCATAGATACTCCTTGATGTGTTGGTACCAAGGGTTGTGGATGGGAGGTAGCTCATCCGACATCTTTGCTCAATGTAATTCCCATAGATTGGGGCTTTTTGCGAAAGCAAACGTGATGCTTGGCATGTTTTCCTTGTCGGTATGTAAACCAAGGAGGCCAGCGTTGCTAATGCGTGCGCAAAATCATTCCTATTACAAGGAATGTGTAGAAAGGAGATTTCTTGAACACCAAAGCCATCTCGTAAAACTGCTTAGATGGTAAGGCAAAGAAATGCAATTCTTTTGTTGGATAGATTCTTGTGGATTGCTTGATTACCAATTCGGAATCCCCAAAGGCGATTAACACCGATGCCCATTGAGCGGGCAAGTTTTAGCCCCATGATACGACCTTTTACTCATTTGTGTTGTTGGTGCCGACAAACCGCAATTTGATTTAATGACGGATACTGCTCCCGTTGCAGATATTAGAACTTCTCGGCTCAAGCCTTACGATTAATGACTCCATCAAAATACATTTTCCACTCATGGCATGTATTGTATCGATGTTTAATGAATCATCATTACCCTTCATCGGAAAGTATGTTTATAAGGGTTTGTAATCCCTGCGCAGTGCGGTGACGAGTTGATCAAGCAATTCCTTGACCCTTGCCAGATTTTTTTGCGTCACATAGGCGATGTCAATTGTTGTAGGATCAATCGCCATACGGGCCGAGTTGACAATTCAGTATGGGTTTACTGAACACATACTTGAGAGGATCCACGCGGGATATAAGATGGGTTGTGTGTCCATGGAGGTAATGTTGTAACCTCATGGAAGCCCATGCTAAAGCACAACAAGTCTTCTCGATCAGAGTGTACTTGTGTTCACTGGTGCTAAATCTTTTGCTGAGGTAATAGATAGCTCGTTCCTGGCCTCTATTATCTTTTTGCCCCAGTATGCATCCCATAGCATTGTCATTTATGGACAGGTACATGAACAGAGGAACATCATCCCTAGGAGGTACCAAAACAGGAGCGTTAATTAACTGATCTTTGTGAGGAAGGCTTTCTGACACTCATCGTTCCGTTTCATGGAGGAGTTCTTCCTTAAAAATTTGAAGATAGGCTCACAGGTTGCTGTGAGTTGAGAAATGAGTTTGCTAATGAAGTTGATCCATCCTAAAATTCCCCGTATTTCCTTATCTGTCTGAGGTTCCTTGATGGCCTGGATTTTGGTAGGATCCAGTTCAATCCCTTTGTGGCTGACTAGGAAGCTTAGCAACTTGCCTGACTTAACACTAAAGGCGCACTTAGCGGGATTCAACTTCAAGTTGTACTTACGCAACCTGTTGAAAAGCTTTTTGAGATGGTCTAAATGGTCATCCTCCTTCCGGGATTTGACAATGATGTCATCCACATAGATCTCTATCTCCTTATGCATTAAATCATGGAAAAGAGCCATCATAGCTCGCTGATAGGTTGTCCCGGCGTTAATGAGGCCGAATGACAACCGTCTGTAGCAAAAAGTTCCCCAAGGCGTGATGAAAGTAGTTTTCTCACAATCTTCCTCAGCGACCATAATTTGATGGTACCCCGCAAAGCAATCAGCAAAGGAGTACATGCCATATTTAGCAGTATTGACAATAAGAATGTGGATAAAGGGCACGGGAAAGATATCTTTAAGGCAAGCTTTGTTCAAATCCCTATAGTCCACACAAACTCGCACTTTTCCCCTTGTTTAGGCACGGGAACAATGTTGGATGTCCACTCAGGATATGTAGACACCATGATGATGCCAGCTTGAAATTGTTTCACAATTTCTTCTCTAACCTTTAAACTCCACTCAGGTTTCAATTGCCTGAGCTTTTGCCTAACTGGCTTGAATCCTTCTTTAATGGGAAGGCGATGAAGAACAATGTCAATGGACGAACCCACCATGTCTTCATGAGACCATGCAAACACATCCTGGAATTGGGTTAACAGTGCAACCATGTCATTCCATTTGAGTTGTGGTAAGGTCCGAACAAACTGGATTAGCTTAGGGTTGTCTAAGGTTCCAAGATTGAAAGGAGTGGTTTGATCAAGATTGGGTTTGGGTTTGTTTGCGACCCATTCCTTAATCTCTTGAGGTGTCTCAATGTCCTCTTGAATGTCCATCAAGTCTGAGTCCAACTTTGCATCAAAGTTACAGCCTTTGTGGAGAGAAGGCACCTCATCAGTAAGTACAGGCACATCTAAATTCAGAGTCCTAAAATAAAATATGCTTTCACTTAATATATGCAACTGTTTGATCATACAAAAGTGTTAGCATGTACGTGATAAAATAACTGCTAGTGTTGTAAAGGAAAGCAAGCAATTAAAGTTATCTACAGGGCAGAGGGATTTTCTGCCCATTTTACCCTCGTCGACCAATGCATGGAGTGCTGCTCCAATTGTCGATGGCAAAGTCCTGAAGGACTGTAGTGATGGAAGGATCGTCAGTGTCTTCCTTCTCCCGAATGATAACCATGATATCTGGGCAATCATCGTCTAGGGTGTATCTGTTTGTATGTTCATCATGAACAATGACGCGGATGCCTGCCATCATCAAGGCAAGGTCATGTTTACATTTTTGTTCCTTTTCTTCCACTTCGAGATCAGGAATCAGCACCTCTTTAACTTTGATTGGCACTGGTTTCAGAAATAGCATAGCCACAACATGGGCTGGGACCTTTACTGGAGATTGCATTAACTCATGAGGTAAAGGTATAGAAAATCGCCGTGCGCCGAAAGCCTGAGGAACTTGCTCGTGCTTATGAGGATTCCTATGTCTGTAACTGGAAGAATAGCCTAGCTCGGTTGTTCCAATTTGACTGGACATTTGGACAGGGTGCTTAATACCCTATTGATCCTTACCAAGCCCTTGTCCAGGTTGATGACCCAATAACATCATTTCTTGAGTTTCCGACATAACCTCGGCAGAAATCTTGGGTACAGGAAATGGCGCTCCAATAGAATGATCTTGCGTGTTACTCACTTTCAGAGTATGGAAACTGGTCGGTTCAACTTCTGAATTGAAGCTGATAACTGGTAGAATTCCTTGTTCAGGACATTCCGGCTCAGCATTGACAGTGACTAGACTGTTGTTGATGATGTATTTAAGTTATTGATGTAATGTAGAGGGAACAGCTCCAGCCATTTGTATCCATGGTCTCCCCAATAGCAGTTTGTATCCTGAATCTATCTTGAGGACGTGGAAGGATACATTAAATGTATTGGGGCCAATCTCAATTGGTAATTCAATCTTTCCAACGGAGTTTCGCCGGGATCCATCAAAAGCTCAGATGACCATATGGCTGCTTTGGATCCGCTTGAGATTGATATTCATTTTCACCAAGGTGGCATAAGGACAGATATTTAGAGATGAGCCTCCATCTATCAATACTCCTTCTAGCATATACCCAGAAGATAACACTGCGATGTGTAATGGCTTGCAATGACCGGTCCCTTCGGGAGGTATATCGTCATCAGTGAAGAATATCACATTATTGTTGAAAAATGTGATCAACCAGATGTTGAAATTTTTCCTCATCCACTGATTTTGGCAAGTAGGCTTCTTCCAAAACCTTTAGCAAGATCATCCGATGATCTTCAGAAGAGAAAACCAAGTCCAATATTGAAATCTGGTGTGGAGCTTCTCGCAAGCTTAAAACCACTTTGGCTTCATTGTGACCCATAGTACGGAGGAATTTTTCAATCTTCTCCATGGGAAATTTCTCCTTTTCTTCGCAAGTAGGCTTGATAACCCGTTGAGGAAGGTACAGTGGATTCTCTTTCGACACTGTAGCAGCAGTATGAGACGTGGATCCTTCAGCTTCTCCATAACTCCATGGAACTTTGTGCAAGCTGACAACAGGATGTTGTGGTCTGCAAGGTAAAGGAATTGGCTCTAGTGCGGCCACTTTCAAAGGATTGTCAGCTCCTTAGAGTTGAATTGGTTGTATGGGAAATACTTTGACAGTTTCATCATTCACTTCGGAGATAACTGTAACTGATCCCTTCCATTGGGTAGGGTATGCATTCCCACCCTTGAGTTGCACACTGTAATCATCTGGTAGTTGCAGAACACCGCTATCAATAAAATTCTGAATAAGATGGCGGAGTGCCCAGCATTCTTCTGTGCTGTGACCGCGAGAATGTGAATGATATTGATACATTTCATCAGGATTGAACCGCCTTGAGCGGGGATTGATTGGAGGGAGAAGGAATGTGATTCTTCCTTCATTGATCAACATTTGAAGTACCTCCTCTATAGATTGGCCCAGATAGGTGAATTCCCTTTGATTGGCAAAATCCCGATGGGCTTTAGCACTTGCTCGCTTTGCAACCTTATCCTCCATAGCTTCGCTTTCTGAAGGTGTTGATGGAGCATTCATAAAAAATGGAAGGAGATAGGCATGCTCCTGCCTAATTAATTGGCGTGTGACTTGATGCTGATGGGTCACCAGTTCTGCCAATTACTCAATTTGTTTGCAAAGAGCTTTCATCTTTCGTTCCATGGTAAACTGGAACTTTGCATAATCCCATTTGTCAACATCATCTTTGATGGGTTGGAATGATTCGCCATTAGAATTGGAACCTTGTACAGTGCTCCAACTGATCATGTTGACCTCTTCTTCTCTGTGTTGAGGAAGAGGGTTGTCTTGCACATGAGGTTGATCTGGTTTGGTGACTACAATCTCACCGTTGTCTATCAGATCCTGAATCTTATGTTTCAAGGCCCAACAATCTTGAGTATCATGTATAGGTGCCCCAGCATGATAAGCACACTTCCGAGTAGCATTAAAACCCCTGCCATTAGGGTTGGCTGGTGGAAGAAGATGTGTAATTTTCTTCTGAGCAGTCAGAAGAGCAAGAATGTTCTCGAGCGAATCCCCTAAGGGTGTGAACGTCCTGAGGTCGCTTTACTTCTCCACTTTTAGGCAATGGAGGGTTTGAAGATTGTCTTTGGAAAAGGGAGTAGTTTTCCTCTGCATACAGCATGCTTGGATTGCCTTTTGTCCTTGCAGTATCAAGGAAACATCCTCCTCTTTCTTTTTATGGACCTTCCGGGGGTTGTTTCCATAAGATCCGGATTGGATGTGCTCAGCAACAGCTTTAAGAGCGGCTAGGTCTTGAATTTTAACAGACTTCAATCCCATTTCAGCCATCTCGTCGTGTTTGATCATTTCAGAAAATGGTTTGCCAATACCAGCTAGAACTCTCTCATAGAAAGGAGCTTCATGTACATCTATGAAAGTCATGATCATTTCTGTTTCTGTCATGGAAGGAATAACATGAGCAGCAAGGCGCCTCCACCTTTGAGCATACTCTCTAAATGACTCATTAGACTGTTTCTTGACCTTGGTGATTTGGTACCGGTCAGAAGCCATCTGAGATTGAAAACTGTATTGAGTGAGGAAGGCGTGAGCCAGCTCTTCCCAGTTATGGATCTTAGAGTTTTCTAATGTGGTATACAATGAACGGGCTTCTCCAGTCAGACTTTTCTGAAACAACTGCATCCTGAGCTTTTCATTCTCCGCATAAGATTCGGTTCTCCAATGAACACCTTTAAATGTGTGTAAGGATCCCCTAATCCGTCATATTTTTCAAAATAAGGGGTCTTGAATTTCTCTAGATAATGAACACCAGGAAATAAGCAAAGGTCTGTATATGAAACACTGCCATGTGTTCCAATCCCTTTGAGAACGCGAATGGTTTCCTCCATTTGAAGGACCTTCTTCCTGATGTCATCGGTGTCTGGATCTCCTTTGAGATGGGTGCCTTCAGGGTCTTTGTTGGTTGTATCCAACTGATGTTCTGGAATTGTTTTTTCCAGACCTTGAACTCCCCCTTGTGTAGAGGATTCTGTATGTGTAGGTATCTTCGTACCATGAGTAGACTGGTGTAATTCTTTTAGTAGAACAACCAAGTCTATAATTTATTTACTCAATCCGTCAAATTCTTCTTGGGACACAGGATTAAACTGTTCGGAAGAGGACATGATTGGTTGTAGGCTTTCGGCCTTTTTGGATTTTGAGCGGGTAATAGGCCCAATTGCTTTCCTACAAAAGACTTACGTAGTTTAGTCTTAGGGTAATGTAAATGTTATCATAACATGTCCGTTTTAGGAATTTTTCCTGCAAAACCGGTTGTTAATTGATAACATGCCATGCATGCACAGATATTCTTCATATTTTCCATTACATATAGATGAACATGGAATAAAATTACAAGTAAATGCTTTTACAGGTAATTAAAAATGGAAAACATGAAGAGACTTTCCTCCGCGTTTGGTTTATCAAAGGTTGACCTATCCTAGGGTTTCTCTCGCGGTTTTTCAGCATGAAGGTTCCCAGATCATCGCAATCTACTTGACGGGAAGTTAATCCGGTCGTTCAACTGGAGCGGATCTGAGGGGTGCCTTCCCTGAGCCCCGGGGAATCATTCTTCCCATGAGTCTAGTAATCAAACACCAACAGGATAGCCTCCTGGTGGAGGGACCACACAACATACATTCACATACAACGTGTCTCACCATTTATGCAAAATGATGACATGTACGAAGCACTAATATCATAGATAGATATTTAGCAGTGCAGTAATTAAAATGCATTCGTACAAATTCATCAGAAATGTAAATGCAACATTCACACACAAGCATATAACAATTTTGAAAATCTTGTAATAGCGGCTTAAGCCCTCTTATTGGAGTCCCCAGCAAAGTCGCCACCTGTCGACGTCGGGATTTTTGAGTGTCCCTTTCTGTTAATTGTTCTTTGGTGTTCTCATGTTAATGTGAGATTTGTTTGAAAAAACAAGTGAAAAAGGTCCGACATGTATAATGTCGACGATTGGACTTTAAGAGTCGCCAGTTGGTGTATTTAACTGGTTGCACCAATGCAACCGAAAAGGTTTGCACATTGACCTAGTGATTTGACATTGCTAAACGGGTCTGTGAAATCGAGATTCATTTTGGGTCTGGGGGCTTGATTATGCGGAGGGAAGGTGTTAGGCACCCCCCCCGACATCCGTGTTACCACGGTGACCGCCACTTTTCAAAGAAATTGTTATATGAATGTGTGTGTGTGTGTGGATCAATGTGCAATTATTTGGAAGTAGTGTTATACCTCGTTCGCACCTATATACATAGGGTTTGAATTTTATAGAAAAAATCAATTTTAAACAAGATATGGCAATGATGTTTTATAAAAGAGGTTTTTTCAAACCCTGTGCTCAATAGTAATTGAGGCCTTTGATACTTCCATTTTATTATTAAATGTACTGCTTGGTTGCTTTTATTTTTGAGATGCGAAGCATTCTCGAGAAAATAATATACAACAGTGCCAAACTCCTCATGGGAATGATAGCCATCCAAGAAAATTCAGACACTGTAAAATAATGTACAAGCTGCTTACAGCTAAAAAATGTCCATCATGGGAAGCGAATCTAGATTGAAGAAATCGAAACTGTGATCACATGATTCCTAGGCTCACATGATAATCTGCAATTTGTATAGAAAGCGATAGCGATTATATATATAAAAGCTGTAAATATATATATACAAACTTGATCAACCACCACAAAGAAACTCCATGGGGGATCGGAAATGTAAATATATAAAAGCGGTAAATATATATATATATGGACATGATCAACTGCCATGAAGTAAACTCCAGGCGAAACGAAATGTAAATAAAGCTGTAAAAGCGATCAACTGCCACGAAGTAAACTCCAGGCAGGACAAAATGTAAATAAAGCTATAAAAGGCCACGAAGTAAACTCTAGGCCTGACAGAAATATAAATATATATATATGTACAAATATATATATATATATATGAGCAGTAAATGCACTGGATGTAAATCCAGGCTCATCGGATATGTCCGACAGCAATTATATATATGTATATATATATATAAAAGCGAATAAACGCACCAGATATATATCCAAGCTCATCAGATTTGTTTGACAACAGTTATATATATAAGTATATATATAAAAGCAATTTAAACGCACCGGATGTAAAATCCAGACTCATCAGACAGAGTCTGACCACAATTTATATATATATATATATATATATATATAAGCAATTAAACGCTCTAGACCGAAGTCTAGGCTTAATTGAGGCATAACTCGATAATGTTAGTCCATATATATGAAATATATACATATATTAGTGTATATATATATATAGACAGAAATGAAAACCACGGACCGAAGTTCGGGCAAACGCATACAACACGACTCTCAATGTGTATAACAGTGTGTGCTATATGAGAAGAAGGCTTTATAGAATGTAAGAAGGCTTATAGTGGGCTGCCATAGTAGACTTCTATGACTTTAAATGGATAAACACTCAGCTCCCGCCAGATAAAAGATAGCTATATGTGAGCTAACTAGTGTTTAAAGAAGAGGAAATACTTAAAAGATGTGTATGCAGAGTAAAATGGACAGGGCTTCCTCACCTTTTTCCTTCTCTCTCCCTCCTCAAATGGCTGACCCAAGCCATTTATATATAGACGGATGGCCGCAGTTATACCTGCGGCTGGTCGTGGTGGATCCGAGCCTCGTGGGTCCCGTCGTCTCGTAGTACGTGCACTCATGTACTGTAATGTCCGCTTGAACTTGCAGAACTTTAATTCGAGCATCCGAACGAGGTATATCTGACCTTCTTCGGATAACTTGTGTCGAGAGTTACGTAATGACATGGATTAGAGGTTGTACAAAGTCAGAAAGAGGGGTTTATTCCCATGGTCTTCAAGCTTCAAATTCTATCCAAAGTACTGCCACACGTAATAGTCACTCGGGATTGTCACTCCTCGGTTCTTGTGGGACATTGTTGGATGTATGTATGTATGACGTGTTGAGACGACATGCCATTTATCGAAGGAACAAGATGATGTTTGACTCCTTGCCGGGGTTATCGCCAGTTTGAGTTGAAAGTAGACGTTGCTCAGGGTTATAGCTGAGATTGGACTACTTGTTGGTATGTTGCGATATCATCTTGTTGACGTCGTAAGATGACGTTGTGACTCCTCACCGGGGTTATCACCGATTTAAGCAGAAATCTGACGTTGCTCAGGGTTACATCTGAGATTGGGCTGCTTGTTTGTATGCCTCACTGTCATCTGGATTGAAGCTGATCGCATGTGTTTGAAATAAGCATTTCCGGGGTTATCGCTGGAACTACAATGGCATCCTTGGGGCTATCACCAAGGATGGGGTTGCTACTCCTAGTGTTGTCTCTAGGACTGGAACTGAATGCCGCGGTGTCATCGCCGAGACAGGACTGTCCTCTCCGGTGTTGTTGTCGGTCTTTTGATCTACATATCTCGGGGTTTTCACTGAGATTGGAAATGACATTCCTAGTGTGTGTTCTGGGTTGACACAACGTTCCCGGTTTGTGTTCCGGGTTGGAACTGAACTTCGGGTAGTATCCGGGATGATTATAAGCTGTCTTTCAGGGTTATCTCCAAAAGACGAATCTACCCTCCTGCAATGTTAGTAATAGGAGTGCAGAAAATTTTGAGTGTCTACAAAAAGATACTGGATGAAGCACAAATATCATGGATATTCCACTAATTTCATGGAATATAGAAGTCAAAACTTTAACCAACCGAGTATAATAAAGAATGGAATAACAAAAGAAATCACGAGCATGCGATAGATCGCAGAGACAAAGTTATTCCAATGAATAATAAATATCGGAATCGGTCATGCGTAAACGCACGCATGTGATATTCCAACGAGAATAATAAACAACGGAACCAGTCATGCATAAACGCATGAGATATGATGTTCCAATGAGAATAATAAATAACGGAACGGTCATACATAGCGCATACGTATATGATGTTCCAATGAGAATAATAAAATGGAATAATGAGAAGATTTTCATCATGTATGCGGTGCCAGACATAGGCAGAGTTATTCCAACATAATGATAAAGAATGGAATAATGAGAAGAATTTCACAAAGTATATGGTAGTTCATGATTATCTGAGTTATTCAACAAAATAATAAAGAATGGAATAATGAAGTTCTCTTCATGAATAAGAAAGAAATAATACCCCTTACCTTAGAAAGAAGTAATTGGATATAGAAGTAGTGAAGTAGCAGAACACTTTTCTTCTTTCTCTCTATAGTTTCTCTCTCTCCGCTTTTAGTCAATTAAGTAAGAAATAATGAAGGAATGAGCTTCTATTTATAGAAGAATGGACTGAATAGTAACTAATTCATGAATGGTCCAGATTGATTTACTTTTAAACGGACGGTCCGATTTAAAACAAAATCTTTTAAATAAAATATAATATATTCTATTTATAATCTAATAAAACGAATAACTTTATAAAAGTATTATGTTTTATATAAAAAAGATTTTACTATGCAAAAACACTATCCAAATTTATGCAACACTATGCATAATAAAATATAATATATTCTAATTATTGTCTAATAAAACAAATAACTTTATAAAAATATTTTATTTTATATAAAAAGATTTTACTATGCAGAACACTATGCATAATAGAATATTATATATTCTATTTATAGTCTAATAAAAAGAATAACTTTATAAAAGTATTACATTTTATATAAAAAGCTTTTCAGTTTTATTACATTAATAATACTAATAAAAAAAAACTCATCATCATTATTAGTATTCACACTATTAATCGACTAGGTCGTTCCCTGGAAAGTGGGGGCTTTCCAATAAGGATTTCTCCCTATTGGCGTGCAATTAGGTGACCAAACCTCTCATTGGCAAAACTTCTAGACATCGTTAATATTGCAAATAATAATATTAATAACTCTGTCATCTCAATATATAAAATATCGACAATAATTAAATACAACTGAGTGACTTCGCACGTAAGCATCAATAATCGATACCGTGTGCTACTATGCAACCACGCGTATTACTGTACTTTTAACACCGGGTGTTTCAATAGTTAACGGTAAAAACTTCCGCCGTTATTTTCATAAAATATTTTTGTCATTTTCTCAATCCGACAATAATTCCGTTGTGCGGTCCACCAATGATTGTGCCATTGTACGAATATTCCCTATTAAAATGAATATTTCCCGACATATCGAATATTATATAACAACTTGCGTACTGTGCAAAATTTATAAATATTACCCACAACTATAACATTATATCAATTTTATTCCATAATATTCAAAAATAATATTTATAGAAAAATCATCTTTATTAAAAAAAGTTGGGGTCTTACAGGGATTAATTATATGTGAATGGAGAATTGCAACTTTTTGTGTAAAGTTGTGTTGTTAATCCTAATATTTGATAAAAAAAGGGATAGTTATATATGTTAAGTACTAAATGTACTAAGTGCTATTTGAATAAATATGCGATTATATGAGAACTGTGTATTGAATTCTTATTATGTTAAGAAATTGTATAGAGAAAGAGAATTAATGTAAGATTTTTATTTAAATCAGATTATGCCGCCTAGACGACAGAATCGAAATCAAAGGGAAAAGCAGTCAGTGAATAATGAAGGAGGTCAAGCGGACCCGGTGCAGAATTTCGTAGATATGTTAGCCCAAGCTATGGGAAATAGAGTTCCAGCAACAAGAGGAAGAGTGAGAAATCAGCCAACTGATAGATTGGCAAATTTTAAAGACTTTAAAGTAGTGGGATCTCCTGAATTCAAAGGGACTACAGATCCGATTGAAGCCCAAACTTGGGTGAAGGATATGGTGAAAGCATTCGTTATCGCCAGAGTAGCGAAAGAGCAAAAGACAGCTTTTGCTACATACTTGATGAAGGGAGAAGCCAATTACTGGTGGGAGACTAATCAAAGTGAGAGCTGGGGAATGACCATAGTTACTTGGACAAGATTCAAAGAGTTGTTCTTTGAGAACTACTTCTCACCGAATATGCAAGCTTGGATGGAAGTTAAGTTTTTAGAACTAAAGCAGGAAAACATGTCAGTTTCGGAGTATGCTGGCAAATTCAATGAGTTTGCAAGAGTTGCACCTTATCAGGTGGACACAGAGGTGAGAAAAGCGAGAAGACTTGAGAACGGACTGAAGCCGGGGATATTCAACAAGCTAGCAGTATTGCAGATCAATACGTTCGCGGCTTTGATGGAGAAAGCGTTAATTGCTGAAGGAGGGAGCAAAGCTGCATCTCGATTTCATCAAGAGAAGAAGAAGAAGACAAATGACGGAGAAAGCAGTGGTGGTAGTAATCCAAACAAGAGAAAGTGGAGCGAGAATACCCAGTCGGGTAGTAGGAGTGAAGGAAATAAGCAAGGGAGGGAGCCATGTGCAACTTATGGGAAGAACCATTCGGGAGTTTGTCTGAAGAAGAAAGGAGTCTGCTACAACTGCGGGCAAGAGGGGAACATGTCGCCCAATTGTCCCAGTCCGAAGAAGATACAAGGTTGTTTTGCATGTGGATCGATTGATCATTTGGTTCGAAACTGTCCGAAGAGGAATGTGGAGAAGGAAAGTGTCAACAAGGGACCTGGTAGCGGAACCTTGGCGATTCGAGGACCTGCACAGCCAGGAAGACCAACGGCCCATACATTCAACATGGCGGCGCAAGATGCAGTGGCTACTCAAGAGGTGGCAACAGGTAACAATTTTATTTAAAAATTTAATTTCACAAGTAATCTTGGTTAGATATTGCTGTGAATTGGTTTCTTTGATAGATCCAAGTCACAAGATAGAATATAAGACACAAATTAATATTGTGTGGATAAGAATGAATTGATGATACAACTTTAAAAGATTATAGAGAATAAGAAAGCGGTGATTCCGAGGACGGAATCCTTTTAAAGAGGGGTGAATCCGTGAATGTGATAACCAGGGATTCAAATAATCCAAATTTTTACGAATAAATTTTTTTTATTTAATATTAATATTGTACTGTGTATCTGTGATACGAGTTTTGAGAATTAGTCAAATTGTGTATTGATTGAGAAATAAGAGTAGAGTTATACTTAACTATGAATTTAAAACCCTAACCCTAAGTTCGGATAGGAATTTGTTAGAAAATATAATTTTAATAATTGTATTGATATGTACGTGTTTGTACTGTAGAGAAATTTTGATCAATGATTGATCAGATAAGGTTTAAAATTAATAAACCCTAATAAGAGATTAGAAACCCTAATCTCAGATTTAGAAACCCTAACGCAGAGTTCAAAACCCTAATCGTATGTCGGAAAACATTAATTTTAATTTCGGGAATCCTAAACCCTTATTAGGAAACCCTAATCCTAATTGGCAAGCCTAATGTGTTTATTAAACGTTAATATGATTAGGAAAATCAAATATAATTAGAAAACCCTAATTATAATTTAAAAATCATAATTTTCTATTTTTAAAACCCTAATTTGAAAACTTTTAGAAATTAAGGTTGTAAACCCTAAGGGTTTGGACAAAAGACAAGAAAGCCATTAAAATTAAAAATGCAAATAACAAAATTTCCCTTTTTCATTTCTTTAATTAGTTAACTTGTAAAATTTCCAACAAATTTAGTAGGTGACCAACTAGCTTGACTTTGTGATATAAAATCTCAGCAAATCAGCCTCGAATTGATATCAACATCAGATCATACATGCATCTAATTAATATAAGAGAATTAGACAAAGAGAAAGTCATAAATAATTGTCATTTGTTCCCAAGCTCTCACCAAACTCATTCTCTCTCTAAACCTTCGAATATATCAAGTTCCTCAATCAAATAAACAGCCCCTAGCAGCCATAATATCAGATTGGAAAGCAAGAATCAAAGCTTTGCATTAGAAAGGTATAAACCCTAGCTAATACTTTGATCTTGTATGCTTTGTAAAAATTCGTGTTTATGTGTTTAGAATTTTGTTAAAGGATGTTTTATGATGATCTATGGTTATATACCATAGATCCATAGCATCAAAATGCTTTAAAATGATGATTTTCCAAAACTGTCCAAAAGCAATTTTTTTGGGTCTGCAAGCAAATGTCAAAGCCCATAGATTCTTCCCTGTTTATTATTTTTGTTGTTTTAAGCTTTGTATTAGCAGTCTGACATGAGTACTTTATTCTGGAACTGGAATCGTAGTCATTTGATGTCCAGATTTTGAGTTATAATCGGTCAAAGTCGGTTGACCGACCATGACCGAGTAAATTCGGGGCAACTCAGAAACTTAAAAACCGAGCCTGACAAGAATTTTAAGCTCCTTGATCTGTCAGGTGTTATGTTGTTTGTTGTTGTTCTTGTAATCAAAGTGTAGCTTTATTTGTTTGTATTGTAGACCCATACCTTAAGATCCCATAAACAATCAAAAGATCGAGCGTAGCAAGTGGTCAAAGTAGGCCACTTGATCGATTTTACATTTTGGAATTTCCGAAAAGGGTATGAACAATTTTTCTGACAAGCTTTGACCGAGTCATAACTTGTGAATCTTTAGTTTTTGAACTGATTTGTTGTTATATTAATGGTCCTTGACATATTTACTATAACTTTGAACCATTAGATCACATGAAACATGAATGGAACCTAGATTAAATCGAGCATGAAAGTGACCAGTTGAACTGCTGGGTTTCTGGGAAAACCCAGAAACACTCTGACAGCATGTTTGCAAGCCCAGATCTTCTTGTTGGTTTGTTGTATGTTTGAGATGATGATTGATCCATGTAGTGTTACATAAACACTACATGACCAATGTTTAACATTGCCCAGAAAATGTATAGATTAGATTTTTTAAGTGGTCAAGCAAGACACCCTTGAAACTGGTCTGACAGTGTTCTTGACGCTCAAGAACAACTAAGACGACAGAAAGTGTTGCTAAAGAGCTATAGCGATGGTTTAATTATTTTTATTTTCTGATTTTTCTGAAAATTAATTAAAAATAGAAAACAAATTCAAAAAAATTACAAAAATGGTTTTAAAAATTATTTTAAATTATGAAAAAATAATTTTTGACTATTCAGGATATTTTTCATTAATATTTATAATTATTTGAATATTAATGATATGTAATTTATTTAATTAGTGTATTAAATAAATTAGAGAAAAATGATTTAATATTATGAAAAATCATTTTAATTAAGAATAAAGTATTTAAAAATATTTTTAAGTTATAAATGTAACTTTTAATATTTTTAGAGAATTTTATTAATAATTTAATATTAATGATATTAGATTTATTTAATTATTATAATAAATAAATAAGTTAAAAATAATTTTATTGATTTATAAATCATTTTAAATGAGAATAAAGTGTTAGAAAATATTTTGAATTATAAAATATAATTTTCAATATTTATGGAGAATTCTCATTAATAAATTAATATTAATGATATTAGATTTATTTAATTATTATATTAAATAAATGAATTAAAAATGATTTTATTGATTTAAAAATCATTTAAAAATGAGAAAAATGATTTTAAAATATTTTAAATTATTATTAATAACTTTTAATATTTTGATGATAATTTCATTAATATTTAAATATTAATGGTGATGGTTTAAAAATGATTTTAATTAATTTAAAAATCATTTAAGTGGAATATTGATGATTTAAAAATATTTTACGTTATTAATAATAACTTTAATATTTTGACAAGTATAACATTAATATTTTATATTATTAAATATTAATGATGATAAGATTATTTGATAATTAAATTATTTAAAAATGATTTTAGTGTTTAAAAATTATTATAAATTATAATAATTGTTTATAAATTATTAAAAGGTTCCAAAAAATATTATAAAGGATAATTGACTTATCTAAAATAGTATTGAAGCTTAGAGACCAAGTTTAATTGACAATCAATGTTTTAATTGTCGGAGGATAGGGTGGGTGACGAACGAGAATAGTAATCAAGTCCAACGCATGAACTAGTTAGACTTGTTAAGTGTTTCTATAAGTTATAAACACTGATGTGGCTATGTGGTAATGTGCCTAAGAAAAAGTTTGACTTTAAATTACAGTGATAAATGTTATAAATTAATGTGCTAATTGTGAGACCGATATCATTGGTTATAGGTCTTTCGAACGCAGATAAGTTTATTGTGTCGCAGTAATCAACGAAGAAGGCCAGTTTTCTAACTCAACCTTGAGTTAATATTGTTTAATTATTATGGTGGTTAATTACCGTTAATTAGACCACGTTCAAGAATTTATTGTTGATTATTCGCAGTTATTGCATGCCTAAAGTTATATTCATAGAATAATTGTTATTGGATATTAACATCCGTAGAAGCTATTAATGATTGTAAATAGTACATATAATTTCTGTCTATTGTAGAATTGTGTTAAAAAATGTCTTAGTTAATTATTCTGGCTGGACGAATAATTGTTAGAACTTGATAGGGTCGAGAAGAGAATTCAATTATTATTGATAGATCAATGCCAATTATTTCAGCTAGATCGAGAAAGTGTCTAGATATTGAAATCATTGTATTTCATTGTTAAATCAAATTTTGATTTTGAGACTGAGAAGAACAACCTTTTATACAAAGGGAACATTTTATTGGTCGTAAGAGATTGATAGAGCGTATCGATCGATAGTAAGATGGGTTGACACATAGTGTGAGAATTCGTACTGGTGAAGTACTAATCAAGTTGTTTAAAATAATTGTAGGATATCGGGAGAAGATGAGATGAGTACAGAGATACCAGCGGCTGTTGCACCAGTGCCAGTAGCCGAGGTGCTAGCACAAAGCGAGTCAGTGGAAGAAGTGGGGAGAGATGAACCTATGGTGAATCTGGGGAGTGATCATGATGATTACCTTGAGATGTATTTGAGTAGTGATGAGGAGGCGGAGTCTGAAGAAGCTATGATGGAGAAAGGGAATAAGAACAAAGTTGGAGAGAACAAGATCAAGAATCTACAGAAGTCCAAGAACTCTGGAGTAAAGTATTTCTTTTGGATGAGTTGTGGAAGATGGAGTGAGCGTTACACGAAATGACGAAAGAACAAAACGAGTTGAAGGTGCAGGTAGAAAGGATGAAGACTGAAGGTGGTGGATAGTCTGATGGAAAACTCAAGCTGAAGGGAAAGAATAAGAGAAAGAGGGACAACGCCAGCGATAATTTTGAAAATTCAAACCCGAAGAAGAAGCAAGTTTGTGGCAAGACTTACGTGGGAGAATGAATGATGTGGAAGAACGTTTGCTTCAACTATAAATAGGAAGGACATATTTCCCTACATTGTCCTAAGCCGAATATGAGGAAGTGTTTCTCATGTGGGAGAACGGGTCCCGGATTCAACAAGTGTCCCAACAAGAAGAAGACTGGTGAAGGGAGTGGACAATAGATAGTTGAAGTTTGAGCGTTATTATCTTTTGGTAGAAAATTTTGATATTAAGGGTTATAATATCGAGAATGATGTGTAAACATATGTAAATATATATGTTTGTATAAATGAAATCTTTATTTTCTATATGAATATAAGATTAAAATTATGTTGTGTGTTCTTAACACTCATACTTATGGTAAGTTCATGACACATAATTATATGAAATATTTCTGAACCCCTCAGCGAATGGTCGCCAAAAGTCTGACTAGGATAAGTTCATACACTCATATAATTGCGGGAAGTTCATGAACTCATAAGTGTGGTAAGTTTGACGAACTGGGAATAATTATATGTGAATAGAGAATTGCAACTTTTTGTGTAAAGTTGTGTTGTTAATCCTAATATTTGATGAAAAAGGGATAGTTATATATGTTAAGTACTAAATGTACTAAGTGCTATTTGAATAAATATGCGATTATATGAGAACTGTGTGTTGAATTCTTATTGTGTTAAGAAATTGTGTAGAGAAAGAGAATTAATGTAAGATTTTTATTTAAATCAGATCATGTCGCCTAGATGACAGAATCAAAATCAAAGGGAAAAGCAGTCAGTGAATAATGAAGGAGGTCAAGCGGACCCGGTGCAGAATTTCGTAGATATGTTAGCCCAAGATATGGGAAATAGAGTTCCAGCAACAAGAGGAAGAGTGAGAAATCAGCCAACTGATAGATTGGCAAATTTTAAAGACTTTAAAGTAGTGGGATCTCCTGAATTCAAAGGGACTACAGATCCGATTGAAGCCCAAACTTGGGTGAAGGATATAGTGAAAGCATTCGTTATTGCCAGAGTAGCGGAAGAGCAAAAGATAGCTTTTGCTACATACTTGATGAAGGGAGAAGCCAATTACTGGTGGGAGACTAATCAAGCGAGAGCTGGGACAGCCATAGTTACTTGGACAAGATTCAAGGAGTTGTTCTTTGAGAACTACTTCTCACCGAATATGCAAGCTTGGATGGAAGTTAAGTTTTGAGAACTAAAGCAGGAAAACATGTCAGTTTCGGAGTATGCTGACAAATTCAATGAGTTGGCGAGAGTTGCACCTCATCAGGTGGACACAGAGGTGAGTAAAGCGAGAAGATTTTAGAACGGACTGAAGCCGGGGATATTCAACAAGCTAGCAGTATTGCAGATCAATACGTTCACGGCTTTGATGGAGAAAGCGTTAATTGCTGAAGGAGGGAGAAAAGCTGCATCTCGATTTCATCAAGAGAAGAAGAAGAAGACAAATGACGGAGAAAGCAGTGGTGGTAGTAATCTAAACAAGAGAAAGTGGAGCGAGAATACCCAGTCGGGTAGTAGGACTGAAGGAAATAAGCAAGGGAGGGAGCCATGTGCAACTTATGGGAAGAACCATTCGAGAGTTTGTCTGAAGAAGAAAGGAGTCTGCTACAACTGCGGGCAAGAGGGGAACATGTCGCCCAATTATCCCAGTCCGAAGAAGATACAAGGTTGTTTTGCGTGTGGATCAATTGATCATTTGGTTCAGAACTGTACGAAGAGGAATGTGGAGAATGAAAGTGTCAACAAGGGACCTGGTAGCGGAACCTTTGCGATTCGAGGACCTGCACAGCCAGGAAGACCAACGGCCCATACATTCAAATGGCGGCGCAAGATGCAGTGGCTACTCAAGAGGTGGCAACAGGTAACAATTTTATTTAAAAATTTAATTACGCAAGTAATCTTGGTTAGATATTGCAACATACTTGATGAAGGGAGAAGCCAATTACTGGTGGGAGACTAATCAGGCAAGAGCTGGGACAGCCATAGTGACTTGGACAAGATTCAAGGAGTTGTTCTTTGAGAACTACTTCTCACCGAGTATGCAAGCTCGGATGGAGGTTAAGTTCTTAGAACTAAAACAGGAAAATATGTCAGTTTCAGAGTATACTGGCAAATTCAACGAGTTGGCAAGAGTTGCACCTCATCAGGTGGACACAGAGGTGAGAAAAGCGAGAAGATTTGAGAATGGACTGAAGTCAGGGATATTCAACAAGGTGGCAGTATTGCAGATCAATACATTCGCGACTTTGATGGAGAAATCGTTAATTGCTGAAGGAGGGAGCGAAGCTACATCTAGATTTCATCAAGAGAAGAAGAAGATAAATGACGGAGGAAACAGTGGTGGTAGTAATCCAAACAAGAGAAAGTGGAGCGAGAATACCCAGTCGGGTAGTAGGACTGAAAGAAATAAGCAAAGGAGGGAGCCATGTGCAACTTATCGGAAGAACCATTCGCAAGTTTGTCTAAAAAAGAAAGGAGTCTGCTACAACTGCGGGCAAGAGGGGCACATGTCGCCCAATTGTCCCAGTCCGAAGAAGATACAAGGTAGTTTTGCGTGTGGATCAATTGATCATTTGGTTAGAAACTGTCCGAAGAGGATGTGGAGAAGGAAAGTGTTAACAAGGGACCTGGTAGCGGAACCTTGGCGATTCGAGGACCTGCACAGCCAGGAAGACGAACGGCCCATACATTCAACATGGCAGCGCGAGATGCAGTGGCTACTCAGGAGGTGGCAACAGGTAACGATTTCATTTAAAAATTTAATTACGCAAGTAATCTTGGTTAGATATTGCTGTGAATTGGTTTCTTTTATAGATCCAAGTCACAAGGTAGAATATAAGACACAAATTAATATTGTGTGGATAAGATTGAATTGATGATACAACTTTAAAAGATTGTAGAGAATAAGAAACCGGTGATTCCGAGGACGGAATCCTTTTAAGGAGGGGTGAATGTGATAACCTGGGATTTCGAATAATCCAAATTTTTATGAATAATTTTTTTTATTTAATATTAATATTTACTGTTAATATTGTACTGTGTATTTGTGATACGAGTTTTGAGAATTAGTCAAATTATGTATTAATTGAGAAATAAGAGTAGAGTTATGCTTAACTGTGAAATTAAAACTCTAACCATAAGTTCGGATAGGGATTTGTTAGAAAATATAATTTTAATAATTGTATTGATATGTACGTGTTTGTACTGTAGAGAAAATTTTGATCAATGATTGATCGGATAAGGTTTAAAATTAATAAACCCTAATAAGAGATTAGAAACCCTAATCTCAGATTTAGAAACCCTAATGCAAAGTTAAAAACCCTAATCGTATGTCAAGAAACCCTAATTTTAATTTCGGGAATCCTAAACCCTTATTAGGAAACCCTAATCCTAATTGGAAAGCCTAATGTGTTTATTAAACGTTAATATGATTAGGAAAATCTAATATAATTAGAAAACCCTAATTATAATTTAGAAATCTTAATTTTCTATTTTTAAAACCCTAATTTGAAAACTTTTAGAAATTAAGGTTGCAAAACCTAAGGGTTAAACCCTAAGGGTTTGGAAAAAAGATAAGAAAGCCATTAAAATTAAAAATGCAATTAACAAAATTGCCCTTTTTCATTTCTTTAATTAGTTAACTTGTAAAATTTCCAACAACTTTATTAGGTGACCAACTAGCTTGACTTTGTGATATAAAATCTCAGCAAATCAGCCTCCAATTGATAGCAACATCAGATCATACATGCATCTAATTAATATAAGAGAATTAGACAGAGAGAAAGTCACAAATAATTATCATTTGTTCCCAAGCTCTCACCAAACTCATTCTCTGTCTAAAACTTTGAATATATCAAGTTCCTCAATCACATAAACAGCCCCTAGCAACCATAATATTAGATTGGAAAGCAAGAATCAAAGCTTTGCATTAGAAAGGTATAAACCCTAGCTAATACTTTGATCTTGTATGCTTTGTAGAAATTCGTGTTTATGTGTTTAGAATTTTGTTAAAGGATGTTTTATGATGATCTATGGTTATATACCATAGATCCATAGCATCAAAATGCTTTAAAATGATGATTTTCCAAAACTCTCCAAGAGCAATTTTTTTTGGGTCTGTGTTTACATAGATCCATAGATCAATGTTTATTATTTTTGTTGTTTTAAGCTTTGTATTAGTAGTCTGACATGAGTACTTTAATCTGGAACTGGAATTGCAGTCATTTGATGTCCAGATTTCGAGTTATAATCGGTCAAAGTCGGTTGACCGACCATGACCGAGTAAATTCTGGGCAACTCGGAAACTTAAAAACCGAGCCTGACAAGAATTTTAAGCTCCTTGATCTATCAGGTGTTATGTTGTTTGTTGTTGTTCTTGTAATCAAAGTGTAGCGTGTTGTTTGTACTGTAGGCCCATGCCTTAAGATCCTATAAACAATCAAAAGATCGAACGTAGCAAGTGGTCAAAGTAGGCCACTTGCACTGATTTTGCATTTCTGGAATTTCCAGAAAAGGGTATGAACAATTTTTCTGGCAAGCTTTGACTGAGTCATAACTTTTGAATCTTTAGTTTTTGAACTGATTTGTTGTTATATTAATGGTCCTTGACATATTTACTATAACTTTGAACCATTAGATCAAATGAAACATGAATGGAACCTAGATTAAATCGAGCATGAAAGTGACCAGTTAAACTGTCGGGTTTCTGGGAAAACCGAGAAACACTCTGACAACATGTTTGCAAGCCCAGATATTTTTGTTGGTTTGTTGTATGTTTGAGATGATGATCGATCCATGTAGTGTTACATAAACACTACATGATCAATGTTTAACATTGCCCAGAAAATGTATAGATTGGATTTTATAAGTGGTCAAGCAAGACACCCTTGAAACTGGTCTGACAAAGTGTTCTTGAGGCTCAAGAACACATAAGACGACAAAAAGTGTTGCTAAAGAGCTATAGCGACGGTTTAATTATTTTTATTTTCTGATTTTTTGAAAATTAATTAAAAATAGAAAACAAATTCAAAAAAAATTATAAAAATGGTTTTAAAAATTATTTTAAATTATGAAAAATAATTTTTGACTATTTGGGATATTTTTCATTAATATTTATAATTATTTGAATATTAATGATATGTAATTTATTTAATTAGGGTATTAAATAAATTGAGAAAAATGATTTAATATTATGAAAAATTATTTTAAATAAGAATGAAGTATTTAAAATATTTTGAGTTATAAATATAACTCTTAACATTTTTAGAGAATTTTCATTAATAATTTAATATTAATGATATTAGATTTATTTAATTATTATATTAAATAAATAAGTTAAAAATAATTTTATTGATTTATAAATCATTTTAAATGAGAATAAAGTGTTAGAAAATATTTTGAATTATAAAATATAATTTTCAATATTTATGGAGAATTCTCATTAATAAATTAATATTAATGATATTAGATTTATTTAATTATTATATTAAATAAATGAATTAAAATGATTTTATTGATTTAAAATCATTTTAAATGAGAAAAAATGATTTAAAAATATTTTAAGTTATTATTAATAACTTTTAATATTTTGATGATAATTTCATTAATATTTAAATATTAATGGTGATGGTTTAAAAATGATTTTAATTAATTTAAAAATCATTTAAGTAGAATATTGATGATTTAAAAATATTTTAAGTTATTAATAATAACTTTAATATTTTGACAAGTATAATATTATTAGTTTTATATTATTAAATATTAATGATGATAAGATTATTTCATAATTAAATCATTTAAAAAAGATTTCAGTGTTTGAAAAATTATTATAAATTATAATAATTGTTTATAAATTATTAAAAGCTTCCAAAAAATATTATAAAGGATAATTGACTTATCTAAAATAGTATTGAAGCTTAGAGACCAAGTTTAATTGACAATCAATGTTTTAATTGTCAGATATGGTGACCAGAACATCGAGAATAGACCGAAGTCCAACCAGACTGAACTAGTTAGACTTGTTAAGTGTTTATATAAGTTATAAACACTGATGTGGCTATGTGGTAATGTGCCTAGGAAAAAGTTTGACTTTAAATTATAGTGATAAATGTTATAAATTATTGTGCTAATTGTGAGACCGATATCATTGGTTATAGGTCTTTCGAACGCAGATAAGTTTATTGTGTAGCAGTAATCAACGAAGAAGGCCAGTTTCCTAACTCAACCTTGAGTTAATATTGTTTAATTATTATGGTGGTTAATTATCGTTAATTAAACCACATCCAAGAATTTATTGTTGATTATTCGCAGTTAGTGCATGTCTAAAAATATATTCGTAGAATAATTGTTATTGGATATTAACATCCGTAGAAGCTATTAATGATTGTAAATAGTACAGATAATTCCTATCTATTGTAGAATTGTGTTGAAAATTGTCTTAGTCAATTATTCTGGCTGGACGAATAATTGTTAGAACTTGATAGGTTCGAGAAGAGAATTCAAATATTATTGATAGATCAATGCCAATTATTTTGGCTAGATCGAGAAAGTGTCTAGATATTAAAATCATTGTATTTCGTTGTTAAATCAAATTTTGAGACTGAGACTGAGAAGAACAACCTTTTATACAAAGGGAACATTTTATTGATCGTAAATTCGACCTTTGCGCGCGTGTAAGTATTATGCATAATGTAGGGTACAAGGAGTTGGCCGGTTTTAAGTACTTGTAGAGGGGTATGATTTAATCTTTATGGTTATTTGATACACCTGGGTATAACAAAGTCAAATCTTTGATAGTTACTCGAGAAAAGAAGTTCAAGATCCAATGGATCACTCAGCATAAATCTGGAAAACATTCCACTTTGTTATTGCGTAGAATTGATTCTTGATTATTCATTAGAATATCGTAGAAACTTTGAAAGCGTTGTACTATTTCATTATCAGATTATTGTGTTGCATAGAATGCGAGAAGACTTTTTAATTATTAAAGGTTTGTTTAACTATTTCAAAGTTCCCCGAACTTTGGTTTCATTCAATCAAAATATATAGTCTGTTCTTATTGATTCTTATACATTTATTGTATGTCTTAACTTGTGGGGCAAATTTGTTGCTCACCCTTGCTAAATAAAACTTTTCAGCTAGGGATGAAGTGGCAGGAGGTTCTGTGAAGGACAAGGGCAAAGGCATTGTAATAAATTAGTTATGAAAAACATTATTATTATGTTATGTTTGTAAACCCTTTTTGTATATCTAAAGGGTATGTGTGTATTGTTAAGGTTAGATGACCTGGGACTAATGTATTAACAATCTCTGTTAATGACTTATGTATTAATATTTTTATATTAATGGGTAGTTAGATATTATTTATATTGTGGATCGAGAGCACCAAACTTGGGGGTCAGTTAACCCAGATTTGGGGGCGTCACAAGTTGGTATCAAAGCTGTAGGTTATAAACCTTAAGTGGGGGGGGGGGGGACCCTAGGATTATAACCATAAGCGAGATAGAGAATACTCATTTAGAGTACTAAGTAAGAGATTGATAGAGCGTATTGATAGTGAGATGGGTTGACACATAGTGTGAGAATTTCGTACTGGGGAAGTACTAATCAAGTTATTTAAACTGATTGTAGGATATCGGGAGAAGATGAGATGAGTACAGAGATACCAGCAGCTGTTGCACCAGTCCCAGTAGCCGAGGTGCTAGCACAAAGAAAGTCAGTGGAAGAAGTGGGGAGAGATAAACCTATAGTGAATCTGGGGAGTGATCATGATGATTACCCCGAGATGTATCTGAGTAGTGATGAGGAGGCAGAGTCTGAAGAAGCTATGATGGAGAAAGGGAATAAGAACAAAGTTGGAGAGAATAAGATCAATAATCTGCAAAAAGTCCAAGAACTTCAGAGTAAAGTATTTCTTTTGGAGGAGTTGTGGTAGACGGAGTGAGCGTTACATGAAATAACGGAATAACGGAACGAGTTGAAGGTGCAGGTAGAAATGATGAAGACTGAAGGTGGTGGATAGTCTGATGGAACACTCAAGCTGAAGGGAAAGAATAAGAGAAAGAGGGACAACGAAAGCGATAATTTTGAAAATTCAAACCCGAAGAAGAAGCAAGTTTGTAGCAAGTGTGGCAAGACTCACGTGGGAGAATGCATGATGTGGAAGATCGTTTGTTTCAACTGTAAATAGGAAGGACATATTTCCCTACATTGTCCAAAGCCGAATATGAGGAAGTGTTTCTCATGTGGGAGAACGAGTCACGGATTCAACAAGTGTCCCAACAAGAAGAAGACTGGTGAAGGGAGTGGACAGTAGATAGTTTAAGTTTGAGTGTTATTATCTTTTGGTAGAAGATTATGATATTAAGGGTTGTAATATCGAGAATGATGTGTAAACATATGTAAATATATATGTTTGTATGAATGAAATCTTTATTTTCTATATGAATATAAGATTAAAATTAAGTTATGTGTTCTTAACACTCATACTTATGGTAAGTTCATGACTCATAATTATATGAAATGTTTCTGAACCCCTCAACGAATGGACGCCAAAAGTCTGACTAGGATAAGTTCATACACTCATATAATTGTGGGAAGTTCCTGAACTCATAAGTGTGGTAAGTTTGACGAACTGGGAATAATTATATGTGAATGGAGAATTACAAATTTTTGTGTAAAGTTGTGTTGTTAATCCTAATATTTGATGAAAAAGGGATAGTTGTATATGTTAAGTACTAAATGTACTAAGTGCTATTTGAATAAATATGCGATTATATGAGAACTGTGTGTTAAATTCTTATTGTGTTAAGAAATTGTATAGAGAAAGTGAATTAATGTAAGATTTTTATTTAAATTAGATCATACCGCCTAGACGACAAAATCAAAATTAAAGGGAAGAGCAGTCAGTGAATAATGAAGGAGGTCAAGCGGACTTGATGCAGAATTTTGTAGATATGTTAGCCCAAGCTATGGGAAATAGAGTTCTAGCAGCAAGAGGAAGAGTGAGAAATCAGCCAACTGATAGATTGGCAAATTTTAAAGACTTTAAAGTAGTGGGACCGCCTAAATTCAAAGGGACTACGGATCCGATTGAAGCCCAAACTTGGGTGAAGGATATGGTGAAAGCATTCGTTATCGCTAGAGTAGCGGAAGAGCAAAAGATAGCTTTTGCAACATACTTGATTAAGGGAGAAGCCAATTACTGGTGGGAGACTAATTAGGCGAAAGATGGGACAACCATAGTTACTTGGACAAGATTCAAAGAGTTGTTCTTTGAGAACTACTTCTCACCGAGTATGCAAGCTCGGATGGAAGTTAAGTTCTTAGAACTAAGAAGGAAAACATGTTAGTTTCGGAGTATGCTGGCAAATTCAAAGAGTTGGCGAGAAGATTTGAGAATGGACTGAAGCCGGGGATATTAAACAAGGTAGCAGTATTGCAGATCAATACGTTCGTGGCTTTGATGGAGAAAGCGTTAATTGCTGAAGGAGGGAGCGAAGCTGCATCTTGATTTCATCAAGAGAAGAAGAAGAAGACAAATGACGGAGGAAGCAGTGGTGGTAGTAATCCAAACAAGAGAAAGTGGAGCGAGAATACCCAGTCGGGTAGTAGGACTGAAGGAAATAAGCAAGGGAGGGAGCCATGTGCAACTTATGGGAAGAACCATTCGAGAGTTTGTCTGAAGAAGAAAGGAGTCTGCTACAACTGCGGGCAAGAGGGGAACATGTCGCCCAATTGTTCCAGTCTGAAGAAGATACAAGGTTGTTTTGCGTGTGAATCAATTGATCATTTGGTTCGGAACTGTCCGAAGAGGAATGTGGAGAAGGAAAGTGTCAACAAGGGACTTGGTAGCCGAACATTGGTGATTCGAGGACCTGCACAACTAGGAAGACCAACGGCCCATACATTCAAATGGCGGCGCAAGATGCAGTGGCTACTCAGGAGGTGGCAACAGGTAACGATTTCATTTAAAAATTTAATTACGCAAGTAATCTTGGTTAGATATTGCTGTGAATTGGTTTCTTTTATAGATCCAAGTCACAAGATAGAATATAAGACAAAAATTAATATTGTGTGGATAAGAATGAATTGATGATACAACTTTAAAAGATTGTAGAGAATAAGAAAGCGGTGATTCCGAGGACGGAATCCTTTTAAGGAGGGGTGAATGTGATAACCCGAGATTTCGAATAATCCAAATTTTTATGAATAATTTTTTTTATTTAATATTAATATTTACTGTTAATATTGTACTGTGTATATGTGATACGAGTTTTGAGAATTAGTCAAATTGTGTATTGATTGAGAAATAAGAGTAGAGTTATGCTTAACTGTGAATTTAAAACCCTAACCCTAAGTTCAGATAGGGATTTGTTAGAAAATATAATTTTAATAATTGTATTGATATGTACGTGTTTGTACTGTAGAGAAATTCCGATCAATGATTGATCGGATAAGGTTTAAATTTAATAAACCCTAATAAGATATTAGAAACCCTAATCTCAGATTTAGAAACCCTAATGCATAGTTAAAAACCCTAATCGTATGTTGGGAAACCCTAATTTTAATTTCGAGAATCCTAAACCCTTATTAGGAAACCCTAATCCTAATTGGAAAGCCTAATGTGTTTATTAATCGTTAATATGATTAGGAAAATCTAATATAATTAGAAAACCCTAATTATAATTTTGAAATCTTAATTTTCTATTTCTAAAACCCTAATTTGAAAACTTTTAGAAATTAAGGTTGTAAAACCTAAGGGTTAAACCCTAAGGGTTCGGACAAAAGACAATAAAGCCATTAAAATTAAAAATGCAAATAACAAAATTGCCTTTTTTCATTTCTTCAATTAGTTAACTTGTAAAATTTCCAACAACTTTAGTAGGTGACCAATTAGCTTGACTTTGTGATATAAAATCTCAGCAAATCAGCCTCCAATTGATAGCAACTTCAGATCATACATGCATCTAATTAATATAAGAGAATTAGACAGAGAGAAAGTCACAAATAATTGTCATTTGTTCCCAAGCTCTCACCAAACTCATTCTATCTCTAAACCTTCGAATATATCAAGTTCCTCAATCACATAAACAGCCCCTAGCAGCCATAATATCAGATTGGAAAGCAAGAATCAAAGCTTTGCAACCCTAGCTAATACTTTGATCTTGTATGCTTTGTAAAAATTCGTGTTTATGTGTTTAGAATTTTGTTAAAGGATGTTTTATGATGATCTATGGTTATATACCATAGATCCATAGCATCAAAATGCTTTAAAATAATGATTTTCCAAAACTGTCCAAGTGCAATTTTTTTAGGTCTGACAAGCAAATGTCAGAGCCCATAGATTCTTCCATGTTTATTATTTTTGTTGTTTTAAGCTTTGTATTAGTAGTCTGACGTAAGTACTTTATTCTAGAACTGGAATCGTAGTCATTTGATGTCCAGATTTCGAGTTATAATCGGTCAAAGTCGGTTGACCGACCATGACCGAGTAAATTATGGGCAACTCAGAAACTTAAAAACCGAGCCTGACAAGAATTTTAAGCTCCTTGATCTGTCAGGTGTTATGTTGTTTGTTGTTGTTCTTGTAATCAAAGTGTAGCCTGTTGTTTGTACTGTAGACCCATGCCTTAAGATCCCATAAACAATCAAAAGATCGAACGTAGCAAGTGGTCAAAGTAGGCCACTTGCACTGATTTTGCATTTCTGGAATTTCCAGAAAAGGGTATGAACAATTTTTCTGACAAGCTTTGACCGAGTCATAACTTGTGAATCTTTAGTTTTTGAACTGATTTGTTGTTATATTAATGGTCCTTGACATATTTACTATAACTTTGAACCATTAGATCACATGAAACATGAATGGAACCTAGATTAAATCGAGCATGAAAGTGACCAGTTGAACTGCTGGGTTTCTGGGAAAACCCAGAAACACTCTGACAGCATGTTTGCAAGCCCAGATCTTCTTGTTGGTTTGTTGTATGTTTGAGATGATGATTGATCCATGTAGTGTTACATAAACACTACATGATCAATGTTTAACATTGCCCAGAAAATGTATAGATTGGATTTTATAAGTGGTCAAGCAAGACACCCTTGAAAGCTGAGTCGACAATGTTCTTGAGGCTCAAGAACACCTAAAGCGATGAAAGTGTTGTCGCTAAAAGAGCTATAGCGACGGTTTAATTATTTTTATTTTTGATTTTTTTACGGAAATTAATTAAAATAGAAAACAAATTCAAAAAAATTACAAAATGGTTTTAAAAATTATTTTAAATTATGAAAATAATTTTTGACTATTTGGGATATTTTCAATTAATATTTATAATTATTTGAATATTAATGATATTTAATTTATTAAATTAGTGTATTAAATAAATTGGAGAAAAATGATATAATATTATAAAAAATCATTTTAAATAAGAATAAAGTATTTAAAAATATTTTTGAGTTATAAATGTAACTTTTAATATTTTTAGAGAATTATCATTAATAATTTAATATTAATGATATTAGATTTATTTAATTATTATATTAAATAAATAAGTAAAAAATAAATTTATTGATTTATAAATCGTTTTAAATGAGAATAAAGTGTTAGAAAATATTTTGAATTATAAAATATAATTTTCAATATTTATGTAGAATTCTCATTAATAAATTAATATTAATGATATTAGATTTATTTAATTATTATATTAAATAAATGAATTAAAAATGATTTTATTGATTTCAAAATCATTTAAAATGAGAAAAATAATTTTAAAATATTTTAAGTTGTTATTAATAACTTTTAATATTTTGATTATAATTCGATAATATTTAAATATTAATGGTGATGGTTTAAAAATGATTTTAATTAATTTAAAAATTATTTAAGTAGAATATTAATGATTTAAAAATATTTTAAGTTATTAATAATAACTTTAATATTTTGACAATTATAACATTAATATTTTTATATTATTAAATATTAATGATGATAAGATTATTTGATAATTAAATCATTTAAAAATAATTTTAGTGTTTGAAAAATTATTATAAATTATAATAATTGTTTATAAATTATTAAAAGCTTCCAAAAAATATTATAAAGGATAATTGACTTATCTAAAATAGTATTGAAGCTTAGTTGACAATCAATGTGTTAATTGTCAGATAGGGTGACCAGAACACCAAGAATAGACCGAAGTCCAACCAGACTGAACTAGTTAGACTTGTTAAGTGTTTATATAAGTTATAAACACTGATGTGGCTATGTGGTAATGTGCCTAGGAAAAAGTTTGACTGTAAATTACAGTGATAAATGTTATAAATTATTGTGCTAATTGCGAGACCGATATTATTAGTTATAGGTCTTTCGAACGCAAATAAGTTTATTGTGTAGCAGTAATCAACGAAGAAGGCCAGTTTCCTAACTCAACCTTGAGTTAATATTGTTTAATTATTATGGTGGTTAATTATCGATAATTAGACCATGTCCAAGAATTTATTGTTTATTATTCGCAGTTAGTGCATGTCTATTAATTCAAATTAAATCAACAATTCTGAAAATATATTCGTAGAATAATTGTTATTGGATATTAACATCCGTAGAAGCTATTAATGATTGTAAATAGTATAGATAATTCTTGTCTATTGTAGAATTATGTTGAAAAATGTCTTAGTCAATTACTCTGGTTGGATGAACAATTGTTAGAACTTTATATGTTCGAGAAGAGAAGTCAATTATTATTGATAGATCAATGCCAATTATTTCGGCTAGATCGAGAAAGTGTCTAGATATTAAAATCATTGTATTTCGTTGTTAAATCAAATTTTGAGACTGAGACTGAGAAGAACAACCTTTTATACAAAGGGAACATTTTATTGGTCGAATTAGACCTTTCTTGGCGATGTAAGTATTATGCATAATGTAGGGTACAAGGAGTTGGCCGGCTCTAAGTACTTGTATAGGGGTATGATTTAATCTTTATGGTTATCTGATACACCTGGGTATATCAAAGTCAAATCTTTGATAGTTACTTGAGAAAAGAAGTTCAAGATCCAATGGATCACTCAGCATAAATCTGGAAAACATTCCACTTTGTTATTGCGTAGAATTGATTCTTGATTATTCATTAGAATATCGTAGAAACTTTGAAAGCGTTGTACTCTTTCATTATCAGATTATTGTGTTGCATAGAATGCGAGAAGACTTGTTAATTATTAAAACTTTGTTCAGCTATTTCAAAGTTCCCCGAACTGTTCTTACAAAAACAACAAACATCAGGTGATCAAAAAGTTGGTCAAAGTAGCTGGTACAGACTGTTCTTGAGTTTTCTGGGTAACCCAGAAAACTATAATCCGTGAACGGTCAACGCACTTTGACCACTTATAACTTGTAATCTATGGTTCTGATGAACCTATTTTCTTTTCCAGATTAAAGACCTACTAACAGGCTACAAGTAACATACAATTAACAGACCTAAACATAAAAACAAATGAATCTACAAGCCCTGACATTCCGCTGCCAGACTTGGTTTTTAAAATTTCCAAATTTCTAAAAACACTTAATTAAGGCATCTAGATGTTATGAAAACGTGTTCTACCAATCTAACATACTTTTTAACATATTAATACATATTTCTAAACATCCAGACAACAAAATTAACAAAGGATCAAAGAGCTAGCTATGAACTAGGGTTTGTACCTTTCTTGATTGATCTTTTGATTCTAGCTTCGAATTTTGTTACTGCTATCACCCAGGCTTAATTTGGTAAGTAAGTAACTGTATGATGGCTTAGAAATTTTGTAAGTTTGCTCAGACCTAGGGTACCTATTTATAGAATTCTTCAACTTGGCTTTTTGGACATTTTCAAGCTACATGCCTCCACAAATATCAGATCTGATGACTCTACTCATGCTTGGGAGTTACAAGCATGTCATGTGAAGCCTAGGGACTTGTTTGATGACTCCTAACATACTTGTGAGCTAGTTAGGTTGGTTTAGTAGCTTAATTATGCTCTAATATTCACTAATCTTGATCAGGGTTTTGTATTTAATATTGTTAAATGATGTTTATTAGTACCTAATTGAAGTTTACTAACAATGATTAGGTTTTAAGATAATCTAATTGGGGTTAAATTAGCTAATTAGTGTTAGGTTTATAATTTAGGGTTAGGGTTTTGCTGATTAGGGTTAGGGTTTATTAATCTAGGGTTGCTAACCTAAATTTCTCACTAATCCTAATAAGCACGATAAAGCATTTTGTTAGTGTAAGCACGACAAAGCAACTTGTCAAAACAAATATACCGAAAAGTCTATTTTTGAAAGAAAATTTTTAAGCACGAGGTGTCAAGCACAACATTTTTCAGAAAAAATTTTATTTAATTAAATTTGTTAAAAGGAGTATATATTAACACATAACACATTCAGAATGGAGAAATTTTATTGATATAGCTGGATTTTACATAATCGATTCTTATTAGGGTTTTGGGTTTTTACATTCACCCTTACTAATAAGATTTTCATCCTCGAAATTATAGTACAAGTTAAGTAAATAATTGAGGATAATTCTCTCGTATTTTATCTTTGAGCTCTCATGTAGCCTCTTCAATGTTCTGATTTCTCCAGATCACTTTAACCGACGCTATCACTTTATTTCTCATAACTTTCTCTTTACGTTCGACGATCTGCACAGGTTCTTCTACATAAGAAAGATCTTCTTCTATTTGGATTGGGTCATAATTTATAATGTGTTTATAATCAGGTTTGTATGGTCGTAATACGGACACATGAAACACATTATGGATATGATTCAACTCAGGAGGTAGTGCTACTTCATAAGTAACTTCACCAATCCTTCTCAAAATTTCAAAAGGTCTAATGAATCTCGGACTAGTTTTCCTTTCTTGCCAAAACTTATCTTGCCCTTCCAAGGAGATACCTTCAAGAATACGTGGCTTCCTACGTTAAAAATTCGTTGTTGACAATGTGGATCAGCGTATTTTCTTTGTCGATCTTGAGATGTTTGTAATCATTGACGTATAATTCTGATGGTTTCAATTGTTTGTTGAATTATTTTAGGTCCTAGAATTTGTCTTTCCCCGACTTCATCCCAACATAAAGGTGTTCTACACTTCCTCCGATATAAGGCTTCATAAGGTGGCATACCTATGCTAGCATGATAACTATTGTTATATGCAAATTCGACTAAAGGTGACTGATCTTCCCAACTTCCTTTGAAGTCTATGATACATGTTCTTAACATATCCTCTAATGTTTGTATGGTTCTCTCACTCTATCCATCTATCTGAGGATGATAAGTTGTACTCAATCTTAATTGTGTTCCTAAATGTTTTTGAAGACTTTTCCAAAAATTTAAAGTAAAACGTGGATCTCGATCTGATACTATGGAAACAGGTACTCCATGCCTAGAGATAATTTCATTGATGTACAGTTTGGCAAGGTCATCCAAATTATGAGTAATTTTAATAGGTAAAAAGTGAGCTGATTTAGTTAAACGGTCAACTATTACCCAAATGACATTATGGCCCTTTTGTGTAGCTGGAAGACCAACAAAAAAATCCATGGTTATATGTTCCCACTTCCACTCAAGAATTGGTAAGGGTTGAAGTAAACCACTCGGCTTTTGATGCTCAACCTTAACCCTTTGACACGTGAGACATTTGCTTACCCATTCAGCTATTTCTCTTTTCATATTCGACCACCAAAAATGTCGACTTAAATCTTTGTACATTTTAGTACTACCAGGATGTATGGCAAATTTAGAATTATGAGCTTCGTTTAAAATTTCGTCTTTTAAAGCTTGGTTTAATGGAACCCAGATTCTATCTTCATATCTTATTGTTCCATCCTTATCTATTCTGAATTTGTTATACTTGTCATGAGTTATATTGGACTTATACTTCTGACATTCTTCATCATTTTCCAATATCTCTTTGACTTTGTTAAGTAGAGATGAAACTCCCTCTAAAATGTATAATTTTTGGGTAGAGGTAGTTGGACATTCCACCTCAATTTCTAAAGTTTTCAAAGTCTTTTATTAACCTATCATTGGTGGTTAATACATTCAATTTTTCCTAATTCTTTATACTTAACACATCAGCTACGACATTGGCTTTACCGAGATGATATAAGATTTCACAGTCAAAATCTTTTATCAGTTATAACCATCTTCTCTGTCTTAAATTTAATTCCTTTTGTGTAAAAATATATTTCAGACTTTTATGATCTGTATATATCTCGCACTTCTCCCCATACAACTAATGTCTCCAAATTTTTAGAACAAAAACTACCGCGGCTAACTCTAGGTCGTGAGTAGGATACCTCTTCTCATAATCTTTGAGTTTTTGTGATGCATAAGCAATCACTTTTCCATGTTGCATCAACACACACCCTAAACCTCTGTGTGATGCATCACTAAATACTACAAGTCCTCTTGTATCATCTGGTAAGGATAACACTAGAGCCATGCTCAGTCGCTTCTTTAACTCTTGGAAGTTTTCCTCACATTTATCTGTCCAGGCGTATTTCACCGTCTTTCGAGTTAAATTGGTTAATGGTGTTACTATTTTTGAAAAATATTTTATAAACCGTCGATAATAACCCGCTAAACCGAGAAAACTTCGTACTTCTGTTGGAGTTGTTGGTTTTCCCAATTCACAACCATTTTGATCTTAGTTGGATCTACTGAGATATTCCATTCTTGTCAATCACATGACCTAAAATTGAACTCTCTTCAACCAAAATTCACACTTGAAAAGCGTGCATAAAGTTGTTCCTTTCATAATATCTCCAAAATGACTCTCAAGTGTTAAGTATGCTCTTCCCGTGTTTTTGAGTATACCAGAATATCGTCGATAAACACTACAAAAAATTTGTCCAATCATGGTTTAAACACTCGATTCATTAAATCTATAAATGTTGTCGGTGCATTTGTTAATCCAAAAGACATTACAAGAAACTCATAATGTCCATAGCGTGTCCTAAACACTGTTTTTGGCACATCCTCCTTTCTTACCTTTAATTGATGATAACCTGTTCTAAGGTAAATTTTTGAAAAATGTTCGGCCCCCTTTAATTGGTCAAACAAATCATCAATCCTTGGTAAAGGATACTTATTCTTAATAGTTAATTTATTTAGTTCTCTATAGTCTATACATAGTCTCATAGTTCCATCCTTCTTCTTTACAAACAATACTGGTGGTCCCCAGGGTGAAACACTAGGTTGTATGTATTTTTTTTTCTAAGAGTTCCTATAATTGTATTAGTAACTCTTTTAGTTCTATAGGTGCCATTCTATACGATTGCCTTAGAAAGCTGGTGTCATTCTAGTGCTAGATCAATGATGAACTCAATTTCCCTATCGGAGGTAAACACGGTAAGTCATCCGAAAATATATCGAGAAAATCCTTAACTATAGGTATTTGATCTATAGGTAAGTCATTCTATAGTTTTATTATCGGCTATAGTAGCTTTCTCAAGTATTTCGAGAGAAAGTCTTTATTTAGAGTCTTGACAACTTACTCGAATCGAGGTTTTAAACCCTCCTAAAACCTACGAGCCTTTCTAAGTTCGATTGGTTACCGATGATGGAGCAAAAGCTGGAAAATTCATTGAACTTGGTTGTATACTTGGTTCTGGTCCAGTCTCCTTATTTTAAATCTAGAAATTTTATTTCCATACGTTCTATCGTGGATTGGGAAAAATAGTTTTCAAAAACAACTCTTTGAATCTATCCCAAGGAATAATTTCGATTTCTACCAGACCTTTAGTTGATTCCCACCAATAATTAGCCTCACCCTTCAAGAAAAAGGTTGCAAAAGTTGTCTTTTAATTATTATTGACATTGGTTACTAGGAAAAATTTCTCTATTTCAAAAATCCAAATTTGTGCATTGACAGGTTCTAATATACCTTTAAATTCAGGTGGTCCAACTAATTTGTAATCCTTAAAAGATGTGTTTTGGTTTATAGGTCTATTCATAGCTCCTAACATAAGGTCTATTAACTGTTGGTTAGAGTTATCATCATTATTCAATTCTCTTTGGGGTCTTCTGGTTGGTGGAATAATTCTATACAAAACAATAACAAGAATTCACATAAGAAGTTGAATAACCCAAACATATTGTTTATTTTATATATATCACAACAGTCGTACACAACAAATTAATTAGTAGTTAACATACTACTATCTTACAAAACACTGACTACAATACAAACTTTGAATGCTTCTTTATTCATACTAATATAAAGCATTCAACCATCTAGACTACTCTCTAGAATTCATTGATATCGTCAAAGGAATCCTAAATCATGTGACAAACCACAGATCGGTCTATAAGATAAGCAATTTTCTTCTTTTCTATCGGATATCGAACTACACGGCGCTGGAAATCATTAAAATTATCTCAAACTCCCAGAGATGTTTTAAGAAGTCTTGACTGAATTTCCTTCATGCCCCTTTATGCATGGTGCAGTTGTACTTTTAGTCGGTGACTATGTCCCCTCTCATGTTGTAGCATTCCCTCAGCTATATCAAATTTCTAAACTTTATTTTATTTTTCTAATATTCTGTTGTCTTCATTAGTGATGCCATTGCTTCATAATGTTCATCAATTCTCATTAATTGTCCTGCCACTAGATCTTCCTCTTCCTCAGCATCTAACAGTTGTTGATCATGAAGCAATTCTTCATCCTCTACATCACTAGCTATAAATGACTCAATCTGTGGAAGATTGTTTGATATCACCATTTCTTCAGCATTGGAGTTGGCCATCTATAAAAGAAAACTCCTTAAATACTGGTAAAGAAATTTACACCACATAATACTTTTAATGTTATATTTTTTGTGTACTTTAAAATTTTTACGGACTCGAAGACTATATACTAAGATTTCTTTCCTTATATCTACAGCCTTGAAGCTTTGATACCAAAATTGTAACGCTCATAGTACTTCCAACCATAGCATCTCACAGTGATACCTATCAATTTTCCATCGACTCATTTCAGCGTCCCCTACGTAAAGTAAAGCTTCTTTCATTCATTCCCTTATAGGGACGGCACCAGCAAAAGGCTCGGGGTTCTTCATGCATTGCGCTTATAGCTTTGATACCAAAATTGTAATGCCCCCATATCTATACTCCCATGGTATCCGATATGGTGTTTACAACGAATTAATATAATGCATTTAAATCTATACACCAATGGTATCTCGATTACAAGATTACATTAAATAAAGGGACTATCGAGATATAATTCCCATAGATCCAAAATTCACAAAGATCCTATAACAGATGTCAATTCTCAAGAAAACTATTATCGTGTTTGGATACCCTCACTTAGATATATGAACTATGTACTGTGACTAGAGTCTATCTATCCGAAATTTGAGTACTAATAATAACATGAGCAATCCATATTACTAATACCCTCACCTAGATGTATAGTCTATGCAGAGAAAATTTATACTATCAGATCGATAGTAACTATCTATCTGAAATCCAGAGTATGATTAACAACATGAGCAATCTCTATGCTATTAATACCCTCACTCCGGATAAATAGTTTCTAAGGATCTCAACTAGATTTGAAGAATTCTAACTTTACATCTATATATGTAAGAAAACACGGTTGTGGAAATAAAAGATGTTATATATATATATATATATATATATATATATATATATATATATATATATATATATCATAATATTAAGATTCAATTACATGATTCTCATAATGAGTTTCTTATTACAAGGTATTAAAATAGACACGAATATAATCTAATCTAAGTAGGGACGCTTCCCTTTATCTACTCTAGATGTTCTAGGGTTACCATCTAAAAGCGCAAAGGAATAATTTGCAAAGGGTGAGCTATGACATGCTCAAAGAAGTTTTGTATTTATAACAATATATGATTTGAAGAAATACAATAATTCAAATTTCGACTGATAGTTGTTACCATTTCACTATGGATTTATATTTCTGCCAGTCACACATACTTAGAAATTTTGTTTAGATATGAGATAGGGGATCAGCCTATTCAACATCTTAGGAGTATGCATATCATCCTACCAGTGCTTAAATGCACCCAAATTAGTGTTAATATATTATCAACCGAATGATCCCATATATGATACCCAACTTCAGAATTGGATGTCTTACCAAACAATTTGGTTTGACACAACAATTTGAGCTTAACAATTAATATGAATAAATAATTCATTTCTTAGTTATGTTGAAGCTATAGCAATAACCTTTCAACAAGAGGTAATTCAATTGTAGGTGTAGTATATTATATCAACAGCATATCAAGATAAAAATCTTGTTCAATGAATAAACAGTGTTTAAGAAATTTGTAATAAAAAATAAGGTTCAGATATTTGCCTGAGCGTAGATCAGTCAAGTTATGCTATTCAATTCGTTAATAAAAACCTACGATGTTCATATATATAAATCTAACACGTTAGTATCGATAACAATACTCAAATAAAACATTTACATAAGATTGGCTTAGATTTAATAGGGTTTCGGTGTTCAATGCCTCTACCGAATATTAAATGAGTTGATATATGGACTAAATTTTATTTATAAATTTTATTATATTTTTAGATAATTTATATATCCATTATAATAATTTTTAGAAGTTTTAAAATATTTTAAAACATTTATTTATCCTTTAAATAATTTTTAAATTATTTATTTCTATTTATAAGTAATTAATATTTAATTAAAATTTTACAAAAACATTGTTTATTATTTTTAAATAATTTATAATCATTTATTATGATTTTTATATCATTAATATTATTTTTCAATAATTATTTAGTATTTATAAATAATTATTTTATTATTAATTTAATTATTAATAATATCTAAATAAAATAAAATATTTATTGAATTTATGTAAAAATATCATAAATTAATTATAATTTTTAAAACTATTTTTGTATTAATTTATATTTATTTATTAATTATTTCTAATTTTTATAATTTAATTTTTAGAAAAATCAATTTATGTCTGTCGCTAAAGCTCTTCAGTGACAGAAAGTGTCGCTGTAGGTGTTCTTGAGTTTCTGGGCAGAAGTTTGATCATGGTCGAGTGACCAGTTTGACCAAGAATTATCTAGCTAGTAGTTATGATTTTGGATTTGGTCAAGTGTTGATGTTATAGTACTCTTACAATAGTACAACATGAATCAAATTTCAAGCTTTAACCTACATATAAAAAGAAGTTATAGAGACTCAAAGTCACTATCAGAGTTGTTCTTGAGTTTCTGGGCAACCCAGAACAGTGGTCATGGCCGGTCAACGATTTTGTGGCTTGAATATCTTTGATTCTGTGTATTAGATGTGTGTTGTGTTTGTTGTAACATGTAGTATATATGTCAGGGTACATATATATAACACTAACATGAACAAAGCATAAATCTAAGGTCTCTAATTATCTTTGGTTAAAAAACAACGACCATACGTTGTGTTCTACGTGTTCATCAATTTTCCGGTAACCCAAAAACTTGGTCAAGCTTCGGCCAACGACTTTTGACCATTAATTCTAATAATCCTATGAGTTGTTTAAGGAATTTAAGATCATAGATATGTAGTACATATATAAGGGTGTTAATCTAATACAAAACATTACAAAAACAACAAACAACAGGTGATCAAAAAGTTAGTCAAAGTAGCTGGTACATACTATTCTTGAGTTTTTACGGGTAACCCAGAAAAACAATAATCCGTGAAGCGGTCAACGCACTTTTACAACTTATAACTTGCAATCTATGGTTCAGATGAACCTATTTTCTTTTCCAGATTAAAGACCTACTAACAGGCTACAAGTAACATACAATTAACAGACCTAAACATAAAAACAAATGAATCTACAAGCCCTGACATTCCGCTGCCAGACTTGGTTTTTAAAATTTCCAAATTTCTAAAAACACTTAATTAAGGCATCTAGATGTTATGAAAATGTGTTCTACCAATCTAACATAATTTATATCATATTAATACATATTTCTAAACATCTAAATAACAAAAACTACCGCGGCTAACTCTAGGTCGTGAGTAGGATACCTCTTCTCATAATCTTTGAGTTTTTGTGATGCATAAGCAATCACTTTTCCATGTTGCATCAACACACACCCTAAACCTCTGTGTGATGCATCACTAAATACTACAAGTCCTCTTGTATCATCTGGTAAGGATAACACTAGAGCCATGCTCAGTCGCTTCTTTAACTCTTGGAAGCTTTCCTCACATTTATCTGTCCAGGCGTATTTCACCGTCTTTCGAGTTAAATTGGTTAATGGTGTTACTATTTTTGAAAAATATTTTATAAACCGTCAATAATAACCCGCTAAACCGAGAAAACTTCGTACTTCTGTTGGAGTTGTTGGTTTTCCCAATTCACAACCATTTTGATCTTAGTTGGATCTACAGATATTCCATTCTTGTCAATCACATGACCTAAAAATTGAACTCTCTTCAACCAAAATTCACACTTGAAAAACTGTGCATAAAGTTGTTCCTTTCATAATATCTCCAAAATGACTCTCAAGTGTTAAGTATGCTCTTCCCGTGTTTTTGAGTATACCAGAATATCGTCGATAAACACTACAAAAAATTTGTCCAATCATGGTTTAAACACTCGATTCATTAAATCTATAAATGTTGTCGGTGCATTTGTTAATCCAAAAGACATTACAAGAAACTCATAATGTCCATAGCGTGTCCTAAACACTGTTTTTGGCACATCCTCCTTTCTTACCTTTAATTGATGATAACCTGTTCTAAGGTAAATTTTTGAAAAATGTTCGTCCCCCTTTAATTGGTCAAACAAATCATCAATCCTTGGTAAAGGATACTTATTCTTAATAGTTAATTTATTTAGTTCTCTATAGTCTATACATAGTCTCATAGTTCCATCCTTCTTCTTTACAAACAATACTGGTGGTCCCCAGGGTGAAACACTAGGTTGTATGTACTTTTTTTCTAAGAGTTCCTATAATTGTATTAGTAACTCTTTTAGTTCTATAGGTGCCATTCTATACGATTGCCTTAGAAACCGGTGTCATTCCTAGTGCTAGATCAATGATGAACTCAATTTCCCTATCTGGAGGTAAACCTGGTAAGTCATCTGAAAATATATCGAGAAAATCCTTAACTATAGGTATTTGATCTATAGGTAAGTCATTCTATAGTTTTATTATCGGCTATAGTAGCTTTCTCAAGTATTTCAGAGAAAGTCTTTATTTGGAGTACTGACAACTTACTCCGAATCGAGGTTTTAAACCCTCCTAAAACCTACGAGCCTTTCTAAGTTCAGTGGTTACCTGATGAGGAGCAAAACTGGAAAATTCATTGAACTTGGTTGTATACTTGGTTACAGTCAGGTCTCCTTATTTTAAATCTAGAAATTTTATTTCCATACGTTCTATCAGGGATTGGGAAAAATAGTTTTCAAAAAACAACTCTTTGAATCTATCCCAAGGAATAATTTCAGTTTCTACCCGACCTTTAGTTGATTCCCACCAATAATTAGCCTCACCCTTCAAGAAAAAGGTTGCAAAAGTTGTCTTTTAATTATTATTGACATTGGTTACTAGGAAAAATTTCTCTATTTCAAAAATCCAAATTTGTGCATTGTGAGTTCTAATATACCTTTAAATTCGTGTGGTCCAACTAATTTGTAATCCTTAAAAGATGTGTTTTGGTTTATAGGTCTATTCATAGCTCCTAACATAAGGTCTATTAACTGTTGGTTAGAGTTATCATCATTATTCAATTCTCTTTGGGGTCTTCTGGTTGGTGGAATAATTCTATACAAAACAATAACAAGAATTCACATAAGAAGTTGAATAACCCAAACATATTGTTTATTTTATATATATCACAACAGTCGTACACAACAAATTAATTAGTAGTTAACATACTACTATCTTACAAAACACTGACTACAATACAAACTTTGAATGCTTCTTTATTCATACTAATATAAAGCATTCAACCATCTAGACTACTCTCTAGAATTCATTGATATCGTCAAAGGAATCCTAAATCATGTGACAAACCACAGATCGGTCTATAAGATAAGCAATTTTCTTCTTTTCTATCGGATATCGAACTACACGGCGCTGGAAATCATTAAAATTATCTCAAACTCCCGAGATGTTTTAAGAAGTCTTGATCGAATTTCCTTCATGCCCCTTTATGCATGGTGCAAGCTTGATACTTTTAGCTCTGCGGTGACTATGTCCCTCTCATGTTGTAGCATTCCCTCGCCTATATCATTTCTAAACTTTATTTTATTTTTCTAATATATTCGTTGTCTTCATTAGTGATGCCATTGCTTCATAATGTTCATCAATTCTCATTAATTGTCACCGCCACTAGATCTTCCTCTTCCTCAAAGATCTAATGATTTGTTGATCATGAAGCAATTCTTCATCCTCTACATCACTAGCTATAAATGACTCAATCTGTGGAAGATTGTTTGATATCACCATTTCTTCAGCATTGGAGTTGGCCATCTATAAAAGAAAACTCCTTAAATACTGGTAAAGAAATTTACACCACATAATACTTTTAATGTTATATTTTTTGTGTACTTTAAAATTTTTACGGACTCGAAGACTATATACTAAGATTTCTTTCCTTATATCTACAGCCTTGAAGCTTTGATACCAAAATTGTAACGCTCATAGTACTTCCAACCATAGCATCTCACAGTGATACCTATCAATTTTCCACTGACTCGCTCGGCGTCCCCCTGTAAAAGTCCGGCTTCGATTCATTCCCTTATAGGACGGCACCAAAGAAAAGGCTCTGGGGTTCTTCATGCATCATGCTTTATAGCTTTGATACCAAAATTGTAATGCCCCCATATCTATACTCCCATGGTATCCGATATGGTGTTTACAACGAATTAATATAATGCATTTAAATCTATACACCAATGGTATCTGATTACAAGATTACATTAAATAAAGGGACTATCAGATATAATTCCCATAGATCCAAAATTCACAGTATCCTATAACAGATGTCAATTCTCAAGAGAACTATTACTGTGTTTGGATACCCTCACTTAGATATATGAACTGTATCTGTGACTAGAGTCTATCTATCTGAAATTCAGAGTACTAATAATAACATGAACAGTCCATATTACTAATACCCTCACCTAGATGTATAGTCTATGCCAGGAAAATTTATACTATCGTATCGATAGTAACTATCTATCTGAAATCCACAGTATGATTAACAACATGAACAGTCTATGCTATTAATACCCTCACTCGATAAATAGTTTCTAAGGATCTCAACTAGATTTGAAGAATTCTAACTTTACATCTATATATGTAAGAAAACACGGTTGTGGAAATAAAAGATGTTATATATATATATATATATATATATATATATATATATATATATATATATATATATATCATAATATTAAGATTCAATTACATGATTCTCATAATGAGTTTCTTATTACAAGGTATTAAAATAGACACTAATATAATCTAATCTAAGTAGGGACGCTTCCCTTTATCTACTCTAGATGTTCTAGGGTTACCATCTAAAACTGCAAAGGGAATAATTTGCAAGGGTGAGCTATGACATGCTCAGCAAGTTTTGTATTTATAACAATATATGATTTGAAGAAATACAATAATTCAAATTTTCGATCGATAGTTGTTACCATTTCACTATGGATTTATATTTACTTGATCCACACATACTTAGAAATTTTGTTTAGATATGAGATAGGGGATCACTTATTCAACATCTTAGGAGTATGCATATCATCCTACCAAAGGCTTAAATGCACCCAAATTAGTGTTAATATATTATCAACCGAATGATCCCATATATGATACCCAACTTTAATTGGATGTCTTACCAAACAATTTGGTTTGACACAACAATTTGAGCTTAACAATTAATATGAATAAATAATTCATTTCTTAGTTATGTTGAAGCTATAGCAATAACCTTTCAACAAGAGGTAATTCAATTGTAGGTGTAGTATATTATATCAACAAAGATATCAAGATAAAAATCTTGTTCAATGAATAAACAAAGTGTTTAAGAAATTTGTAATAAAAATAAGGTTCGAGATATTTGCACGAGCGTAGATCATTCGAGTTATGCTATTCAATTCGTTAATAAAAACCTACGATGTTCATATATATAAATCTAACACGTTAGTATCGATAACAATACTCAAATAAAACATTTACATAAGATTGGCTTAGATTTAATAATAGGTTTTGATTGTTCAATGCCTCTACTAGAATATTAAATGAGTTGATATATGGACTAAATTTTATTTATAAATTTTATTATATTTTTAGATAATTTATATATCCATTATAATAATTTTTAGAAGTTTTAAAATATTTTAAAACATTTATTTATCCTTTAAATAATTTTTAAATTATTTATTTCTATTTATAAGTAATTAATATTTAATTAAAATTTTACAAAAACATTGTTTATTATTTTAAATAATTTATAATCATTTATTATGATTTTTATATCATTAATATTATTTTTCAATAATTATTTAGTATTTATAAATAATTATTTTATTATTAATTTAATTATTAATAATATCTAAATAAAATAAAATATTTATTGAATTTATGTAAAAATATCATAAATTAATTATAATTTTTAAAACTATTTTTGTATTAATTTATATTTATTTATTAATTATTTCTAATTTTATAATTTAATTTTAGAAAAATCAATTTATATGTCTGTCGCTAAAGCTCTTGATGTGAAAGTGTCATATGTAGGTGTTCTTGAGTTTAAAGTAGCGGTTTGGTCATGGTCGAAAGTGACCGGTTTGACAAGAATTATCTAGCTAGTAGTTATGATTTTGGATTTGGTCAAGTGTTGATGTTATAGTACTCTTACAATAGTACAACATGAATCAAATTTCAAGCTTTAACCTACATATAAAAAGAAGTTATAGAGACTCAAAGTCACTATCAGAGTTGTTCTTGAGTTTCGGGCAACTTGAGCAATAAAGGGTCATGGCTTGGTCCAAGCGGTTTTGTGGCTTGAATATCTTTGATTCTGTGTATTAGATGTGTGTTGTGTTTGTTGTAACATGTAGTATATATGTCAGGGTACATATATATAACACTAACATGAACAAAGCATAAATCTAAGGTCTCTAATTATGCTGGTTAAAGTACAGCCATACGTTGTTCTACGTGTTCATCAATTTTCTGGGTAACCCAAAAAACTTGGTCAAGCTCGGTCAACGACTTTTGACCATTAATTCTAATAATCCTATGAGTTGTTTAAGGAATTTAAGATCATAGATATGTAGTACATATATAAGGGTGTTAATCTAATACAAAACATTACAAAAACAACAAACAACAGGTGATCAAAAAGTTAGTCAAAGTAGCTGGTACATACTATTCTTGAGTTTTCTGGGTAACCCAGAAAACAATAATCCGTGAACGGTCAACGCACTTTTACAACTTATAACTTGCAATCTATGGTTCAGATGAACCTATTTTCTTTTCCAGATTAAAGACCTACTAACAGGCTACAAGTAACATACAATTAACAGACCTAAACATAAAAACAAATGAATCTACAAGCCCTGACATTCATTTGCATTTGGACTTGGTTTTTAAAATTTCCAAATTTCTAAAAACACTTAATTAAGGCATCTAGATGTTATGAAAATGTGTTCTACCAATCTAACATAATTTATATCATATTAATACATATTTCTAAACATCTAAATAACAAAAACTACCGCGGCTAACTCTAGAGTCGTGAGTAGGATACCTCTTCTCATAATCTTTGAGTTTTGTGATGCATAAGCAATCACTTTTCCATGTTGCATCAACACACACCCTAAACCTCTGTGTGATGCATCACTAAATACTACAAGTCCTCTTGTATCATCTGGTAAGGATAACACTAGAGCCATGCTCAGTCGCTTCTTTAACTCTTGGAAGCTTTCCTCACATTTATCTCATCCCAGCGTATTTCACCGTCTTCGAAAGTTAAATTGGTTAATGGTGTTACTATTTTTGAAAAATATTTTATAAACCGTCGATAATAACCCGCTAAACCGAGAAAACTTCGTACTTCTGTTGGAGTTATTGGTTTTCCCAATTCACAACCATTTTGATCTTAGTTGGATCTACAGATATTCCATTCTTGTCAATCACATGACCTAAAAATTGAACTCTCTTCAACCAAAATTCACACTTGAAAAACTGTGCATAAAGTTGTTCCTTTCATAATATCTCCAAAATGACTCTCAAGTGTTAAGTATGCTCTTCCCGTGTTTTTGAGTATACCAGAATATCGTCGATAAACACTACAAAAAATTTGTCCAATCATGGTTTAAACACTCGATTCATTAAATCTATAAATGTTTGTGTCGGTGCATTTGTTAATCCAAAAGACATTACAAGAAACTCATAATGTCCATAGCGTGTCCTAAACACTGTTTTTGGCACATCCTCCTTTCTTACCTTTAATTGATGATAACCTGTTCTAAGGTAAATTTTTGAAAAATGTTCGGCCCCCTTTAATTGGTCAAACAAATCATCAATCCTTGGTAAAGGATACTTATTCTTAATAGTTAATTTATTTAGTTCTCTATAGTCTATACATAGTCTCATAGTTCCATCCTTCTTCTTTACAAACAATACTGGTGCTCCCCAGGGTGAAACACTAGGTTGTATGTACTTTTTTTCTAAGAGTTCCTATAATTGTATTAGTAACTCTTTTAGTTCTATAGGTGCCATTCTATATGGTGCCTTAGAAACTGGTGTCATTCCTAGTGCTAGATCAATGATGAACTCAATTTCCCTATCTGGAGGTAAACCTGGTAAGTCATCTGAAAATATATCGAGAAAATCCTTAACTATAGGTATTTGATCTATAGGTAAGTCATTCTATAGTTTTATTATCGGCTATAGTAGCTTTCTCAAGTATTTCAGAGAAAGTCTTTATTTGGAGTACTGACAACTTACTCCGAATCTGAGGTTTTAAACCCTCCTAAAACCTACGAGCCTTTCTAAGTTCAGTGGTTACCTGATGAGGAGCAAAACTGGAAAATTCATTGAACTTGGTTGTATACTTGGTTACAGTCAGGTCTCCTTATTTTAAATCTAGAAATTTTATTTCCATACGTTCTATCAGGGATTGGGAAAAATAGTTTTCAAAAAACAACTCTTTGAATCTATCCCAAGGAATAATTTCAGTTTCTACCCGACCTTTAGTTGATTCCCACCAATAATTAGCCTCACCCTTCAAGAAAAAGGTTGCAAAAGTTGTCTTTTAATTATTATTGACATTGGTTACTAGGAAAAATTTCTCTATTTCAAAAATCCAAATTTGTGCATTGACAGGTTCTAATATACCTTTAAATTCAGGTGGTCCAACTAATTTGTAATCCTTAAAAGATGTGTTTTGGTTTATAGGTCTATTCATAGCTCCTAACATAAGGTCTATTAACTGTTGGTTAGAGTTATCATCATTATTCAATTCTCTTTGGGGTCTTCTGGTTGGTGGAATAATTCTATACAAAACAATAACAAGAATTCACATAAGAAGTTGAATAACCCAAACATATTGTTTATTTTATATATATCACAATGAAATAGTACACAACAAATTAATTAGTAGTTAACATACTACTATCTTACAAAACACTGACTACAATACAAACTTTGAATGCTTCTTTATTCATACTAATATAAAGCATTCAACCATCTAGACTACTCTCTAGAATTCATTGATATCGTCAAAGGAATCCTAAATCATGTGACAAACCACAGATCGGTCTATAAGATAAGCAATTTTCTTCTTTTCTATCGGATATCGAACTACACGGCGCTGGAAATCATTAAAATTATCTCAAACTCCCAGAGATGTTTTAAGAAGTCTTGACTGAATTTCCTTCATGCCCCTTTATGCATGGTGCAGTTGTACTTTTAGTCGGTGACTATGTCCCCTCTCATGTTGTAGCATTCCCTCAGCTATATCAGCCCTAAACTTTATTTTATTTTTCTAATATTCTGTTGTCTTCATTAGTGATGCCATTGCTTCATAATGTTCATCAATTCTCATTAATTGTCCTGCCACTAGATCTTCCTCTTCCTCAGCATCTAACAGTTGTTGATCATGAAGCAATTCTTCATCCTCTACATCACTAGCTATAAATGACTCAATCTGTGGAAGATTGTTTGATATCACCATTTCTTCAGCATTGGAGTTGGCCATCTATAAAAGAAAACTCCTTAAATACTGGTAAAGAAATTTACACCACATAATACTTTTAATGTTATATTTTTTGTGTACTTTAAAATTTTTACGGACTCGAAGACTATATACTAAGATTTCTTTCCTTATATCTACAGCCTTGAAGCTTTGATACCAAAATTGTAACGCTCATAGTACTTCCAACCATAGCATCTCACAGTGATACCTATCAATTTTCCACTGACTCGCTCGGCGTCCCCTACAGAAAGTCTGGCTTCAGTTCATTCCCTTATAGGGACGGCACCAGCAAAAGGCTCGGGGTTCTTCATGCATTGCGCTTATAGCTTTGATACCAAAATTGTAATGCCCCCATATCTATACTCCCATGGTATCCGATATGGTGTTTACAACGAATTAATATAATGCATTTAAATCTATACACCAATGGTATCTGATTACAAGATTACATTAAATAAAGGGACTATCAGATATAATTCCCATAGATCCAAAATTCACAGTATCCTATAACAGATGTCAATTCTCAAGAAAACTATTACTGTGTTTGGATACCCTCACTTAGATATATGAACTGTATCTGTGACTAGAGTCTATCTATCTGAAATTCAGAGTACTAATAATAACATGAACAGTCCATATTACTAATACCCTCACCTAGATGTATAGTCTATGCCAGGAAAATTTATACTATCGTATCGATAGTAACTATCTATCTGAAATCCAGAGTATGATTAACAACATGAACAGTCTATGCTATTAATACCCTCACTCAGATAAATAGTTTCTAAGGATCTCAACTAGATTTGAAGAATTCTAACTTTACATCTATATATGTAAGAAAACACGGTTGTGGAAATAAAAGATGTTATATATATATATATATATATATATATATATATATATATATATATATATATATATATCATAATATTAAGATTCAATTACATGATTCTCATAATGAGTTTCTTATTACAAGGTATTAAAATAGACACGAATATAATCTAATCTAAGTAGGGACGCTTCCCTTTATCTACTCTAGATGTTCTAGGGTTACCATCTAAAACTGCAAAGGGAATAATTTGCAAGGGTGAGCTATGACATGCTCAGCAAGTTTTGTATTTATAACAATATATGATTTGAAGAAATACAATAATTCAAATTTCGACTGATAGTTGTTACCATTTCACTATGGATTTATATTTCTGCCAGTCACACATACTTAGAAATTTTGTTTAGATATGAGATAGGGGATCAGCCTATTCAACATCTTAGGAGTATGCATATCATCCTACCAGTGCTTAAATGCACCCAAATTAGTGTTAATATATTATCAACCGAATGATCCCATATATGATACCCAACTTCAGAATTGGATGTCTTACCAAACAATTTGGTTTGACACAACAATTTGAGCTTAACAATTAATATGAATAAATAATTCATTTCTTAGTTATGTTGAAGCTATAGTAATAACCTTTCAACAAGAGGTAATTCAATTGTAGGTGTAGTATATTATATCAATGAAAGATATCAAGATAAAAATCTTGTTCAATGAATAAAAAGCGTTTAAGAAATTTGTAATAAAAAATAAGGTTCAGATATTTGCCTGAGCGTAGATCAGTCAAGTTATGCTATTCAATTCGTTAATAAAAACCTACGATGTTCATATATATAAATCTAACACGTTAGTATCGATAACAATACTCAAATAAAACATTTACATAAGATTGGCTTAGATTTAATAGGGTTTCGGTGTTCAATGCCTCTACCGAATATTAAATGAGTTGATATATGGACTAAATTTTATTTATAAATTTTATTATATTTTTAGATAATTTATATATCCATTATAATAATTTTTAGAAGTTTTAAAATATTTTAAAACATTTATTTATCCTTTAAATAATTTTTAAATTATTTATTTCTATTTATAAGTAATTAATATTTAATTAAAATTTTACAAAAACATTGTTTATTATTTTTAAATAATTTATAATCATTTATTATGATTTTATATCATTAATATTATTTTTCAATAATTATTTAGTATTTATAAATAATTATTTTATTATTAATTTAATTATTAATAATATCTAAATAAAATAAAATATTTATTGAATTTATGTAAAAATATCATAAATTAATTATAATTTTAAAACTATTTTTGTATTAATTTATATTTATTTATTAATTATTTCTAATTTTATAATTTAATTTTTAGAAAAATCAATTTATATCTGTCGCTAAAGCTCTTCAAAGGATGTGAAAGTGTCATTGTAGGTGTTCTTTGAGTTTTCAGGCAAAGTTTGAGTGGTCATGGTCGAGTGACCGGTTTGACGAAATTATCTAGCTAGTAGTTATGATTTTGGATTTGGTCAAGTGTTGATGTTATAGTACTCTTACAATAGTACAACATGAATCAAATTTCAAGCTTTAACCTACATATAAAAAGAAGTTATAGAGACTCAAAGTCACTATCAGAGTTGTTCTTGAGTTTCTGGGCAACCCAGAACAGTGGTCATGGCCGGTCAACGGTTTTGTGGCTTGAATATCTTTGATTCTGTGTATTAGATGTGTGTTGTGTTTGTTGTAACATGTAGTATATATGTCAGGGTACATATATATAACACTAACATGAACAAAGCATAAATCTAAGGTCTCTAATTAAGTGTTTTTAAAATTTCCAAATTTCTAAAAACACTTAATTAAGGCATCTAGATGTTATAAAAATGTGTTCTACCAATCTAACATAATTTATATCATATTAATACATATTTCTAAACATCTAAATAACAAAATTAACAAAGGATCAAAGAGCTATCTATGAACTAGGGTTTGTACCTTTCTTGATTGATCTTTTGATTCTAGCTTCTGATTTTGTTGCTGCTATCACCCAGGCTTGATTTGGTAAGTAAGTAAGTGTATAATGGCTTCGAAATTTCGTGAGTTTGCTCAAACCCAGGGTTCTTATTTATAGAATTCTTTAACTTGTCTTTTTGGACATTTTCAAGTTACTTGCCTCTATAAATATCAGATCTGATGACTCTACTCATGCTTGGGAGTTACAAGCATGTCATGTGCAGCCTAAGGACTTGTATGGTGACTCCTAACCTACTTGTGAGCTAGTTAGGTTAGTTTAGTAGCTTAATTATGCTCTAATCTTCACTAATCTTGATTAGGGTTTTGTTTTTAATGATTAGGATTGTTAAATGATGTTTATTAGTACCTAATTGAAGTTTACTAACCATGATTAGGTGTTAAGATGATCTAATTAGGGTTAAATTAGCTAATTAGGGTTAGGTTTATAATTTAGGGTTAGGATTTTGTTGATTAGGGTTAGGGTTTGTTAATCTAGGGTTGCTAACTTCAATTTCTCATTAATCCTAATAAGCACGACAAAGCATTTTGTCAGTGTAAGCACGACAAAATAACTTGTCAAAACAAATACACCGAAAAGTCCATTTTCGAAAGAAAATTTTTAAGCACGAGGTGTCAAGCACCACGTTTTTCGGACAAAATTTTATTTGATTAAATTTGTTAAATAGAGTATATATTAACACATAACACATTCTAAACGGAGAAATTTTATTGAAATAACTGGATTTTACATAACCGATTCTTATTAGGGTTTTGGGTTTTTACACATATAGCTATATTTTTACCGGCGGGAGCCAAGTGTTCATCCACTTAAAGCTATAGAAGTCTTCTTTGGCAGTCCATTGTGATCCTTATTACACACTTTAAATCCTTTCTATTCATCTTTGCACACACTCTTCTTCACGTTGAGAGTCGTGTTGTGTGTGTATGCCCAGACTTTGGTCCGTGATTTTTATTTCTGTTTATGTGTATATATATATATATAAACTATTGTCGAACTCTGTTCGATGACCCTGGGGTTTTATATCCACTGCGTTTATTGCTTATATATATATATATATATATATATATATATATATATATATATATACATTTCTTCCAGGCATGGAGTTTACTTCATGGCGGTTGATCGTTTTTACTGATTTATTTATATTCCGTCCTGCCTGGAGTTTACTTCGTGGCGGTTAATCGTTTTACTACTTTATTTACATTTCGTCCCGCCTGGAGTTTACTTCGTGGCAGTTGATCACATTTATTGCTTTATTTACATTTCTGATCCCCCATGGAGGTGCTTCGTGGTGGTTGATCATGTCTATATATATATATATATTTACTGCTTTTATATATTTATATTTTCGATCCCCCATGGAGGTGCTTCGTGGTGGTTGATCATGTATGTATATATATATATATTTACAGCTTTTATATATATAATTGCTTACTACTTTTCATATAAACTAAGGCATCATGTAAGCCTAAGAATCATGTGATCACAGATTCAGTCTACTGAATCTGGATTCGGTTCCCGTGATGGACATTTTTCAGCTGTAAGAAGCTTGTAAATTATTCATGGTGTTTGAATTTCCATAGATGGCTTTCATGCCCATAAGGAGTTCGGCACTACTATATATTATTTTCACGAAGATGCTTCCCATCTCGAAAATAAAAGCAATCAAGCCAAACATTTAATAATAAAATGGAAGTATCAAAGGCCTCAATTACTGTTGAGCACAGGGGTTAATAAACCTCTTTTACAAAACCTCATTGTTATATCTTGTTTAAAACTGAATTTTTGTATAAATTCAAACCCTCTGTATATAGGTGCGAACGAGGCATAGCACTACTTCCAAATAATAGCACATTGACCCACACACACACACACACATTCATATAATAGTTTCTTGAAAAGTGGCGGTCACCGTGGTAACACAGATATCGGGGGGTGCCTAACACCTTCCCTCCGCATAATTAAGCCCCCGAACCCAAATGAATCTCGGTTTCACAGACCCGTTTAGCACTGTAACAACACTAGTTTAATGTGCAAACCTTTTCTCGGTTGCGTTGGTGCAACCAGTTAAAAACATCAACTGGTGACTCTTACAGTCAAATCATCGACATATACATGTCAGACCTTTTTCACTTATTTTTTCAAACAAATCTCACATAACATGAGAACTAGAAAGAACAAGAACAGAAAAGGGACAAATAAAAATCTCGACGTCGACAATAGGAAAGCTATTCTCGAAAATGATCAAACACTGCGAAATGGCAGAGATGGGCTTGAAGGCAGGCAAGATTAAAGACTTCACTGTCTTGGAAGCATTCGCCAAGAATATACAGACTAGACAATATGCGAGCGATTCCAAGGGGGTACCCGATAAAGGCATTGAAGATGTATCCCTTATTGTATAGGGGCAAGCTAGGAGACCAACCTACAGTCCCCCTATTTGGAAAAAGAAAGACAATCTGCCATTTCAACAACAGACTGCCTTCAACCAGTGCCCGGACAGGAAGAGAAAATTTGAAAGAACGGAATATCTGGTGTTCACTCCACTAGGCGATTCCCTTGAAAATGTATTGGCGATATTAATGGATCACAAGAAAATTACAGAACTAGCTCCGCCTCTAGAACCAGGGAGCAAAAGATACAATCCAAGCCAAAGATGTGCTTACCACTCAGGGTCTTTAGGACACGATACACAAGATTATTGGTCCTTAAAGCATAAGATTCAAAATTTGATCGAAAATGGCAGTATTGTGGTCCAACAACCTGACCAGCAAAATGTCAACACCAACCTTCTGTTGCAGTATGATACGGATGAAGTAAACATGATCGGGTCAGGAAGTGCTGAAATGTATCCAAATCATAAGTACATATGAAGGATAGAGGAATACCCCCAAAGGCATAGAATAAATGTCCTAGAGTGGGAAAACTCGAAGGAGGGTGTGATCGTAATGCAAAAATTAGAGACGATCCAGAATCAAGTAAATTTGCTGGCTAAGCTGATAGTGCGCCAACATCAAGAAATGAGGGAGTTTTACGCTCAATTATCAGAAAGCTAAGAGGAATGTCGACGTCGGGATTTTTTATTTGTCCCTTTTCTGTTCTTGTTCTTTGGTGTTCTCGTGTTAGGTGAGATTTGTTTGAAAAAATAAGTGAAAAAGGTCCGACATGTATATGTCAATGATTTGACTGTAAGAGTAGCCAGTTGATGTTTTTAACTGGTTGCACCAACGCAACCAAGAAAAGGTTTGCACATTGACCCAGTGATGTGACACTGCTAAACGGGTCTACGAAACCGAGATTCATTAGGGTTCGGGTGCTTGATTATGCGAAGGGAAAGTGTTAGGCACCCCCCGACATCCGTGTTACCATGGTAACTGCCACTTTTCAAGAAACTATTATATGAATGTGTGTGTGTGGGTGGGTGGGTGGGTGGGTGGGTCAATGTGCTATTATTTGGAATTAGTGTGAGGCCTCGTTCGCACCTATATACAAAGGGTTTGAATTTGTATAAAAATTTAATTTTAAAACAAGATATAGCAATGAGATTTTATGAAAGAGGTTTTTCAAACCCTGTGCTCAACAGTAATTAAGGCCTTTGATACTTCCATTTTGTTGTTAAATGTTCGGCTTGATTGCTTTTATTTTCGAGATGCGAAGCATCTTCGAGAAAATAATATTTGGCAGCGCCGAATTCCTCATGGGCATGAAAGTCATCTAAGGATGGTGCTGGCAAATTGTTGTTGGCTGTGTTGTTGGTGCTGGCAAATTGTTGTTGGCTGTGTTGTTGGTGCTGGCAAATTACAATTTGATGGTGATGGAATATTGCTCCCCCATGCCGGATACTAGAACTTCTCCAGCTCCAGAACCTTCCATGTTAACACCTCCATCAAAATCCTTTTTCCATGTATGGCATGCATCATACTAATGGTGCTACTGAATTATCATGATCCCTTCATCAGGGAAGTATGTTTCTAAGGGTTTGTAATCCCCTGCGGGTGCGGTGGCCAGTTGATCTGCAATTCCTTGTCCTTTAATGGACTTTTACGTCACGTAGACGATGTAGAATTGTTGCCAAATCAACTGCCATCTGGACAGCCGACAATTCAGTATGGGCTTACTGAACACGTATTTGAGAGGATCCACGCAGGATATGAGATGGGTTGTGTGACCATGAAGGTAATGCTTTAACCTCATGGAAGCCTATGCTAAAGCATAACAAGTCTTCTCAATCAGAGTGTACTTGTGTTCACTGCTGCTGAATCTTTTGCTGAGGTAGTAGATAGCTCGCTCTTGGCCTCTATCGTCTTTCTGTCCTAGCATGCAGCCCATGCCATTGTCAGTAATGGACAGGTACATGAATAGGGGAATATCATCCCTTGGAGGTACCAAAATGGGAGTGTTAACCAACAGCTCTTTGATTGTAAGGAAGGTTTTCTTACACTCATCATTCCATTTCATGGAGGAGTTCTTCCTTAACAGTTTGAAGATGGGCTCACAGGTTGCTGTGAGTTGAAAAATAAACCTGCTAATGAAGTTGATTCTTCCCAAAAATCCCCGTATTTCCTTCTTTGTCTGAGGAATGGGCATTTCTTTGATGGCCTAGATTTTGGTGGGATCCAGCTCAATCCCTTTGCGGCTGACTAGGAAACCTAGCAACTTTCCTGATTTAACACCAAAGGCACACTTGGCTGGATTAAACTTCAAGTTGTACTTACGCAACCTATTGAAAAGCTTTCTGAGATGGTCTAAGTGGTTTTCTTCCCATTGGGATTTGACAATGATGTCGTCCACGTAGATCTCTATCTCTTTGTGCATTAAGTCATGGAAAAGAGCCATCATAGCTCGCTGATAGGTTACTCCGGCATTGATGAGGCCAAATGACAACCGTCTATAACAAAAGGTTCCCCAAGGCGTGATGAAAGCAGTTTTCTCACGATCCTCCTCAGTAACCATAATCTGATGATACCCCGTGAAGCAATCCGTAAAGGAGTACATGTCGTATTGAGCAGTACTGTCAATGAGAATGTGGATAAATGGCATAAAAAAGCTATCCTTGAGGCAAGCTTTGTTCAGATCCCGGTAATCCACATAAACTCGCACCTTTCCTCCTGGTTTAGGCACGGGGACTATGTTTGATAGCCATGCAGGGTATGTAGATGCCCGCTTGAAATTGTTTCACAATTTCTTCTTTAACCTTTAAACTCCACTCAGGTTTTAATCGCTTGAGCTTTTGCCTGACTGGCTTGAATACCTCTTTAATGGGAAGGCAATGAAGGACAATGTCAGTGGACAAACCCACCATGTCTTCATGAGACCATGCAAACACATCCTGGAATTGGGTTAGTAGCGCAACCATGTAATTCCTTTGGTTTGGAGTGAGGTCTGAACCAATCTGGATTAGCTTATAGTTTTCTAAGGTTCCGATATTGAAAGATGTGGTTTGATCAAGGGTAGGTTTAGGTTTGTAATGTTTCTAATAAGAACTCAAATACAATAACAACTTATTAACTTAATAGAATTTCTTGTAGGCAATGCTAAACAATAAGTTCCTATGACTAATGCAGCAACCTTTACTTCATTTTCCACATATAGGATTACTTATCAATTGTTTAGCTTTCTACTTCTGCTTGGTCTGTTCATAAATCTACATTTATGATAACCAAAACTGGTATCCAATATCCAATTAGAAACTTTACTTACTGAAAGATTTATTTCAATCACGAACTAAACTATATTTGTAACTGAAGCTTCATTAAGCTTCTTTGGTTAGCCTCTGTAAGATGCTTCTCGCATTTTCTTTTCTAGTGTCCAGGCTTATTGCAGTGGAAGCAAACTCCTTTGCTATCCGTATCAGTTTTGTTCTTATTATCCTTTTATTTTTGCCTTTCTATTTACCTTCTTTGAATCGTTCTTCTTTTCAAAAGATCCTTTGGCCCCTACCAGTTAGACTTGGTCTTTCTTGGTTAGAAAGTGACTCTCAACATTTTTCATCATGTTAAGCAAATTAGCGAAGCTGATATCTAGCTTGTTCATATGAAAAATTCACCTTGTTAGGTTTGTAATATTCTTTCGACCCATTCCTTGATCTCCTTGTTAGGTTTGTAATATTCTTGAACGCAATCAAATTGCACAAAATAAGCAGAAACGTGGAAATATCAGAGTTTTAAAATTTTACAAACCATATACCCGGATCATCCTTTATGCACAATTATTAATTAAACGAAAAATATGAAGAACAAGAATCATACCTTTGAAGATTCGAGCTTCCTCAGGTACAAGTTCACCTCCAATCTTTTTCGCGTTCAACTTGAATCCACCAGGTTTGGTTCCTTCCTTTGATCAATGTTAGCCACCCAAGTGTTTGGCCTCTAGAGGTGATCCACCAAGGAAGAAGAAAGATTCAAGAAGATAGATGGTTGGCTAAACCCTAGTTTTTCTATCTCTATAGAAAAATAGTGTACTCTCCAACAATTGGAATCACGTATATATATATATATATATATATATATATATATATATATATATATATATATGATATAAGACTCACTTATAAAGATATCGATTAACCCTTCTAATCTAATTAGAAAATATGATATTATTTAATTAATTAAATTCCTTTAATTAATTAAGCTCCCTAATCTTATTAGGAGAATTAATTAAACTCTTTTAATTAATTTAATCTCCTAATCTTATTAGGAATATATGAGAGTACTTTTATTAATTAATTCTCAAACTCCTTTAGGAATTAAATAATAATAATGGTAATAATAATAATAAGACTCCTCTTATTAATTTATATTTAATATTTCCAAAATATTAAATAATAAATATTAAGCTATTTAATTTATTCTATCATCATATATTAAATTAAATATACTTAACTTATTCTTTGTTATGCCATTAACTTCTTAAATAATTATCATTCCTTTTATGGTGTGACCCTTTAGGTTCTCAATATTAAACCGATTGTGAATAAATCAATTAGAACAATTTTAATCTTATTTAAATAAATAAATTAAACTATTAATTTATTTAAATAAATAATATTTATTCTACAATAGGGATAAGCCTCCCTAGCGATCAACGACTTTCCAAATAATATAAATTTCAACATTAATCATAAAAGAACCTTTAAGTAAATAGTTACCGTGCAATTCAATCCTTCCACCATACAATGTCCCAATTAAATATAAGACATGGAATTACTGTCATGTCTTATTTTATTTAATTATATGTATTTCGACTCTTAAATGCACAACTCCAAATAATGCAAATTAGAAACTCCTTTCTAATTTCATTCTCTCTTGGCCAAGGACTACTGGGTTGTCATTTATCGAATCACATAGGACATTTCTCTTCTTTTACTAGAAGTGGTAGATTCTTTATTGATCATACATTATCTCCATGTACAATTTTTTTATACCCAAGCATACCCTTTGATATACCCTAAGGGTCTTAAGGAATAAGTCAAAGTATAACCCATCATACACAAGATACTATGATGATCTCAAGTCCAAGGATCACTTGTACTAATATCACTACAGGAATTCCTATTGACAGGCAAGTAAAACTCAATTAGGTATTCCTTAGCGAGCCACGTTCAGTGAACTTATTCTCTAATAAGCACCTATATACTTGCTTTAGTGTCTCCACACAAATGATCATGAGATCAATCATCCTCATCCAATGAGCAAGCAACGTATGTACCAATCTATCCGGATTCACTAATCCCCAGTTTAGTAATCCAATGATTAGGAACTAATTTAGTTTTAATCTTTCTAAGAATTTAGATCTCATTAGAATGATCATCATTATTCTAAAAGCATTGCTTAAAACTATGGGTTTATCACATATTATAAAACAACATCATGTAGATAATTAAAAGCCTTTAATAAATTAATACTTTTAATTAATAAATGAATAAGATTGTTACAAAGTATATGCTTTATCATCAAACATGATTGGCTTGTGTGCATACTACTTTCAATCTCCCACTTGCACTAAAGCTAATCGTCATGGTATCACATACCCTTCTTCTCTAAGTGACGATTATCCTGTTGTTGGATAAGCTTTAGTTAATGGATATGTAATGTTGTTCTTGAGAGTCCACTATCTCTATAGTGATTTCCCATCTTTCAATGATTCCTATAATCAAGTGAAAGTTCCACAACACATGTTTAGATCCAAGATGAGACTTAGGAACTATTCCTAGTTCTGTAATGAACTTTTCATCCAAACAATCAACTTACAGCTTCATTTACAGTTATATACTTTGTCTTTATCACTAAACCAACAACTCTTTGCTGTTTAGAACCTTTCCAATTCATTGCACCACTGTTCAAGGTAACGCTTTACCTTAAAGTGGATTTTTACATTGTCTCTTCTGCATTTGAAAAACTTGAGTCTGTTAAGCCCTCTAGTTTTAATTTAGACCCACCATAAATTTTAATCACATCCTTAGTGCCGATTAAGTACTTTAAGATGTTTTCACTGTCTGACAGTGATCTTCTCCATAATAAGACCGATCAACATCAGGTCTCGTATATTTCATTGTATACATGATTTTCACTCATGCGATCTCTCTTTTCAAGAGTCTATGTGGACTACTAAGAGAGATACACTTCATGGCTCATCACATGAGACATCTGTTGGAGTTTGCCATGCTAAACTACTTTAGCATCAAATGAATATACATTTCTTGAGTTAAGCAGAGCATCCTTTTAAATTTATCTATATAGATTTTTATCCCCAATTACGATACTCTTCCCAAATCATTCGTAGAGGAATGTTTAGACAACTTTATCTTTACTGATTGTAGCATTGGTATGTCATTCCTTATCCGTAGTATATCAACATATAATACTAGGAATGTCACGACGCTCCCACTGACCCTTTTGTACACACTAGGTTCATTCTTATTTGTGATAAAATCAAACTCTTTTGATTTGTTTCATCAAAATGAATGTTCCATTTTTGAGAAGCTTGCTTCAATCCATTTCTCTGAGTGTCTACAACTCTTACCTCATCGTATGTAACTGGATCATCATCTTCTATGATGTGTACCTCATCATCAACATCTATGATGAATCCATACCTCCTAGGTATCTTCGGTACTATTCCAGATTTACGATTCGGTTGTGGTACAATAGGTCTATCTACAAGTTTCTCTTATTTGACTTACAGTGTTTTGTGGTTCTTGAACTCTTCAAGATGTATTATCCTCCCACTAGCCCCTTCAATAATAAACACATTTATCTTAGAAGGCGGCGTGTTTCACAATAAACACCTTTTGCTAAGTAGGACTATAGAACATATACCCTAATACTTTTTTAATTTGTTTCATTTCTGAATTCTTTGAACCTTTCAAATAATTCCCAATTGTATTTCAGCAAATACACACATTCAACCTTTTGAACGATCATCTCCTTTTCTTATACTAGTTTGTTCAATTAGTAAAATAATTTTTATATAAGTTAAGTACACACAATCCATTAAGTAATATTTCAGTTCTATACAAAATATTATTATTATAAATAGAAAAATAATTGTTCTTAAATATAATACCAAAGATTTCATTGTCCAACAATAAAATGGAAATAATGTTTCCAACGAGAACTGAAATACAATAATACCTTATTGACTTAATAGACTTGCCCGTATGCAATACTAAATAATAAGTTCATATGGCTAATGCATCAACCTTTGCTTCATTTTCCACACATAGGATTATTTATCCCTTTAGTTTTCTACTTCTGCTTGGTCTCTTCATAAATCTATATTTATGATAACCAAAGTCGGTATCCAATACCCAAGTAGAATCTTAACTTAAAGAAAAATTTATTTTAAATCATGAACAAAATTGTATTTGTAACCGAAACTTCACTAAGCTTCTTTGGTTAGCCTCTGCAAGATGCTTCTCACAGTTTCTTTCCAGTGTCCAGGCTTATTGCAGTGGAAGCAAACTCCTTTGCTATCCATATCAGTTTTGTTCATATTATCCTTTGTTTTTGCCTTTCTATTTACCTTCTTTGAATCATTCTTCTTTTCAGAAGATCCTTTGGCCCCTACCAGTAAGACATGGTCTTTCTTTGTTGAAAAGTTACTCTCAACATTTTCAACATGTTAAGCAAATCAGCGAGGCTGATATCTAGCTTGTTCATATAAAAAATTCACAACAATTGTGAAAGAAGTCCAGGAGTGAGTGCAAGATCAAATCTTGGCTCAACTCTCCATCCATGACAAAACCCGTTGTCCTAATTGATCAATCAAATTAATTATGTTAAGAACTTGTATCTGTACTGTAGGGTCATCGGTCATTCTAGATCGGAAGAGCTCCTTAGATATCTGATATCTATCAGTCCTACTTTCCTCACCATCAACTACTTGATGTGCAGGAATATAATAAGAGCATCCATAGTTTTATACTGACGCTGAAGCTCGTTACTTATGGATGCGAGCATGATGCATTGAGGCAACTGTGCATCATCTTGCCACTTTCTAAAAGTAGCAATCTCTTCCTCAGAGGCATTATCTGCAACCATTGCAGGGATAAGCGTATTAAGGACATAAGATAGTTTTTCAGCCATGAGAACTATTCTCAAATTCCTTAACCAATCCATTTAATTCGGTCCGATTAATTTAGCATCTAATATGCTACGCAATGATAGTAATTTAGATATTGTAAAATTCTGTAATGAATTTGTAATTAACAACATTTTAGCATACATTCTTTTATTAATTACCAAAATAAATTAGGTCTTATTTTAAATTGGTATCTCCCACTATTTTCTTCAAACTATATTACCCTCAATATATATAGTTCGACAATATCTAATTAAAGATATGCTAGTGAGAATAAGGATCCCATTTCAAATGTATATAGCCTTGTGTGTGGACAAATAAATATATATAAATAAATAGGTAGACAACTCTTATCAATTACATCAACTATGTAACTCCTTGTATTTTGCCTCTTAAATCATAATGGTCAAGTGTGTGCACATCCGAACTAAAATGATTTAAGATAAGTCAGACCCAACATTTCCATATAAGTGAAGAGAAAACTATAGCCCTTGTGTATGCACAACAAAACAGTAATGTTCAATTCCTTATAAACATCATATGTAATAAAAAAAAATATCTTAAATATTTAATACTTGTCTTGTGTGTGCACAACAAACTCATATTAAATATTTAATACTCTATTGTTTCTACCATGCTAGAAGGCGACATTCGATATTCCAAATATCTTTGAACGTTACAACTTAATATAAAATATTTGAGGGGTTTGTTATTAATTTGTCTCATCTTGTTTAGCACGCACGCACACACACACACACACACACACACACACACACACACACACACACACACACATATATATATATATATATATATATATATATATATATATAAAATATGCGTCATATTAATTAACATGTGAAGCATGTTTTTAATATAATATATAATATATATAGTATAAGCATGCACATATAAAATACTATATTCTACCTGAATTGATTATGGACTTTTATTCTAGTTTGATTCACTAAAGCCACTAAGTGAACCAAAAGGTCAAACCTTAGGGGTGCAAGAATTAATATTTAAATATAACTATCGCATTTAAACTCGGGCTCCATTACAAACGGGTCTTCAAGCGCTCCTTGATCCTTGATCTCCAATTCTTCAAAATTAATTCTAACTATTCCTATTACAAAACTATTTAAAATAAATAGAAACTTTGATCAACCGTCAAGGGGAAGTACATAGGAGGGAGATAGAACTTACATTAAGAAAAAAATTAGAGAATACGAGGTACACAGACCCCATTTAATAAAACTCATACATTCATGCATCCAACTAAAATAAAATTCAATCACATTGGTCAATAGTCCATAATCAATTACATTTATTATCATACACATCACCATATGCATCAATAAATAACATTCATCTTATGAATAATAAACATTCAATATATATTTTGATATCATTTAATGAGCAAATTTAGTTAGTATAAAATCTAATTTTGAATCATAATAAACTCCTTTATTTTAATCTAAATTTAAATAAAAATAAACCTCTTTTATTTTAATTTATCCAATTTTGAATAAAATACACTATTTTATTTTAATTAAAATAAACTCATTTATTTTAATTAATTATGGAATCCAATTCCAAGTAAAAAAAAATCCTTTATTAAAGGAAACACGGATTCTCTTTCCTATTCACAAATAAACTCCTATATTTTGAATAATATAAAATCTTATTTCATATCTAAATAAACTCCTTTATTTAAGAAAATACGGATTCACTTTCCTATTCAAAAATAAACTCTTTTATTTGGAATAATATGAAATCTTATTTCATATCTAAATAAACTCCTTTATTTAAGAAAATACGGATTCTCTTTCTTATTCACAAATAAACTCCTTTATTTAGAATAATATGAAATCTTATTTCATATATAAATAAATTCATTTATTTAAAGAAACATGGAATCTATTTTTAACTCCAATTAGTTATCATGGAATCCAATTTCAACTCTAATTAGTTAGCATGAAATCCAATTTTAAAATTAAAATAAACTTTTATTTTAAAATTAAAATAAACTTTTATTTTAAGATTAAAATAAAATTTTATTTTAATTATAAAATAATTAATAATATATATATATATATATATATATATATATATATATATATATATATATATATATATATATAATATTCTTAATCTGATTATAACCTGTAGTAACTAGTAATCATATACTCAGATGATTATAATCTGATTCATGTGAATCACACGAATCACGGAATAAAAAAACCGAAATCATACTGCTAGTCTGCTGTAGATAATATAACTATATATTATATCATATATAATATAACTATTGTAACTAAACATATCTGCATGTAAAGGATTCCGCAGGAGATTAACATTTGAAAAAATAAAACCAACCAAAAAAAAATAAGGATCAGCGAATCCAAGGACGTGACTCAGCGAAATACGGTTTTTCAAAAACAGTTTTCTTTTTTTAAAAATTTTATACAATAAAATTATGCCCAATTAAATTGTTCTAAACACATATAAATATACATATCAAATTAAAATAATTAATAATTTAAATAAAGGTTTGACTCTGATACCACTGTTAGGTTTGTAATATTCTTGAACGCAATCAAATTGAACAAAATAAGCAAAAACGTGGAAAAATCAAAGTTTTAAAATTTTACAAACCATATACCCGGATCATCCTTTATGCACAATTATTAATTAAACAAAAAATTTGAAGAACAAGAATCATACCCTTGAATATTCGAACTTTCTCAGGTATAAGTTCACCTCCAATCTTTTTCGCGTTCAACTTGAATCCACTGAGTTTTGTTCCTTCCTTTGATCAATGTTAGCCACCCAAGTATTTGGCCTCTAGAAGTGATCTACCAAGGAAGAAGAAAGATTCAAGAAGATAGGTGATTGGCTAAATCCTAGTTTTTCTATCTCTATAGAAAAAGAGCATACTCTCCAACAATTGGAATCACGTATATATATATATATCTGATATAAGACTCATCTTATAAAGATATCAGTTAACCTTCTAATCTAATTAGAAAATAGAATATTATTTAATTAATTAAATTCTTTTAATTAATTAAGTTCCCTAATCTTATTAGAGATAATTAATTAAACTCTTTTAATTAATTTAACCTCCTAATCTTATTAGGAATATATGAGAGTACTTTTATTAATTAATTCTCAAACTCCTTTAGGAATTAAATAATAATAATGGTAATAATAATAATAAGACTCCTCTTATTAATTTATATTTAATATTTCCAAAATATTAAACAATAAATATTAAGCTATTTAATTTATTTTATCACCATATATTAAATTAAATACACTTAACTTATTATTACGATTATGCTATTAACTTCTTAAATAATTATTCTTCCTTTTATGGTGTGACCCTTTAGATTCTCCATATTAAATCGGTTGTGAATAAATCAATTAGAACAATTCTAATCTTATTTAAATAAATAAATTAAATTATTAATTTATTTAAACAAATAATATTTATTCTACAATAGGGATAAGCCTCCCTAGCGATCAACGACTTTTTAGATAATATAGATTTCAACATTAATCATAAAAGAACCTTTGAGTAAATAGTTACCGTACAATTCAATCCTTCCACCATACAATGTCCCAATTAAATATAAGACATGGAATTACTGTCAAGTCTTCTTTTATTTAATTATATATATTTCGACTCTTAAATGCACAACTACAAATAATGCAAATTAGAAACTCCTTTCTAATTTCATTCTACCTTGGCCAAGGACTTCTGGGTTGTCATTTATCGAATCACATAAGACATTTTTCTTCTTTTACTAGAAGTGGTAGATTCTTTATTGATCATACATTATCTCCATGTATAATTTATTATACCTAAGCATACCCTTTGATATACCCTAATGGTCTTAAGGAATAAGTCAAAGTATAACTCATCATACACAATATACTATGATGATCTCAAGTCCATGGATCACTTGTACTACTATTGTGACGCCCCCAAAATAGGTATACATCACCCATTCTGAGTTGTCAATACATGGTACAGAAACAACTACAACTTTATTATTACAACAGTAAAACTGTGAGTTTGAATACAAATATTATCTTCTAGACAATATCTATACTCGGATAAATCCTCATCATATTTATTGATAAATTATTTTACAAAATGGTGAGAACTACTAAACAACTCTCTAGAACCTTCATTCCATACCCAGACTGTACTTCGCTTATATTCTCGCTTCACGAGAAGAAAAATGGAACAAAAAGGAAAAGGGTGAGCTCAACTAGCCCAATAAAGAATATTATGACTAAGATAATATACAAAAATTATCGTTAATCTTCAAACAGAAAAAATCTAATAGAATACAATAGACAACAAGTTTTAAATCAATATTCGCAATGAAATAATAATTCATTAGAAGAGTTAAGTAGAGAATTCAAACTACTATCTTCTATGTATGAATTTAAAAGTTCATCGCTCATCTTTAATCCCTCGTAACATCAATCAATATATATCTCGAATCAACCATTCATCTTTACACTACTGTGCCAAAGATATTCATCATTGGTCATGTTCATCTAAACACCTGTTCATCTTTGCACTACGGACCAAAGATATTCATCGAAATCATTCATCTTTGCACTTTGTGCCAAATATATTCATTAATATCATCATTTAAGACCGAGGATGATGAAAATATTTTTAAAGAAACGAATCCAAAGGAAACAAAATGACAAGAATTAAGGATTAAGGATTCGTACTTTGTTTTATCCCTGCCCAAAAAAATACCTCGAAAATAATCATAGTGGTGTAAAATTCAAGAATGATCAAAACATGGATACAATCAAAGCTAGTAACCATAATAGATATTTTTGGACAAAAGGAAAAATTTTATTTTCTAATGAATAGTCTCAGATATCGTGAATAGTCGTACACGTGAATAGTAACTCGAACACACAAAAGTTCCAAATTTGATAAAACGTTCAACCAATATTTTGGCATAATGATATCAAGAAAATAATACCATTTCATGAAAGAAATAGCATCCCTTACCTCAAAATAACCGTACTTTCATTGAATTTCGGGTATATAGTCTTGATGTAAACTCGCACCAGTATAGCAACACTCAAAGTATACTCACAAGAATACGCCGACAAATATAGAGAAAGAGAGAAAACTTGTTTCTGGTGTGATTTTCAATTCTAACTTAGCCCTCTATTTATAGGAAAATGCTAGAACGCTAAAAGAGACTAAAATATTAAAATAATATTTAATTTTTCTTTTCTTCCTACGTCTCCTTCTTTGAATTCAGACCAGCCACCAACATGCTTTAATTGAAAAAATTTGGCAGCCCACATGTCTAATAAAAGAGTGGGTCCCACCCAATTTTAATAAAAATCAATTTATTTTTTGAAACTTCAACAATTCATAGAAAATAGACCGTTTGTCAGAAAAATACGAATTTTATGTCCATTCTACCTAAAATCGAATTCTCTACAACTTTGTAGTTTTGAGTTTTTCCAAATTCCCAACCGAAAATATCCGAAATCCACAAACGGATAATTTTTAATTCTTCCAGTCCGACAAAATACTGATAAAACATCTCAGCATTAATTCCTTCAATTATATCCACATAAAATAAATAAATCCATCATTTATATCAAATAAATATTTCATTATCATATAAATCAATAATTAATTATTCACAAATAATATTATGTAATCACAATTATGACAACTGACTGCTCCTGTGAAAGAGGGTCTTTCCAATAAGGATTCCTCCTCATCTTGGCGTGCAATTAGGTGACCAAACCTCTCCTTAGATGTAACTTTCTAGACATTGCCAATAATGTTATCTCGATAATATTATTCAAATAATATGAATTATTGATCCGATAATGGAAAATATCGTAAATGACAATAATAATAATATAAATATCAACGCAAAGAATTATTGAATCAATAAAATAAAATAATGAACAAGTAATTATCGTAACAATTATTGAGTAAAGGCCTTCTTCACGCATTTAATCAATAATTCAATAATCTTGCAATACCGCAAGCTATCTTTGTTCAACCACGATATCATCGTATTTTAACCACCGGGTAATCCTACGTTGTTAATGGTAATAATTTACGCCGTTATTTATAAAACTCAATCTTTGTCGTTTTCTTTCATCCAATTTTTTTTATGGGGCCCACAAATGGAAATCGCTACCATCTGCATTTAATATTCCCCGACAACAAGAATATTCCATGACCAAATGAATATTCCCCGACAAAAAATGAATATTTTAATAACCACTTGTTTATTTTGTAAAAATTGCACATTTCACCCATAACCAAAGCATTATATCAAATTACCACCTTATTAATCAAGAATAATAATTAGAGGAAATTCGATTTTATTTATACAAAGTTGGGGTCTTACAACCTCCATCTCCTTATGAAATTTCATCCTCGAAATTGACGTACGTACCTGGTGTATCGAAAAGGTGAGGATACCTCATTTTTATTTCTGACTCCAACTCCCCCGTCATTTCCTCAATAGCATGGTTCCTCCACAAAACCTTAACTTGTGGTATAATCTTGGTACGTAGGACATGTTCTTTCCTATCCAAGATCTTAACAGGTACCTCTTCGTACGTTAAATCTTAGGCTATCTCGTCTGGTTCTAATGCAATAATGTGGTTCGGATCTTTCACATATTTACGAAGCATAGATATATGAAAAACATTATGAACACGAGATATGTTTGGAGGTAACGCGAGTCTATAGGCCACGTTTCCTATTCGGTTAAGAATCTCAAATGGACCAACAAACCTTGGATTGAGCTTTCCTCTTTTTCCAAATCTTGTAACTCCTTTCCATGGAGCAACACGTAATAATACATGATCTCTAATATTAAACTCCACGTCCTTTCTATGAAGATCAGCATAACTCTTTTGTCGATCTTGTGAGGTTTGAATACGTTGTCGAATCATTTGGATCTTTTCTATAGTCATGCGTACTAATTCTGGTCCCAACAACATTGCTTCTCCCACCTCATCCCAGCATACTGGAGAACGACATTTTTCGTCCATACAACGCCTCAAATGGAGCCATGCCTATACTTGCTTGATAACTGTTGTTGTAAGAGAATTCCACCAGTGGCAAGTACTTATCCCAACTTCCTTTGAAATCTAGAACACGAGTCTTAATAGATCTTCAAGGGTTTGAATAGTCTCTCTCGATTGTCCGTCTGGTTTGAGGATGGTATCTTGTGAATCAATCAGAATCTGTGCCCATAGCTTTTCTCGCAAGCTAACCCAAAATCTTGAAGTGAATCTTGGGTCACGATCCAAACTATGGATATCGGCATGCCATGCAATCAAGATAATCTCATTCACGTACATACGAGCAAGACGTTCAAGGGAATAAGTTTCTCGTATCGGCAAGAAATGAGCAGACTTGGTTAATCTATCAACAATAACCCAAATCGCATCTATGCCTTGAGAAACCTTGGGAAGACCTGTAACAAAATCCATTGTAATGTGTTCCCACTTCCATTCCGGAATCTCGAGTGGTTGCAATGGACCCTTTGGCACTTAATGCTCCGCCTTTACTTGTTGACAAGTTAAACACCTCGAGATAAACTCCGCGATCTCTCTCTTCATATTGTTCCACCAAAATGTATATTGAATATCATGATACATTTTGGTACTCCCAGGATGGATTGCAAACGGGGTGTTGTGTGCCTCCATCATGATTCTATGCTTCAAGTCAGAATTGTTAGGAACGCAAAGTCTAGAGTTAACTCGAAGTATTCCTTCCTCATCGATTCTTGCTTCTGAAATACCACCTTCTTGCACTTTCTTCTTCATTTGTATCAACCCCAGTCCAGTAGCTCTTGAAAGCTTTTAACTTTATCAATTAAAGTCGGTTCTACTCGTATATTCGCCATCATCATGTGGGACCCTGGAGTCTTTAATTCTACCTCCATCCTTTGTAAGTCATACAAAATGGGCCTTTGTGTTGACAATATTCCACTCGTACTCTCATATGATCTTCTACTCAATGCGTCAGCTACTACGTTCGCTTTTCCAGGATGATATTGAATAGTGTGATCGTAATCTTTCAACAGCTCCGGCCAACGTCGTTGCTGCATGTTGAGTTCTTTTTGGGTGAAGAAATATTTGAGGCTTTTATGATCCGTATAAATCTCCACTTTTTCTCCATACAGGTAGTGTCTCCAGATTTTCAACGCAAAAACGACTGCTGCCAACTCCAGATCATGAGTAGGATAATTCCTCTCATATTCTTTGAGTTGTCATGAGGCATAGGCTATGACTTTCTCACGTTGCATGAGAACACATCCTAACCCTTTGCCTGAAGCATCGCTGTATATAACAAATCCATCCGAACCAGATGGTATTGCCAGAACAGGTGCCGAAATGAGTCTCCTCTTGAGCTCTTGGAAACTCTTCTCACATTCCTCGCTCCATATGAATTTTGTATCTTTCCGAGTCAGCTGAGTTAACAGAGTAGCGATTCGAGAAAATCCTTCCATGAATCTCCGATAATAACCAGCTAAGCCCGTAAAGTCGCAGTTTTGATCACCGACTTGGTTGCTCTAACTTTGTATTGCTTCAATCTTATTTGGGTCCATGATACTCCTTGTTTTGACACCACGTGCCCAAGGAATGCTACTTCCTCAAGCCGAACTCGATTTCTTCAAATTTGGCATAAACCTTGTGTTCACAAAGTCTTTGTAGTACCAGCTTCAAATGGTGCTCATGATCTTCACGACTTTTGGAATAGATGAGGATGTCATCAATAAAGACAACAACGAACTGATCCAAATATTCCTTGAATACACGGTTCATTATATCCATGAAAGCAGCAGGAGCATTGGTCAATCCAAAAGACATGACTAAGAATTTATAATGCTCGTCTGCATCGAGTCCCAAGGCGATCTTTGGAATATCCTCAGTTTTAATCTTCAGTTGATGATATCCAGAACGAAGATCGATCTTTGAAAATAATTGTGCTCCTTGTAACTGGTCGAACAGGTCATCAATGCGAGGTAACGGATACCTATTCTTGATGGTGACATGGTTCAATTCTCGGTAGTCAATACAAAGTCGCATACTCCTGTCTTTCTTCTTTACGAATAAAACAGGAGCACCCCAAGGAGATGTACTAGGACAAATGAAACCAATGTCTAATAACTCCTGTAGTTGGACTTTTAACTCCTGAAGTTCAATAGGAGCCATTCGACATGGGGTTTTAGAAATGGGTTTTGTACCCGGTTCAAGGTCAATAAAGAATTCAACATCACGTTCTGGGGGTAAACCGGGAAGCTCTTCAGGAAATATGTCAGGCAATTCTCTAACCACAGAAATATTATTTAAATCTGACCTGTCTTTATTCAAATCCATAACATGGGCTAAGAAAGCTTGACATCCATTTTTCAATAAACGAATAGCTTTGTGGCTTGATATGACAGTGACTGATTTTAGTGGTTTAGTGGTTTGAATTCGTATGAAAGGTTGGTTAGGAATATGAAAAGTAACAACCTTACGAAAACAATCAATTTTGGCATGATGAGTGGTTAACCAATCAATTCCTAAAATCACATCAAAAGCAAGTATCTTTAAAAAGATAAGATCAACATGTAATGTGATATTGCCAACTTGGATCATGCAAGATTTATAAACTGTAGATGTAACGAAGGTTTCACCCAACGGAGTTTCAACAGATAAATCAAAATCTAATTTCTCCGGAGTCAAGTTTAAACGTTGAGCACAAGCAGAGAGATAAAAGAATGGGTAGAACCCAGATCTCAGTAAGCTATAAACTTCGCAAGAATTCAAGATTAGCTTACCCGTGATCACCTCATTTGGGTTCCTCACGTTTTGTCGATTCATTTATAAACGCTTCTTCCAGAACCGTGATTTTGACTTATCCGGACGACCTTGGAATCACCACTTCATTGAACTTGGTTTCGCTTATAGAACAATCTCGAGCGATGTGGCATTCCTTTCCACAGGTTGTAACATACCTTGGATTGTTGTGGAGAGTTTCAATGATATGTCCCTCCTTCCCGCATTTGTAACATCTAACCGCGATCGCTCCTCCCCTAGAATTTGTTGTTGTGCTTGGTGTCGTCGCTTTGATGTCTTCCCGTCATTGTTGAATCTCCTCTTTCTGAAATTTCTACTTGACTCACCTCTCCTATTATCATGTCCACGATTACCACCTGAGTGGTTACCGCCTTTGTCCGTATTCTTCCCTCCTCGCTGGTTATCATCGTTCTGATGACTGCTGTCACCGATATGACCCTGGTTGTGGTCCCTCGGTTGAGTATACTCACTATCTCGCTCTAATAATTGAGCCCTGTTTACAACATCTGAATAGAGAGAAAATTTATGAGAAATGAGATATTGTCGTATGCCGGGTTTCAAACCTCTCAGAAATATTCGCGTCATACGTTCCTCATTCTCCACCAAATGAGGTGCAAACCTGGATAACTCTGCAAACTTTTCCTCGTACTGAGACACCGTCATGTTGTTTTGTTCCAATATGATGAACTCCACTTCCTTCATATAACGAACACTTTCAGGAAAGTATTTGTCATTAAATAGTTTCAAACGTCTCCCAAGACATACCGAGTGCTGGTTTGGATGGGTACGCTTCTGCAGACTCCCACCAGTGAGTCCGCTTTCGCCACTTGCGGAACATAAAGGTGGGGAATGGAACCTTCGTTCTTCCTCGTGCAGCCCAAGACATCGAATATCTTGGTAATTTGCTTGACCCATGTTTCGCCATGATTGGATCTGGTTTTCCCTTAAATTCGGTGGTCCCAACTCTTGAAGCGCTTGTCATTGTGACAACCCATGAATTGCTATCATTTCCTCCCAGTATTTTGAACACGAGACTCCTCGTCCTCGATTTTGCATGAACTGCAAAAAGCTTCTAAACATCGCATCATTCATCGTTTGCTCGGTAGTGTTGTTTACAGGAGGAATATCGCCTTCCTGATGCACGTTCTCCTGGTTTGTGACTAAAGGTGTCTCCACAGTCCCATACACTCCATTGTTAACGTTCTCAGCTGCCATCTTAAATACTGCCATAAAACAAAGGTTAATTAAACAAATTAACATGTCACATAATATCCCTATATTATGACCTGACCAACAAATAAGCTTAGGTAGGACACACTAGCGAAGGATTTACTCGTCTCTCCCTTCCTAGTTCTATTCCCCGATCTCCGCCAGAGATCATATCCCTAAGCTCTGATACTAACTGTGACGCCCCCAAAATAGGTATACATAACCCATTCTGAGTTGTCAATACATGGTACAGAAACAACTACAACTTTATTATTACAACAGTAAAACTGTGAGTTTGAATACAAATATTATATTCTAGATAATATCTATACTCAGATAAATCCTCATCACATTTATTGATACATTATTTTACAAAAATGGTGAGGACTACTAAACAGCTCTCTCTAGAACCTTCATTCCATACCCCACCTGCATTTCGCTTATATTCTCGCTTCCTCGAGAAGAAAAATGGAACAAAAGGAAAAGGGTGAGCTCAACTAGCCCGAAGAAGAATATTATGACTAAGATAATATACAACAAATTATCGTTAGTCTTCAACAGGAAAAATCTAATAGAATACAATAGACAACAAGTTTTAAATCAATATTCGCAGAGGAAATAATAATTCATTAGGAGAGTTAAGTAGAGAATGCAAACTATTATCTTCTATGTATGAATTTAAAAGTTCATCGTCTATCTTTTATCCCTGTAACATCAATCAATATATATCTGGAATCAACCATTCATCTTTGCACTACAAGCCAAAGATATTCATCAGTTGGTCATGTTCATCTAAACACCTGTTCATCTTTGCACTACGAGCCAAAGATATTCATCAGAAATCATTCATCTTTGCACTACAGGCCAAAGATATTCATTAATATCATCATTTAAGACTGAGGATGATGAAAAATATTTTTAAAGAAACGAATCCAGTGAAACAAAATGACAAGGATTAAGGATTAAGGATTCGTACTTCGTTTTATCAATGTCCAAAAAAAATACCTCGAAAATAATCATAGTGGTGTAAAATTCAAGAATGATCAAAACATGGATACAATCAAAGCTAGTAACCATAATAGACATTTTGGACAAAAAGAAAAATTTTATTTTTCGGTGAATAGTGTCGTATTCGTGAATAGTGCCGTATACGTGAATAGTGCCGTATACGTGAATAGTAACTCCGACACAAAAAGTTCCAAATTTGATAAAAAGTTCAACCAATATTTTGGCATAATGATATCGAAGAAAATAATACCATTTGCGAAAGAAATAGCATCTCTTACCTCAAAATAACCGTATTTATTTGAATTTGGGTATAGTCTTCGATGTAAACTCGCACCAGATATAGCAACACTCAAAGTATACTCACAAGAAGAATAAATATAGATATAGAGAGAGAGAGAAAACTTGTTTTTGTGTGATTTTCAATTCTAACTTAGCCTCTATTTATAGGAAAATGCTAGAACGCATAAAAGAGAGACTAAAATATTAAAATAATATTTAATTTTTCTTTTCTTCCTACGTCTCCTTCTTTGAATTCAAACCAGCCACCAGCATGCTTTAATTGAAAAAATTTGGTAGCCCACATGTCTAATAAAAGAGTGGGTCCCACCCAATTTTAATAAAAATTATTTTATTTTTTGAAACTTTAACAATTCATAGAAAATAGACCGTTTGTCAGAAAAATACGAATTTTATGTCCATTCTGCCTAAAATAGAATTCTTTACAACTTTGTAGTTTTGAGTTTTTCCAAATTCCCAACCGAAAATATCCGAAATCCACAAACGGATGATTTTTAATTCTTCTAGTCCGACAAAATACTGATAAAACACGTCAGCATTAATTCCTTCAATTATATCCACATAAAATAAATAAATCCATCATTTATATCAAATAAATATTTCATTATCATATAAATCAATAATTAATTATTCACAAATAATATTACAGAATCACAATTATGACAACTAGGCCGTTCCTAGGAAAGAGGGGGCTTTCCAATAAGGATTCCTCCTTACTGGCGCACAATTAGGTAACCAAACCTCTCCTTAGACATAACTTTCTAGACATTGCCAATAATGTTATCTCGATAATATTATTCAAATAATATGAATTATTGATCCGATAATGGAAAATCTTGTCAAATGACAATAATAATAATATAAATATCAACGCAAAGAATTATTGAATCAATAAAATAAAATAATGAGCAGTAATTATCGTAACAATTATTGAGTAGTGCTTTTCACGCATTTAATCAATAATTCAACAATATCTGCTGTCTGGTGTGCTACATGCGTGCAACCACGCATATTATCGTATTTTAACCACCGGGTAACCCAATAGTGTTAATCTGTAACAATTTATGTCGTTATTTATAAAACTCAATCTTTGTCGCTTTTCTTTCATCCAATCGTTTTCCGTTATGGGGCCCATAAATGGTCAAGCGTCGTCATTTAATATTCTCCGACAAAGAAGAATATTCCACGACCAAACGAATATTCCCGAGACAAAATGAATATTTTAATAACCACTTCTTTATTTTGCAAAAATTGCACATTTCACCCATAACCAAAGCATTATATCAAATTACCACCTTATTAATCAAGAATAATAATTAGAGGAAATTCGATTTTATTTATAAAAAGTTGGGGTCTTACAACTATCACTACAGGAATTCCTATTGACAGACAAGTAAAACTCCACTAGGTATTCCTTAGCGATCCATGTTCAGTGAACTTATTCTCTAATAAGCACCTACATACTTGCTTTAGTGTCTCCACACAAATGATCATGAGATCAATCATCCTCATCCAATGAGCAAACAACGTATGTACCAATCTATCCGGATTTACTAATCCCCAATTTAGTAATCCCACGATTGGGAACTATTTTAGTTTTAAGCTTTCTAAGAATTTAGATCTCATTAGAATGATCATCATCATTATTCTAAAAGCATTACTTAAAACTATGGGTTTATCACATATTATAAAACAACATCATGTAGATAATTAAAAGCCTATAATAAATTAATACTTTTTATTAATAAATGAATAAAATTGTTACAAAGTATATGCTTTATCATTAAACATGATTTACTTGTGTGTATACTACTTTCACTCCTGAGGTATCTCAATGTCCTTTTGTGTTTTCATAAAGTCTGAGTCCAACTTTTCATCAAAGTTACAGTCCTTATGGAAAAAAGGCACCTCATCAGCAAGTACAGGCACATCTAATTTCAGACTCCTGAAATAAAATATGCTTTCACTTAATATATGAAACTGTTCAATCATACAAAAATGTTAGCATGTACTGATAAAACAACTGCTAATATTGTACAGAAAAGTAAGCAGTTAAAGTTATCTACAGGGCAGATGGAATTTCTGCTCGTTTTACCCTCGTCGACCAATGCATGGAGTGTTGTTACAATTGTCGAGGGTAAAGTTCTAATGGATTGCAGTGATGGAGGGGCTATCATCGTCCTCTTTTTGCTCTAATGATGACCATGACATCTGGGCAATCATTGTCTGGGGTGTATCTATTTGTATGTTCATCATGGACAATGATGCGTATGTTTGACATCATCCTGGCGATGTATTGTTTACGTCTCCATTCCCCCTCTTCCACTTCGGGATCAGGAATCAGGACCTCTTTTGCTTTAACCGGTATCAGTTTGGGAAATAGCATAGCCATAACATGGGCTGCAACCTTTACCGGAGACTGTACAAGCTCAGGATTTGCAGGTGGAGACAATCGCCGTGTGGCTGAAGTTGAAGGACTCTGTTTGTGCTTATTAGGATTCCTACGACTGGAGCTAGCAGAATAGCCTAATCTAGCTATCCCTATTTGACTGGGCACTTGAATCGGGTGTTTAATACCCTGATTTAGCCCAACCCTTGTCCAGGTTGCTGACCCAATGATATCATCTCTTGAGTGGTCGACATTACTTCAGCAGAAATCTTGGGTGTGAGAGGTGGCGCCCCAATGGGATGGTAATGAGTGTTGCTCACCTCCAGGGCATGGAAACTGACTGGCTCAACCTTTGAATTATAGTTGATTAGTGGTATGTCACCTTGTTTAGGACATTCCAGCTCAGCATTAACAGTGACTAGGCTATTGTTGATAATGTACTTTAGTTTTTGATGAAGGGTGGAAGGGACGGCTCCAGCCATATGAATCCATGGTCTTCCCAAAAGCAGGTTGTATCCTGTGGCTATTTTGAGCACGTGAAAAGATACACTGAATGTATGTGGACCAATCTCCACTGGTAATTCAATCACTCCAACGGCGATTCGTCGGGACCCATCAAAAGCTTTGATAACCATATGGCTACTTTTGATCCTCTTGGGGTTGATATTCATCTTCTCTTAAGGTAGCATAAGGACAGATATTCAGAGATGAACCTCCATCTATCAAGACTTTTCCCACCATGTATCCTGAGGGCAAAACCGCTGTGCAATGGCTTACAATGACCTATTCCTTCAGCGGGTATGTCATCATCAGTGAAAGATATCACATTTTTGTTAAAAATGTGATAAACCAGATGTTTGAATTATTCCACATCCACTGATTTCAGTAAATGGGCTTCTTCCAAGACCCTTAGAAATATTTTCCTATGATCTTCGGAAGAAAAAACCAAGTCTAGTATAGAAATTTGTTGTGGAGCTTCTCTCAAGCTTGAAACCACCTTGGCTTCATTATAGCCCATAGTACGGAGGAACTCTTCAATCGTCTCCATGGGAACTTTCCCATTTAATTTGATGGTGGGCTTCATCACCCAATGGGGAAGATACAGTGGATTCTCCTTCGATACTGCAACAGTTGTATGTGATGTAGATCCTTTAGCCTGCCCATAATTCCATGGGACTTTGTGTAAGCTAACAACATAATCCCACTTTCAAAGGATTGTCAGTACCTTTGAGTTGAATTGCTTGTATTGTAAGTGGTCTAGCAGCCAAATCATCCTCAACGAATATAACTGCTACACCATCCTTCCATTTTGTAGGACATGCGTTCCCACTCTCGAGTAACAATGTGTCATCATCTGCCATCTGCAGGACGCCACTGTCAATTAAATTTTGAATGAGGTGGCGGAGTGCACAACATTCTTTGGTGCTGTAACCGCGAGAGTGGGAGTGATACTGGCATACTCCCTCAGAATTAAACCGTCTGGAATGGGGATTGATTGGAGGTAGAAGGTATTTAATTCTTCCTTCATTGATCAACATTTGAAATATCTCCTCCATAAGTTGGCCAAGGTATGTAAATTCCAGTTTGTTGGCAAAGTCCTGACAGGCTCTAGCACTTGCTCTTTTCACAACTTTATCCTCCAGTGTTTCACTTTCTGAAGGCGAAGATGGAATATTCATGACAAAAGGAAGGAGACTAGCATGCTTCTGACTGACTAATTGGTGTGTGACTTGGTGTTGATGAATCACCAGTTCTGCCAATTGATCTACTTGTTTGCAAAGAGCCTTAATCTTTTGCTCCATCATAAACTGGAACTGCGCATAATCCCATCTGTTAGCACCGTCTTTGCTGGTCTGGGAAGATTCAACAACGTAATTAGAACTCTGTCCACTGCTCTGATTAATCATATTGACCTCTCATTCTTTGTGTTGAGGAAGAAGATTGTCTTTCACATGAGGTTGGTCGGGTTTAGTCAGGACAATTTCTCCATTGTTGATTAAGTCCTGGATCTTGTGTTTCAAGGCCCAACAATCCTGAGTGTCATGTCTCGGTGCCCCAACATGATAAGCACACTTCCGAGTAGCATTGAAACCCTTCCCATTCGGGTTGGCTGGTGGAAGAAGATGTGTAATTTTCTTTTGAGTAGTCAGAAGAGTAAGGATATTCTCGAGTGAGTCACCTAAGGGTGTGAATACTTTGGGGCGTCTGACTTCTCCACCTTTAGGCAATGGAGGGTGTAAAGACTGTGCTTGCAAAGGGGAATAATTTCTCCTCTGGATAGGCATGTTATGACTGCCTTAACCAATTTAATCTTATTCAAACGAATGATTTAAACTAATAGAGAATTAGTTAACAAGAATTACCAAGTACCAACCTATAACCAATTTAATCTTATTTAAACGAATGATTTAATATTTTAATTTAAAATAATTAATTAAACTATTACTAACTATCCCTAGAATGAAACAAGATAATGAAGACTCGAGATTATAATTTCATATATTGTTTCATTTAAGTCAACACACTTCCTTTTAAGCCAAGTTATTTATACTGGATTGTTAATCAAGAACACGAAAGTAAAATATGGCCATCTCTCAACGCACCATACTCATATCAAATCAAATCCACGGATGATAGAATCAAATTGAACACCCTAATTAACTAACCCACTATATCTCTATGTGAATTACAATTAAAAAGGGTTTAAGCACAAGTTCTTATTAGACTACATATGGCGTAAAGGCATATCTCTATCCTAAACACGAATCATGAATTCCATCTATGCAGAAATCACAAACACATGTTATCATGATCAGATCTAAATCTATACTTCATCTCTCGAGTTCATATAGATTATCGCAGTAATTGTTAGCTAGGAAATTAAGCAATTAAGTCCAAATCATAATAGACAATCCAAACATAGCTAATAAGACTAACAAAGAAGCATATCAAAGTAAACTACACAATAAGATCCATAGTAATCTCAAAACATAGTTTAATTCATAACGGAACTAGAATCCATCATCCACAATTGATTAAGCATTATAAGATACAAATAGATAAGAAAAGAAATTAGAATTGAGATAAAAAAATTTGTATTCTCTTGCTTCCAATCTGTTTCTCCAATGATGATCAATAGCTTCAATCTTTAGTTCTAATCTAATCTAGTGTTCCTAATCTACAATAATCTAATCTAATGGAATCCTCCTTCTCTCTCCCCTAATCCTTGTGATTCTCCCCCTTTTATAAGTCTCTTTATCTGTCTTTAAGTCCTCTTGGAATTCCTTGAGTCAATCGGATCGAAACAATTCTTCTCCAACTCAAATTCAGGCAAAAAAAAGGTTTTTCTGCGCATACCCCCGCCCCGACGGGTGTTTATACACTAAAAGGTTTCATTTCCTACGGGTGCTTCATTTTCACTGGTATATGCAGCCTTCCTTGGGTTTTGTTAAGGAAAAGCCCGCCCCGGTGGGGGTCCATTTTCTACCACAGTGTCCTCTGGTAAAACGACCAGAACTTTTGATTTCAGAGGAGTTATGGGGCCTTCCACCTATCAAATCAGAGATATTGACGAGCTATACAAATTTTATTCTTTCATAATTGAGAAATAACGAGCGGATGAAGTTCAAAATTTGACTGGAAGTGATTGCTATGCAAATGGCCACCCAAAACAGTGAAGTTCAACGTCTGTTGGTACAAATGTCATAACTCTTGCATCCGAACTCCGATTGGAATGATTCAAGTTGTTCCGGAAAGATAAGAAGAAGATCTACAATGTAAGCCAAGTTCCAAGCCAAAAACATGAAATGAATATCAAATCCCAAACGATGTCCGATTTTCTTTTCTTTACGATTTTATACCAATTCTTTGCGATTTCAGCTCCCAAGCATACAATCTACAAAATGAACATAAAATGCATGAAAAGTAACTAAGATACATGAGATTAAGCAACTAATTCAAGTAAAAGATACCGAATAAGTAGGTATAAAACTTATTTATCAAATACCCCCAAACTTAAACCTTTGCTTGTCCTCAGGCAAAAACACAAAACAACAATGCTATGCAATGCAACTAATCTACATGCCTATGAATCCAGCAGTAATGACAGAAATAAGTCTATTCAATCGGTCTTAGAGAAATCAAGTAAACATGATAATACATCATATCAAAAGAACTCATTAACTTCCCAATCAATCATCAAATCTTGGACTGTTATCACTAATATAGTGTGTGTGTGCTCCATAATAATGTTAACTGATATAAAATTAATTTTAACACATAAAAAGTTTCTCCGAAGGCATCATACAGTGTAAACTCAAGAAATCCAAAAACAAGCTAGATCCAACTAAAATCAAACAATTACCAATATCGAGGGTCAACATGGGATACTTATGCTTTATTTTCATCTACGGGGGCTTTTTTCTCTTATTTCCCGTCTTATTCATTTTTTTCTTTTGGTTTATATACACATTGCTATGCAATTTCTTATTCCTTTAGACTTTTCAATGCTACCTTAACGAGCTTTCGACCAACGACTCCCAGACCATTAAGAACTTAAGGTGCTAGGTGTAAAAACAATCCCCTCAGGCTTACTTATTTAAGTAAAAAAGGCCACAAAACTAGACAAGCACGCTACATCGTTTATTCATACTTTTTTTTTTCTCTTTTTTTTTACAATATAGCTTATATACCCCAAATATTCCCTGAAACTTAGGTTCTTGTCTAACTTTAGCCATCACTACTTATTCTTGTCATTCTTTCATTCATACTAGCATTATTCATTAGAGTCCCATTATGTATCAATTTAAACTCAATCAATCCACAATTTGTTTTTACTGTGTTATCATTATTATACCAGTTTCAAACAGAAAAAGATTCAATTTATAACAAGAAATCACATCAAAGCTCTAATAGTCAGTATTATACTTGTCTACCCAATTCTAATCTCATCATTGGCCAAAATAAACTGTAAATATCAAACAACTGGACTCATGCAAGATGTACTAAATGCCATATAAACATAGTAAACTAACTACTATTTTTGAAAATTTTCAATTTTCAAGTTTTTTTTAATTTTTTTATTTTAAAAAACTGAATGCAAAAACTAAATGTAACTAGACGAACTATATGCAATACGACACTAAAATGCCCCCAAACTTAAACTAGACATTGTCCTCAATTGCTGAAATAGAAAAAAGTAAAGTAGAGGACTTCCCTGAAAATATAGCAATCCTCCTCCTTGTCCGCTAAGTTTGGAGAACAGATTAGGCACATAGAAAAAAATGGGCACCACACTTGAATTTGACTTGAATAACCTTTTCATAATCTTTTGCCTGTCCATTGAACCTCCAATACCTGCAATTAAGAGAGACAACATGGATTAGAATAGCACTTGGATTGGTAAAAGAACTTAATAAGAAAATTAATTTCTATCTACTAAATAAACTAGTAAAGCATATAAATAAAAAAATTCCTGGGTTACCTCCCAGTTAGCGCTTGATTTAAAGTCTTTCAGCTTGACTTTTTCTGGTCAGCACTATCCAATTCCTATTCGATAATTGAGGAACCATCCATCCATCGAAAATAATGTAATTTTTGGTAGGTTCCCTTTTGTGATGGCTATCGAATTAAAGTCACCTAGCATGCTTTGTTTAGATAATATCACATTCAAGAATGTCCAACATCTAGGTCTTTTCTCCATTGTGTTTACGAATAGATTATGGCATTGAGGCTTTTCCAACACAACTGGTTCTTCATCTTTCTCATCCCACCCCTCGCACCATGGCTTCAAAGTTGTACTCGCTCTTACGTCTCCAGGAGCTTTGCTGACAACATGACTACCAATCGGACAAGGTTTTGCAAATCTAACCGGATTCTTGAACTTTGGTGGAAAAGGCACTTAAGGCATAAATAACATCGGCTCATCATCGTTGGTTCTCACAATTAGTTCTTCACCTACATTGTTGTCATTATCCCCACGTGTCTCCTCTTTTTCAACGTCTTGTGGCTCATCTAGTTGTATATTTAGTTGATGCACTTCATCAATATTGGAATCCTCGTCATATCACCAATTTCTTTGAGGATAGTTGTTCAAGGCTTTGAACATTTGATCGATCTTATTCTGAAGATTCTGAATTGACTTTTCTTGATTAATCCTTCTCTCCTCATTTGATGCTATGAACTTGGACAACAATTCCTTCAATCTCAAATTATCTGTCTCAGTTTTGGAATCCATGTATTGAGGACCATGAGTTGAAGTGGTGATGAGTTGTTCCATCTGGTATTGAAAGTTATGGCTCGATATTTCTTGACTCATCATCCTCTCCTCTTTGTTTGCTATGACCTTTGACAGTAATTCCTTCAACTTTGACTTTTCTTCTTTGGGCAATGGAGGTTTACATGAAAATTTCGGTGTGTGTTGGATTTGGAGCGTAGTATTGGTCTTCATAAGTATAGCTCCATGACGAATCCAGGTGATACCCCCAAACTTGATGATAATTAGCATATGTATAATAGTTGAGGTATTCACCACCATGTTCTCTTGGCCCAAAACTAACGGTGCATTGAAGGCTCGGATGATTACCAACACAATAATTGCAAGTAGCTGCTATCCTTCAATTACATTGGGCTGCAACAACATCCAACCTCCTCGAAAGTGTCTCAAGTTGCGCTGATAATGCAGAAAATGCATTGAGACCATCAATCCCCGCTTCCCTTGGTTGAGTCATGTTCGAATATGGCCTTTGATAATTGAATCCAACCATGGTACCTGAAACGAGAGAAAAAGAAGAAGATAATAAAATAAAATAAAAATAAAGAAAGAAAAAAATGTTTAAATTAAGACTAATTTGATTGAAGCTAATATTGGAAAAAAATATATTAAACTAATTCCCCGGCAACGGTGCCAAAAACTTATTGGGTAAAATCTAATTACGCACAACACGCAAGTATACGTGGTCAACAAGTAATAAAGTGAAAGTACAGTATCGTTCCCGCAGAGAATTAGTTAACAATAATTACCAAGTACTAACCTATAACCAATTTAATCTTATTTAAACGAATGATTTAATATTTTAATTTAAAATAATTAATCAAACTATTACTAACTATCCCTATAATGAAACAAGATAATGAAGACTCGAGATTACAATTTCACTTATTGTTTCATTTAGGTCAACACACTTCCTTTTAAGCCAAGTTATTTATACTGGATTGTTAATCAAGAACACGAAAGTAAAATATGGCCATCTCTCAACGCACCATACTCATATCAAATCAAATACACAGATGATAGAATTAAATTGAACACCCTAATTAACTAACCCACTACATCTCTATGTAAATTACAATTAAAAAGGGTTTAAGCACAAGTTCTTATTAGACTACATATGGCGTAAAGGCATATCTCTATCCTAAACACGAATCATGAACTCCATCTATGTAGAAATCACAAACACATGCTATCATGATCAGATCTAAATCTATACTTCATCTCTTGAGTTCATATAGATTATCACGGTAATTGTTAGCTAGGCAATTAAGCAATTAAGTCCAAATCATAATAGACAATCCAAATATAGCTAATAAGACTAACGAAGAAGCATATCAAAGAAAAATACACAATAAGACCCATAGTAATCTCAAAACATAGTTTAATTCATAACGGAACTAGAATCCATCATCCATAATTGATTAAGCATTAAAAGATACAAATAGATAAGAAAAGAAATTAGAATTGAGATAAACAAATTTGTATTCTCTTGCTTCCAATCTGTTTCTCCAATGATGATCAATAGCTTCAATCTTTAGTTCTAATCTAATCTAGTGTTCTTAATCTACTATAATCTAATCTAATGGAATCCTCCTTCTCTCCCCTATTCCTTGTGATTCTTCCCCTTTTATAATTCTCTGTATTTGTCTTTAAGTCCTCTTGGAAGTCCTTGAGTCAATCGGATTGAAACAATCTTTCTCCAACTCAAATTTGGGCAAAAAATGGCTTTTCTGCGTATACCCCCGCCCCGGCTGGGGTTTATACACTAAAAGGGCCCGCCTCAACGGGGGTCCTTTCTGTTTTCCAACTGGTATGCCCGCCTCGGTGGGGGGTTTTGTTAAGTAAAAGCCTGCCCCAGTGGGTGTCCATTTTCTGCCACAGTGTCCTCTGGTAAAATGGACAGAACTTTTGATCCGGGAGGAGATACGGGGCCTGTCACCTATCAAATCGAAGCTATCGACGAGCTCTATAAATTTCATTCTTAGAGAAAGAAATAACTAATGGATGAAGGTAGAAATTGGGCTGGAACTGACTGCTATGCAAATGGCCACCCAAAACATTGAAGTTCAACGTCCGTTGGTACAAATGTCATAACTCTTGCATCCGAACTCCGATTGGAATGATTCAAGTTATTCCGGAAAGCTACGAAAAAGCTCTACAATGTAAGCCAAGTTCCAAGCCAAAAACATGAAATCAACATGAAAGCCCAAACGATGTCCGATTTACTTTTCTTTGCAATTTCATACCAATTCTTTGCGATTTCAGCTCCCAAGCATACAATCTACAAAATGAACACAAAATGCATGAAAAGTAACTAAGAAACATGAGATTAAGCAACTAATTCAAGTAACAGATACCGAATAAGTAGGCATAAAACTAACTTATCAGTATACCACGTCTGGGCTTCTCCAGTCAGACTCTTCTGGAACAACTGCATTCTGAGCTTCTCATCCTCTGCATAAGATCCAAGTTCTCTAATGAACACCTTTAAATGTGTATAAGGATCTCCAAACCCATCATACTTTTCAAAGTCAGGAGTTTTGAACGTCTTTGGATAATAAGAACTAGGGAATATACAAAGGTCAGCATATGAAACACTCCCATGTGTTCTAATTCCTTTGATAAAACGGATGGTTTCCTCCATTTTAAGGACTTTCTTCCTAATATCACCGGTGTCTGGATCTTCTTTAAGATGGGTATTTTTAGGAGTTTTGTTGGTTGTATCCAACTGATGTTCAGGAATTGTTTTATCTGAACCTTGTGCTCCTCCTTGTGCAGAGGATTCTGTATGTACGATTATTCGTGAACCCTAAGTAGATTGGTGTAATTCTTTAAGCAGAACAACAAAATCTGTAATTTACTTTCTTAATCCGTCAAACTCTTCTCGAGAGACAGGAGCAGGATTAGACTGGTCAGACGAAGACATAATTGGATGTAGGCTCATGGCCTTTTTGGATTTTGAATGTGTAACAGGCCCAATTATTTCCCTACAAAAACTTATGTAGTTTAGTCATAGGGAATGTATAAATTTTTACATGCTATCATAATGTGTCCATTTTAGGAATAATATCCTGCAAAATGGGTGTCAATTGATAGCATGTCAAGTCTTAATATGCATGTGCAAATATTCTTCATATTATCCATTACATAGAGATGAACATAGAATGAAATTACAAGTAATTGAAAAATGGAAAGCATGAAGAGACTTTCCTCCGCGTTTGGTTTATCAGAGGGTGAGTTATCTTAGGTTACTCTCGCGACTTTTTGGCTTGAAGGTTCCCAGATCATCCGAATCTACTCGATGGGAAGTTAATCCGGTCTTTCAACTGGAGCGAATCTGGGTGGTACCTTTCCTGAGCCTCGTTGGAATTAGTCTCCCTACGAGTCCAATAATCCAACACCGACAGGATAGCCTCCTGGTGGAGGAACCACACAATATACATTCACATACAACGTGTGTCACCGCTTATGAAAATGATGACATGTGCGAAGCACTAATATCACATATAGATATATTGCAGTGCAGTAAGTAAAATGCATTCGTACACATTCATCAAAAAATTTAAATGCAACATTCACACACAAGCATATAACAGTTTTGAAAAGCTTGTAGTAGCGGCTTAAGCCCTCCTACTGGAGTCCCCAGCGGAGTCGCCACCTGTCGACATCGGGATTTTTTATTTGTCCCTTTTCTGTTCTTGTTCTTTGGTGTTCTCATGTTAGGTGAGATTTGTTTGAAAAAACAAGTGAAAAAGGTCCGACATATATATGTCAACGATTTGACTGTAAGAGTCGCCAGTTGATGTTTTTAACTGGTTGCACCAATGCAACCGAGAAAATGTTTTCACATTGACCCAGTGATGTAACACTGCTAAACGGGTCTGTGAAACCGAGATTTATTAGGGTTCGGGGGCTTGATTATGCGGAGGGAAGGTGTTAGGCACCCCCCGACATCCGTGTTACCACGGTGACCGCCACTTTTCAAGAAACTGTTATATGAATATGTGTGTGTGTGGGGGGGGGGGGGGTCAATGTGCTATTATTTGGAAGTAGTGCGAGGCCTCATTCGTACCTATATATAAAGGGTTTGAATTTGTATAAAAATTCAATTTTTAAACAATATATAGCAATGAGATTTTATGAAAGAGGTTTTTCAAAACCTATGCTCAATAGTAATTGAGGCCTTTGATACTTCCATTTTATTATGAAATGTTTGGCTTGATTGCTTTTATTTTTAAGATGCGAAGCATCTTCGAGAAAATAATATATGGCAGCACTGAATTCCTCATGGGCATGAAAGCCATCTAAAGAAATTCAAACACCGTGAATAATTTACAAGCTTCGTACAACTGAAAATGTCCATCACGGGAACCGAATCTAGATTCAGTGAACTGAATCTGTGATCACATGATTCCTAGGCTCACATGATGCTACAGTTTATATGAAAATCAGTAAGCATTATATATATATAAGCTATATATATATATATATATATACATGATCAACCACTACGAAGCACCTACATGGCGGATCATAAATGTAAATATATAAAAGCGATAAATATATATATAGAGACATGATCAACCACCACGAAGCACCTCCATGGGGGATCAGAAATGTAAATAAAGCAATAAATGTGATCAACCGCCAAGAAGTAAACTCAAAGCGGACGGAATGTAAATAAAAAAAGAAAAGGCCACGAAGTAAACTCTCTAGCCTTGAGTAAATGTAAATATATATATATATATATATGTATATATATATATAAGCGGTAAACACACATGATATATATCGATCCCGGCTCAGTTTATCATTTTAGCCATTTGTCGCTATATATATATAAAAGTAAATAAACGCACCGGACGTGAGTCCAGGCTCAATCGAGACATAACTCGATAATGTTAGTCCATATATATATATATACAAACAAAAATGAAAACCACGGACCAAAGTCCAGGCATAAACACACAACACGACTCTCAACGTGAAGAAGAGTGTAAGAAGGCTTACAGTGGACTGCTAAAGATGACTTCTATAGCTTTAAGTGGATGAACACTAGGCTCTCGCCGGTAAAAAAAATATCTATATGTGAGCTCACAAGTGTTTAAAATGAGAAAGCACTCAATATAGGGTGTGTACAGAGTAAATTGGACAGGGCTTCCCCGTCGTCTTCTCTTGAAATATGGCCACCCCAAGCCCTCTATTTATAGAGGGGGGAGCCACAGGTGTACCTACAGCAGCCGCAGATGCACCTACGGCTACCCGGGGTGCCACGGGCTCCGTGGGTCCTATCGTCTCGAAGTACGTGCATGCGTGCAAGGTGATGTCCGCTCGAACATGCAAAACTTCAAATCGAGCATCCGATTGAGTTGTATAATACCTGTTTCAGGCTGCTATTGTTGAGTGCTACGCAACGATATGGGATTAGAGGTTGTACAAAGTCAGGAAGATTCAAGCTTCAAATTCTATCTGGTGTTCTGCCTTGCGTAGTAGTCACTCAGGATTGCAACTCCTTGGTTCTTGTGGGACATTGTTGTGTAGAATGTATGTTGAGATGTTTGTTGAGACGACGCCATGTGGGGTTGAGGTGGCAATTTGACAATTTTTCCCTTCACCGGGGTTATCTCTGGTTTTGGCTGATAAAGTAGACGTTGCTCAGGGTTATCTTTGAGATTGGGCTGCTGCAAGTGCTGAATGCTCTCAGGGTTATCTCTGAGGTGTTTTTGTCTTCCCGGGGTTATCTCTTGGTTTAGGAGTTGAGTGCCTCGGTATGAGTTCCGAGTTTGAAGCTGTCTGCATGGATTTAAACGAGTATCTCCGGGGTTATCTCCGGAACTGCAACTGCACCCCTTTGGGTTATCTCTAAGGTTGATGTTGTCTTTCCTAGTGTTATTTTCGAGACTTAGACTGATCATCTCGGGGTTATCTCCAAGATGAATCGGCCTTCTCCGGTGGAATTTTCCGGTATTTGCACTGCTTTCCCCGGGGTTATCTCTGAGGTGGGAAATGATACTCCGGTGTGTTTTCGGGGTTGAAACCGAACTTAGGTGGTATTTTGGGATTGTCGAGTTGTCTTCCGTGGTTATCTCTAAAAGAAGATTTTGCGCTTCCTGCAATGTTAGTAACATGTAGGTAGAAAATTTTGAGTGTCTACAAGGAAAAAGAGGTCAACCATAATGTAAGCCCATATTTCTCCAAGATGAGCTAGCTAAATGAAGAAGATCAAAGCAGGCTGAAAGGAAAAGAAAAGGGGGGGGGGGGTGATAAAATTGCTAGAAGATCTCGCCAACGGAAAAATCGCTCGGGGAATGCGAATTCTCAAAAAAGAAAGATCAAACAACCTCCACAAGAGTCTGAAAATTCACCCCTCTAAATAAATCAAATGAAGAAATGCTACACTTTCTGATAAGAGAAGGAAGGATTACTAAGTTGCTGCCTCCTATAAATCCCAACATAAAGAGTTATGATTCCACCAAGATGTGTCTCTATCATTCTAACTCACTTGGACATACGACTAAGGAATGCTGGTCTTTGTGACATAAAATCCAGGATCTCATTGAAAAGGAAGAGCTGAAGATAGAATTCCTCAATGCCATAAAAAGCAAAGAGGAAATAAAAAGCTTAAGATTTCCACTCGAGACATGCAGTTCAAAGGAGGTGAAGGCTATGAGCACCAATCCTGGCAGAACACAAGATGGACTGATCCTAATGCAGGGAATGACAAAGGAGACAAGGGAATCCCCAAGGGAGATTCCTCCGCCAACATCAAACATCCTGTGGTCCAAAGATAGCAACCACATTCCTGATTTTATTACCTTGGATGATGCGGAGGAAATACTAATCCTTTCCAAGGAAGAAAGAGCCAAAAAGGAGAGTTCCTTGCAAGAAATACGACAATAGTTCGAGGGATATTTCATGGTTGAATCCTCTCAAGCCTAAGAAAAAGGTGAAGGAACAGACAAAGGAAAAGGTGGCGAGGTTATCAAGGAAACCAACCCATTAAAGAATCAGGAGTTCGTACCTTTTTGCGATGGGTCTAGTTCAAGCGTCCCCGAGGACTGTATTGAATCGGGAAGCAATCAAGTTATGGTTATAAGTGAAGATATTCAGAATCAAGAGGTAACCTATATCGCGAGCCTTGAAGGCAATATAACTACTAGCAGTTGGACTATTAAGCCTCAGCTAGCTAAGAAGGTGTAGATCTAGAGGATAGAGTTGTGAGTTCCAGGAGATATTGGGACGGTATCACTTTTTTCACAGCATGCCTTTTATTTTCCCTGCATGTAATATTGAAAAAAAAACAAAAAACAAAAATAAAAATAAAAAAGAAAAGAAAAAAAAATCAAAAAGAAAAAAAATCAAAAAGAAAAAATCAAGTCAGTCAGGTTTCAGCTCATAAAGCCTGAACTACGAAAGACCTGATCTCCCCTCATCAATGGGAGTACGTAGGCATCCATTTATGGTACAGTCTAACTAAACAAAAACCCAAAAAAAACCCCAAACAAATGTTCCTCAAACCGTTTATCTTATCAAGCAGGAACTACGCAGACCTGGTCTCCCACATACACAGGATTACGTAGGCAGCCATTAGTGGTACGGTCTGACCCTCAAAAGAAACATCCAAGCCCAAACTTTAATCCCAAGACACCAAAGAACAACCCTCCAAGTCAGCGACCCATGTCAAGAAGACCCAACAACAATTCAATGTCATTCCATCAAATTTGGCATAAATCCCAGAAAGGAAGAAACATCGATGCACTAAGACAACCAGCAGTGAGGACCTTCAAAGAGCCGACACCCTCAATCACAAGTCTTCATCAAATCAGAAGAAAACCATCAAAGCAGATTGCACGAACAAATCAGGAACAATGATTAAGGGCATCAAAGCCCAAATCCACTAACTGTTCACCATCTGGTACTGAGGTAAAATTCTTTTGTGATCTCAGCATCTTATCAGCCCATCTATCGAAGCAACTATCCCAGACAATGAGCAAGGATGGAGCAATTTCAAAATTGGTGACAACCCTATATTGGGACCCTTACAACAAGACTGGGGCAATCTCGAAAACAGTGATAACTCAACACTGGGGCATGTATCAGCCATCCTAAAGAGGAAAAATGCACTAGTCGACACCATCAACATGGTACATCATCATCAGAGATTCCCTCACATCATCTCACTGGAAATTCGATATGATCATTTGGTCTTCTCCCATCATACTATTCTTAAAATGAATAATCCATATGTGAGGATATTATTCACTCGCGATTTTTTCAACAAAGAGATTTTCTCATATGAATCCCCGGCAACAACATATGAAAGGATTGGGGCATTTTTCAATTCCAGGAAATGGAAGGAGTTTAAGGCGGGTTCAAGCCTCTCATCAAAAGAAAGGGGAGAATTCCTGAAAGAAATCATGGCGACATTAGTTTGCCCCTGCAAAAGAAGGGGAATATTCTCAAGAAAGTTCTTAACTCAGGAACAGAAGTCCAGTTATGAAAGTTCTAGCGAATGAAATCTACACCATTAAACATGTTAACCTACATCAAGTCCTCACAAGTTGAGTCCTCTACACCAAATTTCAAATCTGGGCAGTGAAAGAACGAGTTGCACCCTCCAGGGATGTTAGTGGCATCCCGGTCATCAGTTCAGCCGGGTTACAAATCAAATGCTCAAGGAAATGGGGCACAAACACCTAATAGCGATAGGAAATTCCAAATCACCTCAAAAATGGTGAGCGTAACATCAGGTAGAGTTTGGCAAAATAAACCTTTGAATATTACTTCAGCGAAGGTATTAGAAGATCCGATATTCAAAACCATTAGCATTAATTCAGTGTAACATCAAGACAGTTCATCGATAAAAGCTTTGTATACCACCGTTCAAGTGGGAATCAAAACAGTTTGGCGATGTCAGCGTATTCAACTACCAACAAGGTAGGATCCATTGTCAAACTACCATCAGGGTAGGCACCATTGTAAACTACCAGCGTATGCATCGGGAAGGTCTGATGATTTCAGAACGTCATCCACAGAAGAGATGTAGAAAACATCTCAATTTCTCTTCATCAAAGGCATCGACAACCTCAAAAAAAAGCCAAACCATTTTAGTCAACACCAGCATAGGCATCAGTAATAATCGGTAAAGGTAAAGCAATTTGCGAAAACATTTTAACATTCATCATAACATTCATTACATTACAATTTGCGATGTGCAAAATGCAATGTGAGAAGTGCGATTAGCAATATGCAAAATGCGATGTGCGAGTTGTGAAGTGTGATTGGCAAAAAGCGAAGTGCGAAGTGCGAAATGCGACATGCGATTTATGAACTGCGATTTGCGAAAACATTTTAACATTCATCATAACATTTGTTACATTGCGATTTGCATCATTTAAAATATCTTGTCATATTTCAAGTATGTAGTAATCTTTATCATGTCCATTCCATTTCATTGCATGAACATGATAAAGAGGGGCATCTGTAGACACTTAAAATTTTGTTTTCCTGTTACTAACTATGCAGGAGGACAAAAGCATCTTTTTCACACTCCAGAGATAACCCTGGAGGACCACAACATCAATTCCAACCTCAGAAGTAGCCCCAGGAGAACCAGTTTCCAACCCCGGAGATAACCCCAGGAAATCAGTTTCCAACCCCGAGAAAGTCAGTTCCCACCCTAGAGATAACCCCCGGGAATCAAGTTTAAAGCATGGAGATAACCCCAAGAGGTCAAGTACACCTCATAGATAACCCTGAGGACAGTCAGAGTCAACAAAAGGCCAACCTCAGAGATAACCATGAGAAAAGACTGCTACGACGGTGCGAAAACCGAAAATAACCCCAGGAGAGGCAAAATGGTTATTTTGCCAACTTAACTTCAACTTAAATCAAATAAACTCATTTCAATACAAATTATATCAAATGATGTCCCACAAGAACCATATCTTAACTTCTGAGCACAAACTACGCAAAATAGCTCAATGGACTGCCTAACGGAGACCCATAAATGCTATTTCAGTCATGAACCCATCTTCTTAGAATCAAAAAGGGAAAATCCTATGTCATTTCATTGCTCTCAGAAAGAGCATTTTGGAATGGTATGGTACACTTCCATCGGACTCCGGGATTGAAAGTTATGAAGGTTCGAGCGAATAACGTGTTGTCCGAGTGAACGTACTTTGAGATGGCAAGACCCACATTGCACAGGGCACCCCAGCAAACCGCAGTACACTCTTGCTACCATTGTGTACACTCTACTCCCCCCTCTATAAATAGAGGGATTGGGGTGGCCATATTTGCAAGAGAAAAGGCGAGGAAGCCCTGTCCAATTTTCGTTATACAGATTATAAACTGAGTGCTTTCTCATTTTAAACACTTGTGAGCTCATGTATTGTCATATTTCTACCGGAGGGAGCTGAGTGTTCAACCATTTAAAGCTATAGAAGTCTTCTTTGGCAGTCCACTGTAAGCCTTCTTACACCTTTCAAAGTCTTTTCTCCACATCTTGTACACATCTTTCTTCATGTTGAGAGTCGTGTTGCATTTGTATGCCTGGACTTCGGTCCGTAGCTTTTAATTTTGTTATATATATATATATATAAGCAGTAAACGCTCCGAATATAAAATCTAGGCTCATCGAAAAAAATTCGACAACAGTTCATATATATTTTTATATATACAAAAGCTGTAAATGCTCCGGATGTAAGTCCAGGCTCAATCGAGGCATAACTCGATAATGTTAGTCCATATATATATATATATATATATATATATATATATATATATATATATATATATATATATATATTTCTATCAGCCTGGAGTTTACTTGTGGCCTTTTATTGCTTTCTTTACATTTCATTCCTCGCTTTGAGTTTACTTCGTGGCGGTTGATCATCTTTATTTCGCTTTTTTACATTTCGTCTCGCCTGGAGTTTACTTTATGGCGGTTGATCGTCTTTTACTGCTTTATTTACATTTCTGATCCCGCATGGAGGTGCTTCGTGGTGGTTGATCATGTCTCTATATATATATTTACCGCTTTTATATATTTACATTTCTGATCCCCCATGGAGGTGCTTCATGGTGGTTGATCATGTCTGTATATATATATATATTTACAGCTTTTATATATATAATTGCTTATTACTTTCATATAAATTACGGCATCATGTCAGCCTAGGAATCATGTGATCACAGATTCAGTCTTCTGTATCTAAATTTGGTTCCCGTGATGGACATTTTCAGCTGTAAGCAGTTTGTAAATTATTCATGGTGTTTGAATTTCCTTAGATGGCTGTCATGCACATGAGGAGTTCAGCACTGCTTTATATATTTTTTTCTCGAAGATGCTTCGCATCTCAAAAAATAAAAGCAATCAAGCCGAACATTTAATAAAATGGAAGTATCAAAGGCCTCAATTACTATTGAGCACAGGGTTTGAAAAACCTCTTTTACAAAACATCATTGCTATATCTTGTTTAAAACTAAATTTTTACACAAATTCAAACCCTTTGTATATAGGTGCGAATGAGGCATAGCACTACTTCCAGATAATTGCACATTAACACACACACACACACACACACATTCATATAATAGTTTCTTGAAAAGTGGCGGTCACCATGGTAACACGAATGTCGAGGGTGCCTAACACCTTCCCTCCGCATAAGTAAGTCCCCGGACCCTAATGAATCTCCGTTTCACAGACCAGTTTATCAATGTTACATCATGCGGTCAATGTGCAAACCTTTTTTCAGTTGTGTTGGTACAACCATTTAAAAAACCAACTGGCGACTCTTACAGTCCAATCGTCGACATATAAATGTCAGACCTTTTCACAACTTATTTTTTCAAACAAATCTCACCTAACATGAGAACACCAAAAGGTAAGAAAAGAAAAGGGACAGTAAAAAATCACGATATCAACACCATTTCTAGCATGTTGATTCCCTCCACGTTTGTTATCACCGCTTCGATGACTGCTACCACTAGTATTATCATTTTGTCGGTTTCTCTCTCTTGGTTGGCTTGATTCATTATCGTACTCGAACAACTGAGCCCTATTTACAACATCTAAATACAAACACAGTTTGTGAGAAATAAGGTATTGACGTATCTCGGGTTTCAAACCTCTTAGAAACATTCGCGTCATACGCTCTTCATTATCTACCAAATGGGATGTAAACTGGGACAACTCGGCAAACTTAGCTTCGTACTGCGACACGGTCATATTGTTTTATTCCAACTTGATAAATTCCTCTTCCTTCATATGACGAATACTTTCAGGAAAGTACTTGTCGTGGAATAGTTCTTGGAACTTCTCCCAATACATCTTCAGTGCGGCAGGCTGGGTACATTTTACAGATTCCTACCAATGATCTGCCTCTCCGCGCAACATGAAGGTGGCAAAAGGAACCTTTTACTCCTCGGAGCATCCCAAGAAATCAAATATCTTGGTGATCTGCTTTATCCACGTCTCTACCTTAAGTGGTTCTGGCTTTCCCAAAAACTCCAGTGATCCCAGCTCCTTGAACTGCTTAGCGGTGACCATCCGTGAGTTGCCAGTGTTTCCACCTACATTATGGACAAGAGTCTCTCTCGCCTGATGTTGCATGAATTGCAGAAAACCTCTGAACATCTCATCGTTCATCATTTGGTCGATGTTGTTATTTGAATGAGGATTGTTTCCTTTCTGATGCATATTCTCATGTGTCATTTTTAAATACTGCCACAAAACAAGGGTTAATTGATATGCAACATATTATCCCTATATTCTGACCAACCAATTAAATAACAAATAAACTTAGGTAAGTCATACTAGCGAAGGAATTACCCGTCTCTCCCCTCCTAGTTCTAGTCTCACATCTCAGCCAGGGATCATATCCCTAAGCTTTGATACCAACTGTGACGCCCCCAAAATAGGTATACATCACCCATTCTGAGTCGCCAAATACATGGTACATAATTCAAATACAAACTTAATCATACAACTGTCATGTAAAATATGACAAAACATAGCTGAGAGTTTTATAACGAATATTATCTTCTAGACAATATCCAGACTCAAATGGAGTCCTCATTATAATTATTATCACACTATTTCATAGAATAGTGAGGACTACTATAACACCATCTCGAACCATCACTCTATTCCCCGACTAGTGCCGACTACGTTCTCATTTCCTGAAGAGAACAATGAAAGCAAAAGGGTGAGCTCAACTAGCCCAGTAAGAAATATTATGACTAAGATAATGCAGAATAAATTATCGTTAGCCTTCAACAATGTTAAACTGATAAATATAAAAAACATCAAGTTTAACTACAGTGGAACAAACAATCCATTAGTAGAGTCAAGTAGAGCATGATATCCACTATCTCCCATGATTTAAAAAGGTTATCATCAATTTTATCATTGAGATTCAGCTTAATAAATAATCTACATCATCGAATCATCCCTGCACTACGGGCCAAGGATATTCATTAGTATCACAACCACGAATTATCCATGCACTACGGGCCAAGAATATTCATTTTTTCACCAATGGTCATGATCATGCCAACAACTGTCCATCAATGCACTACGAGCCAATGAGGACTTTTACCACATCATTTGTAACATTACGGGTCATGATTACACCGAATAATCCCTGGTCATAATCATACCAATCAACAGTCCATCTATGCTTGTAAGCCAAAGATGACTTTTATCATAATATAAGCATGAGGATTATGACAATGATATAATAATACAATTAAAAGAAAGCAAAGGATAAATTTTTAAAGATTTATAATTTAATTTATCCAGAATTCAATAATATCCAAATTGTCAACATGTTACTGCTTTGTGGAGTAAAATTCAAGAATAATATTGTACCAAAAATGATTTGGACCAAAAAGAAATCAATTTTTATTATGAATAGTACCCCCGGGTGAATAGTACCTGAGTGAATAGTACCCTGCAAATAGTACTTCGGGAATAGTACCCCGTGAATAGTAATCTGAAATGAAAATTTTAAAACTTATCAAGAATGTTCAGAATAATATTTTCATGAAAAGATACTGGATGAAACGCAAATTTCAAGGATATTCTACTAAATTCATAGAGTATAGAAGCCAAAACTTAACAAAACAAGTGTAGAATTTGGAATCTAAAACGAAATAATATTACTTACATACTACAAAGTATGAAAGAAAATATTATTTCTTACGAGTATTGAACAAAAATAATATCCATTGCCTTAAAAAGAGAGTACTTCCGACTGGTAGGGCGGGGATATTCTTGAAGAAAACTTATATTGTGTTCTACACTCAAGGCTTCCTAAAACTCGAAAGAAATACGCTCAATATTATAGAAGAAGAATTTTCTGATTCTGGTGTGATTTTCAATTCTAAACTAAGCATCCTATTTATAGGAGAATGGAAGGACACTATTTAGAAAAAAAATTATGAACGCACAGTTAAAAAAAAATCGGACGAAGTTAATGGATCAAATTTTTTTCCCACAAACGCCGAATTTTAAAAAAATAAGAATATAAAATTAAAGTAAAACAAATAACTTTATATATAATATAATATATTCTATTTATAATATAATAAAACAAAACTTTAAATAAATAAATATATAAATAACATACCATGACATCCACAAGATGGCATATATATTCACACACACACACACACATAAAATATATATATATATATATATATATATATATATATATATATATATATATATATATATATATATATATAATACTAATACTCCCTCCCAAACACGTTTCCTCCCCCACCCCATTTTCATCTTCCAACATGTGGGCCCCACCCACATGTCAATTTCACCCACTTCCCACTCATATATTATATATATATAAAAAATTTCAACCGATTATTTTAAAAAATGGGTAAATGAGGGTCCATATCATATGCCAAATTTACAACAAATACTTCATAAAAAAAATTCCCTCAATATTTTTATCAATATTTATTCATCATTATTATAACTCGCAATATTAACAACCAGATCGTTCCCAGGAAAGAGGGGGCTTTCTGATAAGGATTTCTCCCTATTGGTGCTCAATTAGGTGACCAAACTCTTTTCCTCGACAGAACTTTCTAGACATTGTTAGTTATGCAGATAATAGTATGAATAACTTGTAATCTCAATTATTGATTTAATAATATATAAAATATTGATAATAATTGAATCAAATAACGTGAGATACTATGTAGCAATTACTGTAGCAATAATTGAACAAAACTGAGTGACTTCTCACGTAAGCATCAATAATCAATATTGTGTGCTACTATGCACCCACGCGTATTACTGTACTTATATCACCGGGTATTTTAACAGTTAACGGTAAAACTTTTGCCGTTATTTTCATAAAAAAGATATTTCTGTCATTTTCTAACTCTGACAATAATTTCGTTGTGGGGTCCACCAATGATTGTGTCGTCGTACTAATATTCCCTGTTAAAACGAATATTCCCTGACCAATCGAATATTTTATAACAACTTGCATACTTTGTAAAATTTATAAATATTACCCACAACTATAACATTATATCAAATCCACACCATAATATTCAAAAATATATTTCGAGAAAAATTAATCTTTATTCATAAAAGTTGGGGTCTTCTTTTTAGTGTTGTTTTATGTTTAGGTGTGGTGGCATAGCATTTGAACTTACATGGTGGTTTCATGGAAAAAATTGGCGAGAAAAAGAGTTTAAACCGAACTGCAACAGAATGGATCCCCGTTGGGGCGGACATTTTACACACAAAACCCCCCCGGGGCGGGGGGGTACTTAATCAATTAACAGAAGCATGTCCAACTGGGGTGAATATTATAGAGTGAAAACTCCCACCAGGGCGGGGGTACAGGAAAGGCTGAGTCTCCTGGTTCAGTTGTAACGTTGCAGTGGCGTGAAGGATAGTGGTTGGCATGGCATGAAACTCCATGGGGCATCGAATTATGATCAGAATACGTGTCTTGCGCTGGTTATTAAGAAAAACAACACCTAGAGAGAATTTATCAAAAAATCAATCAATCAATTGGCAAATTTGAAGACTTATTTTGAGCAAAAGCATTGGAAGAAAGATTTGAAGGTTAAGTCACGATAATTACAGATTGAAGCTAGAGAGAAGGGTGGTTCTGAATTCATTCTTTTTCTTTAGTTCAATAATTGTAATTGGGATGATGTTTACTTTGATTATTTTAGTTTTTATTTCATTTGTGATGAACTAATTTACTTGTTAGGCTTATGACGGATCTTTAGGTTGAACGATGATTATGTAGCTTTTGATTTTTAGTTTAATAATCTATCTTTCAGTTTATCTATATTGATTTGTGCTTTAGTGTATGAAATGCTTGATCACCAATTCTATGTGGACTTGTATGGATTCGAGAGAGGAAATATGAGTTTAGACCTAGTCATTATAGCATATGTTCTTGAATTTTGTGTTTGAATGGAATCTTGATGAATGTTAGGATAGAGATATGCCTAGCATCGCATGTAATCGGTTAGAGAACTTGAACTTAAACCTTCTTTGATTGTAATTCACATAGAGATATAGTGAATTAGTTAATTAAGGTGTTTAACTTAATTCTATCTAATTTTTGGATTTAAGTTAATATGGTATTAGTGCATCGAGAGGTGGCTAGTTCTACTTGAGTGTTCTTGATTAATAAACTACAATAGTGAATTAAACTTGAATAAGGTGTAATAATCAGAGTGATACTTAGAGTGAAGTTGTAAGCCTAATTCTCCAATATTTGCTTGAAATTACGATTTTTAAGTTTGTTGATTATTTGGTATTCTTAGTATTTTTAATATTTTTAGTTATAATTCTTAAATTGGATAGTTTAATAGAATTTGGATTAATAGAAAGCTTGTAATTGTGAGGGTTAATTTCATATTTATTCTCTATGGGAATGATACTTAACTTATCATTATATTACTTGTTCACCATGTGCACTTGCGTGTGAGCGTAATTAGGTTTTGACCAACAACTTCCAGTCATGTAGAAAGGTTTTGATGCCATTTGGGTTATCGTAGATCAACTAAGGAAGACGACTCATTTTCTACCAATCAAGATCCGATATAATTTGAATCAGTTAGCAAGCCTGTACGTAAAGGAAATTGTTTCACGACATGGAGTGTCAGTGTCAATTATATTCGATAAAAATCCACGCTTCACGTCAAAATTCTAGAAAAGCTTGCAAAAGAGGATGGGAACACAACTGAGGTTGAGTACTACTTATCATCCGCAGATAGAGGGACAAAGTGAGCGAACGATACAAACGCTAGAGGATATGCTTAGAACTTGTGTGATGAACTTCAAGGGAAAGTGGGATGATCACCTACCCCTAGTGGAATTTACCTATAACAATAGTTACCATGCGAGTATCGGCATGCCACTATATTAAGCTCTTTATGGGAAAAAATGTCGAACGTCGTTATGTTGGGACGAAGTTGGAGAACGACGAATGTTGGGACCAGATTTGTGCAGCAAATCGCAGATGTGGTGACAGTGATAAGAGCCAGACTAGTAGCTGCACAAGATCGCAAGAAGAAATACACAGATTTACATCATTAAGACCGCAACTTTGAAGTTGGAAGTTATATTTTATTGAAAGTATCTCATTGGAAGGGAAAAATATGATTTAGCAAGAAGGGAAAATTGAGTCCGAGGTTCATAGGACCATTCGAGATATTGAAGTGAGTGGGAAAAGTGGCATACAAAGTTGCATTACCACCTAAGTTGGAGCACATTCATAACGTGTTTCACATCTTCGTGTTGCGTCCGTACAAGCTTGACTACAAACACGTGATTTCCTATGAGCCCATTCAAGTATAGAAGAATCTGGCGTATGAAAAAATTCATGTCCAGATAGTAGATAGGAAAGAGCAGACGTTAAAAAATAAAGTTATATCCTCTTTCAAAGTACTTTGACGAAACCACGACGCCGAGGAGGCCACGTGGGAATTAGAGGATAGGATGGTGGGGGACTATCGCCATCTATTTGTGTAACCTTATACCAATTCTAAGGACAAAATTTTTATAAGGGGAGAGGATGTAAGAACCGTGAATTTTATGATTACAAATTAATAATGATATTAATAAGAATGTGAATATTTATTTTATATAAATATTTATGTGTCATGAGATGAGTAGCTCAATTAGATTAAGTTGAAATTATGATAATTGAAAAAATGTGAGAAAATATGATGAGACTTGTGAAATGCCTTGTGTGGCACGAGAATGGAGATTATGATGGTTTAATTATATTAAAGAATGAATGAAATAAGAAGTGAATGATTAATTAATATCATATTGTTAATTAATTGTTATTGTGAGTAATAGAATATTAATGAGTAAATAATTAATATAATAAAATTTATATTTATTCAATCATTTGTTATGTGCAAGATATGTGATAATTAATAGTATCATATTTAAGTACCTACATTCAATTAAAAAGGAAGTGTAGTGTGACACTTTAATGTGACTATATAATATATAAAACTATATAGTAAAATTGAATGAATTATAAGTTACATAAAGAATGCTTATGTGACAACATGTATGTGTGAGATCGTTAAAGATGTACTTTATGTATATTAAATCAATGGTTTGCAAATTTATAATTATTTCAATAAGTAAGTATAATTGGAATAATAAAATTTATGATGATGTGGTTAGATGATACCCAATGAGATTATATTCGGTATTATCAAAATGTACATGGATTATATAATTATGGGTGTGGAAATATACCCTAACTTAACACAAGGTAATAATATTATCTCATTAAAATTACATTTGTACACCCAAAAGGAATAAAACTTAAGTAAGCTAGTAGACATTTTGCATATGCTGAGATTTAAAGAGCCTTGTACCATTTCCCTTAGTTACGTGTAATGGCCATTGGCCTAGTCTACTTCCAATTCTCAAGCTAGCTTGCAACTGATGGCGATGATGGAAAGGGGAGTGGGTTGATGGGGGTAGTTAGCCACTATTCCACCGAACCTTCATTTCCCGTTAGTTTCTCCTTTCTTCCATTGAATTCAAATGTTGGGCAATGACTTTGTATGGGTAATATATTCTCTATATATAGCAACCTCTTCTTCTCAAATTCAATTTGCTAGATTGTTGGTTAAGTTAAGTTATAGAGAATGTTGCTGAGAATTGAGGGAGTATAATCAGAGAATTGAGGGAGATCATTTCAAGTTTTAAGAGGTATAACATTACATTGTGTTCTTACTTTTGAGTTTTGTTAAATTCTTATAATTGATTGAAATTATCTATTAATTAGTATGAAATGGTATGTCATTGTGTTGTCTGAGCTTATATGCATGTTTAGTAGCATTATAGTTGGTCTGGGTTACAGCTAGCAGATTTAGCAATGTTAGTGTTAAGGCTCTGCAGAAGCAGAGCCATTTCTTTTGCCTCTGGTCGAAATGGCGCGGCCGCGCCACTTCTATAGTATAAAACCGCGCGGCCGCGCTTGCTGCCAATTTTAGAAAATAGATTTTGTTTCTTTGTGTTGTCATGAGCATGTTATTTTGGTTTAATTTTGCATGTATATGACCCTAGCATATGGATTAAGCTTGTTTTGGTTATATTAAATCATGTTACCTTTGTTTAGTATGTGTATTCAAAGAAAACTTCAAGATTTGGGAACAAAATTTGGTGAACATTGTGTAATGTATATTCTGACCTTAGGTACCAACATATTAAGCTTTGTTATGCCTTAACATGTGACTAATATATTAGTTTATATTGTTAGGCATAATATAGACTATTCAAACATGATTTAAAAGGAAATTTCAAGTAAAGGACTATACTAGCTATGTGTAAATGAACTATGTATACACTAACTTTTGAACTTCAAAACATGTTTATGTGGTCTAGTTATGTGGTTATGAAAGCATGATGTATAGTAAGTGGAGTAGTTTTACATACCTTAATGGTTAACATGAGCTTTTCAAAAGAAAACTTAAGAGTTTGCGAAACTAATTTGGTAGATGAACACCTTGCATGTATTCTGAGATTTTGACTATCATGTTAAGATATTAATATGCATGTAGACATGATTGACAGGCATGTTAGCTAGTCACATGCGTTATAAACTAGTTGAGTACAGTTTAGAACAAGTCTAAATGAATTAGAACTATAAAAATAGAAATGCATGACTAAGATAACGTGAACATGTACAATTGAGACTTGTTGACCTCGTTGTATGTGTGTAATGACTAAACATGAGAGACTTTGTTTAATGGACACTTAAAACCTTGATTTAGTGGGAATTGATAGTGAATCATGTTAAGGAGAAGATATAGGATCGAACCTAGTTAGAAACATCATGACATGGATGTTCTGCAAATGTCATCATATATGTTTATGGGTGTGCAAATTTGGCCATGTTTCTGTTTCTCAACTCTAGTTTGAACTAGGAGCAGCGTGACCGCGTTACCCTGCAGTGCAGTTTGATTATTTTGTTTATGATTAGAGGGTTGATGCATGCTTGTATTGTTACCTTAATCTGTAATACATGTCTAGTATAGTATCTAATGTGTCAATAAGCATGCTAATGATAGAATCATATGTTGGATAAGTGTTTATAAACTTTCAAACATAGTTAAAGGATGATTACGAATTATATTCCTAGTGTCTTAGAAACTAATTTGTGTTATATGTATGTAAAGTACATAATAACGTGCGTGTGGGATTATGTGACTAAGTTAGACTCTTATGTATGCGTTTAAATTTACATGTCAAGTATGAGTATTGAATATACATAACAAATGAATATCCTGTACGTGTAACTACATGATAATAGGATTCAAAAAGTGTTGATGAGCTATACTTTGGTAAACTACACTTAAGGCAAGTATCCTAACCTATCCATTTACTTTATGCAAGGAATCTATGGTTACGCAAGTTTCCTAACTTACACAACTTGGGATTTTGTGCAAGTTCTCAAAATTCATTTAATGTTCATATTGAATGCAAGTTTCCTAAGTTCTTTACACTGTATATATTGTATAATATGAATTGTTGCCATATAAACCCAATTTATTACTATTCAAAAATCATTTATATTTTGACGATTGTTCCAAGCATTGAGCTTATAGTTTTTGAATGCATTATAAAAGCTGTCTAAGCCATTGATTCGGCTGGACCATTATCTTATGATAAAAAGCTATCCAAGCCAAATTAACTTATTGCGGATTCTTATAATTAACTGAGATGAACAACCCTCCTTGAAGGGGAAACTATATAATTGTCGGGAGACCGACGTGCGCACATGACTATGATTAAATGTTTTGCATAACATAGGGTACTTTAGGCTGATCACTTGCGGTACTGGTTTTTGTTGGATTATCAGTTTATTACTGTTAATTCTAGTAGAAGTTCATAGTCCTTAGTGACTACTCAGTATTCATTATTTTGAAATCTCGAATTGATTAAGCATTGAATCTTATTGATATCTTTCTGTCCTAACCACTATTATTGAGAACCATCGATACCTCTTGCTATCCTTGAACTATCATTATTTTTGTACCCTTGAGAATTTAAAACTATATTAAACACCCTTATTACTATATTACTTGTTGAGCAAACTTTTTGCTCATTCTTGCTTTCCTTAAACAAACATTTTAGTTAAGGCAGAGCAAGGCGGACCCTCGGGTACTAATAAAGGCAGGGGCAAAGCTACGGACTAGTTTCATATTTATCTAGAAATATTATAAATATGTAAAGACATAAATTATGTTATGTATTAATTAGGTCTAAACTATGTTTAAGATATGTAAGAGATGTTTCAAGTTACGAAACCGTGGGACATGAATAATTATATTAAATAAATCACTACAAGAAAAAGGCCTAATAGCGTAATTAAGACTATCAATGATCGCAGATATCCGGTCACCGATACTATTAATAATGACCGACATCTCGCTAATCGCACTTTTTAAAGTAGTCGTTAATATACAGACGCAGATGCGGTCAGCCGAGAGGTTGCTATTACAAATTTGCCTCATAAAATTTGGCACGAAATGTTGGCGCCAAGGTTTTGTGCGACCACTTAACATCAGCGACCGCATGCGGTCGCTAATAAGTCCATGTCATTAAAATTCAGCGATCGCAAGTGGTCGCTGATCAAACTAAATGAAATCAGTAACAGGTCTTTCGCTCGACATAGAAGACAGAAGTAAAAAAGAAGAAGAGAGGGAGCTCAGCATAGAGAAAAGTGGGAGAAAGGGGGGAGAAGAGAAGGAGGAGAAGGAGAAGCTGACCGCACCACCGGCCAGCCACTGGCCAGCCGCCGCCCCCACCAAACACTGGTATGTACTTTTCATTTTAGGTTTTCTTAATATAAATTCTCTCTTCTTCTTCCTCCTGATGAAATTGAGAAGTCGTCGCTAGTCAAGCAACTTATTCATTTTATCGTGGTAACAATGTTTTCGTTGAATTTCCTTACAAGATTTTGTTTTTAAGTCAATTTTTTTTTCTTATTTGATGTGTTTTGTTTTCTAGAGAATAATCATTCATATGAATAATCATTTGTTTTTCGGAAGCATCTGAATTGGTTTAGAAGATTTATTGTTAGAGACTTGAATTTCAGTTATTTAGATGTAAATTTTGTAATTATTAAGACTGTATATTTATTTTAGATGAAACAAATTTTAAAGACTACAAATGCGTATCACCTTGTTCCAACTTTAGCTAGCCCTCCTTTAGTTTCACACTATGACGAACATTTTTGTGTGTGCCAAAATGACCAAGTTTGGCATTACTTTTATGTACTTCTTTTGGAGTAAAATTAGATATAGTTATAGAAAAATGGTAAGTATCATGATGATCCTTAAATTTCTGAGTTTGAAGTGGTCCAGTGATGAAAGTAAAGGGAGAGGATTCCAAATTTAAAAAAAATTAAAGCTCTTTGGTATATAATTTGTGGGATACTTCTTTTTAGGCCATGTTTTTTGAAAATATATTGTTAGAAGTTATTTTAGTTATCTGATTCCAGAATTATAACAATAATAATTTGAGGGGATGAAATCTAGGCCTAGTTGGTGTTAAGAACATTTGATATATAATTAATTTATAGGATACTTTTTTGGGGTGGCACTTTATTATTTTGTTGGTGGTTAAATTGCAGTCATCCGATTCAGGAACTATAACGATAAGTGTGAGGACCCGACACATACACCTTGGCCTAGCTAGTTAGTGATAAGATTATGTCCCATAGCGGGGATAAATTGACAAGAGGCCCCGATGGAGGTGCCGCCAACTTGCCTTGGTTTGAATGAATGAATGTAACCAAGGATGGGAACTCAACTCGTCTATATGCCATCCCCCCAACTTGTCCAATTCTTTTGTGAATGAATGATAACTACTTTTATTAAAATTAGCTTAAGTATCATACAACTTATGAAATGAATAAAGTTATGTCTGTTGTGTTCACAATTAGGATGGAAAATATTAATTTGTGTAATGAGTGAATTTTGTGAATTTGGTCACCCTACAAAAAGAGTCCCAACTTCTTTTTATATATTTCTCTTGGTTTGTGTCTTGGGTGCCTAGAAATGTCCATATATGCATGTCGTCATGCACGTGGCTAGTCCATATTGTAGGGGAGAATCTGGCGAATTTTTTTTTAAGTATTATAAGTATATTAGTGATCCACTAGAGCCTATTAAGGGGCTGTTGGAGCTGATGGGCTAGGATTGGGGCTGCGAGGCCACATGAGGCCACGCCAAGCTTAGCCAAGCCTCACGGGGCCAAGCCAAGCTTCGTTGTCAGCATGGTAAGCTATTGGGGGCTGTTAAGCCAAAATAACATGATATAATATAAAGTTTCTCATACCGCTTTAATTTACATTCATTCGTTAACATTGAGTATGCTTAAATGTTAATCATATGCTTACAAGTATGCTCAAGTCATATGGTTACAAGTATGCTCAAGTCATATGCTTACAGGTATGCTGAAATGTTAATCATATGCTTACAAGTATTCTCAAGTCATATGGTTTCAAGTATGCTCAAGTCATATGATTAATAAGCTCATGTTGTCTGTAGTAGGTACCATGGAATCATGGACCTCTATTCAGACCATAGTTGGATGGCACGATGAAAGTCAAGTGCTCAGATAGGTGCTACAACTGAATTTAGAGCTAGTTGCTAGATGTTTTTGGAGTATACGTATAGTCACCCGGAATGTATGAATGGTAAGTCGCAGATACGATGTCCATGTTTGAAGTGTAAGAATGTAAATTATATGGACAGAGACATGGTAAACTATCATTTACTTATTTCTGGGTTCATGAGAAATTACGAAGAATGCTGGTGGGCACATGGGCAGAGAAGAGATGGTGGCATCCCACAAGTACACAATTCGAGCAGTAGTACTCATCGTATGAATGAAATGGTTCATGATATTGCTGGGCCAGATTTTGATTGGGAGCAAGGCAGAGAGCAACCTATGAATTTTGATGCCAAAGACTTCTTTAAGTTGTTAGACGAGGGTAGCGAGCCATTGTGGCATGGTTGCACCAAACACACTATATTGTCTGCAGTGGCGACATAACTTAACATCAAGGCTGATCACAACATGAGCCATGAGTATTTTGAGTCGCTCTTAAAGGCCATTAAGAGTATGTTGCCTGACGGTGAGAAATTACCTGGTAACTATTACTTTTGTAAGAAAATGGTGAAGAAGTTGGGTCTTGGATACCAAAAGATCGATGCATGTCCCAACGATTGCATGTTGTTTTATAAGGAAAATGAACAGATGACAAGGTGCACGCTTTTGTACCATGATCGGTTTAGGCCTAATAAAGAGGGTGTGAGTACAAAAAAATCAAGTATACCATTTAAGATTCTAAAGTATTTTCCAATAACACATCGGCTAAAAAGATTGTACATATCTTCAAGAACAGCTGAACATATGAGTTGGCATGCGAAATCTCCAGCTAAAGATGGAGAACTAAATCATCCCGCAGATGGGCAGGCTTGGAAAGATTTCAACTTAGCACATCCTGGATTTTCATTGGAACATAGAAATGTGAGGCTTGGATTGTCCACCGATGGTTTCAATCCATTTGGCCACTCAGCTGTTTCGTACTCATGTTAGCCTGTGATTGTTACTCCATACAACTTGCCTCCTTGGATGTGTATGAAACAGCCATACTTGTTTCTTTCACTTGTGGTTCCTGGTCCTAAGAGTCCTGCAAAGAACTTAGATGTTTACTTGAGACCTCTTATAGACGAGTTGAAGGTATTGTGGGAGGATGGAGTACAGACTTGGGATGTTGCAACGAAAACAAATTTCAACCTTAGGGAAGCGGTTATGTGGACTATAAGTGACTTCCCAGCTTATGGTATGTTAGATGGATGGAGTACACATGGGAAGTTGGCTTGTCCGTATTGTATGGAGCATACAAAGTCGTTTAATCTATCAAAAGGTCGAAAGCCTTGTTGGTTTGACTGTCATCGTCGGTTCTTACCGGTAGATCACGCATTTCGAAGAAATAGAGAACACTTCAGGAAAGGGAAAGTAGACAATGATATGCCTGCACCGCGATTGTCGGGAACGGAGATGCGAGATCGTGTGATGAGATTGCCGGTTATCCCATTTGGTAAGGTTGATGCCACAAACATAATCAATGGGTTTGGCGAATCTCATAACTGGGTTCGGAGAAGCATCTTTTGGGAACTGCCTTATTGGTCTACAAATTTGATTCGTCATAATCTAGATGTGATGCATATTGAGAAGAATGTGTTTGACGATGTGTTTAACACTGTGATGAATGTTACGGGGAAGACAAAAGATAACGATATGGCACGTTTGGACATGAAAGATATTTGTAAGCGTCCTGAATTAGAACTTTATGAATCTCCTAATGGTAAGATTGTCAAACTACATGCAAGGTACACATTGTCCAAAAAGCAAGTTGAAGATGTGTGCACATGGGTTAAGTCTCTGAAACTACCAGATGGATATGCGTCAAACATTGCAAGGTGTAAGGGTGTGGAAATTGCAAGGGATGAAGAGTCGAATGTCATGTGTTCATGGAGAGACTCATGCCTATAGCATTTCGGGATCTGCTTGATAAACCAATATGGGATGCTTCGACGGATCTTAGTCATTTCTTCAAAGACTTATGTTCAAAATCATTGAATGAGAAGGACATGTCTGTACTTGAGAAGAACATCATAGAGATCACGTGTAAACTGGAAAAAATATTACCACCTGGTTTTTTTTGACTCTATAGAGCATTTGCAAATCCATCTTCAATATGAAGCTCGTGTTGGGGGTCCAGTTCAATATAGATGGATGTACCCTTTCGAGAGGGTGATGGGAAACCTTAAGAGGAAGGTGAAGAATAGAGCTTATGTCGAGGGGTCGATATGCGAGGCATAAAGTTTTGATGAGATATCTACGTTTGTCTAAGACTATTTTCTGGACGAAGTCTTGACAAAGGCCAATCGAGTATCGAGACATGAGGATGGGGGAAATGTTGAACTAAATGGTCGGCTCTCTGTATTTGGTCTATCGGGCGGCACTTATGGAAAAGGGAAGCGCATATTCCTCTTTGAGCAAGAATTACATGCTGCACATACTTACATTCTTCTCAATTGCGAGGAGATTGACGAATTTGTGAGGTACACATGTAAACTTGATAATTTATCTTTTAAGTTGAAAATTTATTCCAATGTGTTAATGATTATAACATGGTATAGATTGTACGATGACGAGTTAAAAGTGAATCATCCCGACATAACTAATAAAGATATTCAAATCAATCGGGATAAAAACTTTGCACTTTGGCTAAAGGACAAAGTAAGTTCAATTTTTACACGTAGTGTATATATATATATATATATATATATATATATATATATATATATATATATATATATATATATATACTCCATGTTAACTATGACTTCATTTAATAAGATGGAGTTTTTTTGTAGGCTTTTGATCGAGGGATCAACGATTCCGGCTAATGTACAAGTCATAGCTATGGGACCAGACATGGACCAAGTCAGCCGCAATGGTTACAAAATAAATGGTTGTGAATTTCACACAAAGAACAACGAACTCTGGAGTGTGTGTCCAAGGAGATTATTACAATGAGCTTGGTCGTGCCTTTTATGGGGAGTTGGAGGAAATCATAGAGTTGTCGTACAAGGGCACGTACGGGGGTCATATTCACTTGTCCAAGTTCCATTGGTTTGATTCAGAAAAAGGGATACATGTTGACAGACATGGAATCGTCGATATTAACCTCCATAGGTCTGTGTACTCCAACGAACCATTTGTTTTACCAACTCAAACAGTACAAGTATACTACACTCCTAGTCCAGTTAGGAAAAGTGATAGACCGCCTACAGATTGGCAAGTTGTAATTCATACTCCCGCGCGTAGTCATGTAGAATTAGTTGATGGGGAGATTTACCAAGAGCAGATGCTTCATAGTCAAACTATAATAAATGTGGAGGACGACAATAAAGTAATCCAGTTAGATGGTGGAGATGAACCACATGAATTAGATCCTGAGTCAATACTTGTGTCAGATGACATTGATATTGAGGAGGAAGAGTTATCGATCGAATCGACTAATCGAATCAAGCGGATGATGGTTATGAATCTACAACACGATACAAGATGATTCGAATCGTATATTGACACTTGAACAAATGAAATGTATGTTTAGAATTACATGTTTTTTATATCATTGTCATGTTTATGTACTAAACTATTTAAATGCAATTTTGTTTATTGTCATTTTATATTCATATATATACATGTTTATATCAATTGTCATGTTTATGTACTAAACTATTTAAATGCAACTTTTGTTTATTGTCATTTTATATGCATATATATACATGTTTATATCCTTTGTCATGTTTATTGTCATATATACATGTAATCAAACATGACTCATAATAACATCTTGAAATTTGTAATATACAGATGGCTTCTGAAGTAGCGCAGAAAAAGCGCGGCTTGGGTAGGGGGCCTAATCATGTGCCCAAGGCCCCTACTAATCCGAATGATCAGATTCTTATTGATTCGCCTCCTAATAAAGACGACGCATCACTGCATATACCATTTATATATAAGCATTTAAGATTCCATTTATTGTATATTGGAAATGTTTTGATTGATATTATATTGGTAATGTATATGGGTCTGAATTTTTTACTGCTTTAATTTGCATTCAATCGTTATTGTTTTGGTCTTATTGTATTGAAAATTTGTATATTTCTCTTGGTTTGTGTCTTGGGTGCCTAGAAATGTCCATATATGCACGTCGTCGTGCATGTGGCTAGTCTGTATTGTAGGGGAGACTCTGGCGAATTTTTTTGAAGTATTATAAGTATAAGTTTGAAAAATGTTCATAAGTATTATAAATTACATGTAAATTGCTTTAATATATGCTAATTGATGTTGTATATTATAGTGATTTTTTAGATAATAAGATCGTCAAGTGCATATCGCATCTGTGTTTACAGAATTGGCCTACACCTGTGATTTCGTGGGTGAGCACACCTATCGCCCACAAGGATGCTGTTTGGGCAGAATTTTAGGTATGTTTTTTTTAATTATGACAAATAATATTAATATAATTTTAATATAATATTCAAAGGATAATTATTTAGTAATGTTATTATTGTTGTTTTATTTGCAGAAACGGTATAGATAGGAGGACGCGAGCACAGGTTTAGTGATTGTATATTATTCTCGCGTAATGCGGTCCACACCAAAGACAATTTGAATAAAGAAAGACAAAAAGCCCTTCACAATGCCGAGATCGACCATCCAGGTCAGGGAGAGATTACATGCACGAGCATAGTCCCTGGTGGTGCACCCAGTCCATATGGGCTGAGATGTGTGCCCAATAGAGAGTTGAGAGCTAGGTGAAAAGATGAAAGACTGCCACCACCAACAGATCCTCGGGTGTACCCGATGGCGAAAAGGCTAAAGGGACATACAAGGGCGGTAGTATTTCACAATTGCAGCATATCACTGCCAGGGTACATATTTACAAGTTTTAATATGTTTACAATCATGAATTGTAGAAAATATATCACATTTTTACTTAGTAATATTATGCTATTTTTTGTATAGGAGTCTCAGTCTCAAGGTCAGCCTATCCATTGGTCGGATGATGTATGCGTATTACCCGTGATGGTTCCACTCGAGGCTATCCAGATAGCGGTAATAAATTTTAACAACTTCATCTTTTTTATCAATGCTTACAGAATTAATTTATTTTTAACTATTTAATTGTTAACATGATGACATGACACTTATAAGCATTTATTGAATGAGCGTTATCCTGAAGGCACTCCACGTCCGCCTATTGATCAAGAGTTGTGGGAGAGGGCATCTGTTTGTGAAGAAGAATTACATTAAAGGTCAAGGACAAAGACGACACCCATCCTTCAGTGGCTCAGGCTGCTCTTCTACCCAGTCTACACAGTCATCGAGCCATCCAACTGTTCATACTCCGGCTGACTGTGTGAGAGCTATATGTCGAGATCGCGAACTTCAAGATATCAAGGGCGGGCATCGGGGCTCGAGTCTTGAGGATTTAGTGAAGCGAAGCTAAAAGCAGCAAAGAGATCACAAACACGGGATGGCGACGAGGTATAAAATCAATTTGTTGTATATATTGTCGTAATATACCAATATTAATATAGTTAGTATATATTTGTAACTTGTTTTATTATTTTGTTAATTACAGGGTGATCAAGGAGGCGATGATGCTTGATGTACCTGCTTTAGATTAGTTTTGTAGTTATAGTATAAGCTTGTACCTGTATATTCATTCTTTGGATGTTTGTATGTTACTTAAACAAGTTTTGAAATGTTATTATATTTATTCAAAATATATTGGTTTTAAAGGTTTATATACTAGTTTGGTGTATGTGTTGGTGGACGATGGATGTTTATATTGTTGTGTATGCTGTTGTTGGGTATGTGTGTTGGGATAAAGTAGGTACAAAATAGGTAAAGGTTTTTGGGAATTCTTCAAAACAACAAAAATCTGTTTTTTTTCCATGTGTGACCGCTTCTGATCATGTCAACGCTTATTAGTATTTACTAAATATTTGAGGCTATCAACGACTGGATGCGGTCGCTAATACCAGTCGCTGCCACGTGGACCATGTTAGCTTTCGTCCTGGACCATGTTGACTCAGCTTAGTGACCGGATTTGTCTTTTCGGTCGCTCATATCGGTTGTAGCTAATTTGGTCGCTAATAGTGGTCGCTGATGTGCATCCCAGCGACCAGATTCTATGCGACGACTATCAGCTACCGCATGCGGTCGCTGATGGATATCTGCGACCGTCTGCGGTCACTGATAGGCAGTCGCTAAAAAACCTTTTTCTTTTAGTGAATGTAATCTATTCTGTTATTTTCGTTGCAGGAGATGTTATTTAGTCTTTAGATTTGTAGCACGTGGTGAACCAAATTCGAGACGTGAGTGGTCTGAATTTGGGGGCATCACAAACTCCTTTTCCAAGAAGGCAACATGTTTTGCAACAAACACATTTTGATCAGTTGGATGATATAAATAATGCCCTAATATTTTTTTAGAGTATCCCATAAATCTACACTTGTCAGATCTAGTCTGTATCTTATCATTTTCAAACTTTTTGACATAATCTGGACAACCTCAAGTCTTAACATTCTTAAGATTTAGTTTCCTCCCCGTCCTTCACTCATATGGGGTCTTGGGGAAAGATTTGATAGGTACCTTGTTAAGTAGGTATGCAGCCGATTTTAGGGCATATCCCCATAATGAAACTAGAAGGTCGGTAAAGCTCATCATGGATCGTACCATGTCCAACAATTTTCAATTTCTCCTTCTAGATACTCCATTCATCTGTGGCATCCCTGGTGGAGTCCATTTTGAGATTATACCATTTTCTTTGAGACAATTGAGAAACTCACCGCTTAAGTATTCTCCACCTCGATCTAATCGAAGAATCTTAATACTTTTTCCAATTTGTTTCTCTACTTCACTTCTGAACTCTTTGAACTTTTTAAATGATTCAGATTTGTATTTCATTAAATACACATGTCCAAATCTTGAATGATCATCAGTGAATGTAATAAAATAAGAATACCCACCTCGTGCATTTGTTGTCATAGGTCCACATACATCTGTGTGTACCAACGCTAACAACTCTGTAACTCTTTCTCCTTTTACACTAAAAGGAGATTTATCGATTTTTCCCATGAGACAAGATTCACAAGTTGGATATGATTCATAATTTGATAGCTCTAGGAGCCCATCTTGATGCAACTTGGATAATCTTGTTTCATTAATATGACCAAGTCTACAGTGCCATATATAGGTATAATTAACATCATCTCTTTTCCTTTTATTAGTTTGTTCAATTTGAAGTATATTTTCATGCAAGTCAAGTATGTAAAGCCCATTTCACAAATTACCAACACCATATGAAACATTATCATTATAAATAGAACAACTTTTGTTCTTTATTATAATCTTAAAACCTTCCATATGCAATACAGAAATTGAAATAATGTTTCTAATGATATTCGAAACAAAATAACAATTATTTAAATTAATGAACTTGCTTATAGGCAATGCTAAACAATAAGTCCCTATAGCTAATGCAGCAACCTTTGCTCCATTTCCCACTCGTAGGACGACCTCATCCTTGCTCAGCTTTCTACTTCTAACTAGTCCCTGCATATTATTACATATGTGAGAACCACGGCCAGTATCCAATACCCAAGTAGAAGATAGACTTTCAGAAAAAATAATTTCAATCATAAACAAACCTTGATTAGGATTCGAAAGTTCTCCAAACTTTTGCTCTGCAAGATAATCCTTGAAGTTCCTCTTCCAGTGACCCAGCTTGTTGCAATGGAAGCAAATTCCTTTGCTAGCTGGATTAGGTTTCTTTTGATCCTTCACTTTCACCTTAGCCTTAGCCTTCTTGGATTTCTTCTTTTCAGAAGATACCTTGGGCCTCTTCCTTTTCTTGGAAGAATCATCCACTATTAAGACATGGTCCTTCTTGGATGGGAAGTGACCTTCAGTAGTTTTCAACATGTTAAGTAATTCAGGCAACCTGACATCTAACTTATTCATGTGAAAATTCATAATAAATTGTGATAAGGTATCCGGGAGTGACTGCAAGATCAAATCTTGATTAACTCCCCATCCATGACAAACCCAAGATGTCCAAGACGTTCAATCAAATTGATCATCATTAGGACATGAGTCTCAACAGTAGTGCCCTCGGTCTTTCGAGATCAAAAAAGCTCCTTAGATATCTCATATTTAGTAGTCATACTTTGCTCACCATGAGTGTCCATGGTTTCATGCTGACGCTGAATATAGCATGAGTGTCCATGGTTTCATGCTGACGCTGAAGCTCGTTACTCATGGATTCGAGCATGATGCATTGAGCCAAAAATGCATCATTTTGCTACTTCTTAAAAGTAGCAATCTCTTCCTTAGAGGTTGTTTCAGTTAGTTTTTGAGGGACGGGCGAAATTAGTACATAAGAAATCTTTTCAACAGTGAGAACAATTCTCATATTCCTTAACTAGTCCGTTAAATTTGGTCCAGTCAGTTTGTTAGCATCAAGTATGCTACGCAGTGAAATTAGTGAATGTGACATTTTCAAATTTTTGCATGTAAAAAGAAAATATTTTAGCAAACATTCATTTAATTAATTTATTTTACCACAATAAATTATGTCTTATTTTATATTGGTATCTCCCACTATTTTCTTCAAATTATATTACCCTCATCGATATAGTTCGGCAATATCTAATTAAATATTTGCTAGTGAGAATAAGGATCTCATTTCAAATGTATATAGCCTTGTGGTGACACAACAAACTATATATAAATAAATAGGTAGATAACTCATTGTCAATTATATCATCATGTAAATCTTTATCTTTTGCCTCTTATATTATTTTGATTAAGTGGTGGCACATCCGAATCAAAATTATCTTAGTTAATTCTAAGCTAGCACTTTCATATATTCAAAAACGAAAAATATTATCCTTGTAGTGACGCAAAAAAATAATATTATACTTGCCTTGTGGTGACACAAAAAACTCATATTAAATATTTAATACTCTATTAAGTTTGTCATGCTAGAAGGCGACGTTCGATATTCCAAATATCTTTGAACGCTTAGGACTTAATATAAATTCTTTGAGGGGTTTGTTATTATTAGTCTCATCTTTTTTTAGCGTGCATGCACATATATATATAAAATACGCGTCATATTATTAAACATGCGAAACATGTTTGCATAATATATATATATATATATATATATATATAATATCAGCATGCAACTATAGAATACTATATTCTACCCGGATTGATTATGGACTTTTATTCTAGTTTGGTTCACTAGAGCCACCAAGTGAATCAAAATGTCAAACCCTAGGGTGAAAGAATTAAAATTTAAATATAAATATTACATTTAAACCCGGGCTCCATTACAAACAGGTCTTCAAGCGCTCCTTGCTCCTTGATCTCTGGTTCTTCGAGAAATTCTAACTAATCCTATTACATACACTATTTCATTTAAATAGAAACCTTGATCAAAAGTCAAGGGGAGTACATAGGAGGGAGATAAAATTTACAACAAGAAGAAAAACAAAAAAGACGAGTTACGCAGACCCCATTTAATAAAACTCATACATTCAAGTATCCATCCAAAAAAAAATCCAATCACATTGGTCATAGTCCATAATCAATCTCATTTATTGTCATACATATCAACATATGCATCAATAAACAATATTCATCTCAAGAATAATAAATATATTCCATATATACATTAATATCAATTAATGGGCAAAACTTTGCTAAACTTTAGTTTTGAAACAAAATAAAGACTTTTATTTTAATCAAAAACCAAATCCAAATTAAATTCTTTTATTTTAGCAATTCTGAAATCATATTTCATATAAAATAAACATCTTTATTTTAAAATTTTATTATATAAATAAACCATTTATTTAATTAAAGAAAACAAAAGTTTTTCAGATTTCGCTTGAGGGCACACACATTGCGCCTGTAATGAATCGGGTCATGGCGCATACCGCACTTCAAAGCTAGAAACTGATTTTTAGGTAAACAATAGCAATTGCCGTAATGAGCTGGAACATGGCGCATCAAGGCCGCTGCTCATCCAGGAAACTGGATCTGGGTAACGGTGCAGCTACACTCTAGAATGAACTGGAGATGGCACAGCTGCGTCGCGTTGCAGAAACAGAAAACTTTTTTGTTGCCCAGAAATTTGATTAAATCGCATATTACACATATATGGAATCACAAAGATTGATAATTAGCACAAGATTGACTTTGATACCACTGTTAGGTTTGCTAGAAATTAGAGCATGCAATCAAATCACATAAATAAAAGTAGAAGCGATGTAAAAATGGATTTTAAAATTTTCTTATAAACCATAAACCAAGATCGTTCTTGTAAGGTTTGTAATATTCATGAACGCAATCAAATTACAAAAATTAAGCGGAAGCATGGAAAATTAGAGTTTTAAAATTTTATAAACCATATACTCGGATCATCCTTTATGCATAATTATTAATTAAACAAAAATATGAAGAACAAGAATCATACCCTTGAAGTTTCGAGCTTCCTCAGGTACAAGTTCACCTCCAATCCTCTTCGCGTTCAACTTATATCCACCAGGTTTGGTTCTTTCCTTTGATCAACGTTAGCCACCCAAGTGTTTGGCCTCTAGAGGTGATCCACCAAGGAAGAAGAAAGATTCAAGAAGATGGGTATTTGACAAAACCCTAATTTTTCTATCTCTCATAGAAAAAAAACGTACTCTCCAACAATTGGAATCACGTCTAATGATATCTGATATAAGACTACTATTATAAAGATATCAGTTAACCCTTCTAATCTAATTAGAAAATAGGGTATTATTTAATTAAGTAAATTCTTTTAATTAATTAAGCTCTTTAATCTTATTAGGGATAATTAATTGAACTCTTTTAATTAATTTGTCTCCTAATCTTATTAGGAATAAATGAGAGTACTTTTATTAATTAATTCCCAAATTCCTTTAGGAATTAAATAATAATAATAGTAATAATAATAATAATAATAAGACTCCTTTTATTATTTTATATTTAATATTTCAAAATATTAAATAATAATATTAAGCTATTTAATTTATTCTATCACCATAGATTAAATTAAATATACTTAACTTATTATTATTATTATGTTATTAACTTCTTAAATAATTATTCTTCCTTTTATGGTGTGACCCTTTTTATGTTCTCTATATTAAATGGGTTGTGAATAAATCAATTAGAACAATTTAATCTTATTTAAATAAATAAATTAAACTATTAATTTATTTAAATAAATAATATTTATTCTATAATAGGGATAAGCCTCCCTAGGGATTAACGTCTTTCCAAATAATATAGATTTCAACATTAATCATAAAAGAACCTTTGAGTAAATAGTTACCGTACAATTCAATCCTTCTACCATACAATGTCCCAATTAAATATAAGACATAGAATTAATGTCAAGTCTTATTTTATTTAATTATATGTATTTCGACTCTTAATGCAAATTAGAAACTCCTTTCTAATTTCATTCTGCCTTGGCCAAGGACTACTGGGTTGTCATTTATCGAATCACATAGGACATTTCTCTTCTTTTACTAGAAGTGGTAGATTATTTATTGATCATACATTATCTCCATGTACAACTTATTATACCCAAGCATAGCCTTTGATATACCCTAAGGGTCTTAAAGAATATGTCAAAGTATAACTCATCATACACAAGATACTATGATGATCTCAAGTCTAAGGATCACTTATACTACTATCACTACAGGAATTCCTATTGACAGGCAAGTAAAACTCCATTAGGTATTCCTTAGCGAGCCACGTTCAGTGAACTTATTCTCTAATAAGCACCTACATACTTGCTTTAGTGTCTCCACACAAATGATCATGAGATCAATCATCCTCATCCTATTCGGTTCACCAAAATTAACAGTTAAAATGACGTATAAAATACGACACACTTATCTATAATTCTCAATAAAATTATTTCCATACTATTTTAGGGGAAACCTCAACAGCTATAGACCATCGTTCTATTCCCTTGTCACCCCCGCTCGACCCAGCTACACTCTTATTACCTGAAAGGAATTGTGAAGCAAAAGGGTTAGTACAACTAGAACAGTAAAGAATATCATGACTAAAGATAATTAAATTATCAATAGCCTTCGTCAGTAATAAATCAGAGATTTAGAACATATGGTAGATGATAAAACTTTTCAACCATAGTAGCAACGGAACGAGTAATCCATTAGAAGAGTCAAAATAGACCATAAAGTCTATTATCTTCTCCATGTTAAAAGTCCACTAACCATATTTTATCCCTGTAACATCAATCAACAGTTCTTGTCCACAATTATTCATAGTCATAATTATGATTCTAAATTCCTCTCGCACCTAGAACGAAGATAATTTTCATCACTTATCTTTACCTGAAACATCAAAGATCATGGTTATACCAAATCACAGTTCATGTTCATAATCATACTAATAAATTCATCTTTACACTACGGGCCAAACACATGCAACTATATATTTAGAAGAGTCAAGTAGAGCATGATCTCTGTATTAACCCGATATTTTCTATATAATTAAATCGTAAATTTTATGTATAATTTTTTTTTTTTTTTTATTTTAAAGGTAAAGATATGTACAAGATAAAGCGTCACGTATTTATGTGATAAATAAAAATATATTTATTACATGAATAATTACAAATAATTTTATTTTAGAATTATTGATCATTATAAATTATATTTATTATAAATTAATTTTATAGTAAAAAATATTTTTTTATTAATTATATTCTATGAAAATATGTTTATTTATTAATTTAAATAATATATGAAATGATTATAGAATTATTATAATAATTATTTTGTTATATGAATTTATTTCAAATTAAATAAAGTTAATTATTTAGCTTAATTAATAATGGTGTGTATATGTAAGATAAATCAGATATGGAATCCAAACCCTAATTTTGGATTTTGATCAAGGAATGAGAATGATAAAATAATATTAATTATATTTTAGTACTATGAATATGTACTGTATATGGGTAGACTGTTAATGGATGGTCAATTATGATACAGTATTACAAAACCCTAGTATTATTTTAATAAACCCTATTTTGATAGTCAAATAAGACTTAGGATTTTCAAGTAATTACATTAGCTTATGAATGTCATGTAACCCTAATTATGGAGAACCTTAATTAATTAGGAACCCTGATTAATTGAGAACCCTAATTACTAAATTAGGAAATCCTAATTTCTAAATTTGGAAATCCTAATTTGAAACTCAATTATGAGTTTGAGACTGTTATGTAGCTGTGTCATTATGATTAAGATTAATTATTATAGAATTCAATCTTAATTAGAGAAACCCTAATTAATATTTAGAAATCCTAAAATTTAGAAACTTTATTTTCTAAAATTAGAAAACCTAATTTCTAATTAGTAACCCTAATTGCTAAATTGGTAACCCTAATTATTAATTATAAGCCCTAATGCTAATTATTGGTTCTTAAACCCTAATGGTAAAGTATAATGTAATTAGAAAACTAATTATATTTAGTAAACTCTAAATTACATTTTTTAGGAAACTAAAATTTTACATTATTAACAATAATTACAAAAATCCTAGAAAATCATATTGTAGAACCTTAGGGTTAAACCCTAAGGGTTTGCCAAGTTACAATTCTACCATTAAATTTATATGATAAATGTCAAAAGTGCCCTTTTTGCAATTCTTTATTTGAATGGAGTGTAAATCTTGCCATATATGTGAGACCCCGAATTTTATGAAATGAAAGTAATCAATTTTCTTATAATTATTCTATTTAGTAAATGGTTAAATTGATAAAAGGTTAAAATTAAGGGTGATATGTGAAAATTTTTCAAAGTAAACAAGTTGTCATAAAATAATCGGTGATAAAAGTATAGTAATACGCGTGGTTTCATAGTAGCACACGGTATTGATTATTGATGCTTACGTAAGAAGTCACTCAGTTATACTCAATTATTGCTACAGTAATTGTTGCATCATATCTCTCATATTATTGATTCAATTATTGTCACAGTGTCATCTGCATAATATTTATATTATTAAATCAATAATTGAGACGACAAAGTTATTCATATTATTATTTATAATATTGACAATGTCTAGAAGTTTTGTCAAGGAGAGGTTAGATAATCTAATTGCGCACCAATAGGGAGAAATTCTTATTGGAAGGCCCCCTCTTTCCTGGGAATGACCTGGTTGTTAAATATTGTGCGTTATAATATTAATGATGAATAATTTCGTGTTGATTAAGGATATAATTGATAGTTCCATTGTGCGGGAATTATTAGTGTTAGTGGAAATCGACATTTATTTCGATAATAATTGATGTCTGGAGGTTATATTGACCAATCGGGTAATTGACTGGATAAATGAGCAATTAATTGCTATTAATTTACATGCTTATAACTATTTATTCACATGTGTGTACTATTGATTCAAATTCTTGTACTATTAGGGGAGGTGGTGCAAGATTGATAATACTTGCATGACTAAGTTAAAAATGGAGGTATAAATGGAGGTACTATACTGTAATTCGTATTTTTACATGTCTAGAACTATTAATTCACATGATTTAGTATTGATTCACGTGATTTACTATTAGGGGAGGTGGTTCAAGTTTGATAATACTTGCAGGACTAAATTAAAAATGAAGGAAAAGAGGAAGGTATTATTCTGTAATATTTTGAGCCCCAAAATGTGCAATTATTGAAACTATATTTTCCTATAAATAGAAGTTCATTCTTCCTTCATTTCTCACCAATTCACTAAAACTATAGAGCAATTATTATAGAGAGAAATTATAGAGAGAGAAGCTATAGAGAGAAAGAAGAAGCTAAGTCTGCTACTTCACTATTCCAGTATCCAGTCTTCTTCTGAGGTAAGGGATATCATTATTGTAGTAAGGGGTATTATTTCTTTCGTATTCATGAAGAGAGCTTATGTTATTCCATTCTTTATTATTATGTTGGAATAACCTGTCTATGCGAAGTACCGCATACATGGTGAAATTTTTCTGTTATTCCATTCTTTATTATTATGTTGGAATAAACTGCCTACATAAGACAACCGCATACATGGTGAAATTCTTCTGTTATTCCATTCTTTATTATCCTGTTGGAATATCCTGTCTATGCGGATTACGCATGACCTGGTTCCATTCTTTATTATTCTCTTAGAATATCCTGTCTGTGCGTATTACGCATGACCTGGTTCCATTATTTATTATTACGTTGGAATAACTCATGCATGCGTAGGTCTATCGCATGCACTGGTGAATTCTTACGTTATTCCATTCTTTATTATTACATTGGAATAACTTTGTCTATGTGGATTATCGCATGCGTGGTGAATGATCCTTCGTATTCATTCTTTATTAAATTGTGGAAATGATGCATCTGACGTGGATTACCGCATGGCGGGTGAAAATCCATTTGCAGTTTTGTATATTCTCTTATACTCGTCTGAGATATCATTTCTTTTGTACTCCTCATGGAATATCATTTTCTTTGGTATTTTTTTTACGAATTATTATTCACCCGGTTACTATTCACTCTGATATTATTCACTCGGGTATTTGGGGCACTTTTCATGCCGGAGTACTATTCACGAGTTACTATTCATGGGTTACTATTCACCCAATAACTATTCAATCTAGTATCATTCACTCAGATATTTGGGACACTTTTCGTATCGGGGTACTATTCATAGGGTACTATTCCCAAAGTACTATTCACGGGGTACTATTCACCCAAAAAATATATTTCTTTTCTGTCCAAATTATTTTTGGTACATGAATATTATTCTTGTATTTTACTCTACAAAGCAGTATCATGTTGACAATTTGGACGTTATTGAGTTTTGGATAAATTAAATTATAAATCTTTAAAATTTATCCTTGAACTTGTTTTATTGAATTATTATGTCATTGTCATCATCCTCATGTTTATATTGTGATTAAAGTCATCTTTTGCTTACATGCATAGATGGACTTGGTATGATTATGACCAGGAATTATTCGGTATAATCATGACCGTAATGTGACGAATGATGTGGTAAAAGTACTTATTGGCCTGTAGTTCATTGATGGACAGTTGTTGGTATGATTATGACCTGGGATTAGTCGGTATAATCATGACCATTGATGGTTACATGAATATCCTTGGCCATGGTGCAGGGATGATTCGATTTTATTTATTAAGCTAAGTCTCAGCGATAAAATTGTTGAAAAACTTTTTAAATCATAGAAGATAGTAGATTTTATGCTCTACTTGACTCTTCTAATGGATTTGTTATTCCGCTGCAGTTGTTGATCTAAAACTTGTTGTCTATTGTATTCTATTAGCTGTTATACTGTTGAAGGCTAAGGATAATTTATTCTGCATTATCTTAGTCATAATATTTCTTACTGGGCTAGTTGAGCTCACACTTTCTTTCACTGTTCTCTTTAGAAAATGAGAATATAGCTGGGATGAGTCGGGAACGGATTGACGGCCCAGATGGTTATTTTATTAGTCATCACTATTCTGTGAAGTAGTGTGATAATAATTGTAATGAGGAGTCCATTGAGTGTGGATATTGTCTAAGAAGGCAATATTCTTGTTTAAACTCTCAGCTATGTTTTATCGTATTTTACACGACTGTTGTATAATTAAGTTGTATTTGATTTTATGTACCATGTAAGTGGCGACCCAAGATGTGTGATGTATACCTGTTTTGGAGGCGTCACAGTTGGTATCAAAGCTTAGGGATATGATTCTTGGCTGAGATGTGAGACAAGAACTAGGAGGGGAGAGATGAGGAATTCCTTCACTAGTATGACCTAGCTAAGTTTATTTGGTATTTAATTGGTCGGTCAGAGTATAGGGATAATATGTGATATGGCAATTAACCCTTATTTTGAAACTATATTCTAGAATGATATCTAAAATACAGGAGATGAGAAATGTGAAAATCATGATAGAGAGGAAATAACCGAGAAGGTACAATCCAAAAAGAAAACAAGGTATTCTCATCTCTTAGAACTACCAGGTACGTAAATTTCGAGGGAGAAATTTCATAAGGAGGGGAGATTGTGAGACCCTGAATTTTATGAAATAAAAGTATTCAATTTTCTTATAATTATTCTATTTAGTAAATGGTTAAATTGATAAAAGATTAAAATTAAGGGTGATATGTGAAAATTTTTCAAAGTAAACAAGTTGTCATAAAATAATCGGTGATAGCGTGGTTTCATAGTAGCACACGATATTGATTATTGATGCTTACGTAAGAAGTCACTCAGTTATACTCAATTATTACTACAGTAATTGCTGCTTCATATCTCTCATATTATTGATTCAATTATTGTCACAGTATCATCTGCATAATATTTATATTATTAAATCAATAATTGAGATGACAAAGTTATTCATATTATTATTTACAATATTGACAATGTCTAAAAGTTCTGTCAAGGAGAGGTTAGATAATCTAATTGCGTGCCAATAGGGAGAAATCCTTATCGGAAGGCCCCCTCTTTCCTGGGAATGACCTGTTTGTTAAATATTATGCGTTATAATATTAATGATGAATAAGTTCGTGTTGATTAAGGATGAAATTGATAGTTCCATTGTGTGGGAATTTTTATTGTTAGTAAAAATTGACATTTATTTCGATAATAATTGATGTCTGGAGGTTATATTGACCAATCGGGTAATTAACCGGATAAATGAACAATTAATTGCTATTAATTCACATGCTTATAACTATTTGTTCATATGTGTGTACTATTGATTCAAATTCTTGTACTATTAGGGGAGGTGGTGCAAGATTGATAATACTTGCATGACTAAGTTAAAAATGGAGGTATAGATGGAGGTACTATATTATAATTCGTATTTTCACATGTCTAGAACTATTGATTCACATGATTTTCTATTGATTCACATGATTTTCTATTGATTCACATGATTTACTATTAGGGGAGGTGGTGCAAGTTTGATAATACTTGCATGACTAAATTAAAAATGAAGGAAAAGAGGAAGGTATTATTCTGTAATATTTTGAGCCCCAAAACGTGCAATTATTGAAACTATATTTTCTTATAAATAGAAGCTCATTCTTCCTTAATTTCTCACTAATTCACTAAAGCTATAGAGCAATTATTATAGAGAGAAATTATAGAGAGATAAGTTATAGAGAGAAAGAAGAAGCGAAGTCTGCTACTTCACTATTCCAGTATCCAGTCTTCTTCTAAGGTAAGGGATATCATTATTGTGGTAAGGGGTATTATTTCTTTCGTATTCATGAAAAGAGCTTCTGTTATTCCATTCTTTATTATTATGTTGGAATAACCTGTCTATGCAAAGTACCGCATATATGGTGAAATTTTCTGTTATTCCATTCTTTATTATTATGTTGGAATAACCTGTCTATGCGAAGTACCACATACATGGTGAAATTCTTCTGTTATTCCATTTTTTATTGTTCTGTTGGAATATCATGTATGTGCGGATTACCCATGACCTGGTTCCATTCTTTATTATTCTGTTGGAATATCCTGTCTGTGCGTATTACGCATGACCTGGTTCCATTCTTTATTATTCTCGTTGGAATATCTCATGCATGCGATCTATCGCATGCCCGGTGAATTCTTCGTTATTACATTCTTTATTATTACGTTGGAATAACACATCTATTTGGATTTCTGCATGCATGGTGAATGATCCTTCGTATTCATTCTTTATTAAATTGTGGAAATGATCTCATCTACGTGTATTACCGCATGGCGGTGAAAATCCATTGCATTTTCAGATATTCTATTATACTCGTCCCGAGATATCATTTCTTTTTTGTACTCATCATGGAATATCATTTTCTTTGGTATTTTTTTACGAGTTACTATTCACGAGTTACTATTTACCCTGTTACTATTCACTCTAGTATTATTCACTCTCGGGTATTTGGGAACTTTTCGTGCGTAGTACTATTCACGAGTTACTATTCATAAGTTAGTTACTATTCACCCGATTACTATTCACTCTAGTATCATTCACTCGGGTATTTGGGACACTTTTCGTGTCGGGGTACTATATGCAGGGTACTATTCCCGAAGTACTATTCACCCAAAAAATATATTTCTTTTCTGTCCAAATTATTTTTGGTACATGAATATTATTCTTGAATTTTACTCTACAAAGTAGTATCATGTTGACAATTTGGATGTTATTGATTTCTGGATAAATTAAATTATAAATCTTTAAAATTTATCCTTGAACTTGTTTTTATTGAATTATTATGTCATTGTCATCATCTTCATGCTTATATTATGATTAAAGTCATCTTTGACTTACGTGCATAGATGGACTTGGTATGATTATGACCAGGGATTATTCGGTATAATCATGACCGTAATGTGACAAATGATATGGTAAAAGTCCTCATTGGCCTGTAGTTCACTGATGGACAGTTGTTGGTATGATTATGACCAAGGATTACTCGGTATAATCATGACCATTGATGGTTACATGAATATCCTTGGTCGTGGTTCAGGGATGATTCGATTTTATTTATTAAGCTGAGTCTCAGCGATAAAATTGTTGAAAAACTTTTTAAAAACTTTTCGTATCGGGGTACTATTCATAGGGTACTATTCCCAAAGTACTATTCACGGGGTACTATTCACCCAAAAAATATATTTCTTTTCTGTCCAAATTATTTTTGGTACATGAATATTATTCTTGTATTTTACTCTACAAAGCAGTATCATGTTGACAATTTGGACGTTATTGAGTTTTGGATAAATTAAATTATAAATCTTTAAAATTTATCCTTGAACTTGTTTTATTGAATTATTATGTCATTGTCATCATCCTCATGTTTATATTGTGATTAAAGTCATCTTTTGCTTACATGCATAGATGGACTTGGTATGATTATGACCGAGGAATTATTTAAGTATAATCATGACCGTAATGTGACGAATGATGTGGTAAAAGTACTTATTGGCTGTAGTTCATTGATGGACAGTTGTTGGTATGATTATGACCTGGGATTAGTCGGTATAATCATGACCATTGATGGTTACATGAATATCCTTGGCCATGGTGCAGGGATGATTCGATTTTATTTATTAAGCTAAGTCTCAGCGATAAAATTGTTGAAAAACTTTTTAAATCATAGAAGATAGTAGATTTTATGCTCTACTTGACTCTTCTAATGGATTGCTTATTCATTGCGCATTGTTGATCTAAAACTTGTTGTCTATTGTATTCTATCGGTTTTATCTTTTGTTGAAGGCTAAGGATAATTTATTCTGCATTATCTTAGTCATAATATTTCTTACTGGGCTAGTTGAGCTCACCCTTTCTTTCATTGTTCTCTTCAGGAAATGAGAATATAGCTGGGACGAGCCGGGGAACAGATTGACGGACTAGATGGTTGTTTTAGTAGTCCTCACTAATCTGTGAAGTAGTGTGATAATAATTGTAATGAGGACTCCATTGAGTGTGGATATTGTCTAAGAAGGCAATATTCTTGTTTAAACTCTCAGCTATGTTTTGACGTATTTTACACGATTGTTGTATAATTAAGTTGTATTTTATTTTATGTACCATGTAAGTGGCGACCCAAGATGTGTGATGTATACCTGTTTTGGGGGCGTCACAATATATGTGGTAGTTTACCAACTCTAAGACTTTTTGTGCCTTATATTTTCAGCAATCAGCCACATTCTCTAAGTCATGTGCATTGTATCCATCATATATATAGATTTAGGGAGAGAGAAAGTCCATTTTATAGCTCATACTTTCTCAAACACCCAACCAATCATCTCTCTTTCAAAACCTACGAAATCTTAATGCATTTGAGTCACAAAAGAAAGCCCCACTACGTTCATTAACAAATCAGAAAGCACAAGATCAATGTTTTATCTTGCCCAGAAACCTCATAGATTAAAAGTTATCATTGGTCAAAGTAGTACTCACGTTCACTAACAGTGATGTTCTGGGTTTGATGAAGAACACGAAGAACACATATAGCGAAGGTTCTGTCGCTATAGGCAGTCTTTAGCGACAGTTTCTTTATAAAATTATTATTTTTATTAAATAATTAGAAAAAAATAGTATTTAATTATGAAAAATTCTTAAAAATTATTTTAAAGCCTAAAAATTAGTTTTTAATAATTTTGATTATATTTCATAAATATTTAATATTTTTGGAATATTAAAGGTATTTAATTTATTTAATTATTATATTAAATAAATTTTTAAAAATGATTTTAATACTTGAAAAATCATTTAAAATTATATTATGTTATAAAGAAAATATTTTAGTTATTTTTAATGACTTTCAATATTTTGTGATGAAATTTCATTAATAAATTAATATTAATGATAATTAAGTTATTTAATAAATGTATTAAATAAATTATGAAAAATAGAATTAATGATTTAAAAATCATATAAAAATGATTTAAAGGTTATAAAAATATTTTATGTTATAAAATATAACTTTTGATATTTTGTCATATATTTTAATATTAATGATATTAGATTTATTTAATATTTATATTAAATAAATTAGTTTAAAAATAATTTTAATATTATAAAAATCATTTTAAATGAAAATAAAGTGTTTAAGAATATTTTAATTTATAAAATATAACTTTTAATATTTAAAGAAAGATTTCATTAATAATTTAATATTAATGATATTAAGTTTATTTAATAATGATATTAAATAAATAGTTTTAAAATGGTTTTATCATTTAAAAGGATATAAATGAATTAAAAATATTTTAAGTTATAATAAATGACTTTTAATATTTTGATGAATAATACATTAATATTTAAATATTAATGATAATTATTTAAAATTGATTTTTAAATGTTTTAAAAATTATTTAAGGGTAATATTAATGTTTTAAAAGTATTTTAAGTTATTATAAATAACTCTAAGATTTTTTGCAATGGTTTCATTAATAATTTAACATTAATTAAATATTAATGATAATAGAATTAATTGATATTTAAATCATTTTATAATGATTTCAGTTGATTGAAAATCATGATAAATTATAATAATTAATTAAAAGTTATTATAATTCATTTAAAATTATTTGACCACTATTCAAGTTATATTGAACTACACTGTTAGTTCCCAGTAGGCATAATACAGATCTAGAAGGGGTGGGGGGGTTGAATAGATCCTTTTTACTTTTAAATACTATTCTCGTTTATTTTGCATTGCTCATGAATTAGCATATGACAAACTTAAGAATCTTTTCAAGCACAATGGAATAAGTAAAAGATCCACTTCATTGATATATTCATAATCATACATACATTGTTCGTAGAGTTAGTTCAGTGGTAAGTAGTTAAAACATACATAGCAGTTATAGCAGTTAATATACATAAAGTAAATGACATAAAGTAAAAGACATAAGGGGTTTTAAGTGATTTAGAGACTTAAGCTCCTAATCCACTCTTCTACTTTCAACTAGCAGGATTTCCACTAAGGAAGGGCAGCACCCTGAATCACTAAGATTCTTTCAAGGCCAGCAGCCTGGGAACTTCAGTTCACTAAGAACTCTTCAAGGCCATCAGCCTTAGAACTTCTCTAGTTCCCTAAGAACTCTTCAAGCCCAGCAGGCTTGAAACTTCATTAAGTCCCTCCGGACAAGGATCCCTTATGCCCTGTCTTCTTGTTGTTGTAGTTGTTATTGTTGATTGTGCTGAGCTGCTAAGATGTCATTAAGCTCTGAACATCTTTTGTGCTTAGCAGCTCGGTGTGGTCCTCTTTCCATTTTTCTTCGAGTCTGGACCACATATTCTTTGGTGCAGTTGATCTTTACTCTTTTCTGTTCATCTTCATCTGATGTCAGTTGTGCACCATCACCATCTAGATTTGCTAAGTCCCTGAGCTTTTGGCAGGCTTCTTTTGGCACTTAGCAATCCCTGAACCCTTCTTGAATGTTTTGCAAACATGGTTCTGCGCTTGTTCAGTTTCAACTTTAGGTTCATGGTGATTGGTAGAGTGGCTCTCCTGATCTTCTTTGTGCTCTGCCACTTTTCTAAATGCTATTTCTTTGTCCTTCTTGGCTCTCAGCTTGGCTGCCATTTGTAATGGCATTCTCATCTTTGTTGAGTGAAGCTCTAATCCATTTGAGTATTTCTCCAACGCTGCTTCACTTCCACCTTGGTAATCTCACTGTCACTAAGACTTGTTCTGTTGATCTTTGGTGGAACTCGTAGAGTCAACAATAGCATTCAACAACTCATCTATTCTGCAACATGGCAGTCATCAGCATCTTTTGATCTTTGAGGCTCTGTTGATTTATACTGCTTTCTAATCTTCCCATTGGAAAGTAGCCATTGGAAGATATTCAAATGGCTTCACAGATCTCGAGTCATTTGGTACAGATTGTAGATGTGACATGACATCTTTTTCTGACTTTCTGACACTACAATCTACTATTTCACCTACCCCATCAGAGATGTCACTTTCATGTCTCGGGCAGGTAGTCATCTTTATTTCTTCCTTCTGATTTCTAAATTAGAGGTTGTCCTTTTGCATCGATGCTCTCAATAAGCTCTATTCGAATATCAATCTTCAGATTGAGCCGTTGCCATTGCCTCAATCTTCAGTTGTTTGAACTCTACGATTCTGATGAATATCTTCTTGGACTTGATTGTAGTGTCTTGTTGACTATTGTTTCTTAACTTGTAGAGTTAATACTACGATCTAGAAGAGTGTTCATTAGGTCTCCAATGTGGAACACCTCTTCCTTCTCTAGTGCAGTGCTTCAACACTTCTGTTTGCCTCAACTGTTCTCAGATACTGATGGCTTGACTTCTTGCTTTGGCCCCTTCTGAATAACAAGACACTTCAGATTTGTGGCGTGTCCAGCTCGTTTTCTCCTTGTGATCTCCCGTTCACTTATCATCAATGGACTGACCCAATGCTTAATCACTTTAGCCTTGTTATTCACAAGATGACCAGTATCTTTGTGTATACTCCATCAATTTCTTCTTTGTTTGGCAAACACTATGATCCTGGTTACTTCCAAGATCATTGTCATCTTTCTACTTGACAGCTACTGTATATGCTGACTTTTCTTAGTCAACTACTGAAGTCTTCTTATGATCATCTTGTGGAAGACTTCATCTTGAATGGCTTCTCAACTCAATCTGGATGCTGATTGAGTTGATGCTTAGATCTTCTATTAGATTGCATGCCGTTCGTGTAGTGCTCTCTGGCTTCCTTTAGGTGAGATATATCTTTTCATTACCAACTAGAGGCTTCATTCCTTTAGATATTCTAGGAGTACTCATTTGTTAAGAATTGTATTTGCTCTACGATTCTATCTTGGCTTCGTGAGCACATCTGTTGCAGTCAAAGTTCTGCACTCTACGATTTATCTTCGGCTGTGCAGACACTACGACTTCGAGATCAGATCTTGACACTACAATTGTAGTCGTTGAGCTTTGTTGTCTTCATCTGATCTTGCTCGACTACGATCTCTGTCTTTGATATGATCAGTAGACTCTACGACTCTGAGTGTAGTCTATGATCCTTGATTTGGCTTCGGCAGATGCTCGATCAGCTTGAAGGCAGGCTGTCTCTACGATTTTGAGCATGACTTCCTCAGCAGACCATGGCTCTGAAGAATCTTTACTCGACACACTACGATCCTTCCTCGTCTATCTTGGAAGTCTACGAACTCCAAAATCTACTATCTTACAGACTACGATTCTGCCTTGATAGTTCTTGAGTTATCCTTCACTCTCCTGACAGACTACGATTTCTGGTGCAGTGCTTGACGATCAGACAAGCCTATCTATTACATCAGACGATCAACCTAATATGTTAGATCTTTCTATATTTATAGTCCATGCTCATCATTTCTTTTTAAGGACTTTACAAAGCTGTTTTGCTTATGTAGGATCAACCTAACATATTTAATCAATTTATTCTAAGTCCTTGTATATATGTTTCTATAATCTATCAGAGGACTTTACAACTTTTCTTAATGCAAGAATACATGCATATTCATTTAATGTATATCATAATCAAATTATATATATAAATAGGAATATCATTCACATATTTATTCTTGACAATCTCCCCCTATTTGATTATGACAAAAATAATAAGTGCATATGCATGTTATGAATGAATCTTATATAGAGTGAGCTGCTATATTTCTAAACTAGATAATCGTGAATGTCATTTATAATGATGTGAAATTTAATACACTGACATTTTATATCCTGGATCCAGAACATACCTAACTAGTTAGAGATGTACCTCTTTGGCTCCATGTATGCTTCCTGGATGTCTGTTGATATGCTATTCATCTGTTTGATCTTCTTGCATGTGCTCACCCTGGGACATTCACTCTTTGGCTCCATGTATGCTTCCAGGATGTCTGTTGATGTGCTATTCATCTATTTGATCTTCTTGCATCTGCTCACCCTGGGACATTGACTATATTTCTTTTTGTCTACTCCCTCTCAGATGTATGCTCCTCTTCTTCTTCTTCTGACTCCCCCTCAGCCTTTGCAAAAATAGGCTCATCATCCTTTGGCTCCCCCTCAGACGATGATCCAGCTTCTTCTTCTGTTGTCTTCTTCTTTTCTTTCCTTCTGCTCTTCTTACCATTTCTAGAGTGCCTCTTACTCTGCCTTTTTCTATGCCTCTTTTTCTCCCCCTTTTTATCATTAATCACTTGGGAGACCTGTTCTATATTGGTCATAAGCTGCTCCATCAGATAGGAGGAGTTACCAACTTCAATCTTGAGTTCTTGTTGGCTTAACTCAAGTTACATGGAGAAGGACTGATTCCTATTGTCAATCTTTTCAGAAAGGACTTTGAGTTTCTCTTTATTTGCCTCTTGTGCTCGTATAGCTTCAGCTTTCTTATCATTTATGGCCTTCAAATAGATGTGATCTCTCTCTTTGATTTTGAGAGATATATCAGCTATAGTAGCTTGAAGTCTATTTTGAACTGAATTATCTGTTGTTGCTCTCAGCCTCTAAGACTCTTATGTGATTTGAGACATCTTTGCCATCAGATCATCAGAATTTCTCATCAGCTCCTGCCCCATAGGAGTTTGGTTATCTGGTTGGGCAGTCTCTTGTTGATCCTCAGATTGGACTCTACGATTTTCATCCTTTGACAGATTTTTGAAAGTGTTGATAATCTGAAAAATCGTTGAGTACCAATCGTTATTTGTGAATGAATAAATGTTGGGCAATTGTGCTTGCGCCGATGGAGGCTTCTCATTTTGGACTTGAACACCATCAATAGTAGAGTGAACAGACTCCATGATTATTTCCTTGTTCATGATTCTTCTTCCTTCAGAATTCGCTCTACGATCATAAGGAATATAATGGTTGCCAGCACGTCTGTAGACTTTGTAGTGGGACTTGTCTTTGATCATCATTGTTGCATCACTTTTCAACTTTGGAAAGTTCTGAGCCACCAGATCTAGTCTAGGAATTTCTGTAGGTCCTTCTGATGGTTCATTCAAGGCTTCCACTTCTATTCTTCTGTTGCTCCTAGCTGGAGAGATGACAGGATGGTCTTCTGGTTCCTCTGATTTCTGATGTGTGGAATCAGAATCTTTCTCCATTTCCTCTCTTTTTGAGCCTAAATCTTGTTGACTCCTTTCTTTAGATTCATCAGTGAATTCTTCTTGCTGAATTTCATTTCCAGAACCTTCTTCAGAAAAATCTTCCTTAGATTATTCTTCTTCAATGCTAGTCGCAGCATCTTCAGCACTTTCTTCTTGTGATTCAGATTCATCATCGCTTAATTCGATGACTGCAGTAGAGTGATCACTTTTCTTTTTGGAGACAAATTTAGCTAATAGTCTGTAGCTCTTTCTTCTTCTTGGGGGTTCAGCTATAGGAGAATCAGACTCATCTTCCTCTTCAGATTCTGAGGTCTTTGAATCATCAGATAAACTTCCTTGAGTTTCAGCATTGACAGGGGTAGGTATTTCTTTTTCGATCTCATTATCTTTTGATCCATAATGAGAGCTTATTTGAACATTTGCATTTGGAGATTCAGATGGGTCATTTTGCAGCTTCTCTTCAACTTCAAAGTGATTACTTTAAGAATTGGCCATAGGACTTAAATGTTCCTCTTTATCAGCAGAGTTTACATCTTCTTTCATGGATCCAGCTCCACCTTCATTGCTGGATTTGATCTCCGGAGATTCAGTCTTGAGATCATCAGTTTCCTTTTCTTCTTTTGACTCTACGTCCTCTTCTTTGTTAGATGTGCTTCCTTGGGGAACTGGAACTGATTTCTTCATCCCTTTTGCTTTCTTCTTGGGTGGTTCTTGGAGTGGTCTATTACTCCTTCTTTTTGGGTTTTCAGCAGTTGATGCTGGTTTTTCTCCTGCTCCTTATTTCTTCTTGTCAGTGGAGACATATCTTGATGAAGCCTCTATATTTTTCATATTCTTAGGCTTCTTCTTCGCCGTTGTGGCAGCAACTGATGTAGAGTCGTCAAACTCGGAGCTTTCCACCTCCTTTGCTTTTCTCTTCTTTTCAGAGACTTTTCTGCTGCTTCCAATTTGTGTTAGCCTCCTATTTTCCTTTGGGTTTTTCTTCTAATTCACAAACAGTTGTGGGGACATTATTTTGTGCACATTCAGAGGTTCTCCCTCATTATCCTTGATCTTGCTTCCTAGTTTCTTCTTCATCACTATGCTTAGCATTCTTCCATGAAACACTTTTGTAAGTTGTTTGTCTGTGGATTTCTTCAACTCGGCTTTTTCTATCCATTTGGAGATTTGATCGAACAAGATAGCTCTAAAGTTGATTTACTTCTTCAAAACTATGGAAGACATGATCTTCAACTACTGGTCAAGTACAGTGTCATGTGCAGTGTCTTTGCACAGTACACATTTTCCCACTATCTCAGCAAGGAACTCGAATTCCTCAGGAAATTCCTTCTTCTTCATATTCTTCTGACTAGGGTTTCTTTGGTACCGCATTAGCCTCTTGCCTTCTTCAAGGTCGACTTCATCCAGGTTTATAAGACCTTGATTGGGAAACCATAAACATTGATTGATGTCTGATGCTCTTATCTTAATACTAGATCCTTTCACCTTAGTAGTCAGAAGCCCAGAGTTCGTTGAAGCATTTGAGTAAAACTGCTTCACTAGTTCTGTATAAACTGGAGTGTTGGCTTCCAGGCACTCAGAGAACCCAACTTCCTTTACGAGTTCAAGTATGTCCTTGAACTTTATCTCTAATTCTTCAAACTTTGTAAAACCGAGTTGAATGCCCGTTAAAACTTTTAATTCTACCATTTGAGGAGTTCAAGGTATATGGTATGTGGTTCTGAGAGATTTAGCTGAATGTGATTTGGGCTCTGGAAGTTTGATTGGTTTGGCTTCGAAGAGGATTCTAGGGTTTGAAAAAAAGGGAGGAAGAGAGGTTCCATGAGTTCTGGTAACTGTTTGCAAATTTTGAATTTGTCTTTATGGCAGTTCCTTATCACACTACATACGTTATGACGTGTCAACTAGCCATTGGTTGCATGATGCCCAGTAACAAGCTGTAACTCCCCCATTAACTTTTCAGTTGAATGTCTCTTTTAGAAGAGTAGACGTTTGATTGACGTGGATTGACCGTTGATCTCTTTGATTCGTAGAGTAGCATGGTAAGGCACCTATGGACTCTATGTTTTCCTTTGTTGACTCAACGATCAAGTTTTGATAGATGCTATAGTGGAGGGTTTTGATATTGATCCTCATTTTGAAGCTGCTTGCCTTAACCACTGACATACTTTATGAAGCCATGGGCATTTCTCTTTAGCAAGATATCTTTCCAATCAGCATTCGAACTGATCTTCCCATAATCTGAATGGTTGAGCAATTTTCCTGTTATTTCAAGCTCCTCGTGAGTTGGAGTAGCCTCTTGTAAGACTAAAATCATCGAGGTTGTTTCTACGATTACTGGGGTTACATCACAATCGTTGAGTTCTCACGAACTCTACTCTGTGATCGTTGACTGTCTTGGTCCTTGAGATGAACTTGATCAAGCAATCCTTCTGGGTTAAGGTAGCTCAGGAAGGGCCAACCTCTTAGAATGAACTAAGGGTCAGGTTTTTCCCTACGGCGCTTTCTAGATGAAGTACTTTAGGAGTAGTTTGCACTGATATCTCATTTGACCTTTTCTAGTGGGGAGGTCCTCTCCCAACTTTAGATAATTGCATTTGCTGTAATCGTGGTGTCGTCCTGCTCTTACAGTACGATCAGATGTTTGATGGTATGCACTCCATGATGTTAAGTTCGGTGGCTGATAGGTTATCAGTAGTACGTTTTGAGACGTTCCTACTGACTATGGATCTTTATTTGGTTCATCAGCCAAAAATTTTTGGGACTCTGTAGCTGGTACATTGCTTCATAGAATATTTCAGCGATGTTGTTCCTTAACAGATCACTGCTCCCCCATGGTTGATGCTGCCTTTTCAGTGAGGTGTGATATCTTTTTCTTCATGTTCATTAGGAAGCATCCCTGTATATCTCCTTCTGACTAAAATCATTAAATCTTCTTATATCGTAGAAATGGGCATTCTCAGGATTGATCATTCTACGATCCTTTGACAGCACTACGAATATAGTCTTCTTTTACAGTTTGGACTTATGGAGTTCTGCTCTCGTAATGAGTTCCTTATATTTGATGCTCGATAATCCTTTGTGGAGAACTTCCTTGAGGATTCTTCTCTTTACATGAATGAGCATCTAAGACCCTTTGTCATCTCAGATTGAATGGCCTGCTTCCCCATAAAAATCAGCAGCTATGTGAGCTTTATTCAGATCGGCTCAGCAGGTTTTCAAGGACAGGCTTTGACATATAGGAGTTTTATCAGAATCATTTATGAACAGTCTTAAGCCTTCTATTGGTTGAATCTTCTTGACTGAAGTCTTTTGCTTCAACATTCCTTAGTGTGGCCAGATAGACCAGGTACCTGCAGGTTATTAATTTCTATTTCTGGTACCCATGGTTAGATGAGTCCTGCTAGGTTAGTTTTCTAAATCCCCGTTCCTCATATATTTGGATAATCATCATATTGATCACCACCAGTCATATTCATGAATGTGACTAATTTAGTTAATACATTTTGAGATACATGTTGGTGAGTGTATGTAAGATTTGCTATTTTAATAAAACATTCTTTTTCTTTGATTGTAACATCATTTGATAGGTTATGTTCTCAGGGTTTAAATATTCACAGAGTGAGAATCGACTCTACGATTTTTTAGTATCTGGTTGATTCATGGAGGTGATCAGTTTTTATGAATATTTAAGATACTCTTGTAGAACTGATCATATTCTGTGTGTTATTAAACACTTAGACCATAGGAAGTACATACATACTAACCCATTAGTAAGGATTACTTCACATAGAATTAATTTAACCTGTGATGCTCTTATGACCCATTTCATATTACTTTCAAGATGTCATCTTCAACTTAAAAACTGGATGGAGAGAAAGTTTATAGGCATTTGAGTTTCCACCCTCAGTGTACTTTTTCTCTTCACCTTTTTAGGTAGATTATGATTCCTTGAAAGAATACTGTTATAGTTCATAAGGGGTTGCAATTATGATGTACATAATTATATTAGTGATGAACTGTACCTTTTTACTGTCACTTTCTTAACAGTCATTTATCTTAGATATGTTGGGTTTAGGCATTGATGTGTATAGTTTCTCATTTGCTCCTGATAGCTATTTGCTCTAGTTGACCTTCAATCAATCAGTCGTGGTCTAGAAGATGCAAGCTAAAGAATATTAGCATCTTCAGTTCTTTGACATCCTTGAGTTCACAAGGTTTACATCCAGCTGCTGGTTGGCCAGACACTTGTTTGAGAAGTTCTTCTTTCTTCTCTGAATAAGCATTTCTTAGCATGTATGGCCTTTTCATCTTTCTGGCTGGTGGATGTTTGACTCTTGATCTTTCTCGCCTGGTCTTCAGACTACAAGATTGACTACAGACAGGGATTGGTCTTGTTGATATGGCAATCAAGAACATGGACCAATCTGAGCAGCTTCAAGTGTATATACATATTTACCTGTGCACAATATTTCCAACGTGTGAGTTCATCTGCATAACAAGTGACTTACTACTAAACTAAGTTTAGAATAATGTTTGTGCCTAGGATAACACTCAAAGTGATTAGCTTTTGAATATAGCATGAGAACCTGCTTTGATACCAAATGTTAGTTCCCAGTAGACACAATATAGATCTAGAAGGGGGGGGGGGTTGAATAGATCCTTTTTTACTTTCAAATACATTTCTCATTTGTTTTGCATTGCTCATGAATTAGCATATGACAAACATTAGAATCTTTTCAAGCACAACGGAATACGTAAACGATCCCCTTCATTTATATATTCATAATCATACATACATTGTTCGTAGAGTTAGTTCAGTGGTAAGTAGTTAAAACATACATAGCAGTTATAGCAGTTAATGTACATAAAGTAAATGACATTAAGTAAAAGACACAAGGGGTTTTAAGTGGTTCAGAGACTCAAGCTCCTAATCCACTCTTACGCTTTCAACTAGCGAGATTTCCACTAAGGAAGGGGCAAGACACGAATCACTAAGATTCCTTCAAGGCCGTGACCTTGGAACTTCAGTTCACTAAGAACTCTTCAAGGCCATCAGCCTTGGAACTTCTCTAGTTCCCTAGGAACTCTTCAAGCCTAGCAGGCACGGAACTTCATTTAGTCCCTCCGGACAAGGACCCCTTATACCCTGGCTTCTTGTTGTTGTTGTTGGTGGTGCTGAGATGCTAAGATGTCATTAAGCTCTAAACATCTTCTGTACTTTTCAGCTCGGTGTGGTCCTCTTTCTATTTTGCTTCGAGTCTGGACCACATCTTATTTTGTGCAGCTGATCTTTACTCTTTTCTATTCATCTTCATCTGATGTCAGCTGTGCACCATCACCATATGGATTTTCTAAGTCCCTGAGCTTTTGGCAGGCTTCTTTTGGCACTTAGCAATCCCTGAACCCTTCTTGAATGTTTTGCAGACATGGTTCTGCACTTGTTCAGTTTCAGCTTTAGGTTCATGGTGATTCGTAGAGTGGCTCTCCTGATCTTCTTTGTGCTCTGCCACTTTTCTAAATCCTATTTCTTTTGCCTTCTCGGCTCTCAGCTTAGCTGCCATCTTCAATGGCATTCTCATCTTTGTTGAGTGAAGCTCTAATCCGTTTGAGTCTTTCTCCAACGCTGCTTCACTTCCACCTTGGTAATCTCACTGTCACTAAGACTTGTTCTGTTGATCTTTGATGGAACTCGTAGAGTCAACAATAGCATTCAACAACTCAACAATTCTGCAACATGGCAGTCATCAGCACCTCTTGATCTTTAAGGCTCAGTTGATTTATACTACTTTCTAATCTTCCCGTTGGAAAGTAGCCGTTGGAAGCTATTCAAATGGCTTCACAGATCTCGAGTCATTTGGTGCAGACTGCATTTGTGACATGACATCTTTTTCTGACTTTCTGACACTGCAGTCTACTGTTTCACCTACCCCATCAGAGATGTCACTTTCATGTCTAGGCCAGTTAGTCAACTTTATTTCTTCCACCTATTTCTAAATCAGAGGTTGTCCTTTTGCATCGATGCTCTCAATAAGCTCTATTCGAATATCAATCTTCAGATTGAGCCGTTGCCATTGCCTCAATCTTCAGTTGTTCGAACTCTACGATTCTGATGCATATCTTCTTGGACTTGATCGTAGTGTCTTGTTGACTGTTACTTCTTGACTTGTGGAGTTAATACTACGATCTAGAAGAGTGTTCATTAGGTCTCCAATATGGAACACCTCTTCCTTCTCTAGTGTAGTGCTTCAACACTTCTGTTTGCCTCGACTATTCTCAGATACTGATGGCTTGACTTCTTGCTCTGGCCACTTCTGAATAACAAGACACTTCAGATTTGTGGCGTGTCCAGCTCGCTTTCTCCTTGTGATGTCCTGTTCACTTACCATCAATGTACTAACCCAATGCTTAATCACTTTAGCCTTTTTATTCACAGGCTGACCAGTATCTTTGTGTATACTCCATCAGTTTCTTCTTTGTTTGGTAAACACTACGATCCTGGTTACTTCTAAGTTCGTTGTCATCTTTCCACTTAACAGCTACTGCGTATGCTGACTTTCCTTAGTCAACTACTGAAGTCTTCTTATGATTATCTTATGGAAGACTTCATCTTGAATGGCTTCTCAACTCAATCTGGATGCTGATTGAGTTGATGTTTAGATCTTCTATTAGCTTGCATGCCGTTCGTTGAGTGCTCTCTGGCTTCCTTCAGGTGAGATGTATCTTTGCATTACCAGCTAGAGGCTTTATTCCTTTGGATATTCTAGGAGTGCTAATTTGTTGAGAATCATGTTTGCTCTACGATTCTATCTTGGCTTTGTGAGCACATCTGTTGAAGTCAAAGTTCTGCACTCTACGATTTAGCTTCGGCTGTGCAGACACTACGACTCCGAGATTAGATCTTGACAATACAATTGTAGTCGTTGAGCTTTGTTGTCTTCATCTGATCTTGCTCGACTACAATCTCTACCTTTGATACGATCAGTAGACTCTATGACTCTGAGTGTAGTCTATGATCCTTGACTTGGCTTCGACAGATGCTCAGTCGGCTTAAAAGCAGGCTGTCTCTACGATTCTGAGCATGACTTCCTCAGCAGACCACGGCTCTGAGGACGCTTTACTCGACACACTACGATCCTTCCTCGCCTCTCCTGGAAGTCTATGAACTCTAAGATCTACTATCTTGCAGACTACGATTCTGCCTTGATAGTTCTTGAGTTATCCTTGACTCTCCTGACAGACTACGATTTCTGGTGCAGTGCTTGACGTTCAGACAAGCCTATCTATTACATCATAAGATCAACCTAACATGTTTGATCTTTCTATATTTATAAACCTTGCTCAACATTTCTTTTTAAGGATTTTACAAAGCTATTTTGCTTATGTAGGATCAACCTAACATATTTGATCAATTTATTCTAAGTCCTTGTACATATGTTTCTATAATCTATCAGAGGACTTTACATCTTTTCTTAATGCAAGCATACTTTCATATTCATTCACATGTATATCATAATCAAATCATATATATAAATAGGAATATCATTCACATGTTTATTCCTGACATACATGATAGATTCTTAGACTCGATAATTACCCGATAAAGTTGTCGGTACACCGACATGTTTCAGAAATTGATCTGGACTTAGATAATTCGACTAGATATGTGTTTGTTTGTGATTCAATGACTGCTAAACGTATGTGGCAATGTGATTAGGTTATGTGATGACTACAATAAGCAGTACTATGTGTTACGATATGTTATTCTAATCAGTGAAATGATATTATTAATAATAGGTTTCGATATAAAAGATAAAACTAAGTTGTGTTTTATAAGAAGCAGACCAGGCAAGTATCCTACCTTTGCATTTACTTTATGCAATGGACATAAGTAAGAAAGTTTCAGAATTATATTATCATTATGCCAGAATATTAACTCTATTGTTATCGATTATGTATCCGATCATTATTTATTAGTATAGTATTATTGTATAATTCAGATATTTATTCTGTTCGTTAATTTTTAAATATGGTTATACAAGTGTCCCCACTTGGATAATCATTGTATTTAATCACATGTTGATATATACATATTGATCTCTGATATGCATATATTAATTAAAAGTCGTCTAAGCTATTTGACCCAGCTAGACACAGATTTAAAAATATCGTTGAACATGATAAAACTTTATTGTATCCAATTAAATTGCTTTGGTTTGGATTCCCGACTAAGTATGAACATCCCGAATATGGAAAAACTTTTATGCGCCCAAGGCGGAAAAGATGAACGATAATATCATTCTTGCATGTAGTATTTGTCAATACAGGGCACATGGGATGTACACCCTCGCGCCCGTAAGTTATGACGATTTGCATATGAAGCTCTGTTTAACATTTTTGAAAATAAAAAATAATGTTCATAGTCTGTCGACTAATCTTTAAATATATTTAATACGTAGTTTCAAAAATTTGATATAGAATTATTATGTTATTATTATTGGTTCAGCTTACTTCACAACTGTTGATTCGTTGTAGAAGTGTCGTACAAAGAAAATATTTACTTCTTTCAGCTTATATTTATAATTTTTATTACTTGCTGGGCACTCAAATGCTCATCCTTGCTTAATTTAAATGTTTTCAACTAAGTGTGCATAACCAGAAGGTTCGACTAAGAACAATGGAAAAAGGAAAGCAAACAGAATAAGTTTAATGGTATCTTTTGTAATAGTTAGACAATATTTAGGCCATGATATTTATTATCTATCATGTAATGTATTGTAGTAAAGGTTGCGTACTTGGGATTAGACTCTAATATATGTAAATTAAGTTTAATATTCATATTATTGTTTTTATTATTAGTATTATTCTGCTCATAGAAATGGTATCGGAAAGCACTGAGTTCGAGTTTTCAAGTACCTGAATTTGGGGGCGTTACAATATGGTATCAGAGCTTTAGGGTTGGAAACCTTTGGTGGGATAGACCTTAGGCTATAACCTTAGGACAAAGGGAAACGTTAAAAATACATATAACTCATATAGAATTTAAAAGGAGATGAATTGAATAAATTCATCGTCAAATCAAATAAAAGATAACATATATAAAACTATTATTTGATGTGTGTATATATTATATGCTAATCAAGATAGTTTGTGTATAGATGTTAGATGGAAAAGAATTAGGATACCCTCAGATCGTAACGAAGGAGTCAACCTCCATAACCAAGCCAATGTCAAAGCAAATAGCTGAAATAAAGGCTCACATTGAAAGTAACCCTAATGAGGTGATTATACTTGAAAATGTAGTACCAGACCCAGAAGTGATAGTATAACTGATAGGTAGAGTATAGTTAAAGAATAAAAAATCAGGCTCGAGTTCTTAAACTCATAATGTGTGGTAAGTTTGATGAACTTGGTATAGTTAGGTGTGAATGGATTATTGAGGATAATGGGAATATAAAGAATACTAAGCAATTGATCCTTAGAGAAGGCGTAAGAAATAAGTAGTATTAGTATTACTTGAATATGTATGATTCTCAGATGCGTATACGATAAGTATGTTTGTGTAATGTAATATTTTGTATAAGTTGTGGCAGCGATTCCCGAATTTTGAGTCACAAAGGGATAGCGGATGTTTAAAGCAGTATGTGCTATGGCATGTCAAGTGCTATGAATATGAATCTATGTTGGATTAATGAAATAAGTTGGTATAAAGATTGTAATCATTTATCTGAACATTGGTTAATACAGTAAACAAAAGTTTTCAAAATCTAATATTTTGAATACATGATTATTTGAGTCGAAAATTTCGCGTAAGGTGTATACCCTAAGACATAAAAGGTAGGTCGATGAAAGATAAATTATGATTATGGTCGCTCAAGCTGTGCAGAACGAAATACCAGCCGTGGGAAATTAACCAGATAATCGATTAGCGAACTTCAAAGACTTCAAGGCAATCGAACCGCCAAGACTTAGAGGATCAACTGATCATGTAGAAGCGTTTGTGATAGCTAGGATAACGGAAGGGGCAAAAGACAGCTTTTGTCACTTATATGATGAAAGGGGAGGTGAATTTTTGGAGGGAGGCAAATCAAGCTAGCGTCGAAAAAAGGGAGTAGAGGTGGTAGGACTGGAAAAAGAAAAGGAGATAGTTTCGTGAAAACCGGAAATAGGCCAGGAGGTGGAAAGAAATAAGTTTTGCAGTATAAAAACTGTGGAAAGAATCACTCGGGAGAGTGTCTTAAAGGTAAGTTTGTGTGTTATAAGTGTGGTCAGAAGGGACATATCTCTCCCAACTGCCCCAAACCAAGAATGTATAGTGGGTATTTTATTTTTGAATTAATGGAGCATAAGGTGAAAGAATGTCCAAGAAGGAGAAGGGAGGCAAGGAATGCGAATATAGGAAAAGGTAGCAGGACATTGGCGACAACGGGACCAACTTCAACAAACAAACCAACAAAATCAACCACAAGAGTCTTCAACATGACCGTTCAAGATTCCGTGGCAGACGGGGATGCAACTCCAGGTATTATTCGTATAACTTTTATTATATATATAGTAAATTATTTTATAAATTATTTTGAAGGAGGAAATTGAGTTCTATTAGAAATCAATTTTTCGTTTAATCAAATAGACAAGATTTATGCTGAATAGTTAAAGATCGATTCGATCAATTATGATCGAGATCTACTTGCAATGATTGTGTATGCTATGTACCCTTGTATGTATAGGTTTTAAAATGGTGATTCCAGGGACGGAATCTTTATAAGGGAGGGTGAATGTAATAACCCGATATTTTCTATATAATTAAATCAAAAATTTTGTATAATTTTTTTTTATTTTAAAGGTAAGGATATGTATAAGATAAAGCGTATGTATTTATGTGATAAATAAAAATATATTTATTACATGAATAATTACAAATAATTTTATTTTAGAATTATTGATCATTATAAATTATATTTATAATAAATTAATTTTATAGTAAAAAATATTTTTTATTATTATTAATTATATTCTATGAAAATATGTGAAAATATGTTTATTTATTATTTTAAATAATATATGAAATGATTATAAAATTATTATAATAATTATTTTGTTATATGAATTTATTTTAGATTAATTAAAGTTAATTATTTAACTTAATTAATAATGGTATGTATATGTAAGATAAATCAGATATGGAATTCAAACCCTAATTTTGGATTTTGATCAAGGAATGAGAATGATAATATAATATTAATTATATTTCAGTACTATGAATATGTATTGTATGTGGGTAGACTGTTAATGGATGGTCAATTATGATACAGTATTACAAAACCATAGTATTATTTTAATAAACCCTATTTTGATAGTCAAATAAGACTATAAGATTTTCAAGTAATTACGTTAGGTTATGAATGTCATGTAACCCTAATTATGGAGAACCTTAATTAATTTGGAACCCTAATTAATTGAGAACCCTAATTACTAAATTAGGAAACCTAATTTCTAAATTTAAAAACCCTAATTTGAAACTCAATTGTGGGTTTGAGACTGTTATGTAGCTGTGTTATTATGATTAAGATTAATTATTATAGAATTCAATGTTAATTAGAGAAACCCTAATTAATATTTAGAAATCCTAAAATTTAGAAACTCTATTTTCTAAAATTAGAAAACCTAATTTCTAATTAGTAACCCTAACTGTTAATTATAAGTCCTAATGCTAATTATTGGATCTTAAACCCTAATGTTCAAGTATAATCTAATTAGAAAACTAATTATATTTAGTAAACTCTAAATTACATTTTTAGAAAACTAAAATTTTACATTATTAACCCTAATTGCAAAAATCATAGACAATCATATTGTAGAACCTTAGGGTTAAACCCTAAGGGTTAAACCCTAAAGGTTTGCCAAGTTACAATTCTACCATTACATTTATATGACAAATGTCAAAAGCGCCCTTTTTGCAATTCTTTGTTTGGATGGAGTGTAAGTCTTGCCATATATGTGGTAGTTTACCAACTCTAAGACTTTTTGTGCCTTATATTTTCAGCAATCAGCCATATTCTCTAAGTCATGTGCATTATATCCATCATATATATAGATTTAGGGAGAGAAAATGTCCATTTTATAGCTCTTACTTTCTCAAACACCCAACTAATCCTCTCTCTTCCAAAACCTATGAAATCTTAATGCATTTCAGTCATAAAACAAAGCTCCACTACCTTTATTAACAAATCAGAAAGCCAGGATCAAAGATTAAGCAATAGAGGTATAAAACCCTACCTCATTTTGATCTTGTATACTATGTTCAAGTTTGTGTTTATGTGTTTAGTTTTGTGTTAAAAGATGTTTTATAGTGATCTATGTTTTTATAACATAGATCCATAGCATCTAAGTGGGTAAAAAAGTAAAAAATTTCAAAACTGTTCTTGAGCATTCATTGTGGTCTAACAAGAAATGTCAGTGGCTGTAGATCTTTATATGTTTATGATTTTTAATGTTTTAAGTTTTTGATCTATAGTCTAGTATGAGGTCTTTCATCTGAAAGTGGAATTGTAGCAATTGGATGTCCAGATTTGAAGTTATAATCGGTCAAAACACGTTGACCGGGCATGACCAGACAAATTCTGGGTAACCCAGAAACATGTTTTCAGCGTCTGACAATGTTTTGGAAGGCATAGATCTGTCAGTTGTTAAGTGTTATAATGATGTGTTTGTATCCAGTTTATAGCCTGTCATATGTACGTTATATTTGTGGCTTTAGATCCTTTAAACAAGCAATTGATCGAACATAATGAATGGTCAAACTCGCCATTCGATTCACGCATTGCGAGATTTGGAAAACCCGTAAATTGTATGAACAATTTTTCCGATGACCTTAGACCGATTCATGTCATTTAATGTGTTGTTTCTGAACAGATCTGTTGATTTATATATGTTCCTTGCCATTAGTACTACATGTTAGAATCATTAGATCAACCATTTAATGACCAGAACCTTAAGCAAATCGACCTAGATAATGGCACCATGAGACTACCTGGGTTTCTGGGTTACCCGTAAAACCTGTGAACACTGACTGCAGACTTTGGGACGCCGAGATCTTTTTTTGTTGTGTTGTTGTATGGCCTAGTTTGTTGGTGTTAATTGTAGTGTTACATAACCACTACAAGATCAATATTTTATCTTGCCCAGAAACCTCATAGATTAAAAGTTATCACTAGTCAAAGTAGTACTCTCGTTCACTGACAATGATGTTCTGGGTTTGATGAAGAACACGAACACCTATAGCGACGTTCTGTCGCTATAAATATTAATCTTTAAATGACAGCTTTTTTATAAAATTATTATTTTTATTAAATAATTAGAAAAAAAAAAATAGTTTTTAATTATGAAAATACATAATAAATTCCTAAAAATTAGTTTTTAATAATTTTGAATATATTTCATAAATATTTAATATTTTTGGAATATTAAAGGTATTTAATTTATTTAATTGTTATATTAAATAAATTATTTAAAAATGATTTAACACTTGAAAAATCATTTAAAATTATATTATGTTATAAAAAATATTTTAGTTATTTTAATGAATTTTAATATTTTATGATGAAATTTTATTAATAAATTAATATTAATGATAATTAAGTTATTTAATAAATGTATTAAATAAATTATAAAAATAGAATTAATGATTTAAAAATCATATAAAAATGATTTAAAGGTTATAAAAATATTTGAAGTTATAAAATATAACTTTTGATATTTTGTCATATATCTTAATATTAATGATATTGGATTTATTTAATATTTATATTAAATAAATTAGTTTAAAATGATTTTAATATTATAAAAACTATTTTAAATGAAAATAAAGTGTTTAAGAATATTTTAAGTTATAAAATATAACTTTTAATATTTAAAGGATGATTTCATTAATAATTTAATTATAATTTAATATTAATGATATTAAGTTTATTTAATAATGATATTAAATAAATAGTTTAAAATGGTTTATTAATTTAAAATCATTTAAAAGGATATAAATGAATTAAAAATATTTGAAGTTATAATAAATGACTTTTTAATATTTTGATGAATAATACAATAATATTTAAATATTAATGATAATTATTAAAAATAATTTTTAAATGTTTTAAAAATAATTTTAAATATTTTAAAAATTTTAAAAATCATTTAAGGGTAATATTAATGTTTTAAAAGTATTTTAAGTTATTATAAATAACTCTAATATTTTGGCAATGGTTTCATTAATAATTTAACATTAATTAAATATTAATGATAATAGAATTATTTGATATTTAAATCACTTTATAATGATTCCAGTGATTGAAAAATCATGATAAATTATAATAATTAATTAAAAGTTATTATAAGTCATTTAAAATTATTTGACCACTGTTCAAGTTATATTGAACTACACGATAGAGTCTTAGACTTGATAATTACCCGATAAAGTTGTCGGTACACCGACATGTTTCAGAAATTAATGATCTAGACTTAGATAATTCGAGTAGATATGTGTTTGTTTGTGATTCAATGACTGCTGAATGTATGTGACAATGTGATTAGGTTATGTGCTGACTGCAATAAGTAGTACTATATGTTACGATATGTTATTCTAATCAATAAAATGATAATATTAATGATAGGTTTCGGTATAAAAGATAAAACAAAGTTGCGTATTGTAAGAAGCAAACCAAACAAGTATCCTACCTTTGCATTTACTTTATGCAATGGATATAAGTAAGAAAGTTTCAGAATTATATTATCATTGTGCCAAAATATTAACTCTATTGTTATCGATTATGTATCCGATCATTATTTATTAGTAGATTATTATTGTGACACCCCCAAAATTAGGTATACATCACCCATCTTGAGTCGCAAAATACATGGTACAAAAATCAATTATAAACTCCATTTATACAGCTGTCGTGAAAAATACGACGACATATATATTGTGAGTTTAAACAAATATATATCCCAACTCTGATTTATGTCACAATTGCACCTTACATAAAGGTACAGTCAATAACTGTTTTAGGAATTAAAATCTTTAGGAAGTGCTCAAGGAAACCTTCATACATAGGAGGCCATGAATCTAAGTTATGATAGATATCATATGTCCAGAGAATTATCCTTGGTTGACCCAATAGACCCCAAAGAAAAACGAGAAGATTAATATCATCTTCTTTCCAATGGTGAGTCTTTTCTTGACATATAACTATCTCCACTGTCTTTAAGTGAAAATTGTATTTCAAATAAACTCCAAGATCATATAGGTAGTGCTCGTAGATATACTCAGCAAGTGGATGTGCACAACCTTGTCTTATGATAACACGAGGTTGTATGTCATTAAATATCTTGTATGATAGTGGTAAAACACCCTTCCAAAGTTGGGTTCACCTCACACTATTCGGTTCACCAAAATTAAATATCAAATGACGTATACAATACGACACACTTAACTAAAGTTCTCAACAAAATTATTTTCATACTATTTAGGGAGAACCTCAACAGCTATAGTCTACCGTTCTATTCCCATGTTATCCCCGCTCGACCCAGCTACACTCTTATTACCTAAAAGGAATTGTGAAGCAAAAGGATGAGCACAACTAGCCCAGTAACGAATATCATGACTAAAGATAATTAAATTATCAATAGCCTTCATCAGTAATAAATCAAAGATTTAGAATATATGGTAGATGATAAAACTTTTCAACCATAATTGCAGCGAAACGAGCAATCCATTAGAAGAGTCAGATAGATTATCAGATCTATTATCTTCTCCATATTAAAAGTCCACCAATAATATTTTATCCCTGTAACATCAATCAACAATTCATGTCCACAATCATATGAATAACTCATAATCATAATTGTGATTCTAAATTTCTCTTCGCACCCAGGATGAAGATAATTTTCATTACCTATCTTCACCTGAAACATCAAAAATTATGGTTATACCAAATCATAATTCCTGCTCATAATCATACTAATAAATTCATCTTTGCAATGCAGCCAAAGATATTCATTAACAATTCATCTTTGCACTACAGGCCAAAGACATACAACTGTATAACCAATAACCAACAGTTCATCTTTGCACTATAGGCCAAAGATATACAACTGTAAAACCAATAATGCTGAGACTCAGCTTAATAGTATCACGACCATGAATTATCCATGCACTATGGGCCAAGGATATTCGTGTTTTCAATTACGGTCATGATTATACCGAATAATCCCTGGTCATAATCATACCAAGTCCATCTATGCACTACGGGCCAAATATGACTTACCACATCATTTGTAACATTACAGTCATGATTATACCGAATAATCCCTGGTCATAATCATACCAAGTCCATCTATGCACGTAAGCCAAAGATGACTTTCAACACAATATAAGCATGAGAATGATGACAATGATATAAGCATTAATCAAACGAAAACAAGGATAAATATTAAAGACTTTAAATTTATCCAAATATTATCAACCACTCATAATCTAATATTATTAATATCATAACAATATTTTAATCACTTCTTAAACTTATAAACAATTTATTTCAATTATTTACAATTTACCACATAATGCATATACCCTATATAGGATTCCCAAGCCATAAAATCCTATTTTCTAACTTTGTTACTTCACATAATATATTTAACTCATTTACTCATAACTAGATCATTTTCATGAAAAATACCGAATCAGTTCCAAAAATATTTCTTTTCTGAGATTTAGCAGAATATACTACCATATTGAACATATATTTTTCTCAGAATTTTTAAAATTCATTTACTATTTTTCAAGAATCAATTTCTAATTAATTTCTTAAGAAATTAGCTACCTCAAGTTTAACTCCAAAAATTCCCAAATCTTGGCAGAATCTTACACATGTTAACTGATGAGTGAGTTTTATACCCATGAATTGGATATGTTCGGGCTTAATTTATTGTTGTTCTTAAGTCTTTTAGGATGTTTTTATGTGTTTGTGTCTATTCATGCATGTTTTATGTTATTTTATAGGAATTGGGACAAAAGTTACATGGATCGATGTTTGGGGTGGCTAAATTCGCGTTTTCGGCTTGTCATTTACAAAGCAGTCACTTCAGAGCCAATTTGACTATATCTCCTGACATTATTTCGACAAACTTCAAGAATGAAAGTTGTAGATCTACTTCTCCTCTTTCCGAAACATCTTGAATCATTGAAATCGGAGTTCGGACGAAGAAGTTATGGCCATTTTCCCAAAGGACGTCGGAGCAGAAAATGTCGGATTTTGGGGGCAGCGCCGGGGCGCTACTTCTAGTGCTTTTTCCAGCGCCGGGGTGCTAGAAGGCGACTCAGTTGTGCTTGTGCCCAGCAAACAGCTGGGGAAGGATTTGGTGCGGCCTGGACTCGTTTTGGGCGAATTTTGACACCTTTTTGACTCCAAATAGGATTGGGTTTGTTCCTAAACTAAAAATTGGACTTGTAACCTATAAATACATGATGTAAGGCATAAAATAAAGGGAGATTACATAGCTTAGCCTAGAGAAAACACTCCTTTAGATTAGAAAATAACCCTAGTTCTTATTAGTTTTGGAGATTGAAGCAACTTGGAGACCATTGAAGATCAAGAGCAAGAAGCAAGAGGGAGCATCGATTTCTTGACAATGATTCTATTCTCTTCTCTCATCTTACTTTTATCTTTTGATGTCTATTCAGGTTGTGGATTCTTGGTTTTAATTCATTAATTATGAACTAACTATTTTTGAGATTTCAATTGAACTTTTTATGGCTATGAATTAGTTATTCATTATATTCTAATTATTTATGTTAAAGTGAGTTGTTTATCTTGCCTTATGCTTATTGATTAATTATCCGATCAAGAATTACTTTGTTACTCTAGAAGGAATTGGAAGAGGAATTCTAGGGTTAGAAATGGCATGATATCATGTGACTTAGTTATTTGCATGATGAATAATTAGGTTTGTGAATTGAATGGAAATATCTCATTCATTGCATGTAACACATAAGGAATTGGGATTGGAAAGAGTTTAATTCAATTGTTTTGCATAGGAATATAGCAAGATTAATCTGGATTAAATAGAAGGCAATTGATCACTTGGAAAAGGACTTTTGGCATTTGAGAATTCATGTTAACAATTCAGTAGGCGTAATAATTGGGATAATTGGATAAACGATTTGAGATTGTTTAAATAAAATTAGTTTGGTTAAGAATTAGTACTTGGTGATTTTTATTAAATAATTCCTCGTGGGAACGATACTCTACTTTCACTTTATTACTTGTTGACCGTGTATACTTTTGCGTATTCATTGATTGTGAAATCGATCAACAAGTTTTTGGCGCGCTGTTCTGGGAATTAATTTAATAATTATTTATCAATATTAATTTCAATCAAATTAGTCTTAATTTAAACATTTTATTTTTATTTTAATTCTCTTTCTATATTTCTCTTTTTCGTGTACTGGATGACTTTGTGTATCAATGGCCATATACGAACATGACTCAACCAAGGGAGTGGAGATTGAAAGACTCGAGAAACTTTACGCATTATCGACAAAGACAGATTGAGACACTTTCGAGGATGTTTGAAGCTTTTGAAGCTCAGCGTCGTCAAAGTATGGTGGTTACTTGTGATTATTGTGCTGGAAATCATATGAGTCATCAATGCACCATCAGTTTTGAGCCGGTACAGTATAGTGGTGATTACCCCAATAATTATGTTTATCCCAACAACTATCATCAGGATTGGGGGTATCACCCGGATTTTTCATGGAGTAACAATCAAGATCAATTTTATGCTCCAAGTCCAACATACCCACAGGATTTCTTGTGTCCACCTCCACTACAACAGGAAGAACATTCAAATTGGGAGGAAGCCTTGGAAAAATTTATTAAAGCTTCGAAAAAGGAATGAGGAACAAGACAAGAAAATGAATCAAGTAAATTTGAATTTGCAAAGCCAAAGGCGTTGATCAAGAATTTGGAAAATCAAGTGGAGCAGATAGAACATGCATTTAACAACGAGTCCTCAATACACCGCCCTATGACATGGATTCCGAGCACGATGGTGAGCCCGAGCCAAATCTACAATTGGATGAGCCACGAGATGAAAAAAGAGGAGACAAGTGGGGATAATGACAACAAGGTCGGTGAAGAACTAATTGTGAGAACAAATGATGATGAGCCAATGTTATTTATGCCTCAAGTGCCTTCTCCTCCACAGTTCAAGAGTCCAGGTTAGATTTGCAAAACCTTGTCCGATTGGTAGTCATGTCGCTTGGCAATACTCTCTCGTGATGTAAAAGCAAGTACACCTTGAAACCATGGTGCGATGAGCTAGAGAAGATAGAAGAAGAAATTGTTGTGTCGACAAGCCTCTATGCCGTAATATATTTGCGTACAATGGAGAAACCACCTAGATCTTTGGACGTTCTTGAATGTGATATTATCTCAAGAAAGCATTCTAGGTGACTTTAATACAATGGCTATTACAAATGGGAACCTACCAAAAGCTATATTATTTCGATGGATGGAGGGTTCCTCAACTTTCGTAGGGGGAATTGGATAGAGAATTGAAGAAGTCATTTGAGACTATAAAACAAGCGCTTATTGGGAGGCAACCCAAGTTTAATTTTTATTTTTAGTTTTATTAAGTTTTATATTAGTAGTTTTGAATTTGCATTTATTTAGGATTTAATAAAATTGCTTCTATCATGGTTTTCTGAGTTATTCAAGTCGATTCAAGTGTGGTGCCCAATTTGTTCCATGTGCTTAGCCTATTCTCCAAACTTAGCGGGCAAGGAGGAAGATTGCTATATTTTCAGGGAAGTCCTCTGCTTTAATTTTTTCTATTTCAGTCATTGAGGACAATGTCTAGTTTAAGTTTGGGGGCATTTTAGTGTCGTATTGCATATAGTTAGTTATTTACATTGTAGTTCGTTATGTTTTCGGGTTATTTACATTTAGTTTTTGCATTCAGTTTTTTGTTTAAAAAAAAAAAATTTAAAAATCATAAAATATAGTAGTTAGTTTACTGTGTTTGTTGCGTTTAGTTTATATTTGCATGATTCCAACTGTTAGATAGTAAAAGTCTATTTTGGCCAATGATGAGACTGGAATTAAGTAGATAAGTATAGTATTGAATATTAAGGCTTTGATGTGATTTCTTGTTATGAATTGAATCTTTCTCCTGTTTGAAATGGTATAATCAAGGTTAATACGTTAATAATAAATGACTATGTTAATCGATTAAGTTTAAATTGATACATAATGGATTTCTTAAGTATAATACTAGTGTGAAGGAATGAAAGACATGAATAGGCGGAGATGGCTAAATTTTGATAAAAACTTAAGTTTGGGGGGAAATTTTGGGGTATATAAGCTTTAAAAAAAAAAAAAAAACATGTTGAGTCTTGTGGTGGGTTGAGGAGAAACACTCCCTATAAACACAAGCGTGAGATGGAGCGTAAAACGCACTCACCAACCATCTAAAAAAAAAAAAAAAAAAAAAAATTTACCGTGGCTAGTTTTGTTTGGGGCCATTGTTACTTGAGTAAATGCGCTGAAAGGGGTATCTTAAAACCTAAGCGCCTAAGGTCTTATATGGTGCAGGAGTCGTTGGTGAAAGCTCGCTAAGGGGTGACTTCATTAGCCTAATGGAATGAGACATTGCAGTTATGGTTAAAAAAAACAATAAAAGCGGGAAAAGAGCAAAAAGCCCCGTAATGAAAAGTAAAGCATAAGTATCCCAGATTGGACTCTTGAACTTGGTGGATGTTTGACTTTAGTTGGATATAGCTTGTTCGTGAATTTTATGAATTTGCAATTGTATGATGCCTTCAAAGATATCTATTATGTCTTAAATTTGATTTTATATCGATTAACATTGTTGTGGAGCACACACGCACTATATCGTTGATAAATGATCTAAGATTTGATGATTCATTGGGAAATTATTGATTTGTTTTAATATGATGTATTATCATGTTTACTTGATTTCTCTAAGTAGGTTGAATAGACTTGTTTACGTCATTCTTTGTTGGATTAAGTAGGCATATAGATTAGTTTCATTACATTGCATTGCATAACATTTTTGTGTTTTTGCTTGAGGACAAGCAAAGATTTTAAGTTTTGGGGGTATTTGATGAGTGAGTTTTATACCCATGAATTGGATACGTTCGGGCTTAATTTATTGTTGTTCTTAAGTCTTTTAGGATGTTTTTATGTGTTTGTGTCTATTCATGCATGTTTTATGTTATTTTATAGGAATTGGGACAAAAGTTACATGGATCGATGTTTGGGGTGGCTAAATTCGCGTTTTCGGCTTGTCATTTACATAGCAGTCACTTCAGAGCCAATTTTACTATAGCTCCTGACATTATTTCGACAAACTTCAAGAATAAAAGTTGTAGATCTACTTCTCCTCTTTCCGGAACATCTTGAATCATCGAAATCGGAGTTCGGACGAAGAAGTTATGGCCATTTTCCCAAAGGACGTCGGAGCAGAAAATGTCGAATTTTGGGGCGGCGGCAAGAAGCGCTACTTCTAGTGCTTTTTCCAACGGGCGCTAGAAGCGGAACTCGGTACGCGGGGTTTGAGGGAAGGATTTAGTGCGGCTTTGACGCGTTTTTTGTAATAATTTTGACACTTTTTGACTCCAAATAGGATTGGGTTTGTTCTAAACTAAAAATTGGACTTGTAACCTATAAATACATGATGTAAGGCATAAAATAAAGGGAGATTACATAGCTTAGCCTAGAGAAAACACTCCTTTAGATTAGAAAATAACCCTAGTTCTTATTAGTTTTGGAGATTGAAGCAACTTGGAGACCATTGAAGATCAAGAGCAAGCAAAGAGAGGGAGCATCGATTTGCGACAACATGATTCTATTCTCTTCTCTCATCTTACTTTTATCTTTTGATGTCTATTCAGGTTGTGGATTCTTGGTTTTAATTCATTAATTATGAACTAACTATTTTGAGATTTCAATTGAACTTTTTATGGCTATGAATTAGTTATTCATTATATTCTAATTATTTATGTTAAAGTGAGTTGTTTATCTTGCCTTATGCTTATTGATTAATTATCGATCAAGTAATTACTTTGTTACTCTAGAAGGAATTGGAAGAGGAATTCTAGGGTTAGAAGCGGGCATGATATCATGTGACTTAGTTATTTGCATGATGAATAATTAGGTTTGTGAATTGAATGGAAATATCATTCACGTGGCATGTAACACATAAGGAATTGGGATTGGAAAGAGTTTAATTCAATTATTTTGCATAGGAATATAGCAAGATTAATCTGGATTAAATAGAAGGCAATTGATCACTTGAAAAGGACTTTTGGCATTTGAGAATTCATGTTAACAATTGAAGAGGCATAATAATTGGGATAATTGGATAATTGATTTATAATTCATAATTGGGGATATTGAAGTCTTAATCTTTATTTATTTGAATTCATTCGTTAAAATCTTAGTTTTAATTAGTTAATTTAGTTTTCTTAATTAGAAAAAACACGATTTGAGATTGTTTAAATAAAATTAGTTTGGTTAAGAATTAGTACTTGGTGATTTTTATTAAATAATTCCTCGTGGGAACGATACTCTACTTTCACTTTATTACTTGTTGACCGTATATACTTGCACGTATTCATTGATTGTGAAATCGATCAACATTAACGTGAGCTTCCAGTTTAAATTTCATGATCATCGGAGTTATAGAACTCTGGTTATAGCATTTTTCGTCAGAAAAACCTAAATATTGAAATGGTCATAACTTGCTCATTTTAAGTCAGAATGAGCTCATTTTTGGACAGGAGGTACTTTATACCATATAATTTCATGTTCCAGAAGGCCGGAATTTTTTTCACAAATTAAGTGGTCAAAAATTCCCTTTTAAAATTCTGGATATTAGTTTTTTTAAAATTTGTAGCTTTTGACTCCTTTGCTAAAATCAGTTCATATGAACATCTACAACACCTTTTCTAGTAATTCCACTTGGATAAGTTATAAGACTCGTAGATCTAACTCTAGAACTTGACCACACTCAAAAATTCGAAATATAATAAGAGATATGGTCAATTGAATTTCATGTTCCATTTTCTCCAAAATCTGATTTTCAACCCTTAGTGATTTCTAAGAAACTTTCATGTTTTCACATAATAACCAACATAACTTATCATAACACTTACTAATACTACATATACCCATGATTTTCATTCAGTCCAATGCTTTTATTATGACTTTCATCATAATCAGATCATTTCCACAATTTAATAAGGAATGAATACAAAGGATCATTTACCATGCATGTGGTAATCCACATACACAGGTTATTCCAACAGAATAATAAAGAATGGAATAACAGAAGGATTCACCATGCATGCGATAGAGACTGCACATATAGGTTATTCTCAATAGAATAATAAAGAACGGAACCAGGTCAGGCGTGATCCTTGCAAGCAGGATATTCAATGAGAATAATAAAGAAGCGGAACGGTCGGTGAAATTAAATTGAAGACGAGGATATTCCAACAGAATAATAAATAATAGAACCAGGTCCGGCGTAAATGCACAGACATGATATTCTGACAGAATAAAAAGGAATGGAATAATATAAGAATTTCACCATGTATGCGGTACTTCGCATAGACAGGTTATTCCAACATAATAATAAGAAATGGAATAATAGAAGAATTTTACCATGTATGCAGTACTTCGCATAGACAGGTTATTCCAACATAATAATAAGGAGTGGTATAACAATAGCTCTCTTCATGAATACGAAAGAAATAAAACCCCTTACCTTAGAAAGAAACTGGATAATGTAGTAGAGAAGTAGTAGTCTTCTCTTCTTCTTTCTCTCTATAAATTTTCTCTCTATAGCTTCTCTCTATAATTTTTCTCTATAATAAATGCTCTATAGCTTTAGTGAATTGGTGAGAAATGAAAGAAGAATGAGCTTCTATTTATAGAAAAATATAGTTTCGATAATTGCACGTTTTGGGGCTCGAAATATTACAGTACAATACCTTCAACTTTTTTTTCATTTTTAATTTAGTCCTGCAAGTATTCTCAAACTTGCACCACCTCCCCTAATAGTAAATAATGTGAATCAATAGTTCAATCAAGTTAATCAATAGTTATAATCATGTGAAAATATGAATTATAGTATAGTACCTCCATCTATACCTCCATCTTTAATTTAATCATGCAAGTATTATCAATCTTGCACCAACTTCCCTAATAGTATAAGAATGTGATTCAATAGTACACACATGTGAACAAATAGTTATATAAGCATGTGAATTAGTAGCAATTAATTGCTCATTTATCCGATAAATTACCCGATTTATCAATATAACCCCCAGACATCAATTATCATCGGAATAGATGTCGATTTCAACTAACACCAATAATCCCAACACAATGCAACTATCAAATTCATCTTTAATTAAAATGAACTTATTCATCATTAATATCATAACTCACAATATTTAACAACCAGGTTGTTCCCAGGAAAGAGGGGGCTTTCTAATAAGGATTTCTCCCTAATGGCGCGCAATTAGGTGACCAAACCTCTCCTTGGCAGAACTTCTAGACATTGTAAATATTACAATTTAATAATATGAATAACTGTCGTCTCAATTATTGATTTAATAATATATCATATAATGCAGATGATACTGTGATAATAATCGAATCAATAATATGAGAGATATGATGCAACAATTACTGTAGCAATAATTGAGATAATAAAACAAAACTTCATCATCACTTACTTTGAAAAAATTTCAAATGTCACCCTTAACTTTAACCTTTTATCAATTTAACCATTTACTAAATAGAATAATTATAAGAAAATTGAATACTTTCATTTCATAAAATTTGGGGTCTCACAATTATTGTATAATTCAGATATTTATTCTATTCGTTAATTTCTAAATATGGTTATACAAGTGTCCCCACTTGGATAATCATTGTATTTAATCACATGTTGATATATACCTATTGATCTCTGATATGTATATATTAATTAAAAACCGTCTAAGCTATTTGACCCAGCCAGACACAGATTTAGAAATATCGTTGAACATGATAAAACTTTATTGTATCCAATCAAATTGCTTTGGTTTGGATTCCCAACTAAGTATGAACATCCCGAATATGGGAAAATATTTATGCGCCCAAGGCGGAAAAGATGAACGATAATTTCGTTCTTGCATGTAGTATTGATCAATACAGGGCACATGGGATGTACACCCTCGCGCCCGTAAGTTATGACAGTTTGCAGATGAAGTCCTGTTTAACCTTTTCAAAAATAGAAAATAATGTTCAAAGTCTGTCGACTAATCTTCAAATATAGTCAATACGCAGTTTTAAAAATTTGATATAGAATTGTTATGTTATTATTATTGGTTTAGCTTACTTCACAACTGTTGATTCATTGTAGAAGTGTCGTACAAAGAAAACATTTACTTCTTTCAGCTTATATTTATAATTGCTATTACTTGTTGGGCACTCAAATGCTTATCTTTGCTTAATTTAAATGTTTTCAACTAAGTGTGCATAACCAGAAGGTTCGGCCAAGAACAATGAAAAAAGGAAAGCAAACAGAATAAGTTTAATGGTATCTTTTGTAATAGTTAGACAATATTTAGACCATGATATTTATTATCTATTATATAATGTATTGATTAAAGGTTGCGTACTTGGGATTAGACTCTGATCATATATGTAAATTAAGTTTGATATTCATATTATTGTTATTATTATTAGTACTATTCCGCTCATAGAAATGGTATCGTAAAGCACTGAGTTCGGGTTTTCAAGTACCTGAATTTGGGGGCGTTACAATATCTACTCTCTTCTTCAAATTAAAAGTTTATTATCAATATTTTATCGCTGAGACTCATCTTAATAAATAATCCACATCATAGAATCATCCTTGCACTACGGCTAAGGATATTCATTAGTATCACGACCACAAATTATCCATGCACTACGGCCAAGGATATTCAGTGTTTTGCTTAATGGTCATGATTATACCGAATAATCCCTGGTCATAATCATACCAACAACTGTCCATCAATGAACTACGGGCCAAGGAGAACTTTTACCACATCATTTGTAACATTACGGGTCATGATTATACCAAATGATCCCTGGTCATAATCATACCAATCAACAGTTCATCTTTGCACCCTTAGCCGAAGATGACTTTGATCACAATATAAGCATGAGGATGATGACAATGATATAAGCATTAATCAAACAAAATCAATGATAATTATTAAATACTTTAAATTTATCCAGAGTCTAATAATGTCCAAATTATCAACATGATACTGCTTTGTGGAGTAAAATTTAAGAATAATATCCATGTATCAAAAATAATTTGGACAGAAAAGAAATAAATTTTTTAGTGAATAGTACCCCATGAATAGTACCCTGTGAATAGTACTTTGGGAATAGTACCAAATGAATAGTACCCCGGTATAAAAAGTGCCCCAAATATCCGAGTGAATAATACTAGAGTGGATAGTAATCAGGTAAATAGTAACCCGTGAATAGTACTCCGACACGAAAAGTGCCCCAAATACCCGAGTGAATAATACTAGAGTGAATAGTAATTGGGTAAATAGTAACATGTGAATAGTATCCCGAGTGAAAATATTGATATTTAATAAGAAAGTTTAGATCAATATTCCAATGAAATGATACTGGATGAAGGGCAAAACTAAAGAATATTCCACTAATTTCCAGGATTATAGAAGAAATACTTATCATAGTAAGTTTAGATTTAAGAATATGAAAAGAAATAACATATAAAACTGTAAATGGATTTTCACCTGTCATACGGTACGTAATCCAGCTTGAGATAGGTTATTAGAGCATATTAAAGGGTGAATCTGAAAATAGTATTCCTTATGAATAAGAAAGAAATAATACCCCTTACGAATACAACAAATAATATCCCTTACCAAACGAAAATAACATCCCTTACGAATACAACAAATAATATCCCTTACGAATACAACAAATAATATCCCTTACCAAACGAAAATAACATCCCTTACCTTAGTAGAAGACTTGATACTACAATAGTGAAGTAGCAAAATACTCTTCTTCTTGCTCTCTATAGTTTCTCTCTCTATAGCTTCTCTTGTGAATCTCAGTGAATTGGTGAGAATGAAAGAAGAATTAAGCTTCTATTTATAGGAGAATGGACTAAATAGTAACCAATTCACGAACAGTCTAGATTGATTTACTATTAGAATGGACGGTCCATATTGATTACTATTAAAACCACAACCGACAGTCTAGATTGATTTAGTTTTAAAAACACCACCGACAGTCAAGATTGATTTACTTTTAAAGCCACCACCGATGGTCCAAATTTATTTACTATTAAAACCACCACCGACGGTCCAGATTGATTTACTATTAAAACCACCACCAATGGTCCAGATTGATTTAACTTATTACACTTTAGTACCCCTAAAGTTTTCCAAGTTTGCATTATTCCCCTCTAACTTTTGTAATTCACTTATCTTCAATAAACACATTTTTAATTTTTCAACAATTATTCATTATTAATATTATAACTTACAATATTGACAACCAGATCGTTCCCAAGTAAGAGGTGGCTTTTCGATAAAGATTTCTCCTTATTGGTGACCAATTAGGTGACCAAACCTATTTTCTCGACAAGAATTTCTAGATATTATCAATAATGTAAATAATAATACTATGAATAAATGTGTTGTCTCAATTACAAAATATTGTGCAGATGATACTTTGACAATAATTGAACAAATAACGTGAGATACTATGCAGCAATTACTGTAGCAATAATTCAGTAAATTGAGTGGCTTCTTACGTAAGCATCAATAATCAATACCGTGTGCTACTATGCAACCACGTGTATTACTATATTTTTACCACCAAGTATTTCAATAGTTTAACGGTAAAACTTTCACCGTTATTTTTATAAAGGATATTTCTGTCATTTTCTAACTCCGACAGTTATTCTATTGTGGGGTCCACCAATAATAGTGTCGTCAAACGAATATTCCCTGATAAAAAGAATATTCTCCGACCAAACGAATACTCCCCGACACAACAAATATTTTATATCAACTTGCATACTTTGTAAAAAAATTTAAATATCACCATTAACTTTAACCTTTTATCAATTTAACCATTTACTTAATAGAATAATACTTATAACTTTAACCTTGTATCAATTCAAAGATATTTGGAATATCGAACGTCGCCTTCTAGCATAAAATCTAATTTTGAATCAAAATAAACTCCTTTATTTTTATCCAAATTTAAATCAAAATAAACTTCTTTTATTTTAATTTATCCAATTTTGAATAAAATAAACTATTTTATTTTAATCAAATTCTTTAATCAAAATAAACTCATTTATTTTAATTAATTATTGAATCCAATTCCAAGAAAAAAACTCATTTATTAAAGGAAACACAGATTCTCTTTCCTATTCACAAATAAACTACTTTATTTTGAATAATATGAAATCTTATTCCATATCTAAATAAACTCCTTTATTTAAGGTAACATAGATTCACTTTCCTATTCACAAATAAACTCATTTATTTTAGAAAATATGGAATCCAATTTCAACTCCAATTAGTTATCATGGAATCCAATTCCAACCCTAATTAGTTAGCATGAAATCCAAATTTAAAATTAAAATAAACTCTTTATTTTAATTATAAAATTATTAAGAATGTTATATATATATATATATATATATATAATCCTGAATCTTGCAACATGTTTTATCAAGGGTGACGTGAATCACAGAAAATATATATATATATATATATATATATATATATATATATATATATATATTAATCATATATATATAGAATACTAGTATATGTTATCATGAAATAAGGATTCATGTTTCACGGTGATTCACGTGACCCATTTCAGATTAACCCTTGAACCATGAGTAACCACGGATTCAGCGAAAAAGAAAAAAACGGGATTCACGATTTTTTTTAAAATAAATTTTATACAACAAAATTATGCCCGATTAAATTATTCTAAACACATATCAACATACATGTCAAATTAAAACAATTAATAATTCGTATAAAGGTTTGGCTCTGATACCATTATTAGGTTTGTAATATTCATGAACGCAATCAAATTGCACAAATGAAGCGGAAGCATGGAAAATCAGAGTTTTAAAATTTTACAAACTATATACCCGAATCATCCTTTATGCACAATTATTAATTAAACAAAAATATGAAGAACAAGAATCATACCCTTGAAGTTTCGAGCTTCCTCGGGTACAAGTTCACCTCCAATCTTTTCGCATTCAACTTAAATCCACCGGGTTTGGTTCTTTCCTTTGATCAACGTTAGCCACTCAAGTGTTTGATCTCTAAAGGTGATCCACCAAGGAAGAAAAAAGATTCAAGAAGATGGGTATTTGGTAAAACCCTAATTTTTCTATCTCTCATAGAAAAAGAGCGTACTCTCCAACAATTAGAATCATGTCTAATGATATCTGATGTAAGACTACTCTTATAAAGATATCAGTTAGCCCTTTTAATCTAATTAGAAAATATGATATTTTTTAATTAATTAAATTTCTTTAATTAATTAAGCTCTCTAATCTTATTAGAGATAATTAATTAAACTCTTTTAATTAATTTTCCTCCTAATCTTAATAAGAATAAATGAGATAACTATTATTAATTAATTCCCAAACTCCTTTAGGAATTAAAAAATAATAATAATAATAATAGTAATAATAATAATAAGACTCCTCTTATTAATTTATATTTAATGTTTCAAAAATATTAAATAATAAATATTAAGCTATTTAATTTATTCTATCACCATAGATTAAATTAAATATACATAACTTATTATTATGATTATGCCATTTAACTTCTTAAATGATTATTCTTCCTTTTATGGTGTGACCCTTTAGGTTCTCCATATTAAACCAGTTGTGAATAAATCAATTAGAACAATTCTAATCTTATTTAAATTAATGAATTAATTTATTAATTAATTTAAATAAATAATATTTATTCTATAATAGGGATAAGTCTCCCTAATGATTAATGACTTTTCAGATAATATAGATTTCAACATTAACCATAAAAGAACCTTTGAGTAAATAGTTACCGTACAATTAAATCCTTCCATCATACAATGTCCCAATTAAATATAAGACATGAAATTACTGTCAAGTCTTATTTTATTTAATTATATGTATTTCAACTCTTAAATGCACAACTCTAAATAATACAAATTAGAAACTCCTTTCTAATTTCATTATGCCTTGGCCAAAGACTACTGAGTTGTCATATATCGAATCACATAGGACATTTCTCTTCTTTTACTAGAAGTGGTAGATTCTTTATTGATCATACATTATCTCCATGTACAACTTATTATACCCAAGAATACCCTTTGATATACCCTAAGGGTCTTAAGGAATAAGTCAAAGTATAACTTGTCGACGTCGGGATTTTTATTTTTCCCTTTTCGTTTCTTGTTCTTTGGTGTTCTCATGTTATGTGAGATTTGTTTGAAAAAACAAGTGAAAAAGGTCCGACGCATGTAATGTCGACGATTTATTTATAAGAGTCGCCATTGGTGTTTTTAATTGGTTGCCAGCATAAGAACGAGAAAAGGTTTGCACATTGACCCGATGATGTGACAACGCTAAAGCGGTCTGTGAAACCGAGATTCATTTAGGTTCGGGGTTTGATTATGCGGAGGAAGGTGTTAGGCACCCCAGACATCCGTGTTGCTACGCAGTGGACCGCCACTTTTCAAGAAACTGTTATATGAATGTGTGTGTGTGGATCAATGTGCAATTTATTTGGAAGTAGTGCGAGGCCTCGTTCGCACCTATATATAAAGGGTTTGAATTTATGAAAAATTCAGTTTTAAACATGATATAGCAGTGAAGTTCTGTAAAAGAGGTTTTTCAAACCCTGTGCTCAATAGTAATTGAGACCTTTTCATACTTCCGTTTTATTATTAAATGTTCAGCTTATTTGCTTTTATTTTCAAGATGCGAAGCATCTTCGAGAAAAATAATATCTGTTGATCTTAGAACTCCTATTGGGTATGACAACCATCTAAGGAAATTCAAACACTGTAAATAATGTACAAGCTGCTTACAGCTGAAAATGTCCATCACGGGAACTGAATCTAGATTCAGTAGACTGAATCTGTGATCACATGATTCATAGGCTCACATGATGTCGTAGTTTATATGAAAAGCACTAAGTAGTTATATATATAAAAGCTGTAAATATATATACAGACATGATCAACCACCACGAATCACCTCCATGGGGGATCGGAAAAGTCAATAAAATGGTAAAAGACGATCAACCGCCACGAAGTAAACTCCAGGCGGGACTAAATGTAATGAAAGCAGTAAAAGGCCTCGAAGTAAACTCCAGGCCTGACAGAAATGTAAATATATATATATATAAGCAATAAACGCACCGTATATAAAATCAGGGCTCATCGAACAAAGTTCGACAATAGTTCATATATATAGTGTATATATATATATATATATATATATATATATATATATATATATATATATAAGCAATAAACGCTCAGGATGAAAAATCCGGGCTCATCGAACAAAGTCGACAACAGTTTATATATATATATATATATATATATATATATATATATATATATATATATATATATATATATATATATATATATATATATTGTAGACACTCAAAATTTTCTTCACTCCTATTACTAACATTGCAGGAGGGTACATTCGTCTTTTGGAGATAACCCTGAAAGACAGATTACATCCATTTCGGATACTACCGGAAGTTCAGCTCCAACCCAGAACATAAACCGGAGCATCGGCCCAAACCGAACACAAACCGGAACATCATCTCAACTCGGAACACAAACCGGATTTCATTTCCAATCTCGAGATAACCCGAGATATTCAGATCAAAAAGACCAAGTAATAACACGGAGAGGCGATTCATGTCTCTACGCGATAACACCGCGACATACTGATTTCGGTCCAGAGACAACATCGAGGGAGTAGCAACCCCATCCTTGGTGATAGCCCCAAGGGATGCCATTGCAGTTCTGGCGATAACCCCGAAAATGCTTGTTTCAAACATGTTATCAACTTCAATCTAGATGACAGTGAGACATACAAACAAGCAGCCCAATCTCAGATGTAACCCTGAACAACGTCTGCTTTCCGCTTAAACTGGCGATAACCCCGGTGAGGAATCACAACGTCATCTTACCACGTCAATAAGATGATATCGCAGCATACCAACAAGTAGTCCAATCTCAGCTATAACCCTGAGCAACGTCTACTTTCAACTCAAACCGGCGATAACCCCTGCAAGGAGTCAAACATCATCTTGTTCCATTAAAAAATGGAACGTCGTCTCAACACTTCATACATACATCCAACAATGTCCCACAACAACCGAGGAGTGACAATCCCGAGTAATTATTACGTGTGGCAGTACATTGGATAGAATTTGAAGCTTGAAGACCATGGGCATAGACCCCTCTTCCTGACTTCGTACAACCTCTAATCCATGTCATTGCGTAACTCTCGACACCAGCGATTCGAAGAAGGTCAGATATACCTCGTTCGGATTCTCGGATTGAAGTCCTGCAAGTTCGAGCGGACATTACAGTGCATGAGTGCACGTACTACGAGATAATGGGACTCGCGATGCTCGGATCCACCACGACCAGCCGCAGGTACAATTGCGGCTACCGCAGGTGTACCTGCGGCCATCCGTCTATATATACAAGGCTTGGGTCAGCCATTTGAGAGAAGAGAGAGAAAGAAAAAGGCGAGGAAGCCCTGTCCATTTTACTCTGCATACACATCTTTTTAGTGTTTCCTCTTCTTTAAACACTAGTTAGCTCACATATAGCTATATTTATCCGACGGGAGCTGAGTGTTTATCCATTTAAAGTCATAGAAGTCTACTTTGGCAGCCCACTGTAAGCCTTCTTACATTCTATAAAGCTTTCTTCTCATATAGCACACACTGTTGTACACGTTGAGAGTCGTGTGAGTGTGTTTGCCCGGACTTCGGTCCGTGGTTTTCATTTCTATCTGTATATATATACTAATATATGTTTATATTTCATATATATGGACTAACATTATCGAGTTATGCCTCGATTGAGCCTAGACTCCGGTCTGGGGCGTTTAATTGCTTTTATATATATATATATATACTTATATATAAACTGTGGTCGGACTCTGTCTGATGAGCCTGGATTTTACATCCGATGCGTTTAAATAGCTTATATATATATATATATATATATATATATATATATATATATATATATATATATATATATATATAACTATTATCGACATATCCGATGAGCACGGATTTACATCCTATGCGTTTATTCGCTTTTATATATATATATATATTTACATTTCTGTCAGGCCTGGAGTTTACTTTGAGGCCTTTTACAGCTTTATTTACATTTTTTTCCTGCCTGGAGTTTACTTCGTGGCAGTTGATCGCTTTTACAACTTTATTTACAATTCGTCCCGCTTGAAGTTTACTTCATGGCGATTGATCATGTCCATATATATATTTACCGCTTTTATATATTTACATTTCCGATCCCCCATGGAGTTACTTTGTGGTGGTTGATCAAGTCTGTATATATATATTTATAACTTTTATATATATAACTACTTACTGCTTTCCATACAAATTACAGTATTATGTGAGCCTAGGAATCATGTGATCACAAGTTCAGTTTACTGAATCTAGATTCGGTTCCCATGATGGATATTTTTCAGCTGTAAGCAGCTTGTACATTATTATACAGTGTCTGAATTTCCTTGGATGGCTGTCATGCCCATGAGGAGTTCGACACTGCTTAGATTCGTACGAGGCCTCGTACTACTTCCAAATAATTGCACATTTATCCACACACACACACACACACACATATTCATATAACAATTTTTTTGAAAAGTGGCGGTCACCGTGGTAACACGGATGTCGTGGGGTGCCTAACATCTTCCCTCCGCATAATCAAGCCCCCGGACCCAAAATGAATCTCGGTTTCATAGACCCATTTAGCAGTGTCAAATCACTGGGTCAATGTGCAAACCTTTTCGTTTGCGTTGGTGCAACCAGTTAAATACACCAACTGGCGACTCTTAAAGTCCAATCATCGACATTATACATGTCGGACCTTTTTCACTTGTTTTTTCAAACAAATCTCACATTAACATGAGAACACCAAAGAACAAGTAACGAAAAGGGACACTCAAAAATCCCGACGTCGACAGGTGGCGACTCTGCTGGGGATTCCAGTAAGAGGGCTTAAGCCGTCATTACAATCTTTTCAAAATTGTTATATGCTTGGTTGTAAAGGTTGCATTTACATTTCTGATTAATGTGTACAAATGCATTTTAATTACTGCACTGCTAAATATCTATCTGTGATATTAGTGCTTCACACGTGTCATCATTTTGCATAAACGGTGAGACACGTTGTATGTGAATGTATGTTGTGTGGTCCCTCCACCAGGAGGCTATCCTGTTGGTGTTTGATTACTGGACTCGTGGGAAGAATGATTCCTCGGGGCTCAGGAAAGGCACCACTCAGATTCGCTCCAGTTGAATGACCGAATTAACTTCCTGTCAAGTAGATTGCGATGATCTGGGAACCTTTATGCCAAAAAGCCGCGAGAGAAACCCTAGGATAGGTCAACCTCTGATAAACCAAACGCGGAGGAAAGTTTATTCATGCTTTCCATTTTTAATTACTTGTAAAAGCATTTACTTGTAATTTTATTCCATGTTCATCCATATGTAATGGAAAATATGAAGAATAACTGTGTATGCATGGCATGTTATCAATTAACAACCGGTTTTGCAGGACCAATTCCTAAAACGGACATGTTATGATAACATTTATATCACCCTAAGACTAAACTACGTAAGCCTTTTGTAGGGAAGCAATTGGGCCTGTTACCTATTCTAAATCAAAAAGGCTGCGAGCCTATAGCCAATCATGTCCTCTTCCGAACAGTCTAATGTTGTTTCCCGAGAACAATTTGACGGATTGAGTAAACAAATCACAAACTTGGTTGTTCTACTAAAAGAATTACAACAGTCCACTCAGGGTATGAAGATACCTACACATACAGAATCCTCTACACAAGGTGGAGTTCAAGGTCTGGAAAAAATAATTCCAGAACATCAGTTGGATACGACCAACAAAGACCCTAAAGGTACCCATCTCAAAGGAGATCCAGACACCGGTGACATCAGGAAGAAGGTCCTTCAAATGGAGGGAACCATTCGTGTTCTCAAAGGGATTGGAACACATGGCAGTGTTTGATATACAGACCTTTGCATATTTCCTGGTGTGCATTATCCAGAGAAATTTAAAACCCCTGATTTTGAAAAGTATGACGGATTAGGGGATCCTTACACATATTTAAAGGTGTTCATTGGAGAACTCGGATCTTATGCGGAGAATGAAAAGCTCGTAAGAATCAAATTTATTTGAAAAAGTCTAACCGGAGAAGCTTTGTTAAGTGGTATACTAGATTAGACAACTCTAAAATCCATAGCTGGGAAGAGCTGGCTCATGCCTTCCTCACTCAATACAGTTTTCAATTTCAGATGGCTCCTGACCGGTACCAAATCACCAAGGTCAAGAAACAGTCTAATGAGTCATTTAGAGAGTATGCTCAAAGGTGGAGGCGCCTTGCTGCTCAAGTTATTCCTTCCATGACAGAATCATAAATGGTCATAAATTTCATAGATGTACAGGAAGCTCCTTTCTATGAGAGAGTTCTAGCTGTTATTGGCAAACCATTCTTTGAAATGATCAAACACGGCGAGATGGCTGAAATGGGATTGAAGTCCGGTAAAATTCAAGACCTAGCCGCTCTTAAAGGTGTTGCTGAGCACATCTAATCCGGATCTTATGGAAACAACCCCCGGAGGGTCCATAAAAAGAAAGAGGAGGATGTTTCCTTGATACTACAAGGACAAAAAGGCAATCTAAACATGCCTATGCAGAGGAGAAACTACTCCCCTTTTCCAGAACAATCTTCAAATCCTCCATTGCCTAAAAGTGGAGAAGTAAAGCGACTTCGGATGTTCACACCCTTAGGGGATTCGCTCGAGAACATTCTTGCTCTTTTGACTACTCAGAAGAAAATTACACATCTTCTTCCACCAGTCAACCCTAATGGCAGGGGTTTTAATGCTACTCGGAAGTGTGCTTATCATATCGGGGCACCCGGACATGATAGTCAAGATTGTTGGGCCTTGAAGCATAAGATTCAGGATCTGATAGACAACAGTGAGATTGTAGTCACCAAACCAGATCAACCTCATGTGCAAGACAACCCTCTTCCTCAACACAAAGAAAAAGAGGTCAACATGATCAGTTGGAGCACTGTACAAGGTTCCAATGGCGAATAATCCCAACCCATCAAAGACGGTGTTGACAAATGGGATTATGCAAAGTTCCAGTTTACCATGGAACGAAAGATTAAAGCTCTTTGCAAACAAATTGAGCAATTGGCAGAACTGGTGACCCATCAGCATCAAGTCACACGCCAATTAATTAGGCAGGAGCATGCCTATCTCCTTCCATCTGTTATAAATGCTCCATCAACACCTTCAGAAAGCAAATCTATGGAGGATAAAGTTGCAAAGCGAACAAGTGCTAAAGCCCATTGGGATTTTGCCAATCAAAGGGAATTCACCTATCTGGGCTAATCTATGGAGGAGATACTTCAAATATTGATCAATGAAGGAAGAATCACATTCTTTCTCCCTCCAATCAATCCCCGTTCAGGGCGGTTCAATCCTGATGAAATGTGTCAATATCATTCACATTCTTGTGATCACAACACAGAAGAATGCTGGACACTCCGCCATCTTATTCAGAATCTTATTGATAGCGGTGTCCTGCAAATAGCAGATGATTACACTGTGCAACTCAAGGGTGGGAATGCATGCCCTACCCAATGGAAGGGATCAGTTGCGGAGATGTGGATGATGAAACTGTTAAAGTATTTCCCATACAACCAATTCAACTCAAAGGAACTGACAATCCTTTGAAAGTGGTCGCACCAGAGCCAATTCCTTTGCCTTACAGACCACAACATCCTGTTGTCAGCTTACACAAAGTTCCATGGAATTATAGAGAAGCTGAAGGATCAACGTCTCATACTATCTTTATTATAAATGTCGAAAGAAAATCTCACATGCCTTCCTCCTCGGGTTATCAAACCTACTTGCGAAGCAAAGGGGAAATTGCCCATGGAGAAGATTGAAATATTCCTCCGTACTATGGGTCACAATGAAGCCAAAGTAGTTTTAAGCTTGCGAGAAGCTCCACACCAGATTTCAATACTGGATTTGGTTTTTTCTTCTGAGGATCATTGGAAGATTTTATTGAAGGTTTTAGAAGAAGCCTACTTGCCAAAGTCAGTGGATGTGGAAAAATTTTAACATTTGGTTGATCACATTTTCAACAACAATGTGATATCCTTCACTGATGATGATATACCTCCTGAAGGGACCGGTCATTGCAAGCCATTGCGCATCACAGTGTTGTCTTCAGGGTACATGCTAGCAGGAGTATTGATAGATGGAGGCTCATATCTAAATATTTGTCCGTATGCCACCTTGGTAAAAATGAATATCAATCTCAAGCCGATCCAAAGCAGCCATACGGTCATCTGAGCTTTTGATGGATCCCGACGAAATTCCGTTGGAAAGATTGAATTGACAATTGAGATTGGTCCCAATACATTAAATGTATCCTTCCACGTCCTCAAGATAGATTCAGGATAAAACCTGTTATTTGGGAGACCATGGATACACATGGCTGGAGCTGTTCCCTCCACCTTACATCAACAACTCAAATACATCATCAACAACAGTCTAGTCACTGTTAATGCTTAGCCGGAATGTCCTAAACAAGGAATTCTACCAATTATCAGGTTCAATTCAGAAGTTGAACCGGCTAGTTTCCATACTTTGGAAGTAAGTAACACGCAATACCATTCTATTGGAGCGCCACTTCCCATACCCAAAATTTCTGCCGAGGTTATGTCGGCCACTCAAGAAATGATGTTATTGGGTTATCAACCTGGACAAGGGCTTGGTAAGGATCAACATGGCATTAAGCACCCTATCCAAATGTCCAGTCAAATTGGAACAGCCGGGCTAGTCTACTCTTCTAGTTCCAGACACAGGAATCCTTATAAGCACGAGCAGGTTCCTTAGGCTTCCACTGCACGGCGATTTTCTATACCTTTACCTCATGAGTTAATGCAATCTCCAGTAAAGGTTCCAGCCCATGTTGCGGCTATGCTATTTCTGAAACTAGTGCCAATCAAAGCTAAAGAGGTGTTGATTCCTGATCCCGAAGTGGAAGAAAAGGAACGGAAACGTAAACATGACCTTGCCTTAATGATGGCAGACATCCGTGTCATTGTTCATGATGAACATATAAACAGATACACCCCTGACGATGATTGTCCAGATGTCATGGTTATCATTCGGGAGAAGGAAGACACTGACGATCCTTCCATCACTGCAGTCCTTCAGGACTTTGCCCTCGACAATTGGAGCAACACTCCATGCATTAGTCGACGAGGGTAAAATGGGCAGAAAATCCCTCTGCCCTGTAGATAACTTTAATTGCTTACTTTCCTTTACAACACTAGCAGTTATTTTATCATGTACATGCTAACACTTTTGTATGATCAAACAGTTGCATATATTAAGTGAAAGCCGTGACGCCCCCAAAATAGGTATACATCACCCATCTTGGGTCGCCAGATACATGGTGCAGAATACAAATACAATCTTTAATATACAACAAGAAAGCTGTGAGTTTTAATACAAATATTGTCTTCTAGACAATATCCACTCTCAGAATAAGTCCTCATTACATTTATTGTCACACTATTTAACAGAATAGTGAGGACTACTAATACTATCATCCGGACCATCACTCCGCTCCCCGACTAGTCCGTACTACGTTCTCATTTCTCAAGAGAAAAAGTGAAAGAAAGGGTGAGCTCAACTAGCCCAAGAAGAAATATTATGACTAAGATAATGCGGGATAAATTATCATTAGCCTTCAACAATGTTAAACCGATAAAATACAATAGACAACAAGTTTAATCTGCAATGAATAAGCAATCCATTAAAAGAGTCAAGTAGAGAATAAAATCTACTATCTTTTATGATTTAAAAGTTTTTCATCACTTTTATCGCCGAGACTCGACTTAATAAATAATCCACATCATCCCCGCACTTCTGGCCAAGGATATTCATTAGGGTCACAACCACAAATTATCCATGCACTATGAGCCAAGGATATTCGTGTATTCATCAATGGTCATGATCATGCCAACAACTGTCCATAAATGCACTACAAGCCAATGAGGACTTTTACCACATCATTTATAACATTACGGTCATGATTATACCGAATAATCCCTAGTCATAATCATACCAAGTCCATCTATGCACTACATGTGCCACGAGATGACTTTAAAAAAATATAAACATGAGGATGATGACAATGATATAAGAATTCAATAAAATAAGTTCAAGAATTAGTTTATCCAGAACTAATAACGCCCAAATTGTCAACATGATACTTCTTTGTAGAGTAAAATTCAAGAATGCTCAAAAGAATATTTCCATGAAAAGATCTTTGGATGAAGCCTTTAAATATCAATGATATTCCACTAATTTCATGGAGTATAGAAGTTAAAACTTTAACCAACCTGAGTATAATAAGGAATGGAATAACAAAAGAAATTACGGGCATGTGATAGATAGCACAGTAGGTTATTCCAAATGTAATAATAATATGGAACCAGTAAAGGCGTAAATGCATGTATGTGATATTACGATGTAATAATAAATACGGAACCAGTCCGGCGTAAAAAACGCATGAGACGAGGATATTCCAACAAAATAATAAAGAATGGAATAACATAAGGATTTCACCAAGTAGGGGAGTCCGCGATATCAAAGTTATTCCACGATGTAATAATAAAGACGGAACTAGGTCCCAAGATAAAACACATAGACATGATATTCCAACAGAATAATAAAGAATGGAATAACATAAGGATTTCACCAAGTATAGGGTATGCCGCGTATACAGGTTATTCCAACAGAATAATAAAGAATGGAATAAAAGAAGTTCTCAATTAATTTGTCGTCTCAATAATAAACAATTAGGTGACCAAACCTCTCCTTGACAGAACTTCTAGACATTGTAAATATTGTGATTTAATAATATGAATAACTTTGTCATCTCAATTATTGATTTAACAATATAACATATAATGCAGATGATACTGTGACAATAATTGAATCAATAATATGAGAGATATGATAAAGAATTATCTTTGTAGCAATAATAATTTAGTATAACTGAGTGATTTCTCACGTAAGCATCAATAATCAATACCGTGTGCTACTATACAACCACGCGTATTACTGTACTTTTACTACCGAGTAGTTCAACAATATTAACAATAACAACTCCGCCGTTATTTATAAAATATTTTTGTCATTTTCTCAATCCGACAATAATTCCATTGTGGGGTCCACCAATGATTGTGTCGTTGTACGAATATTCCCGACAAAAAGAATATTCCCCGACCAATCGAATATTTTATAACAACTTGCATACTTAGCAAAATTTATAAATATTACCCACAACTATAACATTATATCAAATTCATTCCATAATATTCAAAAATGATATTTATAGAAAAATCATCTTTATTAAAAAAAAATTGGGGTCTTACAAAAGCATATTTTGTTTCAGGAATCTGAATTTAGATGTGCATGTACTTAATGCAAAGTTGGACTCAGACTTGATGGACATCCAATAGGACATTGAGACACCTCAAGAGATTAAGGAATGGGTCACAGATAACCCCAAACCCAATCTTGATCAAACCACTCCTTTCAATCTTGGAACCTTAGACAACCCTAAGCTAATCCAGAATTGTTCAGACCTTACCACAACTCAGCGGAATGACATGGTTGCACTGTTAACCCAATTCCAAGATGTGTTTGCATGGTCTCATGAAGACATGGTGGATTTGTCCACTGACATTGTTCTTCATCGATTTCCCATTAAAGAAGGATTCAAGCCAGTTAGGCAAAAGCTCAGGCGATTGAAACCTGAGTAGAGTTTAAAGGTTAAAGAAGAAATTATGAAATAATTTCAAGCTGGCATCATCATGGTGTCTACATATCCGGAGTGGATATCCAACATTGTTCCCGTGCCTAAACCAGGGGGAAAGGTGCGAGTATGTGTGGATTATCGGGATTTGAACAAAGCTTGCCTTAAAGATAGCTTTCCCGTGCCATTTATCCACATTCTTATTGACAATACTACTCAATACGACATGTACTCCTTTGCTAATTGCTTTGTGGGGTATAATCTAATTATGGTCACTGAGGAAGATTGTGAGAAAACTACTTTCATCACGCCTTGGGGAACATTTTGCTATAAACGGTTGTCATTCGGTCTCATCAACGTCGGGGCAACCTATCAGCGAGCTATGATGGCTTTTTTCCACGATTTAATGCACAAGGAGATAGAGATCTATGTGGATGACATCATTATCAAATCCCGGAAGGAGGATGACCATTTAGACCATCTCCAAAAGCTTTTAAACAGGTTGCGTAAGTACAACTTGAAGTTGAATCCCGCCAAGTGCGCCTTTAGTGTTAAGTCAGGCAAGTTGCTAGGCTTCCTAGTCAGCCACAAAGGGATTGAACTGAATCCTACCAAAATCCAGGCCATCAAGGAAATGCCCATTCCTCAGACAGAGAAGGAAATACGGGGAGTTTTGGGAAGGATCAACTTCATTAGCAGATTCATTTCTCAACTCACAGCAACCTATGAGCCTATCTTCAAATTGTTAAGGAAGAACTCCTCCATGAAATAGAACGATGAGTGTCAGAAAGCCTTCCTCACAATCAAAGAGCAGTTGATTAACACTCCTATTTTGGTACCTCCCAGGGATGATGTCCTTCTGTTCATGTACCTGTCCATAAATGGCAATGCTATGGGATGCATGCTGGGGCAAAAAGATAATAGAGGTCAAGAACGAGCTATCTATTACCTCAGCAAAAGATTCAACACCGATGAACACAAGTACACTCTTATCGAGAAGACTTGTTGTGCTTTAGCATGGGCTTCCACGAGGTTACAACATTACCTCCATGGCCACACAACCCATCTCATATCCCGCGTGGATCCTCTCAAGTATGTGTTCAGCTAGCCCATACTAAATTGTCGACTGTCCAAATGGCAGTTGATCCTATAATAATTTGACATCGTCTACGTGATGCAGAAGTCTATCAAAGGTCAAGGAATTACGGATCAACTGGCCGCCGCACCTGCAGGGGATTACAAACCCTTAGAAACATACTTTCCCGATGAAGGGGTAATGACAGTTCAGTCACAACATTAGTATGATACATGCCGTGAGTGGAAAATGTATTTTGATGGAGTCACATTAATTGTAAGGCTCGGGAGTCGAGCAAGATCCCATCGCCCATCAAATTGTAGTTTGTTAGCACCAATAACACAACTGAGTATGAAGGCTGTATCATGGGGCTAAAACTTGCCCGTTCAATGGGCATCAGGCGGTTAACTGTCTTTGGGGATTCCGAATTGGTAATCAAGCAGTCCACATGAATCTATCAAACCAAAGAATTGCATTTGCTGCCTTACTATCGAAAAGTTTTACAGATGGCTTTGGAGTGCAAAGAAATCTCCTTTCTACACATTCCTCGTAATAGGAATGATTTTGCAGACGCATTAGCAATGTTGGCCTCCTTAGTTTACATACAGGATAAGGAAAACATGTCAAGCATTACGTTTGCTCTACAAAAAGCCCCAGTCTATGGGAATTACATTGGAGAAGTATCGGATGAGCTACCTCCCATCCACAACCCTTGGTACCAACGCATCAAGGAGTATCTGCAAGATGGATCTACACCCACTGAGGCGAGCCTAACTGAGAAGAGGCGAATTCATCGACTTGCTATGAAATTCTACCTGAGCGGAGATGCACTCTAAAAAAGAGATATAGGATTAGGTCTCCTCAGATGTCTGGATAAAGACCAAGCTCAGAGACTCATGGATGAGATCCATGGTGGAGTATGTGGCCCTCACATGAGCGGACCCCTACTTGTCAAGAAAATTCTCAGAACGGGACATTATTGGCTCACACTCAAAGCTGAATGTGATGATCACATCAAGAGATGCTATCAATGCCAGATTTATGGGAATGTTATCCACGCCCCTCCAAGGGAACTCCACAATATGAGTTCGCCATGGCCCTTCTCAATGTGGGCAATGGACGTGATCGGGCCCATCGAGCCCAAAGCCAGTAATGGACATCGATTCATATTCACCATGATCGACTACTTCACCAAATGGGTAGAAGCAGCTTCCTTCCCCAAGGTTACTAAAGAAGTCATCATTGCTTTCATCAGAAACAATGTCATCTGTCGATATGGACAACCAGAGGTCATTGTGTCAGACAATGCTAAGAACCTCAACAACAAAACGATGGAGGATTTATGCAGAAAATTCCACAACAAACATCTCAACTCCATCATCTACTGACCAAAGATGAATGGTCTTTGAAGAAGCTAATAAAAACATCAAAAGATCATGCAGAAAATGTCCGCCAATCACAAAGGATGGCCTGACCTCTTGCCTCTGACTTTATTAGCCTACAGAACTTCTATGCGAACTTCCACTAGGGCAACCCCCTACTCCTTAGTCTATGGGATGGAAGCAGTGCTCCCCATAGAAGTGGAAATGGAATCCCTCCGAGTATTGATGGATGCTCAGTTGTATGAAGACCTATGGGTACAAGACAGGTATCACCAATTGTCTCTGATAGACGAAAGGCGAACTGCGACTATCTTCCATGGTCAGTTATATCAGCAAAGGGTCGCACGATCCTACAACAGAAAAGTCTGACTACAGCAATTCAAACAACATGACTTGGTTTTGAAGAAGATCATTGACAACCAAGATCAATCTAAGGGAAAATTTGCTCCTAACTCGGAAGGCCCATTTATTGTCAAAGAAGTATTGACAGGAGGTGCTCTCAGATTGCAGGAAATAGATGGCGATGAATTTCCACAGCTTATCAACTCGGACACCATGAAACGGTACTATGTCTGAAGTTATCATCAAACAAACACCCTTGTTTTGATCATCAAATCACCAGTCATTCCGGTTTTGAACCCTTTTACCCTTTTACATACTCTTCTGCCCCTCAGGGAAAAATACACTTCAAGCCAGTAGCCTGTTATTACCTTAATTCAAATCTTTCACAATCTCGGTTATCCTGAAGACGGGATTTAACCTTTCTCAATTTCGGTTATCCTGAAGATGGGATTGAACCTTTCACACCTGTAGTTTATCCTAAAGACGGGATTAAACTTTTCTACGCTTGCAGTTTGTCCTGAAGATGGGATCAGACTTTTTCCACACTTGCAGTTTATCCCCATTATGGGATTAAACTTCCTTCTCCCCGCAGTATAGCCTGCACATGGGATTTATGCTTCTCTTCAGCTGCGATTCATCCTGAGGGGCGAACTACGTCGACCTGATCTCCCTAATACCCGGGGTACGTAGGCAACCATATTCTATATGGCCCGGTCACAACAACAAAAAATAATAAAAATATTTCTGCCCTTTCTTCACAAAAACATTTATAGAGATGGGAGCCGCAGGTGTACCTGTGGCAGCCGAAGATGCATCTACGGCTGCCCGGGGTGCCCCGTGCTCTGCGGGTTCCACCATCTCGAAGTACGTGCACTCATGCACTGTGATATCCGCTCAAACTTGCAAAACTTCAATCTAAGCATCCGAACGAGGTGTACAAGACCTTCTTTGGACTATTTTTGTCGAGATTTACGCAATGACATGGGATTAGAGGTTGTACGAAGTCAGGAAGAGGGGACCATGCCCATGGTCTTCAAGCTTCAAATTCTATCCGGTGTGGTGCCACGCGTAATTGTCACTCGGGATTGGAACTCCTTGGCTCTTGTGGGACATTGGTGTGTAGAAATGTATGTATAAAATGTTGAGACGACGCTCAGGGGTTGAGGTGGCAAGATGATAATTTGACCCCTCACCGCGTTATGTGGTGATTTGGTTGTTTGAATTGTGATTCCGGGGACAGAATCCTTGTAAGGAGGGAAGGATATAACGATCCGAATTTTCAAATTATAATATTAAATATTTATTGAATAATATAAATATTTATTTGATTTGTCTATTATTGAATTGATGGTATAAATAATTATTGATGTGATGGTTGTTAATAAATATTTATAAATCTAAATTTATTAGATAAATTTCTAAATTAAATTAACTTATAATTTAGAGATGAGTATTATAACATGAGGTGTTATATTGTGATTAATAATTTAATATGGTATGATATATTAAATTATCAAATAAAATTATAACATGAAATTATAATTTTGTGGTATTTGATAAGGTGGGAAATATTTATTTAAAATATAGTATGCGATTATAATTAAAAACTAAAGTGTTTATGAAAATAAATTAAAAATGGTTTAATTTAGTTTTTGCCAAACAAGGCTCAATATATTAATTCTTTAAAATTTAAATGGTTTGCCAAACAAGCCTTATGGCTTTTGTTATTTCTAATTTTGGAAATTAAATAAAATAAACAAAATAAATAAAATAATAAATATAATATATTTATATTATGCATGTTATTTTGATAACTGATTATAGCTATTAAGGCTATATCAGTTTCTTTTTTTTACGCTTATTATTCAATTTGTTTTTGCGTATAACTTAGTTTGCTAGCCTAGAGACAACAGAGAGAATTGAGTAAGTTGAGAGCTTCAAAGAAATTTGAGAGGGAGTTACGAATTTTCACAACAAATTGAAGTGATTAGCAGCGATTGTATTTGTAATTGAAGGTATGTTTACATAACCTTTGCATATATATATATATATATATATATACATATATAAGTTTTACGACAATAATTTTCAGACTCTATGAATTTTATATGTTTAGAATTGATGTTCTCGAATTAGTTATGAGGATTACATGTGTTTATGATGATTAGATATTATGTTTAGACAATAATTGCATGCAAATTTCAGTTTACAGTAGAAGAAAATTTCGACAATGTATGTTTATATATATTTTTTTCATATGTTCATGAAAGGTATCAATTTTAGTGGCCAATTCGTATGTGAAATTGTAAATTGACGCTTGCATATGTTTGTTTATTGAGATACGAGCATAACGTAATTTGAATGAGGTGATTTGGCCAAATAATGAATTCACAGTGATGATTTTTGGGATAGACTATCAAAAATGGAGTTTTATATGAAAAACATGAAAATTGAGAAATTAAAATAGTTTTAGTTGTTGTTAAATTATGCTAAGTGGTTGAATATGTTAGCAATCATGTTTATGATAGTCGTATATTTATTTTACGTGTTAATTTCACTGTCTATAGAGTGAAATTTGTGTTTGTTGGGCTAAAGTCGGCAATTGTTCATTAGCCTTCTCTGCGTCTGTCTGAACATCGTAGCAATTGCTTGTACGGCTAAAGCGAAAAAAATGGAGCAAAACTTATTTGGTCCTAGGCCTTTGTATGGCGCAAATTTGTCATACCCTACAGTTTAAGATTCGGATTCTCTTTGTTCGTCTTGATTTGAGATATCAACATGGCATGGTCTGAAATTGTGTTAGCATGTTAAATGTGTAATGTTAAGGTTAACATAACATAGTGAATTTTGGTTAGTAAGTTCAAAGTTGCAAAAATGATTAGTAAATCGAGAACGCGTTATGTGATAATTTAGTATACATAATGAACGTTAGACAAGTGTGGTGAAGTAAAACACTTAGAATTTTTGAAATGTAAATGGTAATGAAAGACTTGTGCTTAAATGATAAGTTTAGCTATAAATGAACATGTTATGGTATGTTAGCATATCTAATAGGTTTTGTGGTTCTGAAATTACGTGTAGGTGATCGTGAGTTTAATTTTATAGCTTACGCTCAAGTCAAGTTTCTAAACCCTATCTTTTTACATTGAGAAAGTTTTCTAACTCCACACTTTCGTTGAGTTAGTTCTATTATTACATTGTGTACTTTATTCTTTTGATTTAGCAAGTTTTTTTTATCTTAACTGTTATTAAATAAGCCAATTGTTCCTAAAATTCATTCGAGCAAACTTCAGCCCTAATGTTATTTGAAATTCTCATTTGATTGATTCATTCTAACTTGTTTATAGTTAAGCAAGTTTCTTAAGTTCTATTATTGTACAGTGAACGTATTTTTTGAACTATAGTCTCTATTGCTGAACTATTTTAATTCTTTACATGAGTTAATACCATGTTGGGCAAGTTTTTAGTTTCCAGATTGTTATCAGTTATTGTACATTCAGTAATTTCATTTCTAATGTTATAAGACTCTAACCTTAGCTTATTTACTGTTCAAGAAAAGGTTAATCATTTTATTCATTTGGTTGAATACTTATGCTCTATAGTTATTTCAAGCATGAGTTTAATATGTATTATCAGTTCATTCATGATTCTCAATTGTGATTATCAAACACTATTTATTCAACTAGTCCTCTAGTTGATGTTCGTTAAACTTAAAATTACCCTTGAAAGCTTATCCAAACCAAACTTTCTTTGGTGCGTGCTTGTACTCTAAATACTGAGATGAACAACCCTATTGTTAATAGGGAATAATTTACGCTTATCGTTGAAATGTTTGTGCACAATACATTGTACGAAGGGCTGATCCCCCTAAGTACGAGGAGTCCTTATTGTCTTATGACTATTAAAGTTGGAGTTGAAAGATTACTCGCAACTGTGGACATAGTTCATGGTCTTATGACCCTCAGTTAGATATATTCCACATTTTGGATTCCAGTTTTTGATTATCATCGTTAGAGTACTATTCATTTTTGATGAGCCTATTGTTGGCGGTTATTATTATTATTCTCCTGTTAATTCATTGTTATATCCAGTGAGCAATTGTTTTGCTCACTCTTGCATATTTATATACTCATTGCAGCCAAAGTTGAGAAGGTAGATGAGCCTTCAACTAGCAAATGAAAGGGAAAAATGTACAAGTGATGCTGATTTGTACTTTTAATTACTGTTATGATCATAGACTTTTAATAATGATGTAATGTAATAATTTAATTCCGCACTTGAATGATGTTTAAAGGTTAGATAACCTGGGATGTTTTTGAGTTTAATTGTGTAACCCTATTTAAAGGGAGGATTATGGTTTAAATATTATTTTATTTGGGTAGATGGTGTGAATGTATGAATAGTGAGCACCAAATCTTGTAGGAAATAAGTACCTAGATTTAGGGGTGTCACATGTTATCTCCGATTTAGGCTGATAGCAGACGTTGCTCAGGGTTACATCTAAGATTAGACTGCTGCAAGTGTTTGAATTCTGCTAGGTCATCTGTAAGTGTGCCTGTCTTCCCGATGTTAGCTCTGGGTCTTTAGTATGAGTGCCTTGGCAGGAGGTCTGAGATTGAAGCTGATTGCATGTATTTGAAACAAGCATTTTCAGAGTTATCGTTCGAACTGCAATGGCATTCCCTGGGGTTATCTCCAAGGACGAAACTCGGGGTTATCTCTGAGGTTGGATTTGATACTCCCGGTGTGTGTTCCATGGTTGAGACTGAACTTCCGATAGTATCCGGAATGGATGAGACCTGTCTTCCAGGGTTATCTCCAAAAGACAAAACTTCCATCCTGCAATGTCAGTAAGTGGCGTACAGAAAATTTCGAGTGTCTACAGATGCCCCTCTTTATCATATTCATGTAATGCAAGGCATGGATAGGATAAAGAATCCTAGACACTTGAAATGCAACAAGATAAACATTATGCTATGCAAAGAAACATGATGCAAATGTATGATGAATGTATGAATGATTGCCGGTTCCCTGTTAATCCCGTCGGGGATGACAATCAATAATGTCTTGGACATGCGATCCAAGTTTTCAAGGATGTTGACGTTGGGGCCATCACCAAAGTCCTGAATCCTTGATATAGACCTTTACTCCATAGAGATGCCTCTCGTGTACAAGAGATCTGTGGGGATAAAGCTTTGTCTGTTTGAGGATGTGTATACCATATTCCACCATCGGTCCTCTCCGATGAGGATGGTCCTTTATGGTTTGTGTAACCAGCATATACCACGATCTTTATTGGAGTTACTGCCAACAGTATGTATTGTCAGGGCTGCCTGACCTTCACTGATGTGTGTATCACCGGATAGGTCCCTGTTGGGCAAACTGCCATGGCTGCTTAACGTTCATTGATGTGTGTATCAATGATTGTATTGTGTTGTGACCCTTGTTGGGGAGTATGTCAAGGCTGCTTGACCTTTATTGACGCGTATATCAATGGTGGAATAGTGTTGTGACCCCTGCCAGGGATACTTTATCAATGTTTGACTTCAGCATTGTGACCCCCGCCGGGGAGGGTTGCACTGATGCATAAGATAATCGAATGGCCTCCGATGCTTTGATGGGTTTACTTGCCATCGGTTGAAATGACGTCAAGGCTGCTTGACCTTCATTGAGACGTACATCAATGGTAGAATGGCGTTGTAACCCCCGTCGGGGATTCGTTCATAGATGAATAATGCGTTGTAACCCCCGTCGGGGATACGTGGATGATTGAAAGTCTGTGTTGTTACCCCCGCTGAGGAGACTCAATAGGAGTTACATCAGGTGGACATGATTGATGATGTAGACATTGACACCATTGACTTCTTTTAATGTATATTCTCATTATCTCTTTTGATAGGCCTCTGTTAGACATTGGGTAGCTTCGCCCCATTCTCTTTATATCTTTTGATAGGCCTCTGTTAGATATAGGGCAGTTTTGCCCCATTTCCCTGTATTTTAGCTGTACAGAGATGTATTAGATGATGATATACTTAGGAATGTATGTACAATTTTCCATTCCCTATATCATATTGACATCTATTGTATTATGCATGTTATTATGTTACGCATATGTATGTATGTCCAGAGATATTCAGCATTGACCCCTAGATGGTCTTATGACACTACGTCTGAGATGTCTTCTTGACGATTAGTCAGTATTGATCATACCCCACCATTTTTGGTGACATCTGGCCTGCGATCATGGTATGATAGCATGTCACCATCAGATAGGGTGACTATAGATCATCTATTGCAGCATACTATGACCCTGTTGATGTTTCAGGTTCCCACAGGATTCATGGAGGACATGCGGGAGCACTGGGTATCTGAGAGGCAGGTTTTTCGATTTGGGACCTAGGAGTTGACTCCTACATTGGAGGATTATGCACGTTTGACGATGCTGCCACTGGACAGACCTTGCGTGCATATGGTGATTGGAGACATGAGTAGGCAGTTCATGACCCTCACTGGATTGAGGCGTAGAGTGGTGCAGGATGAGATTACATCTGTCCATGTTATATCCCAGCATTTTTTGTTTGACAAATTTGGCTCTGAGGATAGTTATACACGACATTCCGGGGATTTCACCACACCAGAGGATCATTGGCGTCTGGCCAAAGTGGATGTACTGCTATTGTGCGTACTATCGTATGTCTATATGCCACAATACATGGATGAGTTGGACATTGGCATCATTATGGCAGTGAGAGCTCTCAAGGAGGGTCACACCATCATACCAATGATCATCGCAGAGACTCTGAGGTCAGCTATATACTGCTGCACTTATCCGGCAGGAGTGTTTACAGGCAGCTCGGTCATGATATACTTGTGGTTTATGTCAAACTTGAGACCGATTTGCACTTTCAGACGACATCGGTATTGTTTCACCCATGATATAGCCATGTCATACTCCTTTTATCCTGCGGAGTGTACAGATGCTGCATCTTGGTCAGCTTTCCTGGCACGGATCGGAGATTCATTTGCTATATTGTCGTGTAAAGGGCTTAGTTCACCCTACAGCTTTATTACTCATGCTCCGGGCATGGATTATCTTCCTCTCGCTGGTTTGAGATTCATGATTACTTACCACCCACTGGCTGTGATGTGTCAGTTTGACCAGTTCCGGGACTTCCATCCTTTTGAGGGGGTATCGAGTCAGCGCTTCGTTTCTTGCCATTTATCAGCAGAGGACAGATCCAGGTTGTATGCCTGTTGGGATCAGTGAGAGCTAGCTGAGTTTTTCGTCATCCATCTAGGTTGTTCCACAGAGTATTCCTCATGGATGGAGACAGAGACTGCATCGACTGCTGTAGTATCCACAGTGCAGGGGGGACTGATTCTGACTATGAGGAGCCTATGGAGGAGGTTGATATTCCCATCGAGGAGGATTTGACTGCTGGGTTGCCAGCATTTGTGATGGATTCTCCCACTACGAGTGCTACTGTGATTCAGCATTCAGCACATTATCTGGAGCAGAGTCTATATCTGATGACCTTTGAGAGAGATCAGGCTAGGGCCTTGATGTTGACAGCTCTTGATGAGAGAGAGGCAGCTCTATTAGAGAGAGACGAGGCTAGATCAGCCAAAGATGCAATGATTATGAAGCGGGATGTTGTCCTATCTTCTCGGGATGTGGCCGTCACAGATAGTACTTCAGTGAGATCCCTTACGACCGGCATCCTTGCCGATATTAGTGCATATATTGATGAGTATCATGCCACCATGCAGTAAGCCTCGGATCTACTAGCTCGTGTAGATACCATTGTGTAGGAGCTTGCAGCGTTACCTCCTTCTTCAGAGAGGGATGCTATGTTAGATTTGATAGTCCGCATACACACAGATCTGTAGATAGCTTTATATTTTCCTGCACAGACGAGCTTCGCTATTTTGTCATGTACAACACATATGTATATATCAAACATTATTATATATGGCAGAGAAATATATTTTGATTCACTTCCCTTTCAGTTGTGCCTTGATACTTTCTTGATATTTGCCTGTTTTTTCAGGGCTTGTGATCTTGATGTATTCTGACCTCATCCTTGATATATAGACATTGAGATGTCACAGGATCTTTCAAAATGGATCATTGATCTGTGTGTATCCCTACCATCTTTGGTGTCTTGGGACTGGTTTTTGTATGGAAATGTGGAGAGGAGTGTGGCTTTTCCTCTTTGAGATTGACCGCACCACAGATGGTCGCCAGTACTTCTATTTATGAGAAGCCTAGTTAATTCCATCTCTTATGGATTGGTGTTGTTCTTTGAGGCACAACCGCAGCTTAGATGGTCGCTGAATCTCCTATTTGTGAGGAGTGGTTAGGTAGTTCCATCCCTTTGGTCTTAAGCCAATGAAATGTGGAGGATTGCAGTTTGATCCCAGTACCGCGTGACAAGTATTTTTGTTCTGGTAGGGGGTTAGACCGAACCATAAAGGGCTGCCTACGTACTCCTATTGAAGAGGAGATCAGGTCTGCGTAGTTCGAACCTGGTGTAAGAGGTTCAACGCTGAATGTGAAAGGCAGATGGGTGTAGAAGCTTTATTGATGAAGAAGGGTGTAGAAATGTTTTTGTTGTTTTTATTTTTGTAGAGAAAGGGCAGAAATGTTTTTGTTGTTTTTTGTTTATTGCGACTGGGCCATATAGAATATGGTTGCCTATGTAATCCCGCGTATCGGGGAGATTAGGTCGACGTAGTTCGCCCCTCAGGATGAATTGCAGCCAAAGAGAAGTATGAATCCCATGTTCAGGCTATACTGCGGGGAGAAGAAAGTGTGATCCCATGATTGGGATAAACTGTAGGTGGAAAAAGTTTGATCCCGTCTTCAGGACAAACTGCAAGCGTAGAAAAGTTTAATCCCATCTTTAGGATAAACTGCAGGTGTGAAAGGTTCAATCCTTGGGGGATAACCAAAATTGTGTAAAAGGTTTGAAATGAAGTGAAACTAGGTTGCTGGTTTGAAGTGTATGTTTCTCTGAGGGGCTAAAGAGTATGTAAAAAGAGTTAGAAAACCAGAATGACTAGTGATCTGATGATCAAAAACTAGGATGTTTGCTTGATGATATTCTCAGACATAGTACCGTTTCACGGTGTTCGAGTTGATAAGTTGTGGAAATTCATCGCCATCTATTTCCTGTAGTTTGAGAGCACCTCCTGTTAATACCTCCTTGACAACAAATGGGTCTTCCCAGTTAGGAGCGAATTTTCCCTTAGATTGATCTTGGTTGTCAATGATCTTCTTCAAAACCAAGTTGTGTTGTTTAAATTGTCGTAGCCGGACTTTCCTGTTGTAGGATCTTGCGATCTTTTGCTGATATAACTGACCATGGAAGATAGTCACAGTTCGCCTTTCGTCTATTAGAGATAATTGGTGATACATGTCTTGTACCCATTGGTCCTCATCCAGCTGAGCATCCATCAACACTTTGAGGTATTCCATTTCCACCTCTATGGGGAGCACGACTTCCATCCCATAGGCTAATGAGTAGGGGGTTGTCCGAGTGGAAGTACGCATTGAAGTTCTGTAGGCTAATAAAGTCAGAGGCAAGAGGTCAGGCCATCCTTTGTGGTTGGCGGACATTTTCTGCATGATCTTCTTGGTGTTTTTATTATCCGCTTTAACAGCACCATTCATCTTTGGATGGTAGATGACGGAGTTAAGGTGTTTGATGTGGAATTTACTGCATAACTCCTCCATCATTTTGTTGTTGACGTTCTTAGCATTGTCTTACACAATGACCTCTGGTTGTCCATATCGACAGACGATATTGTTTCTTATGAAAGCAATGATAACTTCTTTGGTAACCTTGGGGAAGGAGGCTGCTTCTACCCATTTGGTGAAGTAGTCAATCATGGTGAATATGAATTGATGTCCATTACTGGCTTTGGGCTCGATGGGCCCGATCACGTTAGTTCCCCATATTGAGAAGGGCTACGGCGAACTCATATTGTGGAGTTCCCTTGGAGGGGCGTGGATAGCATTCTCATGAATTTGGCATTGATAGCACTTCTTGACGTGATCATCACAGTCAGCTTTGAGTGTAAGCCAATAATGCCCTATTCTGAGGATCTTCTTAACAAGTAGGGGTCCGCTCATGTGTGGGCCACATACTCCACCATGGATCTCATCAATGAGCCTCTAGCTTGGTCTTTGTCCAGATATCTGAGGAGACCTAATCCTGCATCTCTTTTGTAGAGTGCATCTCTGCTCAAGTAGAATTTCATAGCAAGTCGATGGATCTGCCTCTTTTCAGTTAGGCTTGCCTCAGCGGGTGTAGATCCATCTCGCAGATACTCCTTGATATATTGATACCAAGGGTTGTGGATGGGAGGTAGCTCATCCGATACTTCTCCAACATAGTTCCCATAGGCTGGGGCCTTTTGCAGGGTAAATGTGATGCTTCGCATGTTTTCCTTGTTAGGTATGTGAATCAAGGAGGCCAGCGTTGCTAGTGCATCCACAAAATCATTCCTATTACGAGGAATGTGTGAAAAGGAGATTTCTTCGAACTCCAAAGCCATCTGTAAAACTTGTCGATGGTAAGGCATCAAATGTTGTTCTTTGGTTTGATAGATTCCCGTGGAATTTTTGATTACCAACTCTGAATCCCCAAAGACAGTTAACCACTTGATGCCCATTGAACGAGCAAGTTTTAGCCCCATGATACAACCTTCATACTCAGCTGTGTTGTTGGTGCTGACAAACTTTAATTTGACAAATGATGGGATATCGCTCCCTGCATCAGGACACTAGAATCGCTCTAGCTCCAGAGCCTTTTGTGTTAACAGCTCCATCAAAATACATTTTCCACGTACGGCATGCATCATACTGATGGTGTTGCTGAACTTCCATTACCCCTTCATCGGGAAAATATGTTTCCAAGGGTTTGTAATCCCCTGCAGGTGCTGCGGCTAGTTGATCCACAATTCCTTGACCTCTGATAGACTTTTACATCACGTAGACGATGTCAAATTGTTGTAGGATCAACTGCTATCTGGACAGCCGATAATTTAGTATGGGCTTACTGAACACATACTTGAGAAGATCCACGCGGGATATGAGATGGGTTGTGTGACCATGGAGGTAATGATATAACCTCATTGAAGCCCATGCTAAAGCACAACAAGTCTTCTCAATTAGAGTGTACTTGTGTTCACTGATGCTAAATCTTTTGCTGAGGTAATAGATAGCTCGTTCTTGGCCTCTATCGTCTTTTTGCCCCAGCATACAGCCCATGGCATTGTCATTAATGGACAAGTACATGAATAGGGGAACATCATCCCTAGGTGGTACCAAAATAAAAGCGTTAACCAGCTGCTCTTTAATGGTAAGGAAGGCTTTCTGACACTCATCGTTCCATTTCATGGAGGAGTTCTTCCTTAATAATTTGAAGATGGGCTCACATGTTGCTGTGAGTTGAGAAATGAACCTGCTAATGAAGTTGATTCTTCCCAAAAATCCCCGTATTTCCTTATCTGTCTGAGGAATGGGCATTGCCTTGATGGCCTGGATTTTGGTGGGATCCAGCTCAGTCCCTTTGTGGCTGACTAGGAAACCTAGCAACTTACCTAATTTAACACCAAAGGCGCACTTGGCTGGATTCAACTTCAAGTTGTACTTACGCAACCTATTGAAGATCTTTTTGAGATGGTCTAAGTGGTCTTTTTCCCTTCAGGACTTGACAATGATGTCATTCACATAGATCTCTATCTCTTTATGCATTAAATCATGGAAAAGAGCCATTATGGCTCACTAATAGGTTGCCCCGGAATTGATGAGGCCGAATGACAACCGTCTATAGAAGAATGCTCCCCAAGGCGTGATGAAAGCAGTTTTCTCACGATCCTCCTCAGCGACTATAATCTGATGATACCTCGCAAAACAATCAGCAAAAGAGTACATGCCGTATTGAGCAGTATTGTCAATAAGAATGTAGATAAAGGGCACGAGAAAGCTATCTTTAAGGCAAGCTTTGTTTAAATCCCGGTAATCCACGCAAACTCGCACCTTTCCTCCTGGTTTAGGCATGGGAACAATGTTGGATATCCATTCCGGATATGTAGACACCATGATAATACCAGCTTAAAATTGTTTCACAATTTCTTCTTTCACCTTTAAACTCCACTCAGGTTTCAATCGCATGAGCTTCTGCTTGACTGGCTTAAATCCTTCCTTAATAAGAAGGCGATGAAGGACAATTTCAGTGGACAAACCCACCATGTCTTCGTGAGACCATGCAAAGATATCATGGAAATGGGTTAATAGCACAACCATGTCATTCCGTTGGTTTGGGGTTAGGTCTGAACCAATCTGGATTAGCTTAGGGCTTTCTAATGTTACAAGATTGAAAGAAATGGTTTGGTCAAGGTTGGGTTGAGGTTTGTCTGCGACCTATTCCTTAATCTCATGAGGTGTCTCAATGTCTTCTTGAATTTCCATCAAGTCTGAGTCCAACTTTTCATCAAAGTTACAGTCCTTGTGGAGAAAAGGCACCTCATCAGCAAGCACAGGCACATCTAAATTTAGAGTCATGAAACAAAATATGTTTTCACTTAATATATGAAACTATTTAATCATACAAAAGTGTTAGCATGTACTAATAAAATAACTGTTAATATTGTATAGAAAAGTAAGCAATTAAAGTTATCTACAAGGCGGAAGGATTTCTGCCCGTTTTACCCTCGTCGACCAATGCATGGAGTGCTGCTCCAATTGTCGAGGGTAAAGTCCTGATGGACTGTAGTGATGGACGGGCTATCATCGTCCTCCTTTTTTTGAATGATTACCATAACATCTGGGCAATCATCGTTTGGGGTATATCTGTTTGTATGTTCATCATGGACAATGATGCGTATGCCTGACATCATCAAGGTAATGTCATGTTTACGTTTCCGTTCCATTTCTTCCACTTCGGGATCAGGAATCAGGACCTCTATTGCTTTAAATGGTACTGGTTTGGGAAACAGCATAGCCATAACATGGGCTGACACCTTTACCGGAGAGTGTATCAGCTCATGAGGTGCAGATGGAGAAAATCATTGTGTGGCGGAAGCTTGAGGAATCTGCTTATGCTTATAAGGATTCCTGTGACTGGAACTGGCAGAATAGCCTAGTCCGGATGTCCCAGCTTGACTGGACACTTGAATAGGGTGCTTAATACCCTGTTTGTCTTTACCAAGCCCTTATCCAGGCTGATGACCCAATGACATCATTTCTTGAGTGGCCGACATAACCTCGGCAGAAATCTTGGGTATGGGAAGTGGTGCTCCAATAGGATGGTATTAAGTGTTACTTACTTCCAAAGTATGAAAACTGGCCGGCTCAACTTTTGAATTGAAGCTGATGATTGGTAGGTCTCCTTGTTCAGGACATTCCGACTCAATGTTGACAGTGACTAGGTTATTGTTGACAATGTATTTGAGTTGTTGATGTAGTGTAGAAGGGATGACTCTAGCCATGTGGATCCATGGTCTCCCCAATAGCAGGTTGTATCCTGAATCTATCTTGAGGACGTGAAAGGATACATTGAATGTATTTGGAGCAATCTCAATTGGCAGCTCAATCTCTCCGACAAAATTTCGTCGGGATCCATCAAAAGCTTTGATAACCGTATGGCTGCTTCGGATCCTTTTGAGATTGACGTTTATCTTCATCAAAGTGGCATAAGGACATATATTCAGAGACGAACCTCCATCTATCAAAACTCCAGGTAACATATACCCAGAGGACAAAACTGCAATGTGCAATGGCTTGCAATGACTGTAATAACCCGAGATTTTCTATATAAAATAAATAAGAAATTTTGCGTATAATTTTTTTTTATTTAATGACGAGACTAAGTGTCAAGTAAAGTGAACGATAAATGCGAATACATTTATTACTTGAAAATTAGAAATAATTTTGGAATTATTAATTACCACAAATTATATGGTAATAAATTTCGTAAGTAGAAATGTTTTTATTAATTATTTTCCATGAAAACATGATTGGAAATAATATATGAAGTGATAATTAGATTTATATAATAAATATTTTATTATATGAATTGTTCGAATATTTAAGTTAATTACTTTAACTTGATTATTGATCTTTGTGTCTGAAGAAGAATAAGTCGGACATGAGATCCAAACCCTGGATTGGGATTGTGATCAAGAGATAAGAATAATAATATTATATTATTTATGTAATGATTTTACAATTACCATAATTATGTCTTTGGTATGTGATGATGATAATATTGAGCAATGATGGCGATCAATTAGGTCATAACATATTACCGTGGTTGTGAAACCCTAATTATTAAACTTCGGTTATGCGATATTTACGAGTAGTATTTGTGTATATGAAATTCTTGTGAATAAGAATATCGGTAATTAGAAGAAACCCTAATTATTGTTAGACGTCGATAATTAGGACAAACCTAATTATTATAACCCTAACAGGTTGAAATTAGAAACAGTAACGATCGTGTTAGTAACATACACAGATAATTAAAGAACCACTAATGGTCAATTAGAAACCCTAATTGATGACGTTGAGAAACCCTAATTTTAATTCTGGGATTTAATTTCGATGTTATTGTATAAGTGTTTTAATTTACCAAAGGATAGAAGTTAATTGGTAAATTATAAGAATAAAATCTAGTGATTAAATATTACATTTAATTGCCTTGTACAAGATTTCCCATACACTCTTAAACAAAGCCCAACCATCACCCATAACAAATCGTAAGAAGAATCAAGAATTTTTTGGCAAAAAGGGTATAAGAACACTAAATCTAGAAATCCTTTGATTCGATGTTATTTGATGCAATTGATTGTTTAAAGTTGTGTAATAGAATGTTAATTGATGATATGGGTTGATAAATCAAAGACCCATAACATCAAAGTGCACGAATTTGAAGATTTAAGCAAGTTGGAAAAACCGAATTACATTATTTTTTTCACCAAATGTCGAGGCCATAACTCTTTGCTCGATCATGAGTTTTGTTCTCAAAAGTTGTTATGTGTAGCCTGATATGTGGTCTTTAATGCAAAAAGAATCAAGTCCATATCATGTATAGATTAGAAGTTATAGATGGTCAAACATGGTTGATCGATCATGATAAACTGCTTTTTAGGCGATCTGTAATGGGGGCATTCTCGTCCACTTTTTGTGCTTTAAAAGGTCTAGGCTTTTGATATGTTGTAGTGCACTGAGTTAGGAAGCCATAGGCTTTGGAATGACCTCATTCCGACCTCGGATGAGGGAATTACGGTGATTGGAAGGAAATGTGTCAAATTTCTCAAAACCGAAAGTCAGCAGCGGGATGTGCTATTCGGGACACTGTTTCGATCCGTTAATGTTTCCAAAACCTTCTAGGCTTTTGGTATGTTATAGTACACCGAATAAGCTTTCCATAGACTCCGAAACAGACTAAATCCGATATCGGAGGAGAGAGTTATGACATTTCAAAGTAGTAGTGTCAAAACTTCCCAACAAGTGCGGTGCAGTCCATTTGAACGGAATTTTTGGGCTGATGTGTTCAGAATTTGGAAATGGTTAAAGAATAAAAGTTGTAGCCGCAGAAGTTAACTTCGCGTGGGCTCAAGAATCGCTCAAAAATGTTTTAAAATGAAAGAGTTATGACTGTTTTAGCGAAAGAGGGTAAAGCTGAAACGAGATTGAAAAGCATTATGAACGTCCACTTTTGACGCCTTTGTTTGGGCTACCTAATGAACCCGAATTGGGTAATTCGTATTTTTAAAAATAGTCTTACATACCATGTATAACATATCCAAAAATCAGATTAATCGGAGTTATGAGCAATACGTTAGAAAATCGTAAAGTGAGCTATTGAAAATTAGTATAAACCAAGTCCCACATCGACTAAATTGAGAACTTCACCATTTTCTAAACCTATAAATAGAAGGGCTTGGCCTTTGTTTCATTCACCAACAATAAGGCCTCCAATTTTTTTGAGAAAGACTTTGTTGTGGGAGAACTTTTTATAAAGATCTCCTTAGTTAAATTTTGGCGTGGAAGTGCGTATTCAGTCTGTGGAATTCGTATTTTTGGGTATGTTTCTTATTTAATTTTTGTAATGTTATTATTTTTAATTGTTAGTTAAAGTTTGAATTTTTGTAGTTTAGTTAGTGTTGTTAATAAACTAGTTAGTTTACTATGTTTATTTTGGCTTGGAATTGATTATGTAAATGAGTTATTTGTGATGACTTTTAATATTTTGTGATGAATTTCATTAATTAATAATTATTAATGATATTAAAGTTATTTAATGATTATATTAAATAATTTAGTTTAAAAATGATTTTAATATTATAAAATCATTTTAAATGAAAATAAGGTATTTAAAAATATTTTAAGTTATAAAATATAACTTTTAATATTTAAATGATAATTTCATTAATAATTAAATATTAATGATATTAAGATAATATTAATGATATTTAGTTTATTTAATGATTAATATTAAATAAATAGTTTTAAAATGGTTTTACTTATTTAAAAACCATTTAAAGAGGATATTAAGGATTTAAAAATATTTTAAGTTATAATTAATGACTTTTAATATTTGGATAAATAGTACATTAATATTTAAATATTAATGGTAATTATTTGGGTAATATAAATGTTTTAAAAATATTTTGAGTTATTATAAATAACTTTTATATTTTAGCGATGGTTTCATTAATAGTTTAGTATTAATTAAACTATTAATGATAATGGAATTGTTTAATGTTTAAATCATTTAATTATGATTAGATATTTGAAAGTTATAAACCAACCAAACTAGTTGACTTGAGAATCGATTATGAAGTTACGAATTTGAAGAAGAACACCTATATAAGAATGATTATATCACTATAGGCCCTTTAGTGATAGATTTGAATTATTTTAAATTTTTCAATTTCGGAAATTGCGAAAATGATTAAAAATAAGATGTCGATATTCTGAGATGTTGAGGTATAGAATAAGAGTCTTAGACTAAAGATTTACCCGATAAAATGTCGTGATACTGACGACAAATGTGGGACCTTATAAAAAGAAAGAAAAGACTACTTGTAAGAGCATGGATGAGATATTTGAAAAATGTATAAAAATATTTCAAGTATAGAATAGGAACTAAAAGTATGATCACTTTGTGATTATGTGATTAGACTATGTCTCAATCGTAATAGACAGGCGATACAATGTGTTAAGATATATTGTTCTAATCGAAGCGAATGATCCGATTATTGATAGGTTGTAATAAAGAGATAAAACCTAAGTTGAGATTTGTAATCGTGAATCAAAAAGTATCCTACCTTTGCACTTCCTTTATGCAATGGACATGAGTAAGAAGTTTGTAATTATTCTATCCACATGCATTATGTACTCTTTGATTATCGACATGTTAGCTCAAATATATATTACATTCATTGATTTCTATAAATGGTTATACAAGTGTCCCCACTTGGATAATCATAGCATTTATTCACATGTTGATACACCTTTGTCAATTACCCGTATATATATGTTAAATTACATATTATTGTTGAGCAAGATTAAAACCTTCGGGTTTGGAACCGTGCATGTATGAACATCCCTATATGGGAAGATTTTTGCAAGGCGGATAGAGTGAAGCGATGAATTTCGTTCAAGTTATGTATTATTGATCAATATAGGTACAATGAGGATGATCACCCTCCGTGCCGTAAGTTTATGACGGTTTGAGGATAGAATTCCGCTAAACCTTTTCGAAAATGAAAAGAATGTTCATAGCATATTTCTTAAACCCTATTCAAGGGTAGAGCGAGCCAAATTTAAAGAATTTGAAAGAGAGTTGTTATGTGAATTTTTATCAAGATGATTACTTCACAACTTTCAATTCGTTGTAGAAGTGTTATGTAAAGAGAATACTTATATTCTTTCAGCTTATATATAATTGTTATTACTTTTTGGGCACTTAAATGCTCATCCTTGCTTAAATTAAATGTTTTCAGTTATGTATGAGCAACCTGAAGGCTCAGGCACGAACAAAGAAAAAGGAAAGCTGATCGAATAAGTGTGTATTATGAGTTAATGGTTATAGTTGTATTGGTATCTATTCAAGGATTGTAAGGAATGTATTTGAAGGTCACGTACCTGGGGAAGTAAACTTTGATGTATGTAAATTAAGTTCGAATGTATTATTATTTAGTATTATTCAGCTTAAAGAAATGGTATCGTGGAGAACCGAGTTCGGGTTTCAAGTACCTGGATTTGGAGTCGTCACAATGACCGATCCCTTCGGGCGGTATATCGTCATCAGTGAAGGGTATCACATTATTGTTAAAAATGTGATCAACCAGATGTTAAAATTTTTCCGCATCCACTGATTTTGGCAAGTATGCTTCTTCCAAAACCTTCAGTAAGATCTTCCTGTGATCCTCAGAAGAGAAAACGAAGTCCAGTATTGAGATCTGATGTGGAGCTTCTCTTAAGCTTAGGACCACCTTGGCTTCATTATTACCCATAGTGCGGAGGAATTTCTCAATTTTCTCTATGGGAATCTTCCCCTTTGCTTTTGTGGTGGGTTTCATCACCCTCTGAGGAAGATAAAGTGGATTTTCCTTTGACACTATAGCAGTAGTATGAGACGTGGATCCTTCAGCTTCTCCATAATTCTATAGGACTTTATGTAAGCTGACAACAGGATACTGTGGTCTGAATGGTAAAGAAATTGGCTCTGGTGCAGCCACTTTCAAAGGATTATCAGCTCCTTTGAGTTGAATTGCTTGTATGGGAAATGGTTTGATAGTCTCATCAGCCTTAGCGGATATAACTGCTACTGATCCCTTCCATTTCGTAGGACAGGTATTCCCATTCTCGAGTAGCATAGTGTCATCGTCTGCCAGTTGCAGGATACCGCTATCAATTAGATTCTGAATAAGATGGCGGAGTGCCCAAAATTCTTCTATGCTGTGACTGCGAGAATTTGAATGATATTGACATACTCCATCGAAGTTGAACCATCTTGAACGGGGATTAATTGGAGGTAGAAGGGAGGTAATTCTTCCTTCATTGATTAGCATCTTAAATATCTCCTCCATAGGTTGGCCCAGGTATGTAAATTCCCTTTGATTGGCAAAATCCCGACAGGCTTTAGCATTTGCTCTCTTTGCAACCTTATCCTCCATAGCTTCACTTTCTAAAGGTGATGGTGGAGCATTCATAACAAAAGGAAGGAGATAGGCATCCTCATGGCTGATTAACTGGTGTGTGACTTGATGCTGATAGGTCACCAGTTCTGCCAATTGTTCAATTTGCTTACAAAGAGCTTTCATCTTTCGTTCCATAGCAAATTGGAACTTTGCGTAATCCCATCTTTCAACACCATCTTTGATGGTCTAGGATGATTCACCATTAAAATTGGAACTCTGTCCAGCACTCCAACTAATCATGTTGACCTCTTCTTCTTTGTGTTGAGGAAGAGGGTTGTCTTGCACATAAGGTTGATCTGGTTTGGTAACCACGATCTGACCGTTGTCTATTAAATCTTGGATCTTGTGTTTCAAGGCCCAACAATCCTGAGTATCATGTCCAGGTGCCCCGGCATGAGAAGCATACTTCCGAGTAGCATTGAAACCCCTCCTATTAGGGTTGGCTGGTGGAAGAAGATGTGTGATTTTCTTCTGAGTAGTCAGAAGAGCAAAAATATTCTCGAGCAAGTCCCCGAAGGGTGTAAATGTTTGAGGGCGCTTTGCATCTCCACCTTTAGGTAATGGAGGGTTTAAAGACTGTGCTTGAAAAAGGGAGTAGTTTCTCCTCTGTATAAGCATGTTCTGACTGCCCTTTTGACCTTGTAGTATCAAGGAAACATCCTCCTCTTTCTTTTTATGGACCCTCCGGGGGTTATTTCCATAAGATCCAGATTGGATGTGCTCAGCAACTGCTTTAAGAGCGGCTAGGTCTTGAATCTTTCCTGACTTCAATCCCATCTTAGCCATCTCTCCATGTTTGATCATTTTAGAAAATGGTTTGCCAATACCAGCTAAAACTCTTTCATAGAAAGGAGCTTCTTGTGTGTCTATGAAAGTCATGACCATTTCTGACTCTGTCATAGAAGGAATAACTTGAGCAGCAAGGCGCCTCCACCTTTGAGCATACTCTCTGAACGACTCATTAGACTATTTCTTTACCTTGGTAATCTGGTACCGATCAGGAGTCATCTGAGATTGAAAATTATATTGAGTGAGGAAGGCGTGAGCTAGCTATTCCCAGCTATGGATCTTTGAGTTATCTAATCTGGTATACCATGAACGAGCTTCTCCGATCAGACTTTTCTGGAACAGCTGCATTCTGAGCTTCAAGTTTTCCATATAAGATCCAAGTTCTCCAATGAACACCTTCAAATGTGTGTAAGGATCCCCTAATCCGTCATACTTTTCAAAGTCAGGGGTTTTGAATTTCTCTGGATAATGAACACTAGGGAATATGAAAAGGTCAGGATATGAAACACTTCCATGTGTTCCAATCCCTTTGAGAGCATGGATAGTTTCTTCCATTTGAAGGACCTTCTTCCTGATATCACCAGTGTCTGGATCTCATTTGAGATAGGTGTTTTCAGGGTCTTTGTTGGTCGTATCCAACTGAGGTTCTGGATTTTTTTTATCCAAACCTTGTATCCCTCCTTGTGTAGAGAATTCTGTATGTGTAGGCATCTTTGTACCCTGAGTAGACTGATGCAATTCTTTTAGCAGAACAACAAAATCTGTAATTTGTTTACTTAATCCGTCAAATTCTTCTCGAGAAATGGCATTAGACTGGTCAGAAGAAGACATGATTGGTTGTAGGCTGGTAGCCTTTTTGGATTTTGAGCGGGTAACAGGCCCAATTGTTTCCCTATAAAAGACTTATGTAGTTTAGTCTTAGGGATAATGTAAATGTTTACATGCTATGTGATGTATCTATGTTAGGAATATTATCCTAAAAAATGGTCAGCTATTTTTGTAATACAGGATAGCATGCTAATTTTAAATATGCATGTGCACATATTCATCATATTTTCCATTACAATGAAATGATTTTACAAGTAAATGATTTTACAAGTAATTGAAAATCGAAAGCATGAAGAGACTTTCCTCCGCGTTTGGTTTATCAAAGGCTGACCTATCTTAGGGTTACTCTCGCGGATTTTTGGCATGAAGGTTCCCAGATCATCGCAATCTACTTGACGGAAAGTTAATCCGGTCTTTCAACTAGAGCGAATCTGGGTGGTGCCTTTCCTGAGCCTCATTGGAATTAGTCTCCCTATGAGTCCAATAATCAAATACCGACAGGATAGCCTCCTGGTGGAAGAACCACACAACATACATTCACATACAACATGTCTCACCGTTTATGAAAATGATGACATGTGCGAAGCACTAATATCACATATAGATATATAGCAGCGTAGTAAATAAAATGCATTCATACACATTCATCATAAATGTAAATGCAACATTCACACACAAGCATATAACAGTTTTGAAAAGCTTGTAGTAGCGACTTAAACCCTCTTACTGGTGTCCCCAGCAGAGTCGCCACCTGTCGACGTCGGGATTTTTATTTGTCCCTTTTCGTTTCTTGTTCTTTGGTGTTCTCATGTTATGTGAGATTTGTTTGAAAAAATAAGTGAAAAAGGTCCGACATGTGTAATGTCGACGATTTGACCGTAAGAGTCGCATGATTGGTGTTTTTAATGGTTGCACCAACGCAACGACGAAAAGGTTTGCACACATGACCCAAAGTGATGTGACATCGCTAAACAGTGCTGTGAAAATGAGATTCATTTGGGTTGGGGGTTTGATTATGTAGAGGGAAGGTGTTAGGCACCCCCCGATATCCGTGCTGCCACGGTGACCGCGACTTTTCAAGAAACTGTTATATGAATGTGTGTGTGTGTGTGTATGTGTGTGTGGATCAATGTGCAATTTATTTGGAAGTAGTGTGAGGCCTTGTTCACACCTATATACAAAGGGTTTGAATTTATGAAAAATTCAGTTTTAAACATGATATAGCAGTGAAGTTTTGTAAAAGAGTTTTTGTCGAACCCTGTGCTCAATAGTAATTGAGACCTTTTCATACTTCCGTTTTATTATTAAATGTTCGGCTTGTTTGCTTTTATTTTCGAGATGCGAAGCATCTTCGAGAAAATAATATCTGCGTGATCTTAGAACTCCTTATGGGCATGACATGACCATCTAAGGAAATTCAAACATTGTAAATAATGTACAAGTCGCTACAAATTGAAAATGTCCATCACGGAAACGAATCCAGATTTAAGAGGATGAATCTGTGATCACATGATTCCTAGGCTCACATGATGTCGCAGTTTATATGAAAAGAAGTAAGCAGTTATATATATAAAAGATGTAAATATATATATATACGGAGCAGATCAAAAGAAGAACTCTTAAATGATATAACTACTTCAATAGCAGAACTATTTAAAGGGCTTCAGTGTTTTTTTTATTTCTCTCTCCTCACTCGTTCACACTCGGCAGACTTCTCCAAATCTCGTAACATGCCAGACTTCTTCCTTCGTCAAATCTTCACAAAACGGAGCCCTAGGATATTGGGAACGAAGAATCTCCACTTCCAATCTCCACTTCGAACGAAGAATCTCCACTTCGAATCGGCAAGCCCTAGAACGAAGAACCCTCTTTGAATCTCCAATTCTGTGTGTGTGATTTTGACCCTTTTAATTCTGTAATTTGAAAAATGATATCAAGAGTATAGAACCCTGCATCCCCATGGGTTGTTCCTAAAATTTGTTGCCTTGGTCTATGTTATGTTTTCACTTTTATGCTTGACTTTGGCATGTCTTGTTGACATGAGATAATTTTATTCTTTTGTTAAATATCATTTTTGATTTCGGATGTTGCTAAAAGCTAGCCTGATTGTCTTACTTGTTGCATGTTTATTGAGCTCTTTTACTGAATTTAAATATGATATGATGATTGAGTTCAATTTCGAGGTTCCCAGTTAGTTTACCTGTATTTTCATGTCATTTTATCTATTACTATGTTGTTTCTTTATTACAAGTGCTTGGCATTTTGGTTGCAATTCTTCAATATTCCTAATACAATAGCTCCCTGGATGCATTCCAGCAGATTCTGAAGAACGAAGGACCCAAGTCACTTTTTAAAGGTGTTGGAGAAAACATTCTTCGTGCTGTTGCAAGTGCTGGTATGCTTGCTGGTTATGACAAATTGCAGCTTGTAGTATTGGGTAAGAAATATGGATCTGGTGGTGGTGGTTAATATAGTGGTTGTTTCTGTCTTTTTGAATAATTTTGGCTAAAATAGTGGTGCTTTTGATGTTCCCCTGGTATTTTTGGCTTCTCCTTTTAGTGTTCATAGTACGAGAAATACGTAGTTGCATGTGTTTTGGTTTTGGTGAACATCTGGATGAGTGCATAATTAGACCATGTATTACTTGAAAGAATTGTTATGGTTGTAAATCTAATGTTGCAAGTCTTGTTTTTGTAATGCTCTTAAATATTGTTTTGTGGTTTCTGTTAAGTGGCTGATCTTTATAAACACTCTTGGCTGTTTGTAAATGCATACGTCTTCTGTCTGCTCTTTGTGGTCATTACACTTCCAGCTGCTATTTCATTCCTTTCATTTGCCATACAAAAAGGGGATGGTAATTTGCGAGAATGGGAATATTTCTGGAGCCTGGACGGACTGGCCTCTGTACACTTAACTTGCTTCTCTTAGGTATTTGAAATTCTACATATGCAGCTGCGCTGCTCTACTTTCTTTTATTGATGTTAATTGTAAGATTGTTATATCAGGTAATATTTACATTGGTGCTCATTATTTGAAAAACTACTGCAAAACAAAAAAGGTGATGGGTTGGGAACAGGGTTGTTTTTAGAATCATGGTCTTTGCTCTTTCTAAAGCCATTCATCCATACATTCCTACAACAATGTCTTATCCCTTCAAACTCAATGAACCACTTTTCTCTCTTATCCCCTCTAAACTGAATGAACCAAGTGAGTTTTTCTGCAGCTTTTTGTCTATATAAACAACATGATTATGCCCAAGACAAAACATATGCCATGAAAATGAAACATCTCCTTACAAAAAAAAAATAAGCTACAACTTCATTTATTACATTACAAAAACAACTAGTAGTCAAGACAACTACAACTTCATTGCATTAAAGAATTTCATTACAAAAAGACTACAACTTTATTACATTAAACAATTTTATTACAAAGCAACTACAACTTCATTACAAACAACAAAAACATAATGCGGATCAGCATCTGCACAATATCCCCTTGGCCCCAATAAATTCTTGTGCCTTACCCTGCCTAAAACTTCAACTTCCACCGCAAATTCTATCTCTGCTTTTGAATTCATAGACTTCAACTTCTTTACGGCTATCTGCACGCACGCACAAAATTAACAACAATAACAAATTGAGATGGCAGCGGCAAGAAAAAATAGTCATGATATGCTGCACGTAAACGCTTAATTAATTACCTGAAGACCACCGGAGGTCTTTCCCAAAAAGTTATTGACTTGGAATAACAATCTCTGCCAAACTGCGTTTACATCGATTCACACTGTTGAATTAAAACTTAATATTAGAATATGCTGAACAATATATTCATTTAGAATATTTGCATGAAATTGCAATTAGATGTATTTAAGCAGGAACTTCTTTAGTTGTGAAGATACAGCTCAAATCTGGGAGAAGGTGCTAGATATAAAAGGAAAACTTCTGCTACTATATGAGGGATTTATCCTTTGTATTACTATATAATGCCTTTTTTTATAAGAGAAACCAGATAAATTTTCATTATAAGCAAAGGCCTAATGTGTTTAAAGATGTAGATAGTTTAACAAGAATGACCAATGGAAAAGAAAAATGGCAATGGCCAGTGGTAATTCAATAGTTTCATGCTGGTGTGGGTGATCAACTGATGAGCTATTTAATTGAGCCTGTTATTTTCAACCTTCAAATGTTATTGTGCTTTTGTCTATTCTGTTGAGTATGGTTGCAATCTGATTGAGATTTGAAACAGTATTAATTTTTTGTGGCAGGGGTACTAGCCCTCTGCTTTCTACATCTTTTTTTACTGAAATAAAGTTATCCTTACTTTAAACTTATCCTTAAAACCCAAGAAAAGATGAGTACTGCAATATATAAAAGAAGTCACAGCAACAACATTGGCCTACCACCCATTTATCAATTTCTCAAAATATATAAATGCATGCAATAATTTATACAGTTAAGAAACCAATTTACTGTTAATTCCAAGTACCAAAAAATTAATTTATACAGTTAAGAAACCAGTATTGAGCTAACTAGTATACCCAAAAAGATCGTCTAGAAATTCCAAATACCTAACTATCAGATTATTTTACTTATTTTAGCCATAGCAGCAGATGAACAGAACACTATGTTTTCCCAACTTTTACCTCAATGTCCCAAGTCACATAATTTCTTTATCCTACTTATTGAATCAATCATAAGAGTTTGAATAAACATAAAAGATTGGAGAATATCATCTAATTCATCCAAAAATATAAAGAAAAATCACAATCAAAATAATTTTTTTTAACAAATTATATCAAATAGACCCATTTACCAAGGGAAAAAAAGATATTTGTCTACTCGCATTGAATAATGGCTTACTTGTATTGAAATTCAAAAATTTTGGTTTGAGAAATAAGATATCAAATAGAACCATTTAGCTTTTCTTAACCGAATATACAAATATTTTTATTCAAACAGATAAGGGTCAACAGATCTTTATTCAAGCATTTTCAAATTAAAGAATTAAAAGGGTCAAAATCACACACACGGAATTGGAGATTCAAAGAGGGTTCTTCGTTCTAGGGCTTACCGATTCGAAGTGGAGATTGGAAGTGGAGATTCTTCGTTCCCAATATCCTAGGGCTCCGTTTTGTGAAGATTTGGCGAAGGAAGAAGTCTGGCGTGTTACGAGATTTGGAGAAGTCTGCCGAAAGTGAACGACAGTGAGGAGAGAGAAATAAAAAAAAACACTGAAGCCCTTTAAATAGTTCGCTATTTAAGGAGTTATATCATTTAAGAGTTCTGCTTTTGATCTGCTCCGTGTATATATATATATACAGACATGATCAACCACCACGAAGCACCTCCACGGGGATCAAGAATGTAAATATATAAAAGTAGTAATAATATATATATATATATATATATATATATATATATATATATATATATATATATATATATGGACATGATCAACCACCACGAAGCACCTTCATGGGGATCGGAAAAGTAAATAAAGTGGTAAAGAGGCGATCAACTAGCTAAGAAGTAAACTCCAAAGGGACTAAATGTAAAAAAGCGGTAAAAGCGATCAACCGCCACGTAAGTAAACTCAAGGCGGGACTAAATGTAAATAAAAAAGAAAAGGCCTCAAGTAAACTCGTGAACTGACGAGAAATGTAAATATATATATATATATATATATATATATATATATATATATATATATACAATAAACGCTTCTGGATGTAAAAACCGGGCTCATCACATGTAGTCGACAACAGCTTTATATATATATATATATATATATATATATATATATATATATATAAGCAAGTAAGCATATAGGATGTAAAATTCAGGCTCATCAAATAGAGTTTGACAACAGTTTATATATATAAGTATATATATATATATATATACTTATATAAGCAAGTAAACGTTCTAGACATAAGTCTAGGCTCAATCGAGGCATAACTCGATAATGTTAGTCCATATATAAATATATTTATATATATGTATATATATACAGACAGAAATGAAAACCACGGACTGAAGTCCGGGCGTACACACACAACACGACTCTTAATGTGAAGAATAGTGTGTGTAAAGATAAAGAGAAAGGCTTTATAGAGTGTGAGAAGGCTTACAGTGGGCTGCCAAGGAAGGCTTCTATGACTCTAGAGGGATAAACACTCAGCTCCCGCCGGTAAAATGTAGCTATATGTGAGCTAACAGGTGTTTAAAATGAGAAAGCACTCAATATAGGGTGTGTACAGAGCAAATTGGACAGGGCTTCCTTGCCTCCTTTCTTTTTTTCAAATGGCCACCCCAAGCTCTATATTTATAGTGTTGGGGAGCAGCAGTGTGTACCGGCGGTAGTAGATGCACTGCGTCTTGCTGGGGTGTCCCGAGCTCCATGGTCATGTGTCTCAAAGCACGTGCCTTTGTGATGTCCGCTCAAACGTGCAGAACTTTAGTCCGAGCATCCGAACGAGGTGTACAAGACCTTCTTCAGACTGCTTTTGTTGAGAGTTACACAATGACATGGGATTAGAGGTTATACAAAGTTAGGAAGATGGGACCATGTGACGTCCCCAAAATAGGTATACACGACCCATTCTGAGTCGCCAGATATCACATTATAAAAATCAAATACAAACTTCATTTATACAACTGTTGAACTGTCGTATAGAATACGACCACAGTTAACTGTGAGTTTTAATACAAATGTGCAACTCTCATGGTACCTCGACCACAACCTTACAATGATACTTTACATAAAAGTATAGTCAAAAACTGTTTTCAGAATTAAAATCTTTGGGAAGTGCTCGATGAAACTTTCGTACATAGGAGGCCATGCGTCTAGGTTATGATAGATATCATATGTCCACGAAATTATCCTTGGTTGACCTAATAGACCCCAAAGAAAAACGAGAAGATTACTATCATCTTCTTTCCAATGGTGAGTCTTCTCTTGACATATAACTATCTCCACTGTCTCCAAGTGAAAATTATATTTCAAATAAACTTCAAGATCATATAGGTAGTGCTCGTAGATATACTCAGCAAGTGGATGAGCACAACCCTGTCTTATGATAACACAAGGTTGTATGTCATTAGACATCTTGTATGATAGTCACAAAATACCCTTCCAAAGTTGGGTTCACCACACCCTATTTGATTCACCAAAATTAAATATGAAATCACGTATACAATATGACACACTTATCTTAAGTTCTCAATAAAATTATTTTCATACTATTTAGGGAGAATCTCAACAGCTATAGACCACCGTTCTATTCCCTTGTTATCCCTTCGACCCAAATTACACTCTTATTACACCGAAAGGAATTGTGAAGCAAAAAGGGTGAGCACAACTAGCCCAGTAATGAATATCATGACTAAAGATAATTAAATTATCAATAACTTTCATCAATAATAAATTAGATATTTAGAACATATGGTAGATAATAAAACTTTTCAACCATAATTGCAGCGGAACGAACAATCCATTAGAAGAGTCAAATAGACCATCAAATCTATTATCTTCTCTATGTTAAAAGTCCACCGATAATGTTTTATCCCTGTAACATCAATCAAAAATTCCAGTCCATAATCATATGAATAACTCATAATCATAATCGTGGTTCTAAATTCCTTTTCGCACCTAGGACGAAGATAATTTTCATCACCTAACTTTACCTGAAACATCAAAAATCATGGTTATACCAACTCACAATTTCTGCTTATAATCATACTAATTAAATCATCTTTGCACTACGGCCAAAGATATTCATTATTATCACATCCATGAATTAATATTTCATTGCTGAGACTCAGCTCAATAATTAATCCACATCATCGAATCATCCCTGCACTACAGGCCCAGGATATTCTTTAGTATCACGACCACGAATTATACATGCACTACGGACCAAAGATAATCGTGTTTTCATCAACGGTCCTGATCATGCCATAAAACAATTCATCTTTGTACCCTTGGCCGAAGAGAATCCATAGCCATAATCATACCAAAAACTGTCCATCAATGCACTACGGGCCAATGAGGACTTTTACCACATCATTTGTAACATTACGGTCATGATTATACCGAATAATCCCTGTCCATAATCATACCAAGTCCATCTATGCACTACAGGCCACAAATGACTTTCAACATAATATAAATATGAGGATGATGACAATATTATAAGCAATAATCAAACTAAATCAAGGATAAATATCAAAGACTTTAAATTTATCCAAACATTATCAATCACTTAATAAAATCCTAATCTAATATTGTTAATATTATAACAATATTTTAATCACTTCTTAAACTTATAAACAATTTCATTTAATTGTTTATACTTTTTCAAATAATGCATTTAATCATTTTAAAAATGCCATACTCATAAGATTTCATCACCAATAATCAAATTACTCATCAAAAATCTACACATACTTTATATAGGATTTTTAAGCCCTAAAATCCTATTTACCAATTTCTTCAACTTCACATAACATATTTAACTCATATATTCGTAACTAAACTATTTTCATGAAAAATACCAAATCAGTCCCAAAATTTATTCTTTTCTGGGATTAAGCATAATATAGTCCCATATTGAACATATATTTTTCTCGAAATTTTTAAAATTCATTTACTATTTTTCAAAAATCAATTTCTAATTAATTCCTTAAGAAATTTGCTACCTCAAGGTTAACTCCAGAAATTCCCAAATCTTGGCAGGATCTTACACATGTTAACGTGAGCTTCTAGTTTAAATTTCATGGTCATCGGAGTTATAGAACTCCGATTTTAGCATTTTTCGTCAGAAAAACCTAAATATTGAAATTGTCATAACTTGCTCATTTTAAGTCGGAATGAGCTCATTTTTGGACAGTAGGTACTTCATACCATATATTTTCTTGTCCCTCAAGACCGGAATTTTTCTCACAATTTAATTGGCAGAAGATGCCCTTTTAAAATTTTGGACAGTAGACTTTTTAGAAATTTCGGTTTTTGACTCCTTTACTAAAATCAGTCCACACGAAAATCCACAATACCTTTTCCAGTGATTCCACTTGGATAAGTTTGGAAACTCATAGATCTAACTCTAAAACTTGACCACACTCAAAAATTCGAAATATAATAGAAGATATGGTTAATTGAATTTCATATTCCATTTCCACCAAAATATGATTTTTCAACCCTTTGTGATTTCTAAGAAACTTTCATATTTTCACATAATAACCAAGATAACTCATCATAACACTTACTAATACCCCATATACCCATGATTTTCATTACTTCAATGCTTTTATTATGACTTTCATCATACTCCACGTAAACAGATAATTTCCACAATTTAATAAAGAATGAAATACAAAGGATCATTCACAATGCATGTGGTAATCCACATAGACAGGTTATTCCAATAGAATAATAAAGAATAGAATAATAGAAGGATTCACTATCGATGCGATAGTACTTGCAGAGGCAGGTTATTCAAAGAATAATAAACAATGGAACTGTGTCCCAAGTGTAACGCATAGACAGGATATTCCGACAAAATAATAAAGAATGGAATAACAATAGAAATCACCATGCATGCGATAGACCGCACAGACAGGTTATTCCAACAGAATAATACAGAATGGAACTAAGTCAGACGAAATTCGCACCGACATGATATTCCAACAGAATAATAAAGAATGGAATAACAACAGAAATCACCATGCATGCGATAGATCTCACAGACAGGTTATTCCAACAGAATTATAAATAATGGAATAGGTCAAAGGCGACATTACCTTCACGAGGATATTAAAACGAATAATATAGAATGGAATAACAACGAAATCACCGGTATACACAGAATCAGCGTATACTGAGTTATTCAATGAGAATAATAAAGAATGGAATAACAGAAGTTCTCTTCATGAATACGAAAGAATAATACCCCTTACAGGTACAACAAATAATATCTCTTACCTTTGAAAGAAGAGTATCTCGACTGGTAGGGCGAGGATATACTCGAAGAAAACTTGCACTACGCTCAAAGCTTTCTTAAACTATAAAGAAATACGCTCGAGATTACAGAAGAAGATTTCTCTCTCTAGAGTTTCAGTGAATTCGTAAGAAATAATGAAGGAATGAGCTTCTATTTATAGAAGAATGGACTGCATAGTAACTAATTTATGAACGGTCCAGATTGATTTACTTTTAATCGGACGGTCCATATTTAAAGCAAAATATTTTAAATAAAATATAATATATTCTATTTATTATCTAATAAAACGAATAACTTTATAAAAGTATTCTATTTTATATAAAAAGATTTTACTATGCAAAACACTATGCAGGCACTATGCAACACTATGCATAAAATATAATATATTCTATTTATAGAATAACTTTACAAAAGTATTCTATTTTATATAAAAAGATTTTACTATGCATAATAGAATATAATATATTATTTTTATAGAATAACTTTATAAAAGTATTCTGTTTTATATAAAAAGCTTTTCTGTTTTATTACATTAATAATACTAATAAAACAAAACTGAGTGACTTGTCACGTAATGCAATCACGTGTATTACTGTACTTTTACTACCGAGTAGTTCACAGTTTTAACGGTAAAACGTCCGCCGTTATTTTCATAAAAATATTTTTGTCGTTTTCTCAATCCGACAATAATTACGTTGTGGGGTCAACCAATGATTGTACCGTTGTACGGATATTCCCCGACACAAAGAATATTTTATATCAACTTGCTTACTTTGCAAAAATTTTCACATATTACCCTTAACTTTAAACTTCTATCAATTTAACTATTTACCAAAATAGAAAAAAATTGAATACTTTTATTTTATAAAGTTTGGGGTCTCACAATCTCCCCTCCTTATGAAATTTCGCCCTCGAAATTTACGTACGTACCTGATATTCGAAGAGATGAGAATACCTTGCTTTCGTTTCAGATTGTACCTTCCCGGTAATTTCGTCGCTATCATGATTTTCCCATTTCTCATCTCCTGTATTTCAGATATCTTTCTAGAATATAGTTTCAAAACAAAGGTTAATCGACATATCACAATTTGTCAACTTATCATGTAAAAAAATTTCAGCTTAGGTAAGTCACACACTAACGAAGTATATAACTCGTCTCTCTCCTCCTAGTTCTAGACTCTTATCTCCGCCAGCGACGATATCCCTAAGCTCTGATACCATTTGTGATGCCCCCAAAATAGGTATACGCAACCCATTCCGAGTCGCCAGATATCACATTGTAAAAATCAAATACAAACTTCATTTATACAACTATTGAACATCGTATAGAATACGACCACAGTTAACTGTGAGTTTTAATACAAATGTATGCAACTTTCATAGTACCTCGACCACAACCTTACAATGATATTTTACATAAAAGTATAGTCAAAAACTATTTTAGGAAATAAAATCTTTGGGAAGTGCTCAATGAAACCTTCGTACATAGGAGGCCATGCATCTAGGTTATGATAGATATCATATATTCACAGAATTATCCTTGGTTGACCCAATAGACACCAAAGAAAAACGAGAAGATTACTATCATCTTCTTTCCAATGGTGAGTCTTCTCTTGACATATAACTATCTCCACTGTCTCCAAGTGAAAATAATATTTCAAATAAACTCCAAGATCATATAGGTAGTGCTCGTAGATATACTCAGCAACTGGATGTGCACAACCCTGTCTTATGATAACACGAGGTTGTATGTCATTAAACATTTTGTATGATAGTCACAAAATACCCTTCCAAAGTTGGGTTCACCTCACCCTATTTGGTTCACCAAAATTAAATATCAAATGACGTATACAATACGACACACTTATCTAAAGTTCTCAATAAAATTATTTCCATACTATTTAGGGAGAACCTCAACAGCTATAGACCACCTTTCTATTCCCTTGTTATCCCCGCTCGACCCAGCTACACTCTTATTACCTGAAAGGAATTGTGAAGCAAAAAGGGTGAGCACAACTAGCCTAGTAAAGAATATCATGACTAAAGATAATTAAATTATCAATAGCTTTCATCAATAATAAATCAGATATTTAGAACATATGGTAGATGATAAAACTTTTCAACCATAATTGCAGCGGAACAAGCAATCCATTAGAAGAGTCAAATAGACCATCAGATCTATTATCTTTTCTATGTTAAAAGTCCACTGATAATATTTTATCCTTATAACATCCATCAACAATTCCTATCCACAATCATATGAATAACTTATAATCATAATCGTGGTTCTAAATTCCTTTTCGCACCCAGGACGAAGAAAATTTTTATCACCTATCTTTACCTGAAACATAAAAAATCATGGTTATACCAACTCACAATTTCTGCTCATAATCATACTAATTAAATCATCTTTGCACTACGGTCAAAGATATTCATTATTACCACATCCATGAATTAATATTTCATTGCTGAGACTCAACTCAATAATTAATCCACATCATCGAATCATCCCGCACTTCTGTGCCGAGGATATTCTTTAGTATCACGACCACGAATTATCCATGCACCACGAGCACTGAGATAATCGTGTTTTCATCAACGATCCTGATCATGCCATAAAACAATTCATCTTTGCACCCTTGGCCGAAGAGAATCCATAGCCATAATCATACCAAAAACTGTCCATCAATGCACTACGGGCCAATGAGGACTTTTACCACATCATTTGTAACATTACGGTCATGATTATATCGAATAATCCCTGGTCATAATCATACCAAGTCCATCTATGCACTACAGGCCACATATGACTTTCAACATAATATAAATATGAGGATGATGATAATATTATAAGCAATAATCAAACTAAATCAAGGATAAATATTAAAGACTTTAAATTTATCCAAACATTATCAATCACTTAATAAAATCATAATCTAATATTGTTAATATTATAACAATATTTTAATCACTTCTTAAACTTATAAACAATTTCATTTAATTGTTTATATTTTTCCAAATAATGCATTTAATCATTTTAAAAATGCCATACTCATAAGATTTCATCACCAATAATCAAATTACTCATCAAAAATCTGTACATACTTTATATAGGATTTTCAAGCCCTAAAATCCTATTTACCAATTTCTTCAACTTCACATAACATATTTAACTCATATGTTCGTAACCAAACTATTTTCATGAAAAATACCAAATCAATCCCAAAAATTATTATTTTATGGGATTAAGCATAATATAGTCTCATATTGAACATATATTTTTCTCGGAATTTTTAAAATTCATTTACTATTTTTCAAAATTCAATTTCTAATTAATTCCTTAAGAAATTACCTACCTCAAGGTTAACTCCAGAAATTCCAAAATCTTGGCAGGATCTTACACATGTTAACGTGAGCTTCTAGTTTAAATTTCATGGTCATCGGAGTTATAGAACTCCGGTTATAGCGTTTTTTGTCGGAAAAACCTAAATATTGAAATTGTCATAACTTGCTCATTTTAAGTCAGAATGGGCTCATTTTTGGACAGGGAGTAATTTATACCATATATTTCCATGTCCCAAAAGGCTGGAATTTTTCTCACAATTTAAATGGCCAAAAATGCCCTTTTAAATTTTCTGGCAGTAGCTTTTTGGCACTTTTCAGTTTTTGACTCCTTTGCTAAAATTAGTCCACACAAAAATCTACAATACCTTTTCCAGTGATTCCACTTGGATAAGTTTGGGAACTCATAGATCTAACTCTAGAACTTAACCACACTCAAAAATTCAAAATATAATAGGAGATATGGTCAATTGAATTTCATGTTCTATTTCCACCAAAATCTGATTTTTCAACCCTTTGTGATTTCTAAGAAACTTTCATGTTTTCATATAATAACGAACATAACTCATCATAACACTTACTAATACCACATATACCCATGATTTTCATCAGTCCAATGCTTTTATTGTGACTTTCATCATAATCCACGTAAACAGATCATTTTCACAATTTAATAAGGAATGAAATACAAATGATCATTCACCATGCATGTGGTAATCCACATAGACAGGTTATTCCAATAGAATAATAAAGAATGGAATAATAGAAGGATTCACCATGCGTGCGATAGACTGCACATATAGGTTATTCCCAAAAGAATAATAAATAATGGAACCGGTCCCACAGAACGATAGTACAAGATATTTGGCCGAATAATAAAGAATGGAATAACAACAGAAATCACCATGTATGCGATAGACCGCACAAACAGGTTATTCCAACAGAATAATAAAGAATGGAACCAGGTCAGACGAAATTCGCACCGACATGATATTCCAACAGAATAATAAAGAATGGAATAACAACAAAAATCACCATGCATGCGATAGATTGCACATACATGTTATTCCAACAGAATAATAAATAATGAAACTAGGTCAGGCATAGTACGCACCGACAGGATATTCTGACAGAATAATAAAGAATGGAATAACAACAGAAATCACCAGGTATACAGTAATCCGCGTACACAGGTTATTCCAATAGAATAATAAAGAATGGAATAACAATAGAATTCACCAGGTATACGATAATCCGCGTATACAGGTTATTCCAATAGAATAATAAAGAATGGAATAACAGAAGTTCTCTTCATGAATACGAAAGATTAATACGCTCAAATCTTTCTTAAACTCTAAAGAAATACGCTCGAGATTACAGAAGAAGAATTCTCTCTATAGTTTCTCTCTAGAGTTTCAGTGAATTCGTAAGAAATAATGAAGGAATGAGCTTCTATTTATAGAAGAATGGACTTCATAGTAACTAATTTATGAACGGTCCAGATTGATACTTTTAATCGGACGGTCCATATTTAAAGAAAAATATTTCAAATAAAATATAATATATTCTATTTATACTCTAATAAAACGAATAACTTTATAAAAGTATTCTATTTTATATAAAAAGATTTTACTATGCAAAACACTATGCATAATAGAATATAATATATTCTATTTATAGAATAACTTTATAAAAGTATTCTATTTTATATAAAAAGTTTTTCTATTTTATTACATTAATAATACTAATAAAACAAAACTGCGTGACTTATCACGTAATGCAACCACGCGTATTACTGTACTTTTACTATCGAGTAGTTCAACAGTTTTAACGGTAAAACTTCCGCCGTTATTTTCATAAAAATATTTTTGTCGTTTTCTCAATCCGAAAATAATTACGTTGTGGGGTCCACCAATGATTGTACCGTTGTACGGATATTCCCCGACACAAAGAATATTTTAAATCAACTTGCTTACTTTGTACAAAATTTCCCATATTACCCTTAACTTTAAACTTTTATCAATTTAACTATTTACGAAAATAGAAAAAAAATTGAATACTTCTATTTTATAAAGTTCGGGGTCTCACAGACCATGTCCATGGTCTTCAAGCTTCAAATTTTATCCGGTGTGCTGCCACGCGTAATAGTCATTTAGGATTAGAACTCCTTTGCTTTTGTGGGACATTGTTGTGTAGAAATGTATGTATGAAATGATGAGACGGCGCGCAGGGGTTTAGGTGGCAAGATGACAATTTGACCCCTTATCGGGGTTATCTCCGGTTTGGGCTGATAGTAGACGTTGCTCAGGGTTACATCTGAGATTAGACTGCTGCAAGTGTTTGAATTCCGCAAGGTCATCTATAAGTGTGCCTGTCTTTCCGGTGTTATCTCCTGGTCTTTGGAATGAGTGCCTCGGTAGGAGGTCTGTGATTGAAGCTGATTGCATGCATTTGAAACAAGCAATTCCAGAGTTATCACCGGAACTGCAATGACATTTCCTGGGGTTATCTCCAAGGATGAAACTCGGGGTTATCTCCGAGGTTTGGAATGTATATTCCCGGTGTGTGTTCTGGGTTGAGACTGAACTTTCGGTAGTATCCAGAATGGATGTGAGCTATCTTCCGGGGTTATCTCCGAAAGATGAATTTGCCCTCCTGCAATGTTAGTAATAGGTGTGCAGGAAATTTCGAGTGTCTACATAACTCATCATACACAAGATACTATGATGATCTCAAGTCCAAGGATCACTTATACTACTATCACTACAGGAATTCCTATTGACAGACAAGTAAAACTCCATTAGGTATTCCTTAGTGAGCCACATTTAATGAACTTATTCTCTAATAAGAACCTATATACTTGCTTTAGTGTCTCCACACAAATGATCATGAGATCAATCATCCTCATCCAATGAGCAAGCAACATATGTACCAATCTATTCGGATTCACTAATCCCCAATTTAGTAATCCAATGATTGGAAACTATTTTAGTGTTAAGCTTTCTAAGAATTTAGATCTCATTAGAATGATCATCATCATTATTCTAAAAGCATTGCTTAAAATAATAGGTTTATCATATATTATAAAACAACATCATGTAGATAATTAAAAGCCTTTAATAAATTAATACTTTTTATTAATAAATGAATAAGATTGTTACAAAGTATATGCTTTATCATCAAGCACGATTGTCTTATATGCATACTACTTTCAGTTCTTGTATTTTATTATCAATCAAAAATGTTTAGGAGAAACAGAATCATACCCTTGAAGATCTGAGCTTCCTCAGGTATAAGTTTAACTCCTATTCTTTTGTGCTCTCCTTGAATACGCGGGTTTGGCTCCTTCCTTTGATCAACGTTAGCCACCCAAACATTTGGCCGCTATAGGTGATCCATCAAGGAAGAACAAGAATCAAGAAAAAGGGGTATTGGTTCTGTCGACGTCGGGATTTTTACTGTCCCTTTTTTGTTCTTGTCTTTTGGTGTTCTCATGTTAGGTGAGATTTGTTTAAAAAAATAAGTTATGAAAAGGTCCGACATGTATATGTCAATGATTGGACTGTAAGAGTCGCCAATTGGTATTTTTACATGGTTGCACCAACTCAACTGAGAAAAGGTTTGCACATTGACCTAGTGATGTAACACTGCTTAAGTAGTCTATGAAACTGAGATTCGTTAAGGTCCGAGGGCTTGATTATGCGGAGGGAAGGTGTTAGGCACGCCCCCGATATCCGTGTTACCACGGTGACCGCCACTTTTCAATTTAAACTGTATATGAATGTGTGTGTGTGTGTGGGTTAATGTGCAATTATCTAGAAGTAGTGTTATGCCTCGTTTGCACCTATATACAAAGGGTTTGAATTTTGTATAAAAGTTCAATTTTAACAAGATATAGTAGTGATGTTTTGTAAAAGAGGATTTTTCAAACCCTTATGCTCAATACTAATTGAGGCCTTTGATACTTCAATTTTATTATGTGTTCAGCTTAATTGCTTTTATTTTCGAGATGTGAGGCATCTTCAAGAAAATAATATATATAACAGTGCCAAATTCCTTGTGGGCATGATAGCCATCTAAGGAAATTCAAACACCATGAATAATTTACAAGCTGGATACAGTCGAAAATGTCCATCACAGGAATCGAATTTAGATTCAGAATACTGAATCTGTGATCACATGATTCCTAGGCTCATATGATGTTGCAGTTTGTATGAAAGCTGTAAGAAGTTATATATATAAAATGTAGCACCCCCATATCTATACTCCCACAGTATCCAATATGGTGCTTACTACGAGTCAATATATATAATGCATTTAAATCTATACACACATGGTATCTGATTATATGCTTATGTCTAATTGAGTGACTATGCAATTTATAATTAGATATAATTCCTAAAGATCCAAGATTCACAGTATCCCATAACAGATGATAATTCTCAAGAGAACTATTACTGTGTTTAGATACCCTCACTTAGATATATGAACTATATTTGTCAATAGTATCTATCTATCCAAAATTCAGAGTATTAGTAATAACATGAACAGTCCATATTACCAATACCCTCACTCGGATGTATAGCCTATGTCATGCGGATTACACTATCGTATTGATAGAACTTATCTATTCGAAATCCAAAGTATCAACAACAACATGAACAATCCATGTTATCAATACCCTCACTCAGATAAATAGTTCTGAAGGATCTCAAACTAGATTGAAGATTCCAAATTACATATATATATGTAAGAAAACACGGTTGCGGAAATAAAAGATTTTATATATCATAAATATTAAGGTTGGATTACATGATTCTCATAAAGAATTTCTCATTACAAAGTATTCAACTAGACAGAAATATAAGCTAATCTAAATAGGGATGCTTTCCTTTATGTACTCCAGATGTACCGGGGTTACCGTCTAATACTGCAGAGGGAATAATTTGCAAAGGTGAGTTATAACATGATCAACAAGTTTTATATATATAACAATATATGATTTGAAGAAATATAACAATTCAAAATTCAACTGATAGTTGCTACCATTTCTGGATTTCTTTTTCAACCATTTTTGAACTTTTTATTTCTGTCAGTCACAAAGACTTAGAAACTTTGTTTTAGATAAGAGATAGGGGATTAGCCTACTCAATATCCTAAGAGTATGCATCTCATCCTAATAGTGCTCAAATACACCCAAATTAATGTCAATATATTATTGACCAAACCTCGATCCCTTACGGGATGCTCAACTTCAGAATAGGATGTCTTACCAAAATAATTTGGTTTGACACAACAGCTTATGCTCAATAAACAATATCATATGAATAAACAATTCATTTCTTAGTTATGCTGAAGCTATAGCAATAATATTACAATAAATGGTAATTCAAGTTTAGGTTTGATGTATCATATCAAAAGCAAATCAAGATAGAAATCTTGTTCAACGAATAAACAGAGTTTGAGAATATGCATAAGTAATTAGGGTATAGGAAACTTACGAAAGTAATTGTTTGGGTTTAATAAACTTGCCTTAGCGTAGATCAGTTAAGTAATGCTACTGGATTCATTAATAAACAACTACGATGTTCATTCATATAAATCTAACACATTAGTATTGATAACAATACTCAAATACAAAAATTTACATATGTTCGGGTTAAGTTTGATAGGGTTTTGATTGTTCAATGACTTTCTGAAAGTATTAAATAAGTTGATTTATTTCAACTAAATTCTATTTATAAGCTTTATTATATTTTTAGATAATTTATATATCCTTTATAATAATTTCTAGAAGCTTATAATAATTTTAAAGTATTTATTTATCCTTTAAATGATTTTAAATCATTTATTTCTATTTCTAAATAATTAGTATTTACTTAGAATTTTATAAAAACTTTGTTTTACTATTTTTAAATAATTTATAACCATTTATTATGATTTTTAAATCATTAATAATATTTTCAATAATTATTTATTATTTATAAGTAATTATTCTAATTACTTTATTATTAACTTAATTATTAATAATATCCAAATAAAATAAAATATTTATTGAATTTATGTAAAAATATCAAAAGTTAATTATAATAACTTATTATAATTTTTAAAAACTATTTTTATATATTTATTAATTATTCATAATTTTTATTAATTAATTTCTAAAAAATAATTAATGTCTGTCTTTAAAGCCCTATAGTTATAGGAAGTGTCGTTATAAGTGTTCTTGAGTTTTACAGGTTTCGATAATTTTGTGGTCTAGGACCACTTTGACCGTGATCTACTTTCTCACACGATTAATGATTACGGGTTTGGACAAGTATGGATGTTATAGTACTCTACAGTACAACATCAGACAAATTTTGTGCTTTAACCTACATATAACAAGAAGTTATAGAGGCTCAAAGTCACTATCAAAGTTGTTCTTGAGTTTAGGTAACCCGTTAATGGTCGTTTTGTAGCGATTTTTTAATATCATATCTACGATTTGTGTAATAGATTTGTGTTTGTGTTTGTTGTAATAGGTAGTCTATATGTCAAGGTACATATATAAACCTTTGGTTTGGACAAAGCATATTTCTAAGGTCTTGATTTATGTTGGTGAAATCTGACAACCAACAGTTGTTCTTCATGTTCATAAGTTTTTTACGGGTAACCTAGAAAACTTGGTCAAGCTTCGGTCGCGACTTTTGACCATTAATTCAGTAATCCTATGAATTATTTAAGCAAATTAAAATCATCATAGATATGTAGTATGTATGTCAAGGTATTAATTCATTACAAAAAAAGTTATTATAACAACAAAAAGAAAGCGATTAAAAGGTTGGTCAAAGTAGCGGTTCAACTTTGTTCTTGAGTTTTACGGGTAACCCGAAAAGCGAGAACTTCGTGATCGATCGACCACCTTTGACCATCTATATGTTGCAATATATGGTTCTAATGAACCTTTTTTTCTTTTCTAGATTAAATACCTCATGTCATACTACAAATAACATACAGTTAACAGACCTAACTATTAACATACATGAATCTACAAGCTCTGACATTCGACTATCAGGCTTATTTTTTAAAAATTTATAGATTGTTGAAAACACTTATTTGAGGCATCTAGATGTTATGAAAACATGTTCTATCACCTAACATACTTTCTAACATACTATTACACAAATCTAAACAACTAAACAACAATTTGAACAAAGCATCAAAGATCTAGCTATAAATTAGGGTTTACACCTTTCTTGCTTGATTTTGATTTCTGGCTACTGAATTTTATGCTGCTATCACCCAGACTTGATTTGGTATGTTTATAAGAGTGTATAAGCTTAGAGATTTTATAGGTATGGCCAGAGGATGTGTTGCTATTTATAGACTTAAGCAACTTAGGTTTTTTTATCTTTTTTCACCTATTTGCCTCATAAAATATCTGATCTATGACTCTTCTGGTGCTTGGGAGTTTGAAAGCATGTCATGTGATGTTTTGGGACTTGTATGGATGACTATCAACCTACTTGTGAGCTAGTTTATCAAATTAGTAGCTTAATTATGCCCTAATCCTCACTAATCTTGATTAGGGTTTTGTTTTTAATGATTAGTGTTGCTTAATGATGTTTATTAGTACCTAATTGAAGTTTAGTAATCATGATTAGGTGTTAGGATAACCTAATTAGGTTTTAGTTTAGCTAATTAGGGTTAGGGTTTATAAATTAGGGTTAGGGTTTGTAATCTAGGGTTAGATTTTATAATCTAGGGTTCCTAACCTAGATTTTACAAATCTTAACAAGCACGACAAAGCGTTTTGTCAATGTAAGCACGACAAAGCATCTTATCAAAACAAATGTACTGAAAAGTCCATTTTCGGAAGAAAAGTTTTTAGCACGAGGTGTCAAGCACGTCAATTTTCGGACGAAAAGTTATTTGACTAAATTTGTTAAAGCAGTATATATAATTAACATAACACTTTTTCGAGCGGAGAGATTTTATTAATATAATTGAATTTACATATCAAAGTCTTATTAGGGTTTTTGGTTTTACATTCACCCCACTAATAAATTTTGTCCTTGAAATTATGATCTGAGTTAAGTAAATAGTTGGGGATAGTTCTCTCGCATTTTATCTTGAGCTCCAATGTAGCCTCTTGACGTTACGATTCCTCAGATCACTTTGGCCCGATGCTATCACTTTATTTCTCGGGACTTGCTCTTTACGATCGATGATCTGCGCGAGTTCTTCTACATAAGAAAGATCTTCTTGATTTGGATTGGCTCATAATTTATAACGTGTTTATAATCGGGTTTGTATGGTCATAATCGGACACATGAAACACATTATGAATATGGTTTAACTAATCGGGAGGTAGTGCTATTTCATAAGCAACTTCACTATCCTTCTCAAAATTTCAAAAGGTCGATGAATCTCGGACTCGAGTTTTCCTTTCTTGCCAAAATGTATCTTGCCCTTCAAGGAGATACTTTCAAGAATACGTGGCTTCCTGCGCTAAAGTTTCGTTGCGTATTTCCTTTGTCGATCTTGAGATGCTTGTAATCGTTCACGTATAATTCTGATGGTTTCAGTAGTTTGTTGAATTATTTCAGGTCCTAACATTTGTTTTTCCCCGACCTCATCCCTAACACAAAGGTGTTTTACATTTCCTCCCATATAAGGCTTCATAGGGTGGCATACCTATGCTAGCATGATAACTATTGTTATAGGCAAATTCTACTAAAGGTAATTGATCTTCCCAACTTCCTTTGAAATCGATGATACATGTTCGTAACATATCCTCTAATGTTTGTATGGTTCTCTCACTTTGTCCATCAGTTTGAGGGTGATAAGCTGTACTCAATCTTAATTGTGTTCTAAGTGTTTTTGAAGGCTCTTCCAAAATTTGAAGTAAAGCGTGGATCTCGATCGATACTATAGAAGCAAGTACTCCATGCCTAGAGATGATTTCATTAATATACTGACTTGGCAAGGTGATCTAAGTTATGGTAACTTTAATAGGTAAAAAGTGAAATTTGATTTGGTTAAATGGTCAACTATTACACAAATAGCATTGTGTCCCTTCTGTGTAGTTGGAAGTCCTACCACAAAGTCTATGGTTATATGTTCCCACTTCCACTCAGGAATTGGTAAGGTTGAAGTAAACCACTTGGCTCTTGATGTTCAGCCTTAACCCTTTGACACGTGAGACATTTGCTTACCCATTCAGCTATTTCTCTTTTCATATTCGACCACCAAAAGTGTCGACTTAAGTCCTTGTACATTTTAGTACTGCCAGGATGTATGGCAAATTTAGAATTATGGGCTTTGTTTAAGATTTCGTCTTTTAAGGCTTGATTTAACGGAACCCAAATTCTATCTTCATATCTTATTATTCCATCCTTATCTATTCTGAATTTGTTATACTTAATATGAGTTAGATTAGACTTATACTTCTGACATTCTTCATCCTCTTCCTACATCTCTTTGATTCTATCAAGTAAAGACGAAACTCCCTCTATAATGAATAATTTTTTTGGGTAGAGGTAGTTGGACATCCTACCTTAATTTCTAGTTTTTCAAAATATTTTATTAACCTATCATTGGTGGTTATTGCGTTCAACTTTTCTTGATTCTTTCTACTTAACGCATCAGCTACAACATTAGCTTTACCGGGATGATATAAGATTTCACAATCAAATTCCTTTATCAGTTCTAACCATCTTCTCTGCCTTAAGTTCAGTTCCTTTTGTGTAAAAATATATTTTAGACTTTTGTGATCTGTATATATATCACATTTCTCCCTATATAAGTAATGTCTCCAAATCTTTAGAGAAAAAACTACCGCAGCTAACTTTAGGTCATGAGTACGATACCTCTTCTTATAATCTTTGAGTTGTCGTGATGCATAAGTAATCACTTTCCCATGTTTCATCAGCACACATCCTAAACTTATGTGTGACGCATCACTAAATACTACAAGGCCTCCTGTATCATCTGGTAAGGATAATACTGGAGCCATAATCAGTCACTTCTTCAACTCTTGGAAGCTTTCTTCACAGTTATCTTTCTAGACGTATTTCACCGTCTTTCGAGTTAAATTGGTTAATGGGGTTGCTATTTTTGAAAAATCTTTTATAAACCGCCGATAATAACCCGCTAAACCGAGAAAACTTCTTAGTTCTGTTGGAGTTGTTGGTTGTTCCCAATTCACAACCGTTTCGATCTTAGTTGGATCTACTGATATTCCATCTTTGTCAATTATATGACCCAAAAATTAAACTCTTTTTAACCAGAATTCACACTTGGACAACTTTGCATAAAGTTGTTCCTTCGTAATGTTTCCAAAATGACTTTCAAGTGTTCAGCATGCTCTTCCCGTGTTTTCAAGTATACCAGAATATCATCGATAAACACTACAACAAATTTTTCTAAGCATGGTTTAAACACTCGATTCATTAAATCCATAAATGATGTCGGTGGATTTGTCAACCCAAAAGACATTACAAGAAACTCATAATGTCCATAGCGTGTCCTAAATGCTATTTTCGGCACATCTTCCTTTCTTACCTTTAATTGATGATAACATATTCTAAGGTCAATCTTTGAGAAGTGTTCAGCCCCTTTTAATTGGTCAAAAAATCATCAATCCTTGGTAAAGGATATTTATTCTTAATGGTTAATTTTTTTTAATTCTCTATAGTCTATACATAACCTCATGGTTCCATCCTTTTTCTTTATAAATAACACTGGTGCTCCCCAAAGTGAAACACTAGGTTGTATGGACTTTTTATCTAAGAGTTCTTGTAGTTGTACAAGTAACTCTTTCAATTCTACAAGTGCCATTCTGTACGGTGCCTTGGAAACTGGTGTCGTTCTTAGTGCAAGATCAATGAGAAACTCAATTTCCCTATCTGGAGGTAAACCTGGTAAGTCATCGGAAAATACATTGAGAAAATCCTTAACTACAGGTATTTGATCTAGTTTTACTCTTTTATGTCGAGTATCAACTATATAGGCCAAATATCCTGAAAAACCTTTTCTAAGTAACCTTTCTGCTTGAGTTATGGTCAAGAATCGAGATTCTTAGGTAAACAACTTCCGTTGAACACTACCTTTGACCTCGACTTAGTCAAAATGTTTATACATTTTTGATGACAATCAATAATCGCATTATGGTTAACTAATCAATCCATTCCTAAGACTACATCGAATTCTCCCAACTAAATTGGTAAAAGATTTACCAGAAAATTGTGTCCCTTTATCTCCACACTATAGTTCCTATATATGGTCTTAACCAGAATCTTTTCACACGGTATATTTAGGTTTTTAGAAAAACTATTAGACAGAAAGGAACAAGTAGCACCATAATCGAATAACATAGATGCATTTAAAGTGTTGATAGGGATGATATCTGTCACCACATCCTATGAAGCAACATCATCTCTCACTGACATATTAAATGTTCTCGCGTTTGGTCGATTCTGAACTCCAACTACAGCTACTATTGACTGATTATTATTATTCTTTGGTACTTTATTCCCTTTTCCTCACTGGTTCTTGTGTTTGGGACAACTCCTTGAGAAATGATCCGACGAACCACAGTTGAAACATTTATTTTTATTAGGGAGAGGACACTATGGAGAAAGGTGTCCCGTTTATCCATAATTGTAACATTTACTATTAAAACATACCCCTTTATGTTTCTTTCCACAGGTAGAACAAGGTTTAATGTTATTATTACTAAAGTTATTATTGTTATTACCCATCTTTTTCCCCATATTGTTGGAAAAAGTAGTATCCCATTTCTGTTTATTATTCAACCCACCTAAGCTGGGTTCGGTCTTAAGTTTCCCTTTCTCATTTTGACTCTTCTTTTCCTAATGAAATTTAGTGAGACTTTTATTTTCACTTTCAGCTATAAAAGCTTTCTAGAGTATTTCTGAAAAAGTCTTTATTTGGAGTACTAACAATTTACTTCGTATATGAGGTTTCAAACCTTCCTGATACCTCCGAGTCTTTCTAAGTTCAGTATTGACTTGGTGAGGAGAAATCTAGACAGTTCGTTGAACGTGACTGTATACTGGGATACAGTCAGGTCTCCTTGTTTTAATTCTAGAAATTTTACTTCCATACGATCCTTCAAAGATTGGGAAAAATAGTTTTCAAAGAACAATTCTTAAAATCTATCCCAAGGTACAATTTCAGTTTCTACTCGACCCTTGGTTGATTCCCACCAATAATTAGCCTCACCTTTCAAGAAAAAGGTTGCAAATGTTGTCTTTTGATTATTATTGACATTGGTTACTAGGAAAAAAATTTCTATTTTAGTAATCCAGATCTGTGCATCGACAGGTTCCGATGTACCTTTTAACTGGGTGGACCAACTAATTTGAAATCTTTAAAAGATGTGTTTTGGGTTATGGGTCTATTCATAGCACCTAACAAAAGTTCTAAAAAATTTTAGGTAGGATTATCATCATTATTTATCTGTCGTTGCGGTCTTCTGGTTGGTGGCATAATTCTATAAAATAACAACAAAAATACATATAAGAATTTGAATAATACAAACATATCGTTTATTCATATATCACAAGAGTCGTACAAAATAACTTAGTAGTTTACATATACTACTAACTATATTACAAACTTTAAATGCTCTTTTATTCATACTAATATAGAGCATTTATACTTTTATATACCCTCTAAAACTCATTAACATCATCAAAGTAATCATGGATCATGTGGCATACCACAGATCGATCAATCAGATAGGCAGTTTTCTTCTCCTCCACCGGATATCGAACTACTTGGCGCTGCAAATCATTGAAAACATCTCGAGTACCCAGAGCAGATTTGAGTAGCCTCGACTGTATTTCCTTCCCCCCTTTGTACATGGTGCAGTTGTACTTTCAGTCGATTATTGGTTCCCCTTTTATGCTCTAACATTCCCTCAGCTAAGTGTGCCCTAAACTACATTTTATTATTCTCATATTCTGTTGTCTTCAATAGTGATGTCATTGCTTCATCATGTTCATCAATTCTCATTAATTGTCCTGCTACTGGTTCTTCCTCTTCCTCAGCATCTAGCAGTTGTTGGTCATGAAGCAATTTTTCATCCTCTGTATAACTAGCTATAAATGACTCAATTTGTGGTGGATTGTTTACTATCACCATTTCTTCAGAACTGCAATTGGCCATCTATAAAATAAAACTCCTTTAATACTGGTATGGAATTTACACAATATTTTTAATGTTATTTTTATGTGTACTTTATAATTTTTACGGACTCAAAGACTATATACTAAGATTTCTCTTCCTTATATCTATAGCCTTAACAGCTTTGATACCAAAATTTTAACACCCCCATATCTATACTTCTATGGTATCCGATATGGTGCTTACTATAAGTCAATATATATAACGCATTTAAATCTATACACCCATGGTATCTGATTATATGCTTATATCTAATTGAGTGATTATACAATTTATAATCAGATATAATTCCCATAGATCCAAGATTCACAGTATCCCATAACATATGATAATTCTCAAGAGAACTATTACTGTGTTGGGATACCCTCACTTGGATATATGAACTATATCTGTGAATAGTATCTATCTATCCGAAATTCAGAGTATTAGTAATAACATGAACAGTCCATATTACTAATACCCTCACTCAGATGTATAGTCTATGTTATGTGGATTACACTATCGTATCGATAGTACCTATCTATCCAAAATCCAGAGTATCAACAACATGAACAGTCCATGTTATTATACCATCACTCAGATAAATAGTTCCGAAGGATCTCAAACTAGATTGAAGATTCCAAATTACATCTATATATGTAAGAAAACACGGTTGTGGAAATAAAAGATGTTATATATCATAAATATTAAAGTTCGATTATATGATTCTCATAAAGAATTTCTTATTACAAAGTATTCAACTAGACTAAAATATAAGCTAATCTAAGCAGGGACGCTTCCCTTTATCTACTCCAGATGTACCGGGGTTACCATCTAATACTACAAAGGGAATAATTTGCAAGGGTGAGCTATGACATGCTTAGCAGGTTTTATATATATAACAATATATGATTTGAAGAAATATAACAATTCAAAATTCAACTGATAGTTGCTACCATTTCTGGATTTCTTTTTCAACCATTTTGGGACTTTTTATTTTCGTTAGTCACACAGACTTAGAAACTCTATTTTACATATAAGATGGGGGATCAACCTACTCAATATCCTAGGAGTATGCATCTCATCCTAATAGTGCTCAAATGCACCCAAATTAATGTCAATATATTATTGATCAAACCTCGATCCCTTACAGGATACTCAACTTCAGAACAGGATGTCTTACCAAAATAATTTGGTTTGACACAACAGCTTATGCTCAATAAATAATATCATAGGAATAAATAATTCATTTCTTAGTTATGCTGAAGCTATAGCAATAACATTACAATAAATGGTAATTCAAGTTTAGGTTTAATGTATAATATCAAAAGAAAATCAAGATAGAAATCATGTTCAACGAGTAAATAGGGTTTGAGAATCTGCGTAAGTAATTAGGGTATAGAAAACTTGCGAAAGTAATAGTTTGGGTTTAGTAAACTTGCCTGAGCATAGATTGGTCTAGTAATACTACTCGGTTCGTTAATAAACACATACGATGTTCATTCATATAAATCTAACACATTAGTATTGATAACAATACTCAAATACAAAAATTTACATATGTTTGGGTTAAGTTTGATAGGGTTTCGGTGTTCAACGACCTTACCGAGTATTAAATAAGTTGCTATTTTGACAAAATTCTATTTACAAGTTTATTATATTTTTAGATAATTTATATATCCATTATAATAATTTCTAGAAGCTTATAATAATTTTTAAGTATTTATTTATTCTTTATATGATTTTTAAATCATTTATTTCTATTTCTAAATGATTAGTATTTACTTAGAATTTTTATAAAAACCTAATTTACTATTTTTATATAATTTATAACCATTTATTATGATTTTTAAATCATTAATAATATTTTTCAATAATTATTTATTATTTATAAGTAATTATTCTAATTACTTTATTATTAAATTAATTATTAATAATATCCAAATAAAATAAAATATTTATTACATTTATGTAAAAATATCACAAGTTAATTATAATAACTTAATACAATTTTTAAAATTGTTTTTATATTTATTTATTATTTATTAATTATTTCTAATTTTTATTAATTAATTTCTAAAAAAACAATTATTGTATGTCGCTAAAGCTCTATAGTGACAGGAAGAGTCGCTATAGGTGTTCTTGAGTTTCTGGGTTTCAGCCGGTTGTGGTCTAGGGACCACTTTGACCATGATCTACTTTGTTATTGTTAATGATTATGGGTTTGGACAAGTATGGATGTTATAGTACTCATACAGTAGTACAACATCAGACCAATTTCGTGTTTTATCCTACATATAACAAGAAGTTATATAGGCTCAAAGTCATTGTCAGAGCTATTCTTGAGTTTTTGGGTAACCCAGAACAGTGGTCATGTTCGGTCAACGGTTTTGTAGCTTTCATATCTCTGATTCTGTGTAATAGATTTGTGTTGTGTTTGTTGTAATATGTAGTCTATATGTCAAGGTACATATACAAAACACTGGTTTGGACAAAGCATAACTCTAAGGTCTTGATTTATGTTGGTTAAAGTACAACCAACAACTGTTCTTCATGTTCATAAGTTTTCGGGGTAACCTAAAAAACTTGGTCAAGCTCGGTCAACGACTTTTGACAATTAATTCCAGTAATCCTATGAACTATTTAAGCAATTTAAGATCATAGATATGTAGTAAGTGTGTCAAGTTATTAATTCATTACAAAAAAGTCATTATAACAACAACCAGAAAGCGATTAAAAGGTTGGTTAAAGTAGTCGGTTCAACCTGTTCTTGAGTTTTCTGGGTAACCCAGAAAATAGAACTTCGTGATCGATCAACCACCTTTGACCATCTATATGTTGCAATATATGGTTCTAATGAACCTGTTTTCTTTTCCAGATTAAAGACCTCATGTCATACTACAAATAACATACAGTTAACAGACCTAACTATTAACATACATGAATCTACAAGCTCTGACATTTGACTGTCGGGTTTATTTTTCCAAAATTTCCAGATTGCTTAAAACACTTATGTGAGGCATCTAGATGTTATGAAAACATGTTCTATCAACCTAACATACTTTCTAACATACTATCACACAAATCTAAACATCTAAATAACAATTTGAATAAAGCATCAAAGATCTAGCTATTAATTAGGGTTTGCACCTTACTTGCTTGATTTTGATTTTTGGCTACTGAATTTGATGCTGCTATCACCCAGGCTTGATTTGGTATGTTTATAAGAGTGTATAAGCTTAGAGATTTCGTAGGTTTGGCCAGAGGATGTGTTGATATATATAGACTTAAGCAACTTAGGTTTTTTTTGTCTTTTTTCACCTACTTGCCTCCTAAAATATCTTATCTATAACTCTTCTAGTGCTTGGGAGTTTGAAAGCATGTCATGTGATGTTTTGAGACTTCTGTGGATGGCTATCAACCTACTTGTGAGCTAGTTGATCAAATTAGTAGCATAATTATGCCCTAATCCTCACTTGTAACAAACCGATATTTTCTATATAATTAAATTAGAAATTTCGCGTATAATTTTTTTTTATATTTTAAATGTGGGAATATATACAAGGTAAAGTATATGTATTTATGTGATAAATAAAAATTTATTTATTACATGAATAATTTCAAATAATTTTCTTAGAATTATTGACCATTATAAATAAAATTTTTATAATTAATTTCGTAGTAAAAATATTTATTATTATTTATTTTCTATGAAAATATGTTTATATATTATTTTAATAATAATTGAAATGATTATTAGAATTATTATAATAATTATTTTATTATATGAATTTTAGTTTAGATTATTAAGTTAATTATTTTAACTTAATTAATAATGTTATATATGCATGGTAAATCAGATATGGAATCCAAACCCTAATTCTGGATTTGGAATAAGAAATGAGAATAATAATATAATATTAATTTTATTTGAGTGCTATAAATATGTATTGTATGTGTAGACTGATAATGGTTGGTCAATTATGGTATATCATGCTAAAATCTAGTATTATTGTGCTAAACCCTAATTTAAAAACCAAACACGAGTTCAAGACTGTTTAGTAACTGTATTGTGTGACTAATGATTAGTATTGTAGATTATAATCTTAATTAGGAATCCTAACTTCAAAATTACAAACCCTAATTAGTAATTAGAAACCCTAATTACTAAACTAGAACCCTAATCGCTAAAGTATGAAGCTTAATGTTAATTAGGGAAACCCTAGTTATTACTTATAAAACCCTAAATACTAATTAAAACCCTAATTATCAAATTAGGAATCCTAAATACTAATTTATGAACCCTAATTGCTAATTTAGAAATCTTAATTAAAATTTGTAAATCTTAAATCTAATTTTTATGTTCTAAGTAATTAGAAACTAAATGTAATTATGAAACCCTAATTGTCTATTTTTAGAAACTAAAATTTTACAAATTTTTTTAGCCAAATTAGAAATCCTAGAAACTAATTAAATTTTTGAAAACTTTAGGGTTAAACCCTAAGGGTTTTCCAAGATTACTATCATTCCATTAAATTTTCAAGCCAAAAGACCATTTTGCCCTTATTCCATTATTGAAGCTAACTTGTAGAATTAAACCTATTAGGAGTTGTTGGCCAACCCTACACTAGCCATGTGGTATAAAGCTTAGCAACTCAGCCAATCCACCAGCCAAATACATTGCATACAAGTCATATATAAGATCAAAGAGAGAGAAATTTCATTAGTTAGCTCATATGTTCACTTATACTCATCCAAGACCCTCTCTCTCTAAAACCCACGAATTTTATTGCTAGATCAGTCCCAAAATCAAGCCTCACTATCTCCTCTATCAGATCATAAGCATAGAATCAAGATTTGTTCATAGTGAGTTTTAAAACCTAAATCAAATCTGATCTTTATTGATGTGCTAGATCTTGTGTTTTAATGTTAAAACATGTTGTTTGTAGTCTATATAAGTGCTCTGGGTTGATAGATTTTAGATCCATAACATCTATAGGCTCGGATTTGAAGATTTTCAAAATCTGGAAAACTGGGAAATATGGTCTGACAACCTAATGTCAGGTCCCATAGATCTCAGTCTGTTTTGTGTTTTTGTGTTTTAAATGTTTGAAGTTGTAGTATGATATGATATCTGTATGCTGTAACTTGAATCAAGGTCATAGAATGAACAGATTGCAAGATATAGGTGGTCAAACCCCGTTGACCGACCATGACTGTACAAAATCTGGGTTACCTAAATCTTGCCCAGAACTGTCTGACAATGAGTTTGTGGCCACAGATCTTTCATATTTTTGATGATCTGTTCTTCTTATTCTATCTAATCTGTAATATGTTATATAGACTGCATGCTAAGGCCTTTAGAACACATAAACATCAAAATGGTTGGATTCAGTGGCCGGTCAAAGTAGCTTAGTTGATCACAGTTCATGTTTTCTGGGTAACCTAGAAAACGTTTGAAAACTGTCTCTGACAGGGTTTGACCGGCATAGATCTGCTTGATTTGTTGTTGTTATAGTGATTTTATGTAATAGATTTATACATTTGAATGTTGGCTACACACTGAAACCTTAAGATCTCAAAAACATTACACGAACAACAAGTTGTGGAAGCCCAAAGTAAGGCAGTCGAACTGTTCTTCATTTCTGGGTAACCCAGAAAATGAAGAACAACTCTGACAGCTATTTTGAAAGCCCAGATCTCCTTTGTTTTGAGATGTATGATTGTGATTGTTGTTGTAACATGTAGTGTTACATTAGTTCTACATGTTGTGATCAATAGCTAGCCAAGAAACACATTACACAGTCAATGGTTCATGGTCAAAGTAGGGCACTTGAAACTGGTATATAAATGTTTTTGGTGCTCAAGAACACCAAAGGCTACACTTTTTGTCGTTAAAGGCTTTAGCGACAGACTTTTTAATTTTATTTAAATTATTTTCTAAAAATTATTTAAAAATAGAAATTAATTTCTAAAAATTACAAAAATTATTTTAAAAATTATTTAAAGTTTTAACAATTAACTTTTAATAATTTGGCATATTTTTCATAAATATTAGTATTTATTTAAATATTATTGATATTTAATAAATTCATTAAATAAATTAATTAAAATTGATTTTATTATATTAAAAATCATTTTAAATGATAATAAGGTATTTAAAATATTTTAAGTTATAAAATATAAATTTTAATATTTTAAAGTAAATTTTATTAATTATTTAATATTAATGATGTTAGAATTATTTAATAATTATATTAAATAAATTAGTTTAAAAATGATTTTAATATTATAAAAATTATTTTAAATGAAAATAAAGTGTTTAAAATATTTTAAGTTATAAAATATAACTTTTAATATTTAAAGGATAATTTCATTAGTAATTTAATATTAATGATAATAATTTAATATTAATGATATTAGAATTATTTATCAATTATATTAAATAAATAGTTTAAAAATGATTTTATTGATTTAAAAATCATTTAAAAGGAAATAAATGAATTAAAAATATTTGAAGTTATAATTAATGACTTTTAATATTTCGATAAATAATGCATTAATATTTAAATATTAATTGTAATTATTCAAAAATGATTTTAATTATTTTAAAAATCATTTAAGGGTAATATTAATACTTTAAAAGTATTTTGAATTATTATAAATAACTTTAATATTTTAGCAATGGTTTTATTAATATTTTAATGTTAATTAAATATTAATGATAATAGATTTAATTAATATTTAAATCATTTAATAATGATTTGGTGTTTGAAAAACCATGATAAATTATAATAATTAATTAAAAATTATTATAAGTCATTTAAAAATAATATGACTCATATTTAAGTTATTTAAATGAATATTGAACTACATGATAATGTCTTAGACCCGATAATTACTCGATAAAGTCGTCAGTACACCGAAATATTTCAGAAATTGATTTGAACTTATATAATTTGTTTGTATACATGTTTGTTTGTGATCTAATGACTATTAAACATATGTGACAATGTGATTAGGTTATATGTTGACTGCAAATAACAGTACTATGTGTTATGATATATTATTCTAATCGAATAAATGATCTTATTAATGATAGGGCTTGATATAAAAGATAAAACTAAGTTACATAATTGTAAGCAGCGGACCAGGTAAGTATCCTATATTTGCATTTACTTTATGCAATGGACATGCGTAAGCAAATATCGGAACTATGTTTTTTCATTTTTCAAATATCTTAACCTTTGTATATACTTATGCAATGATTCTGTATAAGTAAGTTACTAGATTATAATCTGTTGTACAAGTTCCTTAATTCTGTTATTATTAATGAAGATATATATTCTGTTCGTTAATTTCTAAACATGGTTATACAAGTGATCTCACTTGGATAATCATTATATTTTATCATATGTTGGTACATACTTATTGGTTTCCAGTATGTATACATTGACTTAAAAGTCGTCTAAGCTATTTAATTCAGCTATACACATATTTAAAAATATTTTTGAACAAGATAGAACTTTATTGTATCCAACCGAATTATTTTAGTCCGGATTCTAGACTAGTATGAACATCCCAAATCTGGGAAACTTTAATGCGCCTAAGGCTGATATGCTGGACGAAAATATTGTTCAAACATGTAGTATTGATCAATACATGGCATAACGGGCTGATCACCCCCGTGCCTGTAAGTTATGACGGTTTACAAATGAAGTTCTGTTTAACCTTTTCGAAAATAGAAAATAATGTTCATAGTTTGTCGACTGATCCTCATATATAGTCAGTACGTAGTTCAAAAATTTGAAATCGAAATGATATGTTGTTTATTATTGGTTCAGCTTACTTCACAACTGTTGATTCGTTGTAGAAGTGTCGTTCAAAGAAAACATTTAATCCTTTCAGCTAATAATTATTGTTGTTATTACTTGCTGGGCAATCAAATGCTCATCCTTGCTTAATTTAAATATTTTCAGCTAAGTGTGAACAACCTGAAGGCTCTGCCAAGAACAAGGGAAAAGGAAAGGTTGCTGAATGAGTTCTGTTCTATCCTATGTAATAGTTTAATTTTATTAAGACAATGATACTTATTATTATCATGTATTGTAATGAATGTATTAAAGGTTGCGTACTTGGGATTAGACTCTGATATATATATAAATTAAGTTTGGTATTTATATTATTGTTATTATTATTAGTATTATTCCGCTCATAGAAATGGTATCGTGAAGCACTGAGTTCGGGTTTCAAGTATCTGAATTTGGGGGCGTCACATCACTAATCATGATTAGGGTTTTATTTTTAATGATTAGGGTTGCTTAATGATGTTTATTAGTACCTAATTGAAGTTTAGTAATCATGATTAGGTGTTAAGATAACCTAATTAGGGTTTAGTTTAGCTAATTAGGGTTAAGGATTGTAATTTAGGGTTAGGTTTTATAATCTAGGGTTCTTAATCTAGATTTTACAAATCCTAACAAGCACGACAAATCATTTTGTCAGTGTAAGCACGACAAAGCAGCTTGTCAAAACAAATGTACAGAAAAGTCCATTTTTATAAGAAAATTTTTAAGCATGAGGTGTCAAGCACGTCAATTTTTGGACGAAATTTTTTTTGACTAAATTTGTTAAACAGAGTATATATTAACACATAACACTTTCAGAACGGAGAGATTTTATTAATATTATTGAATTTACATATCAAGAGTCTTATTACGATTTTTGGGTTTTTACATAAAAGTTGTAAAAATATATATATATATATATATATATATATATATATATATATATATATATATATGAGCGATCAACCACCACGTAAGTAAACTCTATAGGGATTTGAAATGTAAATATATAAAAGTTGTAAATATATATATAAAGACGGTCAACCACAACGAAGTAAACTCCAGGCGGGACTAAATATAAATAAAGCGGTAAATGACCACAAAGTAAACTCCAGGTCTGACAGAAATGTAAATATATATATATATAAGCGGTAAAAGCACCAGATATTATATCAAGGCTAAATCAAACAGAGTTTGATGATAATAATATATATAAGTATTTATATATATATTTATATATAAAAAAAAGAACGCCCAGGATATAAATCCAGGCTCAATCAAGGTATAACTTGATGATGTTAGTACATATATATATATATATATATATATATATATATATATATATATAAGTATATATATACAAAAGAAATAAAAAGCCACGGACCGAAGTCCGGGCATACGCAAATAACAGGACTCTCAACGTGAATAATAGTGTGTGCAAAAAGTGGAGAAAGGCTTTAAAAAATGTAAGAAATCTTACATTGGGCTGCCAAGAAGACTTCAAATGGCTTTAAATGAATGAAAACTCAGTTTCCACCGGTAAAATATGACAAAGTACAAGCTCACAAGTGTTTGAAAAGAGAAAGAACTCATTTTATAGTGTGTATAGAGCAAAATGGACAGGGCTTTCTCACCTCTTTTTCTTCTTAAAATGGCCACCCCAAGCCCTCTATTTATAAAGGGGGGAGCCGTAGGTGTACCTGCGGCTGGCCGGGGTGCCCCGGGCTCCATGGGCCCTAACATCTCGAAGTACATGCACGCATGCAACACATTGTTTGCTCAAACCTTCATAAATTTCAATCCGGGCATTCGATTAAGGTGTATAATACCTTTTCGGAATGTTGTTGTCGAGAGCTACACATTGATATGGGATAGGAGGTTGTACGAAGTCGGGAAGATAGGACCATGCCTAGATCTTCAGGTCTTCAAATTCCATCCGGTGTCCTGTCTTGTGTAGTAGTCACTCAGGATTTGAGCTATGGTTCTTGTAGGACACTTATGTGTAGTATGTATGTTAAAATTTTGTTGAGATGGTGCAATGTGGGATCGAGGTGGAAAAATGATTATTTTGCCCGTTACCGAGGTTATCTCCGGTTTGGGCTGATTTAGTAATCGTTGCTCAGGGTTATCTCTGAGATTAGGCTGCTATGAGTACTGAAAGTCCTCAAGGTTATCTCTGAGGTGTGCCTGACCTCCTGCGGTTATCTCCAGGGTTAGAACTAAGTGCCTCGGGGTTATCTTTGAGGTTTAAGCTGACTACAAGGGGTTGAAATAGGCTTTTCTAGGGATATCTTCGGAACTACAACTGTATTCCTCGGGGTTGTCTCCGAGGTTGAAACTGAAACTCCCAGGTTTATCTCTGGGATGGGAACTCGGTATCTCGAGGTTGTCTCTGAGAAGGCAAAACCGATAATTCCGAGGTTGTCTACGGAACTAGAGCTGCATTCCTCGAGGTTGTCTCCGAGGTTGGAACTGAAACTCCCGGGGTTGTCTCTAGGATTGGACTGAGTATCTAGGGGTTGTTTTAGAGATTGAAAACTGGGAATTCTGGGGTTATCTCAGGAATTGAAACTGCTTTGTCTTTCAGGGTTATCTCTGAAAGATGATTCTGCCCTCCTGCAATGTTAGTAACAAGAATGCAAAAATTTTGAGTGTCTACAGATGCCTGTTTGTTCCCACGACTTCTGATGTGATGACTGTTTGTTCCCATGACTTCTGATGGGGATTGGAGTTATCACTGATGATCCTGATGAACTGCTTGGTTATGTATTCCAAAGTTCTCAAGAACTTCCAGGATGTTGACATTGGGGTTATCACCAAATTCTTTTAATCCTTGGTACAGACTTCCTACTGAGGATGTATCTCTTATATACAAGGGACTCTGGGGGATTTGTGCTCTGTCTGATGAAGATGTGTATAACATATTCAATCATCGGTCCTCCCCGATGAAGATGGTTTTCCCTTGTTTGTATCGCCAGGTCCTTCCATTTTTCTGTTGGAGTTACTGCCAATAGTTTGTTAATTATCAGGGTTGCCTGACCCTCGCTGACATGTGCATCAACGAATACCATCATCATACCATTCTCCGATGCCTCGTTGGGTTTAATTGCCAACGGCTGGAATCATCAGATGACTTCTGATGCTTTATTGGATTTACTTGTTAACGGATAATGATGTCAAGGCTGCTTGACCCTCATTGATGTATGCATCAATGGATGCGACCATAAGATGGTTTACGATACTTCACTAGATTTACTTGTCAGCGGCTGAATGTCATCAAGGTTGCTTGACCTTCGTTGATGTGTGCATCAACGGATGAGATCGTCAGATGGTTTCTAACGCTTCATTGGATTTATTTGCCAGCGGCTGAATGTCGTCAAGGTTCCTTGACCTTCCCTGACATGTGCATCAACAGATGAGTTATATGAAATCCCCGCTAGGGAGGCATGTTTTGGAGTTACGACCCCGAACTGATGGCGCCAAACCTTTATGAGGTATTGCCAAGTGTAGTTTGCAACAGTTGTGATCATCGGTAAAGTAAACCATGTGTCTGGGTGAATACCAATGATTGGTAGATAGACTCGCAGTTTGGTTTGTAAAAACTAGGATTTCAGGCTTTTCCGCTAAATCGTGTAACATCTGTTTTCTTGATTTGACCTTTTCACATTGTGAGACCTCCTTTGCCACTCAAATTAGACCGAGCTGGAGGGGTAGGACCCACCTAGAGGAGCTGTAGGTACACCTGCAGTAGCCACAGGTACACCTGTGGCCAACTATAGGTGGCCTTAAGTGGTCTGTTGCTTTCACAAGTCATTTTCATATTGCGCCACATAGAGAATCCGAGAGCTCTTCTTCAGATCTGCTGAGTTCAGGCGGCTTTCTACAAAATATGTCACTGTACAAGTGTTCTACACTGCCCGGGTAATGTATGCATGTCTTCTTTTCCAGTTTTTATTCATTGGAAAATGAATTATCACATGAAATGTGTCAAAAAACACAGTAGTGAATATGCATGCTCATATAATTTGATAAAAATTATTCAACACAATAAATGTTAATATTTAACCATGCTAAACATAATGATGTGAAAAAATTTAACTTTTGAAACAGTCAAATTGACACCTTTTTCTTCTATTTTTTATCCTATTTGAGGACAAATGAGTAAAGGTGGTAAAACAAAGTAATCCTGGTAATTAGGCTACCCTTACGGATTATGACTTTGATATTTATTATGCATATAGGATGTTTATGACTATGGGTAGGTGTGCTACTGAATGGCCACCTAGTCATGCCTATGTGCATGTGGATAGTGCTTTTTACAAAGGAGACTCTGCCAAAAATTTTCCAAAAGTCTAGGCATTGGGTAGTCATGCATTTATAACTCTACTGTAGGTTATGTTAAAGTAATGCATGCATGCATGTAGTCATAAAATGCATTTGAAAAAGCTCCATGTTAGAATTTACCACAACCTGTCTAAGGTGATTCAGAGACTTGTGTCCAGATATATGGATCATGATCTGTCGAGTAGTTTCCGCAGGACCACTTCAGGTGTACGGAGGAGGGCTTCTGATTTGCCTCGACCCCATTCAGTTAAATAGCCTCGTCATTTAGCGGAGGCGATGAAACGTCCTATCCGGGTTGAGGTACCGGATGTTAAGGATGAGGAGGAGGATGAACCAGTTGTGGACCCCGTTCCTGCTGCTCAGGTTCCCCATAGAGATTTTAGAAGCATTCAGGTGATAATCCCAGAGCTTCTGGGTGATTTGAGTTGACACCCCTTAGTTTACTTGCATGCAAACGAGGTAAAAGCTGGATTTGATCTTCCTTTTTTCCTATTGATGAGGAGCAAGGATTCTGATGTTGATTTACTTTTGTGATGTAGTTTCCCACCTTTATGCAACCTCGAGGGAACTGGTTTAGCATTCACTCTACATATCAGGCTCTATATCCTGATTATCGAGCGATTGTGCACAACTAGGGCTTCGAGGTGTTCTTTTCTATTCTCCCTCGTCGTTGTCCTGGGGTTATCTCAGGGCGTTGTCTGAGCGTTGGTTTCCGCAGACTTAGTCTCTCTATTTATTGGACTGTGAGGTGATGATGATGCTGATGGATTGACGGTTTGTCACTGGTATGGAGTTTGGAGGGGCTCCAGTGCCTTGTACGGTGAATATTACCCTAACTGCCATCAGATCCTTGCTAGGAGTTCCGGCTGAGGCACTCAAGGGCAGGACATTTTGTACAGGTCCTTTGAACGTAGATGCTATGAGTGGGTTGTTGAGTGAGCCCATACCCGATGATGTGAGAGTCAAGGATCACATTCTTTAGCGATTGTTCCTGATGATCATTAGGGGCTGCTTCATAGCGGATAACTCTTCCAATGTGTCATTCGCTTTGGTTAGCGCCACACGAGATGTGGACCGTATTGGAGAGTATGACTGGGGTTCCTATACCTTTGCATATTTCCTTAAGGGCATGCGCATGAGTTCGCAGGGCTTGACGGAGGCTTAGCTAGGATTTTACCCATTTCTGTTGGTGAGTATTTTTCTTGTGATTTCCCATGTATAGGTTAATAGTGTTGACTGATAGCAAATGTTTGCCTTTATGTTGGCAGATTTGGGCCTATGAGAGGCTCTTATGCTTGCATCCTGTGAGTGTGTTAGGTTTAAATACCTATCAACGAGGACGGCGATGGCATCACTCCATACTAGTAGAGGTTTCTGTAAGTGAGGGTTTCACCCATTGTCATCTATAGTTGGAGTTGTTGGTAGCTAATGCTATCACTTGGATTCCCTATTCTGGGGAGCACTTGACCGTTGGGTTTGAGGATGGGTACCCAACTGGTGTTAAATATGTGATATCCACCCGTAGGATTCCTCTCTTCACAGATGGAGGATGGGAGCTCTATTTGGGAGAGCGTGCTATGAGGAGAACTATAGGGGAGATTCGTGTACCGATCTTGCCTCCTGTCAGGAATTATTGGCCTGTGTCGCAGTCGCCTATCAGTGATATCCCATTGATGGGCGTTGACAGGATTACATTATCAGAGGGTCTGCATACTTAGGATATGTTCCATTGCTTATGGTCCCCTCATACCATCGGAGCCCAGACCCGTGCCACTCAGTTCATGGGGGATATGGTTTTTGGATCCGTGATGATGACGGATTGGATGGCCTGTATCCGAGATCCGACTCATTTGACACAAATTGAAAGTTTGACCCGGTAGTTAAACCGGAAACATTTCTTTATCCAGCACTTGGGTAGAGATCCTTCATAGGCAAATACTTTTGATCCTTCCAGCTCTAGGGCTGGACCTTCAGGTGACCCATATGGTTTAGCCTATGCAGATCCTCCATTGTATAGGCTTGACATCCCACTTGGCAGAGATCCAGTGACTCAGGAGGAGTTACATCAGGTGGACATTGACACCATTGTCTTCTTCTGATGTGTATTCTCGCTATATTTTTTGATAGGCCTCTGTTAAATACTGGGTGGCTGTGCCCCATTCTCGCTATATCTTTTGATAGGCCTCTTTAAGTTGTTTGGTGTCTGTTCCCCATTTTCCTGTATTTTGATAAGTGGATTTTATATACGCGATTCAATATCCATTTCATGCTTATTTGTTGCTAAATTCTTGTGGTCATGTTCATTTTTACTTGTTTTATGTTATTTCATGTGTAGAATGGTGGTTGTGGCATTCAACGTACATTTGGAACTATTTGGTGCGAGTTGAAGTCAATTGGAGCAAAAATTGGAAAAACTTATGAAATTCAACATGTCAAGCAGCAGAAGACAAGCTTGTCGGGGCGGGCTAATTTTCACTATACACTTCGTAGGGGTGGGGGTCTTGATCTCGATTAACGAGAGGGATGATGCATGCATGGCCAATTTATATCGTGTGTACCCCAAAAGGGGGTATTAAGTCGAGTTAGACAGAAGGAGTTCTGCTTGGCGGGCCTAATTAGTCATGAACCCACGTAGTAAAGGTGGAAAATTTACTTATGTCCTGTTTTGATTAAACTTCTTATTGGGCATGATTTCTAGCAACTTGCATGACAATGGAACTCTAATTGAAGGAAATTGCGGCTGGAGCTTGTATGCTAGATATCTAAAACTTTATCAACAACAACTTCAAGGAGACACAAGACATATTACGAAGATCTAATCTGAGTTTTGGAGAGCAAGTGTGGAGGAGTACTTCGGGAGATTTTCAAGACAATTGCGATTCTAGTCTACGTGAAGGGTGTTTTTCAATATTCTTCGTGTTAGATTATTATTTGTAATTGAAAGAATGATTTATTAAGTATTTATTTCATTTAGTATGAACTAATTCACTTTTAGGCTTATGATGGATCTTTAAGTGAATCGATGATTTTGTAAACTTTAATTTCCATTTCAATAATCTATCTCCAGTTTATCTATATTAATTTGAGCTTGAATCTATGAATTGCCTGATCAAAAATTCTTTGTGGAATTGGATGGAATCGAGAGAGGATATTCAATTCTAGACCTAGTTAGTATAGCATGTGTTCATGATTTTGTGAATAGCTTAATCTTGATGAATGTTAAGGTAGAGATATGCTTGGCATCGCATGTAATCGGATAGAGAACTTATTCTTAAACCTTCTTCAATTGTAATTCACATAGAGATGTAGTGGGTTAGTTGATTAAGGTGTTTAACAGATTTCTTTCTTAACTGTGGATTGACATTAATACGGTATTAGTGCATCGAGAGGTGGTTAATACTACTTTCGTGTTCTTGATTAATAAACTAGGATAGTGCATTGAAGTGAAATGAAGGTGTTAAAATCAGAGTGAAGCTTAGGGTGAAATCGTAAGTCTAATTCTCCATTAATTGTTTGAAATTTCCAGATTTTGATATTTGTGATTGCTGTGTTATTTTAATTATTATTCAATTTAGAATCATTAGTTATAATTATTGAGTTGATTTGTTTAATAAAATTTGGGTTAATAGGAAATTGGTAATTATAAGTTAAGATTATTGCTAATTAGTCTCTATGGAAACGATACTCTACTTATCACTCTATTATTTGTCGACCACGTATACTTGCGCGTTGTGCATATATAAATTTTACCCAACAAGTTTTTGGCGCCGTTGCCGGGGACTGTATTTAGTATAATCCTTAATATTTTTGTAATATCAATTTAATTAATCAAATTGTACTAAGACATTTGTATTTTTGTTTTGTGCTTCTTATTTTAGGTGTTGGAAGCAGTTTATGCAAACGCAGTCCAAGAATCCAGACTTGCTGCCTTTTGAGGACGACATTGAGAAAAGGTTTCATAGGTTGAGTAAGTGGATCAAGGAAACGAGGTAAGAATTCGATACATCTGAAAAGGAAGAGGAAATGGCAGTCGAAGATCAGAAAGCGTTAAGGGACTTCGCCACACCTAAGGTGACTGAACTGCAGTCAAGCATCACTAGGCCCACAATAGCTGCTAACACATTTGAAATCAAGCCTGGGACAATTCAAATGATTCAGAATTTAGTTCAGTTTAGGGGATTGGCAAATGACGATCCGAAAGAGTATTTAGTCAGTTTTCTGGAGATTTGTGACACCTTTAGGTACAATGGGGTGTTAGATGATGCAGTGAGACTTCGCTTGTTCCCATTCACTCTATGGGACAAGGCGAAGAGTTGGTTGCATTCTCTACCACCTGGATTAATCACTACATGGGAGGATTTAGCGCAGAAATTCCTAGCCAAATTCTTTCCACCGGCGAAGACTGCAAAGATGAGGAACTAGATAACGATGTTTGAGCAACAACATGGGGAGTCGCTATATGAGGCATGGGAAAAATATAAAGAATTGCTCAGAAAGTGCCCACATTATGGATTACCCAAGTGGCTGCAAATGTACACATTTTACAACAGACTACATCGGAATCTCAGAACTAGTATTGATGCAGCGTCGGGCAGAGCATTTATGGCCAAGAGTTATGAGGAAGCATATGACTTGATTGACCATGGCGGCTAACAACTACCAGTGGCCCACAACGAGAATGACACAGGCAAAGACAGCTGGGGTTTTAGAAGTGGATGGTGTGACAGCTATACAAGCACAAATTGCAGCACTTTCGAAGAAGTTGGATGCGGTGACAGCTGCACAAGCACAAGCACAACAAATTCAGCAAGTGGAAATAATATGTGAGTTGTGCGCGGGGGAGAACCCAACAGATTAATGCGCTATAAATCCATCATCTGTGCAGTTTGTGGGCAATTATAACAGAATTCCGTAGGACACATACCAGAACACATACAATCAAGGAAATAGGAATCATCCAATTTTTTCATGGAGCAATAACCAGCAGCAACAAGCTTCAAGATCATCATATCCACTAGGATTTCAGAAAACATAAACAACCAGCTCAATATCAAGAAAGGAAATCAGATTTAGAGGAGTTGGTGACAAAATACATAACTAACAATGAGGTGGCTATGAAAAATCACGCAATGGCTATGAAAAATCAAGAGATGGCTATGAAATCACAAGAGATGTCGATCAAGAATCTAGAGAATCGGATAGAACAAATTGCGTTGGCATTGAATAATAGACCACAAGAGACAACGAGAGAAATCCGAAGGGTGACCATGAACAGTGTCAGGCAATCTCATTGCAGAGTGGGAAACAGCTTGAGGGTATTAATGCAGAAAATTCAGCAGCTCCAGATGAAAAAGTGGAGGATAGAAACGTGAGTACAGAAAGTAAAGGCGAGGATAAGCAACATAAGGAAACACAGCCAAGCAATAAACCAATTGCTTATCCACCACCTCCATTTCAGCAGAGGGTCCAAAAATATAAATTAGACAAGCAATTTGCAAAATTTTTGGAATTTTTCAAGAAACTTTAAATCAACATACCATTTGCAGAGGCCCTAGAACAAATGTCGAGCTACTCAAAATTTATGAAAGGTATTCTGTCAAGGAAGAAGAAATGGGAGGATTTTGAGACAGTTGCACTAACCGAGGAGTGTAGTGCGGTATTACAGCAGAAATTACCACCAAAACTCAAGGACCCGGGGAGCTTCACTATTCCATGCACGATAGGGAATATGTATTTCAGCAAGTGTTTATGTGATTTGGGGGCGAGTGTAAACCTTATGCCATTGTCAGTATACTTAGAATTAGGTTTGCCCGCACCAAGGCCTACTAACATTTCATTATAGTTAGCGGATAGGTTAGTCACATATTCGAGAGGCATAGTAGAGGACATTGTTGAAAGTTGATAAGTTTATATTCCCCGCGAACTTTATCAGTCTGGACTTTGAGGAGGACAAGAACATCCCAATTATCCTAGGGAGAACATTCTTGGCTACAGGTAAGACACTCATAGATGTATAAAAGGGAGAACTAACTATGAGGGTCCAATATCAAGAAGTAAAATTCAATGTGTTTAAAGCCATGAAATTCCCTACGGACGAGGAAGAATGTTTTTGAATGGATTTAATTGAGCAAATCATCAGTGATGATATGAGCAAGAGGTAAATGATCCGTTAGAAATAACATTATTGGGGGATGAAGAAGTCGACGATCCGGAATTAGTGGATTACCTACAAATGCTAGACTCATTGCCACGAGTTTCCAGATTCAAAACACCGTTTGAACCATTGAATACGGAGGATGTAGCTGCAGAAAAACTGAAACCATCATTGGAAGAGCCACCAGAGCTGGAACTTAAACCACTTCCTAAACACCTCAGGTATGCGTATTTAGGCAATTCAAATTCTTTACCTGTTATTATTTCAACTGCACTTAACGAATTACAAGAAGAAAAGTTGCTGAGGGTGCTTCGGGAACACAAATCAGCTATTGGGTGGATAATTACAGATATTAAAGGAATCAACCCTTTATTTTGCATGCACAAGATCTTAATGGAAGATGAGGCAAAACCAACGGTGGAGCAACAACGACGACTTAATCCAATTATGAAGGAAGTGGTAAAGAAGGAAATTTTGAAGTGGTTAGATGCCGGTATCATCTACCCGATTTTCGACAGTAAATGGGTCAGTCCAGTTCAGTGTGTACCAAAAAAGGGAGGAATGACAGTGGTGCAGAATGAGGATAACGAGTTAAAACCAACCAGAATAGTGACCGGTTGGCGGGTTTGGATGGATTACAGAAAATTAAACAAGGCAACCTGAAAAGACCATTTCCCGCTACCCTTTATTAATCAAATGTTAGATAGATTGGTGGGACACCAAAATTACTGTTTGTTAGATGGGTACTCGGGCTACACCCAAATAGTCATCGCTCCGGAGGATCAAGAGAAGACCACATTCACGTGCCCTTATGGCACATTTGCATTCAGGAGGATGTCGTTTGGGCTATGCAATGCACCGACAACTTTCCAACGGTGTATGATGGCCATTTTTTCATATATGGTGGAGAAAAATGTTGAGGTTTTAATGGATGATTTTTCGGTCTACGGGGACAACTTCTGTGAAAGCCCCGAATCCGGGCCCCAAATCACCGCGGATCCGGTTCACTCATTCTACTACTATTGCAGAAGATATAAACATAAATTGTTTATACATTAAACATTATACACTATCCCAAAGTCGAGTAACCATAACTTATACACATTTCATAACTTATCTGACACAAGATATTATCATCATACGAGACTATTACAAAACTAGTCGCGCACATTAACTTTAAGCTGGAACTGTCTTTAACTTTCCTTGTATCCGACGCATTCATCTTAATCTGCAATGTTTTATCATGATATAGCAAGGGTGAGCATGAAAGTTGCCCAACAAGTTTAAATACAATTTAAGGATATATCATGATTGAAAGAGTCTGAGTAATAAGCTGGCTATAATTCACAATGTAGTTATGAATTAGCATGAACAAAACCTTTGACTGAACAAATATTACATAGGAACAATATATATCTGGACCAACTGGTAATGAAGGTGATCAGCTTTTCATACCTGACTTATACATACAAGATGTACAGAGTACAATTCTACATGGTAATTAGTAACGATTAACCATAAGCATATCTGAATGAAACACTCTTAGTAGAGTTAAGAAAACAAATTTGTCTGTTCCGTTGATTACCGATACGAAAAATAACTTAGCTTTATCCGAAGATCAAATACAGATAATACCGATCTCCAAATATTAGAATAATATCATCACAGTATAAAATAACATAAACACATTACCACATAATCCTATCAGTCTATACAACACATGAAACTTTGTATCAGGTCAAACTATTTCAGTCTGACTTGAAACCGACACAATTCTAACATCCTGACGGTCTAATCGGTCAATACTCGAGTTTAAGTTCAATTAAACTCTGCTTAAAACACTTCAAAATTATCACAGATAATTCTCTTATTAGTCAAAATAATTTTAATAGGCTTATAATAAATTTTTAAGTAATTATTACCATTTATCATGATTTTCCAATCATTAAACTCGTATTTAAATGAATTAAATACCACATAATTCCTTAGTCATTAATATTATTTAATAATAACCATTAATGAATTACATGCCACAATATTATTTCATATTCATAATATCTCAAAGTATTTTCAATACTTTATTACTTCTTTTAAATGTTTTTAAAGTAATTCAAAACATTAATCAATAATCGATATTAAAATAAATACCACATTATTCCTTGATCATTAATATTTATTTAATATCAAATCATAACATAATTTTATAATATAATTATAATATATCAAAGTATTTTAATACCTTAAAATCACATTTCTATGATTTTTAAACAATCAAATCCATTATCCGATAATTGCTATAATTATTAAAATATTAATATTTTCATGCCAAAATATCAAAAGTTATATATAACTCAAAATATTTTTATAACACTTAAATCATTTTTATATGATTTTTAAAACATTAATTCTATTTTTCCATACTTTATTTAATATATTTATTAAATAAACTAAATACCATTAATAATAAATATTAATGAAATTCATCACAAAATATCAAAAGTCATCATAAATAACTTAAAATATTTTCTAACACCATAATATAATTTTTATGATTTTTCATGAATTAAAACTATTTTTAAATAATTTATCTAATATTAATATTAAATAAATAAATACCATTTATATTCAAAAATATTAAATATTTTTGAAATATACTCAAAATAATTAAAAACTATTTTTTAGGACCTTAAAATAATTTTGAGTAATTTAATATGTATTTTTAATAATTTAAAATCATTTATTTCTATTTATTTAATAAAATAATCTATTTTAGAAAATAAGCGTCGCTTAAAGTATCCTATAGCGACAAAAAAAACCGTCATTATAGGTGTTCTTGAAAGTTTTTGTAAGCGCTCATAGGCGGTAAAGTGCAACTAGGTAGGTTCGACCTATTTATGATTCACGCAAGACTCAACATGATTTTAGCTAACTAAGACTCTTATTATGTAGTAGAAATGTACTACTACAATAACCAACCATCATCTAGATCATAAACACAACATCACAAAGAAGATCTAAGCTAGCCAAATGTTCGATAATCACGTTCTTCATTTCGGTTTTCCGGAAAATGAAGAAACGAAGGGTACTAGTTTTCGATCCTTATAACTGGTATTCTGTAATTTGTTTGGGTGAAATATTGGTTCCATAAGGTAGACCACATGTCAGGGTACAACATCCCATTAACAGATCTGACTAACAACAACAAGAAATGAGATTTTAATCACCAAACTACATGTCGATTGGTTGGTTCTTGAAGATTCTCGGGTTTTCGTAATCTTCATCAAAGTAGATCGGTCAAGCTAGTTTGACCAAGATTATAAACGATCCTGTTAAATTTCGAAGTGTTATAATGACTTCCATGTGTATATCACATACTAGTTTACAAGATACAACCACAATTCGACCAAAAACATAAAAACTAGCAAGATCAGAAGCCATGAAATCCTTGTCAGAAATTCTGGGAATTTTTCTGGGCTGCCCAGAAAGTAATTTTTTGATCGGTCAACTAGGTTTGACCGTTCATAACTTTTGATCTAGACAAGATCTGGACTTGCTTAGAGTTTCAGAGTAAAGACCAGATAACATACTATCAATACAACAGTCAAAACATTTGACTGTCAGACAAGAAATTTCCAGATTTCCAGATTTTAGAAAACATTAAATTCGTGCATCTAGATGTTATAGATCCATGATCTATCAACCCAGATCACTTATAGACACCCTAATACACAACTTTCAACAACAACTTACAATATTTAACATCAAATCTAAGAATTTTTAAAATTAGGATTCTTATACCTTTAAGCTTTGATATTGGTTTTCTGACTTCTGATTCTATTCTTAAGTTGCTATGAACTGATCATGCTTCATCTCATCACTTTTTATCTTTCTAACTCCCGAATTTCTAGAGAGAGAAGGGCTTGGTTGAAAATGAAAATGTGAGTGGCTTTCTCTCTCTTTAATCTCCTATATTATATAAATACAATGTATGTTGCTTACCTATTTCTTTGAATTAAATTTGAGTTCTTTGAGTTTTAGATTGTACAAAGTCAAGATTAGGTCACCAACTAAAGTTATGGCAACCTACACAAGTTATCTTATTAAAAAAAATGCTAAAAGGGCATCTTGGTCATTTGGCTCATAAAGTGCATGGTACTTTGGTAACTTCTCACACCTATTAGGTTTTAAAAAATAGAAATTTAATATTTCTAAATTATAATTAGGATTTGATAATTATATTATAATTTCCTAATCATAGATTAAGCTTGCCAATTAGGATTATTATTTCCTAATTAAATTTGCTAATTTAGCAATTAGGATCATAATTGGTCATTAGAGTTTATAACCCACTAATTAGGATTTTACATAGAAAATGATCTTTCAAATTTAGAAATTAGGTTTTCCTAATTTAGATTAGGGTTTCCTAATTACAATAAAGTTTACTAATCTCATTCAAGCTTGCTAATTAGGGTCAAGGCTTCCTAATTAACATTAACTCTATAAGTTAATAATTAGGTTTTCTCTAATTGCATGTCAGGGTTTTCTATATTTGAAATTAGGGCTTTCCAATTAATCAATTAGGGTTATCCCTAATTATACTTACCATTAATTACATAGAAACTCTATACTTAACTTCAAGCTTCCCATTTAGGGTTTTAATATCCCGATTAGGGTTTCAGACAAAATAATTAGGGTTTAAATTTTTGGAATTTAGGGTTTGCTAAATAATTAAGCTTTACCCTATTAAGCTTATAATTTAAATCACTTGAGCATTATAATTCTCCGTTATATTCCCAGATTAGGGTTTCAAATATTCAAAAATCTGAAATTAGGATTTTCAGATATGGTATTAGGGTTTTCTAATACTCAAATAGGGTTTCCAGTAATTCATTAGGGTTTTCCCTAATTAATTTATAATTAATAATGTTAAACCTTATACATAGCATTGCATTCCCAATCTAGGGTTTTTAATATCCGAATTAGGGTTTTGGATTCCCGGAACTGAAACTAGGGTTTCCAGAACCGATTTCTAGGGTTTCTTATAAATCGTTATAATTTTCTATCTGAACGTTGACGTTTAATAATATTAGGGTTTGACACGAGATATAATTTATCTGATCAACCCTTGACCCTTAACCACGTTCTGAACACATACACAATCATAAACACATAACATATTCACAAAATCCTTAATCCTGAATAATTCACCTAAATCCTTCACAAATTTTGAAATCCTCAAAATTCCTTCCCAATAACATCAAACGATACACTTTATTTTACATCTCAGGTCTAATATTTGACCTTAAATCAATCATTTAAGATTTTAATAAATTTTCTAAATTCTCGGGGTGTCACATTCACCCCTCCTTATAAGAATTTCGTCCCCGAAATTCACCTTACACCTTACACCAAATAGCTTACACCATTCATTATACATCATTCACACACATTTGCTTGCTACCCAATTCACCACTCACAAGAGTAAAAGTTTTCAAATTATATTGAGGGGTCATATAGACCATGAACACATAGATTTAAGGGTATTCATACAGCAAAAATGTACATTACTTGGTCTGTTTACAATCACAAAGAAGGTAAACTACCATTACTATTACTTTATGTGATTAGCCTATTGTAGTCTTACGTCATGCATAACGTATTAATCTTTTCTAGCGAATATTTACGCTACTAGATTGGATTATTTATCCAAACATTATCGTTCACCTCAGTCTTATCATAAGATTCCGCACCAAAACAATTTTGTTCGGGAAATTTCTTTCAATAAACACTTGGAGTTTTTTTTTTATAACATTAGTCTAGCTGAATCAAATAGCATAGACTCATATCAATAATTCAATTCAATCAAATTATTTAGGTGTAGCCAAAGCCCGTTGGCAAATTAAAATTTTTGAAAACATTTTTGAGAATGACGTCATGATGCCGCACTGTATTTATAGTCCGTTGAGGATTCCGTCATTTGGTGATTTTATCACGCTACATCATACCATAGTGGAATAGTGACTTTATGTCAAATTCGCACTAAGTAATACTGCATTGATGATTCCATCATTTTTATCATCTCTGCACCAGGTTACATGGTACATAAGTGATAAATAAAAATAATTTTTGATATTTCAAATCATTTGCGTCTAGCTGAAATAAGTAGCATAGACTGTACTTTAAACCGTTTCAAAAATGGTTACGAGTCTACATTTTTTTTTAAAGGCACATAGTGCGTATTTAGCTTGATGTCAAAAATTTGAAGTTTAGCATAGCTAGGAGTTTAGGAAAACCTAATGCCTCCACTAACAATCATTTGCTTAACAATCTATCTATTCCTGAAATCGTCAATCCTCCATTCATACACAACTATACCCAGTTCGTAAAATCACACTTATGAGTTCATAAATTGCCACAATCATATGAGTTTAAGAACTTACCCTTGTCAGACCTTTGGTGTCCATTCGCTGAGGGGTTCATAAACATTTCATATAACTATGAGTCAAGAATGTCACATAAGTATGAGTTTTAAGAACTCGTACTTAACCTTATATTCTCTACCTATGACCTATCTATTTGTTATACACACTGAGAAAGGAATCACCCTCTTAACATGCATATAGCAAATAGCGCGACACAACATTTCAATGATTATCAATGTCAGAAACTAAGTGGTTTTTACACCAAGTACAATTCCCCGCCCATAACAAGAAATCATACAACTCAACTACTAACATGAGTCCTCAATTGAAATCCCCACCTAATCTTAACCCCCATTCACAATACGAATTTCATTTAATCCGTATTCATAATTCATAACTCTTTCATGAGTTTTTATAGACAATTTCATAGTACAACTGATACGCAGCATCTTGCTGTAGATTTTTCAATCATCAGATTGATTATTTCTGGCTGTCATAACCTTATCAGATCACGGGGTGATCTCATCGTATATATCTCAATTCAATTCTATGACTTGATCGTTTTGTTTTACGATCTCCTATCCCTACACTTTCAGTCTTTTAGACTCGATCTATCCACTTTCTATACTTGGTACACATCGAGTCTCTAACAATTTCAATATGGTACGCTGAGTGGTTTCCCACAAACAACCAACAAACTAGGTTTTGAGTTGCTAGTTCGTATATACCTCCGCTCTATGAAGGAATCGTTTAGCCCATATACCATACATCAACTATTAAAGAGTACAATTGTACCATACTTATATATAACCTTTTGATTCTTAACTTCTTTATCAGAGTTAGGGAACTCCGTATCTTTATAACTCGTCGAGATTCGTTTTTGAATCTTACCGACACACTAACTCTATGTGAGTTAGATCTTATCCTATCACTGCGGTTATTAGTCTAAGGTAACTCTACCCTAGGTTTATAACCAATACCGATATTAATCCTTGAGAGCCCCCGAATCAAGCCCCAAATCACCGCGGATCCAGTTCACTCATTCTACTACTATTGCGGAAGATATAAACATAAATTGTTTATACATTAAATATTATACACTATCCCAAGGTCGAGTAACCATAACTTATACACATTTCATAACTTATCTGACACATGATATTATCATCATACAAGACTATTACAAAACTAGTCGCGCACATTAACTTTAAGCTGGAACTGTCTTTAACTTTCCTTGTATCCGACGCATTCATCTTAATCTGCAATGTTTTATCATGATATAGCAAGGGTGAGCATGAAAGTTGCCCAGCAAGTTTAAATACAATATAAGGATATATCATGATTGAAAGAGTCTGAGTAATAAGCTGGCTATAATTCACAATGTAGTTGTGAATTAGCATGAACAAAACCTTTGACTGAACAAGTATTACATAGGAACAATATATATCTGGACCAACTGGTAATGAAGGTGATCAGCCTTTCATACATGACTTATACATACAAGATGTACAGAGTAAAATTCTACATGGTAATCAGTAACGATTAACCATAAGCATATCTGAATGAAACACTCTTAGTAGAGTTAAGAAAACAAACTTGTGCATTAAGATTTGATTACCGATCGAAAAATAACTTAGCTTTATCCAGAAGATCAAATACTGATATAATACCGATCTCCAAATATTAGAATAATATCATCACAAGATAAAATAACATAAACACATTACCACATAATCCTATCACCATACAACACATGAAACTTTGTATCGAAGTCAAACTATTTCAAATCGACTTGAAACCGAACCACGATTCTAACATCCCGATTTGGTCTAAATAAATTCGATACTACGAGAGTTTAAGCTCAATTAAACTCTACTTAAACACTTAAAAATTATCACAGATAATTCTCTTATTAGTCAAAACAATTTTAATAGGCTTATAATAAATTTTCAAGTAATTAGTACCATTTATCATGATTTTTCAATCATTAAACTCGTATTTAAATGAATTAAATACCACATAATTCCTTAGTCATTAATATTATTTAATAATAACCATTAATGAATTACATGCCACAATATTATTTCATATTCATAATATCTCAAAGTATTTTCAATACTTTATTACTTCTTTTAAATGTTTTTAAAGTAATTCAAAACATTAATCAATAATCGATATTAAAATAAATACTACATTATTCCTTGATCATTAATATTTATTTAATATCAAATCATAACATAATTTTATAATATAATTATAATATATCAAAGTATTTTAATACCTTAAAATCACATTTCTATGATTTTAAACAATCAAATCCATTATCCGATAATTGCTATAATTATTAAATATTAATATTTTCATGCCACAATATCAAAACTTATATTTTATAACTCAAAATATTTTTATAACACTTAAATCATTTTTATATGATTTTTAAAACATTAATTCTATTTTTCCATACTTTATTTAATATATTTATTAAATAAACTAATTACCATTAATAATAAATATTAATGAAATTTATCACAAAATATCAAAAGTCATCATAAATAACTTAAAATATTTTCTAACACCATAATATAATTTTTCATGATTTTTCATGAATTAAAACTATTTTTAAATAATTTATCTAATATTAATATTAAATAAATAAATACCATTTATATTCCAAAATATTAAATATTTTTGAAATATACTCAAAATAATTACAAACTATTTTTCGGACCTTAAAATAATTTTTCAGAATTTAATATATATTTTTAATAATTTAAAATCATTTATTTCTATTTATTTAATAAAATAATCTATTTTCAGAAAATAAGCGTCGCTAAAGGGCCCTATAGCTGACGTAATCCGTATTATTATAGTAGGTGTTCTTGAGTCGCCTGTAACGTTCATAGTAAAAGGTGTGCTTAACTAGGTAGGTTTCGAATTCTATTTATGATTCACATGATACAACATGATTTTAGCTAACTAAGACTCTTATTATGTAGTAGAAATGTACTACTACAATAACCAACCATCATCTAGATCATAACACAACATCACAGCAAGATCTAAGCTAGCCAAATGTCTGACAACGCTGTTCTTCATTTCTGGGTTTTCCAGAAAATGAAGAACAGTCAAGGGTACTAGTTTTCGATCCTTATAACTGGTATTCTGTAATTTGTTTGGGTGAAATATTGGTTCCATAAGGTAGACCACATGTCAGGGTACAACATCCCATTAACAGATCTGACTAACAACAACAAGAAATGAGATTTTAATCCAGTCAAACTACATGTCAGGGGTTGGTTCTTGAAGATTCTGGGTTTTCCAGAATCTTCATCAAAGCAGATCGGTCAAGCTAGTTTGACCAAGATTATAAACGATCCTGTTAAATTTCGAAGTGTTATAATGACTTCCATGTGTATATCACATACCAGTTTACAAGATACAACCAACAATTCGACCAAAAACATAAAAACTAGCAAGATCAGAAGCCGTGAAATCCTTGTCAGAAATTCTGGGAATTTTTCTGGGCTGCCCAGAAAGTAATTTTGTGATCGATCAACTAGGTTTGATCGTTCATAACTTTTGATCTAGACAAGATCTGGACTTGCTTAGAGTTTCAGAGTAAAGACCAGATAACATACTATCAATACAAACAGTCAAAACACAAAAACAACTAACAGACACCGATCTAAGATGTCTGACATTTGACTGTCAGACAAGAATTTTCCAAATTTCCAGATTTTAGAAAACATTAAATTCGTGCATCTAGATGTTATAGATCCATGATCTATCAACCCAGATCACTTATAGACACCCTAATACACAACTTTCAACAACAACTTACAATATTTAACATCAAATCTAAGAATTTTTAAAATTAGGGTTCTTATACCTTTAAGCTTTGATCTTGGTTTTTTCGACTTCGATTACGTTTTCTTAAGTTGCTATGAACTCGATCATGCTTCATCTCATCACTCTTTATCTTTCTAACTCCGAATTTCTAGAGAGAGAAGGGCTTGGTTGAAAATGAAAATGTGAGTGGCTTTCTCTCTTTAATCTCCTATATTATATAAATACAATGTATGTTGCTTACCTATTCTTTGAATTAAATTTGAGTTCTTTGGGGTTTAGATTGTACAAAGTCAAGATTAGGTCACCAACTAAAGTTATGGCAACCTACACAAGTTATCTTATTAAAAAAAATGCTAAAAGGGCATCTTGGTCATTTGGCTCATAAAATGCATGGTACTTTGGTAACTTCTCACACCTATTAGGTTTTAAAAAATAGAAATTTAATATTTCTAAATTATAATTAGGATTTGATAATTATATTATAATTTCCTAATCATAGATTAAGCTTGCCAATTAGGATTATTATTTCTTAATTAAATTTGCTAATTTAGCAATTAGGATCATAATTGGTCATTAGAGTTTATAACCCACTAATTAGGATTTTACATAGAAAATGATCTTTCAAATTTAGAAATTAGGTTTTCCTAATTTAGATTAGGGTTTCCTAATTACAATAAAGTTTACTAATCTCATTCAAGCTTGCTAATTAGGGTTAAGGCTTCCTAATTAACATTAACTCTATAAGTTAATAATTAGGTTTTCTCTAATTGCATGTCAGGGTTTTCTATATTTGAAATTAGGGCTTTCCAATTAATCAATTAGGGTTATCCCTAATTATACTTACCATTAATTACATAGAAACTCTATACTTAACTTCAAGCTTCCCATTTAGGGTTTTAATATCCCAATTATGCTTTCAGACAGAATAATTAGGGTTCAAAATTTTGGAAATTAGGGTCTGCTAAATAATTAAGCTTTACCCTATTAAGCTTATAATTTAAATCACTTGAGCATTATAATTCTCCGTTATATTCCTGTGATTAGGGTTTCAAATATTCAAAAATCAAATTAGGATTTTTTGAGATATGGTATTAGGTTTTCTAATACTCAAATAGGGTTTCAAAGAATTCATTAGGGTTTTCCTAATTTATAATTAATAATGTTAAACCTTATACATAGCATTGCATTCCCAATCTAGAGTTTTTAATATCCAATTAGGGTTTTGGATTTCTAATCTGAAACTAGGGTTTCGTAACCGATTTCTAGGGTTTCTTATAAATCGTTATAATTTTCTATCCGAACGTTGACGTTTTAAATAATATTATTAGGTTTGTTACGAGATATAATTTATCCGATCAACCTTGACCCTTAACCACGCTCGAACACATACATAATCATAAACACGTAACATATTCACAAAATCCTTAATCTGAATAATTCACCTAAATCCTTCACAAATTTTGAAATCCTCAAAATTCATTCCCAATAACATCAAACGATACACTTATATTTTTCTGCTCAGGTCTAATATTTGACCTTAAATCAATCATTTAAGATTTTAATAAATTGTCTAAATTCTCTATTCATCACATTCACCCTCCTTATAAGAATTTTGTCCCCTAAATTCACCTTACACCTTACACCAAATAGCTTACACCATTCATCATACATCATTCACACACATTTGCTTCTTTACCCAATTCACCACTCACAAGAGTAAAAGTTTTCAAATTATACTGAGGGGTCATATAGACCATGAACACATAGATTTAAGGGTATTCATACCGCAAAAATGCACATTACTTGGTCTGTTTACAATCACAAAGAAGGTAAACTACCATTACTATTACTTTATGTGATTAGCCTATTGTAGTCTTACGTCATGCATAACGTATTAATCTTTTCTAGCGAATATTTACGCTACTAGATTGGATTATTTATCCAAACATTATCGTTCACCTCAGTCTTATCATAAGATTCCGCACCAAAACAATTTTGTTCGGGAAATTTCTTTCAATAAACACTTGGAGTTTTTTTTTTTATAACATTAGTCTAGCTGAATCAAATAGCATAGACTCATATCAATAATTCAATTCAATCAAATTATTTAGGTGTAGCCAAACCCCGTTGGCAAATTAAAATTTTTGAAAACATTTTTGAGAATGACGTCATGATGCCGCACTGTATTTATAGTCCGTTGAGGATTCCGTCATTTGGTGATTTTATCACGCTACATCATACCATAGTGGAATAGTGACTTTATGTCAAATTCACACTAAGTAATACTGCATTGATGATTCCATCATTTTTATCATCTCTGCACCAAGGTTACATGGTACATAGTGATAAATAAAAACAATTTTTGATATTTCAAATCATTTCAATGCTCTAATGAAATAAGTAGCATAGATCGTATTTTTAAACCGTTTCAAAATGGTTACTTAGTCTACATTTTTTTTTTAAAAGGCACATAGTTCAGATTTAGCTTGATGTCAAAAATTTGAAGTTTAGCATAGCTAGGAGTTTAGGAAAACCTAATGCCTCCACTAACAATCATTTGGTTAACAATCTATCATGCATTCTGAAATCCTCAATCCTCCATTCATATTACAACTATACCCAGATTCATAAAATCACACTTATGAGTTCATAAATTGCCACAATCATATGAGTTTAAGAACTTACCCTAGTCAGACCTTTGGTGTCCATTCGCTGAGGGGTTCATAAACATTTCATATAACTATGAGTCAAGAATTTCACATAAGTATGAGTTTTAAGAACTCGTACTTAACCTTATATTCTCTACCTATAACCTATCTATTTGTTATACACATGAGAAAGGATTCACCCTCTTAACATGCATATAGCAAATAGCGCGACACAACATTTCAATGATTATCAATGTCAGAAACTAAGTGGTTTTTACACCAAGTACAATTCCCCGCCCATAATAAGAAATCATACAACTCAACTACTAACATGAGTCCTCAATTGAAATCCCCACCTAATCTTAACCCCCATTCACAATACTGAATTTCATTTAATCCAGTATTCATAATTCATAACTCTTTCTTTCTGAGTTTTTATAGACAATTTCATAGTATAACCGATACGCAAAGATCTTGTCAGAGATTTTTCAATCATCAGATTGATTCTTTCTGGCTGTCATAACCTTATCAGATCACGGGGTGATCTCATCGTATATATCTCAATTCAATTCTATGACTTAATCGTTTTGTTTTACGATCTCCTATCCCTACACTTTCAGTCTTTTAGACTCGATCTATCCACTTTCTATACTTGGTACACATCGAGTCTCTAGCAGTTTCAATATGGTACGCTGAGTGGTTTCCCACAAACAACCAACAAACTAGGTTTTGAGTTGCTAGTTCTTATATACCTCCTCTCTATGAAGGAATCGTTTAGCCCAGATACCATACATCAACTATTAAAGAGTACAATTGTACCATACTTACATATAACCTTTTGATTCTTAACTTCTTTATCAGAGTTAGGGAACTCCGTATCTTTATAACTCGTCGAGATTCGTCTTTGAATCTTACCGACACACTAGCTCTATGTGAGTTAGATCTTATCCTATCAATGCGGTTATTAGTCTAAGGTAACTCTACCCTAGGTTTATAACCAACAACTACGATATTAATCTGAGAGAGCCCTAAATCCGCCCCAAATCACCATGGATCCGGTTCACTCATTCTACTACTATTCGGAAGATATAAACATAAATTGTTTATACATTAAACATTATACACTATCCCAAGGTCGAGTAACCATAACTTATACACATTTCATAACTTATCCGACACATGATATTATCATCATACAAGACTATTACAAAACTAATCGCAGACATTAACTTTAAGTCGAACCGTCTTTTAACTTTCCTTGTATCCCGACGCATTCATCTTAATCTGCAATGTTTTATCATGATATAGCAAGGGTGAGCATGAAAGTTGCCCAGCAAGTTTAAATACAATTTAAGGATATATCATGATTGAAAGAGTCTGAGTAATAAGCTGGCTATAATTCACAATGTAGTTGTGAATTAGCATGAACAAAACCTTTGACTGAACAAGTATTACATAGGAACAATATATATCTGGACCAACTAGTAATGAAGGTGATCAGTCTTTCATATCTGACTTATACATACAAGATGTACAAAGTACAATTCTACATGGTATTCAGTAACGATTAACCATAAGCATATCTGAATGAAACACTCTTAGTAGAGTTAAGAAAACAAACTTGTCTGTTCCGTTGATTACCGATACGAAAAATAACTTAGCTTTATCCGAAGATCAAATACAGATAATACCGATCTCCAAATATTAGAATAATATCATCACAGTATAAAATAACATAAACACATTACCACATAATCCTATCAGTCTATAAAACACATGAAACTTTGTATCAAGTCAAACTATTTCAGTCTGACTTGAAACCGACACAGTTCTAACATCCCGACGGTCTAATCGGTCAATACTCGAGTTTAAGTTCAATTAAACTCTGCTTAAACACTTAAAAATTATCACAGATAATTCTCTTATTAGTCAAAACAATTTTAATAGGCTTATAATAAATTTTCAAGTAATTATTACCATTTATCATGATTTTCCAATCATTAAACTCGTATTTAAATGAATTAAATACCACATAATTCCTTAGTCATTAACATTATTTAATAATAACCATTAATGAATTACATGCCACAATATTATTTCATATTCATAATATCTCAAAGTATTTTCAATACTTTATTACTTCTTTTAAATGTTTTTAAAGTAATTCAAAACATTAATCAATAACTGATATTAAAATAAATACCACATTATTCCTCGATCATTAATATTTATTTAATATCAAATCATAACATAATTTTATAATATAATTATAATATATCAAAGTATTTTAATACCTTAAAATCACATTTCTATGATTTTTAAACAATCAAATCCATTATCCGATAATTGCTATAATTATTAAAATATTAATATTTTCATGCAAAAATATCAAAAGTTATATTTTTATAACTCAAAATATTTTTATAACACTTAAATCATTTTTATATGATTTTAAAACATTAATTCTATTTTTCCATACTTTATTTAATATATTTATTAAATAAACTAATTACCATTAATAATAAATATTAATGAAATTCATCACAAAATATCAAAAGTCATCATAAATAACTTAAAATATTTTCTAACACCATAATATAATTTTTCATGATTTTTCATGAATTAAAACTATTTTAAATAATTTATCTAATATTAATTTTAAATAAATAAATACCATTTATATTCCAAAATATTAAATATTTTTAAAATATATCGAAAATAATTAAAACTATTTTTTAGGACCTTAAAATAATTTTTCGTAATTTAATATGTATTTTAATAATTTAAAATCATTTATTTCTATTTATTTAATAAAATAATCTATTTTAGAAAATAAGCGTCGCTAAAGGGCCCTATAATTACGATGTAATCCCGCATATAGTAGGTGTTCTTGAGCCGCCTAAACGTTCATAGGCGTAATCATAAAGCAGTGCAACTAGGTAGGTTTCGATTTTTATGATTCACAGTACCAACATGATTTTGGCTAACTAAGACTCTTATTATGTAGTAGAAATGTACTACTACAATAAGCAACCATCATCTAGATCATAACACAACATCACAGCAAGATCTAAGCTAGCCAAATGTCTGACAACGTTGTTCTTCATTTCTGGGTTTTCCAGAAAATGAAGAACAGTCAAGGGTACTAGTTTTCGATCCTTATAACTGGTATTCTGTAATTTGTTTTGGTGAAATATTGGTTCCATAAGGTAGACCACATGTCAGGGTACGACATCCCATTAACAGATCTGACTAACAACAACAAGAAATGAGAATTTAATCCAGTCAAACTAATGTCAGGAAGTGTTATAATGACTTCCATGTGTATATCACATACCAGTTTACAAGATACAACCAACAATTCGACCAAAAACATAAAAACTAGCAAGATCAGAAGCCGTGAAATCCTTGTCAGAAATTCTGGGAATTTTTCTGGGCTGCCCAGAAAGTAATTTTGTGATCTATCAACTAGGTTCGATTGCTCATAACTTTTGATCTAGACAAGATCCGGACTTGCTTAGAGTTTTGAGTAAAGACGAGATAACATACTATCAATACAAACGGTCAAAACACAAAAACAACTAACAGACACCGATCTAAGATGTCTGACATTTGACTGTCAGACAAGAATTTTCCAGATTTCCAGATTTTAGAAAACATTAAATTCGTGCATCTAGATGTTATAGATCCATGATCTATCAACCCGCATCACTTATAGACACCCTAATACACAACTTTCAACAACAACTTACAATATTTAACATCAAATCTAAAATTTTTAAAATTAGGGTTCTTATACCTTTAAGCTTTGATCTTGGTTTTTCGACTTTCGATTTCGTTCTTAAGTTGCTATGAACCCGATCATGCTTCATCTCATCACTTTTTATCTTTCTAACTCCCGAATTTCTAGAGAGAGAAGGGCTTGGTTGAAAATGAAAATGTGAGTGGCTTTCTCTCTCTTTAATCTCCTATATTATATAAATACAATGTATGTTGCTTACCTAGCTGCTGAATTAGGCTGAGTTGCTGGAGTTTTAGATTGTAAAAAGTCAAGATTAGGTCACCAACTAAAGTTATGGCAACCTACACAAGTTATCTTATTAAAAAAATGCTAAAAGGGCATCTTGGTCATTTGGCTCATAAAGTGCATGGTACTTTGGTAACTTCTCACACCTATTAGGTTTTAAAAAATAGAAATTTAATATTTCTAAATTATAATTAGGATTTGATAATTATATTATAATTTCCTAATCATAGATTAAGCTTGCCAATTAGGATTATTATTTCCTAATTAAATTTGCTAATTTAGCAATTAGGATCATAATTGGTCATTAGAGTTTATAACCCACTAATTAGGATTTTACATAGAAAATGATCTTTCAAATTTAGAAATTAGGTTTTCCTAATTTAGATTAGGGTTTCCTAATTACAATAAAGTTTACTAATCTCATTCAAGCTTGCTAATTAGGGTTAAGGCTTCCTAATTAACATTAACTCTATAAGTTAATAATTAGATTTTCTCTAATTGCATGTCAGGGTTTTCTATATTTGAAATTAGGGCTTTCCAATTAATCAATAAGGGTTATCCCTAATTATACTTACCATTAATTACATAGAAACTCTATACTTAACTTCAAGCTTCCCATTTAGGGTTTTAATATCCCAATTAGGGTTTTGTATGTAATAATTAGGGTTCAAATTTTTGGAAATTAGGGTCACGCTAAATAATTAAGCTTTTACCCTATTAAGCTTATAATTTAAATCACTTGAGCATTATAATTCTCCGTTATATTCCTGCATTAGGGTTTCAAATATTCAAAATCAAATTAGGATTTTCGGATATGGTATTAGGTTTTCTAATACTCAAATAGGGTTTCAAGAATTCATTAGGGTTTTCCTAATTAATTTATAATTAATAATGTTAAACCTTATACATAGCATCGCATTCCCAATCTAGGGTTTTTAATATCCCAATTAGGGTTTTGGATTCCCGTAGCTCAAACTAGGGTTTCGTAACCGATTTCTGTGGTTTCTTATAAATCGTTATAATTTTCTATCTCGAACGTTGACGTTTCTAATAATATTAGGTTTGACACGTATATAATTTATCCGATCAACCCTTGACCCTTAACCACGTTTCGAACACATACATAATCATAAACACGTAACATATTCACAAAATCCTTAATCCGAATAATTCACCTAAATCCTTCACAAATTTTGAAATCCTCAAAATTCCTTCCCAATAACATCAAACGCGATACACTTATTTTCCGCTCAGGTCTAATATTTGACCTTAAATCAATCATTTAAGATTTTAATAAATTGTCTAAATTCTAAAAAGTCACAAATTCACCCCTCCTTATAAGAATTTCGTCCCCGAAATTCACCTTACACCTTACACCAAATAGCTTACACCATTCATCATACATCATTCACACACATTTGCTTGCTACCCAATTCACCACTCACAAGAGTAAAAGTTTTCAAATTATACTGAGGGGTCATATAGACCATGAACACATAGATTTAAGGGTATTCATACCGCAAAAATGTACATTACTTGGTCTGTTTACAATCACAAAGAAGGTAAACTACCATTACTATTACTTTATGTGATTAGCCTATTGTAGTCTTACGTCATGCATAACGTATTAATCTTTTCTAGCGAATATTTACGCTACTAGATTGGATTATTTATCCAAACATTATCGTTCACCTCAGTCTTATCATAAGATTCCGCACCAAAACAATTTTGTTCGGGAAATTTCTTTCAATAAACACTAGGAGTTTTTTTTTTTTTTTATAACATTAGTCTAGCTGAATCAAATAGCATAGACTCATATCAATAATTCAATTCAATCAAATTATTTAGGTGTAGCCAAACCCCGTTGGCAAATTAAAATTTTTGAAAACATTTTTGAGAATGACGTCATGATGCCGCACTGTATTTATAGTCCGTTGAGGATTCCGTCATTTGGTGATTTTATCATGCTACATCATACCATAGTGGAATAGTGACTTTATGTCAAATTCACACTAAGTAATACTGCATTGATGATTCCATCATTTTTATCATCTCTGCACCAGGTTACATGGTACATAAGTGATAAATAAAAACAATTTTTGATATTTCAAATCATTTAAGTCTTAGTGAAATAAGTAGCATAGATCGTATTTTTAAACCGCTTCAAAAATGGTTACGAGTCTACATTTTTTTTTTTAAAAGGCACATAGTGCGTATTTAGCTTGATGTCAAAAATTTGAAGTTTAGCATAGCTAGGAGTTTAGGAAAACCTAATGCCTCCACTAACAATCATTTGCTTAACAATCTATCTGTTCCTGAAATCCTCAATCCTCCATTCATACACAACTATACCCAGTTCATAAAATCACACTTATGAGTTCATAAATTGCCACAATCATATGAGTTTAAGAACTTACCCTAGTCAGGACCTTTTTGTGTCCATTCACGAGGGGTTCATAAATATTTCATATAACTATGAGTCAAGAATGTCACATAAGTATGAGTTTTAAGAACTCTTACTTAACCTTATATTCTCTACCTATGACCTATCTATTTGTTATATACATGAGAAATGAATCACCTCTTAACATGCATATAGCAAATAATAGCGACACAACATTTCAATGATTATCAATGTCGAAACTAAGTGGTTTTTACACCAAGTACAATTCCGCCCATAACAAGAAATCATACAACTCAACTACTAACATGAGTCCTCAATTGAAATCCCCACCTAATCTTAACTCCCCATTCACAATAATGTAATTTCATTTAATCCAGATTCATAATTCATAACTCTTTCATGAGTTTTTATAGACAATTTCATAGTATAACCGATACGCAAAGATCTTGTCAGAGATTTTTAATCATCGATTGATTCTTTCGTCATTATAACCTTATCGATCACGGGTGATCTCATCATATATATCTCAATTCAATTCTATGACTTGATCGCTTTGTTTTACGATCTCCTATCCCTACACTTCGGTCTCTTAGACTCGATCTATCCACTTTCTATACTTGGTACACATCGAGTCTCTAACAGTTTCGATATGGTAGTGGTTTCCCACAAACAACCAACAAACTAGGTTTTGAGTTGCTAGTTCGTATATACCTCCGCTCTATGAAGGAATCGCTTAGCCCAGATACCATACATCAACTATTAAAGAGTACAATTGTACCATACTTACATATAACCTTTTGATTTTTAACTTCTTTATCGAGTTAGGGAAACTCAGTATCTTTATAACTCGTCGAGATTCGATCTTTGAATCTTTACCGTCACACACTAGCTCTATGTGAGTTAGATCTTATCCTATCATCAATGTTATTAGCCTAAGGTAACTCTACCCTAGGTTTATAACCAACACTCTGATACCTAATGTGAGAGCCCTTCAATTCGGGCCCCAAATCACCATGGATCCGGTTCACTCATTTCTACTACTATTGGAAGATATAAACATAAATTGTTTATACATTAAACATTATACACTATCCCAAGGTCGAGTAACCATAACTTATACACATTTCATAACTTATCCGACATATGATATTATTATCATACAAGACTATTACAAAACTAATCGCGCACATTAACTTTAAGTCGAAACCGCCTTTAACTTTCCTCAGATCCAACGATTCATCTTAATCGCAATGTTTTATCATGATATAGCAAAGGTGAGCATGAAAAGCCTCAAAGAAGTTTAAATACAATTTAAGGATATATCATGATTGAAAGAGTCTGAATAATAAGTGGCTATAATTCATAATGTAGTTGTGAATTAGCATGAACAAAACCTTTGATCGAACAAGTATTACATAGAACAATATATATCGGACCAACTAGTAATGAAGGTGATCACTTTTCATACCGATTTATACATACAAGATGTACAGAGTACAATTCTACATGGTAATCAAGAACGATTAACCATAAGCATATCTCGAATGAAAAACACTCTTAGTAGAGTTAAGAAAACAAACTTGTCTCGTTCTGTTGATTACCGATACGAAAAATAACTTAGCTTTATCCAAGATCAAATATGAGATAATACCGATCTCCAAATATTAGAATAATATCATCACAAAGATAAAATAACATAAACACATTACCACATAATCCTATCACCTATAAAACACATGAAACTTTGTATCAAGTCAAACTATTTCAAATTCGACTTGAAATCGAATATAATTCTAACATCCCGACGGCCTAATTCCATCAATACTCGAAGTTTAAGTTCAATTAAACTCGCTTAAACACTTAAAATTATCACAGATAATTTTCTTATTAGTCAAAACAATTTTAATAGGCTTATAATAAATTTTCAAGTAATTATTACCATTTATCATGATTTTCCAATCATTAAACTAGTATTTAAATGAATTAAATAATTACATAATTCCTTAGTCATTAATATTATTTAATAATAACCATTAATGAATTACATGCCACAATATTATTTCATATTCATAATATCTCAAAGTATTTTCAATACTTTATTACTTCTTTTAAATGTTTTTAAAGTAATTCAAAACATTAATCAATAATCGATATTAAAATAAATACCACATTATTCCTCGATCATTAATATTTATTTAATATCAAATCATAACATAATTTTATAATATAATTATAATATATCAAAGTATTTTAATACCTTAAAATCACATTTCTATGATTTTTAAACAATCAAATCCATTATCCGATAATTGCTATAATTATTAAAATATTAATATTTTCATGCCAAAATATCAAAAGTTATATTTTATAACTCAAAATATTTTTATAACACTTAAATCATTTTTATATGATTTTTAAAACATTAATTTATTTTTCCATACTTTATTTAATATATTTATTAAATAAACTAATTACCATTAATAATAAATATTAATGAAATTCATCACAAAATATCAAAAGTCATCATAAATAACTTAAAATATTTTCTAACACCATAATATAATTTTTCATGAATTAAAACTATTTTTAAATAATTTATCTAATATTAATATTAAATAAATAATACTATTTATATTCCAAAAATATTAAATATTTTTGAAATATAGTCAAAATAATTAAAACTATTTTTCTGGACCTTAAAATAATTTTTCGTAATTTAATATGTATTTTAATAATTTAAAATTATTTATTTCTATTTATTTAATAAAATAATCTATTTTCCAAAATAAGCGTCATTAAGGGCCCTATAGCTTACGTAACCGTCGCATATAGGTGTTCTTGAGTGTTCTTGAGTCGTTGTAACGCTCAAAGCAAGCAAGTAACCAGTAGTAGGTTCGAATTCTGGCTATGATTCACAAGATCAACATGATTTTCGCTAACTAAGACTTTTATTATGTAGTAGAAATGTACTACTACAATAACCAACCATCATCTAGATCATAACACAACATCACAAAGAAGATCTAAGCTAGCCAAATGTTCGATAATCGTTGTTCTTCATTTCGGGTTTTCCGTAAAATGAAGAAAAACTAAGGGTACTAGTTTTCGATCCTTATAACCGGTATTCTCGTAATTTGTTCGGGTGAAATATTGGTTCCATAAGTGTAGACCACATGTCGTGGTACAACATCCCATTAATGAGATCCGACTAACAACAACAAGAAATGAGATTTTAATCCAACCAAACTACATGTCGTGGTCGGTTCTTGAAGATTCGGGTTTTCCGTAATCTTCATCAAAGTAGATCGGCCAAGCTTAGTTCGACCAAGATTATAAACGATCTCGTTAAATTTCAAGTGTTATAATGACTTCCATGTGTATATCACATACCGCCATACAAGATACAACCAACAATTCGACCAAAAACATAAAAACTAGCAAAGATCAAGTCATGAAATCCTTGTCGAAATTTCGGGAATTTTTCCGGTCGCCAGAAGTAATTTTGATCTAATCAACTAGGTTCGACTGCTCATAACTTTTGATAGACAAGATCGGACTTGCTTAGAGTTTCAGAGTAAAGACCAGATAACATACTATCAATACAAACAACAAAACACAAAAACAACTAATGTAGACATCGATTTCTAAGATGTCCGACATTCGATCGCCGACAAGAATTTTCCGATTTCCAGATTTTAGAAAACATTAAATTCGTGCATCTAGATGTTATAGATCCATGATCTATCAACCCGCATCACTTATAGACACCCTAATACACAACTTTCAACAACAACTTACAATATTTAACATCAAATCTAAGAATTTTTAAAATTAGGGTTCTTATACCTTTAAGCTTTGATCTTGGTTTTTCGATTTCCGATTCATTCTTTTAAGTTGCTATGAACCGATCATGCTTCATCTCATCACTTTTTATCTTTCTAACTCCGAATTTCTAGAGAGAGAAGGGCTTGGTTGAAAATGAAAATATAAGTGGCTTTTTCTCTTTAATCTCCTATATTATATAAATACAATGTATGTTGCTTACCTAGCTGCTGAATTAGGCTGAGTTGCTGGAGTTTTAGATTGTACAAAGTCAAGATTAGGTCACCAACTAAAGTTATGGCAACCTACACAAGTTATCTTATTAAAAAAATGCTAAAAGGGCATCTTGGTCATTTGGCTCATAAAGTGCATGGTACTTTGGTAACTTCTCACACCTATTAGGTTTTAAAAAATAGAAATTTAATATTTCTAAATTATAATTAGGATTTGATAATTATATTATAATTTCCTAATCATAGATTAAGCTTGCCAATTAGGATTATTATTTCCTAATTAAATTTGCTAATTTAGCAATTAGGATCATAATTGGTCATTAGAGTTTATAACCCACTAATTAGGATTTTACATAGAAAATGATCTTTCAAATTTAGAAATTAGGTTTTCCTAATTTAGATTAGGTTTCTAATTACAATAAAGTTTACTAATCTCATTCAAGCTTGCTAATTAGGGTTAAGGCTTCCTAATTAACATTAACTCTATAAGTTAATAATTAGGTTTTCTAATTGCATGTCGTGGTTTTCTATATTTGAAATTAGGGCTTTCCAATTAATCAATTAGGGTTATCCCTAATTATATACTTACCATTAATTACATAGAAACTCTATACTTAACTTCAAGCTTCCCATTTAGGGTTTTAATATCCCGATTAGGGTTTCGCATGTAATAATTAGGTTCAAATTTTTGGAAATTAGGGTTTGCTAAATAATTAAGCTTTTACCCTATTAAGCTTATAACTTAAATCACTTGAGCATTATAATTCTCCGTTATATTCCTGCATTAGGTTTCAATATTCAAAAATCTGAAATTAGGATTTTCAGATATGGTATTAGGGTTTTCTATTACTCAAATAGGGTTTCCAGTAATTCATTAGGGTTTTCCCTAATTAATTTATAATTAATAATGTTAAACCTTATACATAGCATTGCATTCCCAATCTAGGGTTTTTAATATCCAAATTAGGGTTTGATTCTAAATCAAACTAGGTTTCGTAACCCATTTCTGTGGTTTCTTATAAATCGTTATAATTTTCTATCCTAACGTTGACGTTTAAATAATATTAGGTTTGACATGTATATAATTTATCCGATCAACCTTGACCCTTAAATCCACGCTTCCAACACATACATAATCATAAACACGTAACATATTCACAAAATCCTTAATCCTGAATAATTCACCTAAATCCTTCACAAATTTTGAAATCCTCAAAATTCCTTCCCAATAACATCAAACGCATACACTTATTTTCTGTCTAGGTCTAATATTTGACCTTAAATCAATCATTTAAGATTTTAATAAATTGTCTAAATTCTCAAAGTTGTCACATTCACCTCTCTTATAAGAATTTCGGCCCCAAATTCACCTTACACCTTACACCTTTACACCAAATAGCTTACACCATTCATCATACATCATTCACACACATTTGCTTGCTACCCAATTCACCACTCACAAGAGTAAAAGTTTTCAAATTATACTGAGGGGTCATATAGACCATGAACACATAGATTTAAGGGTATTCATACCGCAAAAATGTACATTACTTGGTCTGTTTACAATCACAAAGAAGGTAAACTACCATTACTATTACTTTATGTGATTAGCCTATTGTAGTCTTACGTCATGCATAACGATTAATCTTTTCTAGCTTAATATTTACGCTACTAGATTGGATTAATTATCCAAACATTATCGTTCACCTCAGTCTTATCATAAGATTCCGCACCAAAACAATTTTGTTCGGGAAATTTCTTTCAATAAACACTAGGAGTTTTTTTTTTTTTTTTTATAACATTAGTCTAGCTGAATCAAATAGCATAGACTCATATCAATAATTCAATTCAATCAAATTATTTAGGTGTAGCCAAACCCCGTTGGCAAATTAAAATTTTGAAAACATTTTTGAGAATGACGTCATGATGCCGCACTGTATTTATAGTCCGTTGAGGATTCCGTCATTTGGTGATTTTATCATGCTACATCATACCATAGTGGAATAGTGACTTTATGTCAAATTCACACTAAGTAATCTTGCATTGATGATTCCATCATTTTATCATCTCTCCGCATCAAAGTTATACATGGTACATAAGTGATAAATAAAAACAATTTTGATATTTCAAATCATTTCATGCTTCTAGTGAAAATAAGTAGCATAGATCGTATTTTTAAACCGTTTCAAAAATGGTTACGAGTCTACATTTTTTTTTTAAAAGGCACATAGTGCGTATTTAGCTTGATGTCAAAAATTTGAAGTTTAGCATAGCTAGGAGTTTAGGAAAACCTAATGCCTCCACTAACAATCATTTGCTTAACAATCTATCTGTTCCTGAAATCCTCAATCCTCCATTCATACACAACTATACCCAGTTCATAAAATCACACTTATGAGTTCATAAATTGCCACAATCATATGAGTTTAAGAACTTACCCTAGTCAGACCTTTTGTGTCCATTCGCTGAGGGGTTCATAAACATTTCATATAACTATGAGTCAAGAATGTCACATAAGTATGAGTTTTAAGAACTCTTACTTAACCTTATATTCTCTACCTATGACCTATCTATTTGTTATACACATGAGAAATGAATCACCCTCTTAACATGCATATAGCAAATAGCGCGACACAACATTTCAATGATTATCAATGTCAGAAACTAAGTGGTTTTTACACCAAGTACAATTCCCGCCCATAACAAGAAATCATACAACTCAACTCAACTACTAACATGAGTCCTCAATTGAAATCCCCACCTAATCTTAACTCCCCATTCACAATTTAATTTCATTTAATCCAGATTCATAATTCATAACTCTTTCATGAGTTTTATAGACAATTTCATAGTATAACCGATACGCAAAGATCATCTTGTAGATTTTTCAATCATCGATTGATTCTTTACGGGTCATTATAACCTTTATCGGATCACGGGTGATCTCATCGATATATATCAATTCAATTCTATGACTTGATCGTTTTGTTTTACGATCTCCTATCCTACACTTTCGGTCTTTTAGACTCGATCTATCCACTTTCTATACTTGGTACACATCGAGTCTCTGCGGTTTCAATATGGTACTGAGTGGTTTCCCACAAACAACCAACAAACTAGGTTTTGAGTTGCTAGTTCGTATATACCTCCGCTCTATGAAGGAATCGTTTAGCCCAGATACCATACATCAACTATTAAAGAGTACAATTGTACCATACTTACATATAACCTTTTGATTCTTAACTTCTTTATCAGAGTTAAGGAACTCCGTATCTTTATAACTCGTCGAGATTCGTCTTTGAATCTTACCGACACACTAGCTCTATGTGAGTTAGATCTTATCCTATCACTGCGGTTATTAGTCTAAGGTAACTCTACCCTAGGTTTATAACCAACAATGTACCGATATAACCGTGAGAGCCCTTAATTCGGGGCCCCAAATCACCGCGGATCCGGTTCACTCATAATACTACTATTGCGGAAGATATAAACATAAATTGTTTATACATTAAACATTATACACTATCCCAAGGTCGAGTAACCATAACTTATACACATTTCATAACTTATCTGACACATGATATTATCATCATACAAGACTATTACAAAACTAATCGCGCACATTAACTTTAAGTTGGGAATCATCTTTTAACTTTCCTTGTATCCGACGATTCATCTTAATCGCAATGTTTTATCATGATATATATGAGGGTGAGCATGAAAGTTGCCCAGCAAGTTTAAATACAATTTAAGGATATATCATGATTGAAAGAGTCTGAGTAATAAGCTGGCTATAATTCACAATGTAGTTGTGAATTAGCATGAACAAAACCTTTGACTGAACAAGTATTACATAGGAACAATATATATCTAGACCAACTAGTAATGAAGGTGATCAGCCTTTCATACCTGACTTATACATACAAGATGTATAGAGTACAATTCTACATGGTAATCGAAGAACGATTAACCATAAGCATATCTGAATGAAACACTCTTAGTAGATTTAAGAAAACAAACTTGTTCATTAAGATTGATTACCGATACGAAAAATAACTTAGCTTTATCCGAAGATCAAATACAGATAATACCGATCTCCAAATATTAGAATAATATCATCACAATATAAAATAACATAAACACATTACCACATAATCCTATCAGCCTATAAAACACATGAAACTTTGTATCAAGTCAAACTATTTCAAATCGACTTGAAACGAAATACGATTCTAACATCCCGACGGTCTAATCGGTCAATACTCGAGTTTATGTTCAATTAAACTCTGCTTAAACACTTCAAAATTATCACAGATAATTCTCTTATTAGTCAAAACAATTTTAATAGTTTATAATAAAATTTTCAAGTAATTATTACCATTTATCATGATTTTCCAATCATTAAACTCAGATTTAAATGAATTAAATACCACATAATTCCTTAGTCATTAATATTATTTAATAATAACCATTAATGAATTACATGCCACAATATTATTTCATATTCATAATATCTCAAAGTATTTTCAATACTTTATTACTTCTTTTAAATGTTTTTAAAGTAATTCAAAACATTAATCAATAATCGATATTAAAATAAATACCACATTATTCCTTGATCATTAATATTTATTTAATATCAAATCATAACATAATTTTATAATATAATTATAATATATCAAAGTATTTTAATACCTTAAAATCACATTTCTATGATTTTTAAACAATCAAATCCATTATCCAGATAATTGCTATAATTATTAAAATATTAATATTTTCATGCCAAAATATCAAAAGTTATATTTTATAACTCAAAATATTTTTATAACACTTAAATCATTTTTATATGATTTTAAAACATTAATTTATTTTTCCATACTTTATTTAATATATTTATTAAATAAACTAATTACCATTAATAATAAATATTAATGAAATTCATCACAAAATATCAAAAGTCATCATAAATAACTTAAAATATTTTCTAACACCATAATATAATTTTTCATGATTTTTCATGAATTAAAACTATTTTTAAATAATTTATCTAATATTAATTTTAAATAAATAAATACCATTTATATTCCAAAAATATTAAATATTTTTGAAATATACTCAAAATAATTAAAAACTATTTTTCGGACCTTAAAATAATTTTTCAAGATTTAATATGTATTTTTAATAATTTAAAATCATTTATTTCTATTTATTTAATAAAATAATCTATTTTCCGAAAATAAGCGTCGCTAAAGGGCCCTATAGCGACAGAACCATCGTTATAGGTGTTCTTGAGTCATTTGAACGCTCATAGGCAGTGTGCAACTAGGTAGGTTTGAATTAATTTATGATTCACAAAGCATCAACATGATTTTGGCTAACTAAGACTCTTATTATGTAGTAGAAATGTACTACTACAATAACCAACCATCATCTAGATCATAACACAACATCACAGCAAGATCTAAGCTAGCCAAATGTCTGACAACGTTGTTCTTCATTTCTGGGTTTTCCAGAAAATGAAGAACAGTCAAGGGTACTAGTTTTCGATCCTTATAACTGGTATTCTGTAATTTGTTTGGGTGAAATATTGGTTCCATAAGGTAGACCACATGTCAGGGTACAACATCCCATTAACAGATCTGACTAACAACAACAAGAAATGAGATTTTAATCCAGTCAAACTACATGTCAGGGGCTGGTTCTTGAAGATTCTGGGTTTTCCAGAATCTTCATCAAAGTAGATCAGTCAAGCTAGTTTGACCAAGATTATAAACGATCCTGTTAAATTTCGAAGTGTTATAATGACTTCCATGTGTATATCACATACCATTTTACAAGATACAACCAACAATTCGACCAAAACATAAAACTAGCAAGATCGAAGTCGTGAAATCCTTGTCGAATTGCAGAATTTTTCCGGGTCGCAGAGAAAGTAATTTTGTGATCTATCAACTAGGTTTTGACCTGTTCATAACTTTTGATCTAGACAAGATCCGGACTTGCTTAGAGTTTCGAGAGTAAAGACCGGATAACATACTATCAATACAAACAATCAAAACACAAAAACAACTAATGAGACATCGATCTAAGATGTCCGACATTTGATCGTCGACAAGAATTTTCCAGATTTCCAAATTTTAGAAAACATTAAATTGGTGCATCTAGATGTTATAGATCCATGATCTATCAACCTGATCACTTATAGACACCCTAATACACAACTTTCAACAACAACTTACAATATTTAACATCAAATCTAAGAATTTTTAAAATTAGGGTTCTTATACCTTTAAGCTTTGATCTTGGTTTTCTGACTTTTGATTCTGTTCTTAAGTTGCTATGAACTGATCATGCTTCATCTCATCACTTTTTATCTTTCTAACTCCCGAATTTCTAGAGAGAGAAGGGCTTGGTTGAAAATGAAAATGTGAGTGGCTTTCTCTCTCTTTAATCTCCTATATTATATAAATACAATGTATATTGCTTACCTAGTCTTTGAATTAAATTTGAGTTCTTTGGAGGTTTAGATTGTAATAAAGTCAAGATTAGGTCACCAACTAAAGTTATGGCAACCTACACAAGTTATCTTATTAAAAAATGCTAAAAGGGCATCTTGGTCATTTGGCTCATAAAGTGCATGGTACTTTGGTAACTTCTCACACCTATTAGGTTTTAAAAAATAGAAATTTAATATTTCTAAATTATAATTAGGATTTGATAATTATATTATAATTTCCTAATCATAGATTAAGCTTGCCAATTAGGATTATTATTTCCTAATTAAATTTGCTAATTTAGCAATTAGGATCATAATTGGTCATTAGAGTTTATAACCCACTAATTAGGATTTTACATAGAAAATGATCTTTCAAATTTAGAAATTAGGTTTTCCTAATTTAGATTAGGGTTTCCTAATTACAATAAAGTTTACTAATCTCATTCAAGCTTGCTAATTAGGGTTAAGGCTTCCTAATTAACATTAACTCTATAAGTTAATAATTAGGTTTTCTCTAATTGCATGTCAGGGTTTTCTATATTTGAAATTAGGGCTTTCCAATTAATCAATTAGGGTTATCCCTAATTATACTTACCTTTAATTACATAGAAACTCTATACTTAACTTCAAGCTTCCCATTTATGGTTTTAATATCCCGATTAGGGTTTCAGACAGAATAATTAGGGTTTAAATTTTTGGAAATTAGGGTCTGCTAAATAATTAAGCTTTACCCTATTAAGCTTATAATTTAAATCACTTGAGCATTATAATTCTCCGTTATATTCCCAGATTAGGGTTTCAAATATTCAAAAATCTGAAATTAGGATTTTCGGATATGGTATTAGGGTTTTCTAATACTCAAATAGGGTTTCCAGTAATTCATTAGGCTTTTCCCTAATTAATTTATAATTAATAATGTTAAACCTTATACATAGCATTGAATTCCCAATCTAGGGTTTTAATATCCGAATTAGGTTTTGATTCTTTAATCTAAAACTAGGGTTTCGAGCCGATTTCTAGGGTTTCTTATAAATCGTTATAATTTTCTATCTGAACGTTGACGTTCTAAATAATATTAGGGTTTGACACAGATATAATTTATCTGATCAACCCTTGACCCTTAACCACGTTCTGAACACATACATAATCATAAACACATAACATATTCACAAAATCCTTAATCCTGAATAATTCACCTAAATCCTTCACAAATTTTGAAATCCTCAAAATTCCTTCCCAATAACATCAAACGATACACTTATTTTTTACATCTAGGTCTAATATTTGACCTTAAATCAATCATTTAAGATTTTAATAAATTGTCTAAATTCTCAAAAGTCATCACATTCACTCCCTCCTTATAAAATTTAGTCCCCAGAAATTCACCTTTACACCTTTACACCAAATAGCTTACACCATTCATCATACATCATTCACACATTTGCTTGCTACCCAATTCACCACTCACAAGAGTAAAAGTTTTCAAATTATCTTTGAGGGTCATATAGACCATGAACACATAGATTTAAGGGTATTCATACCGCAAAAATGTACATTACTTGGTCTGTTTACAATCACAAAGAAGGTAAACTACCATTACTATTACTTTATGTGATTAGCCTATTGTAGTCTTACGTCATGCATAACGTATTAATCTTTTCTAGCGAATATTTATGCTACTAGATTGGATTATTTATCCAAATATTATCGTTCACCTCAGTCTTATCATAAGATTCCGCACCAAAACAATTTTGTTCGGGAAATTTCTTTCAATAAACACTTGGAGTTTTTTTTTTTTTTTATAACATTAGTCTAGCTGAATCAAATAGTATAGACTCATATCAATAATTCAATTCAATCAAATTATTTAGGTGTAGCCAAACCCCGTTGGCAAATTAAAATTTTTGAAAACATTTTTGAGAATGACGTCATGATGCCGCACTGTATTTATAGTCCGTTGAGGATTCCGTCATTTGGTGATTTTATCATGCTACATCATACCATAGTGGAATTGTGACTTTATGTCAAATTCACACTAAGTAATACTGCATTGATGATTCCATCATTTTTATCATCTCTGCACCAGGTTACATGGTACATAAGTGATAAATAAAAACAATTTTTGATATTTCAAATCATTTGCGTCTAGCTGAAATAAGTAGCATAGACTGTACTTTAAACCGTTTCAAAAATGGTTATGAGTCTACATTTTTTTTTAAAAGGCACATAGTGCGTATTTAGCTTGATGTCAAAAATTTGAAGTTTAGCATAGCTAGGAGTTTAGGAAAACCTAATGCCTCCACTAACAATCATTTGCTTAACAATCTATCTATTCCTGAAATCGTCAATCCTCCATTCATACACAACTATACCCAGTTCATAAAATCACACTTATGAGTTCATAAATTGCCACAATCATATGAGTTTAAGAACTTACCCTAGTCAGACCTTTGGTGTCCATTCGCTGAGGGGTTCATAAACATTTCATATAACTATGAGTCAAGAATGTCACATAAGTATGAGTTTTAAGAACTCGTACTTAACCTTATATTCTCTACCTATGACCTATCTATTTGTTATACACATGAGAAAGGAATCACCCTCTTAACATGCATATAGCAAATAGAAGCGACCACAACATTTCAATGATTATCAATGTCGGAAACTAAGTGGTTTTTTTACATCCATATAGGAAGTCCTAAGCGGACAATTCAAGTACAATTCCGCCCATAACAAGAAATCATACAACTCAACTACTAACATGAGTCCTCAATTGAAATCCCCACCTAGTCTTAACCCCCATTCACAATACGAATTTCATTTAATCCGTATTCATAATTCATAACTCTTTCATGAGTTTTTATAGACAATTTCATAGTACAACTGATACGCGACATCTTCTTTGTAGATTTTCAATCATCAGATTGATTCTTTCTGGCTGTCATAACCTTATCAGATCACGGGGTGATCTCATCGTATATATCTCAATTCAATTCTATGACTTGATCGTTTTGTTTTACGATCTCCTATCCCTACACTTTCAGTCTTTTAGACTCGATCTATCCACTTTCTATACTTGGTACACATCGAGTCTCTAACAGTTTTCAATATGGTACTGTTGAGTGGTTTCCCCACAAACAACCAACAAACTAGGTTTTGAGTTGCTAGTTCGGTATATACCTCCGCTCTATGAAGGAATCGTTTAGCCCGGATACCATACATCAACTATTAAAGAGTACAATTGTACCATACTTACATATAACCTTTTGATTCTTAACTTCTTTATCGAGTTAAGGAAACTCCGTATCTTTATAACTTTCGTCGAGATTCGGTCTTTGAATCTTACCGACACACTAGCTCTATGTGAGTTAGATCTTATCCTATCACTGCTGTTATTAGTCTAAGGTAACTCTACCCTAGGTTTATAACCAACAGCTCTGATACCAACTGTGAGAGCCCCGAATCTGGGCCCCAAATCACCGCGGATCCGGTTCACTCATAATACTACTATTGCGGAAGATATAAACATAAATTGTTTATACATTAAACATTATACACTATCCCAAGGTCGAGTAACCATAACTTATACACATTTCATAACTTATCTGACACATGATATTATCATCATACAAGACTATTACAAAACTAATCGCGCACATTAACTTTAAGCTGGAACTGTCTTTAACTTTCCCCTTGTATCCAGCGCATTCATCTTAATACGCAATGTTTTATCATGATATATGAGGGTGAGCATGAAAGTTGCCAAACAAGTTTAAATACAATTTAAGGATATATCATGATTGAAAGAGTCTGAGTAATAAGCTGGCTATAATTTACAATGTAGTTGTGAATTAGCATGAACAAAACCTTTGACTGAACAAGTATTACATAGGAACAATATATATCTGGACCAACTAGTAATGAAGGTGATCAGCCTTTCATACCTGACTTATACATACAAGATGTATAGAGTACAATTCTACATGGTAATCAGTAACGATTAACCATAAGCATATCTGAATGAAACACTCTTAGTAGAGTTAAGAAAACAAACTTGTCTGTTCCGTTGATTACCGATACGAAAAATAACTTAGCTTTATCCGAAGATCAAATCTGAGATAATCTAGATCTCCAAATATTAGAATAATATCATCACGATTATAAAATAACATAAACACATTACCACATAATCCTATCGATCTATATCTGACACATTAAACTTTGTATCGAGGTCAAACTATTTCGATCGAGTTGAAACCGACACGATTCTAACATCCCGAAGCGATTACAATTAAATTGATACTCGAGTTTAAGTTCAATTAAACTCTGCTTAAACACTTAAAAATTATCACAGATAATTCTCTTATTAGTCGAAAACAATTTTAATAGGCTTATAATAAATTTTCAAGTAATTATTACCATTTATCATGATTTTCCAATCATTAAACTAGTATTTAAATGAATTAAATACCACATAATTCCTTAGTCATTAATATTATTTAATAATAACCATTAATGAATTACATGCCACAATATTATTTCATATTCATAATATCTCAAAGTATTTTCAATACTTTATTACTTCTTTTAAATGTTTTTAAAGTAATTCAAAACATTAATCAATAAGCGATATTAAAATAAATACCACATTATTCCTTGATCATTAATATTTATTTAATATCAAATCATACTTTATAATTTTATAATATAATTATAATATATCAAAGTATTTTAATACCTTAAAATCACATTTCTATGATTTTTAAACAATCAAATCCATTATCCAATAATTGCTATAATTATTAAAATATTAATATTTTCATGCCAAAATATCAAAAGTTATATTTTATAACTCAAAAATATTTTTATAACACTTAAATCATTTTTATATGATTTTTAAAACATTAATTCTATTTTTCCATACTTTATTTAATATATTTATTAAATAAACTAATTACCATTAATAATAAATATTAATGAAATTCATCACAAAATATCAAAAGTCATCATAAATAACTTAAAATATTTTCTAACACCATAATATAATTTTATGATTTTTCATGAATTAAAACTATTTTTAAATAATTTATCTAATATTAATATTAAATAAATAAATACCATTTATATTCCAAAAATATTAAATATTTTTGAAATATACTCAAAATAATTAAAAACTATTTTTCGGACCTTAAAATAATTTTTCAAAATTTAATATGTATTTTTAATAATTTAAAATCATTTATTTCTATTTATTTAATAAAATAATCTATTTTCCGAAAATAAGCGTCGCTAAAGTATTCCTATAATGAGCAGGCCGTCATTATAGGTGTTCTTTTTTTGCCCGAAGCGTTCATAAAGGCGTTGTCTTGACTAGGTAGGTTTGACCGGCTATGATTCACAGTACCAACATGATTTTGGCTAACTAAGACTCTTATTATGTAGTAGAAATGTACTACTACAATAACCAACCATCATCTAGATCATAACACAACATCACAGCAAGATCTAAGCTAGTCAAATGTCGAAACAGCATTGTTCTTCATTTCGGGTTTTCGGAAAATGAAGAAACGATCGAAGGGTACTAGTTTTCGATCCTTATAAGCGGTATACGTAATTTGTTTGGGTGAAATATTGGTTCCATAAGGTAGACCACATGTCGGGGTACAACATCCCATTAATGATCGACTAACAACAACAAGAAATGAGATTTTAATCGATCGAACTACATGTAGAAATTTGGTTCTTGAAGATTCTGGGTTTTCCAGAATCTTCATCAAAGCAGATCGGTCAAGCTAGTTTGACCAAGATTATAAACGATCCTGTTAAATTTCGAAGTGTTATAATGACTTCCATGTGTATATCACATACCAGTTTACAAGATACAACCAACAATTCGACCAAAAACATAAAAACTAGCAAGATCAGAAGCCGTGAAATCCTTGTCAGAAATTCTGGGAATTTTTCTGGGCTGCCCAGAAAGTAATTTTGTGATCGGTCAACTAGGTTTGACCGTTCATAACTTTTGATCTAGACAAGATCTGGACTTGCTTAGAGTTTCAGAGTAAAGACCAGATAACATACTATCAATACAAACAGTCAAAACACAAAAACAACTAACAGACACCGATCTAAGATGTCTGACATTTGACTGTCAGACAAGAATTTTCCAGATTTCCAGATTTTAGAAAACATTAAATTCGTGCATCTAGATGTTATAGATCCATGATCTATCAACCCAGATCACTTATAGACACCCTAATACACAACTTTCAACAACAACTTACAATATTTAACATCAAATCTAAGAATTTTTAAAATTAGGGTTCTTATACCTTTAAGCTTTGATCTTGGTTTTCTGACTTCTGATTCTGTTCTTAAGTTGCTATGAACTGATCATGCTTCATCTCATCACTTTTTATCTTTCTAACTCCCTGAATTTCTAGAGAGAAGGGCTTGGTTGAAAATGAAAATGTGAGTGGCTTCTCTCTCTTTAATCTCTATATTATATAAATACAATGTATGTTGCTTACCTAGGCTTCTTTGAATTAAATTTGAGTTCTTTGGAGTTTTAGATTGTACAAAGTCAAGATTAGGTCACCAACTAAAGTTATGGCAACTACACAAGTTATCTTATTAAAAAAATGCTAAAAGGGCATCTTGGTCATTTGGCTCATAAAGTGCATGGTACTTTGGTAACTTCTCACACCTATTAGGTTTTAAAAAATAGAAATTTAATATTTCTAAATTATAATTAGGATTTGATAATTATATTATAATTTCCTAATCATAGATTAAGCTTGCCAATTAGGATTATTATTTCCTAATTAAATTTGCTAATTTAGCAATTAGGATCATAATTGGTCATTAGAGTTTATAACCCACTAATTAGGATTTTACATAGAAAATGATCTTTCAAATTTAGAAATTAGGTTTTCCTAATTTAGATTAGGGTTTGCTAATTACAATAAAGTTTACTAATCTCATTCAAGCTTGCTAATTAGGGTTAAGGCTTCCTAATTAACATTAACTCTATAAGTTAATAATTAGGTTTTCTCTAATTGCATGTCAAGGTTTTCTATATTTGAAATTAGGGCTTTCCGATTAATCAATTAGGGTTATCCCTAATTATACTTACCATTAATTACATAGAAACTCTATACTTAACTTCAAGCTTCCCATTTAGGGTTTTAATATCCCGATTAGGGTTTCAGACAGAATAATTAGGGTTCAAATTTTTGGAAATTAGGGTTTGCTAAATAATTAAGCTTTACCCTATTAAGCTTATAATTTAAATCACTTGAGCATTATAATTCTCCGTTATATTCCCAGATTAGGGTTTCAAATATTCAAAAATCTGAAATTAGGATTTTCAGATATAGTTTTAGGGTTTTCTAATACTCAAATAGGGTTTCCAGTAATTCATTAAGGTTTTCCCTAATTAATTTATAATTAATATTGTTAAACCTTATACATAGCATTGCATTCCCAATATAGGGTTTTTAATATCCGAATTAGGGTTTCGGATTCCCGGAACTGAAACTAGGGTTTCCAGAACCGATTTCTAAGGTTTCTTATAAATCTTTATAATTTTCTATCTGAACGTTGACGTTCTAAATAATATTAGGGTTTGACACAGATATAATTTATCTGATCAACCCTTGACCCTTAACCACGTTCTGAACACATACGTAATCATAAACACATAACATATTCACACAATCCTTAATCCTGAATAATTCACCTAAATCCTTCACAAATTTTGAAATCCTCAAAATTCCTTCCCAATAACATCAAACGCATACACTTATTTTCTGTCTAGTTCTAATATTTGACCTTAAATCAATCATTTAAGATTTTAATAAATTGTCTAAATTCTCGGGTTGTCACAACTTCGATATTTGCCTACAGAATCTGGTCATGGTGTTGCAAAGATGTAAGGACACGAATCTCGTATTCAATTGGGAAAAATGCCACTTCATGGTTGAAGAGGGCATAATTTTGGGCCATAAGGTATCGGCTCAAGGATTGGAAGTTGACAAACCAAAGCTGGAAAATATTAAAAAATTGCCTCCACCAACCTCAGTGAAGGGTATTAGGAGTTTCTTAGGACACGCTGGGTTCTACCGGAGGTTCATAAAAAACTTCTCTAAAATTGGAAAACCTCTATGCAGTTTGTTAGAGAAGGATGCAACGTTCAGCTTTGATGAAGAATGCAAGACAACTTTTGACTTACTAAATAGAAAATTAACTACAGCCCCAGTTATAGTTGCACCGAATTGGAGCATGCCATTCGAGCTCATGTGTGATGCAAGTGACTACGCGGTTGGGGCTGTTTTAGGTCAACGTCGAGACAAGGTATTTCACGCCATATACTACGCAAGAAAAACACTTACAGAGACTCAAATGAATTACACAACCACAGAAAAGGAATTGCTTGCAGTGGTGTATGTGTTTGACAAATTTTTGGCCTATTTGATCGGGACTAAGGTGATAGTTTACACAGACCATGCGGTGATTCGGTACTTGATAGCGAAAAAAGATGCTAAACCACGCCTTATCCAGTGGATTCTCCTACTTCAAGAGTTTGACTTTGAAATAAAGGATAAAAAAGGGATGGAGAACCAAGTAGCTGATCACTTGTCTAGGTTGGAAAACCTTGGAAAAGCGAAAGACGACAGATGTGAGATTAATGAGTCATTCCCAGACGAGCAACTGTTTGGGATTTTAGCAGAAATTCCACGGTATGGGGATTATGCAAATTTCATTGTGAGAAATATTCTACCACCTAAACTCACAAGAAAACAGAAAAGGAAATTTCTTCATGACGTGAAATGGTACATGTGGGACGAACCATATTTTTTCAAGCAGTGCACCGACAAAATGATTCGACGGTGCATCCCATATATTGAGGTGAAGAATATTCTGCATGAGTGTCACTCATCGGCGTATGGTGGACACTATGGTAGTGAGAGGACAACCGCGAAGGTGTTACAAGCAGGTTTTTATTGGCCTACATTATTCAAAGATGCCCACCAGTTTGTGAAACAATGCGACAGGTGTCAAAGGGTGGGCAACATAACGAAACGGAATGAGATGCCTCTGCAAACAATTCTTGAAGTGGAAATTTTTGACGTATGCGGTATCGATTTCATGGGGCCATTCCCTTCATCCTTGAACAATCAGTATATTCTCCTCGCAGTGGATTACGTATCGAAGTGGGTTGAAGCTGCATTATTACCATCAAACGATGCCAAGGTGGTCCTCAAATTCTTACAAAAGAACATCTTCACAAGATTTGGCACACCAAGAGCAATAATCAATGACGAAGGTAGTCACTTCTGCAATAAGTCCTTTACTGCTCTTTTGTCCAAGTATGGGGTTAATCACAAGGGTAGCTACAACATATCACCCTCAAACCAGTGGACATGCTGAGGTGTCTAACAGAGAAGTTAAGAAGATACTAAAGAAAGTGGTGAATCCTAGCAGGAAAGATTGGTCACTTCGATTGGACGACGCATTATGGGCCTACAGGACGGCATACAAGACACCAATCGGAATGTCACCATACCAATTACTGTATGGGAAAGCATGTCATTTACCGGTCGAGCTACAGCATAAGGCATATTGGGCTATGCAAAAAGTTAATTTTAATCAAACAACTGTTGGTGAGAAGAGACTACTTCAATTGAATGAACTGGACGAATTTCGCCTTCACGCCTATAAGAATGCCAAATTATACAAAGAAAAAGTCAAAAGATGGCACAACCAGAAAATTATGCAGGGAACATTCGAGCCAGGCCAATCAGTACTCTTGTTCAATTCACGGCTGCGACTGTTCCCCGAAAATCTTAAGTCGAGATGGTCGGGACCATTCACGGTCAAGCGAGTATTTCCTCATGTGCAGTCGAAATCTACAGTCGTAATCCACTAGAAACATTCAAAGTCAATGGACACCATCTAAAGCATTATTGGGGTGGAGAAGCCAACATCGACGTGATCGCCATCACACTGACCGACACAACATAAGCAGGAAGTAGTCAGGCTGAATGACTTAAAATCAAGCGCTAATTGGGAGGCAACCCAATCTTTAGTTTATTTATCATATTTTCAATTTATATTTGTTAATCATAGTTTTCATGAAATTACTAGGTAGAGCAATAATCAAAGTTTCGTTAACATCTCCACATTATGTTTTGTTATCAAAAACTCACTAAGTTTCATGTGTTGAATCTTGCAGGATGGAAAAATATAGCACTAAGAGAACTACATGAAGCAGAAAAAAAGACTCTAACAGTAACATGGCCCGCCAGCGCGAGCCCCTACTACACTATAACCCCCGCCGGGGAGGGGGGGGGTCTCCCAGATTGGTTAACAGTGGCATAGCCACGGATTTTAACGGACCCTCCTAGTGTAATACACTACATTCAAGTGGGGTCCTAGAATCTGACAGACTTTGGGGCGATTCTGATTTCTTCACTTCCCAATAAATTTTCACTTTCCCACTTCCCCACTACTTCATAACCTCATAACCACCACCCACTACCATTACTTCTACCCCACTATTCCCAATACTCCATTACTCCTCTCTACCTCTTTAATCCACCAATGGTAGCCATCCTTCTCCCTCTATAAATATCACCACATCTCATACAAACTCTATCACCACACTTGATATAAAGCAAACATATAGAATACTTGAGAGTTAGAGAGGAGCAATTTGCAAAGTTTGGGGGAAAGCACTAGATTGAGAACATGGCTTCACAATCATCATCAAAACGCCAAAGGGGGGAGAGTTCACGACCATCTCAACCAACCCGCACCTTCGATCGCCGAAAATTCGCAAGTACCACCGCTGTGACGCCCCTAAAATAGGTATACATCACCTATTCTGAGTCGCCAAATACATGGAACAGAATACAAATACAATCTTTAATATACAACAAGAAAGCTGTGAGTTTTAATATAAATATTATCTTCTAGACAATATCCACTCTCAGAATAAGTCCTCATTACATTTATTGTCACACTTCTTAATAGAATAGTGAGGACTACTAGCTAATACTATCATCCGGTTCATCACTCCGTTCGCCGACTCGTCCCAGCTATATTCTCATTTAAAGAGAACAGTGAAAGAAAGGGTGAGCTCAACTAGCCCAGTAAGAAATATTATGACTAAGATAATGCAGAATAAATTATCATTAGTCTTCAACAATGTTAAACTGATAAAATATAATAGACATCAAGTTTAACTGCAGCGGATCAAGCAACCCATTAAAAGAGTCAAGTAGAGAATAAAATCTACTATCTTTTATGATTAAAAAAGTTTTCATCACTTTTATCGCTGAGACTCAGCTTAATACATAATCCACATCATCCACACTTTTCTACTACCAAGGATATTCATTAGTATCACGACCACAAATTATCCATGCACTACGGGCCAAGGATATTCGTGTATTCATCAATGGTCATGATCATGCCAACAATTGTCCATCAATGCACTACGGGCCAATGAGGACTTTTATCACATCATTTGTAACATTACGGTCATGATTACACTGAATAATCCCTAGTCATAAGCATACCAAGTCCATCTATGCACTACATGCCACAGATAACTTTCAAAAAAAATATAAACATGAGGATGATGACAATGATATAAGAAATCAATAAAACAAGTTCACGAATTAATTTATTCAGGAACTAATAACGTCCAAATTGTCAACATGATACTGCTTTGTAGAGTAAAATTCAAGAATACTCAGAAGAATATTTCCATGAAAGATACTGGATGAAGCGCAAATATCAAGGATATTCCACTAATTTCATGGAGTATAGAAATCAAAACTTTAACCAACTGAGTATAATAAAGAATGGAATAACAAATAAAATCACCATGCATGCGGTACTTCGCATACATAGGTTATTCCAACTGAATAATAAATAACGGAGGCCGGTCAAAGGTATCACGCACCAACAGGATATTCCAATGAATAATAAAGAATGGAATAATAATGAAATCATCATGCATGCAGATTATCAGATGTATAAAGTTATTCCAACGAGAATAATAAATAACAAAATCGTCCGGCGTAAAACACACAAACAGGATATTCCAGCGAGAATAATAAAAGGCGGAACCGGTCGGCGTAAAATGCCTGAGATGAGGATATTCCAATAGAATAATAAAGACGGAACAAGGTCCGGCGTAAAACGCACAAACAGGATGTTCTAACAGAATAATAAAGAATGGAGTAACAACAGAAATCACCAAGTATAGGGTAGACCGCGTATACAGGTTATTCCAACAGAATATAAAGAATGGAATAACAGAAGTTCTCTTCATGAATACAAAAGAAATAATATCCCTTACTGTAAAAGAAACTTGATATCGAAGTAGTGAAGTAGTAGAATACTTTTCTTCTTTCTCTCTATAATTTCTCTCTCTAGAGTTTCAGTGAATTCGTAATAAATAATGAAGGAATGAGCTTCTATTTATAGAAGAATGGACTGCATAGTAACAAATCCATGAACAGTTCAGATTGATTTACTTTAAACGGACGGTCTAGATTGGTTTACAATAAAATATAATATATTCTATTTATAATCTAATAAAACGAATAACTTTTAAAAAGATTTTACTATGCAAACACTATATGGACACTTTATACAAAACAAAGTATGCATAATAAAATATAATATAATCTAATTATTGTTTAATAAAAGCAGATAACTTTATAAAAGTATTACATTTTATATAAAAAGATTTTACTATTAAAGCTAATAAAGCGAATAACTTTATAAAAGTATTACATTTTATATAAAAGTTTTTACATTTTATTACATTAATAATACTAATAAAACAAAACTTCATCATCATTATTATTATTCACACTATTAATCGACCATTGTCGTTTCTCGGAAAGAGGGCTTTCAATTAGGATTTCTCCCTATTGGCGCGCAATTAGGTGACCAAACCTCTCCTTGGCAGAACTTCTAGACATCGTTAATATTGCAAATAATAATATTAATAACTCTGTTATCTCAATTATTGATTTAATAATATATAAAATATCGACAATAATTGAATAAAACTGAATGACTTCTCACGTAAGAATCAATAATCAATACCGTGTGCCACTATGCAACTAATGCCAGACATCGTATTTTTTACTACTGAAAGTAGTTCAACAGTATTAATGGTAAAACTTCTGTCGTTATTTTCAATAAAAAATTTTTTGTCGTTTTCTCAATCCAACAATAATTCTGCTATGGGGTCCACCAATGATTGTGCCGTCGTATGAATATTCCCTGACAAAAAGAATATTTCCCGACCAACCGAATATAATATAACAACTTGCGTACTTTGCAAAATTTATAAATATTACCCACAACTATAACATTATATCAAATTCATTCCATAATATTCAAAAATGATATTTATAGAAAAATCATCTTTATTCATAAAAACTGGGGTCTTACAACCTCCCATTCTTAAGAAATTTTGCCCTCGAAATTAGGGTACATACCTGGTATGTCAAAGAGGTAAGGATACCTTGATTTTATTTCAGATTCTAACTCCCAGGTCATTTCCTCAACATCGTGGTTCCTCCATAAAACTTTGACTTGAGGTATAACCTTGGAGCGTAGAATATGTTCCTTCTTATCCAAGATTTGAACAGGAACCTCTTCATACGTTAAATCTTCCGCTATTTCGTCCGGTTCTAACTCAATAATGTGGTTCGGGTCTTCCACATATTTACGTAACATGGATATGTGACAAACGTTATGAACACGAGACATACTTGGTGGTAAAGCGAGTCTATAGGCCACAGTTCCTACTCGATCGAGGATTAAAAATGGGCCAATTAATCGAGGATTGAGCTTTCCTCTCTTTCCAAATCTCGTAACTCCTTTCCATGGAGCAACACGTAACAACACATGATCTCCAATATCAAATTCCACGTCCTTTCGATGAAGATCAGCATAACTCTTTTGTCGGTCTTGTGAGGTTTTTATACGTTGTCGGATTGTTTGAATCTTTTCCGTAGTCATACGTTCCAACTCCGTTCCCAACAAAATTGCTTCACCCACCTCATCCCAACATATTGGAGAACGACACTTTCTTCCATACAACGCCTCGAATGGAGCCATGCCAATGCTTGCTTGATGGTGTGTTGTGCGCCTCCATCATGATTTTATACTTTAACTCAGGATCGTTAGGAACACAAAGTCTGGAGTTGACTCAAAGTATTCCTTCATCATCGATTCTTGCTTCTGGCATAGCACCTTCTTGAACTTTCTTCCTCATACGCATCAGCTCCAGATCTGTAGTTTGAGCAGCTTTAACTTTATCAATTAAAGTTGGTTTTACTTGTATGTTTTCCATCATCACATGGGTCCCTGAAGTCTTTAACTCTATCTCCATCCTTTGCAAGTCATACAAAATGGGCCTTTGCGTTGACAATATCGCACTCGTACCCGCATATGATCTTCTACTTAATGCGTCAGCTACCACGTTCGCTTTTCCAGGATGGTATTGGATGGTATGATCATAATGTTTCAACAGTTCAAGCCAACGTCGTTGTCGCATGTTGAGTTCCTTTTGAGTGAAGAAATATTTGAGGCTTTTATGATCCGTAAAGATCTCCACTTTCTCCCCATACAAGTAATGCCTCCAAATCTTTAGTGCGAAGACAACAACTGCCAACTCTAGATCATGAGTAGGATAATTTCTCTCATATTCTTTGAGTTGTCATGAGGCATAGGCTATGACTTTCCCATGTTGCATGAGAACACATCCTAACCCTTTGCCCGAAGCATCACTGTAGATGACAAATCCCTCCGAACCAGATGGTATTGTCAGAATAGGTGCTGAAATGAGTCTCCTCTTGAGTTCTTGAAAAATCTTCTCACATTCCTCGCTCCAACCGAACTTTTTGTATCTTTCAAAAGTCAATTTGAGTTAGTGGAGTAGCGATTCGAGAAAATCCTTCCACGAATCTCGATAATAACCAAATTAAACCGAGAAAGCTACGTATTTGATCCATCGATTTAGGTTGCTCGACTTTGAATAGCTTCAATCTTTGGTGGGTCAACAGATATTCCATGACTTGATACCACGTGCCCAAGGAATGCTACTTCCTCAAGCCAGAACTCGTATTTCTTCAACTTGGCATAAAGCTTATATTCACGAAGCTTTTGGAGTATCAGCCTCAAACGTTGCTCATGATCTTCACGGGTTTTGGAATATATGAGGATGTCATCAATAAAGACGACCACAAAGTGATCCAAATATTCCTTGAATACTCGGTTCATCATATCCATGAAGGCAGCATGAGTATTAGTCGATCCAAAAGACATGACTAGGAATTCATAATGCCCGTACCGAGTTCTGAAAGCCGTCTTTGGAATGTCATCAGTTCTAATCTTCAATTGGTGATATCTGGAACGAAGATCAATCTTTGAAAAGAATTTGGCTTCTTGCAACTAGTCAAACTGGTCATCAATACGTGGCAATGGGTACCTATTTTTGATAGTGACATGATTCAACTCCCGATAATCAATACAAAGTCGCATGGCCAGACCAGGATTGAGCTTCTGCTCTCCTAACTTCAGTCCAACTCTAACACACTAATCACACATACATTTTAACATACATACATGCTAGAGTTTCACATATAACACATGATCATACTTTAGTTCATTACCACAAGTTTAACTTACAACTTATATGTCATTAAAACATAAAGAGTCACGTAATCATCATGATTTACAATCTTGGTCATACAATACATAGTAGGTCATGCTTGTATATAGACAACACATGTATACATTACTCATATAGTTCATATTCTAGAAATTTCCTTTTCTTTAAGACTATGCGTGCATAAGTGAAAACCATACATTAATCAAACTATGATCATGTCAATATGTCTATAGGCATAATGAATCCTAATACACATGCTAGAATGGTCATAACATACTATGCTTATTACTTGATGACATTAGCTTCCTCATCCTAACTTCATTTAACACTAAGTCAACATAGCATATACAAGGCATCTTAACATATAACTCTCATGCATTTACAACATATATTCAAACCACATATGCATGCTCAAATGGTCAGATCTTATAAGACAAAGTCTTGGTCAAGTTCACTTTGAAAAGCCTTAAGTTATATCTCTTTGAAATAATCAAATCTTTTAATCATATATGTTAGTGTGTTCAATCACTTTAGTCTTACATTTTATGTCAATATAAACCATATCATCATGTTCATAAAGTCAAAATGCTCACATGATGTGTTTATGACAAGGTTCACTTTTGAAATCACAAACCTCATTTCAAGACCGCAAGTATTGCGTCCATCATTGCCATACTTGTTCATACTACATGCATATGCCTATTGTGCATGTTAAAACAGTTTACAAGCTTGCTCTACCAGTGTACCAACAACTTAGCACAAACAACAACATAATGAACACATCATGGTTATAGTGCGAAGGCTGCCATGCACTGCGCCTCCGCCAAATACAAAAGCTGGAGCAATTACATCTGTCAACCAGAGGAGACATTGCTGCTGCTTTTTGCGATTCAAAGAACTCATCACCAAATTCCCTTATGGAAAGGGTTTCTAACATAACTCAACACATTTAAAAGCATGTAAAACACTTAGCAACATAACCCAAATCAACTAACAATCAATACATGCTTAATTCAAGAATAAATCCATGAAATAATTTACCAAAAATTAAGAATGGGAATGCAAGTTATACCTTTGTGATTCAATTTAGCTGCTCTAAAATAGTATACTCACTCTATATAAGCTCCCTAGCATCTAAATCTCTGCAATTGCAACAAGGAAGATGAAGGACTTATTTATAGAAGATTGATTGTCTAGCTAATGCCATTACCTCACAAGTCAAACCATTGGCTTTCAAGAATGCACAAGGGTTAAGGAAGAGTTGGTGAGAGTTGGTAATTCTACTCATGAATCCCACTCCCCATCTATGTTGGTTGATTTTGAGGTGGAGATAGGCTAGGCTAGGCTTGTTCACGTGGGAAGAAGAAATGGGACTCTAATATAGGACAAAGCAATTTCCAGCACTAGCAAAATAATGAAATGCTAAATTTGTCTTATAACAAATATACACATAGTATAAACTTTGGTTATAAAATATGTCTACACAATTCATTTCATATAACATAGGTTATAATAATTTAAAAAGGCATACAATGTATTTCCCAATTACAAGGTATCTAGTAGTGCACATACATATATCAATATTATTATTCAACTCACATGAACGCAAATAACTCTTACTATATAGTCTATATATATAATATATAGACATATTAATGTGCCACCTTGTACAATATAAAATATACAATTAACTACCACATAATAAAGGCTTACTATATTACATGTTTTGCACAAATAAATCAAGTAAACATATAATCAATTTATAAACTATTACTCTATTACACATTAATTATTATTTATTCATAATAATTATTAATTAACACATTATCAATTAATTACTCATAATTGCAATTAATCAATATAAATAAACTCTTGCTACTATATTCAAATAAATTGAATATTTAATAATCCTAACAATTTCTTGATATCAAACTCTTAGGGTTAGTCAACTAATTTAAATCAACTATTAGTGACTCCCTTTAATCATTTCATACATTCACATAACCATATAAGGTTTAAATAATCTCACAAAACTAACTCGTTAAAATTAAATCACATATTTAATTAATAAGGAGTTTAAAATTCTTGGTCGTTACATCCCTCCCCCCCCCCCCCCCCCTTATAAAAATTCCATCCTCGAAATTGTAAAAATAAGGTTACTCAAATAAAAACAGATAATTCATTCTCATCTTCTCTTCTAGCTCCCACGTAGCTTCTTCTACTGCGTGATTCCTCCAAAGAGTCTTAACGGAATGGATAATCTTATTCCTCAACTTTCGTTCCTTCCTATCTAGTATCTGGAAAGGAACTTCCTCGTACGATAAGTCTTTCTTGACTTGGATTGGCTCATAGGAGATAACGTGCTTGTAGTCTGGTTTATACTGCCGTAACACTGACACATGAAACACGTTGTGAATGTGCTTAGGTTCAGGAGGTAACGCTACCTCGTACACCACTTCACCGACTCGCCTCAAAATCTTAAATGGTCCTATAAACCTAGGGCTCAACTTGCCCTTCTTCCCAAAACGAATCTTCCCTTTCTAGGGAGATACTTTCAGAAAAGCATAGCTTCCTACTTCAAAATCTCTCTTCTTGCGATGTAAGTGCACATACTTCTTCTGGCGATCTTGAGCTGCTACTAGTCGAGCTCTTATCACCCTGATGATTTCTACCGTCTGTTGTACCAACTCCGGCCCCAACAGTCGACGTTCTCCAACTTCGTCCCAGCATAAGGGCATTCTATATTTCCTCCCATACAGTGCTTCGTACAATGGCATTCCAATACTGGCATGATAACTATTGTTATACGCGAACTCTACTAATGGAAGGTGATCCTCCTAACTACCCTTGAAGTCCATCACATAAGCTCGGAGCATGTCTTCAAGTGTCTGAATCGTTCTCTCACTTTGCCCATCGGTCTGCGGATGATACGCGGTACTCATTCGTAGTTGTGTCCCCATTCTTTCTTGAAGACTCTTCCAGAAGTTTGACGTGAATCGCGGATCTCTATCTGATACAATAGATACCGGCACCCCATGCCTCGAGATAATTTCCTTAACATATAATTTGGCTAACTGGTCCAAACTATATTTAATCCTAATCGGTAAAAAGTGAGCTGACTTAGTAAGACGATCTACAATTACCCATATGGCGTCGTGCCCTTTCTGCGTTGCTGGAAGTCCCACCACAAAGTCCATTGTGATGTGCTCCCATTTCCATTCTAGAATTTCTAATGGTTGTAATAACCCGCTTGGTCGTTTGTGCTCTGCCTTGACTCTTTGACAAGTTAGGCATCTACTTACGCATTCTGCAACCTCTCTCTTCATATTTGGCCACCAGAAGTGGTGACGCAAATCTTGGTACATCTTAGTGCTTCCTAGGTGTATCGAGTATCTCATACTGTGCGCTTCTTACAAAATCTCCTCTCTCAGTTCTGGTACTAGCGGTACCCAAATTCGTCCTTCAAATCTTAGCAGTCCAGTGCTATCCATCTTATATTTCAATTCATCACCTTCAGTCAATCGCTTCTTGATGTTAATACAATCTTCGTCCTTTTCTTGTGCTTCTTTAACCTTATCCAATAAAGTCGGACTCGTTGTCACTGTAAATAATTATTCGTTGGTCTCCATCGGATACTTAATCTCCAAATCTAGTCGTTTGAAATCTTTCACCAATTCTTCTTGAATGGTCAACTTCAATAACTTCTCTCTGCCTTTTCTACTCAAGGCATCTGCAACTATATTTGCTTTGCCTGGATGATACAGAATCTCAAAATCATAATCTTTGATCAATTCTAACCATCGACGTTGCCTCATGTTTAATTCCTTTTGTGTGAAGATATACTTCAGACTCTTGTGGTCCGTATATATCTCACACTTCTCGCCATACAAATAATGCCTCCAAATCTTCAAGGCAAAAACTATCGCTGCTAACTCTAGATCATGAGTCGGATATCCCTTCTCATAATCTTTTAGCTGACGTGAAGCGTACGCAATGACCCTGCGATGTTGCATCAGTACACAGCCAAGTCCCTTGTGTGACGCATCACTATACACTACAAACTGTCTCGTGTTGTCCGGTAAAACCAACACAGATGCTTGACTAAGCCTCTTCTTCAATTCTAGGAAACTTTCTTCACACTTCTCCGTCCAAATGAACTTAACTGTCTTTCTGGTAAGATTGGTCAACGGTGATGCTAATTTTAAAAAATCCCAAATAAATCATCGATAATATCCCGCCAATCCTAAGAAACTCCTGATCTCTGTCGGCGTCTTCGGCTGCTCCCAATTGATAACCGCTTCTACCTTCGCTGGATCCACCGAAAAACCATTCTTGTCGATAACGTGCCCTAAAAACTGCACTCTCTGCAACTAAAACTCACACTTGGAGAATTTTGCATACAGCTTCTCCCTTCTTAATGTTTCCAACACTATCCGAAGATACTCAGCATGTTCTTCCTCCGTCTTTGAATATACTAGAATGTCATCGATGAATACAACAACAAACTTATTTAAATACTGCTTGAACACTCTGTTAATTAAATCCATAAATGTTGCTGGCGCATTTGTCAAACTAAATAACATTACCAGAAACTCAAAGTGTCCATACCGAGTTCTGAATATCATCTTTGGAATATCCTCCAGCCTCACTTTCAGTTGGTGATAACCGGTCCTCAAGTCAATCTCCGAAAAGTACTTTGCCCCCTTCAACTGATCAAACAAATCGTCTATCCTGGGCAACGGGTACTTATTCTTAATGGTGACCTTGTTCAACTCTCGGTAGTCGATACAAAGTCTTAGCGACCCATCTTTCTTCTTTACGAATAAGACTGGTGCTCCCCAAGGTGATATGCTTGGTCGAATGTATCCCTTATCTAACAACTCTTGTAATTGAGCCATTAGTTCTTTCATCTCTACCGGTGCCATACGATACGGCGCTTTGTATACCAATGCTGTTCTTGGTGCCAAATCAATGACAAACTCAATCTCTCTATCCGATGGAAACCGAAATCTCGTCTGGGAAGACATCAACGAAATCCCTTACAATAGGTATCTGACTCAGTTCACCCTCGACTCGTCGAGTATCAACCACATGACCCGAATAACCTATACAACCCTTCCTAAGCAACCTCTGCGCTTGAACCATCGTTAGACAATGAGATTGTCTCGGCGATTTACTACCATAAAATACCACCTTTGACTTATTCGGAGTCTTAAGGTGTACACACTTCTTACTGCTCCATGAACCGATAACCAATCCATTCCAAGGATTACATCGAATTCCCCCAAAGGAATCGGTATCAAATCCACCTTTAGCTTAAATCCTCGCACTTCGGTGTAATAATTCCTATGAATGTATTCTACAGGAATAATTACCTTGTTCGCTACTTCTACGTTCATAGGGTGTCCTAATTTCTCACAGGGTAATTCTAACCGTTTAGCGAATTTTTCGAAAACAAAAGAGCAGGTAGCACCCGAATCAAATAACACGTATGCATCTATATTATTGATCGGAATGATACCTGACACCACGTCCTTAGACTCCACCGCATCTTGTACGGTCATGTTGAAAGTTCGTGTCGTTGGTCTGTTAGCTTGACTGGTTGACCCTCCAATGTTCAGTCCATTGTTGTTGTTGTTGTTGTTGTTGCGGTTGTCGCTAGCTGTATCGCCCTTTTTCTTCGGGCAGTCCTTAATTTGATGGTCTGTGGCTCCACACGAGAAACATCCTCCTTTTTGCTTATTCGGACATTGAGGAGCCATGTGCCCCGGTTGTCCACAACGATAACAGACACTCTTTCCTTTCATGCATTCTCCCGAGTGATTCCTCCCACAGTTGTTGCACTTCATATTTTTCTTAGCCTCCCCTCCAGACTTATTACTTCCAAAGGATTGACTCTCCGTCCATTTACGCTTGTTGGGGTTGCTGCCTCTGCTGCTTCCCCCTTTTTGTCCATCCTGATCGGTCTTCTTTTCTTGTTTAAATCACGCGATGGCTTCATTGCCTCCCTCGGCAATGATAGCCCTTTCCAAAAGATCAGAGTAAGTCTTACTCTTTAATACTGCTTGTGAGACCCCAAATTTTATGAAATAAAAGTATTCAATTTTTCTATGGTTAAATTGATAAAGGTTAAAGTTAAGGGTGACATTTGAAATTTTTTCAAAGTAAGCATGTTGTTATAAAATCGGTGGTAAAATCTGGCGTGGTTGCATAGTAGCTACAGTATTGGTTATTGATGCTTACGTGAGAAGTCACTCATTTATACTCAATTATTGCTACTGATAATTGTCGTATCATATCTCTCATATTATTGATTGATTATTGTCACAAAGATCATCGCATAATATGATATATTATTAAATCAATAATTGAGATGACAAAGATATTCATATTATTAAATTACAATATTTACAATGTCTAGAAGTTCTGTCAAGGAGAGGTTTGGTCACCTAATTGCGCGCCAATAAGGAGAAATCCTTATCGGAAAGCCCCCTCTTTCTTGGGAACGACCTGGTTGTTAAATATTGTGAGTTATGATATTAATGATGAATGTTATTAATAATCGAATTTGAGTTCAGAGTTGAATTTGGAGACGCGGACGTGATATTTAAGTCTGGAATGATGAAATTAGTAGAAATAGACTATAAACACAAAATTTTCCGAGGTTGACTTTTTGGTCAAAAAAAGTCAACAGTTGACTTTTTCAGAAAAAGTCGAACTTTGAAATTTCAAAAATGAAATTTTTGATAAAAATATTTCCATTGTGTTGGGATTGTTAGTTTTAGTGGAAATCAAAATTTATTTCGATAGTAATTCATGTCTGGAGGTTATATTGACCAACCGGGTAATTAATCGAGTAAATGAGCAATCAATTACTACTAATTCACATGCTTATATAACTATTTGTTAACATGTGTGTACTATTGATTCATATTCATGTACTATTAGGGGAGTTGGTGCAAGATTGATAATACTTGCATGACTAAGTTAAAGATGGAGGTATAGATGGAGGCACAATACCGTAATTCGTATTTTTACATGATTATAACTATTGATTCACATGATTGAACTATTGATTCACATTATTTACTATTAGGGGAGGTTGTGCAAGTTTGATAATACTTGCAGGACTAAATTAAAAATGAAAGAAAAGTTGGAGGTATTGTACTGTAATATTTCGAGCCCCAAAACGTGCAATTATCGAAAATATATTTTTCTATAAATAGAAGTTCATTCTTCCTTCATTTTTCACCATTTTACTAAAGCTATAGAGCAATTATTATAGAGAGAAATTATAGAGAGAAAGAAGAAGAGAAGTCTGCTACCTCACTATTCCAGTATCTAGTTTCATTTGAGGTAAGGGGTATTATTTCTTTCGTATTCATGAAGAGAGCTATTGTTATTCCATTCCTTATTATTCTGTTGGAATAACCTGTTTATGCGAAGTACCGTATACATGGTGAAATTCTTCTGATATTCCATTCTTTATTATTACATTGGAATATCACGTCTGCATGCTGCTTTTCTGTTGGACACGGTTCCGCCTCTTTATTATTCTCTTTGGAATATCCTGTTTGGCGCTTTTACAGGACTGGTTCCGTCTTTATTATTCTGTTGGAATATCCTATCTGTGCATTTTACGTCGAACCTGGTTCCGTCTTTATTATTCTGTTGGAATATCTTGTCTGTACGTTTTACGCCGGACCTGGTTCCTTCTTTATTATTCTGTTGGGAATAACATGTTTGTGCGGTCTCTATCGCATGCATAGTGAATCCTTCTGTTATTCCTTTTTTTATTATTCTGTTGGAATAATCTGTCTATGTGGATTACCACATGCATGGTGAATGATCCTTTGTATTCATTCCTTATTAAATTGTGGAAATGATCTGTTTACGTTGATTATGATGAGAGTCATAATAAAAGCATTGGACTGAAGAAAATCATGGGTATATGTAGTATTAGTAAGTGTTATGATGAGTTATGTTGGTTATTATGTGAAAACATGAAAGTTTCTTAGAAATCACAAATGGTTGAAAATCAGATTTTGGTTAAAATGGAACATGAAATTTAATTGACCATATCTCCTATTATATTTCGATTTTTTTGAGTGTGGTCAAGTTCTAGAGTTAGATCTATGAGTTTCCTAACTTATCCAAGTGGAATCACTGGAAAAGGTGTTGTAGATTTTCGTGTGGACTGATTTTAGCAAAGCACGAAAAAGTGAAAAATATGAAAAAGTTACTGCCCAGATTTTTAAAAGGGCATTTTCGGCCACTTAATTTATGAGAAAAATTCCGGCCTTTTGGGACATAAAAGTATATGGTATAAAGTACCTCCTGTCCAAAAATGAGCTCATTCCAACTTAAAATCAGCAAGTTACGTCCATTTCAATATTTAGGTTTTTTTCATTTAAACGCGCTTATAACTCCGATGACCATGAAATTTAAACTGGAAGCTCACATTAACATGTGTAAGATCCTGCCAAGATTTGGAATTTATGGAGTTAACCTTGAGATAGCTAATTTCTTAAGGAATTAATTAGAAATTGATTTTTGAAAAATAGTAAATGAATTTTAAAAATTCCGAGAAAAATATATGTTCATTATGGGACTATATTCTGCTAAATCCCCAAGAAAGAAATATTTTTGGGACTAATTTGGTATTTTTCATGAAAATGGTTTAGTTACGAACATATGAGTTAAATATGTTATCTTGTAAGTAACAAAGTTGGAAAATAGTATTTTATGGCTTGAAAATCCTATATAATGCATATGCAGATTTTTGATGAGAGATTTGATCATTGGTAATGAAATCTTATGAGTATGACATTTTTTGAATGATTAAATGCATTATTTGGTAAAGTGTAAACAATTGAAATAAATTGTTTATAAGTTTAAGAAGTGATTAAAATATTGTTATAATATTAATAATATTTGATTATAAGTTTATTAAGTGATTGATAATATCTGGATAAATTTAAAGTCTTTAATATTTATCCTTGTTTTCGTTTGATTAGTGCTTTTATCATTGTCATCATTCTCATGCTTATATTGTGATGAAAGTCATCTTTGGCTTACGTCCATAGATGGACTTGGTATGATTATGACCAGGGATTATTCGGTATAATCATGACCGTAATGTTATAAATAATGTGGTAAAAGTCATCTTTGGCCCGTAGTGCATAGATGGACTTGGTATGATTATGACCAGGGATTATTCAGTATAATCATGATCGTAATTGAAAACACGAATATCCTTGGCCCGTAGTGCATCGATAATTCGTGGTCGTGATACTATTAAGTCGAGTCTCAAAGATTATTGGTTTTACAATTGTATATCTTTGGCTCAGAGTAAAGATAAGCGGTTGGTTATTAGTTATCTGATTGTATATTTTTGGTCGTAGTGCAAAGATGAATTTATTAGTATGCTTATGAGCAGGAATTGTGATTTGGTATAACCATGATTTTTGATGTTTTAGGTGAAGATAGGTGATGAAAATTATCTTCGTCCTGGGTGCAAAGAGGAATTTAGAATCACAATTTTGATTATGAGTTATTCATATGATTGTGGATAGGAATTGTTGATTGATGTTACAGGGATAAAATATTATTGGTGGACTTTTAACATGGAGATGATAATAGACCTGATGGTCTATTTGACTCTTCTAATGGATTGCTCGTTCCGCTGCAACTACGGTTGAAAAGTTTTATCATCTACTATATGTTCTAAATCTCTGATTATTATGCATAAAGGCTATTGATGATGTAAAATATCTTTAGTCAAGATATTCTTTACTTGGCTAGTTGTACTCACCCTTTCTTTCACTGTTCTCTTCAGGAAATGAGAATATAACTGGAACGAGTCGGGGAACGAAGTGACGGTCCAGATGATAGTATTAGTAGTCCTCACTATTCTGTGAAATAGTGTGATAATAAATTTATTAAAGACTTATTTTGAGTTTGTGTACTGTCTAGAAGATAATGATTGTATTAAAACTCATAGCTCATGTTGTATATTTAAGTTTGTATCTGAATTTTGTACCATATATTTGATGACTTAGAATAGGTGATGTATACCTATTTTGGGGGCGTCACAGTTGGTATCAAAGCTTAGGGATATGATCCCTGGCTGAGATGTGAGACAAAAACTAGGAGGGGAGAGACGGGGAATTCCTTCGCTAGTATGACCTACCTAAGTTTATTTGGTATTTAATTGGATATGTCAATTAACCCTTATTTTGAAACTATATTTTAGAATGATATTTGAAATACAGGAGATGAGAAATGGTAAAATCATGATAGAGAGGAAATAACCGGGAAGGTGCAATCCAAAAAGGAAGCAAGGTATTCTCATCTCTTCGAATACCAAGTACGTACGTAAAATTCGAAGGCAAAATTTCATAAGGAAGGGAGATTGTGAGACCCCGTATTTTATGAAATAAAAGTATTCAATTTTTCTATGGTTAAATTGATAAAGGTTAAAGTTAAGGGTGACATTTGAAAATTTTTCAAAGTAAGCAACTTGTTATAAAATAATCGGTGGTAAAATACGAATGGTTGCATAGTAGCACACGGTATTGGTTATTGATGCTTATGTGAGAAGTCACTCAGTTATACTCAATTATTGCTACAGTAATTGTTGCATCATATCTCTCATATTATTGATTCAGTTATTGTCACAGTATCATCTGCATAATATAATATATTATTAAATCAATAATTGAGATGACAAAGATATTCATATTATTAAATTGTAATATTTACAATGTCTAGAAGTTCTGTCAAGGAGAGGTTTGGTCACCTAATTGCGCGCTAATAAGGAAAAATCCTTATTGGAAAGCCCCCTCTTTCCTGGAAACGACATGGTTGTTAAATATTGTGAGTTATGATATTAATGATGAATGTTATTAATAATCGAATTTGAGTTCGGAGTTGAATTTGGAGACGCGGACGTGATATTTAAGTCCGGAACGATGAAATTAGTAGAAATAGACTATAAACACAAAATTTTCCAAGGTTGACTTTTTGGTCAAAAAGAGTCAACAGTTGACTTTTTCGAAAAAAGCCGAACATTGAAATTTCAAAAATGAAATTTTTGAAAAAAATATTTCCATTGTGTTGTGATTTTTAGTGTTAGTGGAAATCGAAATTTATTTCGATAGTAATTTATGTCTGGAGGTTATATTGACCAACCGGGTAATTAATCGAGTAAATGAGCAATTAATTGCTACTAATTCACATGCTTATATAACTATTTGTTCACATGTGTGTACTATTGATTCACATTCATGTACTATTAGGGGAGTTGGTGCAAGATTGATAATACTTTCATTACTAAGTTAAAGATGGAGGTACTATACCGTAATTCGTATTTTCACATGATTATAACTATTAATTCACATGATTGAACTATTGATTCACATTATTCACTATTAGGGGAGGTTGTGTAAGTTTGATAATACTTGCAGGACTAAATTAAAAATGAAAGAAAAGTTGGAGGTATTGTACTGTAATATTTCGAGCCCCAAAACGTGCAATTATCAAAACTATATTTTTCTATAAATAGAAGCTCATTCTTCCTTCATTTCTCACCAATTCACTAAAGCTATAGAGCAATTATTATAGAGAGAAATTATAGAGAGAAAGAAGAAGAGAAGTATGCTACCTCACTATTCCAATATCCAGTTTCATTTGAGGTAAGGGGTATTATTCCTTTCGTATTCATGAAGAGAACTATTGTTATTCCATTCCTTATTATTCTGTTGAAATAACCTATTTATACAAAGTACCGCATACATGGTGAAATTCTTCTGATATTCCATTCTTTATTATTCTGTTGGAATATCGTGTCTGTGCATTTTACGCCGGACCTGGTTCCGTCTTTATTATTCTGTTGGAATATCCTGTTTGTGCATTTTACGCCAGACCTGGTTCTGTCTTTATTATTTTGTTGGAATATCCTTTTTGTGCATTTTACGCCGGACCTGGTTCCGTCTTTATTATTCTGTTGGAATATCTTGTCTGTATGTTTTACGCCGGACCTAGTTCCTTCTTTATTATTCATTGGGAATAATAACTCGTTATGCATGCGGTCTCTATCGCATGTATGGTGAATCCTTCTGTTATTCCATTCTTTATTATTCTGTTGGAATAACATGTCTATGTGGATTACCACATGCATGGTGAATGATCATTTGTATTCATTCCTTATTAAATTGTGGAAATGATCTGTTTACGTTGATTATGATGAGAGTCATAATAAAAGCATTGGACTGATGAAAATCATGGGTATATGTAGTATTAGTAAGTGTAATGATGAGTTATGTTGGTTATTATGTGAAAACATGAAAGTTTCTTAGAAATCACAAAGGGTTGAAAATCCGATTTTGGTGAAAATGGAACATGAAATTCAATTGACCATATCTCCTATTATATTTCGAATTTTGAGTGTGGTCAAGTTCTAGAGTTAGATCTATGAGTTTCTAACTTATCCAAGTGGAATCAACGAAAAGGTGTTGTAGATTTTTGTGGGTGATTTTTAGCAAAGCACGAAAAAGTGAAAAATATGAAAAATTTCTTTTGATTTTTAAAGGGCATTTTTACCACTTAATTTGTGAGAAAAATTCTGGCCTTTTGGGACATAAAAGTATATGGTATAAAGTACCTCCTGTCCAAAAATTAGTTCATTCCGACTTAAAATCAGCAAGTTACGTCCATTTCAATATTTAGGTTTTTCTGACGAAAAATGCTATAACTCCGATGACCATGAAATTTAAACTGGAAGCTCACATTAACATGTGTAAGATCCTGCCAAGATTTGGAATTTATGGAGTTAACCTTGAGATAGCTAATTTCTTAAGGAATTAATTAGAAATTGATTTTTGAAAAATAGTAAATGAATTTTAAAAATTCCGAGAAAAATATATGTTCATTATGGGACTATATTCTGCTAAATCCCAGTAAAGAAATATTTTTGGGACTAATTTGGTATTTTTCATGAAAATGGTTTAGTTACGAACATATGAGTTAAATATGTTATGCGAAGTAACAAAGTTGGAAAATAGTATTTTATGGCTTGAAAATCCTATATAATGCATATGCAGATTTTTGATGAGAGATTTGATCATTGGTAATGAAATCTTATGAGTATGACATTTTTTGAATGATTAAATGCATTATTTGGTAAAGTGTAAACAATTGAAATAAATTGTTTATAAGTTTAAGAAGTGATTAAAATATTGTTATAATATTAATAATATTTGATTATAAGTTTATTAAGTGATTGATAATATCTGGATAAATTTAAAGTCTTTAATATTTATCCTTGTTTTCGTTTGATTAGTGCTTTTATCATTGTCATCATTCTCATGCTTATATTGTGATAAAAGTCATCTTTGGCTTACGTCCATAGATGGACTTGGTATGATTATGACCAGGGATTATTCGGTATAATCATGACCGTAATGTTATAAATAATGTGGTAAAAGTCATCTTTGGCCCGTAGTGCATAGATGGACTTGGTATGTGATGAGTGAGTTTTATACTCATAATTGAATGCGTTTGAGCTTAATCTTTTGGTAGTTTTTAAGTGTTTGTGTCTATTCAAGCATGTTTTATGTTGTTTTGTAGGAATTGGGACAAAAGTTACTTGGATCGACGTTTGGGGTGGCTAGATTCCCGTTTTCGGCTTGGCATTTACACAGCAGTAACTTCAGAGCCAATTTGAGTATTTCTACGGACCTTATTTCGAAAAACCTAAAGAATGAAAGTTGTAGATCTACGTCTCCTCTTTCCGGATCATCTGAAATCATCAAAATTGGAGTTTGGACGAAGAAGTTATGGTCATTTTCCCAAAGGACGTAGGAGTAGAAAATGTCAGAACATGTGGCAACACCGAGGCGTCCAAAAGGCCTATGCCGATCAAAAGTCTTTCAAAGGGGTTGCAATGCAGTGCCCAGTGACAAGAACAACCGGGAAGAGGTTGGTTGAGCTTGGACGCGTTTTTGGGCGAATTTTGACACCTTTTTGACTCCAAATTGGATTGGGTTTGTTCCTAAGCTAAAAATTGGACTTGTAACCTATAAATACATGGTGTAAGGCATAAAATAAAGGGAGAATACATAGATTAGACTAGATTAAACACTCCATTAGATTAGAATATAAACTCTAGTTCTTAATTAGCCATTGGAGATTGAAGCAAATTGAAGAACACTGAAGATCAAGTGCAAGAGCAAAAGGGGCATCGAGTTGTCGACAATGATTCTATTCTCTTCTCTTATCATACTTTTATCTTTTAATGTCTATTCAATTGTGGATTCTTGGTTTTAATTCATTAATTATGAACTAACTATTTTATTAAGATTTCAATTGAACCTTTTATGGCTATAAATTAGTTATTTAATTTATTCCAATTATTTGTGTCAAAGTGAGTTGTTTATCTTGCCTTATGCTTATTGATTAATTATCTGATCAGTAATTACCTTGTTACTCTAGAAGGAATTGGAAGAGGAATTCTAGGGTTAGAACTAGGCATGATATCATGTGACTTAGTTATTTGCATGATGAATAATTAGGTTTGTGAATAGAATGGAAATATCTCATTACATGATGTAACACATAAGGAATTGGGATTGTAACGAGTTTAATTCAATTGTTTTGCATAGGAATATAGAAAAATTAATCTGGATTAAATAGAAGGTAATTGATCACTTGGAAAAGGGCTTTTGGCATTTGAGAATTCCTGTTAACAATTCAGTAGACATAATAACTGGGATAATTGGATAATTGATTATTGTTCATAATTGGGGATATTAAAGTCTTAATCCTTATTTACCTGAATTCAATCAAATCTTAATTTTGTTTATTTTCTTTCTTTTAGACTAATCTCTTTTAATTGTTTAATTTAGTTTTCTTAATTAGAAAATTCACAATTTGCAATTGTTTAAATAAAATTGATTTGGTTAAGAGTTAGTATTTGGTAATTTTTATTAAATAATTCCTCGGGGGAACGATACTCTACTTTCACTTTATTACTTGTTGACCGTGTATACTTGCACGTATTCATTGATTGCGAAATCGATCAACAAGTTTTTGGCGCCGTTACCGGGGAATTAATTTAATAATTATTTACCAATATTAATTTCAATCAAATTAGTCTTAATTTAAATATTTTTATTTTTATTTTTAATTGTCTTCCTATATTTCTCTCTTTTTAGGTACCATGGATGAGTTTGAGTATCAATGGCCATACACGTTCTTGGCTCAACCAAGGGAAACAGGGATTGATGGACTTAATACATCTTCTATAGAGGCAACTTCGAAGACGTTGGAGGTTTGCACAGCCATACGGAGTTGAAGGATGGCAAGAATGACTCAGCCAAGGGGAGAAGAGATTGACAGACTCGAGAAACTTTCTGCATTGTCAGCACAGATTGAGACACTTTCGAGCATGTTTGAAGCTTTTGAAGCACAACGTCGTCAAAGTGTGGCGATTACTTGCGATTATTGTGATGAGTCATCAATGCACCATCAGTTTCGAGTAGGTACAGTATGGTGGTGATTACCCCAATAATTATGTCCATCATAACAACTATTATTAGAATTGGGGGTATCACCCGGATTTTTCATGGAGTAACAATCAAGCTCAAGCACCGAGACAACAAAACACAACCGGATTCCAAAATCAGACTCAACAACAACCAGAGAGGAAATCAAGTTTGGAAGAAACCTTGGAGAAATTTATTAGAGCTTCTGAAAAAAAGAACGAGGAACAAAACAAAGTATTGAATCAAGTAGAGCTGAATGTGAAAAGCCAAGGTGTTTCATGGAACCATACTCATCAAGATCAATTTTATGCTCCAAGTCCAAAGTACCCACCGGATTTCTCGTGTCCACCTCCCCTACAACAGAAAGAACATTCAAATTTGGAGGAAGCTTTGTCCAAGTTCATAGCTTCATGTGAGGAGAGGAGGATTAATCAAGAGATATTGAGTCAAAATTTTACAAACCAAACGGAACAACTAACCAATGCCTCGAACATTTGTCCTCAATACACTTGGCTCTGTGACATGGATGCCGAGACTGATGCTGAGCCCGAACCAAATCTGAAACCGGATGTGCCAAATGATATAGATGTTGAAAGAGAGGAAAGACTTGGAGACCAAGAAAAGGAGATCGACAAAGATCTAACTTTGAGTACCAACGAAGATGAGCCAATTTTGATAGTGTCCCGTGTAGCTTCTCCACCAAAGTTCAAGAATCCGGGCAGTTTTACAAAACCATGCCCAATTGGAAGTCATGTCGTCGGCAAAGCTCTTGGTGACGTAAGAGCTAGTACATTTGTGGAGTCATGGTGGGATGAAAAAGAGAAGATAGAGGAAGATTCCATTATGTTTATTAAGCTTCAATGCCCCAATCTGATCATAGACATAATGGAGAAAACACCTAGTTGTTGGACGTTCTTAATAGGGAACCTATCTCCAAAGAGCATACTAGGTGACTTCAATTCAAGGGTTTTTTCTAATGGGAACCTCCCAAAAGAGACATTGCTACTGATGGATGGAGGATTCCTCAATTTTCGAAGGGGAATTAGATAGAGAATTGAAGAAGTCAGGCTGAGACTATAAAACAAGCGCTTATTGGGAGGCAACCCAAGTTTAATTTTTATTTTTAGTTTTTATTAAGTTTTATATTAGTAGCTTTGAATTTGCATTTACTTAAAATTTAATAAAATTGTTTCTATCATGGTTTACAGGTTATTCAAGTCAAATTCAAGTGTGGTGCCCAATTTGTTTCATGTGCCTAGCTTATTCTCCAAACTTAGTGGACAAGGAGGAATATTGCTATATTTTCAGGGAAGTCCTCTTCTTTACTTTTTTATATTTCATTCATTGAGGACAATGTCTAGTTTAAGTTTGGGGGCATTTTAGTGTCGTATTGCATATAGTTAGTTATCTGCATAGTTCGTTTTTTTTTGTGTTAGCATTGTTTTTTTTAGGTTGCATATAATACATGGTAGTTATTTGCATATTCATATATGTGTTGCATTAGTATGTGTTCATGTAGAATAATTGTATTTTTTTATTTTTTTTTGCATGAATCTATGTGATCGGTTTGTGTGGTCTTAGCTAGGCCTATGATAAGATTGGTATTAATTATTAACTTGAACAGTGTTGATAATTGATGATAAGTTCTAATTTTAATCATGATGATAATCTTAGCCTGTCTTAAACTTATGTAACCGGTTAGCACTTAAAGTTTAACTGTTTTAATCCACTTGGTTCAAGGGTTTCATAATTTGTTTCTGAGGAAAAATCTTTGTTAAAATTTAAGAAAATTAATGAACTGGCGGTAAAGGTTGGAATGACGTAAAAGCTTGAGTTTGGGGGAATCTATGGGATATATATATTACAAAAAGAAAAAAAAGAAATGATGAAAAGAAAAAAAAGAGAAAAAAAAATCCAAAAAAAAAGAAATAAAAACACCATGGCATGCTTGTCTAGTTTTGTGGCCTTTGTTACTTTAGTAAGTAAGCCCGAGGGGATTGTCTTTACACCTAGCGCCCTAAGGTCTTAATGGCTTGGGAGTCGTTGGTCGAAAGCTCATTAAGGTAGCACTGAAAAGCCTAAGGGAATAAGACATTGTTCAGCCATAAGAAAAAAAATTGAATAAAACACGAGAAAGAGCAAAAATGCCCTCATGATTGAATAAGAGTATAAATAAATCCTGTATTTACCTTAAGACTTGGTCATTGCTTAGTTTTAACCGGAGTTGTCATGTTCACAAAAGTAATTGAATTGGAACTAAAATTTTCCTTCAAAGAAGTTTGTTATGTGATTATCTTGAACTGTGGTTGGTTAGAATGGTTAACAAGCACACACGCACAACATGGGTGATGACAGGTTTGGATTGACTAATTGGTTAGAGTTATGGATTTTGACTTGATTGGATATATTGTTTGAGTATCATTGGTATCTTTGAGGCCTGTTGCTATATATCATACTGATTTATTACTGGGTTTGTAGGTATATTAGAAAGTAGATCATGCATATGCATTCATGCAGTTGAGTTAGTTTGTTTATATTTATTTCTTTTATGTTTTTGCTTGAGGACAAGCAAAAGTTTAAGTTTGGGGGTATTTGATGAGTGAGTTTTATACTCATAATTGAATGCATTTGAGCTTAATCTTTTGGTAGTTTTTAAGTGTTTGTGTCTATTCAATCATGTTTTATGTTGTTTTGTAGGAATTGGGACAAAAGTTACTTGGATCGACGTTTAGGGTAGCTAGATTCGCGTTTTCGGCTTGCCATTTACACAGCAGTCACTTCAGAGCTAATTTAAGTATTTCTACGGACCTTATGTCGAAAAATTTAAAGAATTAAAGTTGTAGATCTACGTCTCATCATTCCGGATCATCTTGAATCATCAAAATCGGAGTTCGGACGAAGAAGTTATGACCGTTTTTCTAAAGGACGTCGGAGCAAAAAATGTCAGAACATGTGGCAGCGCCGGGGCGCCCAAAATAGGCCTATGCCTTGTTGGCAAAGTGTTTGGGGGTAGAATTATCTGTGAGTGCCAGCCAACAAGGCCTGGGAAGAGGTTGGTTGGGCTTGGACGCATTTTTGGGCGAATTTTGACACTTTTTTGACTCCAAATTGGATTGGGTTTGTTCCTAAGCTAAAAATTGGACTTGTAACCTATAAATACATGGTGTAAGGCATAAAATAAAGGAAATGCATAGATTAGACTAGATTAAACACTCCATTAGATTAGAATATAAACTCTAGTTCTTAATCAGCCATTGGAGATTGAAGCAAATTGAAGAACACTGAAGATCAAGAGCAAGAGCAAGAGGGGAGCATCGGATTTGCTGACAACAGATTCTATTCTCTTCTCTTATCATACTTTTATCTTTTAATGTCTATTCAATTGTGGATTCTTGGTTTTAATTCATTAATTATGAACTAACTCTTTTATTAAGATTTCAATTGAACCTTTTATGGCAATAAATTAGTTATTTAATTTATTCCAAATATTTGTGTCAAAGTGAGTTGTTTATCTTGCCTTATGCTTATTGATTAATTATCTGATCAGTAATTACCTTGTTACTCTAGAAGGAATTGGAAGAGGAATTCTAGGGTTAGAACTGGGCATGATATCATGTGACTTAGTTATTTGCACAGTGAATAATTAGGTTTGTGAATAGAATGGAAATATCACATTCACGCATGTAACACATAAGGAATTGGGATTGTAACGAGTTTAATTCAATTTTTTTGCATAGGAATATAGCAAAATTAATCTGGATTAAATAGAAGGCTATTGATCACTTGGAAAAGGGCTTTTGGCATTTGAGAATTCATGTTAACAATTCAGTAGACATAATAATTGGGATAATTGGATAATTGATTTATAGTTCATAATTAGGGATATTGGAGTCTTAATCCTTATTTACCTGAATTCAATCAAATATTAATTTTGTTTATTTTCTTTCTTTTAGACTAATCTCTTTTAATTGTTTAATTTAGTTTTCTTAATTAGAAAATTCACAATTTGCAATTGTTTAAATAAAATTGATTTGGTTAAGAGTTAGTATTTGGTAATTTTATTAAATAATTCCTCGTGGGAACGATACTCTACTTTCACTTTATTACTTGTTGACCGTGTATACTGGCACGTATTCATTGATTGCAAAATCGATCAACAATATGATTATGACCAGGGATTATTCGGTATAATCATGACCGTAATTGAAAACACGAATATCCTTGGCTCGTAGTGAATGGATAATTCGTGGTCATGATACTATTAAGCTGAGTCTCAGCATTATTGGTTTTACAGTTGTATATCTTTGGCCTGTAGTGCAAAGATAAACTGTTGGTTATTGGTTATACAGTTATATATTTTTGGTCATAGTGCAAAGATGAATTTATTAGTATGATTATGAGCAGGAATTGTGATTTGGTATAACCATGATTTTTGATGTTTTAGGCGAAGATAGGTGATGAAAATTATCTTCGTCTTGGGTGCAAAGAGGAATTTAGAATCACAATTATGATTATGAGTTATTCATATGATTGTGGACAGGAATTGTTGATTGATGTTACAGGGATAAAATATTATTGGTGGACTTTTAACATGGAGATGATAATAGACCAGATGGTCTATTTGACTCTTCTAATGGATTGCTCGTTCCGCTGCAACTACGGTTGAAAAGTTTTATCATCTACCATATGTTCTAAATCTCTGATTTATTATGGATAAAGGCTATTGATGATGTAAAATATCTTTAGTTAAGATATTCTTTACTGGGCTAGTTGTGCTCACCCTTTCTTTCACTGTTCTCTTCAGGAAATGAGAATATAGCTGGAATGAGTCGGGGAACGGAGTGACGGTCCAGATGATAGTATTAGTAGTCCTCACTATTCTTTGAAATAGTGTGATAATAAATGTATTGAAGACTTATTTTGAGTTTGTGTACTGTCTAGAAGACAATGATTGTATTAAAACTCACATTTCATGTTGTATATTTAAGTTTATATCGAATTTTGTACCATGTATTTGTGACTCGAGAATAGGTGATGTATACCTATTTTGGGGGCGTCCTACATATATAACGCCTTTCGCGCACCCATGGTTTCGGTCCTAATTCAAACCTTCTTGCCTTCCTGGCCTCCGTGTCAACCTGATGTGAAGAAAATTGGGCTAACTCGTTAAATCTTGCCGTGTACTCTGCGACAGACATACTACCTTGTTTCAGTTCCAAAAACTTAACCTTCATATCCTGTTGTGTTTTTTTTTGAGAAATAATTCTCAAGAAATAGCTCCTTAAATCTCTCCCAAGGAATAACTCCTTTGTCTACTCGGCCCCTATTGGCTTTCCACCAATAGTTAGCTTCGTCCTTCATCATGAAAGTGGCAAAACTCATCTTCTGTGCTTCGGCCACTCGTGGGACCTCAAACACCTTCTCCATCTCTTCTATCCATGTCTGGGCTTCAATTGGATCCAAGGTTCCTCGGAACTCCGGTGGTCCTACCAATTTAAAGTCCTTAAAGCTAGCCAAGTGTTGTCATGATCGCCTCACACTCTCTTTGTGGGTCTATTTTGCATCCTCTCGTTAATGAGTTAACAAAGTTCTGCATTGGATCAACATTTGCCCCTCCACCATTGTTAACAGATCCTTCCTCCCTCTGATTTCGTTGAACTCTCCTAGGCGGCATGATCTGAGGAAAGGAAGAAACAATTAGGCTTTATGTGATATGTTATAATGTTAGCATTAAGAAGTTTAAGATGTCTATTCATCATTCTTGATTTAAATAAACAACTTCAATATCACAATAAAACTCGATGGATTTCCCCAACCCATCACTTACATACTCTACTTAAGTTTTCTGCTAAGGTTATAACCTAGGTTTCGCATTCCTAACATTTATAACCTACAACTCTGATACCAACCTGTGATGCCCCCAAATCCAGGTCCTCTGACCCCGGTTCGATCAGTACGATAAACTACAAACATCCACCTTTAAACAACATACGATAACTAAAATGCAGAATATAATAAACGTATGTCATTCATTCAAAAGGTGTTACTAGTCCCAAGATACGATAACCTTAATATCATCTTACAATCATACCCTAAAATAAATATTAGGGTTCACATTACATAATCGTAATTTAAACTAAGCATAAGATAAAATTCTGCTTCTCGAAATTATCCTACATCTTCCCTTTACCCTTGTCCTTTCCTGAGGCCTCGGGCTTAGCTGCAATATAATTCATGATATAGCAAGGATGAGCAACAAGTTTGCTCAACAAGTTTAAATACAACAATAAGGATATATTATGATGAATGGAAAATATCTGGCAATGGATTCAACAACGTGAATATCTGAAGGTTTCAACAATATGAATATCATAAGCAAGGGTAATGTTTTGCTTTTAGAATAACTGCTAGTCAAGTAAACTTTGAACTATAACACTCCAATGGAATCAATAGTTAATTAACCCATTGGTTACTGGATACAGAATAAGTACTTGAGGAGATCAGCCTCACGTACTCAATGTATATGCATAACATTTAAATCTGCTCTGTTGTATCATAAGAGGGGTGTTCTTTCAGTCTAAGAATCCTTACCGGTTTGGATAGCTTTTATAAAACTTCATATGTTTGTCTGACCGAACAAAGGTTCAGACTCTATCTAACACAGTTCAAGAATTATTGAACTTTAAATGATGTACAAGTGCAAGACTGTACGAACTCAAGTGCACTAAGTGCGAATATTAATAAAATCGATGTGGAATAATTGTAATGTAATTAAACCACTTAATAGCATGCTTGGAAATAAGATTCAAGCTTAAATGAATAACTTTCAATTCAACAATATCCTACTCAATGCAATATGAGAAGGATAGGAAAACTTGCACAAACTCAAAGTTGTGTAAGTTAGGAAACTTGCAACACAATAAATTCGGATACTTGCTCAATATAATTTAGAGTAAGTTTAGGAAAACTTGCTTAACAAATGTAGGGTTCAAGGAACTTGCATAAACATATACCTGTTTGCACAAAATAAAAGTAGTGCGTAAGGTTTAGATACTTTCATGTTCGCTCAGCTATAGTATAATACTAGCTTTAACTAACTTGCGTTGAAACGACCTAACATTGACAAGTCGGTCTTTCAATTAGCATGTGTAAATTAATATGTGTCTACACTAAAAAAATTAAGTCATCGCATAGCATGCTTCTAAACACATTATATGACATATTGGTCACACATTACAAAGTAAAGTAATCATATAAGCATGCCTTGAATTCAAGCCAAAAACAGATTCTATTTCAGGATCGCAGGATGATGCATTTGCTACTGATCTAGGCTTAGGGATGGCGCAATTGCTACCGTCCCTCGCTGCTGCTGTTTCAGGATTGAGCTTCTGCTCTCTTGACTTCAGTCCAACTCTAACACACTAATCACACATACATTTTAACATACATATATGCTAGAGTTTCATATATAACACATGATCATACTTGAGTTCATTACCACAAGTTTAACTTACAACTTATATGTCATTAAAACATAAAGAGTCACGTAATCATCATGCTTTACAATCTTGGTCATACAATACATAGTAGGTCATGCTTGTATATAGACAACACATGTATACATTACTCATATAGTTCATATTCTAGAAATTTCTTTTCTTTAAGACTATATGTGCATAAGTGAAAACCATACATTAATCAAACTATGATCATGTCAATATGTCTATAGGCATAATGAATCCTAATACACATGCTAGAATGGTCATAACATACTATGCTTATTACTTGATGACATTAGCTTCCTCATCCTAACTTCATTTAACACTAAGTCAACATAGCATATACAAGGCATCTTAACATATAACTCTCATGCATTTACAACATATATTCAAACCACATATGCATGCTCAAATGGTCAGATCTTATAGGACAAAGTCTTGGTCAAGTTCACTTTGAAAAGCCTTAAGTTATATCTCTTTGAAATAATCAAATCTTTCAATCATGTATGGTAGTGTGTTCAATCACTTTAGTCCTACATTTCATGTCAACATAAACCATATCACCATGTTCATAAAGTCAAAATGCTCACATGATGTGTTCATGACAAGGTTAACTTTTGAAATCACAAACCTCATTTCAAGACCACAAGTATTGCGTCCATCATTGCCATACTTGTTCATACTACATGCATGTGCCTACGTGTGCATGTTAAAACAGTTTACAAGCTTACTCTACCAGTGTACCAACAACTTAGCACAAATAGCAACATAACAGAACACATCAGTTATGGTGCAGGCTGGCAGCTACAAGCGTCATTGCCAAGATAAAATCGCGCATACCTTGATCTATCGACTAAAGGCACACACACGCTCATTTTAGCGATTCAAAGAACTCATCACCAAATTCCCTTATGGAAAGGGTTTCTAACATAACTCAACACATTTAGAAGCTTGTAAAACACTTAGCAACATAACCCAAATCAACTAACAATCAATACATGCTTAATTCAAGAATAAATCCATGAAACAATTTACCAAAAATTAAGAATGGGAATAGAAGTTATACCTTTGTGATTCAATCTAGCTGCTCTAAAATAGTATACTCACTCTATATAAGCTCCTTAGCATCTAAATCCCAACAATTTCAACAAGGAAGATGAAGGGCTTATTTATAGAAGATTGATTGTCTAGCTAATGCTATTACCTCACAAATCAAACCATTGGCTTTCAAGAATGCACAAGGGTTAAGGAAGAGTTGGTGAGAGTTGGTAATTCTACTCATGAATCCCACTCCCCATCTATGTTGGTTGATTTTGAGGTGGAGATAGGCTAGGCTAGGCTTGTTCACGTGGGAAGAAGAAATGGGACTCTAATATGGGACAAAGCAATTTCTAGTACTAGCAAAATAATGAAATGCAACATTTGGCTTATAAACAAATATACACATAGTATAAACTTTGGTTATAAAATATGCCTACACAATTCATTTCATATAACATAGGTTATAATAATTTAAAAAGGCATACAATGTATTTCCCAATTACAAGGTATCTAGTAGTGCACATACATATATCAATATTATTATTCAACTCACATGAATGCAAATAACTCTTACTATATAGTCTATATATATAATATATAGACATATTAATGTGCCACCTTGTACAGTATAAAATATACAATTAACTACCACATAATAAAGGTTTACTATATTGCATGCTTTGCACAAATAAATCAAGTAAACATATAATCAATTTATAAACTATTACTCTATTACACATTAATTATTATTTATTCATAATAATTATTAATTAACACATTATCAATTAATTACTCATAATTGCAATTAATCAATATAAATAAACTCTTGCTACTATATTCAAATAAATTGAATATTTAATAATCCTATCAATTTCTTGATATCAAACTCTTAGGGTTAGTCAACTAATTTAAATCAACTATTAGTGACTCCCTTTAATCATTTCATACATTCACATAACCATATAAGGTTTAAATAATCTCACAAAACTAACTCGTTAAAATTAAATCACATATTTAATTAATAAGGAGTTTAAAATTCATGGTCGTTACAAAGACCTAGGAGAGGCTACATTCTAAGGATCAAGCTTTTACATGATCTCAAGAATAGAATGTTGGGCCTATCCCAAGCTACATACATAGATATAATTTTGGCTAGGCTCAATATGCAAAATTCCAAGAAACGACTACTTCCTATCAGACAAGGAATTCGTCTTACTAAGGAGTAATGTCCTAAGACACCTCAAGAATAAGAGCGCATGAAGACAATCCTTTATTCTTTGACGGTGGGAAGTCTTGTGTATGCAATGTTGTGCATTAGACCAAATATTTGTTTTGTTGTAGGCTTGGGCATCAGATATCAGTCTAACCCTGGACTTGAACATTGGATAGCAGTAAAGCATATACTTAAGTATCTACGAAGAACAAGAGATTATATGCTTATTTATTCTAGTGATGATCTTGTTCCGAAAGGATATACAGATTAGGATTTTTAGTCAGATAAAGATTCTAGAAAGTCAACATCTGGTTATGTGTTTACTCTTGGAGGTGGAGCTATCAGTTGGAGGAGTGTTAAACGGTCTTGCATAACTGACTCCACCATGGAAACTGAATATGTTGCTTCTTCCGAAGCTGCAAAAGAGGGTGTATGGCTCAAGAAGTTCTTGTTAGAAATAAGAATGGTACCTTTACTATCATCTCTTATTTTCCTGTTTTGTGGCAATAATGGGGTGATTGGACAATCAAAGGAGCCTAGAAACCACAAGAAAGGCAAACACGTTGAAAGAAAATATAACCTCATCCGAGATATAGTTCAATGAGGAGATGTGATAGTTTCAAAGATAGCTTCTGCACAAAATTTGGCTGATCCTTTTATGAAGACCTTGTCTTCTAAAGTTTTTGATTTTCATCTTGAGGGGATGGGTATTAGACATATGATAGATTGGGTTTAGGGCTAGTGGGAGATTTAAGCCTAAAAAACCCAATGTTGATATTTATTTTATTATTTTAATAATAAATTTTTATTTTATTTTGCATAATTAAATGTGTTATAAATTTTGTCCATAATTAACATTTTATAATTTATGTATATGAAGGAGTGTCATATACAAAAGACATAAATAATATGTTATGTATAATTAAAAAAAATATATTGTTCTCAATCTTAGATGGAAATGGACAAACCATTCTAGAAGATTGTAATACACTTGATTGGATGATTTGTCTTAGTCATGTAAAGTGAAAACTTTAATCTAGTGTATTGGTGTATTTTTGAAATACATAGAAATGGATCGTTACAAAAAATTATTTGTTAAATATTGTTATTATAAATAATTTTTCAATTATTATTAATGGGCAATTACTCTTAATCCTGAGAGAATAATGAACTTAATTTTATAATGTATGTCACTTTAATATATTAAAGATTAAGATTTTAAATACAATTAATACCTCAATATATTGGGTGATATACGTTATGAAATTAGGAACATATATTTTTCAAGAAGGAATTCTACAATTAAATTATAATATCTCACTGATATAATTTATTGGTTGATCACCAGAATCTTGGCCAAGTATTTTAGTAATTCAAATTACTAAAGTATTAATTTAATTTATTAAATTAATGTGTGATCAAAAGTGTAGAAACTATGTAGTCAAGGATATAAGCAGTAAACGTAGTAGGTTAACAGTTTTATTCCTATACGCGTTTATGGATTACACTTTCATATTATATGCAAAATTTTATTTTTATTTGTATAATTGTACAGATTTACATCTCGTCATTTAATCCCCTTGTTGTTATCCTTAAAGAAAATAAGTTAACTTGACCAAATTATGTGGACTGGAAAAAGAAACCTTGACATTGTGTTGACTGTTGAGGACTACAAATTTGTCCTGACTGAACCTTGCCCAGTTCTTCCAGAAAATGCTAATGTTGCACAAAAGAATGACCATAGGAGGTGGAAAAGGGCAGATGATATGGCTCGTTGCTATATATTGGCATCTTTGTCAAATATATTGCAACACCAATATCAGTCTACTATCACTGCTAAAGAAATCTTGGATAGCCTTCATGAAATGTTTGTTGACCAGAGTCATGCTTCACGACAGACTGTGATGAAAACACTTATGAATTCCAAGATGACCGAGGGATCTTCAGTTCGAGATCATTGTTTAAAAATTATTTCTTACTTAAATGAATTGGAAATCCTGGGAGCAATAGTTGATGGGAAAACCCAAGTTGACATGTGAAAGTAGTATGCACACAAGCCAATCATGTTTGATGATAAAGCATATACTTTGTAACAATCTTATTCATTTATTAATAAAAAGTATTAATTTATTAAAGGCTTTTAATTATCTACATGATGCTATTTTATAATATGTGATACACCCATAGTTTTAAGCAATGCTTTTAGAATAATGATGATGATCATTCCAATGAGGTCTAAATTCTTAGAAAGCTTAAAACTAAAATAGTTCTCAATCATTGGATTACTAAATTGGGGATTAGTGAATCTGGATAGATTGGTACATGCGTTGCTTGCTCATTGGATGAGGATGATTGATCTCGTGATCATTTGTGTGGAGACACTAAAGAAAGTATGTAGGTGCTTATTGGAGAATAAGATCACTGAACGTGGCTCACTAAGGAATACCTAATGGAGTTTTACTTGCCTGTCAATAGAAATTTCTGTAGTGGTAGTAGTACAAGTGATCCTTGGACTTGAGATCATCATAGTATCTTGTGTATGATGAGTTATACTTTGACTTATTCCATAAGACCCTTAGGGTATATCAAAGGGTATGCTTGGGTTTAATAAGTTGTACATGGAGATAATGTATGATCAATAAAGAATCTATCGCTTCTAGTAAAAGAAGAGAAATGTCCTATGTGAATCGATAAATGACAACTCAGTAGTCCTTGGCCAAGGCAGAATGAAATTAGAAAGGAGTTTCTAATTTGCATTATTTGGAGTTGTGCATTTAAGAATCGAAAAACATATAATTAAATAAAATAAGACTTGACAGTAATTCCATGTCTTATATTTAATTGGGACATTGTATGGTAGTAGGATTGAATTGTACAGTAACTATTTACTCAAATGTTCTTTTATGATTAATATTGAAATCTATATTATATGGAAAGTCGTTGATCGCTAGGGAGGCTTATCCCTATTGTAGAATAAATATTATTTATTTAAATAAATTAATAGTTTAATTTATTTAGTTAAATAAGATTAGAATTGTTTTAATTGATTTATTCACAACCGATTTAATATGGAGAACCTAAAGGGTCACACCATAAAAGAAAGAATAATTATTTAAGAAGTTAATGACATAATCGTAATAATAAGTTAAGTATATTTAATTTAATCTATGGTGATAGAATAAATTAAATAGCTTAATATTTATTATTTAATATTTTGGAAATATTAAATATAAATTAATAAGAGGAGTCTTATTATTATTACTATTATTATTATTTAATTCCTAAAGGAGTTTGGAAATTAATTAATAAAAGTACTCTCATTTATCCTAATAAGATTAGGAGACTAATTAATTAAAAGAGTTTAATTAATTATTCCTAATAAGATTGGGAGCCTAATTAATTAAAAGAATTTAATTAATTAAAATAAAACTCAATTCCTTAATTGTTAAGGAGGGTTGCCCACATCTATAAATAAGAAGAGTCTTATTATGGATGGGGTGGTTGTTGACTTTTTAACAACATACGCAATTCCAATAGTTGGAGAGTATGAGAGATAGAAAACTAGGGTTTTGCCAAACACCATCTTCTTGAATCTTTATTCTTTCTTGGTGGATCACCTCTAGAGGCCAAACACTTGGGTGGCTAACGTTGATCAAAGGAAGGAACCAAACCCGGTGGATTCAACTTGAACGCGAAAGGATTTGGAGGTGAACTTGTACCTGAGGAAGCTCGATCTTTAATGGTATGATTTTATTCTTTATCTTTTCGGTTAATTAATAATTGTGCATAAAGGGTGATCCGGGTATATGGTTTGTAAAATTTTAAAACTCTGATTTTCCATGTTTCCACTTATTTTCTGCAATTTGATTGCGTTCATGAATATTACAAACCTAACAGTGGCATCAGAACCAAACCTTTATGCGAATTATTAATTATTTTAATTTAATATGTATATTGATATGTGTTTAGAATAATTTAATTGGGCATAATTTTATTGTATAAAATTTAAATAATAATAAAAAATTGTTCGCGATTTTATAAAGGGATTCGCCACTTTTTTTTTTCCCGCTGAGTCCGTGTAAGATAAAGTAGTCAGATTATATATATGTGATCTAGTGACTACATGTTTTTGATTCACGTGAAAAAAAGCATATTACTATATATATATATATATATATATATATATATATATATATATATATATAATCTTTATCCTGTAGCATATCAATTATTTTAACTTGAGTTACAGGATTTCTTTTATCTTGATTCATGTGATTAAGAACTCTTTAAAGCTGGTCACGTGATGAGTACCCACACGTATTACACGGAAACGGTTTAAAAAAAAATGGCGATCATATGTGCATGTTCATATGATTATGCCGTAATATATATATATATATATATATATATATATATATATATATATATATATATATTTTAATGATTTTATAATTAAAATAAAAGTTTATTTTAATATTAAAATAAAAAGTTTATTTTAATTTTAAAATTAGATTTCATGCTAACTAATGAGAGTTGGAATTGGATTCCATGATAACTAATTGGAGTTGAAATTGGATTCCATATTTCCTTAAATAAAGGAGTTTATTTATATATGAAATTAGATTTCATATTATTCAAAATAAAAGACTTTATTTATGAATAGGAAAGAGAATCCATGTTTCCTTAAATAAAGGAGTTTATTTAGATATGAAATTAGATTTCATATTATTCAAAATAAAAGAGTTTATTTGTGAATAGGAAAGAAAATTCGTGTTTCCTTTAATAAAGTTTTTTTTTTACTTGGAATTGGATTCCATAATTAATTAAAATAAATGAGTTTATTTTGATTAAAATAAAATAGTTTATTTTATTCAAAATTGGATAAATTAAAATAAAAGAGTTTTATTTTGATTTAAATTTGGATTAAAATAAAGGAGTTTATTTTGATTCAAAATTAGATTTTATACTAACTAAATTTGCCCATTAAATGATATCAATATATATATATTGAATGTTTATTATTCATGAGATGAATGTTATTTATTGATGCATATGGTGATGTGTATGATAATAAATGAGATTGATTATGAACTATTGACCAATATGATTGAATTTTATTTTAGTTGCATGCATGAATGTATTTGTTTTATTAAATGGAATTCTGTACATAAATCTTCTCTAATTTTCTTAATGTAAATTCTATCTCCCTCCTATGTACTTCCCATTGACTGCTGATCAAGGTTTCTATTTATTTTAAAATAGTTTTGTAATAGAAATAGTTAGAATTAATTTTGAAGAATTGGAGATCAAGGAGCAAGGAGCGCTTGAAGACCCGTTTGTAATGGAGTCCGGGTTTAAATGTAATAGTTATATTTAAATATTAATTCTTGCACCCCTAGGGTTTGACCTTTTGGTTCACTTGGTGGCTCTAGTGAACCAAACTAGAATAAAAGTTCATAATCAATCCAGGTAGAATATAGTATTATATATATGCATGCTTATACTATATATATATATATATATATATATATATATATATATATATATATATTATGCAAACATGATTCGCATGTTAATTAATATGACGCGTATTTTATATATATATATGTGCATGCACGCTAAACAAGATGAGATAAATTAATAACAAACCCCTCAAATTTTTTATATTAAGTCTTAAGCGTTCAAAGATATTTGGAATATCGAACGTCGCCTTCTAGCATGATAAAATTAATAGAGTGTTAAATATTTAATATGAGTTTGTTGTATCACCACAAGGCAAGTATTAAGTATTTAAGATGTTAATTTATCACATTGATGCTTATAAAGAAAATTGAACAATATTGTTGTGTTGTGTCACCACAAGGACAATATTTTTCTTTTTTGAATATATGGAGTGCTAGGATGGACTTAACTTGGATAATTTTAATTCGGATGTGCCACCACTTGATCAAAATAATCTAAGAGGCAAAATACAAGGAGTTGCATAGTTGATGTAATTGACAAGAGTTGTCTACCTATTTATTTATATATAGTTTGTTGTGTCACCACAAGACTATATACATTTGAAATGGGATCCTTATTCTCACTATCAAATCTTTAATTAGATTTTGCCGAACTATATAAGTGAGGGTAATATAGTTTGATGAAAATAGTGGGAGATACCAATTAAAAACAAGACCTAATTTATTTTGGTAATTAATAAAAGAATGTATGCTAAAATGTTGTTAATTAGAAATTCATTTATAAAATTTTACAATGTCTAAAATTACTATCACTGCATAGCATATTAGATGCTAAATTAACCGGACCAAATTAAATGGATTGGTTAAGGAAATTGAGAATAGTTCTCATGGCTGAAAAGCTATCTTATGTCCTTAATACACCTATCCCTGCAATGGTTGTAGACAATGCCTTTGAGGAAGAGATTGCTACTTTTAGAAAGTGGCAAGATGATGTACAATTGGCTCAATGCATCATGCTCGCATCCATGAGTAACGAGCTTCAGCGTCAGCATGAAACTATGGATGCTCCTACTATACTCCTGCACATCAAGTAGTTGATGGTGAGGAAAGTAGGACTAATAGATATTAGATATCTAAGGAGCTCTTCCGATCTAGAATGACCAACGACACTACCGTACAGACACATGTCCTAAACATGATCAATTTGATTAAACAATTAGGACAACAGGTTTTGTCATGGGTGGAGAGTTGAGACAAGATTTGATCTTGCACTCACTCCCAGACTCCTTTCACAATTGTTGTGAATTTTTTAATATGAACAAGCTAGATATCAGCTTGCTGATTTGCTTAACATTTTAAAAAAAAATGTTGAGAGTCAATTTCCAACCAAGAAAGACAAGGTCTTACTGGTAGGGGTCAAATGATCTTCTGCAAAGAAGAACGATTCAAAGAAGGTAAATAAAAAGGCAAAAACAAAGGATAATAAGAACAAAACTGATACGGATAGCAAAGGAGTTCGCTCCCACTGCAATAAGCCTGGACACTGGAAAGGAAACTACAAGAAGCATCTTGTAGAGGCTAACCAAAGAAGCTTAGTGAAGTTTCGGTTGGAAATACAGTTTTGTTCATGAATGAAATAAATTTTCTTTAAGTCAAAGTTCTACTTGGGTATTGGATACCGACTTTGGTTATCATAAATATAGATTTATGAAGGGACCAAGCATAAGTAGAAAGCTAAACAAATATAAGTAATTCTATGTGTGGAAAATGAAGTAAAGGTTGCTACATTAGCATAGGAATTTATTGTTTAGCATTGCCTACGAGCAAGTCTATTAAGTCAATAAGTTGTTATTGTATTCCAGTTCTCCTTAGAAACATTATTTTCATTTTGTTGTTGGACAATGAAATTTGGTATTATATTTAAGAACAATTGTTGTTCTATTTATAATAATAATTTTTTGTATAGAACTGGAATATTACTTAATGGATTTTGTATACTTGACTTACGTAAAAATTATTTTGCAAATTGAACAAACTAGTATAAGAAAAAGAGATGATCATTCAAAGAGTTGAATGTGTGTATTTGCTGAAATACAAGTATGAATTATTTGAAAGGTTAAAAGAATTCAAAAGTGAAACAAATTGGCAAAGTATTAGGATTTTTTGATCGGATCAAGGAAGGAATACTTGTACAATGAGTTTCTAAATCATCTCAAATGGTTTTCTCACAATGGACACCTCATGATACGTAATAATTGATTGATGTATCTGAAACGAAAAATCGTACCTTATTGGACATGGTGCGCTCCATAATGATTTTATCGACATTCCAGTATCCCTCTAGGATAATGTCCTAGAAATGGCAGTATATCTATAAAAAGTTAACCTCAAAATCCGGCCCCAAGACTCTATAAAAGTTATGGACAGGGAGGATTCCTAATCTTAAGTATGTTAAGATAAGGGGTTGTCCAACCTATGTGAAAAAGTTTCAAAGGATAAGCTTGGGACAAGATTTGACAAGTGTAGATTTGTGGGACATCCTAAAGTAAGTTTAGGGTATATGTTCTATAATCCTTCTTAGCAAAAGGTGTTTGTTGCGAAACACGCTGCCTTCTAAGATAAAGATGTTTATCATTGAAGGGGCTAGTGGGAGGATTATAGATCTTGAAGAGTTCAAGATCCACAAATATTATAAGTTAAATAAGAGAACCTGTAGATGGACCTATTATACCACAACCGAATCATAAATCTAGAATAGCACCGAAGATACCTGGGAGGTATGGATTCATCATAGATGATGATGATGAGGTACGCATCATAGAAGATGATTATCCAGTTACATACGATGAGGTAAGAGTTGTTCCAAATATGAGAAATAGATTGAAGCAAGCTTCTCAAAAATAGAACATTCGTTTTGATGAGACAATCAAAAGAGTTTAATTTTATCAAAAACAAGAATGAACCTAGTGTGTACAAAAGGGTCAGTGGGAGCATCGTGACATTCCTAGTATTATATGTTGATATATTACGGATGAGAAATGACATGCCAATGCTAGAATCAGTGAAGATAAAGCTGTCTAAATATTCCTCCATGAATGATTTGGGATGAGTATCGTAATTGGGGATACAAATCTATATAGATAGATTTAAAAGGATGCTCAGCTTAACCCAATGAACGTATATTCATTTGATGCTAAAGTCGTTTAGCATGGCAAACTCTAAGAGATGTCTTATGTTGATGAGCCATGGAGTGTATCTCTCTAAATAGTCCCCAAAGACTCCAAAAAGAGAGATCGCATGAGTAACTATCATGTATGCAATGAAATGTACGAGACCTGATGTTGATCAGTCATATTCTGGAGAAGTTCACTATGAGTAAGTGAAAAACATCTTAAAGTACTTAACCAGCACTAAGGATGTGATCATATTTATGGTGGGTCTGGATTAAAACTAGAGAGTTTAACAGACTCAAGTTTTTTTAGACAGACCAAGACAATAGAAAATCCACTTTAAGGTAAAGTGTTACCTTGAACGGTGGTGCAGTAAATTGGAAAGGTTCCAAACAGCAAAGAGTTGTTAGTTTAGTGATAAAGACAAAGTATATAGCTGTAAATGAAGCTGCAAGTTGATTGTTTGGATAAAAAGTTTATTACAGAACTAGGAATAGTTCTTAAGTCTCATCTTAGATCTAAACATGTGTTGTGGCACTTTCATTTGATTATAGGAATCATTGAAAGATGGGAAATCACTATAGAGATAGTGGAATCTCAAGAACAACATTACATATCCATTAACTAAAGCTTATCTAACAGCAAGATAATCGTCACTTAGAGAAGAAGAGTATGAGATACCATGACGATTGACTTTAGTGCAGGTGGGAGATTGAAAGTAGTATGCACACAAGCCAATCATATTTGACGATAAAGCATATACTTTGTAACAATCTTATTCATTTATTAAAAAAAGTATTAATTTATTAAAGGCTTTTAATTATTTACATGATGTTGTTTTATAATATGTGATAAACCCATAGTTTTAAGTAATGCTTTTAGAATAATGATGATGATCATTCTAATGAGATCTAAATTCTTAGAAAGCTTAAAACTAAAATAGTTCCCAATCATTGGATTACTAAATTGGGGATTAGTGAATTCGGATAGATTGGTACATACGTTGCTTGCTCATTGGATGAGGATGATTGATCTCATGATCATTTGTGTAGAGACACTAAAGCAAGTATGTAGGTGCTTATTGGAGAATAAGTTCACTGAACGTGGCTCGCTAAGGAATACCTAATGGAGTTTTACTTGCCTGTCAATAGGAATTTCTGTAGTGATAGTAGTACAAGTGATCCTTGGACTTGAGATCATCATAGTATCTTGTGTATGATGAGTTATACTTTGACTTATTCCTTAAGACCCTTAGGGTATATCAAAGGGTATGCTTGGGTATAATAAGTTGTACATGGAGATAATGTATGATCAATAAAGAATTTACCGCTTCCAGTAAAAGAAGAGAAATGTCCTATGTGATTTGATAAATGACAACTCAGTAGTCCTTGGGCAAGGCAGAATGAAATTAGAAAAGAGTTTCTAATTTGCATTATTTGGAGTTGTGCATTTAAGAATCGAAAAACATATAATTAAATAAAATAAGACTTGACAGTAATTCCATGTCTTATATTTAATTGGGACATTGTATGGTGGAAGGATTGAATTGTACGGTAACTATTTACTCAAAGGTTCTTTTATGATTAATGTTGAAATCTATATTATCTGGAAAGTCATTGATCGCTAGGGAGAACCTAAAGGGTCACACCATAAAAGGAAGAATAATTATTTAAGAAGTTAATGGCATAATCGTAATAATAAGTTAAGTATATTTAATTTAATCTATGGTGATAGAATAAATTAAATAGCTTAATATTTATTATTTAATATTTTGGAAATATTAAATATAAATTAATAAGAGGAGTCTTATTATTATTATTACTATTATTATTATTTAATTCCTAAATGAGTTTGGGAATTAATTAATAAAAGTACTCTCATATATCCTAATAAGATTAGGAGGCTATTTAATTAAAAGAGTTTAATTAATTATTCCTAATAAGATTGGGAGCCTAATTAATTAAAGGAATTTAATTAATTAAAATAAAACCCAATTCCTTAATTGTTAAGGAGGGTTGCCCACATTTATAAATAAGAGGAGTCTTATTATGGGTGGGGTGGTTGTTGACTTTTTAACAACATACACAATTCCAATAGTTGGAGAGTACGTTCCTTTTCTATGAGAGATAGAAAACTAGGGTTTTTCCCAACACCCATCTTCTTGAATCTTTATTCTTTCTTTGTGGATCACCTCTAGAGGCCAAACACTTGGGTGGCTAACGTTGATCAAAAGAAGGAACCAAACTCGGTGGATTCAAGTTGAACGCGAAAGGATTTGGAGGTGTACTTGTACCTGAGGAAGCTCGATCTTCAAGGGTATGATTTTATTCTTTATCTTTTCGTTTAATTAATAATTGTGCAAAAAGGGTGATCCGGGTATATGGTTTGTAAAATTTTAAAACTCTGATTTTACATGCTTCCGCTTATTTTATGCAATTTGATTGCGTTCATGAATATTACAAACCTAACAACATGTTGCTAGAGACCTTGCCTGATTCCTTCAATCAGTTCAAACTTAATTACACTATGAACAAAATGTCTTTAACCTTACCTGAACTGATGAAGGAACTTCAAGCAGTAGAGGGTATTCTTCGTGCAAGAAGAAACATTCATATTGCAAAAACTGGTACTTTTAAAGGAAAGCCTAAGGGCAAAAACTGGAAAAAGAATAACAATAAGAAAGCTGGAAATGGAAACATTCCCCCATCTTGAGGGGTTGGGAAGAAAGGGGCAAAAGCAAAACCTAAAGGGAAATGTTTTCACTGTGGGGAGAAAGGTCAATAGAAAAGGAACTGTTCTACTTACCTAGCCAAGAACAAAAATCAAGGTATGATTGATTGTCTCATTGATCAATTTGGCAAGATAGGTAAATATCAATCTTTTGTTCATGAAACATGTTTTGTGGGTAATTCTCTTTGAATCACGGTGTGTAGATTCGGGAACCACTAATCATGTCTGTAATTCTTTGCAGGGGTTTTAGGAAACCAAAAAATTAAATGAAGGCGAGATTTATTGTGCATCTCAATTTTAATAATGATAAGACTTTAGAATTAGTAGATTGTCTTTATGTTCCAAACATTCGTAGAAATTTAATTTTAGTTTCTTGCTTGTTTAAACATAGATATTCAGTTAATTTTAATTCCAAGATTGTTATTGCAAGAATGGAAATTTCATTTATTCTGGTTCATTGGTAGATAATTTATATATTCTTACTCCAAATTATTATTCATTAATGCAAACTGAATGCAGTCAACATATACCATTAAAAAGAAAAGTTTCTTCAGTTAATCAAACTTATCTCTGGCATCTACGATTAGGTCATATTAATCTAAATAGGATCCAAAGATTGGTTAAAGATGGTTCTTTAAGCTCCTTAGAAGTTGAAAATCTTTCAGTTTGTGAATCCTGTATAGAGGGAAAAATGACCAAAGGACCTTTCAATGAAAAGACATATAGAGCCAATGATAAGTTAGAATTAATTCATACAGATGTATGTGGTACTATAAATATTCGAGCACGATGAGGGTTTGATTATTTCATCACCTTTACTGATGATTACTCAAGATTTGGTTATGTGTACCTTATGCATCGAAAGTCTGAAGCATTTGAAAAATTAAAAGAATTTAAAGCAGAAGTAAAAAGGCAATAAGGTAAACACATAAAGGCCATTCGATCAGATCAAGGAGGTGAATACCTTCTCGTGGAATTCAAAGATTACTTATCTCATATAGGAATTATATCTGAATTAACTGCACCGGGTACACCCCAGCAAAATGGTGTGGCAGAAAGAAGAAACAGGACTCTTTTAGATATGGTAAGGTTTATGATGAGTTTTTCTACTTTTCCTATTTCCTTTTGGGGTTATGCACTAGAAACGACAATGTACTTATTGAATCTTATACCATCAAAGTTTGTTCCTTTAACACCTAGAGAATTGTGGAGTGGGCGAAAGCCAATATTGCACCATATTCATATATTGGGCACACCTGCACATGTACAAAAAGGAAAGACAGACTTAGATAAATTAGGTACAAGAACAGAAGTATGTTTATTTGTAGGATATCCAAAAGGAACTAGAGGTGGTTTATTTTATAGTCCTTTAGACCAGAAAGTATTTGTTAGCGTAAATGCAATTTTTTTGGAAAATGACTACATAATGGATCACAAGTCGAGTAGTAAAATTGTCTTAAAAGAAATGTCAAGTACATCAATTACTCAATCAATTAATCCACCACAAGACTTGGATGAATTTCCATAAACTAACCAACCCAATTCTTCTAATACACCAGAGCTTCGTCGTAGTGGGAGGTATATCTGGCCTCCTAAGAGACTTCACTTCTTGGAGAAACTTATGATGTTATTCTAGAAGAAGTAGAGTTAGATCCCTCTAACTTCCATTAAGCTATTAATGATGTAGATGCATCCAACTGGCACATAGCTATAAAACAAGAAATGGATTCAATGTACTCAAATAAAGTATGGGAACTTGTAGAAGCACCTAATGGGGTCAAACCTATAGGGTGCAAGTGGGTCTACAAAAGAAAAGGAGGGGTAGATGGAAAGGTGGAAACATTTAAACCATGGTTGGTAGCAAAAGGTTTTACTCAAAAAGAAGGTATCAATTATGAGGAAACCTTTTCACCAGTAGCTATGCTTAAATTTATCAGAATACTCTTATCCATTGCAGCTCATCTCGATTACGAGATATGGCAAATGAATGTCAAGACTGCTTTTCTTAATGGATATCTTGATGAAGAAATCTATATAAAGCAACCTGATGGTTTCATAGTTAAAGGCCAAGAAAATATGCTATGCAAGTTACAAAATTCCATTTATGGACTTAAGCAATCATCAAGGTCTTGGAATATAAGGTTTGATCAATCAATCAAATCTTATGGTTTTGAACAAAATTTAGAAGAATCTTGTGTGTACAAGAAGAGTAAAGATGGGGTGGTAGTATTCTTAATTCTTTATGTGGATGATATATTGTTTATTGGTAATGATTTGGGAGTATTATCTAGCATTAAAATTTGGTTCTCTAGTAATTTTGAGATGGAGGACTTAGGAGAGGCTAATTACATTCTAGGGATCAAGCTTTGGCGTGATTGCAAGAATAGAATGTTGGGCCTATCCCAAGCTACATACATAGATATAATTTTGGCTAGGTTCAACATGCAGAATTCCAAGAAATGACTACCTCATATCAGACATAAAATTCCTCTTACTAAGGAGCAGTGTCCTAAGACACCTCAAGAATAAGAGTGAATGAAGACCATCCCTTATGCTTCGGCGGTGGGAAGTCTTATGTATGCAATGTTGTGCACTAGACCAAATATTTGTTTTGTAGTAGGCTTGGTCAGCAAATATCAGTCTAACCCTGGACTTGAATATTAGATAGCAGTAAAGCATATACTTAAGTATCTATGGAGAATAAGAGATATTCTAGTAATGATCTTGTTCCAAAAGGATAAACAGACTCAAATTTTCAGTCAGATAAAGATTCAAGAAAGTCAAAATATGGTTATGAGTTTACTCTTGGAGGTGGAGCTATCAATTGGAGGCATGTTAAACAGTCTTGCATAGCTAACTCCACCATGGAAGTTGAATACGTTGCTGCTTCCGAAGCTACAAAAGAGGCTGTATGGTTCAAGAAGTTCTTGTTAGAAATAGGAATGGTACCTTTATTATCATCTCCTATTGTCTTGTTTTGTGACAATAATGGGGTGATTGGACAATCAAAGGAGCCTAGAAACCACAAGAAAGGCAAACACATTGAAAGAAAATATAACGTCATCCGAGATATAGTTCAACGAGGAGATGTGATAGTTTCAAAGACAGCTTCTGCACGAAATTTGGTTGATCCTTTTATAAATACCTTATCTTCTAAAGTTTTTGATTTTCATCTTGAGGGGATGGGTATTAGACATATGGTAGATTGGGTTTAGGGCTAGTGGGAGATTGTAAGATTTTAAGCCTAGAAAAACCCAATGTTGATATTTATTTTATTATTTTAATAATAAAATTTAGTTTCATTTTGCATAATTAAATGTGTCATAAATTTTATCCATAATTAACATTTTATAATTTATGTATATGAAGGAGTGTCATATACAGAAGACATAAATTATATGTTATGTATAATTAAAGAAATATATTGTTCTTATTCTTAGATGGAAATGTACAAACCATTCTAGTAGATTGTAATACACTTGATTAGATGATTTGTCTTAGTCATGTAAAGTGAAGACTTTAATCTAGTGTATTGGTATATTTTTTAAATACATAGAACTGGATCGTTACAAAAAATTATTTGTTAAATACTGTTATTATAAATAATTTTTCAATTACTATTAATGTGCAATTACTCTTAATCTTGAGAGAGTAATGAACTTAATTTTATAATGTATGTCACTTTAATATATTAAAGAGTAAGATTTTAAATACAATCAATACATCAATATGTTGGGTGATATATGTTATGAAATTAGCTAGGAACATGTATTTTTCAAGAAGTAATTCTACAATTAAATTATAATATCCCCTTGATATAATTTATTGGTTGATCACCAGAATCTTGGCCAAGTATTTTAGTAATTTAAATTACTAAATGATTAATTTAATTTATTAAATTAACGTGTGATCAAAAGTGTATAAATTATGTAGTCAATGATATAAGCAGTAAACGTAGTGAGTTAACAGTTTTATTCCTACACGTGTTTATGGATATTATTATAGAGGAGTATTTTTGCAAGATACTAATAGTGGAAGGATTTAATTAATTAATTTTAATTCTATTAATTCTAGAGTGAAATTATAACTATTTAGTGGAATTAGTTATAATTAATATAATTCTAATTGATTAAAGAGTTAATCAGAAATTAGTATTATATTGGAGCTATAATTGTAGAATCATATTTGATCCCCACTCTAGCCCTTATTAAGATATAACAAAATAGCATGATAAAATATATCAGAAAAGTTTTCAAATTATCCTGATAAATATCAAGGAGTTGAGGACTCTATATATTATATCACTTTGCAGTATTTTGAGCTCACACTCAGAAAAAGTATATAATATCAAAATAAGGGTCATAGGGAGGAAGATCAGAAGGGAGGAAAAGCCTTCATTAGAATAAATAAATTCTACATTGTGTTACAACAAAGCACGAGGTATGTAATATAATTTATTTAATTTTTTTATTATGCTAAATTATGAGAAAGATCTTGGGATAATAATTTTTTAAAGTAAAAATTATTATTTATTTTTTTTTGAAATCATTTCCTACAATTGGTATCAGAGCTAATGTAATGACTGAGAAAATCGGATTAATTGTAAAATAATTTTATTTGATTAAATAATGAATAAAATTATATTATATGTTAACATTAATGAGTTAATAAGATGAAGGTTGTTATATAACCTAAAAGTATCAGAATATCGTAGTATTCTAGCTACGTGAAGGAATTAAAGTGTTTGAATTTCCAAGATGAAAAATAAAAACTTTCCGAGAAATTTTCTGAAAAACAGTATTCATCGATATCTGCTCGGGAATTATTTTTGAAATTTTGAGAAATACGTAATGATAGAATAATAAGGAAGGATGGAATATGTAATAATAATTCAAGTATCACAAACGCAGTTTTTCGCATGCGTACTAAGTTCGAGAATGTTAGGGAAAGTAAAGATGGAATAAATGATGATCGTATGATACACAAGTATTATACAAGGCAATGAATACGAGTATGATACAAGGTATTATACAAGTATGTATAAAAGATAGTATATCGTATATGATGAATGAGTATACGAATTAGTAGATGAGAAGAATACGAAAATTATACGTTAAAAGCTTTAAGCTAATTATAATGGACTTGTAGGATATGTGTAAGAATTGGGCAAGCCCAAGTGCAAACTTGTTAAAGCCCAATGATATGAAATGCAAGCCCAAACATTAAGCCCAAAGTTATTAAAACCTAAGCCCAAACCAAGAATCGGACCCGTGGATCGAACCGATGGGTTACCGAATAAGAAAAACCCATGGGGCAACCCATGTGGGCTGTGACACCCCCAAATCCGGGTTACCTGACCCCCGAGTTTGGTGCTCACGATTCACAATATAATTAACATCTAACTACCCATTCATTGATGAATAGAATTTTACACCACATTAACTGTTATAGTTAATACATCCGTCTCAGGTTATCTAACCTTTATATTACAAACATACGCTTTAGATATACAAAAAGGGTTTATAAACATAACATAATAATAATGTTCATTATAACTATGCTATCACTATGCCTTTGTCTTTGTCCTTCACAGAACCTCCTGCCACTTCGTCCCTAGCTGAAATATTTTATTTAGCTAGGGCGAGCAACAAATTTGCCCCACAAGTTAAGACATACAATGAATATATTATAATCATGAATAACATACTATCTATTTTAATAGAATGACACCAAAGTTCGGAGAACTTTGAAATAGCTGAGCAATTTATTCTTCTCTAACCAATCTTCTTGCAACCTATGCAACACAATAGCTCAATAATGAAAGGGTACAACACTTTCAAAGTTTCTACGATATTCGATTGAATAATAATTTAGAAGTAGTCTTCAAAGTTTAAGTTGAATGATCTCAAATGATCTTGAAATTATCTTCTCGAGTAACTATCAAAGATTTACTTTGATATACCCAAATTACAGGATGAAAATATTTTCAAGATTTATGCTGAGTGATCACAAAGGATCTAGAACTTCTCTTCTCGAGTAACTATCAAAGATATACTTTGATATACCCAGGTGTATTAGATAACCATAAAGATTAAATCATACCCCTCTGCAAGTACTTAGAACGGCCAACTCCTTGTACCATATATTATGCATAATACTTATACTCGCAGCATGAAAATTTGAATATCGACCAAAAAATGTTCCCTTTGTATAAAAGGTTGTTATTCTCAGTCATATAATCAAAGTTTGATTTATAACAACGAAATACAATGATTTCAATATCTAAATACTTTCTTAATCTAGCTGAAATAATTGGCATCGATCTGTTGATAATAATTGAATTCTCTTCTCGAACCTATCAAGTTCTAACAAATGTTCGTCTAGCTAAAATAATTAGCTAAGACATATCTCAACTCAATTTGACAATAGACAGAAATTATCTGTACTGTTAATAATAGCTTCTACGGATGTAAATATCCAACAACAAATTATTCTCCAATTATATATTCTCAGAATCACTAATTAAATATTAATTAATAACACGCACTAACTGCGAATAATCAACAATAATTCTCAAACGTGTCTAACCAACAATAATTAACCACCATAATAATTGAACAGATATAACTCAAGGTTGAGTTAAGGAAACTTGCCTTCCGCGTTGATTACTGCTACACAATATACTTATCTGCGTTCGTAAGACCTATAATCAATAATATCAGCCTCATAATTAGCACAATAATTTATAACACACATTACTGTAATTCATAGTCAATCTTTCTTTGACACATTACCACATAGTCATATCAGTGTTTATAACCTATATAAACACTCATCAAGTCTAAATAGTTAGGTCTGGTTGGACTTCGGTCTATTCTCGAAGTATTGGTCACCCTATCTGACAATTAACACACATATTGTCTATTAATCTTGATCTCAAAGCTTCAATATTATATTAGATAAGTTAAATATCATTAATAATATTTTTCGGAAGCTTTTAATAATTTTCTAACAATTATTATAATTTATAATAATTTTTCAAACACTGAAATTATTTTTAAATGATCTAAAAATCGCATTTAATTATGTCATCATTAATATTTAATAATATTAAAATATTAATGATATATTTATCAAAATATTAAAGTTATTAATAATAACTTAAAATATTTTTAAATCACTAATATTTTATTTAAATGATTTTTTAAAATAATTAAAATCATTTTTAAACCATCACCATTAATATTTAAATATTAATGAAATTCTTATCAAAATATTAAAAGTCATTAATTATAACTTTAAAAAAATTTAAATCATTTTTCTCATTTTTAAATGATTTTAAATCAATAAAACCATTTTTAATTCATTTATTTAATATAATAATTAAATAAATCTAATATCATTAATATTAAATTATTAATTAAAATTCTTCAAAAATATTAAAAGTTACATTTTATAACTCAAAATATTTTTAAACGCTTTATTCTTATTTAAAATGATTTTTATAATATTAAAATCATTTTCTCTAATTTATTTAATATACTAATTAAATACCATTAATATTCAAATAATTATAAATATTAATGAAAAATATCCCAAATTATCAAAAGTTATTTTTCATAATTTAAAATAATTTTGAAAACCAATTTTGTAATTTTTAGAATTTATTTCTATTTTTAATTATTTTTCGAAAATTCAGAAAATAAAAATATTAAAACCGTCACTATAGGCTATAACGACACTTTCTGTCGTCTTAGGTGTTGTTGGCTCAAGAACACTGACAAGTCAGTGTTCAAGGGGTCTCGTTTGACCAGCCTTAATTCTCAGCCTGAGCATGTTCTAGGCTTGTTTAAACATTTATGGTGTAGTAGGAATGTAACACTACATTACAAAACCATCATCTTGGTCATACAACAAATCAACAAGGAGATCTGAGCCTCCAAAGTCACTGTCAGAGTGTTCCTGGGTTTTTTGGGTAACCTAAAAACCTAGGCAGTTCGTGGTGCCACTTTCCAGCCCAATTAATTAGGTGTTCTGGTCATCAAATAGGTATGTTCTTGGTCTCAACAAGTAGTCCTTATGACAAAGAACAACTACATAACATGATCTCAGTCCAATAATAACACAATCACCAGATTTGATCTGGTCAAACCTTGTCAGAGAGGGCTTGTTCTAGCAATTTCTAGAATTTCCAGAAATCAGATTCATGACTGGATGGCCTAGTTTGACCGTCCACTACATTCGACCAGTTGATGGTTTAACAAATCTAAAGCCATGGATCTAAAGTCCATATAACAGGCTACAACATGTATATAACAACAAAATCAAATCTCTTAAAACCTGACAGATCCGGGCCTTAGAAGTTCATGTCAGACAATGTTTAAGGATTTCTGGGTTGCCCAGAAATCACTCGGTCATGGTCGGTCAACCGACTTTGACCAACAATATCATGAAATGTAGACATCAAATAGCTATGATTCCACTTCCAGATCAAAGTACTCATGCCATACTACAAATCCAAAACATAAAACACCACAAATCATTAACAGGAAAAGATCTGTGGCGTCTGACATATGCTTGTCAGACCACCTTAGTGTTCTTGGATAGTTTTGAAAAATTTTGATTTTTACCCACTTTGATGTTATGGATCTATGATAGATCATCATAAAACATCCATTAGCAAGATTCTAAACACATAAACACATATTCTAACTAAGCATACAAGATCAAAGTAGGTTTAGGGTTTTATACGTTCTAGTTCCAATCCTTGATCTTAGCTCTCCAAATCTGTTCTTGGTGTTCTAGGAGGTTGTTTAAGGACTGATATACTTAGATATTTTGGATATGTAGAGAGAGAAGGAGTTGGTTGTGAGCTAGAGAGAAAATGAGCAATTTTGTGGACTTTTTCTCTCTTTAATCCCCACTTTTAGATACAATGTATGTATATAATGCAAGGTGTCATGCTAGATCAGATTGTGGCTGAGATATAAGTCAAAAGGCTAGCTTTAGTTGGTCACCAACTCAAAATTTGGCAAGATTTGCAAGTTAACTATTAAAGAATATAAAAAGGGCAATTTAGTCATTCTCCTTGTAATTTTAATGGCAATCTAGACATTTTTCCAAACCCTTAGGGTTTAACCCTCACATTACAAAAAAATGGGCCTTTAACAACGATTTTTTGGGCAACGACTTTATAAGTCATTGCTAAAAGTATATGTTTAGCAACAAAATTTGTCCTTTGTTGCAGATTGTGTCAGGCTTTCACTTTTTGCAATGAAATTCATAACTCGTTGCAAAATTTCGTTGCTAATTCATTGGCGGGAAAAAATTTCGTTAGAAATTCGTTGCAACATTTTCGGCCACTTGTTTTCCCGTCATCGTGGGCAACGAAAGTTTTTTTGTTGCTAAAAATGGGGATTTATCAACGATTGTTCAGGCAACGACTTTATAAGTTGTGACGCCCCCAAAATAGGTATACATCACCTATTCTAAGTCGCCAAATACATGGTACAAAATTCAAATACAAACTTAAATATATAACATGAGCTGTGAGTTTTAATACAATCATTGTCTTCTAGACAGTATACAAACTCAAAATAAGTCCTCAATACATTTATTATCACACTATTTCACAGAATAATGAGGACTACTAATACTATCATCTGGACCGTCACTCCGTTCCCCTACTAGTCCCGGCTACGTTCTCATTTCCTTAGAATAAAGCTGGATACTAGAATAGAAATGTAGCAGACTTCTTTTCTTCTTTCTCTCTATAGATTTTCTTTCTATAGCTTCTCTCTATAATTTATCTCTATAATAATTGCTCTATAGCTTTGGTGAATTGGTGAGAAATTAAGGAAGAATGAGCTTCTATTTATAAAAAAATATAGTTTCGATAATTGCACGTTTTGGGGCTCGAAAAATTACTGTACAATACCTCCAACTTTTCCTTTATTTTTAATTTAGTCATGCAAGTATTATCTAACTTGCACCACCTCCCCTAATAGTAAATAATGTGATTCAATAGTAAATTATGTGAATCAATAGCTCTGAACATGTGAAAATACTGAATTACAATTATAAGTACCTCCATCTATACCTCCATTTTTAACTTAGTCATGCAAGTATTATCAATCTTGTACCAACTCCCCTAATAGTAACAAGAATGTGAAACAATAGTATACACATGTGAACCAATAGTTATAATCATGTGAAATAATAGCAATTAATTGCTCATTTATCCGGTTAAATACCCGATTGGTCAATATAACCTCCAGACATCAATTATTATCGAAATAAATGTTGATTTTCACTAACACAAATAATTCCAACACAATGAAACTATTTTTATCAAAAATATAAAATTTGAAATTTCGAAGTTTGACTTTTTTTGAAAAAGTCAACTGTTGACTTTTTGACCAAATAGTAAAACCTGGAAAATTGTGTTTATAGTCTATTTTTACTAATTTCATCATTCTGGACACAAATATCACGTTCGCGTCTCCATATTCAACTCCGAACACAACTTTAATTTTAATAACATTCATCATTAATATTATAACTCACAATATTTATCAACCAGGTTGTTCCCAGGAAACAGGGGGCTTTCCAATAAGGATTTCTCCTTATTGGCGTGCAATTAAGTGACCAAACCTCTCCTTGGCAGAACTTCTAGACATTGTAAATATTTCAATTTAATAATATGAATAATTTTGTCGTCTTAATTATTGATTTAATAATATAACATATTATGCAGATGATACAATGACAATAATCGAATCAATAATATGAGAGATATGATGCAGCAATTACTACAATAATTGAGTATAACTGAGTGACTTTTCACGTAAGCATCAATAACCAATACCGTGTGCCACTATGTAACCACGCGTATTACTATACTTTTACTACCGGTTAGTTCAACAGTTTTAAGGGTAAAACTTCAACCGTTATTTTCATAAAAAATATTTTTGTCGTTTTCTCAATCCGATAATAATTCTGTTGTTGTTTCCACCAATGATTGTGCCGTCGTACGAATATTCCTTGTTAAAACGAATATTCCCCGACCAATCGAATATTATATAACAACTTGCGTACTTTGTAAAATTTATAAATATTACCCACAACTATAACGTTATCTCAAATCCACACCAAAATTTTGAAAAAAATATTTTTGAGAAAATTAAATCTTTATTCGTAAAATTTGGGGTCTCACAATCTCCCCTCCTTATGAAATTTTGCCCTCAAAATTTATGTACGTACCTGGTATGATGAAGATGTGAGGATAACTTTAATACCTTTATCGTCGAAAACATTAAATTCATTAACAATTCATCTTTGCACTACATGCCAACTGTATAACCAATAATGCTGAGACTCAGCTTAATAATATCACGACCACGAATTATCCATGCACTACGGGCCAAGGATATTCGTGTTTTCAATCTGATCATGATTATACCGAATAATCCCGGTCATAATCATACCAAGTCCATCTATGCACCACTGACCAAAGATGACTTTTACCACATCATTTGTAATATTACGGTCATGATTATACCGAATAATCCCTGGTCATAATCATACCAAGTCCATCTATGTACTACGGCCAAAGATGAATTTTACCACATCATTTTTAACATTACGGTCATGATTATACCGAATAATCCATGGTCATCATCATACCAAGTCCATCTATGCACTACAGGCCACAGATGACTTTCAACAAAATATAAATATGATGAGTAGTTAATCAATCGATTCCTAAAATCACATCAAAGGCAAGTATTTTCAAAGAGATAAGATCGATAGGTAACGTGAAAGTGTCGATTTGAAGCAACAAGATTTATAAATAGTGGAGGTAACGAAGGTTTCTACCAACAGAGTTTTAACTGATAAATCAAAGTCTAATTTCTCCGAAGTCAAATTTAAACATTGAACGCAAGCAAGAGAGATAAAATAATGGGTAGACCCGGTATCTAATAAGGCATAGACTTCGCAAAAGTTTATAATTAACTTACCCGTAATAACTTCGTTCGGGTTTCTCGACAAACGCTCTCACTTAAACTACCGAATTTGGCTTTGCTATAGAGTACATTCGACCCTTAGTTGCTTCGTCACATTCCTGATCCATGATTTGAATCATTATTCTCCGATCCATATCGAATTGGGGTTTGACCGCTTCGCATGCATGAGGTAATTCCAAATTCGATGTTGGATTCTCCCAATTGTTGTCCAAAAGCGAAATCCATTTCATCTATTTTGACTTTATTGGATCCTAGACACCTTTTCTATACTATCAACGCGTAAATCGGTGTTGTTACCACGCATCATCTATTCTTCTTCATTCAACTGTTTATGCTTTCATCAAAACTTTGATCATAGCGTTCTCAGATTCCAGCTCTAATATCTTATACTCTGTCAAAGAGTATAAGATAACACAATTTTGAATTGTTGTATCTCTTTGCTCCACAATCGCTTGCCGTTCTTCAGCCTGCTCTTCCAACTCATGAATACGATTTTGTAATTCTAAATTTTGATCATAAACTTCTTCTAACCAATTCTCCTCGGGTTCCTCTTCTTCTTCACTCTCAGCTGCTACCTCTGCAACTAGCTCGGGTGCAACTATTAGTTCTTCACTTACCACGTAGATATCTCTAATTTCTTCTTCGTCTGACATCACATTAACCTGGTTAGTGATTAAAGGTGTCTCAATGGTCTCATTCACTCCATTGCTAACATTTTCAACTACCATTTTCAAACACTGCCACAAAACAAGAGTTAATTAACATATCACATATTATCTCTATACTTTGACCGACCAATTAAATACCAAATAAACTTAGGTAGGTCATACTAGCGAAAGAATTCCCCGTCTCTCCCCTCCTAGTTCTTGTCTCACATCTCAGCCAGGGATCATATCCCTAAGCTTTGTTACCAACTGTGACGCCCCCAAAATAGGTATACATCACCTATTCTAAGTCGCCAAATACATGGTACAAAATTCAAATACAAACTTAAATATACAACATGAGCTGTGAGTTTTAATACAATCATTGTCTTCTAGACAGTATACAAACTTAAAAATAAGTCCTCAATACATTTATTATCACACTATTTCACAGAATAGTGAGGACTACTAATACTATCATCTGGACCGTCACTCCGTTCCCCGACTAGTCCCGGCTACGTTCTCATTTCCTTAGAATAAAGCTGGATACTAGAATAGAAATGTAGCAGACTTCTTTTCTTCTTTCTCTCTATAGATTTTCTTTCTATAGCTTCTTTCTATAATTTATCTCTATAATAATTTCTCTATAGCTTTGGTGAATTGGTGAGAAATAAAGGAAGAATGAGCTTCTATTTATAGAAAAATATAGTTTCGATAATTGCACGTTTTGGGGCTCGAAAAATTACAGTACAATTCCTCCAACTTTTTCTTTATTTTTTATTTAGTCATGCAAGTATTATCAAACTTGTACCACCTCCCCTAATAGTAAATAATGTGATTCAATAGTAAATTATGTGAATCAATAGTTCTAGACATGTGAAAATACGAATTACAGTATAGTACCTCCATCTATACCTCCATTTTTAACTTAGTCATGCAAGTATTATCAATCTTGTACCAACTCCCCTAATAGTAACAAGAATGTGAAACAATAGTATACACATGTGAACCAATAGTTATAATCATGTGAAATAATAGCAATCAATTACTCATTTATCCGGTTAAATACCCGATTGATCAATATAACCTCCAGACATCAATTATTATTGAAATAAATGTCGATTTTCACTAACACAAATAATTCCAACACAATGAAACTATTTTTATCAAAAATATAAATTTTAAAATTTCGAAGTTTGACTTTTTCTGAAAAATTCAACTGTTGACTTTTTGACCAAATAGTAAAACCCGGAAAATTTTGTGTTTACAGTCTATTTTTACTAATTTCATCGTTACGAACTCAAATATCACGTCCGCGTCTCCAAATTCAACTCTGAACACAACTTTAATTTTAATAACAGTCATCATTAATATTATAACTCACAATATTTATCAACCAGGTCGTTCCTAGGAAAGAGGGGGCTTTCCAATAAGGATTTCTCCCTATTGGCGCGCAATTAGGTGACCAAACCTCTCATTGGTAGAACTTCTAGACATTGTAAATATTATAATTTAATAATATGAATTACTTTGTCGTCTTAATTATAAATTTAATAATACAACATATTATGCAGATGATACTGTGACAATAATCGTATCAATAATATGAGAGATATGATGCAGCAATTACTGTAGCAATAATTGAGTATAACTGAGTGACTTTTCACGTAAGCATCAATAACCAATACCGTGTGCCACTATGTAACCACGCGTATTACTATACTTTTACTACCGGTTAGTTCAACAGTTTTAAGGGTAAAACTTCAACCGTTATTTTCATAAAAAATATTTTTGTCGTTTTCTCAATCCGATAATAATTCTGTTGTTGTTTCCACCAATGATTGTCTTGGTAAATACGAATATTCCTTGTTAAAACGAATATTCCCAGACCAATCGAATATTATATAACAACTTGCGTACTTTGTAAAATTTATAAATATTACCCACAACTATAACGTTATCTCAAACCCACACCAAAATTTTGAAAAAAATATTTTGAGAAAATTAAATCTTTATTCGTAAAATATGGGGTCTCACATAAGTCGTTGCTAAAAGTGTATGTTTAGCAACGAAACTTGTCCTTCGTTGTAGATTGTGTCAGGCTTTCACTTTTTGCAACGAAATTCATAAGTAGTTGCAAAATTTGTAAACAAAATTTGTAGAAATTCGTTGCAAAATTTCTAACCACTTGATTTCTCTTCATCGTGGGCAACGAAAGTTTTTTTGTTGCTATATTTCATTGCCTAATATGGACCACATTCATTAGCAATAATTTTTATTTTTGTTGCATATTTTATTCAACTTTTTGCAATGACTATTAAAATGTTGCCTTAAATTAAGATAATAATAATAATAATAATAATAATAATAATAATAATAATAATAATAATAATAATAATAATCCTTGCAAAATAATAGCAACTAGGCCCAGGTGCTCTGGTGGTCATTGGATCAATATTTCAAACTGGAGGTCTTGGGTTCGAATCTGTGCATCAACATATTTTTTGGGATAAAGTTCAATATTTGCCACGTCAGCCCATCTACATATGATATATATATATATATATATATATATATATATATATATATATATATATATATATATATCTTATGGATCAAAAAATGGCATATAGCATCTATACCGTAGGTTTAACAAATGAATGGTTGTGATATAATTTGGAGACACGCCGTCTGCTAGTAAAACTAGCGGACCTGATTAATGAATTATTTATACCTTTATGTTCTCATATGCCAAGTATTACACCAGATGCCAGAATCTATTTCAGTCACCGCACCATTTCCATTTCCCACACAACCATAATTTTGACGAAACAACCGTTCACTTTTCTGTATGTGCAGAGAGCTACTCCAAAGTGAAATTGAAAAGCATGAACTCAAAGTTGATAATAATGGCGAAAACCAATGAAGGATTGTAGAAAAAGTTGGGGTTTCTTCGAAGAAGCCATCTCCAGCTCCACTATTTTCGTCTTTGTCAAGTTCATGATTGTTGCTAATCACATACAGTTTCTACTTGTAAATCACTCTTATTTTAGTTAAGTTCTTGTTGTTCGTCACAGTTTCAGATTGTTAAACACTCGAATTTCAAGCAAAGTGCAGTGCTTGGATTGTAAGACTCCAATTTTTTTTAATAAAGATGATTTTTCTATAAATATCATTTTTAAATATTATGGAATAAATTTGATATAATGTTATAGTTGTGGGTAATATTTATAAATTTTTCAAAGTACGCAAGTTGTTATATAATATTCGATTGGTCAGGGAATATTCGTACGACGGCACAATCATTGGTGGACCTCACAACGGAATTATTGTCGGATTGAGAAAACGACAAAAATATTTAATGAAAATAACGGCGGAAGTTTTACCATTAACTGTTGAAATACCCGGTGTTAAAAGTACAGGAATACGTGTGGTTGCATCGTAGCACACGGTATTGATTATTGATTCTTACGTGAGAAGTCACTCAGTTTTGTTCAATTATTGCTTCAGTAATTGTTGCATAGTATCTCACATTATTTGATTTAATTATTGACGATATTTTATATATTATTAAATCTATAATTGAGACGACAAAGTTATTAATATTATTATTTGCAATATTAACGATGTCTAGAAGTTCTGTCAAGGAGAGGTTTGGTCACCTAATTGCGCGCCAATAGGGAGAAATCCTTATTGGAAAGCTCCCTCTTTCCTGGGAACGACCTGGTCGATTAATATTATGAATTATAATAATGATGATAAATGTTGTTAAAAATATTGAAGAGTTTTTATAAAGTATTTGTTGTATTTATGGACCCCCCCATTTACCCATTTTTCAAAATAATCGGTAGAAATTATTTAAAGGTGGGGCCCACATGTGTTGAAAAACTAATTTTAGAAATGGGGGTGGGAGGGAGTTACGTATAGGGGAGGGAGTTTATATATATAAGGTTGTGATGTGTGTGTATATATATATAATATAATATGTGTGTGAGTGGAAAGTGGTGGGAGAAAAGAAAGAGTGAAAGTGATGTGTGTGTGTGTGTGTGTGAATTAGAAAGGGGAGAGGGAGGGGATGCCTTGGATGAAAGAGTGTTTATATGTATATAATATAGATATAACATGTGTTTATATATATATATATATATATGTATGTATTTTATTGTTATTCTGATGAAATAATGCAATCCGTGAATTCATAAAGCATCCGTGACTGCTAAAATTTCTTCAGTGAAATTATCAATTGGTGCACCCGTGATCAAACAGTACCCTTCCATTCTCCTATAAATAGGATGCTTAGTTAGAATTGAAAACACACCAGAAATTCAGAGAATTCTTCTTCTATAATCTTGAGCGTATTTCTTTAGAATTTTAAGAAGCTTTGATCGTAGTGCAAGTTTTCTTCAAGTATATCCCCACCCTACCGTCGGAGTACTCTTCTTTATAAGGTAAGGGGTATTATTTTTTTCTTTCGTCTTCATGAAGAGAACTTCTGTTATTCCATACTTTATTATTATGTTGGAATAACCTGTCTATGCAAAGTACCACATACATGGTGAAATTCTTTTGTTATTCCATTCTTTATTATTACATTGGAACATCACATGCATGCGTTCTGAATGACTGGTTCCGTTATTTATTATTTTGTTGGAACATCATGTCTGTGCATTTACGCATGACCTGGTTTCGTTGTTTATTATTCTATTAGAATATCCTATACGTGCGTTTTACATGACCGGAGTTCCATTATTTATTATTACATTTGGAATATCCTATCTCGTATGCGTTTACGTATAACCCGGTTCATTATTTATTATTACATTGGAATAACTTTATGCATGCGGTCTATCGCATGCCTGGTGATTTCTTTTGTTATTCCATTCTTTATTATACTCAATTGATTAAAGTTTTAACTTCTATACTCCATGAAATTAGTGGAATGTCCTTGATATTTGCGCTTCATCCAGTATCTTTTCATGGAAATATTCTTTTGAGTATTCTTGAGTTTTACTTACAAAGAAGTATCATGTTGACAATTTGGACGTTATTAGTTCCTGGATAAATTAATTCTTGAACTTGTTTTATTGAATTCTTATATCATTGTCATCATCCTCATGTTTATATTATTTTGAAAGTCATTTGTGGCCTGTAGTGCATAGATGGACTTGGTATGGTTATGACAATAGATTATTCGGTGTAATCATGACCGTAATGTTACAAATGATGTGGAAAAAGTCCTCATTGGCCCGTAGTGTATTGATGGACAGTTGTTGGCATGATCATAACCATTAATGAATACATGAATATCATTGGCCCGTAGTGCATGGATAATTTGTGGTTGTGATACTAATGGATATCCTTGGCCGTAGTGCAGGGAAGATGTGGATTATTTATTAAGATGAGTCTCAACGATAAAAGTGATAAAAAACCTTTTAAATCATAAAAGATAGTAGATTTTATTCTCTACTTGACTCTTTTAATGGATTGCTTGTTCCGCTGCAGTTAAACTTGGTGTTTGTTATATTTTATTAGTTTAACACTGTTGAAGGCTAACGATAATTTATTCTGCATTATCTTAGTCATAATATTTCTTACTGGCTAGTTGAGCTCACCCTTTCTTTCACTGTTCTCTTCAGGAAATGAGAAAGTAGCCGGGGCTAGTTGGGGAACGGAGTGACGGTCCAGATGATAGTATTAGTAGTCCTCACTATTTTGTTAAATAGTGTAAAAATAAATATAATGAGGACTCTTTTGAGTGTGGATATTGTCTAGATGACAATATTCTTATTAAAACTCTTAGTTTACGTTTTGTCATATTTTACATGACATCTGTATTATGAAGTCGTATTTGAATTTTGTACCATGTATTTGGCGACTCAGAATAGGTTATGTATACCTGTTTTGGGGGCGTCGCAGTTGGTATCAAAGCTTAGGGATATGATCCCTGGCTAAGATGTGAGACAAGAACTAGAAAGGGAGAGACGGAGAATTCCTTCTCTAGTATGACCTACCTAAGTTTATTTGGTATTTAATTGGTCGGTCGGAGTATAGGGATAATATGTGATATGTTAATTAACCCTTGTTTTGTGGCAGTATTTGAAAATCACATCCGAGAATGTTGAGAACATCAATGGAGCACAGGAGACTGTTGAGTCTCCACAGATCAATAATCAGGATAATATGCATTAGGAAGGCGACAATCCTCAGGCAAACAACAACACGGACCAGATGATTGACGATGGAATGTTCAGAGGCTTTATGCAATTCATGCAACATCAGGCAAGAGCGGCTCCTGTCCAAAATGCAGGTGGAAACACTGGAAACTCTCGGACGGTCACCGCTAAGCAGTTCAAGGAAATGGGACCACCAGAGTTTTTTGGAGAGCCAAAACCACTTAAGGCGGAGACGTGGATTAAGCAGATCAACAAGATATTTGATTTCTTCGGATGCTCCGAGGAGCAAAAGGTTCCCTTTGCCACCTTCATGTTGCTTGCGGCAGAGCGGCAGATTCTTGGTGGAAATCAGAAAGCATACTTAACTTTCCAGACTTTGAATATGTCTTGGGAGAAGTTCCAAGAACTTTTCAATGACAATTACTTTCCCGAAAGTATTCGTCACATGAAAGAGGTAGAGTTCATTAAACTGGAGCAAAACAACATGATCGTGTCGTAGTACGAAGCCAAGCCGAGTTATCCCGGTTTGCATCCCATTTAGTTGATAATGAGGAGAGAATGACGCGGATGTTTCTAAGAGGTTTGAAACCTGAGATACGTCAATATCTTATCTCTCATAAACTGTGTTTGTATTCAGTTGTTGTTAATAGGGCTTAGTTATTGGAGCGCGATAATGAGTCAACCCAACCAAAAGAGAGCAGCCAACAAAATGATAATACAAATGAAAACAGTCATCGAAGCGATGACAACAAGTGTGGAGGGAATCAACATGCCAGAAATGGTAACCACTTCGGTGGTAATCATGGTCAAAACAATAAGAATGGACATTTCAAGAAGAGGAGATTCAACAATGATGGAAATACGTCAGCATCAGCACCTGTCGTTAAGGAAGGAGAACGACCACCTATCATAGGCTTCAAATACGGAGGGGAGGGACACAACAGTCCAAACTGCGCGATACCATCCAAAGCATGCTATAATTGTGGAAGAGAAGGTCACCTAGCCCGATTTTGTTGTGCACCAAAGTCAAGTCCAGTTAGGATCGAGGCATCAAAGGCCGTCCCAGACAAGACAAAATCGGTAGTTCAAGGGAGAGCGTTTGTCGTGACTACCCGAACGAGGTCATCACGGGTAAGCTTATAAGAAACTCTAGCGAAGTATATACCTTATTTGATACCGGTTCTACCCATTCCTTTATTTCTCCTACTTGCGCTCAATGTTTAAATTTAACTCTGGAGAAATTAGACTTTGACTTATCTGTTGAAACTCCGTTGGAAGAAACCTTTATTACATCCACTGTTTATAAGTCTTGTTTAGTTAAAATCGGCACCCGTACGTTACCTGTCAATCTTATTTCTTTGAAAATACTTGTATTTGATGTGATTCTAGGGATTGATTGGTTAACCACTCATCATGCAAAAATTGATTATTTTCGAAAGGTTGTTAGCTTTCATATTTCTAACCAACCTATTATGCGAATTCAAGCAACCAAACCATTAAAATCAATCACTGTCATCTGAAGCCATAAAGCTATTCGTTTATTGAAAAATGGATGTCAAGCTTTTTTAGCTCATGTCACGGATCTAAACAAAAATACGTTACTTTTGAATGATATTTCTATTGTTAATAAATTTCCTGATATATTCCCTGAAGAACTTCCTAGCCTACCCCTAGAGCGTGAAATTGAATTTTGTATCGACCTTGAACCCGGTACAAAACCCATTTCCAAAGCCCCATATTGAATGGCTCCTATTGAACTTCAGGAGTTAAAGACCCAACTACGAGGAATTATTAGGCGGTGGCTTTATTAGCCCCTAGTACTTCTCCTTGGGGTGCTCACATTCTATTCGTGAAAAAGAAAGATGGGAGTATGCGACTTTGTATTGATTATCGGGAGTTGAATCATGTAACCATCAAAAATAGGTACCCATTGCCATGTATTGATGACCTGGTTCCGTTATTTATTATTCTGTTGGAATAACCTGTCTGTGCGGTCTATCACATGCCTGGTGATTTCTTTTGTTATTCCATTCTTTATTATACTCAGTTGGTTAAAGTTTTGACTTCTATACTCCATGAAATTAGTGGAATGTCCTTGATATTTGCGCTTCATCCAGTATCTTTTCATGAAAATATTCTTCTGAGCATTCTTGAGTTTTACTCTACAAAGAAGTATCATGTTGACAATTTGGACGTTATTAGTTCCTGGATAAATTAATTCTTGAACTTGTTTTATTGAATTCTTATATCATTGTCATCATCCTCATGTTTATATTATTTTGAAAGTCATCGTGGTTTTGTGGTGCATAGATGGACTTGGTATGGTTATGACAATGGATTATTCGGTGTAATCATGACCGTAATGTTACAAATGATGTGGAAAAAGTCCTCATTGGCACGTAGTGGATTGATGGACAGTTGTTGGCATGATCATGACCATGGATGAATACACGAATATCCTTGGCCCATAATGCATGAATAATTTGTGGTTGTGATACTAATAAATATCCTTGGCCGTAGTGCAGGGAAGATGTGGATTATTTATTAAGCTGAGTCTCAACGATAAAAGTGATGAAAAACCTTTTAAATCATAAAAGATAGTAGATTTTATTCTCTACTTGACTCTTTTAATGGATTTCTTATTTCGCTGCAGTTAAACTTGATGTTTGTTATATTTTATCAGTTTAACACTGTTGAAGGCTAACGATAATTTATTCTGTATTATGTTAGTCATAATATTTCTTACTGAGCTAGTTGAGCTCACCCTTTCTTTCCTTTGTTCTCTTCTTGAAATGAGAACGTGGCGGGACTAGTCGGGGAACGGAGTGACGGTCCAGATGATAGTATTAGTAGTCCTCACTATTCTGTTAAATCGTATGAAAATAAATGTAATGAGGACTCTTTTGAGTGTGGATATTTTCTAGATGACAATATTCTTATTAAAACTCTCAGTTTACGTTTTGTCGTATTTTACACGACAGCTGTATTATTAAGTTGTATTTGAATTTTGTACCATGTATTTGGTGACTCAAGATGGGTGATGTATACCTATTTTGGGGGCGTCACATGGCTGATGTATTATGAAGATGATGGCGTGATTGATTTGGTTCGGTTAGTTTTTTTGGAGGGAAATTCAATGATTGAAATTGGAATTGGAATCTTTAACTTTTTTTTTTAGAATTCTTGTATTGGATGTTGCAGAATGCTGATTGATGTGGATTTTGATAATCAACAGTCTATTGCTTGGATTGATGTTAATGGCAAGTGTCTTTTCCCAAAAACTTTTATTGGTGGTAAATTCGTTGATCTATCTGAAAAAATTTGAAATTTTAGAATATGAAATTTAGAATTTTGATGAGAATTTGAGCTCTCAGCATCCGAAGATTCAGATAAGAGTTGGGGAGATTTGTGACTTAAATAAGAGGAAAGTGAGAACTTGTAGCGTCAATATAAGGTGAAAGGGGGAAAGACTTGAATGGAATTTGTTTGTATTGGAATTCGTTTGCAAGTATTGCAGTATTAAAATTCGTTTGCAAGTATTGCAGTGTAGGAATTCGTGAATTAATTTTTGTCCATCCACTAGTATGTCTAGCGGGTGTATATCTGATGTATTAATCAGGTCCGTTAGTCTTACTAGAGGACGGCGTGTCTCCAAATTATATCACAGTCATTCATTTATTAAACCTAAGGTATAGATGCTATATGCCACTTTTTGATCCATAGCAAATAGATGCTATGGATCATTCCAATATATATATATATATATATATATATATATATATATATATATATATATATATTCTTTTTAAAATTTCTTATCAAACTAAATAAAATACTAAACAAATCTCAACATTAAACTAAATATATATAAAGTAACTATGACTATTTTTATATATAAATATTTATAACAAATACTCATATCTAAATTTTATAAATTTTAGATGAAATATTTATACCTAAATATTTGTTTATAAATTTTAAAGATAAATTTATATATCGCTACAGCTTGTAGCGGCATGGGGAAATCCATTTCAATCCGTGTCATCCAATGTTGCGATCAATTGTATAGATTATGTTTGTTGAAATAGTACTCGTGACAATCGATTGCCAAGCATGTTAGTTTCGGGCCTCGGACCCAAATAAACCGAACCTCATCAAACCTGATTATTATATCTATGCTTCCCAATGTTTCCTATTTCTAGATAGAAGTAGGATATACTTACAAGTACTCCCTCACTCCGAGAATGAAAGTGATGATTGATTTTATGCGAATTTAAAAAAAATGTCAAATGATAAAATTATTCATATTTAAATTCTCATCTAATTGCATATTTTTCTATACATGACTAGTGATATTATATAACTATTTATAAATAATAAAAATATGACATTTAATACTAAGGATATTACGCACAAATTATTGTAAAAAAATAGATTATTTAATATAAATAAATATTTAACTTGAGATTACATAAAATAATAAGAACTTTTATTCTTAGACGGAGGGAGTAACTTAAATCATGAACATATTTTTAAGTCCAAAAATAAAACATAAAAAGAAGAATAGTAATGGTATACCCCTAGCTATTCCTAGTTCTCCTTTTACATTTTTTTCAAATATATTATAAAATTAAATTATAATACTATCAGTTCTAAGAGAAAACATAAAAGATGAAGAAAAATTTATTATGTTTTATGAACTAAAACTGAATAAAGTTATTTAAAATGACTTATAAGTAATTCCTAATAAGTTAGTTTGACCCATATTAATGTAATATCAATTTTATCCCTATTTTATTTATTTTTTTAAAAAAAAAATAAATTTATAAAAAAGAAGAGTAAGATGCAACGTTGTTGGGCTTCGGCACAAAAACGCACAGCGGAAATTAAAATTTTAAAGCAATTTCCGAAACCCTAAAACATGATCCATGCGAAAAATTAATTAATTCAGAGGTTTAGAGATTATACCAGATATGAAAAATGAGAATGCAGAAACCGATCAAGCCTCGAATCTCCAACGCATGATACAAACCCGATCAAGGCTTCTACAGATATCCATCCACTAACGCATGCATGAACCGTCGAGCGATTCGCAATAAGAAGGACTTGCAGTACTAACCACCAAAAGGAATGAATTTTCTAAAACCTGCTTTCTCTCTAGTCTCTTTCTAAGAGCGGCTAGGGTTTTCAATTATGATATCACCCTAAGTAGGTTGCTATATATCATATATATAGTAGTTAAAAGGAATTAATCAAATCAAAACCTAATTTCATAAAATCGAATTTATATATATATATATATATATATATATATATCTCTTAATTAAGTCTTACTTAATTAATATACATATATACAAATTATCCTTTTAATTTAAATTCGTGATTTAAATACTATTAATCATATTAATATATTTAAATCCTAAAATTTAAATTAATTTCCTTTAAATAACGTTCTATGTGTGTGACCTATAGGTTATTATTACGTTGGCAATAATTTTAAAATCATATTATAAAATTATAAGCGTGAGCGACATCTAGTAATGCATCACTACTACCCAAGTAATAATAAGATCGATGATTCGATGCAACCTTTTTCGTGACCAATGTTTCAATGTAATTTAATCCTTTTAACCTTAATATCCTAGATTAAACTCGAGTCATGGAATGTGTCATACTCTTCATAATTTAATTTGAGTTTTCTTGATCAATGAGTAGACTATATGAAACAAATCACTATTTGAGCATGGCCATGCATTTCATAGTCCTACTCAATCAAGAGGCCTATGGATATCAATCATAATATATAGGATGGTTAAATTCCATCTAGATCACTCATATTTCTCACACGATTAATGATGAACCCAATAATCACCTTTATAGTCCACCCTATTAAAGGTGACATTTGATGATATCAAAGTACATAAATTCTCGTGTAGTAGTAATATAGCGATTTCGTGTCGGAGGACCATTACATCATTATCACTATGAGAATTGCTAATGACACTTCGCATAATGCTCCATATAGAATTCTCATGGTGGGTGCATCCAAAGACATCGTTCTCTAATATGTACCTATGCATTGACTTAATATCTCATATATTTATGACCAATGAGATTTGGTCATCATCAAATAATCCACATACTAGTCTCAATGCATCATTGTTGTCCCATCAACAATGATACTCGATTAAGGACATTTAAGAACAACGATACTAATGGTAATATATAATCTCATGTTCAAGTCACATACCGAAACTATATAATTTGTATCACTATTCTAAGGAATTTTATTATGTTAACAATTATATTACATAATAAATAAAACCATAATAAAATCATATATTTATTCAATCAAATATAATATCAAAACGTTAAGCAATTATATCAAATAATTGGCCTCTAGGCATAAACTCTAACAAACGTCACTTTAATTGGCGTTAGAATTTTTATTTTTATTTTTTTATAGCTGAAGTCTTATATACTCCTTCATTTTCAACACCGATGACAAAGAATAAACATTAAAAAATATTGATGTTTGTAAACAAGAACAAGAGATCAAAGAAATAAAAAAAAAAAAAAGAGATTCCAACATCAGTTAAAGTGATGTTACATCTTACTCTTTTTTTTTACAAATCTGCTTTATAAAAAAATTTAAAAAAAGTTACAATGCCGGTTAGTTTGGTATTGGATCACTTTTTTATTTTTTTCAATTTTCTTTTAAAAAATAAAATCATTTTAAATAAATTAAGATAATTTTTTTAAAATTCATTTTTTAAAGTGGCGTTGGTTGCCTTTCTGATTTTTAGCCAAAAAAAAAATCCAAAAATTCAAGCATTTAGTAGTTTTTCCCAAATTAGATGTGAGAGCCTTTACTCCCAATGGTAGTCGTTGAAGTTTTTTATTTTTTAAAATATATTCGTTTAAAAATAAAATATTTATAAAAAAAATTAAATCTTTTTTAAAAAAATAAAGATTTTTTTATTTATAAAAATTGTTCTTAAATTACATAATTTGGTTAAAAGAAGAGTATATTCCAAGAAAATTTGAACAATAAAATATAATTGAGAAATTTAAATATAATTTAGGCAAGTCTGCTTTCTCCTAATATACTTTTCCAAGTCCAGTCGACAAAAAAATTGGGGTTCTAACTTTAGAAACCTAAAATTGAAGAGGTGTCCAGCCACCACAAACCACCATTGTAGTTCGCGGCGGCAGAGGTGAAGGATTAGTGTCAATAATTGCTAAGCGGCAACTTGGTGTATTTTCACAAGATATCGTACAAGTTGTTAGAGAATCTGGCGAAATTGAAGCTAACGTTTTAGAACAACAACAATGGAGAAGTGGTTGAGCCTCAATTGAGCTTTGTTTCAAAGTATCTTTCGCTCGATTATGATGTCGAGGAGCAGAATGCTCTTGTTAAGGGCTCGACACTGCTGTCCACACCTGATCTCCGCCTCCTGATCGACCGACTACAAGTTCGTTCTCTCTACATCAAATCTAAAGTCCAATATTATATTCTATCTCACCAAGACAACTTTTAATCTCTTTTCTCCCAATGCTCCAACGCCGTTTCCAATTCTGAACACATCTCCGTTCAAGTTACCGACCTTCTTCGGCTGATTTCGGACCATCCGATCAACACTGAGATCTAAGACCTAATTGGAGAGATTAGTACTAAGAGAAAAGAGGCCAAGGAGAAGAAGGAGTTGTTGGAATTGATGAAGTTAATTTTGGAATTGACTGAGAAGCTGAAATTTGCTAAGGAGGAGCTTAGGGCGGGAAGAGTGGTTGAGGCAGCGGAGGCGGTTAGAGAATTGAAGGGCTGCGTTGCGAATTCGAGAAAATCTTTGGGGAGGAGGAGGGAGAGAGCCGGTGGTTTTTGCTTATTGAGGAAGGAGTGGATGGAGTGCTTGAAGAGGTTGGTGAACTCAATTTCGTTTGAGTGTTGAGAATATCGAGGGAAAAATAATTTTTCATGTTTTAGTTTGCCTTCCGACTTTGTTTTTTTGCTTGCTTTACAAATTTTGGATGGTAATTTAATTTAGGAGTTTAACTGAATAATTCATGCGTGTGAACTCAATAAACATAATTATGCTATTTTAGTTACCTTAAGTTTGCCTATTATCAGATTTACTGATTTATTTAATGGCAATGATTTTGTGGTGATTTTTGTTGAGTTTGCGATTTAGAGGAATTGGATTTGGGTTTGTAGATTCAAGAGGTGCTTGTAAGGTTTATGGAGAATGATATGACATTTGACCAGAACTCTAATGATGTTCGTGTAAAGTATTAGTCCTCTATGAACAGAACTGATGGGGTTGAGATTCATAAAATTTTGAAAGCAATGGTTGTGAGTTGTGTGACACCCCCAAATCCTAGTACTTGAAACTCGTACTTAGTGCTCCACGATAACATTCATTCAACTACTTAATGTATTAATTAAAAAAAATTATTATATCAAAGTTATCTACCTTCCCAGTCTCGAGAACCTTTAAGTCTTACATTACATGATAAATATTATATTATCTTACCACAAACAGTTATAACAACATAATTTAACCTACTCCTTCAGCTTCCCCTTCCCTTTGTCCTTGTTGGAACCTTCAGGTCGTGCTAGATTAGCTGAAAACATTTAAATTTAAAGCAAGAATGAGCATTTGAGTGCCCAGCAAGTAATAGCAATGAATAAAGATTATCTGAAAGATTTAAATGTTTTCTTTGGACAACACTTCTACAATGAAGAAATAGTTGTGAAGTAAGCTGAAACAATACTGAACTACATATCAATTCTATTTCTTTTTTTGAAACAACGTACTGACTATAAATGGGAAATAATTTGACAAACTATGAACTTTATTTTTAATTTTGGAAAAGGTTAAACAGAACTTCATCTGCCAACCGTCATGTCTTACGGACATGGAGGGTGATCAGTCCGTTATGCCCTGTATTGATCAATACTACGTGTTTGAATGATAAGTTCGTTCAGCTGGTCCGCCTTTGGCTCATAAAAGTTTTCCCTGTTCGGAATGTTCATAATTAATCTGGAATCTGAATTAAAATAATTCAATAAAATAATAATAACATTCTATCATGATCTACAATATTTTTCATTCTATGTCTAGCTGAGTTAAATAGCTTAGATAGTTTTAAATAACATATACATATTTGAAAACTAGTAGGTATGTACCAACATAAGACTAAATACAATCATTATCCGAGTGAGGGCACATGTATAATCTAACTTAACTATCTATAAACAGGTATACATTGATCATACATTACTACTGTACTGGTAAACGAATAGAGTTTGATAACTGGCATGGATACTAATGTTGAAATACATGATCGATAATAGTAGAGTTTAATAACTCATATAATAGGAGTATAATTCGATAACTTACTTACACAGGAGTATTGCATAAGTAGATACAAAGAGTAAGGATACTTGCCTGATTTGCTGCTTCCACAACTTAGTTTTATCTTTTATACTGAAACCTATCATTCATAAGATTATTCTCTTGATCAGAATAATATATCATAACACATAACACTGCTATTTGCAGTCATCATATAGCTTAAACACATTGTCACATAGTTATAACAATCATTTTGACACAAATAATTACTTATTAGGTCAATTTATATAAGTCTAGTTCAACCTTGGTAACATTTCAGTGTACCGACAAATTTATCGGATAATAATCGAGTTTATATTTACTAAAACTCTATTTTGTAGCTTCAATAAATTAAAATATTAATCATATTATTCTTCAAGATATTATAATAATTTATCATGATTTTTCAACCACTAAAATCATTTTTAAATGATTTAAATATAGAATAGTTCCATTATCATTAATATTTAAATAATATAAAATATTAATGAAATATAGTTATTTATAATAACTTAAAATATTTTTAAAATACTAATTTTCCCTTAAATGATTTTAAAACATTTAAAATTATTTTTAAATAATTACCATAATATTTAAATGTTAATGTATTATTCATGAAAATATTAAAAGTCATTTATTATAACTTAAAATATTTTTAAATCCTTTATATCCTTTTTTAAATGATTTTTAAATCATTAAAACCATTTTAAGCTATTTATTTAATATAAATATTAAATAAACTTATTATTATTAATATTAAATTACTAATAAAATTACCTTAAAATATTAGAAGTCGTGATTTATAACTTAGAATATTTTTAAATATCTTATTATCATTTAAAATAATTTTTAATTTTTAACCCATTTATTTAATATATTTATTAAATAAATTTAATATCATTAATATTCAAATAAATAGTAATATTAATGAAAAATATGTTAATTTATCAAAAGTTAATTTTCATAATTTAAAATAATTTTTAAAACTGATTTTGTAATTTTTGGAAATTTATTTTTATTTTTAATAAATTTTTCAGAAATTAAAAAACAAAAATAATTAAATCCGTCGCTAAAGGCTTTAGCGATAGTTTCTGTCGCGGTAGGTGTTCTTGAGGCTCAAGAACACTGACAATCAGTGTAAGACCCCGAAATTTATGAAATAAAAGTATTCAATTTTTCTTTTTAGTAAAAAGTTAAATTGATAAAAGTTTAAAGTTAAGGGGAATATATATAAAATTTTCAAAATACGCAAGTGGTTATAAAATACTCATTTCTGTTGGAGAATATTCGTTTGGTCGTGAAATATTCTTGTTGTCGGGGAATATTAAATGCGCACAAGCATCCATTTGTGGGCCTCATAATGTAATAAGCTTGGGATGAAGAAAACAACAAGTTTGAGTTTATATAAATAACTACAGTAGTTGTTATCGTTAACATCGTTGGAATACGGTGGTTAAAATACGATAATATGCGTGGTTGCATAGTAGCACTGCAGTATTGCAAGATTTTTGAATTATTGATTCTTACGTAAGAAGGCACTACTCAATAATTGTTACAGTAATTACTGTTTAATATTTTATTTTATTGATTTAATAATTGTTGCGTTGATATTTTATATTATTGTTGTTTCAATAATTATCACTGCACAATATTTCCCATTATCAGATCAATAATTCATATTATTTGAATAATATTATTAGATAACATTATTGACAATGTCTAGAAAGTTTTGTCAATGAGAGGTTTAGTCACCTAATTGCGCGCTAGTAAGGAGAAATCCTTATTGAAAAGCCCCCTCTTTTTTGGGAACCACCTGGTTATCATTATTGTGATTCTGTAATATTATTTGTGGATAATTAATTATTGATTTATATGATAAAGAAATATTTATTTGATGCGGATATAAATGATGGATTTATTTATGTGGTTATAAATAAAGAAATTAATGTTGAGATGTTTTATCAGTATTTTGTCGGATTAGAGGTATTAAAAGATTAAATCGGTGTTCTTAAAGCTCTATTGCGTGAGTTATAATTTTAATCTGACCGTTGGATCGTTGTGATTTTTGGATATGTTATACATATATAAGTTGAGTATATATCCAAAAATTTTGAACCGTTAAAAATTAACGTATGATTTGTTATGAATTTTAAAAGGTGTTGAAAATCGTTCGTTTGTGGATTTCGGATATTTTCTGTCTAGAATTTGGAAAAACCTAAATCTACAAAGTTGTAGAGAATTCGATTTCGTGTGGAATGGACATAAAATTCGTATTTTTCTGATAAACGGGCTATTTTCTATGAATTATTAAAGTTTTGAAAAATAAAATAATTTTTATTAAAATTGGGTGGGACCCACTTTTGGTTGTTGTGGATGGTGGCTGATTTTTGGTGGGCCCCACTTGTGGTGGCTAATATTTGGGTCAAGGAAGCATGCGTAAGAAAAAAATAATAATATTATTTTATTATTTTATCGAGCGTATTTTTGTGAGTATTTAGATACTTTGAGAGTTGCTATCCAGTGCAAGGTTCTTTCGGCTTTACATCCGATATTTCAGTTAGAAGTACTGCTCTTTTGAGGTAAGGGATTGTAAGGGTTATTATGTTTTTCAGTTTCGTAATTTTTCTGACCTTCAAAAATTCTGAAAAAATTTGAAATGATAATTTGATGAGTTTTCTAGATTGTGTCCAAAAATGGCGATTTTTGGATGTATAGATTAGGAGTTATGAATTATATGGGAAAAGACTATTTTAAAAGTAAACTCTTATAACTCCTTATGGTTAACTCCAAAATTGGTGAATTTTTTTTTGGGAGTACATGCATATAAAAAACAGAAGTATACTCTGTAAATTTTAGAATTTTTGGACAAAAGTACAGTTTATGATAAATGTCTAAATATTCGGCAGTTTTGGCAATATGAAAAATAGTAAATGAATTTTAAAAATTCCGAGAAAAATATATGTTCAATATGAGACTATATTCTGTTAAATATCAGAAAAGAAAATTTTCTGGAACTGATTTGGTATTTTTCATGAAAATGGACTAGTTATGAGTAAATAAATTAAATATGTTATGTGAAGTAAAAAAATTAGAAAATAGAATTTTATGGCTTGAGAATCCTATATAAGGTATATGCAGATTTTTGATGAGGGTTTTGGTTATTGGTGATGAAATTTCTCTTTGACTTGAGTGTAAAGATGGGTAGATTATTGATATGATCGCGACTATGGGTTCTCTTTGGCCAGTAGTGCAAAGATGAATCATTGAATGGTATGATCATGACTATTGAATTTACAATTGAATATCTTTAGCTTAAGTGAAAAGGTGAATGGATCAACATGGTTATAATTATGGTTTATATAAATTCTGAAATGATTATGTATTTCTTTGAGATATGAATATCTTTGGTCTGTAGTGCAAAGATGAATTATTGATGAATATCTGGCTCGTACTGCAAAGATGATCTGTTGTTGAATATCTTTGGCCCGTAGTGCAAAGATTACCAATTGTTGAATATCTTTGTCCTGTAATGCAAATATGAACTGTTGATGAATATCTTTGGCCGTAGTGCAAAGATGAATTTATTAGTATGATTATGAACATGAATTGTTATTTGGTATAACCATGATCTTTGACGTTTCAGGCAAAGACATGTGATAAAAATTATCTTCGTCCTGGATGAGAAGAGGAATTTATAACTATAATTATGATTATGAATTATTCACATGAATATGGACAGGAACTGTTGATTGATGTTAAAGGGATAAAACAGTGTTGGTGGACTTTTAACATGGAGAAGATAATAGACTTTATGGTCTATTTGACTCTTCTAATGGATTGCTCGTTCCGCTGCAACTATGGCTGAAAAGTTTTATCATCTACCATATGTTCTAAATCTCTGATTTATTATTGATGAAGGCTATTGATAATTTAATTATCTTTAGTCATGATATTCTTTACTGAGCTAGTTGTGCTCACCCTTTTGCTTCACAATTCCTTTCAAGTAATAAGAGTGTTGCCGGGTCGAGCGGGAATAACAAGGGAATAGAACGGTGGTCTATAGCTATTGAGCTTCTCCCTAAATAGTATGGAAATAATTTTATTAAGAACTTTAGATAAGTGTGTCGTATTGTATACATCATTTGATATTTAATTATGGTGAACCGAATAGGGTTAGGTGAACCCAAATTTTGAAGGGTGTTTTGCCACTATCATACAATATGTCTAATGACATACAACCTCGTGTTATCATAAGACAGGGTTGTGCACATCCACTTGCTGAGTATATCTACGAGCACTACCTATATGACCTTGGAGTTTGGTTGAAACATAATGCTCAACTGGAGACAGTGGAGATATTTATATGTCAAGAGAAGACTCACCATTGGAAAGAACATGATAGTAATCTTCTCGTTTTTCTTTGGGGTCTATTGGGTCAACCAAGGATAATTCTGTGGACATATGATATCTATCATAACCTAGACGCATGACCTCCCATGTACGAAGGTTTCCTTGAGCACTTCCCAAATATTTTAATTTCTAAAACAGTTTTTGACTGTACCTTTATGTAAGGTGCCATTGTGACATGCTATCCAAGTTGGTGTCAAGAGTCACAGTTGGTATATATATTTGTATCAAAACTCACAACATATGTGTTGTTGTATTTTGCACGACGATTGTAGTAATAAAGTTGTAGTTGTTTTCTGTACCATGTATTTGGCGACTCAGAATAGGTTGGATGGATTGGACCTATTTTGGGGGCGTCATAATCAGTGCTCAAGGGTACCTCATTTGACCGTATTTAATTCTCAGTTTAAGCATGTTCTAGACAATCTTAAGTATTAATCATGTAGTATTTATATATTACTACATGAATCAAGTATCATATAAGTTATACAATCACATATCATGAAGATCTGGCCTTGCAAAATTGTTGTCAGAGCTTTCTGGGTTTTCCAGAAATCTAGTCAGCTTCAAGGTCCATTTTGAGGCTTAAATTTCTATAAGTTCTAGTCATTGTTAATGTGTTCTAATGATTCAGGGTTGTATTCCACATGTCAGAGTACATATATCAATCATCATATCGATTTAACTACATCAGATTCCTAAGATATCATCCGGTCAAAGGTTGTTAGAAAACTTGTTATGGGTTTTCCAGAAACTCTATCCGTGACCGAGTGGCCTATTTTGACTATCGATTACTTTTATTCTGTTTGTTATCTAAGTGATTTAAGAGCATGAATCTGTAGTACACATATAAGAGTATAGCCTTAAAACATTAACATAAGCAAAACATCAAACACATGAAAGATCTGGGACGACGAACGTGTTGTCAGACACTGAAAAACCAATTATGTGTTACGTGGAAAATAAAAGTCAATGTCGAGCGACCTACTTTGACCATCCACTACTTACAATCTGTTGATTGTTTGAGTGATTTAAAGGCATAGATCTAGAGTCTATCTAACAGGCTACAAACTAGATACAACAACAGTTCCAAATCGCCTAACATCTGACAGATTTGAGCTTTGGAATATTATGTTAGACACTGGTTTTGAGTTTCAGGGTTGCCCAGAAACTCTTGGTCATGCTCGGTCAATTGAGTTTGACCATGAATATCTTTCATTTTTGACATGATCTAAGCATGATTTCAAGTCCAGATCAAAGTCCATAGAACAAACTACAAGTCTAAAGCATCAAACATAAAAAATCATTAACATTCAAGAATCTATAGCCTCTAACTTATGCTTGCCAGACACAAAATTAGGGTTCATGGCAGTTTTGAAAAACTTTAACTATAAGGCCCTTTGAGGTTATAGATCTATGATGTAACATCCTAGATCATCATATAACTTCTTCTAACACTTAAATAAACATATAAACACAAACTTTAATTAAGCATACAAGATCTAATATGAGTTTAGGGTTATACCACTTTCTTAACAAGCTTTGAATCCTTGCTTTCTAATTTGTTTGTGATGTTCTAGAGGGTTGTTTAGGGACTGATTTTGCGAAGATATTTCGTGGGTTTAGAGAGAGAGAGAGAGGAGAGTTGGTTGAGTGTTTGATAGCAAATGAGCAACTTATGTAAACTTTTTCTCTCTTTTTCTCTTATAAATTGATTCAATGAATCTAACCTTGCAAGGTGGCACAAAAGATAAGGATTTGGCTGATATTTTTGCACATAGGAGATCTTAACTTGGTGAGTCATAACATTCTAGAAAATCTTTTTGCTTACAAGTTAAGTAAAAGGATAATTTGGTCATTTTACACACTAAAGGGTATTTTGGTCTTTTCCACTTGAATTTTAAGGATAGTTTGGAAATTTCATATATTTCCCATAACTTTAATCTTAAGATTTGTTAAATACCATTAGGGCTTGCTAATCACCAATTAGGGTTTTAAAATTAGGTTTAGGGTTTTTCAGAGATCAAATTAGGGTTTCTAACTTAGTAATTAGGGTTTCTTGATAATCATTAGGGTTTTCCCTAATTAGATTCATAATCACTAATATATCTCCTTGATCACACATACTTGATTAATAATCAGTCTTAGTTTCCTAATTAGGGTTTATCGATTTAAACCTATGGTTTTCTAATATTCTGCCATTTCTGATCAACATTCAACTATACACACATACAGTACATACATATCATATTGAAATATAATTATTATATCTATATATTCTCATTCCTTGATCAAAATCCATGAATTAGGGTTCTGGACCATAACCAACTTAACTTTCATTACCCGTCAACTTAAAAATTTAAATTGACTATCTTATTAAATCCATATCACATATATTCAAAATATTATTTGTGAAAAAAAATTTATTCGTAAAAATACAGGTATAATCATTCGAAAATTTTTGGGTCTTTACATTCTCCCCTCCTTATAAAGTTTTCGTCCCCGGAATCACCATTACCTTATGTGACGCCCCCAAATCCGGGTACTTGAAACCCGAACTCGGTGCTTCACGATACCATTTTTATAAGCTGAATAATACAAATAATAATAAATTCAAACTTAATTTACATACATCAAAGTTTATTTCCCAGGTACGAGACCTTCAAATACATTCCTTACAATACTTGAATAGATACCAATACTGACTATAACAATTAACTCATAATATAAACTCATTCGAACAACTTTCCTTTCCCCTTGTTCGTGCTTGAGCCTTCAGGTTGCTCATACATAACTGTAAATATTTAATTTAAGCAAGGGTGAGCATTTGAGTGCCCAACAAGTAATAGCAATTATATATATAAGCTGAAAGAATATAAGTATTCTCTTTACATAACACTTCTACAATGAATTGAAAGTTGTGAAGTAATCATCTTGATAAAAATTCACATAACAACTCTCTTTCAAATTCTTGAAATTTGGCTCTACCCATGAATAGGGTTTAAGAAACATACTATGAACATTCTTTTCATTTTTGAAAAGGTTTAGTAAATCCATCCTCAAATAAAGCTATAACTTACTAAGCACGGAGGGTGATCAACCCAGATTGTACCTGTATTGATCAATACTACATAACCTCGAACGTAAATTCATCGCTCACTCTATCCGCCTTGAAACAAAATTTTCCCATATAGGGATGTTCATACATGTATCGGTTCTAAACCCGAAGGTTTTAATCTTGCTTTCAACAATAATATGTAATTCAACATATATATATACGGGTAATTGACAAAGGTGTATCAACATGTGAATAAATACCATGATTATCCAAGTAGGGACACTTGTATAACCATTTAGAAATTAATGAATGTAATATATATCCGAAAGCTAACATGTTGATAATCAAAGAGTACATAATCTATCTTTGGAATAGAATAATTTCAAACTTCTTACTCATGTCCATCAGATAAAGGAAATGCAAAAAGGTAAGATATCTTCACTCGATTCAATCGATTACAAATCTCAACTTAGGTTTTATCTCTTTATCACAACCTATCAATAATCGGATCATTCGTTCGATTAGAACAATATATCTTAACACATAATCATTTATTACAAACAAAGACATAGTTTAATCACGTCATCACATATATCTAACGGTCATTACGTCTAAACAATCATTAACACGGTCAAATATCTAAGTTCGGGTCAATTTCTGACAATTGTCGGCGTACCGACAGCTTTATCGGGTAAATACTGAGTCTAAGACTCTTATTCTATACCTCCACATTTGTAAATATCAGTCATTTTATTTTTAAATGACTTGAAATAATTTTAAAACATTTATTAAAATTTATCATGCATTTTCAAACATCGGAATCATAATTAAATGATTTAAACATTAAACAATTCTTTTATTATTAATAATTAATTAATATTAAACTATTAATAAAACCATTGCCAAAATATAAAAGTTATTTATAATAACTCAAACTATTTTTAAAACATTTATATTACCCTTAAATGATTTTTAAAATAATTAAAATCACTTTTAAATAATTACCATTAATATTTAAATATTAATGTACTATTCATCCAAATATTAAAATTCATTAATTATAACTTAAAATATTTTTAAATCCTTAATATCCTCTTTAAATGGTTTTAAATAAATAAAATCATTTTAAAACTATTTATTTAATATAAATATTAAATAAACTTAGTATCATAAATCATTAAATAAATATCATTAATATATAATTATTAATGAAATTATCTTCTAAATATTAAAAGTATTTTATATAAATAAAATCAAACCAATCATTCATAAGATTATTCTCTTATGAATAGAGTTTGATAACTGGCATGTATACTAATGTTGAAATACATGATCGCTAACAGTAGAGTTTAATAACTCATATAATAGGAGTATAATTCGATAACTTACTTACATAGGAGTATTGCATAAGTAGATACAAAGAGTAAGGATACTTGCCTGATCTGCTGCTTACACAACTTAGTTTTATCTTTTATACTGAAACCTATCATTCATAAGATTATTCTCTTGATCAGAATAATATATCATAACACATAAAACTGTTATTTGCAGTCATCATATAGCTTAAACGCATTGTCACATAGTTATAGCAGTCATTCTAACACAAATAATTACTTATTAGGTTAATTTATATAAGTCTAGTTCAACCTTAGTAACATTTCGGTGTACCGAAGGTTTTTGTCGGATAATAATCGAGTTTATATTTACTTAAACTCTATTATGTAGCTTCAAAAAATTAAAATATTAATCATATTATTCTTCAAGGTATTATAATAATTTATCATGATTTTTCAACCACTAAAATCATTTTTAAATGATTTAAATACAGAATAGTTCCATTATCATTAATATTTAAATAATATAAAGATATTTGACAAAATATTAAAGTTATTTATAATAACTTTAAATATTTTTAAAATACTAATTTTCCCTTAAATGATTTTAAAACATTTAAATTTATTTTAAATAATTACCATTAATATTTAAATGTTAATGTATTATTCATGAAAATATTAAAAGTCATTTATTATAACTTTAAATATTTTTAAATCCTTTATATCTTTTTTAAATGATTTTAAATCATTAAAACTATTTTTAAGCTATTTATTTAATATAAATATTAAATAAACTTATTATCATTAATATTAAATTATTAATGAAAATTACCTTAAAATATTAAAGGTCATGATTTATAACTTATAATATTTTTAAACATCTTATTGTCATTTTAAATAATTTTTATAACATACAAATCATTTTTAACCCATTTATTTAATACATTTATTAAATAAATTTAATATCATTAATACTCAAATAAATAGTAATATTAATGAAAAATATTTTAATTTATCAAAAGTTAATTTTCATAATTTAAAATAATTTTTAAAACTAATTTTGTAATTTTTGGAAATTTATTTCTATTTTTAATGAATTTTTCAGAAATTAGAAAACAAAAATAATTAAATCCGTCGCTAAAGGCTTTAGCGACAGTTTCTGTCGCGGTAGGTGTTCTTGAGGCTCAAGAACACTGACAGTCATTGCTCAAGGGTAACTCCTTTGACCGTCTTTAATTCTCAGTCTAAGCATGTTCTGGACAATCCTAAGTTTAGTACTACATGAATCAAGTATCATATAAGTCATACAATCACATATCATGAAGATCTGGCCTTGCAAAATTGTTGTCAGAGCTTTCTGGGTTTTCTAGAAATCTAGTCAGCTTCAAGGTCCATTTTGAGGCTTAAATTTCTATAAGTTCTGGTCATTGTTAATATGTTCTAATTAATTCAGGGTTGTAGTCCACATGTCAGAGTACATATATCAATCATCATATCGGTTTAACTACATCAGATTCCTAAGATATCATTTGGTCAAAGGTTGTCAGAAAACTTGTTCTGGGTTTCCAGAAACTCTATCCGTGACCGAGTGGCCTATTTTGACCATCGATTACTTTCATTCTGTTTGTTATCTAAGTGATTTAAGAGCATGAATCTGTAGTACACATATAAGAGTATAGCCTTAAAACATTAACACAAGTAAAACATCAAACACATGCAAGATCTGGGACGACGAACGTGTTGTCAGACACTAAAAAACCAATTCTGGGTTACGTGGAAAATAAAAGTCAATGCCGAGCGACCTACTTTGACCATCCACTACTTACAATCTATTTATTGTTTGAGTGATTTAAAGGCATGAATCTAGAGTCTATCTAACAGGCTACAAACTAGATACAACAACAGTTCCAAATCTCCTAACATCTGACAGATCTGAGCCTTGGAAAATCATGTCAGACACTGGTTTTGAGTTTCTGGGTTGCCCAGAAACTCTTGGTCATGCTCGGTCAAATGTAACATTCCAGAATTTTATAAATTGTTATATTGAATATTTATTGAATTATATAAGTATTTAATGGATGTGTTTATTGTTGAATAAATAATTGTTCAAATTTAATTTGATTAGGTTAATTATTTGTTAAGTAAATAATTAAGGAAATTAATTATATATTCTAAATTAATTTAATTATTAAGTTAGAGAGTTTTGATTAAATAAATTATTATATTTTAATTTGAATTTGTAAATTAAAAGGATGTGTTAGTGGATTAAATAAAGTTATGATTATAAAGAAAATTGTAATTTGTGGTATTTATTTATGTGTTAGGGTGATTTAATAAATTATTTTTAGAATTAATTTAATTAAATTAAAGTGTGACAAATAACCTTGCTATAAAGGAGTTACTAAAATAAATTAAGGGAGTTTAATTCAGTTTTGCCAAACAAGGCCTAATGTCTATTAAGTCTTTAATCTAATTGTGTTTTACCAAACAAGGTGTAAGGATTAATGTGTTATTTTTTTAGTTAGTTAGCCAAACAAGCCTTATGGATTTTGCTTTTCAAAACGTGGATAACTGATATCAGTTATATTTATATTTATATTATATAATTAATATATATTATATCTTATATACGTTAGATATCTAGTACGTAGTTGGAGTTAGGGAGAAAAAACAAAAACTCAGAGAAGAAGAAGAAGAGAAGAAGAAAGTGAGAGAGAAAGAAGAGAGGAAGAAAGGCTAGGGGATTGGAGAAAAGAAGAAGCTTGAGAATTAAAAAGGGTTGGCCATCATCTTCTATCAAGGTATTCTTCTACCCTTTTAGTTTTAAAAGTTTTAGTTTTCTCTTCTCCTATTTCTCTGTAAAATTCTTGTGACAGGATAAATTGTTGATTGTATGTGGCTTTATATGATAACTAGTGTTGTAACGTCATTTTGTAAGTTATATATGATTATAATCAATGAATTGTTGTTATGTATGTGGTTTGTGGAGAAAACCTTTTTACAGAGTATTTATGTGAATGGGTATGGTTTAGTTTATAGTAGAAATTGAGGGCTAATTATTTGTTTAGTTGATAAATTGACCATTGAATGTGATAGAGCATGTATAAAAAATTGATAAAATGCTTTGAATTACTGTTTTGGTTGAAAAGCAAAATTTACAGTGTTGATTTTCATTGAAAATATCAAAAAGTGAGTTTTTATAAAAAATAATGAAATTGGATGTTTTAAATTCGTTGTTTATGTTGTTTTATGGGTAGAAACATGTTTAGAGTCCTTGAAATACGTTTATATGAAGTCTCTATACAATTTACTTGTTAATTAGACTATTACAAAGGAACTTGTAGGCCAAAATTGGCTTTTATTCATGTCATTATCAAGAAAGTGTCACGAGGTCTGTGAGTTTAACATGCTATGGTGCTGCTTAGAGACGTTTGTGGCGCCAAGATTGTTATCTCCACAGCAATGGCGTGCCAGAAGTTTTATTTATCACGTTTAACGCTTATTCACGCCATTGTAACCCACACCACGTGTAAATCGTAGAAGCCATAAATGAAAGTTAGCATAATGGTTCCGACAAAGTGTTAATTTTGTACTCAAAATTGAAAGGAATTGATATGTGTTAATATTAGGATTGTTAAAATATGATTTCATTATTTTTATACCATGAATAAGCATGTTATTAGCGACTAACTTGTGTTATAACTTGATTATGTGATTAAATAATCAAACCTACATGATGAATGTATTAGTTATGTTTGTAAAGTGGTAATGACTAACTATATCATGATGACATATGTATATAGGATATTGTGATTCAAATTGTTCGGTTTAATCTACGAACAAGGCAAGTTTTCTAACTATTATCTTGTTAAGCCAATTACTATTTTCAATTCGATTATGATATAATGATGCACATTATTCTTGAGCAAGTTATTATTGTATTTAACTTGTTGTTTAGAATGCAAATTTATATATTTCTAATGTTGAACAGTTTTATCATTCAATTCATTGTGCATGCTTAGTATTCAATTCTAAATAACCTTAGCTTAATATTGTTCAAGCAAGGTGTTATAGTTATTCAATATGTATGCTATTAGATTATTCCTATAGCATGATTTAATTTACCATGTCGATTCAGTTGTGATTACTCTATAGCGTGATATTATTAATTTTATTCAACTAATCCTTAGTTGATGTTCGTTGGATTCTAAATTACCTTGAAAGCTTATCCAAACCAAACTTCCTTTGGTGCGGACTTGTACTCTAAATACTGAGATGAACAACCATATTGTTATGATTAGGGGTTAATTTACGCGTAGCGTTAAATGTTTGTGCACAATACATGGTACGAAGGGCTGATCCCCCTAAGTACGAGGAGTCCTTATAGTCTTATGACTGTTAAAGTTGGAGTTGAAAGATTACTTACAACTGTGGACATAGTTCATGGTCTTATGACCCTCAGTTATATTTATTCCACATTTTGGATTTCAGTTCATGATTATCATTGTTAGAGTACCATTCAGTCTTGATGAGCCTATCATGGGCAGTTATTATTATTATACTCCTGTTGATTCCTTATTGTTTTAAGTGAGCTTTGTTTGCTCACTCTTGCTTATATAACTCTTACAGCTAAAAATGAGAAGGTTGATGTACCTAGCACCAGTAAGGGAAAAGGAAAGATGAACAAGTGTTGAAGACTTGTAATGTGTTGATATTTGATTATCATATTTTAAATTGAATGGTTGTAATGAAGTTTATTTATTTTTCCGCATTTGAATGATTGTATTTAAAGGTTAGACAACCTGGGAGATTTTTATTATGTAACCCTTTAACGGGAAAGGTTTTATTTATCTAGTTTTATTGTGATTGAGTAGTTGGATATGAATGTTTGATTAAGTGAACACCAGATTGTGACGCCCCAAAAATAGGTATACATCACCCATTCTGAGTTGTCAATACATGGTATAGAAACAACTACAACTTTATTAATACAACAATAAAACTGTGAGTTTAAATACAAATATTGTCTTCTAGACAATATCAATACCCAAATAAATCCTCATCACAATTATTGATACATTGTTTTATAAAAATGGTGAGGACTACTAAACAACTCTCTCTATAACCATCATTCCATACCCCGACTCGTACTCGCTACATTCTCGCCTCCTGAGAAGAAAAATGGAACAAAAAGGAAAAGGGTGAGCTCAACTAGCCCAGTAAAGAACATTATGACTAGGATAATATAAAACAAATTATCGTTAGTCTTCAACAGGGAAAATCTGATAAAATACAATAGATAACAAGTTTCAGATCAGTATTCGCAGTGGAAATAATAATTCATAGAAGAGTTACGTAGAGAATGAAATCTACTATTATCTATGAATTTAACAGTCCATTAACAATATTTTTATCCCTGTAACATCAATCAATGCACATCTTGAATCATATATTCATCTTTGCACTACTGAGCCAAAGATATTCATCACCGGGTCATGTTCATCTCAACACCTGTTCATCTTTGCACTACGGGCCAAAGATATTCATCATAAAATCATTAATCTTTGCACTACATGCCAAAGATATTCAATAATATCATCATTTAGGACTGAGGATGATGAAAAATATTTTAAAAAAAACGAATCTAGTGAAACAAAAGAATAAATATCAAGGATTCGTATTTCAGCTATTTCATGTCCAAAAATACCTCATAAATAATCATAGTGGTGTAAAATTCAAGAATTATCAAAACATGGATACAATCAAAGCTAGTATCCATAATAGATATTTTGGACGAAAAGGAAAATTTTATTTTTTCGATGAATAGGCCAGATATCGTGAATAGTAACCCCACACAAAAAGTTCCAAATTTGATTAAAAGTTCAAACCAATATTTCTAAGATAATGATATTGAAGGAAATAATATCATTTAAGAAGAAAATAACATTCCTTACCTAGAAAAGAATAGTACTTGGTCGAATATCGATATAACGTCAAGGAACTTACACCAGATATAGCAACACTCAAAATCTCAAAATACTCACAAGAATACGCTCGATAATATAGAGAGAGAAAACTTCAGTTTCTGGTGTGATTTTCAATTCTAACCTAAGCACCCTATTTATAGGAAAATGCTTAGAACACCAAAGCAGAAAATTTAATAAATTATTAATATATATATTATAATTTCTATGCCCACTTTTAAGGATCTGAATTCAGCAAATTCCAACACATGCAAGACCCACAATAATGACAAAAAACGTTTTTCATATTTAAAATATTTTAAACTTCCAAAAATTAATTATTTCGGAGCTTCAGAACTTCAATAATTCACAATAAATAGCTCTTTTATCAGAAAAATTCGAACCCCTTTTCATTACCATAGGAAATTCCATTCTCTACAACTTTACAGAAGAAAAGTTTTCCAAATTTCAAACAGAAATTGACCGAAATCCACAAACGGACGATTTTACAAGCTATAATCAAATTTTAGTCAAGAAATGGGGTCTACCGACACATAAAATATGTTTTTAACATTTTTAGTAACAAAAATACTCATCCTCCACATATACTCATATATCTCACATTCATTGTAAAAAATATCACCATTATTATATTATTAAAATAATATATTTAAATGAATTATTTTATCCGAAAAAGATAAAATATTAATTTTCAACAATTGTCACATTAAAATTTTCTCCATCTATATCCACATAAAATTAATATTTTCCTCATCATATAAATCAATAATTAATTATTCACTTAATAATATTACGTAATCACAATACTAACAACCGTGTAGTTCCGGGATAGAGGGCTTTCAATAAGGATTTCTCCTCATTTGCAAGCAATTAGATGACCTAACTTCTCCTTAGATGTAACTTTCTAGACATTGCCAATAATGTTATCCAATAATATTATTCAGATAATATGAATTATTGCTCCGATAATAGAAAATACTGTGTAGTGACAATTATTGAAATAACAATAATATAAATATCAACGCGGCAATTATTGAATCAATAAAATAAAATACTGAATAGTAATTACTGTAACAATTATTGAGTAGTGTCTTCTTACGTAAGAATCAATAATTGGTGCAATACCGTAGTATCTTCTTGTGTTTTAACCAACAGAGTATTTTAACAATATTAATCAGTAATAACTACGTCGTTATTTATAAACAACTTATACTTGTCGCTTTTCTTCATCCAATCGCTTTCAAGTTATGGGGCCCACATTAAGGTCGCTACCGTCGCATTTACGAATATTTCCGACACAAAGAAGAATATTCCACGACCAAACGAATATTTTATAACCACTTGCTTATTTGAAATATTTGCGCATTTTTACCCATAACTAACCATATTAATCAAATCAACCCTTACTATTTCAAAATAATAAATAGAGGAATTTAAATTTTATTTATTAATAATTTGGGGTCTTACACAGATCCTGTGGGAATGAAGTACCTAGATTTGGGGGTGTCACATCAACTAAGTTTGACCATGAATATCTTTCATTCTTGACATGATCTAAGCATGATTTCAAGTCCAGATCAAAGTCCATAGAGCAAACTACAAGTCTAAAGCATCAAACATACAAAATCATTAACAGACAAGAATCTACAACCTCTGACTTATGTTTGTCAGACATAAAATTAGGGTTCATGGCAGTTTTGAAAAACTTTAACTTTAAGGCACTTTGAGGTTATAAATCTATGATGTAACATCATAGATCATCATATAACATCTTCTAACACAAAAACACAAACTTTGATTAAGCATACAAGATCTAAGATGAGTTTAGGGTTATACGTCTTTCTTAACAAGCTTTGAATCCTTACTTTCTAATCTGTTTGTGATGTTCTAGAGGGTTGTTTAGGGACTGATTTTTCTAAGATATTTCGTGGGTTTAGAGAGAGAGGAGAGTTGGTTGAGTGTTTGATAGCAAGTGAGCAATTTATGTAAACTTTTTCTCTCTTTTTCTCTTATAAATTGATTCAATAAATCTAAGCTTGCAAGGAGGCACAAAAGATAAGGATTTGGCTGAGATTTTTGCACATGGGAGGTCTTAACATGGTGAGTCAAAATATTTTAGAAAATCTTTTTGCTTACAAGTTAAGTAAAAGGGTATTTTGGTCTTTTCCACTTGAATTTTAAGGGTAGTTTGGTAATTTCATATATTTCCCATAACTTTTAATCTTAAGATTTGCTAAATACCATTAGGGCTTGCTAATCACCAATTAGGGTTTTAAAATTAGGTTTAGGGTTTCTCAAAGATCAAATTAGGGTTTCTAACTTAGCGATTAGGGTTTCTGTGACACCCCCAAATCCAGGTACTCCATTCCCATAGGATTTGGTGCTCACTTATGAAAACTATTACATCTAACTACCCAATTATAAAGGATAAAGTTATAATTAAAATAACTTAAACAATAATCTTTCCCATTAAAGGGTTACATCATCTTAAATTAATCCCAGGTAATCTAACCTTAAATTTATTACATCAGTTGTGGAATACATCATAAAATTAAAATAAGTCTGGTAACATCAAACATTTAAGTAATTTATCATAAGTCTTCAGCACTTGGACAATTTGCCCTTTCCTTTGCTAGTAGATGGCTCATCAACTTTCTTCGCTTTAACTGCAGTGTTAATTGCAAGAGTGAGAAAAAAATTCCTCACTGATATAAAAAGTAGTAATGATAGCAACATGATAGTGAACAACAAAAGCTGAACGATAAAGAACTTGTTCTACGAACCAAAATAGAAAAAAAGTTCAAACTTTAACTATCCGAGGGTCTTAAGACCACGAACTATGTCCCCGGTACTTAGGTATTATTACCCAACCTTAACAGTCATTTAGACTATACGGACCTTTCTTAACGTACTTAGTGGGGATCAGCCCTTTGTACTATGTATTGTGCACAAATATCTAAATGTTACACGTACAAAATCCCTTATGTTAGGGTTGTTCGTCTCAGTTTGAATTTAGAATTTCCGCACTAAAGAAAGTTTAGTTTGGAACTAGCTTATCAGTGTTTCTAGTTTTAGAACACTATTCAGTTTACATCAATAAAGGTTTGATACAAGAATTTATAACTGAACAAGGTTATTTAGATCAAAGATTAATAACAAAAATATACATTTGGGTAAATATGGAATTCATGCAAAGTGCTAAATTCAAATGAGTTAGAACAATCTCATTTGAAGAAATGAATTAAAGCAATACAAATTCTGAATAACAATAATAAGAAACAGAAATATGAAACTCATTCGATGTAACGAAATAGGTTACAAGAGCTTATTCAATCGTACATAAGAATAAAATCAATAATCTCGCTCAATTAAAGTTTAGGAACTTGCATTCATTAATAGAGGAATGAAGTTAGAAAGCTTGTTGAATAAAAGTTTAGGATAAAAACTTGTTCAATGTAAAGAGGTAAGGTTTAGAAACTTGCGTTGTATGTAAGCTACACAAATGTAATATTCGCTAATTACCCTACATATATCATTGAAATCACAACAACAATTAGTTGTATGAATACTAGCTTTCGGGTTTAAACCATCATTTAGGTCATAACCTTAACTTAGCATCTAACCATATAGGTTAACACACTTAACGAATCTAAAATCTCATTACGAGCCAACATAACTTAATCGTTCATCTCTAACTTTTAAAAACATCACTTTTAGTTTCATTATATAACTCAATTAACAATCACTTAAAAATCTTTTACACTTTGTATTATAACGCATGACAATATGTTATTGTAGTTTATGTTATGCCTCGGCATCATTAACATGCATGCTAAACTAATATAAGTTCGATACTCATGACCTGCAAATAGGCAGAAGTCACTGCCTGGGCTCAGTGGCAGCTTGTACCAAGGCTTATCCCTTACTCAGCACCGAAGCAGCAATTGCTACCGGTGTTTCTATCACAGAACCCAATGCGTAATTGCTGCCATTTCGATTTAATGGTAGTAAGCGCTAGCGATTGCGCCATATGTACGTATGACAGAATCTGCAGAATGCTCGCTATACTACTACCAAAAACCCAACACAAACCAAAACACTACAAATTTCACAAACCTAAACATCTAAAACTCTGTAATAACATCCATAAACATGCAATACCACATAATAACAACATAAACACTCTATATATACAATTTTAAAGGATCAAAATCCTTATTTTTCCAAATTTCATCATTTTTACACTATTAGCGAATTCGATCACCACGAATTCGTTTCTCCATCAATTGACACGATTCTAACTACGCCGCTTTCGTTTCTTAACATACAAACATATTCTAACTATAATTTGCATATTACAACACATATAGGGCACAAAATTTGGTACTTTCTAAGCCATATCCAACAACATAAACACTGTTATATAACACCTTCTACAACAACCCAATTCCATGCCTTTAATCTTCAAATAACACCCACAACCGAGGATTAACAGATTATAAATCATGTATATTCATGTATTTGTATTAATTCCACTTAATTATAAAAAAAAATTAGAATTGAAATAAGGTATACCTTCTCTTTGATTGTATGCTACAAAAGATTGTGAGTAGGTTTAGTAATTCCCCCTTCTTCCCTTTTTCCAATCTCAAAACTCAGTGTTTTTCTTCTCTCTTACAAATCCTTTGCATTTCTTCTTCACACCCAACTCACCACTAGCCTTAGGAGAAATAAGATGCGTAGATAATATAAACTGGCCATTCACCCACGTATTCTTCCGTTCAAGAAAAACAAAAGACGTCACTTGGAATAAGCCAAAGGCCACAACGCCTTGTTTGGCTACCACAAACCCCCAAACTAGTTTATTATTATATTATTTATATTATATAATTTCATGTGTCACACTCAAGTTAATTAAATAACTTTAGCTTAATTAATTTAAATAACTTGTAATGGTAATTAAAATAATTTCTATTATAATTTCTTTTATGAATAATAAATAATTATATATCTAATTTAATTAATAAATTAGACATGTCACTTTATTTAATTTATTTATTTCCATTAAATTAAAAAATTCATTTAGTTTAATTATTTTCTTAAATATTAAGCAATTAATTTAATTTTATTATTTCCTTAAATTGAATCCTTGAGATAAAATTATCACTACTAAATTTAATTACTAAACTAAGTCACCACAATTCATCAATTATTTATTTTCCTCAATAAATAAATTATTTAAAATATTTATTTAATTCAATAAATATTTAAATTAAATTATAAATTTCTCGATCCTTACATCCTTCCCTCCTTAAAAGGATTCTGTCCCTAGAATCACAACTCGAAAAAATTTATTCGTTACATTCTTCTCTCCTTAACAAGATTCTGTCCCCAGAATCGCTATACAAAATCAAGCAAACAACTGAGAATAATTCTTCATCATAACGCTTTCAAGTTCCCACGTAGCTTCTTCAGCATTGTGGTTCCTCCAGATTACCTTAACAGAAGGTATCACCTTATTCCTCAGTACTTGTTCTTTTCTATCAACAATTTGAATAGGGACTTCTTCATAGGACAAATCTTTCTCAAATTATAAGGGCTCATATTCTATAACATGTTTATAGTCTGGCTTATATGGCCTCAACACCGATACATGGAAAATATTATGAATATGCTCCAATTCCGGAGGTAAAGCTACCTCGTACGCTACTTTACCAACCCATCGAAACACTTCGAAAGGTCCTATAAACCTAGGGCTTAATTTTCCCTTCTTGCCAACTGAATTTTTCCCTTTCAGGGAGACACTTTCAAGAAAACATAACTACCGACATCGAATTCCTGATTTTGTTGACGATGATTGACATATTTCTTCTGTCTATCTTTTGCGGCTATTAATCTCATTTGAATAACCTTGATGATCTCGACAATCTGTTGTACCAATTCTGGACCCAATAGCTGACGTTCACCTACCTCATCCTAGCATAACGGAGTTCATTTCATGCCGTATAACGCTTCGTAAGGCGGAATGCCAATACTCGCGTGGTAACTATTATTATAAGCAAATTTCACAAATGGTATATGATCATCCCAATTCCCTTTGAAATCCATGATACATGCTCTGAGCATATCTTCTAGTGTTTGGATGGTTATCTCACTTTGTCCGTCGGTCTGAGGATGGTACGCTGTGCTCATTCTCAGCTGTGTTCCCAAACATTCTTGTAATCGTTTCCAGAAATTAGATGTGAAACATGGATCTCTGTCTGATACAATGGACATTAGTACACCGTGTCTTAACACAATTTCCTTCACATATAGTTTTGCTAACCGATTTAAGGTAAATCTAATCTTGATTAGTAAAAAGTGTGTTGACTTCATCAATCGATCGACAATCACCCAAACGGCATCGTAACCTTGTTGGGTCGTTGGAAGACCTACCACAAAATCCATTGTGATATGCTCCCATTTCCATTCTGGTATCTCCAACGATTGTAACAATATGCTTGACCTTTGATGTTTAGCTTTTACTTTCTGACACGTTAAGCATTTTGCCACACACTCAGCCACATCCTTTTTCATATTCGGCCATCAAAAATGATGTCTAAGATCCTGGTACATCTTTGTACTCCCAGGGTGAATCGAATACCTTGAGTTATGAGCTTCACTCAGAATTTCCTCTTTAACTTCTGGTACTGGCAGAACCCAAATTCTCCCTTCGAATCGAAGTAACCCTTCCGAATCAATTTTGAATTTGTTTTCATCACCTTCAGATACTTTCTGTTTCATCTTTTTGCAATCTTCATCTTAAAGTTGTGCATTTTTCACCTTATCTACCAACGTTGAATTGTTTCCCATCTGGAACAACTTTTCATCGGATTCTGTCGGACATTTAATTTCTAACTCCATCTTAGCCATTTCCGACACTAGTTTTTCTTGAGCAGTCGACATCATTAACTTCTCCCGTCCCTTCCTACTTAAAGCATCAGTAACAACATTTGCCTTTTCGGGATGATAGAAAATCTCGCAGTCATAGTCTTTGATCAGCTCCAACCATCTTCTTTGTCGCATGTTCAAGTCTTTTTGTGTAAAGATATACTTCAGACTTTTATGGTTGGTATATATCTCACACTTCTCTCCATAAAGATAATATCTCCAAATTTTCAGGGCAAACACCATCGCCGCCAACTCTAAGTCAGGAGTCGGATACCCTTTCTCGTAATCTTTCAATCGACATGATGCATACGCATAATAATAATCTACCGCTCGTATAAGCACAAACTCTAGTCCTTTATGTGATGCATCACTATACACCACAAAATTTCCTGTATCATCAGGCAATGGCAACACAGGTGCAGAGCTCAGCCTCTTCTTTAACTCTCAAAAACTTTCCTCACACTTCTCTGTCCAAACAAACTTAACCGCCTTCCTAGTTAAGTTCGTCAATGGAGTCGCGATCTTGGAAAAGTCTTGAATAAAATGCCTGTAGTAACCCGCCAACCCAAAGAAACTCCTTACTTTTGACGGTGTCTTCGGCTAATCCCAGTTTATTACAGCTTCAACCTTTGATGGATCTACCAAAATTTCGTCCTTATCAATAACGTGTCCGAGAAACTGTACACGTTCCAACCAAAATTCACATTTTGAAAATTTTGCTTACAACTTCTCTTTTCTCAACGTCTCCAACATCAATCTCAAGTGTTCAACATGTTTTTCTTTGGTTTTGGAATATACCAATATATCATCAATAAACACTACCACAAATTTGTCTAAGAATGGTTTAAACACCCTGTTCATCAAATCCATGAACGCTGCAGGTGCATTAGTTAAACCAAAAGACATAACCAGAAACTCATAATAACCATACCGAGTTCTAAACGCTGTTTTTGGTACATCCACCGGCCTCACCTTTAACTGATGATAACCACTCCTCAAGTCTATCTTTGAAAAATACCTCGTTCCCTTCAACTGATCGAACAAGTCATCGATTCTAGGTAATGGATACTTATTTCATGACCTTATTCAATTCTCTATAATCAATGTAGAGCCGCATCGATCCGTCTTTCTTCTTAACAAACAACATTGGTGCTCCCCATGGCAACACACTTGGCTGAATATACTTCTTATCGAGCAATTCTTGCAATTGCACCATCAACTCCTTCATTTCTACCGGGGCCATTCTGTATGGTGCTTTAGATATCGGGGCTGTTCATGGTATTAAGTCAATTACAAACTCGATTTGTCAATCCGGAGGAAGACCCGAAAAATCGTCTGGAAATATGTCTGCAAAATCTCTTATAATCGGTATCTCTTCCAACTTTGCACTCTTCTTCTGTGTATCGACTATGTAGGCTAAGTATCCTACACATCCTTGTCTCAACAACTTCTTGGCTTGCATCACCGTCAGACAACTTGCTTGTCGAGGTGACTTGCTACCAAAGAACATAACCTTTGACGGAGTCATAAGGTTAACATACTTCCTTTGGCAATCAATTACTGCTCCATAATTGAATAACCAATCCATTCCCAGTATAACATCAAATTCACCAAGTCTTATTGGTATCAAATCTGCCATCATCTCGTGACCCTTTATAACCACTCTACACTTCCTATACACAAATCTAATAGGAATCACTTCTCTATTCGCAATCTCAATGCTTAAGGGAAATTCTAATTCTTCCTGAGGCAAATCTAAGTTCTGAGCAAATTCATCGGATATAAATGAACAAGTAGCACCCGAATCAAATAGTACATAAGCATTAATACCATTAATCGGAATGATACCTGACACCACATCCTTAGATCAGCATAAAGATCCCGCACGATCATATTAAAAAGTCCGCAGAGGTCGGCATTGACGCGGTCGGGTCCGTAGATAGTCAATGCACCACCACCATTGTTGTTTCCTTTTCCACCACTTGCACTTCCCGCTAGCTTTTTAGGACAATCACGAGCCATGTGATCCTTCGAACCGCGCAGTAAATCAAGCTTTCTTTCTTTCAGACTAAAATATTCAGGTGCAATGTGTCCCTCCCGACCACAAAGCTTGAAACACACCCGCTTCCCCTTCAAACATACCCCAAGATGGTTCTTCCCGCAAGTTCGCATAAGCCTCAAACTTTTTTTCTTCTCGACGATTTCCTCTTTGTCCTCCCGCAGTCGAATTCTCACTCCACTTCCTCTTTTGACTGTTACTTCCAACGTTACTTCCACCAACCTTATTTTCATTCTCATTCTTCCTCTTCTTCTGTTCTTGGTTGTACTTAGTCAAGGCATCGCTTCCACTTTCCGCGATAATTGCCTTTTCCAGTACAGCCACAAATGTATTCAATTAGAACATTGAAACCTTGTTGTAAAGCCAGGGCTTTAATCCTTGCTCGAACCTTCTCGATTTATGCTCGTCGGTATTGACTTGATATGTGGCAAACCTTGCCAACTCGTTAAACTTCACATCATATTCTGGCACCGTCATAGTTCCTTGCGTTAGCTCCAGAAATTGCACCTCCAACTGGTTTCGAGAACTCGCTGGAAAGTAAATTTCGAAGAACATCTCCTTAAATCTATCCCATGCTATCACCCCTTGTCCCCCACGAACATTATTTGCTCGCCACCAAGATTAGCTCGGACTTCAAAGCATGAACGCTATGAATGCGCCTTCGTCTTCGTTTTTCTAGCAACGTCGAACACCTTCTCCATTTCCATAATCCAGGTTTAAGCTTCCACTGGATTCATAGACCCTTGAAACTCTGGTGGTCCAACTGCTTTGAATTCCTTAAATGTCGTGACTTGAGCTTGCGGTTGATTCGCAAGTGCACTCGTCAACAGAGTTACCAACTGCTGAACCGGATTAGCGTTGGCCTCATTGTTATTATTAGTAGACCCCTCAAGAGGTGGTTGTTAACGTGGTTGTCTTTTTCTAGGAGGCATCTTCTGTTAAGATATACACTTATTAGTTCATTACTCAACTTCTTGGGTATTTAAAGTTTAACTTAAACATTCCAAGATTAAAGCTATAACACATAACATTTCAAATAAACCTTTATTCATTCATAAAGTTTTAAAACATACTAAAGATAGCATAACCGCTATAAATATTCACTTTCCTGAACAAGACAAGTTTCAGGATTACATACTCATACTATCCCTTTATTTATCTCAAAATAAGGGATTCATAATTTATTTATTCACATAATTAACCACATATTATTATCACTCCTATTTTATCTAGGCATATTAAGACGTCGTAAGGCTTCCCGACACTCTTTCTCCATAATACGATGCGTCGTTCTGTGATCCATCATGAACCACGACGAATTCTCAAACTGAGGTAGGTAATAATAGACTCGATCCTGGGCCCTATCGATCGTAGAATTAAAGGCGTAATCCATCTCTTTCATCTTGGCCTTCTTTACTTGGACTTTACCCTCAGCACGGTCTGCTCGTTGAGTCGCCTTCATCCACGCATCCTTTGCTCTTGCACGCTTAGCTGATTCCTCTTTGAAGTCATCCTTTAATTTCTCCATGTCAATCTTCATCTTCTCGTTCACCGCCAACATATCTTCATGCTGACCCTTTGTATGAACTAAGTCCCACTCCATGTTTCCAAGGCGTGACTCGAGTTCCTGAATCTTCGCATCCTTCTGCTCCACCAAAGCATGATGCATCTCCACCAACTCCTTTAGCTCCTCAACCTTGTCTTGTAATTCTACATTACGGTCGTACAGAGCATCATGCATCTCAGCTGATACGGAGTTTGGTGGAACCTCCTCAGGATCCTCTTCCTCCTCATCCTCATGTATCTCCTCAGAACTATCCTCCTCGAGATCGGTCACAGGCTCATCCTCCTAGATCAACTGTTCCCGCACAACATGAATATCCCGGGGTTCGTCATCTCTAGGTATCTGAGGTATCACCTCTCTAGCTGGACTGGATCCTCCTTCGTTAAACATCGTGACAACAAAATATTTTAAGTTTTACTTAACATTTTTCGATACTCGCGAGCACATAAGTATTAACACATAACACATAATGTCTTTTATTGTTTAACTTCAATGGATACCTTAATCCATTCCTTAAAACTCGATAAGAGTTGAACACCTCTATGTTTTCTATTTCATTAAAGGTTACTTCCTAAGGTTTTTCCCACCTAAGGTTCATAACCTAAAGCTTTGATACCAACCTGTGACACCCCCAAATCCAGGTACTCCATTCCCACAGGATTTGGTGCTCACTTATCAAAACTCTTACATCTAACTACCCAATTATAAAGGATAAAGTCATAATTAAAATAACTTAAACAATAATCTTTCCCATTAAAGGGTTACATCATCTCAAATTAATCCCAGGTAATCTAACCTTAAATTTATTATATCAGTTGTGGAATACATCATAAAATTAAAATAAGTCTGGTAACATCAAACGTTTAAGTAATTTCTCATAAGTCTTCAGTACTTGGACAATTTGCCCTTTCCTTTGCTAGTAGACGGCTCATCAACTTTCTCCGCTTTAGCTGCAGTGTTAATTGCTAGAGTGAGCAAACAATTGCTCACTGATATAAAAAGTAGTAATGATAGCAACATGAGAGTGAACAACGAAATCTGAACGATAAAGAACTTGTTCTATGAACAAAAATAGAAAACAAGTTCGAACTTTAACTATCTGAGGGTCTTAAGACCACGAACTATGTCCCCAGTACTTAGGTATTATTACCCAACCTTAACAGTCATTTAGACTATACGAACCATTCTTAACGTACTTAGGGGGATCAGCCCTTTGTACCATGTATTGTGCACAAACATCTAAACGTTACACGTACAAAATCCCTTATGTTAGGGTTGTTCGTCTCAGTTTGAATTTAGAATTTCCGCACTAAAGAAAGTTTAGTTTGGAACTAGCTTATCAGTGTTTCTAGTTTTAGAACACTATTCAGTTTACATCAATAAAGGTTTGATACAAGAATTTATAACTGAACAAGGTTATTTAGATCAAAGATTAATAACAAAAATATACATTTGGGTAAATATGGAATTCATGCAAAGTGCTACATTCAAATGAGTTAGAACAATCTCATTTAAAGAAATGAATTAAAGCAATACAAATTCTGAATAACAATAATAAGAAACAGAAATGTGAAACTCATTCGATGAAACAAAATAGGTTACAAGAGCTTATTCAATCGTACATAAGAATAAAATCAATAATCTCGCTCAATTAAAGTTTAGGAACTTGCATTCATTAATAGAAGAATGAAGTTAGAAAGCTTGCTGAATAAAAGTTTAGGATAAAAGCTTGTTCAATGTAAAGAGGCAAGGTTTAGAAACTTGCCTTGTATGTAAGCTACATAAATGTAATATTCGCCAATGACCCTACATATATCATTGAAATCGCAACAAAAATTAGTTGTATGAATATTAACTTTCGGGTTTAAACCATCATTTAGGTCATAACCTTAACTTAGCATCTAACCATATAGGTTGACACACTTAACGAATCTAAAATCTCATTACGAGCCAACATAACTTAATCGTTCATCTCTAACTATTAAAAACATCACTTTTAGTTTCATTATATAACTCAATTAAAAATCACTTAAAAATCTTATACACTTTTTATTATAACGCATGACAATCTGTTATTTTAGTTTATGTTATGCCTCGACATCATTAACATGCATGCTAAACTAATATAAGTTCGATACTCATGACCGCAAATAAATAGCGAAGTCACTTTGCACCTGCAACAAGAATCGCTACCGGTGCTTGGATTGCAGATAACCCATAAATTAATAGATTGCATTTGCTTTCTCGATGTTTACTACAGAGTTACGCCCATGCACGCATGCAGAATAAACCGCAGCAATTGCCTGCTACACTACAATTTGAAACCCAACACAATCCAAAACACTACAAATTTCACAAACCTAAACATCTAAAACTCTATAATAACATCCATAAACATGCAATACCATATAATAACAACATAAACACTCTCTATATACAATTTTGAAGGATTAAAATCCTTATTTTTCCAAATTTCATTATTTTTACACTATTAGCGAATTCGATCACCACGAATTCGTTTCTCCATCAATTGACATGATTCCAACTACGCCGCTTTCGTTTGTTAACATACAAACATATTCTAACTTCAATTTGCATATTACAACACATATAGGGCACAAAATTTGGTACTTTCTAAGCCATATCCAATAACATAAACACTGTTATATAACACCTTCTATAACAACCCAATTCCATGCCTTTAATCATCAAATAACACCCACAACCGAGGATTAACAGATTATAAATCATGTATATTCATGTATTTGTATTAATTCCACTTAATTATAAAAAAAATTAGAATTGAAATAAGGTATACCTTCTCTTTGATTGTATGCTACAAAAGATTGTGAGTAGGTTTAGTAATTCCCCCTTCTTCCCTTTTTCCAATCTCAAAACTCAGTGTTTTTCTTCTCTCTTACAAATCCTCTGCATTTCTTCTTCACACCCAACTCACCACTAGCCTTAGGAGAAATAAGATGCGTAGGTAATATAAACTGGCCATTCACCCACATATTCTTCCGTTAAAGAAAAACAAAAGACGTCAGTTAGAATAAGCCAAAGGCCACAAGGCCTTGTTTGTCTACCACAAACCCCCAAACTAGTTTATTATTATATTATTTATATTATATGATTTCATGTGTCACACTCAAGTTAATTAAATAACTTTAGCTTAATTAATTTAAATAACTTGCAATGGTAATTAAAATAATTACTTTTATAATTACTTTTATGAATAATAAATAATTATATATCTAATTTATTTAATAAATTAGACACATCACTTTATTTAATTTATTTATTTCCATTAAATTAAACAATTTATTTAGTTTAATTATTTTCTTAAATATTAAGCAATTGATTTAATTTAATTATTTTCTTAAATTAAATCCTTCGGATAAAATTATCACTACTCAATTTAATTACTAAACTAATTCACCACAATTCATCAATTATTTATTTTCCTCAATAAATAAATTATTTAAAATATTAATTTAATTCAATAAATATTTAAATGAAATTATAAATTTCTCGATCGTTACAGTTTCTTGATAATCGTTAGGGTTTTCCCTAATTAGATCCATAATCACTAACATATCTCCTTGATCACACATACTTGATTAATAATCAGTCTTAGTTTCCTATTTAGGGTTTGAATTAGGGTTTATCGATTTAAACTTAGTGTTTTCTAATATTCTGCCATTTCTGATCAACATTCAACCATACACACATACAGTACATACATATCATATTGAAATATAATTATTATATCTATATATTCTCATTCCTTGATCATAATCCATGAATTAGGGTTCTGGACCATAACCAACTTAACTTTCATTACCCGTCAACTTAAAAATTTAAATTGACTATCTTATTAAATCCATATATCATATATTCAAAATATTATTTGTAAAAAAAAATTATTCGTAAAAATACAGGTATAATCATTCGAAAATTTTCGGGTCTTTACAAGTTGAACCTCTGCTTTCTCTCTTTTTTCATTCATTATGTTGGAATTTAAATGGTCCAAGTAAATTTATTAATGTCAGTGTGTTAAGAATAGAAACCTTTATGACTGAACTTTAACTACTCAATGTAAAGGCTGAAGAATTGAAGTTTATACTGTCTTTTGAATTCTAAGAATGTTGGCTTTGAGGAAATGTTCAGAATAAAAATAATTGTTGATTTCGTGTTTTCTCTCTAAAAGTGAGTTTGTCTTTCATGATTATGTCTCTTTTTTTGTTTAGGTGGTTGGCGTTATGGATTACGAAATAGCAAAAGTAGTAGACTTGATGATTAAATATGTGATTACTCCTGTCGTGAATTCAGGATCCTATACTTCATTTTTGGAAGAAATAAAACAAGACTCAGGACAGATCTCTGAGGTTGTTTTGTAGATAGTACCATCTTTTGATGCTAAGGTAAATCTTATATTTGGAATGGTCAAATTTATGTAAACTTGGTGCATTTTTCTTCGCTCAAGTACTTACAAAGATGATCATAAAATCGCACAACTGCAATGATACATAATCAACTCTCTATTGTGTACTTTAACTATATACCTTAGACTCCACCCCACAATCAACTATTTTCCTCCTTTACCCCTCTCTCTCAAGCACACACGCATGTGAGATACACACATAAGATATTTCTTTTTGCATTTAGTCTTTAATAGTTATTAAATCCATAATCTGTAACATTTTCAGATATCATTCTATAAGGTGCTTTAGAACATAGGGTGTAAGTAGCCCCGACAAATGGGTGGATGCGCATTGCCTTGCAGATTTTTAACATATTATCTGCTTACAGTTCAATGTAATGTGGATATTATCAAACTATTTTAGCTTTATTAGAGATATGGGATTATGTGTCAAGGTTTTGCGTTAATGAGGTCAGAACATGATATTAATCAGTGCATTTAGTTATTGTATTGATATTATGTTTTCTTTGAATAAAGGGGCCAGTTGCATTTACTGATATAAGGACCTCTTTTTATTTTTCATTTTTAAAATGTGTTGTCCCCAAATCACTATGATTGTAATTTTCTTGAGTTGCCTAAGAAAAAGTGCAATGATTAAAAATTCTGCGTGATTGACCCAGTTGGTTGGAACTATTACTTGAAGTGCATTAAATTTTCCTTTCATCCCTTTGTTGTTTCGTGCTCTCGCGCACATGTTTGGGGATGGGGGAACTATATATGTTGATACTGTGGAACCATTTTATATGCCAAGTATTTCTATAGTATGAATTTGAAGTGCTAATGGAGTTGCTTAACTATGTAGGCCCAACCAGCAAGTTCTTTACCGCCTTCAGTCCAACATTCCCATATGACTAGCATATGCTTTGTAAATCACACTTTTTTTGACCGTTATATGTGTTTCATAGTTTAATTTGGTGAAGTTTCACAATATATGTTTTAGAGAAGGTGAATGAGCAAAAGAGCCACAACAAGAATCACAACGACAATTACAGCAACAACAACCAAATATATTACAACAAGACATGATGTTAAGGCACCAAACATCAGATTCGTTCTAGAAACATCATGCAATTAAGCAAGAAAAGCAGTTATCGCAATTAGCAATTTCCCTTCCAGCAGAATCATCAAGTATGTTTCTGACTTTCGCTACACGCACGAACATATTTATCAAGTTGTATTGTCATCATTATTAGCCTATAAAATGTCTGTTCACTTGTAGCATTATTTATGAGCACCAATTATTATCTTGATCCGTGTGTCAATGTATACCCACCAGGACAAGGTTCACGAAGCACATGCTTGTCTGCTTCAGGATATTTGATTTAGATATTAATTTGGTAGTCAATAAAAAGGGTATTACCTTCTTCCATGTCCCTTGATTAGTGAGAAAATAACACAACATTGTTGTCTTTGTGTATTGATTTTGGCACTAAGTGCCTCTGGTGACCTATTTGCTTCATTTTCCTGACTTGCTATTATTTTTAAATATGTGCAGGAAGACTGCTTCTACGACCTGCCTTACAATATTGGGTATCAAATTTCTGTGCTACGTTTACGAAAGACAAGGGACGAAATTATGAAGTGTACTCTCTCTATATATGTAGATATATACTTTGATTGAAGAACTATGGTGGCTTTAGATGGTTAATTGCAAAGATAATGAATGATTATGTAGTGGATGATTTTATTAAGTTAATAATATTTTAGTTTTTTGTATTTTTTTTTCTATTATTTGCTATGGGGACATTGAGTCAGCCAGGTACACAAAAAGAATGTCAAATTTTGATTTGGCAACAATATAATTCGTCACTAAAGCATTGAACAAGTTTTAATATAACAACAATTTTTTATACATTTAGCAACAAATTTTCGTTGCTAATGGCATTAAAAATATAATATTTGGCAATGAAAAATTAACCTAATAACAACGAAGATTATATTGTTGCTAATAATAAAATAAAAGGCAACATTTTTTTTTATCGTTTCAAATCATATAAATTTTAGTTGCACATATAAAGAAACGACAACATATAATGTCGTTGCTAATCGACGACTTTTGTTGCTATTGAAAAATAACCAGCAACAAACATTTTCATTGCTGATTTAGCATAATGTCGTTGCCAAATAATATAATCAGTAACGAAAATCGTTGTTAAAAAGTTTACATTCTGCAACAAAAGCAAGCATAGGCAACAATTTTCATAATTTACTGCAACGAAAAATGTCGTTGCCAAATGGTGTCAATTGCAACGAAAATGCATTGTCGTTGCAAAAAAAAGAGTTCATTTCGTTGCCAATTAGCAGGCTTTTGCAACGAAATGGGGGTTTTTAGCAACGAAATTTTAATTATTCTGCAACAATACATTTTGTTGCTAAAGGATCGATGTATTTGTACGAAAGCCAAATTTCATTGCAAATTGTATTACTTTTGGCAATGAAAAAAATATGTTCGTTGCGGAACAATTAGCAACGCTTATTGCGCAACAAAAGTCGCAACGACAGTAAAGTCGTTGCCAAAAACCTTTAGTAAGGAAATTTGGCACCTTTAGCAACGAAAATCGGTTGTTGCTGAAGTCCCATTTTTTTTGTAGTGTTAGGGTTTAACCCTAAGGTTCTAACACTTAGGTTTTACAACTTTAGTTTCTAAGATTTTCAAATTAGGGTTTTTAAAATAGAAATTAAGATAACTAAAATATAATTAGTGTTTCCTAATTATATTAAAGGTTACCAATCACATTAGGGCTTACTAATTAGGATTAGGGTTTCCTAATTAGGGCTTAGGGTTCCCGAATTTAAAATTAGGGATTTCCATCATTCGTTTAAGGTTCCTAACTATATGTTAGGGTTTCTAAACCTGATATTAGGGTTTCTAATCCCTTATTAGGGTTTACTAATTTTAAACCCTATCTGATCAATAACTCTATACAGTACAAACGCGTACTCATCAACACAATTATTAAAATTGTATATACTACCAAATCCCTATCCTAACTTAGGGTTAGGGTTTTAAATTCTCAATTAAGCACAACTCTACTCTTATTTCTCAGTCAATACACAAATTGACTAATTCTCAAAACTCGTATCACCGATACACAACACTATATTGATAATCAATATCAATATTAATTAAAAAAAATTATTCATAAAATTCAGATTATTCTAAATCCCGGGTTATCACATTGTCCCCATGGAGCACATGGCCAGCCATCTTGGTGACCAAGTAAAGTGGTTTTACTTGGTGACCAAGATAGGAATAGTAAGGAGGTGGAAGTTAATGAGGTGGGAGGGCCTAAATAACCCTTATACCCTCACTTGGTAAATCCTATAAATATGAAAGCTTTGTCATCATTTGTTACTTGTTCAAATTCCACCAACATCTTAGAGCTTTCATATTGAGAGAAAAGTGAGTGGAGTTTTGTTAATTCAAGAAGAAAGAAGAAGAACCAAGCTAAGAACTTCAAAGGTAATAAATCTGTGACGCCCCCAAATCCGGGTATCTTCCAACCCGACATATAGTGCTACACGGTGCTACAGTTCACACATACATTCAATTGAAATGCCTCAAACGAACGAATATATCTTATATATATTCCAAATAATATTACCATTTCCCCAAGTTCTTTATAACCATTACATTTGTTCTTGTCATAATATCAAATAATAACAACATTCACCTATACTATTACAAAGGTAATCTATAGGTTCGCCTTAGCCTTCCCTTTATCTTTACCGGATCCTTCGGTCCTTTCGGTCTTAGCTGCATTCATATGGTTCAAGCAAAAGTGAGCATAACTAGCTCATCAAGTATGATAATTCCATTTAAACCATATGCTTGAAACATACAAATCATATATCTTCAATAACTAAACAATAGTTATGAAATACTATCGATAATTCAGAATAACACTTCTTTTTTCTTAAACGTTTCACAATGAACAACATTCAGTAAAACATCAATTTCGGTCCAAGACCTTGAGCATTTCATACTTTCTTTGAAAAGGACAACCCAACACTAAGTCTGTAAGTTCGACATTACTTACGAGCACGTCTAGGTGATCAGCCTATAGTACTCTATGTTGTACAACACTACTTTCTTTAAACGTATATACGTTTAAGTTTTGGCAACCTCACGTGCTTGTCGTTTGACGAAAAAACATTTTGTTTAGCATACTCAGTCTTCTTTTAAAAACCATACCAAAATAGTTTGGTAAATCTTGACAACAGTTCGATAGATTATACGAAATCCAACAATATCTTAAGTCTAGCCGAATGAATTGGCTTTGACTTCATCATACATCAATTCATGCGTAAGATACATGAATCACAAAGCTTCTCTAGATTGAATATAGACAAGGGTTAGAACACTTACCTTTAGCGTCTGCTACAATTTAAATAATTTTCCTTTTGAGTCTTTAAGGATTCTACAATACATGATCACATAACATACCACATTATGTCATATATAATCAAGTATGTTTACTACTATATCTTACCATTTTTCTCAATCTAATTGTTCATTAGAGTGTTTATCATTGGTTACGGTTTATCATATTACATTGTTCATACGTTCACGTTCGAGTAACTTATCTTCAACCTTTAGTTGTATTACATAAGGTTTATAACATCTTAAACAATGTTACTTTAGGTTTATTAATGTGTTAGTTCATCATCAATTGACCAATTTCCTTTTTATCTTTAAAAACCTTATTCTCTATGCATTACCTAGTGTTGGCGCTGCGGTGCCAGCTTCTGTTATACAATTCACGATGCGGCGTGGGTTTCCAGTAGGGATGCCTCAGTCTTGGCGCTGCGGCGCCACTCTCAGTACAAGAGTTCGCGCTACGGAGCCACATTCTAGTACCTCATTAACCGGCCTCGCACTACAGCGCCGACCATTACTCTTTGTTCCACTTTGCGGCTCCACTTCCCAGAGACTAAGGGTTTGGCCTGGCACTGTGGCATCGGCTTCCCCTCTTTGGGCCGTGTTGCAGCGCTGGCCCTGTCTCAGCAAACTTTTTCCAGATAATTTTCTTATGAGAATTTCCCGGGCTCATAACTTATTCGTTAAAAATCCAAATTGGCTCGTTCAAAAGCCATTAGCTCACAAATCATATGAACTACGTGTTCATGTAAGAATTTTACATTTTTGAATCTTTTAACTTAGAATTCACCTATTAGTTCATTTTAACAAAAATGATAAACGTTCGTGAACATTTAACGCTCGTTTCTTCGTTCTAAGTCGGAATTTGGTCATTTTTGAGTCTACAACTCTAGAATGCAAACTTGGACTATTCTCCATCAAAAACCAATGTTTTCGAGTTTAATGTCAAAATTTGACTTCCATTCTTAGAATTTCACGATTTCGACGATTATCGTCTAATCTCGTAAATTTTGCCATAACTTCGTTGCTTGAGATTTTTAGATCATTTCAAATGGATTCATTCCAACATACTAACATCCTAACCAAATATATTTCAATAACTTATACACATGATAAGTTCTTACATGTTCTTCATGAGTTCATAACTTAAATAAGTATAAATTTCTTGTATATGGCTTATTAAGGTTTAAGTCCATTGATTAACAATTCTTATTACTTCTTCGCATACATGTTACACTAATCAACACTTCTCTATCAAACTATAATTGAAGAGATGGAAAATTAATGATCTAGGATCTTACCCTTGAAGATTAAACTTTGTTCTTCTTCTTGCTTCTTGAATTATGAAAGACTAGCTTTTCTTGCTTTTTCTCTCTAACAAATAAGTTATAAGTTTGTTGGTGGAAATTAAACAAGTGAAAAATGATCTAGCCCTCCTTCTATTTATAGGAAATTGTAGATTAGGGTAGTTTGGTCATTAAGCAATCCCACCACCTTAATTAACCTCCTTACTATTCATTACTTGGAGTCCACAACACTTATCATTTGCTTGCTCACCGAGATCATCCATGTGATCATGGGGCCCACATGGGTTGCCCCATGGGTCATTCTTACCCATTGGATTGATCCAAGGATCTGGTTCTTACTTTGGGCTTAAGGTTTAATTAACCTTAACTTAATATTTGGGCTTCCATTAACAAACATTGGGCTTGTATAATTCCTACCAAATCTTACAAGTCCAATACATTTGACTTAAAGCCTTATAACGATATTATAATTAACGATTATTCATATATACTCAGATACTAACTCGTATACTTATCCATTATATATGACATACCATCATTCATACATACTCGTATAATATATCGTATCATACTCGTATTCATTACCTCGTATAATACTTAAGCATCGTACGATCATCATTTACTCATTAACTTTTCACTTTCCCTAACGTTCTCAATTTTAGTCCGCAGGCAAAAAATTGTGTTTGCCATACGTGAATTATTATTACATAATCCATCTTCCCTTGATATTCTATTGTTACGTATTTCTCGAAAGTTCAAAAATAATTTCCGAGCAGAAATAAGTGAATAGTATTTTTCTGAAAATTTCTCAGAAAACTTTTATTTTAATCTTGGAAATTCAAACACTTTAATTCTACCACGTAGCCAAAATACTACGACATTTCGACAATCTTGGTTATAGAACAACCTTCATCCTATTAACACATAATAATAACATATAATACAATTTTATTCATTATTTAATTAAATAAAATTATTTTACAATAAATCTGAATTTCTCGGTCGTTATATTCTTCCCCCCTTATAAAGATTTTGTCCCCAGAATCTCGTCATACATTAAACAAATAACTGAGGGTAATCTTTCCTCATCTTTTCTTCAAGTTCCCACGTTGGTTCTTCGACATCATGGTTCTTCCATAACACCTTTACTGAAGGTATTACTTTGTTTCGCAGAACTTGTTCTTTTCTATTGATGATTTGCATTGGCATCTCTTCATACGTTAAGTCCTTCTTGATATGAATAGGCTCATACACTATTACGTGCTTATAATTCGGCTTATAAGGACGTAACACAGATACATGAAATACTTTATGTATTTGTTCTAAGTCTGGAGGTAATGTTATCATGTAAGCTACCTCTCCTACCCATTTTAAAACCTCAAAAGGTCATATAAACCTTGGACTTAACTTTCCTTTCTTTCCAAAGCGTATCTTTCCTTTCTAGGGAGATACCTTTAGAAATACATACGAGCCTACTACAAACTCTTTATTTACTCAATGCGAGTCCACATACTTTTTCTATCTGACTTGAGCTGCTACGAGACGCATCCGTATCAACTTCACTACATCCACTGTCTACTGCACCAATTTAGGTCCTAGCATTCGACGTTCTCCCACTTCATCCCAACACAATGGTGTTCTGCACTTCCTTCTATATAAATCTTTGTAAGGCGACATGCCTATGCTTTAATGATAACTATTGTTATACGCAAACTCTACTAATGGTAGATGATCATCCCAACTACCTTTAAAATCTATAACGCAAGATCTCAATATATCTTCTAACGTTTGAATTATTTTCTCACTCTACCCATCAGTTTGTGGATGATACGCTGTACTTAACTTCAGCTGCGTCCCTATCTGTTCTTGCAGACTCCTCCAAAAGTTTGATATGAATCGTGGGTCATGATCTGACACTATCAAAACGGGTACTCCCTGTCTGGAAATAACTTCCTTAACATAAAGTTTAGCTAACTAGTCTAGGTTATACTTAACCCGTATAGGCAAAAAGTGAGCCGACTTCGTCAACCGGTCCACTATTACCCAAATTGTGTCATACCCATTTTGAGTAATTGGAAGTCCCACCACAAACTCCATCGTGATATGCTTCCACTTCCACTCTGGAATCTCCAATGACTATAACATGCCACTTGGTCGTTGATGTTCGACCTTAACTTTTTGACAAGTCAAACACCTACTCACATACTCGGCTATCTCTCTCTTTATGTCGGCCACAAAAAACTTTGTCGAAGGTCTTGATACATCTTGGTACTACCAGGATGAATCGAGTACCTCGAACTATGAGCCTCTTGTAACACTTGCTTGTTTAATTCTGTCTTATTCGGAACCCAAATTCTTCTTTTAAATCTTAATAACCACTCATTATCAAGACTATACTTAATATCTTTTTCATCTGCTAACTGCTTCTTCATCTGGTCACACTCATCATTTTTGAGTTGTACCTCCTTGACTCTCTCTACAATGGTAGATTGAATCTCCGTTGTAAACAGTCTTTGTCCCGACTCACTCGACAACTTTACCTTTATCTCCATCCTAGCCATCTCTGTTATTAACTCAGTTTGAGCCGGTAACATAGACAACTTTTCCCGACCCTTCCTACTTAAGGCATTAGCAACTACATTGGCTTTTCCCGGATGATACAGGATTTCACAGTCGTAATCCTTTATCAACTCCAGCCATCTCCTTTGTCTCATATTCAACTCCTTCTATGTGAAGATATATTTTAGACTCTTATGGTCCATGTATATCTCACATTTTTCTCCGTAAAGATAATGTCTCCATATCTTTAAGGCAAACACTACCATGGCCAGTTCCAGATCATGAGTAGGGTAAACTTTCTCATAGTCCTTCAACTGCTCTGATGCATACGCAATGACTTTGCCATACTGCATGAGCACGCAACCAAGTCCTCTATGTGAAGCATCGCTATAAATTACAAAATTTCCTGTATCATCGGATAATGACAATACAGGTGCTTCACTTAATCTTTTCTTTAATTCTTGAAAACTGTCTTCACACTTCTTATTCCATACGTACTTCACCGTCTTCCTTGTCAAATTAGTCAACGAAGTAGCTATCTTAGAAAAATCCTGGATGAATCTTCGATAGTATCCCGCTAACCTTAGGAAACTCTGCACCTCAGTCGGCATTTTTGGCTGTTCCCAATTCATCATGGCTTCTACCTTCATTGGATCTACTGAAATCCCCTCATGGTCAATGACATGACCTAAGAATTGTACCCTTTCTAGCCAAAATTCACACTTAGTGAATTTTGCATATAACTTCTCATTCCTTAGTGTCTCCAACACTATTCTTAGGTGTTCAACATGATCTTCTGGCATCTTAGAATAGACTAGAATATCATCGATAAACACTACAACGAACTTGTCCAAATAATGTTTGAACACTCTATACGTCATATCCATAAATGCAGCTAGTGCATTAGTCAACCCAAATGACATCACCAGAAACTCGTAATGACCATAACGAGTCCTGAATGCCGTCTTTGGTACATCTTCCTTCTTAACCTTCATTTGATGATACCCCATCCGTAAATCTATTTTAGAAAAATACTCTGCCCCTTTCAACTGATCAAAAAGATCATTGATCCTTAGCAATGGGTATTTATTCTTTATTGTTAACTTGTTTAACTCTCTATAGTCAAAACAAAGTCTTAATGATCCATCTTTCTTCTTTACAAACAGTACCGGTGCTCCCCACAGTGAAACACTCAGTTGAATGTACTTTCTGTCCAACAATTCTTATAACTGAACCATTAATTCCTTCATCTCCACTGGTTCCATATGATATGGTGCCCTGGAAATTGATGTCACTCCTGGAACAATATCTATTACAAATTCAGTCTCCCTATCCGGTGGAAGACTCGACAATTCACTTGGAAATACATCCATGAATTCTTTAACTATAGGTATTTGTTCCATGGTTGCTCCCACTCTTTGGGTATCAACAACATGGCACAAATAACCTATACATCCCTTCCTCAATAATTTCCTAGTTTGTATCGTAGTAAGACAACACAAAAGCGCCGACGATTTATTACCGTAAAATACTACATTAGGTTGTCTTAACGTCCTAATGTTCACACATTTCATTTGACAATCTATTATTGCCCCATGGTTAAACAACCAATCCATCCCGAGAATTATATCGAATTCTCCTAACTTTATCGGTATCAAATCTACTGATAGTTTAGACCCCCATATTTCTACACAACAACTCCTATGAATATCTTCAACATAAATTATTTCTTCGTTTGGTACCTTAATATTCAAAGGTGCATGCAATCTTTCAGGAAGTAATCCTAATCGTCTAGCAAAATCACATGCTATAAACGAACTAGTAGCACCCGAATCAAACAACACGTAAGCATTTATATCGTTGATTGGGATAATACATGTAACTACATCCCCTGATGCAACTACATCTTGGACCGTCATGTTAAAGGTGCGGGCCATCGGCTTACCCGGCTACACTTGACCACCAATAGCTAACTTACTGCTATTAGCGCCCTTATTCTCGTTCATCCCGTTCTTTGGGAAGTTCTTTGCTATGTGGTTAGTTGATCCACATACAAAGCATCCATGGTTCTTCTTCAGACTTGGACAGTTAGGCAAAATGTGCCCTTCCTGTCCACAGTTGTATCATACTACCTTCCCCTTGAGACAGACTCCTAAGTGAGTCTTCCCACAGTTCTTGCATGCCTCCATCCTCCTCTTAGGATCCCCTTGCTTCACTCTGATATTCCCAGAGTTAAATCCCTTCCTCTTTTAACCGTCGCCACTCCCGTTGGCTCCTTCGATCTTTACTCCCCCATCTACCTTACCCTTATTCTTCTTTTCCCTGTGGTACTGGCTTAAAGCCTCATTCCCACCTTCGAAAATTATTTCCTTCTCTAGTATGGTCCCAAAAGAAGTACTTTGGAACACAGATATTCAGCTATAGAGCTAGGGTTTTAAGCCCTGCTCGAACCTTCTAGCCTTCTTAACCTCTGTGTCCACTTGGTGTGGAGAAAATCTCGCCAGTTCATTGAACTTGATAGCGTATTGGGGAACAGTCACCTCCCCTTATTTCAATTCTATAAATCGCATCTCCATCGTCCCCTGCATACTCGTGGGAAAATAGTTCTCAAAAAAAATCTCCTTGAACCGTACCCACGTAAGGTTCTCTATACCAGCCCTAGCTCAGTTTGCCTCCCACCAAAAGTTGGCCTCCCCCTTCATCATGTAGGTAGCAAAAGCAACCTTTTGCCCCTCATCGACACTTACAATGACAAATACCTTCTCTATTTCTTTCACCCAATTTTGGGCTTCTATTTGGTCCGTAGTTCCTTTGAACTCCGGCGGACCGACACTCTTAAAATCCTTAAAAGTAGTAGCTCGTACTACTGCAGGATTTACGGGTATATTAGCCTCATTTCTATTAAAAGCGGCCATTAACAAGTTAACGAATTCTTGCATTGGGTTAACCGAATCTCCTTCCGATTGATTAACATTAGTATCTTGATTTCGTTATCTCCTTCTTGGCGGCATTTTGCTGTTAAGATAAACAACACATCATTATTACTTTATTCTTATTAGTTAGTTATTATTCATGATTAAACAATAACTTTAACTCATTACACAATATGATCCATAAAAAGGCTTATATTGATTTGCTTCTTGTAGTATAATACTACATCATTCGTCATTACACAACCTTAGTTGATTACATTTCTATCCCATAATTGCTTTCCAAAAATTGGGATTTATAAAAGACTACCCTTTGATATATAAAAGAGGGTTTTATGTCACTACTAGATACATCATATTTACATATCTAACTCTACTCCAGCTAATACTAGGTTAAATCTTGCCGTATGGCATTCTCAAAATCCATGTTGGAAAGACCGACTATAACATCTCGGCTGATAGTATGCCGAATGTGCCCTGCTTCTATCGGATACTCAGCTACTTGCTGCTGAAAATCCGCATGAGAACTCCTATGTATATAGGACATCCTCCCAATCTTCTGTTTCTTGGTCTTTAGCTCCTGCTTGAGCTCAAAGACCTCGTGTTTTAGCTTATGGACCTTGTCCTTCGCCAAAACTCATTCATCGTGCTTCTCCTCCCACATATTCTCCATACTTGTCTTATCCTCTAAAACAACATGGAGCTCTTCCTTTAGCTCATTTAGCTCCTTACAATACTGGATATTTCTAGCCAATACTGTCATAAACAGTGCTTTTATTGACTCCCCTGGAGTCATCTCTTCTACAGGTGCTATGGTGTTAAAAGACACCACCTCCACCTCTTCTTCAGACATGCCATCAAACACAGACATAAGGTCTAGGTTCTCCGAGTCTCCAGACTCAATAACTACCACTTCAGGCTCTTCTAATATAGGTTTTGGTATAATCTCTACTTGATTCACCGACTATTCACTTACTACATGTATATCCCTATACATTTTGTTTTCTCCTGACATCTACAACAAAACAATTTAGTTTGATTAGTACACGTCAGTAGAATACCAAAAACACATATCATATATAATGCATTTTTAGGGTTAATTTCCATCTTTTACTTCTTTGACTTTTCTTAAGGTTATGACTTAAAGTTCTAATTCCCCCCTTAAGTTTTATAACCTATTACTTTGATACCAACCTGTGACGCCTCCAAATACAAGTATCTTCCAAGCCGACATATGGTTCTACATGGTGCTACAGTTCACACATACATTCAATTGAAATGCCTTAAAAGAATGAATATATCTTATATATATTCCAAACAACATTACCATTTCTCCAGGTTCTTTATAGCAATTACATTTGTTCTTGTCATAATATCAAATAATAACAACATTCACATATACTATTACAAAGGTAATCTATAGGTTCACCTTAGCCTTCCCTTTATCTTTATCGGATCCTTCGGTCCATTCGGTCTTAGCTGCATTCATATGGTTCAAGTAAGAGTGAGCATAACTAGCTCAGCAAGTATGACAAGTCCATTTAAACAATATGCTTAAAACATACAAATCGTATATCTTCAATAAATGAACAATAGTTATGAAGTACTATTGATAATTCAAAATAGCACTTCTCTTTTCTTAAAATGTTTCACAATAAACAACATTTAGTAAAACATCAATTTCGGTCCAAAACCTTGAGCATTTCATACTTTCTTTGAAAAGGACAACCCGACACTAAGTCCATAAGTCCGGCATTACTTACGAGCACGTCTAGGTGATCAGCCTATAGTACTCTATGTTGTACAACACTACTTTCTTTAAACGTATGTACGTTTAAGTTTTGGTAACCTCATGTGCCTGTCAGTTGACGACAAAACATTTTGTTTAGCATACTCAGTCTTCTTTTGAAAACCATACCAAAAATAGTTTGGCAAATCTTGACAATAGTTCGATAAATTATAAGAAATCCAATAACATCTTAAGTTTACCCGAACGAATTAGTTTCGACTTCATCATACATTAATTCATGCATAAGATACATGAATCACAAAGCTTGTCCAGATTGAACATAGACAAGGGTTAGAACACTTGCCTTTAGCATCTGCTACTATTTCAATACTTTTCTTTTTGAGTCTTTAAGGATTCTACAATATATGATCACATAACATACCACATTAGGTCATATATAATCAAGTATATTTACTACTATATCTTACCCTTCATCTCAATCTAATTGTTCATTAGATTGTTTATCATTAGTTATGGTTTATCGTATTACATTGTTCTTACGTTCACGTTCGAGTAACTTATCTTCAACCTTTAGTTGTATTACTTAAGGTTTATAACATCTTAAACAATGTTTCTTTAGGTTTCTTAATGTGTTAGTTCATCATCAATTAACCAATATCCTTTTTTATCTTTAAAAACCTTCTTCTCTATGCATCACCTAGTGCTGGCACTGTGGCGCCAGCTTCTGTTCTACAACTCGTAATGCAACACGGGTTTCCAGTAGGGATGTCTCAATCTTGGCGCCGCGGTGCCACTCTTAGTACTAGAGTTCGCGCTGAGGCACCTCATTCCAAAGACCATCATCAATAGCTACTCACGCACTGCCACGACCATTACTACTTGTGTCATGGCACATGCTACTTCCTAGAGATCGAGGGTTCGGTGTCATTGCCAGCGCGACTTCCTCCTCTTGGCAAAATGCCACAGAAGGTCTTAAATTTCGCCTCAACAAACTTTTGACAGATAATTTTCTTATGTGAATTTCCCGGGCTCATAACTTATTCCTTATAAATCTGAATTGGCTCGTTCAAAAGCCATTAGCTCACAAATCACATGAACTACGTGGTCTTGTAAGAATTTTACATTTTCGAATCTTTTAACTTAGAATTCACCGATTAGTTCATTTTAACAAAAATGATAAACGTTCATGAACGTTCAACGCTCGTTTCTTCGTTCTAAGTCGGAATTTGGTCATTTTTAAGTCCACAACTCTAGAATGCAAGCTTGGACTATTCTCTATCGAAAACCAACGTTTCCGAGTTCAATGTCAAAATTTGACTTCCATTCCGAGAATTTCACGATTTCGACGATTATCGTCTAATCTCGTAAATTTCGTCATAACTTCGTTACTTGAGATTTTTAAATCATTTCAAATGGATTCATTCCATTATACTAACATCCTAACCAAATATATTTTAGTAACTTATACACATGATAAGTTCTTACATGTTCTTCATGAGTTCATAACTTAAATAAGTATGAATTTCTTGTATATGGCTTATTAAGGTTTAAGTCCATTGATTAGCCATTCTTATTACTTCTTAGCATACATGTTCCACTAATTAACACTTCTCTATTAAACTATAATTGAAGAGACGGAAGATTAATGATCTAGGATCTTACCCTTGAAGATCAAACTTTGTTCTTCTTCTTGTTTCTTGAATAATGAAAGACTAGCTTTTCTTGCTTTTTCTCTCTAACAAATAAGTTATAAGTTTGTTGGTGGAAATTAAACAAGTGAAAAATGATCTAGCACTCCTTCTATTTATAGGAAATCGTAGATTAGGGTAGTTTGGTGATTAAGCAATCCCACCTCTTTAATTAACCTCCTTACTATTCATTGCTTGGAGTCCAGAATACTTATCATTTGCTTGCTCACCAAGATCATCCATGTGATCATGGGGCCCACATGGGTTGTCCCATGGGTCATTCTTACCCATTGGATCGATCCACGGATCCGGTTCTTACTTTGGGCTTTAGGTTTAATTAACCTTAACTTAATCTTTGGGCTTCCATTAACAAACATTGGGCTTGTATAATTCCTACCAAATCTTACAAGTCCAATACATTTGACTTAAAGCCTTATAACGTATAATCTACGTATTATTCTCATATACTAACTAGTATACTTATCCATTATATACGACATACCATCATTCATACATACTCGTATAATACCTCATATCATACTCATATTCATTACCTCGTAAAATACTTATGCATCATACGATCATCATTTACTCATTAACGTGTCACTTTCCGTAACGTTCTCAATTTTAGTCCACGGGCAAAAAACTGTGTTTGCCATACGTGAATTATTATTACATAATCCATCTTCCCTTGATATTCTATCGTTACGTATTTCTCGAAAGTTCAAAAATAATTCCCGAGCATAAATCAGTGAATAGTGTTTTTCTAAAAATTTCTCAGAAAACTTTTATTTTTATCTTGGAAATTCAAACACTTTAATTCTACCACGTAGCCAAAATACTATGACATTCCGACATATCTGGGTTATAGGACAACCTTCATCCTATTAACACATAATAATAGCATATAATATAATTTTATTCATTATTTAATTAAATAAAATTATTTTACAATAAATCCTAATTTCTCGGTCGTTACAGAATCCCTAACCATTAATCTCCATCTCTTCAATTATAGTTTAATTGAGAAGTGAGTATTAGTGGAGTATGTATAATAAGGAGTGATAAGGATGGTTATTAGAGGACTTAAACCTTAATAAACTATGTTGTAAGTAATTCATAATAATAAAAGTTATGAACTAATGAAGAACATTGAAGAATTGTAATTTTGTTGTTGATGGACAAGTTTAAAACCATCATTTATAGGTTAAGAAGATATATGTTGTGTTAATGGAATGAATCCATTTGGAACGGTGTAAAAAACTCAAGTAACGTAGTTATGGAAAAATTTACAAGATTAAACTATAATCATCGAAATCGTTAAATCTCAGAATGAAAGTCAAAAGTCACCATTGCACTCAAAAATGTTGGTTTTGGATGGAGAATAGTCTAAGTTTGCAATTTGGAGTTGCGAACTCGAAAAAGGTCAAATTCTGACTTAGAACGAAGAATCGAGCTATGAACGTTCACGAACGTTTATCGTTTTCGTAATAATGAACTTAATAGGTAAATTCCATATTAACTGATTCAGAAATGTAAGATTTTCTAATGAAATCGTAAAACATATGATATGTGAGCTAACGACTTTTGAATGAGCCAATTCAGACTTATAATGAACAAGTTATGAGCCCAGAAAGTTTACAGAAGAAGAAAATTGTGAAAGCCATCTAAGGCTCGAAAATTCGCAGTACCGCAGTCAGTGGGCCCAAACCTTTACAATTAGCGTCGCAGCGCCAAGGCCTAACCTCACCCTTTGTAAAGTGGTGCCAGTAATCTTGACTATGGTATAAGGAGATGGTCAGCCATGACTCAAGGCCGAGGCAACGACATCTTTGGGAAGTCGTACCATAGCACAAAAGTTATATAGAAAGCTGGCGCCGTAGCACCAGCACTAGGTAAGATATAGAGAAGAATTCTTATGAATGTAAAAGGAATAGAAGTTGATTAATGGTGAATTAATACTTTAATAAACTTGAAGTAACATCCTTAATGATGATAATAACCTTAAGAATTACAACTAAAGGTTGACGAAAGATGTGATACCCCCAAATCCGGGTATCTTTCAACCCGACAGATGGTGCTACACGGTACTACCATTCACACATACATTCAATTGAAAAGCCTCAAAGGAACAAATATTTCTTCTATATATTGTAAATCAATATTACCATTCCCCGGGTTCTTTATAACCGTTACATTTGTTCTTGTCATAATATCAAATATTATCATTACAATCCTATACTATTACATAAGTAATCTACAGGTTCGCCTTCGCCTTTCCTTTATCCTTACCGGATCCTTCAGTCTGTTCGGTCTTAGCTGCGTTCATATGGTTAGAGCAAGAGTGAGCATGACTAGCTCATCAAGTACAACAATTCTATTTAACAATATGCTTGAATCATACAAATCACATATCTTCAATAACTGAACAATAGTTATGAAGTACTATCAATAATTTAAAATAGCGCTTCTCTTTTCTTTAAAACGTTTTACAATAAAAATATTCAGTAAAACATCAATTTTGGTCCAAGACCTTGAGCATTTCATACTTTCTTTGAAAAGGACATCCCGGCACAAAAGTTTGTAAGTCCGTAATAGTTAGGCGAAATGTGCCCCTCCTGTCCATAATTATAGCATACGGCCTTCCCCTTGAGACAGACTCCCAAATGAGTCTTCACACAGGTTTTGCAGGCCTCCATTCTTCTCTTTACATCTCCTTGCTTCACTCCGGTATTCCTAGAGTTGAACACTTTCCTCTTTTGTCCCTCGCCACTCCCGCTGGCTCCTTCTATTTTTACTCCCCCATCATCCTTCCCCATATTCTTATTGTCTTTGTGGTACTGGCTTAGAGCCTCGCTACCACCTTTGACGATTATTGCCTTCTCTAAAATAGTCCCAAATGTAGTACTTTGGAACACAGATATACGGTTATATAGCCAGGGTTTCAAGCCCTGCTCGAATTGTCGAGCTTTCCTAATCTCAGTGTCCACTTGGTGTGGAGAAAACCTACCAGTTCATTAAACTTTGCAGCGTATTGGGGAACCGTCATGTCCCCTTATTTCAAATCCAGAAACCACATCTCCATCCTTCCTTGCATACTCGTGGGAAGTAGTTCCCAAAGAATATGTCCTTGAACCTCACACACGTTAGGTTCTCTATACCCGCCCTAGCCTGGTTAGCCTCCCACCAAAAATTGGCTTCACCTTTCATCATATAGGTTGCAAAGGCAACCTTCTGACCCTCTTCGACATTTTCTATGACAATTGCCTTCTCAATTTCCTTTACCCATGTCTGGGCTTCTATGGGGTCCGTAGTTCCTTTGAACTCTGGCGGACCGATAATTTTAAAATCCTTGAAGGTAGTAGCTCGTGCTACTCCCAGATTTACAAGGATATTAGCCCCATTTCTATTAAATGCGGCTGTTAATAAGTTAAAAAAATCCTGCATTGGGTTAACCGAACCTCCTTCCGGTTGATTTACGTTAGTGCCTTGGTTCCGTTTCCCTCTTCTTGGCGGCATTTTGCTGTTACAATAAATAACACATTTTGTTATTATTTCTTTCTTATTAGTTAGTTATTATTCAAGATTAAATAATAACTTCAACATCCATTACTCAATATGTTCCGAAAAAGGCTTATATTGATTCATTCATTGTAGTATAATACTACATCGTTTCATTACACAGCCTAAGCTGATTACATTACCATCCCGTAATTGCTTTCCAAAAATTGGGATTTACAAAAGACTACCCTTTGATATACAAAAGAGGGTTTTACGTCACTACTTAGATACACAATATTTAGATATCTAAAACTACTCTAGCTACTACTAGATTACATCTGCCGTAAGGCATTATTAAAATCTGTTGTGGCCAGACCAACAACAACATCCCGGCTGATAGTGTGTCGAGTCTGCCCAGTGTCTACTGGATACCTAGCTACCTGCTGCTGCAAATCCTAATGAGAACTCCTATGGATATAGGACATTCTCCCTATCTTTTGTCTCTTGGTCTTTAGCTCCCCCTTGAGCTCAAAAACTTCATGCTTTAGCTCATGGACCTTGTCATTGGCTAAAACCCGCTCATCGTGTTCCTGTTCCCACATCGACTCCACATTTGTCTTATCTTGTAAGACAGCCTGGAGCTCTGCTCGTAACTTTTTCACCTCCTTACAATAGTGAAGGTTCCTGTCTAATACTGCCATGAACAATGACATTATAGACTCCCCTTGGGGTGTCTCTTCTGCAAGTGCTATTGGGTTGAAGGACACAACCTCCACTTCCTCTTCTATCATGCCATCAAATACCGACATAAGATCGGGGTCCTCTGAGTCTCCAGACTCAATTACTACTATCTCTGGCTCCTCCGCTATTGGGTTCAGCATAACCTCTATCTGGTTAACCGATTCTTCACTAACTGCCTGCATATCTCTATACATTCCATTTCCACCTGACATCTACACAACACAATTAAGTTGATTAGTACACGTCAGTAGAATAATAAAAACACATAACATATTCATAATGCATTTTTATAAGGTTATTTTCTTCTTTTACTTCCTTGACTTCTCTTAAGGTTATGACTTAAGGTTTTAATTCCCCCCCCCCCCCCTTAAGTTTTATAACCTAATACTTTGATACCAACCTATGACACCCCAAATCTAGTTATCTTCCAACCCGACAAATGGTGCTACACGGTACTACCATTCACACATACATTCAATTGAAAAGACTCAAAGGAACGAATATGTCTTCTATATATTGCAAATCAATATTACCATTCCCCAGGTTCTTTATAACCGTTATATTTGTTCTTGTCATAATATCAAATATTATCATTACAATCCTATACTATTACATAAGTAATCTACAGGTTTGCCTTCGCCTTTCCTTTATCCTTGCCGGATCCTTCGGCCCGTTTGGTCTTAGCTGTGTTCATATGGTTCAAGCAAGAGTGAGCATGACTAGCTCAGCAAGTACAACAATTCTATTTAACAATATGCTTGAATCATACAAATTATATATCTTCAATAACTGAACAATAGTTATGAAGTACTATCTTTAATTTAAAATAGCACTTATCTTTTCTTTAAAACGCTTTACAATAACAATATTCAGTAAAACATCAATTCCGGTCCAAGATCTTGAGCATTTCATACTTTCTTTGAAAAGGACATCCCGACACAAAGTCTGTAAGTCCGGCATTTCTTACGAGCACGTCTAGGTGATCAGCCTATAGTACTCTATATTGATCAACACTACATTCATTAAACATATGTACGTTTAAGTTGTTGCAACCTCACGTTCCTGTCGTTTGATGACAAAATATTTTTAGCACACTCAGTCTTCATTTGAAAACCACACCAATATAACTTGGTAAAACATTAACCATACTTTGATAGATTATAAGAAATCCAACAGAGCATAAGTCTAGCCAAAAAATTTGGCTTTGACTTCATCATACATCAATTCATGTGTAAGAATACATGAACCACAAAGTTTGTATAGATTGAACATAGACAAGGGTAAGAATACTTGCCTTCAGCGTCTGTTACTGTTATTACACGTTCACGTTAAGTCTTTAAGGTCTCTACAGTAGATAATCACATCACATAACACATTAGGTCATGAATAAACATGCATGGTTCCTAATGAATGTTAGGTTTGTAATATTCATGAGCGCAATCAAATTGCACAAAATAAGCGGAAACGTGGAAAATTAGAGTTTTAAAATTTTACAAACCATATACCCGGATCATCCTTTATGCACAATTTTTAATTAAATGAAAAGATATGAAGAACAAGAATCATACCCTTGAAGATTCGAGCTTCCCCGGGTACAAGTTCACCTCCAATCCTTTTCGCGTTCAACTTGAATCCACCAGGTTTGGTTCCTTCCTTTGATCAATGTTAGCCACCCAAGTGTTTGGCCTCTAGAGGTGATCCACCAAGGAAGAAGAAATATTCAAGATGAAGGGTGGTTGGCTAAACCCCAGTTTTCTATCTCTATAGAAAAGAACGTATTCTCCAACAATTGGAATGATGTATGTTGTGAAAAAGTCAGCAACAACTCTACACCCATAATAAGACTCCTCTTATTTATAGATGTAGGCAACTCTCCTTAACAATTAAGGAATTGGGCTTTATTTTAGTTAATTAAATTTTTTTAATTAATTATGCTCCCAATCTAATTAGGAATAATTAATTAAAATATTTTAATTAATTTGCCTCCTAATCTTATTAGGATATATGAGAGTACTTTTATTAATTAATTCTCAAACTCCTTTAGGAATTAAATAATAATAATAATAATAATAATAACAAGACTCCTCTTATTAATTTATATTTAATATTTCCAAAATATTAAATAATAATATTAAGCTATTTAATTTATTCTATCACCATAGATTAAATTAAATATACTTAACTTATTATTACGATTATGTCATTAACTTCTTAAATAATTATTCTTCCTTTTATGGTGTGACCCTTTAGGTTCTCCATATTAAATCCGGTTGTGAATAAATCAATTATAACAATTTAATCTTATTTAAATAAATAAATTAAATTATTAATTTATTTAAATAAATAATATTTATTCTACAATAGGATAAGCCTCCCTAGCGATCAACGACTTTCCAGATAATATAGATTTCAACATTAATCATAAAAGAACCTTTGAGTAAATAGTTACCGTACAATTCAATCCGTCCACCATATAATGTCCCAATTAAATATAAGACATGGAATTACTGTCAAGTCTTATTTTATTTAATTATATTTATTTCGACTCTTAAATGCACAACTCCAAATAATGCAAATTAGAAACTCCTTTCTAATTTCATTCTCGCTTTCGCCTGAGGACTCTTTGGGTTGTCATTTATCGAATCACATAGGACATTTCTCTTCTTTTACTAGAAGTGGTAGATTCTTTATTGATCATACATTATCTCCATGTATAACTTATTATACCCAAGCATACCCTTTGATATACCCTAAAGGTATTAAGGAATAAGTCAAAGTATAACTCATCATACACAAGATACTATGATGATCTCAAGTCCAAGGATCACTTGTACTACTATCACTACAGGAATTCCTATTGACAGGCAAGTAAAACTCCATTAGGTATTTCTTAGTGAGCCACGTTCAGTGAACTTATTCTCTAATAAGCACCTATATATTTGCTTTAGTGTCTCCACACAAATGATCATGAGATCAATCATCCTCATCCAATGAGCAAGCAACGTATGTACCAATCTATCCGGATTCACTAATCCCCAATTTAGTAATCTAACGATTGGGAACTATTTTAGTTTTAAGCTTTCTAAGAATTTAGATCTCATTAGAATGATCATCATCATTATTATAAAAGCATTGCTTAAAACTATGGGTTTATCACATATTATAAAACAGCATCATGTAGATAATTAAATGCCTTTAATTAATTAATACTTTTTATTAATAAATGAATAAGATTGTTACAAAGTATATGCTTTATCATCAAACATGATTGGCTTGTGTGCATACTACTTTCAATCTCCCACTTGCACTAAAGCCAATCGTCATGGTATCTCATACCCTTCTTCTCTAAGTGACAATTATCCTGCTGTTGGATAAGCTTTAGTTAATGGATATGTAATGTTGTTCTTGAGAATCCACTATCTCTATAGTGATTTCCCATCTTTCACTGATTCCATAATCAAATGAAAGTGCCATAACACATGTTTAGATCCAAGATGAGACTTAGGAACTATTCCTAGTTCTGTAATTCACTTTTCATCCAAACAATCAACTTATAGCTTCATTTACAGCTATATACTTTATCTTTATCACTAAACCAACAACTATTTGTTGTTTGTAACCTTTCTAATTCACTGCACCATCGTTCAAGGTAACACTTTACCTTAAAGTGCATTTTCTGTCGTCTTGGTCTGTCTGAAAAACTTGAGTCTGTTAAGCCCTCTAGTTTTAATTTAGACTCACCATAAATTTTAATCACATCCTTAGTGCCGGTTAAGTACTTTAAGATGTTTTTCACTGACTCATAGTGAACTTCTCCAGAATATGACTGATCAACATCAGGTCTCATACATTTCATTGCATACATGATAGTCACTCATGTGATCTCTCTTTTCAGGAGACTATGGGGACTATTAAGAGAGATACACTCCTGGCTCATCAACATGAGACATCCCATGGAGTTTTCTATGCTAAACGACTTTAGCATCAAATGAATATACGTTCCTTGGGTTAAGTCGAGCATCCTCTTAAATCTATCTATATTGATTTGTATCCCCAATTAAGATACTCTTCCCAAATCATTCATGGAGGAATGTTTAGACAACTTTATCTTTACTGATTGTAGCATTAGTATGTTATTCCTTATCCATAGTATATCAACATATAATACCAGGAATGTCATGGCGCTCCCACTAACACTTTTGTACACACTAGGTTCATTCTTGTTTTTGATAAAATCAAACTCTTTTGATTATCTTATCAAAACGAATGTTCCATTTTTGAGAAGTTTGCTTCAATCCATTTCTCTGAGTGTCTACAACTCTTACCTCATCGTATTTAACTGGATCATCATCTTCTATGATATGTACCTCATCATCATCATCCATGATGAATCCATACCTCCCAGGTATCTTCGGTACTATTCCAGATTTACGATTCGGTTGTGATACAATAGGTCTATCTACAGGTTCCTCTTATTTGACTTATAGTATTTTATAGTTCTTGAACTCTTCAAGATCTATTATCCTCCCACTAGCCCCTTTAATGATAAACACATTTATCTTAAAAGGTAGCGTGTTTCGCAACAAACACCTTTTGCTAAGTAGAATTATAGAACATATACCCTAAACTTACTTTAGGATGTCCCATAAAATTTTTACTTGTCAAATCTTGTCCCAAGCTTATCCTTTGAAACCTTTTCACATAAGTTGGACAACCCCTTATCTTAACATACTTAAGATTAGGAATCCTTCATGTCCATAACTTTTATGGAGTTTTATGGCCGGATTTTGAGGTTACCTTTTCCGTAGATATGCAGCCATTTCTAGGATATTATCCTAGAAGGATACTGGAATGTCGGTAAAATCATTATGGACCGTACCATGTCCAACAAGATACAATTTTTCCTTTCAGATACATCAATCAATTATTGCGTATCAGGAGGCGTCCATTGTGAGAAAACCATTTGAGATGATCTAGAAACTCATTGTACAATTATTCCTTCCTTGATCCGATCAAAGAATCCTAATACTTTGCCGATTTGTTTCATTTCTAAATTCTTTGAACCTTTCAAATAATTCACAATTGTATTTCAGCAAATACACACGTTCAACTTTTTGAACGATCATCTCCTTTTCTTATACTAGTTTGTTCAATTTGTAAAATTATTTTCACGTAAGTCAAGTTTAAAAAATCCATAATATTCAAGTTCTATACAAAACATTATTATTATAAATAGAACAACAATTGTTCTTAAATATAATACCAAAGATTTCATTGTCCAACAACAAAATGGAAATAATGTTTCTAACAAGAACTGGAATACAATAACAACTTATTGACTTAATAGATTTGCCCGTAGGCATTGCTAAACTATAAGTTTCTATGGCTAATGTGGCAACCTTTGCTTTATTTCCCACACATAAGATTACTTATATTTGTTTAGCTTTCTACTTCTGCTTGGTCCCTTCATAAATATATATTTATGATAACCAAATTCGGTATCCAATACCCAAGTAGAACCTTGACTTAAAGAAAAAATTTATTTTAAATCATGAACAAATTTGTATTTGTAACCGAAACGTCACTAAGCTTCTTCTGGTTAGCCTCTACAAAAAGCTTCTTGCAGTTTCTTTCTAGTGTCCAAGCTTATTGTAGTGGAAGCAAACTCCTTTGTTATCCGTATCAGTTTTGTTCTTATTATCCTTTGTTTTTTCCTTTTCTATTTACCTTCTTTGAATCTCTCTTCTTTTCAGAAGATCCTTTGGCCCTTACCAGTAAGACATTATCTTTCTTGGTTGGAAATTGACTCTCAACATTTTTTAACATGTTAAGCAAATCAGCGAGGCTGATATCTAACTTGTTCATATGAAAAATTCACAACAATTGTAAGAAGGAGTCCGAGAGTAACTGCAAGATCAAATCTTGACTCAACTCTCCATCCATGACAAAACTTGTTATCCTAATTGATCAATCAAATTAATAATGTTAAGGACTTTTATTTGTACTGTAGTGTCATCGGTCATTCTAGATCGGAAGAGCTCCTTAGATACTTGATATCTATTAGTCCTACTTTCCTCACCCTCAACTACTTGATGTGCAAGAATATAGTAGGATCATCCATAGTTTCATGCTGCCGCTAAAGCTCATTACTCATGGATGCGAGCATGATGCATTGAGCTAACTTTGCATCATCTTGCCACTTTCTAAAAGTAGCAATCTCTTCCTCAGAGGCATTATCTGCAACCATTGCAGGGATAGGCGTATTAAGGACATAAGATATCTTTTCAGCCGTGAGAACTTTTCTCAATTTTCTTAACCAATCCGTTTAATACAGTCCGATTAAATAGCATCTAATATGCTTCGCAGTGATAGTAATTTAGACATTGTAAAATTTTTTAAATGAATTTATAATTAACAAAATTTTAGCATACATTCTTTTATTAATTACCAAAATAAATTAGGTCTTATTTTAAATTGGTATCTCCCACTATTTTCTTCAAACTATATTACCCTCAATATATATAGCTCGACAATATCTAATTAAAGATATGCTAGTGAGAATAAGGATCCCATTTCAAATGTATATAGCCTTGTGTGTGCACAACAAACTATATATAAATAAATAGGTAGAAAACTTTTGTCAATTACATCAACTATGAAACTCCTTTTACTTTGCCTTTTAAATCATAATGTTCAAGTGTGTGCACATCCGAACTAAAATGATTTAAGTTAAGTCAGACCCAGCATTTCCATATAAGTGAAGAGAAAACTATAGCCCTTGTGTGTGCACAACAAAGCAGTAATGTTCAATTCCTTATAAACATCATATATAATAAAAACAACATCTTAAATATTTAATACTTGACTTGTGTGTGCACAACAAACTCATATTAAATATTCAATACTCTATTGTTTCTATCATACTAGAAGGCGACGTTCGATATTCCAAATATCTTTGAACGTTACAACTTAATATCAAATATTTGAGGGGTTTGTTATTAATTTGTCTCATCTTATTTAGCGCGCATGCACATATATATATAAAATACACGTCATATTAATTAACATGCGAAACATGTTTGCATAATATATATATATATATATATATATATATATATATATATATAGTATAAGCATGCACATATAGAATACTATATTCTACCCGGATTGATTATGTACTTTTATTCTAGTTTGGTTCACTAGAGCCACCGAGTGAACCAAAATGTCAAACCTAGGGGTGCAAGAATTAATATTTAAATATAACTATTACATTTAAACACGGGCTCCATTACAAACGGGTCTTCAAGCGCTCCTTATTCCTAGATCTCCAATTCTTCAAAATTAATTCTAATTATTCCTACTACAAAACTATTTAAAATAAATAGAAACCTTGATCAGCAGTCAAGGGGAAGTACATAAGAGGGAGATAGAATTTATATTAAGAAAAAATTAGAGAAGATGAGGTACGCAGAGCCCATTTAATAAAACCAATACATTCATGCATTCAACTAAAATAAAATCCAATCACATTGGTCAATAGTCCATAATCAATCCCATTTATTATTATACACATCACCATATGCATCAATAAATAATATTCATCTCATGAATAATAAACATTCAATATATATATATTGATATCATTTAATGGGCAAATTTAGTTAGTATAAAATCTAATTTTGAATCAAAATAAACTCCTTTATTTTAATTGTAACGATCCGAAATTTCAAATTATAATTAAAATATTTATTGAGTTATATAAATATTTATTTGATGTGTCTATTGTTGAATTGATAAAATAAATATTTTATTGATGTGATGGTTGTTAGTAAATATTTATGAATCTAAATTTGTTAGATTATATTCTAAATTAAATTAATTTATAATTTAGAGAATTGTAGTATAACATGAGATGTTTATATTATTGTTGTGATTTAATAATTTAGATGGTATATTAGATTATTAAATAAAGTTATAATGAAAATTATAATGTTATGATATTTGCTAAGATGATATATTTAATAAAAAAAATGATATGTGATTATAAAGTATAAACTAAAGTGTTTATGTAAATAAAAGTAAAGGAGTTTAATTTAGTTTTTGCCAAACAAGGCTTAATATATTAATTCTTTAAAATTTAAAGGGTTTTTTCCAAACAAGCCTTATGGCTTTTGAACTTCTAGTTTTTGAATTTAAATAAAATAATAAATATAATATATACGTTATTTTGATAACTGATGATAGCTATTAAGGCCATATCAGTTTTGTATTTTGTTATTACACATACTGGCTATCAGTTGATTTACGCATACTAATGGGATATTAGCTTAGTCTCAGTTCAGAGAGAAGTGATAGAGATCTTGAGAGAATTGAGAGGAAACTTGTGAATCTTCACAACAATTCCAGTTATTAGCAACGATTGTCTTAGTAATTGAAGGTATGTTCACAACCTTAGAGTTATATATGTGTGTATATACATGTATATGTATTTCACGGCAAGAATTTTCTTATGTTCTGTAAAATCAATTGTTGAATTATGGACATATGTAGTTGATAATTGTGGTTATACATGTTTATAATGGTAGAGTTTATGTTCAAACAAGGAAATTGCTTGTTAAATTGTTTGACAGTAGTAGAAAATAATATCAGTGTTTATGTTCTTCATATAGCTTGAGTAAGTATCAATTATAGTGGCCAATTAGTATGTGAAACTGTAAATTGAGTCTTGTATATGTTAGTTCATTAAGAAATGAACATAACGTAATTCGAATGAAGTGATATGGACAAGTATAGAGATTACAGTGATGAATTTTGTAAAGGATGTCAAGAAAATTGAGTTTTTCATGAAAACATGAAAATTGAGAAATTAAAATAGTTTTAGTTGTTGTTAAATTGTGCTAAGTGGTTGAATATGTTAGCAATCATGTTTATGATAGTTGTATATTTATTTTAAGTGTTAATTTTACTGTTTGGTGGGTGAAATTTGTATTTGTTGGGCTAAAGTCGGCTATTGTTCATTAGCCTTCTTTGCGTATGTTTGTGTAAGCAATTTGGCAAGATTGCGCCAAAGGTTAAGGCAAAAAAATGGTAGCACTTCTACAGGTCCCTGAAGCCTTTGTATGGTATGATTGATTGCGTATACCTGGTTTGAGATTCTGACTTCTGCTGCTGCTGCAGACTTGGGAAAGCATCATAACATGGTCTGAAATTATGTTAGCATGTTAAATGAGTAATGTTAAGGATAACATAACATAGTGAATTGTGGTTAGTAAGTTCAAAGTTGCAAAAATGATTGGTAAATCGAGAACGCGTTATGTGATAACTTAGTATACACAATGAACGTTAGATAAGTATTGCGAAGTAAAACACTTGGAATTTCTGAAATATAAATGGTAATGAAAGACTTGTGCTTCAATGATAAGTTTGGATAGAAGTGTACATGTTTTGGTATGTTAGCATATCTAATAGGTATTGTGGTTCTAAAATTATGTGTAGGTGATCGTGAGTTTAATATTATAGCTTACGCACAAGGAAAGTTTTCTAACTCTATATTTACATTGAGCAAGTTTCTAAACCCTATCTTTTTACATTAAGAAAGTTTTCTAGCTCTACACTTTCGTTGAGTTAGTTCTATTATTACATTGTGTAACTTTATTCTTTTGATTGAGCAAGCTTTTTATCTTAACTGTTATTGAATAAGTCAATTGTTCCTAAAATTCATTCGAGCAAACTTCAACTCTAATGTTATTTGAAATTCTCATTTGATTGATTCATTCTAACTTGTTTATAGTTAAGCAAGTTTCTTAAATTCTATTATTATATAATGAACGTAGTTTTTGAACTCTCATCTCTATTATTGAACTGTTTTAATTCTTTGCATGAGTTAATACCCTGTTGGGCAAGTTTTTAGTTTCCAGCTTGCTATCAGATAATGTATGTTCTGTAATTTCATTTCTAATGTTATAATACTCTAACCTTAGCTTATTTATTGTTCAAGCAAAGGTTAACCATATTATTCATTTTGTTGAATACTTATGCTCTATAGTTATTTCAAGCATGAGTTTAATATGTATAATCAGTTCATTTATGATTCTCAATTGTTCTATGTTATGTTGTTATTAAACATCTGTTGTGATTATCAAACACTATTGATTCAACTAGTCCTCTAGTTGATGTTCGTTAAACTTCAAATTACCCTTGAAAGCTTATCCAAACCAAACTTTCTTTGGTGCGGACTTGTACTCTAAATACTGAGATGAATAACCCTATTATTAATAGGGAATAATTTACGCTTAGCGTTGAAATGTGTGTGCACAATACATTGTACGAAGGGATGATCCCCCTAAGTATGAGGAGTCTTTATAGTCTTATGACTGTTAAAGTTGGAGTTGAAAGATTACTCGCAACTGTGGACATAGTTCATGGTCTCATGACCCTCAGTTATATATATTCCATATTTTGGGATTCTAGTTTCTGATTATCATTGTTAGAGTACTATTCAGTTTGATGAGCCTATTCGTTGGCAGTTATTATTGTTATTCTCCTTTTGATTCATTGTTATATCCAGTGAGCAATTATTTTGTTCACTCTTGCATATTAATATATTCATTGCAGCTAAAGTTGAGAAGGTAGATGAGCCTTCAACTAGCAAAGGAAAGGGAAAATGTACAAGTGATGAAGACTTGTAAAGTTTATTTATTGTTATGGTGTAGACTTTTTGATGATAGACTTTTATTTAATGATGTGATGTAATAATTTTATTTCCGCACTTGAATGATGTTTAAAGGTTAGACAACCTGGGATGTTTTGAATTTAATAATGTAACCCTATTTAAAGGGAGGGTTATGGTTTAGATATTAGATGTTTAGATATTATTTATTTATGAATGTATGGATAGTGAGCACCAAATCTTGTTGGAATGAAGCACCTAGATTTGGGGGTGTCACAGGTTGGTATCAAAGCTTTAGGTTATAAACCTTAGGTGGGGGAAAAGCCTTAGGAAGTAACCTTTGAAAAGATAGTGATGATAAACTCTTATCGAGTTTTAGGAAAGAGGAAGTAATAAAACACTTATGTTCTTATGTGATTACAACTTATGTTCTTGTGAGTGTCGAGTAGTGATGATTAGTAATTAAAACTTAAAATTTGGTTGACAGGATGGCTAATGTAAGAGGATCCAGTCAGGCTAGAGAGGAGGAGCCTCGAGATATTCAGGTGATTTGGGAACAACTATTGCCACGGGAAACATTTTCGTTAGTCACAGTAGTTGAGCAGGAAAGAGTACCTGATGAGGAGGATGAGATAGAGATGGATGAGGATGATCCCGTTGAGCTGCCACAGTCGGGGGATGAGGAGGACGAGGAGGAAGAGCTTCCACTTAATTTGATAGTTGCTCGTATGTACGATGAGGTGTATGATCACAATGTGGAACTTCAAGATACCTTCGAGGAGTTGTAGGAGATAGTAGCTGAACAACAGATCCCGATGGCATAGAAAGACGATGAGATCCAGGATCGAGAAGAACGACTGAACAACGTTGAAGAGAAGTTGGTCCACGCAAAAGGAGAAAACGAGCAACTGATGGTGAAGATTTCAGAACTGGAGAATAAGCTGAAGGAGGAATCTACCAAGAGGGCAAGAGTCGAAGACGCGTACAATGAAGCTTATCAACGAGCTGGAATGGCAGAGAGGGACGCACAAGTAAAGAGGATGAAGAAGGAAGAAATGAATAACGTATTTAACACCGTGATCAATCGAGCTCAGGATCGGGTCATGGGTTATCCAATTCAGTTTGAGACGCTACCATCATACATATTAGATCGCCGAACAATGTTCCGAATTATGGAGGAAGAGCATCGTAAGGCTACGCAGTATCTTAGTAGGACATTGTAGAGAATGTAATTGATATGTGATTAGAAAATAAATGAAATGTAAATCCCGGGTATAATATAACCAATGGGATAGATGATGATGATGTTGTCCTGCAACTGTTAAAGTTCAGGAAAGTAATGTAAATAGCAGTGATGCTATTGTTTTGATGTTTTTTTTAAAAAGATGATGAATGAATAAAAGTTATTGTTTTATTCAAAGTGTTATGTGATAAACTTTTATGATGTGCAACTTAAGTATATAATACTTAAAAGGTTGAATAGAATCTAATGGATGTATTTTAACAGAAAATACCTCCAAGACGACAACCACCCCGACAGAGAACCACTGAGGAAACCAATAACCACAATGTGGAATGTATCCCAGTTCAGCAGCTAGTGACGTTACTGACAGGTGCTTTGTAGAATCAACCTCAGAACCAAGGTACAACATTTAAGGATTTCAAGGTGGTTAGACCACCAGAATTCCATGGAACCATGAATCCAGTTGAGGATTAGACCTGGATCATGGAAATGGAGAAGGTTTTCGATGTTGCTAGGGTAGAGGATAACCAGAAGACTATTTTTGCAACATTCATGTTGAAAGCAGAGGCGAGTTATTGGTGGCAGGCCAACAAAACCCGAGGAGGTCAAGGGATTATGTCTTGGGAATGGTTTGAGGAGATGTTCTTCGAGACTTATTTCCCAGAAAGTTCAAAGAGTCAGCTAGAAGTGCATTTTTTGGAACTGAAGTAGGGAACGATGTCGGTGTCTGAGTATGCTGTAAGATTCAATGAGTTAGCGAGGTTTGCGCCATATCAAGTCAGCACAGACGAACGCAAGGCGAAGAGGTTTGAACAAGGACTGAAGCCCTGGTTGTACAGTAGAGTCTCCTTGTTCCAGTTGAAAACATTTGCAACGGTGATGGAGAAGGCAATTCTCGCTGAGAGTGGAGGTGAGGTTGTAACAAAACATAACCAAGAGCAGAGGAAGAAGAAGAGTGAAGGTGAAGTTAAGAATGGTGGAGGTAGTAATGGTGGAAATGGCAACAACAGTTTGAAGAGGAAGTGTAATGCGAATGGGGGAGCTGGAAATCAGCAAAGAAACCAACAAAATAAGAAGTTTGAAGCATGTGCTACGTGCGGAAAGTTTCACAAGGGTGTGTGCTTGATGGGGAAACGAGTATGTTTCAACTGTGGCCAGGAGGGTCACATCGCCACAAACTGCACTCAACCTAAGAAGAACGTTTGCTTGACGTGCGGGTCCAAGGATCACTTTGCTCGTGAATTCCCTAAGAAGAGATCTGGTGAGGCAAATGGAAGCAAGGGAAATGCTAGTGGAGGTGCACTGACTATTGCTGGAGCCAGAACCTTCAACATGACAGTACAGGATGCGGTGTAATCAAAAGATGTCGTGTCAGGTATTATCCCAATCAATGATATAAATGCATATGTATTATTTGATTCGGGTTCTACTTGCTCGTTTATATCTGATGAATTTGCTAAGAAGTTAGAAATACCTAGTGAAGAGTTGAATTTCCCTTTAAACATAGAAATTGCGAATAGGGAAGTGATTCCTGTTAGGTTCATATACAAGAACTGTAGGGTGAATATAAAGGGGAATATTATAACAGTAGATTTAATCCCGATAAAACTCAGAGAATTTGATGTTATTTTGGGAATGAATTGGTTATTCAATTATGGAGCGATAATTGATTGTCAAAAGAAGTGTGTAAACCTTATGACTCCGTTAAAGGTAGTTTTTCATGGTAGCAAATCGCCTAGACAAATGAGATGTCTGACGATGATGTAGGCCAAAAAGTTGTTGAGTCAAGACTGTGTAGGGTACTTAGCTTACATAGTCAATACTCAAAAGGAGAAGGGTGTAAAACTGGAAGAGATACTAGTGGTTAGGGAATTCGTGGATGTGTTTCCAGAAGATTTTCCAGGACTTTCGCCTGACCGAGAGATTGAATTCGTGATCGACTTAGCGCCAGGAACCGCTCCGATATCGAAGGCCCCGTACAAAATGACTCCGGTGGAAATGAAAGAATTGATGGTACAACTGCAAGAGCTATTGGATAAGAAGTACATTCAACTGAGTGTATCACCATGGGGAGCACCGGTGTTATTTGTGAAGAAGAAGGATGGGTCAATGCATCTTTGCATTGATTATAAAGAATTAAACAAAGTCACTATTAAAAACAAATATTGATTGCCAAGAATAGATGACTTCTTTGATCAATTGAAGGGTGCTAGATACTTCTCGAAAATAGATTTGAGAAGTGGGTATCACCAATTGAAAGTAAGGAAGGAGGATGTACCGAAGAAGGCATTCCGAACTCGGTATGGATATTATGAATTTTTGGTAAAGTCTTTTGGTTTGACAAACGCCCCTGCAGCGTTCATGGATTTGATGAACAGGGTGTTTAAACCATTTTTAGACAAGTTTGTGGTGGTTTTCATTGATGATATTCTGGTGTACTCTGAAACTCAAGAGAAACACGTGGAACACTTACGTCTAACGTTGGAAACATTAAGGAAAGAAAAGTTGTACGCGAAATTCTCTAAATGTGAATTTTGGTTGGAGCATGTAAAATTTCTTGGGCATGTAATTGATAAGGATGGGATTTTCGTAGATCCATCAAAAGTCGAAGCGGTGATAAATTGGGAACAACCGAGAACTCCATCAGAAGTAAGAAGTTTCTTGGGATTGGCAGGATATTACAGACAATTTATTCATGATTTTTCCAAGATGGCTACTCCATTGACCAATTTGACGAGAAAATCTATAAAATTTGTTTGGACGAAGAAGTGTGAAGAAAGTTTTCAAGAACTGAAGAAGAAGCTCAGTATAGCACCTGTGTTGTCGTTACCAGATAATACAGGAAACTTTGTGGTGTATAGTGATGCTTCACACAAAGGATTAGGTTGTGTCCTTATGCAGAATGGAAAAGTCATTGTATATGCATCAAGGTAATTGAAAGACTACGAGAAAGGGTATCTGACTCATGATTTAGAGTTGGCGGTAGTTGTGTTTGCACTGAAGATATGGAGACATTATCTCTATGGAGAAAAATGTGAAATCTACACAGACCATAAAAGTCTGAAGTATATTTTCACACACAAGGATCTGAACATGCATCAAAGAAGATGGATGGAACTGATAAAAGATTATGATTGCGAGATCTTTTATCACCCGGGCAAAGCTAATGTGGTTGTGGATGCCTTGAGTAGGAAAGGCAGAGAAAAGTTGATGTTGACCGATAAGGAAGAGCTTATTACAGCGATGGCAAGGCTAGAGTTGGAAATCAAATTTCCAAAAGAATCCAATAAAAATTTGTACCAGATAGAAGCTAGTCTAACTTTGGTGGATAAGGTGAAGAACGCACAACTACAAGATAAAGAATGTAGAAAAATAAAGGAAAGCGTGGCCGAAGGTAAAGAAGTGAAGTACAAGGTTGATACTAAGGGAATGCTAAGATTTGAGGGACGAATTTGGGTTCCAGCAATTCAGGATATTAAAGAAGAAATCTTGACGAAAGCTCATAGATCAAGATATTCGATTCATCCGAGAAGTATTAAAATGTATCAAGATTTTCTGCATCATTTTTGGTGGTCGAACATGAAAAGAGATGTTGCAGAATACGTTGCAAAGTGCTTGACATGTCAGAAAGTGAAGTTCGAGCATCAACGACCAAGAGGATTACTTCAACCGTTGGAAATACCGGAATGGAAGTGGGAGCATATCATAATGGATTTTGTGGTAGGTCTTCCAATGACTCAGAAAGGATACGATGCGATATGGGTGATAGTGGACAGACTGACAAAATCTGCACACTTTTTGCCAATCAAGATTAGATTTAATCTTGATCAGCTGGCGAAGCTATACGTTAAGGAGATCATCTCAAGACATGGAATTCCAATATCAATTATGCCAGATAGAGACCCGAGGTTCACATCAAATTTCTGGAAGAGACTACAAGAATGCATGGGAACCCAATTGAAGATGAGTACGGCATATCATCCACAAACTGATGGGCAAAGCGAACGGACGATTCAGACGCTTGAAGATATGCTTAGAGCGTGCATCATTGATTTCAAAGGAAACTGGGATGATCATTTACCATTGGTGGAATTTGCATACAACAACAGTTACCATGCAAGCATTGGTATGCCGCCATACGAGGCGTTATATGGCAGGAAGTGCAGAACTCCACTATGCTGGGATGAAGTTGGTGAACATCAACTGTTAGGCCCAGAACTGGTACAACAGACTGCTGAAGTTATCAAACTCATCAAAGCAAGATTGATGTCAAGATCACGAAAAAAGTATGTTTATGACACCCCAAAAACTATTTTATTCCCACGATTTGGTGCTAACTATCAAACTATTATATCTAACTACCCATAAAGGATAAAGACATAATTAAAATAATTTAAACAATAATCTCTCCCATTAAAGGGTTACATCATCATTTCAAATTAAATCCTGTGTAATCTAACCTTAAAATTATTACATAAGTTTCATGGAATACATCACATATTTAAAACAAGACTTGAAACATAAAAACATAAAATTATCATAAGACTTCATCATTTGGACATCTTGCCTCTTCTGCTTTGCTAGTAGTCGATTTTAATCAACTTTCTCCACTTTAGTCAGTAATGTTAATTGCAAGAGTGAGCAAACAAATGCTCACCGATATAGAATGTAGCAAATGATGGTAACATGAGAGTGAACAACAAAATTTGAACAATAAGGAACTTGTTTTACAAATCAAAATAGAAAACAAGTTTGAACTTTAATTATCTCGAGGGTCTTAAGACCATTTAACTATGTCCCCGTGTACTTAGGTATTATTACCCAACCTTAATAATCATTTAGACTATATGGAATTCTTCTTATCGCATTTAGGGGATCAGCCCTTTGTACCATGTATAGTGCATAAAACATCTAAACGTTACACGCATAAAAATCCCCTATGTTAGGTTGTTCATCTCAGCTTTGATTTAGAATTTCCTCACTAAAGAAAGTTTAGTTTGAACTAGCTTATCGTTGTTTCTAGAATTTTAGAACACTATTAGAATATAGATTAATTCAATCAATAAAGGTTTGCTTACTACTTGAAGGTTTAATACAACGATAAAGCTTTGAACAAGATTATCAAAGTCAAAGATTGAGTAACAATAATATATAATTGAGTAATCATGATATACATGCAAAGCGCTATAGAAGAGTTAAAATAATCTCCTTGAATCAATGTATTAGAACATTATATGCTTTAAATAATAATTAGGAAACTAAATCTCATTTCAATGTAACGTAATTATGTTACATAAGCTTGTACAAACATACGCAAGATAGGTTAAGCTTGCTCAAATTCATAAAGAATATTAGAAACTTGCGTAATAATAATATAGGAATGGAAAATCATGCTCGATATGAAAAAAGAACAAAGTTCAAAGCTTGCTCAATTGTAAAGAGATAAGGTTTAGAACTTGCACAATTATAAAAGTAGGTTAGAGAACTTGCCTCGCATGTAGGTTAAACAATCACTACTCACGTTCACCCCAAGTCCTACACATACCATATGTATTGACAATACACATTAGTTACACTAACATTACCTTCATGAGTTGATTTCTACTTTTAGTATAGCTACTAACTAAGTTTAAGTTTAAACAACATCGCATCTTTTCATGAACATTACTTTTTAGCTGTATTACAACTACTTAAGTGATCATGTCATTGCACCACATACACATTAACAACTTGATACAACATCCTATTACATGTCCAACATGTTATCATTAAGTTATACTAATACACAATGGATTTTACTTGCATTCGCGCATCCCGACGCCCTCCGATTGGCTCCAAATACACAACAGTTATAAAGATGGCCATTTTGACCCTTCATAACGATTTCAAATTGAAAAAGTTAAAGAATAAAAGTTATAGGCCTATTCGTCCTCTTTCAGAATCATCTTGAATCACCTCAATCGGAGTTTGTATGAAAATGTTATGGCCATTTTACTACAGGAGGTCAAAACTATCCACCTGCACCACTTTTCAAATGGGTCAAGCGAGATAGTGGCCCCGGACGCGAATTCCAAAGGTCTGGGTGAATTCCAAAGGCCATTTTTGAACTGGGGACTGGGGTCATGGAAATTGGCGCTGGGGTTCAAATTACGTAACACCCAAAACCAGAAACAAAACCAAGCTACTAAGTCTTAATTTCTAACACCAATTAACATGTGTAATCCATGTAAAGTACACATAAATATTACCAAAGCATATATGTACCAATTTAAACAACTAAACAAAAATTTTAGAAAACTTAAATTTTGAAAACACTATTTTAAAAAACCAAAACTCCATAGTTGATATATTTTAACACAAGAAACACTACTATTTTCATTTTTTCCTACAACCAATTTCTTGAAATTTGCTAATTCGATATAACACAGCTTTAATTTCTCAATACATATAATCTAATTTTGTTATTATACAAAATATAACAATACTGCTCATATCACAAACTCAAACAACAATGTAAATCAAAAAAATCACATTACATAAATCTTATCTATACATATAAAACTAAAATTTAGAGATTTAGGAGTTAATTATACCTTAATCTTCTTGATAAGCATAAACCACAAGATGGTGAGTCTCTTCTCTCTTTTGACAAACTCACAAATTACCACTTTCAATTTCTGAAAATTCTCTCACCTCAATACTCAAAGCAATTTTCTCTTCCTCTATACTAAGCAAGCTTAGAAAACAATACGCGAAGGAAAAATATACCCACGCCTCCCACAAACGTCAAAGTTAAAAAACAAAAAGGTAGCGTCACTAAAAAAAGCTAAAGGCCACAAGGGCCATATTTGGCTAACACATAAATCCCATAACTAAATTATTTAAATAATATTTATATTATATAGTTACACTTGTCACACATTACTTCAATTAATTAAATAACTTTGATTTTAGCTTATAATAATAATAAAATTTTATTATCATTATACTTCAAATTAATAAATAATTATATATCTAATTTAATTAATAAATTAGATACATCACTTTATTTAATTTATTCATTTTCATTTAAATTAAATAATTCATTTAATTAACTAATTTCTTAAATATTAAGCAATTGATTTAATTTAATTATCTCCTTAAATTAAATCCAACAAATAAAATTATCATTACTCGATTCAATTAACATTAATTAATTTAGTTACTAAATTAATTCATCACAATTCATCAAATATTTATTTTCCTCAATAACTAAATTATTTAAAATATTTATTTAATTTCATAAATATTTGTAAATTAAATTACAAATTTCTCGATCGTTACATCCTTCCCTCCTTAAAAGGATTCTGTCCCCAGAATCACAACTCGAAAAAGAAAAATTTATCCGTTACATTCTTTCCTCCTTAACAAGATTATGACCCCAGAATCGCTATACAAAATCAAGCAAACAATCGAGGATAATTCTCATCATAACGCTTTCAAGTTCCTAATGTAGCTTCTTCAAAGATTGTGGTTCCTCCAGATTACCTTAATGTAAGGTATCACCTTATTTCTCAAGATTTATTTTTTCTCACAACAATTTGAACAGGGACTTCTTCATATGATAAATCTTTCTCAAATTGTAAGGGCTCATATTCTATAACATGTTTATAGTCAGGCTTATATGGTCTCAATACCGAGACATGGAAAACATTATGAATATGCTCCAACTCCGAGGTAAGGCTACCTCGTACGCCACTTCGCCAACTCATCGAAGCACTTCGAAAGGTCCTATAAATCTAGGGCTCAATTTCCCTTCTTGCCAAATCAAATTTTCCCTTCCAGGGAGATACTTTCAAGAAAACATAACTACCGACATCGAATTCCCGATTCTCCGATGTCGATCGAGATATTTCTTCCGCTTCATCTTGTGCGTACTATCGGCCTCGTCGAATCACTTTGATGATCTCGACAAATCTGTTGCACCAATTTCGACCCAATAGTCGACGCTCACCAACCTCGCCCCAACATAATGGAGTTCTCAGATTTCGCCAGATAACGCTTCAGTAAGGCGGCATGCCAATACTTGCATGATAACTATTATTATAAGCAAATTCCACCAATGGCGTATGGTCATCCCAATTTCCTTGAAATCCATAATACACGCCCGAGCATATCCTCCAAAGTGTTTGGATGGTTCTCTCACTTTGTTCGCTTGGCCCGAGGATGGTACGCCGTGCTCATTCTCAAATTGTGTTCCTAAACACTCTTGTAATCATTTCCAAAATTAGATGTGAAACGTGGATCTCTGTTCGATACAATAGACACAGTACACCGTGTCTTGACACAATCTCTTTCACGATAGTTTTGCTAACCGATCTAGAGTAAATCAAATCTTGATTGGCAAAAGTGTGTCGACTTCACAACCGATCGACAATCACCCAAATGGCATCGTAACCTTCTTTGTTGAGTCGTTGGAAGACCTACCACAAAATCCATTGTGATATGCTCCCATTTCCATTCTCGTATCTCTAACTGTTGTAATAATCCGCTTGGCCTTTGATGTTCAAACTTTGACTTTCTCATCGACATTAACATTTTCGCACACACACTCACCACATCCCTCTTCATATTCTACCACCAAAAATGATGTTTAAGATATTGGTACATCTTTGTACTCCTGTGGTGAATAAAATATCGTGAGTTGTGAGCTTCATTCGTAATTTCTTCTTTAACTTCATATCGGGCGAACCCAAATCCTCCCTTCAATCAAGTAACCCTTCCGAATCGATTTTGAATTTGACTCCCTCACCTATAGATATCTTCTCTATTTTATCTTTTCGCAGCCTTTCATCCCAAGTTGTGCATTTTTCACCTTATCTACCAACGTTGAACTATTTCCCATCCGAATAACTTTTCATCTCGGATTTCGCTTTTGATATTTAATTTCCAACTCCATCTTAGCCATTTCGACACTAACTTTTCTTGATCGCTTAACATCATTAACTTCTCCCGTCCCTTCCTACTTAAGGCATCAAGAACAACATTCGCCTTTCCGGATGATAGAAAATCTCGCAATCATAATCTTTGATCACTCCAACCATCTTCTTTGTCGATGTTCAAATCTTTTTGTGTAAAGATATACTTCAGACTTTTATGGTTAGTATATATCTCACACCTTTCTCCATAAAGATAATGTCTCCAAATTTTCAAGGCAAACACTATCGCCGCTAACTCCAAGTCATGAGTCTGATAATTTTTCTCGTAATCTTTCAATCGACGTGATGCATACGTTAATAACTCTCGCTGCTCGCATAAGCACACAACCTAGTCCTTTATGCGATGCGTCACTATACACCACAAAATTTCCTCAGATCATCAGCAACGACAACACAAAAGTGTCGAACTCAACCTCTTCTTTAACTCTCGAAAACTTTCCTCACACTTCTCTATCCAAACAAACTTAACCGCTTTTTAGTTAAATTTGTCAACGGAGTTGCAATCTTGGAAAAGTCTTGAATAAAATGCCTATAGAACTCCGCCAATCCTAAGAAACTCCTCACTTCGATTTGTCTTCTACCGATCCCGCTTTATTACAACTTCCACCTTTGATGGATCTACCAAATTTCGCCCTTATCAATAACGCGTTCGAGAAACTCAGACATCGCTCCAACCAAAATTCACATTTTGAGAACTTAGCGATAACTTCTCTTTTCTCAACGCTTCCAACGTCAATCTCAAGTGTTCCACATGTTCCTCCTTGGTCTTGGAATACACCAATATATCATCAATAAACACCACCACAAACTTGTCAGAATGGTTTAAACACCATGTTCATCAAGTCCATGAACGCCGCAGCGTTAGTTAAACCAAAAGATATAACCGAAAACTCAGAGTGACCATACCGAAGTTCTAAACGCCGCCTTCTAGACATCCTCCGCCTCACCTTCAATTGATGATAACCACTTTCAAGTCTATCTTAGAGAAATACCTTGCCCCTTCAATCGATCGAACATGTCATCGATTCTAGGTAATGGATACTTATTTTTAATAGTGACCTTATTCAATTCTCTCAGAATCAATGCAAAGCCGCATCGATCCGCTTCTTTCTTCTTAACAAACAACACCGGTGTTCTCCCTATGGCGTAAACACTCTCGGTTGAATATACTTTTTTGTCAAGCAATTCTTGTAATTGCACCATCAATTCCTTCATCTCTACCGGGCCATTCTCAGATGGTGCCTTAGATATCGGAGCCGCTCCCTCGGTAGTAGGTCAATCACAAACTTGATTTGTCGATCCATGGAAGACCCAACAAATCGTATGGAAATACATCTCGCAAAATCTCTTATGATCAGATCTCTTCTAACTTTGCACTCTTCTTTATGTGTATCGACTATGTAGGCTAAATATCCTACACATCCTTGTCTCAACAACTTCTTGGCTTGCATCATCACCGCTCGACAACTTGCTTGTCGAGGTGACTTGTCGCCATAAAACACAACCTTCGATTTTGAGTCATAAGGTTAACACACTTTCTTTGGCAATCAATTATCGCTCCGTAATTGAATAACCAATCCATTCTCAAAGATAACATCAAATTCACCAAGTCTAATTGGTATCAAATCTACCATCATCTCGTGACCTTTATAACCACTCCACAATTCCTATATATAATCTAACAGAATCACTTCCCTATTCGCAATCTCTATACTTAAGGGAAATTCTAATTCTTCCTTGGGAAATTCTAAATTCGAGCAAATTCATTGGATATAAATGAACAAGAAGCACCCCAATCAAATAGTACATAAGCATTAATACCATTAATCTGAATGATACCGACACCACATCCTTAGATCTGCATAAAGATCCCCGCATGGTCATATTGAAAGTCTCGCAGAGAGGGTCGGCTTGATTGAGGTTGGTCCAGTGATAGTTAATGCACCACCACCATTGTTGTTTCTTTTTCCACCACTTGCACTTCCCCACCGCTTCTTAGGGCAATCACGAGCCATGTGATCCTTTGAACCGCAGGTAAAGCATGCTCCTTTCTTTGACTAAAAATAGTTCAAAGTGCAATGTGTCCCTCCTAACCACGCTTGAAACACACTCTCTTTCCCTTCAAACATACTCCCAAGATGGTTCTTCCCGCAAGTTACGTAAAGCCTCAAACTTTTTTTTCTTCGTTGATTTCTTGTTGTCCTCCCCGCAATGTAATTCTCGCTCCATTTTCTCTTCCGACTATTACTTCCAACATTACTACCACCAAATTTTATTCTCATTTTCATTCTTCTTCTTCTTCGTTTTGATTGTATTTGGTCAAGGCATCGCCCACCTTCCGCATGATGATTGCTTTCTCCAAAGACAAACCACAAATGTGTTTAATCGAACATTGAAACTTTTTGTGTAAAGCCGTGGTTTCAATCCTTGTTCAAACCTTCTAGCCTTACGCTCATCGATATTGACTTGATAAGTGGAAAACCTTGCCAACTCGTTAAACTTCGCAAAGATATTCCTAAGACCGCCATAGTTCCTCGCTTCAACTCCAGAAATTGCACTTTCCAAATTGATTTCGAGAACTTGGCCGGAAAGTACATCTCAAAAACATTTCTTTGAATCTATCCCATGCTATCACCCTTGTCCTCCATTTAACCTTGTTTGTTTGCCACCAATAGCTAGCTTCAGACTTCAAAGCATGAACGCTATGTAATGTAGTCTTTTGATCTTCATTAACTCTAGCAACGTCGAACACCTTCTCCATTTCCATGATCCGTGTTTGGGCTTCCATCGGATTCATAGATCCTTGAAACTCTCAAGGTCCAACCGCTTTGAATTCCTTGAAAGTTGTGACTTGAGCTTATGGTTGATTCGCAAGGGCACCTGTCAATGTAGCTACCAACGCCGAACCGGATTAACATTGGTCTCTTGTTATTATTATTAGTAGAACCCTTAGGAGGTGCTTCGACGACGTGGTTGTCTTCTTCTAGAGGCATTTTTTCGTTAAAATATACGCTTATTAGCTCATTACTCAACTTCTTGGGTATTTAAAGTTTAATTTAAACATTCCAAAATTAAAGCTTTAACACATAACATTTCAAATAAACTCTAATATTTTATTCATTCATAAAGTTTTAGAACATACTCAAAATAGCATAATCGCTATAAACATCTACCTTCCTAACTAGACCGGGCCAGGATTACATACTCATACTATCCCTTTATTTATCTCAAAATAAGGGATTCACAAATTTTATTTATTCACATAATTAACCACACATTATTATCTATCTTATTCTATCTAGGCATATTAAGACGTCGTAAGGCTTCCCCGACGTTCCTCCTCCATGATATGATATGTCGTTCTACGATCCATCACGAACCACGACGTATTCTCAAACTGAGCTGGATAATAGTAGACTCGATCCTGGGCCCTATCAATCGTCGAATTAAAAGCATAATCCATCTCCTTCATCTTGGCTTTTTTCACTTAAACATTAGCCTCAAAGACGGCCTTCACGTTGAGTCGCCTTCATCCACGATCCTCTCGCTTTTTGCACGCTTAGTCGACTTCTCCTTGAAATCATCTTTCAATTTCTCCATGTCCATCTTCATCTTCTCGTGGTATCGCCAACAGGTCTTCATGTCGACTTTCTTTGTATGAATCCAAGTCCCACTCCGTGTTCCCAAGTTTTGAGTCGAGTTCTCTAATCTCAGATCCTTTCGCTCCATCAAGTGTGATGCATCTCAACCATTTCCTTCACTCTTGGACCTCATCCTGTAATTCTACATTACTACCATACAGAGCATCATACATCTCACCGATATGGAGTTTGGTGGAAACTCCTCGTGATCCTCTTCCTCATCATCCTCCTCTACCTCCTCAAAGCTATCCTCCACGGATCGGCCATGTGCTCATCCTCCCCGGATCAATCGCTCCAAGACTACATGAATATCCCGGCTCATCATCTATAGGTATCTCGAGGTATCACCTCTCTACCGGATCGGATCCTCCTTCTAGAGACATCCCGACAACAAAATGTTTTAGGTTTTATTTAATATTTTCGATACTCATGAGCACATAAGTTATTAACACATAACACATAATGTCTTTTATTGTTTAGCTTCAATGGATACCTTAATCCATTCCTTAAAACTCGATAAGAGTTGAACACCTCTATGTTTTCTATTTCCTTAAAGGTTACTTCCTAAGGTTTCCCCACCTAAGGTTCATAACCTAAGGCTTTGATACAAACTCGTGACACCCCCAAATCCAGGTACTTCATTCCCACAAGATTTGGTGCTCACTTATCAAAACTATTATATCTAACTACCCATAATAAGGGATAAAGACATGATTAAAATAATTTAAACAATAATCTCTCCCATTAAAGGGTTACATCATCATCTCAAATTAAATCCTGTGTAATCTAACCTTAAAATTATTACATAAGTTTCATGGAATACATCACATATTTAAAACAAGTCTTGAAACATAAAAATTTAAATAAAATTATCATAAGTCTTCATCATTTGGACATCTTGCCCTTGCGCTTTTGCTAATCGATTTCGGACATCAACTTTCTCCACTTTAGTCAGCAGTGTTAATTGCAAGAATGAGCAAACAAATGCTCACCGATATAGAACGTAGCAATGATGGTAACATGAGAGTGAACAACAAAAGTCGAATAATAAGGAACTTGTTTTACAAATCAAATAGAAAACAAGTTTGAACTTTAATTATCTCGAGGGTCTTAAGACCACTTAACTATGTCCCCTGTGAATTAGGTATTATTACCCAACCTTAATAGTCATTTAGACTATATGGACCCTTCTTATCGCATTTAGGGGGATCATCCCTTTGTACCATGTATTGTGCACAAACATCTAAACGTTACACGCATAAAAATCCCCTATGTTAGGGTTGTTCATCTCAATTTTGATTTAGAATTTTCTCACTAAAGAAAGTTTAGTTTGGAACTAGCTTATCGTTGTTTCTAGAATTTTAGAACACTATTCTAATATAGATTAATTCAATCAATAAAGGTTTGCTTACTATTTGAAGGTTTAATACAACGATAAAGCTTTGAACAAGGTTATCAAAGTCAAAGATTGAATAACAATAATATATAATTGAGTAATCATGATATACATGCAAAGCGCTATAGTAAGAGTTAAAATAATCTCCTTGAATCAATGTATTAGAACATTATATGCTTTGAATAATAATTAGAAACTAAATCTCACTCAATGTAACGTAATTAGGTTACATAAGTTTTGTACAAACATACGCGAGATAGGTTAAGCTTGCTCAAATTCATAAAGAATGTTAGAAACTTGCAGAATAATAATATAGGAATGGAAAATTGCGTTCTATATGAAAAGAACAAAGTTCGAAAGCTTGCTCAATTGTAAAGAGATAAGGTTTAGAACTTGCACAATTATAAAAGTAGGGTTAAAGAACTTGCCTCGTTCGTAGGTTAAACAATCACTACTCACGTTCACCCCAAGTTCTACACATACCATATGTATTGACAATACACATTAGTTACACTAACATTACATTCATGAGTTGCTTTCTACTTTTAGTATAGCTACTAACTAAGTTTAAGTTTAAACATCATCGCATCTTTTCATGAACATTACTTTTTAGCTTTATTACAACTACTTAAGTGATTATATCATTGCACCACATACACATTAACAATTTGATACAACATCCTATTACATGTCCAATATGTTATCATTAAGTTATACTAACACACAAAGGATTACACTTGCATTCTCGCATCCCGATGCCCTTCGATTGGCTCCAAATACACAACAGTCATAAATATGGCCATTTTTACCCTTCATAACGATTTCAAATTGAAAACCTTTAAGAACAAAAGTTATAGGCCTATTCGTCCTCTTTCCGAATCATCTTGAATCACCTCAATCGGAGTTTTTATGAAAACGTTATGGTCATTTTACTACAGGAGGTCAAATCGTCTCGACCTGCACCACTTTTTCCAAATAATATGGGCGAGACAAAAGACATGTGGGAGGGCGAATCAGCCACGGCCGCGAATTCTAGCGCATTAGGGCGCTAGGACGCGAACTTCTGGCCCATTTTTGGCGCTGGGGCACGAAATTCGGCGTTGGGACTCCGAATTACAGAACACCCAAAACCAGAAACAAAACCAAGCTACTAAGTCTTAATTTCTAACACCAATTAACATGTGTAATCCATGTAAAGTACACATAAATATTACCAAGCATATATGTACCAATTTAAACAACTAAACAAAAATTTTAGAAAACTTAAATTTTGAAAACACGGTTTAAAAAACCAAAACTCCATAGTTGATATATTTTAACACAAGAAACTCAGAAATTTAATAACAACCAATTTGTTTACTTTAACTACAATTTCTCCAAATTTGCTAATTAATATAATCACGCTTTAATTTCACAATTAGATAATCTAATTTTTTATCATATAAAATAATAATCACTCGCTCATATCCAGAAAACTATCTTCATAATCATAAACGCATACAATCTTATCTAACATTAAGCATACAAAAAATCAATATACATGCTAGTTAACCAAAACACATGAAACTAAAATTTAGATAATTTAAAGGAGTTAATTATACCAAATTAATCACATTAGACTTTAGCATAATTACGTGAAAACATATATAAGATAAAGGTGAGTCATACCTTCTCGCCAAACAAACTCTAACACCAAGAATTATTCTCTCAATTCCTCACCCTCAATCTCTCTTCCAATTCTCTTTCTTTCTATTAACAAAGCTTTAGAAAACAATACGCTGAAGAAAAATATAAATCGCCTCCCACAAACTTTCCGGTTAAAAAAAAAAAGGACGCGTCATTGGAAAAAACCAAAGGCCACAAGGCCCTATTTGGTAACACATAAATCTCATAACTAAATTATTTAAATAATATTTATATTATATAGTTACACTTGTCACACATTACTTCAATTAATTAAATAACTTTGATTTTAGCTTATAATAATAATAAAATTCTTATTATCATTATACTTCAAATTAATAAATAATTATATATCTAATTTAATTTATAAATTAGACACATCACTTTATTTAATTTATTCATTTTCATTAAATTAAACAATTCATTTAATTAACTAATTTCTTAAATATTAAGCAATTAATTTAATTTAATTATCTCCTTAAATTAAATCCAACAAATAAAATTATCATTACTCGATTCAATTAACATTAATTAATTTAGTTACTAAATTAATTCATCACAATTCATCAAATATTTATTTTCCTCAACAACTAAAATTATTTAAAATATTTATTTAATTCAATAAATATTTGTAAATTAAATTATAAATTCCTCGATCGTTACAATGCTAATCAACACAGGCAGAGTCGTGAATTTGAAGCAGAAAATTTTATGTTCCTGAAAGTTTCTCCTTGGAAGGGGAAAATTCATTTTGGCAAGAAAGGGAAGCTCAGCCCAAGATTTATTGGACCGTTCGAGATACTACGAAGAGTGGGGGAAGTAGATTATGAGGTAGCTCTACCACTAGAGTTGGAAAACATTCATAATGTTTTTCACATTTTAGTGTTACGACCGTATAAACTTGATTACAAGCACGTGATCGAGTACGAACCATTGCAATTCGATAAAGATTTGTCTTATGAAGAGATTCCTATCAAGATAGTCGACAGGAAAGAACAAGTGCTCGAGAATAAAGTGATACCTTCTGTGAAGGTGATATAGAGGAACCACAACCTCGAAGAGGCTACGAGGGAACTCGAAGCTGGTATGATGAAGAATTACCCTGAGTTATTTGTTTAGTCTGTGTCTTCGATTCGGGGGATAGAATCTTTGTAAGTAGGGGAGAATGTGACGATTTGATTATTTGAATTGTGATTCTGGGGACAGAATCCTTGTAAGGAGGGAAGGATGTAATGATCCAAAATTTCAAATTGTAATTTAAATATTTATTGAGTTATATAAATATTTATTTGATGTGTCTATTGTTGAATTGATAAAATAAATATTTTATTGATGTGATGGTTGTTAGTAAATATTTATGAATCTAAATTTGTTAGATTATATTCTAAATTAAATTAATTTATAATTTAGAGAATTGTAGTATAACATCGGATGTTATATTGTTGTTGTGATTTAATAATTTAGATGGTATATTAGATTATTAAATAAAGTTATAATAAAAATTATAATGTTATGATATTTGCTAAGATGATATATTTAATTAAAAATGATATGTGATTATAAAGTATAAACTAAAGTGTTTATGTAAATAAAAGTAAAGGAGTTTAATTTAGTTTTTGCCAAACAAGGCTTAATATATTAATTCTTTAAAATTTAAAGGGTTTTTGCCAAACAAGCCTTATGGCTTTTGAATTTCTAGTTTTTGAATTTAAATAAAATAAATAAAATAATAAATATAATATATACGTTATATTGATAAGTGATGATAGTTATTAAGGCCATATCAGTTTTGTATTTTGTTATTACGCATACTGGCTATCAGTTGATTTATGCATACTAATTGGATATTAGCTTAGTCTGAGTTCAGAGAGAAGTGATAGAGAGATTGAGAGAATTGAGAGGAAACTTGTGAATCTTCACAACAATTCCAATGATTAGCAACAATTCTCTTAGTAATTAAAGGTATGTTCACAACCTTAGAGTTATATATGTGTGTATATACATGTATATGTATTTCACGACAAGAATTTTCTTATGTTTTGTAAAATCAATTGTTGAATTATGGACATATGTAGTTGATAATTGTGGTTATACATGTTTATAATGTTAGAGTTTATGTTCAAACAAGGAAATTGCATGTTAAATTGTTTGACAGTAGTAGAAAATAATATCAGTGTTTATGTTCTTCATATAGCTTGAGTAAGTATCAATTGTAGTGGCCAATTAGTATGTGAAACTGTAAATTGAGTCTTGTATATGTTAGTTCATTAAGAAACGAACATAACATAATTCGAATGAAGTGATTTGGCTAAGTATAGAGATTACAGTGATGAAATTTGTAAAGGATGCCAAGAAAATTGAGTTTTTCATGAAAACATGAAAATTGAGAAATTAAAATAGTTTTAGTTGTTGTTAATTGTGCTAAGTGGTTGAATATGTTAGCGATCATGTTTATGATAGTTTTATATTTATTTTACGTGTTAATTTCACTGTTTGGTGGGTGAAATTTGTGTTTGTTGGGCTAAAGCTGACTCTTGTTCATTAGCATTTCTGCGTGCATGCATGCACCCCACAGATTTGCACCAAGTGTTAAAAAAAATGGCGCAATTGTACTTGGCCCCGAAGTTTTGTATGGTAGCATTTTGCCATACCTACCGGTTTGAGATTCTCTCAATTGCTGCTGCTTTGACTTGGGAAAGCATCATAACATGGTCTAAAATTATGTTAGCATGTTAAATGAGTAATGTTAAGGATTACATAACATAGTGAATTGTGGTTAGTAAGTTCAAAGTTGCAAAAATGATTAATAAATCGAGAACGCGTTATGTGATAACTTAGTATACACAATGAATGTTAGATAAGTGTTGCGAAGTAAAACACTTGGAATTTCTAAAATGTAAATGGTAATGAAAGACTTGTGCTTCAATGATAAGTTTAGATAGAAGTGTACATGTTTTGGTATGTTAACATATCTAATAGGTATTGTGGTTCTAAAATTATGTGTAGGTGATCGTGAGTTTAATATTATAGCTTATGCACGAGGCAAGTTTTCTAACTCTATATTTACATTGAGCAAGTTTTTAAACCCTGTCTTTTTACATTGAGAAAGTTTTCTAGCTCTACACTTTCGTTGAGTTAGTTCTATTATTACATTGTATAACTTTATTCTTTTGATTGAGCAATCTTTTTATCTTAACTATTATTAAATATGTCAATTGTTCCTAAAATTCATTCAAGCAAACTTCAACTCTAATGTTATTTGAAATTCTCATTTGATTGATTCATTCTAACTTGTTTATAGTTAAGCAAGTTTCTTAAGCTCTATTATTGTATAATGAACGTAGTTTTTGAACTCTCGTCTCTATTATTGAACTATTTTAATTCTTTGCATGAGTTAATACCCTGTTGGGCAAGTTTTTAGTTTACAGCTTACTATCAGATAATGTACGTTCTGTAATTTCATTTCTAATGTTATAATACTCTAACCTTAGCTTATTTACTGTTCAAGCAAAGGTTAACCATATTATTCATTTTGCTGAATACTTGTGCTCTATAGTTATTTCAAGCACTAGTTTAATATGTATAATCAGTTCATTTATGATTCTCAATTGTTCTATGTTATGTTGTTATTAAACATCTGTTGTGATTATCAAACACTATTGATTCAACTAGTCCTCTAGTTGATGTTCGTTAAATTTCAAATTACCCTTGAAAGCTTATCCAAACCAAACTTTCTTTGGTGCAGACTTGTACTCTAAATACTGAGATGAACAACCCTATTATTAATAGGGGATAATTTACGCTTAGCGTTGAAATGTTTGTGCACAATACATTGTACGAAGGGCTGATCCCCCTAAGTACGAGGAGTCTTTATAGTCTTATGACTGTTAAAGTTGGAGTTAAAAGATTGCTCGCAACTGTGGACATAGTTCATGGTCTCATGACCCTCAGTTATATATATTCCATATTTTGGGATTCTAGTTTTTGATTATCATTGTTAGAGTACTATTCAGTTTGATGATCCTATTTGTGACGCCCCCAAAATAGGTCTAATGCATCCAACCTATTCTGAGTCGCCAAATACATGGTACAGAAAACAATTACAACTTTATTACTACAATTGTCGTGCAAAATACAACAACACATATACTGTGAGTTTTAATACCAACTGTGACACATGTCCCAACTATAGACAGCACCTCACATTGATACATTACATAAAGGTACAGTCAATAACTATTTTAGAAATTAAAATCTTTGGGAAATGCTCAAGAAAACCTTCGTACATGGGAGGCCATGCGTCTAGGTTATGATAGATATCATATGCCCACAGAATTATCCTTGGTTGACCCAATAGACCCCAAAGAAAAACGAGAAGATTACTATCATGTTCTTTCCAATGGTGAGTCTTCTCTTGACATATAACTATCTCCACTGTCTCCAGTTGAGCATTATGTTTCAACCAAACTCCAAGGTCATATAGGTAGTGCTCGTAGATATACTCAGCAAGTGGATGTGCACAACCATGTCTTATGATAACACGAGCTTGTATGTCATTAGACATCTTGTATGATAGTGGCAAAACACCCTTCCAAAGTTGGGTTCACTTCACCCTATTTGGTTCACCAAAATTAAATATCAAATGACGTATACAATACGACACACTTATCTAAAGTTCTCAATAAAATTCTTTTCATACTATTTAGGGAGAACCTCAACAGCTATAGACCACCGTTCTATTCCCCTGTTATCCCAGCTCGACCTAGCTACACTCTTAATACTTGAAAGGAATTGTGAAGCAAAAGGGTGAGCACAACTAGCTCAGTAAAGAATATCATGACTAAAGATAATTAAATTATCAGTAGTCTTCGTCAGTAATAAATCAGAGATTTAGAACATATGGTAGATGATAAAACTTTTCAACTATAGTTGCAGCGGAACGAACAATCCATTAGAAGAGTCAAATAGACTATAAAGTCTATTATCTTCTACACATTAAAAGTCCACCAATAATGTTTTATCTCTGTAACATCAATCAACAGTTCCTTTCCATAATCATATGAATAACTCATAATCATAATTGTGATTCTAAATTCCTCTTCTCATCTAGGACGAAGATGATTTACATCACCTGTCTTTACCTGAAACATCAAAGATCATGGTTATACCAAATCACAGTTCCTGTTCATAATCATACTAATAAATTCATCTTTGCACTACGGGCCAAAGATATTCATTAATAGTTCATCTTTTCACTACATGCCAAAGATATTCAGCAACAGGTCATCTTTGCACTACGGGCCAAAGATATTCAACAACAGGTCATCTTCGCACTACGGGCCAAAGATGTTATTATCTCAAAGAAATACATAATCATTTCAAAATTTATATAAATCATAATTATAACCATGTTGATGAATTCATCTTTGCACTTAAGCTAAAAATATTCAATTGTAAATTCAATGGTCATGATCATACCAGTCAACAATTCATCTTTGCGCTACTGGCCAAAGAGAACCCATAGTCACGATCATACCAATAATCTACCCATCTTTACACTCAAGTCAAAGAGAAATTTCTTCACCAGGATTATAAAAATGTTATATATGATAATAAAAACAATATTATCAAAACATGGATTTAATTTCAAGAGTAAGATTCATAAATCAACGATAATTTGGTCAGAAAAAGAAACCAATTTTGTCATGAATAGTACCCCGTGAATAGTAACTAATGAATAGTAATTCATAAATAGCAACCCCAACATGAAAAAGGTAGAAATTCTACAATAAAATCCATACCAATATTTTGGTATAATGATATTGAAAGAATAACATTTCTTAAACTTATAAACAATTTATTTTAATTGTTTACACTTTACTAAATAATGCATTTAATCATCCTAAAATGCCAAACTCATAAGATTTAATCACCAATAACCAAAACCCTCATCAAAAATATGCGTATACCTCATATAGGATTCTCAAGCCATAAAATCCTATTTTCTAATTTTCTTATTTCACATAACATATTTAATTTATTTACTCATAACTAGACTATTTTCATGAAAAATACCAAATCAGTTCCAAAAATATTTCTTTTCTGGAATTTAGCAGAATATAGTCCCATATTGAACACATATTTTTTTTCAGAATTTTTAAAATTCATTTACTATTTTTCATATGGCCAAAACAGCCGAATATTTAGACATTTATCATAGACTGTACTTTTATCCAAAATTTACAGAGTATACTTCTGTTATATACATGTACTCCCAATAAAAAGTTTACCAATTTTGGAGTTAACCACAAAGAGTTATAAGGGTTTACTTTTAAAATAGTCTTTTCTCATAAAATTCTTAACTCTTAATCTATACATCCAAAAATTACCACTTTTGGACACAATCAAGAAAACTCAGCAAAATATCATTTCAAATTTTTCTAGAATTTTTGAAGGTCAAAAAAATTACGAAACTGAAAAACATAACAACCCATAAAATCCCTTACCATAATAATGACAATATCCCTTACCTCAAAAGAGCAGTATTTCTGACTGAAATATCGGATATGACGCTGAAGGAAACTTGTACTGGATTGCAACTCTCAAAGTATCAAAATACTCACAAAATAAGCTTGATAATATAGGTAGAGAAAGAGAGAAATTTTATGTTTCTGGTGTGATTTTCAATTCTAACTTAGCCCTCTATTTATAGGAAAATGCTAGCACGCCGAAGCAGACTTGACCTGCTACCTGATGGCTTTACCTGCTACTATTCCCACCCACCACATTTGAAATAGAATTTCAGCACATTTCTTCACCAACCATAGGTAGGGCCCACGTATTCTAGAATTTTATACCAAAATGATAAATTCAGAAACTTCAATAATTTCTGATTCAGTCACCTCTTAAAATTCATAACAAATCATACGTTCATTTTTTACGGTTCAAAATTTGAGGACATGTACTCAACTTATATATGTATAACATATCCAAATATTACCCCGATCCAACGGTCGGATTAAAAATTATAACTCACGCAATATATCTCAAGAACACTGGTTTGATTTTTAATACCTCCATTTCGACAAAAATACTGATAAAACACCTCAACATTAATTTCTTCATTTATAACCACATAAATAAATCCATCATTTACATCCACATCAAATAAATATTTCCTTATCATATAAATCAATAAATAATTATTCACAAATAATATTACAGAATCACAATAATGACAACCAGGGCGTTCCCAGGAAAGAGGGAGATTTCCGATAAGGATTTCTCCTTACTGGCGCGGAATTAGGTAACCAAACCGCTCCTAGACAGAACTTTCTAGATATTCCCAATAATGCTATCTAATAATATTATTCAAATAATATGAATTATTGATCTAATAATGGGAAATACTGTGCAGTGACAATTATTGAAACAACAATAATATAAAATATCAACGCAGCAATTATTGAATCAATAAAATAAAATATTGAACAATAACTACTGTAATAATTATTGAGTAGTGCCTTCTTACGTAAGAATCAATAATTTCAAAAAATACTACGCAATACCGCAAAGTGTACTTCTTTGTGCACTCACGCCAGACATCGTATTTTAACCACCAGGTATTCCAACAGTGTTAATGGTAACAATTACGTCGTTATTTATAAAAACTCAAACTTGTCCTTTTCTTTATCTGACAGTTATTCTATTATGGGGCCCACAAATGACTGCGCCATCGTACGAATATTCTCGACAAAAAGAATATTCCACGACCAAACGAATATTCCCCGACAACAATAAGTATTTTATAGCCACTTGCTTATTTTGAAAAAAACATTCATATATCACCCTTAACTTTACTTTTTATCAATTTAACCATTTACTGAATAGTAATTATAAGAAAAATTGAATACTTTTATTTCATAAAATTCGGGGTCTTACAATCTCCCCTCCTTATGAAATTGTGTCCCCAAAATTTACGTACCTGGTATTTCAAAGAGTTGAGAATACCTTGCTTTCATTTCAGATTCCATCTTCCCTGTCCTCATGATTTCTCCATTGCTCATCTCCTGTATTTCAGATATCATTCTAGAATACAGCTTCAAAACAAGGGTTAATTGAACAAATTAATATATCACATAATATCCCGATATTATGACTGACCAACAAATAAGCTTAGGTAGGACACACTAGCGAAGGATTTACTCATCTCTCCCCTCCTAGTTCTATTCCCCGATCTCCGTCAGAGATCATATCCCTAAGCTCTGATACCAAATGTGACGCCCCCAAAATAGGTCTAATCCATCCAACCTATTCTAAGTCGCCAAATACATGGTACAGAAAACAATTACAACTTTATTACTACAATTATCGTGCAAAATACAACAACACATATACTTTGAGTTTTAATACCAATTGTGACTCATGTCCCAACTATAGACAGCACCTCACATTGATACATTACATAAAGGTATAGTCAATAACTATTTTAGAAATTAAAATCTTTGGGAAATGCTCAAGAAAACCTTCGTACATGGGAGGTCATGCGTCTAGGTTATGACAGATATTATATGCCCACAGAATTATCCTTGGTTGACCCAATAGACCCCAAAGAAAAAAGAGAAGATTACTATCATGTTCTTTCCAATGGTGAGTCTTCTCTTGACATATAACTATCTCCACTGTCTCCAGTTGAGCATTATGTTCAACCAAACTCCAAGGTCATATAGGTAGTGCTCGTAGATATACTCAGCAAGTGGATTTGCACAACCATGTCTTATGATAACACGAGCTTGTATGTCATTAGACATCTTGTATGATAGTGGCAAAACACCCTTCCAAAGTTGGGTTCACTTCACCCTATTTGGTTCACCAAAATTAAATATCAAATGACGTATACAATACGATACACTTATCTAAAGTTCTCAATAAAATGATTTCCATACTATTTAGGGAGAACCTCAATAGCTATAGACCACCGTTCTATTCCCCTGTTATCCCAGCTCGACCTAGCTACACTCTTAATACTTGAAAGGAATTGTGAAGCAAAAGGGTGAGCACAACTAGCTCAGTAAAGAATATCATGACTAAAGATAATGAAATTATCAATAGTCTTCGTCAGTAATAAATCAGAGATTTAGAACATATGGTAGATGATAAAACTTTTCAACCATAGTTGCAGCGGAACGAGCAATCCATTAGAAGAGTCAAATAGACTATAAAGTCTATTATCTTCTCCACATTAAAAGTCCACCAATAATGTTTTATCCCTGTAACATCAATCAACAGTTCCTTTCCATAATCATATGAATAACTCATAATCATAATTGTGATTCTAAATTCCTCTTCTCATCTAGGACGAAGATGATTTACATCACATGTCTTTACCTGAAACATCAAAGATCATGATTATACCAAATCACAGTTTTTGTTCATAATCATACCAATAAATTCATCTTTGCACTACGGGCCAAAGATATTCATTAACAGTTCAACTTTGCACTGCATGCCAAAGATATTCAGCAACAAGTCATCTTTTCACTACGGGCCAAAGATATTCATCAACAAGTCATCTTTGCACTATGGGTCAAAGATATTCAACAACAGGTCATCTTTGCACTACGGACCAAAGATGTTAATATCTCAAAGAAATACATAATCATTTCAAAATTTATATAAATCATAATTATAACCATGTTGGTGAATTCATCTTTGCACTGAAGCTAAAAATATTCAATTTTAAATTCAATGGTCATGATCATACCAGTCAACAATTCATCTTTGCACTACTGGCCAAAGAGAACCCATAGTCACGATCATACCAATAATCTACCCATCTTTACACTCAAGTCAAAGAGAAATTTCTTCACCAGGATTATAAAAATGTTATATATGATAATAAAAACAATATTATCAAAACATGGATTTAATTTCAAGAGTAAGATTCATAAATCAACGATAATTTGGTCAGAAAAAGAAACCAATTTTGTCGTGAATAGTACCCCGTGAATAGTAACTCATGAATAGTAATTCATAAATAGTAACCCCAACATAAAAAAGGTAGAAATTCTATAATAAAATCCATACCAATATTTCGGTATAATGATATTGAAAGAATAACATTTCTTAAACTTATAAACAATTTATTTTAATTGTTTACACTTTACTAAATAATGCATTTAATCATCCTAAAATGCCAAACTCATAAGATTTCATCACCAATAACCAAAACCCTCATCAAAAATATGCATATACCTCATATAGGATTCTCAAGCCATAAAATCCTATTTTCTAATTTTTTTTATTTCACATAACATATTTAATTTATTTACTCATAACTAGACCATTTTCATGAAAAATACCAAATCAGTTCCAAAAATATTTCTTTTCTGGAATTTAGTAGAATATAGTCCCATATTGAACATATATTTTTTTTCAGAATTTTTAAAATTCATTTATTATTTTTCTTATGGCCAAAACAGCCGAATATTTAGACATTTATCATAAACTGTACTTTTATCCAAAAATTCCAAAATTTACAGAGTATACTTCTGCTATATATATGTACTCCCAATAAAAATTTCACCAATTTTAGAGTTAACCACAGGGAGTTATAAGGGTTTACTTTTAAAATAGTATTTTCTCATAAAATTCATAACTCTTAATCTATACATCCAAAAATTACCATTTTTGGACACAATCAAGAAAACTCATCAAAATATCATTTCAAATTTTTCTAGAATTTTTGAAGGTCGGAAAAATTACGAAACTGAAAAAATAACAACTCTTAAAATCCCTTACCATAATAATGACAATATCCCTTACCTCAAAAGAGCAGTACTTCTGACTGAAATATCTGATATGACGCTGAAGAAAACTTGCACTGGATTGCAACACTCAAAGTATCAAAATACTCACAAAATAAGCTTGATAATATAGGGAGAGAAAGAGAGAAATCTTATGTTTCTGGTGTGATTTTCAATTCTAACTTAGCTCTCTATTTATAGGAAAATGCTAGCATGCCGAAGCAGACTTGACCTGCTACCTGATGGCTTTACCTGCTACTATTCCCACCCACCACATTTGAAATAGAATTTCAGCACATTTCTTCACCAACCATAGGTGGGGCCCACGCATTCTAGAATTTTCTACCAAAATGATAAATTCAGAAACTTCTACAATTTCTTAATCAGTCACCTCTTAAAATTCATAACAAATCATACGTTCATTTTTAACGGTTCAAAATTTGAGGACATGTACTCAACTTATATATGTATAACATATCCAAAAATTACCACGATCCAACGGTCGGATTAAATATTATAACTCATACAATATATTTCAAGAACACTGGTTTGATTTTTAATACCTCCATTTCGATAAAAATACTGATAAAACACCTCAACATTAATTCCTTCATTTATAACCTTATAAATCAATCTATCATTTATATCCACATCAAATAAATATTTCTTTATCATATAAATTAATAAATAATTATTCACAAATAATATTACAAAATCACAATAATGACAACCAGGTCGTTCCCAGGAAAGAGGGGGCTTTCCGATAAGGATTTCTCCTTACTGGCGCGCAATTAGGTGACCAAACATCTTCTTGACAGAACTTTCTAGACATTGCCAATAATGCTATCTAATAATATTATTCAAATAATATGAATTATTGATCCGATAATGGAAATATCGTGTAAATGACAATTATTAAAATAACAATAACATAAAATATCAACGCAAACAATTATTGAATCAATAAAATAAAATATTGAACAAGAATTCATCGTAATAATTATTGAGTAGTGCCTTCACGTAAGAATCAATAATTTTAAAAATATCGTAATACCGTGTGCATCGTGCAAACCACACGTATTATTCGTATTTTAACCACCGGGTATTCCAACAGTGTTAACGGTAACAATTACGCCGTTATTTATAAAAACTCAAACTTGTCGTCTTCTTCATCCAACAGTTATTCTGTTATGGGGCCCACAAATGACTGCGTCGTCGTACGAATATTCTCGACAAAAAGAATATTCCACGACCAAATGAATATTCCCCGACAACAATAAGTATTTTATAGCCACTTGCTTATTTAAAAAAAAACATTCATATATCACCCTTAACTTTACTTTTTATCAATTTAACCATTTACTGAATAGTAATTATAAGAAAATTTGAATACTTTTATTTCATAAAATTCGGGGTCTTACACTATTCGTTGGCAGTTATTATTGTTATTCTCCTGTTGATTCATTGTTATATCCAGTGAGCAATTGTTTTGTTCACTCTTGCATATTTATATATTCATTACAGCTAAAGTTGAGAAGGTGGATGAACCTTCAACTAGCAAAGGAAAGGGAAAAATGTACAAGTGATGAAGACTTGTAAAGTTTATTTATTGTTATAGTGTAGACTTTTTGATGATAGACTTTTATTTAATGATGTGATGTAATAATTTTATTTCCGCACTTGAATGATGTTTAAAGGTTAGACAACCTGGGATGTTTTGAATTTAATAATGTAACCCTATTTAAAGGGAGGGTTATGGTTTAGATGTTATTTATTTGGGTAGATAGTATGAATGTATGGATAGTGAGCACCAAATCTTGTGGGAATGAAGTGCCTAGATTTGAGGGTGTCACATTAATCCAAATTTAAATCAAAATAAAACTATTTTATTTTAATTTATCCAATTTTGAATAAAATAAACTATTTTATTTTAATCAAAATAAACTCCTTTATTTTAATTAATTATGGAATCCAATTCCATGTAAAAAAAAACTCCTTTATTAAAGGAAACACGAATTCTTTTCCTATTTACAAATAAACTCCTTTATTTTGAATAATATGAAATCTTATTCTATATCTAAATAAACTCTTTTATTTAAGGAAATACGGATTCTCTTTCATATTCACAAATAAACTCTTTTATTTGAATAAAATAAAATCTTATTTCATATCTAAATAAACTCCTTTATTTAAGGAAACACGGAATCTAATTTCAACTCAAATTAGTTGTCATGGAATCCAATTTCAACTCTAATTAGTTAGCATAAAATTTAATTTTAAAATTAAAATAAACTTTTTATTTTAAGATTAAAATAAACTATTTATTTTAATTATAAAATTATTAAAAATATATATATATATATATATATATATATATATATATATATATATATATGTTATCCGCAATCCTGGGACTATTACCGTACATATGTATAAAATTAAGGAATCTTGGACACTTGATTACATATATATATTAATCAAGATTCCTGTACCATGCATTCATTTGATTAATGTAATATATATATATATATATATATATATATTTTTTAACATGTGGCGGTTTTAATCCTGGACTGCTGGACATGCAAGGAGTTATAATAAACTCGCGTGTTTTTGTCTTGGTCCGCTCCTTAGTCCGTTCTTTTGGTCCGCTTTAGATCCTCTCAGTATATATATATATATATATATATATATATATATATATATATATATATATATGTGTGTGTGTGTGTGTGTGTGTGTGTGTGTGTTATCGAAATATATATATATGTTATGTAACCGATAAGAAAACAACACTGATAATCAAATATGCATGGTCTCGACTTTCCCATTTAATATATATAACAGTATCAAGCTTTGGAAAATTAAATGAATCACGCGGATAAATACAGCTTAAAACCAAAAACAGTTCGCGTTTTTTCAACAGTTTTTTCGAAAATTCATTATCGCTTTTCTTTTCTTTTTTAAAATAAATTTTATACAATAAATTATGTTCAATTAAATTGTTATAAACACATATCAATATACATATCAAATTAAAACAATTAATAATTCGCATAAAGGTTTAGCTCTAATGCTACTGTTAGGTTTGTAATATTCATGAGCGCAATCAAATTACACAAAATAAGCAAAAACGTGAAAAATTAGAGTTTTAAAATTTTACAAACCATATACCCGGATCATCCTTTATGCACAATTATTAATTAAACGAAAAGATATGAAGAAGAAGAAGAATCATACCCTTGAAGATTCGAGCTTCTTCATTTACAAGTTCACCTCCAATCCTTTACGCGTTCAACTTGAATCCACCGGGTTTGGTTCTTTCCTTTGATCAATGTTAGTCACCCAAGTGTTTGGCCTCTAGAGGTGATCCACCAAGGAAGAAGAAATATTCAAGAAGAAGGGTGGTTGGCTAAACCCTAGTTTTCTATCTCTACAGAAAAGAAGGTACTCTCCAACATTTAGAATGATGTATGTTGTGAAAAAGTCAGCAACAACTCTACACCCATAATAAGACTCCTCTTATTTATAGCAACCCTCCTTAACAATTAAGGAATTATACTTTATTTTAATTAATTAAATTCCTTTAATTAATTATGCTCCCAATCTTATTAGGAATAATTAATTAAAATCTTTTAATTAATTTGCCACCTAATCTTATTAGGATATATGAGAGTACTTTTATTAATTAATTCTCAAACTCCTTTAGAAATTAAATAATAATAATAATATTAGTAATAATAATAATAATAATAATAATAATAATAATAATAATAATAATAATAATAATAATAATAATAATAATAATAATAATAATAAGACTCCTCTTATTAATTTATATTTAATATTTCTAAAATATTAAATAATAAATATTAAGCTATTTAATTTATTCTATCACCATAGATTAAATTAAATATACTTAACTTATTATTACGATTATGCCATTAACTTCTTAAATAATTTTTCTTCCTTTTATGGTGTGACCCTTTAGGTTCTCCATATTAAATCGGTTGTGAATAAATCAATTAGAACAATTCTAATCTTATTTAAATAAATAAATTAAATTATTAATTTATTTAAATAAATAATATTTATTCTACAATAGGGATAAGCCTCCCTAGCGATCAACGACTTTTCAGATAATATAGATTTCAACATTAATCATAAAAGAACCTTTGAGTAAATAGTTACCGTATAATTCAATCCTTCCACCATACAATGTCCCAATTAAATATAAGACATAGAATTACTGTCAAGTCTTATTTTATTTAATTATATGTATTTCGACTCTTAAATGCACAACTCCAAATAATGCAAATTCGAAACTCCTTTCTAATTTCATTCTGCCTTGGCCAAGGACTACTGTTTGTCATTTATCGAATCACATAGGACATTTCTCTTCTTTTACTAGAAGTGGTAGATTATTTATTGATCATACATTATCTCTATGTACAACTTATTATACCCAAGCATACCATTTGATATACCCTAAGGGTCTTAAGGAATAAGTCAAAGTATAACTCATCCTACACAAGATACTATGATGATCTTAAGTCCAAGGATCACTTGTACTACTATCACTACAAGAATTTCTATTGACAGACAAGTAAAACTCCATTAGGTATTCCTTAGCGAGCCACGTTCAGTGAACTTATTCTCTAATAAGCACCTACATACTTGCTTTAGTGTCTCCACACAAATGATCATGAGATCAATAATCCTCATCCAATGAGCAAGCAACGTATGTACCAATCTATCCGGATTCACTAATCTCCAATTTAGTAATCCAACGATTGGGAACTATATTAGTTTTAAGCTTTCTAAGAATTTAGATCTCATTAGAATGATCATCATCATTATTCTAAAAGCATTGCTTAAAACTATGGGTTTATCACATATTATAAAATAGCATCATGTAGATAATTAAAAGCCTTTAATTAATTAATACTTTTTATTAATAAATGAATAAGATTGTTACAAAGTATATGCTTTATCATCAAACATGATTGGCTTGTGTGCATACTACTTTCAATGAATCTTACCCTTTTTCTCAATCTAATTCTGTTAGATTTGTTACTATTGATTCTGGCTTGCCGATATAGTTCACATTGTTCTTCCATTAATGTTTGATTGATTATCTTTAACCCTTAGGTATCATTCTCAAGGTTTAAATAATTCCTTATATTGTTATAATTAATCTTTACTTCTTTGTTAATTAGTTACCATTCATTCTATACTTGCAAATCTTTTTCACTGACCAAACCCTAGGACTGGCGCTGCGGCGCCAATCAATACCCTTCAACTTGCGTTGTGGCGCGGGTTAGCAGTACCTATTATCCGTCCTTGGCATGCAAGGCCACTCTCAATATCGAGACTGCTACCGAGGCGCCACTTTCCAAAGAGAGGTCATTACATTATGCACGCACGGCAATGCCACACATTATTATTGGCCTTGGGGCGTCGCGCAGCACCAAATTCTGCTGCACCAAATAGTTGACAGTTTTGATTTGCATAACGAACTTCCTAGACTCCATATTTGATCATTTAAAGTCCGAATTGGCTCGTTCAAAAGCCATTAGCTCACAAATCACATACTCTACATGTTCATGCAAGAATTTTATATTTTCGACTTCGTTTACTCAAAATTCACCTATTAGTTCATTTTTAATGAAAATAATAAACGTCCGTGAACGTTCAACGCTCGTTTCTTTGTTCTCAGTCGAAATTCGGATATTTTAGAGTCCAAAACTCTATAATGCCAAATAAGACTTGTTCCCATAAAAAACCAACGTTTCCAAGCTCAATATCAAAATTCGACCTCTAATCCGAGAATTTCACGAATTCGACGATTATCGTCCAACCGTGAGAATTCCGACATAGCATCATTACTTATGATTTGATTATCATTCCAAATGGATTCTATCCATCATATGAACATTTCAAACTACATATTACATCAACTTATTTTCATGATAAGTTTAGCTTATTCTTAATGAACTTATAACTTTATCAAAGTATAAACTAATTATGACTTATGATAGTTTAAGTCCTTTATTCATCATTCTTACATACTTTCATCATGTTAACAACATACATGAAAACATGACACAAGTATTACAAGTTCTTACTTAATTCATAGCTTATCTATGAATAAAGTGCTTATTCTCGGCTTATTAGGACTTAAGTCCTTATTTTATTCATTCCTATCATTCTTAGCATACATGATCATTAATCCACACTTTTCTTAACAACCTAAAGTGGTAGAGATGGAAGACTAATGACATGAAAGGCTTACCCTTGTTGAACTAGCTTTTCTCCTTCTCTTTTCTAACAAATGAAAGTAACTTATTTTTTCTTATTCTCTCTAACCAATAAGTCAATTGTGTTGGATAAAATTAACAAGCAAATAATGAAATCCTAGCTTTATATTTATAGGAAAACAAAAGTGAGGGCATATTAGACATTACACCAATCCCACCTCCTTATTACACCTCCATAATATTCATTACCCACTTGCTAAGTAAACTTGTTCCCTACACTAATTACTTTGCCATCACAATATTTCCTTAGTCATTACTTAATTGTCTTGGTCACCAAGATAATCAAATAATCATGGGTTGCCCCACGGGTCTCCTTAATTCATTGGATCCTAGCTTGGGCTTGGATTTAATTAACTTAACTTAAGCTTTGGGCTTGTACTACCAACTTACTTGGACTTCTCACTAACAACCACTTGGGCTTTAACATTATATTCCATTGGACTAAACAAATTGCGGAATAATCCATAAGTCCATTCCATTTTACTAAAAGCCTTATTATATATTCTCTACGTATTATACTCGTATTCTCTCCCGTATATTAATTCACAATATACGATATTCCATCCTTCATACATACTTGTATCATACTTCGTATCATACTCGTATTCAATACCTCGTATAATACATACATATCATACGATCAATACATTCGCTTACTTAACGCTTTATTTTCCTAACATTCTCGAATTACGTCCGAATGCGAAAAATTACGTTTTCTATACTTGAATTATTATTACATAATCCAACTCACTTTGATATTATATCATTACATATTTCTCGGAAGTTCAAAAATAATTCCCGAGCAGAAATCAATGAATAGTGTTTTTTAGAAAAAAATTCGAAAAACTTTTATTTTCGTCTTGGAAATTCAAACACTTTAATTCTCTCGCGTAGTCAAAATACTACTAAGTTCCTACGTTTCTAGGTTATAGAACGATATTCATCTTACTAACACGTAATAATAACAAGTAATATAATTTTATTCATTATTTTATTAAATAAAATTATTTTACAAAGGATCCGAATTTCTCTGTTGTTACAAAAGATTACTTGAACGTAAATGTAAAGTAATATGATAAACCATAACCAATGTTAAACAATCTAAAGAACGATTAGATTGAGAAGAAGGGTAAGATACATTAGTGACCATACATGATTGATTATAACCTATTGTGGTATGTTATGTGATTATGTATTGTAGAAACCTTAAAGATTCAAAAAGGAAAGTGTATTAACTGTAGAAGACACTGAAGGCAAGTGTTCTACCCTTGTCTGTGTTCATTATGTACAAGCTTTGTGATTCATGTATCTTACGCATGAATTGATGTATAATGAAGTCGAAACTAATTCCTTCGGCTAGACTTAGTATATTTTGTGGATTTCCTTAGAATCTATCAAAATGTTATCAATGTTGTTATTTTTTGCCAAACTTTTTTGGTATGGATTTCAAAAAAAAACTGAGTATGAATAAATAAATGTTTTGTCGTCAAACGACAGACATGTGAGGTTGCCAAAACTTAAACGTAAATAGGTTTAAAGAAGAAGTGTTGTACAACATAGAGTACTATAGGTTGATCACCTAGACGTGCTCGTAAGATATATCGAACTTACAGACTTGGTGTCCGGTTGTCCTTTTAAAAGAAAGAATGAAATGCTCAAGGTCTTGGACCAAAATTTATTCTTAATGAACGTTGTTCATTGTGAAATGTTTTCAAAGAAAAGAGAAGTGCTATTTTGAATTATCGATAGTACTTCATAACTATTGATTCAGTTATAGAAGATATACCATTCCTATGATTCAAACCAGTTGTTTAAATGAAATTGTCATACTTGTTGAGCTAGTTATGCTCACTCTTGATTGAACCATATGAATGTAGCTAAGACTGGACGACCTGAAGGATCCAATAAGGATAAAGGGAAGGCTAAGGCAGACAAATAAGTTGTCTTTGTAATAGTATAGTTTGAACGTTGTAATTATTTGATATTATGACAAAGAACACATGTAATGCTTACAAAGAACCTAGGAAGGGAAATATTATTTTGGAATATATAGAAGACATATTCACTCTTTTGAGTTATTTCAATTAAATGTATGTGTGAACTGTAGCACCATATAGCACCATCTGTCGGGTTGGAAGATACCCAAATTTGGGGGCGTCACAGGTTGGTATAAAAGTTGTAGGTTATAAAACATAAGGGAAAAAGTACCTAAAGCCATAACCTTAAGAAGAGTTAAAGAAGTAACAGATGAAATTAACCCTAAAAATGCATTATGTGTGATATGTGTTTTTATATTTCTAATGATGTTTATTAATCAAACTAAATTGTTTTGTTGTAGATGTCAGGTGATAACGTGATGTATAGAAATATACATGTGGTTAGTCAGGGGTCTGTAAATCAAGTAGAAATCTTACCGACACCTGTAGCTGAGTTGCCAGAAGTGGTGATGGTTGAGTCAGAAGATTCAGAAAACTTAGACTTCATGTCTTTGTTTGATGGCATGTTAGAGGAGGAGGTGGAGGTGGTATCGTTTAACTCGGTAGCACCTGTAGAAGAGATGACTCCAGGGGAGTCAATGAAGGCGTTGTTCATGACAGTATTGGATAGAAATATCCAGTATGGGAAGGAGGTGAAAGAATTGAAGGAGGAGATCCATGATATCTTGGAGGATAAGAAAAGAATGGAGACGATGTGGGAAGAAGAGCACGATGAGAAGGTGTTAGCCAAGGACAAGGTCCATGAGCTGAAACACGAGGTCTTTGAGTTCAGCCAGGAGCTAAAGACCAAGAAGTAGAAGGTTAGTAGAATGTCCTATATACATAGGAGTTCTCATGGGGATTTTCAATGGAAAGTGGCTGAGTATCCTATGGAGGCAAGGCAAACCCGGCATACTATCAACCGAGATGTGATAGCCGGTCTTGCCAATGCAGATTATGAGAATGCCATAAGGCAGATGTAAACTAGTTATTAGCTAGAGTATAATAGATATGTAAATATGTTGTATCTATGTAGTGACGTAAAACCCTCTTTTATATATCAAAGGATAGTCTTTTGTAAATCCCAATTTTTGGAAAGCAATGGTGGGAAAGTAATGTAATCAACTAAGGCTGTGTAATGATGAACGATGTAGTATTATACTACAAGGAAGAATAATAAGCCTTTTATGGAACATGTTGTGCAATGAGTATGAGTTATTATTTAATAATGAATAATAACTAATTAACAAGAAAGAAGTAATAATGTAGTGTTATTTATTTTAACAGAAAGATGCCGCCAAGAAGAAAACAACGAAATCAAGGCGCGAACGTGAATCAACCGAAAGGGGGACCAGTTAACCTAATGCAAGAGTTTATTAATTTATTAACGGCTGCTTTTAACCAAAATAGGGCGAATATACCTGTAAATCTTACGGTAGTACGGGCTACTACGTTTAAGGATTTTAAGAGTGTAGGTCCGACATAGTTCAAAGGAACTATGGACCCCATAGAAGCCCAGACATGGGTGAAAGAGATAGAGAAGGCATTTATTATTGCAAATGTCAAGGAGGGGCAAAAGGTTTCTTTTTCTACCTATATGATGAAGGGGGAGGCCAACTTCTGGTGGGAGGCAAACCAGGCTAGGGCTGAGATAGAGAACTTAACGTGGACACGGTTCAAGGAGATTTTCTTCGAGAACTACTTTCCCATGAGTATGGAAGGGAGGATGGAGATGAGGTTTCTAAAGTTGAAACAAGGGGAAATGATTGTTCCCCAATATGCTGCCAAGTTCAATGAACTGGCAAGGTTTGCTCCGAACCAAGTGGATACGGAGGTGAGAAAGGCGAGGAGGTTCGAGCAGGGCTTGAAACCCTGGCTCTATAGCCGGATATCAGTGTTTCAAAGTACTTCCTTTGGAACCATTCTGGAGAAGGCAATAATGAGGCTTTAAGCCAATACCACAGGGAGAAGAAAAATAAGAATAAGGTAGATGGGGGAGTGAAGACCGAGGGAGCCAGTAGTAGTGGGAACGGGCAGAAGAGGAAGGGTTTTAACTCTGGGAATACTGGAGTAAAGCAAGGAGATCTAAAGAAGAGGATGGAGGCATGTAAGAACTATGGGAAGACTCATTTAGGAGTCTGTCTCAAGGGAAAGTCAGTATGCTACAACTATGGACAGCAGGGGCATATTTCACCTAACTATCCAAGTTCAAAGAATAACCATGGATGCTTTGTGTGTGGATCAACTGATCACATGGCGAAGAATTGCCCGAAGAAGGGGACGAATGAGAATAAGGGCACTAATAATGGTAAGTTAGCTATTAGTGATCCAACTTAGACGAGTAGGCCGATAGCCCGCACCCTTAACATTACGGTCCAAGATGCAGTTGCATCTGGGGATGTAGTTACAGGTATTATCCCAATCAACGATATAAATGTTTATGTGTTGTTTGATTCGGGTGCTACTTGTTCTTTTATAGCATGTGATTTTGCTAAACGATTAGAATTACTTCCCAAAAGATTGCCTATACCTTCGAATATCAAGGTAGAAAATGAAGAAATAATTACTGTTGAAAACATTCATAGGGGTTATTATGTAGAAATACGAGATTATAAATTATCGGTAGATTTGATACTGATAAAGTTGGGAGAATTCGATGTAATTCTCGGGATGGATTGGTTGTTTAACCATGGTGCAACTATAGATTTCCAAAAGAAGTGTGTAAATATTAGAACATTGAGACAACCTCATGTAGTGTTTTATGGCAATAAATCGCGGGGACGTTCGTGTTGTCTTACCATGACACAAACTAGGAAATTATTCAGGAAGGGATGTGTAGGTTATTTGTGTAATGTTGTTGATACCCAGAGAGTGGGAGCAACGATGGAACAAATACCTATAGTCAAAGAATTCATGGATGTATTTCCAAGCGAATTACCAAGTCTTTCACCAGATAGGGAGATCAAATTCGTAATACATATTGTACCCGGAGCGGCACCAGTTTTAAGGGCACTGTATCGTATGGCGCCAGTGGGGATGAAGGAGTTAATGGTTCAGTTACAAGAACTGTTGGACAAAAAATATGTGACGCCCCCAAAATAGATATACATCACCCATCCTGAGTCACCAAATACATGGTACAAAATTCAAATACAACTTAATTATACAACAGTCGTGTAAAATACGACAAAACATAATCTAAGAGTTTTAATAAGAATATTGTCATCTAGACAATATCCACACTCAATGGAGTCTTCATTACATTTATTGTCACACTATTTAACAAAATAATGAGGACTACTAATGTTATCATCTGGACCATCACTCCGTTCCCCGACTAGTCCCGGCTACGTTCTCATTTCCTGAAGAGAACAATGAAAGCAAAAGGGTGAGCTCAACTATCCCAGTAAGAAATACTATGACTAAGATAATGCAGAATAAATTATCATTAGCCCTCAACAATGTTAAACTAATAGAATATAATAAACAACAAGTTTAACTGTAGCAGAACAAGCAATCCATTAGAAGAGTCAAGTAGAGAATAAAATCTACTATCTTCTATGATTTAAATGGTTTTTCATCACTTTTATCGCTGAGACTCAGTTTAATAAATAATGCACATCATCGAATCACCCCTGCACTACGACCAAGGATATTCTTTAATATCACAACCGCAAATTATCCATGCACTATGGGCCAAAGATATTTGTGTATTCATTAATGGTCATGATCATGCCAACAACTATCCATCAATGCACTACGGGCCAATGAGGACTTTTACCACATCATTTGTAACATTACGGTCATGATTTTACCAAATGATCCCTGGTCATAATCATACCAAGTCCATCTATGCACTACATGCCACAGATGACTTTCAACAGAATATAAACATGAGGATGATGACAATAATATAGGAATTTAATAAAACAAGTTCAAAAATAAAAGATTTATAATCTAACTTATCTAGAAATCAATAATGACCAAATTGTCAACATGATACTTCTTTGTAGAGTAAAATTCAAGAATGCTCAGAAGAATATTTCCATGAAAAGATACTGGATGAAGCGCAGATATCAAGGATATTCCACTAATTTCATGGAGATGTGAAGCCAAAACTTTAATCAACCTGAGTATAATAAAGAATGGAATAACAAAAGAATTCACCAGCATGCAATAGACCGCATGCATGTTATTCCAAATGTAATAATAAATAATGGAACCAGTCATGCGTAAATGCATGTATGGATATTCCAACGGAATAATAAATAATGGAACTGTGTCATGCAGAAACGCATGCATACGTGATATTCCAACAAAATAATAAATAATGGAATAATGTAAGAATTCACCATGCATGCGATAGATCAAGACAACAAAGTTATTCCAATGTAATAATAAAGAATGGAACCAGGCATGCGTAATCCGTGCAGGATAGGATATTCCAATGTAATAATAAATAATGGAATAATGGAAGAATTCACCTGCATGCGATAGATCAAGCATACCAAAGTTATTCCAAAGTAATAATAAAGAATGGAACCCGATTCTAGCGTAATCATACGCAGCACATGTTATTCCAACATAATAATAAAGAATGGAATAATGGAAGAATTTCACCATGTATGTGGTATCATGCATAGACATGTTATTCCAACATAATAATAAAGAATGAAATAACAGAAGAATTTCACCATGTATGCGGTACTTCGCATATACAGGTTATTCCAACAGAATAATAAGGAATGGAATAACAATAGCTCTCTTCATGAATGCAAAAGAAATAATATCCCTTACCTTAGAAAAACTGGATACTGGAATAGTGATGTAGCAGACTTCTCTTCTTCTTTCTCTCTATAATTTCTCTCTATAATAAATGCTCTATAGCTTGAGTGAATTGGTGAAGAATAATGAAGAAATGAGCTTCTATTTATAGGAAAATATAGTTTCAATAATTGCACATTTTGGGCCTCAGAATATTACAGTATAATACCTTCTTCTTTTCCTTTATTTTTAATTTAGTCCTGCAAGTATTATCAAACTTGCACCACTTCCCCTAATAGTAAATAATGTGAATCAATAGTAAATCATGTGACTCAATAGTTCAAGACATGTACAAATATGAATTACAGTATAGTACCTCCATCTATACCTCCATTTTTAACTTAGTCATGCAAGTATTATCAATCTTGCACCAACTCCCCTAATAGTTACAAGAATGTGAATCAATAGTACACACATGTGAACAAATAGTTATAATCATGTGAATTAATAGCAATTAATTGCTCATTTATCCGATTAATTACCCAACTGGTCAGTATAACTTTCAGACATCAATTAATACCGAAATAAATGTCAATTTCCACTAATACTAATAATTCTAACACAATGGAACTATCAATTTCATCTTTAATCAACACGAACTTATTCATCATTAATATTATAACTTACAATATTTAACAACCAGGTCATTTGCAGGAAAGAGGGGGCTTCCGATAAGGATTTCTCCTTATTGACGCGCAATTAGAGAACCAAACCTCTCCTTGACAGAACTTCTAGACATTGTAAATATTGCAATTTAATAATATGAATAACTTTGTCATCTCAATTATTGATTTAATAACATAAAATGCAGATGATACTGTGATAATAATCGAATCAATAATATGAGAGATATGATGCAAACAATTCATCGTAGTAATAATTGAGTATAAGCGAGTGACTTCTCACGTAAGCATCAATAATTAATAGTGTGCTACTATGCAACCACGCCAGACATCAGATTTACTTTTACTAGGGTAGTTCAGCGGTTTTAATAAAGAACACTATCACCGTTATTTTTATAAAAAGTTAATTTTGTCATTTTCTAACTACGACAATACTTCCGTTGTGGGGTCCACTAATGATGTGCCATCGTACGAATATTCTCCGACAAAAAGAATATTCCCCGACCAAATGAATATTTTATAACAACTTGCATACTTTGCAAAATTTATAAATATTACCCACAACTATAACATTATATCAAATCCACACCATAATATTAAAAAAAATATTTCGAGAAATTTAAATCTTTATTCATAAAATTTGGGGTCTCACAAAATACATTCAACTGAGTTTTTTGCCATGGAGAGCGCCGGTACTGTTTGTGAAGAAGAAGGACGGATCGTTGAGACTTTGTATCGACTACCGAGAGTTGAATAGGTTAACGATAAAGAATAAATAACCATTGCCCAGGATCGATGATCTCTTTGATCAGTTGAAAGGGGCAAAGTATTTTTATAAGATAGATTTGCGAATGAGGTATCATCAGTTGAAGGTTAGAAAGGAGGATGTCTAAGACAACATTCAAAACTCGTTACGGCTATTACGAATTTTTGGTGATGTCATTTAAGTTAACAAATGCACCACTTGCATTTATGGATATGATGAATAGAGTGTTCAAATAATATTTAGATAAGTTCGTTATAGTGTTTATCGAGGATATTCTAGTCTATTCTAAGACGCCGAAAGATCACGTTGAACACTTCAGATTAGTGTTGGAGACACTAAGGAAGGAGAAATTATACGCGAAATTCACTAAATGTGAATTTTGGCTAGAAAGGGTACATTTTTAGGACATGTTATCGACCGAGATGGAATTTCAGTAGATCCAGCGAAGGTGGAAGTAGTGATTAATTGGAAACAGCTGAAAATGCCGACTAAGGTATGGAGTTTCTTAGCGTTAGCGGGATACTATCGAAGATTTATCCAAGATTTTTCTAAGATAGTTACTCCATTGACTAATTTGACAAGGAAGACAGTGAAGTACGTGTGGACTGAGAAATATGAAGACAGTTTTCAAGAGCTGAAGAAAAGGTTGAGTGAAGCACCTATATTATCTTTACCCAATGATACAGGGAATTTTGTAGTTTATAGCGATGCTTCGCATAGAGGACTTGGTTGCGTGCTCATGCACCATGGCAAGGTCATTGCGTATGCATCACGGTAGTTAAAGTGTAAGACCCCAACTTTTATGAATAAAGATGAATTTTTCTATAAATATCATTTTTGAATATTAAAGTGTTAATTTGTTATAATGTTATAGTTATGGGTAATATTTATAAATTTTGCAAATTAAGCAAGTTGTTATATAATATTCAATTGGTCGGGGAATATTCTTTTTGTCGGGGAATATTCGTACAACGACACAATCATTGGTGGACCCCACAACAGAATTATTCTCGGAGTTAGAAAATGACAAAATTATCTTTTATAAAAATAACGGAGAAAGTTTTACCGTTAACTGTTGAAATACCCGGTGATAAAAGTACAGTAATATGCATGGTTGCATAGTAGCACACGGTATTAATTATTGATGCTTACGTAAGAAGTCACTCCGTTTTTGTTCAATTATTGCTACATGAGTTCTCACGATAAGTATCTCACGTTATTTGATTCAATTATTGTCGATATTTTATATATTATTAAATCAATAATTGAGACGATACAGTTGTTCATATTATTAAGTGAAATATTGACGATGTCTACAAAGTTCTGTCGAGGAGAGGTTTGGTCACCTAATTGCGCGCTAATAGGGAGAAATCCTTATTGGAAACCCCCTATTTCCTGGGAATGATCTGGTTGTTAAATATTGTGAGTTATAATATTAATGATTGTTGAAAGATTAAATATGTGTTGATTGAAGATAAAATGATTTATGGTAATATTTATTCAATCTTTGATATAAATAAGAAGTCTGTTATGAGACATATGTGGTAAGTTTGGTTTATTCTATGGGGGCCCATATGTCATCATCTAAGAGTCACTTTCTCCAATAGTAATTGCCTTTACCAGACGTCAAACCACTTGCCGTTTCATATTACAGGCGTCGAACCAATTGTCGTTTCACATTACAGGCGTCGAACCAATTGTCGTTTCACATTACAGGCGTCGAACCAATTGTCGTTTCACATTACAGGCGTCAAACCACTTGTTGTTTCACATTACAAGCGTCAAACCACTTTTCTTTTCATATCACCAGTCGTCAAGCCTCTTGCCTTTTCACATTGCAAGGGCTAAGCTACAAATCTTCTATAAATAGAAGCCTAGTTCTCCATTATTTTTCACCAATTCATTCAAGCTATAGAGAGAGAAAGTATAGAGAGAATAAGAGAGAAAGAAGAAGAGTATTCTTTTACTACACTATTGCAGTATCCAATCTCCTACTAAGGTAAGGGGTATTATTTCTTTCATATTCATGAAGAGAGTTATTTCTTTCAATACTCGTAAGGGGTATTATTTCTTTCGTATTCATGAAGAGAGTTATTTCTTTCAATACTCGAAAGGGTTGTTATTCCATTCTTTATCATTCTGTTGGAATAACCTGTCTACGTGAACTACTACATGCATGGTGAAATCCTGTTGTTATTCCATTCTTTATCATTCTATTGGAATAACCTGTCTACGCGGACTACCGTATGTATGGTGAAATCCTGTTGTTATTCCATTCTTTATTATTCTATGGGAATAACCTGTCTACGCGGACTACCGCATGCCTGGTGAATAAACCTTCGTATTCATTTGGTATTAAATTATGGAAATGATCTGTCTACGCGGACTACCGCATGACAGTTGAAAATCCATTTATAGTTTCATATATTGTTCATTTCAGATTCCTAACTCTAAACTTACTATGGTAAGTATTGCTTCTATAATTCCTAAAATGATCAGAAATTCTTTGATATTTGCGCTTCATCCAGTATCTTTTCATGGAAACATTATTCTGAGCAGTCTTGATAAGTTTTAACTTTTTCATACCAGGGTACTATTCATGACAAAAATTTATTTCTTTTATGTCCAAATCATTTTTGATACGATATTATTCTTGAATTTTACTCCACAAAGCAGTATCATGTTGACAATTTGGACTTTATTCAATTCTTATATCATTATCATCATCCTCATGTTTATATGGTTATGAAAGTCATCTTTGGCCCGTAGAGCATAGATGGACTGTTGATTGGTATGGTTATGACCAGGAATCATTTTGGTATAATCATGACCTGTAATGTTACAAATGATGTGGTAAAAGTCTTCATTGGCCCGTAGTGCATTGATGGACAGTTGTTGAGATGAACATGACCAATTATGATAATAATGAATATCCTTGGCCCATAGTGCATGGATAATTTAGTGATGTGGATTATTTATTAAGCTGAGTCTCGGCGATAAAATTGATGATAAACCTTTTAAATCATAGAAGATAGTAGATATCATGCTCTACTTGACTCTTCTAATGGATTGCTTGTTCCGCTGCAGTTAAACTTGATGTTTATTATATTTTATCAGTTTAACACTGTTGAAGGCTAACGATAATTTATTCTGTATTATCTTAGTCATAATATTTCTTACTGTGCTAGTTGAGCTCACCCCTTTGCTTTCATTGTTCTGTTCAGGAAATGAGAATATAGCTGGGACTAGTCGGGGAACGAAGTGACGGTCCAAATGTTTGCATTAGTAGTCCTCACTATTCTGCGAAATAGTGTGATAATAAATGTATTGAGGACTTATTTTGAGTTTGAATACTGTCTAGAAGATAATATTTGTATTAAAACTCACAGCTCATATTGTATATTTAAGTTTGTATTTATATTCTGTACCATGTATTTGGCGACTCAGAATGGGTGATGTATACCTATTTTGGGGGCGTCACATAAAGGATTATGAGAAATTTTATCCTACTCATGATCTGGAATTGGCCGCGGTAGTGTTTGCCTTAAAGATATGGAGGCATTACTTGTATGGAGAGAAATGTGAGATATACACGGACCATAAGAGTCTAAAATATATCTTCACATTAAAAGATTTAAATATGACACAAAGGAGATGGCTGGAGTTGATAAAGTATTACGACTCTGATACCCTGTATCACCTCGAAAAAGCCAATGTAGTGGTCGTCGCCTTAAGCGGGAAGGGTCGGGAAAAGTTGTCTATGTTAACAACTCAAACTGAGTTAATAACAGAGATGGCGAGAATGGAATTGGAGGTGAAGTTACCGAGTGAATCAGGATAGAAATTGTTTACAACGATGATTCGATCTACTATTATAGAGAGAATCAAGGAGGTACAACTCAGAAATGATGAGTGTGATCAGATGAAGAAGCGGCTAGCAAATGAAAAAGATATAAAGTATAGTCTTGATAATGAGGGATTATTAAGATTTGAAAGAAGAATTTGGGTTCCGAATGAGACGAAATTAAAGGAAGAAGTGTTACAAGAGGCTCATAGTTTGAGGTACTCGATTAATCCTGGTAGTACTAAGATGTATCAAGACCTTTGACAGAGATATTGGTGGCCGAACATGAAGAGAGAGATAGCAGAATATGTGAGTAGGTGCTTAACTTGACAAAACGTTAAGGCCAGACATAAACGACCAAGTGGCTTGTTATAGTCATTGGAGATTCCGGAATGGAAGTAGGAGCATATAACGATGGACTTTGTGGTGGGACTTCCGATTACACAGAAAGGGTATGACGCTATCTGGGTAATAGTGGATCGGTTGACGAATTCGGCTCACTTTTTACCAATAAGGGTCAAGTTTAACTTATATCAGTTAGCTAAACTGTGAGACCCCGAATTTTATGAAATAAAAGTATTCAATTTTTCTATTTTGGTGAATAGTTAAATTGATAAAAGTTTAAAGTTAAGGGTGACATTTGAAAATTTTTCAAAGTAAGTAATGATGAAGTTTTGTTTTATTAGTCTTATTAATGTAATAAAACAGAAATGCTTTTTATATAAAACAAAATACTTTTATAAAGTTATTCGTTTTATTAGGCTAATAGTAAAATCTTTTTATATAAAACAGAATACTTTTATAAAGTTATCTGTTTTATTAGACAATAATTAGAATATATTATATTTTATTATGCATAGTGCCTGCATAGTGTTTTCATAGTAAAATCTTTTTATATAAAACATAATACTTTTATAAAGTTATTCATTTTTTTAGATTTTAAATAGAATATATTATATTTTATTGTAAACCAATCTGGAACGTCCGTTTAAAAGTGAATCAATTTGGACCGTTCATGGATTAGTTACTATTAAGTCCATTCTTCTATAAATAGAAGCTCATTCCTTCATTATTTCTTACGAATTCACTGAAACTCTAGAGAGAGAATTCTCCTTCTATAATCTTGAGCGTATTTCTTTAGAGTTTAAGAAAGCTTTGAGCGTAGTACAAGTTTTCTTCAAGTACATTCCCGCCATACTCGTCGGAGTACTCTTCTTTATAAGGTAAGGGATATTATTCATTGTACCGTAAGAGGTATTATTTCTTTCGTATTCATGAAGAGAACTTCTATTATTCCATTCCTTATTATTTTGTTGGAATAACCTATATACGGGGACTACCCTATACTTGGTGAAATTCTTCTGTTATTTAATTATTTATTATTCTTGTTGGAATAACTTGTATATGCGAAGTACCGTATACATGGTGAAATTCTTCTGTTATTCCATTCTTTATTATTCTGTCGGAATATCATGTTTGGCATCGTATTACATTACCGACACGGTTCCATTAATTATTATTCTGTTGGAATAACCTGTCTGTGCGGTCTATCGCATGCATGGTGATTTCTGTTGTTATTCCATTCTTTATTATTTTGTTGGAACATCCTGTCGGTGCGTTTACGCATGACCTGGTTCCGTTATTTATTATTTCATTGGAACATCCTGTCGGTGCGAATTTTTCCTGACTTGGTTTCATTATTTATTATTCTGTTGGGAATAACCTGTCTGTGTAGTCTATCACACGCATGGTGAATCCTTCTGTTATTCCATTCTTTATTATTCTGCTGGAATAATCTGTCTATGTGGATTACCACATTCATGGTGAATGATCCTTTATATTCATTCCTTATTAAATTATAGAAATGATCTGTTTATGTTGATTATGATGAGAGTCATAATAAAAGCATTGGACTGATGAAAATCATGGGTATATGAAGTATTAGTAAGTGTTATGATGAGTTATGTTGGTTATTATGTGAAAACATGAAAGTTTCTTAGAAATCACAAAGGGTTGAAAAATCAGATTTTGGTGAAAATGGAACATGAAATTCAATTGACCATATCTCCTATTATATTGTGAATTTTTAAGTGTGGTTAACTTCTAGAGTTAGATCTATGAGTTTCCTAACTTATCCAAGTGGAATCACTATAAAAGGTGTTGTAGATTTTCGCGTGGACTAATTTTAGCAAAGCATGAAAAAGTGAAAAATGGGAAAACAGCTACTGCCAGAAATTTTAAAAGGGCATTTTCGGCCACTTAAATTGTGAGAAAAATTTCGGCCTTTTGAGACATGCAAATATATTGTATAAAGTACCTCCTGTCCAAAAATGAGCTCATTCCGACTTAAAATGACAAAGTTATGACCATTTTAATATTTAGGTTTTTTCGACGAAAAATGCTATAACCGGAGTTCTATAACTCCGATGACCATGAAATTTAAACTGGAAGATCACGTTAACATGTGTAAGATTCTGCCAAGGTTTGGGAATTTCTGGAGTTAAACTTGAGGTAGCTAATTTCTTAAGGAATTAATTAGAAATTGATTTTTGAAAAATAGTAAATGAATTTTAAAAATTCTGAGAAAAATATATGTTCATTATGGGAATATTATCTGCTAAATCCCAGAAAAGAAATATTTTTGGGAGTGATTTGTTATTTTTCATGAAAATGGTTTAGTTACGAACATATGAGTTAAATATGTTATGCGAAGTAACAAAGTTGGAAAATAGGATTTTATGGCTTGGAAATCCTATATAAGGTATATGCAGATTTTTGATGAGGGATTTAATCATTGGTGATGAAATCTTATGAGTATGGCATTTTTGAATGATTAAATGCATTATTTGGTAAAGTGTAAACAATTGAAATAAATTGTTTATAAGTTTAAGAAGTGATTAAAATATTGTTATGATATTAATAATATTAGATTATGAGTGGTGGATAATATTTGGATAAATTTAAAGTCTTTAATATTTATCCTTGTTTTCGTTTGATTAATAGTTATATCATTGTCATCATCCTCATGTATATATTATGTAGAAAGTCATCTGTGGCTTGTAGTGCATAGATGGACTTGGTATGATTATGACCAGGGATTATTCGGTATAATCATGACCGTAATGTTACAAATGATGTGGAAAAAGTCCTCATTGGCCGTAGTGCATTGATGGACTGTTTTTGGTATGATTATAGCGATGGATTCTCTTCGACCAAGGGTGCAAAGATGAATTGTTTTATGGCATGATCAGGACCGTTGATGAAAACACGATTATCTTTGGCCCGTAGTGCATGGATAATTCGTGGTCGTGATACTAAAAGAATGTCCTTGGCCTATAGTGCAGGGATGAATTGATGATGTGGATTAATTATTGAGCTGAGTCTCAGCAATGAAATATTAATTCATGGATGTGATAATAATGAATATCCTTGGCCATAGTGCATGGATAATTCATGGATGTGATATCAATGAATATCATTGGCCGTAGTGTAGGGGTGATTCGATGATGTGGATTATTTATTAAACTGAGTCTCAGCGATAAAATATTGATAATAAACTTTTAAATTCGTAGAAGATAGTAGATATCATGTTCTACTTGACTCTTCTAAAGTACAGTTATATGTCTTTGGCCTGTAGTGCAAAGATGAATTGTTAATGAATATCTTTGGCAGTAGTGCAAAGATGAATTTATTAGTATGATTATGAGCAGGGATTGTGATTTGGTATAACCATGAATTTTGATGTTTCAAGTGAAGATAGGTGATGAAAATTATCTTTGTCCAGGTGCTAAAAAGAATTCGTAATCACAATTATGATTATGAGTTATTCATATGATTGTGGGATGTGAATTGTTGATTGATGTTCTGAGGATAAAACATTATTGGTGGACTTTTAACATGGAAAAGATAATTGACCTGATGGTCTATTTGACTCTTTTAATGGATTGCTCGTTCCGCTGCAAACTATGGTTGAAAAGTTTTATCATCTACCATATGTTCTAAATCTCTGATTTATTATTGGCAAAAGCTATTGATAATTTAATTATCTTTAGTTATGATATTCTTTACTGGGCTAGTTGTGCTCACTCTTTTGCTTCACAATTTCTTTCAGGTAATAAGAGTGTAGCTGGGTCGAGCGGGGATAATACGGGAATAGAACGGTGGTCTATAGCTGTTGAGGTTCTCCCTAAATAGTATGGAAATAATTTTATTGCGAACTTTAGATAAGTGTGTCGTATTGTATACGTCATTTGATATTTAATTTTGGTGAACCAAATAGGGTGAGGCGAACCCAACTTTGGAAGGGTGTTTTGTCACTATCATACCAGATGTCTAATAACATATAACCTTGGGTTATCATAAGACAGGGTTGTGCACATCCACTTGCTGAGTATATCTACGAGCACTACCTATATGATCTTGGAATTTATTTGAAATATAATTTTCACTTGGAGACAGTGGAGATAGTTATATGTTAAGAGAAGACTCACCATTGGAACGAACATGATAGTAATCTTCTCATTTTTCTTTGGGGTCTATTGGGTTAACCAAGGATAATTCTCTGGACATATGATACCTATCATAACTTAGATTCATGGCCTCCTATGTACGAAGGTTTCCTTAAGCACTTTCCAAAGATTTTAATTTCTAAACCAGTTTTTGACTGTACCTTTGTGTAAGGTGCAATTGTGACATGATTCAGAGTTGGTATATGTATTTGTATTTAAACTCACAGTATATATGTCGTCGTATTTTGCACGACAGTTGTATAAATGAAGTTGTAAATGATTTTTATAGTGTATTTTCTGGCGACTTAAGATGGGTGATGTATACCTGTTTTGGGGGCGTTACATAAACTTTATGTTAAGGAAATTATTTCCAGACATGGAGTACCAGTTTTGATAGTGTCAGATCGTGATCCACGATTCACATCAAACTTTTGGTGAAGTCTACAAGAACAGTTGGGAACGCAGTTAAAGTTAAGTACAGCTTATCATCCACAAACCGATGGACAGAGCGAAAGGACAATTCAGACGCTAGAAGATATGTTGAGATCTTACGTCATGGATTTCAAAGGTAGTTGGGATGATCACCTACTATTAGTAGAGTTTGCGTATAACAATAGTTATCATGCGAGCATAGGTATGCCGCCTTACGAAGCTTTATACGGACGGAAGTGCAAAGCACCATTATGTTGAGATGAAGTAGGAGAACACCGAATGCTAGGACCTGAATTGGTGCAACAAATAGCGGATATAGTTAAGGTGATACGAATGCGATTGGTAGCAGCTCAAGACAGACAGAAGAAGTTTGCAGATTTGCATCGAGTGAACAGAGAGTTTGAAATAAGCTCGTATGTATTTCTAAAGGTATCTCCCTGGAAAGGAAAGATACTCTTTGGAAAGAAGGGAAAATTAAGTCCAAAGTTTATAGGACCTTTCGAGATATTAAAAAGGGTAGGAGAGGTAAATTACATGATAGCATTACCTCCAGACTTAAAATGAATACATAATGTGTTTTATATATCTCTGTTATGTCCTTATAAGCCCGATTATAAGCACGTAATAGAGTATGAGCCTATTCATATTGAGAAGGACTTGACGTATGAAGAAATGCCTATTTAAATCGTTAATAGAAATGAACAAGTTCTGAGGAATAAAGTTATACCTTCAGTAAAGGTGTTATGGAAGAACCACGATGCCGAAGAACCAATGTGGGAACTTGAAGAAAAGATGAGGAAGAATTACCCTCAGTTGTTTGTTTAATTTATAGCGAGATTATGGGGATATAATCCTTATAAGGGGGGGTGAATGTAACGACTGAGAAAATCGGATTAATTGTAAAATAATTTTATTTGATTAAATAATGAATAAAATTATATTATATGTTAATATTAATGAGTTAATAAGATAAAGGTTGTTCTATAACCTAAAAGTATAAGAATATCGTAGTATTCTGGTTACGTGAAGCAATTAATGTGACGCTGCCAAATTTGGGTATCTTTCAACCCGACAGATGGTACTACACGGTACTCATAACTGTACATTCATTCTATTGAAACAACATCAGAATGTGTGTATCAACGACATTCTTATTACATTAATAATAATACATCACATTCCCAGGTTATGAAACCGTTACATTCTTTGTTCATCATAATATAATTCATACAAACATACTAGTCTATTACAGAATAAACTAATCATTCATCTTCGCCTTGACTTTATCTCTACTGGAACCCTCGGTTCGCTCAACCTTAGCTGCAATCATATGATTCAAGCAAAAAGTGAGCATAACTAGCTCAGCAAGTCTAACAATATATTATATAAATACCACTTCGAGAATCATATGATTATTCTTCATTAACTGAACAATAGTTATGAAGTACTATGAAACATTGAATAGCACTTCTCATCTCATAAAACAATTTCGAAGTACATATAGTAGCTTGGAAAATTCTGCGTAGGTCCATAGACCATGCACATTCTCTTTAGCTTTTATTCATGAAAAGGATAACCCGGTACTAAAACCGTAAGTCTGATATTTCTTATGAGCACTTCTAGGTGATCAGCTTATAGTACTCTATGTTGATCAACACTCATCTGTTAAATGTATTTACGTTTAAATTTTGGCAACCTCGCGTGCCCATCGAATAATCGATGTAAAATACATTTGTTTATTCATACTCAGGCTTACCTTGAATCCGTACCAAACAATTGGCATAGGATAGTGTTATCAATTCTATATTGAAAGACTTGTAAATAAATTAATCAATCTTTCAAGATTAGTCTAGCCGAGTTAAAACTGGCATCGACCGTTTCTTTAAAACCATTCGTGTATCTTATAACACGAATCACTGAAAACCTGGCTAACACGAAGGTTAAACACGCGTTCAGAAAACTTGTCTTCCGTGTCTGCTACAGTGTAATTATTTTCCCTCTGAGTCTTTATGGTCTCTACAACCCATAACCACATAACATACCACATTAGGTCATGAATAAACATGCATGGTTCCTAATGAATCTTACCCTTATTCTCAATCTAATCATGTATTAAATTTGTTATTACTGGTTCCAGCTATCGCATTACATTATTCTTACCAACTTCTTTCTCTTCTATGACTTAACTGAAATTATTTCATTAATACAACTCATTTCGAGTTAATCATCCTTCCTTACAACTTACTAACGTTCTTAAGTTACTAATCGAGACTTGATCCTTAATGGTTACGTACACTTATTTAATACCGTTCAAGTTCACATTCAATTGACTTACCTCCAACCTTAACTATTATACTTAAGGTTTATAACATCCTTTAATGATGTTACATTAGGTTTAGCATTGATATGATTCATTATCATTAACTTGTTTTCCCTTTATATTCATAACCTTTCCTCTCTGGGCTTCACCTAATGCTGGCGCTACGGCGCTAGCTTTCCTTCCTTATTCCACGCCGCGGCGCCACTCTACAGTGGCTTTCATCCGGACCCGGCGCTGTAGGGCCAATTGCAGTTTAAAAGGTCGCACTGCGGTGCTACTTTTCAGTGGCTAATAGGCATTCTTGGCGCTGCGGCGCCACTCAGTGTGCTTTGTCTGGCGCTGTTGTGCCAGACCTCAGTACCAGACAGTTTTGATAGATAATTTCTTAGGTGAAATTCCCGGGCTCATAACTTCTTCGTTATAAGTCTGAATTGGTTCGTTCAAAAGCCACTAGCTCACAAATTATATACTCTATGTGTTCATGCAAGAATTGTCTAATTTTGACTTCATTAACTTAAATTACCTTAGAGTTCATTTTAACGAAAATGATAAACGTTCGTGAACGTTCAACGCTTGTTTCTTCGTTCTAAGTCAGAATTTGGTAATTTCCGAGTTCACAACTCTAGAATGCCAAATGAGACTATACTCCACCGAAAATGAATGTTTCTGAGCTCAATGTCAAAATTTGACTTCCATTCTGAGAATTTCACGAATTCGACAATTATCGTCCAAACTCGTGAATTCTGCCATAACTTCGTTACTTAAGATTTGTTCATCGTTTCAAATGGATTCAATCCATCATACTAACATCTTAACATACATATTTTATTAAATTATTTATATGATAATTTATTACTTGTTCTTCATGAGTTTATAACTTATAAAAGTATAATCTACTTTTGATTTCATTTCATACGACTTATCATAGTTTTAGTCTTCTAACCATCATCCTTACATCCTCTTATCATACAAACTTCATTCATGCAAACATATTACAATTTCTTACAAGTTCTTCCTTAGTTCATAACTTATATATGAACGAAGTGCTTATTCACGGCTTATTAAGACTTAAGTCCTTTGATTAATCATTCCTACTTCTTCTTAGCATATATGTTCTACCACTACTCACTTCTCTAACAATTGAAGAGAAAGAGAATCTTTGTTTAGGATCTTACCCTTGAAGATCACTTGATTAAGCTTTAATCTTCTTCTTGCTTCTTGAACTATGAAAGTCTAACTTTTTCTAGCTTTTTTAGCTTTTTCTCTCTAACCAATAAGCACTTAAAATGTTGGATGAAATTTAACAACCAAGAAAATGAGCTAGGACATCTTCTATTTATAGAAATCACAAAATAAGGGCTTAATGGTCAATATGCCATCCACCTCCTTACTATTCCTAGCTTAGCCATCAAGTTTACTTGATCAGCACATTTACTTGGCCAATACTTAACTTACTCATCAAATAACGTATCCTTTACTTAGACATAAGTATACTTGCTTATCACAAAACTTATTCTTTACTTAGCCACCAAGTATAAACACTTTACTTAGCCACCAAACATAAGCACTTTACTTGGCCATTACTTAACTTATCCTTTACTTAACCATTAAGTTTACTTGCTCATCACTTTTGATCACCCATGGGTTGCCCCATGGTTCATGCTTACCCATTGGATTCTTATTTTGGGCTTTACATTCAATTAGCTTAATTAACTTAACTTATACTTGGGCTTGCATTAAACAAACATTGGGCTTGTTCATTAATTCATATTATACTTATCCATTCCTACACTTGGGCTTTATCATAATTCCAATTGGATATTACAATTTCCTACACAATCCTACAAGTCCATTACATTTGGCTTAAAGCCATATAACGTATAATCTACATATTAATCTCGTATTCCAACTCGTATACTTATTCATATACGACATACCATCATTCGTACATACTTGTATAATACCTCGTATTATACTCGTATTCATTACCTCGTACAATACCTATGCATTATACGATCATTGCTTTAATCCATTATACGCATTTCAATTCCTTCTCGGAAATCACTTTCCCTAACCATTAGGTTTTAAGTCTGCAAGGGAAAACTTCATTTGCCATAACTGAAATATTATTGGATATTCCATCTCATCTTAGATTTCTATCATTACGCTTTTCTCGGAAATTCAAAAATAATTCCCAAGCAGAAATCAGTGAATAGTGTTTTTATAAAAATTTCTCGGAAAACTTTTATTTTCGTCTTGGAAATTAAAACACTTTAATTCTATCATGTAGCCAAAATCCTAATCATATCCACACATTCTAGGTCATAAAACGGCCTTCAAATAGCTTACTCACATAAATAATCAATTAAATTCATTTAATCCACATAATCAAATAAAAATTTAATTCTCATAAAAATCCGATTTTCTCGGGCGTTACATTCTTCCCCCTTATAAGGATTATGTCCCCAGAATCTCGCTATAACACATAAACAAATGAGGAAATATTTTCTTCATTTTAATCTCGAGTCCCCACGTTGCTTCTTCGGCATTGTGGTTCCTCCATTTCACCTTCACCAAAGGTAATATCTTATTTCACATGACTTGTCCCTTCCTATCAATAATCTGAGTTGGAAGTGAGCATAACTTGCTCAGCAAGTCTAACAGTATATTATATAAATACCACTTCGAGAATCATATGATTATTCTTCATTAACTGAACAATAGTTATAAAGTACTATGAAACATTGAATAACACTTCTCATCTCATAAAACAATTCTGAAGTACATATAGTAGCTTGGAAAACTATGAGTAGGTCCATAGACCATGAACATTCTCTTTAGCTTTTATTCATGAAAAGGATAACCCGGTACTAAGACTGTAAGTCCAATATTTCATACGAGCACTTCTATGTGATCAGCCTATAGTACTCTATGTTGATCAACACTCATCCGTTAAATGTATTTACATTTAAGTTTTGGCAACCTCGCTTGCCCATCGAATAATCAATGTAAAATACATTTGTTTATTCATACTCAGGCTTACCTTGAATTCGTACCAAACAATTGGCGTAGGATAGGGTTATCAATTTTATATTGAAAGAATTGTAAATAAATTAATCAATCTTTCAAGATTAGTCTAGCCGATTTAAAACTGGCATCTACCCTTTCTTTAAAACCATTCATGCATCTCATAACATGAATCACTAAAAACCTAGCTAACACGAAGGTTAGACAAGCATTAAGAAAACTAACCTTCCGTGTCTGCTACAGTATAATTACTTTCCCTTTGAGTCTTTACGGTCTCCACAACACATAACAACATAACATACCACATTAGGTCATGAATAAACATACATGGTTCCTAATGAATCTTACCCTTCTTCTCAATCTAATCATGTATTAAATTTGTTATTATTGGTTCCGGCTATCGTATTACATTATTCTTACCAACTTCTTTCTCTTCTATGACTTAACCTGAAATTATTTCATTAATACAACTCGTTTTGAGTTAATCATCCTTCCTTACAACTTACTAACGTTCTTAAGTTACTAACCGAGACTCAATCATCATTGGTTAAGTACACGTATTGCATACCATTCACGTTCACATTCAATTGACTTACCTCTAACCTTTAGTATTATACTTAAGGTTTATAACATCCTTTAATGATGTTACATTAGGTTTAGCATTGATATGATTCATTATCATTAACTTATTTTCCCTTTATATTCATAACATTTCCTCTCTGGGCTTCACCTAATGTTGGCGCTGCAGCGCCTGCTTTACTTCCTTATTCCATGTCGCGGCGCCACTCTACAGTGGCTTTCATCCGGACCCGGCGCTGCGGCGCCAATTGCAGTTCAAAAGGCCGCGTTGCGGCGCCACTCTTCAGTGGCTAATGGGCATTCTTGGCGTTGTGGTGCCACTCACTGTGCTTTGTATGGCACTGCGGCACCAGACCTTAGTACCAGACAGTTTTGATAGATAATTTCTTAGGTGAGATTCTCGGGCTCATAACTTCTTCGTTATAAATCTGAATTGGCTCGTTCAAAAGCCATTACCTCACAAATTACATACTCTACGTGTTCATGCAAGATTTTACTAATTTCGACTTCGTTAACTAGAAATTCACCTTTTAGTTCATTTTAACGAAAACGATAAACGTTCGTGAACGTTCAACGCTCGTTTCTTCGTTCTAAGTCTGAATTCGGTCATTTTTGAGTCTGCAACTCTAGAATGCCAAATGAGACTATACTCCATCGAAAACCAACGTTTCTGAGCTCAATGTCAAAATTTAACTTCCATTCTAAGAATTTCACAAATTCGACGATTATCGTCCAAACTCGTGAATTCTTCCATAACTTCGTTACTTAAGATTTGTTCATCGTTTCAAGTGGATTCAATCTATCATACTAACATCTTAACATACATATTTCATTAAATTATTTATATGATAAGTTATTACTTTTTTTTCATGAGTTTATAACTTATAAAAGTATAATCTACTTTTGATTTCATTTCATATGACTTATCATAGTTTTAGTCTTCTAACCATCATCCTTACATCCTCTTATCATACAAACTTCATTCATGTAAACATATTACAATTTCTTACAAGTTCTTCCTTAGTTCCTAACTTATATATGAACGAAGTGCTTATTCACGGCTTATTAAGACTTAAGTCCTTTGATTAATCATTCCTACTTCTTCTTAGCATACATGTTCTACCACTACTCACTTCTCTAACAATTGAAGAGAAAGAGAATCATGGTTTAGGATTTTACCCTTGAAGATCACTTTATTATGCTTTAATCTTCTTCTTGCTTCTTGAACTATGAAAGTCTAACTTTTTCTAGCTTTTTTAGCTTTTTCTCTCTAACCAATAAGCACTTAAAATGTTGGATGAAATTTAACAACCACAAAATGAGCTAGGACATCTTCTATTTATAGAAATCACAAAATAAGGGCTTAATGGTCAATATGTCATCCACCTCCTTACTATTCCTAGCTTAGCCATCAAGTTTACTTGATCACCACATTTACTTGGCCAATACTTAACTTACTCATTAAATAACGTATCCTTTACTTAGACATAAGTATACTTACTTATCACAAAACTTATTCTTTACTTAGCCACCAAGTATAAGCACTTTACTTAGCCACCAAGCATAAGCACCTTACTTGGCCATTACTTAACTTATCCTTTACTTAACCATTAAGTTTACTTGTTCATCACTTTTGATCACCCATGGGTTGCCCCATGGTTCATGCTTACCCATTGGATCCTTACTTTGGGCTTTTCATTCAATTAGTTTAATTAACTTAACTTATACATGGGCTTGCATTAAACAAACATTGGGCTTGTTCATTAATTCATATTATACTTATCCATTCCTACACTTGGGCTTTATCATAATTCCAATTGGATATTATAATTTCCTACACAATCCTACAAGTCCATTATATTTGGCTTAAAGCCTTATAACGTATAATCTACGTATTAATCTCATATTCCAACTCTTATACTTATTCATATACGACATACCATCATTCATACATACTTGTATAATACCTCGTATTATACTCGTATTCATTACCTCGTACAATACCTATGTATTATACGATCATTGCTTTAATCCATTATACGCATTTCAATTCCTTCTCAGAAATCACTTTCCTTAACCATTAGGTTTTAAGTCCGCAAGGGAAAACTTCGTTTGCCATAACTGAAATATTATTGGATATTCCATCTCATCTTAGATTTCTATCATTACGCGTTTCTCGGAAATTCAAAAATAATTCCCAAGCAGAAATCAGTGAATATTGTTTTTACGAAAATTTTTCGGAAAACTTTTATTTTCGTCTTGGAAATTAAAACACTTTAATTCTATCACGTAGCCAAAATCCTAATCATATCCGCACATTCTAGGTCATAAAATGACCTTCAAATAGCTTACCCACATAAATAATCAATTAAATTCATTTAATCCACATAATCAAATAAAAATTTAATTCTCATAAAAATCCAATTTTCTCGGGCGTTACAATTAAAGTGTTTGAATTTCCAAGACGAAAATAAAACTTTCCGAGAAATTTTCTGAAAACACTATTCATCAATATCTGCTCAGGAATTATTTTTGAACTTCCGGAAAATACGTAATGATAGAATAATAAGGAAGGATGGAATATGTAATAATAATTCAAGTATGACAAACACAGTTTTTTGAATACCACTACAAAAAAATAGGGCATTACCAACGAGAGTAATACCGACGGCAGAAACGTCGTCGTGAATGAGCATACTGCCAACGGCATGGCCGTCGAGAATGTATCCCGTCGCCAATGTGTACTGATTCCTTTTCCGTGCTCAATTTTCCTCTTCCCGGGCGCGCGAACAATATAGGTCGACAGACTTATTTCATAGGCGATGGCAGTGCTGTTGAGATTGACATTAGTATCGACGGTGGTATTGATGATGGCCTTTCCATCGAGATTAGGTTTGTATTTAATTTGGTCAGTTTAATTTTTTTTTCATTCTGCTCTTTCGTTTTTTCCTTCCCTCCCTCGTGATTCTCGCTTTCCCCTTTCGTCGTCGCCTCTTCCTTCCTTGCGAAGTACGCCCTCTCATTTTGGTTCTTGCCGTCGCCACCATCCTTTATTTGCCGTCACCGTCCCTCTTTGTCTCTTGAGAAGCAAGGTATGTTTTCCCAAATCCAATTTTCCCCCAAATGTAACCTAATAATCTATGTTTCTACACTTGCACTCTATTTTTCCCCAAATATCAGTTGCTGTGTAATACAAATTTATAATTTGCAAGTTTTCATGACATAAGATACCCAATTGCAGTGTATTACTTCATTCTATTTTGCGTGTTTGGATGCATATATCTCTGTAATTTCAGACTTTGCTCACAAGGACACACTAGTACTGTCATTTATGTTTGGACAAATTAGATTGCAGAGTACTTGAAAAAAGAATCTGTCATTTATGTGAGTGGTTCCAATTCACTTGTGTTTATCTATTGACATCATGAAATCACAACAGATGCTCTTTTATTGAACATTACACATCGGAGTCCTGTCATTCACCAATAGCCATTTGTGTGATATTGCATTCATCTAACAGACATCATTTGTGACCTATTCAAGTGTTACAACCATTCAAGATACTTGTACAAAAGGCACCCATATCTTAACATTTGAAATAATGAAACAAAGCCTCCTATTATAAGACTAATTGTACTATATTATGTTTATGCAATTATAGCTTGTTTCGACTCGAGTTAGGAGCTGATTATATTGAGTTTCTATTACATGCTCAATCATCTAGAGTGCAAGTCTGTAAGATGTGTTTGTTCAATGTTAACAAAGAATGTCCCGTTACTTGATCTTGAATAGAGAAAATTTTATTCAAAAAATTGCTAATAAGATACAACAAGTAGTTTTCTTCGACAAATTGCTAACAGAAAACCATTATTTTAAAGATTTTCCAAACCACGGTAGTTTTTTCATATAATTATGTAAATTAGGTAAGAAACTAATCTGATCCGATTAGATAGCTAGATTATTTTGGGGAAGTTTTATTTGAGTTTATTTGAGTTAGATTATTTGAGTTTATTTTTTGGAAGTTTTAACTTGAAGACCTTAGTTTGGTGGGAAGTACCACCGGGATCGTGAGTGTGTTTATTTTATATGGATTCGATTAGGGCACAACATGTTGTCGGCAAGTTTTATACAGTAAGTTTGGTGGGAAGTACCACCAGGATCGTGTGTGTTCTTATTCATCTTTGAAGAACTTTGTCTTTTTTTCTTCAGTAATCACTATGATCATATTCGTGTATATATATGGGGGAGATTTAGGGGAAATTAAAGGGTCGGTTGGAATTTGGATAACTTTTTTGAATTTGTTTTCAAAAAATTAGTTGGCACTCAAAATACCAAAACAAAATTGGCATTGAAAACACAAAATAGTATTGGCATTAAGGAAGAAAAAATGTAACACATTTGTTTATGGTTGTCAAGTGTTTGTGAGTATGTTGCTAAGAAAATATGAGTAAGTGTAAAAATAACAGTTATTCCACGTGACTTGACATGTGCATATTTTCATATAGTTTAGGAAGCTTAGAAACCCATTTGAGATTCACTTAGTAGGAGTGAATCTCAAATAGTCCCCGTTTTGGGACTATTCTTGTATGTTTCGATCTCACTTAGGTCGGTGTTAACGACTTGAACACGTCTTTATATTTTTTGAATTTTCTATCAGTATATATCTCTTGATGTTCTTCGGGTGCATATTTAGACTATGTTGTGTTAGTCTATTTCGTGTACTTGAAGACCATGGGGAGGTGCTGTCAAAATTTTTGAAAAATTTAAAGATGTGTTTAAGTGGTTGGCATCAGTGAGGCGACACATCCGGGAATGGGATAGAAGCCTGACCCGTTAGAGTGGGAGATGAAGTTAGGAAACTCATAAGCTTGCATATACATTAACTTGGAGACTTGATTGTGTTTGTCTAATTTTCCATATATATAGCAGACAGTTGTCCAAGATGTCTGTTGATCGAAGTTGGATGGAACGTAGGGTAGCCACTAATAAGAGTGGGCTTAGCTCTGAGTATCGTAGTGGGGTTGAACAGTTTCTCAACTTCGCGTTTGAGAAAGTCAGCGACGATGAGATCAGATGTCCTTGTAAGAGGTGTGTGAATGAAGTGTGGAAGGAAAGGAGTGATGTCATGTGCGACTTATTTGCGTATGGGTTCAAGCAGGGTTATACGACATGGATCTATCATAGGGAAACCTGGTCGGATGAACATGAATCAGAACCGAAATCCAGAGGTGACGAAACCTTTGGTATTTAACATGATAATCAAGTCTATTTGGTTTATACTTCCGATTGGAATCTGAGATAGGGATGGCAGTAGCGTCGAGCAAGAGCCAAATGATGGGGCTAAGGGTTTCTATGAGTTATTGCATGAAGTAGCGACGCCACTGTATGACGGGTATGAAAAGCACACCGTCTTATCTGTTGTGACTAAGTTTTTACACTTCAAGAATGAGCATGACTGTAGCGAGAGTGGTTTTAATGAACTGTTAAGTAGTGTGAAGGAGTGCTTACCCGCAGGCAATAAGTTATCGGGGTCGTACTATGATGTGAAGAAAATGGTCAAAAGTCTCAATCTAGGGTATGAGAAGAATGATGCTTGTGAGAATGATTGTATGTTGTATTACAGTGATGTCAATAAAGATAAGAGCTCATGTGATATTTGTGGTACAAGTAGATATTGTGAATAACGCAAGAAAAAGGGAAAAGACATGCCGAGAAAGATCTTACGTTACTTTCCCATTGACCCGAGGCTTCATCAGTTGTTCATGTCAACACATACCGCCGAGGATATGAGGTGGCACTCTACACGGGCCATAGTCGAAGGTCAACTAACGCACCCGGCAGATGGGCTTGAGTGGAAAATTTTTGATAGCAAGCACCCCTCGTTTGCTGAAGAGGTTCGCAATGTTAGGCTTGGACTTGCTATGGATGGGTTTAATCCATTTGACGAGCATTACACAAAGCCCGACTCAACTTGGCCGGTGATTATTGTTGTGTATAACCTCCCGCCTTCGATGTGCATGAAAGATCCCTACATGTTCATGCCTTTACCGATTACGGATGATAAGAGTCCGAGTAAAGACATCAATGTATACATCGGGCCGTTAGTTGATGAGTTGAAGATGTTGTGGGAAAAAGGGGTTCAAACTTATGATGTATCTTTTAAGCAGAACTTTGACATGAGGGCAGCTTTATGGTGGACAATAAATAACTTCCCGGTGTTAGGAATGATCAGTGGATGGTCGACTCACGGAGGCTTGTCATGTCCCGTGTGCATGGGGTCAATTAAAGCTATGCGACTCAAACATGGGGGGAAAATGAGTTTCTTTGCAACATCCAGACAGTTTTTGTCGATTGAACATCGTTATCGACGGATTAGTAGACAATTCAATCAAAAAACAGAGAAACGTCAAGTACCTGGCCGTCTTTCTGGGTCAGCAATGTTGAGTTGGATTAGTCATTTGAAGTTTCCACCTCTAGGGAAGAATCACATATTAGAGCGAGCTTATGGTTATGGCAAGGTTCACAACTGGACATACAGATCCATGTTCTTTGACCTGCCTTATTGGGCTACACTCTGCATCCATCATTATTTAGATCCGATGCATACTGAGAAGAACGTATTTGATAACCTTTTTTATACAGTCCTAGATGCCAGTGGTAGAACAAAGGACAACAACAAGTCGAGGCTTGATTTGGTAGAAATGAACATTAGGGAAGATCTGTGGTTATATCAGGAGGGTAGTAAGACGATAACGTCTAAAGCTGAATATACTTTGACCAGGGAACAGTTGATATTGATATGTAATTGGATCAGTGGACTGAAGCTCCCAGATGGATATTCTTCGAATATAGAAAGGTGTTATAAAGTCGAAGAGCTGAAGTTTCGGGGTCTCAAAAGTCATGATTGTCACGTATTCATGCAGAAGTTGATCCTTGTGGTATTTATCGACTTGTTACCAAAATATGTGGTTGAAGCACTGACAGAGCTTTCTAATTTCTTTAGTGATCTATGCTTGACGGAGCTTCAGGTCAAAGACATAGATAAAATGGAGATGTAGATAGTGGAAATAATGTGCAAGTTAAAAATGATCTTCCCTTCATCGTTTTTTGATTCAATGGAGCATTTGCCTATTCACTTGCCATACGAAGCTAAGTTTAGCAGTTCCGTACAATATAGATGGATGTATCCATTCGAGAGGTAATGACATTAATGTTTTTAATACAGTAAAATGTTCATTCTTTTTTGCTAATCTATATATCACATAGGTATATGCGACGTCTAAAGCAAAAGGTGAAGAATAGACCCCGTGTAGAGGGGTCAATTGCTGAAAGTTATGTTATGGAGGAACTTGTTAATTTCTGCTAGTTGTACTTTGAGCCGAATGTTCAGACGAAGCACAATCGCTTACATCAGAATCAGGCTATTGCGCACGAGGAAAATGGAGAATTAACGGCCTTTAGTCATCCTGTATGCCCGTTCGGTGGTAAAAAAAGGTGATTCTTGACCAGTAGTGAGTATGTAGCTGCCACATTGTCAACATGAATGAAGTAGCGCCATACATTAACTAAGTAGTCATAACTATATATGTCTGGTGTAACTGTGTCAAGTTCCTTTACAAACACATTAAGTATATAACTGTGTTGCAGTCAATATGATGCTGAAGTACATGAAGCATATCCGAGTACATTGGACGGGGATTTGCAAAATTTAAGAAATGGACAATTTATGCAATGGTTTAAAGATCATGTAAGTCTAACCTTTACAAGTTCAATGAATCTACCATCATAGATTTATTCTTATGGCGTAATTAACTTTAAAATATGTTATGTTAATGTACATTAGGTCCTCACAGATGAGTTAGCTGACAATCGGCTAAAGCTTATAGCCGACGGCCCTAAAAGATCTGTAGATACTTATACATGCTGCATTGTCAATGGTTACAAATTTAAGTATTGCGATATTGAGGAAGTCACTTCTGTTGATTTTGGTGTTGTGGTGAAAGGTAACTACTACGATAACATTTGGGATGACTGGTATGGATGATTGCTAGAAGTTGTCATTCTCAAATATTAGGGTCATAAAGAATTAGTTTTCTTCAATTGTCATTGGTTTGATGTTGAGAATGGAGTTAAAGTAGATAAAAAATCAGGACGGGTGACTGTTAACGTTAAGTCAAAACTAAGACTGATGAGTGGTATGGACGAGCTTTTTATTTTAGCAAGTCAAGCAACACAGGTGTACTACGTGCGGAGTGTTAAGATTCCCGCAAGCCCATGGCATGCTGTTATAACCACCAAAGCCCGTGGTTTTCAAGGCACAACTCCTCGTCCAGATGATGAACCTTTACAAGTTGAGTCTACTAGTGTCACACCTGTTGATGTGACAATTATTAGTGAGTCTAGTAAAGAAGAGGATGTTGTTGTCGTTGTCGAAAGTGAAGACGATATTGTTGAGGAGGTAGACATAATTGAAGAAATCGTTGAGGACGACGAAGATGGTGATGACAACGATAGTGAAGATCTACTGCTCGAAGATGACGATTCTGATATTGATGGCTTTGACAATATAAATGATTAGGAGTATGTACTCTTTGTGTCATTTTAGTTGTATTCAAATGTAATAGTTTGTAGTAGTGCAATCATTATCCTCAACTTATATTAATCTACTAAATAAGGTGTTAGTTGTTTTAGGTTACTATTTCTGCTGTATCATTTTAGGTTACTATTTATGTTGCATTCTTTTAATTGTATCTGTATGTTATCCTCTTTGTTACTGTTCACAAATATAGTATTTACGAATGTTTAATAATATTTTTTTTCTGATTTGATAGTATACATACATATGGCGCGCACACCACACGGCGATCGTGGTGGGCGTGCAGGTCGTGGGGGCCGTGGCGATTCTACGCATGATGATCAGGCTGGATCGTCAGGTATAATTACATATTTTATTGGGATACATCTTATTATTTTTTTACTTTAGATTGTATTGACATTATATTCGTTTATATAACTATTGATGTATTTCACTACATAGGTGATCTATGTAGGCCTCCGTGGGGACTAGCACATGGCTTGCTAGGGAATCCCCCCAGGCCCCGCTAATATGTCGTGTTGGGACTCATAGATAATTTCATAATCCTATATAGTATTACTATAACATAAGTATTTAGTTCTTATATATTCTTTGTAATTTTACGGTGTATTAATTTCAATTGTAGTATCCTTGACGCCACGCCAAGGAACATGTTGCTTGGGATCGTCAGCAACCGATTCTCAAGCCCGTGGATGAGGTGGGCGGATGTGGATGACCGCACATGTCAGCTGATTATTGCTGAGTTTAAGGTAGGATGTCAATCATTCATATTCTAGTTTTATATTCCATTTGAATATACTGTTACCTCTTTGATTTATGTTGTCTACTAAGCTTCTTAATGTGTAATGTGCAGAGATATTATCATTTTGAGGGTGGCGGGAAGCCCATGGCATATTTATTTCGCATGAGATACCTAGAGATGAATTAGCACAAGTGGGTCTATGACTGGAAGAAGAAGGCCCAGACGAAGATGACAATGTGACAACCCAAAAAATCAGATTGTCCATATTTTAAGTTTAAAGAATTAGTTATTAATAAAATAAATTTTTATTAATACTATTCTGTGCTATGTGTTTATTAATCGCTCTAAACCCTAGGATGAATATTAATCGGGAGGATTCTGGCTATGAGATAGACTAAACGAGTAAGATTTTTCAAGACAAAAATAAAAAAAATTTGGGAACAAAATATTTCTGGGAAAAAAGACGAAATAAGCACTATTCACCCGATGAAACCTAAGCCTAAGCCTTTCCGAGAGTTCGGTATGTCGAAATGACATTCTGTCGAAAGATTTGACGATAATATATCGTGAAAAGTTAATTAAGCCGATAAAAGTTTTTCTCGAAAAACGTACAGAAATCGAACAAAATAAAAATGACAAAAAGTATTGTTATGTACTTTTCATTCATTTAGCTACGTTAGGGGAAAACGTGAAGGAAAATGCTTAACACCGAAAAGTGTTTTTCAGTTTTTTGGAAATCCGAAGAATAGGTATAAGTTAATCGTTAAAGAAAAGACAAAATATCCAAAAATATTTGGATTCCGAGAATCGCAGTTTTTAAAACTATCGGACGAAACCCAAAAGACAGAACTATGAAACTTAAGGGCTAAGCAAACTTGAGGGCTAAGTTAACTTAGTCCTTAAGCCTTGAATAGTAAGGAGGTTAGTGGGGCAAAATGACTAAAATACCCCTAGCCTTGGTTTTCTATTAAGCCTTGAATAGTAAGGAGGTTAGGGGGGCAAAATGACTAAAATACCCCTAAGAGAGAGAGAGAATTCGGATGGGAGAAGAGAAGGAAAAGGAAGAGGAAAAACTTGCCCGAGTGCATGCTTTGTCCAACGGAGAAAGATTAAAGAAGAGAGGTAATCCGAAAACCTAACTTCTAGATAATTTTCTTTATGTTTATATGTTAAAAACATAACTTAATGAGAATAACAAGTAAAAGATGTTAGAAATGATTTCATATGGTTGAAATCATGAGAAAAGAAGAAAGTAGAAAGTAGAAATTTAGTTTATAAATTTCTTAAGAAAGTGTATGATTCATAATGAATTAGAACGATCCGAGTGGATTATATGAATGATTACGTGGAATAAGTAAGGAATGGTGTTCTATAACATCAAATTCCAAGAAAAAGGTAAAATCGTAATCAAAATATCGATTAAAAATGAAGAACGAACGAAGAACGCGAAGAACATTGTTGATGGACAAATTTAAAACCATTGTGGTGTAATTGTTGTTGATGGACAAGTTTAAAACCATCACGTATAAGTTAGATGCTTATTGCTTGGTTAGGAACGTTAGAAACGTTCATGAAGAATGGATTAAAACTGAGCTATAACGAAGTTATGGCGAAAATTCATAAAAGATGAACGAGAAATAGAAAGTTAGTAAATGAACCCGAACGTGTAGGGTTTCATAAGAATGTAAGAGAACGTATAAAACGTGAGTCGTAGACTCAAGAACGAATGAGTTTCGAGTTTGGATGACCAAATTACGGACGAACGAACGAAAGCCAATTGAATGGCATGTTAACAGATTCAGAACGAAGTTCTGTCTGTGGGTAATCGAAGTACATAAGATAAGGAAGAGAATGACTTTGGAATGACCTCATTTCGAGTTATAACGAATAAGTTATGGAATCGGGAATTAAGCGTCTTAAGCAAATTCTAAGACTTAAAAAAAATTTCAAGGTTTTGTGCTCAGCGCCGTAGTGCCAGCCTCCGCAGTTTGACACTACAGAGTGGCGTTGCAGTGCGACGTAAACAAAGGGGCCCGGCATCGCGGCGCCGGTGCAGGGGAAAAGCCAGTGATGAGCTTTTAAGTGCTCAATTACTGGGGGATGTGCAAGAAAGAAATATGAACTTGTAGTTTAACTAATTTAACACTTAATCAAGTGTATTAAACCTTTAATGAAGGTTGAACGAAAAGATTAAACGATAGTAAAAGACAAAGAATGTGAACGCGGGTTACGGAACCAATATCCGAGGACCGTAGTCGCGATAAACGAAAGTGAGGAATTGCTATGATGGTGATTCCTTAGACGTTTAGTGACGAGAGTAATGAATAACATTTTGATGTTATGTCATGGTAATACGAGATGAATGTAAAGCATTTAGATGATGTGGAAGAAACGATGTTGTGATGAACGATCGATCTTAGCTTATAACGAACCGTATGGCTTTGACATTAAGAAAGAATAATGAACATGGGGTTCAGGTGATGAGTAATGAATGAAAGCAATTAAAACCTTAGTTAAAGGTTGAATGTGAGATTAAGGGATGAACAACGTAAAGGTTGAATACATAAACAATCCTCGTGAATCGTATTCACATCTGGCGAACGTTCCAAGTATACATTGGTTGTATGACTTAGACATTGACGAAGGTAGTAAGTAAGATATGAGTTATCAAGAAAGCTGTAGTGAACGATAATAAGAGTAATGAAAGACGAATGTGAGTCGGTTAGAGAATGCTAGAATTAAATGTAAGTGTTAAACACTTTAACCAATGTGAAGGTTAAGTGTACGCGAATATTAAACGGGTAGAACCTAAACCCCGTGTATGGTTTGACCGTAGGATAACGAAGACCTATGATTAAACCTGTGAACGGTGAAGAAACTGAATTAAAGATAAGCACATATAACGTAAAGAAGCTGAGTTAATGTTTATAACTTGGAAGACGTTTTATGTCGAATGGACCGAACGTTGTAAGATAAGAAAAAGGTAAAGTAAAATGCTTAATGCTATAAATGCGTAGAATGAATAAAGAATGATCGTTCTGAGTATACAAAGGACTGTATGACTTGGACGAAAAGAATAAATCCTGAGGTATGGCATTTAGTTGCAAGAAAGTTATAGGAATAAGAAATTGACTTAACGAACATTATAGTGTAATAGTTCAGATAAGTTAAGATGAATTTAGGTTGTAGTACAATTGTAACCTTTGATAGTTGACATATGGTAGCTGGGCTAAACAATTCCTTCAGAGAGCGAAGGTATATACAAAACTGGCAATCGATCTAACTCACTGTTATGGGCAGTGTAGATGAGACGGGAACTTTTTTGTTGGTTGTTTGTGGGGAACCACTCAGAGTACCATATGGAATGCTAGCAGAGACGCGATGTGTGCTGAGTCCTAGAAAAGTTATAAGAAGAAGATAAGAATGTAAATCATCAAGGATGATGAATGTTTGAGTAAGACATCTCCGTATGACATGAAGCCGTAAACTTGTAGTAAAGGGAGTTGGTCGCGTAAACTTAGATTATAAGAACGCGAACCCTAAGAAGTAAAGTTAAGTAAACCAATGTGTAAAGTCAAGTATATGACTAATTGGTGTATGTGTTATTTCCCTATGTGCTACATAGGAATTGGAATGAGAAGTTCAGCGTAAACTATAAGTTGTAGCTGTGCGTAAGGCAAGTTTCCTAACTTCATTCATATTTTAAATGAATACTAGTTTCTAAAACTTCTCAGATGTTGAACTTGAGAAGTTATGTCTATGTGCGAATGTGTGATATTTGTACAAGGTGGTCGAACGTATGAGGCCTTGTGCCATAATATGAACACTTCTGTGTTTCTATGAGATGAACTGTTCTGTGATTGAACTGTTCAATATGAGCATGTTATATTTATACATGAATCGTTATTGTTAAGTCTGTGCTATTGATTCTAGCTAGACAGAATGTGTATGAAAGAGAGTAGAGAATGAAAGTATTTCAAAGTAAATGTGACTAATGTTTTAAAATGATAGGAATCGAGATTATTCCTATTATTCAAGCTGCTTCATAACCTTTGTTTGGTTATTGAAGTCTTAAAAGAATGTTTGAATTCTTAAAGTTGGTTGTTCAACTATTATGACTTGCTGAGAAATTGAATGCTCACACTTGCTTTAAATAAAAATATTTTCAGCGAACGATGTTAGAAGAACTTAAGGATCCCGTAAAGATCACGCTGATCGGTATCCAGACGAAGTGTCATTCAGTGTATGAATGTGCGTGAAGATCAAACGAAGACTTGTAATATAGAATGATAGAATTAAACTATAGAGTAGTTTAATGAACGGTTATGTATCCTTGGTGGCGGATAAAAATCACTCTTGTAAGAGATAAAGAATAATGTAATTATCATTATTTATAATGAAAGAGGTTATAAGGTTTTAGAACCTGGGATTTAAGAATGTATGTTGTTATATTTAGCTATACAATGATGTATGCTTGGAAGAAGATGGGATCATGACGTACAGACTCTGGATGTGAAAATAGACAGGATTACGGGGCGTTACATGGCTGATGGACAGACACTTAAGGATGTCCAGCCAGATTTCATATCTGCTGCGGTGTGGGACTAGATGTGCAACATTTGGGACGGTGAGGCCTTCAAGAAGATGTCAAGACACGTTTAGTTTGCCCGTGAAGCAGTAGTCGCCTCTCCCTGCTGACTGGGTCTCGATCGCACAACCTGTGTCTGGGAGAGACTCAAGGTGAGTTTAAAGCATGCACCCTCCCGCTTGGAGTTTTGGTGGCACGCCCACCAAAAGAAAGGTGATGGTGGTTATATCTCATCTGAGGCAGAACGCAGTGCTGTAAGTTTGGATTCATTTTATATTCTTTTGTATTATTTCATTTTATACTTTGTGTATCATCTATTAATGTGTTTTTTTCAGCGACGGTTCGAGGATCTTGCAGTGGCTTGGAGCAGCCAGAGAGGTGACACTCCAGTAGACGAGTCTACGCGTGTGGACGAGGAGATAGAGGACTGGCTGCAGGCTTTAGGGGGGCCGAAGAAGGGTAGAGTTGTGGGCATTCCCCATGTCCCAGCTTACACCCTAGTCCTTGCTGAGAGATCTCGGCGACGCCCACCCATTGGAGGTAGTGGTGCGAGTGGATCGGGCGCCGGCCCTTCATTATACGATGACTTCTTCCAACGGATCATAGAGGGGTGCATGGCGAGCGGTGTTGTGCAGTCAGGCGCACCATCATGCGAGCGGATCTACCGACTGGCTCAAGAGGTTGTCCATGGCTCTATCGATCCTACAGCTGTCGTTGACGACCTCATGGGTGTAGTACGGGAGGAGGCCATCCGCGTATGTGCAGTTGTCTTGGCCAACATCTTCCCACCACATATTCGACAGGTAAAAACAATTAAATTATATATTTCCTTATTTAATTTATGTAATTTGTAATTATATTGCTTAGATAAACTTAAGATATAACCTTAACTTTCATTATGAAACCCCTAAACTCCATTATTAACACAAACTTACTAAACTCATAGCACATAGCACTTAGGCACGTATTAGACATGCATTACAACTTACGGGACTCGATTCCGACATACGGAGACCGAGTTATCACCCAGTTTGCTAAACTCGCCAACACTTAGGCAAAAGGCCAAAAAACTGCCCAAATCCCGCATCGGCCGTTCGAACGCCACGCAAACACACACATAGCACCGCGTAGGTATTAGATACACGTTACAACTTACGGGACTCAATTCTGACATACGAAGACAGAGTTCTCGACCAGTTTGTAAAACTCGCCAACACTTAGGCAAAAAGTTAAAAAATAGCCCAAAACTAGCATCGACTGTCTGAATGGCACGTAAACACACACATAGCACCACGTAGGTATTAGACGCACGTTACAACTTGCGGGACTCGATTCCGACATACGGAGACCGAGTTATCGCCCAGTTTGTAAAACTCAACAACACTTAGGCAAAAGGCTGAAAAACTGCCCAAAACCCGAATCGGTCGTCCGAACGCCATGCAAACACACACATAGCACTGCGTAGGTATTAGACACGCGTTACAACTTACGGGACTCGATTCCGACATACGGAGACCGAGTTATCGTCCATTTTGAAAAACTCGCCAACACTTAAGTAAAAGTCCGAAAACCAGCCCAAAACCTGTATCGGCCGTCCGAATGCCACGCAAATACACACATAGCACCGCGTAGGTATTAGACACTCGTTACAACTTACGAGACTTGATTCTGACATACGAAGATTGAGTTATCGCCTAGTTTGTAAAACTCAACAACATTAAGGCAAAAGGTCGAAAAATTGCCCAAAACCCGTATCGGCCGTCCGAACGCCATGCAAACACACACATAGCACCGCGTAGGTATTATACACGCATTACAACCTACTGGACTTGATTCCAACATACGAAGACCGAGTTATCGCTCAATTTGCAAAACTCACCAACATATAGGTAAAAGGCCTAAAAACAAGCAAAAACCCGCATCGGCCGTCCGAACGCCACACAAAAACACACATAGCACCGCGTAGGTATTAGACACGCATTACAACTTATGGGACTCAATTCCGACATACGAAGACCGAGTTATCTCCAAGTTTGAAAAACTCAACAACACTTAGGCACAAGGCCGAAAAACAGCCCAAAACCCGCATCGGTCGTCCGAACGCCACGCAAATACACACATAACACGTAGGTATTAGACACGCGTTATAAATTACGGGACTCGATTCTGACATACAGACACTGAGTTATCTCCCAGTTTGCAAAACTCAACAACACTTAGGCAAAAGGCCGAAAAACAGCCCAAAAACCGCATTGACTGTCCGAACACCACACAAACACACACATAGCACCGCGTATGTTTTAGACACGAGTTATAACTTATGGGACTTGATTCCAACATACGGAGACTGAGTTATTGCCCAGTTTGCAAAACTCAACAACACTTGAAGAACACAAATAAAACTAATTTAAATATGCTCTATTTTCGAATTCGTTATTAATATTTTAATTTTGTAGGGTCTTGTTGATGAGACTTTAGCGGGTGGAGGCTGCGGCACAGGTGATGCCTTTGGTGGAGATGGTGATGACCGACGGGTTGATGCTGATGAGACTATTGAAGGTGGGACCGACAATCAGATCGGAGGTGGGACCGTAGATGGGACCAGCGACAATGGTGATACCAACATTCCTTATCTTGGGTTATAATACCCATTATGTTTATATTTTGACTTTTATATATGTGTATTTATACAGCTTTTGAGTTGTACAAACTAGAGTTTAGTATCTAGTTAGGTAGATGGTATATTTATCTAACTATATTGATTGTTTATGATTAAATTTTGTATTTACATTGTACAACTTTTATCTATAAGTCATTACGTTGTTTATATATTTGATAGTTAATATAGCAAAAGCTATTATTGTTATTGATATGCATTCATAAAGAATTCTTTATAATTTTTCTTTAGTTTATATCAGGTATAATTATGTATATGTAAATGAACAGGGGTATTTTGCAATTTTTTTAAAAAAAAACTTTTTTCTAAAAAACTCATTGGCGACAGGGGTGGAGGGTCATTGGCGACGGTTATGTCGTCGGCAATGACTGTTTTTTAATTTTCTGAAATAACCATTACTGACGGTTTATTCGTCGCCAATGTCGTCACCAATACCTCAGTGTCGACGGCTAGCCGTCGCTAATGACCCCGTCGATAATGACACTCTTGCCGACGGCGAGCGACGGGAGCCAGGGGCGATGACCCATACAACGACGGGAAGGGTGACGGACCTTGCCATCGCCAATGACCTCATTGCCAATGGCAAGAGGTTCATTGGCGACGGCAAGGCCCGTCAGCAATGACCTATTTTTTTGTAGTGTGCGTACTAAGTTCTAGAATGTTAGGGAAAGTAAAGATGGAATAAATGATGATCGTATGATACGCAAGTATTATACGAGGCAATGAATACGAGTATGATACGAGGTATTATACACGTATGTATGAAAGATAGTATATCGTATATGATGAATGAGTATATGAATTAGTAGACGAGAATTATGCGTTAAAAGCTTTAAGCTAATTATAATGGACTTGTAGGATGTGTGTAGGAATTGGGCAAGCCCAAGTGCAAATTTTTTAAAGCCCGATGATATGAAATGCAAGCCCAAAGTTATTAAAACCTAAGCCTAAACCAAGAACTAGACCCGTGGATCGAACCGATGGGTTACCAGATAAGAAAAACCCATGGGGAAACCCATGTGCGCCCCATGGAATACATGGCCAGCGATCTTGGTGAGCAAGTAAAGTGGTTTTACTTGGTAACCAAGATAAGAATAGTAAGGAGTTGGAAGTTAAGGAGGTGGGAGGGCCTAAATGACCCTTATACCCTCACTTGGTAAATCCTATAAATATGAGAGCTTTGTTTTCATTTGTTGCTTGTTCAAATTCCACCAACATCTTAGAGCTTTCATATTGAGAGAAAAGTGAGAAGAGTTTTGTTAATTCAAGAAGAAAGAAGAAGAACCAAGCTAAGAACTTCAAAGGTAATGAATCCCTAACCATTAATCTCCATCTCTTCAATTATAGTTTGATTGCAAAGTGAGTATTGGTGGAGCATGTATGATAAGGAGTGATAAGGATGGTTATTAGAGGACTTAAACCTTAATAAACTATGTTGTAAGTAATTCATAATCATAAAAGTTATGAACTAATGAAGAACATTAAAGAATTGTAATTTTGTTATTGATGGACAATTTTAAAACCATCATTTGTAGGTTAAGAAGATATATGTTGTGTTAATGGAATGAATCCATTTGGAACGGTGTAAAAATCTCAAGTAACGAAGTTATGTTGAAATTTACTAGATTAGATGTGACACCCCCAAATCTAGGTACTTCATTTCCATCAGATTTGGTGTTCACTTGATAAAAAAATTCATATCTAACTACCCAAACATAATAAAGTTTAATAATAAACCTTCCCATTAAAGGGTTACATCAATAAATTCAACAAAATCTCTCAGGTTATCTAACCTTTAATTATAAACATCATATGCGGAAAATTTAAATAATTACATCACAGGATTTAAAATAAAGTCCAACAACATAAAATCTAACGGGTTTACAAGTCTTCAATACTTGCTTATCTTCCCTTTCCATTTGCTGGTTGTAGGTTCATCGACCTTCTCAACTTTAGCTGTAATATTAATATAAGCAAGAGTGAGCAAACAATGCCCACTTGAAATGACAATGAATAACATCATATCAACTGCCAAATAATTAGGCTCAATAGAGTTGAATAAGGTACTTCATCAATAATAATCAGGAATAGAATTTAAAGTGTATAACTGAGGGTCAAAAGACCACAAACTATGTCCATAGTTTAAGTATTCTTTCAACCTAAACTTTAACTGTCATAAGACTATAACGACTCCTCGTACTTAGGGGGATCAGCCCTTCGTACAATGTATTGTGCACAAACATTTCAACGCTATGCATAAATCATCCCCTATAATAGGGTTGTTCATCTCAGTATTTAGAATACAAGTCCGCACCAAAGTAAGTTTGGTTTGGATAAGTTTCAAGGTAATTTGGAGTTTAACAGACATCAACTAAGGATTAGTTGAATAAAAATGTAATAACATTCTGTTATGGAATAAATCATGAATGAATCAACATTTCATAGTAAGGTCATGCTTTAGGAATGAACTAAAAGCATAATCATTGAATAATATAACATACCTTGCTTGAATAATGTTAAGCTAAGGTTAGAATCTTATTTTTAATTGAGTATTTTAGCATGCATACAAATAGTAAATTGAATGATAAAACTTGTTCAACATTAGAGTATCAGAATAGAAACTTGCATGCTAAATAACAAGTTAAAGATTAGAAAATCTTGCTCAATATCAAAAGGAAATGTTTAGGAACTTGCACAATATAATTAGAGTTATGAAACTTGTTCAACGAAAGTTTAGGGTTAGAAAATTTTCCTTGCGTGTAAGCTAGACCGTAACAGTTTGATTCACAATATCATAATCACATGACATTAGGACACAATTAGTCACTACAGATTCTCTGTATACAAATAAGTACATATTTCATGTATGGCTTGATTTTTAACCACATACTCAAGTTACATTAGTAACAAAACTCGTTAAATGTTAATTATATGCTCATTTTTAGCACTATAACATTACAATAACAAAATTACATTTTTAACAGTCATAATATTGCATTATATCAACAATTATAGACTATGTCTACAAGAAAATAACTTTACGGGCCATCTCTCGCTAATCGGTCTTTCTTGTATACCTTTATTAGAAGCGAGGTTGGTATTTGTGGCGCGAGACACAGGCCAGGAAGTGGCGTTGTGGCGCGAGACTAGCGTTGTGGCTTGGAATTTTAGCGATGCGGACATGAGAGGCTTTAGTATAATGCAAGGCTTAAAACTTAGTGTTCTGGTACCAAATTACCGAACCGAGCACAAAGAATAGAACAAAGCTAAATTTTTCACTGTTTAATACTTCTAGCACCTAAATTAACATGTATAATTTACGTAAATTACACATAACGGTTACCCATCATACATAAACTAATTTTAAATAACAACTCCAGAAATCCTTGAATACTATGGTTTCAACCCAAAACTCCATTCTCGACATTATTTGATAAAAATAACATTGTAACCATGATTATACACCAACTTACCTCATTCGAACTACATTTTCTCCATTTCTTAACATATTAACATATTCAAAGTTCAATTTATCTATTAATTCACAATCACGTATCAATTTTGGTACTCCTACAATTTATGTTCATATATATGTTCACTGTAAAACCAATTTCTTTCCTTTAAACGTAATTTAGCATACAAGTCCTTGTCTAGATACAACTCTAACATCATAATTATATATAATCACCATAAACAGGTTGTGTAACAACAATTACAGAAAAAATGACTGCACAGAACATGGAAATTTTATGCAGTAAACATATATATATATATATATATACACATATATGATATCAAGGTTTTGGAAAATACCTTTTCTTGCCTTGAACAATCCTTGCTAACAACTGAAATCTCTTAAGACTCTCTCAACTCTCTCAACTTCCCTCTATATTTTCTTCCTTCTTTATTCTTAGGCTTAGCAACAAAATTTTATGCGTAAAACAAAACTCATAGCCAAGCCAATATGCGTACACTAAAACTAAAACTGATAGTATACGTACACTAAAACTGATAAGCCATAATAAGTGTACTTAATATAACAGTTACAAGAATATAAAAGTATATATTATATAAATGTATATTTTATTTATTATTTTGATTTATTTTATTTATTCTATTTATTATAATTAAAATTCAAAATTCAAAAATCCAAAAGCCATAAGGCTTTGTTTGGCAAAACTCTTTAAAAATTAAAGACTTAATATATTTAAGCCTTGTTTGACAAAAACTAAATTAAACTCCTTTAATTTATTTTAATAACCCATTTATAGCATAGTTATTTGTCACACTTTTATTATCAAATTAAGTTAAAAATATTATAATAATCCATTTAGTCCCTATCAACTCTCTAATTTAATTTTTAAATTAAATTAGAACATTATCTCATACTAAATAATTTCCTTCACTCATTAATTATTTATTTAACAAATAAATAATCAAATCAAATCAAATTAAACAAATATTTATTCAACAATAACACATCCATTAAATATTTTAATTAAATATTTATACTCATATTTCTCACGCATAATAACTCTAATTATTATACGAAATCATAAAATTCTCAGAACTCACTTTTCCTAACCCTTAGGTTTCAAGTCCACAGGCAAAAACTTCGTTTTTGCCATAACTAAAATATTATTGAATATTCCATCTCGTCTCAGAATTCTATCATTACGGGTTTCTCGGAAATTCAAAATAAATCTCCGAGCAGAAATGGATGAATAGTGCCTATTTCGTCTTTTTTCCCGAAAAATATTTTGTTTCCGAAAAACTTTTATTTTGGTCTTGAAAATTCTTACTCGTTCAGTCTAGCTCGTAGCCGGAATCCTCCCGATTAATAATCATTCTAGGTTATAGAACGATTAATAAACACATAGCACAGAATAGTATTAATAAAAATTCATTTTATTAATAACTAAGTCTTTAAACTTAAATTCTGGACAATCCGATTTTTCGGGTTGTCACATTCTTTCTCCCTTATAAAAATTTCGTCCTCAGAATTTCTTAAAACCAAACCCTTACCTGGGTCCTCACATTCTCCCCTTCTTCAAAGAATTTTGTCCTCGAAATTTTAGCTAACCTTCTTCTCAACTTCGCTTCAAAAAGGTTCTTATATTTCATACATTCCCTACCCTTCATAACTTATCCAGAATCATGAAGTGAAAGGAATAAATAGGAATATAAGGATTCCTTTAAAACATTTCATTCTTTTGCTGAGGGGTCAAATTGACCATGAACTCTTACTAGGTTAAACAGCCTTTCGCCGTAAACCTTTCTTACATGGTAAGTTTACAATCACAAAGAAGGTAAACCACCTCTTCCATACGTAGGTGATCAACCTATCGTATAACCCCATTCGGAGTATGTTCACCTCAGACTTAATCATTAGATTTTGGACCAAAATAATTTGGATTGGCATAGCTCTTCAAAGAAAGCTCGATTTTCTTTTAATCATGACATACCCTTCGTCTTAGCCAAATTAAGTAGCTTAGACCATATCAATAAATTGGACATCAACTTGAAACATTCATCTAGTCAACTCACTTGACATAGACTACTTCTTTAAATTCTTTCACAATACATCAAAACATTTTATGACGTCATGATACCACACTTTTCACAGTACGTTGAGGACTTCGTCAGTTTATGACTTCATCATTATGCATCATACCATAGTGGGTTGTTGATCCTAAGATCAAATTCAACACCAGGTTTAATTGCATTAATAACTCCATCCTTTTACCATCCTTGCATCAAATGCAATGATGATATAAAATTCATTTTGATATTTCAAATCAATTTCTGTCTAGCCAAAACGATTAGCATATACATACCAAGAATAGTTCTTTTAAAATCCATTGGTTCCAAAAACTGAACCAATTCTTTACTTTTCAAAATGCGCACATTAGCACAATTTCAAGAAACTTCGAAATCTAGCATAGCTAGATGACTTGGAATATCCTATTCTCCATCTTTCGTTATTGTCTTACTGCGACAATACTTAATCTTCTCTAGCACCTTCAATGCTAAGTTTACTAAAAATAACTCATTTTCAATCTACACCTTCCTATACCTTAGTACAGTCCATCAACTTACCACACATTATAAGTTCAGGAACTTTCCACAATAATATGAGTTCAAGAACTATCCCAGACAAACTATAGGCGTCCATTCGCTGAGAAGTTCAAAAACATACCATATAATTATGAGTCATGAACTTACCATATGTATGAGTTTCAAGAACTCGCACCTAATCTTATCGTTCTCTACCTACCAAGTATATATATGAGAAAAGATTCACCTTCTCGTCATATACATCTTGATAGCGTGACCAATTTCAATGATTATCACTATAATAAACTGAGTGGATGTGACACCAAGCACAAACCTCTGCTCATACAAAGGTTCATACAACTCAGCTATCACATGAGTCCTCAATTGAAATCTTACAATTTCTAACTTTCTCCTTACTTAATACGAATTTTCTTTTAATTCGTATGTTATCCTTCATAACTCAATCTGAGTTCTTCTTCCCGTACTACTTCGTAGTACCATTCATTCATAGCATTGGCTATAAATCATTCATCGTTTAACAACTCATCTGTTACTACGATTTACTATGATCACGTGGTGATCTTCTTATTCTTCTCTCTACGATTATAGTCTTAGGTACTCTTACCTAAGATTTATAACCTATCAGCTCTGATACCAACCTGTAACGCCCCGAAATTCGGTCTATTTTCACATCCGAATTCCATACGTCACGATCCCATCTTCTTCCAAACATACATCATTATATAGTCAAATATAACAACATACATCCTCAAATCCCAGGTTCTAAAACCTTAAAACCTCTTTCATTACAAATAATGATAATTACATTATTCTTTACATCTAGTACAAGTGACTTTTATCCATCACCAAGGATACATAATCATTCATTAAACTATTCTATAGTTTAATTCTATCATTTTATATTACAAGTCTTCACTTGATCTTCACGCACATTCATATAACTTCTTCTGGATACTGATCAGCTTGATCTTTACGAAATCCTTAAGTTCTTTCTAACATCGTTCGCTGAAAATGTTTTTATTTAAAGCAAGTGTGAGCATTCAATTGCCCAGCAAGTCATAAAAGTTGAACAAACAACTTCAAGAATTTAAACATTCTTTTCAGACTTCAATAACCGAACAAAAGTTATGAAGTAGCTTGAATAATAGGAATAATCTTGATTCCTTTCATTTTAAAACATTAGTTACATTCACTTTGAAATACTTTCATCCTCTACTGTCTTTCATACACATTCTGTCTGGCTAGAATCAATAGCACAGACTTAACAATAACGGTTCATGTATAAATAGAACATGCTCATATTGAACAGTTCAATCACAGAACAGTTCATATCATAGAAACACCGAAATGTTCAAATTGTGGCACAAGGCCTCATACATTATAACACCTTGTACAATATCACACATTTGCATATAGACAGAACTTCTCAAGTTCAACATCTGAGAAGTTTTAGAAACTAGCATTCATTTAAAAATATGAATGAAGTTAGGAAACTTGCTTTACGCACAGCTACAGCTTATAGTTTACGCTGAACTGCTCATTCCAATTCCTATGTAGCACATAAGGAAATAACACATACACCAATTAGTCATATACTTTAATTAACGCATTGGTTTATTTAACTTTACTTCTTAAGGTCCACGTTCCTACAAACTAAGTTTACGTGACCAACTTCCTATACTGCTTTACGGCTTCATGACATACGGAGAAGTCTTATTCAATACGTTCATCATCTTTGATGATTTACATTCTTATATTCTTCTTATACTCTCCTAGGACTCAGCACACATCGTGTCTCTGCTAGTAGTCCATATTGTACTCTTAGTGGTTCCCCACAAACAACCAACAAACAAGTTCCCGTCTCATCTACACTGCCCATAACAGTGAGTTAGATCGATTGCCAGTTTTGTATATACCTTCGCTCTCTGAAGGAATTGTTTAGCTCAGCTCCCATATGTCAACCATCAAAGGTTACGATTGTACTACAACCTAACTTATCTTAACTTATCTGAACTATTAAACTATAATGTTCGTTAAGTCAAATTCTTATTCCTTATGGCTTTCTGGCAACTAAATGACATACCTCATGATTTATTCATTATCGTCTAAGTCATACAGTCTTTTGTATACTCAGAACGATCATTCCATATTCATTCTATGAATTAATAGCGTGAACTATTTTACATTACCTTTATTTTATCTTACAACGTCCGGTTCATTCAACACGGAACGTCTTCCAAGTTATAAACATTAACTCGGCATATTTACGTTATACGTACTTGTCTTTAATTCAGCTTCTTCATCGATCACAGGTTTAATCACTGATCTTCATTACTTTACGGTCAAACCATACACGGAGTGTAGGTCCTACCCGTTTAATATTCGCGTACACTTAACCTTTACGTCGGTTCAAGTGTTCAACACTTACATTTCACTCTAACATTCTCATCAGACTCACATTCGGCTTTCATTAATCTTATTACCGTTCACTACGGCTTTCTCACGATAATTCATATCTTACTTACTACCTTTGTCAATGTCTAAGTCATACAACCAATGTATACTTAGAACATTAGCTCGATGTGAATATAATTCACGAGGATCATTTACGGATTCAACATTTACGTTGTTCATCCCTTAATCTCACATTCAACCTTTACTTAAGGTTTTAATCGCTTTCCATCGTTAACCAGCCCATGAACCTCATGTTCAATATTATTTCTTAATGTCAAAGCCATACGATTCGTTGTATGCTAAGACCGATAGTAGAAAATTATGTTCTTATTTCTTTCTTGCACATCCCCGATGAATGAGCAACAAAATCTCATTTAAGGCATCGCCGCCACCTGCGTTCTTGGCGTCGTGCCCTTCCCTTTCCTTCGCGTTGCGGTGCCATTTAGAAGTAGCTGATGGCTAGAGCTCGTGACGCGGTGCCAGCTCCCAAGGCACAACTCACGCTGCAGCGCCAAGCATGAAACCTAGAAAAATTTTCTAAGTCTTTTACAAGCTTGAGACGGTGATTTCAAAATCTCATAACTTCTTCGTTATAACTCAGAACGAGGTCATTCCAAAGCCATTTTCTTCCTTATATTACGTACCTTAATTACCCTCGGACAGAACTTTGTTCTGAATCCGATAACAAGCCATTTAATTGGCTTAATCTTCACTCTTCGTTCGTGTTTATGTTATTAACATTCTTCATTCGTTCGTCCGTAATTCAGTCATCCGAACTCAGAACTCGATCATTTTTGAGTCCACGACTCACGTTTTATACGTTCTCTTACATTCTTATAAAACCCTACATGTTCGAGTTCATTTACTAACTTTCTAATTCTCGTTCTTCTTTTACAAAAAATTTGCCATAACTTCGTTATAGCTAAGTTTTAATCCGTTCTTCATGAACGTTTCTAACGTTCCTAACCAAGAAATAAGCAACTAACTTATACGCAATTGTTTTAAACTTGTTCATCAACAACAATTATCCTATGATGGTTTTAAATTTGTCCATCAACAACGTTCTTCGCGTTTATCGCGTGTTCTTCGCGTTCTTCATTCGTTCTTCATTTTAATCGATATTTTGAATTACGATTCTACTTTTTCTTGGAATTTGATGTTATAGAACATCATTACTTACTTATTTCACCTACTCGTTCATAAGATTCATTCGGATCGCTCAAAATCCTTACGAATCTTACACTTCCTTAAGAAATTTATAAACTAAATTTCTAATTCTTATTTCTTCATTTTCTCATTATTTCAACCATATGAAATCATTCTTAACTTCATCTACTTCTTATCTTCATTAAGTTATGTTTTTGAACATATTAAACTTAAAGAAAATTAGAAGAAACTAGGGTTCGGATTACCGTTCTTCTTTAATCTCCTTCCGTCGGACAAAGCGTGCACTCTGGCTAGCTTTTCCTCATTCTCTCCCTCTTATTCTCCCATCCGAACTCTCTCTCTATCTCTCAAGTGTTGGTTTAAATTTCAAACCAAACAAATGAGCTTAAGGCTTGTTTATATAGAAAACCAAGGCTAGGGGCATTTTGGTCATTTCACCCCACCTCCTTACTATTCAAAGCTTAGCCACCAAGTTTACTTGGACACCACCCTTACTTGGTGGCCAAGTGGCCGCCACACATGCCCATGGGTCTTCCCCATGGGTTGCCCCATTGGTTTTACCCATCCGATGACCCATCGGTTCGATCCGCGGTTAATTTTCTTGGATCGGGCTTAATTAAATCTAACACTGGGCCTTACATTGATTCTTACTGGGCCTTCTCTGGGCTTGATTACATATTCCATTGGGCTTGATATAATCCAAGTCCACTTGGATTCTACAAAGTTCATGAACTCAAAGTCCATTTAGACAAATCGTATTCTACGCATTCCATTCTCGTATTCTCGTATTCTCTTCGTATATCGTTCGTACGATATTTGTATTATACGTCGTACTAATCTTCGTACTATACTCGTATAATAACTAGTATTATACCATATTTCTCACGCATAATAACTCTAATTATTATACGAAATCATAAAATTCTCGGAACTCACTTTTTCTAACCCTTAGGTTTTAAGTCCGCAAGTAAAAACTTCGTTTTTGCCATAATTAGAATATTATTGAATATTCCATCTCATCTTAGAATTCTATCATTACGCGTTTCTCGGAAATTCAAAATAAATCTCCGAGCAGAAATGGATGAATAGTGCCTATTTCATCTTTTTTCCCGAAAAATATTTTGTTCCCGGAAAAATTTTATTTTGGTCTTGAAAATTCTTATTCGTTCAGTCTAGCTTGTAGCCAGAATCCTCCCGATTAATAATCATTCTAGGTTATAGAATGATTAATAAACACATAGCACAAAATAGTATTAATAAAAATTCATTTTATTAATAACTAATTCTTTAAACTTAAATTCTGGACAATTCGATGTTCTGGGTTGTCACATTCTTCCTCCCTTATAAAAATTTTGTCCTTGAAATTTCTTAAAACCAAACCCTTACCCAGGTCCTCATAAGGTCCCTTCTTACATAACAAGGCTCTAAGTTCGATCATTTCAACAATTTAAGATCATAAAACCACAAAGTCTAGCATGCTTGCTTTCTAAACATTCAAGATAGCTATAACAATCATATTAGGCATGCTTGTGTGTATTCATAACACATACGTAAAACTAACTATAGTTGAAAATACGCTTCGTTTATGCATTACTTGAGCTACGATAACTAGGCATGGCATATATACATTTAAGATACATGAGTGCATCTAAGAGAGTCATTAAATATGATCACAAAAGTCAGATTCTAGTCTTCAAGATATCATGACAATATTCACATTCTAAACTTACTAGTGAGTCCAACTTGTTCATGTTTCTTTGCTAATCACTTAAGCATAAGCTAAAGGTTTATTCATGCATGTCTAAGCCACATTAACATGCTTTGCAAAGTCAGAATATACAACATGTAGAAATCATGTAAGCTAGCATACTAGTTTAAGTCTTTTTATTGAAAATATTTTTATTACAAGGCTTATCATGCTTGATCATGCTCAAAGGACTATGTACACTACAACATGCTCATCTATGTGCAAAATCAGTCATGTATAGTTTACTAGGTTCATAATTTGTAGCACATGATCTTTAACATAGTTGGTTTCCAAAACTTAAGGTTTAAATCTCCATTTAAACCATATGCCTCCATTAATCATACAAGTCTATGAAAACATGCTCACATTAGGTCAACATATCCAAATATACATCATACACATATTCGCATGTTAGCTTAAGTCAAAACAACTAGCTACCCACGATCAGATTTGAAAACAGATTGCTCAACTGAGTTCAAAGAACGTATTGCCGCCTCAATACAAATGTGGCGTATCATCAATACTGCAGTTCTGGTTCGGTGTAAGCAGTCTGCTTCAAAGAATCGACTAGCCAAATCCCAAAATTTTCACATGATATCACTTCTAAACACTCATAAACCAATTGTAACATACTTATATGATCACTTAGCAACTATATAACCAATACCCAACTCCATTAACATATAATTCCTTAAAATCAAGAATTTGAATTTTCAAGACTAAAACTCCATTTTTACAGTGAATGAAAATGGAAACAAGGAAAGAGGAATTATACATATGTAATGTGATTTGAACTTGCTCCAATGAACTTCTAAGCTCTAGCACACTTGTATGCTCTCAACCTCACTACTTAGCAATTCACAGACAACTTCAAGCAACATTTCTTTCAAGAACACCCATTTCTTTATTTATAGAAGAAGTTTGAAATTTGGGCATTGGTGTTACACAAAATGAAAATCCAAGGTGTAATGCAATGAAACAATGGTTCAAGGAGGGTGGTTCAACCACTCCATACCAACCACCTAGCTAGCCATGAACATCTAGGATTTAACCTTGTGGAAGAAGACGTGAAATCAAACTCAGCTACTGTTCATGTACTTGGTGACTTTCATTTTGGGACAAAAAGGAGAGAACTCAGTAATCTAGTTATCTAGGCTTAGTTTGGTCTACTTAATTCCCACAATGAAACCTTAATGTACAATTGCTACCCTATTAGGAATTTTAGAGATAAATTATACACTCACATCATATTGTCCATGTACACTAAATATACGCAATAAAATAATACAGTCGGATATTATTGTCCGGGCAGTTCCATAATTATTCCTACTACTCATATAATTATATAAGACTTAAAATATATAGCCACATAAATGTCACACTGCACCATATAGTTATTTTTGTATTATTGTTCACATGCACATAACTATTAATATAATATCATTATATTAACAACTCACTTAAGTAGGTTAAATAAATTAATCATGCACTTCCTTAATTAATTACCACTAAAATTAATTAATCCAACCATTTATGGGTTTTCCATAATCATTATTATCTGTATTTCCATCATCGTGCCACACAAGGCTTTCAACGAGTTTACCACAAACACCGCGTATTCTCAACTATTTAATTATTTAATATAATTGAGTTATCACATTTCATAACACATAATTGTTCATATTCAAATAAATAATCATTTTCATTAATATATTTATTTAATAATATGCGGAAATTCTCGGGTATTACAGGTTCCATCTTCCTGACTTCATACAACCTCTAATCCCATGTCATTGCACAGCTCTCGAAAACAACAGTCTGAAACAGGTCTTATACACCTCAATCGGATGCTCAGATTGAAGTTCTGCAAGTTCGAGCGGACATCACGTTGCACGCATGTACATACTTTGAGACGGCGGGACCCACGGAGCCCGGGATACCACGGGCAGCTGCAGGTGCATCTGCAGCTGCCGCAGGTACACCTGCGACTCCCAGCTCTATAAATATAGAGCTTGTGGTGGCCATATTCAAGAGAAGAAATGCAAGGAAGCCCTGTCAAATTTGCTCTGTACACCCCCCATATTGAGTGTTTTCTCATTTTAAACAGTGTTAGCACACATATAGCTATATTTTTACCGGCGGGAGCCGAATGTTCATCCACTTAAAGTCATAAAAGTCTTCTTTAGTAGCCCATTGTAAGCCTTCTTACACATTATAAAGCCTTTCTCTTCATCTTTGCACACACTCTTTTTCACATTGAGAGTCGTGTTGTGTGTGTATGCCTGAATTTCGGTTTGTGGTTTTCATTTTTGTCTGTATATATATACTTATATATATATATATATATATGGACTAACATTATCGAGTTATGCCTCGATTGAGCCTGGATTCACGTCCGGAGCGTTTACTTGCTTATATATATATATATATATACAATGTTGTCGGAATTTGTTCGATTAGCCTAGATTTTATATCCGGTGCGTTTACTGCTTTTATATATATATGTAGCGACAAATCACAGAAATGATAAACCGAGCCGGGATCGATATATATCATGCGTTTATCGCTTTTATATATATATATATATATATATATATATATATATATATATATATATATATATACATTTCTGTCGAAGTTCGGAGTTTACTGTAGCCTTTTCTTTGCTTTATTTACATTCCGTCTCACTTTGGAGTTTACTTTCGTGGTGGTTGATCGCTTTTTCTTGCTTTATTTACATTTAGTCCCTTTGGAGTTTACTTACATGGCGATTGATCGCATTCTTCGCTTTATTTATATTTTCGATCCCCATGGAGGTGCTTCGTGGTGGTTAATCATGTCTCTATATATATATTTACCACTTTTATATATTTACATTTTCGATCCCCCATGGAGGTGCTTCGTGGTGGTTGATCATGTCTGTATATATATATTTATAGCTTATATATATATATATATAACTGCTTACTGCTTTCATATAAACTGCGGCATCATGTGAGCCTAGGAATCATGTGATCACAGATTCAGTCCACTAAATCTAGATTTGGTTCTCGTGATGGACATTTCAGCTGTAATGCTTGTAAATTATTCACGGTGTTTGAATTTTCTTAGATGGCTTTCATGCCCATGAGGAGTTCGGCACTGCTATATATTATTTTCTTGAAGATACTTCGCATCTCGAAAATAAAAGCAATCAAGCCGAACATTTAATAATAAAATGGAAGTATGAAAAGGTCTCAATTACTATTGAGCACAGGGTTTGAAAAACCCTCTTTTACAAAACCTCACTGCTATATCATGTTTAAAACTAAATTTTTCATATAAATTCAAATCCTTTGTAAATAGGTGCGAACGAGGCCTCGCACTACTTCCAAATACCAACACATTGACCCCCACACACACACACATTCATTTAACAGTTTCTTGAAAAGTGGCGGTCATCGTGGTAACACGGATGTCTGGGGTGCCTAACACCTTCCCTCTGCATAATCAAGCCCCCCGAACCCAAATGAATCTCGGTTTCACAGACCCGTTTAGCAGTGTCACATCACTGGGTCAATGTGCAAACTTTTTCTCAGTTGCGTTGGTGCAACCAGTTAAAAACACCAAATGGCGACTCTTACAGTCAAATCATCAACATATACATGTCAGACCTTTTTCACTTGTTTTTTTCAAACAAATCTCACCTAACATGAGAACACCAAAGAACAAGAACAGAAAAGGAACAAATAAAAATCCCGACGTCGACAAGAATGTTGGGCCTATCCCAAGCTACATACATACATATAATTTTGGCTAGGTTCAACATGCAAAATTCCAAGAAATGACTACTTCATATCAGACATGAAATTCCTCTTACTAAGGAGCAGTGTCCTAAGACACCTCAAGAACAAGAGTGAATGAAGACAATCCCTTATGCTTCGGTGGTGGGAAGTCTTATGTATGCAATGTTGTACACTAGACCAGATATTTGTTTTGCAGTAGGCTTGGTCAGTAGATATCAGTCTAATCATGGACTTGAACATTAGATAGCAGTAAAGCATATACTCAAGTATCTATGGAGAATAAAAGATTATATACTTGTTTATTCTAGTGATGATCTTGTTCAGAAAGGATATACAAATTCAGATTTTCAGTCAGATAAAGATTCTAGAAAGTCAACATCTGGTTATGTGTTTACTCTTGGAGGTGGAGCTGTCAGTTGGAGGACTGTTAAACAGACTTCCATAGCTGACTCCACCATGGAAGCTAAATATGTTGTTGCTTCTGAAGCTGCAAAAGAGGTTGTATGGCTCAAGAAGTTCTTGTTAGAAATAGGAATGGTACCTTTAGTATCATCTCCTATTGTCCTATTTTGTGACAATAATGGGGCGATTGGACAATCAAATGAGCCTAGAAACTAGAAGAAAGGCAAACACATTGAAAGAAAATATCACATCATCCGAGATATAGTTCAACGAGGAGATGTGATAATTTCAAAGATAGATTATGCAAGAAATTTGGTTGATCTTTTTACGAAGACCTTGTCTTCTAAAGTTTTTGATTTTCATCTTGAGGGGATGGGTATTAGACATATGGTGGATTAGGTTTAGGGCTAGTGGGAGATTGTAAGGTTTTAAGCCCAGAAAAACCCAATGTTGAAATTTATTTTATTATTTTAATAATAAATTTTAATTTCATTTTGCTTAATTAAATGTGTCATAAATTTTGTCCATAATTATACATTTTATAATTTATGTATATGAAGGAGTGTCATATATAGAAGACATAAATTATATGTTATGTATAATTAAAGAAATATATTGTTCTCAATCTTAGATGGAAATGGACAACCCATTCTAGTAGATTGTAATACACTTGATTGGATGATTTGTTTTAGTCATGTAAAGTGAAAACTTTAATCTAATGTATTGGTGTATTTTTGAAATACATAGAACTGGATCATTACGAAAAATTATTTGTTAAATATTGTTATTATAAATAATTTTTCAATTACTATTAATGTGCAATTACTCTTAATCCTGAGAGAATAATGAACTTAATTTTATAATGTATGTCACTTTAATATATTAAAGAGTAAGATTTTAAATACAATCAATACCTCAATATGTTGGGTGATATATGTTATGAAATTAGGAACATGTATTTTTCAAGATAAAATTCTATAATTAAATTATAATATCCCCTTGATATAATTTATTGATTGATCACCAGAATCTTGGCCAAGTATTTTAGTAATTCAAATTACTAAAGTATTAATTTAATTTATTAAAATAATGTGTGATCAAAAGTGTATAAATTATGTAGTCAAGGATATAAGCAGTAAACGTAGTGGGTTAATATTTTTATTCCTACATGCGTTTATGGATATTATTGTAGAGAAGTATTTTTGCAAGATACTAATAGTGGAAGGATTTAATTAATTAATTTTAATTTTATTAATTCTAGAGTGCAATTATAACTATTTAGTGGAATTAATTATAATTAATATAATTCTAATTGATTAAAGAGTAAATCAGAAATTAGTATTATATTGGAGCTAGAATTGTAGAATCCTACTTGATCCCTACTCTAGCCCTTATTAAGATATAACAAAATAACAGGATAAAATATATCAGAAAAGTTTTTCAAATTATCCTGATAAATATCAGGGAGTTGAGGACTCTATATATTATATCACTTTATAGTATTTTGAGCCCACACTCAAAAAAAATACTTAATATCAAAATAAGGGTCATAGGGAGGAAGATCAGGAGGGAGGAAAAGCCTTCATCAGAATAAATAAATTCTCCATTGTGCTACAACAAAGCACGAGGTATATAATATATTTTACTTAATTTTTTAATTATCCTAAATTATGAGAAAGATCTTGGGATAATAATTTTTAAAAGTAAAAATTATTAAAAAAAATTGGAAATCGTTTCCTACACAGATCCTGGTGGAGGAATCGGTTCAGTGTCCATGTTGTGCCCATTGTCGGGGTCCATTTCTTTAACCTCTACGTCTGATTGCAAACTCCCATCGCCTGTTATATGGTAACGAAGCCCTGGATTCTGTTGGATAACACTTCCACTTATCCAGCTATGATTTTTTATTTTCTTACTGCCTGGCTTGAGACTTCTTGGGTTCCTACAACAGTCTTGATGGTTTTCTTAGAAGACATGCTTAAAGCCAAGTTACTTCAATTTCAAATGGACAGTGAAAATGTTATTGCACTATAACTATGATATATAAGGTTGTATTAGGTGTTTCTCTTTTACGGTGCCCTTCTTGAGCTTAGGCCCCCTAGCTAGGGGAGAGCAAGAATGAATTTCGCAACCAAAATCGCACTCAAAACAGCAAAAAACCGCACTAATGATTTCGATTGCATACTGTGATTTTTCCAATAAAAATCGCACCCCTTATGGTTACAGTTGCGATTTTAATACAGAAAATACATCCCTTAAGGAAACAGTTCCGTAATATTTCTCATATTTTTGTATATGTTTCTTTAAGTTCTATTTAAATATAGTTGTAAATTTATTTTTTTGAAATATGTAATTTTGCATAATTTAAGACTTTAACTTTGTAACAATGGTTGTATTTGAGTAACGTATGCATCTTCAAAATTTGTATGGTACTGCTAAACTTTAACTTTTCAACTTGAAGAATTGGAAGTTTTGAATTAATTTGTGATTAGTTTCCAAGAATTTAGCTTTTTGTAGTTTTGTATTATTTACAATAGCAAGCTAACAATGTTTGAGATTTATTTGAAATTTGGAAACAATGACATGTTTATTTATTTTCAATTGATTTTCAAGCCGAAACTTCACTATTTTAAAACCGCAACCGCATTTCTTGAAACCTCATAATACCAATCCAAGTTGTTTCATGTTGTAATTTATAATTTAAGCAAATTGCGATTTTTGTTCTAAACTGCACCAAGTTTGAGTCCAATCTCCAATCTTGTAGTCCAAGGAAAGGATTGAAAAGACCCTCACCTCAAAGTAGTCTCTAGAAGGCCCCTTACGACGATCTCCTTGTAGTGTTCGAGTCTTTTTGTTTCTAAATTATAATCTAAAAATGCGTAAAATAAATGTAAGATGTGTAATAACTTAGGTGTACCTCGTATTTGTAGGAAAGAATGTGTGCTAATGTTACGATTAGACTAGATAATTTCTAAAAAGAGTAAAGTAGAGAGAAATATCAAAAGAAGAATGTTTATAGATTTTTTGATATCCAGCTAATACATCATCCTCACTGCTATATAGTCAGTTGCTCACACATTTGTCATGCTTTCTATAACAACCTTTTCCATTAAATGAAGACATTTGTCAAAGGCTATATTTGGAAATAAAACAACTTCTAATTAAACACTGCGTTTTGAACTAACTGATACATTCTCCTTATCCAGCCTTGCATTCTTGACAATTCCCCATTACTTGAAGAGATACTTGTCCCTAAGGATTAAAATCTGGATATTGTTCCTGTAATTTGCTCCACTCCTCCCAGGTTGCATCCTCCAGAATCTTATGAGACCACTGAACCAAGACCATTGTTGCTGGTCATTGTCCCTTCTTTATCAGTCGCCTATCTAGAATGGCCACGGGTATTGATCTTAATTCTTTCACATGGTTTGTCTGTATTAAGTCTGACTGAACCACTTTAGCCTTTCCAATTTTCTTCTTCAGCTGTGAGACATGGAATACATTGTGTATTTTGGCACTGGTTGGAAGTTGCAGTTTATAGGCTACCTTCCCAATCTCTTGGGTCACAATATAAGGTCCATAATACTTTGCAGAAAGCTTAAAGTTTTTTCTTTGTGAGACTGACATCTATCGATAGGGTTGTAACTTTAAAAACACATCATCTCCTTCGCTAAATTGTCTTTCAGTTCTTTTCTTGTCTGCGTATAGCTTCATTCTCTCTTGAGATTTCTACAAATTATCCCTTAATAGTTGCTGGGTTGCTTCTCTTTCTTTCAAAAAATCGGCTACTAAAGGGTTGTTGCTTGTTCCAGCTTGGTGGTAATTGATAATAGGGGGGTTGATGCCATATAGGGCCTTGTAGGGAGTCATTCCCGCAGCTGTGTGGAATGAAGTGTTGTACCACCATTCTGCCATAGGCAGCCACTTACTCCACTCTGCAGGCTTAGTGCTGGTCATGCATCTTAGATACATTTTAATACATTGATTGACCCTCTCTGTTTGGGGATGGTAGGCTGAACTTAACTTGACTTTAGTTTCTAATGTCTTGAACAGTTCCTTCCAAAAGGTGCTCACAAATACTTTATCCCTATCATAGATAATAGTTTGGGGAGGACCATGCAATTTGATAACTAAATCCAGCATTACTTATGCTACTTGGGAAGCAGTAAAAGGATGTGTGTGAGCCATGAGATGACATCCTTTTGTTAGCTTGTCAACCACCACTAGAATTGTATCTTTGACATCTATAAAATCCATAGTTATAACCTCCCATGCTTGACTAGGAATAGGTATATGCTGCAAGAGTCCAAGGCCTGGGATATGTTCTCCTTTGCTCTTTTGGCAAATCTCATAACCTACAATTAATTATGTCAAATCCTTCCTTAGTGTAGGCCAATAGAATATTAGTTCAGCTCTCTTGACTGAAGCTGTAACACCTGAATGGCCCCCTTCCGGACTACTATGAATCGGCTCCATGATCCTTTTCCTCAAGTCTCCAGTGCTACGCACATAAATCTTACCATTTTTTCTGATGATTCCTTCCTGTATTTTGTAGTTAGGACAACTAGTAGGGTCTATCAATAATTGAGCCAATAGTTCTTGTGATGCTTTATCTTCAACTAGGCTGTCAGCTACTTCCACACTCCAGCTAGGCATAGCCGTTTGTATCACTACGCAGCTACCTTCCCCTTCATTTTTTCTGGACAAGGCATCTGCCACCAAGTTATCTTTGCCTTTTTTATACTGTATGATGTAATCAAAGCCCAACATCTTTGAGATCCACTTCTGTTGTTGTTAATTTCTATTCTATGAAGTATTTCAGTGCTTCATGGTCAGTTTTTATAACAAACTGTTGTCCCAATAACTAGGTCCCCCACTTTTGCACTGTCATAATAATAGCAAACAACTCTTTTTCATAAGTTGAAAGACCCAAGTATTTTCCAGACAAGGCCCTACTCAAGAAGGCTAGTGGTCTGCCTTCCTACATTAACATTGCTCCTACTCCAGCATGACATGCATTTGTTTCAATTACAAAGGCTTTAGAGAAATCAGGTAATGCCAGCACTGGAGTATTGGATAATACCTCCTTAAGGTTCTGAAATGCTCTTTCGGCTTCTTCATTCCACTGAAATGCCCCCTTTTTTAGCTGACTAGTCAGTGGTTTGCTAATATCCCCATAGTGTTGCACAAATCTTCTGTAATATCCTGTAAGGCCTAGGAATCCTCTTAGTTATTTTATTATCTTAGGCCTGGACCATTACATCATTGCTTCTACCTTGCTTTTGTCAGCAGCCACCCCTTGCTCATTGATAATATGGCCCAAGTATTCCACTTGTGGTTGTGCAAAGGTACATTTGGTCTTCTTAACACAAAACTTGTTGTGTCTCAACACATCCAATACTTGCTGCAAGTGATTTTTGTGACTATCTAATGAAGGGTTATATATCAATATATCATCAAAGAAGACTAACACAAACTTCCTTAGATATAGGCCAAATACCTCATTCATTATACTCTGGAAGGTGGCTGGTTCATTGGTCATGCCAAAGGGCATGAACAGAAATTCATAGTGTCCTTGGTGGGTTTTGAAAGCTGTTTTATGTGTGTCTTCAGCCCTGACCCTAATCTGGTGATAACCACTCCTTAGGTCCAGCTTAGTAAAGAGTTTGCTTCCTTTTAGGTCATCCAATAATTCTTCTATGAGAGGAATGGGAAACTTGTTTTTGACGTGATGTTGTTCAAAGCCCTGTACAGAACCTCCAAGAATTGTCCTTCTTCTTAACTAACAAAACTGGAGAAACATATGGAGAGGTGTTGTGTTTAATAATACCACTGTGCAGCATCTCTTTAACCATCTTTTCAATTTTAGTTTTTTGTATGTAGGGGTATCTGTAAGGGTTTGCATTGACAGGATTGCAGCCAACCATGATTGGAATGTGGTGGTCCTGCCATCTTAAAGGAGGTAGCCTTTGGGGTTCTTCGAAGATGTCACTATAGGTAGATTACCAACTGTTCCACTTTTTTAGGAATTAAATCTTCTGGTTTTAGATTTTCCTCCACTGCTGCCAACTGCACCAGAAAATACGTCTCTTCCTTGGGTTTCCACTTAAATTTATTTGTTGTTTATACTGTGCAAAACTGTCCATTATCTTCCTTGTCTCCTAGTACCACTTGTTTCCCTTTCCAATGTATGATAACCTCTTTTTTCCCATAGTCAAGACTGATGGGGCTAACAGTCTGCATCCATTGAACTCCTAGTACTACATCATAGCCTCCTAAGGGAATGACATACATAGGACTTTGGAACTCACCTTGTGCTAAATCCCATTTGAACTGACTAATCCTCTTATCGCACCTTATTTTTTCACCATTAGCCACTGTGACTCTAATTGGAGTACAAGGTTCAGTAGTTAACTGTAGTTCCTTAACCAAGGCTTATGATATAAAGTTGTGAGTGGACCCATTGTCCAATAGCATGCTTATGTATCTATTCCTAACTTGGCCCTACAGCTTAATAGTGTGAACCCCATGAGTCCTGGTGATGGCATGACATGATATCTCACAATCATTCTCAATCAGTAATATTTCTTCCCCTTCTCCATGTGTGATGATTGCTAACTCAGGTTCTGACTCCTCTGCAAGTGCCTTCTCTTTTTCATCAGTTATCATGAGATAAATGTGTTTTTGTTTACATTGGTGTCCTTGAGTATACACTTCATCACAATTGTAGCACAATCCCTTATTTCTCCTTTCTGTCATTTCTGTTGTAGTTAATCTCTTAATTGGAAAGGATTTATGCCATGCTCCCATTCTTTCTGTTTGAAAGGCCTCCTTGTTCATAGCAGGGTTCATTTTGGCTCTTGGCATCTGATTGTTTCCTCCCAACTTGGTTGTGTTCTGGGTTCTTCTGTCCAGAGATTCCAGAAACACCTCTTGTCTTCGAGCTTGATTGATGGCTTCTCTGAGAGACTGAGGCCTTACCAAGTACAAGGCATTAGCAATCTCATCTTTTAAGCCACTGAGGAAGCTCTCAATAAAGTATTCTTCATTACTTCTCTTATTTTGAATTAGCATGTATGTTTTCAGCTCCTCAAACTTCCTTATATAATCATCAACTTTTCCTCTTTGAATCAGTTTATTAAATTGTCCAATCAGATTTTCATGTCCTCCTTTTTCAAACCTTTGACTGATATAATATGCAAATTCATTCCATAGCAACCATGGCTTTTCATCTTGCAAGGACTGATACCAAATATCAGCTTCTCCCTCTAAATAAAGTGCAACATACAGAACCTTAGATCTAGGATCTATCTTAGCATTCAACTGAAAGAACTTTTCACATTTCTTCAGCCATCCTCTTGGATCTCTTCCTTCGAAATGGGGAAAGTCCATTTTGGGTATGCGAAATTGTTGGAAGGGGCTAGTGTTTTGTCTGGATTAGTTCCCTTCGGCCGGTGGGTACCAAGATGGTGTGCCCTGCAATGGAATTTGGTAGTTATTGGTCTGGTGTGTAGGGGTAATGTTAGTAATTGGTGTAAAACTGAGGGGATTGTAGGGGGAAGTTGCAGGTGAGAATTGTGTACTGATGTGAGGCTGTCCGTAGGTGGTGTTATAGATTGGTAGTGGTTGTGTCAAATGGCTGTAGGCCATCTAGTGTGAGGTCGAATTATGGTGGTTTGGGTAGGTATAAGTTGTAGTAGTGGTTCCCATAGTACTAGAGGCCTCTGTTTAGAAATACCCACTTATCATAGGAATAGTATATGGTGGTGGTTGGTTTGTATTGGGGCTAATCATAGTTACAGAAGGAATTCAGATCCTTAGTTCAAAGTTTGTGACTGTGTATGCAGGTTGTGTACATGGATTGGAAGCCACATGGTTTGGATTTGGAATACTTGTGTGAGGTCTTAGATGTTGATTTAATGGGGGTGCACTAATATTAGATACAGGGATGAAGGTGGTTGTCTTACCCCAAGGCAGGGGAATTGCGATGGAGGTTGCCGGAGGTGGTGGCAGTGGTGGATCAACAGCAGTAGTGGACTTGGCAAAACTGGAAGCAACGGTGGAAATCTCCGCTGTTATCGATTTCTCCTTCTCAGATCGATAAAGAGCTCCGATTGCCTCTGTAATCTTCTGGACTACTTCGTTGGAGGCTTGCAATTTCTGACTGATATGGGAAATTTGGTCCTCCATTACTCCCGTCTGAGTCGACGTCTGCTCGAGGTTTTTAGCCATTAATTCTTGCATTTGTTCCATCTTTCCTTCTAAAGCTTTGAGCTCCTTTTCGTGTTTATGAAGACTGACCTTAGCAGATGCGTCGGCCATGGATGGCCTAGGAGGTGCTCTGATACCACTTTGTTACGATTAGACTAGATAATTTCTAAAAAGAATAAAGTAGAGAGAAATATCAAAAGAAGAATGTTTATAGATTTTTCGATATCCAACTAATACATCATCCTCACTGCTATATAGTCAGCTGCTCACACATTTGTCATGCTTTCTCCGACAACCTTTTCCATTAAATGAAGACACGTGTCAAAGGCTATATTTGAAAATAAAACAACTTCTAATTAAACACTGCGTAACTGATACATTCTCCTTATCCAGCCTTGCATTCTTGACAGCTAACTACCATTATGCCCTTTATATGTGGAGAACATTTGAATTGCCCTCTTGTGAGTTGACGGTAATGCCCTTGGTGTGAGGACATGTGTCATCTTTTGATCGACTATATTTTTATATCCTCGGTGAGAATTTGTAGTTGTGGTTACTCAGATCTGATGTGATACATTCAAAAAAACTGATACGTGATGTAATCATCAACATTCTCGCAGTGGTGGCCTTCAAAATTCTTCTCCGAAAAATATCAACATGAGCGATTGTCACAATATTCCTTAAAATGGTGTAACCAACAAATAACCCCTTGTGGTATTGAAAATATATACAACTTTATTTCGATCTGGTCCCGCAGAGAACACTTTCCGGCCATCATAGAAATGTTGCACACACCCATATATAGGAAAGGAAGCCGAATCACTCTATTCTCTATTATGAAAAATCAAATGTTCTAGCTCACCCAAATCAATTCCCGTATTGGTTGATGTAACAAGGTGTCAAATATGTAAACTATCACCTCATTTGTTCATTTTCGTTTAATATAGGCAAAATAATTTTTCTTTTTGAGTTTGAGTGCCTTCCAATTATCTTGATGTTTCTTGTTTTCCAATTATTCAGAATATTTGAATAAAGTATTTGCACACTAACTTTATCGTTTATGGACCGGTTTATCCCAAAAAAAAAATTAAAAAAAAGAAAAAAAAGAAAAAAGAAGCAGAATATTATAGTGAAATGTAATATGCAAGAATCAAATTTTGTTTGGTAAATGTATTATTATTATAGTCAAACCAATCTCTTAGGTTTACAACTACAGACTTAACTCTTGGGTTTTATATAGCAACCCCATAGCTAGACTTTGTTTTTCACACTCGATATAAACTAGTCTTGGTTAACACACAACACTGAACATACCAATAATATTATTGCAAGTATCATTCTATTCTCTCATTATTAGGAGAACCTCAAGCATCGTCAGATATCATCTGATTAAGATGGAAGTCACCTTCATCATTCTTATGAACCTCGACCTTGAATTTCTCTTCTTTGTCTCCTCTTTTGACCTTCAAAAGCATATCAAACTTAGCAAATTCCTCAATAACCTGCAAAACCGAGGAGAGGAGTGAAGGGGTGGGGGAGGGAAAGCATTGTTAGAAATCATCAGGAAAACTAAACGCGAAAACAATATTTCATGGCTTATCTGCACACCAGTAAAGAGTTTGTAGTGAGCTACGCAGAAATTTAGTGTGCAACAAAAGAATTACCCAATGCGTGAAAAAGCAATAGTATAATAACACCTCAAACTAATTAATCTAAGCAAAACATTTTCAAGGATAGCAAAGCCATTGCAGCAAACATAGAACAGAGTGGAGGAAGTTGGTTATAGAAAGTAGACCCCTAAAATTGAGACAAACCAATCTATTGGTAAAGTTTAAAATTCAATACAACATTAAACAAACAAATTATGTTAAATAACATTCTCAGGTTAATTGCAATGTTATCAGGAAGTTTGCACTTAACGGCATTAATTTTTTTTTTTCCAAAAAAGGCACATATGGAGGTAAATCCTACATTTCCACTTTTGACAATTCACACAATTTAAACTAGATCTCACCACTCTCATAAAAAATACTTAATCCATTCCAACTTATAAGATCATTATCAACTTTTGAAAGTAAATTTGAGACATTTTCAATCTCAAAATTATTAATACTCATTAAAAGTTACGAAATAATAATCTTACAATTCTACATCCATATGATCTACTAAAATGAAAGTAGATCAATATTTCAAATATAATAAAAGTATATCTTCGTCCATGGTAACATGGAGTCCAAAGAAGTAACCTAGGTCACCTGTTTTAATTGCCAAAACTGAGTAATGGGGAAGTTTGGTTTAGAATTAGGGTTTAAATGTGGGAATGAAATTGAGAAGAATGGATAGAAAAGGAAAGTTATTAAAGCATTAAAACTTTAAAACTACAATAATCAATCTGTGTGATGTATACTTTGTTCCATCTTATAAGATCATTTATCGACTTTTGAAGGTAAATTCGAGACATTTTCAATCTCGAAATTAATATTAATAGGATTCACTGAAAATTACGAAATAATAAATCTTATAGTTCTACATCTCATAGTTGTCAAGTCGAGTACGTGGCCGGGAGCTTAATCGACTAGTGGACTAGGCGCCTGACTAGTCATTCATAAGTCGACAAGTTATTTCCTATGTAATTTTATACATGTAAAATTTTATACATACATTTTACTTCAATTACGTTAAATACAAAAGAAATTGCTCACAAATAATCAAATATATTACTACTTCACAAACAATACTCTTAAATACCATTAGAAACAAAAACATATTAATATTTCACATTTATCTCTCATTTATAAATAATAAACATTTATGGGGACCCAAGTACCTAACTAAAAAATTCTAGGAGTTGAAATGTAAACTCAAAAAACTTAGGGGTGATTATGAAAGAAAAACAAGGGCTTAAATGAAAAGTTTGTAACTTAAGGGACTAGATCTAAAGTTTAAGAAAACCATGGGGTACTAAATTGTATTTTGTCAAGATATAGTGATCGGATGATTGGTATAACGAAATTGAGAGGGATCGGTATCGAAAATGGTGGTCGACTTCGACAATGACTCCGGTGATGGCAATTGAAGCCTCAGACAGCGGCGATCTCCTTTTCTTCTCCCTTTCTTTTCTTTTTTCATTTTTTTTTCTTTTCCAGATCATACGCCTTGGAAGTTGGTCAGTCAAGGCGTCGTTTAGCGAGGACTTGATAACCATGCTACATCCATATGATCTACTAAAATGAAAGTAAATCAGTATTGCAAATATAATAAAAGCAAATCTTGCCATCTTGGTCCATGGAGTCCCAAGAAGTAACCTAGGTCAATTGTGTTTCAATGGTCAAAACTGAGTAATGGTAAGTTAGGTTTAGAATTAGGGTTTAAAGGTGGGAATGAAATTGAGAAGAATGGAGAGGAAAATAAAGTTAATAAAGCAATAAAGCTTTGAAATTATAATAATCAAATCTCAATGTAATGTATAACGAAGGATTACATGAGCTTAAATAAATAAAAAATTGTAAACTCTAATTCTTGGAATCCAAGGAAGCCAAACAAATCAAGTAAAATAAAATCCTAATAATAATCTATCGCAATAAAAAATTTAAAAAAATCTAATAATTGGTCTAGACTTCAAGGTCTCTTGTATTAGTCCAATCAAGTAGGGTGGGATCTTCCTTCATCACTTCTCCTCCACTAAAAAAAACTCATCCTCAAGTTACGAATTGACCAGAATATATACCATCTTTATTAAGATACCGCTTGAAAAGAATGAGTCTCCAGCAGCTTAAGCTTTCAATGGCATTGAATCACTAGCTAGCATCCATTTCATCTCACAATCACCATACTTGACTAAATAGGTGTTATTTATTATACTCACAACGTTGCACTTTTCGATCAAAATGAAGGTCTTCCCAACAAGATGTGACAAACTTTCACTGGTAGCACTAGCACATCACATTCCACTATATCAACCAACTTACTAATTGAATAGTCACCAAACACTTCTCACATACTTTAAGGATGGTGTTTTTAACCATGCTACCCTTAAGAGTAGATAAGGCTCAATCTCCAAGCCCAATTTGTGAACATCATCCTCAGAAACGACATTGATACAACTTAATCAATAATCAAGCTATATAGGCCTTTCTGGTTTTGAAAGATTACTCTTGTACCAATCTTCTTCAGCAATATCTCGATGAGTTGTGAAAAAATGGTGTACAATAAGACAGTGCTAATCATCATCATTGCAACAAACCATGGTTTGGAAAGATTACTCCTACACCAATCTTCTTCAGCAATATCTAGATGAGTTGTGAAAAAATGGCGTACAGTAAGAGTTCTAAGCATCATCATTGCTACAATCACTCTTATTATCATCATTACTTGTTATCATGAGCTCCTTCTACTTCCAAATGTATCACTTTGTTTGCTCTTTGTTTAACAGCAGCATTAGCATTTACTAACTCTTAATATGCAGATGTTACTAACCTAGGGCATTGAGCTTAAAAGTATCCAAAACACAAGCGCTGCACTGAATGTCAGTTATTATTAAAATTACCTTTGTCGAGTAGGCGAAGTAGAAGATGGACCTCCTTAACTGTTGAAGGTAGACAATATCTTCGGTAAACTATCAGTAGCTCGTAGTATAAGTGTCATTTGACCTCCTATATTAACTATTATTTGGCGTAAAACTTCTTTTAAGAAACTTCGCGGAAAATTCTTCTTCCACTTGATATACGGCTTGAACAGTATCATCCAATTAAGCATACAAGTTTCCAAAAAAATTGTTAGCAAAAAGAAAACTCAACCAACTTCGCGAGTGCACAAGTGATAGAATTTACTAGTGTATTTTGATACAGGTTCTCTCGTCGTAACTTTTTAAAAAATGGATGCTTTTATGACTTGCAATTGACTGAAAGAACATCAGGGTAAGCTTCGTCTCTTCCTAAATTTTATTCTCTCCTCTGCCAATCCTACATAATTCGCTTGCACCTTTGTCCACCATACGTGTTGTTCCTTCATGCTTAGTTTCGGCAAAAACAGAATTATCGAACCTCATTCGAGTTGAGCCATTTAAAAACTCTCCAAACTATTCTCCCAATCAAGAAGTGTGTACACATGACTGTCTCCATTAAAGTTGAGAACTTCAAACGTCACACTTTTTTCCACTTCCAAATTGTGATCTTATCTATTAAGTCTTCCAAATAAATGCTGGTGAGGCTGCTGTAACGCCCCCAAATCCGATCTTCAAACTCAAATTTGATGCATCACTAGTGCTTCTCATTCTTTACATACATCCAATATCTTAAAGATATATTTAAAACTTCAAAATATAATAACATATTTCTTCAAATCACATATCCTATTACCTTAAAATCTTCAATACATTACAAATAATGATAATTACATTATTTTTTACTTCAGTACAAGTGTGACTTTCATCCGTCACAACAGGTACATATTAGTTTAATTAACTATTCTACAAGTCTCGGCTTGGACTTCTCTTTCATTTTCACGCTTATCCATGTAATGAATAGCACTTCACCAGGATACCTATCAGTTTGATCTTCACAGGATCTTTTAGTTCTTTCCGTTTTCGCTGAAAATGTTTTTATTTTAAGCAAATGTGAACATTCAATTACTCAGCAAGTTCTAGCAGTTGAATAACAACAAAATCAAGAATCAAATATTCTTTACATACAAAACATCAATAACTGAACAATAGTTATGAAGCAGCTCGAATAACAGAATTAAATTAAATTCCTATCATTTTAAAATATCAATATATTCTTTAACACTTCTACAACTTAACTTGTCCCATACGACAATATACGATAATATATGTGAAAAGAAACACCTTTTCGACATACATTTACAAAACAAATTAACTCAATTAACATCTTCTCATTCTGTCTAACCGAAATAATCAGCATAGACTTAATCTTATCACAGTTCATAAATAAATAGAACTCTTTATGCTTGACCAATTCAATCATAGAACAGTTCATCTTGCAAAAACACATAACTTAAGTGTTGAAAATCTTGGCACCTCGCCTCATACATAATAAACATCTTGTACAAATTTAACACATTTGCACATAGATAAAACTCGCTCATTTACAACATCTGAGTAAGCTTAAAGAAATTCGCATTCAATTCATAATATGAATGAAGTTAAGAAACTTGGCTTTAAGCGCTGCATACAACTTACGTTATACTGCTCTTCGAAATCCCTATATATCACATCAGGATAACACATACCAATTAGTCATATATTTGACCTACACATTCGTTTAAATTAACTTTAGTTCTTATGGTTAGCGTTTTATAACCGTAAACTTTTAACTTTTCTTTCAACGTTACGACATACGGAGATGTCATAATCCTTATTATCATCATTTAAGATTTAAGATCGATTTACATTACATTTTTCTTCTTTCTAATTTAACTTGCTCGAATCATTAAAACTATAATGTTCGTTAAGTTAATTATCGTTCATTACGTCTTCTTGACAATTAAATGTCATACCTTATGACTATTCTTTAACGTCTAAGTCACACAATCTTTTGTATGCCAAGAGCGAACATTCGATGCTAATACTATGCGTTCATAGCTTTCAAGCATTTTACATTACCTTCCTTCATATCTTACAATGTCCGGTTTATTTACCTCGGGACATTATTCAAGTTATTATTATTAACTCGGCTTCTCAACGTTCACACGTCCCTTATCAACTTCATTACTTCACGTCCAAACCATACACTCGTGTGTATGTTAAGCATGTTTATCTTTACACGTACACTAACCGTCTTCATCAGTTTAACTGTCTTAACGGTCACGTTTTTCATCTTTTAAACTTTCATTTAACCTTTACTTAAGGTTTTAATCACTTCTTAAAGTGTTATTTCAAATGAACTTTACGTTCATTATCGTTCTGTGTATTTTCCTCAAGCTTTGAACAGTTAAAAGCTCATCACTGGGTCATGCCCTGCACCGGCGTTGTGGCGCCAAACTCCTTTGTTAAACTGGTGCTTCATACTGGTGCTACGGCGCCAGTACTAAAACTCAAAAAAAATTTCAAGTGTTGAACATGTACGAATCGCCTACTTTGCAATCTCGTAACTTCTTCGTTATAACTCGGAACGAATATGTTCCAAAGCTATTCTCTTGCTTTCATTACATATTACGTTTCCCCTAGACAGAATATTTTTCTGAATTCGTTAACAAGCCTTTTCATAGACTCAAATTTTGTCGTTCGTTCATTTTATATTTTTAACGTTTTTCATTCGTTCGTCCATAACTTACTCATCCGAACCCGAAATGAGTTCGTTCTTGTCCACGACTCACATTTTCAATATTCTCTAACATTCTTATGAAACCTTAATTGTTCGGGATCATTAACTTAATTTCTAAATTCGTCCGGAAATCATAGTAAACTACAATTTCAACGGTTAACATTTCTTAATCCGTTCCTCATGGAACATTTCTTATACTTCTATATCTCCTAACCAAACATATATCAAGATATATATATAGGATGGTTTTAAACTTGTCCATCAACAACAAGCTCTAAGTAGATGGTTTTCAATTTGTCCATCAACAACTCGTTCTTCGCATTCTTCGTGTTCTAAGTTCGTTCTTTATTTTACATCATTATTTTGATTATGATTCCACTTTAACATGCATATTAGTGTTTTAAATCCACTAATTCTTCCTTATTACTTCTTTCATATGATTCATCTGAATCGTCCAACTTACCAAGCAATTTATAATTCATATGAAAGCTCTTAAAAAGAAAATAGATGAAATAAATTTCAAATTCTTATTACTTCATTTTCTTATGGTTAAACCATATTAAGATCATTTTTTATCCTCTTTTACTTCTATTTTCATTATGCTATATGATTCTTCTTATGAAACCTAAAGAAAAATGGATTAAAACTAAGATTAAATACCTTTCTTCTTTGTTCTTCTTCCTTATTGACAAAGCTTGCAATTTTGCTAGCTTTTCTTCCTCCTTCCTTCTCCAAATCCGAACCATCAAGCTCTCTCGCTCAATATTGTGCTTTGCTCTTGAATGTGTTAGTTGAAATAAACTTACACATTAAGAAAATGTCTTAGCTTTTATAAAGAAAACAAGACTTAAGGTAGAAGGGTCTTGGCATGGCTCCATTCGAAGCGTTGTATGGAAGAAAGTGCCGTTCTCCAGTATGCTGAGATGAGCTGGGTGAAACAACGTTGTTGGGACTGGAGTTGGAACGTATGACTATGGAAAAGATTCAAACAATCCGACAATGTATAAAAACCTCACAAGACCGACAAAAGAGTTATGCTGATCTTCATCGAAAGGACGTGGAATTCGATATTGGAAATCATGTGTTGTTACGTGTTGCTCCATGGAAAGGAGTTACGAGATTTGGAAAGAGAGGAAAGCTCAATCCTCGATTCATTGGCCCATTTTTAATCCTCGATCGAGTAAGGACTGTAGCCTTTATAGACTCGCTTTACCGCCAAGTATGTCTCGTGTTCATAACGTTTTTCATATATCCATGTTACGTAAATATGTGAAAGACCCGAACCACATTATTGAGTTAGAACCGGACGAAATAGCGAAAGATTTAACGCATGAAGAGGTTCTTGTTCAAATCTTGGATAAGAAGGAACATAGTCTACGCTCCAAGATTATACCTCAAGTTAAAGTTTTATGGAGGAACCACGATGTTGAGAAAATGACCTGGGAGTTAGAATCTGAAAAGAAATCAAGGTATCCTTACCTCTTCGACATACCAGGTACGTACCCTAATTTCGAGGGCGAAATTTCATAAGGGGAGATTGTAAGACACCAACTTTTATGAATAAAGATGAATTTTCTATAATTATCATTTTTGAATGAATTTGATATAATGTTATTGTTGTGGGTAATAATTATAAATTTTGCAAAAGTACATGAGTTGTTATATAATATTCGATTGGTGGGGAATATTCGTTTTAAACAGGAATATTATAAATGCGACGGCACAATCATTAGTGGACCCCACAATGTAATTATTGTCGGATTGAGAAAGCGACAAAAATATTTTATTGAAAATAACGGCGAAAGTTTTATCGTTAATCTTGTTGAACTACTCGATAGTAAAATACAAGATGTCTGGCGTGGTTGCGTAGTAGCATTACCGGTATTGATTATTGATGCTTACGTGAGAAGTCATTCGGTTTTATTCAATTATTGTCGATATTTTATATATTATTAAATCAATAATTGAGATAGACAGAGTTATTAATATTATTATTTGCAATATTAACGATGTCTAGAAGTTACGATATGAGAGGTTTGGTCACCTAATCATGCTATGATAGGGAGAAATCCTTATTGGAAAGCCCCTCTTTCACAGGAACGACTTTGGTCGATTAATAGTGTGAATAATAATAATGATGAAGTTTTGTTTTATTAGTATTATTAATGTAATAAAACAGAAAAAAAATTTATATAAAACAAAATACTTTTATAAAGTTATTCGTTTTATTAGGCTAATAGTAAAATCTTTTTATATAAAACAGAATACTTTTATAAAATTATTTGTTTTATTAGACAATAATTAGAATATATTATATTTTATTATGCATAGTGTTTGCATAGTGCCGGCATAGTGTTTGCATAGTAAAATCTTTTTAAAAGTTATTCGTTTTATTAGATTATAAATAGAATATATTATATTTTATTGTAAACCAATCTGGACCGTCCGTTTAAAGTAAAATCGATGCGGACCGTTCATGGATTGGTTCTTATTCGATCCATTCTTCTATAAATAAAAGCTCATTCCTTCATTATTTCTTTTTAATTCTTTGAAACTCTAGAGAGAGAAAGCGTAGAGAGAATTATTCTTCTATCTTGGCGTATTTCTTTAGCGTTTAAGAAAGCTTTGAGTGTAGTGCAAGTTTCTTCAAGTATATCTCGCCCTACTGGTGGAGTACTCTTCTTTATAAGGTAAGGGTATTATTTTTCGTATTCATGAAGAGAACTTCTATTATTTCATTCTTTATTATTCTATTGGAATAACTTTGTATCTGTGATCTACCCTATACTTGGTGATTTACATTGTTATTCCATTCTTTATTATTACATTGGAACATCCCATGCATGCGCTTTTCTGCTTGGGACTGGTTAAAATCTTTATTATTCATTGGAATATCCATGCATGCGTTTCTGCCATGGGATTGATTCCGATTATTTATTATTACATTGGAGTAACTTTGTTTATGCAATACCGCATGCATGGTGATTTCTTTTGTTATTCCGTTCTTTATTATACTCAGTTGGTTAAAGTTTTGACTTTTATAATCCATGAAATTGGTGGAATATCCTTGATATTTGCGCTTCATCCAGTATCCTTTCGTGGAAATATTCTTCTGAGTATTCTTAAATTTTACTCTACAAAGAAGTATCATGTTGGCAATTTGGACGTTATTAGTTCCTGAATAAATTAATTCTTGAACTTGTTTTATTGAATTCTTATATCATTGTCATCATCTCATATTTATATTTTGTTGAAAGTCATCTGTGGCCTATAGTGCATAGATGGACTTGGTATGATTATGACGAGGATTATTGATTGTAATCATGGTAGTAATGTTACAAATAATGTGGTAAAAGTCCTCATTGGCCCGTAGTGCATTGATGGGATGATTGTTGGCATGATCATGACCATTGATGAATACACGAATATTCTTGGCCCGTAGTACATGGATAATTTGTGGTTGTGATACTAATGAATATCCTCGTAGTAGTGTGAGGATGATGTGGTTTATTTATTAAAATTTGAATCCAATGATAAAGTGATGAAAAACCTTTTAAATCATAAAAGATAGTAGATTTTATTCTCTACTTGACTCTTTTAATAGATTGCATGTTCCGCTACTGTTAAACTTGATGTCTATTGTATTTTATCAGTTTAACACTGTTAAAGACTAATGATAATTTATTCTGCATTATCTTAGTCATAATATTTCTTCTTGGGCTAGTTGAGCTCACCCTTTCTTTCTTTATTCTCTTCAGAAATGAGAGCGTGGCAAGGGACTAGTCGGGGAGCGGAGTGACGGTCAGATGATAGTATTAGTAGTCCTCACTATTCTATTAAATAGTGTGACAATAAATGTAATGAAGACTTATTCTGAGAGTGGATATTGTCTAGAAGACAATATTTGTATTAAAACTCACAGCTTTCTTGTTGTATATTAAATATTATATTTGTATTCTGTACCATGTATTTGGCGACTCAGAATAGGTGATGTATACCTATTTTGGGGGCGTCACAATTATTAATAAAAACTTATTTTATTAAATAATTATCTTTACATCATAACTTAGAGGACTATCCGATTTTTCTCTCTTTATAAGGATTCCGTCCCCGGAATCACCATCACAAAATTTTACATCCTTATTTAGATGCCTTATTCTTATCACCTTTTTCAAAGGTATAATCTTACTTCTACAGGTATTCAGCAAGTGCACTGCTCTTTTTCCTTGTACTTCTTCTCTTTCTTGTTGAATAACCTCAACATACTATCTATTTTAGGTTCAATCTTACCTATTTTCTTCCTTTCCTTAACTCATTCACTTACTTTTTCTAAGGATTATCATCTGACATAATCGTCATTAGTTAAACATCATGCTTAACTATACTTTCAATCATTCGGGATATCACATTCATGCTTTCTTCTAAAAATTTTGTCTTCTAAAATTCTTGGAAACAAAAGTCCCATCTCTTTTCTCCAACACGTGACAAGTCCCTCCCCTTAGCCTCGAGTTTTTGGCTGTGCTATATTCATGATAAATCTCCCACTCGGAGAAAATTGGATCCCAAGGCTCTTATGTGTGTTTTCATTGGTTATTTTTCAACCCAAAAGGGTTATGAATGTTATCATCATCCTTCAAACAAAGTATTTGTCACTCGGGATATAACTTTTTGAGAATCGGAACCTTTTTATTCTTCTTCCCCTTATCCTCAGGGGGAGGATGTTATTTATGAGAAATTTCCTCTCGAGGCTGGTATTACAAGTTCACTATACCATCTTATCCTATAAATTCCTCTCTTGCTCCTGTTGTTATTTCTGATACATCTACACAGGGGGAGTCACCGTTAAAGGAGTCATATGCTAGACAGAATGAGTTTGAGTTGAGGAGCTATGTTCGAAGAGGTAAGAATAAGGTCACCATTTCTGCACCACTACACCAACCCTGCTCAGAACCTAGTCTTGATAATGCAAATGGTGGGAATCCTAATCCTACTTATTCTTCTATTCTTCTAAGGATATTGACCTTCCTATTGTTCTTAAAAAAGGGGTCAGATCTTGTACTCAACAGCTTATCTCTAATTTATTAGCCTATGATAAATTATTTGCATTCTACCACTCCTTTGTTTCTTCTTTGTCCTCAACATCTATTCATCAGGGGTGGAGAGAATCATGAGAATTGAAAACAAGCTATGATAGAATAAATGAATGCCCTGAAGAAGAATGATACATGAGAACTAATTACTCTTCATTGGGAGAAAACCAGTTGATTGCAAATGGGTATATACAGTCAAACAAAAGTCAGATGGGACAGTTGAGAGACTCAAAGCCAAAAGGGTACACTCAGACTCATGAGATTGATTACCAGGAGATATTTGTTCCTGTGGCGAAGATGAACTTTGTTCGTACCATAATCTCATGTGCAACAAACTTCGGTTGAGATCCTCAGCAATTGGATGTGAAAAATGTGTTCCTTCATGGTGACTTGGAGGAGGAAGTATACATGAAAATACCCCATAGTTTTGCTTCATCTGCCACCAAGGATAAGATTTGTAAACTGCAAAAGGCTTCATATGGTTTGAAACAATCTCCCAGAACCTAGTTTGGTAGATTCCACAAAGCAATGATAAGATTTAAGTACAAGCAGAGTCGAGCAGATCATACTTTATTTGTCAAACAGATAAAAGGTAAGACTACCATTCTTATTGTTTATGTTGATCACAATGTGGAGACAGGGAATGATACGGAAGAGATAGTTAATCTCAAAAGCAATTCTGGCCAAAGAGTTTGAGATCAAAGATCTTGGTCCTTTGAAATATTACCTTGGTATTTAAGTTACAACATCTTCCAGTGAAATTTTTCTATCTCAAAAGAAATATGTACTTGATCTTTTAACAAAAACTGGCATGTTGGGATGTAAGCATGTTGATTCTCCTATTGAAGTTAATCTAGTAAGTAGTACAGGACCTACGGTTGATAAAAAAAGATATCATCGTTTGGTGGGACGATTGATATACTTTTCTCATACTAGACCTGAATGTGAGAATAGTGAGTCAGTATATGCATGATCCTCGACATTGTTATATGGAAATTGTCTACAGAATTCTGAGGTATCTCAAGTCTGCTCTCGGGAAAGGCTCATTGTTCGCACCACATGGTGATATGAGAGTTGAAGCATTTTCCGACTCAGATTGAGCTGGCTCTATAGAGGATCGTTGTTCTACTTCGGGTTACTGTTCATTTGTTGGAGGGTATTGATGTAATTTTGTAGTAGTGATTCCGGGACGGAAACCTTATAAAGATATATTATTTAATAAAATAAGTTTTTATTAATAATAATACGTGTTGTGTTTAAAATCGTTTTATGACCTTTAATGGTTATTAAACGTTAGGATTTTGGTTATGTGCAAGAATAAACGAGTAAACAAGTAAGAATTTTGAAGACGAAAATAAAAATAAAAATCGAGAAAACTTGTGTAAAAACATTATTCACCTGAAGAACGGTGAAACCTAAGGGTCAAATCCTAATGATTTGGATAATCCAAGTATTTTAGGGAGATTGGTATGTCATAATGACATTCTGTTTTAAAATTTGTTGGTAACATGTCGTGCAAAGTCATATTAGCCAAAAATAGTTTTTTCTCAAAAAACGTGCAGAAATCGGACGAAATAAAAACGACAAAAAATATTTTTATTAACTTTTTGATCGTTTAACCATAATCTAGGAAAACGTCGCCGAAAACACTTCACCGAAAAATGTTTTTAGTTTTGCGATTTTTCGAAGAACACGCTAAGGTTAGAATGGCGAGAAAAGACGGAAAATGTCAAATAAAATTTGAAAAACGATAAATGCAATTTTTCAACTGTGTAATGAATTTAAGAAGATTAAAGAAAAGAATATTAGTATAATATAAATTATTATACAAGTATAATATTAAGAATAATACAAGTATAATACAAAATATTATACGAATTATAATACGACGTATAATACAAGAATAATACGGAGTACAATACGCGTATAATACGAAAATTATACGATATAAATATGAAAGTCAGAGTCTTCGTCAACAAAAGTAGCTAGATATTTTTCTTACTTTCCCACCAACCACACATGAGTTAGTTTTAACCATGGTTAGTTTGGTGTGATTAAGTTAAGGAAACTTAAGATTAATTTAGGATATTCCAAGAATATGCTAGGGCAAAGTGGTAAAAAGCCCAAATATTATTTACCAAATGACCAAAATGCCGAAATGACCATTATATATCCTAGGTCTTGATTTTTCTTTACAAGCTAAGACATTTGCTTGAATGTTAGTTTATTTTCAACTAACACATTCAAGAGCAAATCATAATATTGAGAGAGAAAGGGAGAGAGATCCGGATTTGGGAAGGAGAAGAGGAAAAGAAAAGCTAGCAAATTGTAAGCTTTGTTAAGAGGAAGAAGAATAAAGAAGAAAGGTAATATCAAAAACCTAGTTTTAATTCATTTTTTTTAAGTTTCATATGTAAAGTTATATAACTTATTGATTATGGAAGTAAAAGATTGTGGAAAATGGTAATGAATATGGTTTAACCATAGAAATAAGTATGTAATAAGATCTTAAATCTTCTTTTCATCTATTTCTTTTTAAGCTTTCATATGTTATATGAAGTGCTTTGATAGTTGGATGATTCGAATGAATCATGTGAATGATCCGGAGAAATAAGGAAGAATTAGTGGACTTAAACACTAATATGCATGTTAAAGTAGAATCGTAATTAAAATAACGGTTTAAAACGAAAAACGAACGAAGAACATGAAGAACGAGTTGTTGATGGACAATTTTAAAACCATCTTAGAACTTGTTGTTGATGGACAAATTCAAAACTATCGTGTATAAGTTAGTTGATATATGTTTGGTTAGGAGATATTAGACTCGAGTAAATTGTGAAAATGTTCCCTTTGGAATGGATTAAAAATACGTTATAACGAAGTTATGGAAATTTTTTTAGTAAAAGACGTTAATAGTGGAAATCGTAGTTCGTTATGATTTTCGGACGAAATTGTAATGCCTGATAATGAACCTATATAATTAAGGTTACATAAGAATGTGAAATAACCAACGTTCGAAAACGCATTCAAGACGTGCGCCTCGAGGCGCGTCTCATAGCGAGGCGGAAGATTTCTGTTGCAATGCGGTCGCTTCACTGGGAACTAACGAGTCTAACGCCTTATTTGGCTAAGGCTTACGCCTTTGGGCGTTGCGCCTCGAGGCGTGGGCCTTGATTTGGCTTAAAAAAAACCCTAAGTATAATATCAGATCAATCGAAGGCTCGCGAGACCTCACCAGGTAAGTACCGAGTAGCGATTGCAGTTCTTTCGTCAATTGAAGGCTTCGTGCGAGGCAACGTCTACTACACCAGGTCTTCTTCTTCCTCTCCTCTGCTTCTTCTTCTTCCGTCTTCTTCTTCTGACTCTGTCTTCTTCTTTTTTTAATTTCTGTAATTTTTGGGGGTCTAAATATTGATTACCCAGTGACTTTTTTTGTCCTGTACCTTCAGCAAGTAAATGTGTATATGGTTTACATTGGTGCAATTTGTAAGTCAGATCAAACTGGAATCAAGACCAAATTTTTTTTGGTATATTATAATCTATGAAACTAAAACATATTAAAATTGGATTCAAGACTAATTTTTTTTTGGTATATTATACTGGTGATTGTGTCATGGTGTCCTGTACCTTCAACAAATTTTTTTTTTGTATCTCTTTACAAATTACAATCACAAGGAAGATACTGTGCAATTTGTATATTTTGTAACATTCCATTTAGTTTATGAACTTGTGTTCATCATCGAGTATTCCAGTGTTTGAAGGTGAATTATTTGCACCTAATCTTTCATTGGCTACTCGTTAATTAGAATGTTGGAGCAACAATTTAAAAAAAAAATACTCCCATGAAATAAAATGTAAGGCTTAATTCTATGCCTCTTATTATAATTGCATTCCTTTTAGACTTTAGTGTGTGTATACAAGTGGCTACTCGTTAATTATTGTGTTAATTGTTGAATCCGTTGGAGTAGAAAATTTTGGTAGCCAGCAGCAGCAGCAACATCTTCAGCTCCAGTTCCAATTCCAAACAAACGTCCTTAAGCGTTTTGATTCCCCTGCATTTTGTATATGCTTGCATACAAAAACTTGAGCATTATTAAATTCTATCAATGTTAACATGACTAATGTTGTCCATAATTTTGTTATCAAAATGTAATAAAAAAAATTTAATGATTTTTTGGGGAATTTTAGGTCTTCAAATCGAGGCTTCCGACTTGCTCTGCCTCGAAGCTTACGCCTCGCCTCATCCAGAGAAAAACGCCTCGTACCGCTTTTAGCTTTTTCAAACATTGGAAAAAACATGAAAAATATGAATCATATGTTCAAGAACGAACTCATTCCGGGTTCGGATGAGTAAGTTACGGACGAACGAACGATAAACGCAAAGTTGAAAACTGAGTGAGGAAGGACTTTTGAGCCAAGATTAAGGCTTGTTAAGAACTCGAGAAAATTATTCTTCCCGGGGGAATTTTAAGAGTGTTATAAGCTTTCCAACGCCATGAGAACGGATTAATTTCTAGTTGAAACGAAGAAGTTATGAGATTGCGAAGTTAGCGTCTCAACCGTAGTAAAAGACTTGGAAAATTTTCTAGAAAATTGGTCTGGCGCCGCAGCGCCGGTTCGGAGCTCAGGTTCTGTCTTTGGGCGCCATAGCGCCATGAAATGAAAACTCGAGGAAAGATTATGGAACGAATATGAATGTAAAGTTCACTTAATATAACACTTTAAGAAGTGATTTAAACCTTAAAACGCTTAAAAGCTATGAACCGATTGTTCTCGGCATACAAAAGATTGTATGACCTAGACATTAAGGAAATGATAATGAAGTATGACATTAAGTTGTCGGAACGCTGTAATAACGTTATAGTTCTAATGATTCGAACAAGTTACGTTAGAAAGAAGAAGAAGAAGATGATATAAATCATTATGGAAGATGATTAATGTGAACGTAAAACACTTAAACAGATGCAAACGTTTAGTGTACACGTAAAGATAAAAGTAATTAACATACACACAAGTGTATAGTTTGAACGTGAATTAATGAAGTTGATGAATGACATATAAACGTCAAGAAGCCGAGTTAATTTAATAACCTGTAAAGTGTTCCGAGTCAAATAAACCGAACATTGTATGAACTAGAAGCAATGTAAATCTATCACAAAAGATGATAATAAGGATTATGACACCTCCGAATGCCGTAACACCGAAAGACGATAAAGAAAGTTTGGTTGCGTAAACCTAAGTTATAAAACATGAACCATAAAAACTAAAGTTAATTTAAACTAATGTGTAAGTTAAGTATATGACTAATTGGTATGTGTTATCATTATGTGATATATAGGGATTCCGAAGAGCAATATAGCGTAAGTTGTAAGTTGTGTTTAAGGCAAGTTTTCTAACTTCATTCATATTTTGATTAAATGTTAGTTTCTTTAACTTACTCAAACGTTGTATCTGAATAAGTGATGATTTATGTTCAAACATGTTATATTTGTACAAGATATGTATCATGAATTGTGCTACGTGCCAATTGTTTGCACTTATGTGCTTTTGAAATGAAATGTTCTATGATTGAATTGTTAAAGTTGTAAGAGTTTTGCTTGGACATAAACTGTATAAGGAATGAGTCTGTGTTGATTGTTTCAACAAGACAAAGGTAAGGATGGTAAGTTAAGTTAATTTAAGTTGTTGTGCAATCGTACTCTTTAATTGTTGATGTAGTATTTGAGTTAAACGACTCCTTTTTTATGGGCAAAAGTTTAAGATGAACTAGAACCGATCTAACTCGCTACAAAAGACAGTGTAGACGAGACGGGAAACTAATTCATTAGTTTTTGGTGGAGAAGCACTCAGCTTACTATATTGATAATTGTTGGAGACTCGATATGTGCTAAGTATTAGGTTTGTGTATACGAATGATGAAAAGGTGATTATTTTCACATAAGTAGTTGTGTAGGATGAGTTAAGTTCTAGAAGCGATATAAGAAATGATGTTATGTGAAGATAAATGTTATTAAGGTTTTAAATGATAGGAATAAGAACTTATTCCTGTGTTGTTCATACTGCTTCATAACTTTTGTTCAGCTATTGAAGTTTTCTAAAGAAAGATTATATGATTCTTGATTTTGTTTATTGTTATACAACTGTTAGAACTTGCTGAGCAATCGAATGCTCACACTTGTTTTTAAAATAAAAACATTTTCAGCGAAGCTAAAGAGAACTGAAGAATCAAGTAAAGATCAAGTTGGTAGGTGTCCTTGTGACATGCGGTTCATTATATTGATAGCGTGAAGACTTAAGGGAAGATCAAGCCGAGTCTTGTAAATGTAATCAGTTAAACCTTTATGCATCTGTTGTGGCGGATTAAAATCACACTTCTAATTAAAGAATAATGTAATTATTATTATTTGTATTGTAACGAAGATTTTAAGGTAATAGAAGAAATATATTATTATATTTTGGAGTTTTTAATTATATCTTATGGATATACGAGTGCATGTATAGAATGAGAAGTACTCGTAACGCACCGAACTCGGGTTTGTAGATAGACCGGGTTTGGGGGCGTTACACAATCTCGTTACTTGGCGCAGTAAGAAACAATTCGTGGTAGCAAGATCCAGTACTGAAGTCGAATATCGAGTTATAGCCTTAGGTATATGTGAACTAATGTGGCTTCGAACCTTGCTAGAAGATTTGGGTATTACAATGGAGTTATTTTGTGATAATAAGGCAGTCATTAGTATTGCAAACGACCCAGTACAGCATGATAGAACGAAGCACATTGAGATTGATAGACTCAACATTAAAGAAAAGTTAACTAGTAGTCTTATTTGTTTACCTTTTGTCAAAACAAAACACCAGCTTGCTGATATTTTGACAAAGTGTCTTAGTAGTAAGATGTTTCATCCATTGTGTTTCAAGTTGGGTATGCAAGACATCTATACACCAACTTGAGGGAGAGTTTTAGAAGATATGATATGGTTTCCATAATTATAGTTAGTCATATCCCATAATTATTGTATATACATATCTGTAATTAGAGATTACCATAAATATACTTGTGTATATAAACCAATGTAATTGAGATGAAATTAAGAAGGAATTATAAACCTAAACTCTGAGCATTCCTTTCTACATATTGTCTAGCACACCCCACACAAAATTACTTATGCTTCTACTTATTGTTTCAACCTTCTACATCAATAAATTATTTCAAACACATTGTTTATCATCAATTGATGTTCAAGGTAGAAAATGTCTAGATTTATGTCCAATTGCGTAATATGGAATGAAAAATTAAAAGATCATTTGCTATACATTCTATGCTTATAGGGATCTTTGAGTGAAATTTTTCCGCTTATTATATGGAATGACTTGGATTATGCCCAAGTCAATCTTGAAGTTACTTAAGGGTTGGAAGGAGTTAGGATCTGTTGAACATTCGGATGAGGCTGGACATGGTTCCATTTATGGTGGGAGTGTGAATCTCATGGTGAGAGAGTATAATGGTAGTTATTTATAGGATGTGGAGAAACAACCAATCCAGGATAGATTTTCTTCTTTTTTTTTCTCTCGATTGTTTATTTTGGCAGACCAAAGTCTATCCAATGTTCTAAAAATCCTTGCCTAAGTCCGATTACTCCCCGCCTAGCGCCTAGGCGGTCATCTATCACCTTGATTTGGCTAGGCGTCTAGGCCTCCGACTAATCAAAATCAGAACTCTACTTTGAAACTCTACAATACTTAAATGAATTTGTTAAGCCTTAAAAGATTGTTTTTTGGTAAAATGTTTCATGTAAAATTTTAAAAAATTACATATACTATATGTTTTGTTTTGTATAGTATAACAAGTATATACAATAGAAAAATAAATAAATAAATAAATCGCCTAAGAAAACTCCTAATCCGCCTAGAAACCGACTGGGCGGCCTAGGCGCCCTCTCTAGGTCCACCTAACAATTTTTAGAACACCGAGTCTATCTGGCTGTATTCTTTCCTTTATTGATCCTTTTGAAGAGTTTAGTTTTAAGACCCCTTGAAAGTGGGGAGCAAGGAAGTTTTCATTTATTAGTTTATGCAGGTTGTGTTTCTTTTGGTTCGCCCACTTAATGTAATCCCTGATCGTACTGAGAACTCCATTGACCTCATTTTAACCACCATCTCTCTCATTCAAAGTCATCTAGAAGACACATGATAATAACTAAAAGCTTCATTGAATCTTCAAAACCAAATAACTCTAGATTAGTTTGTTGCATATGAACGTAAATGGAAGGTCAATTGCAAGAGCTAAAGGTAAGAAATTGTTTCCTCCACATGGACTTCCACGGGAACAGAAGACCAATGCAAAATCAAAGCCAAATGTAATTGTAGTTCTGACTTTTACATACTAATTACTAAAGTATAAACCACATACATTCCGCAAAGAAGAGAAAAGACCATAGAAAATCAAAGCAAAAATGTTATTGCATTTCACATACAATGTTTTGTATGGACAAAGTAATGCAGATATGGCATCACATAAAAATATTCATGTTCGCATCATTGCATTAATTCTCTCATGATGGTGCCGTTCAGTTTTTTGAATACATGAATGAAAGAATGGAAAAGAAACAGTAATTAAACTTCACTTGACCCATTATACACAAGATCACAAAATGAAAACATTAATGAAATTTTTCAGGAAGGAAATTGTATGCTTGGTGCAGTATAGCAGCTACTTGTTGATTGTTAATTACAGAAGTGAATATCCTATTAATTAGAATAGATATTGCAATTTGTATCAACAAAAATATAATTAGTCGAATCCATGTCATAATCATACAGGATAAAAAATAGCCAGGAATAGTCAGGAGCTACCTTTCTTAGCACCCAGATCAGAAGGGGTGATTGAGGGGGAATCACCGGCATGCTTGAACTCTTGCAGTTCCTTGAAGTTCAACCATGGCTTTACCCAGATCTTTGCCTCATAAAGTTTCTTCTCTCCCGCATCAATAACCTCAAGAGTAAGATGGTGCAAAGTACCAGCAACAACCTGTTCTTGTGCCTTCACCACCCTAGCTAACTCCAGCAATGCATTCTTCCAAAACATCATAGTATGAGTGAGGCTATCATAGGTATAAGGTTACATTAAACAATATATGTTGCACTAGCGGTGCAATAAGAGTAATTTAGAAGAAGAATATGAAGAGGAAAAAATACGAGTTAAGCCCCAAATTATAAGTTATCATTGTTCCGTTCTAAAAACTAAAGTCAGAAGAGTCGCTCAAGAAAAATATGCAAACAAAGAAAATATGAATTAAGCCCCAAAATACGAGATATCATTGTTGCATTTTAAGTACTAAAGTCTCACCATTAAGCACAGTAGTAGTTAGATACATTATGTGTAGCCAACAAATGTTCATTTGGTATCCTTCCGTGTACGGTCCCCCTCCCCCCCAACAGAACATTTAATGTTGCCCAACCTAAAACTTCCATGATTAGCATCTTTGGTAAGTAGTTAGCCTACAACTATTGGATAAAGTTCTTCAAACTCGTATTCCTTCATATAAACCTTCCAAATTATTTTGTATTGAATGTCCTTCATGTAAGAATTTGCCACCAAAAACTAGGAACTTGTTAGGAAGCTGTGAAGACTTATTGAGTGCATCAAAGTGATATAAAAATACAACCTCCGGGACAACTAGTCAAAATACCGTCATATCACTAGTTTAGTCCAGGTTTTGTTTTAACTTGGTTCACTTTTGGTTTTACACCCTATAGAACCAGTTGAGATAAGGTCTTGGGTGTAACAATTACCGAAAATTTGAAAAACCCTAAAAACTAACCTAACTTATGAATATGTTATATTTATGTTACATAATCAGTGTACATTTTGTACAAACAAAGTGTTTAAAGTGAAAAAGAAATATGAGATGTGTCATCCTTGATTGGTTTTAACCTTGGCATGCCAATAAACTGATAAATGGATAGACACTCCCAACATCATGGTCGGCTAGTTTGTTTTAGATTTGCCAGATGATCGGTCGGGTTTTGGTTTCACAATCATGGAAGATAACTACTTCAAGTAACTCAACTACGTTACTATCATGAGTCAAATATTTGTTCCAATTGGTTAGGTTTTGGTTTGAAAATCATGGAAGATAACTACTTCAAAGTAACACAGCTACATCACTCTCATGAGCCAAATCAAATACTTGTTCCAAAATAAGTTCTTTCTTCAAACTATTCTAACAGGTTTAGGCTTATTACCTAACATAATTGTTCAAACATTCAAATTTCACAGCACAACTGAAAAAAGTTTTGCTGGTAACAATTAAGAGACTCTTGGACCATCTCAAGCAAATGTTACTAATTTAGAATCACAAAATAAGATAGCGTACATAAATACATTGTCTGCAAAGTACAATAAGAAATATAAAGAAAGAGAAAAACAGAAGAAGCAATCTCAGATAGTCTACCAAGAACAAAAATGCACTATAATTTTAACTCAAATTAACTAAGATCATTGATACCAATTTCCCCTGCCGCTTTTGGTAATTAGTGTATATATTTCTTATGCATGTAGATACCCAAAAAAACAAAAATCACCATCTTCCTAAACTAATAAAAATAGAGAGCAGAATTTTCGAACCTCAACGAAAAGGGGTATATACGCATTGCATAGAGTATAAAAATGAAATACAGACATGAGACATCCATATATATTATACACATACAAGATTTTTTGATGGCTCCACCAGGTCTCAGATCAATAGTAGGATACCAACTATGTGGAACTATCAAGAAGCTTGTGAAAATAAGGAATATATAATTCTCTTCAAGTGATTGCAATATTTTTGTAGTTAAATTATTTATGTAGTGGCGTCATTTTTATAGTCAGATTAGTCAAGTTATTTTTATAATCACATACATTATTTCATTATTTTTTTCAAAGCATTAACATCACAGACTGACACAAGTATTATTTTGATTTCCAAAATATTTAGATATTACTCATCTATATTTATAATAATTAAAAACGCCTAAAAAACACTCCCTCAAATCTGAAAAAAAAATGTATCACCATCAAAATGTTTCCAAAAAAGAGTGTCCCAAATGAGTCTCATTTCTTTTGATGATAGCACAAAAATACACAATTTCCTCGAATTTAACATCACAATTTCTGTTATTATGTCATCACTAACACTAATAAATTACTCCCTCCTTTCTGCAAAAAGAGTACAGTTTGAAGCAGTGGCGAACCCAGGATTTTCAGAGAGTGGTTTCACCATTTTCATTAAAAGAAAAAAAAAAGAATATTAAAAAGTAATCATTGTTTTTATACCCCTTGATTTTCTTATTATTATTTTTTGTAACTTCAATTGTTTACCTTATACTAATGTAGTGCAACTTATTATTCAGAAAAAATAGAATACAACTTGTAAAAAGAGTAAACTATAATCAATGAAATGCATAACCAATTATGTTCTCGGTCCTAAAAAAAATACAAATATCTAACTTAATTAGTGAATTTTATTATGTAAATTATGCAAAAATTTTAATGTTATGAAACTAGCTAATATGCAAGTAAATGACAAAATAAACATAAACTAAATTTTTTAAGGAATTTAAAATAAGTGGGCATTTCAATTGCTATGTAAAAACTATATGATCAAATATAATTTATACTCAAACAAATAATACCTCTGTTTCATCCTAAAAAATATTTTAATTTTTAAAGTCAATGTTTTAATATGATTTATGAAAGTTTGTTTAATAATACACGTTTCGTTCTAAATTAGGGATACATTTTTCTTTTAAACCCGTTCAAATAAAAAAGAGAGATACCAATATTTTTGGATGATATAGTGACATGATATTACTAATTTGCTATTTTTAAATTATTATTTATAGCATCACACCCTCTTACAAAATTTTATAAATATTATTAATGTACATCTGAAAATATTTTTCTAAAAAAGTTGTCATTTTATAAATGTATCTATATTTTTTTTAACAGATGGAGTAACAAATTTTGTAAGTTATAATAATTTGGTACGTTTTGTGCACTAGTCCACCAAAGTAAAAAAAACTGCAATTAGGAAACTGCACTATTAAAACATTGCAATTGTACCATTCCGTCAATTTTTTTGAATCTGTCAAATCCACTTAAAAAATTTACTACGTGGCTAACTTAAAAAAAAAAGAAAAATGAGTTAATAATTACATGGCGATTTCAAAACATAAAAATTCTTAGTGAGAAAGGGAGGTCTCCAAAACGACGTCATTTTGGAAGCCAATTTTTTTATTAAAAAAAAAAAAAAAATCAAAGCCCAATTTTGATCAATTTCTCTCCATCTCTCAAGTTCAGCTTCTCTATTCTCACTCTTCTCTCTGTTCTTCCGTTGGAGTAATGAGTCCCAATTTTTTGTTTTGAATCAGCGCCACAAAAAATATGTTTTTCGTTTTCTTCTTCCCAAGTCCGAGGCATTTTGAAGATATAATCTCTGCAAATTATATTGAAGAACAAGAAAGAAGAAGAAAGAAAATTAGATAGAAGAATAGAAAGAAAGTTAGATTGAAGAATAAGTTGGGTTTCTTCTATGTATTTTCTATTGGAGGCTGCTATTTCCATCATCTCCAAGAAGAACTAAGATGGTGGAATATACAGACCATCATCTTAAGTCACATCATGGTTGTATTTTATCCCAGATCTGTTCTATTTTTGGCTTCTTTTTGCGAAATGAATACCAAATTATCATAGGCATTTGACTAGTTAATGGGTTTGGGTAGAACCGGCTGGAGGTTGAAGATGATTGATTTTTGGAGTTTTTATTTTTAAGAAAGAGAACTTTTATTGTATTAAAGATTGGGACTTATTCTATAAAAGATTAAAATCCAACTGGGACTCTTATTTGTCGCTAAACCCAATACGGAAGGGCCACATCATTTGTGACTCATTTTTCTTTTTATTTTATTAAGCAACGTAGCAAATTACACAAGTCACTTTGACATATGTTTAAAAAATTTAACAGAATCAGACAATTGCAGTATTTTTAAAAGTTCAGTTTCTTAATTGTAATTTTTTTTACTTTAATGGGCTATTGCGCAAAACGTGCCAACTTGAATGGTGTAAAGTATATTTTTGCCTAATTTGGGATTACCTCTTCGTTAGTCCCCAAACTATAGTTTTTTTCACATTTAGTCCCTCAACTATTTTTTCACGCATTTTGTCCTCTAATTATATATTTCTTTCATGTTAGTCCCCAAAATATAGTATCTTTTTCAAGTTTAGTCCACAATCTATAGTTGTTTTCATATTTGGTCCCCTTCAATTGCTCTGTTTTTGTAAGGTTGAACAAAGATTTGCAAAAACTATAATCTAAGAATGGGATACAAAAAAAATAGTTAAGGGACTAAACGTTAAAAACAGCCATATGGGACTAATGCCTAATACTTTTTACATACTTTACATTTATAATAAATTACATTAACTCACGTTTTTGTGGAAGAGAGAGTACTTGACCTTAATCTTGGACAAGAAAATCAAATTTGTTATAAGAAATCATATAATTAAGGTGTTTATATATAACACTAAACACAAAAATAAAAATAAAATAAAGTAGGGTCAAGTGACCGCTGGACCACCCCACGTGGATCCGTCACAGTTTGCAAACTTTTAAAACTCTAAAATTTGAAAGTAGTTGTTAATCATTTTTTAAAAACCAAAAAATAAATTTTGAAATTTAAAATTAATCTTATTCATTTAACTTTTAAAAATAGAAAACAAATTTTGAAAGTAGTAGTAATTTTTTGGATGGTTAACTATTTATCAACTAAAAACAAATGAGTTCATATTTGGATTTCTCAAATTGATCGAAATTTGGTTTCTTTAGGTGGAACGAATAAGCTATAAATTTTGGAGTATACGTAAAAAATAATATATGTAATGATCGCAAAGATCAAACAATAATTGTAAATGAGTTTATGTGAAAATTATTAAATAAATGAGTTTTTATTAATAATTTGTGCTTTATGCGACTTATGGTCATTATTTGATGGCGCTACAATTTATATGCACGTATTTGAGTGTTCACGGGTTAAATGTGGAAAATAATTTTTTTTTGATAAAAAAAAAGACGTAAAAACACTATTGACGCTAAAAACGCAAACTCGTTTTTTCAAAATTTCGAATTACAGCATAGCGTTTATTTAGAAATGGGGGATCGGAAGCGAAATCGGATTTTCAAAAGTCGTCGGTTTTTCGGCTAATCGAGCGGATTATGAATAGTAACTGAAAAAAATTAGAAAACCTAACTGGATAAGAAAAAGAGAAGTGCTTGTTGGTGGTTAGTTTATGTGATAATAGATCATAAAAGGAGATCTAGGAGAGGTAAGGTTTATGTGTTTTACATATGTTAAAACACCTTTTAAACAAGTATGACAAGTGAATCAAAGATTAAAACTTAAGCCCAAGCATGAGGATGGTTAAACAAGATAATAGTGGACTATAAATGGACTAACATATGTATTTGTCTATGTGTTGTTGTGTGATTTCAAAAGATGAAATCATAGATGGGTGTGTTGTGGAAATATTACTAGTAGAATGGAGTAAAAATACGCCATAACGAAGTTATGGCGAAATTTTCCGTAAAAGGTGTTGATTGTAGGAAACCCTAGCTTGGTACTTCGTTTGAACCAAGTTTATGGGTAGTTGATGTCTAGAAAATTATTTCTTTCCGAGAGATACGTAGTTGGGTGAATATGTGAGCCATGGGCTCAAGAATGAGTTCATTCCGACTTCGGATGAACAAGTTATGAAATTTAGAAAATTCGACGTTTAAAATGTCTTTTAGTGAAAATGGCTCCCGAAAGGGTTTTGAGCCTAATTTCCGACAAGTTAGAGACTTGTGAAAATTTTTCTGTCCGGGGGATTTGAAGAATTTGTTACAACGAAGAAATAGACGCAAGAACGAGTTCGTTCCGATATCGGACGAGTATGTTACGGTGTGTCAAAGTAGGCCCGTTGAAACCATTTGAAACTGAAGATTTTTGAAAAACAAAGTTTTTAACCTATTTCCATTCTGCCCACCAGCGCCGGGACGCTCATCTAAGCATAATTGGAGCCTCTCCTCAGATGAGAAAAAAGACTATTTTGATGTCCTTTACTAAATTGGACATAATTGTTTCGTCTGAACTCCGATTGAGGTGATTCAAAAGGCTCCAGAAAGCTAAGGAGTAGACCTACAACTTTCATTCTTTAAGTTTTGAGAGTTAAGGTCGAGATCAAGGTCCAAAATGAGTATTTTTAGGACTGTTGTGCAATAGGAGACAAACCGTGATGGTTTCTTTGGACCATTGTGGTGCCGAGCCATTTTTGACTAATATTTCCGAGTTCTAATCATTGGACATTGGAAATATAGTCTAGGGAAAGTAAACCAATGTTTGGTAGGTATATGGGATGTGTTAATCATATACGCAAAGGCGTATCAATTAGGCATTCGTGATAGAAAAATCGGGCATATGACGTATGAACATCGAAACGCCAAGTCAAATGTTAATAAACTTAAATAGTGTTCCGATTCATATGAGACGGACATTATAAAACATGGAATAGAGTTATAGTAAACCATGAGTTACGTTTATACGTGGCTAATTGGTATGTTTATGTGCACTGAATGTGTAGATAGTACAAAGGGCGATTAACGCTAGAGAATAAGCGACCGCTAAGGCAAATATTCTAACTCCATTTAACTTCTATTTTGAATGTAATTTTTAAGAACGTAAATGTATATTCTTATGAATAATTCATATGTATGTTATGTTTTGCAGAGTAATTGGATATTGTGTAAATTCCAGATCTATACACTCTTTGTTGGTTGTATAAGTGTCCAGCTATGCTATAATGCATAAATTTTTTAAAGCTTTGCTATAACGCATGAAATGTTCAAGTGTTCAAGTTTTGATATGCATGAACTGTTTAAGAAGTATGTCAACGTCATTTGAATCGGCTAGACACATGTTAAAACCTTTCAATGATCTAAATATGATTTTTTGAATTGTTTTTGAGGTTAAGTAAAGTCTCCAAGCCAATTTCTGCTTGGTATGGATTCAGTCTGAGAATGAACCACCCTAATATTGGGAAAAATGTTTTATGTTGTCGACATGTAATGTCGAGTGACGGAAGAACGCAAATTAAGTGGTTCGCGATGTAGTATTGATCAATACAAGGTACAAAGGGTTGATCACCCAACGACTCGTGAGTTAAGACGTTTACAGCGGAATAGTTGTTCAAACCTTTTCTGAAATGAAAATGAAAGTTCGAGGTCTTATGACCGCTCAGCTACAGTACATCGTTTCAAAAATAAATTTTGAAAACAAAGGAATCCTATCAATTAAGATCTCTTCACAACTTTTGTTCAGTTGTTGAAGGCTTAGAAGTATGAAAGCATAATTCTTGGTTTTATATACAACTGTTATACTTGTTGGGCATGTAAATGTTCATTCTTGCTTAAAATTAAATGTTTTTAGCAAAAACTGAGCGTGTTCAAGGGTCCGGAAAGGACAAAGGCAAAGGTAAGATGGATAAATAAGAGAATGAAAACGGTAATAGATAGGTTTATTGTAAATAATTATTGTTTAATTATCATGTTAAGTAAATTTAAAGGTCTTAGAACCAATAGACTTGTAATAATTAGTAATTACTTTCCTATTGAAATAAATGCATGGTTAGATGTATGTTAGTATTAGCACCGTGAAGCACTGGATTAAGAGGTTAAAGATACTCGTATTTGGGGAGTCACAATATATCCTTAAAAATTGTAAATATTAAGATAGTAAGGTTGTGTTTGATAAACCTGGAAATTAAGATCTGAATGATTATTGATGTCTTAATAAATTAGATCATCTGAATGGTTATGAGGTCTGAATTTAAAAAATTATTAGATAACTAAAAAGTAAGTTGTCTCTTAATGACACTATTTTACCATTTTAAAGGGTAAAATTTTATTTAATAATTTTAAATATTCAATTTAATAAAAATGAGTGCATATTGTTGAATATATTTATATAAAAAAAAATTATCAAAAAAATTTCATTAAGAGGTACCTCTTAATTATTAAGATTTTATTTTCTGTCTTATCGATTAAGAGGCATTCAGAGGTAACAAAAAAAATAACAAACAGCATCATGCCTCTTAGCGAATAAGAGGCAGTCCATTAAGAGACAATCAGATATAAACAAACAACACCTAAGCTATGAACACAATTCACACACAACAAATTGGGATGGCATGTGATATAGAAATGTTTAGATGACCTGAGGTACTATGATACATAAATAAAGATGTTCCCAAAACCTAATTTGGCCTCATAAACATGAAATAGCAGAAAAGTGAATAAAAATTATTTACAAAGAGAGAGAGGAAACCTCTTTCTTGTTGTGTTCTTCAACAGCAAATCGAGCGAGAGTATCAATCTCGGCACTGTTCTGAGCTGACGAGGTCGAATCTTTCAGTCCTCCGAGAGTTGCCATTGGATTGAGATCTTCACCACAAAACCCCTTTTGTACTTGTTGCTCTGGAATTTGCAATGTAATGAGCCCAAACGCAGACGATGCTAGTGAAACTAAAACTATAAAGAGGGAGCAATAGATAAAGCACAAGAGTTTCATTTATTAGCACTTTTGCTGTATATATCTGTTTTTCGGATTTTTGACTATTGAGTTTCTTTTTTCCGTGCCTTTGTTTAATGATGGTACCGTCGCAGATGGGAAGGAGTAGATACGTGGCGTACGCTTTACGCGTGTCAGCCCTTGGCTCTTTGACTCCTTTGTTATTACCATTTGTTTTCTTCTTTTGCTGATGTTTGCGTAGCTTCTAAGCATTGGGCTGATTTATTCCGAGCTCAATTACATATCTATCTTTCATATTTTTAATGAATTTTAATCTTTAATTGGTAAAAGTAATATTTTTATTCTTCAAATTATTATTTTAGTTTATTTTTGTTTGTTGAACTGCATGTACGATGCACGTATCTTTTAGTGAGGTTGTATTTGTTTTTTAATATTTAAATATTTTTTGAAATTCATGAAATTTAAGTGGATTGGAGTTATGTAAGTTTCATGTTTAGTATTAAATTAATAATAAGTTTAATTGAAAAACACGTGTTTCGCACATAACTCAAGTTTAAGGTTAACTCGGTTTAAGAAATAGAAATTAACCAAATTACCAATTTGAAGGATAAAATTGTCATTTTTGCTAATTAAAAGACCAACTTAAAACTCGATGACAATTTAAGGGATAAATATGTAATTTAACCATTTATTGCACAATTACTTTTGCTAGTAAGACTTGGAACCTAAGGCCGCGTTTGGATAGGTGAATAGAATATGGATAAGTTCATATGTCATGTTTAGAACTTCTGATTTTTTCTTTTTTTTGCTCGTTTAGGCAAAATTTAACATTTTTGCCTTTGGCAGTGTGACGCTCCCAAATTCTGGTACTTTCAAACCCATATTCCATGCTACACAATATTATTCATTCAATATATTAAAATATCAAATTACTGTAATTATTACATCAAAGTTCTTCTATCACAGATTCGACGACTTTTAGCTTTTTCATTACATGGTAGATACTATATTTACAACACATAAATCTATTTATTACAAATAACCATCTCCGATTATTCAATTGTTCGACAAGTAATAACATGTATTACACAACATATATAATAAATAAATGTTTTCTTTGAGACATGATTTGACAGTAGAACAAATATTGTAAATCAACTGAAACATAACATGACTCGTTTCTATTTTTGAAATGACATAATGACTTTTGAAGTATAAGATCATGATGGAAGCGCACAACACACCGTTTGCAATCCATCTTGGAAGTACCAAAATGTATCGTGATCTTCGACATACATTTTGGTGGAGCAATATGAAGAGGGAGATAGTGGAGTTTATCTCAAGGTGTTTAACTTGTCAACGAGTCAAGGCGGAGCATCAAGTGCCAAAAGGTCCATTGCAACCACTTGAAATTTCAGAATGGAAGTGAGAGCACATTACCATGGATTTCGTTACTGATCTTCCCAAGGTTTCTCAAGGCATAGATGCAATTTGGGTCATTGTTGATAGATTGACCAAGTATGCTCATTTCTTACCTATACGGGAAACTTATTCACTTGAACGTCTTACTCGTATGTACATAAGTGAGATTATAAGACTGCATGGTATGCCAATATCCATAGTTTCTGATCGAGGCCCAAGATTCACTTCACGATTTTGGATTAGTTTACAAAAAGCTATGGGCACGGATTTACGATTCAGTTCGGCATACCATCCTTAAACAGACAGGCAGTTGGAGAGGACTATTTAAACTTTTGAAGATTTATTAAGACTCTGTGTCCTTGATTTCAAAGGAAGTTGGGACAAGTTCTTGTCATTGGTGGAATTCTCCTACAACAACATTTATCAAGCAAGTATTAGCATGGCTCCGTTCAAAGCGTTGTATGGCTCCAGTATGTTGAGAAAATGACCTGGGAGTTAGAATCTGAAATGAAGTCAAGGTATCCTCACCTCTTCAACATACCAAGTACGTACCTTAATTTCGAGGACGAAATTTCATAAGAAGGGGAGGTTGTAAGACCCCAACTTTTATAAATAAAGATTAATTTTTTTCTCAAAATATATTTTGGAATATTATGGTGTGGATTTGATATAATGTTATAGTTGTGGGTAATGCTTACAAATTTTGCAAAGTAAGCAAGTTGATATAAAATATTCGTTGTGTCGGAAAATTTTTGTTTGGTCGGGGAATATTCTTTTTGTCAGGGAATATCCGTACGACAACACAATTATTGGTGGACCCCACAATGGAAGTATTGTCGGGGTTAGAAAATGACAGAAATATTTTTTATAAAATAATGACGAAAGTTTTACCGTTAAACTGTTGAAATACTCGGTGGTAAAAGAATAGTAATACGCGTAGTTGCATAGTAGCACACGATATTGATTATTGATGCTTACGTGAGAAGTCACTCAGTCATACTCAATTATTGCTACAGTAATTGTTGGATAGTATCTCATGTTATTTGATTCAATTATTGTCACAGTATCATCTACATAATATTTTATATTATTAAATCAATAATTGAGACGAAAAAGTTATTCATATTATTATTTGCAATATTGATGATATCTAGAAAGTTCTGTCGAGGAAAGGGGTTTGGTCACCTAATTGCGCGCCAATAGAGAGAAATCCTTATCGGAAAGCCCCCCCTTTCCTGGGAATGATCTGGTTGTTAAATATTGTGAGTTATAATATTAGTGATGAATAATTATTGAAAGATTAAAAATGTGTTAATTAAAGATAAGTGATTTATTGTAAATATTTATTAAATTTTTGATATAAATAGAGGGGTTTGTTATGAGGCGTTTGTTATAAGTTTGGCTTATTATTCCATGAAGAGATGTGCTAATTTTTCAGACCGTTGGTTGAAGTTATAATAGTAAATCAATATGGATCGCTGGTTTAAAGTTTTAATAGTAAACCAGTATGGACCGTCCGTTCAAAAGTAAATCAATCTGGACCGTTCATGAATTAGTTACTATTTAGTCCATTCTCCTATAAATAGAAGCTCATTCCTTCATTATTTCTTACGAATTCACTGAAACTCTAGAGAGAGAAACTATAGAGAGAAAGAAGAGGAGTATTCTGCTACTACCCTACTTCAGTATTCAATCTCCTACTAAGGTAAGAGATATTATTTGTTGTATTCATAAGGTGTATTATTTCTTTCGTATTCATGAAGAGAGTTATTTTTTTTCAATACTCGTAAGGGTTGTTATTCCATTCTTTATTATTCTGTTGGAATAACCTGTCTACGCGGACTACCGCATGCATGGTAAAATCCTTTTGGTATTCCATTCTTTATTATTCTTTGGAATAAACTATCTACGCGGACTACCGCATGCCTGCTGAATAACCCTTCGTATTCATTGGTTATTAAATTGTGGAAATGATCTGTCTACGTGGACTACCACATGAAAGTTGAAAATTCATTTGCAGTTTTATATATTGTTCATTTCAGATTCCTAACTATAAACTTACTACGATAAGTATTACTTCTATAATTCTTGAGATGATAAGAAATTCCTTGAGTTTTCTTTTCTGTATCCAAGTTGTCTATTATGGTTCCTATCTTTGATTGGATCTATGTTTTGGACTTTATTCTTGAATTTTGCTCCATAATTAATTATTATGGAGTATTCTTGAACTTGAATAAACTAAATTACGAATCCCTAATCGTGTCCTTTATCTCACTGGATTCATTCTTTAAAATATTTTTCATCATCCTCAGTCTTAAATGATGATACTTGATGAATATATTTGGCCTGTAGTGCAAAGATGAATGATTATCTGATGAATATCTTTGGCCCGTAGTGCAAAGATGGACATGTGTTGAGATGAACATGACCAACTGGTGATACAAATGAATATCTTTGGCCCGTAGTTCAAAGATGAATATTTCATTCAAGATGTATATTGATTGATATTACAGGGATAAAATATGATGATGAACTTTTAAATCATAGAAGATAGTAGACTACATTCTCTACTTAACTCTTCTAATGAATTATTGTTTCCGTTGTAGTTGTTGATCTAAAACTTGTTGTCTATTGTATTCTATAAGATTTTTCCCTGTTGAGGGCTAAGGATAATTTGTTATACATTATCTTAGTCATAATATTCTTTACTGAGCTAGTTGAGCTCACCCTTTTCCTTTTTGTTCCATTTTTCTTCTCAGGAGGCGAGAATATAACGGGAACTAGTCGAAGTGTGGAGTGATATTTCAAGGTAGTTGTTTTAGTAGTCCTCACTATTTTGTAAAATAGTGTATCAATAATTGTAATGAGGACTTATTTGAGTGTGGATATTGTCTAGAAGACAATATTTGTGTAAGACCCCAACTTATTAAAAATGAAATTGAATTTTCTTTATTTATTATTTTGAAATAGTAAGGGTTGATTTGATTAATGTGGTTAGTTATGGGTAAAATACGCAAATATCTTAAATAAGCAAGTGATTATAAAATATTCATTGTTGTCGGGGAATATTCGTTGGTCGTGGAATATTCTTATTGTTATCCGGGAATATTAAATGCATTTGACTGCCATGACCTTATGTGTGGGCCCCATAACGAAAAGCGATTAGATGAAGAAAACGACAAGTATAAGTTTTTTTATAAATAACGACATAACTTTCAATTCGTGAGTCCGATGGAAGCGTGCCATACCATTCTAGAAATCTCTTTCTGAGAGCTACACAATGACTTAGGATTTGCCTTGTTTTGATTTCGAGAAGATTGGTCCAAGACCAAAATAACATTTCTGGGTCTCCGTCAGGCAGTCCGTTGAGCTGTTTTGCGTAGTTTGCGCTTGGAAGTTAAGAAATGGTTCTTGTGGGACTTCTTTTGAAGAAGTTGGAGTTGAAATGAGTTGATTGAATTTGAGTTGAGTTAAAGTGGTTAAAATGACCATTTTGCCCCTCCTGGGGTTATCTCCAGTTTTTGCACAGTTGTAGCAGTCTTTTCTCAGGGTTATCTCTGAGGTTGGCTTGATCTCTCGGGGTTATCTCCAGGGTTGAAACTGAATCTCCCGGGGTTATCTCCGGGGTTAAAATTGATGTTGTGGTCCTCTGGGGTTATCTCTATAGTGTGAAAAAGATGTTTTTATTCTCTTGCATAGTTAGTTAGAGGAAAACAAAATTTTGAGTGTCTATATGAGGTTACCTTGATCTCCCGGAGTTATATCTGGGGTTAGAACTGAATCTCCCAGGGTTATCTCTGGGGTTGGAATTGTATCTCTTGGGGTTATCTCAGAGATTGGAAACTGGATCTCCTGGGGTTATCTCCGGGGTTGGATTTAATGTTATGGTCTTCCAAGGTTATCTCTGGAGTGTTAAAATGACTCTTTTGCCCTCCTGCATAGTTAGTAACAGAAAAACAAAATTTTGATTGTCTACAAGCCTCTTGTAAAACCTCTTCTTTTAATTTCGCCACGCAAGAAACCCAAATTCTTCCTTCAAATCTCAATAATCCTTCTTTATTAAGTTTAAACTTGGTCTCCTTCCCATATGCAATTCTAATCTTTATTCTCTCATAGTCTTTATCTCTTAGTTGTGTCTCCTTTACTTTGTCCAAAATCGTTGGACGAATCTCCGTAGCAAACAATTGTCTTCCTGATTAACATAGAAGTCTTACTTCAATCTCCATTCTAGCCATCTATGTTATTAACTCATCCTGAGTTGTTAACATTTATATTTTATCTAGACCCTTTCTACTTAAGGCATCAACCACTACATTTGCCTTCCCCGGATGATATAAGATTTCACAATCGTAATCCTTTATTAGTTCCAACCATCTCATTTGTCTCATATTCAACTCCTTATGTGTAAAAATATATTTCAGACTTTTGTGATCCGTATATATTTTCCACTTCTCCCCGTAAAGATAATGCCTCCATATCTTTAGGGCAAACAATAGCGCTTCCAATTCTAGGTCATGAGTCAGATATCCCTTCTCATAATCTTTTAATTGCCTGGATGCATACACAATGACCTTACCATGTTGGATAAGCACACAACCTAGTCCTCTATGCGAAGCATCACTATAGACTACAAAATTTCCCGTATCATCAGGTAGTGACAATACAGGAACTTCACTTAATTTCTTCTTTAATTCCTGAAAACTTTCCTTGCATTTTTGCGTCCATATAAATTTCACTATCTTTCTCGTCAAATTTAGTAACGGAGTAGTTATCTTAGAAAAATCTTGTATAAATCTTCGATAGTAACCTCTTAACCCTAAGAAACTATGAATTTCAGTTAGTGCCTTTGGTTGTTCCCAATTCATCACTGACTCAACCTTGGATCCACTGAAATCCATTCCTTATCAATTATGTGCCCTAAAAAATGCACTCTCTCAAGCCAAAACTCACACTTTGTGAATTTAGCATACAACTTCTCCTTCTTTAGTGTTTCTAAAACTATTCTTAGATGTTCAGAGTGATCTTTTGCCATCTTAGAATAGACTGGAATATCATCAATGAACACTACAACTAACTTTTCCAAGTATTGCTCGAACATAATGTTCATCATATCCATGAGTGCAACTGGTGCATTTGTTAACCCGAATGACATTACCAGGAACTCATAATGACTGTAACGAGTCCTGAACGTCGTCTTAGGTATGTCTTCTTTTCTTACCTTCAACTGATGGTATCCTGTTCACAAATCTATCTTAGAAAAGTACTTCGCCTCTTTCAACTGATTAAAAAGATCATCGATTCGAGGCAAAGGATACTTATTCTTAATCGTTCCTTTGTTCAACTCATGATAGTCAATACAAAGTCTTAACGATCCGTCCTTTTCTTCACAAATAACAATGGTGCTCCCTACGGTGACACACTCGGTTGAATATACCTTTTATCGACTATTTCTTGTAACTGAATCATTAATTCCTTCATTTCTACTGGTACCATTCGATATGGTGCCCTAGAAACTGTTGTCATTCCTGGCACGATGTCTATAACAAACTTTATCTCCCTATCCAACGAAAAACCTGGTAGCCCATTTGGAAATACATCCACGAACTCTTTTACGATAGGTATCTAGTCCAACGCTGCTCCCACTTGCTAGGTATCAACAACGTGGCACAGATATCCTACACATCCTTTCTTTAATAACTTCTTTTCTTGTGTCATTATTAGACAAGAAGAACGTCCTGGCGATTTACTACCGTAAAATACTACCTTTAATTTCTTCAATGTCCTCAAATTCACACTCTTCTTTTGATAATCGATCATTGCCCCGTGGTTAAACAACCAATCCATTTCCAGTATCACATCGAATTCCCCCAAGTTAAATGGAATTAGATCTATTGATAATCTTTGTCCTCTTATCTCTACGCTACAGTTCTTGTATATATATTTAACAGGAATTAATTCTTTATTCACTACCTCAATGTTTAGTGGAATTTCTAATTTCTCAGGAAAGGAACCTAAATGTCTAGCAAATTCATATGATACAAAGGAAAAAATTGCACCCGAATCCAACAACACATAGGCGTTAATATTATTAACCGGGATTATACCTGACATTACGTTTCCTGATGCCACCACATCTTGTGCAGTCATATTAAAAGTCCTCGCCGTAGGTCTACTAGGTGAAGCTGGACCAGTTATCGTTAACTTACCACTACTACCTTCTCTATTGCTTTCCATACCCTTCTTCAGGTAATTTCTTGATGTATGATCGATCAATCCACAAACAAAACAACCATGGTTTTTCTTCGGGTTTGTTCAGTTAGGAGCAATATGTTCTTCCTGCCCGCAGTTATAACACACCACCTTACCTTTGAGATAGATTCCCAAATGAGTCTTCCCACAATTCTTGCAAGCTTCCATTGATGAGTGGGATTTATACACTCGAATCGAGCACTTTAAACCTTAAGAAGTTGCCTATTTATTATATTCTATATTGCTTTATTATATTTATTGCTATTTTTGGCTTAAAAGTGCGTTGTAGGGATTATTAAGTCATTTCAAGTTGATTAAGGCCATAACTATCATTTTCATGTAATCATACGTAAGAAGACCGATTTCCTTTGTAAAGCGTCACATATAGCGCACAACCCCCGCCACGTTACATCCCTTATGGCGCCCTAGGGTTGCTGATTCTATGCAAAGCGGGTGCTTCAACAAGAACTTATTTACCAGATGACCTTGATTTGACCTCGCAGCCATGATCCCATAGCATAAAGGGTGAAATAGAGCTGGCAGCCACCTCCGGTCTCTAGGCAGAGATCAGCTTTTAATGACCTAAGGAACTGAAGGCTTAACATCATTAACTTTAGAGCAGCCTCCTTTTCTCAGACGGAGAATAAAGATAGTAGAATAGCTAGTTTAGGAAGAGAGATAGTTGGATCTTCAAGTACTCTGAGTTCATTGCTTCCTTTATTGCTCGGGCTCTACGCTGAGAAGAGAAGAGTTGGAGCTAAAAAAGTTCAGAAGAGGAGTTTTCTTTATCCAAATCTTTCATTCATTTTTGTATTTTTGAGCGTGTTGAATATTTTGAAATTATTTATTAGTTCTATAGTTATGAACTAATTACATTTCTAGGATTGTAATGTAACCTAATGATTAGCTTAATTGAATTTCTCTCCTATTTATTATAATGAATCATGTTTGATTGGGTTTTCATGATTATTTATTGATTACTTGTCTAAGGAATTGATATAGGTATTAATTGATATTGGAAAATGTATGTTAATGCCTAACCCTAAAATATAATAACACTTGTTATGACCATGCCTATGGGAATGAGAGCATAAATTGCATAATAGAATAGGAATATATCTATTTTCCCTGTGTAACCATTGAGATTAAGTTTAATGACCCTTAACCTAGTTTTTTTCACCATAGGGATATTATGAGTCATCTAGCTAAGGGATTTGCATTTGACCGTCAGAAGAGGCTTATGTGTACTTATTGTTCTCGATTAGCCATTCTTGTGATTTGTTAGTTAAATGGAAAGTTAGGAGATTAGGCGAAGCATTAGGGGAGTTTTAATCCTAGCTTGCCCTACTTGTTGCAACTCAATCTCATAATTTTCTATTTTAATCATATAGTTTTAAACACACCATCTTTATTTACTTGTTTAGATAAGACCATTTTCTTACAATTTTAGTAGTTGAATAACGTTAGTACTTTGTCCTCGTGGGTATGACACTCATCTTATCACTATATTACTTGTTAGACCGCGTATACTTACGCGTGTTTAGTGATCGGTAATCTGACAAACAAGTTTTTGGCACTGCTGTCGAGGACTTAGTATTATTTATTTTTCAATATTAATACTAATTCAACATGACCTTAATTTAAATTGATCTATCTGTTTAATCTTATTCTCAGGTACTCTTGATTTTGTATGCCACCTTGCAGGAATCGGAATATAATACCTCTCGATCCTGAGGTAGACAGAACTTTTAGACGACTGAGAAGAGAAAGAACTCGAGAAATACCTACTCCAATTACACTGGCTGAGGAAATCCAAAAATCTATACGGGAGTATGCCATGCCCCACATCGCAGATTTACAAGCAAGCATTATAAGGCCCGCGATTCAAGCAAATAACTTTGAAATTAAACTGGGTACAATTCAAATGATACAAAATAATGTTCAATTCGGAGGGTTGCCGAATGATGACCCAAATGATCATTTGAAAAACTTTTTGGAAATCTGTGATACCTTCAAATGCAACAGAGTTTTCGATGATGCTATCAGACTTAGACTGTTCCCATTTACTCTTTCGGACAAAGTCAAGAGTTTGTTGGATTCACTTCCTCTGGGCTCAATTACCACATGGGCTGACTTGGCTCAGAAATTCGTAAGTTCTTTTCGCCCGCAAAAATAGCAAGGCTCAGACATTATATCACATCCTTCGTATAGTTTGATCTGAATCTCTTTACGACTTGTGGGCATGATTTAAGGACCTATTGAGACGATGTCCATACCATGGATTGCCCGAATGGCTTCAAATTCAGACCTTCTATAATAGCTTATCTGGTTCTACTCGTTCGAGTATTGATGTCGCGTCTGGTTGGGCCTTTATATCGAAACACCATGCTGAAGGGTATGACTTGGTGGAGACCATGGCTGCAAATAATTATCAGTGGCCTAACGATAGGCAAGCACCGAGAAAAGTGGTAGGGGTGTACGAGGTTGATACAGTGACGACAATGTCTACTCAGGTTGCTGCTCTTACTAAAAGACTTGACGTTATGGGGGTGCAAACAGTGCAAACCGTGCAAAGTGTAGCGTCACCATGTGAATTGTGTGCGGGGGCCACCCAACTGAATAGTGCGCCATTAGCCATGAATTAGTTTAGTTTGTCTCAAATTATGGGCGGCAACAAAATTCCAATCTTCCCATAAACTACCACCTTGGACTAAGAAATCACCCAAATTTCTCATGGAGCAATAATAACAGCAACCAAGCCAAACCCTCTACCGCAAGACCAACATATTCAAATCCTCCTAGTTTTTAATATCAGAACCAACACCAACAACATCCACAAGGCTCTTACCACCCCCACCTCCACTGGACAGAAAGTCATGTTTAGAAGATCTGCTCTCGAGATTCATTGCTCAGAATGAAACAAGGAGCAATAATCAAGAGGCATCCATCTGGAATTTGGAAGTCCAAATGGGACAAATGGCAACTACTTTGAATAGCCATCCTCCAGGCACCTTGTGTGACACCCCAAAATCCGGGTACTTGAAACCCGTACTTGATGTTCCACAATAACATTCATTCAAACTACTTAATATATTAATTAAGTAAAAATATTATATCAAAGTTGTCTACTTCCCAGTTACGATAACCTTTAAGTACGTAATTACATGATAAACATTAAATTATCATAATACCTAGTTACAGTTATTACAAATAACACTTAATAACTATTCCTTCAGCTTTCTCTTTCCTTTATCCTTGCCAGAACCTTCTAGTCGATCAAGCTTAGCTGAAAACATTTAAATTTAAAGCAAGAATGAGCATTTAATTGCCCAACAAGTAATATCAATTAATAAACATTAGCTGAAAGAAATAAACATTTTCTTTGAACTATACTTCTACAAGGAATCAATAGTTGTGAAGTAAACTGAAACAAGACTGGACAACATATCAAATCATTTACATTTTTGAACTAAGTACTGACTATGAATACTGAACGGTCAATAGACCATGAACTTTCATTTTCAATTTTGAAAAGATTTGTACAGAAATTCATCTGCAACCCATCATAACTTACGAACACATTGGGTGATCAACTCGTATGCCTTGTATTGATCAACAGTACATACTGGAACGATATTCTCGTTCATCATAACCGCCTTTGGCGAATAAAAGTTTCCCAATTTCGGGATGTTCATACTCAGTCTGGAGTCTGAACCAAAATAATTTAGTTGGACGTAAAACTCTATCATAATTCAACGATATATTTCAAACTATGTCTAGCTGAGTCAAATAGCTTAGACAACTTTTAATCATGTATACATACCGAAATTCAATAGTATGTAACAACACTTGTTCAAATACAACCATTATCCAAGTGAGGACACTTGCATAACCAAACTTAGCTCATAAAGAACATAATAAATTTTGATCATATATGGATCAAATGAAGTAATATACTGGTAAACAATGAATAAATAGAATTTGAGAACTTGCATGAATACAAAGGTTCAGATACATGCTCAATATAAAATAGAGTTCAGATACTTGCTTACAAAGATATATTGCATAAAGTAAATGCATAGAGTAGTGATACTTGCACAATAAAATAGTATAGAAACTTGCATAATCATATACCTGTTTGCACAATATAAAAGTAATGCATAAGGTTTAGCTACTTGCCTTAATTGTTGTTTATTGCTACACAATTTAATATGACTTCTTTTGAAAGACCTATCATTAATAAGATTGATTTATCTATTAGCACCACATATCTCACTTATTATACCATTATTCCATAATACTTTATCTATCATATAATCACATAATCAAACACCTTAAATCTTTAATAATATTATTATCCTTTAATAATATTTCAATCACTAAACTATATATATTAAGATTAATATTTAATCTTTTATTTTATAATTTTTTTTATAAAATCTAATAAGTTCAATACTAAACAAGCAACCTGAATTATTCAAACATACCAATCCAGCAACCTGGATTATCCAAGCAAACCAATCTAGCAACCCAGATTGAAATTCAGCAAACCAGATTGCAATCCAAGAAACTGGATTCCAATCCAGCAAACTGTCAAACTAGATTCCAAACCAGCAACCAGATGGTCAATCCAACAAACCAAATTGCAATCCAGCAAACTGGATTCCAATTCCAGCAACCAAATTGCCAATCCAGCAAACTAAATTGCAATCCAGCAAACTGTATTCCAAACTAGAAACCAAATGGTCAATCCAGCAAACCAAATTGCTATCCAGCAAATTGGATTCCAATTTCAGCAACCAGATGGCCAATCCAGCAAACTAAATTGCAATCCAGCAAACTGGATTCATTATTTCTTCTCACAAAAATACCAAATTAACTTATTATTTTTCTATCCCTTGGCCAAACATATGTACATATATTCCATACATAAAAAGATTTTTTTGTAATTTTTCAACACCATTTAGTATTTTTAAAAAATCAATTTAACTCGTAGCTTAAGAAATTAGCCCTATTATGCTAAACTCCAGAAATTCCCATCTCTTGGTATAATCTTACACGTGTTAACATGAACCTCATGTTTAAATTTTGCGGCCATCGGAGTTATAGAACCCCGGTTATAGCATTTTTTATCAACAAAACCCAAATATTGAAATGACCACAATTTGGTCAATTTAAGTCGGAAGGAGCTCATTTTTTGACATGAGCTACTTTATGTCATATATTTTCATGTCCCAGAAGGCCGGAATTTATTTCAAAAATTAAATAATCGAAAATGTCCTTGCAAATTTATGGGCAACTTGTTTTGCAAAATTTCAATTTTTACCTACTTTGCCAAAAACAGTCTATACGAAAATTTATAACTCGTTTTTCAGTGATTCCACTTGGGTTTGAAAGATAACTCATCATATATCATCCCAAAAATTCTAGGATTTTTAAAGGTCAGAAAAATGATGAAACTACCCCTGGCAGTGACTGGCCCAAAACAGTTTTATTTCTTTTTTAACAATGGGAACTGTTTTGGCTAAAATAGTCACTATTACTTGTAAAACATTTATTTCGAGTGCTACAACTTGGGTTTAGTATTTAACTTATATATCTAGTACCCTCCTTTGATAGATCGCAAAACAAAGTTGTAGATCTCAAGTTATAACCCCTCAAAATAGAAAAAAAATTAGGGTGTTCTAATTTTTGAAAAACTAGTTTTTATTTCTTGCTTTAAATCAAACTTTTCACCCTCAAAAGGGTTAGATCTAAACACAATAGACTTATTAACATGTAAATCTAGAGTTTTAAAGTTTGGAACCATATATCCAAGTTTTGATTGAGAATAAATAAAATAAAATTACATAATCTAGTTTAGGGCACACAAAACACTCTCCCTCTATATTCTCTTTTCCACCAAAATTTCTCTCTCTCTCTCTCTCTCTTGTATCTCTCTAGCTTGTTTTGTTAGTTAAGTAAAATGAGATAAAATAAAAAATGGAAGAGAAAGAAATTTGATATTAGTAAAATTTGTGTAGATATATTTGCTATATCTATATTCATCTCCCTATATTTTGCTCCTTCTCTCTCTTATTTACTAGATGGTTGCTTGCAAGCTTGTATAAATATGCTGGTTGAATAAACAAGTGACACCTAAGGAGAGTTGGTGACTTACTAAAGTAAAACAATTATTAACATTCGTGCACTTCTTTTCTTCTACCTTCCTAATGTGCCGCCCAACTCATCTTCTTTTAGCCCATTTGTGTTTTATTTCTAATGCTTTATTTTGATTAACAAATGACTAACATACCCCTTAAAAAGTGGGCTAATTATTGGGCTTTGAATTAAATTCTTTTGGGCTTTTAAATTAATTCTTTGGGCCAAGAAAAATAACATAGTTCCATACTTCTAATTTTGATCTTTCCCTAATAATTTAATTAGGGTTTTTATTCACTCATTTGTAATTTAAATAATTACTCATGTACCTTAAATTTTATAACACAATTAGACTTTCTTTACTAAAGTTATAAAATTTAACTAATTGAGATATATAAAATAAATCTCTTTAGGGTTAGTATATATTTTAAATACTAATATTATACCATATTATACGCTTAGGTAATTTAATTACCATACCTAATATATATATATATATATATATATATATATATATATATATATATATATATTAGGTTACATAACTTTATTTTTAATTCTCTTCATATACAAAATAAATGTATACACATTATATAATGTATATTTATTTAGCCACATACATTATTCCACATAATCCATAACACATTTATCATTGTTAATAAATTCTTATCATATTTAAATACTCACATGATCATATAATCATTTTATATAATTCATATCAATAGTTAATAACTTAAAGATTGTAAATCTTTTTAATTTTCCATTCAAGGTTAACATGCAAGCTATATTAATTCTTAACATTTAAAGATTGTAAATCTTTTTAATTTTCCATTCAAGGTTAACATGCAAGCTATATTAATTCTTAACATAACATATCATACTCTCCCTTAATCAAATTGATTAAGAATTCATCTTAATTAACTTAAAATAAATAAATTAACTATCTTGCTTAATTCATATCGCATATGATCAAAATATTATAGATATCAATAATTATAATAATTAATAAAATAATAATAATAAAAAAATTCATTCGTAAAAATATAGTCGTTTAAAATTCCCGATCCTTACACCTTGCCAAGTGACACGGATGTCAACCCAAAATGGGATGGCAAGGAGCAGTGCAAGGCAGTCACTCTTCGAAGTGCCAAGACAGTGAATGAAACTAGAGGAGAGACCTCAACAGTGCAACAGGAAATGGTTGTAAAGGAAAGCAATGTTGAGCCTAATCCTGTAATCCAATAGTTACCATTTCCTCAATGCCTTTACAAACAAAGCTTGATAAACAATTCTCAGAGTTCTTAGAAGTTTTCAAGAAACTTCATATCAATATCCCGTTTGTGGAGGCGCTGGAACAAATGCCCAGCAATGTGAAACTCATGAAGGACATCTTATCAGAGTAGAGGAAAATGGGGGACTATGAGACAGTGGCACTAACGGAGGAATGTAATGTAATTCTACAGAAAAAGATTCCACCTAAGTTGAAAGACATTGGGAGCTTCACTATACCTTGTACTATTGGGGATCAGTTCATAGGAAAAGCCCTATGCGATTTAGGAGCTAGCATCAATCTGATGCCCCTATCTATCTATAAGAAGATGGGGTTGAATGAGGCCAAGCCTACCAGTGTGACTCTGCAGCTGGCTGATAGATCCCTCATTTATTCAAAGGGTATTATAGAAGATGTGCTTGTCAAAGTTGACAAGTTCATCTTCCCCGCTGAATTTATTTTTCTGGACTTCGAGGACGATAGGGAGGTCCCTATTATCATAGGCAGACCATTTCTAGCAACGAGCAGGACATTGATAGATGTGCAAAAGGGGGAACTCACAATGAGAGTACAAGACCAGGAAGTAACTTTCAATGTCTTCAGGTCTATGAAGTACCTTAGTGCCTCTAAAGATTGCTTCTGAGTCAATGTGATTGACGAAGCTATGCGAGAAGTATTCTCTGAAATCTACCTTTCTGACCCGCTTAAGGGCACTTTTGCTGGTGTAAATAATGTGGAAGAGCCTATTCATCTCGAGTATGTTAAGTGGTTGGATGCACCCCCGAGATCAAATCTGTTCCAGCAATAATCCGAATCTTTGAATGATCAAAAAGCATCTACCTCCAAGTCACAACCCTTAATTATAGAACCACTTGTCCTTGATCTAAAGCCTTTGCCAAGCCATTTGCGGTATGACTATCTAGGTGAATCATCCACCTTGCCAGTTATAGTTTCTGCATCTTTAGATGAGGCAAAAGAAGAGAAGCTCCTTCAAGTTCTCAAACAGTATAAAACCGCTTTGGGGTGGTCTATCTCTAATATAAAGGGTATCAGTCCCTCTTTCTGCATGCACAAAATCCTCCTCGAGGAGGGGTTTAAGCCTTCTATTGCACATTAGAGGTGGTTGAACCCCATTATGAAGGAGGTGGTCAGAAAGAAAATAATCAAGTTGCTGGATGCGGGCATTATCTACCTGATCTCTGACAGTCAAAGTATTAGCCCAATACAATGTGTGCCAAAGAAGGGTGGCATGACAGTGGTGCCTAACAAGAATAATGAACTTATTCCCACCCGGACGATGACTAGATGGAGGGTATGTATGAACTATAGGAAACTGAACAAGTCCACTTTCAAGGATCACTTCCCTCTGCCCTTCATTGACCAAATGTTTGATAGACTCGCCGGGAATGAATTCTATTGTCTTCTGGATGGGTACTCGGGTTACAATCAAGTTGCAATAGCGCCCGAAGATCAAGAGAAAATTATATTTACATGTCCATATGAGACCTTTGCCTTCCAAAGAAATGTCTTTCGAGATATGTAATGCTCCTGCTACATTTTAGCGTTGTATAATGTCCATGTTTTCTGATATGGTGGAACAGACACTCGAGTTGTTTATGGATGATTATCTGTTTTCAGGAGTTTTTTAAAGGTCTGTCTACAAAATTTGACTGCAGTTTTGAAGAGATGTGTAGAGACTAACCTGGTTTTGAATTGGGAAAAATTCCACTTCATGGTGAGAGAGGGGTTTATTCTGGGGCATAGAGTGTTTGCTAGTGGGATTGAAGTAGACAGAGGAAAAATTGATGTCATTGATAACCTTTCACCGCCATCATCAGTAAAAGGAGTAAGGAGTTTTCTGGGGCACACAGGGTTTTACAGGAGATTCATCAAAGACTTCTCTAAAATTACCAAGCTGCTTTATAGCCTATTGGAAAAAAGACATTCTTTTCAAGATTGACGAGGCCTGCCTAGAAGCATTTAAACTGTTAAAGGAGAGTCTCATCTCAGCTCCTATTGTAGTGGCCCCTGTCTGGGCTTTCCCTTTTGAATTCATGTGCGACGCCAGTGATTATGCTATTGGGGCAATGTTGGGACAACGGAGGGATAAGGTGTTTCACACTATATACTATGCCAGTAAATCCTTGACAAATGCTCAGCTTAATTACACCACTACTGAGAAAGAGCTTCTGGAAGTAGTATATGCTTTTGATAAGTTCCGTTTATATCTCATCGAAACCAAAGTCATTGTGTATATTGACCATTCGGCAATCAAATATCTAATCTCTAGGAAAGATACAAAACCGATGTTGATTAGATGGGTCTTTCTCCTTTAAGAATTCAATTTGAAGATATATGATAGAAAAGGTACTTAAAACCAAGTTGCGGATCACCTATAAAGATTGGAGAACCCAACTCACTCGGGGAAAAATGAGACAGATATCAATGATTTCTTCCCGCATAAGTAGTTGTATGTGGTTCACTATAATTAGGTCTGGCAAAATATGGTTATGAGTTGGTTTGGTTTTCAAAATATTGTTATGTTTCTATTTAAGAACTAAAATCATATTAACCATTTTTAATATGAGTTGTGTGGGTTGGAACTATATAGTTATGGTTCAAAACTATATTAACCATTTTAAGATGTTCTGGCTTTTAAACAGAACTTTTGAAAAATGAAATTCTGACCGTCACAATTAAATTAATTAAGTAATAATATGATATAAATATTATTAATGTAAATAATAAAATACTTAAAAACTATACTAATAAAATATTAAATTGAAATTATTAATACCCTTCCATATTTAAATAATTTTTCAAAATTATTATTAACCTGCTAATAGAAAGGTTGGAATCCAAAATACACCATAGTATAATTCTATGAATGTCGTTTAAATATTGAAACATATTTATAATTCTTTTGTAACTAGAATACTAGTATAATTCTTTTGTAACTAGAATACAAGAATTTAAATAAACTGACACATACAGAACAACATTAGTCACTCAAAAAAAGAACATATTAATTTATAGAACATACAAGATAAGTAGAAAACTGAACCATATAATTCTATAGACCATATTAAAATTTAATTAATTAGATAGACAATAAAATTTAACATTACAAAACATATATTTTCTTAAAGTTAATTCCAAAGGGCTAAGCCAACTCATTTCATAGGCATCTACACCGAAATGTGCAAAAGTGGCTTCCAAATTGTGTAATAACATCAACCAAGCCTCCATAACCAGTAACTGCAGTAACCTGAATAACATGACAAGCATACTGTTGAATCTCCTTGAAGAGATAGAGATGGAAAAGGACTTTTAAACCACAATACCAAGATCAAATATAGTATACATGCTTTAAATAATATAATTGCTCACCCAAATTGTGTAATTTTCTTAATCCACCCTACTTTCCATGGTATCAAGTCCAAAAACTTTAGGCTTGATGACAACAATTAATTCTTCCTCTTCCTCTTCTTCTTTATCATGTCCAGTGGCTATATTTAAAAAATAATCCAAAATCAACAACTAAAGAAAGTTAAAATAACAAAATTTTAACATTTAACTTAGTCATGTTTTAATATTTACCATCTGAGCCATACAACCAATTTCGAGTACACCATAAAGCCTTCGCATTCTCAGGGGTGATTGAGCTACAATACTTGGTTATAATATGCCCTCCAATGCTAAAAGACGACTTCGAAGCAATAGTAGTAATCGAAATACTCAAAATGTCTCGTGCCATAACTGATAACACTGAATACCTATTTCTATTTGCTTTCCAATAACTAAGAATATCTAGATGCATCTTTCAATTAAGACTACTCTCTTCCAAATAAGATTTTAATTGCGACTTACTTCGATCGGAACAATATTTTTTACTTAGAAAAAAGTCAAACTCCTACAAAATTTTCACAATAGGTACAAATAAACAAGTAAGCATATATACATGTAGATATATAAATATATCATCTTCATAATTAAAAAAATAAAACAATACTTACATCCATATCATTAATATCATCTTCATTATCTCCATAAAAGTTGGACAAGATGAACCGGATGTAGAAGAATAAGTTGGAAAACGACAATAATCCTTATAAAGGTCACTCAACTTATCACGAACATATTTCACCCTTTCATTGTATGTCCTTGGATATAGTTTCTTAAAAACAAATTCCACAAACTCTAACTTGAAACGAAGATCCAAGATGACGGCAAATGACAACAACAAATTATAGCACTCCCAATATTTTTCAAACTTCGCATTCATTTCAATTGCCATATAATATAAAATTTTACTTAGATCATCCATCTCATTGTAAATAAGGGATTGTATCTTCTATACCCCATGAAAATAAAGATTAGAGGTAGGGTATTGAGTTCTTGAGAAAAGAGTAGTGATATCATGGAATGGTTTCAAAAATTTTGCAATATTTTCAACTTTTTTCCATTCTTCCTCCGTTGCACAATCCTTGAAATTTGAGTCAACTAATTGTAACTGGTAAAATGCAAGTTTTTTATGTGAAAGCACTATCACGCATTAAGTAAGTTGAATTCAATCTTGTTGGAACATCTTGGCAAAGTTTCTTACTACACTTCAGTGAGAGTTGAGCAACACATTAAGCAAATTTTATCAATCTTCCTTTTGTCCCTTTCACATATTTCACATTTTCTCTAATTTTGTTAACACATTTTTCAATCATCTTAAGACCACTGCGAACAATTAAATTCAAAATATGTGCCCCACAACGCACATGAAAAAAATTCCCCATGACAGAGTAATGTACCGGTCAAATTTAAATGTCTCTTCACAACATCTACCAAACCATTATTTGCCAATGCATTATCTAGAGTATTGGTGAGCACTTTCCTCTCAATCCCCCACTATGCTAATAATGGTCCACTATGTGGAGGAGCTAAAAACCTTAAATTTAAAATTCTTGCTTGTAGTATCCAATTCTCATCCACATAATGTACAGTAAGAGACAAATACTCATCCATAGTAATAGAAGACCATAAGTCAGATGTTAAACATATCCTACCAGGAATAGAGTCTAAAACATACTTTAGTTTTTCCTTTTCCTTCTTATTTATGCTTAAGACATCAGCTTTTGCAGTATTCCTTGTGATAAATTGTACATCTGGATTCAAGTAACGTTGCACTTCACGAATTCCTTCATGTTCCACAAAAGAGAAGGGATAATTGTGTTTGATTATAGCCTTTGCCATTAGCTCACGATAGTGATTTTGATCTAAAGGCACCCTTTCTAACTCATCGTCAACTAATTCTTTTCCATGTTTTAAGCTAACATGTCAAAGCATATTACTAGTACCGTGTTCACATGCATAAATATGACCACAATCTTAACACTTGGCTTTTAATTTTCCATTAATGATAACTTTTTCAAATTGATCCCAAACTGAAGAGGTGCATTTCTTAGAATGTTTGTTACATGTACTTGTAGATGTACTTTGTCCAGCACTCCGTTTGGAGCCCGAACTTGTAAATACACTTTGTTCTTCCATAACAGAATACTTTATCAAATTCTAAAGCCACAACCTGTTTTCACACGCAAATATATTACAAACTACCAAGAAGTGATTATGCTTATCAGGAATAAGTATGTATTTAGAAAATAAGCTATGCAATCCCTAACATCACAGACCAACAAGTAAATCAATCTCACAGAAAACTCCAATCAATTTTCTAAAGCTCCAATATAATATATCAGATGGGATAGTAACAGATACGTATATAGAAATAACCTGGATTTGAAAAAACTCAGATCTCGTATCTTCTTCTTCTTCTTCTTCGCGGCGTTCTTGCTCAATAAATTTCAGAAAGTCTCGAGTATTATTAGAAAGAGGGGAAAAATATGTTAGCTATATAATTTTATTTTATTTTTATTTATTTTTTGTTAATTTTACTTCTTTATTATTTATTTTCCCACTTCCACATTTAGGGCCCAAAAGAAAATAAATATAAAACAACAAGATATCTTTGGGGGTTTTACATAAATATGATATTTTCACGCAATTTTATTTACATAGAAAATAGATGTATTTCAAATTTATTTGAGTAAATCTTGTGTGAAAAAAAATCAATTTTCATGTTTGATTAGCATCAAATTAATATCATCTTGTAATTCAATAAATTATTACATTTATATAATAACTTTTAGTTATTTTTTAGTTATTGCATTTATATAATATCTTTTTTAGTTTAATTCACTAATTACACGTATTAACTCATTATAAATGTAATACGATTACATCGATTTAAATATTTTTCATTAAGTCAACAAATAAATGTATTAATAACTTGTAAAAGACAAAACACTAATAATTATAATTGATTTAACATTTTGAGTTATCATTTACTTTATATATTGCATACATTACGCATTTAGTAAATCAAACACACTTAGAAAGTGATATAGTAATATTATACTCCCTTCGTCCCATGATAAAAGTCTTTATTACTATTTTGGGTAGTTCCATATTAAATGTCCGCTTTCCTTTAATAACCAAATTTTTACACATTTTTCCTATTATGCCTGTAGCATTAAATATCTCATACTTTTCTTATTCTAATTCTCTCTCCATATTTAATAAGTATGGAGAGAGAATATTTTGAATTAAATAGCTAAAAAGTCACTCTCTTACCTATATTGAAAATAATTAATAACATATTATTATGGATAATTTTGTCATTTCATTCCTCTTCTTAATATGCGTGAAAACTCCATCAAGACTTTTATCCTGGGACATAGGGAGTAATTATTATACAAATACTAAGTACGAAGTTAATAAATTTGTCTAATAATTTATTACCATTACATTATAACTCTACTACATTACATAGATTATAATAATATTATTTACTGAACCAAACTATACATAAGTTTAAGAGAATTTTATTAATTCAAAAGTTAAATAACTGACATCATTAAAAAAGAAAAATTATAAAAAGGCAAAAAAATCTTACTTCTAAACATAAAACAAGTGAAATTAAATTGTCTTGTTTTTTTTTCTCAACAAAAAATTGCTCTGGGTCAACAACGTAACAAGATAAGGAAGGGTCGACAGCAAAAAAAAAAGATGAGAAAATAACTTTTTGATTTGGATCGGAATAGAATATGGGTTAAAAAATGGTTAACCGGTTCAAAACTATATTTGTTTTAAAAAATATGGGTCCAAACTTTAACAAACCCGAATAAATAAAAATGGTTAACCAACCCATTTAATTCTAGTTAATATAGTTTGACCCAATTGTTAACTAATTATATTGCCAGGTCTAACTGTAATACCCGTGAATTTTAATAAATTTTATTAATATTGAAAATAAAGATTGTTTGAATATTTATTTGAATATAAATATATATAGTGTTGGTATAAGTTGTGGTAACTAATTTAATTGAATAATCATGTGATAATTAAGCAATATAGTAGAAGTGATGAGAAACTTAGTTTGAGCTTGTGAAATTATGCCTAGTGTGGCAAAATGGTGAAATGAGAAAGTACTAATTTAATTAATGATGAAATTGATTAAACTAATTAGTATTATTAATAAATAACTAATTACATAATGTGATTGACTATTTCCTATTAAAATGAATAATGGAGAAATTATATATAATAAGGTTTTTCCTTCAATATAAAATGAGGCGTGACATTGGAATGTAAATAATTATTATATAAAACTATATGATAAAAGTAAGCTTAACTTATGTAATTTACTAAGTTGTGTGAAAGAGTCTTATGTGACATCATGATGTGTGTGAGAGTATTTAAATTGGGTATTTTAAACCTATGAGAGAAATTAACTTTGACTAAATAAATAATTAATATTAAATGATTATTTTAATAATGATGTAGAATTGGAATAATAAGTAATATTGGTACCCAATTAAATTATATCATAGTCTAATGTAAATATTATTTGAAATAAACCAATGTACATGGATTATATAATTCTATGTGTAATGTATGAGTGGGTGTATATGCTCATTTGGGGACAAATATCAAATAAACTCATATATGCTAGTAGTGGTTTACAAATGCTGAGCATTAGAGAGTTGTCCCAAATTGAGTGTCCTCTTTTCTTCTTCATGTAATAGGCCATTGGCCTAGTCTCTGATTACCAACCTCAGAGATAGCAAATCATGAGGAAGGGAGTGGTCTAAATAGTGCTCTTCCACCAAATCCCCCATATCCATCTTCTTCTTCTCCATTCTAATGGTTTAATTCATTGAGCAAAGCACAAATCTGGTCATAAGTTTCCCTATAAATGGAGCCCTCCTCACTCACAGACTTTTTGCTAAGTTCTGTGTTAAACTTCAAGTTGTGTGTGAGTGTGGTTGGGTTGAGCATATACAATCTGCAAATTGAAGCTAGAGTTAGCATTTTAACGTCACAGAAGATAATATCCCTTTACATGTTCTTAAATTTCACATTGTACAAGTTCTTAGAAAAGTGCTAAAATACTTGTTTTGAGTTGGAAAATTTATGGTTGAAGCATGATAGAATCTGTCAATTTATGCTAGACATTGCTAATATGGTTGTATACAAAATCAACGAAAGTTAAACGAAGTAATTTGGTCAAGTAACGAATCTGTAGCGAAGAGAATCGCTAGATACGTTAAACTTTGGAAAAATGGCACAATCTTGAATTTGATTCTTGAATTTGATTGTTTATGTGATTGGAATTGTTAGAAGCATGCTAGGGATGTTTGGTAGTAAATTTATATCAATTGGGTATCATTACATTGCAGTTTGGTTGAGATGTTGGCATGTTAGTTCGTAGCAGGGGAGTGGCATTCAAACTGCAGTAGCTAAACCACTTCGTGGGGTCCCTGAAGATAAAAAGGACTGCTTGAGCCGGAGTCCTGCGATGACTAATGTTAATGTTTTTGTTATTTGATACAAGAAGCCCTAAACTGACCTAACCTAACTTAACTTAAGGAGCATACATAATCCTTAAACATGTATCAATATGTATTGCAAGATGTTTTAGTAGGTTTGGAGTTTGAATTATAATCTTTTGAAAGAAAAGCTAAAAGGCGAAAACTATGTTTAGAAAACCTTACGCCTTTTTGAAATCTAACCTTTTGAGCATGTATTCGCAACTTAGTTAGTTTTATAAATACGTATGAAATGTGAATTCAACGTACTTTGCATGCTAAGTTGTTTGTCAAGAAATTTTAAGATTTGAAAACCAATTAAGTTAAAAACTTTAAGACTTGTATTATGAACTTTTGAACAACTATGATAGGATGCTTTATGCCTCTAAAGATAACCGACATATTCACACATCTAGTTAAACATACTATAAACTACGCAAGCATGAACTAAAAGAGTTCTAAGTAGAGAGCTATACTAAGACTAAAAGACAATGTGTACCCCAAACTTTACACCCTTATTGACTTTTGCACTCCAAACCAAAAAAGGTGTCTAAGTACAACCCAAATTTTAATTAAACATAACAAAAAACACACTTTCATCAGTTAGTCGGTCAAAAGTGACCGGTTAAGGCTATAATGTGGATCTGGAGGGGTGTTTAAGTCTTTCCCTTTTTATCTTCTCCAACATTAACATTAAGCTTGGGGTGCACATTATCTTTTAGTCTAAAATAAATAAAATATTCTCCTTCAAATGTATTATTTTCAAGTCAATCTATTGACTAGTCTCTTTCTCTTCTCTCTATCTCCTCTATAACCAACTTTCTCTCTCTTAAACAAACACCCATTTCCTCTCCCTCTCAATGAACCTTCCATTCAAAGTACCAAATCAAATTGGCCACAAAATATTCCAAGGGAAGCAGAGCCAAACCAAAGCTAGGGCATATCCTCCTTCCTACACCAAAAGGCGTCATTTTGATTTCCCTACTCCTTGTTATATCAAAACCTTCTACTCCATCTTTCTTACTTTCACCATTTATATTCAAGAATCTCTCAGGCTTGAACACCATTGGATCATTCCACACCTTAGGATCCCTCCCAATCTCTGCCACCATGAAATTGATAATGGCATTCTTCGGAACCACATAGCCATCCAATTCAACATCCTCGGTCACCGAGTGTGGCAGCACAAAGTGTCCAGATGGCGCCTCAGACTTTCCAACACCACGGCTTTCAGATAAGGTATTCTCTACCGCTTATGCACCGCCGCTACCTCCTCAAATGCTCTGAAACCCACACTCTCTCTCCTCCCTCACCGCTGACTAAATTTAGGGTTAAGTTTAGGGTTCCAGGTGCATCAAAAATGGGAAGGAAGCTCCGACGATTACGACAAAATCTGAGTTGAATTGAACTGCCCTCGATGCTCTAAGCTTATGTATGTCCTATTTTTGAACCGCCCGTTGTCAATTCTCGGTGGGGAGACCGAAATTTACCAGGAGCTCAATGTTTGCCCTAGTTACAGGACGACGTTTTACTTTAGGCCGTTGAAGTTATTTCCGTTATAGGGGAGTTTTATTGAGATTGGTAGGGTTCAAGGGTATGATAGTGTTAGTAATAATCATGACAAAAAAGGGAAAGTTAGGGTTAAAATATAGGAGAAGTTGAGGTCTTATGGTAGTAATGCTGTGGAGAACTCTTCTTCGCCAGGGACGGTTAGAGAGACGAAGACGGTTGTGGTGGGGGAATGTGGTGGTGGGGGAGATAAAAGTGGGTGGGGATGGGCGAGTTTGGGGTTGGATTTTCCTACGCCTAAGGAGATTTGTAAAGGGCTTGATGAGTCTGATGGAATCAAGGTGGGTCCCGGCAGGAGCTTCTTGTTGTTGTTGTTGTTGATGGAGGAGGGAAAGAAGAGAGAGAATAAGGATTTGAGGAGGGCAGAAATGCGAAGCGTGAGGATGATGATGAACTAGGTCTCAATTTTTACTGTGTCTCAGCTTGGATGATGAGTATAAATAAGATTGGCAAAATGGAAAAGACTTAAACACCCCTCCGGATCCACACGTGTGCCTTAAGCGGTCACTTTTGACCAGTTAACTGATGAAAGTGTGCTTTCTGTTACGTTTTGTTAGTTCCCAGTAGGCACACAATAGATCTAGAAGGGGGGTTGAATAGATCCTTTTTATTTTTAAAAACTTTTCCTGTTTATTTTGTATTGCTAATGAATTAGCAAATGACAAACATAAGAATCTTTTCAAGCACAACAAAATAAGTAAAATATCCCCTTCATTGATATATTTATAATCCTATATACATTATTCTTAGAGCTAGTTAAGTGGTAAGCAGTTAATACATACATAGAAGTTATAGCAGTTAAGTATATAATGTAGATGACAGAATGTAAAATACATAAGGGATTTTAAGTGGTTTAGAGACTCAAGCTCCTAATTCACTCATCTGCTTTAACTAGCAGGAATTCCACTATAGAAGGGCAGCACCTTGAATCACTAAGATTCCTACAAAGCTAGCAGCCTTGGAACTTCAGTTCACTAAGAACTCTTCAAGCCCAGCAGGCTTGGAACTCCTCTAGTTCCCTAAGAACTCTTCAAGCCCAGCAGGCTTGGAACTTCATTTAGTCCCTCCGGAAAAAGACCCCTCAGGCCCTGGCTTCTTGTTGGTGTTGTTGTTAGTGTTGTTATTTGTGCCTTGCTGCTAAGATGTCTTTAAGCTTGAACATCTTTTGTACTTAGTAGCTTGTGGTGGTCCTCTTGCATTCTACTTCGAGTCTGGACAACATCTTTGTTGGTGCAACTGATCTTCATTCTGTTCTGCTCATCTTCATCAGATGTCAGCTATCCACCATCATCATTTGGGTTTGCTAAGTGTTTGAGCTTTTGGTAGACTTTGTCTGCCAATTAGCATTCCTTGAACCCTTCTTGAGTGGTTTGCAGACATGGTTCTGTATCTGTTTTGATTCAGCTTTTGGTTCTTGGTGATTCGTAGAGTGGCTCTCTTGATCTTCTTTGTACTCTGGCACTTTCCTGAATGCTATCTTCTTGGCCTTTTCGGCTCTCAACTTAGCTACCATCTTCAGTGACATTTTCATCTTTGTTGAGTGAAGCTTTTAGTCAATTTGATTCCTTTTTCAAAGCTGCTTCACTTCCACCTTTGTAGTCTCACTGTCACTGAGACTTGTTCTGTTTAGCTCTGGTAGAACTCGTAGAGTCAACCCTATAGCATTCCAACAACTTAACGATTCTACAACTTTAGCAACTTCACACACTTTTATCTTTGTAGCTCTGGCTTATATATATACTCCTTCCCAATCTTCCCGTTGGAATATAGCCGTTGAAAGTTATTTAAATTACTTTGCAGATCTCGAGTTATTTGATACAGACTGCAGATGTGACATGACATCCCCTTTTTCAACTTTTTGACACTGTAGTCTACTGTTTCACCTACCCCGTCAGAGATGTCACTTTGATGTCTTGTTCAGGTAGTCAACTTTATTTCTTCTTTCTTACTTCTTGATTAGAACGTCAGTATCTGTCCCTTTGCATCGATGCTCTTAATAAGCTATATTCGAATATCACTCTTAAGATTAAATCATTGCCAATGCTTTAATCTTTAGATGACCGAACTCTATGATTCTGATGCATATTCTTGGACCTGATCGTAATGTCTTGTTGAATGTTGCTCATTGACTGGTTGAAACAACACTACGATCCTGAGGAGTGTTCATTAGATCTTCAATGTAGAACACTTCTTTCTTCTAATGTTCAGTGCTTTAATACTTCTTGTTTGCCTCGACTGATCTCAGGAACTGATAGCTTGACTCCTTATTCTGGCCTCTTCTGAATAGCAAGACACTTCAGAATTATGGCATGCCCAGCTCGCTTTCTCCTTGTGATCTCCCGTACACTTATCATCAATGGACTAACCCAATGCTTAATCACTTTAGCCTTATTCTTCAGAAGTTGACCAGTATCTCTGTGTACACTTCATTAGTTCCTGCTTTGTTTCGCAAACACTACGATCTTGGTTAATCCCAAGATCATTGTCTTCTGTTCTTTTGACAGCTACTGCACTTGCTGACTTTCCTTAGTCAAATACTTTTATTGAGGTCTTCTTCTGATCAACTTGTGGAAGACTTCAACTCGAATAGATTCTTAACTCAATCTGGATGTTGATTGGGTTAATGCTTAGATCTTCTATTAGCTTGCATGCCATTCGTTGAGTGTGTAACAACCCGATATTTTCTATACAAATAAATCAGAAATTTGTGTATAAATTTTTTATTTTTTAAAAATAAATATGGGGAATGTGTGCCAAGATAATGTGTATATGTATTTATGTGATAAATAAAAATATATTTATTACATGAATTATTACAAATAATTTTTTATGTTAGAATTATTGATTATTATAAAGTATATTCTTATAATAACTAATTTTATAGTAGAAATATTTTTATTAATTATTTTCCATGAAAATAGGATTATTATATTATTTAAATAATATATGAAACGATTATAGAATAATGATAATAATTATTTTATTATATGAATTTTAGTTCAGATTATTAACTTAATTATTTTACCTTAATTAATAAGGTTAAATATGAAAGATAAATCAGATATGGAATCCAAACCCTAATTTTGGATTTTAATCAAGGCATGAGAATAATATAATATTAATTATATTTAGATTTTTGATCTGCTATAATATATATCTTTGTATATGCGTATTGATAATGGTTGGTCAATTGTGGTGTACTATGACCAAACCCTAGCAATATTTTTATAAACCCTAGTATTACTGTTAAACCCTAATTCTGAAGTCAAATGAGACTTTAAAAATCTGTTAAGACACTGTGTTATGTGTTATATGATTTGTATTTTAGGTAAAGCCTTATTATTATGGAAAACCATAATTGTAAATGTAAAACCCCAACTTTTATAAATAAAGAATATTTTCTCGAAATATATTTTTGGAATATTATTGTGTGGATGTGATATAATGTTATAGTTGTGGGTAATATTTACAAATTTTGCAAAGTAAGCAAGTGGTTATATAATATTCGATTGGTCGGGGAATATTCGTTTTAACGAGAGAATATTAAATGCGATGGCACAATCATTGGTGGACCCAGCAACGGAAGTATTGTTGTAGTTAGAAAACGACAGAATTATCTTTTTATAAAAATAACGGTGAAAGTTTTACCGTTGAAACTGTTGAACTACCCGGTAGTAAACGTACAATAATATGTGGTTTCATAGTAGCACACAGTATTGGTTATTGATGCTTACGTGAGAAGTCACTCAATTATTGCTACATTAATTGTTGCATCATATCTCTCATATTATTGATTCAATTATTGTCACAGTATCATCTGCATAATATGATATATTATTAAATTAATAATTGAGACGACAAAGTTATTCATATTATTAAATTGCAATATTTACAATGTCTAGAAGTACTGTCAATGAGAGGTTTGGTCATCTAATTGCGCCCCAATAAGGAGAAATGTGATTGATAGTTTCATTGTTCCATTTTTAACTTAGTCATGCAAATATTATCAATCTTGCACCAACTCCCCTAATAGTAACAAGAATGATGAATAAGTTCGTGTTGATTAAAGATGAAATTGATAGTTTCATTGTGTGGGAATTATTAGTGTTAGTGAAAATTGACATTTATTTCGGTATTAATGGATGTCTGGAAGTTATACTGACCAGTCGGGTAATTAATCGGATAAATGAGTAATTAATTGCTATTAATTCACATGATTATAACTATTTGTTCACATGTGTGTACTATTGATTCACATTCTTGTTACTATTAGGGGAGTTGGTGCAAGATTGATAATACTTGCATGACTAAGTTAAAAATGGAGGTATAGATGGAGGTACTATACTGTAATTCGTATTTTCACATGTCTAGAACTATTGAATCACATGATTTACTATTGATTCACATTATTTACTATTAGGGGAGGTGGTGCAAGTTTGATAATACTTGCAGGACTAAATTAAAAATAAAGGAAAAGAGGAAGGTATTATACTGTAATATTCCGAGCCCCAAAATGTGCAATTATCGAAACTATATTTTCCTATAAATAGAAGCTCATTTCTTCATTATTCTTCACCAATTCACTCAAGCTATAGAACATTTATTATAGAGAGAAATTATAGAGAGAAAGAAAAAGAGAAGTCTGCTACCTCACTACTCCACTATCCAGTTTCTTTCTAAGGTAAGGGGTATTATTTCTTTTGTGTTCTTGAAGAGAGCTATTGTTATTCCATCCCTTACTATTCTGTTGGAATAACCTATATACGTGGACTATCGTATACATGGTGAAATTCTTCTGTTATTCCATTATTTATTTTTATGTTGGAATAACTGCCTCATCACAATACCGCATACATGGTGAAATTCTTACGTAATTCTATTCTTTATTATTACATTTGGAACATCACATGCGTGCAAATTAAGCATGACTGGTTCCATTATTTATTATTCGTTGGAATAACTTCATGCATTGTCTATCGCATGCATGGTGAATTCTTACATTATTTCATTCTTTATTATTACATTTGGAATATCTCATGCATGCGTTTACGCATGATTTGAGTTACATTATTTATTATTACATTTGAATATCTTGTCTCATCGTTACGCATGACTGGTTCCATTATTTATTTTACATTGGAATAACTTGTATGCATGCGATTCTATCGCATGCACAGTGAATTCTTTTGTTATTCCATTCTTTATTATACTCAGTTGGTTAAAGTTGGCTTTTATACTCCATGAAATTAGTGGAATATCCTTGATATTTGTGCTTCATCCAGTATCTTTTCATGGAAATATTCTTCTGAGCATTCTTGAATTTTACTCTACAAAGAAGTATCATGTTGACAATTTGGACATTATTGATTTACGGATAAGTTAGATTATAAATCTTTTATTCTTGAACTTGTTTTATTGAATTCCTATATCATTGTCATCATCCTCATGTTTATATTACATTGAAAGTCATTTGTGGCTTTGTAGTGCATAGATGGACTTGGTATGATTATGACCGAGGATCATTCGGTATAATCATGTAGTAATGTTACAAATGATGTGGTAAAAGTCCTCATTGGCCCGTAGTGCATTGATGGACGAGTTGTTGGCATGATCATGACCATTAATGAATACACAAATATTCTTGGCCCGTAATGCATGGATAATTTGTGGTCGTGATACTAAAGAATATCCTTGGTAGTAGTCTTTGGGGTGATTCGATGATGTGGATTATTTATTAAGTTGACTCTCGTGATAAAAGTGATGAAAAACCTTTTAAATCATAGAAGATAGTATATTTTATTCTCTACTTGACTCTTCTAATGGATTGCTTGTTCATTTGCAGATTAAACTTGATGTTTGTTATATTATATCGGTTTACCTTTGTTGTAGGCTAACGATAATTTATTACGCATTATCTTAGTCATAATATTTCTTACTGGGCTAGTTGAGCTCACCCTTTTTCTTTTATTGTTCCCTTCAGGAAATGAGAACGTAGCCGGGACTAGTCGGGGAACGGAGTGACGGTCCAGATGATAACATTAGTAGTCCTCACTATTCTGTTAAATAGTGTGAAAATAAATGTAATGAGGACTCCATTGAGTGTGGATATTGTCTAGATGACAATATTCTTCTTAAAACTCTTAGATTATATTTTGTCGTATTTTACACGACTGTTATATAATTAAGTTGTATTTGAATTTTGTTCCATGTATTTAGTGACTCAAGATGGGTGATGTATACCTATTTTGGAGGCGTCACAGTTGGTATCAAAGCTTAGGGATATGATCCCTGGCTGAGATGTGAGATAAGAACTATGAGGGGAGAGACGGGGAATTCTTTCGCTAGTATGACCTACCTAAGTTTATTTGGTATTTAATTGGTCGGTCAGAGTATAGGGATAATATATGATATGTTGATTAACCCTTGTTTTGTGGCAGTATTTGAAAATGACATCCGAGAATGTTGAGAATAGCAATGGAGCACAGGAGACCGTTGAGTCACCACAAATCAATAATCAGGATAATGTGCATCAGGAAGGCGACAATCCTCATGCAAACAACAACACTGACCAAATGATGAACGATGGAATGTTCAGAGGCTTTATGCAATTCATGCAACATCAGACGAGAGCGTCTCCTGTCTAAAATACAGGTGGAAACACTGGCAACTCTCGGACGGTCACCGCTAAGCAGTTCAAGGAACTGGGACCACCAGAGTTTTTTGGAGAGCCAAAATCACTTAAGGCGGAGACGTGGATAAAGCAGATCTATATGATATTTGATGTCTTGGGATGCTTCGAGGAGCAAAAGGTTCCCTTTGCCACCTTCATATTGCGAGCAGAGGCAGATTACTGGTGGGAATCTGTAAAGCGTACTCAACCTGCCACACTGAAGATGACTTGGGAGAAGTTCCAAGAATTGTTCATCGACAAGTACTTTTCCGAAAGTATTCGTCACATGAAAGTGGTAGAGTTCATCAAGCTGGAGCAAAATAACATGGCCAAGTGTCGCAAAGATCTGAAGCCAAGTTTCTTTGAGTTGTCCGTTTCGTCCCATTTGGTTGATAATGAGGAGAGAATGACGCGAATGTTTCTAAGAGGTTTGAAACCCGAGATACGTCAATATCTTATCTCTCATAAACTGTGTTTGTATTCAGATGTTGTTAATAGGGCTTAGTTATTGGAGCGCGATAATGAGTCAACCCAACCAAAAGAGAGCAGCCAAAAAAATGATAATACCAGTGATAGCAGTCATCGAAGCGGTGACAATAAGCGTGGAGGGAATCAACATGCCAGAAATGGTAACCACTTCGGTGGTAATCATGGCCAAAATAATAAGAATGGGCATTTTAAGAAGAGGAGATTCAACAATAATGGAAAGACGTCAGCTCCATCACCCGTTGTTAAGGAAGGAGAACGACCACCTATTATATGCTTCAAATGTGGAGGGGAGGGACACATCAGTCCAAACTGTGCGATATCGTCCAAAGCGTGTTACAATTGTGGAAGATAAGGTCACCTAGCCCAATTTTGTCATTCACCGAAGAGAAGTCCAGCTCGGAAGGAGGCACCAAAGGCCGTCCCAGAAAAGTCAAAGCCGGTAGTGCAAGGGAGAGCGTTTGCGTGACCTCCCAGAAAGCAAGGAACCCAAACGAGGTCATCACGGGTAAGCTTATCATAAACTCTAGCGAAGTCTATACCTTATTTGATACCGGTTCTACCCATTCTTTTATTTCTCATACTGGCGCTCAACGTTTAAATTTGACTTCGGAGAAATTAGACTTTGACTTATCTGTTGAAACTCCATTGGGAGAAACCTTCATTACATCCACTGTTTATAAGTCTTGTTTGGTTCAAATCGGTACCCTCACATTACCTGTCGATCTTATTTCATTGAAAATACTTGTATTTGACGTAATTCTAGGGATTGATTGGTTAACTACTCATCATGCAAGAATTGATTGTTTTCGTAAGGTTGTTAGCTTTCATATTCCTAACCAACCTATTATTCGAATTCAAGCAACCAAACCATTAAAATCAATCACTGTCATCTTAAGCCATAAAGCTATTCATTTATTAAAAAATGGATGTCAAGCTTTCTTAGCTCATGTTACGGATTTAAACAAAAATACGTCAATTTTGAATGATATTTCTATTGTTAATGAATTTCCTGACGTATTCCCTGAAGAAGTTCCTGGTCTACCCCCAGAGCGAGAAATTGAATTTTGTATCAACCTTGAACCTGGTACAAAACCCCTTTCTAAAGCCCCATATCGAATGGCTCCTATTGAACTTCAGGAGTTAAAGACCCAATTGCAGGAATTGTTAGACATTGGTTTCATTCGTCCTAGTACGTCTCCTTGGGGTGCTCCTGTTCTATTCGTGAAGAAGAAAGATGGAAGTATACGACTTTGTATTGATTATTGGGAGTTGAATCATGTCACCATCTAAAATAGGTACCCATTGCCTCGCATTGATGACCTGTTTGACCCGTTACAAGGAGCCAAATTCTTTTCAAAGATAGATCTTCTTTCCGGATACCATCAGTTGAAGATTAAAACTGATGATATTCCAAAGACTGCTTTCAGAACTCGGTACGGGTATTATGAATTCCTAGTCATGTCTTTTGGATTGACTAATGCTCCTACTGCCTTCATGGACATGATGAACCAAGTATTCAAGGAATATTTGGATCACTTTGTGGTCGTCTTTATTGATGACATCCTCATATACTCCAAAAGCCGTGAAGACCATGAGCAACACTTGAGGCTGATACTCCAAAAGCTTCGTGAAAATAAGCTATATGCCAAGTTGAAGAAATGCGAGTTCTGGCTTGAGGATGTTGCATTCCTTGGGCATGTGATATCAAATCATGGAATATCTGTTGACCCAGCAAAGATTGAAGCAATTCAAAGCCTGGAGCAACCAAAATCAGTGACCGAAGTACGTAGCTTTCTCGGCTTAGCTAGTTATTATCGGAGATTCGTGAAAGGATTTTCTCGAATCGCTACTCCATTAACTCAGCTGACTCAAAAGGTTACAAAGTTCGGTTGGAGCGAGGAATGTGAGAAGAGTTTTTAAGAACTCAAGAGAAGACTCATTTCAGCACCTATTCTGACAATACCATCTGGCTCGGAGGGATTTGTCATCTATAGTGAATCTTCAGGCAAAGGATTAGGATGTGTTCTCATGCAACATGGGAAATTCATAGCCTATGCCTCATGAAAACTCAAAGAATATGAGAGGAATTATCCTACTCATGATCTAGAGTTGGCAGCAGTCATTTTTGCGCTTAAGATTTGGAGGCATTACCTGTATGGAGAGAAGGTGGAGATCTATACGGATCATAAAAGCCTCAAATATTTCTTCACTCAAAAGGAACTCAACATGCGGCAATGACGATGGCTTGAGTTGTTGAAAAATTATGATCATACCATCCAATACCATCCTGGAAAAGCAAACGTAGTAGCTGACGCATTGAGTAGAAGATCATATGCGGGCACGAGTGCAATATTGTCAACGCAAAGGCCCATTGTGTATGACTTGGAAAGGATGGAAATAGAGTTAAAGACTCCAGGGACCTATGTGATGATGGCGAATATACGAGTGGAACCGACTTTAATCGATAAAGTTAAAGCTGCTCAAGCTACAGACCTGGAGCTGATGCGTATGAGGAAGAAAGTGCAAGAAGGTGTGCTATTCTAGAAGAAAGAATTGATGAAGAAGGAATACTTTGAGTCAACTCCAGACTTTGTGTTCCTAATGATTCTGACTTGAAGTATAAAATCATAATGGAGGCGCACAACACACCGTTTGCAATCCATCCTGGGAGTACCAAAATGTATCATGATCTTCGACATACATTTTGGTGGAGCAATATGAAGAGAGAGATAACAGGGTTTATCTCAAGGTGTCTAACTTGTCAACGAGTCAAGGCGGAGCATCAAGTGCTAAAAGGTCCATTGCAACCACTTGAAATTCCAGAATGGAGTGGGAGCACATTACCATGGATTTCGTTATTGGTCTTCCCAAGGTTTCTCAAGGCATAGATGCGGTTTGGGTCATTGTTGATAGATTGACCAAGTCTGCTCATTTCTTACCGATACGAGAAACTTATACACTTGAACGTCTTGCTATTATGTACATAAACGAGATTGTAAGATTGCATGGTATGCCAGTATCCATAGTTTCTGATCGAGACCCACGATTCACTTCACAATTTTGGGTTAGTTTGCAAAAAGCTATGGGCACGGATTTACGATTTAGTTCGACATATAATCCTCAAACGGATGGGCAGTCGGAAAGGACTATTCAAACTCTTGAAGATTTATTAAGACTCTGTGTCCTTGACTTCAAGGGAAGTTGGGACAAGTTCTTACCATTGGAGGAGTTTTCCTACAACAATAGTTATCAAGCAAGTATTGGCATGGCTCCATTTGAGGCGTTGTATGGAAGAAAGTGTCGTTCTCTAGTATGCTGAGATGAGGTAGGTGAAGCAACATTGTTGGGACCGGATTTGGTACGTATGACTACCAAAAAGATTCAAACGATCCAAAAACATATAAAAATCTCACAAGATCGACAAAAGAGTTATGCTGATCTTCAACGAAAGGATGTGGAATTCGATATTGGAGATCATGTGTTGTTATGTGTTGCTCCATGGAAAGGAGTTACGAGATTTGGAAAGAGAGGAAAGCTCAATCCTCGATTCATTGGCCCATTTTTAATCCTCGAATGAGTAGGAACTGTTGCCTATAGACTCGCTTTACCGCCAAGTATGTCTCGTGTTCATAATGTTTTTCACATATCTATGTTACGTAAATATGTGAAAGACCCGAACCACATTATTGAGTTAGAACCGGACGAAATAGCGAAAGATTTAACGTATGAAGAGGTTCCTGTTAAAATCTTGGATAAGAAGGATCATATTCTACACTCTAAGGTTATACCTCAAGTCAAAGTTTTGTGGAGAAAGCATGATGTGGAGGAAATTACCTGGGAGTTAGAATCTGAGATGAAGTCAAGATATCCTCACCTCTTCGATATACCAGATACATACCCTAATTTCGAGGATGAAATTTCATAAGAAGGGGAGGTTGTAAGACCCCAACTTTTATGAATAAAGAATATTTTCTCGAAATATATTTTTGGAATATTATTGTGTGGATGTGATATAATGTTATAGTTGTGGGTAATATTTACAAATTTTTCAAAGTAAGCAAGTGGTTATATAATATTCGATTGGTCGGGGAATATTCGTTTTAACGAGGGAATATTAAATGCGACGGCACAATCATTAAGTGGACCCCTACACAACGAAAGTATTGTCGTAGTTAAAAAATGACAGAATTATCTTTTTATAAAAATAACGGCGAAAGTTTTACCGTTGAAACTGTTGAACTACCCGGTAGTAAAAGTACAGTAATACGCGTGGTTGCATAGTAGCACACGGTATTGGTTATTGATGATTACGTGAGAAGTCACTCAATTATTGCTACAATAATTGTTGCATCATATCTCTCATATTATTGATTTAATTATTGTCACAGTATCATCTGCATAATATGATATATTATTAAATAAATAATTGAGACGACAAAGTTATTCATATTATTAAATTGCAATATTTACAATGTCTAGAAGTTACATCGAGGAGAGGTTTGGTCATCTAATTTAAGCCTAATAAGGAGAAATGTAGCGCCCCAAAATAGGTATACATCACCTATTACGAAGTCGCTAAATACATGGTACTGAATACAAATACAAACTAATTATACAACAGTCGTGTAAAATACGAAAAAAACATATGCTGTGAGTTTTAATACAAATATTATCATCTAGACAATATCCATACTCAATGGGGTCCTCATTACATTTATTATTACACTATTTCACAGAATAGTGAGGACTACTAATGCACCATCTAGGACCATCACTCTGTTCCCCGACTAGTCCCAGCCACGTTCTCATTCCCTGAAGAGAACAATGAAAGCAAAAGGGTGAGATCAACTAGCCCAGTAAGAAATATTATGACTAAGATAATGCATAATAAATTATCATTAGTCTTCAATAGTGTTAAACTGATACAATATAACAAACATCAAGTTTAACCGCAGTTGAACAAGCAATCTATTAAAAGAGTCAAGTAGAGAATAAAATCTACTATCTTTTATGATTTAAAAGGTTTTTTCATCACTTTTATCGCTGGGACTCAGCTTAATAAATAATCCACATCATCCCTGCACTACGACCAAGGATATTCATTAGTATCACAACCACAAATTATCCATGCACTACGGGCCAAGGATATTCGTGTATTCATCAATGGTAATGATCATGCCAACAACTGTCCATCAATGCACTATGGGCCAATGAGGACTTTTTCCACATCATTTGTAACATTATGGTCATGATTACACCGAATAATCTCTGGTCATAATCATACCAAGTCCATCTATGCACTACAGGCCACAGATGACTTTCAACATAATATAAACATGAGGATGATGACAATGATATAAGAATTCAATAAAACAAGTTCAAGAATTAATTTATTCAGGAACTAATAACGTCCAAATTGTCAACATGATACTTCTTTATAGAGTAAAACTCAAGAATGCTCAGAAGAATATTTCCATGAAAAGATACTGGATGAAGCGCAAATATCAAGGATATTCCACTAATTTTATGGAGTATAAAAGTCAAAACTTTAACCAACTGAGTATAATAAAGAATGGAATAACAAAATAAATCACCAGGCATGCGATAGACCGCACAGACAGGTTATTCCGACAGAATAATAAATAACGGAACCAGGTCATGCGTTAACGCACAGACAAGATATTCTAACAAAATAATAAATAATGGAACCAGGTCATGCGTAAACGCACAGACAGGATATTCCAACAGAATAATAAACAATGGAACCAAGTCATGCATAAACGCACAGACATGATGTTCCAACAGAATAATAAATAACGGAACCAGGTCATGCGTAACGCATAGACAAGATGTTCCAACAGAATAATAAAAAATGGAATAACAAAAGAATTTCACCATGTATGTGGTACTTCGAATAGACAGGTTATTCCAACATAATGGTAAAGAATGGAATAACAGAAGAATTTCACCAAGTATAGGGTAGCCTCAGATACAAAAGTTATTCTAATGTAATAATAAAAGACCTGGAATAATGTAAGTTCTCTTCATGAATAAGAAAGAAATAATACCCCTTACCTTAGAAAGAAGAGTACTGGATATAGAAGTAGTGAAGTAGCAGAAAACTTTTCTTCTTTCTCTCTATAGTTTCTCTCTAGAGTTTCAGTGAATTCGTAAAAAATAATGAAGGAATGAGCTTCTATTTATAGAAGAATGGACTGCATAGTAACTAATTCATGAATGGTCCAGATTGATTTACTTTTAAACGAACGGTCCAGATTTAAAACAAAATCTTTTAAATAAAATATAATATATTCTATTTATAATCTAATAAAACGAATAACTTTATAAAAGTATTACATTTTTATATAAAAAGATTTTACTATGCAAAATACTATCTTGGCACTATGCAACACTACGCATAATAAAATATAATATATTCTAATTATTGTTTAATAAAATAAATAACTTTATAAAAGTATTCTATTTTATAAAAAAAGATTTTACTATGCAGAATACTATGCATAATAGAATATTATATATTCTATTTATAGTCTAATAAAACGAATAACTTTATAAAAATATTCTGTTTTATATAAAAAGCTTTTATGTTTTATTAAATTAATAATACTAATAAAACAAAACTCATCATCATTATTATTATTCACACTATTAATCGACCAAGTCGTTCCCAAGAAAGAGGGGGCTTTCCAATAAGGATTTCTTCCTATTGGCACACAATTAGGTGACCAAACCTCTCATTGGCAGAACTTCTAGACATCGTTAATATTACAAATAATAATATTAATTACTTTGTTATCTCAATTATTGATTTAATAATATATAAAAATATCGACAATAATTAAATCAAAACTGAGTGACTTCTCACGTAAGCATCAATAATCAATCTGGTGTGCTATTATGCAATCACGCCAGACATCTTTATACTTTAACACCAGGTGTTTCAACAGTTAACAATAAAACTTCCGCCGTTATTATCATAAAATATTTTTGTCATTTTTTTAATCCGAAAATAATTCCATTGTGGGGTCCACTAATGATTGTGCCGTTGTACGAATATTCCTTGTTAAAACGAATATTCTCCGACCAATCTATTATTATATAACAACTTGCGTACTTTGCAAAATTTATAAATATTACCCTCAACTATAACATTATATTAAATTCATTCCATAATATTCAAAAATGATATTTATAGAAAAATCATCTTTATTCATAAAAGTTGGGGTCTTACAAGAAATCCTTATCGGAAAGCCCCCTCTTTCCTAGGAACGACCTATTTGTTAAATATTGCGAGTTATAATATTAATGATGAATAAGTTCATGTTGATTAAAGATGAAATTGATAGTTCCATTGTGTGGGAATTATTAGTGTTAGTGGAAATTGACATTTATTTCGGTATTAATGGATGTCTGGAAGTTATACTGACCAGTCGGGTAATTAATCGAATAAATGAGCAATTAATTGCTATTAATTCATATGATTATAACTATTTGTTCACATGTATGTATTATTAATTCACATTCTTGTTACTATTAGGGGAGTTGGTGCAAGATTGATAATACTTGCATGACTAAGTTAAAAATGGAGGTATAGATGGAGGTACTATACTGTAATTTGTATTTTCACATGTCTAGAACTATTGAGTCACATGATTTACTATTGATTCACATTATTTACTATTAGGGGAGGTGGTGCAAGTTTGATAATACTTGCAGGACTAAATTAAAAATAAAGGATAAGAGGAAGGTATTATACTGTAATATTCTGAGCCCCAAAATGTGCAATTATCGAAACTATATTTTCCTACAAATAGAAGCTCATTTCTTCACTATTCTTCACCAATTCACTCAAGCTATAGAGCATTTATTATAGAGAGAAATTATAGAGAGAAAGAAGAATAGAAGTCTGCTACCTCACTACTCCACTATCTAGTTTCTTTCTAAGGTAAGGGGTATTATTTCTTTCGTGTTTTTGAATAGAGCTATTGTTATTCCATCCCTTATTATTCTGTTGGAATAAACTGTATACGTGGACTACCGTATATATGGTGAAATTCTTCTGTTATTCCATTCTTTATTTTTATGTTGGAATAACCTGTCTATGAGAAGTACCGCATACATGGTGAAATTCTTCTGTTATTCCATTCTTTTTTATTCTGTTGGAACATCCTATCTGTGCGTATTACGCATGCCCTAGTTCCATTATTTATTATTATGTTGGAATAAGCTGTCTGTGCGGTCTATCGCATGCATGGTGAATTCTTTTGTTATTCCATTCTTTATTATTCTGTTGGAATATCCTGTCTGTGCGTTTATGCATGACCTGGTTCCATTATTTATTATTTTGTTGGAATATACTGTCTGTGCTTTTACGCATGACCTAGTTCCATTATTTATTATTCTGTTGGAATAACCTGTCTGTGCGGTCTATCGCATGCCTGGTGAATTCTTTTGTTATTCCATTCTTTATTATACTTAGTTGGTTAAAGTTTTGGCTTTTATACTCCGTGAAATTAGTGGAATATCCTTGATATTTGCGCTTCATCCAGTATCTTTTCATGGAAATATTCTTCTGAGCATTCTTGAATTTTACTCTACAAAGAAGTATCATGTTGACAATTTGGACATTATTGATTTCTGGATAAGTTAGATTATAAATCTTTTATTCTTGAACTTGTTTTATTGAATTCCTATATCATTGTCATCATCCTCAAGTTTATATTACATTGAAAGTCATACGTGGCACTGTAGTGCATAGATGGACTTGGTATGATTATGACTGAGGATCATTCGGTATAATCATGACCGTAATGTTACAAATGATGTGGTAAAAGTCCTCATTGGCCCGTAGTAGTGCATTGATGGATGATTGTTGGCATGATCATGACCATTAATGAATACACAAATATCCTTGGCCCGTAGTGCATGGATAATTTGTGGTCGTGATACTAAAGAATATCCTTGGCCGTAGTAAGTGCAGGGGTGATTCGATGATGTGGATTATTTATTAAAATTTGAGTCTCAAATGATAAAAGTGATGAAAAACCTTTTAAATCATAGAAGATAGTAGATTTTATTCTCTACTTGACTCTTCTAATGGATTGTTTGTTTCGCTTCTGATTAAACTTGATGTTTGTTATATTGTATCGGTTTAACACATGTTGTGAGGCTAACGATAATTTATTACGCATTATCTTAGTCATAATACTTCTTCTTGGGCTAGTTGAGCTCACCTTTTGCTTTCATTGTTCTCTTCAGAAATGAGAAGCGTAAATGGCAGGACTAGTCGGAAAAAAGCGGGTGAGACGGTCCGGATGATAGCATTAGTAGTCCTCACTATTCATTAAATAGTGTGACAATAAATGTAATGAGAACTCCATTGAGTGTGGATATTGTCTAGATGACAATATTCTTATTAAAACTCTTCGATTATGTTTTGTCGTATTTTACACGACTGTTGTATAATTAAGTTGTATTTGAATTTTGTACCATGTATTTGGCGACTCAAGATGGGTGATGTATACCTATTTTGGGGGCGTCACAGTAAATTAGAAACCCTAATGTGAAACTTATACTGGAGTTTATGCTCAGTCAGAAATGGTATTAATGTGATTAACGACCGGTGTTGTAGATAATAACCCTAATTAGGGAGAACCCTAATTTTCAAAACCCTAATCATAAAATTAGAAACCCTAATTTCTATATTTAGTAACCCTAATTAGTAATTTTAAAACCTAATTACTAATTATAAACCCTAATTGCAAAAATTAACAAGGTTAATTATAATTAGTGAACTTTAAACCTTAATGTTCCTGTATAATTTAATTAGAAAACCTAGCTAATTAACAAACCCTAATTTTCTTTTTTTAGAAACTAATTTTATTTTTATTTTAAACCCTAAATTGAAAGCCTAGAAATTTTAGTTTTTGAAAACCTTAGGGTTAAACCCTAAGGGTCAAATCCTAAGGGTTTGCCAAGTTTACCAATGTGCCATTAAATTTGTAATTTAAATGACCAAAAAGCCCTTACGCACATTTTTTAATAAGCTTACTTGTGTATCTTTCTATAATTGGAGTTGGTGACCTACTAAAATTGACAATGTAACTTATTTATCAACAACTCAGCCAATTCTTGCCAGTAATCTCATTTATATACATTGCATATAAGTGCTATAAATAGATTGGAAGAGAGAGAAATTGCATTAGTTAGCTTATTTTTGTCCCAAGACTCAATCATTTTCTTTCAACCCAAACCCACGAATTTCATAAGTATTTCAGTCCCCAATTCAAGCCCCACGAACACCTTTAACAAATTAGAAAGCTAGAATCAAAATTGTTCTTATAAAGGTATAAAAACCCTAGCTATATTCTGATCTTGATCTGCATGTTAGATGTTATGATTTATTGTTATAATATGTTGTTTGTGGTGTATAATGATGATCTGGGTTGATAGATGTTAGATCCATAAAATCTATAGGCTCAGATCTAGCATTTTACAGAATCTGGAAAAAGTTCAAACTATGGTCTGACAATGAATGTCAGTGCCTCTAGATTCTTTCCTGATCATGATTTTTGTTGTTTTATGTTTTAGATAGGTAGTCTGATATGTGCTCTTTGATCTAGATCAAGAATCAGACTTAGATCTGGTCTAGATTGCAAGTTATTCGTGGTCAAACCATGTTGACTGGCATTGACCGGACATTTCTGGGTAACCCAGATTTGCCCAGAAAGGGTCTGACAACTTGTTTGCAGCCTTGGATCTTACAGGAGTTGTGTGTTATGAGTTTATTGTTGTTACTATTTTGTAGTATGTTATGTTAACTTTCGATCCATGCTTTTAGTACCTCTAAATATCAAATATATTAGATTTGGTGGCTGGTCAAAGAGGGTCAGACGTTCATGAAATCAATTTTCTAGGTAACCCAGAAAACTGATAAGCATGACGACAGACAGCCTTTGACCGGCATATATCTGCGTTCTATGATGTTGTTATGGTTATGTTTTGTAATGGATCTATAGTCTTACATGTTTTCTACAAGCTAGAACTTTTAGATCACAAAAGTAACACTTAGATCACAAGTTGTGGAAGCTCAAATATGAGCAGTTGAAGTGTTCTTCATTTCTGGGTAACCCAGAAAATGAAGAACAACTCCGACAGCTTGTTCAAGGCTCCAAATCTCACTTATGTTATGCTTGTTGGCCATGTTTGTGGTTGGATCATGTAGTATTGTATTAGTACTACAAGATCTAAGTCATAGTTTGTCCAGAAACACTTTGTGTTAAGAATTAATCGTGGTCAAAGTTGCTTACTCGTTAACTGCACATGAGTTTCTGAATTTCATAAAGAACACCTATAGCGACGGTTCTGTCGTTATAGGCAGTCTTTAGCGACACTTAATTTTTGAAAATTATATTTTCATTAAATAATTATAGAAAATTAGTTTTTAATTATTAAAAATACAAATTTAATTACTAAAAATTATTTTAAAGTCTGAAAATTAGTTTTTAATAATTTTTAATATATTTCATAAATGTTTAATATTTTTGAAATATTAAAGGTATTTAATTTATTTAAATTTTATATTAAAAAATTATTTAAAAATGATTTTAATATTTGAAAAATCATTTAAAATTATATTATGGTATAAGTAAATATTTTAAGTTATTTTTAATGACTTTTAATATTTTGTGATGAAATTCATTATTAAATTAATATTAATGATAATTAAGTTATTTCATAAATGAATTTAATAAAAAAATTAAAAATTATTTTATTATATTAAAAATCATTTTAATTAATAATAAGGTATTTAAAAAAATTTTAAGTTATAAAATATAACTTTCAATATTTGAGTAAATTTCATTAATTAATTATTATTAATGATATTAAAGTTATTTAATAATTATATTAAATAAATTAGTTTAAAAATAATTTTAATATTATAAAAATCATTTTAAATAAAAATAAAGTGTTTAAAGATATTTTAAGTTATAAAATATAACTTCTAATATTTAAAGGATAATTTCATTAATTGTTTAATATTAATGATATTAATTTAATTGTAATGATATTAAATTTATTTAATAATTATATTAAATAAATAGTTTTAAAATGGTTTTATTAATTTAAAAATCATTTAAAAAGGATATAAATGAATTAAAAATATTTTAAGTTATACTTAATGACTTTTATATTTTGGTAAATAATACATTAATATTTTAATATTAATAGTAATTATTTAAAATGATTTTTAAATGTTTTAAAAATCATTTAAGGGTAATATTAATACTTTAAAAATATTTTTAGTTATTATAAAAAACTTTAATATTTTGGCAATGGTTTCATTAATAGTTTAATATTAATTAAATATTAATGATAATAGAATTGTTTAATATTTAAATCATTTAATAATGATTTCGGTATTTGAAAATTCATGATAAATTATAATAAATGTTTAAAAATTATTATAAGTCATTTAAAAATAATATGACTGATAATTACAGTTATTGAACTACTGGATAGAGTCTTAGACTCTATAATTACCCGATAGAACCGTCGGTAGACCGACATGTTTCAGAAATTGATCTGGACTTAGATATTTTGATTGTATTAATGTTTGTTTGTGATTCAATGACTACTGAATATGTGTGACAATGTGATTAGGTTATGTGCTGACTGCAATAAGCAGTATTATGTGTTACGATATGATTCTAATTAGTAAAATGATCTTATTACTGATAGATTGATATATAAAAGATAAAACTAAGTCACAGATTGTAAGCGTGGCAGACTGTGCAAGTATCCTACCTTTTGCATTTCCTTTATACCTTTGATGAGGAAGTAAGAAAGTTTTAGAATTATACTATTATTGTGCAGATTATTAACCCTATTGTTATATATATTATAAGCGATCATTGATTATCAACATGATATTATATTATATAATTAGGATATATATTTACATTCGTTAATTTCTATATATGGTTATACAAGTGTCATCACTTGGATAATCATTATATTTAATGACATGTTGATATATATATATATATATATATATATATATATATATATATATATATATATATACCTATTAGTCTCCATTATGTATACATGAAGTAAAAGTCGTCTAAGCTATTTGACCAGCTAGACAAAGATTTACAAATATCGTTGAATATGATAAAACCTTTTTGTATCCAATCAAATTATTTTGGTTCGGATTCCCGAGTAAGTATGAACATCCCAAACATGGGAAAACATTTATGCGCCCAAGGCGGACAGAGTGAATGATAATATCATTATTGCATGTAGTATTGATCAATACAGGGCATAACGGGCTGATCACCCCCCGTGCCCGTAAGTTATGACGGTTTGCGGATGAAGTTATGATAAACCTATTTGAAAATTTAAAACAATGTTCATAGTATGTCACCTTAACCATATTTATAGTCAGTACGTAGTTTCAAAAATTTGATAGAGAGTTGTTATGTTATTATTATCGTTCAGATTACTTCACAACTATTGATTTGTTGTAGAAGGGTAGTACAAAGATAACATTTAATCCTTTCAGCTAATATTTATAATTGTTATTACTTGTTGGACACTCAAATGCTCATCCTTTCTTAATTTAAATATTTTCAACTAAATGTGAACAACCTAAAGGCTCTGCCAAGAACAAAGGAAAAGGAAAAGTTGCTGAATGAGTGTTATGCTATATATTATGTAATAGTTTGGTTTTATTAAGATGAGAATGATATCTATTTATTATCATGTATTATAAGGAATGTATTAAAGGTTACGTACTTGGGATTTTAGACTCTGATAAATATATAAATTAATTTGAGTATTTATATTATTGTTATTATTATTAGTATTATTCCGCTCATAGAAATGGTATCGTGAAGCACCGAGTTCGGGTTTCAAGTACCCGGATTTGGGGGCTTTACAAGTTGGTATCAGAGGTTTAGGGTTAGAAACCTTAGGTGGGATAGACCTTAGGCTATAACCTTAGAACAGAGGGAAATGTTGAAAATACAAATAACTCATATAGAGTTTAAAAGGAGATGAATTGGATAAATTCATCGTCAAACAAAATAAAAGATAACTTATATAAATCTATTATTTGCTGTGTGTATATACTATAAGCTAATCAGGATAATTTATGTGTGTAGATGTCTGGTGGAAAAGGCTTGTTATATGCTTCTAGCATGAAGAAGGATCAAATCCATACACCCGAGCTAATATCGAAGACAATAGCTGAAATAGAGGCTCACGATGAAAATAACTTTGACGAGGTGGTTATTTTGGAAAACGTAGTACCAGATCCGAAGATGGTGGAGCTGATAGATAGTGATTCAGACACTAAAGTTGAAGCTAATCAAGCATCAACGGAGGTGCAGGATCTGAGGAATAAGGTTTCTTCTCTGGAAAAACTGTTGGAAATAGAAAAACTGCTAAATAGTCAATTGCGTCAGACGTTAATAGAAACAATGGAAGAACAAGATAAACTTAAAATCCAAATTGATCAAATGGGAGCCACAAGTAACACATTGTGTGTAGCTCCGAGAAATAAGCGAAAAAGAAAGATAGAAGACCATGACTTAGGAAAATCCGATAAGAAAAAAGGGAAAAGAATATGTTACCTTTATGGCTATGAGGGACATACCACTCTGTATTGTCCCGACTATAAACCAGGTGCATGTTTTATTTGTGGGATAGAAGGTCATCAGGCGAAAGGTTATCTAAGAAAAAGGCGTAGTGAATAGGTAGTATAGGTTCTGTTGTGTAGGTATATTTAATGTAATATATATGATAAGTATGTTTGTGTAATGTAATATTCTCAACTTTTGTGTTGGTCAAGGCTGTAAATCCTGACTTTTATAGTCACAAAGGTATAGCTGATGTTTAAAAGCAGTATGTGTTATGCTATGTAAAGTATTCGCTAAATGAATATGAATCTATGTTTAAGTAATGAAAAACAAGTTTAATATGTTAAACTTATACGATAAGGTTTAGAATGTAAGTTAATAAAGTATATATTATATTTTATTTAATCAGATAATGCCGCCAAGAAGTTAAACTCGAAATCAAAGGGCAGAAGAATCTGTCAACAACGTTGGGGGACAACAAGCAGAGCCAATGCAAAACTTTGCGAACATGGTAGCTCAGGCTATGCAACAGGGAATGCCAACCGCAGGGAACAAGTCGGATAACCACTTGGCGAACTTCAAAGATTTTAAGGCTGTAGGACCGCTAAAATTTAAAGGGACAACTGACCCTGTAGAGGCACAAACTTGGGTTAAAGAGAATGAAAAGGCGTTTGTAATAGCTAGGGTAGTTGAAGGGCGAAAGACCGCTTTTGACACCTACATGATGAAGGGTGAGGTAAATTTTTGGCGGGAAGCAAATCAGGGGAGGGCAGGAGAAGGAATAGTTACTTGGGATAGGTTCAAAACTTTATTTTTCGAAAATTATTTTTCATCTAGTATATAGGCTAGGATGGAGGTAAAATTTATGGAGTTAAAGCAGGAAAACATGACGGTGTCAGAATATGCCGCAAAGTTTAACAAATTAGCTAGGTTCGTTCCACATCAAGTTGATACGGAGGCTAGGAAAGCAAGAAGGTTCGAGCTGGGATTAAAACCCTGGCTCTACAACAAGGTGGCGGTGTTGCAGATCCCTACATTTGTAGCACTCATGGAAAAGGCTATCATAGCCGAGGAGGGGAGTGAGGCCATGAGCCTTTATAACAAGGAAAGTAAGAACAAGGGCAAGGTTGAGGGAGCTGGGAAGGTGGAAACTGTAACGACCGAGAAATTCAGATTTTATTGTAAAATGATTTTATTAAAATAAATAAAAATAAAATCATATTTTATGTGATATCAAGATGGTTGTCATTCTATAACCTATTGATGTTGGAATGTCGTAGTATTTTAGCTACGTGAAGGATTTAAAGTGTTTGAATTTCTAAGACAAAAATAAAAGTTTTCCGAGAAATTTTTCAAAAAACACTATTCATCGATAATTGCTCGGGAATTATTTTTGAACTTCCTAGAAATAAGTTATGATAGAATATCAAAGTAAGACGGATTAGGTAATAATAATTTAGTTATGGAAAATGTAATATTTCGCTTGCGGACTTAATTCGAGAATATTAAGAAGAGCGAAGTATTAGTTAGTAAGTATTAATTTTATGATGCTTAGGTGTTGTACAAGGGAATGAAAACTAGTATAATATGAAGTATTATACGAGTTTGTATGAAGGAAGGAATATCGTATATAATGAAGTTGTATACGAAGTATAATACGAGAATAATACATAGACAATATGTATATGTATTAAGTAATGTTAATGGACTTGGAAAGTTGGTTAACAATTGGTACAAGCCCAAGTGAATTAAATGTTAAGGCCCAATATTAATTAATGAACAAGTTAATTAATACAAGCCCAAAGGTTAAGTTAAGTTAAGCCCAAGTTAAAATCCAATGGATTACTATGACCCATGGGGCAAACCATACTAATATGGTTAATATGTGATAACCAAGTTAATGTAGTAACCAAGTTAAATGTGTGGTGATCAAGTTAATGTAATGAGCAAGTAAAAGAATTAATGGCCAAGCAATGGATAAGTTTTGTGTTAACCAAGTAATGAATAGTAAGGAGGTGCATAAGGAGGTGGGAGTGGTTTATTGTCTAAATTGCCCTAACCTTGGGGATTCTATAAATAGAGAAGGAATGCTAGCCATTTGTTAGTTGTTCAAATAATCCAAACACTCTCTCAAAGTGCTTAATTGTTAGGGTGATTAAGTTACAAATAAGCTACTTACATAAGAAGAAGACTACTTACCAAGACTTCAAAAGTAAGACCTCTTCTCCAATTATCTTCTATCTCTATCATGATAGGTTGATAAGAAAGGTTGGATTAAGAAACATGAATGTTAAGAAGTAAGAAGAATGTTTAAGTAATGAAATTAAGCCACATAAGTTGGTAATAAGTCATTTAAGCTAGCATAAGTCATAAACTTATGTGAAAGTATTATGAACTTGTAATGAGTTTATTAATAGAAGTAATATGGAAGTAAAGAATTTGTATGTATATGTATTATATATACATGAATGAAACTATATGTGAAAACATGTATGCATGATGGTTTAAGGACTATAACTTTCTTAAGTTAGAAACAATGAAGCTATAAATAGAGGATAATGGAATAAGTTATAAGCTCATGAATGAACTAAGTCAAAATCCAACAATGAAAATAAGTTGTTGTATTAAGTATGTGAAGATGTTTATAGAATGAAATGAATGCAAGTGAAGTAATGAACAAATCCTAAGTAATGAAGATTTGCCGGAAAACGCACGATTAGACGATAATCGTCGAATTCGTAAAATTCTCGGATTAGAAGTCAAATTTTGAGTTTGAACTCAGAAATGTTATTTTCCAATGGTGACAAGTCATGTTCGTCATTTAAGAGTTGTGAACTCAAAAATGATCGAATTCCGACTTAGAACGAAGAAACGAGCGTTGAACGTTCACGAACGTTTATCGTTTACGTTAAAAATGAACCAATAGGTGAATTTTTAGCAAACGAAATCAAATAGATAAAATTCTTGAATAAACGCGTAGATTACGTAATTTGTGAGCCGTAGGCTTTTGAACGAGCCAATTCGGACTTATAACGAAGAAGTTATGCGTCCGGGAAGTTCACAAAAATTTTAAGCTTGAAAATTTTTACGGTGACAGAGTCAGCCATACCGCCAACCCTAAACCATTTGAGAGTGGCGCCAAGAAGACCGTAATGTTGTCTGAGCACACTGGAAACTAGCGCCAGTAAGCCTTGATCAGAAGACATTTTATGAAAAATGCATTTCATGAATGAACCATGACATCTTTGGAAAGTGGCGTGCCATGGCATGACCCACTAAGTAAGGACTCGCTATACGGCCTTGATCTGAAAGCAATGATAGTGAAGGTTTGTTATAAGTACAAAGAATGAATGGTAATTGATTTGAAAGTAAACATACTTTAAGGAACATAAAGTAACATTGTTTAAATTTTGTTAAACCTTAAGGATGTTGTATAAAGGTTGAGATAACTTAGTCAAATGAACGAAAGTATAATGATAAACCGGAATGAATAGTAAATGAATCTTATACACAATTAGATTGAGATGAAGGGTAAGATAGTCATATACATACTTGATATGACCTAATGTGAGGCATTATGTGATCATGTATTGTAGAGACTTGAAAGACTTGAACGTAAAGTAATTACACCGTAGCAGACGTTAAAGGCAAGTATTCTAACTCTTGTCTCAGTTCAATCTGAACAAGTTTTTGAAGTTCATGTATCCTTACGCATGAATTGAAGTACAATGAAGTTAAAGCCAATTCTTTTGGCTAGACTTGACATATTGAGTGGATTATTGATAATCTATTCATCTGTTATCAAATGTTATTACCTTTTGTAAACTACTTGATATGGTTTTCAAAAGAAGACTGAAATGTTAAACAAATGTTTTTATCGGTTAAACGACAGGCACGCGAGGTTGCCACCAATTAAACGTACATACGTTTAATGAATGTAGTGTTGATCAACATAGAGTACAATAGGTTGATCACCTAGAAGTGCTCGTAAGTAATATCGGGCTTACGGACTTAGCTCCGGGTTATCCTTTTTAAAGAAAGAATGAAATACTCAAGGTCTTTGACCAGAGTGAATATTTTACTGAATATTGTTATTATTGTAAAACATTTTGAAAGAAAGATGAAGTGCTATTTTGATTTATCAATAATACTTCATAACTATTGTTCAGTTATTGAAGATATACAATTCGTATGTGTCAAACATGTTGTTATTGAAATTATTATACTTGATGAGCTAGTTATACTCACTCTTGCTTGAACCATATGAATGCACTAAGATAAGAGAGAACGTCCAAGAAGGTTGAATAAATAAGGATAAAGGAAAAGCTAAGGCGGATCATTAAAATTTATCATGTAATAGTATAGGTTAATGTTGTAATGTTATTAATATTATGACAAAGAACCTTTGTAATGGGTTTAGAACTTGGGACAATATAAATATTATTTTGATAATATAGAAGAGGTGTTCGTTCTTTTGAGGCTTTTCAATTGAATGAATGCATGAATGTTAGTACAGTATAGCACCATCTGTCGGGTTGGAAGATACCTGAATTTGGGGGCGCTACAGAAACAAATAGTGGGAGTAGGAGTGGTAATGGCAAGAGGAAGGGGAATAATTTTGGAAATGTTCACGTAAAATAAGAAGGTGTGAAGAAGTAGGGGGTACAGCGTGGGAACTGTGAAAAGAATCACTCTAGATATGTGTGAAAGGTAAATTTGCATGTGTTAAGTGCGGGCATGAGGGCCATATCTCTCCCAATTGCCCCAATCTTAGAATGAATAGTGGGTATTTTCTGTGCGGATCGAAGGAGCATTAGGTGAAGGACTGTCCAAAAAGGAGAATGGAGGCAGAAAGCGTGAACATGGGGAAAGGCAGCGGGACTCTGGCGATCACAGGACCAACGTCATCTAATAAGCCTACAAAATCTACCGCAAAGGTCTTTAACATGACGGTCCAGGATACCGTGGCAGCTGGAGATGGAACTCCAGGTATTATTCGTATAACTTTTATTTTCTTATATATGTGATTTTCCTATTAATAGTAAATTATTTTATAAAGAAATTTTGAGGAAGGAATTTGAGTTCTATTAGAAATCAAATTTCTATTTAATTAGATAGAGAAGTTTTATGTTAAATAGTTAAAAATTAGCTCGATCAATTATGATCGAGATCTACTTGCAATGATTGTATGTGCTATGTACCCTTGTATGTATAGGTTTTAAAATGGTGATTCCGGGGAAGAAATCTTTATAAGGGAGGGTGAATGTAACATCCCGATATTTTCTATACAAATAAATTAGAAATTTGTGTATAAATTTTATTTTATTTTAAAAAATTAAATATGGGGAATATGTGCCAAGATAATGTGTATATGTATTTATGTGATAAATAAAAATATATTTATTACATGAATTATTGCAAATAATTTTTATGTTAGAATTATTGATTATTATAAAGTATATTCTTATAATAACTAATTTTATAGTAGAAATATTTTTATTAATTATTTTTCATGAAAATAGGATTATTATATTATTTAAATAATATATGAAATGATTATAGAATAATAATAATAATTATTGTATTATATAATTTTAATTGATTATTAAGTTAATTATTTTACCTTAATTAATAAGGTTAAATATGAAAGATAAATCAAATATAGAATCCAAACCCTAATTTTAGATTTTGATCAAGGCATGAGAATAATATAAATTAATTATATTTTGATTTTTCAGTGCTATAAATATGTACTGTATGTACGTATTGATAATGGTTGGTCAATTGTAGTGTACTATGACCAAACCCTAGCAATATTTTTATAAACCCTAGTATTACTGTTAAACCCTAATTTAGAAGTCAAATGAGACTTTAAAAATCTGTTAAGACACTGTGTTATGTGTTATACGATTTGTATTTTAGGTAAAGCCTTATTATTATGGAAAACCATAATTGTAAATTAGAAACCCTAATGTGAAACTTATACCAGAGTTTATGCTCAGTCAAAAATGGTGTTAATATGATTAACGACTGGTATTATAGATATTAACCCTATTAGGGAGAACCCTAATTTTCAAAACCCTAATCATGAAATTAGAAACCCTAATTTCTATATTTAGTAACCCTAATTAGTAATTTTAAAACCTAATTATTAATTATAAACCCTAATTGCAAAAATTAGCAAGGTTAATTATAATTAGTGAACTTTAAACCCTAATGTTCATGTATAATGTAATTATAAAACCTAACTAATTAACAAACCCTAATTTTCTATTTTTAGAAACTAATTTAATTTTTATTTTAAACCCTAAATTGAAAGCCTAGAAAATTTAGTTTTTGAAAACCTTAGGGTTAAACCCTAAGGGTCAAACCCTAAGGGTTTGCCAAGTTTACCAATGTGCCATTAATTTTGTAATTTAAATGACCAAAAAGCCCTTATGCACATTTTTTTAATAAGCTTGCTTGTGTATCTTTCTATAATTGGAGTTGGTGACCTACTAAAATTGACAATGTAACTTATTTATCAACAACTCAGCAAATTCTTGCCAGCAATCTCATCTATATACATTGCATATAAGTGCTATAAATAGATTGGAAGAGAGAGAAATTGCATTAGTTAGCTTATTTTTGTCCCAAGACTCAATCATTTTCTCTCAACCCAAACCCACGAATTTCATAAGTATTTCAGTCCCCAATTCAAGCCCCACGAACACCTTTAACAAATCAGAAAGGTAGAATCAAAATTGTTCTTATAAAGGTATAAAAACCCTAGCTATATTTTGATCTTGATCTGCATGTTAGATGTTATGATTTATTGTTATAATATGTTGTTTATGGTGTATAATGATGATCTAGGTTGATAGATGATAGATCTATAACATCTAGAAGCTCAGATCTAGCATTTTACAAAATCTAGAAAAAGTTCAAACTATGGTCTGACAATGAATGTCAGTGCCTCTAGATTCTTGCCTGTTTATGATTTTTGTTGTTTTATGTTTTAGATAGGTAGTCTAATATTTGCTCTTTGATCTAGATCAAGAATCAGACTTAGATCTGGTCTAGATTGCAAGTTATTCGTGGTCAAACCACGTTGACCGGCATTGACCGGACATTTCTGGGTAACCCAAATTTGCCCAAAAAGGGCCTGACAACTTGTTTGCAGCCTTGGATCTTACAGGAGTTGTGTGTTATGAGTTTATTGTTGTGACTATTTTGTAGTATGTTATGTTAACTTTTGATTCATGCTTTTAGTACCTCTAAATATCAAATATACTGGATTTGGTGGCTGGTCAAAGAGGGTCAGACGTTCAGTTTTCTGGGTAACCCGTAAATCGATAAAACATGATTTGACGCATGACCTTTAATTCCAAGCATATATCTCTGCGTTCTATGATGTTGTTATGGTTATGTTTTGTAATGGATCTATAGTCTTACATGTTTTCTACAAGCTAGAACTTTTAGATCACAAAAGAAACACTTAGATCACAAGTGTGGAAGTTTCGAATATGAGTTATCGAATCGTATTCTTCATTTACAGGTAACCCAGAAAATGAAGAACAACTCTGACAGTTTTTTCAAGGCTCCAGATCTCACTTATGTTATGGTTTTTAGCCATGTTTGTGGTTGGATCATGTAGTATTGTATTAGTACTCCAAGATCTAAGTCATAGTTAGTCCAGAAACACTTTGTGTTAAGAATTAATCATGGTCAAAGTTGCTTACTCGTTAACTGCACATGAGTTTTTAGGTTTCATGAAGAACATGAAGAACACCTATAGCGATTGAGTTACTGTCAAGTTATAAGGCGATTTAGCTTTACGACACTTAATTTTTGAAAATTATATTTTCATTAAATAATTATAGAAAATTAGTTTTTAATTATTAAAAATACAAATTTAATTACTAAAAATTATTTTAAAGTCTGAAAATTAATTTTTAATAATTTTTAATATATTTCATAAATATTTAATATTTTTGAATTTTAAAAGGTATTTAATTTATTTAATTTTTATATTTAATAAATTATTTAAAAATGATTTTAATATTTGAAAAATCATTTAAAATTATATTATGGTATAAGTAAATATTTTAAGTTATTTTAATGACTTTTAATATTTTGTGATGATATTCATTAATAAATTAATATGAATGATAATTAAGTTATTTCATAAATGAATTAAATAAATAAATTAAAAATTATTTTATTATATTAAAAATCATTTTAATTAATAATAAGGTATTTAAAAATATTTTAAGTTATAAAATATAACTTTCAATATTTAAAGAGTAAATTTCATTAATTAATTATTATTAATGATATTAAAGTTATTTAATAATTATATTAATAAATTAGTTTAAAAAAATGATTTTAATATTATAAAATTATTTTAAATAAAAATAAAGTGTTTAAAGAAATTTTAAGTTATAAAATATAACTCTTAATATTTAAAGGATAATTTCATTAATAGTTTAATATTAATGATATTAATTTAATTGTAATGATATTAAATTTATTTAATAATTATATTAAATAAATAGTTTTTAAATGGTTTTATTAATTTAAAATCATTTAAAAAGGATATAAATGAATTAAAAATATTTTAAGTTATACTTAATGACTTTTAATATTTTGGTAAATAATACATTAATATTTTAATATTAATGGTAATTATTTAAAAATGATTTTTAAATATTTTAAAAATCATTTAAGGGTAATATTAAAAATATTTTGAGTTATTATAAATAACTTTAATATTTTGGCAATGGTTTCATTAATAGTTTAATATTAATTAAATATTAATGATAATAGAATTTTTTTTATTATTAAAATCATTTAATATTGATTCTGGTGTTTGAAAATTCATGATAAATTATAATAAATGTTTAAAAATTATTATAAGTCATTTAAAAATAATATGACTGATAATTACAGTTATTGAACTACTGGATAGAGTCTTAGACTCGATAATTACCCGATAGAACCGTCGGTAGACCGACATATTTCAGAAATTGATCTGGACATAGATATTTTGATTATATTAATGTTTGTTTGTGATTCAACGATTGCTGAATATGTGTGACAATGTGATTAGATTATGTGCTGACTGCAATAAGCAGTATTATGTGTTACAATATGATTCTAATCAGTAAAATGATCTTATTAATGATAGGTTGCCATATAAAAGATAAAACTAAGTTGCGTATTGTAAGCAGCAGAACAGGCAAGTATTCTACCTTTGCATTTCCTTTATGCACTGGACAAAAGTAAGAAATTTTAGAATTATATTATTATTATACCAGATTATTAACCCTATTGTTATATATATTATAACTGATCATTGATTATCAACATGATATTATATTATATAATTCAGATATATATTCTGTTCGTTAATTTTTATATATGGTTATAAAAGTGTCCCCACTTGGATAATCATTGTATTTAATCACATGTTGATATATATATATATATATATATATATATATATATATATATATATATTCCTATTAATCTCCAGTATGTATACATGAAGTAAAAGCCTTCTAAGCTATTTGACCAGCTAGAAATAAATTTAGAAATATCGTTGAATATGATAAAACCTTTTTGTATCCAATCAAATTATTTTGGTTCGGATTCCCGACTAAGTATGAACAACCCGAACATGAGAAAACTTTTATGCGCCCAAGGCGGACAGAGTGAACGATAATATCGTTTTTGCATGTAGTATTGATCAATACAGGGCATAACGGGCTGATCACCCCCCGTGCCCGTAAGTTATGACGATTTGCGGATGAAGTTCTGCTAAACCTATTTAAAAATTTAAAACAATGTTCATAGTATGTCACCTTAACCCTATTTATAGTTAGTACGTAGTTTCAAAATTTGATAGAGAGTTGTTATGTTATTATTATCGTTCAGATTACTTCAAAACTATTGATTTGTTGTAGAAGGGTAGTACAAAGAAAACATTTAATTCTTTCAGCTAATATGTATAATTGTTATTACTTGTTGGGCACTCAAATGCTCATCCTTGCTTAATTTAAATATTTTTAGCTAAATGTGAACAACCTAAAGGCTCTGCCAAGAACAAATGAAAGGAAAAGTTGCTGAATGAGTGTTATGCTATATATTATGTAATAGTTTGGTTTTATTAAGATGAGAATGATATCTATTTATTATCATGTATTATAAGGAATGTATTAAAGGTTACGTACTTGGGATTTTAGACACTGATAAATATGTAAATTAAGTTGGGTATTTATATTATTATTATTTATTAGTATTATTCCGCTCATAGAAATGGTATCGTGAAGCACCGAGTTCGGGTTTCAAGTATACCCAGATTTATGGGCTTTACAAGTTGGTATTAGAGGTTTAGGGTTAGAAACCTTAGGTGGGATAGACCTTAGGCTATAACCTTAGAACAGAGGGAAACGTTGAAAATACAAATAACTCATATAGAGTTTAAAAGGAGATGAATTGGATAAATTCATCGTCAAACAAAATAAAAGATAACTTATATAAAGCTATTATTTGCTGTGTGTATATACTATATGCTAATCAGGATAATTTATGTGTGTAGATGTCTAGTGGAAAAGGCTTGTTATATGCTTCTAGCATGAAGAAGGATCAAATCCATACACCCGAGATAATATTGAAGCCAATAGCTAAAATAGATGCTCACGATGAAAACAACTTTGACGAGGTGGTTATTTTGGAAAACGTAGTACCAGATCCGGAGATGGTGGAGCTGATAGATAGTGATTCAGACACTAAAGTTGAAGCTGATCAAGCATCAACGGAGGTGCAGGATCTGAGGAACAAGGTTTCTTCATTGAAAAAGCTGTGGGAAATAGAAAAGCTGCTAAATAGTTAATTGCGTCAGACGTTAAATAGAAACAATGGAAGAACAAAATAAGCTTAAAATCTAAATTGATCAAATGGGAGCCATAAGCAATACATCGTGTGTAGCTTCGAGCAATAAGCGAAAAAGAAAGGTAGAAGACCATGACTTAGGAAAATCCGATAAGAAGAAAGGGAAAAGAATATGTTACCTTTGTGGCTATGAGAGACATACCACTCTGTATTGTCCCAACTATAAACCAGGTGCATATTTTATTTGTGGGATAGAAGGTCATCAGGCGAAAGGTTGTCCAAGAAAAAGGCGTAGTGAATAGGTAGTATAGGTTCTGTTGTGTAGGTATATTTAATGTAATATATATGATAAGTATGTCTATGTAATGTAATATTCTCAACTTTTGTGTTGGTCAAGGCTGTAAATCCTGACTTTTATAGTCACAAAGGGATAGCTGATGTTTAAAGCAGTATGTGTTATGCTATGTAAAGTATTCGCTAAATGAATATAAATCTATGTTTAAGTATTGAAAAATAAGTTTGATATGTTAAACTTATACGATAAGGTTTAGAATGTAAGTTAATAAAGTATATATTATGTTTTATTTAATCAGATAATGTCTCCAAGACGTCAAACTCAAAATCAAAGGGGAGAAGAATCTGTCAACAACGTTGGGGGACAACAAGCAGAGCCAATGCAAAACTTTGCGAACATGGTAGCTCAGGCTATGCAACAAGGAATGCCAGCCGCAGGGAACAAGTCGGATAACCACTTGGCGAACTTCAAAGATTTTAAGGATGTAGGACCGCCAGAATTTAAAGGGATAACTGACCCTGTATAGGCACAAACTTGGGTTAAGGAGATAGAAAAAGGCGTTTATAATAGCTAGAGTAGCTGAAGGGCAAAAGACCGCTTTTGCCACCTACATGATGAAGGGTGAGGCCAATTTTTTGCGGGAAGCAAATCAGGCGAGGGCAGGAGAAGGAATAGTTACTTGGGATAGGTTCAAAACTTTGTTTTTCAAAAATTATTTTTCATCTAGTATGCAGGCTAGGATGGAGGTAAAATTTATGGATTTAAAGTAGGAAAACATGACGGTGTTAGAATACGCCGCAAAGTTTAACGAATTAGCTAGGTTCGCTCCGCATCAAGTTGATACGGAGGCTAGGAAAGCAAGAAGGTTCGAGCTGGGATTAAACCTTTGCTCTACAATAAGGTGGTGGTGTTGCAGATCCCTACATTTGCAGCACTCATGGAAAATGCTATCATAGCTGAGGAGGGGAGTGAGGTCATGAGCCTCTATAACAAGGAAAATAAGAACAAGGGCAAGGTTGAGGGAGCTGGGAAGGTGGAAACAAATAGTGGGAGTAGGAGTGCTAATGGCGAGAGGAAGGGGAGAAATTTTGGAAATGTTCAGGTAAAACAAGAAGGTGTTAAGAAGCAGGGGGTACAGTGTGGGAACTGTGGAAAGAATCACTCTAGATATGTGTGAAAGGTAAATTTGCATGTTTTAAGTGCGGGTAGGAGGGCCATATCTCTCCCAACTGGCCCAATCTTAGAATGAATAGTGGGTGTTTTCTGTGCGGATCGAAGGAGCATTAGGTGAAGGACTGTCCGAAAAGGAGAATGGAGGCAGAAAGCGTGAACATGGAGAAAGGCAGCGGGACTCTGGCGATCACAGGACCAACGTCATCTAGTAAGTATTATTCGTATAACTTTTATTTTCTTATATATGCGATTTTTCTATTAATAGTAAATTATTTTATAAAGAGATTTTGAGGGATGAATTTGAGTTCTATTAGAAATCAAATTTCTGTTTAATCAGATAGACAAGTTTTATGTTAAATAGTTAAAAATCAGCTCGATCAATTATGATCGAGATCTACTTGAAATGATTTAATGTGCTATGTACCCTTGTATGTATAGATTTTAAAACGGTGATTCCGGGAACATAATCTTTATAAGGGAGGGTGAATGTAACAACCCGATATTTTCTATACAAATAAATTAGAAATTTTGTGTATAAATTTTATTTTATTTTAAAAAATTAAATATGGGAAATATGTGCCAAGATAATGTGTATATGTATTTATGTGATAAATAAAAATATATTTATTACATGAATTATTGCAAATAATTTTTATGTAAGAATTATTGATTATTATAAAGTATATTCTTATAATAACTAATTTTATAGTAGAAATGTTTTTATTAATTATTTTTCATGAAAATAAGATTATTATATTATTTAAATAATATATGAAATGATTATAGAATAATGATAATAATTATTTTATTATATAAATTTTAGTTCAGATTATTAAGTTAATTATTTTACCTTAATTAATAAGGTTAAATATGAAAGATAAATCAGATATGGAATCCAAACCCTAATTTTAGATTTTAATCAAGGCATGAGAATAATATAATATTAATTATATTTTGATTTTTTCGATCTTTATAAATATATCTTTGTATGTACGTATTGATAATGGTTGGTCAATTATGGTGTACTATGACCAAACCCTAGCAATATTTTTATAAACCCTAGTATTACTGTTAAACCCTAATTCCGAAGTCAAATGAGACTTTAAAAATCTGTTAAGACACTGTGTTATGTGTCATACGATTTGTATTTTAGGTAAAGCCTTATTATTATAGAAAACCATAATTGTAAATTAGAAACCCTACTGTGAAACTTATACCGAAGTTTATGCTCAGTCAAAAATGGTGTTAATGTGATTAACAATCGGTATTATAGCACTACTACAAAACAGTAAATAGACAACACGAAAAAAACGTTGTGGTTTCAATCAGAAAAACGTCGTGGTTAAGGGTGTTATCTATTTGACACCCTTACACAACATTTTTAAAACGTTGTAGTTAAGCACAATACACAACGTTTTTTTAGGAAAAAACGTTGTAGATTTGTTTTCCAAAAATTAGCAGATGCTTAAAAATGTTGTAGAATGTATGATTCCACAACGTTTTTTGGATAAAAATGTTCTTGTTTAGTATATCAGACAACGTTTTTTAAATGTTGTAGATAAAAAAAAGAAAAAAAAAGGACGTGAGATAACTGATGTATGGCAAGATAACTGTAAAAAAAAGGATATCAAATCTGACCAATAACTGATGTATGGCTAGATAACTGTAAAACACAAGAATACCAAATCTGATCCCATAAATATTTGTAACATTGTAACCAAATTTATATATCCAAATAAACATAATTCTTATGATAACATTGTAACATTTTAAAACATAAGATAACTGCTATTGATCCCATAATTCCTAACCAAATTTATATATCCAATAAACATAAATATTTGTAAAACACAAGATAATTGCTACTTTCTTATGATAACATTGTAACATTGTTATCATTGTAACATTGTAGCAAGTTGCCGCAGATGTCCAACCATCTGATTTGAGGTGTAGCCACTACTACAAAATAAAGTTTTCATATAAGATATTTCAGATATCACAGGGCCAATGTGAATAAAAATGGTAGGAGAAAAGGATCAAGTTGAGAAACATTTTAGATGCTAATTATTAAAACTAATCTGATAAAACTTCAGTGTAAGCTTCAGGAAATGCAGGTACTCCACACCCCTAGATGATTTGAGTACCTCAAAGATAATGCCATCTAATTCCATTGCATTACTGGCCTCCTCAACAGATCTCATCTCCACAAAAACAAACTTCTTTTCATGGTTTATATAAACATTGACAACAACATCCCCTGACCAATCATAAGAGGGTATTTTAGCATCAGAAATTGAAGGTAAGTACGCTATATAAAAAATAGATTAAAAAAACACGCCATTTCCAAAATATAATATCAGTTGTCTTTGTAAAGTACAAAGACAAGTGATCTTAAATGTGGAATAGAGTAGTTTAATACTACTGACTTGGACCAGCAGTGTTTCCGCTAATTGCAGACATAACATAACTGAAGAAGGTTGCCACAGACTGCAAGAAGACAAAAGCCAATTTAAATGCATCCATATCTTATGGAACAAAAGCTAAACTATCATGGAATCAAATCGAATAATAGGCTAAGGAAGGAGCCTTATTATCTGGAATCTGTTTAATCCTTATTTGGATTGGAAAATGAATGAAAAGTTGAAAACTACATCAACATTGCTTGTTTCAATAGCTCCCATCTGATTAAATTAAGCAGAAGATATACGCAATTGAGACTAAATACTGGCACTGCTATGTGAAAGTTTACACAGCCTGGAATTATTCAATTAACAGCTAAAGTACCTGACTCTGCACCGCACTTAGCATAGCCGGACCAATTCTCTCACGAACAAGTCTACCGCTTAATAGGCTTACAATGACATCAATCTGCAAAAGTTTTGAAGTAGGATATAACATGAGAAAACTATCAACTAATCAAATTAATTCACGAGAATGAGCTAGGAAAAAAAACGAATTAAACTCCTTACCTTCTGCGCAACAGTGTCATCAAAATTGACAAAGTACTGCCTGGCAAAAAATAATTAGTTTCTTAAAATCAGCATACGAGCACTTGAACCAAATACTAATTACAGAAAAATAGCTGCAAATGACAGAGAACCTAACCCAACTTACTTCACAACAGAGTATGCTGGATTGTTTTGCAATGGGTTGGAATAAGTCTGCAACAAACATAAAAAGGAAAGTTAAGATTCTGCAAAAATTCCCTTCTGTTTTGAAAAAAGCTCTGGCATTATCCAAAAAGAGCAACAGTACATTGACCATAATTCCACAAACATCTGCAGACTATGCATGTAATAACATTGGTAAACAATCCCTATACATAGGGCCAATATTACCTATAAGAAAACATTGGTACAACCTGTATACCGAGTCATTGACCACTTAATGTAATAACAGTTTAGTTTCGTTCAGTGCAGCCAGATTTTAGAGCTCCTGGAGCAGGATACTTGAGCTAGTGTAAGAAAGACCAAAAGGAAAAATTAACGAAAGAAAAAGAAACAAAAGTATGTTAGGAAAGTATTGTACACCAAAGAAAATGAACCAAAGCTCCTGATGGAAAAGAAGGGGAGTCAACTCCAGTAGAGGCATTCTATAATTTATGAAAATGCTATAGGGCAGTTCACTTGTCACAAAACATCTTTACAACTTTAAAGCCATTCTTTCAATCATCTTGTGCAAATTTCAGTCAATTGTAATTTTAATTAAGTGAACTTATTTTAGATGTTCATAAGGACTCCACAACAATATACATGATGGGACCACATATAACACATTCTATATACCATATAAGGACTCCACAACAATTAAGTGAACTAATTTTTTTAGACCTGATTTAGTGAATTCAAAAATAAGTGATCAGTCTTTTAATTGATTCCTAAAAATCTGCAAATAAAATCTGTTAATGTAAGATGACCTCTGACTTTTTTGGTTTAATTTACCTCTCCAGAAGCATTACCAGCTCACAATGTAGAGTATGAGGGAAAAGATCAACCGCCATGGCTTTGATGGGTTGGAAAGGCTCTGAGTTGGGCATCAACTTTGCTCTATGGCGAGCCAAACCAGCACTGCTCATATTCCTCCAACCCCTGTTATTGTTATTCACCTTCTCGGTTTTATCGACATATGGTGTGCATAGCTCGATAGCATTGGCCACTAGGCTTTCAGGATTACATGAAATGTAACTGCAGAATAATAAATTTGGTAAATCAGGATCTTGAGAAACAACAAATTAGTTTCAACAAATAAACAATAATACAACTAGTTAAATGCCAGAACTAACACAAGCCACCTTAAATGTGGATGAGTTCTCAGAGCTTTGATAACCTGCAGTCACCGAAAACAAAAATCAAAACACGATAGTTCATATGAAAACTTACATGGAACACAATCCAAAAAGAAGCATATAATTAATATGGGTGGGACACTACTACCAAACAGTAAATAGACAACGCGTAAAAAACGTTGTGATTTCTGTCAGAAAAACGTAGTGGTTAAGGGTGTTGTCTATTTGACACCCTTACACAACGTTTTTAAAACGTTGTAGTTAAGCACAATACAGAACATTTTTTTAAAAAAAAACGTTGTAAATTTGTTTTCAAAAACTTAGCAGATGCTTAAAAACGTTGTAGAATGTATGATTCCACAACATTTTTTGGTTAAAAATGTTGTTTAATATATAAGACAACGTTTTTTAAATATTGTAAAATAATTAAAAAAAAATGTTGTTGTTTAGTATATCAGACAACGTTTTTTAAACGTAGATAAAAAAAAAAGAAAACAAAATGTGGTTCACCTATATTACCAATGCACCTGCCAAAATGTATCAATCATTCAAAATACATCCCAATAATACCATTCGTTTATAGTTTCAAATTACTACATCCACGAAATATATACCAAAATGTATCCATATAAGCATCTCAAATTCATTTTTCAAAAATAAGAATAAGAATGTGGATACATGTTTTATTTTTCTGCAACAACTCTGTTGTAGTAATTTCTGAAGAGAGATGTTGCAGACAGGGGAGAAGAAGAATCCTAGAGAGATGAGATGACTATTTTCGTAGAAGATATATTCCAAGCTTGGTGCTCTCCCTCTTGCAGACCTTGGCAGGGATGGTAGCTGTCTTAATGATCTGGATGCAGTGATGGTGGACTCTGTGGCGAGAAGCCATCTCAGTGTACATCTGCTCAACATCACCATTCAAAGTGGTGCCACGGTACTCCTTGTACATGTTGCGACTGCAATAACAATAACTGTATAAGCAACTAATAGCAGGCATTGCAGAAATATCCTGCGGAAACTCCAAGAAGAAGGAAGTGATGAGAAATCAGCTTCCTGTCTACATTATAGCTTATGCAGCAATTTGAAGATATCCTGGATTCATGACAAAGTGGCATCATTAAACAGGAATCAATGAAACCCAAAACACCCCTACCTTGGCAGTCAAATTTCACACAGCCATATTCCATTTCTCTGGTTTTTGTACCAGTAACTTGCCCAACCTTTGCCACTTTACCAAAAGCACCATTCACCCAAGTTGTTCCAGCAGTCACATACCTGTCCAGCAGGTAACATGGGTTTTAGCAACAAAATCAGTATAATATGGCTGTGTACTCAAACAACCTAATAAGTAACATGGGTTTTAGCAACAAAATCAGTATAATACCAATGCTTCGCCTTTTCCCAACCCCGACATGTCCAGTGCAATCGGATCATCGCCAGTAGGGGCATCAAAAGTTGTCTGAACCATGTTTCTTACTCTATGTTAGTGTCAAAATGAGTTCAAAACATTTCACAATAAAAAGAATCAAGGAAGAGAAAAATCAGGGTAAAGATTAGGCATATGTAAACGTGAAAGAGTTATTCACTTGCATTATCCATTTTCTGGAAAAGAAGAGAAAAATAAAAGTAAAAATTAAGAAATTGTCACTTAAGAAAATCCTTCATGCAAGGCAGCTCTACTTCAACTATTGCCACTTAGTAAATATAAGAACTGAGGATTGATTGTACAGTTTCTTTAAAACTTATCAGCTGTTTTACAAAATGCTAATAAAAATTAAAAAAATGAATATACTGGGGTGCAGAATCTGCATATCTTAGGCATATGTAAACGTGAGAGAGTTATTCTGGGATAGAGTTATTCACTTGCACTGGTAGCATAGACTGCAACAATTGTTGCTGTTGTTGCCTCAGTCCCTGCTGCTGAATTAAAGCAATAAAGAGAATAAAATCCAAAGTAACATGAGAATTGATCACAAATTTATCTATATATATATGCATATACCAAAACTTTCACATCAGGGTAATATAGCTATGAATATAAGCAATAAAGAAGAAAATAAAGTCAGAAAACTAAGCAGCCAGGAAGTGTATGTAATGGAGCAGTATGTAAGCTTGAAGAATATAATTAATTTCATGTAGAATGTAAACTGCAACTAATGTGGATTGGAAAGGGATAAAGTAGAATACTAATTTGTGGATCTCTTTTATACACTAATTTGTGGGTATATTTCATAATATCTTATATATCTACATACATTGGTACTAATATTGTATAATGTTTGGTCATTTATAACATCATTCTTACACATACCTCACTGACTAATACTCGCAACATGTTTATCTCTTAAGTCTTTTATTGTTGAGTCTTACTTGCCAACGCCATCAGCAGAAACATACCATATTACATATCTTTTTAAAAGAATTTTCACTATATTTATTTATATATGCTAACTTTATTTATAAGAAGTACAAACTGTCTTTAGCTAATCAGCAACTTATTTCATACCTGACAGAAAACTAAGCAAACTGACAGAACTAGTCAACTGGTTTGTGCAGGTGTCAATATGTAGACTGTTTATTAGAAGAAACTTCAAGGCACTTCTACGAAAACATACCTTTTTTTTTTTCACTTCATCCTGGGCAAATCTTTCATGCGGAATATAAACACCATTCTTTTCCCTTGATGCTCTGACATCTGCTTTAGTTTTAATAGATAGAAGGACCAGTGTGTGTGGAATATATTTCACAAAATAATAAAGGAAAGCAGGTGTTACTGTCAAACCTTGTTTCATTCTGTCAATTTCCAAATACAGATCCTTGAGCAGCACAACCTTGGACATTTTCTGGTTTGCCTGTACAGGTGGACTTCATTCTATAAATATCCATATGTATTACAAGATGAAACAACAATTTGATATTGCAGGAATTCAAAAAAGCACTACATATAAATAATTCTATACGTGCCAAACAGAATCCAGAGCTAATTCAGAGCTCTGGATGAAATCCTGAGAAGCTCAAATTTATTGTCAATCCTGAAATATATAACAAATAACAAATATATTTATTGTCTAACAAACTCCTGAGAAGCTGCTCTTTAACCAAAGGTTTTATGCATGTTCACATAGGCATAAGATGAACCCATCTGATAAGCGCGCTTGGGTCATTTCTCAGTCAATAGTCTATAGTAAATGAAAGAACAGAATGTACAAATCCGAAGCACAGAAAAAGTTAACATGAATCATCATGAGCTACAGAACAACGGACTCCAGCATTTGCCTCTTACATAGTCAAGGTGCTAATTTTTTAATATTTAAGAGATCACATTTACTTGTCAAAAAACATAATAAAATCAAAGAATAAACATTTTTTTAACCCTAGTATATAATTTTCTTCAGTCATTCAAGGATCTCCCAGCTCAGAAGAGTGTCTCATCTTCAGTAACTTCAAACTAATCAATAGATATTGTATGTATCACCCCTAGACACATGCTTCATGCATATTACATACTCATATTCTAAGGTCAAATTTTGGAATACATGATAGCAAAAACAACATAACCTTGTTTCCCAATCCTTCATGAACAATAAAACATATTCAGGCTTGTTACACTGTAAAAAAAATTAAAAAATCAAGCTTGTCAATGACTTGGCATGTATAATGGTTGAAGAATTACACAATTACCTCAAGCACAACATCAGGATTTATGTCTGAAAGAGTTTGAACAGCAGCGTCGGTTTTTGTCATGCCACACTGGAAAAGGTAATCAAGTAACATATGTTATAAGATTTTGATAAACAAATATATAATTGTTATTAGTATTAACATAAACCACTAGAACTTTGATTAAATCATCTCACCACATAAACCCAGCTAAAAATGGGTACTTAATATATTTATGAGATAAACATTGAACTTATTTAGAATATAACAATATAACTTCAAAGAAAGAGCCATGAAAATTTACCACAATTGTCCACAATGCCCATCCTCTGAAGTGCCATAAGCCTACTATAAGGATTTCTATCAACCACCTTAGCACTCATATCCTGGCACCAATACAATTATGTATGCATTAGTAACAGAGTTATTACTGTGACTACAATAAAGAAATTGAAAAAGAAAACAAACATGAAACCGAACCACCTTGACTTTTGAACGCCGACCTTGTCCAGAATTTATTAGAGTGGTCAGATTTTCTACATGCGATCTCATCTACAATACAAAAAGAACACAGAAATGAAAGTGTAACGAAAACAATTTTTTATACATATACCTGAACTACAAAAAGGACAACCCCAAATCCAAAATCATATAGTGTTAGAATACAAATCCGAAGCAAGGATCTGAAGCTGATCTCATGAATCCAACACAGCTATGAAGCAAGTAGCAAGCAGCAAGTAGAAACCAAAGGAACGGCGTCGTATTACAGAAATCAACAGTTCAAAATCCGAATCTAGTGAAATGAAACAATTCAGCTTACCTTGATATTGGAAAGGAGAACCGAAGACTTGAGAAATGACGTCGGACTGAGACTTGGAGGTATGGTAATAGATGTGGACCTGGAGATCGGTCTACTCCGCTTACCCACGGAGTTCCGTCCCTCTTCAATCGAACTCCGGAAGCCGGAAGGCCGGGTTTCCTCACCTTCCGGTGAGGCGGCTTGCGAGAAGTGGATTTTTGATGAAGAAGATCTGAATCTGCTGAATGGAGGTTTAGGGATTTAGAAGAAAGAATAGCTGGTAGCCGATTTTGAGAAGTGGATTTTTTGCTCCGCGTCTTTTTTTTGCTCCGTGTCTTTTTTTTTTTTGCTCCGTGTCTTTGTAGATAGACAACGTTAACGTTATCTAGTTAAAACCAAAAAAATACTCTTTTGAAGAACCCGCTAAGATGAAACTGTCAATTATTTGAATTTCCCTTTTGTAATTGTTCCTTCTACGTTTTTTAGTGGGACAATTGTAAGTTGCTGATAAGTTATCATCTATAAGTCCTCCATCGTGTCCGTTCTTCAGACTTGACTTTTCTTCTGTTGACTATTTCAGTACATAGAGTAGCTTGTTGAGGCAGCTATTGACTCTACGATTTTCTTTGTCGACTTAACGATCGTCTTCTAAGAGATGCTTCAGTGGATGATTTGACGTTAATCCTCATCTAGAAGTTGCATGACTTGACCACTGATGTATTCCAAGGTAGTTCATGCACTGAAATTCTGAGGTGAATTTTCAGGGCATCTTTCCAAGCTGAATTTGAACTTATCTCCACACTATCTGAATAGTTGAGAATGTGCCCATTTTTGCTGAGCTCTCCATGAGCTAGTGTGTCCTTTGGGAAGACTGCGATCGTCGAGGCTACTCTACGATCTTTGAGTTTGCACTATACTTATTGAGTTTACTTCAGAATCTATTCTACAATCGTTGTCTGTCCTGGTCCTTGAGATGAATTAGACTAAGCATTCCTTATGGGTTAAGGTAGCTCAGGAAGGGCCAACCTCTTAAAGTGAACTGAGGGTTAGGTTTGTCCCTGAGGTGCTTTCCAGATGAAAAACTTTAGAAGTGATTAGTACTGATATCTCATATGATCTTTTCTACTGGGAAGTTCATCTAGCAACTTTAGACATTTGCATTGGCTGTAATCGTGGTGTCCTCCTGGTCCTATACTGCGATCAGATGGTTGATTGTAGGCACTCTATGATTGTGAGTTGGGTGGTTAACAAGGTTATCAGTAGTTCATTTTGAGACTTTCCTACTAACTATGGATCTTCATTTGGTTCATCAGTCATAAAGTTTTGGGACTTTGTAACTGGTACATTGCCTCATAGTGCACTTCTGATATTTTTAGTGCTGTTGTTCTTTAGCAAATCACTACTCCCCCATAGTTGATACTATCTTTTCAGAGAGGTGTGAGTTCTTCTCTTCATGTGCATTAGAAGGCAGCCTTGCATATCTCCAGGACTGATCACTCTACTATGGTTTCACAGAACTACGAACTTAGTCTTTTTTGACGGTTTGTACTTGTGGAGTTCTGCTTTTGTAATGAATTCCTCATGATTGATGCTCGATGATCCTCTGATGTGAACTTCTTTGAGGATTCTTCTCATATAATATGCTATGCAAGATTGAGCATATAAGGTCCTTTTTATCTTAGGGTGAATGGTCTGCTTCTATATATAGATCAGCAACCATGTGAGCTTCATTCATGTTAGCTCAGCAAGTCTTCAAGGATAGGCTTTAGCAAATAAAGAATTAGTCAGAAATTCTTCTGAAATGTCTGAAGCCTTCTGCTGGTTGAATCTTCTTAGCAAAAGTCTTCTGCTTTAGCATTCCTTAGTGTGGTTAAATAGACCATGCACCTGCAGGTTAGATAAATTTTTATTTTTGGTACCCTTGGTTAAATGGTTCCTGCCAGGTTAGCTTTCCAAATCCTCGTTCCTCATATATTTGAATTTTCATCATATTGATCACCAACAATCATATTCATGCATGTATCTAATTTAGATATGGCATTTAAAAATGCATGATGATGAGTGTGTGTAAGATTAACAGTTTTAATACAACACTCTTTTTCTTTGATGATTTCATCATTTGCTTGGTTATGTTCATGGATTTTAAATGTTCACATAGTGAGCATCACCTCTATCACTTATTTGTATCTGCTTGACTTATGGAGGTGATCAGTTTCTACGAATCTTCAAGATACTCTTGTAGAACTGATCATACTCTATGTGTTATCAAAAACCTAGAACATAGGTTTGTACACACATACTAACCCATTAGCAAAGATTACTCCACTGAAAGTTAGTTAAAACTTGATATGCTTATGGCCTATTTCAGACTTCTTTCTAGATGTTATCTTCAATCCTAAAACTTGGATGGAGAGAAAGTTTATTAATATTTGAGTTTCCAACTTCAGTGTACTTTCTCTCTTCTCCTTTTTAGGTAGAGTATGGTCTCTTGATAGAATACTGTTATAATGCATAAGGTGGTGCAACATGATGTACACATTTATATTGATGAGGAACTGTACCTTTTCATTGTCAGTTTCTTGATAGTCATTTATCTTGATATACTGAGGTTAGGCATTGATGTGCATACTTTTTCCTTTACTTCAGACAACTTGTTGCTCCAGTTGTCCTTTGATCAATCAGTCATAGTCTTGAAGATGTAGGCTTAGAGAATCTTGACATCTTTAGTTCTTTGACACCCTTGAGTCCTTAAGATTCGTATCCTGCTGTTGGTTGGCCAAATATAGATTTGAGAGATTCTTCTTTCTTCTCTGAATGAGTACTTCTTAGCAAATATGACCTTTTCATCTTTTAGTCTGGTGGATGCTTCACTCTTTGCTGTTGATGCCTCTTGAGCTCCCATATTTGCACTTAAGACTGCAAGATTGACTATAGGCAAGGATTGGTCTTATTGTTATGGCTTTTATGAACATGGACCAATCTGAGCAGCTTCAGGTGTATATACACATTTACCTGTACATAATATTTCCAACGTGTGAGCTCATCTGCATTTATAAGTGCCTTACTACTAAACTAAGTTTAGAACAATGTTTGTTCCTAGGATCAAACTCAAAGCGATTAGCTTTTGAATAAAGCACGAGAACCTGTTCTGATACCAATTGTTAGTTCCCAGTAGGCACACAATAGATCTAGAAGAGGGGGTTGAATAGATCCTTTTTATTTTCAAAAACTTTTCCTGTTTATTTTGTATTGCTAATGAATTAGCAATTGACAAATATGAGAATCTTTTCAAGCACATCAGAATAAGTAAAATATCCCCTTCATTGATATATTCATAATCCTACATATATTGTTCTTAAAGCTAGTTAAGTGGTAAGTAGTTAATACATACATAGCAGTTATAGTAGTTAAATATATAATGTAGATGACAGAATGTAAAAGACATAAGGGATTTTAAGTGGTTCAGAGACTCAAGCTCCTAATCCACTCTTTTGCTTTAACTAGCAGGAATTTCACTAAGGAAGGGCAACACCCTGAATCACTAAGATTCCTTCAAAGCCAGCAACCTTGGAACTTCAGTTCACTAAAACTCTTCAAGTCCAGCAGGCTTGGAACTTCATTTAGTCCCTTTGGACAAGGACCCCTCAGGCCCTGGCTTCTTGTTGGTGTTGTTGTTGTTGTTTGTGCCTTGCTACTAAGATGTCTTTAAGCTTGAACATCTTTTGTACTTAGCAGCTTGGCGTGGTCCTCTTGCATTCTGCTTTGAGTCTGGACCACATCTTCTTTGGTGCATCTGATATTCATTATGTTCTGCACATCTTCATCAGATGTCAGCTATGCACCATCAACATTTGGGTTTGCTAAGTGTTTGAGCTTTTGGTAGACTTCGTCTGGCACTTAGCATTCCCTGAAACCTTCTTGAGTGGTTTGCAGACATGGTTCTACATCTGTTTTGATTTAGCTTTTGGTTCTTGGTGATTCGTAGAGTGGCTCTCTTGATCTTCTTTGTACTCTGCCACTTTCCTGAATGCTATCTTCTTGGCCATCTCGGCTCTCAGCTTAGCTTCCATCTTCAGTGGAATTCTCATCTTTGTTGAGTGAAGCTTTTAGTCTATTTGATTCCTTTTTCAAAGCTTCTTCACTTCCACCTTTGTAGTCTCACTGTCAGTGAGACTTATTCTGTTTAGATCTAGTGGAACTCGTAGAGTCAACACTATAGCATTCCAATAACTCAACGATTCTACAACTTCAACAACTTCACACACTTTTATCTTTGTAGCTCTGGCTTATATATATGCTCCTTCCCAATCTTCCCGTTGGAATATAGTCGTTGAAAGTTATTTGAATTGCTTCACAGATCTCGAGTTATTGGATACAGACTGCAGATGTGACATGACATCCCCTTTTTCAACTTTCTGACACTGCAGTCTACTATTTCACCTACCCCGTCAGAGATGTCACTTTGATGTCTTGGTCAGGTAGTCAACTTTATTTCTTCTTTCTGACTTCTTGATTAGAATGTCATAATCTGTCCCTTTGCATCGATGCTCTCAATAAGCTATATTCGAATATCACTCTTAAGATTAAACCGTTGCCAATGCTTCAATCTTCAGAACCGAACTCTACGATTCAGATTCATATTCTTGGACCTGATCGTAGTGTCTTGTTGAATGTTGCTCATTGACTGGGTGAGACAACACTACGATCCTGAGGAGTGTTCATTAGATCTTCAATGTAGAACACTTCTTTCACTACAAGAAAAAGGGTCATTGGCGACAGGCGTATTGGCGACGGCACATTACCCATCGGTAATGACCATACTGCCGACTGGGAAGCCGTCGAGAATGAGTACCGTTGAGAATGCCATTTCCCATGGGATAATTTGGTGTGAAAATTTGGCAGTGGAGGGAAAATTCATTGGCGACGGACAAATAAATCAAAGGCGACAGCAAAGCCGTCGAGAATAACTCAATCTCGATGGGGTCAGTATCAATGGTTTTACCGTCGAGAATGAGTTATGTTAATTAAAACCCTGGTTTGCGACGGCAACGACTCATTTTTCCCTCTCTCATATTTCTGCTTCCCTCTCAAATTCGCCCATTACTATCTGATTTTCCCACTTAATTCTCAAATTTTCAATCTTAAATCTGTTATTTGGTCAATTGAATTCCCCCATTTCCCTCATCTTGTCCAGTTCGCCCATTTCCATCATCCTCGCTGAACTACTCCATTTTCCATTTGGCCGCTGCAACTTCGTCGGTCGTGTCTCCGCCCATTTTGCCGTTGCAACTCCAGAGGTCGTACTTACACTTCTACACGGATTGGGGCTAGTTTAGTACTCTCATAGCCATGTAAGATTTTCAGTTCATCTCCTCTCTATATATATGTTTTGAATATTTTTGGGGGTCTCTGCTATTTTTGGGGACTGTAATTTTTCTATATTCATGTCTTTATTCATATAAGGGGTAACCTTTAGAGTGAGATTATCTCGATGTGATTTTAAATTTGGGAAGCCATAATGTCTTTAACTAGTTTGGTTGGTTAATTTGTTTGTTTGTTTGGTACAAACATTACTTAGCTCTGTTCATTCATTTGACAAACTATATATCTAATCTGATTAAGGGGTCAAATATTAGTAGCATGTCGAATGTGTATTTCAGGGCGACTTTGCAAGATTTTGAGCTAGTTATTGATCTAAGGAAGAGGAAAAAGAAGAGATATATATATTCATGGGTATTGTAATAGTTATTAGTCAAAGCTTCGTGGGCATTGCAATATTCATCCCAAAAAATTCTCAAGCAAAATCTTAAGACTCATTTAATATAGAACAAAAATGTTATTTGACGTTGTATGTCAATTTTTTTTAAAAGTTTTGAAAGATAATCCTAAAAAGTGGACAAACACAATTGGTATTATCCCTTTTTGCCATTTTTGTTAGCACTACACTTTGGAAAGAGAGAAGACTACACTTTGCCACAATTGATGTATTCAAATATGGATACATCATATATGTATGAAGATACCCATCTTTATTGATAACATTTGATTTTTTTTAAAAAAAATTAGTTGGCATTAAAATCAACTTTTTGTTGTGTGAGCATGGAATGGTTAGTTGGGGAAAAGACCAAAGTAACAGGAACATTCCGACCTCGTACTCAGGGTTGGACTGGGTATGTTGAGAAGGACACTGCAGGACAGACAAACATATATTCAATTGAGGTCAGTAGTTTCAAGATTTTTAATCATCAAGGGTTTCTCACTTCACTGTGGCAAGTGCGCTTAAAGGTGATAATTATTTTGTTATGAAACTGTCATTTCTGTTCTTGATCAAAAATCCTTTAGTTTGAAATGGCCTCAGGAGGGGTTTGCTATCAAGACCAACTAATTATAATCATCCACCATGAACTTTTTTCGAATTATATATAGCAATTACCAAGCTTTCATGCACACTACACATACTCACATAACAAACAACACACATCACACATGTAGATTTGTGTATTTCATCCACTTTTTCTTGAACCCATTGTAGCCATTTCTGGAAACATTGCTTAGTAAGCTAGCTTAATTAAGTTGAGATCTCAATGATTCTCATGTTAAAAATGTAGCATGTGTACTTTTGGTTGAGATACATCTATTTGAAACAAATATAATGCTTTCTCAATATAAATTATCATGTCTTTGTTTCCATTTTGTTGCTTAATTAAAATGGTAGCATTGTGTTATTCTAAATATGTTGTAGAGGATTATTTAATATGTAGTCTTTTATTTTGTATACTCATGAGAATCGATGAATTAATTTCTTTTAGTGTGGTTCATACGTGCATATTTTCATATAGTTTAGGAAGCTTAGAAACCCGTTTGAGATTCACTTAGTAGGAGTGGATCTCAAATAGTCCCCGTTTTGGGACTGTTCTTGTATGTTTCGATCTCACTTAGGTCGGTGTTAACGACTTGAGCACGTCTTTATATTTTTTGAATTTTCGATCAGTATATATCTCTTGATGTTCTTCGGGTGCATATTTAGACTACGGTGTGTTAGTCTATTTCGTGTACTTGAAGACCATAGGGAGGTGCTGCCGAAATTTCTAAAAAATTTAAAGATGTGTTCAAGTTGTTGGCATCAATGAGGCGATACATCCGCGAATGTGATAGAAGCCTGACCCATTAGAGTGGGAGATGAAGTTAGGAAACTCATAAGCTTGCATATACATTAACTTGGAGACTTTATTGTATTTGTCTAACTTTCCATATATATAGCAGACAGTTGTCCGAGATGTCTGTTGATCGAAGTTGGATGGAACGTAGGGTAGCCATTGATAGGAGTGGGCTTAGCTCTGAGTATCGTAGTGGGGTTGAACAGTATCTCAACTTCGTGTTTGAGCAAGTTAGCGGTGATGAAATTAGATGTCCTTGTAAGAGGTATGTGAATGAAGTGTGGAAGGAAAGGAGTGATGTCATGTGCGACTTATTTGCGTTTGGGTTCAAGCAGGGTTATACGACATGGATCTATAATGGGGAAACCTGGTTGGATGAACATGAATCAGAACCAGAATCTAGAGGTGACAAAACCTTTGACTGTACTAACATGATAGTCGAAGCTGCTGGTTCATACTTCCAGTGGAATACAGACAGGGATGACAGTAGCGTCGAGTAAGAGCCGAATGTTCGGGCTAAGGGTTTCTATGAGTTATTGCATGAAGCAGCGACGCCACTGTATGACAGGCATGAAAAGCACACCGTCTTATCTGCCGTGACTAAGTTTTTACACTTCAAGAACGGGCATGACTGTAGCGAGAGAGGTTTTAATGAACTGTTAAGCATTGTGAAGGAGTGCTTACCCACAAGCAATAAGTTACCGGAGTTGTACTATGATGTGAAGAAAATGGTCAAAAGGCTCAATCTAGGGTATGAGAAGATTGATGCTTGTGAGAATGACTGTATGTTGTATTACGGTGATGTCAATAAAGATAAGAGGTCGTGTGATATTTGTGGTACAAGTAGATACTGTGAACAGCACAAGAAAAAGGGAAAAGACGTGCCAAGAAAGATCTTACGTTACTTTCCCATTTACCCAAGGCTTTAGCGGTTGTTCATGTCACCACATACCGCTGAGGATATGAGGTGGCACTCTACACGGGACATAGTCGAAGGTTAACTGACGCACCCGACAGATGGGCTTGAGTGGAAAAATTTTGATAACAAGCACCCCTTGTTTGCTGAAGAGGTTCGCAATGTTAGGTTTGGACTTGCTACGGATGGGTTTAATCCATTTAATGGGCCTTACACAAAGCCCTACTCAACTTGGCTGGTGATTATTGTGGTGTATAACCTCCCGCCTTTCACGTGCATGAAAAATCCCTACATGTTCATGCCTTTACCGATTTCAGGTGATAAGAGTCCGAGTAAAGACATCAATGTATACCTCGGGCCGTTAGTTGATGAGTTGAAGATGTTGTGGGAAAAAGGTGTTCAAACTTATGATGTATCTCTTAAGCAGAACTTTGACATGAGGGCAGCTTTACTGTGGACGATAAATGACTTCCCGACATTAGGAATGATCAATGGATGGTCGACTCACGGGGGCTTTTCATGTCCCGTGTGCATGGGGTCAGTTAAAGCTGTGTAACTCAAACATGGGGGGAAATGAGTTTCTTTGCAACATCCAGACAGTTTTTGTCGATTGAACATTGTTATCGACGGATGAGTAGACAATTCAATCAAAAAACAGAGAAACGTCAAGTACCTGGCTGTCTTTCTGGGTCAGCAGTGTTGAGTTGGATTAGTCATTTGAAGTTTCCACCTCTAGGGAAGAATCACAGATTAGAGCGAGCTTATGGTTACGACAAGGTTCACAACTGGACACATAGATCCATGTTCTTTGACCTGCCTTATTGGGCTACACTCTGCATCCGTCATTGTTTAGATCTGATGCATACTAAGAAGAACGTGTTGATTACATTTTTATCTGATCCTAGATGCCCTTTGGTAGAACAAAGGACAACAACAAGTCGAGGCTTTATTTGGTAGAACTGAACATTAGGGAAGATCTGTGGCTGTATCAGGAGGGTAGTAAGACGGTAACATATAAAGCTGAATATACTTTGACCAGGGAACAGTTGATATTGATATGTAATTGGATCAGTGGACTGAAGCTCCTAGATGGATATTCTTTGAATATTGCAAGGTGTTGTAAAGTCGAAGAGCTGAAGTTTCGGGGTCTCAAAAGTCATGATTGTCACGTATTCATGTAGAAGTTGATCCTTGTAGCATTTATCGACTTGTTACTGAAACGTGTGGTTGAAGCACTGACAAAGCTTTCTAATTTCTTCAGAGATCTATGCTTGATGGAGCTTCAGGTCAAAGACATAAATAAAATGGAGATGCAGATAGTGGAAATAATGTGCAAGTTAGAAATGATCTTCCCTCCATCGTTTTTTGATTCAATGGAGCATTTGCCTATTCACTTGCCATACGAAGCTAAGTTTGGCGGTCCCGTACAATATAGATGGATGTATCCATTAGAGAGGTAATGACATTAATATTTTTAATACGGTAAAATGTTCATTTTTTCTTGCTAATCTATATATCACATAGGTATATGCGACGTCTAAAGCAAAAGGTGAAGAATAGAGCCCGTGTAGAAGGGTCGATTGCTGAAAGTTATGTTATGGAGGAACTTGTTAATTTCTGCTCATTGTACTTTGAGCCGAATGTTCAGATGAAGCACAATCGCGCACGTTGAAATCAGGCTGTTGAGCACGAGGAAAATGGAGAATTAATGGCCTTTAGTCATCCTGTACGCCTATTCGGCGGTAAAAAAAGGCGATTCTTGACCGATAGTGAGTATGCAGCTGCCACATTGTATGCACTTGTCAACATGAATGAAATAGCGCCATACATTAAGTAAGTAGTCATAACTATATATGTCTAATGTAATTGTGTCAAGTTCCTTTACAAAGACATTGAGTATATAACTATGCTGCAGTCAATATGATGCTGATGTACGTGAAGTGAATCCGAGTATATCGGTGATGAGTGAGTTTTATACTCATAATTGAGTGCGTTTGAGCTTAATCTTTTGGTTGATTTTAAGTATTTGTGTCTATTCATGCATGTTTTACGTTGTTTTGTAGGAATTGGAACAAAAGTTACTTGGATCGACATTCGGGGTGGCTAGATTTGTGTTTTCGGCTTGCCATTTACACATTAGTCACTTCAGAGCCAATTTGACTATTTCTCCAGACCTTATTTCGAAACACTTAAAGAATGAAAGTTGTAGATCTACTTCTCCTCTTTCCGGAATATCTTGAATCATCAAAATCGGAGTTCGAACGAAGAAGTTATGGCCATTTTGCCAAAGGATTTTGGAGTAGAAAATGTCAGAGAATGGGGCCAGCGTCGGGGTGCCCAAACCAAGGCTAATTGGAGCGTCGGGGCACTAGGGGACAGCTTCTCAACGCCGTGCCTAGCGCTGGGGTGCTGGGGAAGGTCCTGCCAAGGCTTGGACACGTTTTGGGGTGAATTTTGACACCTTTTTGACTCCAAATTGGATTAGGTTTGTTCCTAAGCTAAAAATTGGACTTGTAACCTATAAATACATGATGCAAGGCATAAAATAAGAAGAGATTACATAGCTTAGCTTAGATAAAAACACTCCATGAGATTAGAATATAAACCCTAGTTCTTAATTAGCTATTGAAGATTGAAGCAACTTGGAGAACATTGAAGGGAAAGAGCAGAAGCAAGAGGGGAGCATCAGATTTGCTGACAACAGATTCTATTCTCTTCTCTTATCATACTTTTATCTTTTAATGTCTATTCAGTTGTGGATTCTTGATTTTAATTCATTAATTATGAACTAACTCTTTTATTAAGATTTCAATTAAACCTTTTATGTCTATAAATTAGTTATTCATTTTATTCCAATTGTTTGTGTCAAATTGAATTGTTTATCTTGTCTTATGCTTATTGCTTAATTATCTGATCAGTAATTACCTTGTTACTCTAGAAGGAATTGAAAGAGGAATTCTAGGGTTAGAACTGGGCATGGTATCATGTAACTTAGTTATTTGCAAAGTGAATAATTAGGTTTGTGAATTGAATGGAAATATCTGTTCACCACATGTAACACATAAGGAATTGGGATTGAAAAGAGTTTAATTCAATCGTTTTGCATAGGAATATAGCAAGATTAATCTGGATTAAATAGAAGTCAATTGATCGCTTGGAAAAAGGCTTTTGGCATTTGAGAATTCCTGTTAACAATTCAGTAGACATAATAATTGGGATAATTGGATAATTGATTTATAGTTCATAATTGGGGATATTGAAGTCTTAACTTTTATTTATTTCAATTCATTTATAAAGCAATTTAGTTTAATTAATTAACTTAGTTTTCTTAATTAGAAAAATCACGATTTGAGATTATTAATAAAATTAGTTTGGTTAAGAATTAGTACTTGGTGATTTTTATTAAATAATTCCTCGTCGGAACGATACTCTACTTTCACTTTATTACTTGTTGATCGTGTATACTTGCACGTATTCATTGATTGCGAAATCGATCAACAATCGGACGGGGATTTGCAAAATTTGAGAAATGGAGAAGTTGTGCAATGGTTTAAAGATCATGTAAGTCTAACCTTTACAAGTTCAATGAATCTACCATCATAGATTTATTCTTATGGCGTAATTAATATTTGTGCAACGTTGTGTTAATGTACATTAGGTCCTCATAGATGAGTTAGCTGATAATCGGCTAAAGCTTATAGCCGATGGCCCTGAAAGATCTGTAGATACTTATACATGCTGCATTGTCAACGGTTACATATTAAAGTGTTGCGATATTGGGGAAGTCACTTCTGCTGATTCTGGTGTTGTGGTGAAAGGTAGCTGCTACGATAACATTTGGGATGACTGGTATGGACGATTACTAGAAGTTGTCGTGCTCAAGTATTGGGGTAATAAAGAATTAGTTTGCTTCAATTGTCATTGGTTTGATGTTGAGAATGGAGTTAAAGTAGATAAAAAATCAGGACGGGTGACTGTTAACGTTAAGTCAAAACTAAGACTGATGAGTGGTATGGACGAGCCTTTTATTTTAGCAAGTCAAGCAACACAAGTGTACTACGCGCGAAGTGTTATGACTCCTGGAAGGCCATGGCATGCTGTTATAACCACCAAAGCCCGTGGTTTTCAAGGCACAACTCCTTGTCCAGACGATGAACCTTTACAAGTCGAGTCTACTAGTGTCACACCTGCTGATGTGACAATTATTAGTTAGTTTAGTGAAGAAGACGATGATGTTGTCGCTGTCGAAAGTGAAGACGATGTGGTTGAGGATGTAGATATAATTGAAGAAATCGTTGAGGAAGACGAAGATGGTGATGACAACGATAGTGAAGATCTACTACTCGAAGATGACGATTCTGATATGGATGGCTTTGATGATATAAACGATTAGGAGTATGTACTCTTTATGTCCTTTTAGTTATATTCAAACATAATAGTTGTCTCTTTTTAGTTATATCTGCATGTTGTATCCTTATAGTTGTATTCAAATGTCATAGTTGTTTCTTTTTAGGTAGGCTTAAATATAAATTAGTACCCTAAACTATAGGTCATATTCCACTTTGGTGAAATTATATCCTTTTAGTTGTATTCAAATGTCATAGTTGTTTCCTTTTAGTTATATATATCTGCATATTTTATCCTTCAAGTTATATGTGCATGACGATTCTGATATCTGTGTTTGTATCCTTTTAGTTATATCCACATATTATCTTCTTGATGATCATGTGACATTATATATACAGATATGGCGCGTACACCACATGGCGATCGTGGTGGGCGTCTTTGGTAGTTCAGTAGTAAGTAGTAGTGGAGGTAATCTTGGTGATGATCGGTAGGATCATCAGTATAATTACATGTTTTGTTGTTATACATCTTATTGTTTTTAATTTTTATATAATATTGACATTATATTCATTTATATAAGTATTGTTGTATTTCACTACATAGGTGATCGACGTAGGCCTCCGCGGAGACTAGCACGTGGATTGCTAGGGAATCCCCCCCAGGCGCCGCTTATATGCTGGGTCGGGACTACTAGGTAATATATACATTACGTTTGTATTAGTTATTTAGTTCTTATATATTCTCTGTAATTTGGAAATTTAATAATTTCAATTTTAGTATCCTCGATTGTGACACCAAGGAACACGTTGCTTGGGATCGTCATAACCGATTCTCCAAATTTTTAAGTGGATGAGGTGGGCGGATGTGGATGACCGCTTTACGTGGGCTTATTATTCTTTGAGTTTAGGGTAAGAAGTCATTCATTCATATGTTAGTTTTAATTTGTGCTTTTGAATATTTATTTTCCGCTTTGCTTTATGTTGTCTACTAAGTAACTGCTGATATTCATATGTTGTACTGCAGAGATATTATCGCTTCGAGGACGGGCATGAAGCCCATGGGATGACTGTTCTGGGGAAGTATCTCGAGATGAATTGGCACAAGTGGGTCTACGACTGGAAGAAGAAGGCCCAGACCAAGATGGCTGATGGACAGACACTTAGAGATGTCCGGCCAGATTTCATTGGTGATGGTGTGTGGGAGAAAATGTGTAATATTTGGGAGGGCGAGGCGTTCAAGAAGATGTCGGCACAACGTACAGCTGCCCGATAGCAGAGTCGTCTCCCACACTGCACTGGGAGTCAGTCGTATGACCTCTACAAGGAGAGACTCGAGGCGAGTCTAAAGCACCGACCTTCCCGCCTCGTGTTTTGGTGGCACGCTCACCAGAAGAAAGGTGACGGTGGTTATATCTCACCTGAGGCAGAGCACATTGCGGTAAGTAATTTAATTATTTCATTTAGTATGTATTTGATGGCTTTGAAATTCTTTTGAATTTTTTTGTGTAATACTTGCTTTTCACCTATTTTTATGTTTTTTCAGACACGGTTCGAGGACCTTTCTGTGGTCCGGACCACCTAGAGAGGTGACACTCCAGTGACTGATGCTAAGCGTGAGGACGAGGAGATGGAGGACTGGCTGCAGGCTACAGGGGGGCCGAAGAAGGGTAGAGTTGTGGGCATCCCCTGTGTCCCAGCTTACACTATAGTCCCTGCTGCGAGATCTCGACGTCACCCACCCACCGGAGGTAGTGGTGCGAGTGGATCAGGCGTCGACCCTTTATTATCTGACTACTTCTTCAGGAGGATCATAGAGGGGTGCATGGCGAGTAGTGTCGTGCAGTCAGGCGCACCATCACGTGAGCGGATCTACCAGCTTGCTCAGGAGGTTGTCCATGGCTCCATAGATCCTGCAGCTGCCGCTGACGACCTCATGGGTGTAGTCCGGGAGGAGGCCATCCGTGTATGTGCAGTTGTCTTGGCCAACATCTTTCCTCCACATATTCGACAGGTAAAACTTATTATTGATGTATTTCATTATTTGTAATTATATTGCTTATATAAAGCGTCAAATAACTAGTTAACACGCTAGGCATAGGCAATAGAACACAGCGTTAAATGACGGGACTCGATTCCGAACATACGAACCCGAAGTTCGAGTCCCGTCCGCCTAACTTGAGAAAACTCAGACAAATAGCCGAAAAACAGGTCAAAACCCGCCTCGGTCGTCCGAATGCCACGCAAACACACATAGCACCGAGTAGGTATTAGACACGCGTTAGAACTTACGGGACTCGATTACGATATCTGAATCCGAGTTATTGCCCGCTTTACAAAACTCGCCAACACTTAGGCAAAAAGTGAAAAATAGGTCAAAAACCCGCCTCGATCGAAATCAACGAGCCACATAAAACACACACATAACACCGAGTAGGTATTAGACACATGTTAGAACTTATGGGACTCAATTCCAATATACGGGATCCGAGTTATCGCCCAGTTTGCAAAACTCGCTAACACTTAGGCAAAAAACCGAAAAATAGGTCAAAACCCATCTCGGTCGTCCGAATGCCACACAAACACACACATAGCACCGAGTAGGTATTAGACACGTATTAGAACTTATGGGACTCGATTCCGATATACGAAATCCAAGTTATCGCCCAATTTTCAAAACTCTCTAACAGTTAGGCAAAAAGCCAAAAAAGAGTCCAAAACCCGCCTCGGCCATCCGAACGCCACACAAACACACACATAGCACCGCGTAGGTATTAGACATGCGGTGCAACTTACAGGACTCGATTCCGACATACGGAGACCGAGTTAAGTCCCAGTTTGTAAAACCCTCCAATAATTAGGTAAAAAGCCAAAAAAGAGCCCAAAACCCACCTCGGCCGTCCGAATGCCATGCAAACACACACATAGCACCGCGTAGGTATTAGAAATGCGTTACAACTTACGGGACTCGATTCCGACATACGGAGACCGATTTATCGCCTAGTTTGCAAAACTCGCCAACACTTAGGCAAAAAGCTAAAAAATAGCCCAAAACCCGCATCGTCTGTCCAAATGCCATGCAAACACACACATAGCATCGCGTAGGTATTAGACACGTGTTAGAACTTACAGGACTCGATTCTGACATACAGAGACCGAGTTATCGCCTAGTTTGCAAAGCTCAACAATACTTAGGCCCCGCATCGTCTGTCCGAATGCCACGCAAACACACACATACAGAGACCGAGTTATCGTCCAGTTTGCAAAACTCAACAACACTTAGGCAAAAAGCAAAAAAAGAGCCCAAAACCCTCATCGTCCGTCCAAATGCCATGCAAACACACACATAACACCGCGTAGGTATTAGACATATGTTAGAACTTATGGGACTCAATTCTGACATACGGAGACCGAGTTATCGCCCAGTTTGCAAAACTCAACAACACTTAGGTAAAAAGCCAAAAAATAGCCCAAAACCCGCATCGTCCGTTCGAATGCCACGCAAACATACATATAGCACTGCGTAGGTATTAGACACGTGTTAGATACAGGACTCAATTTCAACATATGGAGACCGAGTTATCGCCCAGTTTGCAACACTCGTCAACACTTAGGCAATAAGCTGAAAAATAGCCCAAAACCCGCATCTTCCATCCAAACGCCACACAAACACACACATAGCACCGCGTAGGTATTAGACACGTGTTAGAACTTATGGGACTCGATTCCGACATACGGAGACGGAGTTATAGCCCAGTTTGCAAAACTCGCTACCACTTAGGCAAAAAGCTGAAAATAGCCCAAAACCCGCATCGTCCGTCCGAACGCCACATAAACACACACATAGCACCGCGTAGGTATTAGACACGTGTTAGAACTTACGGGACTCGATTCCAACATACAGAGACTGAGTTATCGCCCAGTTTGCAAAACTCAACAACACTTAAGCAAAAAGCCGAAAAAGAGCCCAAAACACGTATCGTCTGTCCGAATGCCACGCAAACACACACATAGCACCGCGTAGGTATTAGACACATTTTAGAACTTACGGGACTCGATTCTGACATACGGAGACCGAGTTATCGCCCAGTTTATAAAACTCGCCAACACTTAGGCAAAAAGCCGAAAAATAGCCTAAAACCCGCATTGTCCGTCTGAACGCCACGTAAACACACACATAGCACCGCGTAGGTATTAGACACGTGTTAGAACTTACGGGACTTGATTCCGACATACGAAGACTGAGTTATCGCCAGTTTGCAAAACTCAACAACACTTGTAGAACATAAACTAAAATAATTTAAATATGCTCTATTTTGGACTTCGTTATTTATATTTTAATTTTGTAGGGTCTTGTTGATGAGACTCGTGGGGGTGGAGATGGCGGCACAAGTGATGCCCGTGGAGGAGATGATGATGATCAGACTATAGAGGATGGGACCGGTGATGGGACCAGAGGTGGGACCAGCGATGGGATCGGAGGCGATGGCACAGAGGTTCCTGATCTTGGGCTGTAGTTAGTTTATATTTATATTTTGACTTTCATGTATGTATTTAGCTTTTGAGTTGTACAGACTTGAGTTTGGTATCTAATTATATTGATTGTTGATAATAAAAGATATGATTGTTATTGATATGCGTACATTGTCATTATTTGTTTTTCTTTAGTTTATAATAAGTACAATGTATATGTAAGTGAACAGGGGAATTTTGCAATTTTAATAATTTTTTTTTTGAAATTGGGTCATTGGCGACGGTATGCCGTCGGTAATGACCTACAACGACGGTTCTAGAGCTATATTAAATAGAGGTCATTAGCGACGGGAATAGACTCATTGGCGACGGCTATGCCATCGGTAATGACTACATTTTTAAAAATAATGAATGGTTATGAATGACGGCCTGTCCGTCGTTGGTGCCATCGTTGCTCAGACCAGAGGCTTCATATTTTGGATATTCTGGGAGTGCTCATTTGTTGAGAATCATGTTTCCTCTACGATTCTGTCTTGGCATTGTGAGCATCTCTGTTGAAGTCATAGTTCTGCATTCTACGATTTAGCTTTGGTATTGCAGACACTACGTGTAACAATCCAAGATTTTATTATTTGTAATTTAAAATATTTATTACATGAAATAAATATTTTATTGATGTGGTTATTATTAGTAAATATTTATGAATTAATTTATTAGATAATATTCTAAATTAAATTAATTTATAATTTAGAGAGTTGTAATATAACATGAGATGTTATATTATTGTTTTAATTTAATAATTTAAAGTGGTATGTTAATTTATTAAATAAAATTATAATCAGATTTTAATTTTGTGATAATTGAATTAAGTGGAGAATTTATTGAGTGTGTCGGACTTAGTTTATGTAACTAAGATTTGTTATGGAAATTCAAATAAATAATATGTGATTATAAATTATAAACTGAATTGTTTATTAAAATAAATTAAAGAAGTTTTAAATTGGTTACCAAACAAGACTTAAAATATTAAGTCTTTATTTTAAAGAGTTTTTGCCAAACAAAGCCGTATGGCTTTTGAATTTTGAATTTTATTATAATAAATAAAATAAATAAAACAAATAAAATAAATCAAATAATAAATAAAATATATTTATAACCTATACGTTTATTTTGTAACTGATATAATTAGTATGCGCATTATGGCTTTGGCTATCAGTTTTATTTTACGCATACTGATATTGGTTGCTAAGCCTAAGAAGGAAGGAGGAAAATACAGAGAAAAGTTGAGAGAGAATAGAGAGAGATTGAGAGATTTCTATGTTTTTGAGAAATTATCAGTGGTTAGCAAGGATTGCTCAAGCATAAGAAAGTATTTTTTACATAACCTTATTATATATATATATATATATATATATATATATATATATATATATATATATATATATATATATATATATGAGTTTATGACATGAAGTTTCAAGTTTTGTGAATTCCATTTTTCCGAATTGTTGTTATACAACTGATTAAAGGTGATGGTATGTGTTTGTGATGATTAGAACTAGTGTTTAAACAAGAATTGTTGTGTTAATAACGGTTAAAAAGGAAGAAAAGTAATTACAGTACATGTTTTTATATGTGGCTTGTAAAAGTATCAAATATGGTGGTCAATTTGTATATTAATCTATAAATTGAGTCTTGATTATGCTAGTCCATTAAGAATTGAAGAGAACGTAGTTTGAACGAAGTAATTTGGTGTAGAATTGTGATCACAGTGTGAATTTCTAGGAAGGATGTTAAAAATGGAGTTTTTGTATGAAAACATGAAATTTAAGGATTTTAATTAGTTATAGTTGTTGTTTAAGTGTTCTAAGTGGTTGAATATGTGAGCAATCATGTTTATGTTAGTTCTATATCAATTACATATGTTAAATTTACTATTTTGTGGGTGAAATTATTGTTAGTTGGGCTAAAAAAGGAGTACTATTAGTTGCGTAATATTTACATACATGCACTTGGCAAGCAAATTACTGTTTTAATTGGTGTCAAGGCGAAATAAATGATAGCAATTCTTACCGGATCCTGAGCTTAAGTATGGCGCAGTTGTGCCATACCCTGTTCAGAGACAGTGCAGTCTGCTACTTGTACAGACTTTGGATACCATTGTAATTTAGTTCAATGATGTGTTAATATGTCAAACATGTAATATGGAGGTTTAAACAGAATCGTGTCATGTGGTTAGTAATTCTAAAGTTATAAGAAGTTAGTAAGCTATGAAAATAACATTTTGTGATTATTGAACACGTGAATTAGTAAATAAGTGTTTTAAATCTAATACTGAGATTTCTGAAGTGTATGTGGCGTGAATGGAAACTAGTGCTAAAGTAACAAGTTTAACTATGAGTGAGTTTTAGTTTGGAAGTGGATGTTAGTATATCTAATAGATATTGTGATTCTAATAAAATATGTAGGTGAACGTGAGTTGTAATTTATAGCTTACGCACGAGGCAAGTTTCTAAACTTTACCTCTTTACGTTGAGCAAGTTTCCTACCTTAAACTTTTATTGACCAAGTCCTTTATTCCTAAATTTTATTTGAGCAAGCTTTAATCTTAATTTTATTGGAATTCTAATCGTGGTTGATTCACTCTAACTTGTTTATAGCTAAGCAAGTTTCTTAAGTTCTATTCCTTTATAATGGATGTAACTTCTTGAATTCTCATCTCTAATATTGAGCTATTCTATTTTAAATTACTTTACACAAGTTATTATCATGTTGATCAAGTTTTGTTTTCAGCTTGCTATCAGTTAATATATGTTCAGTAATTTCATTTCTAATTTTATAAGATCATAGCCTTAGCTTATTATTGTTCAACCAAGGTTTATTGTTTCATTCAATACTTATGTTTTTTGTTTCCAAGCATGAGTTTAATAAATAGTTAGTTCATCTCTGATTATTCATTGCTCCAAACTATGTTGTTAGTGATCAACTGTAGTATTATCAAACTTTTTTGATTCAACTAATCCTTTAGTTGATGGTCGTTAAACTCTAAATTACCCTTAAAACTTATCCAAACCAAACTTTCTTTGCTGCGGACTTGTACTCAAAAACTGAGAAGAACAACCATATTATAGGGGATACACAATGCATTTAGATGTTTGTGCACAATACATGGTACGAAGGGCTGATCCCCCTAAGTACGTGAAGTCCCTACAGTATAACTGTTTAGGTTAAAGTTGAAATATTACTTGTAACCGCGGACATAGTTCGTGGTCTTATGACCCTTAGATATATTTCTTATTTTGATTCTCGTTGTTGGTTATCATTGATAGAGTATTATTCAGCTTTGATGAGCCTATATATTGGCAGTTATTATTCTTTTGTTGATTCATTGCTATATCTAGTGAGCAATTGTTTTGCTCACTCTTGCATATATATATATATATATATACACACACACTCATTGCAGCTAAAGTTGAGAAGGTCGATAAACCTATGACTAGCAAAGGAAAGGGAAAAATGTGCAAGTGATGAAGACTTGTAATTTCTTTTATTGTCATGATGATATACTTTGTATTTAATGATGTGATGTAATTATTTTATTTCCGCACTTGAGTGATGTTTAAGGTTAGACAACCTGGGAAGACTTTTTGATTATTTGATGTAACCCTTTTAAAGGTAGGATTTCTGATTTAATTTTGTTATATTTGGGTAGATAGATATTTATGAATGGAAATTGTACACCAAGTCTTGTGGGAATGAAGTACCTGGATTTGGGGGTGTCACAAGTTGGTATCAAAGCTTTAGGTTATGAACCTTAGGTGTGGGAAAAGCCTTAGGAAGTAATATTTAAAAAGATAGTGGTGATAAACTCTTCTCGAGTTTTAAGAAAGAAGTAATAAAACACTTATGTGCTTATGTGTTTGCAACCTATGTGCTCGTGAGTGTCGAGTAATAATGATTAGTAATTAAAACTTAAAATTTTGTTGACAGGATGGCTAATGTAGGAGAATCCGGTCAGGCTAGGGAGGAAGGATCCCAAATGCCTAGAGAGGAGGAGCCTCGAGATATTCAGGTGGTTTGGGAACAACTACTGCCACAGGAAACATCTCTGTTGGTCACAGTGGTTGAGCAGGAGGGTTTACCTGATGAGGATGATGAGATAGAGATGGACGAGGAGGACCCCGTTGTGCTGCCACAGTCGAATGAGGATGAGGAGGATAAGGAGGAAGAGAACTCAACAGTTGGCTGTATGTACGACGAAGTATACGACCGTAATGTAGAACTCCAGGATACCGTCGAGGAGTTAGAAGATATGGTAGTTGAACAGCAGATCACAATGGCGCAGAAGGACAACAAGATTCAGGATCGAGATGAACGTTTGAATAATGTCGAAGGAAAGCTGGTCCACGTTGAAGGAGAGAATGAACAAATGACAGAGAAGATTGCAGTGCTAAAGAACAAGTTGAAAGAAGAATATACTAAGAGGGAAAGAGCTGAAGACTCGTACAATGAAGCTTATCAACGAGCCGGGATAGCAGAGAGAGAGGTACAAGTAAAGAAGATCAAGATGGATGAGATGAATAGTGTTTTCAACACTGCGATCAATTAAGCTCAAGATCGGGTCATATGTTATCCTATTTAGTTCGAGACGCTGCCATCGTACATGTTAGATCGTAGAACAATGTTCCGTATTATGGAAGAGGAGCGTCGTATGGTTATACAGTATTTTAGTAGGTCGTCATAAATGTAATTACTATGTGATTAGTTAGTAAATAAGATGTAGATCCCGAGTATGATATAACCCATGGGATATAATGGTGATGATGTTATCCTGAAACTTTTGTAGTTCAGGGAAGTAATGTAAATAGCAGTGATGCTATTGTTTTTATGTTTCCTAAAAGATTATGAATGAATAAAAGTTATTGTTTTATTCAAAGTGTTATGTGTTACGTGATAATCTTTTATGGTGTGCAAATTAAGTAGTAATACTTAAAAGATTGAATATACTCTAATGAGTATATTTTAACAGAAAATGCCTTCAAGAAGTCAACCAAGACAAAGGATCCCTGAGAATAACAACAATGCTTAGGCTAATCTAGTTTAGCAATTAGTAACACTACTGACGGGAGCATTGTAGAATCAACCGCAGAATCAAGCTACTACTTTTAAAGATTTCAAGGCGGTTGGACCACCAGAGTTCCGTGGGTCCATGAATCCATTTGAGGTACAAACCTGGATCATGGAGATAGAGAAAGTTTTTGATGTTGCTAGAGTAGGTGAGAATCAGAAGATTGCTTTTGCAACGTTTATGTTGAAAGCAGAGGCTAGTTATTAGTGGCAAGCCAATAAAACTCGAGGAGGTCAAGGGGTAATGACTTGGGATAGATTTAAGGAAATATTCTTCGAGACCTATTTCCCAAAGAGCTCAAAGAATCAGATGGAAGTGCAGTTTCTAGAACTAAAATAGGGCACAATGTCAGTGTCAGAGTATGCAGCAAGGTTCAACGAGTTAGCGAGGTTTGCGCCATATCAGGTGAACATGGATTAGCGCAAGGCGAGGAGATTTGAACAGGGACTGAAGCCTTGGTTGTATAACAGAGTTTCCTTGTTCTAGTTAAAGACATTTGCAGCAGTTCTTGAGAAGGAAATTCTCGCTGAGAATGGATGCGAGGCTGTAACAAAGCATAATCAAGAAGAGAAAGAAGAAGAGTGAGGGTGAAGTTAAGAATGGTGGTGGTAGCGGTGGAAATGGTAACAATAACCTGAAGAAAAAGTGGAGTGCAAATGTGGAAGCTGGAAATCAGCAAGGTAACCAGCAGAAGAAGAAGATTGATGCATGTGCTACATGCGGGAGGTTTCACATGGGTATGTGCTTAAGGGGTAGCGTGTGTGCTTTAACTGTGGCCGGGAGGGTCACATTTCCCCTAATTGCAATCAACACAAGAAGAATGCTTGCTACCCCTGCGGGTCGAAGGATTATTTTGCTCGCGAGTGTCCAAAGAAGAAATCTGGTGAGGCAACTGGAAGCAAGGGAAGTGGTAGTAGAGGTACATTGACCATTGCTGGACCAATGTCATCAAACAGACCCACAACCAGAACCTTCAACATGACAGTGCAGGATGCAGTACAATCAAAAGATGTTGTGTCAGGTATTATCCCAATCAATGATATTAATGCTTATGTATTATTTGATTCGAGTGCTACTTGCTCATTTATGTTTGATGGATTTGTTAAGAGGATAGGATTACCTAGTGAAGAATTGAATTTCCCTTTAAACATAGAAATTGAGAATAGAGAAGTGATTCCTGTTAGGTTCATATACAAGAATTGTAGGGTGAACATTAAGGGGAATGTCATGATCGTAGATTTAATTCCGATAAAACTTGGATAGTTTGATGTTTTTTTTTGGAATGGATTGGTTGTTCAATTATGGAGCGATAATTGATTGCCAAAATAAATGTGTAAACCTTATGACTCTGTCAAAGGTAGTTTTCCATGGTAGCAAATCGCCTAGACAAACAAGGTGTCTGATGGTTATGCAGGCCAAGAAGTTATTGAGTCAAGGCTGTGTAGGGTACTTAGCCTACATAGTCGATACTCAAAAGAAGAAGGGTGTGAAACTGGAGGAGATACCGTGGTAAGGGAATTTGTAGATGTGTTTTCTGAGGATTTGCCAGGACTTCCGCCTGACAGAGAGATCGAGTTCGTTATCAATTTAGCGCTAGGAATGACTCCGATATCGAAGGCCCCATACAGGATGGCTCCGGTAGAGATGAAGAAATTGATGGTACAATTACAAGAGTTGTTAGTCAAGAAATACATTCAGCCGAGTGTGTCACCGTGGGGAGCACCGGTGTTATTTGGGAAGAAGAAGGATGGGTTAATACGTCTTTGCATTGATTATAGAGAATTAAACAAAGTCACTATTAAAAACAAATATTAATTGCCAAGAATAGATGACTTGTTTGATCAATTGAAGGGTGCTAGATACTTCTCAAAAATAGATTTGAGAAGTGGGTATCACTAATTGAAAGTAAGAAAGGAGGATGTACCGAAGATAGCTTTTAGAACTCAGTATGGACATTACGATTTTCTGGTAATGTCTTTTGGTTTAACCAATGCCCCTGCAGCATTCATGGATTTGATGAACAGGGTGTTTAAACCATTTTTAGACAAGTTTGTGGTTGTGACGCACCCAAAATAGGTATACAACACCCATTCTGAGTCGCCAAATACATGGTACATAAAGCAAACTACAACTTCAATAATACAAATGTCGTGTGAAATACGACAATACATACTGTGAGTTTAAATACAAATATTATCTTCTAGAAAATATCCACACGCAAATAAGTCCTCATTACAATTATTCAAACACTATTTTATAGAAATAGTGAGGACTGCTAAAACATCTTCCTAGAACCATCACTCCATACCCCGACTCGATCCTGCTATGTTCTCACCTCCTGAGAAGAAAATGGAACAAAAAGGAAAGGGTGAGCTCAACTAGCCCGATAAAGAATATTATGACTAAGATAATATACAACAAATTATCGTTAGTCTTCAACAGGGAAAAATCTAATAGAATATAATAGACAACAAGTTTTAGATCAACAAATGCAGCGGAAATAACATATTATGCAACCACGCATATTACTGTATTTTAATCACCAGGTAACCCAACGGTGTTAACGGTAACAATTTACGCCGTTATTTATAAAACTCAATCTTTGTCGTTTTCTTTCATCCAACCGAATTTTTTACGTTATGGGGCCTATGAATGGTCTGCTTGTCATTTACGAATATTCACAAGTGACAAGAATATTCCACGACCAAACGAATATTCCCCGACAAAAATGAATATTTTAATAACCACTTGTTTATTTTGCAAAAATTGCACATTTCACCCATAACCAAAGCATTATATCAAATTACCACCTTATTAATTAAGAATAATAATTAGAGGAAATTGATTTTATTTATAAAAAGTTGGGGTCTTACAACCTCCCTCCTTATGAAATTTCATCCTCGAAATTGGCGTGACGACACACTGGTGTATCGAAAAGGTGAGGGAACCTCACTATCATTTCTGACTCCAACTCCCATGTCATTTCCTCAATAGCATGGTTTCTCCATAAAACCTTAACTTGTGGTATAATCTTGGTGCGTGGGACATGCTCTTCCTATCCAAGATCTTAACAATTACCCTCTTCAGACGTTAAATCTTACTATCTAAATGCGGTTCTAACGCAATAATGTGGTTTGGATCTTTCACATATTTACGAAGCATAGATATGTGAAAAACATTATGAACACGAGACATGTTTGGAGGTAACGCGAGTCTATACACTACGTTTCCTATTCGGTCAAGAATCTCATATGGACCAACAAACCTTGGATTGAGCTTTCCTCTTTTCCCAAATCTTGTAACTCCCTTCCATGGAGCAATACGTAACAATACATGATCTCCAATATTAAACTCCACGTCCTTTCTATGAAGATCAACATAACTCTTTTGTCGATCTTGTGAGGTTTGAATACGTTGTCGAATCATTTGGATCTTTTTCGTAGTCATGCGCATTTAATTACGGTCCCAACAACGTTGCTTCTCCCACCTCGCCCTAGCATCTCGGAGAAGCGACACTTTCGTCCATACAACGCCTCAAATGGAGCCATGCCTATACTTGCTTGATAAGCTGTTGTTGTAAGAGAATTCCACTAGTGGCAAGTATACTTATCCCAACTTCCTTTGAAATCTAGAACACGAGTCTTAATAGATCTTTGAGGGTTTGAATAGTCCTCTCGATTGTCCGTCCGTTTGAGGATGGTATCTTTGTCGAATCAATCAGAATCCGTGCCCATAGCTTTACTGCAAGCTAACCCAAAATCTTGAAGTGAATCTTGGGTCACGATCAAAAAACTATGGATATTGGCATGCCGTGCAATCGCACAATCTCATTCACGTATATCTGAGCAAGGCGTTCAAGGAATAAGTTTCTCATAGGTATAGGTAAGAAATGAGCGAGACTTGGTTAATCTATCAACAATAACCCAAATCGCATCTATGCCTTGAGAAACCTTGGGAAGACCTGTAACGAAATCCATTGTAATGTGTTCCCACTTCAATTTCGGAATCTCAAGTGGTTGCAATGGACCTTTTGGCACTTGATGCTCCGCCTATACACGTTGACAGGTTAAACATCTTGAGATAAACTCCGCAATCTCTCTCTTCATATTGTTCCACCAAAATGTATGTCGAATATCATGATACATTTTGGTACTCCCAGGATGGATTGCAAACGGGGTCTTGTGTGCCTCCATCATGATTTTATGCTTCAGGTCAGAATCGTTAGGAACGCAAAGTCTAGAATTGACTTGAAGTATTCCTTCTTCATCGATTCTTGCTTCTGGAATAGCACCTTTTTGCACTTTCTTCTTCATTTGTATCAGCCCTAGGTCCGTAGCTTGAGCAGCTTTAACTTTATCAATTAAAGTCGGTTCTACTTGTATATTCGCCATCATCATGTGGGTACCTAGAGTTTTCATCTCCATCTCTATTATTTGTAAGTTATACGAAATGAGTCTTTTACAATATCGTACTCGTACTCGTATACGATCTTCTACTCAACACGTTTAGCTACCACGTTCACTTTTTTAAGATGGTATGGTCAGAACATGTGCCGAAATGAGTCTCCTCTTGAGTTCTTCGAAGCTCTTCCCACATTCCTCGCTTCATTCGAATTTTGTATCTCTACGAGTCAGCTGAGTTAATGGAGTAGTGATTTGAGAAAATCTTTCCACGAATCTTCGATAATAACCAACTAAGCCTAAAAAGCTACGTATTTCGATTACTGACTTAGGTTGCTCTCAACTGTGACTCATATCCCAATCTTGGATAACACATCACAATAGCACCTATCAGTTTACTACCGCACGAATATGGCGTCCCCTACGGAGAGTTTGGCTTCGGTGCATTCCACAAAGGAAGTCATAAGATAGAGGCTCGGGTATCAACTTCTATAGTTGGGTTTTAACTCCTCGAAGTTCAATAGAGCCATTCGATATGAGATTTTAGAAATGGGTTTTGTACCGGATTTAAAGTCGATACAAATTCAATATCACGCTCTGGGAGTAGGCCAAGAAATTCTTCAGGAAATACGTCAGGAAATTCACTAACAACAAAAATATCATTCAAATCTGACGTATTATTTTTCAAGTCCATAACATGGCTAAGAAAGCTTGACATTCGTTTTTCAATAAACAAATAGCTTTGTGGTTTAATATGACAGTGTTTGACTTCAATGGTTTGGTTGCTTAAATTCGAATAACAGGTTGCTTAGGAATATGAAAACTAACAACCTTACAAAAGCAATCAATTTTGCATGATGAGTAGTTAACCAATCAATCCCTAAAATCACATCAAAAGCAAGTATCTTTAAATAGATAAGATCAACAAGTAATGTGATGGTGCTAACTTGAATCAGACAAGATTCATAAACAGTGGATGTAACAAAAGTTCCTCCTAACGGAGTTTTCACAGGAAAATCCCAGTCCTAATTTCTCAAAGTCAAGCTTAAACGTTGAGCCCAAGCAGGAGAGATAAAAGAATGGGTAGAACCGGTATCTAGTAAGGTATAAACTTCGCAAGAATTCAAGATTAGCTTACCCGTGATCACCTCGTTTGGGTTCCTCACGTTTTGGCGATCCACGACAAACGCTTCTTCCAGAAGCCGTGATTTCGACTTATCCGGGATGACCCTTGGAATCACCACTCCATTGAACTTGGTTTCGCTATATAGTACAATCTCGGCGATGTGGCCTTCCTTTCCACGGTTGTAACATACCTTGGATTGTTGTGGACGGTTTAATGATATGTCCCTCATTCCGCATTTGTAACATCTAAGCTGGCGGTCGTTCTCCTCCCCTAGAATTTGTTGTTGGTCTTTGGTCTTTGCCATCGATGTCTTCCGTCATTGTTAAATCTCCTCTTTACGAAATTTCCACTTGAGTCACCTCTTCTATTATCATGGCCACGATTTCCACACGAGTGGTTACCGCTTTGTCCGTCTTTGTTCCTCCTCATTTGGTTATCATCGTTCGATGGCTAATGCTTCACCGAAATATGACCTGGTTGTGGTCCCTCGGTTGAGTATACTCACTATCTCGCTCTAATAATCGAGCCACATTTACAACATCTGAATCTGAGAGAAAATTTATGAGATATAAGGTATTGGCGAATCTCGGGTTTTAGACCTCTCAAAAAAATCGCGTCATCGTTCCTCATTCTCCACCAAATGAGGTGCAAACACGGATAACTCTGCGAACTTCGCCTCATCTTTGAGACACCGCGTCATGTTGTTCACATTCAAGTCTAATAAACTCTACCTCTTTCATACGATGAATACTTTCGAGGAAAGTACTTGTCATTGAAAAGTTCTCAAATCTTTTGTCAAGACATGTTGAGTGCGGTGGTGGGTTCGCTTCACTGATTCCCACCAAGATGTCGCTTCACCACGAAAACATAAAGGTGGCGAATGGAACCTTACATTCCTCCGTGCATCCCAAGACATCAAATATTTTGGTAATTTGCTTGACCCACGTTTACGCCTTGATCGGATCCGGCTTTCCATGGAAATCGATGGTCCCAACTCCTTGAATCGCTTGGTACGTGTGATGCATCAAATGCGTTGCCATCATTTCCACCGTATTTTGTACACGAAGTCTCCTTATTCGATTTTGCATGAAGCGCAAAAAGTTCCTAAACATTCCATCGCTCATCGTTTGTTCGGTAGTGTTGTTTACTGGGAGGAATATTTCCTTCCCGTCATACGTTCTCTTGGTTTTTGCGACTAAAGGTTGTTCCACAGTCTCATAAACTCCATTGTTAACGTTCTCGTGCCCATTCTTAAATCTTGCCATAAAACAAGGGTTAATTAAACAAATTAACATATCACATAATATCCTATATTATGACCGACCAACAAATAAGCTTAGGTAGGACACACTAGCGAAGGATTTACTCGTCTCTCCCTCCTAGTTCTATTCCCACAGATCTCGCCAGAGATCATATCCCTAAGCTCTGATACCAACTGTGACGCCCCCAAAATAGGTATACAACACCCATTCTGAGTCGCCAAATACATGGTACATAAAGCAAACTACAACTTCAATAATACAAATGTCGTGTGAAATACGACAATACATACTGTGAGTTTAAATACAAATATTATCTTCTAGAAAATATCCACACACAAATAAGTCCTCATTACAATTATTCAAACACTATTTTATAGAAATAGTGAGGACTGCTAAAACATCTTCTTAGAACCATCACTCCATACCCTCGACTCGATCTCGCTATGTTCTCACCTCCACGAGAAGAAAATGGAACAAAAAGGAAAGGGTGAGCTCAACTAGCCCCAAAAGAATATTATGACTAAGATAATATACAACAAATTATCGTTAGTCTTCAACGAGGAAAAATCTAATAGAATACAATAGACAACAAGTTTTAGATCAACAAATGCAATGAAGCAAAGAATCCATTAGAAGAGTCACGTAGAGAAAGAATTCTACTGTCTTCTAAGGTTTAAAAGTCCAAAGATCAATATTTTATCCTGTAATAACAATCAATATACATCTTTAATCATCTTTGCACTACTGAAGCCAAAGATATTCATTTTATATCACCGGTTGGTCATGTTCATCTCAACACTGTTCATCTTTGCACTACGGCCAAAGAGATTCATCGATTTAATCATTCATCTTTGCACTACAAACCAAAGATATTCATCAAGTATCACCATTAAGGAGTGAGGATGATGAAAAACATTTTAGAGAACGAATCCGGTGAAGCGGAAGGACAAATATTAGGGATTCGTATTTCGGTTTATCCAAATTCAATAATACTCCATAATAACCAAGTGTGAAGTAGAATTCACAAATAAAGATCAAAACATGGATACAATCAAAGATAGTAACCATAAAAGACATCTGGAAGAAAAAGAGAAAATTTCATTTTTTGAATTGAATAGTAATAGTATTTGTGAATAGTCTTAGTATCGTGAATAGTAACCCCGACACAAAAAGATAGAAATTTCACAAAAAAATATCTTCACACTTCGTGAATAGTACTCTTGAATAGTAACTCGTGAATAGTAACTCATGAATAGTAACCTATGAATAGTAACCCCGACATGAAAAAGTTCCAAATTTGATAAAAAGTTTAACCAATATTTTGGCATAATGATATTGAAGAAAATAATATCATTTTATGAAAGAAATAACATCCTTTACCTCAAAATAACCGTAGTACTTAATTTGAATTTCGGTATAGTCTTGTAAACTCGACCGTAGTATAGCAACACTCAAAGTATACTCACAAGAATAAACTCGATAATATAGAGAGAGAGAAAGAGAAAACTTGTTTCTGGTGTGATTTTCAATTCTAACTTAGCCCTCTATTTATAGGAAAATGCTAGAACGCCAAAGGAGACTAAATTAATAAACTATTAATATTTACCAAATATTCAAGCCCGCCACCAAGGAATCTGATTTCAGCCACCAAACACATGTTAAAGATGCTCTCCAACCTTTGAAAAACGTTTTTCTTGAAAATAATAATTAAAACTTCTAAAAATCAATTATTTCTGAACTCCGGGACTTCAATAATTTACAATAAATAGCCCTTTTATCGGAAAATTCAAATCTCTTAATTTTATAGGAATTTTAATTCTCTACAACTTTGCGAAGAAATTTTTCCAAATTCCAAGCGAAATTATCCGAAATCCACAAACGGGCGATTTTACAGTCTATAATCAATTTTCGGTCAAGAATTATGTCCATCGATACACAAAACATGTGTTAAACATTTAATGCCACAAAAATACTCTTCCTCCTCATATACTCATATATCCCATATTCATTGTAAAAATATCAAGTTAATATATTATTAAAATAATATATTTAAATGAATTATTTTATCGAAAAAGATAAAATATTAATTTTCAACAATTGTCACATTAAAATTTTCTACGTCTATATCCACATAAAATGAATATTTTCTTTATCATAATAATCAATAATTAATTATTCAAAATAATATTACAGAATCACGAAGATCGACAACCGGTAGTTTCGGGATGAGGGGCTTTTAATAAGGATTTCTCTCTTCTTTGGCGCAATTAGGTGACCAAACCTCTCCTTAGAGCGAACTTTCTAGACATTGCCAATAATGTTATCGATAATATTAATATGAATTATTGATCCGATAATGGAAATCTTTGTGCGTTGACAATTATTGAAACAATAAAATAAAATAATGAAGCAGTAATTATCGTGTAACAATTATTGAGTCGTGCCTTTCACGCATTTAATCAATAATTCAATAATATCTTGTAATACTGCAGGTGCTATTATGCAACCATGCATATTATCAGATTTTAATCACAGTTAACCCAACAAAGTGTTAATTCGGTAACAATTTCTGTAGATTATTTATAAAACTCAATCTTTGTCGTTTTCTTTCATCCAATAGTTTTTCCGTTATGGGGCCCACAAATGGTTCGCATGAGTAAATACGAATATTCCGACGACAAAGAAGAATATTCCACGACCAAACGAATATTCCAAGCAAAAAATGAATATTTTAATAACCACTTGTTTATTTTGCAAAATTGCACATTTCACCCATAACCAAAGAATTATATCAAATTACCACCTTATTAATTAAGAATAATAATTAGAGGAAATTCGATTTTATTTATAAAAAGTTGGGGTCTTACAGTGGTGGTATTTATTGATGATATTTTGGTGTACTCAAATTCTCAAGAAGAACACGTGGAACATTTACGTCTGACGTTGGAGACGTTAAGAAAAAAAAAGTTGTACGCGAAATTCTCTAAATTTGAATTTTGGTTGGAACGTGTACAAATTCTTGGGCATGTAATTAATAAAGATGGGATTTTAGTGGACCCATCAAAAGTCGAAGCTGTGAAAATTGGGAACAACCAAGAACTCCATCAGAAGTAAGAAGTTTCTTGGGATTGGCAGGATATTACAGACGGTTTATTCAAGATTTTTCCAAGATTGCCACTCCATTGACAAATTTGACGAGAAAAGTTGTAAAATTGGTTTGGACGAAAAAGTGCGAAGAGAGTTTTAAGGAATTGAAGAAGAGACTCAATGTGGCACATGTCTGGTCATTACCAGATAGTATAGGAAACTTTGTGGTGTATAGTGACGCTTCACACAAGGGATTAGGTTGTGTCCTTATGCAGAATGGCAAAGTCATTGTGTATGCATCAAGGCAATTGAAAGACTACAAGAAAGGGTATCCGACTCATGATTTAGAGTTGGCGGCAATAGTATTTTCTCTGAAGATATGGAGACACTATCTCTATGGAGAAAATGTGAGATATACACAGACCATAAGAGTGAAGTATATTTTCACACAGAAGGACCTAAACATGCGTCAAAGGAGATGGATGGAATTAATAAAAGATTATGATTGCGAGATCTTTTATCATCCGGGCAAACTAAATGTTGTTGTAGATGCTTTGAGTAGGAAGGGTCGTGAGAAGTTGATGTTGTTAACCAACCAGGAGGAGCTCCTTTCAACAATGTCAAGACTAGAGTTAGAAATCAAATTTCCAAAAGAAACCGATGAAAGATTGTACCAGATGGAAGCTAGTCCAACTTTGGTGGACAAGGTGAAGAACGCTCAACTATAGGATGAAGAATGCAGAAAAATAAAGGAAAGTGTGGTCGAGGGTAAAGAGGTAAATTATAAGCCTGATACTGAGGGAATGCTAAGATTCGAGGGATGAATTTGGGTTCCAGCAGTACATGATATTAAAGAAGAAATCTTGACAGAAGCTCATAGCTCAAGATATTCGATTCATCCAGGAAGCACAAAGATGTATCAATATTTGCGCTGACACTTTTGGTGGCCAAATATGAAAAGAGACGTTGCAGAATGTGTTGCAAAATGCTTGACATGTCAGAGAGTAAAGGTAGAACATCAAAGGCCAAACGGATTACTTCAGCCGTTGAAAATACCAGAATGGAAATGGGAGCATATCACAATGGATTTTTTGGTAGGTCTTCCAACAACTCGAAAAGGATACAATGTGATATGGGTGATAGTGGATAGATTAACAAAATCAGCACACTTTTTACCAATAAAGATTACATTTAATCTTGATCAGCTGGCAAAACTATAAGTCAAAGAGATCGTGTCGAGATATAGAGTTCCAATGTCAATAGTATCAGATAGAGATCCGAGATTCACATCAAATTTCTGGAAGAGACTACAAGAATGCATAGGAACGCAACTGAAGGTGAGTACAACATATCATCCACAAACTGATGGTTAAAGCAAACGAACAATCCAGACGTTAGAGGATATGCTTAGAACATGCGTCATGGATTTCAAAGGAAACTGGGATGATCATCTACCGTTTATGGAATTTACATACAATAACAGTTACCATGCAAGCATTATCATGCCGCCATACGAGGCATTATACGACAAGAAATGCAGAACTCCACTGTGCTGGGATGAAGTTGGTGAACATCAACTGTTAGGGCCAGAACTGGTACAATAGACCGCTGAAGTTATCAAACTTTTTAGAGCAAGAGTGGTAGCTGCTCAAGATAGACTGAAGAAGTATGCTGATCAACACAAGTAGAATCGCGAATTTAAAGTAGGAAATTTCGTTTTCCTGAAAGTTTCTCCTCGGAAGGGGAAAATTCATTTTGGCAAGCAAGGAAAGCTAAGCCTAAGGTTTATTGGACCTTTCGAGATACTACGAAGAGTGGGAGAAGTAGCTTATGAGCTAGCTTTACCTCCAGAATTAGAACATGTTCACAACGTTTTTCATGTTTCGGTATTGCGACAATATAAACCCGATTATAAACATTTAATCGAGTATAAACCGTTACAGTTCAACAAGGATTTATCTTATGAAGAAGTTCTTATCCAGATAGTTGACAGGAAAGAATAAGTGCTCAGGAATAAAGTGATACCTTCTGTGAAGGTGATATGGAGAAACCACAATGTCGAAGAGGCTACGTGGGAACTCGAAGCTGAAATGATGAAGAATTACCCTGAGTTATTTGTTTAATTTGTGTCTTTGATTCTAGGGACAGTATCTTTGTAAGAAGAGAAGAATGTGATGATTTTATTGACTTTATTGTTTGAGTTATGATTCTGGGGACAAAATCCTTGTAAGGAGGGAAGGATGTAACAATCAAAGATTTTATTATTTGTAATTTAAAATATTTATTAAATGAAATAAATATTTTATTGATGTGGCTATTATTAGTAAATATTTATGAATTAAATTTATTAGATAATATTCTAAATTAAATTAATTATAATTTAGAGAGTTGTAATATAACATGAGATGTTATATTGTTGTTTTTATTTAATAATTTAAAGTGGTATGTTAATTTATTAAATAAAATTATAATAAGATTTTAATTTTGTGATAATTGAATTAAGTGGAGAATTTATTGGGTGTGTTGGACTTAGTTTATGTAACTAAGATTTATTATGGAAATTCAAATAAATAATATGTGATTATAAATTATAAACTGAATTGTTTATTAAAATAAATTAAAGAAGTTTTAAATTGGTTGCCAAACAAGGCTTAAAATATCAAGTCTTTATTTTAAAGTGTTTTTGCCAAACAAAGCCTTATGGCTTTTGAATTTTGAATTTTATTATAATAAATAAAACAAATAAAATAAATCAAATAATAAATAAAATATATTTATAACCTATACGTTTATTTTACAACTGATACAATTAGTATGCGTATTATGGCTTTGGCTATCAGTTTTATTTTACGCATACTGATAGTTGGTTGCTAAGCCTAAGAAGGAAGGAGGAAAATATAGAGAAAAGTTGAGCGAGAATAGAGAGAGATTGAGAGTATTCTGTGTTTCTGAGAAATTATCAGTGGTTAGCAAGGATTGCTCAAGCATAAGAAGGTATTTTTTTTTACATAACCTTAATATATATATATATATATATATATATATATATATATATATATATGAGTTTTACGGCATGAAGTTTCAAGTTTTGTGAATTCCATTTTTTCTGAATTGTTGTTATAAAACTGATTAAAGGTGATTGTATGTGTTTGTGATGATTAGAACTAGTGTTTAGACAAGAATTGTTGTGTTAATTACGGTTAAAAAGGAAGAAAAGTATTTACAGTACATGTTTTTATATGTGGCTTGTAAAAGTATCAAATATGGTGGTCAATTTGTATGTTAATCTGTAAATTGAGTCTTGATTATGCTATTCCATTAAGAAATGAAGAGAACGTAGTTTGAACAAATTAATTTGGTGTAGAATTATGATCACAATGTGAATTTCTAGGAAGGATGTTAAAAATGGAGTTTTTGTATGAAAACATGAAATTTAAGGATTTTAATTAGTTAAAGTTGTTGTTTAAGTGTTCTAAGTTTGTTGAATATGTGAGCAATCATGTTTGTGTTAGTTCTGTACCAATTATATATGTTAAATTTATTGTATTGTGGGTGAAATTGTTAGTGTTGGTTAAAAACAAAAAGCAGTCTTTATTAGGCTGCGTATTATTTTTGTTACATGCACCAGCGCAAGTTGCATATACCTACATTTAGAGACAGTGAAGTCTGCTACTTCTGCAGACTTTGGATACCATTGTAATTTAGTTCAATGATATGTTAATGTGCCAAACATGTAATGTGGAGGTTTAAACAGAATCGTGTCATGTGGTTAGTAATTCTAAAGTTATAAGAAGTTAGTAAGCTATAAAAATGACATTTTGTGATTCTTGAACACGTGAATTAGTAAATAAGTGTTTTAAATCTAATACTAAGATTTCTGAAGTATTTGTGGCGTGAATGGAAACTTGTGCTAAAGTAACAAGTTTAACTATGAGTGAGTTTTAGTTTGGAAGTGGATGTTAGTATATCTAATAGATATTGTGATTCTAATAAAATATATAGGTGAACGTGAGTTGTAATTTATAGCTTACGCATGAGGCAAGTTTCTAAACCTTACCTCTTTACATTGAGCAAGTTTCCTACCTTAAACTTTTATTGAGCAAGTCCTTTGTTCCTAAATTTTATTTGAGCAAGCTTTAATCTTAATTTTATTAGAATTCTAATCGTGGTTGATTCACTCTAACTTGTTTATAGCTAAGCAAGTTTCTTAAGTTCTATTCCTTTATAATAGATGTAACTTCTTGAATTCTCGTCTCTAATATTGAGCTGTTCTATTTTAAATTACTTTGCACAAGTTATTATCATGTTGAGCAAGTTTTGTTTTCAGCTTGCTATCAGTTAATATATGTTCAGTAATTTCATTTCTAATTTTATAAGATCATAGCCTTAGCTTATTATTGTTCAACCAAGGTTTATTGTTTCATTCAATACTTATGTTTTTAGTTTCTAAGCATGAGTTTAATAAATAGTTAGTTCATCTATGATTATTCATTGTTCCATAATATGTTGTTAATGATCAACTGTAGCATTATCAAACTTTGTTGATTCAACTAATCCTTTAGTTGATGGTTGTTAAACTCTAAATTACCCTTGAAGCTTATCCAAACCAAACTTTCTTTGGTGCAGACTTGTACTCAAAAACTGAGAAGAACAACCCTATTATAGGGGATACACAATGCATTTAAATGTTTGTGCACAATACATGGTACGAAGGGTTGATCCCCCTAAGTACGTGAAGTCCCTACAGTATAACTGTTTAGGTTAAAGTTGAAAGATTACTTGTAACTGTGGACATAGTTCGTGGTCTTATGACCCTCAGATATATTTCTTATTTTGATTCTCGTTGTTGGTTATCATTGATAGAGTACTATTCAGTTTTGATGAGCCTATATATTGGCAGTTATTATTCTTTTGTTGATTCAATGCTATATCTAGTGAGCAATTGTTTTGCTCACTCTTGCATATATATACACTCACTGCAGCTAAAGTTGAGAAGGTCGGTGAACCTACGACTAGCAAAGGAAAAGGAAAAATGTGCAAGTGATGAAGACTTGTAATTTCTTTTATTGTCATGATGATAGACTTTGTATTTAATGATGTGATGTAATTATTTTATTTTTGAACTTGAGTGATGTTTAAGGTTAGACAACCTGGGAAGACTTTTTGATTATTTGATGTAACCCTTTTAAAGGAAGGATTTCTGATTTAATTTCATTATATTTGGGTAGATAGATATGAATGAATGGAAAGTGAACACCAAGTCTTGTGGGAATGAAGTACTTGGATTTGGGGGTGTCGCACTATGACTCCGAGATCAGATCTTGACACTCTACGATTTTTTCCTTTAAGCTTGTTGTCATCATCTGATCTGGCTCGACTACGATCTCTGCCTCTTATTTGATCAGTAGACTCTACGACTCCGAGTGTGGTCCACGATTCTTTACTTGGCTTTGGCAGATGCTCGATCGGCTCTTAGACTGGCCGTCTCTATGATTCTGAACATGACTTCCTCAACAAACTATGGCTTCGAGGAAGTTCTTCTCGACACACTATGATCCTTCCTCATTTCTCCTAGCAGTCTACGAACTCTGAGATCTACTATCTTGCAGACTACGATTCTGTCTTGATAGCTCTCGAGTTTTCCTTGACTCTCATGGGAGACTACGATTTTTGTTGCAGTGCTCGACGATCAGACAAGCCTATCTATTGCATTAAAAGATCAACCTAACAAGCTTGGTCTTTCTATATTTATAGTCCTTGTACATCATTTCTTTTTAAGGACTTTACAAAGCTATTTTGCTTATGTAGGATCAACCTAACACATTTGATCAATTCATTCTAAGACTTTGTACATATGTTCCTATTATCTATCAAAGGACTTTACAACTTTTCTTAATGCAAGCATACTTGAATATTCATTCATTTATATCATAATTAAATCATATATTAACTGAAATATCATTCACATGAATATTCCTGACACATTTAATTGAAGTTTGGGGTGTACTTAGATACTTTTTTCGGTTTGGGGTGCAAAAGTTAATAAGGATGTAAAGTTTGGGGTGCACATTGTCTTTTAGTCCTATACTAATTACATACAACTAAGTATAATACATGCAAGCATACGTAGAAAGAGGTTGTTCGGAGGTTTAATGAATGCTATGGTTAGTAATTAATATAATGAGCTCTTTTGACTTTGTAAAAGGGAAATATATGAGTAAACTTAAAAATTGTCGAAAGTAAATAAAGAGGGCCAAACTTAGCTTAAAGGTTCTTTAACATGTATTTGTGAAACAACTTAAACTAGAATGAGTAACTTAAGTAATATTTCATATATAAGATGAGTATATGAGGCTAAAATTGCCAAAATGTTCCTATAGATTCTTAAAAGTAAGAACAAATGTGAATTATACATCTATGAGTTTTACTGTGTATAGCCTACATGAGCTTAAATTTGTGTGATAAATGTATGTGGATATGTATGTCAAAGTGTGTGTGACTAATGAATACCTATACATACATAAATAGGATAATATAGTTCATTGAGGTGATTTTACGCTATAAGTGGTAATCAATGCTAAGGGCATGTATCCTAACCTATGCATTTACTTTATGCAAGGAATCTATGATTAGGTAAGTTTCCTAACTTCACTCTTATGATTGAATGCAAGTATTTAGACCTTATTTCTTATTGTGAAACTCTGAATTGTTGTTATATCAAACATACTTATATTGAACAAATATCTATATTCGTACGATTATGATTCCTAATCGGGAGTTGAATTTTATATCTTGATTTATGTTACGAGAATTGAACTCAATGTTCTTAAAGGTTGTCTAAGCTATTTGATTCGACTAGAAAAAAGATCATGTGTTAGAAAGCTATCCAAACCAATTGACTTGGTGTGGACTATTATAAATCTACTGAGATGAACAACCCTCTTAAAAGAAGAAATTTTACATTGTCGGGAAACCGACGCGTGCACATACGTATGATTAAATGTTATGCATAACGTAAGGTACTTTAGGCTGATCACCTGTTGTACTCGTTTATATTGGATTTGCAGTATAATACTGTTAATTCTAGTAAGAGTTCTTAGTCCTTTGTGACTGCTCAGTGTTCATTCTTATTGAATCTTGAAATGAATAAACCTTGAAATTTTGTTGATATCCTTCATTCTATAGCGATACTTAATGAAAACTCTTGATACTTATTGATGTCCTTGAACTATCAATTATTGTTATACCTTTGAAGATTAAAATGTTATAACTGCTTATTCTTATTGCTATATTACTTGCTGGGAAAACTTGTTGCTCATTCTTGCTTCCCTAAAAATATTATAGCTAAGGTAGAGCAAGGTGGTATATCACGAAAGGACAAAGGAAAGGGAAAGGCTACAAGATAGCTTAGTCCTTTAAGTGTAAAAGTATTATTATTATTATTATTATTATTATTATTATTATGCTTATAATGATGTATTAAGGATGATTGAATTATGTTTATGTTTAATCACTGGATTGTTGTAGTAATGGTTACGGTACCTTGAAACGCGAATATTTATATTATATCAATGTAATTATTTCCGTTGTTGATGATTTTAGTATGATATTAGAATTAGCACGTGAAGAACCAAATTTGAGATATGAGTGTCTGGATTTGGGGGCGTCACAGGTTGGTATCAAAGCATTAGGTTATAAACCTTAGGAGGGAAATTTCTTAGACTATAACTTTAGAAGAACTTAGAAGATAGAAGGAGATAAAACTCTTATAGAGTTTTCCTAATGATTTAGTTACATTATGAGATATATTTTCATTCCTTGCAATGAATTTATGTTCTGATGGAGTTTGTTGTTTGCTTGTCTTATGTTTGTGGTTGTAGGATGACGAACTTGGGAGGACCCAACCGAGTTATAGAGGAGGAGCCACGTGACATACACGTGGTGTATGAGGCACCATTGATAGCTGAGTCCATTTTGACAGTGGCTCCTATCGAGGAGGATGATGATGAGGAGGAGATAGAACTAGATCCCGTAGAGTCAGATCTCGAGGAAGAACCTATTGAGGATGAACCCGTGGAAGATTCCGATGAGACTAATTTTGAAGACCGACTGTGGGGGAATATGAGGAGCGAATTTTGGAATTCGAATGCCGAGTTGAGGAACTAGAGGCCCAGGCTCAAGAGAGAGAAACTGAGATGCAAAAATTGAGGGAGGAATACTATGAGAGGAAAAGGAAGATGCAAGAGATGGAGGTAGAGATTGCCTATCGTAAAGAGGCAGGTGTCCAGATGGGAACCCTTTTTCACCAATTGATATCTAGCAACGTGGAATTGGTGGGTAAGCTAGAGGAGTCTGAGCAGAAAGATTTGAGTGAAAAAGTCGAGAAAGAGGCTCTTCGCACTCAGCTTGAGCTGGAGGTTATGGAGAGGATCCACTTCGAGGAGAAGTCGGAGGAAGCTAATGATACGGCTGGAGACCTAGAAGATGAAGTAAGATGTAAGAGGAGGAAGATGAACAAGATGGGCTATGCTTTGCGTACGGCCATGGAGAGATTGATTGATGGTGTATATCATTACCCAGCGGAGCAAGGACAGAGCCGTCATACCATAATCAGGGACTTGGTTTCGCATATAACTCAAAAGTAATACAAGAGCGTTGTGGAGCGCTGAATGTTAGAATAAGGTCTAGATGTTAGTAGTCTAGTAGTAGTAGTTGTTGTTTATCTATGATCTGTTGATGTAATCCCCAATCTTTTGTGTGAGATATGGGCTAGTTATGTAATCCCCAAACTTTTGTACAATGTTAGAGGGGTAGTATGTTAGTGTTCCCCATCTTTTGTGATATTAGGGGATAAAAGTTAACGTTTATAGAAGTATGCTAGGAATGATCACTTGATGTAATGACTTGGCATATGAATATAAATTTTCTTATTTCAAAAACTGTGTCATAAAACTTTGTTTTCCTTTTCGCATTAAGGAAATACTTAATTAATATAATTAGAGACTAAGGATGAAATTTTGTGATGCAAAAAATGCCACCCAGACGTAGACTAGCAGCACCAGAAGAATCGGTCAATAGTGGGAGGGAATAAGTGGATCCTATCCAACGGCTAGTAGACTTACTAGGAGAAGCCCTACGGGAAAAAACAATGAACCAGCACCACCCAATCTCCAGGAGGTTCTAGTTACGAACTTAAAAGACTTTAGAAGTGTAGGACCTCCAGAATTTACGGGTACTACCGATCCTATCGTAGCACAGATGTGGATCAAAGAAATGGAGAAAGCCTTCGCCATTGCTCGTGTGATGCCCCCAAAATAGGTATACATCACCTATTCTAAGTCGCCAAATACATGGTACTGAATACAAATACAAACTAATTATACAACAGTCGTGTAAAATACGACAAAATATATGCTGTGAGTTTTAATACAAATATTGTCATCTAGACAATATCCACACTCAATGGGGTCCTCATTACATTTATTATTACACTATTTCACAGAATAGTGAGGATTACTAATGCACCATCTAGGACCATCACTCTATTCCCCGACTGGTCCCAGCCACGTTCTCATTCCCTGAAAAGAACAATGAAAGCAAAAGGGTGAGCTCAACTAGCCCAATAAGAAATATTATGACTAAGATAATGCAGAATAAATTATCATTAGTCTTCAATAGTGTTAAACTGATACAATATAACAAACATCAAGTTTAACTGCAGTGGAACAAATAATCCATTAAAAGAGTCAAGTAGAGAATAAAATCTACTATCTTTTATGATTTAAAAGGTTTTTTCATCACTTTTATCTTTGGGACTCGACAATAAATAATCCACATCATCCACCACTTCTGCCGAGGATATTCATTAGTATCACAACCACAAATTATCCATGCACTACGGACCAAGGATATTCATGTATTCATCAATGGTCATGATCATGCCAACAACTGTCCATCAATGTACTACGGGCCAATGAGGACTTTTTCCACATCATTCGTAACATTACGGTCATGATTACAAGAATAATCCACGGTCATAATCATACCAAGTCCATCTATGCACTACTGTGCCGAGATGACTTTCAACATAATATAAACATGAGGATGATGACAATGATATAAGAATTCAATAAAACAAGTTCAAGAATTAATTTATTCAGGAACTAATAACGCCCAAATTATCAACATGATACTTCTTTGTAGAGTAAAATTCAAGAGTGCTCGGAAGAATATTTCCATGAAAAGATCTTTGGATGAAGCGCAAATATCAAGGATATTCCACTAATTTCATGGAGTATAGAAGTCAAAACTTTAACTTGTTGAGTATAATAAAGAATGAAATAACAAAAGAAATCACCGGGCATGCGATAGGCCGCAGATGCGGAGTTATTCCAGCGAGAATAATAAATAACGGAACCGGTCGTGCGTAAGCGCACAAAAGCGAGGATATTCAAAGAATAATAAACAACGAAACCGGTCATGCGTAAATGCACAGACATGATATTCCAACAGAATAATAAACAACGGAACCAGGTCATGCGTAAACGCATAGACAAGATGTTCCAACAGAATAATAAATAACGAAACCAGGTCATGCGTAACGCACAAACATGATGTTCCAACAGAATAATAAAAAATAGAATAATAGAAGAATTTCACCATGTATGCGGTACTTCGCATAGACAGGTTATTCCAACATAATGATAAAGAATGGAATAACAGAAGAATTTCACCAAGTATAGGGTAGCCCACGTATACAGATTATTCCAACATAATAATAAAGAATGGAATAACAGAAGTTCTCTTCATGAATAAGAAAGAAATAATACCCCTTACCTTAGAAAGAAGAGTACTGGATATAGAAGTAGTGAAGTAGCAGAAAACTTTTCTTCTTTCTCTCTATAGTTTCTCTCTCTAGAGTTTCAGTGAATTTGTAAGAAATAATGAAGGAATGAGCTTCTATTTATAGAAGAATGGACTCCATAGTAACTAATTCATGAAACGGTCCAGATTGATTTACTTTTAAACGGACGGTCCAGATTTAAAACAAAATCTTTTAAATAAAATATAATATATTCAATTTATAATCTAATAAAACGAATAACTTTATAAAAGTATTCTGTTTTATATAAAAAGATTTTACTATGCAAAACACTATGCAGGCACTATGCATAATAAAATATAATATATTCTAATTATTGTCTAATAAAACAAATAACTTTATAAAAGTATTTTGTTTTATATAAAAAGATTTTACTATGCAGAACACTATGCATAATAGAATATTATATATTCTATTTATAGTCTAATAAAATGAATAACTTTATAAAAGTATTTTGTTTTATATAAAAAGTTTTTCTGTTTTATTACATTAATAATACTAATAAAACAAAACTCATCATCATTATTATTATTCACACTATTAATCGACCAGGTCGTTTCCAGGAAAGAAGGGGCTTTCCAATAAGGATTTCTCCCTATTGGCGCGCAATTAGGTGACCAAACCTCTCATTGGCAGAACTTCTAGACATCGTTAATATTGTAAATAATAATATTAATAACTTTGTTATCTCAATTATTGATTTAATAATATATAAAAATATCGACAATAATTGAATCAAAACTGAGTGACTTCTCACGTAAGCATCAATAATCAATAAGTGTACTACTCTGCTATGCAACAGCAGTATTCTTGTACTTTTAACACTAACAAGGTGTTTCATGATTAACGATAAAACTTCCGCCGTTATTTTCATAAAATATTTTTGTCGTTTTCTTAATCAAAACAATAATTCCATTGTAGGTCCACTAATGATTGTCTTAGTTGTATGAATATTCCTTGTTAAAATGAATATCCCCGAACCAATCGATTATTATATAACAACTTGCGTACTTTGCAAAATTTATAAATATTACCCACAACCATAACATTATATCAAATTCATTCCATAATATTCAAAAATGATATTTATAGAAAAATCATCTTTATTCATAAAAGTTGGGGTCTTACAGCTCGTATGGGTGACAACCAGAAAACCGTGTTCGCTACATATATTATGAGGGGTGAAGCAAACTACTGGTGGGAAGCAAATTAACAGAGGGTGGGAGAAGGGACTATAACCTGGGAAAGGTTTTAGACTTTGTTCTTAGAGAATTACTTCCCGAAGAGCATGAAGAATAAGATGGAGGTAAAGTTTCTAGAATTGAAATAAGGGGACATGACGGTGATGTAGTATGTGACCAAGTTCAATGAACTGGCATGATTTGAAACACATCAAGTAGACACCGAAGAAAGGAAAGCTTGATGCTTCAAAATCGGACTCAAACCATAGTTGTTCAACAAGGTGTCTGTCCTTCGAATCGACTTGTTCGCTATATTATTGGATAAGGAGATAATTTCTAAAGGAGGTAGCGAGGCATTGAGCCAATATAACAAAGAGAAGAAGAACAAGAATGCTGGGGGAGAAACTCGTGGAGGGAGAAGTAGTGGTAGGAGCCATCTAGGAAAGAAAAAATGGTATAACTGCAACAACAACAACAACAACAACAATACCAATAATTGAAGCATCAACCATTCACAAAGTTATCAAGGAGGGTTTAAGAAAAGAAATGAAGCTTGCTCGAAATGTGGGAAGAACTATCAAGGGGAGTGCTGGAAGGGGTGCAACGTCTGCTATAAGTGCGACTAGGAAGGGCACATTTCACCTAACTGCCCAAAGACAAAAAAGATCAAAGGATGTTTCACGTGTGGCTCAACTGAGCATCAAATCAAGGATTGCCCAAAGAAGGGGAGCAACGGAGGAAGCAGACAAAAGGGTGGGGGTAACAAGCTGATGATTGGCAGACCAACACAATCCAACCGAACCTTTAACATGACTGTCCAAGGCATAGTAGCTGTGAAGGACAGGGTGTCAGGTATTCTCCAATCAATAATATAAATGCCTATGTATTATTTGATTTGTGTGCTACATTTTCCTTTTTGTCTGAAGAATTTGCTAATCGATTAAACCTACCCCATGAGCGCTTAGAAAATTTATTGAACATAGAGATTGCAAATAAGGAAGTAATTCCGATAAAGTTCGTTTACCGAAATTGTTGTGCAAACATTAGAGGTCACGAACTAAACGTAGACTTAATTCTAATTAGACTGGGAGAGTTTGATGGGATATTAGGAATGGATTGGTTATGCAGCCACGCTACAATAATCGATTGTCAAAAGAAAAGGGTGAACCTTCAGACTCCAAATTGGTTTAAGGTAGTATTTTATGGTAGCTCATCGCTCAAGCAATCGTGTTGCCTTATGATGATGCAGGCCAAGAAATTCCTAAAGAAAGGATGTATAGGTTATTTAGCCTATATAGTTGACACTCAGAAAAAGGGAGTAGAAATGAAAAATATATCAGTAGTGAGAGATTTCCAAGACATGTTTCCAGATGATCTGCCTACTCTTCCACCAGACAGAGAAATCAAATTCGTAATAGATTTAGCACCAGGAACGACACCAATTTTGAAAGCCCTATATCATATGGCGCCGGTAGAAATGAAGGAATTAATGATACAATTACAAGAGTTGCTAGATAAGGGTTACATTCGGCTGAGTGTGTCTCCTTAGCGAGCACCAATGTTGTTTGTAAAGAAGAAGGATGGATCGATGAGGCTCTGTATTAACTATCGGGAGTTGAATCGAGTGACGATTAAGAATAGATATCCATTTCCAAGGATAGACAACCTTTTCGATCAACTAAAGGGAGCGAAGTTTTTTTCCAAGATAGACTTACGAATGGGTTATCATCAGTTGAAAGTGCGAGAGGAGGACATACCAAAGACAACATTCAAAATTCGTTACGGACATTACGAATTTCTAGTAATGTCATTTGGGTTAACTAATGCTCTGGCAGCATTTATGGACTTGATGAACCGAGTTTTCAAGCCATACTTAGATAAGTTCGTAGTAGTACTTATCAACGACATTTTAATTTATTCAAAGACTAAGGAAGAGCACGTCGAACACTTGAAGATGGTATTGGAAGCATTGAGAAGGGAAAAGATGTACGCTAAATTTTTGAAATATGAATTTTGGATGGAGAAGGTTCAATTTTTAGAACACGTGATAGATCAAAATGGAATTTCCATGGATCCTACAAAAGTGGAGGCGGTAAGTAACTGGGAACAATCGAAGACGCCAATAGAAGTAAGAAGTTTCTTAGGGTTAGCCGGGTACTATCGAAGATTTATCCAAGATTTTTCTAAGATAGCAACCCCGCTGACCAATCTAACAAGGAAGACAATGAAGTTCTTGTGGACGGACAAATATGAGGAGAGTTTCCAAGAGTTGAAGAGGATGTTGAGCGAGGCGCCTGTGTTATCATTACCAGATGATACGGGAGGATTTGTGGTGTATAGTGATGTGTCGCATAGAGGACTTGGTTGTGTGCTAATGCAGCATGACAAGGTCATTGTGTATGCATCACGACAGTTGAAAGATTTTGAAAAACGATACCCTACCCATGACTTGGAGTTAGCGGTGGTAGTTTTTAAGTTAAAGATTTGGAGGCATTATTTTTATGGAGAAAAATGTGAGATATACACGGAGCACAAGAGTCTGAAATATATCTTCACACAGAATGAGTTGAACATGCAACAAAAAAGGTGGTTGGAATTAATAAAGGATTACGACTGTGAAATTCTTTATCACTCGGGAAAAGCAAACGTAGTAGCTGACGCTTTAAGTAAAAAAGGAAGGGAGAAGTTATTCATGTTAGGTTTGCAATATTCATGAACGCAATCAAATTGCACAAAATAAGCGGAAGCATGTAAAAACAGAGTTTAAAAATTTTACAAACCATATACCCGGATCATCCTTTATGCATAATTATTAATTAAAAGAAAAGATAAAGAATAAGAATCATACCCTTGAAGATTCGAGCTTCCTCAGGTACAAGTTCACCTCCAAATCCTTTCGCGTTCAACTTGAATACACCGAGTTTGGGTCCTTCCTTTGATCAACGTTAGCCACCCAAATGTTTGGCCTCTAGAGGTGATCCACCAAGGAAGAAGAAAGATTGAAGAAGATGGGTATTTGGCAAAACTCTAGTTTTTCTATCTCTCATAGAAAAGAGCGTACTCTCCAACAATTGGAATCACGTATGTTGTGAAAAAGTCAGCAACAACTCTTCACCCATAATAAGACTCTCCTTATTTATAGATGTAGGCAACACTCCTTAACAATTAAGGAATTGAGCTTTATTTTAATTAATTAAACTCCTTTAATTAATTAAGCTCCTAATCTTATTAGGAATAATTAATTAAACTTTTAATTAATTAGCCTCCTAATCTTATTAGAAATAAATGAGAGTACTTTTATTAATTAATTCCCAAACTCCTTTAGGAATTAAATAATAATAATAATAATAATAATAATAAGACTCTTCTTATTAATTTATATTTAATATTTCTAAAATATTAAATAATAAATATTAAGCTATTTAATTTATTCTATCATCATAGATTAAATTAAATATACTTAACTTATTATTATAATTATGCCATTAACTTCTTAAATAATTATTCTTCCTTTTATGGTGTGACCCTTTAGGTTCTTCATATTAAACCAGGTTGTGAATAAATTAATTAGAACAATTCTAATCTTATTTAAATAAATAAATTAAATTATTAATTTATTTAAATAAATAATATTTATTCTACAATAGGGATAAGCCTCCTAGCGATCAACAACTTTTTCAGATAATATAGATTTCAACATTAATCATAAAAGAACCTTTGAGTAAATAGTTACCGTATAATTCAATTCTTCCACCATACAATGTCCCAATTAAATATAAGACATGGAATTACTGTCAAGTCTTATTTTATTTAATTAGATGTATTTTGATTCTTAAATGCACAACTCAAATAATGTAAATTAGAAACACCTTTCTAATTTCATTACATTTGGCAAGGACTCTTTGGGTTGTCATTTATCGAATCACATAGGACATTTCTCTTCTTTTACTAGAAGTGGTAGATTCTTTATTGATCATACATTATCTCCATGTACAACTTATTATACCCAAGCATACCCTATGATATACCCTAAGGGTCTTAAGGAATAAGTCAAAGTATAACTCATCATACACAAGATACTATGATGATTTCAAGTTCATGGATCACTTGTACTACTATCACTAGATGAATTCCTATTGACAGGCAAGTAAAACTCCATTAGGTATTCCTTAGCGAGCCACGTTTAGTGAACTTATTCTCTAATAAGCACCTACATACTTGCTTTAGTGTCTCCACACAAATGATCATGAGATCAATCATCCTCATCCAATGAGCAAGCAACGTATGTACCAATCTATCCGGATGTACTAATCCCCAATTTAGTAATCCAACGATTGGGAACTATTTTAGTTTTAAGCTTTCTAAGAATTTAGATCTCATTAGAATGATCATCATCATTATTCTAAAATCATTGCTTAAAACTATGTGTTTATCACATATTATAAAACAACATCATGTAGATAATTAAAAGCCTTTAATAAATTAATACTTTTTATTAATAAATGAATAAGATTATTACAAAGTATATGCTTTATCATCAAACATAATTGGCTTGTGTGCATACTACTTTCAATTCAAATTGACAATACGAGAGGAATTAATAAGAGAAATGGAAAAGTTAGAAATAGAGGTGGAGGAACCGAAATAAGTGAAAGGAAAATTATTCATGATGGAAGCTCACCCGACGTTATTGGATAGAATAAAGGAAGCACAAGAGAAAAATGAAGACTGTGAGAAGATAAGGAAGAGAATAGTAGAAAATGAGGAAGAAAAGTTCAAAGTGGATAAGGATGGTATATTGAGATTCGAGGGTCGAGTATGGGTGCCAACTGTAACTAAACTGAGAGATGAAATCTTGCACGAAGCACACGATACGATGTATTTGGTTCATCTAGGAGGCACAAAGATGTACCAGGATCTTTGACACCACTTTTGGTGGCCTAATTTGAAAAGAGAGCTTGCAGAGTGAGTTAGTAGATGACTTACTTGACAAAGAGTCAAAGCAGAACAACAGAGGCCAAGTGGACTACTTCAACCGCTAGAAATACCAGAATGGAAATGGGAGCACATTACGATGGACTCCGTGGTTGGACTTCCTGTTACACATAAGGGTTATGATGCCATTTGGGTTATCGTGGACCGACTAACAAAGACAGCTCATTTTCTACCCATCAAGATCTGATTCAATTTGAACTAGTTTGCAAAGTTATATGTAAAGGAAATCGTATCGTGACATGGAGTGCTGGTGTCGATTGTCTTCGATCGAAATCCGCATTTCACGATGATTCTTTGATGAAGACCGGCTGGAGCAGATGTTCCCAAAATTCTGGAAAAGTTTACATGAACGAATGGGAACTCAGTTGAGATTAAGTACTACTTATCACCCTCAAACTGATAGGCAGAGTGAACGAACCATATAAACATTGAAGGATATGCTTAGAGCTTGCGTGATGTACTTCAAGGGGAATTGGGACGACCATTTAACATTGGTAGAATTTGCTTACAATAATATCTATCATGCGAGTATCGGTATGCCGCCATATGAAGCTCTTTACGGGAGAAAGTGTAGAATACCATTATGTTGGGACGAAGTTGGAGAACGATGACTTATGGGACTGGAATTAGTTCAACAAATGGACGACGTGGTAACAACGATAAGGGTTAGATTGGTAGCAGCTCAAGATCACCAAAAGAAGTACGCCAATTTACATCGTCAGAACTGAGACTTTGAAGTCGGTAGTTTTATGTTTTTGAAGGTGTCTCCCTGGAAGGGAAAGATCAAATTCAAAAAGAAAGGGAAATTGAGTCCGAGGTTCATAGGACCATTCGAGATATTGAAACGAGTGGGCAAAGTGGTATACAAAGTTGCATTACCACCTGAATTGGAACACATTCACAACGTGTTTCACATTTTGGTGTTACGTCCATACAAGCCCGACTATAGACACGTGATCTCCTACGAGCCCATTCAAGTAGAGAAAAATCTAACGTATGAGGAAATTCCTATTCAAATACTAGATAGAAAAGAGCAAATGTTGAGGAATAAAGTTATATCTTCTGTAAAAGTAGTTTGGCGAAACCACGACACCGAAGAGGCCACGGGGGAATTAGAAGATAAGATGCGAAGGGATTATCCCCATTTATTTGTGTAATGTTATACAATTTCGAGGACGGAATTCTTATAAGGGGGGATGGATGTAATACCCGTGAATTTTAATAAATTATATTAATATTGAGAATAAAGATTGTTTGAATATTTATTTGAATATAAATATATATAGTGTTGGCATGAGTTGTAGTAACTAATTTAATTGATTAATCATGTGATAATTAAGCAATGTAGTACAAATGATGAGAAGCTTAGTTTAAGCTTGTGAAATTATGTCTAGTGTGGAAAAATGGTGAAATGAGAAAGTACTAATTTAATTAATGATGAAATAGATTAAAGTAATTAGTATTATTAATAAATAAATAAATACATAATGTGATTGACTATTTCCTATTATCATGAACAATGGCATGTAAGGAGAAATCATATATAATAAGGTTTTTCCTTCAATATAAAATGAGCGTGACATTGGAATGTAAATAATTATTATATTAAACTATATGATAAAAGTAAGCTTAACTTATGTAATTTACTAAGTTGTGTGAAAGAGTTTTATGTGACATCATGATGTGTTTGTGAGTATTTAAATTGGGTATTTTAAACCTATGAGAGAAATTAACTTTAACTAAATAAATAATTAATATTAAATAATTATTTTAATAATTATGTAGAATTGGAATAATAAGTAATATTGGTACCCAACTAAATTATATCATAGTCTAATGTAAATATTATTTGAAATAAACAAATGTACATGGATTATATAATTCTATGTGCAATGTATAAGTGGGTGTAAGAACCGAAAATTTCATGAATAAATATTATTTTGTTAAAATAAGAGAATGAATATTTATTTGATTATAAATATGGATGTGTTGTAAAATAAATAATTCAACTAAGTTAAATTGAATTTACAAGAATGTGGATTGTGATGAGAATTGTGAAAATGCCTTACGTGGCATGAGAATGGAGAGTTAAGGAACAAATTTAATCAAGAAGTGAAGGATTAATAGATATTATATTATTAATTAATTGTTATTGTGAGTAAAGTAAATTGTATAATTAGAATTATATTATTTAGTTGATGTGTGTAAAATATGTGTTAGCTTATGATTCCTACATTAAAAAGAAAATATATTGGGACACTTTAATGTAACTATGTAATATATAGAAAACTATATAGTAAAGTGTAGGGAATTATAAGTTACATAAATAATTGCTTGTGTGACAGTAAGGAAGGGTGGAAACATTAAAAGATGTACTTAGTCAAAGAATTACAAATTATTCTAATAAGTAAGTCTAACTGGAATATTAAAGTTTTAAAGAGATATTAAATTATTAGTGGACAATTAAATGGAGTCCATACATGTTATAAATATTAATTAGACTGGACTAATGTACATGGATTATATGATGTGGATACATAAATAATTTCTAACTTTCCATTATGTAGTAGCATTAACATATTAAAATTAAATTTTGGGAGTATAAGAGAACAAACTAAACATTATAAACACGTTGCTGCGATTTAAAGTCTGTGTCCCATATTAAGAGTCCCAAACAGTGATGCACAGTAGCCTATCTTCCTCATTGCGTGAACTCCACCAAAACAAAAAGGCTACAAGCCATGGTGATGATGGCTATGGTGTAAGACCCCAAATATATATATATATTTTTATAAAATAGAATTTCCTCTATTTATTATTTTGAAATAGTAAGGGGTTGATTCGATTAATGTGGTTAGTTTTGGGTAAATGCGCAAATATTTTAAATAAGCAAGTGGTTATAAAATATTCATTATTGTTGGGGAATATTTGGTTGGTCGTGGAATATTCTCGCTGTCGGAGAATATTCGTATGATGGCGCAGCCTTTTGTGGGCCCCATAACGGAAAGTGATCGGATGAAGAAAATGACAAGTTTGAGTTTTTATAATTAACGGCGTAATTGTTACCGTTAACACTGTTGGAATACCTGGTGGTTAAAATACGAATACACGGTTCGCACAAGTAGTTATTACCTGTATTGCATAAAGATTTTTGAATTATTGATTTTTACGTATTAAGACACTACTCAATAATTGTTACAGTAATTACTGTTCAATATTTTATTTTATTGATTCAATAATTGCTACGTTGATATTTAAATTTATTGTTGTTTTAATAATTGTCACTGCACAATATTTCCCATTATCAAATCAATAATTCATATTATTTGAATAATATTATTAGATAGCATTATTGGCAATGTCTAAGGATGTTTTGTATAAGAAGAAGTTTGGTCACCTAATTGCGCGCAAGTAAGGAGAAATCCTTATTGGAAAGCCCCCTCTTTCCTGGGAACGACCTGGTTGTCATTATTGTGATTCTGTAATATTATTTATGAATAATTAATTATTGATTTATATGATAAGAAAAATATTTATTTATGTGGATATAAATGGAGGAATTTTTAGAAAAGTGAAAATTGATATTTTATCTTTTCTGATAAAATAATTTATTTAAATATATTATTATATTATAATAATATAATAATAATGATATTTTTACAATGAATGTGTGATATATGAATAAATGAGGAGGAATAGTATTTTTGTTACAATAAATGTTAAAAACATGTTAAACATGTTGGTGGACTCCATTTTGACTGAAATTTGATTATAACCTGTAAAATCGTCCGTATGTGAATTTCGGTCAATTTCTGTTTGGAATTGGAAAAAACTTAAAGCTACAAAGTTGTAGAGAATTGAATTTTCTATGGAGTGGACATAAGATTTAAATTTTTCTGATAAAAGGGCTATTTATTATGAATTATTGAAGTTCCGGAATATTGAGTCTGAATTAATTTTGTTACAAAAAATATTTAAAACATGTTTTTCATGTTGGTGAGCCCCACTTGCATGTGTAAGATGCTGAAATTAGATTTCAAGTGTGCGTAGGAAATTTTTTATAAATAATATTATTTTATTAAATTTTCTGCTTTGGTGTTCTAAGCATTTTCCTATAAATAGAGTGCTTAGGTTAGAATTAAAAATCACACCAGAAACTGAAGTTTTCTCTCTCTATATTATCGAGCGTATTTTGGTGAATATTTTGATACTTTGAGTGTTGTTATACGGTGCAAGTTTCCTTCAGAATTATATCCGATATTCCAATCAGAAATACTGTTCTTTTGAGGTAAGGGGTGTAATTTTTTTTTAAATGATATTATTTTTTTCAATATCATTATATCGGAATATTTGTAAGATTTTTCTTGTGAAATTCTTATCTTTTCATGTCGGGGTTACTATTCATGAGTACTATTCATGAAGTATGATGATTTTTCTTGTGGAATTTCTACCTTTTAGTGTCAGAGTTACTATTCACGTATACGACACTATTCACGTATACGACACTATTCACAAAAAAATTAAATTTTCTTTTCTCTGTCCAAGATTGTCTGTTATCGTTCTTATCTTTGATTGGATCTATGTTTTGATCTTCATTTTTTTGAATTTTACGCCACTATAGTTTATTATGGAGTATATTTGAATTTTAATTGTCTAAAGTACGAATCCCTAATATTTGTTCTTTTGTCTCACTGGATTCGTTTTCTTTAAAATATTTTCAACATTCTCAGTCCTAAATGATGATATAACTGAATATCTTTGGCCTGTAGTGCAAAGATGAACGATTACATGATGAATATCTTTGGTCTGTAGTGCAAAGATGAAAAGGTGCTGAGATGAACATGACCAACTGCGAATACGGTTGGATATTTTGGCCGTAGAGCAAATATAAATATTTGATTCAAGATGCATATTGATTGATGTTACAGGGACAAAAATATTGATGATGGACTTTAAAATCATAGAAGATAGTATACTTCATTCTCTACTTAACTCTTCTAATGAATTGTTATTTTCGCTGCGAATATTGATCTAAAACTTGTTGTTTATTATATTCTATCAGATTTTTTCCTGTTGAGGACTAACAATAATTTGTTCTACATTATCTTAGTCATAAGATAATAAAGACCAATGATTAAACCGTGCACGGTGAAGAAGCTGAATTAAAGACAATGACGTTTAACATAAAGAAGCCAAGTTAATGATTAACTTGAATGATCGTTTTGAGTATACTAAAGACCGTATGACTTAGATGATAAAGAATGAATCCTGAGGTATGACATTTAGTTGCGAGAAAGCCATAAGTAATAAGAAATTGACTTAATAAATATTATAGTTTAATAGTTCAAATAAGTTAAGATGGTTGACATATTGGAGCTGAGCTAAACAATTCCTTCAGAGAGCAAAGGTATATACAAAATTGGCAACCGATCTAACTCACTGTGATGTCAGTGTAGACGAGACGGGAACTTGTTTGTTGGTTGTTTGTGGGAAACCACTCAGAGTACCATACAGACTATTAGCAGAGAAGAGATGTGTGCTGAGTCCTAGAGAAGTTATAAGAAGAAGATAAGAATGTAATTCATCAAAGATGATGAACGTATTGAGTAAGACATCTCCATATGTTATGAAGCCGTTGAATGGTAAAGGAAGTGTCACGTAAACTTAGTTTGTAAGAATGCGAATGTTGGGTAAAATCTAATTACGCACAACACGCAAGTATACATGGTCAACAAGTAATAAAGTGAAAGTAGAGTATCGTTCCCACGAGGAATTATTAATATAAATGACCATATACTAACTCTTAACCAAACTAATTTTCTTTAAACAATTCAATTTAATATTATGAATTAAATTATCTAATTACACTAATTCTAATTACCACTAGTTAAAAAGCTAATTATGGAGATTTAAGATCACAACTTCACTTATTGTTTCATTTAAGTTAACACACTTCTCATCAATTATTCTCTATCCTGAATTGTTAATCAAGAACACTAAAGCAGATAAAACCACCTCTCGATGCATAATACCCATACTCACTTAAATCCACAGATGATAGAATTAAGAAAGACACCCTAATTAACTAATCCACTATATCTCTATGTGAATTACAATTAAAAAGGATTTAAAGCACAAGTTCTCTATAAGATTACATATGGAATAAAGGCATATCTCTATCCTAAACACGAATCATGAATTCCATCTATGCAAAAATCACAAACACATGCTATTATGATCAGATCTAAATCTAAACTTCATCTCTCGAGTTCATATAGATTATCACGGTAATTGATGGCCAATCAATTAAACAATTAAGTCCAAATCAAAATAGACAATCCTCACAATATAACATAATAATTGATAGCGAAGCATATTAAAATAAGCTACACAATAAGATCCATTGTAATCTCAAACAAAGAATTAGTTCATTGAATTAAAACTAAGAATCCACACTTGAATACACATTAAAAGATAAGAATAAAAGAAGATGAGAAGATAGAATCTATTGTCTATAGATTTGATGCTCTCTCCTTTCTCCTACTTTGAATCTTCAATGGTCTCCAAGTCGCTTCAATCTCCAAATCTCATAAGAACTAGAATTTTGGTCCTAATATACTATAATCTAATCTAATGGAATCCTCCTTCCCTCCTCTAATCCTTATGATTCTCCGCCTTTTATATGTCTCTTTATATGTCTTTAAGTCCACTTGGAAGTCCTTGAGTCAATCGGATCGAACCAATCCTTCTTGGACTCAAATTCGGACAAAAAATGACTTTTTTTGCAGCACCCCCACCCGTGGGGTTCCTATTGTTTTATGATTCTGTATGTTTCCCCCCGGGCATTTTGTGAAGGAAATCCCGCTTCCGGGCGGGGTCACTTTTCTGCTAAAGTTTCCTCTGGTCAAATGGCTATAACGTTTGATCCGGGAAGAGTTACGGGGCCTGCCACCTATCAAATCGAAGATATCGACGAGCTCTACAACTTTCATTCTTTGAGAATTGAAAAATTATAGCCGGAACAAGATTAAAATCTAGATTGAAGTAGATGTTGTGTAAATTGCAAGCATGAGAACTCTTAGCTTTGATCTTTGTTGATAAAAAGGCCATAACTCTCGCATTCGAACTTCGATTGGGATGATTCAAGATGTTCCGGAAAGCTAAGAAGAAGCTCTACAGTATAATCCAAGTTCCAAGCTAAGAACATGCATCCAACTTGGTGTTAAAAGCCCTGCAATCTCCCCTTCTTGTATTTGCTTGCATATTTTAGTCCAAAAGATGTCCGAATTGCTTTTCCTTGCTTCTTCATGCCAATGTTATGTCATAGCCTTCAAAATAACATAAAATGTATGAAAAGTAACTAAGAAACATAGGTTTAAGCAACTAATTCAAGTAATAGATATAAGGTAAGTAGGTATAAAACCTATTTATCAAATACCCCCAAACTTAAACAGTTACTTGTCCTCAAGCAAAAACAGAAAACAACAATGCTATGTAATGCAACTAATCTACATGCCTACGAATCCAACAGTAATGACAAAAACAAGTCTAATCAACCGACCTTAGAGAAATCAAGTAAACATGATAATACATCATATCAAAACAAATCAATAATTTCCCAATCAATCATCAAATCTTAGACTGTTATCACTAATATAGTGCATGTGTGCTCCACAACAGTGTTAACTGATATAAAATCAAATTTAACACATAAAAAGTCTCTTCGAAGGCATCATACAGTGTAAACTCAAGAAATCTAAAAATAAGCTAGATCCAACTAAAATCAAACAATTACTAATATCGAGGGTCAACATGGGATACTTATGCTTTATTTTTCATCTCATGGGGCTTTTTGCTCTTATTTCCATTTTATTCATTTTTTTTTTTGTTTTATATACATAGCTATGCAATGTCTTATTCCCTTAGGCTTTTCAATGCTACCTTAACGAGCTTTCGACTAACGACTCCCAGACCATTAAGACCTTAGAGCGCTAGGTGTAAAGACAATCCCCTCGGGCTTACTTACTCAAGTAACAAAGGCCACAAAACTAGACAAGCACGCCACGATGTTTATTCATACTTTTTTTTCATTTTTCTTTTTTTTATATAGCTTATATACCCCAAATATTCCCTCAAACTTAGGTTCTTGTCTAACTTTAGACATCACTACTTATTCTTGTCATTCTTTCATTCAAACTAGCATTATCCTTTAGAGTCCCATTATGTATCAATTTAAACTCAATCAATCAACAAGTTGTTTTTATTGTGCTATCCTTATTATACAAGTTTCAAATAGAAAAAGATTCAATTCATAACAAAAAAAATCACATCAAAGCTCTAATATTCAGTACTATACTTGTCTACACAATTCCAATCTCATCGTTGGCCAAAATAGACTGTAACTATCAAACAGCTGGACTCATGCAAGATGTACTAAATGCTATATAAACAAAGTAAACTAACTACTATTTTTGAAAATTTTCAATTTTTCAAAAAAAAATATTTAATTTTTTTATTTAAAAAAACTGAATGCAAAAACTAAATGTAACTATACGAACTACAATGTAAATAATTAACTATATGCAATACGACACTAAAATGCCCCCAAACTTAAACTAGACATTGTCCTCAATGGCTGAAATAGAAAAAAGTAAAGCAGAGGACTTCCCTGAAAATATAGCAATCCTCCTCATTGTCCGCTAAGTTTGGAGAATAGATTAGGCACATGAAACAAATTGGGGACCACAATTGAATTTGACTTGCATAACCTTTCCATAATCTTTTGCTTGTCCATTGAACCTCCAATACCTGCAATGAAGAGAGACAACATGGATTAGAATAACACTTTGGATTTGTAAGAGAACTTAATAAGCAAATTAATTCCTATCTACTAAATAAACTAGTAAAGCATATAAATATAAAAATTCTTGGGTTGCCTCCCAGTTAGAGCTTGAATTACAGTCTTTCATCCTGACTTTGTCTGGTCAACTCTATCCAATTCCTCTTCAATGATTGAGGAACCCTCCATCCATCAAAAATAATATAACTTTTGGTAGGTTTCAATTTGTGATGGCTAATGCATCAAAGTCACCTAGCATGCTCTGATTTGGTATGATCTCAATCAAGAACGTCCAACAACTAGGTGTTTTCTCCATTGTGTATGTGATCACTTTGGGGCATGGAAGCTTGTCACACACAATGGGCTCTTTGTCTATCTTCTCTTTCTCATCCCACCATGGATTCAAAATTGTACTCGCTCTTATGTCATCAAGAGCTTCGCCGATGACATGACTACCAAGTGGGCATGATTTTGCAAATCTGACTGATTCTTTGATCTTTGGTGGATACCCATTTAGATCTTCGTCGACCTCTATTTCATTATCCCCAATTGTCTCCACAATTTTGATATCCTGTGGCTCATCTTTTCAACAGATTTGGCTTTGGGTAGATTTGGGTTCAACTTCATCAATCTCCATCCATGTCATAAAGCCAAGTGTTTGGAGGAAGGTTGCTTTACGGCTTTGGTCATTTGATCTATCTTATTTAGAAGATTCTCGAATTGACTTCTCTTGATTAATCCTTCTCTCCTCATTTGATGCTATGAACTTGGACAACAATTCCTCCAATCTCGAATTATCTGTCTCAGTTTTGGAATCCATGTATTAAGGATTATGAGTTGAAGTGGTGATGAGTTGTTCCATCTGGTGCTGAAAATTGTGGCTCGATATTTCTTGACTCATCATCCTCTCCTCTTAGTTTTCTATGACCTTTGACAATAATTCCTCCAACTTTATCTTTTCTTCTTTTAATGGAGGTTGATATGAGAATTCCGGCATGTATGCTGGATTTGGAGTAGAGTATTGATCTTGATAATTATAGCTCTATGAAGAATCCGGGTGATACCCCCAAACTTGATGATAACTGGGATAACAATAGTTGTTGAGGTAGTTACCACCATAATGTACCGGCCCAAGACTGATGGTGCATTGATTACTCGGGTGATTGGCAACACAATAATTGCAAGTAACTGCTATCCTTCGATTACGTTGGGCTGCAACAACGTCTAACCTCCTCAAAAGTGTCTCAAGTTGTGCTGATAATGCAAAAAATACATTGAGTCCATTAATCCCCGCTCCCCTTGGTTAAGTCATACTTGAATATGGCCTTTGATAATTGAATCCAACCATGGTACCTGAAACGAGAGAAAAATAAGAAGATAATAAAATAAAATAAAAATAAAGAAAGAAAAAAAATGTTTAAATTAAGACTAATTTGATTGAAGCTAATATTGGCAAAAATATATTAAACTAATTCCCAGGCAACGACGCCAAAAACTTGTTGGGTAAAATCTAATTACGCACAACACACAAGTATACGTGGTCAATAAGTAATAAAGTGAAAGTAGAGTATCGTTCCCACGAGGAATTATTAATATAAATTACCAAATACTAACTCTTAACCAAACTAATTTTCTTTAAACAATTCAATTTAATATTATGAATTAAATTATCTAATTACACTAATTCTAATTACCACTAGTTAAAAAGCAGATTATGGAGATTTAAGATCACAACTTCATTTATTGCTTCATTTAAGTTAACACACTTCTCATCAATTATTCTCTATCCTGAATTGTTAATCAAGAACACTAAAGTAGATAAAACCACCTCTCGATGCATAATACTCATACTCACTTAAATCCACAGATGATAGAATTAAGCAAGACACCCTAATTAACTAATCCACTATATCTCTATGTGAATTATAATTAAAAAGGATTTCAAGCATAAGTTCTCTATAAGATTACATATGGCGTAAAGGCATATCTCTATCCTAAACACGAATCATGGATTCCATCTATGCAGAAATCACAAACACATGCTATTATGATCAGATCTAAATCTAAACTTCATCTCTCGAGTTCATATAGATTATCACAGTAATTGATGGCCAATCAATTAAACAATTAAGTCCAAATCACAATAGAAAATCCTCACAATAGAACATAATAATTGATAGAGAAGCATATTAAAATAAACTACACAATAAGATCCATTGTAATCTCAAACAAAGAATTAGTTCATTGAATTAAAACTAAGAATCCACACTTGAATACACATTAAAAGATAAGAATAAAAGAAGATGAGAAGATAGAATCTATTGTCTGTAGATTTGATGCTCTCTCCTTGCTCCTACTTTGAATCTTCAATGGTCTCCAAGTCGCTTCAATCTCCAAATCTCATAAGAACTAGAATTTTGGTCCTAATCTACTCTAATCTAATCTAATGGAATCCTGCTTCCCTCCTCTAATCCTTGTGATTCTCTTCCTTTTATATGTCTCTTTATATGTCTTTGAGTTCTCTTGGAAGTCCTTGGGTTAATCGGATCGAACCAATCCTTCTTGGACTTAAATTCGGACAAAAAATGACTTTTTCTCGCGTGCACCCCTTCCCTACGGGGTATAACTAAAGGGCCCACCCTTTGTGGGGTCCCTACTATTTTGCAGCTTGTATGCCCACCCCGGCGGGGGTTTTGTGAAGGTAAAGCTCGCCCCGACGGGGGTCCTTTTTCTGCTGAAGTGTCCTCTGGTAAAACGACCATAACTTTTGATCCAGGAGGATTTACGGAGCTTTCGTTCTTTGAGAATCGAGAAATTCTGGCCGGAACAAGATCAAAATCGAGCTTGAATTAGATGTTATGTAAATTACAAGCATGAGAACTCTTAGATTTGATCTTCGTTGATAAAAAGGCCATAACTCTAGCATCCGAACTCCGATTGGGATGATTCAAGATGTTCCGGATAGCTAAAAAGAAGCTCTACATTATAATCTAAGTTCGAAGCCAAGAACATGCATCCAACTTGGTGTTAAAACCCCTACAATCTCCCCTTCTTGTATTTGCTTGCATATTTTAGTCCAAAAGATGTCCGAATTGCTTTTCCTTGCTTCTTCATGCCAATGTTATGTCATAGCCTAAAAAATAACATAAAATGTATAAAAAGTAACTAAGAAACATAGGTTTAAGCAACTAATTCAAGTAATAGATACCGGATAAGTAGGTATAAAACCTACTTATCAGCGAACCCTAAGAAGTAAAGTTAAGTAAACCAATGCGTAAGTCAAGTATATGACTAATTTGTGCATATGATATTTCCTTATGTGTTATAGGGATTGGAATGAGCAGTTCAGCGTAAGCTGTAGCTGTGCATAAGGCAAGTTTCCTAACTTCATTCATATTCTAAATGAATGCTAGTTTCTAAAACTTCTCAGATGTTGAACTTGAGAAGTTCTGTCTATGTGCAAATGTGTTATATTTGTACAAGGTGGTAAAAAGTATGAGACCTTATGCCATAATGTGAACACTTTGGTGTTTCTATGAGATGAACTGTTCTGTGATTGACCTGTTCAATAAGAGAATGTTATGTTTATACATGAACCGTTATTGTTAAGTCTATGCTATTAATTCTAGCAAGACATGATGTTTATGGAAAAAAGGTATAAGGATGAACGTATTTCAAGGTGAATGTGAATAATGTTTTAAAATGATAGGAATCAAAATTATTCCTATTATTCAAGCTGCTTCATAACCTTTATTCGGTTATCGAAGTTATAAAGGAATGTTTAAATTCTTAAAGTTGTTTGTTCAACTATTATGACTTACTGGGCAATTGAATGCTCACACTTTCTTTAAATGAAAAACATTTTCAGCGAACGATGTTAGAAGAACTTAAGGATTCCGTGAAGATCAAGTTGACCGGTATCCAGAAGAAGTGCCATTCAGTGTATGAATGTGCCTGAAGATCAAGCTAAGACTTGTAATATAGAATAATGTAATTAAACTATAGAATAGTTTAATGAACGGTTATGTATCCTTGGTGGTGGATGAAAGTTATTCTGATAAGAGATATAGAATAATGTAATTATCATTATTTGTAATGAAAGAGGTTAGAAGGTTTTAGAACCTAGGAATTGAGAATGTATGTTGTTATATTTCAGTATATAATGATGTATGTTTTGAAGGAAGTGGGACCGTGACGTACGGAATCCGGGTATGAAGATAGATCAAATTTCGGGGTGTTACATGTATTATCATTACTAGATGATACGGGAGGATTTGTGGTATATAGTGATGTGTTGCATAGAGGACTGTGGTGCGTGCTAATGCAACATGGCAAAGTCATTGCATATGCGTCACAACAATTGGAGGATTACGAAAAATGATACCCTACTCATGACTTAATGTTAGCGGCTGTAATTTTTGCGTTAAAGATTTGGACACACTATTTGTACGGTGAAAAATGTGAGATATATACGGACCACAAGAGTCTGAAATATATCTTCACACAGAAGGAGTTGAATATGCGTCAAAGGAGGTGGTTAGAATTGATTAAGGATTAGGACTGCGATATTCCTTATCACCCGGGGAAGGCAAACATAGTGGTCGACACGCTAAGTAGGAAAGGAAGAGAGAAGTTATTTTAATTGAAAACTCAGGAGGAGTTAATAAGGGATATGGAAAAATTGGAGATAAAAGTGAAAGGACTGGAAAGGTCTGAAGAGAGATTGTTTACTGTAGAAGATCGTCCGACCTTATTGGACAAAATAAATGAATCCCAAGAAAAGGATGAAGAATGCAAGAAAATCAGGAAGAGGATCATGAAAAATAAGGAAAAAAAATTCAAGACGGATAGAGACGGTAATTTGAGATTCGAAGGGAGAGTGTGGGTACCAGCGGTGACCAAGTTGAGGGAAGTAATTTTGCACGAGGCACACAATATGACGTATTCCTTTCATCCAGGAGGCACGAAGATGTACCGGGATTTGAGACAATATTTTTGGTGGCCAAATCTAAAATGAGAAATTGGGGAGTGCGTTAGTAGATATCTTATGTGTCAGCGGGTCAAAGTAGAGCACCAAAGGCCGAGTGGTCTACTCTAATCGTTAGAGATACCGGAGTGGAAATGGGAGCATATTAAGATGGATTTTGTGCTAGGACTTCCAGTCACATAGAAAGATTTGACTCTATTTAGGTTATCGTGGATCAACTAACGAAGATGACTCATTTTCTACCAATCAAGATCCGATATTGTTTGAATCAGTTAGCAAATCTGTACGTAAAGGAAATTATTTCACGACATGGAGTGCTGGTATCAATTGTTTCTAACTGGGATCCGCGCTTCACGTCAAAATTCTGGAAGAGCTTGCAAGAAAGGATGGGAACACAATTGAGGTTAAGTACCGCTTATCACCCACAGACTGACGGGCAGAGTGAGAGAACGATACAAACGCTAGAGGACATGCTTAGACCTTATGTGATGGACTTTAAAGGAAGTTGGGATGATCACCTACCCTTAGTGGAATTCACTTATAACAATAGTTACCATGTGAGTATTGGCATGCCACCGTACGAAGCTCTTTATGGGAGAAAGTGTAGAACACCGTTGTGTTGGGATGAAGTTGGAGAGCGAAAGATGTTAGGGCCAGGATTAGTTTAACAAACAGCAGATATGGTGATAGTAATAAAAGCTAGACTAATAGCTGCACAAGATTGCCAGAAGAAGTACACAGACTTTCATCGTCACGACCGTGACTTTGAAGTTGAAAGTCACATTTTCTTAAAAGTATCTCCATGGAAGGGAAAATACGATTCGGCAAGAAGGGAAAATTGAGTCCGCGATTCATAAGACTATTCGAGATACTGAAGCGAGTGGGCGAAGTTGCGTATAAAGTTGCATTACCACCTGAGTTGGAGCACATCCATAACGTGTTTCACATCTTCGTGTTGCATCCGTACAAGCCTGACTACAAACAAATGATTTCGTACGAGCTCATTCAAGTGGAAAAGAATCTGGCATATGAAGAAATTCCTGTCAAGATATTAGATAGGAAAGAACATACATTAAGGAATAATAGTATATCTTCTGTAAAAGTACTTTGGCGAAACCACTATGTCGAGGAGGCCACGTGGGAATTAGAAGATAAAATGTGAAGGGATTATCTCCATTTATTCGTGTAACCTTGTACCAATTTCGAGGATGAAATTTTTATAAGGGAGAGGATGTAAGAACCGCGAATTTCATGAATAAATATTATTTTGATAAAATAAGAGAATGAATATTTATTTGAATATAAATATGGATGTGTTGTGAAATGAATAATTCAACTAAGTTAAATTGAATTTATAAGAATGTGGATTGTGATGAGAATTGTGAAAATGCCTTACGTGGCATGAGAATGGAGAGTTAAGAAACGAATTTAATTAAGAATTGAAAGATTAATAAATATTATATTATTAATTAATTGTTATTGTGAGTAAAGTAAATTATATAATTAGAATTATATCATTTAGTTGATGTGTGTAAAATATGTGTTAGCATATGGTTCCTACATTAAAAAGAAAATGTAGTTTGGCACTTTAATGTAAATATGTAATATATAGAAAACTATATAATAAAGTGTAGGGATATATAAGTTACATAAACAATTGCTTGTGTGACTGTAAGGAGGGGTGGAAAAATTAAAACATGTACTCTGTTAAAAAATTACAAATTATTCTAATAAGTAAGTCTAACTGGAATAATAAAGTTTTAAGGAGATATTAAATTATTAGTGGACAATTAAATGGAGTCCATACATGTTATAAATATTAATTAGACTGGACTAATGTACATGGATTATATGATGTGGATATATAAATAATCCCTAACTTTCCATTATGTAGTAGCACTAACATATTAAAATTACATTTTGGGAGTATAAGAGAACAAACTAAACATTATAAACACGTTGCTGGGATTTAAAGTTTGTGTCCCATATTAAGAGTCCCAAACAGTGATGCACAGTAGCCTATCTTCCTCATTGCGTGAACTCCAACAAAACCAAAAGGCTACAATCCATGGTGATGATGGCTATGGGATGGTGGTTGTCCAACTCCCTTCTACCCATTGTTCTCTTCTAATTTCCAGTGAATCAATCCATGGTGTAAGACCATGAACTGGGCAATAAATTCTCTATTTATAGTACCCTCCTCTTTTCATTCTTTGTTGCTGAGATTATCTGATAAGTATACATTGAGAGGGAAGGTAGCTAAGCATTAAGTTAGTGCTCGGAGGAATTTAATTAAGCTTCAAGAAGGTATAAATTCTACTTTTGTGTTCTTGAGCATAAGTTTTGTCAAATTCTATAAATTATTGAAATTCTCTGTTGATTGATATAGGATAGCATGTCTCTATGTTACTTGAGTTGGCATGAATGCCTTGAAGTGCTGAAGTGAGTTTTATTTGAGAATTAGCAATATCTGTTCTAAAGCTCTACAGAAGCAGAGCCATCTATTTTTGCGTCAGAACGAAGTGGCGCGGTCGTGTCACTTCTATAGCTTGATACCGTACGACCGCGTGGGGTGTTTTTCTTAGATACTGCTTTAATGACTTAGTAAGAGGATGAGCATGCTACTTTGGTTATTATATGCTTATAAACAACCCTAACATGTAGAATGAGGTTGTTATGCATATAGTAAGCCATGTTAGTTAACTTTAGTTGATTATTCAAAGTTGTATAAGAGTTGCAAACTAGTTTTGATAATCCTTTTTCAAAAACATGTTCTGACTTTATGTGCCAATGTATCAATTCTGATATACATTAAAATGTGACCAATATGTTAGTTTACCTTGTTGGTGAGGGTATGGTGTAGTCAAACATGAATTAAAAGAAAAATGCAAGTAAAAGACAATATTAGCTATGTGTACATGAACTATGCATAAACTAAGTTTTAAACTTCATAAACATGCTCATGTGATCTATTGTTGATTTATGAAAGCATGCTATAGAATATGTGGACTTATCTTTCATACTTGAATAAGTTTTACTAAGAGACGCTTAAGTTGTAAATACAATCTTGATAAACAATATAGAAATTGCGAGCATGCTTATATGGTCTAATATGTATATAAGGGAGCTTGAAGTAGAGCAAGTAAAGAGGCTTTGCATGCTTGGTGAATTAACATGAGATTCTCAAAGGAATTCTTAAGAATGAGAAACTAGTTTTTGATAATAGATGCATCATGAGTATTCAAAAATTGACTATCATAAGTAAGTCTGTATCTCTATAGATGTAATTACCATGAATGCCTAACTAGACATGTGCATGGTAAAAGGGAATATGATAAGTCTAGACTGTGTAAAGGTTTATGACATGAACTACATGACTAATCTAATGCAAGCCTGTGTTGTTGATATCTATGGATCATATAGTATGTGTTTAACGATCAAATGTAAGAAAATTATGAATAGAATACTTTAAAGTATTGATTTAATGAGAATGGATAATGACCTATGTTAAAGATAAAATATTGGGTCAAACTTAGTTATCCACATACTGATATATGTGTTTTGCATGATTATTCGTATATATGCTAGTCGTGTGTACACTAGTTTTCTGCAGGAGCAGCCATGTCTTAGTTTGCACTAGGAGCAAGCGGTCAAGCTACCACTCCCTAGTACACAAACCAAGCAGCGATGCTTGATCTGCAATGAGGATCGATTTTTGTTGTTGATCTGAGGGTTGATGCATGCCTATATTGTAACTTTAGTTAGTAATACATGTCCAGTATAGTATACATGTGTGAATAAGTATGATAACATAAGGATACTATAAATATACCCTTAAATCAACGTGTGAAGGAAAGCTATGGCAACATAGTGTATTAGGAACTGATTTTTCATGTTATGTGATGGCATACGTATGGAAGCATGCGATTAAGAGGAAACTAACCCTATATGTTTAGTATTGACGAGTTATAATTGTATATCATGTTAAATTAAGATAATAGGTGTACATGTTAAACTTGTATAACTAATGTGATTATACATGAATAGGATATCATAGTGCATTGGATTGATATTAAGCTTTACTTTGGTAAACTATGCTTGAGGCAAGTTTCTTAACTTATACAACTTTGGATTTTGTGCAAGTTCTCAAATTTCATTTGATTCGTATATTGAATGCAAGTACTCAAACCTTACTCTTTATTGAGCATTATTGAACTTGTGCAATTATTGATCGTACAAGTAGAACTTTGAAGAAACAATACTTCGTAATGAAATTTCAAACTTTGATTCGAATAACAACTATTCATATATATTGTGAATGAACTGTCTAAGCCATTAATTTGGCTAGACATTGATATTTGATCGAAAGCTATCCAAACCAAATTAACTTGGTGGGGACTCTTATAATTGAGAAGAACAACGCTCTTGGTAGGGGAATCATATATTGTCGGGGAACCTACGTGCGCACATGAGAAAGACTAAGTGTTATGCATGACATAGGTAATCAGAGGTGATCATTGTTATATTTCATTTTATAGAATTATCAGTTTATTACTGTTAATTCTAGGAGAAGTTCATAGTCCTTAGTGACTGCTCAGTATTTATTGCTTTAAAATCTTGAATTGATTTAATAATTGAATATTATTGTCCATAATGATTATTGTTGATAATCATCGATACTTCTTGCTATCTTGAACTATCATTATTGATATACCCTTGAGAAATTTAAAATATATTGATTAGCGTTTTTGCTATATTACTTGCTGGGCAATATTGTTGCTCATCCTTGCTTTCTATAAAACTTTTAGTGAAGGCAGAACGTGGTGAACCCTCTGGCAAGGGAAAGGGTAAAGAGAAAGCTTTCGAGTACTTATTTCTATGTTGCTAGGAATGTACCATTATTTGGTTATAGAAGAACTTATTAAGCAATGTTTAATTTAAGTTGTATTATGTATTAGTCATGTCCAAACGATTTTTAATTATGATTAAGTTATGTAAGAGATGTTAAATTACGAACCCTTGGGACAAGAATAATTATGTTATAACAATGTAATTTATTCTATTATTTCGCTGTGTGAGATGTTGATTTATTATTAGAGTTATTACGTGACAACCAAATTTGGGACAAGAGTGGTCTGAATTTGGGGGCATCATAGTGAGTGTATATGCTCATTTGGGGACAAATATCAAATAAACCTATGTATGCTAGTAGTGGTTTTCAAATGCTGAGCATTAGAGAGTTGTCCAAAATTGAGTGTCTTCTTTTCTTCTTCACGTAATAGGCCATTGGCCTAATCTCTCATTACCAACCTCAAAGATAGCAAATCATGAGGAAGGGAGTGGTCTAAATAGTGCTCCTCCACCAAATCCCCCATATTCATCATCTTCTTCTCCATTCCAATGGTTTAATTCATTGAGCAAAGCACAAATCTGGTCACAAGTTTCCTTATAAATGGAGCCATCCTCATTCATAGACTTTTTGCTAAGTTCTTTGTTAAACTTCAAGTTGGGTATGAGTGTGGTTGGGTTGAGCATATACAATTTGCAAAATGAAGATAGAGTTAGCATTTTAACTTCACAGAAGGTAATATCCCTTTACACGTTCTTAAATTTCACATTTTATAAGTTCTTATAAAAGTGCTAAAATACTTGTTTTAAGTTGGAAAAATTATGGTTGAAGCATGATAGAATCTATCAATTGATGCTAGACATTGCTAATATGGTTGAATACGAAATCAACGAAAGTTAAATGAAGTAATTTTGTCAAGTAACGAATCCGTAGCGAAGAGAATTGTTAAATGCGTTAAACTTTGGAAAAATGGTACAAATCTTGAATTTGATTCTTGAATTTGATTGTTTATGTGATTGGAATTGTTAGAAGCATTCTAGGGATGTTTGGTAGTAAATTTATATCAATTGGGTATCATTACATTGTTGTTTGGTTGAGATGTTGGCATGTTAGTTCATAGTAAGGGAGTGACATTCAAAATGCAGTAGCTAGGCCCTCCCCGACGGGGGTCCTGCAGTACAAAAAGGCCCGCCCCGGTGGGGGTCCTACAGTGACTTATGTTACTATTTTTTTTGTTCGATACAAGAAGCCCTAAACTAACCTAACCTAAGTTAACTTAAGGAGCATATATAATCCTTAAACATGTATCAATACATATTGCAAGATGTTTTAGTAGGTTTAGCGTTTGAATTATAATCTTTTAAAAGAAAAGCTAAAAGGCAAAAACTATATTTAGAAAACCTTACGCCTTTTTGAAATCTAACCTTTTTAGCATGTATTCACAACTTAGTTAGTTTTATAAATACGTATGAAATATGAATTCAACGTACTTTGCAAGCTTAGTTGTTTGTCATGAAATTTTAAGATTTGAAAACCAATTGAGTTAAAAACTCTATGACTTGTATTATGAACTTTTGAACAACTATGATAGGATGCTTTATGCCTCTAGAGATAACCAACATATTCACACATTTAGTTAAACATGCTATAAACTACGCAAGCATAAACTACAAGAGTTCTAAGTAGAGAGCTGTACTAATTACATACAACTAAGTCTAATACACGCAAGCATGCGTAAAAAGAGGTTGTTTGGATGATTAATGAATGTTATGGTTAGTAATTAATATAATGAGCTCTTTTGACTTTGTTAAAGGGAAATTTATGAGTAAACTTTAAAATTCTCGAAAGTAAATAAAAAGGGCCAAACTTAGCTTAAAGATTCTTTAACATGTATTTGTGAAACAACTTAAACTAGAATGAGTAACTTAAGTAATATTTCACATATGAGATGAATATAAGAGACTAAAATTGCCAAAATTTTCCTAAAGATTCTTAAAAGTAAGAACAAATGTGAATTATACATCTATGAGTTTGACTGTGTATAGACTACATGAGCTTAGATTTGTGTGATAAATGTATGTGGATATGTATGTCAAAGTGTGTGTGACTGATGAATACTTATACATACATAAATAGGATAATATAGTTCATTGAGGTGATTTTACGCTATAAGTGGTAATCAACGCTAAAAGCAAGAATCATAACCTATGCATTTACTTTATGCAAGGAATCTATGATTACGCAAGTTTTCTAACTTCATTCTTATAATTGAATGCAAGTATTTAGACCTTATTTCTTATTTGAAACTCTAAATTATTGTTATATCAAACATACTTATATTAAACAAATATCTACATTCGTATGATTATGATTCCTAACCGGGAGTTGAATTTTATATCTTGATTCATGTTACGAGAATTGAACTCAATGTTCTTAAAGGCTGTCTAAGCTATTCGATTCGGCTAGATAAAAGATCATGTGTTAGAAAGCTATCCAAAGCAATCATGTAACACCCCAAAATTTGGTCTATCTTCACACCCGAATTCCGTGCATCACAAGTACATCTCCTTCCATACATACGTCATTATATAGTTAAATATAACAACATACATTCTCAAATCCCAGGTTCTAATACCTTATAACCTCATTTAGTTCAAATAATGATAATTACATTATTCTTTCCATCTTACAAGAGAGACTTTCATCTACCACCAAGGATACATAATAGTTCATTAACCTATTTTACAGTTTAATTGCACTATTCTATATTACAAGTCTTGGCTTGATCTTCACGTTCATTCATATACTGAATGGCACATCTTTTGGATACTAATTAACTTGATCTTTAAGGGATCCTTAAGCTCTTCTACTCATACGACGGAAATGTTTTTCATTTAAAGCACGTGTGAGCATTCAATTACTCAGCAAGTCATAACAGTTGAATAAACAACTTTAAGAATTTAAACATTCTTTTAAGACTTTAATAATCGAACAAAGGTTACAAAGTAGCTTGAATAATAAGAATAATTTTGATTCCTATTATTTTAAAATATTAGTCACATTCACTTGGAAATACTTTCATTCTTCTACCTTTTTTATACACATTCCGTCTACTAGAATCATTAGCACAGACTTAACAATAACAGTTCATGTATAAACGTAACATTTTCATATTGAACATTTTAATCACAGAATAATTCATCTCATAGAAACATCGAAGTGTTAAAAACTGTGGCACAATGCCTCATACATTCTACCACCTTGTACAAATATCACACAATTGCACATAGATAAAACTTCTCATGTTCAATATTTGAGAAGTTTAAGAAACTAGCATTCTTTTAAAATACGCTGAACTGCTCATTCCAATCCCTATATAACACATAATGAATACATGCACCAATTAGTCATATACTTAACTTACGCATTGGTTAAACTTAACCTTACTCCTTATGATTCATGTTTATAACCTAAGTTCACGTAACCATCTTTCCTTATCGTTTTACGGCGTTACGACATACGAAGATGTCTTAACTCAGACTATCATCATCTTTGATGATTTATATACTTATCTTCTTCTCATAACCTTACTAGGACCTAGCACACATCGAATCTCTACTAATAGTCCATATGGTACTCTGAGTGGTTTCCCACAAATAACCAACAAACTAGTTTCCTGTCTCATCTACACTGTCTTTCAAAGTGAGTTAGATCGGTTTCTAGTTTTGTATATGCCTTCACTCTCTGAAGGAATTATTTAGCCCAACTCCCATATGTCAATCATTAAAGATTACGATTGTACCAAAACCTAATCTTAACTTAACATATCTGAACCATTAAAACTATAATGTTTGTTAAGTTGATTTCTCATTCCTTATGGCTTTCTGGAAACTAAATGCCATACCTCAGGATTTATTTCTTATTGTCTAATTCATACAGTTCTTAGTATGTTAAGAGCGATCGTTCAATGCTAATATTATGTGTTTATAGTGTTAAGCATGTTATATTACCTTATTCATATCTTATAACATCCGGTTCGTTCGACTCAAACGTCATCCAAGTTATTATTACTAACTCAGCTCCTTAACGTTATATGTCCTTGTCATTAATTTAGTTTCTTCACCATTCACAGGTTTAATCATTATTATTCATTACCTTATGGTCAAACCATACACAGGTGTAGGTTCTGCCCTTTTAATATTCACCTACACTGAACCCTCATCTCTTAACGTCTAAGGAATCACAATCATAGTAATCCCACACGTTCATTTTATCGCAACTACGGTCCCCAGATATTGGTTACATATTTTGCGTTTACATTGTTTGTCTTTTAATCCCGTTCAACCTTTACTAATGGTTTAATTCACTTGATTAAGTGTTAAATTATGTGAACTATATGTTCATATCTTTCCTTACACTTCCCCTAGGAGTTGAGCAATTAAAAGCTCTTCTTTGGCGTTGCCTGCACCTGCCGTCTTCTTGCATCTTTGGTTCTTTCTTTATTTCTCTACTACAAAGACAACTTAGCATAGAGTTGATTACACAGGTTGGCAACTCGCAAAGACCGCTTCCCATAAGGCAAGCTGCATATGCATGCCGCCAATTCCAAAACTTCAAAAAAATTTCTAAGTCTTGAACATGTTTGAGAGGCTTACTTCACAATCTCATAACTTCTTTGTTATAACTCGGAACGAGGTCGTTCCAAAGCCATCCTCTTCCTTATCTTACGTACTTCAACTTTCGTTAGATAGAAATACATTCTGAATCCGTTAACATGCCATTCAAATAGCTTAAATTCCATCCTTTGTTTGTTTTACTTTATTAACGTTTTTCGTTCGTTTGTCCGTAATTCGGTCATCTTAACTCCAAATGCGTTCGTTCTTGAGTCCATAACTGACGTTTTCCTACATTCTCTTACATTCTTATGAAATCCTACATATTTGAGTTCATTTACATACTTTCTACTTCTCGTTTGTCCTTTACGAAATTTTTGCCATAACTTTATTATAGCTAAGTTCAATCCGTTCTTCATGAACGTTTCTATCATTCTTAACCAAGCAATAAGCATCTAACTTATACGCGATGGTTTTAAACTTGTCCATCAACAATGTTCTTCGTGTTCTTCGTTAGTTCTTCATTTTTAATCCATGTTTTGATTATGATTTCACTTTTTCTTAGAATTTAGTGTTATAAAACACAATTCCTTACTTATTTCACCGAATCATTCATATCATTCATCCGGATCATTTAAATTCATTACCAAACTCATACATCCTTAGGAAAGCTTTTAAGAAATTTTTAAACTAAACTTCTAATTCTTATTTCTTTATTTTCTCATGATTTCAACCATATGAAAATCATTCTTAATATCTTTTATTTCTATTCTCATTAAGCTATATGATATCATATAAAACTTAAAGAAAATTATATTAGACTAGGTTTTAGGATTACCTTTCTTCTTTAATCTTCTTTCGCTGAATAAAGTTTTCACTTAGGCTAGCTTTTCCTCTTTCTTTTTCTCCTCATCCGACTTCTCTCCCTCTCTCAAGTGTTGGTGGTTTTTTTTCAAAATCACCAACAAATGAGATAATGCTCTATTATATAGAAAAACAAGGCTAGGGATATTTTGGTCATTTGGTAAACTGCCTTACTATTCACAAAGCTTTTCTTGGAATCTTTGTGCTTCAGTCTTTCGGGATTCGTCCGATAGTTTGAAAAACAGCGATTCTTGGAATCCAAATATTTTTGAATATTTTGTCTTTCTTTTACAGATTAACTTTTACGCATTCTTCGGATCTTTGAAAAACTGAAAAACATTTTTTGATGAGAAGCGTATTCCTTCACGTTTTCCCCTAACGTAGTTAAATGAATGAAAAGTATATAATAGTACTTTTCGTCATTTTTATTTCGTCTGATTTCTGCACATTTTTCAAGAAAAACTTTTATCGGCTAACTTAACCTTTCATAACATTTTATCGTTAAATCTTTTGATGGAATGTCATTTCGACATACCTAACTCTTGGAAAGGCTTAGGTTATTCAAACCTAACCCTTAGGGTTTTGTTAGGTGAATAGTGCCTATTTTGTCATTTTCCTCAGAAATATATTTTTTCCCAAATTTTTTTTATTTTTGTCTTGAAAATTCTTACTCATTAAGTCTAGCTCGTAGCCAGAATCCTTCCGTATTATAATCATCATAGGTTCTAGAATGATAAATGAACACATAACTTGTAATATTATTAATAAAAATTCATTTATTAATAACTAAGTCTTTAAACTGAAATTCTGGAAAATTCGGTTATCCGAGTTGTCACACGGCCTTATAAAAATTCCATCCTCGAAATTTATTAAAACCACACCTATACCCTGGTCATCACATTCACCCCTTCTTCACAGAATTTCGTCCTTCAAATTTTAGCTTAATATTCTCTTAACTTCTCTTCGAAGAAGTTCTTATCTTTCAAACATTCCATAATCTTCATAACATAAAAATTATGAAGTAAAATGAATAAATAGGAATATAAAGATTGCTTTAAAACATTTCACACTATTGCTGAGGGGTCAAATCGACCATGAACTCTTACTAGGTTTAACAACATTTCACCGTAAACCCTTCTATCATGGTCAATTTACAATCACCAAGAAAGTAAACCACCTCTTCCATACGTAGGTGATCAACCCATTGTATAACCCCATTCCGGGATATGTTCACCTCAGACTTATTCATCAGATTCCGCACCAAAGCAATTTGGTTTGGCACAACTTCTCAAAGAAAGCTCAATTTTTATATAACATGACATACCATTTGTCTAGCCAAATCAAATAGCTTAGACCATACCAATAAATTGGATATCAACTGAAACATTCGTCTAGCCAAATCAATTAACATCGACTACTCTTTAAATTCTTTTACAATACTTCAAAATGTTTTATGACGTCATGGTACCGTACTATTTCACAGCACGTTGATGACTTCGTCAGTTTATGACTTTGTCATTATACATCATACCATAGCGGGTTGTTGATCCTAAGATCGCATCTAACACTAGGTTCAATTGCATTAATAACTCCATCTTTTTACCATCTTTGCATCAAATGCACTGATAATTTAAAATTCATTTTGATATTTCAAATCAATTTCTGTCTAGCCGAATCAATTATTATAGACATATAAAGAATAGTTCTTTTAAAATCTATTGGTTCACAAAAATTTGAACCAATCCTTTCCTTTTTGTACATATCAGCACGATTTTAATAAACTTTGAAATCTAGCATAGCTAGATGACTTAGAATATCCTATTTCTCCATCTTCCTTCATTGTCTTACCTGCGACAATACAAAATCTTCTCTAACACCTCCAGTTCTAAGTATACTGAAAATAATTCGTTTTTTTGTCTAAACATTCCTATACCTTTATATAGTCCATCAACTTATCACACTTTATGTGTTTAGGAACTTTCTACAACCATATGTGTTTAAGAACATATTTTTGAAATATATAATCCAAGAACGAATCAAGGACTATCCATATGCTCAGGGCTCAAGAACATAGCATATAACTATGAGTCATGTAACGCCCGAGAAAATTGGATTTATATGAGGATTAAATTTTTATTTGATTATGTGAATTAAATGAATTTAATTGATTATTTATGTGAGTAAGCTATGTGAAGGTCGTTCTATGACCTAGGATGTGTGGATGTGGTTAGGATTCTAGCTATGTGCTAGAATTAATTGTTTTGAATTTCCAAGAAGAAAATAAAAGTTTTTTGAGAAATTTTCGTAAAAATACTATTCATCAATTTCTGCTCGGGAATTAAGGTTGAAATTCTGAGAAACGCGTAATGATAGAATACGAAGATGAGATGGAATATCCAATAATATTTCAGTTATGACAAACAAAGTTTCCACCTGCGAACTTAAAACCTATGGGTTGGGAAAAATGATTTCCGAAAAGGAAATGAAATTCGAATAATGATTAAGATTATTATGCGTACGATATACGAGTATGATACTATTTAGTATACGAGTATAATACGAAGATTTAATACGATGTACAATATGAATATCGTACGAGTACTATACGAAGAGAATACGTGAGTTATACACGTAGAATACGATTGGTTCTTAATGGACTTAGAGTTTAAGGACTTTATATAATCCAATTGAACTTGGATTATATCAAAGCCCAATGAATTGTGTAATCAAGCCCAAGTTAAGGCCCGATGTTAAGTTTAATTAAGCTCAATCCAAGAAACCAAACTGGGGATCGAACCGATAGGTCACCGGATGGGTAAAACCCATGGGGCAACCCATGGGGATGACCCATGGACCTTGTGGGCCATCCACTTGGCCACCAAGTAAAGTGATTACTTGGTGGCTAAGACTTGAATATTAAGGAGGTTGGGGAGGATGACCATTATGACCTCCATTTGGTTTTCCTATAAAACAAAGCTTAGGTTGTTCATTAGTTATTTTACAAACTTTGTCCAACTTATATTGAGAGAGAAAAGAGCTAGAAACAATAATCATCCTATTTGAAGCAAAACATAAGGAGTTTTTCCAAGAACGTGAAGAAGGAAGAGGTAAAATTTCGTAAATGTTAACTTTCCATCTTTTCGATTCCTTTTTCGTAGAGAATCGTAGATTGGTGGAGCATTCCTCTTATAGAGGAATAAGGATGGATTTTATTGATTAAAACATTGATAAGTAATGTTTAAGTAGAAATCGTAAGGGTTTACATAAATTTGAACCGTAGAAACCATTGAACATTAACTTGGTTGTAGATGGACAAATTGAAAACCATCTTTCATAGGGTATGTTCATCTTGCTTTGTTAGGATGTAGATAAGGAATCAATGGAGTTGTTCCATTTGATTTGGCATATAGAACATGGGTAACGAAGTTATGGCAAATTTTACGGAATTAGACGTTAAACGTCGAAAGCGTAGAAATCTCGGATTAATAGTCAAAAGTTGCCATGTGACTTGGAAACATTGGTTTTCAATGTCAACACGTGAGATAAGGTATTCAAGAGTTGTGGACTCAAGAATCGTCGAATTATGACTTAGAACGAAGAAAACGAGTATTGAACGCTCATAAACGATAAACGAACGCTCGATAATGAACTTAAAAGTAAATTTTGAGTTAACGAATTTGGAAATATAAAATTCTTCCATGAACACTTAGGGTATGTAAAATGGGAGCTAAGGGCTTTTGAACGGACCAATTCGGACTTATAACGAAGAAGTTATGAGCCTGGGAAGTTCATTGAATTTTTTATTGTCAAAAATTTTCTAGGATCGAGGTCAGCTGCATTACCTGCATGAGTTATACATGCCGCACTTTGTAGTGCACGGGTAGTCATCAAGAGTGAAGAGTGGTAGCATAATACCACTCATACAATATAAGTTCAAGCGTCATGACTCTCACGAGGCAGGGTCAGCTACTATATGAATCTGGCGCCATGACGCCTTGGTGTTGCAAAAAAGGTCCGCATTACCGCCTGTGGCGAAGAGGAATGAGTTGATCAAGTTGGTTTTTTAATTCCAATTTATTGGTAACAAATATTAGAATGCATGTGTACTTAATATACACGTAAACGCTCAGTCTTAAATCACTTATATAGTGATAACGTTAGAAAATTAAGGATGGTTTAATAAAAATTAAACTAAGAATGCAAAGTGGAAGTAAGTAAACTGTAAATGGTGTTCGACATTGGTACTTCACCAATAATGATCGAGTCTCTGTTAATAACGTAAGAATGTTAATCAGCCATGATGAAGGGGTAGTAAATAGAATTGATATTATTAATGAAATAATTTTAATTAAGACATAGAAGAGAAAGAAGCTGGTAATGACAATGTGATGAGATTGTTTATTAGCTAATTAAAGTGTTCTATGTGAATATATCATGTAGATACTGTAAAGACTGAGAACTGTTGAATATTTTATTTAAAGACGCTTCAAGACAAGTTTTCTTAACGCTTGTCTAACCTTTGTGTTAGCCGAGTTTTCTGTGATTCATGTGATGAGTTGCATGAATGATTTTAAAGAAAGGGTTGATGCTAGTTTTAACTCGACTAGACTATTCTTAAGAGTTATATTGACCTATGTACATGTCTTTCTATATAGAAATGATAACACTATCATATGCTAAGTATTTGGTACGGATTCAAAGGTAAGTTTGTCTATGAACAAACAAAAGTATTTTTCATCGTTTATTCGATGGGCACGCGAGTTTGCCAAATCTTAAACGTAAATACGTTTAACGGATGAATGTTCATAAATATAGAGTACTATAGGCTGATTGTAAGACCCCAACTTATTATAAATGAAATTGAATTTCCTCTATTTATTATTTTGAAATAGTAAGTGTTGATTTGATTAATGTGGTTAGTTATGGGTAAAATGCGTAAATATCTTAAATAAGCAAGTGGTTATAAAATATTCATTGTTGTCGGAGAATATTCGCTGGTCGTGGAATATTCTTATTGTCGAGGAATATTCATACGACGATGCAGCCTTGTGTGGGCCCCATAACCGAAAGTGATTGGATGAAGAAAACAACAAGTATAAGTTTTTTTTATAAATAACGACGTAGTTGTTACCGTTAATACTGTTGGAATACGTGGTGGTTTAAACACAGTAGCACACGGTATTGCACCAATTATTGATTCTTACGTAAGAAGGCACTACTCAATAATTGTTACAGTAATTACTGTTCAATATTTTATTTTATGAATTCAATAATTGCTATGTTGATATTTTATATTATTGTTATTTCAATAATTGTCACTGCATAATATTTCCCATTATCAGATTAATAATTCATATTATTTGAATAATATTATTAGCTAATATTATTGGCAATGTCTAGAAAGTTCTGTCGAGGAAAGGGGTTAGGTCATCTAATTGCTTGCTAGTAGTAAAGAAAATCCTTATCTGAAAGCCCCTCTTTCAAGAGCGGCACTGGTTGTCAGTATTGTGATTCTGTAATATTATTTGTGAATAATTAATTATTGATTTATATGATAAGGATAATATTTATTTATGTGGATATAAATGGAGGAATTTTTAGAAAAGTGACAATTGTTGAAAATTGATATTTTATCTTTTCTGATAAAATAATTCGTTATATTACAATAATAAAATAATGGTGGTATTTTTACAATGAATATGTGATATATGAATAAATGAGGAGGAAGAGTATTTTTGTTACAATAAATGCTAAAAACATGTTGAACATGTTGGTGGACCCCATTTTTGACTGAAATTTGATTATAGCCTGTAAAATCGTCCGTATATAGATTTCGGTCAACTTCTGTTTGGAATTTAAAAACTTAAAGCTACAAAGTTGTAGAGAATTGAATTTCCTATGGAATGGACATAAGATTCAAATTTTTCTGATAAAAGGGCTATTTATTATGAATTATTGAAGTTCCAGAATAATTAATTTTTGGAGTTATAAATGTTTTATTTAAGAAAAACATTTTTTTTATTTTTTATGGGGTGGGTGGCTGATGTTTTGGACTGGTGGTGTGCATAGGAAGAAAATTTTGATAATATTATTTTATTAAATTTTCTGCTTCGGTGTTCTAAGCATTTTCCTATAAATAGGGAGCTTAGGTTAGAATTAAAAATCACACCAGAATCTGAAGTTTTCTCTCTCTATATTATCGAGCGTATTTTTGATACTTTGAGTGTTGCTATATCTGATTGCAAGCTCCTTGACGTTATATCGATATTCGATGTAAGTATTATTCTTTTGAGGTAAGGGATGTTATTTTTTTTATATATGATATTATTTCTTTCAATATCATTATGCCAAAATATTAGTATAATTTTTCTTGTGAAATTTCTACCTTTTTGACTCGGGGTTACTATTCATGTATACAGTACTATTCACGACTACAACACTATTCACGAATACGACACTATTCACAGAAAAAATTAAATTTTTGTTCTTTGTCCAAGATGTCTATTATGGGTACTATCTTTGATTGTATCCATGTTTTGATCTTCATTCTTGAATTTTACTCCACTATGGTTTATTATGGAATATTTTTGAACTTGGATCGTCTAAAGTACGAATCCCTAATATTTGTTCTTTTTGTCTCACTAGATTCGTTTTCTTTAAAATATTTTTCATCATCCTCAGTCCTAAATAATTATATAACTGAATATCTTTGGCCTGTAGTGCAAAGATGAATGATTTTCTGATGAATATCTTTGGCCCGTAGTGCAAAGATGAACAGGTGTTGAGATGAACATGACCAACTGATGAATATCTTTGGCCTGTAGTGCAAAGATGAATATTTGATTCAAGATGTATATTGATTGATGTTATAGGATAAAATATTGATGATGGATTTTTAAATCATTGAAGATAGTAGATTTCATTCTCTACTTAACTCTTCTAATGAATTGTTATTTTCGCTGTGAATATTGATCTGAAACTTGTTGTTTATTATATTCTATCAAATTTTTTCCTGTTGAGGACTAATGATAATTTGTTCTATATTATCTTAGTCATACTATTCTTTACTGGGCTAGTTGAGCTCACCTGTTTCCTTTTTGTTCCATTTTTCTTCTCAGGAAGCGAGAATGTAGCGGGAAGTAGTCGGGGTGTGGAATGATGGTTCTAGAAAGTTATTTTAGTAGTCCTCACTATTTTGTAAAATAGTGTATCAATAATTGTAATGAGGACTTATTTAAGTGTGGATATTGTCTAGAAGACAATATTTGTATTTAAACTCACAGTTTATGTGTTGTCGTATTTTGCACGACAATTGTATTAATAAAGTTGTAGTTGTTTCTGTACCATGTATTTGGTGACTCAGAACGAGTGATGTATATCTATTTTGGGGGCGTCACAGTTGGTAACAGGCTTACGGATATGGTCTCTGGCGGAGATCGGGGAATAGAACTAGGAGGGGAGAGACGAGTAAATCATTCGCTAGTGTGTCCCACCTAAGCTTGTTTGTTGGTTGGTCAAAATATAGGGATATTATGTGATATGTTAATTTCTTTAATTAACCCTTATTTTATGGCAATATTTGAGAATGGCAACTGAGAATGTTAACAATAGAGTAAATGAGACCGTGGAGACACCTTTACTCACCAATCAGGAGAATGTGCAACAGGACGACAATGTTCCTCCTGTAAACAACACCACTGATCAGACGATGAACGATGGGATGTTTAGATGCTTTTGGCAGTTCTTGTAAAATCAGATGAGGGAGACTCGTTTATAAAATACAGGTGGAAATGATAGAAATGCATGGTTTGTCACAGCCAAGCAGTTCAAAGAATTGGGACCACCATAATTCTGGGGAAAGCCAGATCTGATTAAGGCGGTAATGTGGGTCAACCAAATTACCAAGATATAAAATGTCTTGGGATGTACGGAGGAACAGAAGGTTCCATTAGCCACCTTTATGTTCCGTAGTGAGGCAAATTATTGGTGGAAATCTGTGAAGTGTACCCAGCCAGCCGCACTCAACATGTCTTGGGAGACATTTCAAAAACTATTCAATGACAAGTATTTTCCTGAAAGTATTCACCATATGAAGGAGGTAGAGTTTATTAGACTGGAACAAAATAACATGATGGTGTCCCAGTACGAGGCTAAGTTTGCAAAGTTATCCAGGTTTTCACCTCATTTGGTAGAGAATGAGGAACGTATGACGTGGATGTTTCTAAGAGGTTTGAAACCCGATATACGTCAGTATCTCATTTCTCATAAATTTTCTCTATATTCAGATGTTGTCAACGTGGCTTAATTATTAGAGCGAGATAACGAGTACGTTCAACCGAGGGACCACAACCGAGGTCATCTGCGGTGGCGCAGATCATCGAGCAATGATAATCAGCGAGGAGGGAAAAATACGGACAAAAGCTGTAACCACTCTGGTGGTAATCGTGGCCATGATAATAGAAGAAGCGAGTCGGGAGGAGATTTTAAAAAGAGAAGGTACAACAATTACAATGTGAAGACGTCAGCAAATACATCAACTATTTCTAAGGGATGAGAACAACCATCGGTCATATGTTATAAATGTGGAAAAGAGGGACACATCAGCCCAAACAGCCCACAACAGTTCAAGGTATGTTATAATTGTGGAAAAGAAGGTCATATCGCTCGAGATTGTACTGTAGCGAAACTAAGTCTAGCGGGGATGGTGACTCAAAAGGTTGTCCCAGACAAGGCAAAGTCAGCGGTTCCTGGAAGAGCGTTTGTCGTGACTGGCCAAAATGTGAGGAACCCTAACGAGGTGATCACGGGTAAGCTAATCATAAACTCTTGCGAAGTTTATACCTTACTAGATACCAGTTCTACCCATTCATTTATCTCTCCTGGTTGTGCTCAACGTTTAAACTTGACTCCGGAGAAATTAGACTTTGACTTATCTGTGGAGACTCCATTAGGAGAAACTTTTATTACATCTATTGTTTATAAATCTTGTTTGATCCAAGTTGGCACCATCACATTACATGTTGATCTTATCTCTTTAAAGATACTTGCATTTGATGTGATTTTAAGGATTGATTAGTTAACTACTCATCATGCCAAAATTGATTATTTTCGTAAGGTTGTTAGTTTTCATATTCCTAACCAACCTGTTATGCGAATTTAAGCAACCAAACCACTAAAGTCAATCACTGTCATATCATGCCATAAAGCCATTCGTTTATTAAAAAATGGATGTCAAGCTTTCTTAGCCCATGTTATGGACTTGAATAAAAATACGTCAGACTTGAATAATATTTTTGTTGTTAGTGAATTTTCTGACGTATTTCCTGAAGAACTTCCCGGTCTACCCCCAGAACGTGAAGTTGAATTTGTTATTGACCTTGAACTTGGTACAAAGCCCATTTCTAAAACCCCATATCGAATGACTCATATTGAACTTCAGGAGTTAAGGTCCAACTATCGTAGTTGTTGAACATCGGTTTCATTCATCCTAGTACATCTCTTTGGGGTGTTCCTGATTTATTCGTAAAGAAGAAAGACGGGAGTATGCGACTTTGTATTGACTACCGGGAATTGAACCATGTCACCATCAAGAATGGGTATCTGTTACCTCGCATTGATGACCTGTTTGACCAGATGCAAGGAGCACAATTCTTTTCAAAGATCGATCTTCATTCTAGATATCATCAGCTGAAGATTAGAACTGAGGATATTCTGAAGACTGCCTTCAGAACTCGGTACTGGAATTATGAATTCTTAGTCATATCTTTTGGATTGACTAATGCTCCTACGGCTTTCATGGATATGATGAACCGAGTATTCAAGGAATATTTGGCTAAGTTCGTTGTTGTCTTTATTGATGACATCCTCATATATTCCAAAAGTTGTGAAGATCATGAGCACCATTTGAAGCTGGTATTTTAAAGGCTTCGTAAAATAAGTTATATGCCAAGTTGAAGAAATGCAAGTTCTGGCTTGAGGAAGTAGCATTCCTTGGGCATGTGGTGTCAAAACATGGAGTATCTGTTGACCCAGTGAAGATTTAAGCAATACAAAGTTGGGAGCAACCTAAGACAGTAACCGAAGTACGTAGCTTTCTAGGCTTAGCTGGTTATTATCAGAGATTCGTGGAAGGATTTTCTCGAATCGCTACTCCGTTAACTTAGCTGACTTAAAAAGATACAAAATTCGTATGGAGCGAGGAATGCGAGAAACATTTTCAAGAGCTTAAGAGGAGACTCATTTCGGCACCTGTTCTGATAATACCATTTGGTTTGGATGGATTTGTTATCTACACCGATGCTTCAGGCAAAGGGTTAGGATGTGTTCTCATGCAACATGGGAAGGTCAAAGCCTATGGCTCGCGACAACTCAAAGAATATGAGAGGAATTACCCTGCTCATGATCTAGAGTTGGCAGCAGTCGTTTTCGCATTGAAAATTTGGAGACACTATCTATATGGGGAGAAAGTGGAGATATATTCAGACCATAAAAGCCTCAAATATTTCTTCACCCAAAAGGAACTCAACATGCGGCAACGACGTTAGCTCGAGCTGTTGAAAGATTACGATCACACCATTCAATACCATCCTGGAAAAGTGAACGTGATAGCTGACGCATTAAGTACAAGATCATATGCGGGAACAAGTGCAATGTTGTCAACACAAAGGCCCATTTTTGTGTGATTTACAAAAGATGAAGATAGAATTCAAGATTCCGAGGACCATGCGATGATGTCAAGTATATGCATAGAACCAAATTTAATCGATAAAGTTAAAGTTGCTCAGGCCACAGACCCGGAGCTGATGCGTATGAAGAAGAAAGTACAAGAAGGTGTTATCCCAGAAGCAAGAATCGATGAAGAAGGAATACTTCGAGTCAACTCCAGACTTTGTGTTTCTAATGATTCTGATTTGAAGTACAAGATCGTGATGGAGGCACATAATACACGGTTTGCAATCCATCCTGGAAGTACCAAAATGTATCGTGATCTTTGACATACATTTTGGTGGAACAATATGAAGAGAGATCGCGAAGTTTATCTCGAGGTGTTTAACTTGTCAACGTGTAAAGGCGGAGCATTAAGTGCCAAAGGGTCCATTACAACCACTTGAGATTCTGAAATGGAAGTGGGAACACATTACCATGGATTTCGTTACAGGTCTTCCCACGGTTTCTCAAGACATAGATGTAATTTGGGTTATTGTTGATAGATTAACTAAGTCTGCTCATTTCTTGCCGATACGAAAGACTTAATCCCTTGAACGTCTTTCTCGTATGTACGTAAATGAGATTGTGAGATTTCATGGCATGCCAGTATCCATAGTTTCTGATCGTGACCCAAGATTCACTTCACGATTTTGGGTTAGCTTGCAAAAAGCTATGGGCACTGATTTACAATTTAGTTCGGTATACCATCCTCAAACGGACAGACAATCAGAGAGGATTATTCAAACTCTTGAAGATCTATTAAGACTCTGTGTCCTAGACTTCAAAGGAAGTTGGGATAAGTATTTATCATTGGTGGAATTCTCCTACAACAACAGTTATCAGGCAAGTATATGTGTGGCTCTATTCGAAGCATTGTATGGACGAAAGTGTCGCTCTCCAATATGTTGGGATGAGGTGGGTGAAACAACATTGTTGGGACCAGAGTTGGTACATGTGACTACAGAAAAGATCCAAATAATTCGACAACGTATAAAAACGGCACAGGATCGACAAAAGAGTTATGCGGATCTTTATCGAAAAGATGTGGAATTTAGTATTGGGGATCATATATTGTTGCATGTTGCTCCATGGAAGGGAGTTACAAGATTTGGGAAAAGAGGAAAGCTCAATCCATGATTTATTGGTCCATTTTAGATTCTTGACCAAGTAGGAAATGTGGCCTATAGACTCGCGTTACCTCCAAGTATGTCTCATGTTTATAATGTTTTTCACATATCTATGCTTCGTAAATATGTGAAAGACCCAAACCATGTTATTGAGTTAGAACCAGATGAAATAGCCGAAGATTTAATGTACGAGGAGGTACCTGTCAAGATCTTGGATAGGAAGGAGCATGTCCTATGCACAAAGGTCATACCACAAGTCAAAGTTTTGCGGAGGAACCATGATATTGAGGAAATGACCTAGGAGTTGGAAATGGAAATTAAAGTGAGGTATCCTCACCTTTTCGAAACACCGGGTACGTACAACAATTTAGAGGAAGAAATTTCATAAAGAGGGGAGGTTGTAAGACCCCAACTTATTATAAATGAAATTGAATTTCCTCTATTTATTATTTTGAAATAGTAAGGGTTAATTTGATTAATGTGGTTAGTTATGGGTAAAATGCACAAATATCTTAAATAAGCAAGTGGTTATAAAATATTCATTGTTGTCGGGGAATATTCGTTGGTCGTGGAATATTCTTACTGTCAAGGAATATTCGTACGATGGTGCAGCCTTGTGTGGGCCCCATAACGGAAAGCGATTGGATGAAGAAAATGACAAGTATAAGTTTTTTTTTATAAATAACAGCATAGTTGTTACCGTTAATACAGTTAGAATACCCGGTGGTTTAAACACAGTAGCACACGGTATTGCACAAATTATTGATTCTTACGTAAGAAGGCACTACTCAATAATTTTTACAGTAATTACTGTTCAATATTTTATTTTATTGATTCAATAATTGCTATGTTGATATTTTATATTATTGTTGTTTCAATAATTGTCATTGCACAATATTTTCCATTATCAAATCAATAATTCATATTATTTGAATAATATTATTAGATAGAATTATTGGCAATGTGTAGAAAGTTTTGTCGAGAAAAGGGGTTAGGTCATCTAATTGTGCGCCAGTAAGGAGAAATCCTTATCAGAAAGCCCCTTCTTTCCTGGGAACGGCCTAGTTGTTAGTATTGTGATTCTGTAATATTATTTGTGAATAATTAATTATTGATTTATATGATAAGAAAAATATTTATTTATGTGGATATAAATGGAGGAATTTTTAGAAAAATGACAATTGTTGAAAATTGATATTTTATCTTTTCTGATAAAATAATTCGTTATATTACAATAATATAATAATGGTGGTATTTTTACAATGAATATGTGATATATGAATAAATGAGGAGGAAGAGTATTTTTGTTACAATAAATGCTAAAAACATGTTAAATATGTTGGTGGACCCCATTTTTTTTTACTAAAATTTGATTATAGCCTAGAATCATCCGTATGTGGATTTTGATCAATTTTTGTTTAGAATTTGGAAATGTAACGCTTGAGAAAATCGAATTTTTATGATAATTAAATTTTTATTTGATTATGTGAATTAAATGAATTTAATTGATTTATTTTGTGAGTAAGCTATGCGAAGGTCGTTCTATGACCTAGAATGTGCTAATGTGGTTAGTAATCTGGCTATGTGCTAGAATTAATTGTTTAGAATTTCTGAGATGAAAATAAATATTTTAGAAATTTCGTAAAAAACACTATTCATCCGATTTACATTAGGAATTATTTTGAAATTTCGAGAAACGCATAATGATAGAATATCGAGATTAGATGAAATATCTAATAATATTTCATTTATGGCAAATGAAGTTTTTGCCTGCGGACTTAAAACCTAAGTGTTGAGTATATTGATTTCCGAGAAGGAAATGAAATGCGTAGAAGGAATTACGTTATGGTTAAAGCGTGTGTTATATAATTAAGATACTATTTAGTATCTATATATAATACGATGAGTTAATACGGAGTATAATATGATTATCGTGCGAGTATTATACGGAAGGAATACATGAATTGTACGTATGGATTACGATTTGTATTATAAGAATTAAGTTAAAACTTAAGGTTAATTCATTTGGGTTGGATTATGATTAGTCCAATCACTTGAATGAGCAAGCCCAAGGGATATATGTGCTAAGCCCAAGTCAAGGCCCAACATTAGAGTGGTTAAGCCCAATGCAAGAAAACCGAACCGTGGATCGAACCAGTGGGTCACCGGATGGGTAAAACCCATGGGACAACCCATGGGGATGACCCATGGGTGGTGGACCGGCCACTTGGTGTGCAAGGCAAGCATATCACTTGGTCACCAAGTATTTTACTTGGTGACAAAGTGCTGAATAGTAAGGAGGTGAAGGTGTAATGACTAGATTGCCCTCCATTTCAATTGCCTATAAATAGAAAGCAAGAGTTGGTCTTCTGTGAGTTTTTCAATTGTATACCTAGATTATTGAGATAGAAAGAGAGCTAGACTCAACCAAATCATACACTTGGAAGCTTTGCCTTATAATTTTCCAAGAGATTACTTAAGAGTTCTTAAGGTATTATCCCTTATTTCTACTTCATCTCTTTTGGTTTTCTTTTATTATGGAGAATCATAGATGGTTGGGGTATGGCTTGTATGGTGGAATAAGAGTGACTTACCATATATTCAATCTCTATAAGTTGTGAAATCATAGAAATCATAAGGTTTGATATAGCTTAAAATCATGAAGATATTGATTGTTGAGATTGATTGTTGATAAACAATTGAACTCCATCAATATGTAAATTTGTGCATCTTGCTTGGTTAGGATGTAGATATGAAATCCATGGAGTATTCCACGTGATTTGGCTTAGAGAACATTAGTAACGAAGTTATGGCAAATTTCACGGAAATGGACGTTAAACGTTGAAATTCTGAATTGATAGTCAAAAGTTGTCGTGAGACTTGAAAACATTGTTTTTCAATGTCAACACGCGAGATAGGGTATTTAAGAGTTATGGGTTCAAGAATCGTCGGATTCCGACTTAAAACAAAGAAAACGAGCATTGAACGCTCATTAACGTTTACGAACGCTTAGAAAATGAACTCAATAGGGAATTTTGAGTTAATGGATTCAATAGTATCAAATTCTTATATGAACACGTAGAGTATGTCATTTATGACGTGTAGGCTTTTGAACGGACCAAATCAGACTTATAACGAAAAATTTATGGATCCGAGAAGTTCACCAAAATTTTTATCCTTGAAAATTATCTCAGTCTTTGAGGTGCAGCGCCTTGCATTGCAGAACGAGGTGATTAATTTGCCCGTCAAGCGCCAAACAAAGTGTAATGGGCTACTGGAAAGTGGCACTACAGCGCCACTGATAGTAGAAAGTCTCATGCCAGTGGCGAGAGAAGGGACTTGGTATCTTTGGAATCAGGCGCATGCCGTACCGATCTTGAACTAATAAGTCGCTGCCAAAAAGTGTGAGTGGCTTTTGATAGATGATTTAGGTTTTGAACTTCAATTGTTCATAGACCTATAGGAGTAATGTTTGTTCACTTCATGAGTGTATTGTAACTATTCCTATACTACTTATACTAATGTATATGGTATTGTAACTTAGGAATTGAATGCATGTTAGTAATTTATGAATGAAGAACACAAAGTGTTGTCAATAAACTCTAGTCGGGGAAACAACGTTGGTACTTTGCCAACAATGTTAGATTCCGGTTAATGACGTAAGTTGATTAATAAGCCAGGACGAAGGGTAATAAGTCGAGTTGACTTTATTAATGATATTAAGTTAACTAAGACATAGCAGAGAAAGAAGTTGGTAGGAACAATGTGAAAAATTGTGGGATAGCTAATTGTAGTGTGCTATGGGAATATATCATATAGATTCTATAAAGGCTGTGGTCAGTCGATTAAGTTATTTGAAGACGTTGAAAGGCAAGTTTTCTTAACACTTGTCTAACTTTCAAGTTAGACAAGTTTTATGTGATTCATTGTACTGAATTGCACGACTGATTTTAAAGAAAGGGTCAATGCCAGATTTAACTCGGCTAGACTACTCGTAAGATATAGATTGATGATATTCATATATTTCTATATAGAAATGTTAACGCTATCCTATGCTAAGAAATTGGTACGGACGTGAAGGTAAGGTTTGTCTGTGAACAAACAAAAGTATTTTTCATCGATATTTCGATGGGCATGCGAGTTTGCCAAATATTAAACGTAAATACGTTTAACGAATGAGTGTTGATCAACATAGAGTACTATAGGCTGATCACCTAGAAGTACTCGTAAGTAATGCGAATGTACAACCTTAGTGCTGTGATATCCTTTTCAAGTATGAAAATAGAAAGCTATTGTTCATGGTCTATCGACCGGTTCAGAATTCCTAATCTATTCTATACTTTGGGAATTGATGATATGAAATGGTATAGTATTATTATTTCATAATACTTCATAACTACTTATTCAGTTATGTAAGAATTGTTATATAATTAACGAATGTGGTATTACTGTTATCTTTTGATAAACTTGCTGAGCTTGTTATGCTCACTTCTTGCGTGAATTATATGACAACAGTTAAGGATGAACGTACTGTGAATGCTAAAAGAGATAAGGGCAAAGCTAAGATGGATGCTTGACTATCGTGTAATAGACTAGTATGTTTGTATGTACTATACATTACGAACAACGAACGATGTAATCGGTTTATGAACCTGGGAAGGATTATACTTTGATTGTAATAAGAAGATAGTAATTATTCATTATGTTGGATTTCAATGGAATGATTGTATAGTTTTGAGTATAGTGTAGCACCATCTGTCGGGTTGGAAGATACCCGAATTTGGGGGCATCACAGGTTGGTATCAAAGCATTAGGTTATAAAACCTAAGGGGGGAAGAACCTTAGCCTAATAACCTCGTAAGGAAGGTAAAGTACGAAGAAATAAATTTGAGCTGAATGAATTAATAAAGTATTGAGAAAACTCAGTATCGAAAGAATTTAAAAGATAGAAATTAATCTTAAATAAATTAAATGTGATTTGTGCTTATACTATTGTGTTTTATGTACTAATCAACTTGTTATGTTCTATTGTAGATGTCAATCGATAGCATGATGTATAGAGACATTCACGTTGTGAGTGAAGAGTCAGTGAACCAAGTGGAGGTAGTACCGATGCCAGTGGCGGAGGTACCGGTAGTGGTTCTAGAAGACTCAGATATTGAGGAGTACATCTCTGAGGAGGATTACTCTGAGGAGACAATGGGCATAGCGTCATATATGAATATGATGATAGACGTGGAGGAGGAGATGGAGGTGACATCGATTAATATGGTGATACCTACTCAGGAGCCAACACCTCCGGATGCAATGAGATCATTATATCTGGCTGTGTTGGATAGGAATGTGCATCTGCGCACTGTGGTATAGACGCAGAATGAGGAGATAACCGCCCTATATGAGGCAAAGGAATCTGTAGAGGCGAATTTTGAGTCAGAGCACGACGAGAAAGTGCTTATAACAGATAAGGCACGTGACTATAAGGAAGAGGCCGTAGAGCTTCGAAAGAAACTGGTTGAAAAAGACCAGAAAATAGCTAGGATGTCATACATCCACGAATGTGCTCATGAGGATTTCAAGCTGAAAATTGTTTGTTATTCCATTGAGTCCAGGCAGACTCGACATACTATAAGTATAGATATTGTGTCGATTCTGGCAAATCAGAAATATGAGAATGACATTCGACAGTGTTAGTAGATCGTTAGATCTTTTTGTACATAAGTAGTGACATAAAACCCTCTTTTGTATAATTAAAGGGTAGTCTTTTTATAAATCCCAATTTTTGTAGAAGGCAATCGAGGGATAGTATGTAATAGCTTTTTGGCTAAGGGAATATGATGTAAATAGTTTTGACTATGAAAGCATATTAATATAAGGAAGTTTTTCTTTAATGTGCTTGTTGTAGTATGAGTTGTGGTTGTTTGAGAATAATAACCCAGTAGTTAAATAGATAATAACAAAACTTTATTTATTTAATCAGAATTATGCCGCCAAGAAGGAGACAACGTAACCAAGAGGCTGAGTCTCATAATGAAAATCAGGGGGGGTCCTAATAACCCTATGCAAGAGTTCGTTAATTTATTAACTGCTGCATTCAACCAAGTTGGGGGAGGGATTCCTGTAGCTCCTAGGGTAGCAAGAACAACTACCTTCAAGGAATTTAAGAGTGTGGGTCCTCCTGAGTTCCGAGGAATGACGGACCCTTTAGAAGCCCAGACATGGCTGAAAGAGATTGAAAAGGCGTTTGTGATAACAAACGTAGGTGAGGCGCAGAAGACTTCTTTTGCGACTTACATGATGAATGGAGAAGCCAACTACTAGTGGGAGGTTCACCAGGGTGGGGCTAGGACCGAAGCTGTTACGTGGGAACATTTTAAGAAGGTGTTCTTCGAGAACTACTTCCCTACTAGCATGCAAGGTAGGATGGAGATTAAGTTCTTAGAACTTAAGCAGGGGGATATGACAGTTCCCCACTATGTTGCCAAATTCAATGAATTGGTGAGGTTTGCTCCACATCAGGTTGATACGGAAGAGAGAAAGAAAGACTGAGTTTGAGCGGGGCTTAAAACCACGGCTCTGATGAGAATATTGGTTTTCAGAGTGCTTCCTACCGGGACCATTTTGGAGAAGGCGATAATAGTGAAGGTGGTGGTGAGGCATTGTCTCCAGTACCACAAAGAGCGGAAGAACAAGAGTAAGTTAGAAGGAGGTAGGTAGTAAAATTTGAAGATTAACAAAGCGGCAACTTGCCTAAAAGTAAGAGCTTCAACCCTGGGAATACTGGGGTAAAGCAGGGAGAACCTAAGCAGAGGACGGAGGCATACAAGACATGCGAAAAGACTCACATGAGAGTCTGTTTAAAAGGGAAATCGGTCTTCTACAACTATGGGCAGGAGGGGCATTTTTCACCCAACTGTCCTAACCCTAAGAAGAACCAGGGGTGTTTTTTCTGTGGGTCATTAGATCACATGGCAAGGAATTGCCCGAAGAAAGGGTTAGAGGGAAATAAGGGTTCTGGTAGTGGTAAGTTAGCCATTACTAAACCAACACCATCAGTGGGTAGAACCTCAGCCCGTACATTTAATATGCCTGTCCAAGATGCGGTTGCATCAACGGATGTGGTAGCAGGTATCATTCCGGTTAATGAGATAAATGTTTATGTGCTATTTGACTCGGGTGCTACTTGTTCTTTTATAGCATGTGAATTTGCTAAGTGATTAGGTTTAATTCCTGAAAAGTTACCACTACCTTTAGACATTAAGGTATCAAACGAAGAGATAATCCCCATTGAACATAATCATAAGGATTGTTGCGTGGATATTAGAGGGAATAAGTTATCGGTAGATTTGGTACCGATAAGGTTAAAAGAATTCGATGTAATTCTTGGTATGGATTGGTTGGTTAACCATAAGGCGATAATAGATTGTCATAGGAAAAGTGTAAACCTTCGGCTTTCTAAGAAAACCAAGGTAGTGTTCTTCGGTAGTAAATCACCGAGACGCTTTTGTTGTCTGTCGATGACACAAGCTAGGAAGATGTTGAGAAAAGGGTGTGTAGGTTATCTATGCCATGTTGTGGATACCCAAAGAGTGGGAACATCCTTGGACCAGATACCTATAGTGCAGGAGTTTGCGGATGTATTTCTGGAGGAATTACCGGGTATTCCACAGGATAGAGAGGTGGAGTTTGTAATTGATCTATTACCGGGAACGACACCAGTTTCAAGGGCACCATATCGGATGGCGCCAGTTGAGATGAAGGAGTTAATGGTTCAATTACAAGAACTATTAGACAGAAAGTACATTCAACCGAGTGTGTCTCCTTGGGGAGCACCGGTATTGTTTGTAAAAAAAAGGATGGGTCGTTAAGACTTTGTATCGACTATCGAGAGTTGAACAAGTTAACGATTAAGAATAAATACCCATTGCCCATGATCGATGATCTATTTGATCAGTTAAAAGGGGAAAAGTATTTTTCTAAGATAGATTTGCGCACGGGGTATCATCAGTTAAAGGTGAAAAAGGAGGATGTACCTAAGACGACGTTCAGAACTCGTTTTGGTCATTACGAGTTTCTGGTGATGTAGTTTGGGTTGACTAATGCGCCAACCGCATTTATGGATATGATGAACAAAGTGTTCAAACAGTATTTGGAAAAGTTCATCGTAGTGTTCATTGATGATATTCTAGTCTATTCAAAGACGCCAGAAGATCATGCAGAACATTTAAGGATAGTGTTGGAAACACTAAGGAAGGAAAGGTTGTATGCGAAAGTCACAAAGTGTGAATTTTGGCTCGAGTGAGTGCAGTTTCTAGGACATGTTATTGATAAAGATGGAATTTCCGTGGATCCAACAAAAGTGGAAGCAGTTAATGAGTGGGAGCAACCAAAAATGCTAACTAAAGTTAGGAGTTTTCTGGGGTTAGCGGGATACTATAGAAGGTTCATTCTGGACTTTTCTAAAATAGCTACTCCGTTGATGAATCTGACAAGAAAGTCGGTGAAGTATGTGTGGATTGAAAAATGTGAGAATAGTTTTCAGTAATTGAAGAAGAGGTTAAGTGAGGCACCCATATTGTCCTTATCAGACGATATAGGGAACTTTGTAGTGTATAGCGATGCTTTGCATAAAGGACTGGGTTACGTGCTCATGCAACATGGCAAGGTCATTGCGTATGCATCACGTCAATTAAAGGATTATGAGAAGGTCTATCCTACTCATGATCTGGAATTGGCAGCGGTAGTTTTTGCCTTGAAGATATGGAGGCATTATCTATATGGTGAGAAGTGTGAGATATACACGGACCACAAAAGTCTGAAATATATCTTCACACAGAAGGAGTTGAACATGAGACAGAGAAGGTGGTTAGAGTTAATAAATGATTATGGCTGTAATATCTTATATCATCCGGGGAAAGCAAATGTAGTAGCCGATGCGCTAAGTAGGAAGGGTAGAGAGAAACTGTCAATGTTAACAACTCAAAATGAGTTGATAACAGCGATGACAAGAATGGAGTTAGAAGTTTAGTTACCGGAGGAAGCAGTGGAAATGTTATTTTCCATGGAAACCCGACCAACCATAGTGGAACGGGTTACGGGAGTACAATTGAGCAATGAGGAATGAGAACTGATGAAGAAGAGGATAAAAGATGAAGAAAAGACTAAGTATAACCTCGATAAGGAGGGATTGCTTCGTTTTGAAGGAAGAATTTGGGTTCTAAATGATTCTGAATTAAAAGAGGAGATAATCTTTGAGGCTCATATAGTTCGAGGTACTCGATACACCCGATGAGTACGAAGATGTATCAAGACCTTCGCCGTAACTTTTGGTGGCCGAACATGAAAAGGAGATAGCGAGAATATGTTAGTAGGTGCTTAACTTGTCAAAAGTTAAATTTGAACACCAACGACCTAAGCGGGTTGTTGCAACTGCAGATTAGAAATTCAGAGTGGAAATGGGAGCACATTACAATGGACTTTGTGGTGGGACTTCCAACAACAAGAAAAGGATACGATGCTATTTGGGTGATAGTGGATCGATTGACGAAATCGGCTCATTTTCTACCAATAGGAGTTAGGTATAACCTAGATCAGTTAGCTAAGTTGTATGTCAAGGAAATTATTTCCAGACATGGAGTACCTGTTTCTATTGTGTCAGATTGTGATCCACGATTCACATCGAACTTTTGGAGGAGTTTGCAAGAGCAAATGGGAACGCAGTTAAGATTGAGTACGGCGTATCATCCTCAGAGGGATGGTCAGAGTGAATGGACAATTCAAACGCTTGAAGATATGTTAAGATCTTGCGTAATGGATTTCAAAGGGAGTTGGGACGAGTATCTATCGTTAGTGGGATTCTCGTACAACAATAGTTTTCATGCTAGTATAGTCATGCCGCCTTACGAAGCATTGTATGGAAGGAAGTGCCGAACTCCATTGTGTGGGGATGAGGTGGGTGAACGTCGGATGTTGGGACCTGAGATGGTACAGTAAACGGCGGACATGGTGAAGATAATACGTGCTCGATTAGTTACGGCTCAATACCGGCAAAGGAAGTATGCAGATCCTCACAGAGAGAATAGAGAATTCGATGTAGGGTCTTTTGTCTTTCTGAAAGTATCGCCTTGGAAGGGGAAGATACGTTTTGGAAAGAAAGGGAAGTTAAGTCCAAGGTTTGTAGGACCTTTTGAGATTTTAAGAAGAGTAGGAGAGGTAGCCTATGAAGTAGCCTTACCTCCAGAAATGGAACGCATTCATAATGTGTTTTATGTGTATGTGTTGCGTCCTTATAAACCAGACTATAAACATATAATAGAGTATGAATCTATCCAGATAGAGAATGATTTATCCTATGAGGAACTTCCGATTCAAATTATTGATAGGAAGGAACAAGTATTAAGAAATAAGGTCATACCTTCAGTGAAGGTGTTATGGAGAAACCACAATGCTGAAGAAGCAACGTGGGAACTCGAGAGTAAAATGAAGGAAGATTTTCCTCATTTGTTTATGTAATTATAAGCTAGATTCTGGGGACAAAATCTTTATAATGGGGAGAGAATGTAACGCCTGAGAAAATTAAATTTTTATGACAATTAAATTTTTATTTGATTATGTGAATTAAATGAATTTAATTGATTTATTTTGTGAGTAAGCTATGTGAAGGTCGTTCTATGACCTAGAATGTGCTAATATGGTTAGTAATCTGGCTATGTTCCATAATTAATTGTTTAGAATTTTCGAGACGAAAATAAATATTTTCCGAGAAATTCCCGTAAAAACACTATTCATCCGTTTTTGTTCAGAGAATTATTTTGAAATTCTGAGAAACGCGTAATGATAGAATATCGAGATAAGATGAAATATCTAATAATATTTCATTTATGGCAAACGAAGTTTTTGCCTGCGGACTTAAAACCTAAGGGATGAGTATATTGATTTCCGAGAAGGAAATGAAACGTGTAGAAGGAATTACGTTATGGTTAAAGCGTGTGTTATACACTTGAGATACTATTTAGTATCTATGTATAATATGATGAGTTAATACGGAGTATAATACGATTATCGTACGAGTATTATACGGAAGGAATACGTGAATTGTACGTATGGAATACGATTTATATTATAAGAATTAAGTTAAAACTTAAGGTTAATTCATTTGGGTTGGATTATGATTAGTCCAATCACTTGAATGAGCAAGCCCAAGGGATTAATGTGCTAAGCCTAAGTCAAGGCCCAATATTAGAGTGGTTAAGCCCAATGCAAGAAAACCGAACCGTGGATCAAACCGGTGGGTCACCGAATGGGTAAAACCCATGGGGATGACCCATTGGTGGTGGGCCGGCCACTTGGTGTGCAAGGCAAGCATATCACTTGGTCACCAAGTATTTTACTTGGTGACAAAATGTTGAATAGTAAGGAGGTGAAGGTGTAATGACTAGATTGCCCTCCATTTCAATTGCCTATAAATAGAAAGCAAGAGTTGGTCTTTTGTGAGTTTTTTAATTGCCAACCTAGATTATTGAGAGAGAAAGAGAGCTAGACTCAACAAAATCATACACTTGGAAGCTTTGCCTTATAATTTTCCAAGAGATTACTTAAGAGTTCTTAAGGTATTATCCCTTATTTCAACTTTCATCTCTTTTGGTTTTCTTTTATTATGGAGAATCATAGATGGGTGGGGTATGGCTTGTATGGTGGAATAAGAGTGACTGACCATATATTCAATCTCTATATGTCATGAAATCATAGAAATCATAAGGTTTGATATAGCTTAAAATCATGAAGATATTGATTGTTGAGATTGATTGTTGATAAACAATTGAACTCCATCAATATGTAAATATGTGCATCTTGTGTGGTTAGGATGTAGATATGAAATCCATGGAGTATTCCACGTGATTTAGTTTATAGAACATTAGTAACGAAGTTATGGCGAATTTCACGAAAATGGACGTTAAACGTCAAAAACGTTGAAATTCCGAATTGATAGTCAAAAGTTGCCGTGAGACTTGAAAATGTTGTTTTTCAATGTCAACACGTGAGATAGGGTATTTAAGAGTTGTGGGTTCGAGAATCGTCGGATTCTGACTTAAAACGAAGAAAACGAGCATTGAATGCTCATTAACATTTATGAACGCTTAAAAAATGAACTCAATAGGGAATTTTGAGTTAACGAATTCAAAAGTGTATAATTCTTATATAAACGCGTAGAGTTTGTCATTTATGACGTGTACGCTTTTGAACGGACCAAATCGGACTTATAACGAAAAAGTTATGGATCGAAGAAGTTCAGCAAAATTTTTATCCTTGAAAATTATCTGGTGCTGAGGTCTGGCGCCGCGGCGCCAAATAGTGTGTTAATTGTTGCGCGTGCTGAACACACGTGTAATGGACTCTTGGAAAGTGGTCTTTGCACCAAGAGAGACCGGGACACAGGTATCGGAAATTGGGTAGTAGCGGCCATGGTCTTGAACTAATAGATATACATCACCTATTCTGAGTCGCCAAATATATGGTACAAAATTCAAATACAACTTAATAATACAGCTGTCGTGTAAAATACGACAAAATGTAAACTGAGAGTTTTAATAAGAATATTGTCATCTAGACAATATCCACACTCAAAAGAGTCCTCATTACATTTATTTTCACACTATTTAACAGAATAGTGAGGACTACTAATACTATCTTCTGGACCGTCACTCCGTTCCCCGACTAGTCCCGGCTACGTTCTCATTTCTTGAAGAGAACAGTGAAAGAAAGGGTGGGCTCAACTAGCCCAGTAAGAAATATTATAACTAAGATAATACAGAATAAATTATCATTAGCCTTCAACAATGTTAAACTGATAAAACATAACAAACATCAAGTTTAACTACAGCGGAACAAGCAATCCATTAAAAGGGTCAAGTAGAGAATAAAATCTACTATCTTTTATGATTTAAAAGGTTTTTCATCACTTTTATCGTTGAGACTCAGCTTAATAAATAATCCACATCATCCCTGCACTACGACCAAGGATATCATTAGTATCACAGCCACAAATTATCCATGCACTACGCCCAAGGATATTCGTGTATTCATTAATGGTCATGATCATGCCAACAACTGTCCATCAATGCACTATGGCCAATGAGGACTTTTTCCACATCATTTGTAATATTATGGTCATGATTACACCGAATAATCCCTGGTCATAATCATACCAAGTCCATCTATGCACTACAGGCCACAGATGACTTTCAACATAATATAAACATGAGGATGATGACAATGATATAAGAATTCAATAAAACAAGTTCAAGAATTCATTTATCCAGGAACTAATAACGTCCAAATTGTCAACATGATACTTCTTTGTAGAGTAAAACTGAAGAATGCTCAGAAGAATATTTCCATGAAAAGATACTGGATGAAGCGCAAATATCAAGGATATTCCACTAATTTCATGGAGTATAGAAGTCAAAAATTTAACCAACTGAGTATAATAAAGAATGGAATAACAAAAGAAATCACCAGGCAAGTGATAGACCGCACAGAGAGGTTATTCCAACAGAATAATAAATAACCAGGTCATGCGTAAACGCACAGACATGATATTCCAACAGAATAATAAATAATGGAACCAGGTTATGCGTAAATGCACAGACAAGATATTCCAACAGAATAATAAACAACGGAACCAGGTCATGCATAAACGTACAGACAGGATGTTCCAACAGAATAATAAATAACGGAACCAGGTCATGCGTAACGCACAGACAGGATGTTCCAACATAATAATAAAAATGGAATAACAGAAGAATTTCACCATGTATGCGGTACTTCGCATAGACAGGTTATTCTAACATAATGATAAAGAATGGAATAACAGAAGTTCTCTTCATGAATAAGAAAGAAATAATGCCCCTTACCTTTAAAAGAATAGTACTGGATATAGGAGTAGTAAAGTAGCAGAATACTTTTCTTCTTTCTCTCTCTAGAGTTTCAGTGAATTTGTAAAAATAATGAAGGAATGAGCTTCTATTTATAGAAGAATGGACTGCATAGTAACTAATTCATGAACGGTCCAGATTGATTTACTTTTAAACGGACGATCCAGATTTAAAACACAATCTTTTAAATAAAATATAATATATATTCTATTTATAATCTAATAAGACGAATAACTTTATAAAGGTATTTTGTTTTATATAAAAAGATTTTACTATACAAAAAATACTATGCAGCACTATGCAACACTATGCATAATAAAATATAATATATTCTAATTATTGTCTAATAAAACAAATAACTTTATAAAAGTATTACATTTTATATAAAAAGATTTTACTATCTGAGAACACTATGCATAATAGAATATTATATATTCTATTTATAGTCTAATAAAACGAATAACTTTATAAAAGTATTACATTTTTATATAAAAGATTATATGTTTTATTACATTAATAATACTAATAAAACAAAACTCATCATCATTATTATTATTCACACTATTAATCGACCACCATGTCGTTCCTGAGAAAGAGGGGCTTTCAATAAGGATTTCTCCTATGGCGCCAATTAGGTGACCAAGCCTCTCCTTGGCGTAACTTTTAGACATCGTTAATATTGCAAATAATAATATTAATAACTTTGTTATCTCAATTATTGATTTAATAATATATAAAAATATCGACAATAATTGAATCAAAAAGCGAGTGACTTCTCACGTAAGCATCAATAATCAATCTTGTGTGGTGCTACTATGCAACCACGCCAGACATCTTGTACTTTTAACACCGGGTGTTTCAACAGTTAAGATAAAACTTTCACCGTTATTTTCATAAAATATTTTTGTTATTTTCTCAATCTGACAATAATTCTGTTGTGGGGTCCACCAATGATTGTGCCGTTGTACGAATATTCCATGTTAAAACGAATATTTCCCGACTAATCGAATATTATATAACAACTTGCTTACTTTGAAAAATTTATAAATATTACCCACAACTATAAAATTATATTAAATTCATTCCTTAAAATTCAAAAATGATATTTATAGAAAAATCATCTTTATTAAAAAAAGTTGGGGTCTTACAACCTCCCCTTCTTATGAAATTTTGTCCTCGAAATTAGGGTACATACCTGGTATGTCGAAGAGGTAAGGATACCTTGATTTTATTTCATATTCTAACTCCCAGGTAATTTCCTCAACATCGTGGTTTCTCCACAAAATTTTGACTTGAGGTATAACCTTGGAGCGTAGAATATGTTCCTTCTTATCTAAGATTTGAACATGAGCCTCTTCATACGTTAAATCTTCCGCTATTTCGTCCGGTTCTAACTCAATAATGTGGTTTGGGTCTTCCACATATTTATGTAACATGGATATGTGAAAAACGTTATGAACACGAGACATACTTGGCGGTAAAGCGAGTCTATAGGCTATAGTTCCTACTCGATCGAGGATTAAAAATGGGCCAATGAATCGAGGATTGAGCTTTCCTCTCTTTCCAAATCTCGTAACTCCTTTCCATGGAGCAACACGTAACAACACATGATCTCCAATATCGAATTCCACGTCCTTTCGATGAAGATCAACATAACTCTTTTGTCGATCTTGTGAGGTTTTTATACGTTGTCAGATCGTTTGAATCTTTTCCGTAGTCATACGTACCAACTCTGGTCCCAACAACGTTGCTTCACCCACCTCATCCCAGCATACTAGAGAACGACACTTTCTTCCATACAACGCCTCGAATGGAACCATGCCAATACTTGCTTGATAACTATTGTTGTATGAAAACTCCACCAATGGTAAGAACTTGTCCCAACTTCCCTTGAAGTCAAGGACACAGAGTCTTAATAAATCTTCAAGAGTTTGAATAGTCCTCTCTGATTGTCCATATGTCTGAGGATGATATGCCGAACTAAATCGTAAATCCGTGCCCATAGCTTTTTGCAAACTAACCCAAAATCGTGAAGTGAATCTTGGGTCTCGATCAGAAACTATGGATACTGGCATACCATGCAGTCTTACAATCTCGTTTATGTATATACGAGCAAGACGTTCAAGTTTATAAATTTCGCGTATTGGTAAGAAATGAGCAAACATGGTCAATCTATCAACAATGACCTAAATTACATCTATGCCTTGAGAAACCTTGGGAAGACCAATAACGAAATCCATGGTAATGTGCTCCTACTTCCATTCTAGAATTTCAAGTGGTTGCAATGGAACGTTTGGTACTTGATGCTCCGCCTTAACTCGTTGACAAGTTAGACACCTTGAGATAAACAACACTATCTCTCTCTTCATATTTCTCCACCAAAATGTATGACGAAGATCACGATACATTTTGGTACTCCTAGGATGGATTGCAAACGGTGTGTTGTGCGCCTCCATCATGATTTTATACTTTAAATCAGGGTCGTTAGGAACACAAATTCTGGAGTTGACTTGAAGTATTCCTTCTTCATCAATTCTTGCTTCCGGCATAGCACCTTCTTGCATTTTCTTCCTCATACGAATCAGTTCAAGATCTGTAACTTGAGTAGCTTTAACTTTATCAATTAAAGTCGGTTCTACTCGTATATTCGCCATCATCACATGGGTCCCTGGAGTCTTTAACTCTATCTCCATCCTTTGCAAGTCACACAAAATGGGCCTTTGCGTTGTCAATATCACACTCGTACCCGCATATGATCTTCTACTCAATGCGTCAGCTACCACGTTTGCTTTTCCAGAATGGTATTGGATGGTATTATCATAATCTTTCAATAGTTTAAGCCAATGTCGTTGTCGCATGTTAAGTTCCTTTTGAGTGAAGAAATATTTGAGGCTTTTATGATCCGTAAAGATCTCCACTTTCTCCCCATACAAGTAATGCCTCTAAATCTTTAGTGCAAAAACGACTGCTGCCAACTCTAGATCAGGAGTAGGATAATTCATCTCATATTCTTTGAGTTGTCGAGAGGCATAGGCTATGACTTTTACATGTTGCATGAGAACACATCCTAACCCTCAAGTGTTGCTCATGATCTTCACGGCTTTTGGAGTATATGAGGATGTCATCAATAAAGACGACCACAAAGTGATCCAAATATTCCTTGAATACTCTGTTCATCATATCCATGAAGGCAGCAGGAGCATTAGTCAATCCAAAAGACATGACTAGGAATTCATAATGCCCGTATTCAAGTTAAAGGAAGTCTTTGGAATGTCATCGGTTCTAACCTTCAATTGGTGATATCCGAAACGAAGATCAATCTTTGAAAAGAATTTGGCTCCTTGCAACTGGTCAAACATGTCATCAATACGTGGCAATGGGTACCTATTTTTGATGGTGACATGATTCAACTCCCGATAATCAATACAAAGTTGCATACTCCCATCTTTCATCTTCATGAATAGAACAGGAGCACCCCAAGGAGTACTAGGATGAATAAAGCCAATGTCTAACAATTCCTGCAGTTGGGTCTTTAACTCCTGAAGTTCAATAAGAGCCATTCGATATGGGGCTTTGGAAATGGGTTTTGTACCGGGTTCAAGGTCGATACAAAAATCACATATACGTCACTATTCACGAATACGACACTATTTATAGAAAAATTAAATTTTCGTTCTTTGTCCAAGATGTCTATTATGGGTACTATCTTTGATTGTATCCATGTTTTGATCTTCATTCTTGAATTTTACTCCACTATGGTTTATTATGGAGTATTTTTGAACTTGGATTGTCTAAAGTACGAATCCCTAATATTTGTTCTTTTGTCTCACTAGATTCGTTTTCTTTAAAATATTTTTTATCATCCTCAGTCCTAAATGATGATATGACTGAATATCTTTGGCCTGTATTGCAAAGATGAATGATTTTCTGATGAATATCTTTGGCCCGTAGTGCAAAGATGAACATGTGTTGAGATGAACATGACCAACTGATGAATATCTTAGGCCTGTAGTGCAAAGATGGATATTTGATTCAAGATGTATATTGATTGATGTTACAGGGATAAAATATTGATGATGGATTTTTAAATAATAGAAGATAGTAGATTTCATTCTCTACTTAACTCCTCTAATGAATTGTTATTTCCGCTGTGAATATTAATCTGAAACTTGTTGTTTATTATATATTCTATCAGATTTTTCCCTGTTGAGGACTAATGATAATTTGTTCTATATTATCTTAGTCATAATATTCTTTATTGGACTAGTTGAGCTCACCCTTTTCCTTTTTGTTTCATTTTTCTTCTTAGGAAGCGAGAATGTAGCGGGAAGTAGTCGGGGTGTGGAATGATGATTCTAGAAAGTTATTTTAGTAGTCCTCACTATTTTGTAAAATAGTGTATCAATAATTGTAATGAGGACTTATTTGAGTGTGGATATTGTTTAGAAGACAATATTTGTATTTAAACTCACAGTTTATGTGTTGTCGTATTTTGCACGACAATTGTATTAATAAAGTTGTATTTATTTCTGTACCATGTATTTGACGACTCAGAATGGGTGATGTATACCTATTTTGGGGGCGTCACACTGATCACCTAGAAGTGCTCATAAGAAATGTTGGATGTACGACCTTAGTGCTATGATGTCCTTTTCATGTATGAAAACGGAAAGATTATGTTCATGGTCTTTCGACCGGTTCAGCATTCCTAAGCTATTATATACTTTGGAATTGATGTTATAAGTTGATAAGTACTAGTCAATGTTTCGTTGTACTTCATGACTATTTATTCAGTTATGGAAGATAATCATATAATTCTCGAATGTGGTATTGATATTATACTTTGTTAGACTTGCTGAGCTATTCATGCTCACTTCTTGCTTGAATTATATGATTGCAGCTAAAGCCGAACGTACTGAGAGTTCTAACAGAGATAAAGGAAAGGCTAAGATGGATAGTTAAATATCATGTAATAGACTAGTATGGTTGTATGTTTTATACTTATGAACAACAAATGATGTAATCGGTTTATGAACCTGGGAAAGGATTTTACTATGATTGTAATAAGAACATAGTTAATACGTTCATGGTGTTGTGGTTTCAATGGAATGAATGTATGATTATGAGTGCCATGTAGCACCATATGTCAGGTTGGAAAATACCCGAATTTGGGGACGTCACAGGTTGGTATCAAAGCATTAGGTTATAAAACTTAAGGGGGGAGAGAACCTTAAACTAATAACCTCGTAAGAAAGGTAAAGCCCGAAGGATGTAAATTCGAGTTGAATGAGTTAATAAGGTATTGAAAAAACTCAGTACCGAAAGATTTAAAAGATGAAAATTAATCCTAAATAAATTAAATGTGATTTGTTCTTATACTATTGTGTATTATGTACTAATCAACATGTTATGTGTTATTGTAGATGTCGAACGATAGCTTGATGTATAGAGACATACACATGGTGAACGAAGAGTCTGTGAACAGATTAGAGCATGTACCTATGCCAGTGGCGGAGGTACCGTTAGTAATTTTGGAAGATTCAGATCCAGGGGAGTACATTTCCGAGGAGGATTACTCCAAGGAAACTATGGGAATAACATCATACCTTGATATGATGATAGACGTGGAAGAGGATATGGAGGTAACATTGATTAATACGGTGGTACCTACTCAGGAGTCAACACCTCCAGATGCAATGAGATCATTGTATCTGGTAGTGCTTGATAGGAATGTGCAACTGCGCACAGTGGTGCAGACACAAAATGAAAAGATTATCGCTCTTTATGAGGCGAAGGAGTTTGCAGAGGCAAATTTTGAGTCAGAGCACGATGAGAAGGTGCTGATGATGGATAAGGCAAGGGATTATAAGGAAGAGGCCGTAGAGCTTCGAAAGAAACTGGTTGAAAAAGACCAGAAGATAGCACAGATATCTTACATCCATAACTGTGCTCATGAGGATTTCAAGTTGAAAATTGCTTCTTATACTATTGAGTCAGGGCAGACTTGACATACGATTAGTCGAGATATTGTTTCGATTTTAGCAAATCAGAAACATGAGAATGTCGTAAGGCAGTGTTAGTAGATCGGTAGATCTTTTTGGTATTTGTGTAGTGACATAAAACCCTCTTTTGTATAATTAAAGGGTAGTATTTTTGTAAATCCCAATTTTTGTAGAAGTCAACCATGGGATAGTAATGTAATAGCTTTTGGCTATGAAAGCAAAGTGTAAATAGTTTTGAACTATGAAAAGCATATTAATATAATGAAGTTTTTATTAAATGTGCTTGTTGTGGTATGAGTTGTTATTGTCGAATGATAACTAAATAAGTAAATAGATAATGATGAAACTTTATTTATTTAATCATAATAATGCCGCCAAGAAAAAGACAACGTAATCAAGAGGCTGAGTCACATAATGATAACCAGGGGGTCCAAATAACCCTATGCAAGAGTTTGTTAATTTATTAACATTAACATTTAACCAAGCTGGGGGTAGAGCTCCCGCAGCACCTAGGGTAGCTAGAACGACTACCTTTAAAGAATTTAAAAGTGTTGGTCCGCCAGAGTTCAAAGGAACGACGGACCCATTAAAGGTCCAGATATAGGTGAAAGAGATAGAGAAGGCGTTTGTTATCACAAATGTAGGTGAAGCGCAAAAGACTTCTTTTGCGACTTACATGATTAAAGGGGAAGCCAATTATTGGTGGGAGGCTCACCAGGGTGGGGCTAGAACGGATGCGGTTACATGGGAATAGTTTAAGAAGGTATTCTTCGAGAACTACTTTCCTACTAACATGCAAGGGCAGATGGAGATTAAGTTCTTGGAACTTAAACAAGGGGACATGACGGTTCCCCAGTACGCAGCCAAATTCAATGAATTGACAAGATTTGCTCCACATCAAGTGGACACAGAAGAGAAGAACGCTCATAGGTTTGAGCAGGGCCTAAAACCCTAGCTCTACAGTAGGATTTCGGGGTTCCAGAGTGCTTCCTACGGGACCATTCTGGAAAAGGCGATTATAGTCGAAGGTGGTAGTGAGGCATTAACTCAATACCACAAGGAAAGAAAGAATAAGAATAAGGGAGAAGGAGGAACCAAGGCAGAGGTTGCCAGTGGTAGTGGCAGTATGCCAAAAAGGAAAAGTTTTAACCCCGAAAATACTGGGGTGAAACAAGGGGATCCTAAATATAGGATGGAGGCATGCAAGATATGTGGAAAGACTCATTTGGGAATCTATTTGAAGGGAAAATAAGTTTATTATAACTGTGGGCAGGAGGGACATTTATCACCCAACTGTCCTAACCTTAAGAAAAATCATGGTTGTTTTGTCTGTGGATCGTTGGACCACATGGCAAGAAATTTCTCGAAGAAGGGGTTAGAGGGTAATAAGGGATCTGGTAGTGGTAAGTTAGCCATTACTGGACCAACACCATCGGCGGGTAGACCCTCAGCCTGTACTTTTAATATGACTATCCAAGATGCGGTTACATCATCAGATGTGGTAGCAGGTATCATTCCAGTAAATGAAATAAATGCTTATGTGTTATTTGACTCGGGTGCTACTTGTTCTTTTATAGCATGTGGATTTACTAAGCAATTAGGTTTAATCCCTGAAAAGTTAGCAATACCTTTAGACGTTAAGGTATCAAACAAGGAGATAATCCCCATTGAACATATTCATAGGGATTATTGCGTAGATATTAGAGGTCATAAGTTATCGGTAGATTTGGTACCGATAAGGCTAAAAGAATTCGATGTAATTCTTGGTATGGATTGGTTGATTAACCATAAGGCTATAATAGATTGTCATAGGAAAAGTATGAACCTTTGGCTTTCCAAGAAAACTAAGGTAGTGTTCTTCGATAGTAAATCACCGAGACACTCTTGTTGTTTAACGATGACACAAGCTAGGAAGATGTTGAGAAAAGGGTGTGTAGGTTATCTGTGCCATGTTGTGGATACCCAAAAAGTGGGAGCATCATTGGAACAGATACCTATAGTTCAAGAGTTCGCAGATGTATTTCTGGAGGAATTACCGGGTATTCTGTCGGATAGAGAGGTTGAATTTATGAATGATCTGTTACTGGGTACGACACTAATTTCAAGGGCACCATATAGGATGGCGCTAGTTGAGATGAAGGAGTTAGTGGTTCAACTACAGGAACTATTAGATAGGAAGTACATTCAACCGAGTGTATCTCCTTGGGGAGCACCGGTATTATTTGTAAAGAAAAAGGATGGGTCGTTACGACTTTGTATTGACTATCGAGAGTTGAACAAGTTAACGATCAAGAATAAATACACGTTGCCCAGGATTGATGATTTATTTGATCAGTTGAAAGGGGCAAAGTATTTTTCTAAGATAGATTTGAGTACGGGGTATCATCAGTTAAAAGTGAGGAAGGAGGATGTACCTAAGACGACGTTCAAGAATCGTTATGGTCATTACGAGTTTCTGGTTATGTCGTTTGGGTTGACTAATGCGCCATCTGCATTCATGGATATGATGAACAGAGTGTTCAAATAGTATTTGGACAGTTCGTTGTAGTGTTCATTGTTGATATTCTAGTCTATTCTAAGATGCCAGAAGATCATGCTGAACATTTAAGGATAGTGTTGGAGAAACTACGTAAGGAGAAGTTGTATGCGAAATTCACAAAGTGTGAATTTTGGCTTGAACGAGTGCAGTTTCTGGGACATGTTATTGATAAAGATGGCATTTTCGTGGATCCAGCAAAGGTAGAAGTAGTTAATGAGTGGGAAGAACTAAAAATTACAATTGAGGTTCGGAGTTTTCTAGGGTTAGCGGGATACTATAGAAGGTTCATCCAAGACTTTTCTAAAATAGCTACTCCGCTGAGAAATTTGATTAGGAAGTCGGTGAAGTATGTGTGGACTGAAAAATATGAGAATAGTTTTCAAGAACTAAAGAAGAGGTTAAGTGAGGCACCTGAATTATCTTTTCCAGATGATACGGGGAATTTTGTAGTGTATAGTGATGCTTCGCATAGAGGGCTGGGTTGCGTGCTCATGCAACATGGCAAGATCATTGCGTATGCGTCACGTCAATTAAAGGATTATGAGAAGGCCTATCCTACTCATGACCTAGAATTGACAGTTGTAGTTTTTGCTTTAAAAATATAGAGGCATTATTTATACGGTGAGAAGTGTGAGATATACACGGACCATAAAATTCTGAAATATATCTTCACATAGAAAGAGTTGAATATGAGGCAGAGAAGGTGGTTAGAACTAATAAAAGATTACGATTGTGATATTTTATACCATCCGGGGAAAGCAAATGTAGTAGCCGATGCGCTAAGTAGGAATGGTAGAGAAAAGTTGTCAATGTTAACGACTCAGAATGAGTTAGTAACAAAGATGGCGAGAATGGAGTTAGAAGTTAAATCACCGGATGAAGCAATGGAAATGTTATTTTCAATGGAGACTCAACCGACCATAGTGGAACGGGTTAAGGAAGTGCAATTAAATAATGAGGAATGCAAACATATGAAGAAGAGAATGGAAGATTAAGAAAAGACTAAATATAATCTCGATAAGGAGGGATTGCTTCATTTTGAAAGAAGAATTTAGGTTCCAAATAATTCTATATAAAAAGAGGAGATAATGAGTGAGGCCCATAGTTTGAGGTACTCGATACATCTCGGTAGTACAAAGATGTATCAAGACCTTCGTTAGAACTTTTGGTGGCCAAACATGAAAAGGGAGATAGCAGAATATGTTAGTAAGTGCTTAATTTATCAGAAGGTTAAGGCTGAACACCAACGACCTAGTGGGCTGTTACAATCATTAGAAATTCCAGAGTGGAAATGGGAGCATATCACAATGGATTTTGTGGTGGGACTTCCAACAACAAGAAAATGATACAATGCTATTTGGGTAATAGTGGATCGATTGATGAAATTGGCTCACTTTCTACCAATAGGAGTAAAGTATAACCTAGAACAATTAGCTAAACTGTATGTCAAAGAAATTATTTCCAAGACATGGAGTACCTGTTTCGATTGTGTCAGATCGTGATCCACGATTCCCATCGAACTTTTGGAGGAGTTTGCAAGAGCAAATGGGAACCCAGTTGAGATTGAGTACAGTGTATCATCCTCAAACGGATGGACAAAGTGAGCGGACAATTCAAACGCTTGAAGATATGTTAAGATCTTGCGTTATTGATTTCAAAGGGAGTTGGGATGAACATCTATCGTTGATAGAATTTGCGTACAACAATAGTTTTCAAGCTAGTATAGGCATGCCGCCTTACAAAGCGTTGTATGGGAGGAAGTGCAGAACTCCACTATGTTGGGATGAAGTAGGTGAACGTCAGATGTTGGGACCTGAGATGGTACAACAGATGACAGACATGGTAAAGCTAATACGTACTCGATTGGTAGCGGCTCAAGATAGGCAGAAGAAGTATGTTGATCCTCATAGGAGAAGTGGGAATTTGAAGTAGGGCCTTATGTATTTCTAAAAGTATCGCCTTGAAAAGGAAAGACACATTTTGGGAAGAAAGGGAAGTTAAGTCCAAGGTTTATAGGACCTTTTAAAATTTTAAGAAGGGTAGGAGAGGTAGCTTATGAAGTAGCTCTAACTCCAGAAATGGAACGTATACACAATGTGTTTCACGTGTCTGTGTTACGTCCCTATAAATCGAACTATAAACACGTAATAGAGTATGAATCTATTCAGATAGAGAAAGATTTAATGTATGAAGAACTTCCAGTTCAAATTGTTGATAGGAAGGAACAAGTTTTGAGAAATAAGATAATACGTTCGGTGAAGGTGATCTGGAGGAACAACAATGTTGAAGAAGCAACGTGGGAACTCAAAAGTAAAATGAGGGAAAATTTTCCTCATTTGTTTATGTAATTATAGCGAGATTCTGGGGACATAATCCTTATAAGGGGGGGAGAATGTAACGCCTGAGAAAATTAGATTTATATGAGAATTAAATTTTTATTTGATTATGTGAATTAAATGAATTTAATTGATTCTTTATGTGAGTAAGCTATGTGAAGGTCGTTGTATGACCTAGGATATGCGGATGAGGTTAGGATTCTGGCTATGTGCTAGAATTAATTGTTTTGAATTTTCAAGATAAAAATAAAAGTTTTCCGAGAAATTTTCGTAAAAAAAACCTGCTCAGGAATTAAGGTTGAAATTCTAAGAAATGCGTAATGATAGAATGCGAAGATGAGATGGAATATCCAATAATATTTTAGTTATGGCAAATGAAGTTTTCGCCTGCGGACTTAAAACCTAAGTGTTGGAAAAATAATTTCTGAAAAGGAAATGAAATTCGAATAATGATTAAGATTATTATGCGTACGATATACGAGTATGATACTAGAATATGATTAGTTCTTAATGGACTTAGAGTTTAAGGACTCTGTATAATCCAATTGGAATTGGATTTTATCAAGCCCAATGAATTATGTAATCAAGCCCAAGTTAAGGCCCGATGTTAAGTGTAATTAAGCCCGATCCAAGAAATCGAACTGTAGATCGAATCGATGGGTCATCGGTTGGGTAAAACCCATGGGGATGACCCATGGGGATGACCCATGGACCTTGTGGGCCGTCCACTTGGCCACCAAGTAAAGTGATTACTTGGTGTCTAAGACTTGAATAGTAAGAAGGTTGGGGAGGATGACCATTATGCCCTCCATTTTGTTTTCCTATAAAAGAAAGCTTAGGTTGTTCATTAGTTGTTTTACAAACTTTGTCCAACTTATATTAAGAGAGAGAGAGAGCTAGAAACAAGTAATCATCCTACTTTGAAGCAAAACATAAGGAGTTTTACCAAGAACGTGAAGAACGAAGAGGTAAAATTTCGTAAACTTTAACTTTCCATCTTTTCGATTTCTTTTTCGTAGAGAATCGTCGATTGGTGGAGCATACCTCTTATGGAGGAATAAGGATGGATTTTATTGATTAAAACATTTATAAGTCATGTTTAAGTAGAAATCGTAAGGGTTTACGTAAATTTGAACTGGAGAAACCATTAAACATTAACTTGGTTGTTGATAGACAAATTAAAAACCATCATTGATAGGGTATGTGCATCTTGCTTGGTTAGGATATAGATAAGGAATAAATGGAGTTGTTCCATTTGATTTATCATATAGAACACGGGTAACGAAGTTATGGCAAATTTTACGGAATTAGACGTTAAACGTCGAAAGCGTAGAAATCCTGGATTAGTAGTCAAAAGTTGTCGCGTGACTTGGAAATGTTGGTTTTCAATGTCAACATGTAAGATAAGGTATTCAAGAGTTGTGGACTCAAGAATCGTCAAATTCTGACTAAGAACGAAGAAAATGAGTATTGAACGCTCATAAATGATAAACGAACGCTCGATAATGAACTTAAAAGTAAATTCTGAGTTAATGGATTCGAAAATGTAAAATTCTTACATGAACACTTAGAGTATGTAAAATTAGAGCTAAGGGCCTTTGAACGGACCAATTCGGACTTATAACAAAGAAGTTATGAGCCTGGGAAGTTCATTGAAAATTTAATGTCAAAAATTTTCTAGGACTAAGGTCTGGCATCGCAGCGCCAGACAGAGTTATACATGCCGCGCCGCAGCGCCATGCATATTACGGGTAGTCACTGAAGAGTGGCGCCGCATCGCCACTCATACGTATAAGTTCTCGCACTTGCATGTCACGGACGAGGGCAGCTATCATGTGAAGCAAAAGACGCTTGATGTTGTGCAAGTAAGGGCGTGCCACAACTTTTCTTTGTAGGAATGAGTTGATCAAGTTGGTTTTGTAATTCCAAGTTATTGGTAACAAATAGTAGAATGTTTGTGTAGTTAATATACACATAAATGCTCAATCTTAAATCACTTATATAGTGATAACATTAAAAAATTAAGGATGGTTTAATAAAAATTAAACTAAGAATGCAAAGTGGAAGTAAGTAAACTATAAATGGTGTTCGACATTGGTATTTCACCAATAATGATCGAGTCTCGGTTATTAACGTAAGAACGTTAATAAGCCGTGATGAAGGGGTAGTAAAACAAATTGATATTATAAATGAATTAATTTCAATTAAGACATAGAAGAGAAAGAAGCTGGTAATAACAATGTGATGAGATTGTTTAGTAGCTAATTATAGTGTGCTATATGAATATATCATGCAGAAACTATAAAGACTAAGAACTGTTGAATATTTTATTCGAAGACGTTTCAAGGCAAGTTTTCTTAACACTTGTTTAACCTTTGTGTTAGCCGAGTTTTCTGTGATTCATGTGATGAGTTGCATGAATGATTTTAAAGAAAGGGTTGATGCCAGTTTCAACTCGGCTAGATTATTCTTAAGAGTTAGATTGACTTGTGTACATGTCTTTCTATATAGAAATGATAACACTATCTTATGCCAAGTATTTGGTACGGATTCAAAGGTAAGTTTGTCTATGAACATACAAAATTATTTTTTATCGTTTATTCGATGGGCACGCGAGTTTGCCAAATCTTAAATGTAAATACGTTTAACAGAAGAATGTTGATCAACATAGAGTACTATAGGCTGATCACCTAGTAGTGCTCTTAAGAAATGTCGGATGTACGGAATTTCTTTCATATAAAACTTAAAGAAAATTATATTAGACTAGGTTTTAGGATTACCTTTCTTCTTTAATCTTCTTCCGCTGAACAAAGTTTTCAGCAACAAATAAGATAAGGCTCTCTTATATAGAAAACCAAAGCTAGGGGTATTTTGGTCATTTGGCAAACTGCTTTACTATTCACACCTGTAACACCCCCAAATTCGGATACTTGAAACCCGAATTCAGTGCATTACGATACCATTTCTATGAGCGGAAGTAATAAAATTATCATAAATATCAAACTTAATTTATATATCGGAGTTTTCTAAATCCTGCACGCGACCTTAAAACATTTCATTACATGATAGATAATAAATATAATCATCTTATTTAAGTCTAGCTATTACATAAGATAACTCAAACTTATTAGGTGTAGCTTTTCTCCTTTTGTTCTTGGCGAGAGCCTCCGATCGATCATCATACTAAACTGAAAACATTTAAATTAAGCAAGGATGAGCATTTGAGTGCCCAGCAAGTAATAACAATTATAAATATTAGCTGAAAGGATTAAATGTTTCTTTATACTTCCCTTCTACAACAAATCAAAAGTTGTGAAGTAATTTGAACCGATAATAACATCATAAAAACTCTTTATCCAAATTTTTGAAACTACGTACTGACTATAAATAGGGGTTAAGGTGACATACTATGAACATTGTTTTTCATTTTTGAATAGGTTTAACAGAACTTCATCTGCAAACTGTCATAACTTACGGACACGAGGGTGATCTGCCCAATGTGCCCTGTATTGATCAATACTACATAACAAGAACGATATTATCGTTCACTCTGGCCGCTTAGAGCGCATAAAAATTTTCCCATGTTCGGGATGTTCATACTTGTCAGGGTTCCAAACAAAAGGTTTTATCTTATCCAACAATAATCTATAATTCAACATATATGTATATATCAAAGGTGTATCAACATGTGTTTAAATACAATGATTATCCAAGTGGGGACACTTGTATAATCATTTATAGAAATTAATGAACAGAATAAATATCTGAATTACCATATACTAACATGTTGATAATCAATGGGCGTATATAATATAGGTTTAACAATACATACATGATAATAATATAATTCGAATCATTCTTACTCATATCCATCAGATAAAGGAAATGCAAAGGTAGGATACTTGCACTGGTCTGCTTTGCCACAATACGCAACTAATTTTATCTCTAATTCAACAACCTATCATTAATAAGATCATTCGATCAATTAGAATAACATACTATAACACATAGCACTGCTTATTGCAGTCAACACATAACCTAATCACATTGGCACACATGTTTCACAGTCATTAAATCTCAAATAAACACATATACTGATCAAACTCTAAAAATCAGATCAATTTCAAAGACATGTTTGCGATTAATCGATTTAGGCCAGATGTCGCAAATTTATCCAAATCTAAAACTCTATTCAATACCCTTAATATTATTCGGACAACCTAAATATCACCATACTATTTTCATATAGCCTCATAATAATTTTCCAATAAATATTATAATTTATCACAAATTTTCAAACAAGGAATCATTATAAAATGATTTAAATATCAAATAATTCTACCATCAATAATATCTAAATAATATCAAATTATTAATAAAACCATTGCCAAAATATTAAAGTTATTAATAATAACTCGTAATATTTTTAAAATATTTATATCACCCTTAAATGATTTTTAAAACATTTTAAATCGTTTTTAAATAATTACCATAATATTAAAATATTAAATCAATATCATTAATATTATTTAAATTAATGACAATCATCTCAAAATAACTTAAAATATTTTCTTATAACATAATATAATTTTAAATAATTTTTCAAGTATTAAAATCATTTTTAAGTAATTTATTTAATATAATAATTAAATAAATTAAATACTATTAATATTCCAAAATAATAATTATTAATGAAATATATTCAAAATAATTAAAAACTCATTTTTAGACTTTAAAATAATTTTTAGGAATTTATTTTGTATTTTAATAATTAAAAACTATTTAATACTAATTATTAAATAAAAATAATAATTTTATGAATAAACTGTCGCTAAAGACTGCCTATAGCGACAGAACCGTCGCTATAGGTGTTCTTCGCGTTCATCATGCAAACCCAGAAATTCATGGCAGTTAACGAGCGGACTACTTTGACCAAAATTATAATAGTGTGTGATGTGTTTCTAGGCAAGTTGTTGGTCACAGATTGTAGTACTAATGCACGACAACAAAATCCAACAGAAAACAAGTTCATATAACTTATAACCAACGAGATCTGAGCCTCCAAAAGTGTTGTCAGGACGTTCTGGGTTTTCCGAAATCCCCATGCAGTTCTAGGTCCTTTGATGCTCCAATTCTCTGGGATTACATTTAGTGTTAGTGTGATCTAATGGCTCAAGGTTGTAGTATACATGTCAAGGTACAACTATCAATCATCAGGTCAGTCAAAAAACATCAAAATCATCTGCTAGCAATAGGTCAAAGCATGTCAGAAATAACATTCATACGGTTTTCGGGTTTTCGAGACTTCGCCACTGTGATCAAGAAGGCTAGTTTGACTACCAATATCTTTCAGTCTGTTTGTTATCTAGGTGATCTAAAGGCATCATTCTATAGTCCATCTACAATACTATAACTTTTCCACAACAACAGAATCTAATTGACAAACACAAGCAAGATCTGGGTAGGGTAATTGGCGAATATTATTACTTGTGTAGCTTACATATAAGGCAAGTTTCTTACCCTAAACTTTTATTGAGCAAGTTTATTTACCCTATCTCAATTACAATTACGCCTGTTTCATAGTTATGCTATCTTTAAGTCGAGCAATCTATTTATTCCTAAATTTTGCATTGAAGTTAAGCAAGCCTTTTGATTCTATCTAGTGTATGATTGTACAAGTTCTTGTAACCTAATTTGTTACATCGAGCGAGCTTTACTTTCCTTATTATCATTCGAAGCATATGATTGTTCTAATACATTGATTCAAAGGGGATTGTTCTAACTCTTTTGAATAAAGCACTTTGCATGTATACCATGTTTGCTTAATTATATATTATTGTTATTCAATCTTTGACCTTGATAACATTGTTCAATTCTGTATTGATTACATTAAGCCTCCAAGTAATAAGCAAACTCTTATTGATTGAACTAGTCTATTATGGAATAATGTTCTAAAATTCTAGAACCACTGATAAGTTAGTTCCGAGCTAAACTTTCTTTAGTGCAGAAATTCTAAATTCAAACTGAGACGAACAACCCTAACATAGGAGATTTTTGTACGTGTAACGTTTAGATGTTTGTGCACAATACATGGTACAAAGGGCTGATCCCCCTAAGTACGTAAGAAGGGTCTGTATAGTCTAAAAGACTGTTAAGGTTAAGGTAATAATACCTAAATACCAGAGACATAGTTCGTGGTCTTAAGACCTTCATATATTGATTTTGAACTTATTTTCTATTTTGATTCATAGAACAAGTTCATCATTGTTCATCATTCGTTGTTCACTCTCATGTTGTTGTTATTACTATCTTCTATATCAGTGAGCATTATTTTGCTCACTCTTGCAATTAACACTGCAGCTAAAGTGGAGAAAGTTGATGAGCCGTCTACTAGCAAAGGAATGGGCAAATTGTCTAAGTGCTGAAGACTTACGAGAAATTATTTAAATGTTTTATATTTCAAGACTTGTTTAATTTTATGATGTATTCTGCAAACTGATGTAATAAATTTAAGGTTAGATTACCTGGGATTATTTTGGGATGATGATGTAACCCTTTAATGGGAGAGATTATTGTTTAAGTTATTTAAATTATGTCTTTATCCTTTATTATGGGTAGTTAGATGTAATGGTTTTGGATAGTGAACACCAAATTATGTGAGAATAGAGTACCTAGATTTTGGGGTGTCACATATTATGCATGCTTAAGACTCAACTCTAAATAAGGTTTTAACCTTAGCTTAACATTGTTCAAGCAAGGTATGTTACGTTATTCAATACTTATGATCTTGGATTACTCCTAAAGCATGACCTTAATATACAATTTTGATTCATTTATGATTTATTCCATAGCACATTGTTACTACACTTTATTCAACTAATCCTTAGTTGATGTTCGTTAAACCTAAATTACCTTGAAACTTATCCAAACCAAACTTACTTTGGTGCGGACTTGTATTCTAAATACTGAGATGAACAACCCTACTACATGGGATAATTTACTAATAGCATTGAAATGTTTGTGCACAATACATTGTACGAAGGGCTGACCCCCCTAAGTACGAGGAGTCCTTATAGTCTTACGACTGTTAAAGTTTAATTTTAAAGAATACTTATAACTATGGACATAGTTCGTGGCCTTTTGACACTCAGTTATATATTTCAGATTTTGTTCCTGATTATTATAATTGATGAAACACCTTATTCATTTTCTATTGAGCTTATTCATTTGGCAATTGATATGATATTTATTCATTGTCATTTTAAGTGAGCTTTGTTTGCTCACTCTTTCTTATATAAACATTACAACTAAAGTTGAGAAGGTTGATGAACCTACAACTAGTAGAGGGAAAGGGAAGATAAGCAAGTTTTGAAGACTTGTAAAATTGTTGACTATTATATTGTTGAACTTTATTTTAATTTGATGATGTATTTATTTAATTTTTCATATATGATGTTTATAATTAAAGGTTAGATAACCTGGGAGATTTGGTTGGATTTATTGATGTAACCCTTTAATGGGAAGGTTTATTATTAAACTTTATTATGTTTGGGTAGTTAGATATGCATGTTTTTATCAAGTGAACACCAAATCTGGTGGAAATGAAGTACCCGGATTTGGGGGTGTCATAAGTTGGTATCAAAGCCTTAGGTTATGAACCTTAGGTGGGGAAAAGCCTTAGGAAGTAACCTTTGAAAAGATAGTGGTGATAAACTCTTATCGAGTTTTAAGAAAGAAGTAATAAAACACTTATGTGCTTATGTGGTTGTAACCTATGTGTTCGTGAGTGTCGAGTAGTAATGATTAGTAATTAAAATTTAAAATTTTGCTGTCAGGATGGCTAATGTAGGAGAATCCAGTCAGGCTAGGGAGGAAGGATCCCAGACGCCTAGAGAGGATGAACCTCGAGATATTCAGGTTGTTTGGGAACAACTACTGCCACGGGAAACATATCTGTTGGTCATAGTGGTTGACCAGGAGGGTTTACCTGATGAGGATGATGAGATAGAGACGGACAAGGAGGACCCCGTTGAGCTGCCACAGTCAGATGAGGATGAGGATGACGAGGAACAAGAGCTTTTACTTAACTCGATCGCCGCTCGTATTTACGATGAAGTATACGACCGCAATGTGGAACTTTAGGATATCGTTGAGGAGTTGAGAGAGATAGAAGCTGAACAATAGACCTTAATGGCGCAGAAGGACAACGAGATCCATGATGGGGATAAACGTCTGAATAATGTTAAAGGGAAGCTGGTCCACACTGAAGGAGAGAATGAACAAATGACAGAGGAGATTGCAGAGCTGAATAACAAGTTGAAAGAAGAATCTTCTAAGAGGGCAAGAGCTGAAGACGCGTACGAGGAAGCTTATCAATGAGCCGGGATAGCAGAGAGAGAGAGAGGCATAAGAAAAGAGGATCAAGATGGAAGAGATGAATAATGTATTCAACACCGTGATTAATCGAGCTCAAGATTGGGTCATGGGTTATCTGATTCAGTTCGAGACGCTGCCATCATACATATTAGATCGCCGAACAATGTTCCGAATTATGGAGGAAGAGCGTCGTAAGGCTACACAGTATCTTAGTAGGACATCGTAGGGAATGTACCTGATATGCGATTAATGATATGATAAATAAAATTGTAAAATGCATGTGTTATGTAACCTATGGGATATGATGATGATGTTATCATGGAACTTTAGTAGTTCAGGAAAGTAATGTAAATAGCAGTGATGTTATCGCTCTTATGTTTTCAAAAAGATTATGAAAGAATAAAAGTTATTTTTTTTATTCAAAGTGTTATGTGTTATGTTATGATCTATTATGGGGTGCAAGTTAAGCAAAAAATACTTAAAGGAATTGAGTAATAATCTAATAAGTATATTTTAACAGAAAATGCCTCCAAGACGTCAACCCCGACAAAAGAACCCCTGAGGGATCTACCAATAACAACAATGCTGAGGCTATTCTAGTTCAGCAGCTAGTGACATTACTAACAGGTACATTACAGAATCAACCGTAGAATCAAGCTGTGACATTTAAGGACTTAAAGGAGGTTGGACCACTAGAATTATGTGGGTCCATGAATCCAGTTGAGGCACAGACCTGGATCATGGAGATAGAGAAGGTGTTTGATGTAGCTAGGGTAGGGGAGAATCAGAAGACTACTTTTGCAACATTCATGTTAAAAGCAGAGGCTAGTTATTTGTGGCAAGCCAATAGAACTCGAGGAGGACAAGAGGTGATGACGTGGGATAGGTTTAAGGAGATATTCTTCGAGCCCTATTTCCCAGAGAGTTTGAAGAATCAGATGGAGGGGCAGTTTTTAGAACTGAAGCAGGGAACAATGACGGTATTGGAGTATGCCGCAAAATTTAACTAATTGGAGAGGTTTGCGCCATATCAAGTAAACACAGGTGAGCGCAAGGCTAGGAGGTTTAAGCGGGGACTAAAGCCCTGGTTGTACAGTAGAGTCTCCCTGTTCCAACTGAAGACATCCGGAGCGGTGCTTGAGAAGGCAATTCTCGCTGAGGGTGGATGCGAGGCTGTGACAAAGTTTAATCAAGAACAGAGAAAGAAGAAGAATGAGGGTGAAGGTAAGAATGGTGGTGGTAGTGGTGGAAATGGAAACAATAACCTGAAGAGAAAGTGGAATGGAAATGTGGGTTCAGGAAACCAGCAGGGTAATCAGCTAAAGAAGAAGTTTGAAGCATGTGCTACGTGCGAGAAGTTTCACGCAGATGTGTGCTTAAGGGGGGAAGCGTGTATGCTTTAGCTGTGGCCAGGAGGGTCACATTGCCGAAAATTGAAGTCAACCCAAGAAGAATGTTTGCTACATGTGCGGGTTAAAGGATCATTATGCTCGTGAGTGCCCTAAGAAGAAAGCTGAAGAGACGACTGGAAATAAGGGAAGTAGCAGTGGAGGCACAATAACCATTGCGGGACCAACGTCATCCAACAGACCCATAGCCAGAATCTTCAATATGACGGTATAGGATGCAGTGTAATCAAAAGATGTTGTGTCAGGTATTATCCCAATCAATGATATTGATGCTTATGTATTATTTGATTCGGGTGCTACTTGCTCATTTATATCTGATGATTCGGATTGCCTAGCGAAGAATTGAATTTTCCTTTAAACATAGAAATTGCGAATAGGGAGGTAATTCTTGTTAGGTTCATATACAAGAATTGTAGGGTGAACATTAAGGTAAATGTCATGATGATAGATTTAATTCTAATAAATATGGGAGAGTTTGATGTTATTTTGGGAATGGATTGGCTGTTCAATTATGGAGCGATAATTGATTGCCAAAAGAAATGTGTAAACCTTTTGACTCCGTCAAAGGTAGTTTTCTTTGGTAGCAGATCGCCTAGACATGAGAGATGTCTGACGATTATGCAGGCCAAGAAGTTGTTGAGTCAAGGTTGTGTGGGTTATTTAGCTTACATAGTCGATACTTAGAGGAAGGGGGTGAAAGTGGAAGCGATACCAGTGGTTAGGGAATTTGTAGATGTGTTTTTGGAGGATTTGCCGGGACTTTCGCCTGACCGAGAGAATGAGTTCGTGATCAAATTAGTGCCAGGAACCGCTCCAATATCGAAGGCCCCATACAGAATGGCTCCGATAGAGATGAAGGAACTGATGGTACAATTGCAGGAGTTGTTAGACAAGAAGTACATTTAGCCGAGTGTGTCACCGTGGGGGAGCACCAGTGTTATTCGTGAAGAAGGATGGGTCAATGCGTCTTTGCATTGATTATAGAGAATTAAATAAAGTCCCTATTAAGAATAAATATCCATTGCCAAGAATAGATGACTTCTTTGACCAATTGAAGGGTGCAAGATATTTCTCAAAAATAGATTTGAGAAGTGGGTATCACCAATTGAAAGTAAGAAAGGAGGATATACCAAATACGACATTCAGAACTAGGTATGGAAATTATGAGTTTCCGGTGATGTCTTTCAGATTGAGAAATGCCCCTGCTGTATTCATGGATATGATGAACAGGGTTTTTAAACCATTCTTAGACAAGTTTGTGGTGGTATTCATTAATGACATTCTAGTGTACTCCAAATCTCAAGAAGAACATGTGGAACATTTACATTTGACGTTGGAGACACTAAGAAAGGAAAAACTGTACGCGAAATTCTCTACGTATGAGTTTTGGCTAGAACATGTACAATTTCTTGGGCATGTAATTGACAAATATGGAATTTCAGTGGATCCATCAAAAGTTGAGACCGTAATCAATTGGGAACAACCAAGAACACCTTCAGAGGTGAGGAGTTTCTTGGGACTGGCCGGCTATTATAGAAGGTTTATTCATGACTTTTCCAAGATTGCCACTCCACTAACAAATTTGACAAGGAAATCTATAAAATTTGTTTGGACGAAGAAGTGTGAAGAAAGGTTTCCAGAATTGAAAAAGAAGTTTAGTGTGGCACCTGTGTTGTCATTACCAGATAATATAGGAAACTTTGTGGTGTATAGTGATTCCTCGCATAAAGGATTAGGTTGTGCTCTTATGCAGAACGATAAAGTTATTGCGTATGCATCAAGGCAATTGAAAGACTATGAGAAAGGGTATCCGACTCATGACTTAGAGTTGGTTGCGGTGGTGTTTGCTCTAAAGATATGGAGACATTATCTCTATAGAGAGAAGTGTGAGATATACACAGACCATAAGAGTCTGAAGTATATTTTCACACAAAAGGACCTAAACATGCGTCAAAAGAGTGAAGGTGAAGAATGCTCAACTACAGGACAAAGAATGCAGAAAAATAAAGGAAAGTGTGGTCGAGGGTAAAGAGGTAAAGTATAAAGTTGATACTGAAGGAATGCTAATATTCGAGGGAAGAATTTGGATTCCAGCAGTACCAGATATTAAAGAAGAAATCTTGACCGAAGCTCATAGCTCAAGATATTCGATACACCCAAGAAGTACGAAGATGTATCAAGATTTACGATAACACTTTTGGTGGCCAAACATGAAAAGAGATGTCGTAGAATGTGTTGCGAAATGCTTGACATGTCAAAGAGTCAAGGCCGAGCATCAAAGACCAAGCGGATTACTTCAACCGTTGGAAATACCAGAATGGAAGTGGGAACACATCACAATAGATTTTGTGGTGGGTCTTCCAACTACTTAGAAAGGATACGATGCGATTTGGGTGATAGTGGATAGATTAACAAAATCATCACACTTTTAGCCAATAAAGATTAGATTTAATCTTGATCAGCTAGCAAAACTGTATATTAAGGAGATCGTCTAAAGACATGGAGTTCCAATATGAATTGTATCAGACAGAGATCCGAGGTTCACATCAAACTTCTGGAAGAAACTACACGAATGCATTGGAACACAGTTGAGAATGAGTACGGCATATCATCCGCAAACAGATGGCCAAAGCAAACAAACAATCCAGACGTTGGAAGATATTCTTAGAGCATGCATCATGGATTTCAAAGGGAGCTAGGATGAACATTTACCATTGGTGGAATTTGCCTACAACAACAGTTACCACGCAAGCATCGGCATGCCGCCTTATAAAGCATTATACGGCAGGAAGTGTAGAACTCCACTGTGCTGGGATGAAGTCGATGAACGTCAACTATTAGGACCAGAACTAGTACAACAAACTGCTGAGGTTGTTAAACGCATCAGGACAAGATTGGTAGCTGCTCAAGATAGATAGAAGAAGTATGTTGATCAACACAGACAAGATCGTGAATTCAATGTAGGAAATTTTGTGTTCTTAAAAGTTTCTCCTTGGAAGGGGAAAATCCGTTTTAGTAAAAAAGGAAAGCTGAGCCCAAGATTTATTGGACCTTTCGAGGTGCTGCGAAAAGTAGGAGAAGTGGCTTATGAGGTAGCTCTACCTCCAGAGTTGGAACACGTTCATAATGTTTTTCATGTTTCGGTATTACGATCGTATAAACCCGATTACAAGCATGTGATAGAGTACAAACCTTTACAGTTCGATAAAGACTTGTCTTATGAAGAGGTTCCTATCCAGATAGTCGACAGGAAAGAACAAGTGCTCAGGAATAAGGTGATACCTTCTGTGAAGGTAATATGGAGGAACCACAATGTTGAAGAGGCTATGTGGGAACTCGAAGCTGAAATGATGAAGAATTACCTTGAGTTATTTATTTAATCTGTGTCTTCGATTATAGGGACATATTCTTTGTAAGGAGGGAAGAATGTGACGAATGATTTGCTTGAGTTGTGATTCTGGGGACAGAATCCTTGTAAGGAGGGAAGGATGTAACAATCCAAAAATTATAATTGTAATTTTAAATATTTATTGAATTATAGAAATATTTAATTAATGTGTTTATTGTAGAATAAATATTTGTTTAATTTGATTTGATTTGATTATTTATTTGTTGAATAAATAATTAATGAGTTAAGGAAATTATTTATTATGAGATACTATTCTAATTCAATAGTTAAGTTAGAGAGTTGATAGGGATTAAATGGATTATTATAATGTTCTTAATTTAATTTGGTAATAAAAGTGTGACAATAAACTATGCTACAAATGAGTTATTAAAATAAATTAAAGTAGTTTAATTCAGTGTTTGCCAAACAAGACTTAATGAATGTAAGTCTTTAATTTAAATATGTTTTACCAAACAAGGCATAAGGATTAATTGGTTAATTTTAAAGTAATTAGCCAAACAAGCCTTATGGCTTTTGATTTTCAAAACTAAAAATAACTGATGTTAGTTATAGATATATTTATATTATATAATTAATACCTATATTATTATTTAAGTTATAATTTTAGTACGTAAGATTAGAATAGAGAGGAAGAACACAGAAGAAGAAAAAAAAGAAAAATTGAGATAGAGTTGGGATAATTCTAGAGAGATTTTTAGGAGCAAAATTATGGGAAGGAAGCTTGACAATCAAAGGGTAGCTATCATCTTCTAGAAAACAAAGGTATCATCTTACTCTTTTATTTTTCAAAAATTGTAGTTTTCTTTTATTCAAAAATCCTTTGTAAAACTTTGCGAGGGTTGAATTATTTGTTACATGTAGTTTTTATATGATAATTGGTTGTTTTAAAGTTATTTTCATAAGTTTATAGATGAGCTATAGTAAATTGATTCATGATATGTATTTATTTATGAAGGAAATCATATTACAGTGAATTGGTATAAATATATGTGAATAGGGCTTAGTTTAAAGTAAAATTGAGGTTTAATTCTTTGTATAACATATAATTTAACTATTGATTTTGAAAGAACATGAAGAAACTATGACGACCCGAGAATTTAGAAAATTAATTAAATCTTAAATAATGGATTAAAGGTTGAATAATAAACCTAGACAGAAAATAAGTGAATGAATTTGACATTTCTGGAAAGAATTTTTATGAATTTAAAAATTTTTGTGGTGAATTAATCAGGATTAAGGGTATAAGTGTATATGTTCTGTGTATATGGTTGTATATGTGATCAGAATGTGGTTTAGGGTTAAGGGTTGACCAGATAAATTATATTAGTGTCCAAACCCTAATATTATATTACGAACCCCGACGTTCAGTTAGAAAACCCTAGCAATTGATAATAAACCCTAAAACTGGCTCTAGAAACCCTAATTTCAGTTTTGAGATTCCGAAACCCTAATTTGGATTGTCAAAATCCTAATTTGGGAATTTAAATGATATGTATAAAGCATTTGTGTATTAATTACAAATCTAATTAGGGATAACCCTAATTTGTAAATTAGAAATCTTAATTTTAAAGTTTGAAACCCTTATTGTTTGTTAAAAACCCAAATGTATAATTATAAACCTAATTGCTAAATTAGCAATTTTAATTAGGATAAATTAATCCTAATTAGCAAGCTTAAATTTATGATTAGGAAATTTTAGTATAATTATAGAATCCTAATTATAATTTAGAAATATTAAATTTCTATTTTAAGACCAAAATTAGAAATCCTAAAAAAATTGATTTTTTAAAACTTTAGGTTTTGACCATAAGGGTTAAACCCTAAGGGTTAGATCAAAAGATAATTGTGCCATTAAATTTAAAAGCCAATTGACCAATTTGCCCTTTTGTGCATTATTGGAGGAAACTTATGAATCTTGCCAAGATATAGGGTTGTTAACCATATCTAGCTACCCCATATGACTGAATTCAGCAAATATCAGCCCCTCATACCAGCCATTACATTTCATCTAACATTTATATGGATTAAAGAGAGAGAAAAGGCCCACTTTACTTCTCATTTTCTCCAAGACCCTTCTCTCTCTAAAAATTCAGAAATGTAGAGTGAGAGTGTGTAAAAGATAATCTAAGATCATGTGTTAGCTCTCTAAAAACAAACATCAATGATCAGATTCTAGATCAAGGCTCAAAAAAAGGTATTCAAACAAAGCTAAATAGGTTGTGTAACTGTAATCAACGGTACAGACAAGTTTTTCTTGACTCGACCTCGAGTTGTTTCATTTAAATATACTTGTGGTTAATCATTACTGATTGCCATGTCTATGAATTATTTATTCGCACTATGTGCATATTGAATATATTCATCAGGTATGAAAGGTTGACCACCTTCATTACCATTCGGTCCAGATATAATTTCTATGTTCATGTTCAATGTTCGTTCAGCTATGAAAGTTTGTTCATGCTAGTTCACAATTATATAATTTGAATGTTAGCCATCTATTATTCAAATTCTTTCCATCATGATATATCCTTAAATAAACTTATACTTGCTGGGAAAACTTATGCTTACCCTTGCTATATCATGATAAACATTGCATATTAAGACGAATGCGTCGAATACATGGAAAAGTTAAAGCCAAGTTTAGCTTGAAATTATATGTGTAGATAAAGTTTGTAACAGTATTGCATAATAATAACATCGTATGTTAAATATGATATTGATTCAGGTTTTATGTGAAGGTTTTCGACCTTGGGGTAATGTATAAAGTTTATTGTATAAACAATTTATATTTATATTTTCTGCAATAGTTATAGAATTAGTATATCAGATCCGTGGTGATTTGGGACCCAGATTTGGGGATGCTACAGTTGGTATCAAAGTTGTTGGTTATGAACCTTAGGTAGGAATACTTGAGACCAATAACAACAGTGATTAGGATAAGATCTAATTCACATAGAGTTAGTTGGTTGGTAAGATTCAAAGACGGATCTCGGTAAGTTGTAAAGACACGGAGTTCCCTAACTCTGATAATAAAGTTGAACAGTAGTGGTGAATAGATAGAGTCTAAAACACTAAAAGAAACGGAATAGGAGATCGTAAAATAAAACGATCATAATATAGAAATGAATCGTAATATATACGATGAGATCACCCCGTGATCGGATAAGGTTATGGCAGACAGAAGGATCAATTAAATGATGGAAAAGTTTATAGCAAAGATTGCTTTGTGTCAGTTGTACTATGAATTGGTACAGATTCAGGAAAGGATTATGAATACGAGTTGAATGAAATTCGTATTGAGAAGGGAGTTAGTATTAGGTGGGGATTTCAATTGAGGACTCATGTCAGTAGCGGAGTTGTATGATTCCTTGTTATGGGCGGGGAATTGTACTTGGTGTAAAAACCACTTAGTTTCTGGCATTGATAATCATTGAAATGTTTGTGTCGCGCTATTTGCTATATACATGTTAAGAGGGTGATTCCTTTCTCATGTGTATAACAGATAATGAGGTTATAGGTAGAGAATATAAGGTTAAGTACGAGTTCTTAAAACTCATACTTATGGTACGTTCGTGACTCATGATTATATGAAATGTTTATGAACCCCTCAACGAATGGACGACAAATATCTGACTAGGGCAAGTTCTTAAACTCATATGATTGTGGAAAGTTCCTGAACTCATAAGTGTGGTATGTTCGATGAACTGGGTATAGTTTTATGTGAATGGAGTATTGAGGATTATAGGAATAGATAGATTACTAAGCAATGGATTATTAGTGGAGACATAGGTTTCCCAAATTTGCTAGCTATGCTAGACTTCAAAATTTTGACATCAAGCTAAATACGCACTATGTGCTTTTGAAAAATGAATTTTTATTCTCAACTCTTAGTGACTATTGTGTATGCGTGGACTTTGGGCCAGCGACACCTCGTTACATATTAAGATGATAGGACAGATTTGTAATGATTTTTGAACGGTTTAAAGTATAGTCTATGCTACTTGTTTTAGCTAGACGATAACGGTTTGAAATGTCAAAATATTTTTTTATTTATCACTCATGTACCATGTAACCTGGTGCAGATATGATAAAAGTTGATGGAGTTGTAAATACAAGAATACATAGTGTTGAATTTGATCTAAAATCGTTGTTCCACTATTGTATGATGTGTTATGACAGAGTCACTCAACGACGACATCCTCAAATGGGTTGTTAATACAGTACGACATCATGACGTCATTCTCAAATATATTTTCAAAATTTTAATTTGCCAATGGGGTTTGGCTATACCTAAATATTTCGATTGAATTGAATTATTGATATGAGTCTATGCTATTTGATTCGGCTAGACCAACGTATATAAAAAGTTTTAAGCGTTCTTTGAAAATTTTCCCGAACCAAATTGTTTTAGTGCGGAATTCGATAAGACTGAGGTAAGAAAATTTTATGCGCCCAAGGTGGATAAGAGGAACAAGAAAATGGTTCCGACCAGCAGTACTTGATCAGTACAGGGCATAACGGGCTAATCACCCACTATGTCCGTAAGTTATGATGGTTTGCAGATGAATTTCCATATAACCTTTTCGAAAATGAAAGTTCGTTGTGACGCCCCCAAATTCAGGTACTTGAAACTCGAACTCGGTGCTTCATGATACCATTTCTATGAGCGGAATAATACTAATAATAATAACAATAATATAAAGATCAAACTTAATTTATATAAATATCAGAGTCTATTCCCAAGTAGGTAACCTTTAATACATTCATTACATGATACCTGATAGATAATATATATCATCCTTAATAAAGTTAAACTATTATATAAAATAGCACCAACTTATTCTGCAACCTTCCCTTTCCCTTTGTTCTTAGCCGAGCCTTTTGTTGTTCACACTTAGCTAAGAATATTTTAAATTAAGCAAGGATGAGCATTTGAGTGCTCAGCAAGTAATAGCAATTATAAATATTAGCTGAAAGGATTAAATGTTTTCTTTGTATGACACTTTTACAACGAATCAATAGTTGTGAAGTAAACTGAACCAATAATAATATATTAATTCGACATCAAAATTTTTGAAACTACGTACTGACTATATCAGGGGATTAGTCGACAGATTATGAACATTATTTTCTATTTTCGAAAAGGTTAAACAGAACTTCATCTGCAAACCATCATAACTTACGGTCACGGGGGGGGGGGGGGGGTGATCAACCCGTTATGCCCTGTATTAATCAATACTACATGCAAGAATGATATTATCGTTCATCTATCCGCCTTTAGCGCACAAAAAGTTTTTCCATGGACGAGATGTTCATACTTAGTCGGGATTCCAAACCAAAACAATTTGGTTGGATAATAGCAAGGTTTTATCTTGTTCAACAATAATCTATAAGTTTGTGTCTAGCCAAATCAATTAGTTTAGACGGCTTTTAAGTTAACATATACAAACTGGAAATTTAAAAATGTGTATCAACATGTGATTAAATACAATGATTATCGAAGTGAGGACACTTGTATAACCATATATAGAAATTAACGAACAGAATAAATATTTAAATTATAATATAATACTATGTTGATAAACAATGATCGGATATAATGTATATAACAATAGGGTTAATAATCTGGCACAATAATAATATAATCACTACAACAAAATGGGGCTTCAGCAATAACCGATTTTCGTTGCTAAAGGTGCCAAATTTCATAACTAAAGGGTTTTGGCAACGACTTTATTATCGTTGCGTCTTTCGTTACGCAATGAGCATTGCTAATTGTTCCGCAATGAATGTATTTTTTTCGTTGCCAAAAATAATACATTTTGCAATGAAATTTGGCTTTCGTACAGAGACATCGATCCTTTAGCAACAAAATGTATTGTTGCAGAATAATTAAAATGTCGTTGCCAAAAACCCCATTTTGTTGCAAAAGCCTGCTAATTTGCAATGAAATGAACTCTTTTTTTTTTGCAACAACCATGCATTTTCGTTGCAATTGACACCATTTTGCAACGACATTTTTTCGTTGTAGTAAATTATGAAAAATGTTGCCTAAGCTTGCTTTCGTTGCGGAATGTAAACTTTTTAGCAACGATTTTCGTTGCTGATTATATTAGTTGACAATGACATTATGCTGAATCAGCAACGAAAATGTTTGTTTCTGGTTATTTTTCAATAGTAATGAAAGTCGTCGATTAGCAATGACATTATATGTTGCCATTTCTTTATATGTGCAACAAAAGTTGATATAATTTGCAAAGATAAAAAATGTTGCCTTTTATTTTAGTATTAGCAATAATATCCTCTCCGTTGGTATTAGGTTAATTTTTTGTTGCCAAATATTATATTTTTAATGTCATTACTTAACGAAAATTTGTTGCTAATCGTATAAAAAAATTCGCTATATTAAAACTTGTTCAATGCTTTGGTAATGAATTATATTGTTGCCAAATCAAAATTTGACATTCTTTTTGTGTACCTGGCTGGCTCAATGCCCCCATAGCAAATAATGGCAAAAATACAACAAACTAAAATATTATTAACTTAATAAAATAATCCACTACATAATCATTAATTGTCTTTACAATTAACCATCTAAAGCTACCATAGTTCTTCAATCAAAGTATATATCTACATATATAGAGAGAGTACACTTCATAATTTTGTCCCTTATCTTCCGTAAATGTACCACAAAAATTTGATACCAAGTATTGTAAGGCAGGTCGTAGAAGCAGTCTTCCTGCACATTTAAAAATAATAGCAAGTCAGGAAAATGAAGCAAATAGGTCACCAGAGGCACTTAGTGCCAAAATTAATATATAAAGACAATAGAGTTGCTACGTGGTACAATGTCAAGGCTTGGCTCCTATTTCATAATACTTTAGAATACCACCAATTTCTTGTTTAATTTGAGTGACTAAACAATAAATATGGTTGGCACATAAATGCATAATCACTCTTTAATCTGATTATAGCATAAGTTAGAACAAGTACTCCACTTTCTATTGCCAAAAATATTTCCCATCATTGCATTCAATTTAATAAAGGGATGGGTTATCTTCAAAAAGCATGCAAAAATACTTGAAACATGATATCTTATGAAAAGAATTTATGAGTTGAAGATTGAGACTACATACCATACATGCGAATCATAGCTGTTGTTGCGATTATCACCCATCACAAAAGCCGAGTTTTTACGGTACACACGCACCACACAAGATATAAAAGCATCAGTTTTATAATCAATATTGGTTAGACAGTAACAGTTCATTCCTATAAAAATCATTTACATCATGCTTCCACTGGTGCTTGCCCTTTTACAACATACATAGGCTTAAATCGTAGGCCACTTATAATTTAAAAAGTTTTATGTATGCACATTTTCCAAATTTTGAGACAGAATAGAAAAAGAACAAGAAAATAAATGGGGAGTTAGAAGTATAGTGAAAGTGCACATACAGCTGGTGTCATTTCATATTTAGGTGCTCCGAGAATGAAATCTTCTTCCTTCATGAACCTCATTTTTACTCTCTGCATAGCTTCTACATATGTTTATAAGTGTAAACAATAAAGAATCACAGAAGTTTTGGGTTAAATCTCACTAAAAATAGTGAGTTTCTGGTGAGTTCATTCATGGAGGATAATCAGATATATGATTTATCTTTTTAGGTTGTTTTAAACAATAAAACCTACTGGGCTAGGTAGCAGAAGGGAGGAAAATGAAGCGATCCACAAAGAAAACCCTAATTACATTTTGCATTTGCATGAAGCATAAGACCCATCATGATTGCCTGTCAAATTAATATCAAACTATTTGAAAAAATAAATAATAATGCCATTACCTGTCGATCCTACTTATGTTAGGTGTTGGGAGGAGTAGAATAAATAAGGATCCAACTCCTTGAAAAGAATGACATTTTAACCTTTAATCACTTTAATAACAATGTAGTTGAGAAGCGATACATTGCCATACCTTTGATCGATCTCGGATCCCAATCGCACTTTCTTTCCGCTCGATTCTCCGACTCCAGATTTAAGTCTTCAAATCGGTAAGGAACCATCAACATGTCTCTTGGCGGTGATGTGGCGTGCAGACACTGTCAATTTAGTGTCAACGAGAGAGGTCTCAGTAGTAAGTTTCCTATATGGTCATGCAAAATATAAAAGAACTATAGAAAAACTAAGTCAAAAAATCACGGCTACTCTGGAAACATGGTGGAGTTATAGCGAGAATGGGCTACTTCATACCAGACATCCAAAACTCTTTCCCACAGAAAAAACTAGGAAAAAGAATTTCACAAAAATAGATAATAACAAAAATCAAAAAGAAGAAACCACTACATACGAGGAAGCAAAATGATATCAAATGCAACATCTAAAGGAAACATAAACTGGAAAGTTCAAAGAAAATAGTTATAACAAACCTGTTCTTCATCACACCAAGATTCCCAGCTATTATTAATAGTTGTTAGTGAACCAAAATTGACCATTAAAAAAATAATTATGTGACTTTTTAATTTATTTATGATGTTAGAAATTAATTAATTAAAATGTTACGTAACTAATTTTTTGAGAGTCGACCGTTGTCATTTTTTAACTAATTTTTTTAATTTTGATGAGTTTTAGAATTTATCATGATTCGTATATATCATATACTATATCTGTGACACCCACAAAATAGGTATACATCACCCATCTTGAGTCGTCAGATACATGGTATATAAATTCAAATGCAACTTAATTATACAACAGTCATGTAAAATACGACAAAACATAGCTGAGAGTTTAAACAAGAATATTGTCATCTAGACAATATCCACACTCAATGGAGTCCTCATTACAATTATTATCACATTATTCCGTAGAATAGTGAGGACTACTAAAGCCACTTATCCTGGACCATCACTCCATTCCCCGACTCATCCCAGCGATATTCTCATTTCCTGAAGAGAACAATGAAAGAAAGGGTGAGCTCAACTAGCCCAGTAAGAAATATTATGACTAAGATAATGCAAAATAAATTATCCTTAGCCTTCAACAGTGTTAAATTGATAAAATAAAATAAACATCAAGTTTAACTGCAACGGAATAAGCAATCCATTAGAAGAGTAAAGTAGAACATAATGTCTACTATCTCTTCTAGATTAAAAGTCCATTGTTAATATTTCATTCCTGTAATACTCAACAACAGTTCTTTGTTATACCAAAGACAAAAAGAACTATCATCACCTGTCTTCACCTAAACCACCAAAGATTATAGTAAATCCACAATTCATATTTATAATCATGTAAATCAACAGTTTCTCCTTGCCATAAAGGCTTAATAGAACATTTACTCAATATCCTTACCCCAAAGGCTAAAGATATTCAAATGTAATAACAATGATCATACCAATCAGTTGTCTACCTATGCACTACGGGCCAAAGATATTCAACTATAAAACCAATGGTCATGATCAAACCAATCAATTGTCTGTCAGTGCACTACGGCCAAAGTCATTCAACTATTAACTAATGGTCATGATCCTGCCAATCACATCATCGAATTATCCATGCATTACGGACCAAGGATATTCGTTATATCACTAGTGGTTATGATCAAGTCATACACCTATCCATCTTTGCACGTAAGCCAAAGATATACAACTATAAAACCAATAATCAACTGTCCATCTTTGCACGTAAGCCAAAGATATACAACTGTAAAACTAATAATCAACAGTCCATCTATGCACATAAGCCAAAGATGACTTTCATCACAATATAAGCATGAGGATGATGGCAATGATATAAGCATTAATCAAACGAAATCAAGGATAAATATTAAAGACTTTAAATTTATCCAGAGTTTAAAAATATCCAAATTGTCAACATGATACTGCTTTGTGGAGTAAAATTCAAGAATAATATTCATGCACCAAAAATAATTTGGACAGAAAAGAAATATATTTTTCGAGTAAATAGTACATCATGAATAGTACTTCAGGAATAGTACCTCGTGAATAGTACCCCGACATGAAAAGTACCCCAAATATCCGAGTGAATAATATTCAGGTGAATAGTAATTTGGGTAAATAGTAACCTATGAATAATAACTCATGAATAGTACTCTGACACGAAAAGTGCCCCGAATACCCGAGTGAGTAATACTAGAGTGAATAGTAACCAGTGAATAGTAACTCGTAAATAAAATACCAAATAAAATGATATTTCATGACGAGTACAAAAGAAATGATATCTCATACGAGTATAATAGAATATACTGTAAAGCTAAATGGATTTTCATCCGCCATGCGGTAATCTACGAGATGAGATCATTTCCACAATTTAATAAAGAATGAATACTGAAAAGGTCATTCACTATGCATCTGAGAGTCCGTGAGACAAAGTTATTCCAATGAATAATAAAGAATGGAATAACAAAAGAATTCACCAGGCATGCGATAAACCGCACAAACATGTTATTCCCAATAGAATAATAAAGAATGGAATAACAGAAGAATTCATAAGTCATGCGTAATACGCATAGACAGGATATTCCAACAGAATAATAAATAATGGAACCAGGTCATGCGTAATCTGCACAGACAGGATATTCCAACAGAATAATATAGAATGGAATAACAGAAGAATTTCACCATGTATGCGGTACTTCAAACAGACAGGTTATTCTAACATAATAATAAAGAATAGAATAACAGAAGCTCTCTTCATGAATACGTAAGAAATAATACCCCTTACCTCAGAAGAAAACTGGATACAGGAATAGTGAGGTAGCAGACTTCTCTTCTTCTTTCTCTCTATAATTTCTCTCTATAATAATTGCTCTTGTGAGACTTAGTGAATTGGTGAGAAATGAAGGAAGAATGAGCTTCTATTTATAGGAAAATATAGTTTCAATAATTGCACATTTTGGGGCTTAAAATATTACAGTATAATACCTTCCTCTTTTTCTTCATTTTTAATTTAGTCCTACAAGTATTATCAAACTTGCACCACCTCCCCTAATAGTAAATCATGTGAATCAATAGTAAATCATGTGAATCAATAGTTCTAGACATGTGAAAAAATTAATTATAGTATAGTACCTTCAACTATACCTCCATTTTTAACTTAGTCATGTAAGTATTATCAATCTTAAACCAACTCCCCTAATAGTAAATGAATGTGAATCAATAGTACACACATGTGAACAAATAGTTATAATCATGTGAATCAATAGCAATTAATTTCTCATTTATCCGGTTAATTACCCGATTTGTCAATATAACCTCCAGACATCAATTATTATCGAAATAAATGTTGATTTTCACCAACACTAATAATTCCAACACAATGGAACTATTAATTTCATCTTTAATCAACAAAAACTTATTCATCATTAATATTATAACTCAATATTTAACAACTAGGTCGTTCCCAGGAAAGAGGGGGCTTTCCAATAAGGATTTCTCCTTATTGGAACGCAATTAGGTGACCAAACCTCTCCTTGACAGAACTTCTAAACATTTTCAATATTGCAAATAATAATATGAATAACTTTGTCGTCTCAATTATTGATTTAATAATATAAAATATTATGATAATAATTGAATAAAACCGAGTGACTTCTCACGAAGCATCAATAATCAATACAGTATGCTACTATGCAACCACACGTATTACTGTACTTTTATCACCGATTATTTTATGGCAACTTGCTTACTTTGAAAAAATTTCAAATATCACCCTTAACTTTAACCTTTTATCAATTTAACCATTTACTAAATAGAATAATTATAAGAAAATTGAATACTTTTATTTCATAAAATTCGGGTTCTCACAATATCTAATATATATATATATATATAATATTAAAATCAAAATTTATTGTTTGTTTTTTCAAAGTCATAATGAGATTTTCCTATAATAAAAGTTTGTGTAATTTATCTAATTTTTAATAAATTTAGTAAAAAAAATATAAACGGTTTATAATTTTAATAATTATATTTTCTAAAATTAGATTAATTTATATTCATTTTAAGTTAAAAATTTATCGGAGAGTTTTGCGACTTTTGAATTTTCCATAAAATCTCTCTGCAATTTTTTTACTGGCGATTTGAATTTTTATCTTTGTGTTTAATATTTGGAAGTCTTTAGAGATGAGGTCAGATTTTGGATATGAGTTGATAGTTATAACTTTTCTTCTAAAGTTTGCCAAACCCTTCCATTTGATAGAAATCTGAAAAATTAATGACTTTTTGAATACCAAAATACTTTTATAGACTCAATTCAATACCACTTAACTTTTAAAGATAATACAAAAGTTGTAATTGAATACCAGTAAACTTTTATAAACTCTTTAAATGTCTTGATTGAATACAACCAAACTTTAAAAGTCTTTAAAAGTCTTAATTGAATACACCCTCCTAAAGTCAGATTCCAAATTTTTTTGTCAACTAGGTTGGGTTGGAGACAAAAGTGAGAAAGAATAGGGAAAGGTTGGATCTGGAGTATTTTTTCCGAATTGGTTAAATTATATTCAATTTTCTTAATTATATTCATTTTATTCAAATTTTCTTAGAATAGACTCTTCTCTTAACCAAATTAATTAATTTAAGAACAATGTTTATAAATAAAAAAAAAACTTTATTTTTTTAAAAAAAAAGCTTTAATATTTTTTTAAAAAAATTTATTTTTAAACAAATATTTTTTAAAAAATAAAAACTTCAACGACTGTCGTTGGGAGTAATGACTCTCACATCTAATTTGAAAAAAACTACTAAACACCATTTGAAATGGCGTTGAATTTTTGGATATTTTTTTTGGCTAAAAATCAAAAAGACAACCAATGCCACTTTAAAAAATACTTTTTTAAAAAATGAATTTTAAAAAAAATTATCTTAATTTTTGTTTAAAAGGATTTTATTTATTTAAAAAAATCTGAAAAAATAAAAATGTGATCCAATGCCAAACTAATCGGCATTATAACTTTTTTTTAAATTTTTTTTATAAAGTAAATATGTAAAAAAGAAGAGTAAGATGTAACATCACTTTAACTGACGTTGGAATCTCTTTTTTAAAAAAAAAAAAATTCTTTGATCTCTTGTACTTGTTTACAAACATCAATATTTTTTTATGTTTATTCTCTGTCATCGGCGTTGGAAATGAAGGAGTATATAAGACTTCAGCTATAAAAAAATAAAAATAAAAATTCTAACGCCAATTAAAGTGGCGTTGCATCTTACTCTTCTTTTTAATGAATTCATTTTTTTAAAAAAATTTTTTTAAAAAATAAGGATAAAATGATATTACATTAATTTGGGTCAAACTAACTTATTAGGAATGACTTATAAGTTATTTTTAAATAACTTTATTCTGTTTTAGTTTATAAAACATAATAAATTTTTCTTCATCTTTTATGTTTTTTCTTATAACTGATAGTATTATAATTTAGTTTTATAATATATTTGGAAAAAAGATAAAAGGAGAACTAGGAATAGCTAGGGGTATACCATTACTATTCTTTTTTTTATATTTTATTTTTTGACTTAAAAATATGTTCATGATTTAAGTTACTCCCTCCGTCTAAGAATAAAAGTTCTTATTATTTTATGTAATCTCAAGTTAAATATTTACTTATAAAGTAACTATGAATATTTTAATATATATAAACTAAATATATATAAAGTAACTATGAATATTTATATAACGTAACTATGAATATTTTAATATATATATATATAAATTTATATCTAAATATTCATATAAATATTTATAAACAAATATTCATATAAATTTATCTTGAAAATTTAAACAAATATTTATTTATAAATTTATAAATATTTCATCTAAACTTTAGATATGAATATTTTTATAAATATTTATATGAATAGTTGTTTATATATATATTTATATATATATATATATATATATAAATATTCATAGTTACTTTATATATATTTAGTTTAATGGTGAGATTTGTTTAGTATTTTATTTAGTTTGACAAGAAATTTTAAAAAAAATATATATGTATGTATGTATATACATATACATATCAATAGAATAAATTTAAAAATATTGGAGACTACAAGTTATGACGTTAGTTTAGTTAACTAATAAATTAGAATGACTCAATTGTAGCATAATGGCCCAATAACCCATAGGTCTTAGGTTCAAAACCTAATTGTGATATTTTTGTTTATTATGTTATATTTTTTGTGTATTAGATAAATTCTATTATCATCTATATATATATATATATATATATATAAATTTATCTCTAAATATTCATATAAATATTTATGCATGAAATACAAATATATTGTCTTATAATAATAACATACTAATTTGTCGTTTTATTCTGTGATATATAAGATCGTTAGTATGGAAAGACCTGTTTGACTTCTTTTTTTTCCTTTTTTTCCACAAGTGCTAATTATTATATCAATTCTTTTTTTTTTTTTGCAAAGTAAAAAAGTAGTAGATTTTCGGGAAACAATAGCATTAAATATTCCTTATTTTAAAATGTCTAATATTATAAAATTAATTAATTAACTTGGCTATTAATTTACGTTATAAACTTCTATATATTGATCATGTATGATCATCGATATGTCATTTAATTATTTCATTACTAATTTCCATCAAAAAAGTGTTCGATCGCCCATTAATTATTTGCTGCAAAAGAAGAAGATAATTGAAAAGAATAACTTATACTATATTCCAAGGCAAAATAAATAAATTAAAGAACATGTAAGATAAATATCATAATTTTGTAAGTATTTGACATATATAAGCAGAAATTATAGTGTTATTATTTTTATTTATTTATTTATTTATTTATTATTATTATTATTGTTATTATTGTTGTTATTATTATTATTATTATTATTATTATTATTATTATTATTATTATTATTATTATTATTATTGTAGTATATAACTTCCTGAGATTATATTAATGGTATATAGTGAAGGAGAAGAAAGGAATATGGGGGAAATATCATGTTTTGATATAAATATTAATCCTTGCAAGATATTAACAGATAACTTGTGTTGCTCCAGCTGTCAAATGACCAAAGTTCCAAATGATAGGTCACAGGTTCGAATATGTTCTGCATTTGGACATAATTTTTAAATACTAAATACTGAATATTTTTGACAATTCTCCGAATAATTTAATATGGTCTTACAAAAACATTCTTATTGGGATTATCTTAATTTAAGGCAACATTTTAATAGTCGTTGCAAAAAGTTGTATAAAATATGCAATGAAAATAAAAATTGTTTGCCAATAAATGTGGTCCATATTAGTATCTGAATATAAATATAGCAACAAAAACTTTTTTGCCTACTACGATGAGGAGAAATCAAGTGGTTAGAAATTTTGCAACGAATTTTTAACTAATTTTGTTTCCAAATTTTGCAACGACTTATGAATTTTGTTGCAAAAAGTGAAAGTCTGACACAATCTGCAATAAATGACAAGTTTCGTTGCTAAACATACACTTTTAGCAACGACTTATAAAGTCGTTTCCTGAAAAATCGTTGCTAAAGCCCCATTTTTAGAAATAAAAAACTTTTGTTGCCCACGATGACGGAAAATCAAGTGGCCGAAAATTTTGCAACGAATTTCTAACGAACTTTTTCACGCCAATAAATTAGCAACCAAATTTTGCAACGACTTATGAATTTCGTTGCAAAAAGTGAAAGCCTGACACAATCTGCAACGACTTATAAAGTCGTTGCCCGAAAAATCGTTGCTAAAGGCTTATTTTTTTGTAGTGAATTCGGAAACTTTCTTACTTATGTCCATTACATAAAGTAAATGCAAAGGTAGGATACTTGCCTGGTCTGCTGCTTATAGTTATGCAACTTAGTTTTATCTTATATATAGCAACCTATCAGTAATAAGATCCTTTTACTGATTAGAATAACATATCGTAACACATATTATTGCTTATTAATGTCAACACATAACCTAATCACATTGTCACACATGTTTAACAGTTATTGGATCATAAACAAACACATATCTTATCAAATTATCTAAATCCACATCAATTTCTAAAACATGTCGGTGTACCGACGACTTTATCGGGTAATTATCGAGTCTAAGACTCTATCTTGTAATTCAATAACTGTAAATATCAGTCATATTATTTTTAAATGACTTATAATAATTTTTAATTAATTATTATAATTTATCATAAGTTTTCAAACATCAAATCATTATTAGATGATTTAAATGTTAAATAATTTTATTATCATTAATATTTAATTAATATTTAATTAATTTTATGATTTAAATGTTAAATAATTTATTTAATATATTTATTAAATAACTTAATTATCATTAATATTAATTTATTAATAAAATTCATCACAAAATATTAAAAGTCATTAAAAATAACTTAAAATATTTTCTTATATCATATTATAATTTTAAATGATTTTTCAAGTATTAAAATAATTTTTAAATAATATATTTAATATAATAATTAAATAAATTAATTACTTTTAATATTTTAAAATATTAAATATTTATGAAATATATTAAAAATTATTAAAAACTAATTTTTAGACTTTTAAATTTTTTTTAATAATTAAAAACTAATTTTCTCTAATCATTAAATAAAATAATTAATTTTAGAAATAAAGTGTCGCTAAAGACTGCCTATAGCGACAGAACCGTCACTATAGGTGTTCTTCATGTTCTTGGCAAAATCCATAACATTCATGTCAGTTTTCGAGTGGCCTACTTTGACCAAGATTGCTGACCAGATCATGATGTTTATGGGCTATATTGATCACTGTTTGTAGAACTAATGTAATACTACATGATACATCAACAATTATGATCATACAATACATAACAAAGGAGATCTGGGCATCTAAAGTGGCTGTCAGAGTTGTTCTTCATTTAAGGTTACCCGTAAATGAAGAAAGCCTCGATCGCTTCTTCTTTGGGCTTCCACAACTTGTGATTTGCGTGATAGTTTTGTGATTTAAAACTTTCAGTGTGTAGCCAACATTTAAGAGAGTAAATCTATAAAATAAAATCGATCTAACAACAACATATTTAACTGTTATGATCCGGTCAAACCATGTCAGTCGACATGTTCATATGTTTTCGGGTTTCGTAAAATGCAGAACATGCTCGACCTGCCTGGTTTGACCGTTCATAATAATCACCCAGTTTAATGTTTAGGAGATTTTAAGGCATAAACATGTAGTCCATATACAAGACTACAACATGGATGCAACAAAAACAACAAACAAACAACAACTAGTAAGATCAAAGGCCATGAACTCGCTATCAGACCGACCTGGGGAAATCTGGGTTACCCAGAAATCTCCCGGTCAATGCCGGTCAACGTGGTTTGACCACGAATAACATAAGATCTGTTCATGTTCTGACCTTGATACAAGTTCCAGTTTAAAGACCTCACAGCATACTATAGGAGCAAAGCTTAAAACAACAAAAATACATAACATATAAAGATTTACAAGGTCTAACATTACATTGTCAGACACAAAAAAAAATTCCTAGATTTTTGAAAATTTCAATTTTGAGCACTTAGGTGTTATGGATCTACAAGATACCAACCCAGATCACTTAAATAGACTACAAACAACATGTTTTAACATAAAATGATAACATCTAACATAGCAACTGAGATCAGATTTCAAGTTAGGGTTTATACTTTCTATGATCAAATTTTGATTCAAGGCTACTTATTTGGTTATTGGTGTTAGTGGGGCTAGTTTTAGGGACTGAAATGCTAGTAGAATTCGTGGGTTTGAGCTTGAGAGAGTTGAGTTGAGTGTTGTCGATGTTAGGATTTTTAGTGTCCCTTTTCGTTACTTGTTCTTTGGTGTTCTCATGTTAATGTGAGATTTGTTTGAAAAAACAAGTGAAAAAGGTCCGACATGTATAATATCAACGATTTGACTTTAAGAGTCGCCAGTTGGTGTATTTAACTGGTTGCACCAATGCAACCGAAAAAGGTTTGCACATTGACCCAGTGATGTGACACTGCTAAACGGGTTTGTGAAACCGAGATTCATTTGGGTCCGGGGGCTTGATTATGCGGAGGGAAGGTGTTAGGCACCCCTTGACATCCGTGTTGCCACTATGACCGCCACTTTTCAAATAAATTTTTGTATGAATGTGTGTGTGTGTGTGGATCAATGTGCAATTATTTGGAAGTAGTGCTACACCTCGTTCTCACCTATATACAAAGGGTTTGAATTTGTAGAAAAATTCAGTTTTACGCAAAATATAGTAGTGGAGTTTTATAAGAGAGGTTTTTCAAACCATGTGCTCAATAGTAATTGAGGCCTTTGATACTTCCATTTTATTATTAAATGTTCGGCTTGTTTGCTTTTATTTTCGAGATGCGAAGCATCTTCAAGAAAATAATATACAAAGAGGCTTAGAACTCTTCATGGGCATACAACCATCCAAGGAAATTCAGACACTGTAAAATAATGTACAAGTCACAGACAATTTGAAAAAAGGTCCATCATGGGAACCAAATCTAGATTCAAGAAATCAATCATGTGATCACATGATTCCTAGGCTCACATGATACCGCAATTTAATGGAAAGCAAGAAGCAATTATATATATAAAGTCGTAAATATATATATATATGAGACTTGATTAACCACCACGTAAACAACTCCATGGGGAATCGTAAATGTAAATATATAAAAGTGGTAAAATATATATATATATATATATATATATATATATATATATATATATATATATATATATATATATATATATATATATATATATATATGGACATGATCAACCACCACTTAAGTAAACTCCTGTGTGGACAAAATGTAAATAAAGGCGTAAAAGTTTATAAGTTGCCAATCAAGTAAACTCGAGGCGTGATTTAAATGTAAATAAAATGTAAAAGGCCACGTAAGTAAACTCCTGTGCACTGATGAAATGTAAATATATATATGTACAAATATATATATAAAGCAAAGAAACGACCAGGATATAAATCCGTGCTCATCGATATGTTCGATAATAATAATATATATATATATATATATATATATATATATATATATATATATATATATATATATATAAGCAAGTAAACGCCCAAATCATGAGAGTCTAGGCTCAATCGAGGCATAACTCGATAATGTTAGTCCATATATATAAAATATATACATATATAAGTATATATATAGACAGAAATAAAAATCACAGACCGAAGTCCGGGCAAACGCACACAACACAACTCTCAATGTGTATAACAGTGTGTGCTAATATGAGAAGAAGGCTTTATAGAATGTGAGAAGGCTTACAAGTGAACGCCAATGTAGACTTCTATGACTCTATATGGATAAACACTCACCCCGCCAGATAAAAAGATAGCTATATGTGAGCTAACAGATGTTTAGAGATGAGGAAACACTCAATATGGGTGTGTACATAGTAAATTGGACAGGGCTTCCTCGCCTTTCTCTCTCCTTCTCTCTCCAAAATGGTTGACCCCAAGGTCTATATTTATAGATCGATGGTCGCAGTGTACTGCTGCTGACACCGCAGCTACACTCGCTGGTGGTTGAGGTGTCCCCCAAGCCATGGTCCTGTGCGTATTCAAGCACGTGCACCGTGCAATCGTAATGTCCGCTCAAACTTGTAGAACTTCAATCCAAGCATTCGAACGAGGTATATGTGACCTTCTTCGGACCGCTTGTGTCAAGAGTTACGCAATGACATGGATTAGAGGTTGTACGAAGTCAGGAAGAGGGGTCCATGCCCATGGTCTTCAAGCTTCAAATTCTATCCAAGGGTACTGTCACGTGTAATAGTCACTCAGGATTATAACTCATCGGTTCTTATGGGACATCGTTGGATGTATGTATGTATGAAGTGTTGAGATGACGCGCAGGTGTTGAAGGGGGCAAGATGACGTTTGACTCTTCGTCGGGGTTATCGCCGGTTTGAGTTGAAACCAGACGTTTCTCAGGGTTACATCTGAGATTGGACTACTTGTTTGTATGCCGCAATGTCATCTTGTTAGAGTGCCTGTCTGCCCGGTGTTAGCTCTGGGTCTGAGGTATGAGTGCCTCGGCAGGAGGTCTGAGCTTGAAGCTGATAGCATGTATTTGAAACAAACATTTCTGGAGTTATCGCCGGAACTGCAATAACACTCCTTGGGGTTATCGCTAAGGACAAAACTCAGGGTTATCTCCAAGGTTGGAAATGATCCTTCCGGTGTGTGTTCTGGGGTTGGAAATGATGATCCGGGTGTGTGTCCCAGGTTTTGGGATTGACCTCCGGTAGTATCCAGAATGGATGTAAGCTGTCTTCCAGGGTTATCTCTGAAAGACGAATCTGCCCTCCTGCAATGTTAGTAACAGGTATGTAGAAAATTTTGAGTGTCTACAGATGCCCCTCTTTATCATATTCATAACATGCAAGGCATGGATAGGATAAAGATTCCTAGACACTTGAAATGCAAGTAAGGTAAACATGATGCTATATACAGCAACATGATGTAAATGCATGATGCAAGATGGAAATGATTGTCGGTTCCCTGGTAATCCTTTCGGGATGACAATCAGTGATGGCTTGGACATGAGATCCAAGTCTTCAAGGATGTTGACGTTGGGGCTATCACCAAAGTCTTGAATCCTAGACATTGGCTTATATTCCATAGAGGTACCTCTTGCGTATAAGAGATCTGTGGGGATAAAGCTTTGTCTGTTTGAGGATGTGTATAACATAATCCTCATTCGTCTCGAAAGTTATCGCTTAAAAAGTCTGCTACTTGTCGTCGTTGCCCGACCTTCGTTGACATGTGTATCACCGGATAGATCCCTACTGGGTGCATTGTCAAGGTTGTTTGACCTTTATTGATGTATGTGTCATCGCATTGCGTTGTAACCCCTGCCGGGGATACTTGTATAAGTTTCTTCGATGGGTTTACTTGCCATCGGATGTCATGACGTCAAGGTTGCTTGACCTTCATTGATGTGTGTATCAATGGTTGCATTATGTTGTAACCCCCGCTGGGGATACGTGGATGCTTGAAGGATGTGCGTTGTGACCCCCGTCGGGGATACATGGACGCTTGAAAGATGTGCGTTGTGACCCCCGTCGGGGATACGTTATTAGTTTGTAACTTCGGCGTTGTAACCCCCGTCGGGGAGGTTTAATATTTCATGGTTTGGCGTTGTAACCCCCGCCGGGGAGGTTTAGGGTTGTGACCCTGCAATGACGGCATCAAACCTATGTGGGGTATTGTCGAGCATGATTTGTGAAGGCTGAGCTCATCGGTATAGTATACCCTGCATTCAGGCGAATAATGATGATTTGACGGGAGTTTAATTTCAACCGTATGAAACCGTGGATTCCGTGCTATTTCGCCATTTCATGTAGCATTTTATTCTGATTTGGCCTTTTCAGCTTGTGAGACCTCCTTTACAACTCTAACTGGAGCGAGCCGGAGGTGTTGGACCCATATAGGAGTGCCGCAGGCACACCTGCAGAAGCCATAGTTGGACCTGCAGCTAACCATGGCTATGTAAAGCCCAAAGGTTGCTTTCATAAGTCATTTTCAAGTTGCGCTGCAAAGGAAATCTAAGAGCTCTTCTTCAGATCTGCTAAGTTCAGGCAACTTTTTGCATATTCTGCCACCGTACAAGCGTTCTTCACTGTCCTGGTAACATATGCATGTATTTTTTCCATTTTCTATCCGTTGGAAAATGACTTATCACATGAAATACATTTAAACACATAGCAGTGAATATGCATGCTGATATGACTTGATAAAAAAATATTCAACATAGAAAATGTTAGTATTAAACCATGCTGAACATAATGATGTGAAAAAATTTGACTTTTGAAACAGTCAAATTGGCACCTTTTACTGTCATTTCTTATCCAATCTGAGGACAAATGAGTAAAGGTAGACAAGCAAAATAATCCTGGTAATTTAGACTACACTTACGGATTTTTTACTGTGATGTGATAATGCATGTAGGGTGTATATGACTGTGTATAGGTGTGCTACTAAATGGCCACCTAGTTATGCCTATGTGCATATGGATAGTCTCATTTACAAAGGGGGCTACAACAAAATTTTCCCAAAATGTAGGCATTGGGTAGTCATGCATTTTTAACTCGACTGTAGATGTATGTTAAAACAATGCATGCATGCATGTAATCATAAAATGCATTTTGAAAAGCTCCAGGTAAGAATTTACCACACCCTTTCTGAGGTGATTTGTAGACTTGTTGTCCAGATATTATTGATCTGGATCAGCCGAGTAGTTCCCGCAGGACCACTTCTGGTGTACGGAGAAGGGCTTCTGAAGAGCCTCAACGCTGGTCTGTTAGACAGCTTCGTCGTTTGGTAGAGGCAGTGATACATCCTATTTGGGTTAAAATGCCGAATGTTGAGGAGGAGGAGGAGGATGTACCGATCAAGGTTCCTGCTCCTGCTGTACGTGTTCCTCGTAGGGAATTTCCAGTTATTCAAGTGGCGAACCCAGATCTTCTGGGTGACTTGAGTAGGCATCCTTCAGTATACCTTCACGCAAAAGAGGTATGAAGTTAGATCTTTAATCTTCTTATTTCCTATTGATGAGGAGTCAAGGATTCTGATGTTGATCTGCATTTGATGTAGGTTCCCGACTTCACACAAACACCTCGAGGAATCGGTTTAGCATCCACTCTATGTATCAGGCTTTGCATGATGACTATAGAGCGATTATACATGGCTGGGGATTCAGGATGTTCTTCTCTATTCTTCCCCATTGTTGTCCCTGGGGTTACCTCAGGGTATTGTCTCGAGCGTGGTTTCACTGCACTCGACCACCCATTTATCGGATCGTGAGGTGATGATGACACCGATGGATTGGCGGTTTATCACAGGTATGGAGTTTGGAGGGGATCCAGTGCGTTGCACAGCGTATATTACCCCTACTGCCGTCAGATCCTTGTTGGAAGTTTCGGCGGAGGCGCTCAAGGGCAGGACTGTTCGTACAGGTCCTTTGAGCGTAGATACTATGACTGGGCTATTGAGTGAGCCCATACCCGATGATGTGAGGGTCAGGGATCGCATTCTTCGGCGATTGTTCTTGATGATCATTAGGGGCTGCTTCATAGCAGATAATTCCTCTACGGTGTCCTTCACTTTGATCAGCGCCACTCGACACGTGGACCATATAGGAGACTATGATTGGGGTTCCTATACCTTTGCCTACTTCCTTAAGGGAATACACATGCAATCGCAGGGCTTGATCGAGGCGTGGTTAGGATTCTACCCATTTCTACTGGTGAGTGTTTCTCTTGTCTTTTCCTATGTATAGGTTAAGAGTGTAGACTGATAGCAGATGTTGCCTTTGTGTTGGCAGTTTTGGGCCTATTAGAGGCTTCCATGTTTGCGTCCTGTGAGCGTGCTAGGTTTGGACACCTATCCACGAGGACGGAGATGGCATCATTCTATACTGACGAAGGTCCCTGTTGCTAAGGGTTTCGCTCATTGTCGCCTACAACTGTAGTTGTTGACAGCGGATGTTGTTGCATGGGTTCCCTACTCTGGAGAGCATTTGGGAGTTGGATTTGAGGATGGGTACCCGACTGGAGTAGAGTACATCATTTCCACCCACAGGATTCTTCTCTGAGAGCGTGCTATCAGGAGCACTACAGGAGAGATCCGTATGCTATATTATTGTGTTCAGGGCTTAGATCACCCTATAGCTTCATTACTCATGCTCCGGGCATGGATTATCTCCCTCTGGATGGATTGAGGGGCATGATTACTTACCATCCATTGGCCGAGATGTGTCAGTTTGACCAGTTTCAGGATTTTCACCCTTATGAGGGGGCAGCAAGTCAGCGCTTCGCTTCACACTGTTTATCAGCGGAGGACATATCCAGGTTGTATGCCTATTGAGATCAGCGAGAGCAGGCTGGGTTTTCTGTCAGTCATCTGGGTTGTTCTACAGAGTATTTCGCATGGATGGAGACAGAGACTGCATTGGCTGCGATAGTATCCACAATGCAGGAGACTGAATTCGACGATGAGGAGCCTATAGAGGAGGCTGATATTCCCACCGAGGACTTGACTGCTGGGCTTCCAGCATTTGTGATGGATTCTCCCACCCCGAGTGCCACTGTTACCCAGTATTCGGCACAACATTTGGAGTAGAGCTTACATCTGATGACCTATGATAGAGATCAAGCTAGGGCCGCGATGTTGACAGCTCTTGATGGTAGAGACACCGCTCTGTTAAAGAAGGATAAGGCTAAATAAGCTAGGGATTCATTGATTGTAGAGCGGGATGCCGCCTTATCTTCTAGGGATGTGGCCATTGCAGACAGTACTTCAGTGAGATCCCAGATGACTGTCAGTCTAGCCGACATGAGTGCTTGCATTGATGAGCATTATGCCACCATGCAGTTAGCCTCTGACCTGCTAGCTCGTGTAGATACCCTTGGGCAGGAGCTTGCAGCGTTACCTCCTTCTTCAAAGAGGGATGCCATGTTAGATCTGATAGTCCACATACACACAGATTTGTAGATAACTTTGTATTTTCCTGCACAGACTAGCTTAGCCATTTTTTCATCATATACAAACATGATGTATATATCAAACAAGATATGTATGGTGGAAATATATTTTGATTCACTTCCCTTTTAGTTATGCCTTGATACTTGCTTGATATTTGCCTGTTTCTTCAGGGCCTTGTGATCTTGATGCATTCTGAACTCATCCTTGATAGGTGGATATTGAGACGTCGCAAGATCTCTCAGAACGGATCATTGATTTCTGTATATCCCTACCATCTTTGGTGTCTTGGGACTGGAATCTGTATGGAAAAGTGGAGAGGATGGTGGTTTTTCCTCTCTGAGATTGACCGCACCACAGATGGTCGCTAGTACTTCTATTTATGAGAAGCCTAATTAATTCCATCTCTTATGGGTTGGTATTGCTCTTTGAGGCACGACCGCAACTTAGATGGGCACCGAATCTTCTATTTGTGAGAAGAGGTTGGGTAATTCATCCCTTTAATCTAAAACCGATGAAATGTGGTGAATTGAAGATTGATCCCAGTACCGTGTGACAAATATTTTTGTTCTGGTAGGGGTTAGACTGAACCATAAATGGCTGCCTACGTACTCCTATTGAAGAGGAGATCAAGTCTGCGAAGTTCGAACTTGGTGTAAGAGGTTCAACGCTGAATGTGAAAGGCAGATAGGTGTAGAAGTATTTTTGTGGTTTTTGTAGAGAAAGGGTTGCCTATGTACTCCTATTGAAGAGGAGATCAGGTCGACATAGTTCGCCCCTCAGGATGAATCGCAGCCAAAGAGAAGTGTAAATCCCATGTGCAAGCTATATTGCGGGGAGAAGAAAGTTTGATCCCATAATGGGGATAAACTGCAGGTGTGTAAAAAAGTTTAATCCCATCTTCAGGACAAACTGCAAGCGTAGAAAAGTTTAATCCCATCCTTAGGATAAACTTAAAGTGTGAAAGGTTTAATCCCGTCTTCAGGATAACCGAAATTGTATGAAATGTTTGAACTGAGGTGAAACCAGGCTGCTGGTTTGAAGTGTATGTTTCCCTGAGGGGTAGAAAAGTATGTAGAAAGGAGAGGGTTCAAAATTAGAATGACTGCTGTAGTCGGACTTTTCTGTTTTAGGATCGTGCAATCCTTTGTTGATATAACTGACCATGGAAGATAGCCGCGGTTCGCCTTTCGTCTATTAGATATAATTGGTGATACCTGTCTTGTACCCATTGGTCTTCATCCAACTGAGCATCCATTAACACTCGGAGGGATTCCATTTCCACCTCTATGGGGAGCACTGCTTCAATCCCATAGGCTAATGAGTATGGGGTTGCCCCAGTGGAAGTACGCATAGAAGTTCATGGAATTTCCATGAATCTGGCATTGATAAAACCTCTTGACGTGATCATCACAGTCAGCTTTGAGTGTAAACTAATAATGCCCTGTTATAAGGATTTTCTTGACAAGGAAGGGTATGCTCATGTGAGGGCCACATACTCCACCATGGATCTCATCCATGAGTCTCTGAGCTTGGTCTTTATCCAGACATCTGAGGAGACCTAATCCTGCATCTCTTTTGTAGAGTGCATCTCCACTCAGGTAGAATTTCATAGTAAGTCGATGAATCCGCCTCTTCTCAGTTAGGCTAGCCTCAGCGGGTGTAGATCCATCTCGTAGATACCCCTTGATGTGCTGATACCAAGGGTTGTGGATGGGAGGTAGTTCATTCGATACTTCTCCAACATAGTTCCCATAGACTCGGGCTTTTTGTAGAGCAAACGTGATGTTTGGCATGTTTTCCTTGTCAGGTATGTGAACCAAGGAGGCCAACGTTGCTAATGCATCTGTAAAATCATTCCTATTGCGAGGAATGTGAAGAAAGGAGATTTCTTCGAACTCTAAAGCCATCTGTAGAACCTGCTGATGGTAAGGCAGCAAATGTAATTCTTTAGTTTGATAGATTCTAGAACAGGTGCTGAAATGAGTCTTCTTTTGAGTTCTTAAAAACTCTTCTCACATTCCTCGCTCCAACCGAACTTTGTATCTTTTCGAGTTAGCTGAGTTAATGGAGTAGCGATTCGAGAAAACCCTTCCATGAATCTTCGATAATAACCAGCTAAGCCGAGAAAGCTACGTACTTCAGTCACTGATTTTGGTTGCTCCTAGCTTTGAATTGCTTCAATCTTTGTTGGGTCAATAGATATTCCATGATTTGATATCACGTGCCCAAGGAATGCAACTTCCTAAAGCCATAACTCGCATTTCTTTAACTTGGCATATAGCTTGTTTTCACGAAGCTTTTGGAGTATCAGCCTCAAGTGTTGCTCATGGTCTTAACGGCTTTTGGAGTATATGAGGATGTCATCAATAAAGACGACCACAAAGTGATCCAAATATTCCTTGAATACTCGGTTCATCATGTCCATGAAGGCATCAGGAGCATTAGTCAATCCTAAAGACATGACTAGGAATTCATAATGCCTCTGTACCGAGTTCTGAAAGCAGTCTTTGGAATATCATCAGTTTTAATCTTCAACTGATGATATCCGGAATGAAGATCAATCTTTGAAAAGAATTTGGCCCCTTGTAACTGGTCAAGTAGGTCATCGATGCGAGGCAATGGGTACCTATTTTTGATGGTGACATGATTCTAGTCCTGATAATCAATACAAAGTCGCATACTTCCATCTTTCTTCTTCACAAATAGAATAGGAGCACCCCAAGTAGACATACTAGGACGAATGAAACCAATGTCTAACAATTCCTGCAATTGGGTCTTTAACTCCTGAAGTTAAATAGGAGCCATTCGATATAGGGATTTGGAAAGGGGTTTTGTACCAGGTTCAAGGTCGATACAAAATTCAATTTCTCTCTCTGGGGGTAGTCCATGAAGTTCTTTAGGGAATACATCAGGAAATTCATTACAAATAGAAATATCATTCAAAATTGACGTATTTTTGTTTAAATTCGTAACATGAGCTAAGAAAGCTTGACATCCGTTTTTCCATAAACGAATAGCTTTATGGCTTGAGATGATAGTGATTGATTTTAATGGTTTGGTTTCTTGAATTCACATAATAGGTTTGTTAGGAATATAAAAGCTAACAACCTTACGAAAATAATCAATTCTTGCATAATGAGTAGTTAACCAATCAATCACTAGAAATACGTTAAATGCAAGTATTTTCAGTGAAATAAGATCGACAGGTAATGTGAGGGTATTAATTTGAACCAAACAAGACTTATAAACAGTGGATGTAATGAAGGTTTCTCCTAACGGAGTTTCAACAGATAAGTTAAAGTCTAATTTAAACGTTGAGCGCAAGTAGGAGAAATAAAAGAATGGGTAGAACCGGTATCAAATAAGGTATAGACTTCACTAGAGTTTATGATAAGCTTACCCGTGATGACCTCGTTCGGGTTCCTTGATTTCTGGGAGGTCACGACAAACGCTCTCCCTTGCACTACCGACTTTGACTTTTCTGGGACGGCCTTTGGTGCCTCCCTCCCAGCTGGACTTGTCTTCTGTGAACGACAAAATCGGGCTAGGTGACCTTCTCTTCCACAACTGTAACACGCTTTGGATGGCATCGCACAGTTTGGACTGATGTGTCCCTCCCCTCCGCATTTGAAGCATATGATAGGTGGTCGTTCTCCTTCCTTAACAACGGGTGATGGTGCTTACGTCTTTCCATCATTGTTGAATCTCTTCTTCTTGAAATGTCCATTATTATTGTTTTGGCCATGATTACCACCGAAGTGGTTACCATTTCTGGCATGTTGATTCCCTCCACGCTTATTGTCACCGCTCATGACTATTATCACCGGTATTATCATTTTTTGCCTTACCGCTCTCTTTTGGTTGGGTTGACTCATTATCGTACTCCAATAACTGAGCCCTATTAACAACATCTGAATACAAACACAGTTTATGAGAGATAAGATATTAACTTATCTCGGGTTTCAAGCCTCTTAGAAACATTCGCGTCATTCTCTCCTCATTATCAACCAAATGGGACGCAAACCAGGACAACTCGGCAAACTTGGCTTCGTACTGCGACACGGTCATGTTGTTTTGCTCCAGCTTGATGAACTCTACCTCTTTCATGTGACAAATACTTTCGGGAAAGTACTTGTCGTTGAACAATTCTTGGAACTTCTCCCAAGTCATCTTCAGTGCGGCAGGTTGAGTACGCTTTACAAATTCCCACTAGTAATCTGCCTCTGCTCGCAACATGAAGGTGGCAAAGGGAACCTTTTGCTCCTCGGAGCATCCCAAGACATCAAATATCTTGCAGATCTGCTTTATCCACGTCTCCGCATTAAGTGGTTTTGGCTCTCCAAAAAACTCCGGTGGTCCCAGTTCCTTGAACTACTTAGCGGTGACCGTCCGAGAGTTGCCAGTGTTTCCACCTGTATTTTGGACAGGAGCCGCTCTTGCCTGATATTGCATGAATTGTATAAAGCCTCTGAACATTCCATTGTTCATCATTTGGTCAGTGTTGTTGTTTGCATGAGGATTGTCGCCTTCCTGATGCACATTATCCTGATTATTGATCTGTGGTGACTCAACGGTCTCCTGTGCTCCATTGCTATTCTCAACATTCTCGGATGTCATTTTCAAATACTGCCATAAAACAAGGGTTAATTAACATATAACATATTACCCCTATACTCTGACCGACCAATTAAATACCAAATAAACTTAGGTAGGTCATACTAGCGAAAGAATTCCCCGTCTCTCCCCTCCTAGTTCTTATCTCACATCTCAGCCAGGGATCATATCCCTAAGCTTTGACACCAACTGTGACACCCCCAAAACAGGTATACATCACCCATCTCGAGTCACCAAATACACGGTACAAAATTCAAATACAACTTAATTATACAACAGTCGTGTAAAATACGACAAAACATAATCTAATAGTTTTAATAAGAATATTGTCATCTAGACAATATCCACACTGAATGGAAGCCTCATCACATTTATTGTCACACTATTTAACAAACTAACGAGGACTACTAATGCTATCATCTGGACCGTCACTCCGTTCCCCGACTAGTCCCGGTTACGTTCTCATTTCTTGAAGAGAACAATGAAAGCAAAAGGGTGAGCTCAACTAGCCCAGTAAGAAATATTATGACTAAAATAATGTAGAATAAATTATCATTAGCCTACAACAGTGTTAAACTGATATAATATAATAAACATCAAGTTTAACTACAGTGGAACAAGCAATCCATTAGACGAGTCAAGTAGAGAATAAAATCTACTATCTTATATGAATTAAAAGGTTTTTCATCAGTTTTATCGCTGAGACTCAGCTTAATAAATAATCCACATCATCGAATCACCCCTGCACTATGACCAAGGATATTCTTTAGTATCACGACCACAAATTATCCATGCACTACGGGCCAAGGATATTTATGTATTAATTAATGGTCATGATCATGTCAACAACTGTCCATCAATGCAATACGGGCCAATGAGGACTTTTACCACATCATTCGTCACATTACGGTCATGATTGTACCGAATAATCCCTGGTCATAATCATACCAAGTCCATCTATGCACGTAAGCCAAATATGACTTTAATCACAATATAAGCATGAGGGTGATGACAATGACATAATAATTCAATAAAACAAGTTCAAGGATAAATTTTAAAGATATATAATTTAATTTATCTAGAAATCAATAACGTCCAAATTGTCAACATGATACTTCTTTGTAGAGTAAAATTCAAAAATGCTCAGAAGAATATTTCCATGAAAAGATACTGGATGAAGCGCAAATATCAAGGATATTCCACTAATTTAATTTAGTATAAAAGCCAAAACTTTAACCAACTGAGTATAATAAAGAATGGAATAACAAAAGAATTCACCAGGCATGCGATAGACCGCACAGACAGGTTATTCCAATAGAATAATAAATAATGGAACTCAGTCATGCGAACGCATGTATGTGATATTCCAAATGTAATAATAAAGAATGGAATAATGTAAGAATTCACCGTGCATGCGATAGATCAAGATGATAGATTATTCCAATGTAATAATAAATAATGGAACGGTCATGCGTGAACGCGCAGATAGGATATTCCAATGTAATAATAAAGAATGGAATAATGTAAGAATTCACCATGCATGTGATAGATCGCATGCATAAAGTTATTCCAATGTAATAATAAATAATAAACTGTGTCATGCGCAAACGCATAGGCGTGATACTCCAATGTATAATAAGTAATGGAACGGTCATGTGTAATACGCACGCAGACGTGATGTTCCAATGTAATAATAAAGAATGGAATAACAGAAGAATTTCACCATGTGTGCGGTACTTCGCATAGACAAGTTATTCCAACATGAAAATAAAGAATGGAATAACAGAAGAATTTCACCATATATACGGTAGTCTACGTATACAGGTTATTCCAACAGAATAATAAGGGATGGAATAACAATAGCTCTCATCAAGAACACGAAAGAAATAATACCCCTTACCTTAGAAAGAAACTGTATATTAGAGTAGAGAGGTAACATACTTCTCTTCTTCTTTCTCTCTATAATTTCTCTCTATAATAATTGCTCTATAGCTTGAGTGAATTGGTGAAGAATAATGAAGAAATGAGCTTCTATTTATAGGAAAATATAATTTCGATAATTGCACATTTTGGGGCTCAGAATATTATAGTATAATACTTTCCTCTTTTCTTTTATTTTTAATTTAGTCCTGTAAGTATTATCAAACTTGCATCACCTCCCCTAATAGTAAATAATGTGAATCAATAGTAAATCATTTGACTTAATAGTTCTAGACATGTGAAAATATGAATTACAGTATAGTACCTCCATCTATACCTCCATTTTTAACTTAGTTATGCAAGTATTATCAATCTTGCACCAACTCCCCTAATAGTAACAAGAATGTGAATCAATAGTACACACATATGAACAAATAGTTATAATCATGTGAATTAATAGCAATTAATTGCTCATTTATCCGATTAATTACCCAACTGGTCAGTATAACTTCTAGACATCCATTAATACTGAAATAAATGTCGATTTCCACTAACACTAATAATTCCAACACAATGGTACTATCAATTTCATCTATAATCAACACGAACTTATTCATCATTAATATTATAACTCATAATATTTAACAACCAGTCATTCCTGTGAAAAGAGGGGCTTTCCGATAAGGATTTTCTTCTTATTGGTAGCCGCAATTAGATGACCAAACCTCTCCTTGACAGAACTTATAGACATTGTAAATATTGCAATTTAATAATATGATTAACTTTGTCGTCTCAATTATTGATTTAATAACATAAAATGCAGATGATACTGTGACAATAATTGAATCAATAATATGAGAGATATGATGCAGCAATTACTATAAAAATAATTGAGTGACTTCTCATGTAAGCATTAATAACCAATACCGTGTGCTACTATGCAACCACGCCAGACATCTTGTACTTTTTTACTATCGGGTAGTTCAATGCTTTTAATCAGTAAAACTTTCGCCGTTATTTTAATAAAAAGATAATTCTGTCGTTTTCTAACTACGACAATACTTCCGTTGTGGGGTCAACCAATGATTGTGCCATCGTACGAATATTCCCTGTTAAAACAAATATTCCCCAGCCAATCGAATATTATATAACCACTAGCTTACTTTGCAAAATTTGTTAATATTACCCACAACTATAACATTATATCAAATCCACACAATAATATTCCAAAAATATATTTCAAGAAAATATTCTTTATTCATAAAAGTTGGGGTCTTACAATGTATCGTACTGATGTTGTTGCTGAACTGTCATTACCCCTTTATCGGGGAAGTATGTTTCCAAGGGTTTGTAGTCCCCTGGAGGTGCGACAGCCATTTGATCTGCAATTCCTTGACCTTTAACAAACTTTTGCGTCATGTAGATGATGTCAAATTGTTGTAGGATCAACTGCCATCTGGACAGTCGACAATTCAGTATGGGCTTACTGAACACATACTTGAGAGGATCCACGCAGGATATGAGATGGGTTGTGTGACCGTAGAGGTAATGCTGTAACCTCATGGAAGCCCATGCTAAAGCACAACAAGTTTTCTTAATCAGAGTGTACTTGTGTTCACTGGTGCTGAATCTTTTGTTGAGGTAATAGATAGCTCGTTCATGGCCTCTATTGTCTTTTTTCCCCAGCATACAGCCTATGGCATTGTCATTTATGGACAGGTACATGAATAGGGGAACATCATCCCTAGGAGGTACCAAAATAAGAGTGTTAATTAGTTGATCTTTAATGGTAAGGAAGGCTTTCTGACACTCATCGTTCCATTTCATGGAGGAGTTCTTCCTTAACAGCTTGAAGATTGGCTCACAAGTTGTTGTGAGTTGAAAAATGAACCTGCTAATGAAGTTGATTCTTCCAAAAAATCCCTGTATTTCCTTCTCTGTCTGAGGAATGGGCATTTCCTTGATGGCCTAGATTTTGGTAGGATATAGTTCAATACCTTTGTGGCTGACTAGGAAACCTAGCAACTTGCCTAACTTGACACCAAAGGCGCACTTGGCTAGATTCAACTTCAAGTTGTACTTACGCAACCTGTTGAAAAGCTTTTTGAGATGGTCTAAGTGGTTATCCTCTTTTTGGGATTTGACAATGATGTCATCCACGTAGATCTCTATCTCTTTATGCATTAAATCATGGAAAAGAGCCATCATAGCTCGCTAATAGGTTGCCCCAACATTGATAAGGCCGAATGACAACCGTCTGTAGCAAAAAGTTCCCCAAGGCGTGATAAAAGCAGTTTTCTCATGATCTTCCTCAGTGACCATAATTTGATGGTACCCCACAAAGCAATCAGCAAAGGAGTACATGTCGTATTGAGCAGTGTTGTCAATAAGAATGTGGATAAAGGGCACATGAAAGCTATATTTAAGGCAAGATTTGTTCAAATCTTGGTAATCCACGCAGACTCGCACCTTTCCTCCTGGTTTAGGCACGGGAACAATGTTGGATATCCACTCCGGATATGTAGACACCATGATAATATTAGCTTGAAATTGTTTTACAATTTCTTCTTTAACTTTCACACTCCACTCAGGTTTCAATCGCCTGAGTTTTTGTCTAACTGGCTTGAATCCTTCTTTAATGGGAAGGCGATGAAGAACAATGTCAGTGGACAAACCCAACATGTCTTCATGAGACCATGCAAACACATCCTAGAATTGGGTTAATAGTGCAACCATGTCATTCCGCTGATTTGTGGTAAGGTCTGAACTAATTTGGATGAACTTAGGGTTGTCTAAGGTTGCGAGATTGAAAGAAGTGGTTTGATCAAGATTGGGTTTGGGTTTATCTGTGACCCATTCCTTAATCTCCTGAGGTGTCTCAATGTCCTCTTGCATGTCCATCAAGTATGAGTCCAACTTTGCATCAAAGTTACAGCCCTTGTGAAGAGAAGGCACCTCATCAGCAAGTATATACACATCTAAATTCAGAGTCCTGAAACAAAATATGCTTTCACTTAATATATGCAACTATTTGATCATACAAAAGTGTTAGCATGTACTTGATAAAATAACCGCTAGTACTGTAAAGAAAAGCAAGCAATCAAAGTTATCTGCAGGGCAGAGGGATTTTTCTGCCCATTTTACCCTTGTCGACCAATGCATGGATTGTTGCTCCAATTGTCGAGGGCAAAGTCCTGATGGACAACAGTGATGGAAGGATCGTCATTATCTTCCTTCTCTCGAATGATAACCATGACATCTGGGCAATCATCATCTGGGGTATATCTGTTTGTATGTTCATCATGAACAATGACGCGTATGCCTGCCATCATCAAGGAAATGTCATGTTTACTTTTTCATTCCTTTTCTTCCACTTCGGGATCAGGAATCAGCACTTCTTTTGCTTTGATTGGCACTGGTTTAGGAAACAACATGGCCACAACATGGGCTGGCACCTTTACCAGAGACTGTATCAGCTCATGTGGTGCAGATGGAATAAATCGCCGTGCGACGAAAGCTTGAGAAACCTGCTTGTGCTTATGAGGGTTCCTGTGACTAGAACTGGCAGAATAGCCTAGTCTGGCTATTCCAATTTGACTGGACACTTGAATAGGGTGCTTAATACCCTACTTATCTTTACCAAGCCCTTTTCCAGGTTGACGACCCAATGACATCATTTCTTGAGTGGCCGACATAACCTTGGCAGAAATCATGGGTACGGGAAGTGACGCTCCAATAGAATGGTATTGCGTGGTACTCACTTCCAGAGTATGAAAACTGACCGGTTCAACTTCTAAATTAAAGCTGATGATTGGTAGAGTTCCTTGTTAAAGATATTCTGGCTCAGCGTTGACAGTGACTAGACTGTTATTGACAATGTATTTGAGTTATTGATGTAGCGTGGAGGGAACGGCTCCAACCATGTGTATCCATGGTCTCCCCAATAGCAGGTTGTATCCTAAATCTATCTTGAGGATGTGGAAGGATACATTGAATATATTTGGCCAATCTCAATTGGCAACTTAATCTTTCCAACGAAATTTCGTCGGGATCCATCAAAAGCTTTGATAACCGTATGGCTGCTTTGGATCCGCTTGAGATTGACATTCATCTTTACCAAGGTGACATAAGGACAAATATTTAGAGATGAGCCTCCATCTATCAAAACTCCAGCTAGCATGTACCCGGAAGACAGAACTGCAATGTGTAATGGCATGCAATTACCAGTCCCTTCGGGCGGTATGTCGTCATCAGTGAAGGATATCACATTGTTGTTGAAAATGTGATCCACTAGATGTTGAAAATTTTCCACATCCACTGATTTTGGCAAGTAAGCTTCTTCTAAAACCTTTAGTAAGATATTCCTATGATCCTCGAAAGAGGAAACCAAGTCCAGTATAGATATCTGGTGTGGAACTTCTCGTAAGCTTAAAACCACCTTGGCTTCATTGTGGCCCATAGTACGGAGGAATTTTTCAATCTTCTCCACGGGAATCTTACGCTTCACTTCGCAAGTAGGTTTCACAACCCGTTGAGGAAGATACAGTGGATTTTCCCTCAACACTGTAGCAGAGATATGAGACATGGATCCTTCAGCTTCTCCATAATTCCATGGAACTTTGTGTAAGCTGACAACAGGATGTTGTGGTCTGAATGGTAAAAGAAATTGGCTCTGGTGCGACCACTTCCAAAGGATTTTCAGCTCCTTTGAGTTAAATTGGTTGTATGGAAAATACTTTGACAGTCTCATCATCCCCTTCAGATATAACTGCCACTGATCCCTTCTATTTGGTAGGACATGCATTCCCACCCTTGAGTTGCACAATGTAATCATCTGCTATTTGTAGGACACCGCTATCAATAAGATTCTGAATGAGATGGCGAAGTGCCCAACATTCTTCTATGCTGTGACCGCGAGAATGTGAATGATATTGACACACTTCATCAGGATTGAACCATCCTGAATGGGGATTGATTGGAGGTAGAAGGAAGGTAATTCTTCCTTCGTTGATCAATATTTGCAGTATCTCCTCCATAGATTGGCCAAGATAGGTAAATTCCCTTTGATTGGAAAAATCCTGACGGGCTTTAGCATTGGCTCTCTTCGCAACCTTATCCTCTATAGCTTCACTTTCTGAAGGTGGTGATGGAGCATTCATAAAAAATGGAAGGAGATAGGCATGCTCCTACCTGATTAATTGGCGTGTGACTTGATGCTGGTGGATCACTAGTTCTGCCAATTGCTCAATTTGTTTGCAAAGAGATTTCATCTTTCGCTCTATAGTAAACTGGAACTTTGCATAATCCCATCTGTCAACACCGTCTTTGAGGGTTTGGGATGATTCACCATTAGAATTGGAACTTTGTCCAGTGCTCCAACTGATCATGTTGACCTCTTCTTCTTTGTGTTGAGGAAGAGGGTTGTCTTGCACATGAGGTTGATCTGGTTTGGTGACCACGATCTCACCATTGTCTATTAAATCTTGGATCTTGTGTTTCAAGGCTCAACAATCTTGAGTATCATGTCCAGGTTCTCCAGCATGATAAACACATTTTCGAGTAGCATTAAAACCCCTCCCATTAGGGTTGGCTGGCGGAAGAAGATGTGTAATTTTCTTCTGAGTAGTTAGAAGAGCAAGAATATTCTCGAGCGAGTCCCCTAAGGGTGTGAACGTTTGAGGGCGCTTTACTTCTCCACCTTTAGGCAATGGAGGGTTTGAAGATTGTGCTTGAAAAAGGGAGTAATTTCTCCTTTATAGAGGCACGCTTTGATTGTCTTTTTGACCTTGTAGTATCAAGGAAACATCCTCCTCTTTCTTTTTATGGACCCTCCGGGGGTTGTTTCCATAAGATCCGGACTGGATGTGCTCAGCAACAGCTTTAAGAGCGGCTAGGTCTTGAATTTTACCAGATTTTAATCCCATTTCAGTCATCTCTCCGTGCTTGATCATTTTAGAGAATGGTTTGCCAATACCAGCTAAGACTCTCTTATAGAAAGGAGCTTCTTGTACATCTATGAATGTCATGACCATTTCTGATTCCGTCATGGAATGAATAACTTGAGCAGCAAGGCGCCTCCACCTTTTAGACTATTTTTTGACCTTGGTAATTTGGTACCAGTCAGGAGCCATCTAAGATTGAAAACTGTATTGAGTGAGGAAGGCGTGAGCCAGCTCTTTCCAGCTATGGATCTTTGAGTTGTCTAATCTGGTATACTATGAACAGGCTTCCCCAGTCAGACTTTTCTGAAACAGCTGCATTATGAGATTTTCATTTTTCGCGTAAGACCCAAGTTCTCCGATGAACACTTTCAAATGTGTATAAGGATCCCCTAATCCATCATATTTTTCAAAATCAGGTGTTTTGAATTTCTCTGGATAATGAACACCAGGGAAGATGCAAAGGCCAGTATATGTAACACTTCCATGTGTTCCAATCCCTTTGAGAACACGGATAGTTTCCTCCATTTGGAGTAATTTCTTCCTGATATCACCGGTGTCTGGATCTCCTTTGAGATGGGTGTTTTCAGGGTCTTTGTTGGTCGTATCCAATGGAGGTTCTAGATTTGTCTTATCTAGATCTTGTGTTCCTCCTTGTGTAGAGGATTCTGTATGTGAAGGCATCTTTGTACCCTGAGTGGACTGATGAAATTCTTTAAGCAAGACAACCAAATTTGTGATTTGCTGACTTAATCCATCAAATTCTTCACGAGAAACGGGATTAGACTGGTCAGACGAAGACATGATTGGCTGTAGGCTCGTGGCGTTTTGGATTTTGAGCGGGTAATAGGCCCAATGATTTCCCTACAAAAGACTTATGTAGTTTAGTCTTAGGGTAATGTAAATGTTATCATAACATGTCCGTTTTAGGAATATTATCCTACAAAACCGGGTGTTAATTGATAACATGCATGCACATATAATCTTCGTATTTTCCATTACATAAAGGTGAGCATGGAATAAAATTACAAGTAAATGCTTTTACAAGTAATTGAAAATGGAAAGCATGAAGAGACTTTCCTCCGCATTTGGTTTATCAGAGGTTGACCTATCTTAGGGTTTCTCTCACGGCTTTTTGGCATGAAGGTTCCCAGATCATCGCAATCTACTTGACGGGAAATTAATCCGGTCTTTCAACTGGAGCGAATCTGGGTGGTGCCTTTCCTAAGCCCCATTGGAATTATTCTTCCTACGAGTCCAGTAATCAAACACCGACAGGATAACCTCCTGATGGAGGAACCACACAACATACATTCACATACAACGTGTCTCACCATTTATGAAAATGATGACATGTGCAAAGCACTAATATCATAGATAGATATAGTATAGTGCAGTAAGTAAATGAATTCGTACACATTCATCATAAATGTAAATGCAACATTCACACACAAGCATACAACAATTTTGAAAACTTGTAATAGTGGCTTAAGCCCTCTTACTGGAGTCCCCAGCAGAGTCGCCACCTGTCAACGTCAGAATTTTTAGTGTCCCTTTTCATTACTTGTTCTTTGGTGTTCTCATGTTAATGTGAGATTTGTTTGAAAAAACAAGTGAAAAAGGTCCGACATGTATAATGTCGACGATTTGATTTTTAAGAGTCGCGCCATTTGGCGATTTAATCTGGTTGCACCAACGCGAATCAAAAAAAGGTTTGCACATTGACCCAGTGATGTGACACTGCTAAACGGGTCTGTGAAACCGAGATTCATTTGGGTCCGGGGGCTTGATTATGCGGACGGAATGTGTTAGGCACCCCCCGACATCCGTGTTGCCACGGTGACCGCCACTTTTCAAAGAAACTGTTGTATGAATGTGTGTGTGTGTGTGTGGATCAATTGTTTGCTTTTATTTTCGAGATGCAAAGCATCTTCGAGGAAATAATATACAGCAGTGCCGAACTCCTCATGGGCATGATAGCCATCCAAGGAAATTCGAGAATCGTAAAATAATGTACAAGCTGCGCCACATTTGTGAAAAAGGTCCATCATGAGATTCAAATCTAGATTGAAGAATCAATGTGATCACATGATTCCTAGGCTCACATGATCTCGCAATTTGTATGGAAAGTAGTAAGCGATTATATATATAAAAGTCAGTAAATATATATATATATATATATATATATATATATATATATATATATATATATATATATATATGGATATGATCAACCACCAATAAGTAAACTCTGTGTGGGACGAAATGTAAATAAAGTCAGTAAAAGCTATCAAGCGCCAATAAGTAATCTCCAAATGTGAGATTTAAATGTAAATATATATATGTACAAATATATATATATATAAATAAAAAGAACGCACAGGATATAAATCCTGTGCTCATCGGATATGTAAAGCAACAATTATATATATATATATAAGCAAGTAAACGCTCCAGACATGAGTCTAGGGTCAATCGAGGCATAACTCGATAACGTTAGTCCGTATATATAAAATATATACATATATAAGTATATATATACATATAGAAATGAAAACCACGGACCGAAGTATGGGCAAACGCACACAACACAACTCTCAATGTGTATAACAATGTGTGCTAATATGAGAAGAAGGCTTTATAGAATGTGAGAAGGCTTACAGTGGGCTGCCAATGTAGACTTCTATGACTCTATATGGATAAACACTCAGCTCCCGCCGGATAAAAAGATAGCTATATGTGAGCTAACAGATGTTTAGAGATGAGGAAACACTCAATATGGGTGTGTACAAAGTAAATTGGATAGGGCTTCCTCGCCTTTCTGTGACGCCCCTAAAATAGGTATACATCACCCATCTTGAGTTGCCAAATACATGGTACAAAACTCAAATACAACTTAATTATATAACAGTCGTGTAAAATACGACAAAACATAATCTAAGAGTTTTAATAAGAATATTGTCATCTAGACAATATCCACACTCAATGGAGTCCTCATTACATTTATTGTCACACTATTTAACAAAATAATGAGGACTACTAATGCTATCATCTGGACCGTCACTCCGTTCCCCGACTAGTAGTCTCGCCACGTTCTCATTTCTTAAGAGAACAATGAAAGCAAAAGGGTGAGCTCAACTAGCCCAGTAAGAAATATTATAACTAAGATAATGCAGAATAAATTATCGTTAGCCTACAACAATGTTAAACTGATACAATATAACAAACATCAAGTTTAACTGCAGCGAAACAAGCAATTCATTAGAAGAGTCAAGTAGAGAATAAAATCTACTATCATTTATGATTTAAAAGGTTTTTCATCACTTTTATCACTGAGACCCAGCTTAATAAATAATACATATCATCGAATCACCCCTACACTACGGCCAAGGATATTCTTTAGTATCACGGCCACAAATTATCCATGCACTACGGGCCAAGGATATTTGTGTATTCATTAATGGTTATGATCATGCCAACAAATGTCCATCAATGCACTATGGGCCAATGAGGACTTTTACCACATCATTTGTAACATTACAGTCATGATTATACTGAATGATCCCTAGTCATAATCATACCATGTCCATCTATGCACTACAGGCCACAGATGACTTTCAACAGAATATAAACATGAGGATGATGACAATGATATAGGAATTCAATAAAACAAGTTCAAGAATAAAAGATTTATAATCTAACTTACCCAGAAATCAATAATGTCCAAATTGTCAACATGATACTTCTTTCTAGAGTAAAATTCAAGAATGCTCTGAAGAATATTTCCATGAAAAGATACTGGATGAAGCGCAAATATCAAGGATATTCCACTAATTTCATGGAGTATAAAAGCCAAAAATTTAACCAACTGAGTATAATAAAGAATGGAATAACAAAAGAATTCACCAGGCATGCGATAGATCAAGATGTATTAAAAGTTATTCCAATAGAATAATAAATAATGGAATTACGCCACATGCGTAATACGCATGCATGTGATATTCCAATGTAATAATAAATAATGGAACTAGGTTATACCGAAGCAACGCATATACGTGATATTCCAATGTAATAATAAAGAATAGAATAACGGAAGAATTCACTATGCATGCGATAGACCGCACAAGCAAAGTTATTCAGCGTAATAATAAATAATGGAACCAGTCATGTAATACGCATGTACTTATGTGATGTTCCAATGTAATAATAACGAATGTAATAACAGAAGAATTTCACCATGTATGCGGTACTTCGCATAGACAGGTTTTTCTAACATAAAAATAAAGAATGGAATAACAGAAGAATTTCACCATGTATACGGTAGTCCACGTATACAAGGATGGAATAACAATAGGTCTCTTAAAGAACACGAAAGAAATAATACCCCTTACCTTTGAAAGAAACTGGATAGTGGAGTAGTAAGGTAGCAGACTTCTCTTCTTCTTTCTCTCTATAATTTCTCTCTATAATAAATGCTCTATAGCTTGAGTAAATTGGTGAAGAATAATGAAGAAATGAGCTTCTATTTATAGGAAAATATAGTTTCGGTAATTTCACATTTTGGGGCTCAGAATATTACAGTATAATACCTTTCTCCTTTCCTTTATTTTTAATTTAGTCCTGCAAGTATTATCAAACTTGCACCACCTCCCCTAATAGTAAATAATGTGAATCAATAGTAAATCATGTGACTCAATAGTTCTAGACATGTAAAAATACGAATTACAGTATAGTACACATTTTTAACTTAGTCATGCAAGTATTATCAATCTTGCACCAACTCCCCTAATAGTAACAAGAATGTGAATCAATAGTACACACATGTGAACAAATAGTTATAATCATGTGAATTAATAGCAATTAATTGCTCATTTATCCGATTAATTACCCGACTGGTCAGTATAACTTCTAGACATCCATTAATACCGAAATAAATGTTGATTTCCACTAACACTAATAATTCTAATGCAATGGAACTATCAATTTCATCTTTAATCAGTACGAACTTATTCATCATTAATATTATAACTCACAATATTTAACAAACTGTGTCGCTCCTAAGAAAGAGGGGCTTTCCGATAAGGATTTCTCCTTATTAGCGCAATTAGATAACCAAACCTCTCCCCGATGTAACTTCTAGACATTGTAAATATTGCAATTTAATAATATGAATAACTTTGTCGTCTCAATTATTGATTTAATAATATATCATATTATGCAGATGATACTGTGACAATAATTGAATCAATAATATGAGAGATATGATGCAACAATTACTATAGCAATAATTGAGTGACTTCTCACGTAAGCATCAATAACTAATACAGTGTGCTACTGTGCAACCACACGTATTACTGTACTTTTACTACCGGGTAGTTCAACAGTTTTAACGTTAAAAATTTCGCCGTTATTTTTATAAAAAGATAATTCTGTCGTTTTTTAACTACGACAATACTTCCGCCAGGGGTCCACTAATGATTGTTTTGTCGCATTTAATATTCCCCGTTAAAACGAATATTCCCCAACCAATCGAATATTATATAACCACTTGCTTACTTTGCAAAATTTGTAAATATTACCCACAACTATAACATTATGTCACATCCACACAATAATATTCCAAAAATATATTTCGAGAAAATATTCTTTATTCATAAAAGTTGGGGTCTTACAACCTCCCCTTCTTATGAAATTTCGTCCTCGAAATTAGGGTACGTACCTGGTATATCGAAGAGGCGAGGATATCTTGACTTCATCTCAGATTCTAACTCCCAGGTTATTTCCTCCACATCGTGGTTTCTCCACAAAACTTTGACTTGAGGTATAACCTTGAAGTGTAGAATATGATCCTTCTTATCCAAGATTTTAACAGGATCCTCTTCATACGTTAAATCTTTCGCTATTTTGTCCGGTTCTAACTCAATAATGTGGTTTGGGTCTTTCACTTATTTACGTAACATAGATATGTGAAAAACATTATGAACACGAGACATACTTGGCGGTAAAGCGAGTCTATAGGCCACAGTTCCTACTTGTTCGAGGATTAAAAATGGGTCAAGAATCGAGGATTGAGCTTTCCTCTCTTTCCAAATCTCGTAACTCCTTTCTATGGAGTAACATGTAACAACACATGATCTCCAATATCGAATTCCACGTCCTTTCGATGAAGATCAGCATAACTCTTTTGTCGATCTTGTGAGGTTTTTATACGTTGTCGGATCGTTTGAATCTTTTCCGTAGTCATACGTGCCAACTCCGGTACCAACAACGTTGCTTCACCCACCTCATCCCAGCATACTGGAGAATGACACTTTCTTCCATACAACGCCTCAAATGGAGTCATGCCAATACTTGCTTGATAACTGTTGTTGTAGGAAAACTCCACCAATGGTAAGAACTTATCCCAACTTCCCTTGAAGTGAAGGACACAGAGTCTTAATAAATCTTCCAGAGTTTGAAACTATGGATACTGGCATACCATGCAATCTTACAATCTCGTTTATGTACATACTAGCAAGACGTTCAAGTGTATAAGTTTCTCGTATCGGTAAGAAATGAGCTGACATGGTCAATTTATCAGCAATGACCCAAACCACATCTATGCCTTGAGAAACCTTGGGAAGACCAGTAACGAAATCCATGGTAATGTGCTCCCACTTCCATTCTGAAATTTGAAGTGGTTGCAATGGACCTTTTGGTACTTAATGCTCCGCCTTGACTCGTTGACAAGTTAGACACCTTGAGATAAACCCTTCTATCTCTCTTTTTATATTGCTCCACCAAAATGTATGTCAAAGATCACGATACATTTTGGTACTCCCAAGATGGATTGCAAATGTTGTGTTGTGCGCCTCCATCATGATTTTATACTTCAAGTCAGAATCGTTAGGAACACAAAGTCTGTAGTTGACTCGAAGTATTCCTTCTTCATCGATTCTTGCTTCTGGAATAGCACCTTCTTGCACTTTCTTCCTTATACGCATCAGCTCCAGGTCTGTAGCTTGAGCAGATTTAACTTTATCGATTAAAGTCGGTTCCACTCGTATATTCTCCATCATCACATGGGTCCCTAGAGTCTTTAACTCTATTTCCATCCTTTCCAAGTCATACACAATGGGCCTTTGCGTTGACAATATTGCACTCGTGCCCGCATATGATCTTCTACTCAATGCATTAGCTACTATGTTCGCTTTTCTAGGATGATATGATCATAATCTTTTAACAACTCAAGCCATCGTGGTTGCCGCATGTTAAGTTCCTTTTGAGTGAAGAAATATTTTTAGGCTTTTATGATCCGTATAGATCTCCACCTTCTCTCCATACAGGTAATGCCTCCAAATCTTAAGCACAAAAATGACTGCTGCCAACTCTAGATCATGAGTAGGATAATTCCTCTCATATTCTTTGAGTTGTCGTGAGGCATAGGCTATGACTTTCCCATGTTGCATGAGAACACTTCCTAACCCTTTGCCTGAAACATCATTATAGATGACAAATCCCTCCGAGCAAGATGGTATTGTCAGAACAGGTGCCGAAATGAGTCTTCTCTTGTGTTCTTGAAAACTCTTCTCACATTCCTCGCTCCAACCGAACTTTGTATCCTTTTGAGTCAGCTGAGTTAATGGAGTAGCGATTCGAGAAAATCCTTCCATGAATCTCCGATAATAACAAACCAAGTAGAAAGCTACGATTTCATCATCGATTTTGGTTGCTCCCAGCTTTGAATTGCTTCAATCTTTGCTAGGTCAACAGATATTCCATGATTTGATATCACGTGCCCAAGGAATGAAACTTCCTTAAGCCAGGACTCACATTTCTTTAACTTGGCATATAGCTTATTTTCACGAAGCTTTTGGAGTATCAGCCTCAAGTGTTGCTCATGGTCTTCACAGCTTTTGGAGTATATGAGGATGTCATCAATAAAGACGACCACAAAGTGATCCAAATATTTCTTGAATACTCAGGTCATCATGTCCATGAAGGCAGCAGGAGCATTAGTCAATCCAAAAGACATGACTAGGAATTCATAATGCCCATACCGAGTTTTGAAAGCAGTCTTTGGAATATCATCAGTTTTAATCTTCAACTGATGGTATCCGGAACGAAGATCAATCTTTGAAAAGAATTTGGCTCCTTTTAACTTGTCAAATAGGTCATCGATGCGAGGCAATGGGTACCTATTTTTGATGGTGACATGATTCAACTCCTGATAATCAATACAAAGTCGCATACTTCCATCTTTCTTCTTCACGAATAGAACAGGAGAACCCCAAGGAGACGTACTAGGATGAATGAAACCAATGTCTAACGATTCCTGTAATTGGGTCTTTAACTCCAGAAGTTCAATAGGAGCCATTCGATATGGGGCTTTGGAAAGGGGTTTTGTACCAGGTTCAAGGTCGATACAAAATTTAATTTCTCGCTCTGGGAGTAGGCCAGGAAGTTCTTCAGGGAATACGTCATGAAATTCATTAACAATAGAAATATCATTCAAAATTGACGTATTTTTGTTTAAATCCGTAACATGAGCTAAGAAAGCTTGACATCCATTTTTCAATAAACGAATTGCTTTATGGCTTGAGATGACAGTGATTGATTTTAATGGTTTGGTTGCTTGAATTCGCATAATAGGTTGGTTAGGAATATGAAAGCTAACAACCTTACGAAAACAATCAATTCTTGCATGATGAGTAGTTAACCAATCAATCCCTAGAATTACGTCAAATGCAAGTATTTTTAATGAAATAAGATTGACAGGTATTGTGAGGGTACCGATTTGAACCAAACAAGACTTATAAACAGTGGATGTAATAAAGGTTTCTCCTAACGAAGTTTCAACAGATAAGTCAAAGTCTAATTTCTCCGGAGTCAAATTTAAATGTTGAGCGCTGGTAGGAGAAATAAAAGAATGGGTAGAACCGGTATCAAATAAGGTATAGACTTTTCTAGAGTTTATGATAAGCTTACCCGTGATGACCTCGTTCGGGTTCCTTGCTTTCTTAGAGGTCACGACAAACGCCTCCCTCAGACTACTACTTTGACTTTTGACTTTCGGGATGACCTTTGGTGCCTCCTTCCCAACTGGACTTGTCTTCGGTGAACGACAAAATCAGGCTAGGTGACCTTCTCTTCCATAATTGTAACACGCTTTGGATGGCATCGCGCAGTTTGGACTGATGTGTCCCTCCCCTCCGCCTTTGAAGCATATGATAGGTGGTCGTTCTCCTTCCTTAACAACGGGTGATGGTGTTGATGTCTTTCCATCATTGTTGAATCTCCTCTTCTTGAAATGTCCATTCTTATTATTTTGTCCATGATTACCACCGAAGTGGTTACCATTTCTGGTATGTTGATTCCCTCCACGCTTATTGTCACCGCTTCGATGACTGCTATCACTTGTATTATCATTTTTTCGGCTGCTCTCTTTTGCTTGGGTTGACTCATTATCGTGCTCTAATAACTGAGCCCTACTAACAACATCTGAATACAAACAAAATTTATGAGAGTTAATATATTGACGTATCTCGAGTTTCAAACCTCTTAGAAACATTCGCGTCATTCTCTCCTCATTATCAACTAAATGGGACGCAAACCGGGACAACTCGGAAAACTTGGCTTCGCACTGCGACACGGTCATGTTGTTTTGCTCCTGCTTGATGAACTCTACCTCTTTCATGTGATGAATAATTTTGGGAAAATACTTGTCGTTGAACAATTCTTGGAACTTCTCCCAAGTCATCTTCAGTGCGGCAGGTTGAGTATGCTTTACAGATTCCCACCAGTAATCTGCCTTTGGTCGCAATATGAATGTGGCAAAGGGAACCTTTTGCTCCTTGGAGCATCCCAAGACATCAAATATCTTGTAGATCTTCTTTATCCACGTCTCTGCCTTAAGTGGTTTTAGCTCTCCAAAAAAATCCGGTGGTCCCAGTTCCTTGAACTGCTTAGCCGTGACCGTCCGAGAGTTGCCAATGTTTCCACCTGCATTTTGGATAGAAGTCGCTCTCACCTGATGTTGCATGAATTGCATAAAGCCTCTGAACATTCTATCGTTCATCATTTGGTCAGTGTTTTTGTTTGCATGAGGATTGTCGCCTTCCTGATGCACATTATCCTGATTATTGATCTGTGGTGACTCAACGGTCTCCTGTGCTCCATTGCTATTCTCAACATTCTCGGATGTCATTTTCAAATACTACCACAAAATAAGGGTTAATTAACATATCACATATTATCCCTATACTCTGACCGACCAATTAAATACCAAATAAACTTAGGTAGGTCATACTAGCGAAAGAATTCCCCGTCTCTCCCCTCCTACTTCTTATCTCACATCTCAGCCAAGGATCATATCCCTAATCTTTGATACCAACTGTGACGCCCCCAAAATAGGTATACATCACCCATCTTGAGTTGCCAAATACATGGTACAAAATTCAAGTAAAACTTAATTATACAATAGTCGTGTAAAATACGACAAAAAATAATCTAAGAGTTTTAATAAGAATATTGTCATCTAGACAATATCCACACTCAATGGAGTCCTCATTACATTTATTATCACACTATTTAACATAATAGTGAGGACTACTAATGCTATTATCTGGACCGTCACTCCGTTCCCCGACTAGTCTCGATTACATTCTCATTTCTTGAAGAGAACAATGAAAGAAAAAGGGTGAGCTTAACTAGCCCAGTAAGAAATATTATGGCTAAGATAATGCAAAATAAATTATCGTTAGCCTACAACAGTGTTAAACTGATACAATATAACAAACATCAAGTTTAACTGAAGCGGAACAAGCAATCCATTAGAAGAGTCAAGTAGAGAATTAAATCTACTATCTTCAATGATTTAAAAGGTTTTTCATCACTTTTATTGCTGAGACTTGGCTTAATAAATAATACACATCATCGAATCACCCCTGCACTACGACCAAGGATATTCTTTTGTATCACGACCACAAATTATCCATGCACTACGGGCCAAGGATATTTGTGTATTCATTAATGGTCATGATCATGCCAACAACTGTCCATCAATGCACTATGGGCCAATGAGGACTTTTACCACATCATTTGTAATATTACGGTCATGATTATACCGAATGATCCCTGGTCATAATCATACCATGTCCATCTATGCACTACAGGCCACAGATGACTTTCAACAGAATATAAACATGAGGATTATGACAATGATATAGGAATTCAATAAAATAAGTTCAAGAATAAAAGATTTATAATATAACTTACCCAAAAATCAATAATGTCCAAATTGTCAACATGATACTTCTTTATAGAGTAAAATTCAAGAATGCTCTGAAGAATATTTCCATGAAAAGATACTGGATGAAGCGCAAATATCAAGGATATTCCACTAATTTCAAGGAGTATAAAAGCCAAAACTTTAACCAACTGAGTATAATAAAGAATGGAATAACAAAAGAATTCACCAGGCATGCGATAGACCGCACAGACAGGTTATTCCAACAAAATAATAAATAATGGAACCAGGTCATGCGTAATACGCAATGCAGTGATATTCCAATGTAATAATAAATAATGGAACCGGTCATGCGTAAATGCATGACAGGATATTCCAGCAGTAATAATAATGAATGGAATAATGAGAAGAATTCACCATGCATGCGATACAATAAATGCATGTAGGTTATTCCAACAGAATAATAAATAATGGAACCGGTCATGCGTAATACACACATGCATGTGATGTTCCAATGTAATAATAAAGAATGGAATAATGGAAGAATTTCACCATGTATGCAGATTTGATAGATAAAGTTATTCCAACATAAAAATAAAGAATGGAATAATAGAAGAATTTTACCATGTATACGGTAGTCCACGTATACAGGTTATTCCAAAAGAATAATAAGGGATGGAATAACAATAGGTCTCTTCAAGAACACGAAAGAAATAATACCCCTTACCTTAGAAAGAAACTGGATAGTGGAGTAGTGAGGTAGCAGACTTCTCTTATTGTTTCTCTCTATAATTTCTCTCTATAATAAATGCTCTATAGCTTGAGTGAATTGGTGAAGAATAATGAAGAAATGAGCTTCTATTTATAGGAAAATATAATTTCGATAATTAAACATTTTGGGGCTCAGAATATTACAGTATAATACCTTCCTCCTTTTCTTTATTTTTAATTTAGTCCTACAAGTATTATCAAACTTGCACCACCTCCCCTAATAGTAAATAATGTGAATCAATAGTAAATCATGTGACTCAATAGTTCTAGACATGTGAAAATAAGAATTACAGTATAGTACCTCCATTTTTAACTTAGTCATGCAAGTATTATCAATCTTGCACCAACTCCCCTAATAGTAACAAGAATGTGAATCAATAGTACATACATGTGAACAAATAGTTATAATCCTGTGAATTAATAGCAATTAATTGCTTATTTATCCGATTAATTACCCGACTAGTCAGTATAACTTCCAAACATCCATTAATACTGAAATAAATATTGATTTCCACTAACACTAATAATTCCCACACAATGGAACTATCAATTTCATCTTTAATCAACACGAACTTATTCATCAGTAATATTATAACTCATAATATTTAACAACCGGGTCGTTCCCAGGAAAGAGGGGGCTTTCCGATAAGGATTTCTCCTTATTGGCGCGCAATTAGATGACCAAACCTCTCCTTGACAAAACTTCTAGACATCGTAAATATTGCAATTTAATAATATGAATAACTTTGTCGTCTCAATTATTGATTTAATAATATATCATATTATGCAGATGATACTGTGATAATAATTGAATCAATAATATGAGAGATATGATGCAACAATTACTGTAGAAATAATTGAGTGACTTCTCACGTAAACATCAATAACCAATACCGTGTGCTAATGCAACCACGCGTATTACTGTACTTTTACTACCGGGTAGTTCAATAGTTTCAATGGTAAAACTTTCGCTGTTATTTTTATAAAAAGATAATTCTATCATTTTCTAACTACGACAATACTTCCATTGTGGGGTCCACCAATGATTGTGTCGTCGTACGAATATTCTCTGTTAAAACAAATATTCCTCGACCAATCGAATATTATATAACCACTTGCTTACTTTGCAAAATTTTTAAATATTACCAACAACTATGATATTATATCACATCCACACAACAATATTCCAAAAATATATTTCGAGAAAATATTCTTTATTCATAAAAGTTGGGGTCTTACACTTTCTCTCTCCTTCTCTCTCCCAAATGGCTGACCTAAAGGTCTATATTTATAGACTAATTGCCGCAGGTGTACCTGCGGGAGCCGCAGTTATACCTGCAGCTGGTCGAGGTGTCCTCGAGCTTCGCGGGTCCTGTCGTTTCGAAGTACATGCACTCGTGCACTGTAATGTCCGCTCGAACTTGCAGAACTTCAATCCGAGCATTCGAACGAGGTATATGTTACCTTCTTTGAACCGCTTATGTCGAGAGTTACGCAATGGCATGGATTAGAGGTTGTACGAAGTCAGGAAGAAGGGTCCATGCCCATGGTCTTCAAGCTTCAAATTCTATCCAAGGTACTGCCACGCGTAATAGTCACTCGGGATTGTAACTCCTCAATTCTTATGGGACATCATTGGATGTATGTATGTATGAAGTGTTGAGATGACGCGCAGGTGTTGAAGGGGGAAGATGACGTTTGACTCTTCGCTGGGGTTATTGCCAGTTTGAGTTGAAAGTAGACGTTGCTCAGGGTTACATCTGAGATTGGACTACTTGTTTGTATGCCACAATGTCATCTTGTGAGAGTGCTTGTCTGTCCAGTGTTAGCTCCAGGTCTGAGGTATGAGTGCCTCGACAGGAGGTCTGAGCTTGAAGCTGATAGCATGTATTTGAAACAAACATTTCCGGAGTTATCGCCGGAACTGCAACAACACTCCTTGGGGTTATCGCCAAGGACGAAACTCAGGGTTATCTCTGAGGTTGGAAATGATCCTTCCGGTGTGTGTTAGGGGTTGGAAATGATGTTCTGGTGTGTGTCCCGAGTTTTGGGATTGACCTCCGGTAGTATCTCGAATGGATGTAAGTCGCCTTCAGGGTTATCTCCGAAGATTTAAATCGCCCCTCCCGCAATGTTGTTAATAGCGTGAAGAAAATTTAGAGTGTCTATAAGTGTTTGGGAATGAATGAGCAAAAGCGTGCATATTTCTCTCTCTTAATCTATTTATATAATTTAGATGCAATGAACTTGTATGCTATATGTGGCTGATTTGCTGAGATTTGTCATATGTGAAAAATCATGGTTGGTTACCTACTACATATTTTGGCTAGATACACAAGTTATCTTTAATTATGCAACAAGGGTAAAAATATCTGTTGGCTAGCAATTTTAATGGCATTCTTGTAAACTTGGAAAACCCTTAGCGTTTGACCCTTAGGGTTTGATCCTTAGGGTTTGACCCTTAGGGTTTAACCCTAAGGTTATAAAAAATTTGAATTTCTAGGATTTCATTTAGGGTTTAAAATAAAAATAAATATTAGTTTCCTAAAAATGTAATTTAGAGTTTACTAATTATAATTAGTTTTCTAATTACATTACTTGAAAATTTAGGGTTTAAAATCCACTAATTAATATTAGGGCTTACAATTAACAATTAGGGTTTCATTTTAGCAAATTAGGTTTACTAATTTAGAAATTAGGGTTTCTAACAATTAAGGTTTTCAAATATTAATTAGGGTTTCTCTAATTAACATTAAATTCTATAATACGCAACATAATTCATATAACACAAATACAAAACAATCTTGTACTCTAATTTGGATTTCAACTTAAGGTTTATCATAGTAAAACAAGGGTTTTCAAATACTGTACCATAATTGACCAACCATTATCAATACATACATAAAATACATATTTATAGCACTTAAAAATAAATAATATAATATTATTATTCTCATTCCTTAATCAAAATCCAAAATTAGAGTTTGAATTCCATATCCGATTTATCTTGCATATATAACATTATTAATTAAGTTAAAAATAATTAACTTGAATAATCTCGAACAAATTCATATAATAAAATATTTATTATAATAATTCTAATAATCATTTCATATATTATTTAAATAATATATAATCATATTTTCATGGAAAATAATTAATAAAAACTTTTCTACTATAAAATTAATTATTATTAGAATATAATTTATAATGATCAATAATTCTAAAATGAAATCATTTTTAATTATTCATGTAATAAATATATTTTATTTATCGTATACATATATATCCACATTATCTTGGCACATATTCCTAATATTTATTTTAATAAAGAAATAAAAAATTTATACGCAAAATTTTTGATTTATTTATATAGAAATTATCGGGTTAATATATTCACCCTCCTTTATAATGATTCCATCCCCGGAATCACCGATTTAAAAATTATACATACAAGGGTACATAGCATACACAATCATTGCAAGTAGATCTCGATCGAACATAATTGATCAAACCGATCTTTAACTATTCAGCATAACGTTTTTCTATCTGATTAAATAGAAAATTTGATTTAAAAGAGAACTCAAATTCCCCCTTCAAATTTTCTTTATAAAATTACTATTTATAGGAAAATCATGTATATAAGAAAATAAAAGTTATACGAATAATACCTAGAATTCCATCACCAGCTGCCACAGTGTCCTGGACCGTCATGTTATAGACTCTCGCGGTTGATTTCGTTGGCTTGCTGGATGATGTTGGTCCCGTAATCGGTAGAGTCCCACTGCCTTTCCCAGTCGTCACACTCCCTACCTCCATTCTCCTTTTCGGACAATCTTTCACCTTATGCTCCATTGACCCGCAGTTAAAACAACCAGTGTTCATCCTTGGATTAGGGCAGTTGGGAGAGATATGGCCCTCCTGCCCGCACTTATAGCATACAAACTTTCCCTTCAGACACTCACCTATATGGTTCTTTCCACAATTCTTACACGACACCACCTGCTTCTTCACACCTTCTTGTTTCACCTGGACATTTCCAAAATAGTTCCCCTTCCTCTTTTCACCCATATTCCCACTATTAGTTTCCACCTTCACAGTTCCTACGACCTTGCCTTTGTTCTTCTTCTCCTTGTTGGAGAGGCTCATGGCCTCACTCCCCTCCTCGGCTATGATAGCCTTTTCCATGAGTGCTACAAATATAGGGATCTGCAACACCGCCACCTTGTTGTAGAGCCAGGGTTTTAAGCCCAGGTCGAACCTTCTCGCCTTCCTAGCCCCCATATCAACTTGATGCAAGGCAAACCTAGCCAACTCATTAAACTTTGCGGCATACTCTGCAACAGTCATGTTCTCCTGCTTCAACTCCAGAAACTTCACCTCCATCCTAGCCTGCATACTAGATGAAAAATAATTCTCGAAAAATAAAGTTTTAAATCTATCCCAAGTTATCACACCTTCTCCTACCCTCGCCTGATTTGCTTCCCACCAAAAGCTTGCCTCCCCTTTCATCATGTAAGTGGCAAAAGCTTTCTTTTGCCCCTCACCTACCCTAGCTATCATGAATGCTTTTTTATTCTCTTTAACCCAAGTTTGGGCTTCAACAAGGTCACTTTTCCCTTTGAATTCTAGTGGTCCTACAACCTTAAAATCTTTAAAGTTTGCCAAGCAATTATCCGGTTGGTTCCCTGCGGCTGAAATTCCTTCTTGCATAGCCTGTGCTACCATGTTTGCAAAGTGTCGCATCGAGTCTGCTTGTTGTTGTCCCTCAGTGTTGTTGACAGATTCTTCTGCCATTTGATTTTGAGTTTGTCGTCTTGGCGGCATTATCTGATTAAATAAAACATAATTTATTCTTTATTAACTTATATTCTAAACCTTATCGTATAAGTTAAATTTATTAAACTTGTTTCATTATTCAAACATAGATTCATATTCATTCAATGATTTTAAAATACTTTACATACACATACGGCTTTAAACATCAGCTATCCCTTTGTGACTACAAAAGTTGGGATTCACTACTACCACTTATACAAAAGTTTTAGCATATTACATTACACAGGCATACTATTCATATATATTTCATTAAACAGACCTACACAACAGAACCTATACTATTTATTCACTACGCCTATTTCTTGGACAACCTTTCGCCTGATGACCTTTCAATCCACAAATAAAACATGCACCTGGTTTATAGTCGGGACAATAAAGAGAGGTATGTCCCTTATAGCCGCAAATGTAACATATCTTTTTCCATTTCTTCTTATTGGATTTTCCTAAGTCGTGGTCTTTTATCTTTCTTTTCCCCTTCTTGCTCGGAGCTGCACACGATTTGTTGCTTGTGGCTCCCATCTGATCAATTTGGATTTTAAGCTTATCTTTTTCTTCCATTGTTTCTATTAAGGCTTTTTGCAATTGACTATTTAGCAGCTTTTCTAGAAAAGAAACCGTGTTCCTTAGATTCTGCACCTCCATTGATGCTTGATCAGCTTCAACTTTAGTGTCTGAATCACTATCTGCCAGTTCCACCATTTTCGGATCTGGTACTATGTTTTCCACGATAACTACCTCCTCCGAGTTATTTTCATTGTGAGCCTCTATTTCAGCTATTGGCTTCGATATTAGCTCGGGTGTATGGATTTGATCCTTCTCCATGCTATAAGCATATAACAAGCCTTTTGCACTAGACATCTACACATAAATTATCCAGATTAACATATAGTATATACACATAGCAAATAATAGTTTTATATAAGTTATCTTTTATTTTGTTTGACGATGAATTTATTCAATTCATCTCCTTTTAAACTCTATATGAGTTATTTATATTTTCAACGTTTCCCTCTATTCTAAGATTATAGCCTAAGGTCTATCCCACCTAAGGTTTCTAACCCTAAAGCTCTGATACCAACCTGTGACGCCCCCAAATTCAGGTACTTGAAACCCGAACTCGGTGCTTCACGTTACCATTTCTATAAGCGGAATAATACTAATAATAATAACAATAATATGAAGATCAAACTTAATTTACATAAATATCAGAGTCTATTCCCAAGTACATAACCTTTAATACATTCATTACATGATACCTGATAGATAATATATATCATCCTTAATAAAGTTAAACTATTACATAAAATAGCACCAACTTATTCTTCAACCTTCCCTTTCCCTTTGTTCTTAGTCGAGCCTTCTGGTTGTTCATACTTAGCTGAAAATATTTTAAATTAAGCAAGGATGAGCATTTGAGTGGCCAGCAAATAATAACAATTATAAATATTAACTGAAAGGATTAAATGTTTTCTTTGTATGACACTTCTACAATGAATCAATAGTTGTGAAGTAAACTGAACCAATAATAATATATTAATTCTATATCAAAATTTTTGAAACTACGTACTGGCTATATCTGGGGATTAGTCGACAAATTATGAACATTGTTTTCTATTTTCGAAAAGGTTAAACAGTACTTCATCTGCAAACCGTCATAACTTATGGGCACAAGGGATGATCAGCCCGTTATGCCCTGTATTGATCAATACTACATGTAAGAATGATATTATCATTCATCTATCCGCCTTTGGCGCACAAAAAGTTTTCCCATGTATGGGATGTTCATACTTAGTCGGGATTTAAAACCAAAATAATTCGGTTGGATAATAGTAAGGTTTTATCTTGTTTAACAATAATCTATAAGTTTGTGTCTATCCAAATCAATTAGCTTAGACGACTTTTTATTTAACATATACATACTGGAAATTTATAAATGTGTATCAACATGTGATTAAATACAATGATTATCCAAGTGCGGACACTTGTCTAACCATATATAAAATTAACGAACATAATAAATATTTAAATTATAATATAATACTATATTGATAAAAATGATCGGATATAATGTATATAACAATAGGGTTAATAATCTGGCACAATAATAATATAATTCTGAAACTTTCTTAATTATGTCCATTGCATAAAGTAAATGCAAAGGTAGGATACTTGTGGTCTGCTGCTTACAGTTATGTAACTTAGTTTTATCTTTTATATAGCAACCTATTAGTAATAAGATCCTTTTACTGATTAGAATAACATATCGTAACACATATTATTGCTTATTGCAGTCAGTACATAACCTAATCACATTGTCACACATGTTTAACAATCATTAGATCATAAACAAACACATATCTAATCGAATTATCTAAGTCCAGATCAATTTCTAAAATATATCGGTGTACCGACGGCTTTATCGGGTAATTATCGAGTCTAAGACTCTATCTTGTAATTCAATAACTATAAATATCACTCATATTAATTTTAAATGACTTATAACAATTTTTAATTAATTATTCTAATTTATCATAAGTTTTCAAACACCGAAATCATTATTAAATGATTTAAATGTTAAATAATTCTATTATCATTAATATTTAATTAATATTAAACTATTAATGAAACCATTACTAAAATATCAAAGTTATTTATAATAACTTAACATATTTTTAAAGTACTACTATTACCCTTAAATAAATTTTAAAACATTTAAAGTCATTTTTAAATAATTACCATTAATATTTAAATATTATCAGTACTATTTATCAAAATATTAAAAGTCATTAATTATAACTTAAAATATTTTTAATTCATTTATATCTTTTTAAATGATTAATAAAACCATTTTAAACTATTTATTTAATATAATTATTAAATAAATTTAATATCATTAATATTAAATTATTAATGAAATTATCTTTTAAATATTAAAATTTATATTTTATAACTTAAAATATTTTAAAACATTTTATTTTCATTTAAAATGATTTTTATAATACTAAAATCATTTTTAAACTAATTTATTTAATATAAATATTAAATAAGTCTAATATCATTAATATTAAATATTAATATTTTTCATGACAAAATATCAAAAGTTATATTTTATAACTTAAAATATTTTCATAATACTTAAATAATTTTTATATAATTTTAAATCATTAATTCTATTTTTCCACAATTTATTTAATATATTTATTAAATAACTTAATTATCATTAATATTAATTTATTAGTGAAATTCATCACAAAATATTAAAAGTCATTAAACATAACTTAAAATATTTTCTTATATCATATTATAATTTTAAATGATTTTTCAAGTATTAAAATTATTTTTAAATAATTTATTTAATATAATAATTAAATAAATTAAATATTTTTAATATTTCAAAAATATTAAATATTTATGAAATATATTAGAAATTATTAAAAACTAATCTTCAGACTTTAAAATAATTTTTAGTAATTAATTTTGTATTTTTAATAATTAAAAACTAATTTTCTCTAATTATTAAATAAAATAATTAATTTTAGAAATAAAGTGTCGCTAAAGATCGCTTTATAGCAAGCACAGTAAATGCGTTATAGGTGTTCTTCATGTTCTTGGCAAAACCCAAAACATTCATGTCAGTTTTCGAGTGGCCTACTTTAACCAAGATTGCTGATCAGATCATCATGTTTATGGGCTATCTATTGATCACTGTTTGTAGAACTAATGTAATACTACATGATACAAACAACAATTATGATCATACAATACATAACAAAGGATATCTGGGCATCTAAAGTGGCTGTCAGAGCTGTTCTTCATTTCTGGGTTACCTAGAAATGAAGAACAGTTCGACTGCCCTTCTTTGGGCTTCCACAACTTGTGATTTACGTGATAGTTTTGTGATTTAAAACTTTCAGTGTAGCCAACATGTAAGAGAGTAAATCTATAACATAAAACCGATCTAAAAACAATAGATTTAACTATTATGATCCGGCCAAACCATGTCAGTCGACATGTTCATATGTTTTCTGGGTTTCCCAGAAAACATAGAACATGCTCGACCTGCCTGGTTTGACCATTCATAATAATCACCCAGTTTAATGTTCGGGAGATTTTAATACATAAACATGTAGTCCATATACAAGACTACAACATGGATGCAACAAGAACAACAAACAAACAACAACCAGTAAGATCAAAGGCCATGAACTCGTTGTCAGACCGACCTGGGGAAATCTGGGTTACCCAGAAATCTCCCAGTCAAAGTTGGTCAACGTGGTTTGACCAAGAATAACATGAGATCTGTTCATGTTCTGACCTTGATACAAGTTACAGTTTAATGACATCATAGCATACTACAGGAGCAAAGCTTAAAACAACAAAAATACATAACATACAAAGATTTACAAGGTCTGACATTACGTTGTCAGACACAAAAAAAATTTCCCATATTTTTTAAAATTTCAATTTTGAGCACTTAGGTGTTATGGATCTAAAAGATACCAACCCAAGTCACTTAAATAGACTACAAACAACATGTTTTAATATAAAATCATAACATCTAACATAGCAACTGAGATCAGATTTCAAGTTAGAGTTTATACCTTCTATGATCAAATTCTGATTCAAAGCTACTGATTTGGTTATGGGTGTTAGTGGGGCTGGTTTTAGGGACTGAAATGCTAGTATAATTCGTGGGTTTGAGCTTGAGAGAGTTTGAGTTGAGTGTTTGGGAATGAATGAGCATAAATGTGCATCTTTCTCTTTCTTAATCAATTTATATAATTTAGATGCAATGGACTTGTATGCTATATGTGGTTGATTTGCTGAGATTTGTCACATGTGCAAAAACTTGGTTGGTTACCTACTACATATTTTGGCTAGATACACAAGTTATCTTCAATTATGCAATAAGGGCAAAAATGTCTTTTGGCTAGCAATTTTAATGACATTTTTGTAAACTTGGCAAACCTTTAGGGTTTAACCCTTAGGGTTTAACTGTAAGACGCCAAATTTTATGAAATAAAAGTATTCAATTTTTTTTATAATTATTATTTTATTTCGTAACTGGTTAAATTGATAAAAGGTTAAAGTTAAGGGTGATATATGAAAATTTTTCAAAGTAAACAAGTTGATATAAAATATTCGTTGTGTCGGGGAATATTTGTTTTAACAAGGAATATTCGTATGACGGCACAATCATTGGTGGAACCCACAACAGAAGTATTGTCGTAGTTAGAAAATGACAGAATTATCTTTTTATAAAAATAACGGCGAAAGTTTTACCGTTAAACTGTTGAACTACCTGGTAGTAAAAGTACGATGTCGATGTGGTTGCATAGTAGCACACAATATTGATTATTGATGCTTACGTGAGAAGTCACTCAGTTATACTCTATTATTGCTACAGTAATTGTTGCATCATATCTCCCATATTATTGATTAAATTATTGTCACAGTATCATCTGCATAATATGTTATATTATTAAATCAATAATTGAGACGGCAAAGTTATTCATATTATTATTTGCAATATTGACAATGTCTAGAAGTTCTGTTAAGGAGGGGTTTGGTCACCTAATTGCGCGCCAATAAGGAGAAATCCTTATCGGAAAGCCTTCTCTTTCCTTGGAACGACATGGTTGTTAAACATTGTAAGTTATAATATTAATGATGAATAAGTTCGCGTTGATTAAAGATGAAATTGATAGTTCCATTGTGTTGGGATTATTAGTGTTAGTGGAAATTGACATTTATTTCAATAATAATTGATGTCTAGAAGTTATATTGACCAATCGGGTAATTAATCAGATAAATGAGCAATTAATTGCTATTAATTCACATGCTTATAACTATTTATTCTCATGTGTGTACTATTGATTCACATGCATATACTATTAGGGGAGGTGGTGCAAGATTGATAATACTTGCATGACTAAATTAAAAATGGAGGTATAAATGAAGGTACTATACTGTAATTATTTTTTTCACATGATTGAACTATTGATTCACATGAATGTAGTATTAATTCACATGATATACTATTAGGGGAGGTGGTGCAAGTTTGATAATACTTGCAGGAGTAAATTAAAAATGAAGGAAAAGATGAAGGTATTATACTGTAATATTTCGAGCCCCGAAACGTGCAATTATTGAAACTATATTTTCCTATAAATAGAAGCTCATTCTTCTTTCATTCTCACCAATTCACTAAGTCTCACAAGAGCAATTATAGAGAGAGAAGCTATAGAGAGAAAGAAGAAGAGAAGTCTGCTACCTCACTATTCTAGTATCCAATCTTCTTCTGAGGTAAGGGATATTATTTTGTTCAGTATTCGTAGGAATAATATTTTCTTCCATACTCTGTAGTATGTGAGTAATATTATTTCATCTTGTATTCCTGATTATACCCTCATCTTGTTAAAGTATTGCTTCTATACTTCGTGAAATTAGTAGAATATCCTTGAAATTTGCGCTTCATCTAGTATCGTTTCACAATGATATTTTCTGCACATTCTTGTTAAATTTTAAGCCTTTCATGCTGGAGTACTGTCCATGAGTATTATTCATTTATACTGTACCATTCATAAAAGTACTATTCACGGGTACTATTCACAAAGTACTATTTATAAAGTACTATTCACAAAATACTATTCACAGGGAACTATTCCCGAAGTACTATTCATCTGAGTACTATTCACCTAAAGTACTATTCATGACAAAAATTAATTTTTTTTCGGTCCAAATTATTTTTGATACAATAATGTTACAATAATTTTTTATACAATATCATTCTTGAATTTTACTCCACAAAGTAGTATCATATTGGCAATTTGAACATTATTGAATTCTGGATAAATTAAATTATAAATCTTTAAAAATTTATCCTTTGTTTCTTTTAATTGAATTCTTATATTATTGTCATCATCCTCATGCTTATATTGTGATGAAAGTCATCTTTGGCTTACGTGCATAGATGAACTGTTGATTGGTATGATTATGACCAGGGATCATTCAGTATAATCATGACCCGTAATGTTACAAATGATGTGGTAAAAGTCCTCATTGGCCTGTAGTTCATTGATGGACAGTTGTTGGTATGATTATGACTAAGAATTATTCGGATAATCATGACCATTGATGATTACATGAATATCCTTGGTTGTGGTGCAGGGATGATTTGATGATGTGGTTTATTTATTAAGCTGAGTCTCAGCGATAAAGTTGATGAAAATCTTTTTAAATCATAGAAGATAGTAGATATCATGCTCTACTTGACTCTTCTAATGGATTGCTTCTTACGCTGCAATTAAACTTGTTGTCTATTATATTCTATCAGTTTAACATTGTTGAAGGCTAACGATAACTTATTCTGCATTATCTTAGTCATAATATTTCTTACTGGGCTAGTTGAGCTCACCCTTTACTTTCATTGTTTTCTTCAGGAAATGAGAATATAGATGGGACTAGTCGGGGAACGGAGTGACGGTCCAGATAATAGCACTAGTAGTCCTCACTATTCTGTTAAATAGTGTGAAAATAAATGTAATGAGGACTCCATTTGAGTTTGAATACTGTCTAGAAGAAAATACTCGTATTAAAACTCTTAGTTTATATTTTGTCGTATTTTACACGACAGTTGTATTTGAATTTTGTACCATGTATTTGGCGACTTAAGATGGGTGATGTATACCTATTTTGGGGGCGTCACAGTTGGTATCAAAGCTTAGGATATGATCCTGGCTAAGATATATGAGGCTAGAACTAGGAGGGAGAGCAGGTAATTCCTTCGCTAGTATGACCTACCTAAGTTTATTTGGTATTTAATTGGTCGGTCAGAATATAAGGATAATATGTGATATGTCAATTAATCTTTGTTTTGTGGCAGTGTTTAAAAATGGCAGCTGAAAATGTTAACAATGGAGTAAATGAGACCGTTGAGACACCTTTAATCACCAACTAGGTTAATGTGATGTCAGACGAAGAATAAATTAGAGATATCTACATGGTGAGTGAAGAACTAATAGTTACTTTTGAAAGTAATGCAGAGGTAGCAGCTGAGAGTGAGGAAGAAGAGGAAAAAGAGGAACCTGAGGAGAATTTATTAGAAGAATTTTATGATATAAATTTAGAATTACAAAATCGTATTCATGAGTTAGAAGATCAGGCTGAAGAACGACAGGCGGTCATGGAGCAAAGAGATGCAACAATTCAAAATTGTGTTACTCGATGTGCGATGCTTGAACAAAAGCACTCTTTGACAGGGTATAAGATATTAGAGCTGGAATCTGAGAATGCTATGATTAAAGTTTTGATGAAAGAAGAAGCAACTGAACGAATGAGAATAGATGATGCATGGGTAAAAGCCGCACGACGCGTTGATATTGTAGAAAAAGACATCCGATCCAATAAGGCCAAAATAGATGAAATGGATTTCGCTTTTTGGACAACAATTGGGAGAATCCAACATCGAGTTCGGAATTACCCTGTGTAGAGCGGTCAACCCCAATTCGATATGGATCGGAGAGTAATGATTCGAATCATGGATCAGGAATGTGACTAAGCAATTAAGGGTGGAATGTACTATATAGCAAAGTTATGTCCAACTGGGATGGTGACGCCAAAGGATGTCCCAGACAAGTTAAATTCGGTAGTTTAAGTGAGAGCGTTTATCGAGGAACCCGAACGAAGTTATCACTGGTAAGTTAATCATAAACTCTTACGAAGTCTATACCTTATTCGATACCGGTTCTACCCACTCTTGTATTTTACCTAGTTGTGTTCAACGTTTGAACTTGGCTTTTGAGAAATTAGACTTTGACTTATCTGTTGAAACTCTGTTAGGAGAAACCTTCGTTACATCCACTGTTTATAAATCTTGTTTAATTCAAATCGACACTTTCACGTTACCTGTCGATCTTATCTCGTTGAAAATACTTGCATTTTATGTGATTTTAGGGATTGATTGGCTAACTACTCATCATGTTAAAATCGATTGTATTCGTAAGGTTGTTAGCTTTTATATTCCTAACCAACCTATTATAAGAAACCAAACCACTAAAGTCAATCACTGTCATATCAAGCCATAAAGCTATTCGTTTACTGAAAAATGGATGTCAAGCTTTCTTAGCCCATGTCACGGATTTAAATAAAAATACGACAGATTTGAATGATATTTCCATTGTTAATAAATTTCCTGACGTATTCTCTGAAGATTTCCTGGCTACCCCATAGTGTGAAATCGAATTTTGTATTAACCCCATTACAAAACCCATTTCTAAAACCCCTAAATATTTCTTCAACCAAAATGAGCGTATAATGCGCCAAAGATGTTGGCTCGAGCTGTTAAAGATTATGACCATACCATTCAATATTATCGTGGAAAAAACGAACGTGGTAGCTGATGCATTGAGTAGAAGATCGTATGCGTTTACGATTGTAACGTTGTTAACACAAAGACCCATTTTATATGACTTACAAATGATAAAGATAGAGTTAAAGACTTTAAGGACCCACGTGATGATGTCAAATAATACGAGTAGAATCGACGTTAACCGATAAAGTTAAAATCGCTCAAGCTACACACCCTGAGCTGATGAATGTGAAGAAGAAGGTTCAAGAGGGCGTTATTCTAGAAGCAAGAGTCGATGAAGAGAGGTAATCTTAACCCTCAATTTAATTGGCCCATTTAAAATCCTCGATCGAGTTGGAACTGTGGCCTATAGACTCGCTTTACCGCCAAGTATGTCGTGTGTTCATAACATTTTTTTACGTATCGATGTTATGTAAATATGCGGACGACCCAAACCACATTATTGAATTAGAACTAGAGGAGATAGGAGAAGATTTAACGTATGAGGAGATACATGTTAAAATCTTGGATAACAAGGATATATTCTACATTCAAAGGTTATACCTCAAGAGTTAGAATCTGACGAGGTATCCTCACCTCTTCGGCATAACAGGTACGTACGTAAATTTCGAAGGCAAAATTTCATAAGGAGGGGAGATTGTAAGACCCCGAATTTTATGAAATAAAAGTATTCAATTTTCTTATAATTATTATTTTATTTCGTAAATGGTTAAATTGATAAAAGGTTAAAGTTAAGGGTGATATGTGAAAATTTTGCAAAGTAAACAAGTTGATATAAAATATACGTTGTGTCGGGAAATATTCATTTTAATAGGGAATATTCGTACGATGGCACAATCATTGGTGGACCCCACGATGGAAGTATTGTCGTAGTTAAAAAATGACAAAATTATCTTTTTATAAAAATAACAGCGAAAGTTATCGTTAAACTGTTGAACTACCTGGTAGTAAAAGTACATTAATATGCGTGGTTGCATAGTAGCACACGTTATTGATTATTGATGCTTACGTGAGAAGTCACTCAGTTATACTCAATTATTGGTACAGTAATTGTTGCATCCTATCTCTCATATTATTGATTCAATTATTGTCACAGTATCATCTGCATAATATGTTATATTATTAAAGCAATAATTGAGACGACAAAGTTATTCATATTAGTATTTGCAATATTGAAAATGTCTATAAGATTTTTCAAGTAGAGGTTTGGTCACCTAATTGCACGCCAATAAGGAGAAATCCTTATCGGAAAGCCCCCTCTTTCCTAGGAATGACCTGATTGATAAATATTATAAGTTATAATATTAATGATGAATAAGTTCATGTTGATTACTGATGAAATTGATAGTTCCATTGTGTTGGGATTATTAGTGTGACAAGAGCAATTATGGAGAGAAAAGCTATAGAGAGAAAGAAGAGAAGTCTGCTACCTCACTATTCTAGTATCCAATCTTCTTCTGAGGTAAGGGATATTATTTTGTTCAGTATTCGTAGGAATAATATTTTCTTCCATACTTTGTAGTATGTGAGTAATATTATTTCATCTTGTATTCCTGATTATACCCTCATCTTGTTAAAGTATTACTTCTATACTCCGTGAAATTAGTAGAAAATCCTTGAAATTTGCGCTTCATCTAGTATCATTTCACAAGGATATTTTTTGCACATTCTTGTTAAATTTTAAGCTTTTCATGTCGGAGTACTGTCCATGAGTACTATTTATTTATACGGTTTCATTCAGAAAAGTATTATTAACGGGTACTATTCACAAAGTAATATTCATAAAGTACTATTCACGAGGTACTATTCATGAGTACTATTCACAAAGTACTATTCATGGGGTACTATTCATCCGAGTAATATTCACCCAAAGTACTATTCATGGCAAAAATTAATTTTTTTTTGTCCAAATCATTTTTGATACAAAATCATTCTTGAATTTTACTCCACAAAGCAGTATCATGTTAGCAATTTGAACATTATTGAATTCAGGATAAATTAAATTATAAATCTTTAAAAATTTATCCTTTGTTTCTTTTAATTGAATTCTTATATCATTGTCATCATCCTCATGCTTATATTGTGATGAAAGTCATCTTTGGCTTACGTGCATAGATGAACTGTTGATTGGTATGATTATGACCATGGATCATTCGGTATAATCATGACCCGTAATATTACAAATGATGTGGTAAAAGTCCTCATTGGCCTGTAGTTCATTGATGGACAGTTATTGGTATGATTATGACTAGGGATTATTCGGTATAGTCATGACCATTGATGATTACATGAGTATGCTTGGTCGTGGTGAAGGGATGATTCGATGATGTGGTTTATTTATTAAGCTGAGTCTCAGCGATAAAGTTGATGAAAATCTTTTTAAATCATAGAAGATAGTAGATATCATGCTCTACTTGACTCTTCTAATGGATTGCTTGTTCCGCTGCAGTTAAATTTGTTGTCTATTATATTCTATCAGTTTAACATTGTTGAAGGCTAACGATAACTTATTCTGCATTATCTTAGTCATAATATTTCTTACTGGGCTAGTTGAGCTCACCCTTTGCTTTCATTGTTCTCTTCATGAAATGAGAATATAGATGGGACTAGTCGGGGAACGGAGTGACGGTCCAGATTATAACATTAGTGGTCCTCACTATTCTGTTAAATACTGTGATAATAAATGTAATGAGAACTCCATTTGAGTTTGAATACTGTCTAGAAGACAATATTCGTATTAAAACTCTTAGTTTATGTTTTGTCGTATTTTACACGACAGTTGTATTATTAAGTTGTATTTGAATTTTGTACCATGTATTTGGTGACTCAAGATGGGTGATGTATACCTATTTTGGGGGCGTCACATTAACCCTAAGGTTATAAAAAATTTGAATTTCTAGGATTTCATTTAGGGTTTAAAATAAAAATAAATATTAGTTTCCTAAAAATGTAATTTAGAGTTTACTAATTATAATTAGTTTTCTAATTACATTACCTGAACATTTAGGGTTTAAAGTCCACTAATTAGCGTTAGGGCTTACAATTAACAATTAGGGTTTCATTTTAGCTAATTAGGGTTACTAATTTAGAAATTAGGGTTTCTAACAATTAAGGTTTTCAAATATTAATTAAGGTTTCTCCAATTAACTTTAAATTCTACAATACGCAACATAATTCATATAACACAATTACAAAACAATCTTGTACTCTAATTTGGGTTTTAACTTAAGGTTTATCATAGTAAAACAAGGGTTTTCAAATACTGTACCATAATTGACCAACCATTATCAATACATACATAAAATACATATTTATAGCACTGAAAAATAAATAATATAATATTATTATTCTCTTTCCTTAATCAAAATCCAAAATTAGAGTTTGGATTCCATATCTGATTTATCTTGCATATATAACATTATTAATTAAGTTAAAAATAACTAACTTGAATAATCGAACAAATTCATATAATAAAATATTTATTACAATAATTCTAATAACCATTTCAGTATATTATTTAAATAATATATAATCATATTTTCATGAAAATAATTAATAAAAACATTTCTACTATAAAATTAATTATTATTAGAATATAATTTATAATGATCAATAATTGTAAAATAAAATCATTTGTAATTATTCATGTAATAAATATATTTTATTTATCACATACATATATATCCACATTATCTTGGCACATATTCCCTATATTTATTTTAATAAATAAATAAAAATTATACATAAAATTTTCGATTTATTTATATAGAAAATATCGGGTTATTACATTTGTAGTCTATATAACTCTTCAGCATGATTTGAATAATTTAAAATCTTTTGAGTGGTGTATTGGGTAGCATATAATGATGAGTATGAAAGGTATAAGGTGTAAGTTGAATTTCGGGGATGAAATTCTTAGAAGAAGGGGTGAATATGACGACCCGAGAATTTAGAAAATTAATTAAATCTTAAATGATGGATTAAAGGTTGAATAATAAACCTAGACAGAAAATAAGTGAATGGATTTGACATTTTTGGAAAGGATCTTTTATGAATTTAAAAATTTTTGTGGTGAATTAATCAGGATTAAGGGTATAAGTGTATATATTCTGTGTATATGGTTGTATATGCGATCAGAATGTGGTTAAGGGTCAAGGGTTGACCAGATAAATTATATCAGTGTCCAAACCCTAATATTATATTACGAACCCAGACGTTCAGGTAGAAAACCCTAGCGATTGATAAGAAACCCTAAAACCAACTCTAGAAACCCTAATTTCAGTTCCGGGAATCCGAAACCCTAATTCAGATTATTAAAATCCTAATTTGGGAATTTAAATGTTATATATAAAGCTTTTGTGTATTAATTACAAATCTAATTAGGGATAACCCTAATTTGTAAATTACAAATCTTAATTTTAAAGTTTGAAACCCTTATTTTTCGTTAGAAACCCTAATGTACAATTATAGACCTAATTGCTAAATTAGCAATTTTAATTAGGATAAATTAATCCTAATTAGCAAGCTTGAATTTATGATTAGGAAATCTTAGTATAATTATAGAATCCTAATTATAATTTAGAAATGATAAATTTTTATTTTAAGACCTAAATTGGAAATCCTAGAAAATTTAATTTTTGAAAACCTTAGGTTTTAACCTAAAGGATCAAACCCTAAGGGTTAGATCAAAAGACAATTGTGCCATTAAATTTAAAATCCAATTGACCAATTTGCCTTTTGTGCATTATTTAGGAAACTTGTGAATCTTGCCAAGATATTGGGTTGTTGGCCAAATCTAGCTACCCCATATGACTAAATTCAGCAAATATCAGCCCCTCATACCAGCCATTACATTTCATCTAACATTTATAGGGATTAAAGAGAGAGAAAAGGCCCACTTTACTTCTCATTTTCTCCAAGACCCTTCTCTCTCTAAAAATTCAAAAATGTAGAGTGAGAGTGTGTAAAAGATAAGCTAAAATCATGTGTTAGCTCTCCAAAAACAAACATCAATGATAAGATTCTAGATCAGGGCTCAAAAAAGGTATTCAAACAAAGCTAAATAGGTTGCGTAACTGTAATCAACAGTACATGCAAGTTTTTCTTGACTCGACCTCGAGTTGTTTCATTCAAATATACTTGTGGTTAATCATTACTGATTGCCATGTCTATGAATTATTTATTCGCACTCTGTGCATATTGCATGTATTCATCAGGTATGAAAGGCTGATCACCTTCATTACCATTCGGTCCAGCTATAATTGCTATGTTCATGTTCAATGTTCGTTCAGCTATGAAAGTTTGTTCATGCTAGTTCACAATTATATAATTTGAATGTTAGCCAGTTGTTATTCAAATTCTTTCCATCATGATATATCCTTAAATAAACTTATACTTGCTGGGCAAACTTATTATCACCCTTGCTATATCATGATAAACATTGCAGATTAAGACGAATGCGTCAGATACAAGGAAAAGTCAAAGCCAAGTTCAGCTTGAAATTATATGTGCAGATAAAGTTTGTTACAATATTGTATAATAATAACATTGTATGTTGGATAGGATATTGATTCAGGTTTTATGTGAAGGTTTTTGACCTTGGGGTAATGTATAAAGTTTATTGTATAAACAAATTATGTTTATATTTTCCACAATAGTTATAGAATTAGTATACCAAATCTGTGGTGATTTGGGACTCGGATTTGGGGATGTTACAGAAACTAAAACATAGTATGTTGAATTAACTGTTTTGGTTGAAAAACAAAATCATAGTGATGATTTTCACATAAACTTTCAAAAAGTGAAGTTTTAGCAAAAATACTAAAAATTAAAGGTTGTAATCTTGATGTTTATGTTGTTTAACTGGTTAGAAACGTATTAGAAACATTAGTTTATGTTTCTGTAAACATATTACACCTTGGGTAGGTTGGTATGGTTGTTAGAAAAGAGTTTGTAGGCTTAATTTGGCTTTCTGTAGTTTTTTAGAGCATAAATCGCAAAATCGCAGGCCCCGGTACAAAAACCCTCACCTCGGTGGGGGGTAGTCTGCATCTAGTAGAATTTTGGAAAAAAAAACTGACCGGACATGTTTTACTAAAATGAGCATAACGTTTTTATACGAACTCCGATTGATGCGATTCAAGATGATTCGGAACGAGGACGAGTAGACTATAACTTTAATTCTTTAATATTTTCAATTTGAAATCATTATCAAGGGTCAAAATGGCTATCTTTAGGACTGTTGTGCATTTGGAGGAAATCGGAGGGCATCCGAATGCGCGAATGCAAGTGTAATCCTTTGTGTATTAGTATAACCTAATGATAACATGTTGGACATGTAATAGGATGTGTAACAAGTTGTTAATGTGTATATGGTGCAATAACATGATCACTTAAGTAGTTGTATTAAAGCTAAAATGTGATGCTCATGAAAAGATGTGATGTTGTTTAAACTTAAACTTAGTTAGTGAGCTATATTAAAAATGAGAAAGAAACTCATGAAGCTAATATAAGTGTAACTAATGTGTATTGTCAATACATATGGTATGTGTAGGACTTGTGGTGAACGTGAGTAGTGATTTTTTAACCTACGCACGAGGCAAGTTTTCTAACTTCAAGCTTTCTTTGTGCAAGTTTCTTAACCCTAATTATATCATGCAAGCTCCTAAACCTTATCTCTTGATATTGAGCCAATCTTTAACTTGTTATTTAGCATGCAAATTTTTACATTATGATACACTAATGTTCAGCAAGTTTTATCGTTTAACTTACTATTTGTTATGCATGCTTAAGACTCAACTCTAAATAAGGTTTTAACCTTAGCTTAACATTGTTCAAGCAAGGTATGTTACGTTATTCAATACTTATGCTCTTAGATTACTCCTAAAGCATGACCTTAATATACACTATCGATTCATTTATGATTTATTCTGTAGCACATTGTTACTATACTTTATTCAACTAATCCTTAGTTGATGTTCGTTAAACCTAAATTACCTTGAAACTTATCCAAACCAAACTTACTTTGGTGCGGACTTGTACTCTAAATACTGAGATGAACAACCCTACTATAGGGGATAATTTACACATAGCGTTAAAATATTTGTGCACAATACATTATACGAAGGGCTGATCCCCTAAGTACGAGGAGTCCTTATAGTCTTACGACTGTTAAAGTTTAAGTTGAAAGAATACTTATAACTATGGACATAGTTCATTGTCTTTTGACCCTCAGTTATATATTTCAGATTTTGTTCCTGACTATTATAATTGATGAAATACCTTATTCATTTTCTATTGAGCCTATTCATTTGGAATTGATATGATATTTATTCATTGTCATTTTAAGTGAGCTTTGTTTGCTCACTCTTGCTTATATAAACATTACAGCTAAAGTTGAGAATGTTGAAGAATCTACAACCAATAGAGGGAAAGGGAAGATAAGCAAGTTTTGAAGACTTGTAAAACTGTTGACTATTATATTGTTGAACTTTATTTTAATTTGATGATGTATTTATTTAATTTTTCGCATATGATGTTTGTAATTAAAGGTTAGATAACCTGGGAGATTTTGTTGGATTTATTGATGTAACCCTTTAATGAGAAGGTTTATTATTAAACTTTATTATGTTTGGGTAGTTAGATATGCATGTTTTTATCAAGTGAACACCAAATCTGGTGGAAATGAAGTACCCGGATTTGGGGGTGTCACATTGACAGAACTTTCATAGTAAATGGGCAATGCCTTAAGCACTACTAGGGCGGCGACTTTGACCGTCAAATGACTTCCATTAAACTTGGTGACCCAGTATGAGCCGGGGGAATAGTCACGCTGACAACTCTAAAACAAGCACTCGGTGGGGAGGCAACTTTAAAACAAGCGCACGACCATGGAGAGATTGATTGATGGTGTATATCATTACCCAGCGAAGCAGGACAGAGTAGTCATACCATAAGCAGGGACTTGGTTTCGCACATAACTCAAAAGGAATACAAGAGCTTTGTGGAGCGCTGAATGTTAGATTGAGGTCTAGATGTTAGTAGTCTAGTAGTAGTAGTTGTTGTTTATCTATGATCTATTGATGTAATCCCTAATCTTTTGTGTGAGATATGGGCTAGTTATGTAAACCCCAAACTTTTGTATAATGTAAGAGGGGTAGTATGTTAGTGTTCCCCATCTTTTGTGATATTAGGGGATAAAAGTTTACGTTTATAGAAGTATGCAAGGATTAATGATCACTTGTTGTAATGATTTGGCATATGAATATAAATGTTCTTATTTTAAAAACTGTGTCATAGAACTTTGTTTTCCTTTTTGCATTAAAGAAATACTTAATTAATATTATTAGAGAGTAAGGATGAAATTTTATGATGCAAAAAATGCCGCCCAGACGTAGACTAGCAGCACCAGAAGAATCGGTCAATAGTGGGAGGGAGTAAGTGGACCCTATCCAACGGCTAGTAGACTTACTAGGAGAAGCCCTGAGGGGAAAAATAACGAACCAGCAGCACCCAATCTCTAAGTGGTTCCAGTTACGAACTTTAAAGACTTTAGGAGTGTAGGACCTCCAGAATTTGCGGGTACTACCGATCCTAGCATACCACAGATGTGGATCAAAGAAATAGAGAAAGCCTTCGCCATTGCTCATGTGGGTGATAACCAGAAAATCGTGTTCGCTACATATATGATGAGGGGTGAAGCAAACTACTGGTGGGAAGCAAATCAACAGAGGACGGGAGAAGGGACTATAACCTGGGAAAGGTTTAAGACTTTGTTCGTCAAGAATTACTTCCCGAAGAGCATGAAGAATAGGATGGAGTAAAGTTTCTAGAAATGAAATAAGGGAACATGACGGTGATGCAGTACGTGACCAAGTTCAATGAACTGGAATGATTTGCAACACATCAAGTAGACATCGAAGAAAGGAAAGCTCGATGCTTTAAACTCGGACTCAAACCTTGGTTGTTCAACAAGGTGTCTGATAAGTAGGTTTTATACCTATTTATCTGGTATATGTTACTGGAATTAGTTGCTTATACTCATGTTTCTTAGTTACTTTTCATGCATTTTGTGTTCATTTTGTAGATCTTAAGCTTGGGAAAAATGTGAGCGATTATTGGTATGAAAACGCAAGGAAAAGCAATCTGGGGATCGTTTGGGCTTTCATGTTTATTTCATGTTCTTGGCTTGGAACTTGGATTATGTTGTAGAGCTTCTTCTTAGCTTTCCGTAACATATTGAATCATTCCAATCAGAGTTCGGATGCAAGAGTTATGACCTTTGTACCAACGAACATTGAACGTCACTGTTTTGGGTGGCCATGTGCATAGCTGTCACTTCCAACCCAATTTTAGACTTCATCCGTCCATTATTTCTCAATTATCAAAGAGTGAAAGTTGTAGAACTCATCGAGAGCTTCGATTTTATAGGTGGCAGGCTCCGTAACTCTTCCTGGATCAAAGGCTATGACTGTTTTACCAGAAGACACTGCAGTAGAAAACCAACAGCGCGGGCGCGCGAATTTATAGTGCAATTTAGGCATGGCCGCGCCATTCCCTGGACCAAAATAACGCGATCTTCTACTTGAGCGCTGACGCGCCTAACTCCAGGCCATTCCCAGCGCGGCCGCGCCGCTTCTGATTATGAACAAAGCTGACTTTTTCACTAAACAGTGCAATTGAAGCGTAACTTAGAGAGGGGTTCAATTAGGGCTTAAAAAGAGACGTATTATCAGTATGTAGAGGGGATTCCACCCTTGTGGGGATCATTTTACATTACATATGTTGTTTTATTTTCTTTAATTTCCTTATTAGATTAGAGTAGATTAGAACCCTAGAATAGCTAAGATTTGGGGATTGAAGCAATTGAAGATCCTTGAAAGTTCAGAAGTGAAACAAGAGAAGAAACTCAGATTTTATATTCTTAATCCCTAACTCTCTTTACTTCTATTTGTATCTTTCAATGTATATTAAATTGTGGATCATGGATTCTAATTCAACTATGAGTTAAACTCTATTTTGGGATTGCAATGGAATCTATTGCCTAGTTTATTTTGATATACTTCATTGTTAGTCTTATTGATTGTTATGAGATTGTCTATTAAGATTCATGCTTATTTGCTTAGTTGATTGGCCATCGATTATTGAGTTAACCCATATGAACTTGAAAGACGACGAATGGCTTTAGATCTGATCTTAATAGCGTGTGTTTGTATGTTTTACATGGTGATGGAATATATGATTCGTTCTTAGGATTGACATATACCGACGCATCGCTCGTAGTTAATTGAGAATTTGGGCTTAAACCCTAATTATTTGTAAATCACATAGACATATAGTGGTTTAGGTAATATGAGTGTTCATGTGTATTCTATCAATTGTGGATTATATGTGATATGGGTATGGTACATTGAGATATGGCTGTACTTTACTTTCGTGTTCTCGAATAGTAATGCAGTGCAAGTAATTTGGCTTAACAGGGAGTGCATTGATTTAAATGATTTAATAGATGAAATTATAATCTCAAGTCCTCATTATCTAGTTTCATTCTAGGGGTAGTTAGTATTAGTTAATTTCATAGTTTTCATCACTATATTAAATCATTCGTTTAAATAAGACTGAAATGGTTATGGGCTAGTGCTTGGTGAATTTATTAGTTAATTCTCCATGGGAACGATACTTTACTTACTCTTTATTACTTGTTGACCATGTATACTTGTACGCATATATTGATCGGTAAAATGATCAATAATTTTTGGCGCAGTTTTCGGGGAATTATTTTAATAATTTTTGCCAACATTAATTTCAATCAAATTTGTCTTAATTTAAACATTTTTTTTGTTTTAATTATGTTCTTATATTTCTCTCTTTTCAGGTACCATGGGTGACTTTGCTTATCAATGGCCTTATGCAAATATGACTCAACTAAAGAACACAAGAACTGAACAACTCAATGTATGTTCTACATTGTTAGCACAAATTGCAACACTTTCAGAGAGGTTGGATGTTCTTGCAGCCTAACATACTTGAGAGATAGCAGTTACATATGAATATTGTGCTGGCGAGCATTCGAGTTATCAGTGCAACATCAGGGTTGGACAAGTACAGTTTGGGGGTAATTACTTCAACAACTATGTTTACCCCAATTATCATCAAGGTTGGGGGTATCACCCGGATTTTGAATGGACTTATAACTATCAAGACCAATACTGTGTCCTAAGTCCAACACATCCATCAGATTTCTCATATCCACCTCCAATGCAACAAGAACAAAATTCAAGGTTGAAGGAATTGATGTCAAAAAGCATAGTAGACCATGAAGAGATGATGATGAGTCAGGAGTTATCAAGCCAAAATCTTAACGGACAGATGGAACAACTCATTAACTCCTCAATGAATGGTCCTCAATACATGGATTTCAAAACTGAACAATATAATTCAAGATTGGAGGATTTGTGGTTCAAATTTGTAGCATCAACTGAGGAGAAGATGATTGAGCAAGAGAGGTCAATTTGAAATCTTCAGAATCAGATGGATCAAATGTTCGAAGCTTTGAAGAATCGCCCTCCAAACAATTGGTGCTATGACATGGACGATGAAACTGATGGAGAGCCAAAAGTGTACATGCCACTGAATGAACTGAAAGGAATGGACATTGAGGAGACAACTGGGGGTATGGAAAATGAAGAACATGAGCTGACTTGTATAATACCCCAAGTACCTTCTCAGTTAGAGTTAAAAAATTCAGTAAACTTTGCACACACATGTTCCCTTGGTAGTCACATCCAAAGCAATAATTTCTGTGCTTATGAGGCCTCTTACAAACTATGGTGGGCTGAGGAAAACCCGTTGTATCTTTCATGCCTCAATGCAAAAATCTATTCACAGATACAATGGGAGAAGCACCTAGCGATGCAATGGAACTGGGGACATCATGTACAGAAAATATGATAGGTGGCTTCAATACGAAGACACTCATAATGGGGAACCTACCAAAGCACATAGCGGTTCTTATGGATGGAGGGTTCCTAGCTTATCGTAGAGGAATCAGATAGCGGTGTCAAGAAAAGAGTTTAGCTAACAGACTATAAACCGAGCGCTCGATGGGAGGCACCCCATCCAATCATTCTCCCACCTTGTTTAATTCTTATTTACATTTCCATTTACTTCTTCTGCTATATTTAATTCTTCATACTTTCCATATTTCGTAGATGTTTGATAGTTGTAAGTCTTAATGATAGTTTGATTGTTTCTCCGCTCAGGTTTAATCCAATTGCTATAAGCATTCAGGATCAAATGTAAGTCAAAAATCTTGATCAAGTCGCTAAGTGTGGTAGTAAGCAAATGACGCATACCAACTACAAGCCAAAACACTGCAGCGGGTCTGCGATCTCTCTCATCATAGAAAACAAACATTGCTCAATTTTTAGAATTTCTGACTCAAGCATTCAGACAGTTAGAAGCCCACACTCAGTTTCCAACTTTAGATTATCTCAAACTTATCCATCGCCTGATATACCATCGGATCTTGAGGAGGCGAACGGAGATGACATTTCCACTTAGGGGAGTATTCTTTCACTTTTAATTACAATGAGGGCCTTGTTCATTTTAAGTTTGGGGGTATTGGGTTTAGTCAGTAGTTTAGAGCATATAGTGTAATTGCATTATATAGAGTAATTTCATGTTATATATAGTTAATTGCATGTTAGTAGTTAGTAGTTTAATTTTAACGTAATTTTTTTTCTTTTTGTTTGCTTAATATCTGTTTAGTTGCATAACATTGCATAATCCCAGGTTTTTAGTTAGTTGAATTCTAATTTGGCTAATGATGACATAAAAATTTGATAGATTTTTGAATTTAGTGGATAATATGAGCTTAGTTATAATGTTATACATGATTTAATTCATGCTTGTTGTTTAGATGCTACCGGTTAGCACATAGGTGTTCATATATGCTTGTTGGTTTAAGAATAACTTGTTTGTTTGCTAAGTAGAAAATGTTATTTTTAAAGATGGAATTATGTATAAAGTAGACATAGACTATAAAAACACAGATACTCAAACTTTGGGAACATATGGGTATGCTTTCTATTGGGACGAGATGGAGCGTAAAACGCACTCGTTTAAATGGAAATGGAAAGTGAGATGGAGCGTAAAACGCACTCGCTATATATATATATATATATATATATATATATATATATATATATATATATAATTAAAAATAAAAAAATCAATAAACACCGCGGGAAAGTGCGAAAATCGCCCTCGTGAGTAAAAATAAAGCAAAATAAACCCATTGTTGAACCTTAGTTTGTATTGATGTGTTGGAGTAGTTGATGTCTCATTAGTATATGCAGTTCTTGATTTAAACTTCAATTTTTATCTTAAGCAATATAGCATGTGGTATCTTCACCTTTGTCAAGCATATCTGTGAACACATCACACACACACAACATCTTTATAGCAGGTTAGGATTATCTGATTGTATGTCATTATGCCTTTAGCTTAGTTTGATGCTATGTTCTTGGATCTTGATATTTCTTTGAGGCATATCTTATTGGAATTCTTAACATGGCTGGAAATCTGGGGATTCATTGTCATAGTAGCGTAGGTTGCATAGCATGTAGATTGCATTATATTGTGTTGCTTGGGGACAAGCAATGGTTTAAGTTTGGGGGTATTTGATAAGTAGGTTTTATACCTATTTATCCAGTATCTGTTACATGAATTAGTTGCTTATACTCATGTTTCTTAGTTACTTTTCATTCATTTTGTGTTCATTTTGTAGATGTTAAGCTTGGGAACAATGTTAACGATTATTGGTATAAAAACGCAAGGAAAAACAATTCGGGGATCGTTTGGGCTTTCATGTTCATTTCATGTTCTTGGTTTGGAACTTGGATTATGTTGTAGAGCTTCTTCTTAGCTTTTTCCAACATCTTGAATCATTCCAATAGAAGTTCGGATGCAAGTGTTATGACCTTTGTACCAACGAACGTTGAACGTCACTATTTTGGGTGGCCATGTGCATAGCTGTCACTTCCAACCCAATTTCAGCCTTCATCCGTCCATTATTTCTCAATTCTCAAAGAATAAAAGTTGTAGAGCTCGTCGAGAGCTTTGATTTGATAGGTTCCAGGCCCCGTAACTTCTACCGAATAAAGAGTTATGACCGTTTTACCAGAGGACACTGCAACGAAAAAGCAACAGCGCAGGCGCGCGAAATTATAATGCAATTTAGGCACGGCTGCGCCATTCCCTGGACCAAAATAACGCGATCTGCTACTTGAGCGCGGGCGAGCCAAACTCCAGGCCATTCCCAGCGCGGCCTCTCCACTTCTGATGTTGACCAAAGCTGAGTTTTTCACTAAATAGTGCAATTGAAGCATAACTTAGAGAGGGGCTCAATTAGGGCTTAAAAAGAGACGTATTATCAGTATGTAGAGGGGATTCCACCCTCGTGGGGATCATTTTACATTACATATGCTATTTTTTTTTCTTTAATTTTCTTATTAGATTAGAGTAGATTAGAACCTTAGAAGAGCTAAGATTTGGGGATTGAAGCAATTGAAGATCCTTAAAAGTTCAGAACTGAAACAAGAGAAGAAACTCAGATTTGCTATTCTTAATCCCTAACTCTCTTTACTTCTATTTGTATCTTTCAATGTATATTAAATTATGGATCATGGATTCTAATTCAACTATTAGTTAAACTCTATTTTGGGATTGCAATGGAATCTATTGCCTAGTTTATTTTGATATACTTCATTGTTAGTCTTATTGATTGTTATGAGATTGTCCATTAAGATTCATGCTTATTTGCTTAGTTGATTGGCCATCGATTATTTTGATAACCCATATGAACTTGAAAGACAACGTATGGGTTTAGATTTGATCTTAATAGTGTGTGTTTGTATATTTTACATGGTGATGGAATGTATGATTCGTGCTTAGGATAGACATATACCGATACATCGCTCGTAGTCAATTGAGAATTTGGGCTTAAACCCTAATTATTTGTAAATCACATAGACATATAGTGGTTTAGGTAATGTGGGTGTTCATGTGTATTCTATCAATTGTGGATTATATGTGATATGGGAATGGTACATTGAGATATGGATGTACTTTACTTTCATGTTCTCGACTACCAATGCAGTGCAAGTAATTTGGCTTAACAAGGAGTGCGTTGATTTAAATGATTCAATAGATGAAATTATAATCTCAAGTCTTCATTATCTAGTTTCATTCTAGGGGTAGTTGGTATTAGTTAATTTCATAGGTTTCATCACTATATTAAATCATTCATTTAAATAAGACTTGAAATGGTTATGTGCTAGTGCTTGGTGAATTTATTAGTTAATTCTCCGTGGGAACGATACTTTACTTACTCTTTATTACTTGTTGACCGTGTATACTTGCACGCATATATTGATCGGTAAAACGACCAACAATGTCGGTCCTTCAAATCGACTTGTTCGCCACATTGTTAGAGAAGGCGATAATTGCTGAAGGAGGTAGTGAGACGTTGAGCCAATATAACAAAGAGAAGAAGAACAAGAATGCTGGGGGAGAAACTCGTGGGGGGAGTAGCAGTGGTGGGAGCCATCTGGGAAAGAAGAAATGGGATAACCGCAATAACAACAATAATACCAACAATCAAAGCATTAGCCAGTCTGAAAGTTATCAAGGAGGGTTTAAGAAAAGAAATGAAGCTTGCTCAAAATGTGGGAAGAACTATCAAGGGGAGTGTTGGAAGGGGCACAATGTCTGCTATAATTGTGGCTAGGAAGGGAACATTTCACCTAACTACCCAAAGCCAACAAAGATAAAGGGATGTTTCGTGTGTGGCATAACTGAGCATCAAATCAAGGATTGTCCAAAGAAGGGGAGCAGCAAAAGAAGTAGTCAACAGGGTGGGGGTAGCAAGCTGATGATTGGCAGACCAACAAAATACAATCGACTGACTACCTGAACCTTTATCATAATTGTCCAAGGCATAGTAGCTCTGAAGGACGTTGTGTCAGGTATTCTCCAAATTAATAATATAAATGCCTATGTATTATTTGATTTGGGTGCTACATTTTCCATTGTGTCTGAGGAATTTGCTAATAGATTAAACCTACCCTAGGAACGCTTAGAAAATTCATTGAACATAGATATTACAAATAAGGAAGTAATTCCCATAGAGTTCATTTATCGAAACTGTTGCGCAAACATTAGAGGTCACGAACTATATGTATACTTAATTCCAATTAGACTGGGAGAGTTTGATGTGATATTAGGAATGGATTGGTTATCCAGCCACACTGCGATAATCGATTGTCAAAAGAAAAGTGTGAACCTTCAGACTCTAAATCGGTCTAAGGTAGTGTTTTATGGTACCTCATCGCTCAAGAAATCGTGTTGCCTTATGATGATGCAGGCCAATAAATTCCTAAAGAAGGGATGCGTAGGTTATTTAGCCTATATAGTGGACACTCATAAAAAGGGAGTATAAATTAAAAATATATCAGTAGTGAGAGATTTCCAAGACGTGTTTCCAGATGATCTGTCTGGTCTTCCACTAACAGAGAAATCAAATTCGTAATAGATTTAGCACATGAAAGACACCAATTTTCAAAGCCCCATATCGTATAGCGCCAGTAGAAATGAAGGAATTGATGATATAATTGCAAGAGTTGCAAGATAAGGGTTACATTCAGCCGAATGTGCCCCCTTGGGGAGCACTAGTGTTGTTTGTAAAGAAGAAGGATGGATCGATGAGGCTCTGTATTGACTATCGGGAGTTGAACCAAGTGAAGATTAAGAATAGATATCCACTGCCAAGTATAGAAGACCTTTTTGATTAACTAAAAGGAGCGAAGTGTTTTTCCAAGATAGACTTACGAACGGGTTATCATCAGTTGAAAGTGCGTGAGGAGGACATACCAAAGACAGCATTCTAAACTCGTTACAGACATTAAAAATTTCTAGTGATGTTATTTGGGTTAACTAATGCTCCGACAGCATTCGTGGACTTGATGAACCGAGTTTTTAAGCCATACTTAGATAAGTTCATAGTAGTATTTATTGACGACATTTTAAATATTCTAAGACTAAGGAAGAACATGTTTAACACCTGAAGATGGTATTGGAAGCATTGAGAAAGGAAAAGATGTACGCTAAATTTTTGAAATGTGAATTTTGGATGGAGAAGGTTCAGTTTTTAGGACACGTGATAGATCAAAATGGAATTTCCATGGATCCTGCAAAAGTGGAGGTGGTAAGTAACTGGGAACAATAGAAGATGCCAACAAAAGTAAGAAGTTTCTTAGGGTTAGTCGGGTACTATCAAAGATTTATCCAAGATTTTTCTAAGATAGCAACCCCGCTGACCAATCTAACAAGGAAGCCAGTGAAGTTCTTGTGGACGGACAAATGCGAGAAGAGTTTCCAAGAGTTGAAGAGGAGGTTGAGTGAGGCGCCTGTGTTATCATTACCAGATGATACAGGAGGATTTGTGGTGTATAGTGATGTGTCACATAGAGGACTTGGTTGTGTGCTAATGCAGCATGGTAGGGTCATTACGTATGTGTCACGATAGTTGAAAGATTTTGAAAAACGATACCCTACCCATGACTTGGAGTTAGCGGTGGTAGTTTTTGCGTTGAAGATTTGGAGACATTATTTTTATGGAAAAAAATGTGAGATATACACGGACCACAAAAGTCTGAAATATATCTTCACACAGAAGGAGTTGAACATGCGACAAAAAAGGTGGTTGGAATTAATCAAGGATTACGACTGTGAAATCCTTTATCACTCGGGAAAAACAAACGTAGTAGCTGACACTTCAAGTAGAAAAGGAAGGGAGAAGTTATTCAAATTGACAACACGGGAGGAATTAATAAGAGAAATGGAAAAGTTAGAAATAGAGGTGGAGGTACCGAAATAACTGAAAGGAAAATTATTCGTGATGGAAGCACACCCGACTTTATTGGATAGAATAAAGGAAGCACAAGAGAAAGATGAAGACTATGAGAAGATAAGGAAGAGAATATTAGAAAATGAAGAAGAAAAGTTTAAAGTGGATAAGGACGGTATATTTAGATTCAAGGATCTAGTATGGGTGCCAACTATAACCAATTTGAGAGAGGAAATCTTGCACGAAGCATAAAATACGATGTATTATGTTCATCTAGGAGGCACAAAGATGTACCGGGAACTTCGACACCACTTTTGGTGGCCTAATTCGAAAAGAGAGGTTTCAGAGTGCGTTAGTAGATGTCTTACTTGTCAAAAAGTCAAAGAAGAACACTAGAGGCCAAGTTGACTACTTCAACCGCTGGAAATACCAGAATGGAAATGGGAGCACATTACGATGGACTTCATGGTTTTCCAGTTACACAGAAGGGTTATGATGCCATTTGGGTTATCATGGACTGACTAACAAAGATAACTCATTTTATACTCATCAAGATCTGATTCAATTTGAACCAATTAGCGAAGTTATATGTAAAGGAAATTGTATCGCGACATGGAGTGCCAGTGTCGATTGTCTCTGATCGAGATCCGCGTTTTACATCAAAATTCTGGAAAAGTTTACAGGAACGAATGGGAACTCAGTTGAGATCCACAATGTGTTTCAAATTTTGGTGTTATAATCATACAAGCCCGACTATAAACACGTGATCTCCTACGAGCCCATTCAAGTAGAGAAAAATCTAACGTATGAGGAAATTCCTATTCAAATACTAGATAAAAAAGAGCAAATATTGAGGAATAAAGTTATATCTTCTGTAAAAGTAATTTGGCGAAATCACGACAGTAACGCCCCCATATCTATACTCCCACGATATTTGATATAGTGTTTACAGTAAATCAACATAATGCTTTTAAATCTATACACCCATGGTATCTGATTATAAGATTACATTAAATAGAGGGACTATCAGATATAATTCCCATAGATCCAAAATTCATAGTATCCCATAATAGATGTAAATTCTCAAGAGAACTATTACTGTGTTTGGATACCCTCACTTGGATATACGAACTGTATCTATGACTAGAGTCTATTTATCCGAAATTCAGAGTATCAGTAATAACATTAACAGTCCATATTACTAATACCCTCACCCAGATGTATAGTCTATGTCAAACGAATTTATATTATTGTATCGATAGTAACTATCTATCTGAAATCCAGAGTATCAATAACAACATGAACAGTCCATGCTATTAATACCCTCACTCAGATAAATAGTTCCCAAGGATCTCAACTAGATTCGAAGAAGTCTAATTTTACATCTATATATGTAAGAAAACATGGTTGCGGAAATAAAAGATGTTATATATATCATAATATTAAGATTCGATTACATGATTCTCATAACGAGTTCTTATTACAAGGTATTCAAACAGACAATAATATAATCTAATCTATGTAGGGACGCTTCCCTTTATCTACTCCAAATGTTCCAAGATTACCATCTAAAAGCGCAAAGGAATAATTTGCAAGGGTGAGAGCTATGACGCTCAAAGAAGTTTTGTATTTTATAACAATATAGGATTTGAAGAAATATAACAATTCAAATTTTGACTGACAGTTGTTACCATTTCTGGATTTCTATTTATTTCAACCATTTCTGGAATTTTCCTTTATTTCTGTCAGTCACACAGACTTAGAAATTTTGTTCAGATGTGAGATAGGGGATCAACCCATTCAACATCTTAGGAGTATGCATATCATCCTACCAGTGCTCTAAATACACTAAATGTCAATATATTATTGACTAAATTTCAATCCTATACGGGATACCCAACTTCAGTATAAGATGTCTTACCAAAACAATTTGGTTTGACTCAATAGTTTATGCTATGAATAAACAATTCATTTCTTAGTTATGCTGGAGCTATAGCAATAACTTTACAATAAGAAGGTAATTCAATTGTAGGTGTAGTGTATTATATCAACAGCATATCAAGATAAAAATTGTGTTCAATAAATAAACAGGGTTTAAGAAATTTGCTTTATAAGAGATTTAAGGATAAAGAACTTGCCTGAGCGTAGATCAGTCAAGTTATGCTATTCAAACGTTAAAAATACCTACGAAAGTTCATATATATAATTCTAACACGTTAGTTTTTATAATAATACTCAATTATATCATTTACATATGAACGAATTAAATTAATTAAGTTTTCGATGGTAAGTACCTTTGATAAATGGACTAAATTTTATTTATAAAATTTAATTATCCTTTATAATACTTTTTAGAAATTTTAAAGTATTTAAAACATTTATTTATCTTTAAAAATGATTTTTAAATCATTTATTTCTATTTATAAGTAATTAATATTTACTTAAAATTTTACAAAAACCTTGATTATTATTTTTAAATAATTTATATTCATTTATTATAATTTTATATCAATAATAATATTTTTCCATAATTATTTAGTATTTATAAATAATTATCCTAATTTCTTTATTAATAAATTAATTATTAATAATATCTAAATATAATAAAATAATTAATAAATTTATGTAAAATATCAAAATTTAATTATAATTATTTAATATAATTTTTAAAAATATTTTTATATTTATTTATTAATTATTTCTAATTTTTATAATTTATTTTTAGAAAAATAATTTCTGTCTGTCGCTAAAGCCCTTCATTGTCAGAAATTGTTGCTGTAGGTGTTCTTGAGTTTCTGGGCAGCAGTTTGGTCATGGTCGAGTGACCAGTTTGACCTCTAATTATAAGGCTACTGCTAATGATTTTTTGTTTGGTCAAGAGTTGATGTTGTAGTACTCATACAATAGTACAATATGAAACAAATTTTAGGCTTTAACCTGCATATAACAAGAAGTTATAGAGGCTCAAAAGTCGTCGAGAATTTGTTTTGAGTTTCGGGCAACCGAGCATGAAAGAGTCATGGCCGATCAACGGTTTTGTGGCTTAAATATCTTTGATTCTGTGTATTAGATGTGTGTGATGTTTGTTATAACATGTAGTATATATGTCAGGGTACATATATACCATTAACTTGAACAAAGCATAACTCTAAAGTCTCTAATTATCTTTGGTCAAAGTACAAACCAAAGCGTTATTTTTTCATGTTCTTTGATTTTCGGAAAACCTAGAAAACTTGGTCAAGCTCGGTCAACGGATTTTGACCATTAGTTCTAGTAAACCTGTGACAACCCGAGAATTTAGACAATTTATTAAAATCTTAAATGATTGATTTTAGGTCAAATAATAGACCTGGACAGAAAATAAATGTATGTATTTAACAATTTTAAAAATGAATTTTTGTGAATTTAAAAACTTTTGGTAAAGGTTTACACTATTAAGAGTATCTGTGTATGTGGTCATATATGTGTATAGTATGTGGTTAAGGGTTGACCGGATAAATTATATCAGTCACAAACCCTAAGAGCCTCGATGTTAAGTTAGAAAACCTTATCGACTGTTAAGAAACCCTATTACCGGCTATAGAAACCCTAATTTCAGTTTCGGGAATCCGTAACCCTAATTCGGTTATTAAAATCCTAATTGGAAAGCTTGAAGATAAGTGTTAAGGTTTTTATGTTATTGATTTTATATTAATTAGGAATAGCCCTAATTGATTAATTGAAAAGGCCTAATTTCTAATGTTAGAAACCCTAATTTACAATTAGAGAAAACCTAATTATTAATTTATAGTGTTTAAGGTTAATTACTAAGCATTAACCCTAATTAGCAAGCTTGAATGTGATTAGTAAACTTTATTATGATTAGGGAGCCCTAATTATATTTTTCTTTTTTTATAACCTAATTAGTAAGTCTAGAATATGAATTTGTGTAATCTCAGGGTTAAACCCTAAGGGTCAAAACCTAAGGGTTAAAAACTTAATGATTGTGAGAAGTTACCAAGTTGCCATTCACATTATGAGTAAAAAGACCAAACTACCCTTCTTTATATTTTAAGGAGGTGGGTGTAGATCTAACCCTACTAATGGTTGGTAAACAACCTTAGGCTAGCCATGTGGTCTAGAAAGTTACTTTAATCATCAAATATCAGCCATCTTGCATCCTATAAATTGATTGAGCCTAAGATCAAAGTTAAAAGGTAAGGAAATTCACTTACTTTACTTCTCAACCTAGCCAAACCTTCTCTCTCTCTCCTATCTAAAATTTGAGAGTGAAAGTGAGTAAAAAACAAACCAAAGTCAGCCTTTAGCTTGCCAAGAACATACATCAAGGTCAGAATCAAAGATTAAGCTCAAAAAGGAGCTATAAAACCCTAATTTGAAAATCTATGTATTTCATGTTAGATGTTGTTAATGATTGATTAGATATGTGTTAGAGGGTGTCATTTAGTGATCTGGGTTGTTAAATCCCAGATCCATAACATCTAGATGCTCGAAATGTGAGTTTTTACCTGTTAGTTATTTTGTGTGATTTATGTTATAGATCTATAGTATGCTATGTTGTCTATGCTCTGGAACTTGAATCAAGCCCATATCATGTATCGATTAAAAGTTATTAAAGGTCAAAGTGTGTTGACCGAGCACGAAAACAATTTCTGGAAAAACCGGAAAAATCCCTGATTTCGAAATTCTCGACAATGCTTTTACGTGCTTCAGATATTGCCGTGTTTTGGTGTTTAGTCTATGTTGTTGTGTTTATCTTGTAGTCTGGTATGTGAACTACACATACAAGTCTTTATAACACTTAGATCCATAACAGGATCAAAGATATGCCTCGGTCAAAGTAGCATCGACCGTCGGGTTTTTACGTTTCGAAAAACCCAAAAGCGAAGCTTAAGTATGAGCATTCGGCTGAGAGTTTGACCGTGAGATTCATGTTTACCCTGTTGATGATAACCCAATTTGTTGCTTTAGTTTGTTTTCCTTGACATAAGGGCTATAATGTAGAACATTTAGATCACAAGAACCTTGATCAGAACACTTTGATAATCAAACCACAAAGTGGTACCTCGAAGCTATCTGGGATTTCTAGGTTACCCAGATTTCCCAGCAGTTGTCTGACAACAACTTTGCTCGATCTTATCTTGCTGTTATGTTGTGATTTGTTCTAGAAATGGGTTGCTAGTTGTAGTTTTGTATACGTAATATAAGATCCATGCTCAAGAAATCCCAGAAAACATAATGATCATAGATTAATACCTAGTCAAACTCACTGACTCGAACTCTGACATGCGTTCTGGGTTTCCTCAAGAACACCTATAGCGATAGTTTCGTCGCTATAGGGCCCTTTAGCGACAGATTAATTATAAATTTAGTAATTTTATTAAATAATTAGTATTAAATGGTTTTTAATTATTAAAAAATACATAATAAATTATGAAAAATTATTTTAACCCCTAAAAAATAGTTTTTAATTATTTTGAGTATATTTCATAAATATTTAATATTTTTGGAATATAAATGGTATTTTATTTATTTAATTATATTATTAAAGAAATTATTTAAAATGGTTTTAATTCATGAAAATTTATATTATAGTATAAGAAAATATTTGAAGTTATTTTAAATGACTTTTGATATTTTGTGATGAATTTCATTAATAAATTATTATTAATGGTAGCTAATTTATTTAATGAATATATTAGATAAATTATGAAAAAATAGAATTAATGCTTTAAAAATTATATGAAAATAATTTAAGTGTTATAAATATTTTAAGTTATAAAATATAACTTTTGATATTTTGTCATGAAAATATTAATATTTTAATATTAATATCACTTATCGGATAATGAATTTATTGCTTAAAAATCATATAAATATGATTTTAAAGTATTTAAAATCTTGTGTGATATTATAAATATATTATAATATTATGTTATGATTTTCATTAATATTTGGTATTAAATAAATATTAATGATAAAGGAATTATGTGGTATTTATATTATATAAATATAATATTAGTGATTGAAATTTTTGATAAATGTTATTAATTATCTGAAAATTATTACAAGTCTATGAAAATTGTTTTGACTGATAAGAAAATTGTCTAAGATATTTTGAAGTGTTAGGTACAGTTTAATTGAACTTAAACTCGTGAATTGTCCGACTAGACCATCGGGATGTCATATTTGTGTTGGTTTCAACTCAGACTTAAATAGTTTGACTTGATACCGAGTCTTTGGTAGTTTGTAGACTGATAAGGCTATGTGTTATGTGTGATGTGTTTAGGAAATTTTATAATTATATATATAATAGTATTATATTCTGATTATAGTATTCTAATATTGGAGATCTATATTACTAATATTAGGTCTTTGGATAAAGCGATATAAATTGTGTAGCGATAATCAACAGTTCAGACAAGTTTTACTTAACTCTACTAAGAGTTGTTTCATTCAGATATGCTTATGGTTAATCATTACTGATTTCCATATAGAATTGTACTCTGTATATCTTGTATGTATAAGTCAGGTATGAAAGGTTGATCACCTTCATTACCATTCGGTCCAGATATATTGTTCATGTTTAATATTTGTTCAGTCAAAAGTTTGTTCATGCTAATTCACAACTACATTGTGAATTATAGCCAGTTTATTATTCAGACTCTTTCAATCATGATGTATCCTTAAATTGTATTTAAACTTGTTGGGCAACTTTCATGCTCACCCTTGCTATATCATGATAAAACATTGCAGATAAAGACGAATGCGTCAGATACAAGGAAAGATAAAGCCAAGCTCAGCTTGGGACTATATGTGCAACTAGATTTGTAAAAGTAATTTATTATAATAACATTGTATGTTAGATAGGATATGAATTGTGTATAAGTTATGGTTACTCAACCTTGGGGATAGTGTATAATGTTTAATGTATAAACAATTTATGTTTATATCTTCCACAAATAGTTATAGATTTAGTGCACCAGATCCGTCGTGATTAGAACCCGACTTTAGGGGCGCTATAGTTGGTATCAGAGCTGTTGGTTATAAACCTAGGGTAGAGTTACCTTAGACTAATAACCGCAGTGATTGGGATAAGATCTAACTCACATAGAGTTAGTGTGTCGGTAAGATTCAAAGACGAATATCGGTGAGTTATAAAGATACGGAGTTCCCTAACTCTGATAATAAAGGTGAACAGTAGTGATGAATAGATAGAGTCTAAAAGACTTAAAGTATAGTGATAGGAGATCATAAAACAAAACGATCAAGATATATAAATGAATCGTAATATATATGATGAGATCATCTTATGATCTGATAAGGTGAAGAATCAATCAAATAATTGGAAAGTTTACGACAAGAATATCGTGTGTATGTTCTACTATGAATTGGTACAAATTCAAGAAAGGATTATGAATGCGAGTTGAATAAAATTCGTATTGAGAATAAAGTTAGTGGGGATTATGAAATGTTTGTGTCGTGTTATTTGCTATATGCATGTTAAGAGGGTGATTCCTTTCTCGTGTGTATAACGAATAGATAGGCTATAGGTAGAGGATATAAGGTTAGGTACGAGTTCTTAAAACTCATACTTATGTTACATTCTTGACTCATAGTTATATGAAATGTTTATGAACCCCTCAGCGAATGGACGCCAAAGGTCTGACTAGGGTAAGTTCTTAAACTCATATAATTGTGGCAAGTTTATGAACTCATAAGTGTGGTTTGATGAACTGGGTATAGTTATGTGTGAATGGAGTATTGAGGATAATAGGAACAGATAGATTGTTAAGCAAATGATTGTTAGTGGAGATATAAGTTTTCCAAAAACTCCTAGCTATGCTAGACTTCGAAATTTTGACATCAAGCTAAATACGTACTATGTGCTTTAAAAAAATGTAGACTCATAATCATTTTTGAAACGGTTTAAAGTACAGTCTATGCTACTTATTTCGGCTAGACGTAAATGATTTTAAATATCAAAAGTTATTTTATTTATCACTCATGTACCATGTAACCTGGTGCAGAGATGATAAAAAGGTGATGGAGTTGTAAATACAAGAATACTTAGTGTGAATTTGATCTAAAATCATTATTTCACTAATGTATGATGTTTTATGACAAATTCATACGTTGACAAAGATCCTCAAAGCGGATTTCGTTGTCTGAGACAAAGATCATGACGTCATTCTCAAAAATATTTTCAAAAAAATTTTAATTTATTAACGGGGCTTGGCTACACGTAAATAATTCGATTGAATTGAATTATCGATATGAGTCTATGCTAATCGATTCAGCTAGACTAATGTTATGAAAACTCTAAGTGTTCATTGAAAGAAATTTTCCGAACTAAATTATTTTGGTGCGGAATCCAATAAGACTGAGGTAAGAAATTTTGTGTGCCTAAGGCGGATAAGAGGAACAAATTGTTCCGACCAGCAGTACTCGGCCAGTACAGGGCATACCGGGCTAATCACCCTTTGTGTCCGTAAGTAATGACGGTTTGCGGATGAATTTCCAAAAAACCTTTGCGAAAATGACAAACAAATAGTCTATACGACTCCTCAGCACAAATTCAAAAACTTTTACTCTTGTGATTGGTGAATTGGGTAACATGTGATGATGTGTATGAATGTTGTATAAAGCATGGTGTAAGGAGTAAGGTGTAAGATAAATTTCGGGGACGAAATTTTTAGAAGAAGGGGTGAATGTGACATCCCGAGAATTTAGACAATTTATTAAAATCATAAATGATTGATTTTAGGTAAAATAATAGACCTAGACAGAAAATAAGTGTATGTATTTAACAATTTTAGGAATGAATTTTTGTGAATTTAAAAACTTTTGGTAAAGGTTTACAATGTTAAGAGTATCTGTGTATGTGGTCATATATGTGTACAGTATGTGGTTAAGGGTTGACCAGATAAATTATATCAGTCACAAACCCTAAGAGCCTCGACGTTAAGTTAGAAAACCTTATCGACTGTTAAGAAACCCTATTACCGGCTATAGAAACCCTAATTTTAGTTTCGAGAATCCGTAACCCTAATTCGGTTATTAAAACCCTAATCAGAAAGCTTTAAGATAAGTGTTAAGGTTTTTATGTTATTGATTTTATATTAATTAGGAATAGCCCTAATTGATTAATTGGAAAGCCCTAATTTCTAATGTTAGAAACCCTAATGTACAATTAGAGAAAACTTAATTATTAATTTATAGTGTTTAAGGTTAATTAGTAAGCATTAACCCTAATTACCAAGCTTGAATGTGATTAGTAAACTTTATTATGATTAGGGAGCCCTAATTATAATTTTCTATTTTTAGAACCTAATTAGTAAGTCTAGAATATGAATTTGTGTAATCTTAGGGTTAAACCCTAAGGGTCAAAACCTAAGGGTTAAAAACCTAATGATTGTGAGAAGTTACCAAGTTGTCATTCACTTTATGAGTAAAAAGACCAAACTACCCTTCTTTATATTTTAATGAGGTGGGTGTAGATCTAACCCTACTAATGGTTGGTAAACAACCTTAGGCTAGCCATGTGGTCTAGAAAGTTACTTTAATCATCAAATATCAGCCATCTTGCATCCTATAAATTGATTGAGCCTAAGATCAAAGTTAAAAGGTAAGGAAATTCACTTACTTTACTTCTCAACCTAGCCAAACCTTTTCTCTCTCTCCTATCTGAAATTTGAGAGTGAAAGTGAGTAAAAAACAAACCAAAGTCAGCCTTTAGCTTGCCAAGAACAAACATCAAGGTCAGAATCAAAGATTAAGCTCAAAAAGGAGCTATAAAACCCTAATTTGAAAATCTATGTATTTCATGTTAGATGTTGTTAATGATTGATTAGATATGTGTTAGAGGGTCTCATTTAGTGATCTGGGTTGTTAAATCCCAGATCCATAACATATAGATGCTCGAAATATGAGTTTTTAGAAATCTGGGAAAAGTTGGAAAAGTGGCCTGACAGCCATATGTCAGACCCCATAGATCTTTACCTGTTAGTTATTTTGTGTGATTTATGTTATAGATCTATAGTATGCTATGTTGTCTATGCTCTGGAACTTGAATCAAGCCCATATCATGTATCGATTAAAAGTTATTAAAGGTCAAAGTGTGTTGACCGAGCACGAAAACAATTTCTGGAAAACCCAGAAAATCCCCAGATTTCCAGAATTCTCTGACAAGCTTTTCTGTGCTTCAGATATTGCCGTGTTTTGGTGTTTAGTCTATGCTGTTGTGTTTATCTTGTAGTCTGGTATGTGAACTACACATACAAGTCTTTATAACACTTAGATCCATAACAGGATCAAAGTTATGCCTGGTCAAAGTAGCATTGACCGTCAGTTTTTATGTTTCTGGAAAAACCCAAAAACAGTTAGTATGAGCATTCTGACAGAGTTTGACCGTGAGATTCATGTTTACCCTGTTGATGATAACCCGATTTGTTGCTTTAGTTTTGTTCCTTGACATAAGGGCTATAATGTAGAACATTTAGATCACAAGAACCTTGATCAGAACACTTTGATAATCAAACCACAAAGTGGTACCCCGAAGCTATCTGGGATTTCTGGGTTACCCAGATTTCCCAGCAGTTGTCTGACAACAACTTTGCTCGATCTTATCTTGCTGTTATGTTGTGATTTGTTCTAGAAATGGGTTGCTAGTTGTAGTTTTGTATACGCATTTATAAGATCCATGCTCAAGAAATCCCGTAAAACATAATGATCATAGATTAATAAATGGGTCGAACTCATCGACTCGAACTCGACATGGATTCTAGGTTTCCTCAAGAACACCTATAATGACAGTTTAAATCATTATAGGGCCCTTTAAATGACAGCATTAATTATAAATTTAGTAATTTTATTAAATAATTAGTATTAAATAGTTTTTAATTATAAAAAAATACATACTAAATTATGAAAAATAGTTTTAATTATTTTGAGTATATTTCATAAATATTTAATATTTTTGGAATATAAATGGTATTTAAATTATTTAATTATACTATTAAATAAATTATTTAAAAATGGTTTTAATTCATGAAAATTTATATTATGGTATAAGAAAATATTTTAAGTTATTTTAAATGACTTTTGATATTTTGTGATGAATTTCATTAATAAATTATTATTAATGGTAGCTAATTTATTTAATGAATATATTAGATACATTATGGAAAAATAGAATTAATGTTTTAAAAATTATATGAAAATAATTTAAGTGTTATAAATATTTTAAGTTATAAAATATAACTTTTGATATTTTGTCATGAAAATATTAATATTTTAATATTAATATCACTTATCGGATAATGAATTTAGTGCTTTAAAATCATATAAATATTATTTTAAAGTATTAAAATATTGTGTGATATTATAAATATATTATAATATTATGTTATGATTTTCATTAATATTTGGTATTAAATAAATATTAATGATAAAGGAATTATGTGGTATTTATATTATATAAATACGATATGAGTGATTAAATTTTTTTGATAAATGTTATTAATTATCTGAAAATTATTACAAGTCTATGAAAATTGTTTTGACTGATAAGAAAATTGTCTAAGATATTTTGAAGTGTTAGGTAGAGTTTAATTGAACTTAAACTCGTGAATTGTTTCATTGTAACCGCGCTTGGATGTCATATTTGTGGTAGTTTCAACTCAGACTTAAATAGTTTGACTTGATACTGAGTCTTAGGTAGTTTGTGGACTGATAGGGCTATGTGTTATGTGTTATGTGTTTAGGTAATTTTATAATTATATATATTATAGTATTATATTGTAACTATAGTATTCTAATATTGGAGATCTATATTACTAATATTAGGTCTTCGGATAAAGCGATATAAATTGTGTAGCGGTAATCAACGGTTCAGACAAGTTTTACTTAACTCTACTAAGAGTTGTTTCATTCAGATATGCTTATGGTTAATCATTACTGATTGCCATGTAGAATTGTACTTTTTATATCTTGTATTTATAAGTCAGGTATGAAAGGCTAATCACCTTCATTACCATTCGGTCCAGATATATTGTTCATGTTTAATACTTGTTCAGTCAAAAGTTTGTTCATGCTAATTCACAACTACATTGTGAATTATAGCCAGCTTATTATTCAGACTCTTTCAATCATGATATATCCTTAAATTATATTTAAACTTGCTGGGCAACTTTCATGCTCACCCTTGCTATATCATGATAAAACATTGCAGATTAAGAGGAATGCGTCGGATACAAGGAAAGATAAAGCCAAGCTCAGCTTGGGACTATGTGTGCAGCTAGATTTGTAAAAGTAATTTATTATAATAACATTGTATGTTAGATAAGATATGAATTGTGTATAGGTTATGGTTACTCGACCTTGGGGATAGTGTATAATGTTTAATGATAAACAATTTATGTTTATATCTTCTGCAAATAGTTATTGATTTAGTGCACCAGATCCGCGGTGATTAGGACCCGAATTTGGGGGCGCTACAAAACCTATACATTGTTTGTTCCATTTAAGATCATAGATATGTAGTATATATACCAGGGTATTAATCTATAACAAAAACTTACAAAAATAACAAATAGAAGACGATTAAACAGATTGGTCAAAGTAGCCGGTTCGACTATTCTTGAGTTTTCTGGGTAACCCAGAAAACTACAATCCGTGAACGATCAATCCATTTTGACTGCTTATAACTTGAAATATATGGTTCAAATGAACCTGTTTTTTTTCCAGATTAAAGACCTACTAACAGGCTATAAATACCAAATAATTTACAGACTAAAATATAAACACATATGAATCTATAGGCCCTGATATTAGGCTGTTAGACTTAGTTTTCAAAATTTCCAGATTTCTTAAAACACTTAATTAAGGCATCTAGATGTTATGAAAATGTGTTCTACCAATCTATCATACTTTCTAACATACTAATACATAATTCTAAACATCTAAACAACAAATCTGACATAGGATCAAAGAGCTAATTATGAACTAGGGTTTGTACCTTTTCTTGAATGATTTTCGATTTTATCTTCTGATATTGTTGTTGCTATCACTCAGGCTTGATTTGATATGTTTATAAGTGTATCTAGGCTTAGGAATTTCGTGAGTTTGCTTAGCCCTAAGATTCCTATTTATAGAATTCTTCAACTTGGATTTTTGGTCATTTTTGTGCAACTTGCCTCTACAAAGATCTGATGCAAAGTTACTTATGCTGCTTAGGATTTGCTACCAGCTCATGAGCAACCTTGGAACTTGGTTGGGTGACTCCTAACCTACTTGTTAGCTAATTAGGTTTAATTAGTAGCTTAATTAGGCTTTAATCTTCACTAATCTTGATTAGGGTTTTGTTTCTAATGATTAGGATTGTTCAGTGATGTTTATTAGTACCTAACTGAAGTTTACTAACCATGATTAGGTGTTAAAGATAATTAGAGTTAGTTTATCTAATTAGGGTTAGGTTTTTAAATTAGGGTTAGGGTTTTGCTAATTAGGGTTAGGGTTTGTTAATTTAGCGTTGTTAACCTAAATTTCTCACTAATCCTAACAAGCACGACAAAGCGTTTTGTCAGTGTAAGCACGACAAAGCAACTTGTCAAAATAATTTCATCGAAAAGTCCGATTACAGAAAAAAAAATTGAAGCACGAGGTGTCAAGCACAACATTTTTTGGACAAAAATTTATTTGGTCAAATTTGTTAAACAAAGTATATATTAACACATAACACATTCAGAACAGAGAAATTTTATTTATATAATAGGATTTTACACATACGAGTCTTATTAGGGTTTTGGGTTTTTACAACGACACCGAAGAGGCCACGTGGGAATTACACTACAACAAAAAGGCTTATTTTCGACGGAATAGTTCGTCGGCAATAAGGATATTCCGTCGAGGGTAACCTCATTTCCGACGGAATATTCGGTCGGAAATTCGGTCGTATATAAGCACGTCGAAAATAAGTCCGTCGATTCTTCGGTCGTAAATACTTAGAGTCGACGGAAATAGTTTCGACCGAACATTCAGTCGGGGATATATTAACTCCGACTGAAACGTGTCTGACGATGATATTCGGTCGATGATAAGCATGCCACGTGGCAACCTGATAAAATTGGAAAAACACCTTACACGCGACGGAATTCCGTCTATTCTATAACTCGTCCGTCGAGGATATTCGGTCGATGATAGGTATGCCACGTGGCAGTCTGCTCAAAATGCGAAGCACCTTAACCTCGACGGTTATCTGTCGAGAATACCATCATTCCGTCGAGGTTACTATTTTTTTTAAATATTTTATTTGTTTTTGCAATATCTAGGGATTTAACCCACATCTTGTACCTGTACCTGTACATGTTTTCCCAACATCACATACACAAGCTAAATTAAGCTAAATGTCAAAAACATCCCATTACTACTAGCATAACCGCAACCAAAGTAATGAAATGTAAAATCGCATTAATCAAAGTAAATTAAACTAAGGTAAATTACAAAAGATCCCATTAATCTAAACTAACTATAACAAACATCCCATTAAGCTAACTTAAGCTAAGTGTCAAACCGCAATAAAACCAAAGTAATTAATGATAAGGTTTAAACTACAATAAATATGTACGTCAAAAGTTATGTAAAATTAATACAAAAGAATTTAAACTACAAAAGAATGTAAACTAAGTCAAGCTAGTAGAGCCCCCGGTGTGAGGAGGATCATCGGGTGGGCGTCGACGCTGCTCTGGAGTATGAAAATTGCCCTCATCGTCATCCCGCTCGTCAGTCTGCTGGTCACCCTGTTGATACAATATAATGTAACTCATTAGTCCATATATATGATTCAGTAAAGATAACTAAATGAAAATTAAATAACATGTAGAATATATATTTGTATTTAAAATGAAATATACCTGAGTAGTCGAGCGCTGACTCAACATCGACCCAAACGCGTCCTCGACTGAGGTAACAACCATCTGAACAATCTAGTCGCGTATCGCGGCCCACTGCTCCAAAGGGATACTCGTACTCTCGGCGGTGGCACCAACTGCAACGTCCTGCGCAAGCTAATACTGACTGACTTAATGTCGACTAAATATTCAGTCGGTCTTAGATTAACATCGACTGAATATGTTTAGTCGACCATAATTCCGTCAAAAATAAAGCTTTTTCTTGTAGTGTTAGAAGATAAGATGCGAAGGGATTATCCCCATTTATTTGTGTAACCTTGTACAATTCCGAGGAAAAAATTCTTATAAGGGGGGGGGGGGGGTGGATGTAATCTCCGTGAATTTTAATAAATTATATTAATATTGAGAATCAATATTATTTGAATATTTATTTGAATATAAATATATATAGTGTTAGCATGAGTTGTGGTAACTAATTTAATTAAATAATCATGTGATAATTAAGCAATGTAGTAGAAGTGATGAGAAGCATAGTTTAAGCTTGTGAAATTATACCTAGTGTGACAAAGTGGTGAAATAAGAAAGTACTAATTTAATTAATGATGAAATGGATTAAAGTAATTAGTATTATTAATAAATAAATAATTACATAATGTGATTGACTATTTCCTATTATCATGAACAATAGCATGTAAGGAGAAATCATATATAATAAGGTTTTTCCTTCAATATAAAATGAGGTGTGACATTGGAATGTAAATAATTATTTTGTAAAACTATATGGTAAAAGTAAGCTTAACTTATGTAATTTACTATGTTGTGTGAAAGAGTCTTATGTGACATCATGATGTGTGTGGGAGTATTTAAATTGGGTATTTTAAACCTATGAGAGAAATTAACTTTGACTAAAAAATAATTAATATTAAATAATTATTTTAATAATTATGTAGAATTGGAATAATAAGTAATATTGGTAACCAACTAAATTATATCCTAGTCTAATGTAAATATTATTTAAAATAAATAAATGTACATGGATTATATAATTCTATATGTAATGTATAAGTGGGTGTAAGAACCGCAAATTTCATGAATAAATATTATTTTGATAAAATAAGAGAATGAATATTTATTTGAATATAAATATGGATGTGTTGTGAAATGAATAATTCAACTAAGTTAAATTGAATTTATAAGAATGTGGATTGTGATGAGAATTATGAAAATGCCTTATGTGACATGAGAATGGAGAGTTAATGAACAAATTTAATTAAGAAGTGAAGGATTAATAAATATTATATTATTAATTAATTTTTATTGTGAGTAAAGTAAATTATATAATTAGAATTATATCATTTAGTTGATGTGTGTAAAATATGTGTTAGTATATGGTTCCTACATTAAAAAGAAAATGTAGTGTGACACTTTAATGTAAATATGTAATATATAGAAAACTATATAGTAAAGTGTAGGGATATATAAGTTACATAAACAATTGCATGTGTGACTGTAAGGAGGGGTGGAAACATTAAAAGATGTACTATGTCAAAGAATTACAAATTATTCTAATAAGTAAGTCTAACTGGAATAATAAAGTTTTAAGGAGATATTAAATTATTAGTGGACAATTAAATGAAGTCCATACATGTTATAAATATTAATTAGACTGGACTAATGTACATAGATTATATGATGTGGATACATAAATAATCCTTAACTTTCCATTATGTAGTAGCATTAACATATTAAAATTACATTTTGGGAGTATAAGAGAACAAACTAAACATTATAAACATGTTGCTGGGATTTAAAGTTTGTGTCCCATATTAAGAGTCCCAAACAATGATGCATAGTAGCCTATCTTCCTCATTGCATAAACTCCAGCAAAACCAAAAGGCTACAATCCATGGTGATTATGGCTATGGGATGGTGGTTGGCCAACTCCCTTCTACCAATTGTTCTCTTCTAATTTCCAGTGAATCAAATCATGGTGTAAAGCAATGAACTGGGCAATAAATTCTTTATTTATAGTACCCTCCTCTTTTCATTCTTTGTTGCTGAGAATGTTTGAGCATTAAGTTAGTGCTTGGAGGAATTTAATTAAGCTTTAAGAAGTTATAAATTCTACTTTTGTGTTCTTGAGCATAAGTTTTGTCAAATTATAGAAATTGTTGAAATTCTCTATTGATTAATATAGGATAGCATGTCTCTATGTTACTTGAGTTGGTATGAATGCCTTGAAGTGCTACAGTGAGTCTGGTTTGAGAATTAGCAATATCTGTGTTAAGGCTGTGCAGAAGTAGAGCCATCTATTTTTGCCTCAGAATGAAGTGGCGCGGCCGTGCCACTTCTATTGTCTGATAAAGTGTTTTTCTTAGATACTGTTTTAATGACTCAGTAAGAGGATGAGCATGCTACTTTGGTTATTATATTTTTATACACAACCCTAACATGTAGAATGAGGTTGTTATGCATATAGTAAGCCATGTTAGTTGACTTTAGTTGATTATTCAAAGATGTATAAGAGTTGGACACTAGTTTTGATAAACCTTTTTTAGAAACTTGTTTTGACTTTATGTGCCAATGTATCAAATTCTGATATACATTAAAATGTGGCCAATATGTTAGTTTACCTTGTTGGTGAGGGTATGGTGTAGTAAAGCATGAATTAAAAGAAAAATGCAAGTAAAAGACTATATTAGCTATGTGTACATGAACTATGCATAAACTGAGTTTTAAACTTCATAAACATGTTCATGTGATCTATTGTGGAATTATGAAAGCATGCTATAGAATATGTGGACTTATCTTGCATACTTGAATAAGTTTTACTAAGGGACACTTAAGTTGTAAATACAATCTTGATATACTATATAAAAATTGCGAGCATGCTTATATGGTTTAATATGTATATAATGGAGCATGAAATAGAGCAAGTAAAGTGGCTTTGCATGCTTGGTGGATTAACATGAGATTCTTAAAGGAAATCTTAAGAATGAGAAACTAGTTTTTGATAATAGATACATCATGAGTATTCAAAAATTGACCATCGTAAGTAAGTGTGTATGTCTGTGGATGTAATTAACATGAATGCCTAACTAGACATGTGCATGGTAAAATGGAATATGACAAGTCTAGACGGTGTAAAGTTTCATGACAAAACTACATGACTAATATAATGCAAGCATATGTTTTTGAGACCTATGGATCATATAATATGTGTTTAACGATCAAACGTAAGAAAATTATGAATAGAATACTTCAATGTATTGATTAAATGAGAGTGGATAATGACCTATGTTAAAGATAGAATGTAGGGTCTAACTTAGTTATCCACACACTGACATATGTGTTTTGAATGATTATTCATATATGTGCTAGTCATGTGTACACTTGTTTTCTGCAGGAGTAGCTATGTCTTGGTTTGCACCAGGAGCAGCGCGGCTACGCCACCCCCTAGTACAAACCAAGCTCGACCGCGCCATTCTGCAGTACAATCAGATTTCTATTGTTGATCTGAGGATTGATGCATGCCTATATTATAACTTTAATCAGTAATACATGTCCAGTATAGTATACATGTGTGAATAAGTATGTTAACAGAAGGATAATATAACTATACCTTTAAATCAACGTGTGAAGGCAAGCTATGGTGACATAGTGTATTAGGAACTAATTTTTCGTGTTATGTGATGGCATACGTATGGAAACATGCGACTAAGAGGAAACTAACCCTATATGTTTAGTATTGAAGAGTTATACTTGTATATCATTTTAAATTAAGATAATAGGTGTACATGTTGAACTTGTATAACTAATGTGATTATACATGACTAGGATATCATAGTGCAATTGATTGATATTAAGATTTACTTTGGTAAACTATGCTTGAGGCAAGTTTCCTAACTTACACAACTTTGGATTTTGTGCAAGTTCTCAAATTTCATTTGATTCGTATATTGAATGCAAGTACTCGAACCTTACTCTTTATTGAGCATTGTTGAACTTGTGCAATTACTGATCGTACAAGTAGAACTTTGAAGAAACAATACTTCGTAATGAAATTTCAAACTTTGATTCGAAAGATAACTATTCATATATATATTGTGAAAGAATTGTCCAAGCCATTGATTTGGTTAGAATATTGATATTTGATCGAAAGCTATCCAAACCAAATTAACTTGATGCGGACTCTTATTACTGAGAAGAACAATCCTCTTGGTAGGGGAATCATAAATTATCGGGGGAACCGACGTGCGCACATGAGAAAGACTAAATGTTATGCATGACATAGGGTACTATAGGCTGATCACCTGTTGTTCTCGTTATAGAATTATCAGTCTATTACTATTAATTCTAGGAGAAGTACATAGTTCTTAGTGACTACTCATTATTTATTGCTTTAAAATCCTTAATTGATTTAATTATTGAATATTATTGTCCATAACGATTATTGTTGATAATCATCGATACTTCTTGCTATCTTGAACTATCATTATTGATATACCCTTGAGAAATTTAAAATATATTGATTACCCTTTTTGCTATATTACTTGCTCGGCAAAATTATTTCTCATCCTTGCTTTCCATAAAACTTTTAGTGAAGGCAGAACGTGGTGAACCTTCTGGCAAGGGCAAGGGTAAAGAGAAAGCTTTGGAGTAGTTATTTCTATGTTGCTAGGAATGTACCATTATTTGGTTGTAGAAGAACTTATTAAGCTATGTTTAATTTAAGTTGTATTGTATTATATATTAGTCATGTCCAAACGGTGTTTAATTATGACTAAGTTATGTAAGAGATGTTAAGTTACGAACCCTTAGGACAAGAATAATAATGTTACAACAATGTAATTTATTTTATTATTTCGCTTTGTGAGATGTTGATTTATTATAAGAGTTAGTATGTGACAACCAAATTTGGGACAAGAGTTGTCTGAATTTGGGGGCGTCACAGGTTGGTATCAGAGCTATAGTTATAAACCTTAGGAGCGAGAGTCCTTAGATTATAACTTAGGAGAACTTAGAAGATAGAGAGGGATGAAACTCATATAGAGTTTTCCTAGAGAGACTTAGTGTGTTATAAAATATAATTTCATTATATACAATGAACTTATGTTTATTTAACATTCTGATAGGGTTGTTGTTTGTTCGTCTTATGTTAGTGATTGTAGGATGACTGACATGGGTGGACCTAGCCGAATAGAAGAGGAGGAGCCGCGTAACATACACGTGGTATTTGAGGCACCATTGATAGCGGAGCCTATATCAATAGTGGCCTCTATCGATGATGATGATGATGAGGAGGAGATGGAGATGGAGCCATTACCCGTGGAGTTAGATTCAGAGGAAGAGCCTATGAAGGAGGAGCCTAAGCCCATGGAGGACTCCGACGAGGCTACTTTTGAGGATTAGATGTTGGGGGTGTATTAGGAGCAGATTTTAGAGTTTAGATGTAGAGTGGAGGAGCTAGAGTTTGAGGCTAGGGAGAGGGAGTCTGAGTTCCAGAAATTGAGGGACAAGGACCATCAGAGGAAATTAGCGATGCGGGAGATGGAGGTGGAGATTGCTCACCGTATGGAGGCAGGGATCCAGATGATGACTTTGTTTCACCGATCGGTGGCTAGAAACGTAGAGTTGGCAGGAAAGTTGGAAGAAATGAAACATAGAGTGTTGAGCAAAAAGACGGAGAAGGAGGCTCTCCGTACTCAGTTAGAAATGGAGGTGATGGATAGCATTCACTTCGAGGAGAAGTGGGAGGAAGCCAATGATAGGGAAAATGATCTAGAGGATGAGGTGCGGTGCAAGAGAAGGATGATGAACAAGATGGGCTATGCTCTATGCACTGCCATGGAGAGATTGATTGATGGGGTAAATCATTACCCGATTGAGCAAGGATGAACCCGGCATAACATAAGCCGAGACATGGTGGTGCACATTACTCAAAAGGAAAACCAAAGCTCCGTATAGCGTGGGATGTTAGATTGAGTCTAGGGGAAGAAGCTTCTTAGTTGTAGTGTTTTATTTATGTGTTGTTTAAATTGTTGTTGTTAAATCTCAGTTTTGTGTAAGAAGTGAGATAGTTGTAAATCACCAAGCTTTTGAAAAAAAAAATGTTAGAGGGGTAATGTAAGGGTGTTGTCCCCGTCCTTTGTATAAGAGGGGATATATGATTGTAATTTATAGAAGTATGCTAGGAAAGAACATATAATGGTAACCATTTGGCATATGAATATAAATGATCTTATTTCAGAAACGTGTTACAAAATTTTATTTCTTTTTGTTTGAGAAATGTCTAAGTAATATAATTAGATAATAAAATGAAAATTTTATGATGCAGAAAAATGCTGCCCAGATGTAGAATAACTGCACCAGTCAGTTAATGATGAGAGAGGACCAGTAGATCCGATACAGAGGCTCGTAGATTTGTTAGGAGAAGCTCTTATGGGAATAAATGAACCAGTACCACCCGTTCCCCAAGTGGTTCAAGTTACAAACTTTAAGGATTTTAGGAGTGTAGGACTACCGAAATTCGTAGGCACTACCGATCCGATCGTGGCTCAGACGTGGATCAAAGAGATAGAGAAGGCTTTCACCATCGCTCGTGTGGGTGAAGACCAGAAGACGACATTTGCAACCTACATGATGAAAGGCAAAGTGAACTACTAGTGGGAGGCAAATCAACAGAGAGCAGGAGAAGGGATAGTCACTTGGGAGAGGTTTAAGACTCTATTCTTTGAGAATTATTTCCCAAATAGCATGAAAAATAAGATAGAGGTAAAGTTCTTAGAAATTAAGCAAAGAGATATGACGGTGGCGCAATACGCGGCTAGGTTCAATGAACTAGCCCGGTTTATTGAACACCAGGTGGTAGATGAAGAAAGGAAAGGTAGGCGTTTTGAGCAAGGACTGAAGCCTTGGTTGTTTAACAAGGTGTTGGTTCTTCAGATAGATTCTTTTATGACATTATTGGAGAAGGCTATCATTGCGGAGGGAAGAAGTGAAGCATTAAGTTTGTATAACAAAGAGAAGAAGGGAAGAGAAAACCGAAGAGTAAGTAGTAGCAGAGGTAGCAATTTAGGAAAGAGAAAGTGGGAGAACAACAACAACAACAAGAATCTCAACAATCAAGTGGAGAAGTTTCGAGGAGAGTTTAAGAAGAATATGAAAGGATGTCCAAAGTGTGGAAGGTATCACCAGGGTTTGTTTTGGAAAGGGCACAGTGTATGTTACAACTATGGCCAAGAGGGACATTATGATCCAAACTGCCTAAAGTCGAAGAAGATCAAAGGATGTTTCTCTTGTGGATCAACGGACTATATGATCAAAGACTGCCCAAAGAAAGGAAGTAGCGGAGGAAGCGGCCAACAAGGAGGGAGTAGCAAACTTATGATTGGCAGACCGACGCCATCCAACCGTCTAACTGCCAGAACATTTAATATAACCGTCCAGGATGTCGTAGCTGCGAAGGACGTTGTGTTAGGTATTATTCCTATCAATGATATAAATGCCTATGTATTATTTAATTTGGGTGCCACCTGTTCTTTTATATCTGAGGAATTTGCTAGTCGACTTAAAATACCTTGAGAACGATTAGGAAATCCCTTGAAAATAGATGTTGTGAATAAAGAAGTAATCCCTGTAGAGTACATTTACCAAATTTTTTGAGTAAATATTAGAGATCATAAACTAAGCGTAGACCTGATCCCGATAAGATTGGGAGAATCTGACGTAATACTAGGAATGGATTGGTTATAAAACCATATCGCGGTAATTGACTGTCAGAATAAAAGTGTGAACCTTCAGACTCTGAATAAGTTTAAGGTGGTATTTTATGGTAGCTCATCGCTTAAGCAATCGTGTTGCCTTACGATGATGCAGGCCAAAAGATTGATAAGAAAAGGATGTGTAGGTTACTTAGCATACATTGTTGACACTCAAAAAAGGGAGTAGAAATTAAGGATATACCCGTAGTAAGAGAATTTCAAGATGTATTTCCAGATGATCTGTCTGGTCTCCGCCAGACAGAGAAATTGAATTCATAATAGACTTAGCAATGGGAACTGCACCGATTTCAAAAGCTCCATACCATATAGAACCAGTAGAAATGAAGGAATTGATGATACAATTGCAAGAGTTGCTAGATAAGGGTTACATACGACCGAGTGCGTCTCCTTGGGGAGCACCCGTGTTGTTTGTAAAGAAGAATGATGGATCGATGAGGCTCTGTATCGATTAAGAATAGATATCTATTACCGAGGATAGACAATCTTTTTGACCAACTAAAGGGAGCCAAGTGTTTCTCGAAGATAGATTTGCGAACGGGTTATTACTAGTTGATGGTGTGGGAAGAGGATGTAGCAAAGACATCATTTCAAACTCGTTACTGACATTTCAAAGTTTTAGTAATGTCATTCGCATTGACGAATGCTCTGACAGCGTTCATGGACTTGATGAACCTAGTCTTCAAGCCATTCTTATATAAATTCGTAGTAGTTTTCATCAACAATATCTTGATCTACTCAAAGACGGAGGAAGAACATGCCGAACATCTGAAGATGGTTTTAGAGGTGCTAAGGAAGGAGAAGACGTAAGCAAAGTTTTCTAAGTGTGAATTTTGGATGGAGAAAGTTCAATTTTGGACACGTGGTGGATAAGGATGGAATTTCAGTAGACCCTGCGAAAGTAGAAGCAGTGAGTAATTGGGAGCAACCGAAGATGTCGACCGAAGTGAGAAGTTTCTTAGGGTTAGCTGGGTACTATCAAAGATTTATCCAAGATTTTTCTAAGATAGCCACCCTGTTAACCAATTTAACGAGGAAGACGGTGAAACTCGTGTGGACGGACAAGTGCGAGGAGAGTTTCCAAGAGCTAAAAAAGAGATTGAATGAGGTACATGTATTATCATTACCAGATGATACAGGAGGATTTGTGGTATATAGTGATGCGTCGCATAGAGGACTAGGCTGTGTGCTAATGCAACATGGCAAAGTCATTGCATATGCGTTACGACAATTGAAGAATTATGAAAAATAATACCCTACTCATGACTTAGAGTTAGCGGCAGTAGTTTTTGTGTTAAAGATTTGGAGACACTATTTGTATGGTGAAAAATATGAGATATATATGGCCACAAGAGTCTGAAATATATCTTCACACAGAAGGAATTGAATATGCGTCAGAGGAGGTGGTTAGAATTAATTAAGGATTATGACTGCGATATTCTTTATCACCCGGGGAATGGAAACGTAGTGGTCGACGCACTAAGTAGGAAAGGAAAAGAAAAGTTATTTCAATTGACAACTCAGGAGGAGTTAATAAGGGATATGGAAAAATTGGGTATAGAAGTGAAAGGACCGAAAAGGTATGAAGAGAGATTGTTTGCAGTAGAAGCTCGTCCGACCTTGTTGGACAGAATAAAGGAATCCCAAGAAAAGGATGAAGAATAAGAGAAAATTAGGAAGAGGATCATGGAAAAAGAGGAAGAAAAAGTCAAGATGGATAGAGACGGTATTTTGAGATTTAAAGGGAGAGTGTGGGTACCAACGGTGACCGAGTTGAAGGAAGTAATTTTGCACGAGGCACACAACATGACGTATTCCGTTCATCCAGGAGGCACGAAGATGTATTAGGATTTTAGACAACATTTTTGGTGGACAAATCTGAAATGAGAAATTGTGGAGTGCGTTAGTAGATGTCTTACGTGTCAATGGGTCAAAGCAGAGCACCAAAGGCTGAGTGGTCTACTCCAACCGTTAGAGATACCGGAGTGGAAATGGGAGCATATTATGATAGATTTCGTGGTAGGACTTCCAGTCACGCAAAAAGTTTTTGATGTTATTTGGGTTATCGTGGATCGACTAACGAAGACGACTCATTTTCTACCAATCAAGATCCGATATACTTTGAATCAGTTAGCAAATCTATACGTAAAGAAAATTGTTTCACGACATGGAGTGCCAGTATCATTTGTTTCTAACCAGGATCCGCGCTTCAGGTCAAAATTCTAGAAGAGCTTGCAAGAAAGGATGGGAACACAATTAAGGTTAAGTATCGCTTATCACCCACAGACTGACAGGGAGAGTGAACGAACGATACAAACGCTAGAGGACATGCTTAGAACTTGTGTGATGGACTTTAAAGGAAATTGGTATGATCACCTACCCTTAGTGGAATTCGTTTATAACAATAGTTACCATGCGAGTATAGGCATGCCACCGTATGAATCTCTTTACGAGAGAAAGTGTAGAACACCGTTGTGTTGGGATGAAGTTGGAGAGCGAAAGATGTTAGGGCTGGAATTAGTTTAACAAACTGTAGATGTGGTGATAGTAATAAGAGTTAGACTAGTAGTTGCACAAGATCGCCAGAAGAAGTACACAAACTTGCATCGTCAGGACCATGACTTTGAAGTCGAAAGTCGCATTTTCTTAAAAGTATCTCCCTAGAAGGGAAAAATACAATTCAACAAGAAGGGAAAATTGAGTCCGCGATTCATAGGACCATTCGAGATATTGAAGCGAGTGGGCGAAGTGGCGTACAAAGTTGTATTACCACCTGAGTTGGAGCGCATCCATAACGTGTTTCACATCTCTGTGTTGCACTAGTACAAGCTTGACTACAAACACGTTATTTCGTACGAGCTCATTAAAGTGGAAAAGAATCTGGCATATAAAGAAATTCCTGTCCATATATTAGATAGGAAAGAACATACATTAAGGAGTAATAGTATATCTTCTGTAAAAGTACTTTGGCAAATCCACTATGACGAGGAGGCCACGTGGGAATTAGAAGATAAAATTCAAAGGGATTATCCCCATTTATTCGTGTAACCTTGTACCAATTCTGAGGATGGAATTTTTATAAGGGGGGAGGATGTAAGAACCGCGAATTTCATGAATAAATATTATTTTGATAAAATAAGAGAATGAATATTTATTTGAATATAAATATGGATGTGTTGTGAAATGAATAATTCAACTAAATTAAATTGAATTTATAAGAATGTGGATTGTGATGAGAATTGTTAAAATGCCTTATGTGGCATGGGAATGGAGAGTTAAGGAACGAATTTAATTAATAAGTGAAGGATTAATAAATATTATATTATTAATTAATTGTTATTGTGAGTAAAGTAAATTATATAATTAGAATCATAACATTTAGTTAATGTGTGTAAAATATGTGTTAGCACATAGTTCCTACATTAAAAAGAAAATGTAGTGTGACATTTTAATGTAAATATGTAATATATAGAAAACTATATAGTAAAGTGTAGGGATATATAAGTTACATAAACAATTGCTTGTGTGACTGTAAGGAGGGTGGAAATATTAAAAGATGTACTCTATCAAAGAATTACAAATTATACTAATAAGTAAGTCTAACTGGAATAATAAAGTTTTAATGAGATATTAAATTATTAGTGAACAATTAAATGGAGTCCATACATGTTATAAATATTAATTAGACTGGACTAATATACATGGATTATATGATGTGGATACATAAATAATCCCTAACTTTCCATTATGTAGTAGCATTAACATATTAAAATTATATTTTGGGAGTATAAGAGAACAAACTAAACATTATAAACACGTTGCTGGGATTTAAAGATTGTGTCCCATATTAAGATTCCCAAACAGTGATGCACAGTACCCTATCTTCCTCATTGTGTGAACTCTAGCAAATCCAAAAGGCTATAATCCATGGTGATGATGGCAATAGGATGGTGGTTGGCCAACTCCCTTCTACCCATTGTTCTCTTCTAATTTCCAGTAAATCAAACCAAGGTGTAAGGCCCTGAACTAGGCAATAAATTCTCTATTTATAGTACCGTCCTCTTTTCATTCTTTCTTGCTCAGATTGTCTAATAAGTATAAATTGAGAGGGAGAGTAGCTAAGTATTAATTTAGTGCTTGGAGGAATTCAGTTAGGCTTCACGAAGTTATAAATTCTACTTTTGTGTTCTCGAGCATAAGTTTTGTCAAATTCTAGAAATTATTGAAATTCCCTATTGATTGATATTGGATTGCATGACTCCGTGTTACTTGAGTTGGCATGAATGCCTTGAAGTGCTGTAGCGATTCTGGTTTGAGAATTAGCTATAATTATTCTAAGGCTCTGTAGAAGCAGAGCCATCTATTTTTGCCTCAGAACGAAGTGGCGCGGCCGCGCCACTTTTATAGTTTGATACCGCGCGGTGTGTTTTTCTTAGATACTGCTTTAATGACTTAGTAAGAGGATGAGCATGCTACCTTGGTTATTATATGCTTATAAACAATTCTGACATGTAGAATGAGGTTTTTATGCATATAGTAAACCATGTTAGTTGACTTTAGTTGATTATTCAAAGATGTATAAGAGTTGGAAACTAGTTTTGATAAACCTTTTTCAAAAACATGTTTTGACTTTATGTGCCAATGTATCAAGTTCTGATATACATTAAAATGTGACCAATAAGTTAGTTTACCTTGTTGGTGAGGGTATGGTGTAGTCAAGCATGAATTAAAAGAAAAATGCAAGTAAAAGACTATATTGGCTATGTGTACATGAACTATACATAAACTGAGTTTTAAACTTCATAAAAATGCTCATGTGATCTATTGTGGAATTATGAAAGCATTCTATAGAATATGTGGACTTATCTTACATACTTGAATAAGTTTTACTAAGAGACACTTAAGTTGTAAATACAATCTTCATAAACTATATAGAAATTGCGAGCATGCTTATATGGTTTAAAATGTAAATAAGGGAGCTTAAAGTAGATCAAGTAAAGTGGCTTTGCATGCTTGGTGGATTAACATGAGATTCTCAAGGGAAATCTTAAGAATGAGAAACTAGTTTTTGATAATAGATGCATCATGAGTATTCAAAAATTGACTATATTAAGTAAGTGTGTATGTCTATGGATGTAATTAACATGAATGCCTAACTAGACATGTCCATGGTAAAAGGGAATATGATAAGTCTAGACTATGTAAAGGTTTATGACATGAACTACATGACTAATCTAATGCAAGCATGTGTTGTTGAGACCTACGGATCATATAGTATGTGTTTAACGATCAAATGTAAGAAAATTATGAATAATATACTTTAAAGTATTGATTTAATGAAAATGGATAATGACCTATGTTAAAGATAGAATATAGGGTCAAACTTAGTTATCCACACACTGACATTTGTGTTTTGCATGATTATTCGTATATGTGTTAGTCGTCTGTACACTGATTTTCGGCAGGAGCAGCCATGTTTTGGTTTTCACCAGGAGCAGTGCGGCCGCGCCACTCCCTATTACAAACCAAGCACGACCGAGCCAGTCTGCAGTAGGATCAGATTTCTGTTGTAGATCTGAGGGTTGATGCATGCCTATATTGTAACTTTAGTCAGTAATACATGTCCAGTATAGTATACATGTGTGAATAAGTATGATAATGGAAGGATACTATAACTATACCCTTAAATCAGCGTGTGAAGGAAAGCTATAGCGACATAATGTATTAGGAACTGATTTTTCATTTTATGTGATGGCATACGTATGGAAGCATACGACTAAGAGAAACTAACCCTATATGTTTAGTATTGTTGAGTTATAATTGTATATCATGTTAAATTAAGATAATAGGTGTACATGTTAAACTTGTATAACTAATGTGATTATACATGAATAGGATATCATAGTGCATTGGATTGATATTAAGCTTTACTTTGGTAAATTATGCTTGAGGCAAGTTTCCTAACTTACACAACTTTTGATTTTGTGTAAGTTCTCAAATTTCATTTGATTAGTCTATTGAATGCAAGTACTCGAACCTTACTCTTTATTGAGCATTATTGAACTTGTGCAATTATTGACCGTACAAGTTGAACTTTGAAGAAACAATACTTCGTAATGAAATTTCAAACTTTGATCTGAACGATAACTGTTCATATATATATATATATTGTGAAAGAACTGTGTAAGCCATTGATTTATCTAGACTATTGATATTTGATCGAAAGATATCCAAACGAAATTAACTTAGTGTAGACTCTTATAACTGAGAAGAACAACCCTCTTGGTAGGGGAATCATATATTGTTGGGGAACCGACGTGCGCACATGAGAAAGAATAAATGTTATGCATGGCATAGGGTACTGTTGGATGATCACCTATTATACTCGTTTTATAAAATTATTAGTCTATTACTGTTAATTCTAGGATAAGTTCATAGTCCTTAGTGACTGCTCAGTATTTATTACTTTGAAATCTTGAATTGATTTAATCATTGAATATTATTATCCATAACCATTATTGTTGATAATCATCGATACTTCTTGCTATCTTGAACTATCATTATTGATATACCCTTGAGAAATTTAAAACATATTGATTAGCCTTTTTGCTATATTACTTGCTGGGCAATATTATTGGTCATCCTTGCTTTCATAAAACTTTCAGTGAAGGCAGAACGTGGTGAACCCTCTGGCAAGGGCAAGGGTAAAGAGAAAGCTTTGGAGTAGTTATTTCTATGTTGCTAGGAATGTACCATTATTTGGTTGTAGAAGAACTTATTGGGCTATGTTTAATTTAAGTTGTATTATGTATTAGTCATGTCCATACGATGTTTAATTATAATTAAGTTATGTAAGAGATGTTAAGTTACGAACTCTAGTGACAAGAATAATTATGTTATAACAATGTAATTTATTCTATTATTCCACTATGTGAGATGTTAATTTATTATTAGAGTTAGTATGTGACAACCAAAATTGGGACAAGAGTGGTCTGAATTTGGGGACGTCACAGTGGGTGTATATGCTCATTTGGGGACAAATATCAAATAAACCCATGTATACTAGTAGTGGTTTACAAATGTTGAGCATTAGAGAGTTGTCCCAAATTGAGTGTCTTCTTTTCTTCTTCATGTAATAGGCCATTGGCCTGATCTCTCATTACCAACCTCAAAGATAGCAAATCATGAGGATGGGAGTGGTCTAAATAGTGCTCCTCCACCAAATCCCTCATATCCATCATCTTCTTCTCCATTCCAATGGTTTAATTCATTGAGCAAAGCACAAATTTGGTCACAAGTTTCCCTATAAATGGAGCCATCCTCATTCACAGACTTTTTCTTAAGTTCTCTATTAAACTTCAAGTTGTGTGTGAGTGTGGTTGGGTTGAGCATATACAATTTGTAAATTGAAGCTAGAGTTAGCATTTTAACTTCACAGAAGATAATATCCCTTTACATGTTCTTAAATTTCACATTTTACAAGTTCTTAGAAAAGTGCTAAAATACTTGTTTTGAGTTGGAAAATTTATGGTTGAAGCATGATAAAATCTATCAATTGATGCTAGACATTGCTAATATGGTTGAATACAAAATCAACGAAAGTTAAACAAAGTAATTTGGTTATGTAACAAATCCGTAGTGAAGAGAATCGCTAAATGCGCTAAAACTTTGGAAAAATGGCACAAATCTTGAATTTGATTATTTATGTGATTGGAATTGTTAGAAGCATGCTAGGGATGTTTGGTAGTAAATTTATATCAATTGGGTATCATTACATTGCAGTTTGGTTGAGATGTTGGCATGTTAGTTCATAGTAGGGGAGTGGCATTCAAACTGCATTAGATAGGCCCATACGAGCGGGGTCCCTTGAAGATAAAAGGCCCACCGGTGGGGTCCCGATGACTTATGTTATTATTTTTGTTGTTCAATACAAGAAGCCCTAAACTGACCTAACCTAAGTTAACTTAAGGAGCATGCATAATCCTTAAACATGTATCAATACGTATTGCAAGATGTTTTAGTAGGTTTGGAGTTTGAATTATAATATTTTGAAAGAAAAGCTAAAAGGCGAAAACTATATTTAGAAAACCTTACACCTTTTTGAAATCTAACCTTTTAAGCATGTATTCACAACTTAGTTAGTTTTATAAATACATATGAAATACGAATTCAACGTACGTTGTATGCTTAGTTGTTTGTCATGAAATTTTAAGATTTGAAAACCAATTGAGTTAAAAACTCTACGACTTGTTGTGACAAACCCGAATCCAGGTCCTCTGACCCAGGTCCAGTCATCACGATAAAATACAAACATCCACCTCTAAACAACATACGACAACTAAAATGCAGAATATAATAAACGTATGTCGTTCATTCTAAAGGTGTTACTAGTCCCAAGATTCAATAACCTTAATACAATCTTATAAACATACCCTAAAATAGTCATTAGGGTTCATATTACATATCAATAATTTAAACTAGGCATAAATTAAATTTTGCTCATCGTAACTATTCTACATCTTTCCTTTACCCTTGTCCTTTGCTAAGGTCTCGGTGTAAGACCCCAACTTTTATGAATAAAGAATATTTTCTCGAAATATATTTTTGGAATATTATTGTGTGGATTTGATATAATGTTATCGTTGTGGGTAATATTTAAAAATTTTGCAAAGTAAGCAAGTGGTTATATAATACTCGATTGGTCGGGGGAATATTCGTTTTAATAGGGAATTTTCATACGATGGCACAATCATTGGTGGACCCCACAACGGAAGTATTATTGTAGTTAAAAAATGACAGAATTATCTTTTTATAAAAATAACGACGAAAGTTTTACCGTTAAAACTGTTGAACTACCCAATAATAAAAGTACAGTAATACGTGTGGTTGCATAGTAGCACACGGTATTGGTTATTGATGCTTACGTGAGAAGTCACTCAATTATTGCTACAGTAATTGATGCATCATATATCTCATATTATTGATTCAATTATTGTCACAGTATCATCTGCATCTTATGTTATTAAATCAATAATTGAGACGACAAAGTTATTTATATTATTAAATTACAATATTTACAATGTCTAGAAGTTCTGTCAAGGAGAGATTTGGTCATCTAATTACGCGCCAATAAGGAGAAATCCTTACCGGAAAGCCCCCTCTTTCCTGGGAACGACCTGGTTGTTAAATATTGTGAGTTATAATATAAATGATGAATAAGTTCGTATTGATTAAAGATGAAATTGATGGTTCCATTGCATTAGAATTATTAGTGTTAGTGGAAATCGAAATTTATTTCGGTATTAATGGATGTCTGGAAGTTATACTGACCAGTCGGGTAATTAATCGGATAAATGAGCAATTAATTGCTATTAATTCACATGATTATAACTATTTGTTCACATATGTGTACTATTAATTCACATTCTTGTTACTATTAGGGGAGGTGGTGCAAGTTTGATAATACTTATAGGACTAAATTAAAAATAAAGGAAAAGAGGAAGGTATTATACTGTAATATTTTGAGGCCCAAAATGTGCAATTATCGAAACTATATTTTCCTATAAATAGAAGCTCATTTCTTCATTATTCTTCACCAATTCACTCAAGCTATAGAGCATTTATTATAGAGAGAAATTATAGAGAGAAATAAGAAGAGAAGTCTGTTACCTCACTACTCTAGTATCCAGTTTCTTTCTAAGGTAAGGGGTTATTTCTTTCGTGTTCTTGAAGAGAGCTATTGTTATTCCATCCCTTATTATTCTGTTGGAATAACCTGTATACGTGGACTACCGTATACATGGTGAAATTTTTCTGTTATTCCATTCTTTATTATTCTGTTGGAATATCCTGTCTGTGCGGATTACTCATGACCTGGTTCCATTCTTTATTAATCTGTTGGAATAACCTGACTGTGCGGTCTATCACATGCATGGTGAATTCTTCTGTTATTCCAGTCTTTATTATTCTGTTGGAATATCTTGTCTGTGCGTTTACGCTTGACCTGGTTCCATTATTTATTATTCTGTTGGAATATATCATGCTAATGCGTTTACATTATGACCTAGTTCCATTATTTATTATTACATTGGAATAACTTTTCATGCATGCGATCGATCGCATGCTTGGTGAATTCTTTTGTTATTCCATTCTTTATTATACTCAGTTGGTTAAAGTTTTGGCTTTTATACTCCATAAAATTAGTGGAATATCCTTAATATTTGTGCTTCATCCAGTATTTTTTCATGGAAATATTCTTCTAAGCATTATTGAATTTTACTCTACAAAGAAGTATCATGTTGACAATTTGGACATTATTGATTTCTGTATAAATTAGATTATAAATCTTTTATTCTTGAACTTGTTTTATTGAATTCCTATATCATTGTCATCATCCTCATGCTTATATTCTGTTGAAAGTCATCTGTAGCCTGTAGTGCATAGATGGACTTGGTATGATTATGACCAGGGATCATTCGGTATAATCATGACCGTAATGTTACAAATGATGTGGTAAAAGTCCTCATTGGCCCGTAGTGCATTGATGGACAGTTGTTGGCATGATCATGACCATTAATGAATAAACACATATCCTTGGCTCGTAGTGCATGGATAATTTGTGGTCGTGATACTAAAGAATATCCTTGGGTCGTAAAAGTGAGGGGTGATTCGATGATGTGGATTATTTATTAAAGTGAGTCTCAAATGATAAAAGTGATGAAAACCTTTTAAATCATAGAAGATAGTAGATTTTATTCTCTACTTGACTCTTCTAATGGATTGCTTGTTCACGCATGATTAAACTTGATGTTTGTTATATTATATCGGTTTAACAACTTTTGTTGTAGGCTAACGATAATTTATTCTCGCATTATCTTAGTCATAATATTTCTTCTTTGGGTTAGTTGAGCTCACCCTTTTGCTTTCATTGTTCTTCAGTGAAATGAGAACGAATGCGAGGGACTAGTCGGGGAGCGAGTGATGGTCCAGATGATAACATTAGTAGTCCTCACTATTCTGTTAAATAGTGTGACAATAAATGTAATGAGGACTCCATTGAGTGTGGATATTGTCTAGATGACAATATTCTTATTAAAACTCTTAGATTATATTTTTGTCGTATTTTACATGACTATTGTATAATTAAGTTGTATTTGAATTTTGTACCATGTATTTGGCGACTCAAGATGTGTGATGTATACCTATTTTGTGGGCGTCACAGTTGGTATCAAAGCCTAGGGATATGATCCCTGGCTGAGATGTGAGATAAGAACTAGGAGGGGAGAGATGGGGAATTCTTTCGCTAGTATGACCTACCTAAGTTTATTTGGTATTTAATTGGTCGGTCAGAGTATAGGGGTAATATGTGATATGTTAATTAACCCTTATTTTGTGGCAGTATTTGAAAATGACATCCGAGAATGTTGAGAATAGCAATGGAGCACAGGAGACTGTTGAGTCACCACAGATCAATAATCAGGACAATGTGCATCAGGAAGGTGACAATCCTCATGCAAACAACAACACTGACCAAATGATGAACGATGAAATGTTTAGAGGCTTTATGCAATTCATGCAACATCAGGTGAAAGCGACTCCTGTCCAAGATGCAGGTGGAAACACTGGCAACTCTCGGACGGTCACCGCTAAGCAGTTCAAGGAACTGGGACCATCGGAGTTTTTTGGAGGGCCAAAACCACTTAAGGCGGAGACATGGATAAAGCAAATCTGTAAGATATTTGATGTCTTGGGATGCTCCAAGGAGCAAAAGGTTCCCTTTACCACCTTCATGTTGCGAGCAGAGGCAGATTACTGGTGGGAATCTGTAAAGCGTACTCAACTTGCCACACTGAAGATGACTTGGGAGAAATTCCAAGAATTGTTCAATGACAAGTACTTTCTTGAAAGTATTCGTCACATGAAAGAGGTAGAGTTCATCAAGATGGAGCAAAACAACATGACCGTGTCGTAGTACGAAGCCAAGTTTGCCGAGTTGTCTTGGTTTACATCCCATTTGGTTGATAATGAGGAGAGAATGACGTGAATGTTTGTAAGAGGTTTGAAACCCGAGTTACGTCAATATCTTATCTCTCATAAACTATGTTTGTATTCAGATGTTGTTAATAGGGCTCAGTTATTGAAGCACGATAATGAGTCAACCCAACCAAAAGAGAGCAGCCAGCAAAATGATAATACCAGTGATAGCATTCATCAAAGCGGTGACAATAAGCGTGGAAGGAATCAACATGCCAGAAATGGTAACCACTTCGGTGGTAATCATGGCCAAAACAATAAGAATGGACATTTCAAGAAGAGGAGATTCAACAATGATGGAAAGACATCAGCAGCATCACCCGTTGTTAAGGAAGGAGAATGACCACCTATCATATGCATCAAATGCGGAGGGGAGGGACACATCAGTCCAAGCTGCGCAATGCCATCCAAAGCGTGTTACAATTGTGGAAGAGAAGGTCACCTAGCCCAATTTTGTCGTTCGCCAAAGACAAGTCCAGCTTGGAAGGAGGCACCAAAGGCCGTCCCAGAAAAGTCAAAGCCGGTAGTGCAAGGGAGAGCGTTTGTTGTGACCTCCGAGAAAGCAAGGAACCCGAACAAGGTCATCACGGGTAAGCTAATCATAAACTTAAGCGAAGTTTATACTTTATTTGATACCGATTCGACCCATTCTTTTATTTCTCCTACTTGCGCTCAACGTTTAAATTTAACTCCGGAGAAATTAGACTTTGACTTATCTGTTGAAACTCCATTGGGAGAAACCATCATTAAATCCACTGTTTATAAGTCTTGTTTGGTTCAAATCGATACCCTCACATTACCTGTCGACCTTATTTCATTGAAAATACTTGCATTTGACGTAATTCTAGGGATTGATTGATTAACTACTCATTATGCAAGAAATGATTGTTTTCGTAAGATTATTAGCTTTCATATTCCTAACCAACCTATTATGCGAATTCAAGCAACCAAACCATTAAAATCAATCATTGTCATCTCAAGCCATAAAGCTATTCATTTATTGAAAAACGGATGTCAAGCTTTCTTAGCTCATGTTACGGATTTAAACAAAAAATGTCAATTTTGAATGATATTTCTATTGTTAATGAATTTCCTGATGTATTCCCTGAAGAACTTCCTGGACTACCCCCAGAGCGAGAAATTAAATTTTGTATCGATCTTGAACCTGGTACAAAACCCCTTTCCAAAGCCCCATGTCGAATGGCTCTTATTGAACTTCAGGAGTTAAAGACCCAATTATAGGAATTGTTAGACATTGGTTTCATTCATCCTAGTACGTCTCATTGGGGTGCTCCTGTTCTATTCGTGAAGAAGAAAGATGGAAGTATACGACTTTGTATTGATTATCAGGAGTTGAATCATGTCACCATCAAAAATAGGTACCCATTGCCTCGCATTGATGACCTATTTGACCAGTTGTAAGGAGCCAAATTCTTTTCAAAGATTTATCTTCGTTCCGGATACCATCAGTTGAAGATTAAAACTAATGACATTCCAAAGACTGCTTTCAGAACTCAGTACGGGCATTATGAATTCCTAGTCATATCTTTTGGATTGACTAATGCTCCTGCTGCCTTCATGGACGTGATGAACTGAGTATTTAAGGAATATTTGGATCACTTTGTGATCGTCTTTATTGATGACATCCTCATTTACTCCAAAAGCCGTGAAGACCATGAGCAACACTTGAGGCTGATACTTCAAAAGCTTTGCGAAAACAAGCTTTATGCTAAGTTGAAGAAATACGAGTTCTGGCTTGAGGAAGTTGCATTCCTTGGGCACGTGATATCAAATCATGGAATATTTGTTGACCAAGCAAAGATTGAATCAATTCAAAGCTGTGAGCAACCAAAATCAGTGACCGAAGTACATAGCTTTCTCGGCTTAGCTGGTTATTATCGGAGATTCGTGGAAAGATTTTCTCGAATCACTACTCCATGAACTCAACTAACTCGAAAAGATACTAAGTTCGGTTAGAGCGAGGAATGTGAGAATAGTTTTGAAGAACTCAAGAGAAGACTCATTTCAGTACCTGTTCTGACAATACCATCTGGCTCGGAGGGATTTGTCATCTACAGTGATGCTTCAGGCAAAGGGTTAGGATGTGTTCTCATGCAACATGGGAAAGTCATAGCCTATGCCTCTCGGCAACTCAAAATGTATCATGATCTTCGACATACATTATGGTGGAACAATATGAAGAGAGAAATATCGGGGTTTATCTCAAGGAGTCTAACTTGTCAACGAGTCAAGACGGAGCATCAATTGCTAAAAGGTCCATTGCAACCACTTGAAATTCCAGAATGAAAGTGGGAGCACATTATCATGGATTTCGTTACTGGTCTTCCCAAGGTTTCTCAAGGCATAGATGCTATTTGGGTCATTGTTGATAGATTGACCAAGTCTGCTCATTTCTTACCGATACGAGAAACTTATACACTTGAACATCTTGCTAGTATGTACATAAACGAGATTGTAAGATTGCATGGTATGCCAGTATCCATAGTTTCTGATCGAGACCCAAGATTCACTTCATGATTTTGGGTTAGTTTGCAAAAAGCTATGGGCAAGGATTTACGATTTTGTTCAGCATATCATCCTCAGAAAGGACTATTCAAACTCTTGAAGATTTATTAAGACTATGTGTCCTTGACTTCAAGGGAAGTTGGGACAAGTTCTTACAATTGGTGGAGTTTTCCTGCAATAATAGTTATCAAGCAAGTATTGGAATGGCTCCATTTGAGGCGTTGTATGGAAGAAAGTGTCATTCTCCAGTATGCTGGGATGAGGTAGGTGAAGAAACGTTATTGGGACCGAATTTGGTACGTATGACTATGGAAAAGATTCAAAAGATCCGACAACGTATAAAAACCTCACAAGATCGACAAAAGAGTTATGTTGATCTTCATCGAAAGGACGCACAATTCGATATTGGAGATCATGTGTTATTACGTGTTGCTCCATTGAAAGGAGTTACGAGATTTGGAAAGAGAGGAAAGCTCAATCCTCAATTCATTAGCCCATTTTTAATCCTCGAACAAGTAGGTACTGTGGCCTATAGACTCGCTTTAGTGCCAAGTATGTCTCGTGTTCATAATATTTTTCACATATCTATGTTACGTAAATATGTGAAATACCCGAACCACATTATTGAGTTAGAACCAGATGAAATAGTGGAAGATTTAACGTATGAAGAGGTTCCTGTTAAAATCTTGGATAAGAAGGATCATATTCTACGCTCCAAGGTTATACCTCAAGTCAAAGTTTTGTGGAGAAACCACGATGGGGAGGAAATGACCTGGGAGTTAGAATCTGAGATGAAGTCAAGATATCCTCACCTCTTTGATATACCAGGTACGTACCCTAATTTCGAGGACGAAATTTCATAAGAAGGGGAGGTTGTAAGACCCCAAATTTTATGAATAAAGAATATTTTCTCGAAATATATTTTTGGAATATTATTGTGTGGATTTGATATAATGTTATAGTTGTGGGTAATATTTATAAATTTTGCAAAGTAAGCAAGTGGTTATATAATATTTGATTGGTCGGGGGAATATTTGTTTTAACAGGGAATATTAGTACGACGGCACAATCATTGGTGGACCCCACAACGAAAGTATTGGGGTAGTTAAAAAATGACAGAATTATCTTTTTATAAAAATAACGGCGAAAGTTTTACCGTTAAAACATTGAACTACCTTAGTAGTAAAAGTACGATGAATGGCGTGGTTGCATAGTAGTACACTGTAAGACCCCAACTTTTTATAAATAAAATCGAATTTCCTCTAATTATTATTCTTAATTAATAAGGTGGTAATTTGATATAATGTTTTGGTTATGGGTGAAATGTGCAATTTTTGCAAAATAAACAAGTGGTTATTAAAATATTCATTTTGTCGGGGAATATTCATTTGGTCGTGGAATATTCTTCTTTGCTTGGGAATATTAAATTACACTGCGCAACCATTTGTGGGTCCCATAACTGGAAAAGCGGTTGGATGAAGAAAAACGACAAAGATTGAGTTTTATAAATAGCGGCGTAAATTATTACCGAATTAATTAACTTTGTTGGGTTACCCGGTGGTTAAAATACTAAGAATATGCGTGGTTGCATAAAGTAGCTTTGCAGTATTGCATGATATTGTTGAATTATTGATCCTTACGTGAAAGGCACTACTCAATAATTGTTACGATGATTCTTCGCTCAATATTATATTGATTCAATAATTGCTACGTTGATATTTTGTATCATTTGTTGTTTCAATAATTGTCATTACACAAGTATTTTCATTATCAAATCAATAATTCATATTATTTGAATAATATTATCGAGATAACATTATTGGCAATGTCTAGAATGTTACATCCAAGGAGAGGTTTGGTCACCTAATTGCGCGCCAGTAAGGAGAAATCCTTATTGGAAAGCCCCCTCTTTCTTGGGAACTGCCTAGTTGTCAGTACTGTGATTCTGTAATATTATTTTTAAAATAATTAATTATTGATTATTATGATAAAGAAAATATTTATTTTATGTGGATATAGATGGAGAAAATTTTAATGTGACAATTGTTGAAAATTAATATTTTATCTTTTCTCGATAAAATAATTCATTTAAATATATTATTTTAATAATATATTAATGGTGATATTTTATAATGAATGTGGGATATATGAGTATATGAGGAGGAAGAGTATTTTATGGCATTAAATATTTAACACATGTTTTGTGTGTCGGTGGACACAATTCTTGATAGAAAATTGATTATAGTAATCGTAAAATCTACTGTTTGTGGATTTTGGTCAATTTACATTTGGAATTTGGAAAAACTTCCTTCCAAAGTTGTAGATAATGGAATTTCCTATGGAAATTAGCGAGTTTCAATTTTTCGATAACTTGAGCTATTTTTTTAGAATTGTTGAAGTTTGAAAAATAAAATAATTTTTATTAAATTTATGGGGGACCCACTTTTTGGTTGGTGGATACAACATGTGAATTTCTTGATTTTTGGGGTGGTTGGTCTTTGTTGGCAACTTAGGTTGCGTGGGAAGAAAATAAGAATATTATTATTATATTTATTTAGTCTCCTTTCATGCGTTCTAACATTTTCCTATAAATAGAGGGCTAAGTTAGAATTGAAAATCACACCAGAAATAAAGTTTTCTCTCTTTCTCTCTCTATATTATCGAGCATATTCTTGTGAGTATACTTTGAGTGTTGCTATACGGTGCGAGTTTCTGTCAGCACTATACCAAAAATTCAGTCAGAAGTATGGTTATTTTGAGGTAAGGGGTATTATTTTCTTCTTAAATGATGTTTTTTCTTCAATATCATTATGCCGAAGTATTGGTGAATTTTTTTTATCAAATTTGGAACTTGTTGTGTCGGGGTTACTATTCACGTATACGGCACTATTCACCAAAAAATAAAAATGTTTCTTTTTGTCCAAAATATCTATTATGGATACTAGCTTTGATTGTATCCATGTTTTGATCATTCTTGAATTTTACACCAATATGATTATCTTCGAGGTAGTTTTGGACATGGGTAAAACAAAGTACGAATCCTTAATCCTTGTCATTTTGTTTCACTGGATTCGTTTCTTTAAAAATGTTTTTCATCATCCTCAGTCCTTAATGGTGATACTTGATGAATATCTTTGGCCTGTAGTGCAAAGATGAATGATTAAATCGATGAATCTCTTTGGCCGTAGTGCAAAAGATGAGCAGTGTTGAGATGAACATGACCAAATTGGTGATACAAATGAATATCTTTGGCTCAGAGTGCAAAGATGATTAAAGATGTATATTAATTGTTATTACTGAGGATAAAATATTGATCTTTGGACTTTTTAAACCTTAGAAGACGGTAGAATTCTTTCTCACGTGACTCTTCTAATGGATTCTTTGTTTTCATTGCATTTGTTGATCTAAAACTTGTTGTCTATTGTATTCTATTAGATTTTTCCTGTTGAAGACTAACGATAATTTGTTGTATATTATCTTAGTCATAATATTCTTTCTTGGGCTAGTTGAGCTCACCCTTTTTTTTTTGTTCCATTTTTTTCTTCTCGGGAGGTGAGAACATAAGCGAGGATCGAGTCTGGGGTATGGAGTGATGGTTCTAGGAAGATGTTTTATTGTCCTCACTATTTACGTAAAATAGTGTATGAATAATGATAATGAGGACTTATTTGGGTGTGTATATTGTTTAGAAGACAATATTTGTATTTAAACTCACAGTTTGTATTGTCGTATATTCTACGACATCTGTATTATCAAAGTTGTAGTTGCTTTCTATATACCATGTATTTTGGCGACTCGAGAATGGGTGTTGTATACCTATTGGGGGGGCGTCATGATTGGTATATCGAGCTTAGGGATATGATCTCTGGCGAGAGATCGGGGAATAGAACTAGGAGGGAGAGGCAGTAAATCCTTCGCTAGTGTGTCCTACCTAAGCTTATTTGTTGGTCGGTCATAATATAGGATATTATGTGATATGTTAATTTGTTTAATTAACCCTTGTTTTATGGGCGATTTAAGAATGGCACGAGAAGCGTTAACAATGGACTTTATGAGGCTGTGTGAAACAACCTTTAGTCGCAAAACCAAGAGAACGTGCGACTGGAAGGCAATATTCCTCCTGTAAACAACACTACCGAACAAACGATGAACGATGGAATGTTTAGGAGCTTTTTGCAGTTCATGCAAAATTAGACGAGGGAGACTCGTGTGCAAAATACGGGTGGAAATTATGGCAACGCACGGTCTGTCACAGCTAAGCAGTTCAAGTAGTTGGGACCACCAGATTTCCATGGAAAGCCGAATCCGATCAAGGCAAAAACGTGGGTCAAGCAAATTACCAAGATATTTGATTTCTTGGGATGCACGGAGGAACAGAAGGTTCCATTCGCCACCTTTATGTTTCGTGGTGAAGCAGATTACTGGTGGGAATCTGTGAAGCGTACCCAGCCAGCCGCACTCAACATGTCTTGACAAAGATTTTAGAAACTTTTCAATGACAAGTACTTTCCTAAAAGTATTCGTCATATGAAAGAGGTAGAGTTTATTAGACTTGAACAGAACAACATGACGGTGTCTCAGTACGAGGCGAAGTTCGCAGAGTTATCCAAGTTTGCACCTCATTTGGTGGAGAATGAGGAACGTATGATGCAGATGTTTTTGAGAGGTCTAAAACCCGAGATTCGTCAATACCTTATATCTCATAAATTTTCTCTGTATTCAGATGTTGTAAACAAGGCTCAGTTATTAGAGCGAGATAGTGAGTATACTCAACCGAGGGACCACAACCAGGGTCATATCGGTGACAGCAGTCATCAGAACGATGATAACCAGGGAGGAGGGAAGAGTACGGACAAAGGCGGTAACCACTCAGGTGGAAATCGTGGCCATGATAATAGAAGAGGTGACTCAAGTGGAAATTTCAGAAAGAGGAGATTTAACAATGACGGGAAGACATCAAAGCAGAAGCACCAAAGACCAACAACAACAATTCTAGGGAGAGAGAATGACGCCAGATTAGATGTTACAAATGCGGGAATGAGGGACATATCACCAAACCTGTCCACAACAATCCAAGGTATGTTAGAACTGTGGAAAGGAAGGCCACATCGCTTCGAGATTGTACTATAGTGAAACCAAGTTCACGGAGTGGTGATTCCAGGGTACATCCGGATAAGTCGAAATCGCCAGTTCTGAAAGAGCGTTTGTCGTGATCGCCAAAACGTGAGGAACCCAAATGAGGTGATCACGGGTAAGCTAATCTTGAATTCTTGCGAAGTTTATACCTTACTGAGATCTTTGGTTCTACCCATTCTTTATCTCTCCCGCTTGTGCTCAACGTTTAAACTTGACTCCGGAGAAATTAGACTTGGATTTATCTGTGAAAACTCCGTTAGGAGGAACTTTCGTTACATCCACTGTTTATGAATCTTGTTTGATTCAAGTTAGCACCATCACATTACTTGTTGATCTTATCTATTTAACGATACTTGCTTTTGATGTGATTTTAGGGATTGATTGGTTAACTACTCATCATGCAAAATTGATTGCTTTTGTAAGGTTGTTAGTTTTCATATTCCTAAGTAAACTTTGTTATTCAATTTAAGCAACCAAACCATTGAAGTCAAACACGTCATATCAAACCACAAAGCTATTTGTTTATTGAAAACGAATGTCAAGCTTTCTTAGCCATGTTATGGACTTGAACAATAATACGCCGATTTGAATGATATTTTTTTGTTGTTAGTGAATTTCTGACGTATTTCTGAAGAATTTCTTGGCCTACTCCCGAGAGCGTGATATTGAATTTGTATCGACTTTAAATCCCAGACAAAACCCATTTCTAAAATCTCATATCGAATGGCTCTATTGAACTTTCAGGAGTTAAAACCCAACTATAGAAGTTGATACCGAGCCTCTATCTTATGACTTCCTTTGTGGAATGCACCGAAGCCAAACTCTCCGTAGGGGCGCCATATTAAATGCGGTAGTAAACCGATAGGTGCTATTGTGATGTGTTATCCAAGATTGGGATATGAGTCACGATTGAGAGCAACCTAAGTCGAGAATCGAAATCACGTAGCTTTTTAGGCTTAGTTGGTTATTATCGAAGATTCGTGGAAAGATTTTCACAAATCACTACTCCATTAACTTCGGTGACTCAGAGAGATAAAAAATTGAATGAAGCGAGGAATGTGGGAAGAGCTCAAGAACTCAAGAGGAGACTCATTTAAGACTTTTTCTAACAATACCATCGGGTTCGGATGGATTTGTTATCTCTGACGATGCTTCGGCAAAGGGGTTAGGATGTGTTCTCATGCAACATGGGAAAGTCATAGCCTATGCCTCACGACAACTCAAAGAATATGAGTGGAATTATCCTACTCATGATCTAGAGTTGGCGGTGATGTATTCGCGTTGAAGATATGGAGACACTACTTGTATGGAGAGAAAGTGGAGATTTATACGGACCATAAAAGCCTCAAATATTTCTTCACCCAAAAGAACTCAATATCGCAAGCAACGACGTTGGCTTGAGCTATTGAAAGATTATGATCACACTATTCAATATCATCCTGGAAAAGCGAACGTAGTAGCTGACGCATTGAGTAGAAGATCATATGCAAGTACAAGTGCAATATTGTCAACGCAAAGGCCCATTTTATACGACTTACAAAGGATGAAGATAAAATTAAAGACTCCAGGATCCCACATGATGATGGCGAATATACGAGTAGAACCGACTTTAATTGATAAAGTTAAAGCTGCTCAAGCTACGGACCTGGGGCTGATACAAATGAAGAAGAAAGTACAAGAAGGTGCTATTCCAGAAGCAAGAATCGATGAAGAAGGAATACTTCGAGTCAATTCTAGACTTTGTGTTCCTAACGATTCTGATCTGAAGCATAAAATCATGATGGAGGCACACAACACCCCGTTTGCAATCCATCCTGGGAGTACCAAAATGTATCATGATATTCGACATACATTTTGGTGGAACAATATGAAGAGAGAGATTGCGGAGTTTATCTCAAGATGTTTAACTTTGTCAACGTGTAAAAGGCGAGTATCAAGTGCCAAAAGGTCCATTGCAACCACTTGAGATTAGGAATGGAAATGGGAACACATTACTATGGATTTTTTTTGAGTCTTCCCAAAATTTTTCAAGGCGTAGATGCAATTTGGGTTATTGTTGATGAGATTAACCAAGTTCCGCCCATTTCTTACCGATACACGAGACTTATTCCTTGAAGCGTCTTGCTCAGTATATACGTGAATGAGATTGTACAATTGCATGGCATGCCAAGTATCCATAGTTTCGGATCGTGACCGAGATTCACTTCAAGATTTTGGGTTAGCTTGCAGAAAGCTATGGGCACGGATTTACGATTCAGTTCAGCATACCATCCTCAAATGGACGGACAATCAGAGAGGACTATTCAAACCCTTGAAGATCTATTAAGACTCTGTGTTCTAGATTTCAAAGGAAGTTGGGATAAGTACTTGCCACTGGTGGAATTCTCTTACAACAACAGTTATCAAGCAAGTATAGGCATGGCTCCATTTGAGGCGTTGTATGGACGAAAATGTCGTTCTCCAGTATGCTGGGACGAGGTGGGAGAAGCAATGTTGTTGGGACCGAATTTAGTACGCATGACTACAGAAAAGATCCAAATGATTCGACAACGTATTCAAACCTCACAAGATCGACAAAAGAGTTATGTTGATCTTCATAGAAAGGACGTGGAGTTTAATATTGGAGATCATGTATTGTTACGTATTGCTCCATGGAAAGGAGTTACAAGATTTGGGAAAAGAGAAAAGCTCAATCCAAGGTTTGTTGGTCCATTTGAGATTCTTGACCGAATAGGAAACGTAGCCTATAGACTTGCGTTACCTCCAAGTATGTCTCGTGTTCATAATGTTTTTCACATATCTATACTTCGTAAATATGTGAAAGATCCAAACCACATTATTGCGTTAGAACCAGACGAGATAGCCGAAGATTTAACGTACGAAGAGGTACCTATTAAGATCTTGGATAGGAAAAAGCATGTCCTACGCACCAAGATTATACCACAAGTTAAGGTTTTATGGAGAGACCATGCTATTGAGGAAATGACATGGGAGTTGGAGTCAGAAATGAAAGTGAGGTACCCTCACCTTTTCGATACACCAGGTACGTACGTCAATTTCGAGGACGAAATTTCATAAGGAGGGGAGGTTGTAAGACCCCAACTTTTTATAAATAAAATCGAATTTCCTCTAATTATTATTCTTAATTAATAAGGTGGTAATTTGATATAATGCTTTGGTTATGGGTGAAATGTGCAATTTTTGCAAAATAAACAAGTGGTTATTAAAATATTCATTTTTGTCGGGGAATATTCGTTTGGTCGTGGAATATTCTTTTTCGTCGGGCAATATTAAATTTACTGCAGTAGCACCATTTTTATGGGCCCCATAACGGAAAAGCGGTTGGATGAAAGAAAGCGACAAAGATTGAGTTTTATAAATAACAGCACAGAAATTGTTACCAATTAACAACATTGTTGGGTTACACGGTGGTTAAAATACTGATGAATCGCGTGGTTGCACGAAGCTTTACAGTATTGCATAAATATTTTGAATTATTGATCCTTACGTAAGAAGGCACTACTCAATAATTGATACAGTAGTTACTGTTCAATATTATATTGATTCAATAATTGCTGCGTTGATATTTTGTATCGCTGTTGTTTCAATAATTGTCATTACACAATATTTTTCATTATCAAATCAATAATTCATATTATTTGAATAATATTATCAGATAACATTATTGGCAATGTCTAGAAAGTTCTGTCTAAGGAGAGGTTTGGTCACCTAATTGCGCGCCAGTAAGGAGAAATCCTTATTGGAAAGCCCCCTCTTTCCTGGGAACGGCCTGGTTGTCAGTACTGTGATTCTGTAATATTATTTTTAAAATAATTAATTATTGATTATTATGATAAGGAAAATATTTATTTTATGTGGATATAGATGGAGAAAATTTTTAATGTGACAATTGTTGAAAATTAATATTTTATCTTTTTCTGATAAAATAATTCATTTAAATATATTATTTTAATAATATATTAACGGTGATATTTTTATAATGAATGTGGGATATATGAATATATGAGGAGGAAGAGTATTTTTAAAGCATTAAATATTTAACACATGTTTTGTGTGTCGGTGGACACAATTCTTGACCGAAAATTGATTATAGACTGTAAAATCGGCCGTTTGTGGATTTTGGTCAATTTTTGTTTGGAATTTGGGAAAGCTTCCTTCTGCAAAGTTGTAGATAATGGAATTTCCTATGGAAAGTCGAGAGTTTCGAATTTTCTGATAACCGAGCTATTTTTTTTTAGAATTGTTGAAGTTACGGAAAATAAAATGATTTTTATTAAATTTATGGGGGGACCCACTTTTTGGTTGGTGGATATAACATGTGGGCTGCTGATTTTTGGGGTGGCTGGTCTTTGTTGGAAACTTAGGTTGCGTAGGAAGAAAATAAGAATATTATTATTATATTTATTTAGTCTCCTTTGGCGTTCTAACATTTTCCTATAAATAGAGGGCTAAGTTAGAATTGAAAATCACACCAGAAACAAAGTTTTCTCTCTCTATATTATCGAGCATATTCTTGTGAGTATACTTTGAGTGTTCTTTATCTATGTGAGTTTTCACAAGACTATACCAAAAATTCAAATCAAAAGTACGGTTATTTTGAGGTAAGGGGTATTATTTTCTTCTTAAATGATATTTTTCTTCAATATCATTATGCCGAAGTATTGGTGAATTTTTTTTTATCAAATTTGGAACTTGTTGTGTCGGCGTTACTATTCACGTATACGGCACTATTCACGTATACGGCACTATTCACTGAAAAATAAAAATGTTTCTTTTTGTCCAAAATATCTATTCTGGATACTAGCTTTGATTGTATCCATGTTTTGATCATTCTTGAATTTTACACCAATATGATTATCTTGAAGTTTTTTTGGACATGGGTAAAACCAAAGTACGAATCCTTAATCCTTAATCCTTGTCATTTTATTTCACTGGATTCGTTTCTTTAAAAATATTTTTCATCATCCTCAGTCCTTAATGGTGATACTTGATGAATATCTTTGGCCTGTAATGCAAAGATGAATGATTAAAACCGATGAATCTCTTTGGCGTAGTGCAAAAGATGAAGCAGTGTTGAGATGAACATGACCAACTGGTGATACAAATGAATATCTTTGGCCTGTAGTGCAAAGATGATTAAAGATGTATATTGATTGTTATTACAGGGATAAAATATTGATGCTGGACTTTTAAACCTTAGAAGACAGTAGAATTCTTTCTCTACGTGACTCTTCTAATGGATTGCTGTTTCCACTGCATTTGTTGATCTAAAACTTGTTGTCTATTGTATTCTATTAGATTTTTCCCTGTTGAAGACTAACGATAATTTGTTGTATATTATCTTAGTCATAATATTCTTTACCTGGGCTAGTTGAGCTCACCCTTTTCCTTTTTGTTCCATTTTTCTTCTCAGGAGGTGAGAATATAGCAGGATCGAGTCGGGGTATGGAGTGATGGTTCTAGGAAGATGTTTTAGCTGTCCTCGCTATTTCTGTAAAATAGTGTATGAATAATGATAATGAGGACTTATTTGGGTGTGTATATTGTCTAGAAGACAATATTTGTATTTAAACTCACAGTTTGTATTGTCGTATTCTACACGACATCTGTATTATCAAAGTTGTAGTTGCTTTCTATACCATGTATTTTGGCGACTCAGAATGGGTGTTGTATACCTATTTTGGGGGCGTCACATACACAGTATTGGTTATTGATGCTTACGTGAGAAGTCACTCAATTATTGCTATAGTAATTGCTGCATCATATCTCTCATATTATTGATTCAATTATTATCACAGTATCATCTGCATTTTATGTTATTAAATCAATAATTGAGACGATAAAGTTATTTATATTATTAAATTACAATATTTACAATGTCTAGAAGTTCTGTCAAGGAGAGGATTGGTCATCTAATTGCGCACCAATAAGGAGAAATCCTTATCAGAAAGCCCCCTCTTTCCTGGGAACGACCTGGTTGTTGTAACGCCCTGAAATCCGGTCTATTTTCATATCCGGATTCTATACGTCACGGTCCCATCTTCTTCCAAACATACATCATTATATAGATAAATATAACAACATACATTCTCAAATCCCAGGTTCTAAAACCTTATAACTTCTTTCATTACCAAAAATGATAATTACATTATTCTTTACATCTCACACGAGTGACTTTTATCCACCACCAAAGATACATAATCATTCATTAAACTATTCTATAGTTTAATTCTATCATTCTATATTACAAGTCTTCGCTTGATCTTCACGCACATTCTTATAATGAATGACACTTCTTTTGGATACCGATCAGCTTGATCTTTATGAGATCCTTAAGTTCTTCTAACATCGTACGCTGAAAATGTTTTTATTTTAAGCAAGTGTGAGCATTCAGTTGCCCAGCAAGTCATAACAATTGAACAACAACTTTAAGAATTCAAACATTCTTTTAAGACCTCAATAATCGAACAAAGGTTATGAAGCAGCTTGAATAATAGGAATAATCTCGGTTCCTATCATTTTAAAACATTAGTCACATTCACTTTGAAATACTTTCATTCTCTACTCTCTTTCATATACATTCTGTCTAGCTAGAATCAATAGCACAAACTTATCAATAACGGTTCATGTATAAACAGAACATGCTCATATTGAATAGTTCAATCAAAAAAAAGTTCGTATCATAGAAACACCGAAGTGTTCACATTGTGGTACAAGGCCTCATATATTCTAACACCTTGTACAAATATCACACATTTGCACATAGACAGAACTTCTCAAGTTCAACATCTGAGAAGTTTTAGAAACTAGCTTTCATTTAAAATATGAATGAAGTTAGGAAACTTGCCTTACGCACAGCTACAGCTTATAGTTTACGTTGAACTGCTCATTCCAATTCCTATATAGCACATAAGGAAATAATACATACACCAATTAGTCATATACTTGACTTTATGCATTGGTTTACTTAACTTTACTTCTTAGGGTTTGCATTCTTACAATCTAAGTTTACGCGACCAACTTCCTTTACCGGTTAACGGCTTCATGACATACGGAGATGTCTTACTCATTACGTTCATCATCTTTGATGATTTACATTCTTATCTTCTTCTTTTAACTCTCCTAGGACTCAGCACACATCGTGTCTCTGCTAGTAGTCTATATGGTACTCTGAGTGGTTTCCCACAAATAAGCAACAAACAAGTTCCCGTCTCGTCTACACTGCCCATACAGTGAGTTAGATCGGTTGCCAGTTTTATATATACCTTCGCTCTCTGAAGGAATTGTTTAGCCCAGCTCCCATATGTCAACCATCAAAGGTTACAATTTTACTACAACCTAAATTATCTTAACTTATCTGAACTATTAAACTATAATATTCGTTAAGTCAAATTCTTATTCCTTATGGCTTTCTGGCAACTAAATGCCATACCTCAGGATTTATTCATCATCATCTAAGTCATACAGTCTTTTGTATACTCAGAACGATCATTCCATATTCATTCTATGCATTTATAGCATTAAACATTTTACATTACCTTATTCTTAACTTACAACGTCCGATTAATTCACTCGGAACGTCATCCAAGTTATAAACATTAACTCAGCTTATTTTACGTTTTATGTACTTATCTTTAATTCAGCTTCTTCACCGTTCAAAGGTTTAATCATTGGTCTCCATTATCTTATGGTCAAACCATACACGGGGTATAGGTTCTACCTGTTTAATATTCGTGTACACCTAACCTTTACGTCAGTTAAAGTGTTCAACGCTTACATTTCATTCTAGCATTCTCATCCAACTCACATTCGGCTTTCATTAATCTTATTACCGTTCGCTACGGCTTTCTTGATAATTCATATCTTACTTACTACCTTCGTCAACGTCTAAGTTATACAACCACTGTACACTTAGAACGTTCGCTTGACGTGAATACGATTCACGAGAATCGTTTATGAATTCAATGTTTACGTTGTTCATCCCTTAATCTAACATTCAAACTTTACTTAAGGTTTTAATCATTTTCCATCGTTAACTAGCCCATGAACCCCATGTTCAATATTCTTTCTTAATGTCAAAGTCATACGGTTCATTGTATGCTAAGACCGATAGCTCATCGCAATAACATTCCGTTCACAGCGTCTAAACACTTTACATTCATCTCTCATTGCCATGTCATAACATCAAAATGTTATACATTACTTTCATAACTCAACGTCTAAGGAATCACAATCATAGCAATCCCTCACGTTCGTTTGTCGCAACTACGGTCCCCGGATATCGATTCCGTAACCCCTATCTACATTCTTTGTCTTTTAATCTCGTTTAATATTTCTGTTCAACCTTCATTAAAGGTTTAAAACACTTAATTAAGTGTTACATTAGTTGAACTACATGTTCATATTTCTTTCTTGCACATCCCCGAGAATCGAAAGTAAAAATCTCATTTAAGGCATTTGCCGCACTGGCCGTGCTTGGCTTGTGTCTTCCCTTTCCTTCATTTGTGGCACTAATTAGCGATGGCGATGGTAGAACTTCAAGATCGCAAACGCTTACCCCCAAAGGCACGACTTCGCACAAGGCGCCAAGCATGAAACCTTGAAAAATTTTCTAAGTCTTTTACAAGCTTGAGACGCTGATTTCAAAATCTCATAACTTCTTCGTTATAACTCGGAACGAGGACGTTCTAAAGCTATTCTCTTCCTTATCTTACGTACTTCGATTACCCATAGACAGAACTTCATTCTGAATCCATTAACATGCCATTCAATTGGGTTAATCTTTGCTTTTTGTTCATTTTACGTTTTTAACGTTCTTCATTCGTTCGTCCGTAATTCGGTCATCCGAACTCGAAACTCGTTCGTACTTGAGTCCATGACTCATGTTTTATACGTTCTCTTACATTCTTATGAAACCCCACACGTTTGGGTTCATTTACTAACTTTCTAATCCTCGCTTGTCTTTTACAAAATTTTTTTGCCATAACTTCGTTATAGCTAAGTTTTAATCCGTTCTTCATGAAGGTTTCTAAAGTTCCTAACCAAGAAGTAAGAAACTAACTTATATGCGATGCTTTTAAACTTTTCCATCAATAACAATTACACTACGATGGTTTTAAATTTGTCCATCAATAACGTTCTTCGCGTTCTTTGCGTGTTCTTCGCGTTTTTCGTTCGTTCTTCATTTTAATCGATATTTTGGATTATGATTCTACTTTTTCTTGGAATTTGGTGTTATAGAACATCATTCCTTACTTATTTGACCTACTCATTCATAAGATTCATTCGGATCGCTCAAAATCCTTACGAATCTTATACTTCCTTAAGAAATTTATAAACTAAATTCCTAATTCTTATTTCTTCATTTTCTCATGATTTCAACCATATGAATTCATTCTTAACTTCATCTACTTCTTATCTTCATTAATTTATGCTTTTAAACATATGAAACTTAAAGAAAATTAGAAGAAACTAGGGTTCGGATTACCGTTCTTCTTTAATCTCCTTCTGTCAGACAAAGCATGCATTCGAGCTAGCTTTTCCTCATTATCTCCCTCTTCTTCTCCCATCTGAACTCTCTCTCTCTCTCTCTATTTCTCAAGTGTTGGTTGAAATTTTAAACCAAACAAATGAGCTTAAGGCTTGTTTATATAGAAAACCAAGGCTAGGGGTAATTTGGTCATTTCACCCCACCTCTTTACTATTCATGGCTTAGCCACCAAGTAATCACTTTACTTGGTGGACAAGTGGCCGCCCCACCTCCTTACGTAGCTTTTCTTGGAAGCTTCGTGCTTCCATCTTTCGGGTTTCGTCCGACAGTTTTAAAAACTGCGATTCTCGGAATCCAAATATTTTTGGATGTTTCGTCTTCCCTTTACCAATCAACTTTTATGCATTTTCGGATTTCCATAAAACTGAAAAACACTTTTTGGTGTCAAGTGTTTTCCTTCACGTTTTCCCCTAACGTAGCTAAACGAGTGAAAAGTACATAACAGGACTTTTCGTCATTTTTATTTCGTCCGATTTCTGCATGTTTTTCAAGATAAACTTTTATCGGCTTAATTAACTTTTCACGTTATATTATCATCAAATCTTTCAACGGAATGTCATTTCGACATACCGAACTCTCAAAACGGCTTAGGTTATTCAAACCCTAACCCTTAGGTTTCATCGGGTGAATAGTGCCTATTTTATCTTTTTCCCCAGAAATATTTTTATTCCCCGGAAAATTTTATTTTCGTCTTGAAAATTCTTACTCGTTCAGTCTAGCTCGTAGCCAGAATCCTCCCGATTAATAATCATTCTAGGTTATAGAACGATTAATAAACACATAACATAGAATAGTATTAATAAAAATTCATTTTATTAATAACTAATTCTTTAAACTTAAATTCTGGACAATTCAATTTTCCGAGTTGTCACAGTTGTTAAATATTGTGAGTTATAATATTAATGATGAATAAGTTCATGTTAATTAAAGATGAAATTGATAGTTCCATTGCGTTGGAATTATTAGTGTTAGTGGAAATCGACATTTATTTCGGTATTAATGGATGTCTGGAAGTTATACTGACCAGTCGGGTAATTAATCGGATAAATAAGCAATTAATTGCTATTAATTCACATGATTATAACTATTTGTTCAAATGTGTGTACTATTGATTCACATTCTTGTTACTATTAGGGGAGGTGGTGCAAGTTTGATAATACTTGTAGGACTAAATTAAAAATAAAGGAAAAGAGGAAGGTATTATACTGTAATATTATGAGTCCCAAAATGTGCAATTATCGAAACTATATTTTTCTATAAATAGAAGCTCATTTCTTCATTATTCTTCACCAATTCACTCAAGATATAGAGCATTTATTATAGAGAGAAATTATAGAGAGAAAGAAGAAGAAAAGTCTGCTACCTCACTACTCCAGTATCCAGTTTCTTTCTAAGGTAAGGGGTATTATTTCTTTTGTGTTCTTGACGAGAGCTATTTTTATTTCATCCCTTATCATTCTGTTGGAATAACCTGTATACGTGGACTACCGTATATATGGTGAAATTCTTTTGTTATTCCATTCTTTATTATTCTGTTGGAATATCCTATCTGTACGGATTACGCATGACCTGGTTCCATTCTTTATTATTTTGTTGGAATAACCTGACTGTGCGGTCTATCGCATGCATGGTGAATTCTTTTGTTATTCCATTCTTTATTATTCTCTTGGAATATCCTGTCTGTGCATTTACGCATGACCTGGTTCCATTATTTATTATTCTATTGGAATAACCTGTCTGTGCGGTCTATCGCATGCCTGGTGAATTCTTTTGTTATTCCATTCTTTATTATACTCAATTGGTTAAAGTTTTGGCTTTTATACTCCATGAAATTAGTGGAATATCCTTGATATTTGCGCTTCATCTAGTATCTTTTCATGAAAATATTCTTCTGAGCATTCTTGAATTTTACTCTACAAAGAAGTATCATGTTGACAATTTGTACATTATTGATTTCTGGATAAGTTAGATTATAAATCTTTTATTCTTGAACTTATTTTATTGAATTCCTATATCATTATCATCATCCTCATGTTTATATTCTGTTGAAAGTCATATGTGGCCTGTAGTGCATAGATGGACTTGGTATGATTATGACCAGGGATCATTCGATATAATCATGACTGTAATATTACAAATGATGTGGTAAAAGTCCTAATTGGCCCGTAGTGCATTGATGGATAGTTGTTGGCATGATCATGACCATTAATGAATACACAATATCATTGGCCCATAGTGCGGATAATTTATGGTCGTGATACTAAAGAATATCCTTGGCCGTAGTGCAGGGGTGATTCGATGATGTTGATTATTTATTAAGCTGAGTTTCAGCGATAAAAGTGATGAAAAACCTTTTAAATAATAGAAGATAGTAGATTTTATTCTCTACTTGACTCTTCTAATGGATTGCTTGTTCCGCTGCAGTTAAACTTGATGTTTGTTATATTGTATCGGTTAAACACTGTTGTAGGCTAACGATATTTTATTCTGCATTATCTTAGTCATAATATTTCTTACTGGGCTAGTTAAGCTCACCCTTTTGCTTTTATTGTTCTCTTCAGGAAATGAGAATGTAGCCGAGACTAGTCGGGGAACGGAGTGACGGTCCAGATGATAGCATTAGTAGTCCTCACTATTCTATTAAATAGTGTGACAATAAATGTAATGAGGACTCCATTGAGTGTGGATATTGTCTAGATGACAATATTCTTATTAAAACTCTTAGATTATGTTTTGTCGTATTTTACACGACTGTTGTATAATTAAGTTGTATTTGAATTTTGTACCATGTATTTGGCGACTCAAGATGGGTGATGTATACCTATTTTGGGGGCGTCATACTCGGGCTTAGCTACAATATAATTCATGATATAACAAGGATGAGAAACAAGTTTGTTCAGCAAGTTTAAATACAACAATAAGGATATATTATGATGAATGGAAAATATCTGACAAATGAATTCAACAATATGAATATCTGAAGGATTCACTAATATGAATATTAGAAGCAAAGATAATGATTTCTTTTAAAATAAATGATGGTCAAGTAGACTTTGAACTATAAAACTCCAATGGAATCAATATTTGATTGACCCTTTGGTTACTGGCTACAGAATAAGTACTTGAGGGGATCAGCCTCGCGTACACCATGTATATGCATAACATTTAAACCTGGGGTACTCCCCTATCATAAAAGGGGTTTTCTTTCAGTCTAAGAATCCTTAACATCAATTGGTTTGGATAACTTTTATAAAATGTCATACACTTGTTTGACCAAAAAAAGGTTTTGACTCTATCTGACACAGTTCAAGAATTATAGAACTTTAAATGATGTACAAGTCCAAGACTGTACGAACTCAAGTGCACTAAGTGCAAATATCAATAATATACATATGGAATAATTATAAAATAATTAAACAACTTAATAGCATGCCTGGAAATAAAGTTCAAGCTTAAATGAATAACTTTCAACTTAATAATAACCTGCTCAATACAATATAAGAAGGGTAGGAAACTTTTACACAATTCAAAGTTGTGTAAGGTAGAGAACTTGCACAATCAAAGAGTGAAGTTCAAGGAACTTGCTCAATATAAATTTGAGTAAGGTTAGGGAACTTGCACAATAAAAGTATAGTTCAAGGAACCTGTTCAATATAAATTTGAGTAAGGTTAGGGAACTTGCCTGTTTGCTCAGTTAGAATTAATTCTAACTTTAATTAACTTGCGCTGAAACGACCTAACATTAATAAGTCGGTCTTTTCAAATAATATGTGTAAACTAATATGAGTCTATACTTACAAGAATCAAATCATCACATATCATGCTTCTTAACACATTATATGGCATATTGGTCATATATTACAAGGTAAAGTAATCATATAAGAATGCCTTGAATTTCAGATCAAAAATAGAAAGTATTTATGATTGTAGGATGGCGCAGTTGCACCATGGCTAGGCTTAGGGATGGCGTAGCTGCGCTATCCCCTGGCCAGACCAAGGTTGAGCTTTTCATTCCTATTTTTAGTCCCAAACATTAACACACTTAGACACTTACACTTCTCGTACATTAATGTTAGAGGTCTTTACAAAAGTGTATAACACTTCTTGAGTTTACTTTTAGTTTGTGACTTTCCATGGAATCCAAGTATAAAAGGTCATGTAATTATTGTGCCTTATAACTTGGCTATAGGTTTACCTAGGGAGGTCACTCAATCTGTTAACACACATGCTCGGTTTAGTTATCATCATGTTCAATACATGTAAACCATGCCTAGGGATATAATAGATATAACTTGACATCTTAACCCCTTAGAATCTAGATATTCATGATGCACCTAGATTTTTAAAAATACGTTCAAGGTTTCCTTTGAAATCCCTTTATCATGAATGATGCAAGATATCACATATAAGACAACTTCAAAACCCTTATCATAAATAACTAAGTCATGCTAACTTCTTTTCAAGATCAGAAACTTCTCCTTGTAACATTCATGTCCATTAGCTTATTATACTAAGCTTTTCTTTAAAAATAATTTCTAACACCAAGCTTATCATGAATATAATAACTATGAATCATATATCATGCTTATTTAGTTTCCAAATCAGTCATGTATGTGGTCTCCTAAGTTCAGAATTTGTACACATAAGTTTCCACGCTTTATTTTTAAAACTTAAAGTCCTTGTTAAAGATCTCCTACTTAAATCATGTTGGACACTTCAAAACTAATAAGAAAGCTTTATAATACATGTTATATCTCTTTTTCATGTATACATAAGTCATAATACCATATCAACAACCATATAACACAATAGAATCCGAACCGATTAAGAGATGCAGTAAATGCTACCGCAGACCTTTGTATAAATAAGGCGAATCGCCCTATGCCTGCAAGCGATGTCGGACTCTATTTTTAGCGAGTCTCAACTATCCTTCATTATTATTAATTTAAGAATGCTCAATTTATCCTTAAAGGTTCCATTCATGTAACCATACTTCATAAACACATATTAGCATGTTAATTCATATCAATTGACATAGAAATTTAAGAAATTTCAAAAACTAAACAAGACTCAATTCAAGAACACAATTAGAGTTTATACCTCCTTAAGCTTGAATTAGACTCCCCACGCATTGAGTATGCTTCTACAATTGCTCAGCAACTTAGAACTCTCAAATTCAGACTTTGGTCATTTCGCGTAATGCCCTTTCTGTTTTCCACAACTCCTCTAAGAGAAACACTTTTTTCCGGAGTTCTTGTACTTCTGCAGTTACTTAATCTTTTTCTCCAACTTTAATCCTATTTTCTTTCTCCACCTTAGCTTCTTGGGAATCTGCCTCCTCATCACCACTCATATACATCTCGGGATAATCATCATGATCACTCCCCAGATTAACCATAGGTTCAACTTTCCCCACTTCTTCAACTGACTCGCTTTGTGATGGCACCTCGGCTACTGGCACTGGTGCGATAGCCACTGGCATCTCCGTACTCATTTCATCTTCTCCTGACATCCTACAGTCAGTTAAACAACTTGATTAGTACATCACCAGTACAAAATTCTCATACTATGTTTCCACATATTTCACTATCGATACGCTTCGGTAGTCCCTCACTTAGTACTCTAAATGAGTATTCTCTATCTCGCTTATGGTTATAATCCTACGGTTTTTCCCCCACCCACTTAAGGTTTATAACCTACAACTTTGATATCAACTTGTGACACCCCAAAATTCGAGTTACCTGACCCCCGAGTTTGGTGCTCATGATCCATAATATAATTATCATCTAACTACCCATTCATTGATGAATAGAATATTACACCACATTAACTAATAAAATTAATATAGTCGTCCCAGGTTATCTAACCTTAACATTACAAACATACCCTTTAGTTATACAAAAAGTGTTTACAAACATAACATAATAATAAAATTATTCATAACTAATTTATCACTATGCCTTTGCCTTTGTCCTTCACAGCACCTCCTTCCACTTCGTCCCTAGCTGAAAAGTTTTATTTAGCAAGGGTGAGCAACAAATTTTCCCTACAAGTTAAGATATACAATGAATATATAAGAATCAAGAATAACAGACTATCAATTTTGATAGAATGACACCAAAGTTCGGGGAACTTTGAAATAGCTGAACAATTTGTTCTTCTCTAACCAATCTTCTTGCAACCTATGCAACACAATAGTTCAATAATGAAAGGGTACAACACTTTCAAAGTTTCTACGATATTCGATTGAATAATAAGTTAGAAATATTCTCCAAAGTTTAAGCTGAATGATCTCAAATGATCTTAAAATTATCTTCTCGAGTAACTATCAAAGATTTACTTTGATATACCCAAATGACAGGATGGAAATATTTTCCAGAGTTATGCTGAGTGATCACAAAGGATCTTGAACATCTCTTCTCGAGTAACTATCAAAGATATACTTTGATATACCCAAGTGTATCAGATAACCATAAAGATTAAGTCATACCCCTCTGCAAGTACTTAGAGCAGCCAACTCCTTGTACCCTATATTATGCATAATACTTACATGCGCGCAAAGGCTGAATATACGACCAAATATGTTCCCTTTGTATAAAAGGTTGTTCTTCTTAGTCTTATACTTATCTGAGTTCGTAAGACCTATAATCAATAATATCGGTCTCATAATTAGCACAATCATTTATAACACACATTATTGTAACTCACAGTCAATCTTTCTCCTAGACACATCACCACATAGCCACATCAGTGTTTACAACCTATATAAACACTCATTAAGTCTAACTAGTTCGGTCTGGTTGGACTTCGGTCTATTCTCGGTGTACTGGCCACCCTATCCGACAATTAACACATCTATTGTCAATTAAACTTGGTCTCAAAGCTTTAATATTATATTAGATAAGTCAAATATCATTAATAATATTTTTCGAAAGCTTTTAATAATTTTCTAACAGTTATTATAATTTATAATAATTTTTCAAACACCGGAATCATTTTTAAATGATATAAATATTGTTTAATTCCCTCATCATTAATATTTAATAATATTAAAATATTAATGATATATTTGTCAAAATATTAAAGTTATTAATAATAACTTAAAATATTTTTAAATCACCAATATTCTATTTAAATGATTTTTAAAATAATTAAAATTATTTTTAAACCATCGCCATTAATATTTAAATATTAATGAATTTATCATAAAAATATTAAAAGTCATTAATTATAACTTCAAATATTTTAAAATCATTTGTCTCATTTTTAAATCATTAAAACCATTTTTTTATTATTTATTTAATTTAATAATTGAATAAATCTAATATCATTAATATTAAATTATTAATGAAAATTCTCCAAAAAATATTAAAAGTTACTTTTTATAACTCAAAATATTTTTAAACACTTTATTCTTATTTAAAATAATTTTTATAATATTAAAATCATTTTCTCTAATTTATTTAATACACTAATTAAATAAATTAAATTTCATTAATATTCAAATAATTATAAATATTAATGAAAAATAACCCAAATAGTCAAAAGTTAATTTTCATTTTTGTAATTTTTATAATTTATTTTCTATTTTTATTCAATTTTCGAAAAATCAGAAAATAAAATTAACAAAAATCGTCGCTATAGGCTATAGCTACACTTTTCTGTCGTGTTAGGTGTTCTTGGCTCAAGAACACTGACAAGTCATTGTTCAAGGTGCTCGGTATGACCTAATGTAATTCTCTGTTCAAGCATGATCTGGGCCATCTTAGACATTGATCATGTAGTATTGATGTAATACCACACGATACAACCTTTAACTAGGTCATACCATTCATCAGATGCAAGATCTAATTCTCCAAATATGTTGTCAGGGCTGATCTGGGTTTTCTGGGTAACCCAAAAACCCAGACAGTGTCTTGGTGTCATTTTAAGGCCCGATTATCTCTATGTTCTGCCCATCCATTTGATGTTCTTAAGGTCCACATCTATAGTACACATGACAAGGAACAACTAACTATCCTCATATCAGTCCAACTCTAACACATTAACCAGATTAAGTTCGGTTAAAGCCTGTCAGAAGGCTTGTTCTGACAGTTTCTGGAAATTCCAAAAATTATATCCGTGACAAAATGGCTAGGTTTGACCATCCATTACATTTCATATATTTGTTATTTAAAAGATCTAAAGGCCTGGATATAAAGTCCATATAACAAGCTACAATCTAGTTAGAAAAACAACATGAAACCTTTACTCATCTGACATATCTTGGCCTTCAAAGATCATGTCAAACACTGATATTTAAATTCTGGGTTACCTAGAATTCATCTGGTCTTGCCCGGTCAACGGGTTTTGACCAACAATATCTTCAAATCTGGACATCAAATAGCTATGATTCCACTTCTAGATCAAAGAACACATATCAAACTACAGATCTAAAACATAAAACATCAAAAAGCATGAACAGTCAAGAATCTAGAGCCACTAACATTGCTTGTCAGACCACTATGAATGTTCTTGACCAATTTTTGAAAAACAATATTTTAAAGCATTTTGATGCTATGGATCTATGGTAGATCATTATAGATCATCATAAATCATTCTTTATCACAAATATAAACACATAAACACAAAATATTTCTTAGCATTTAAGATCAAAAATCAAATTAGGGTTTATACCTTCTAGTTCTAATCTTGATCTTCATCTTCCTAACTGATCTTTGGTGTTCAAAGGGTTTATTTTGTGACTGATCCACTTGATATTTTCAAAGGTTTGGTGTGAGAGAGAGTTGTTGAAGCTATAGAGCAAATGGCTAATTTTTGTGGACTTTCTCTCTCTCTCAAATCTATATATATGATGATATAAAGCTTAGATCTGATGCATTGAACTGATTTGCTGGAGTTGTATAAGTCACAAAGTCAAATTAATTGGTCACCAACTAAAGTTGTCAAATTTCACAGGTTACATAATAAAGAATGTAAAAAGAGCATTTTGGTTATTGATCATTAATAGCAATCTAGACAATTGATCCAACCCTTAGGGTTTAACCCTAAGGTTCTAACCCTTAGGTTTTACAACTTTAGTTTCTAAAATTTCTAATTAGGGTTTTTTAAATAAAAAAATTAAGATAACAAAAATATAATTAGTGTTTCCTAATTACCTTAAATGTTATCAATCACATTAGGGTTTACTAATTAGGATTAGGGTTTAAGGTTCTCGAATTTTAAATTAGGGTTTTTTAGCATACGATTAGGGTTCCTAACTGAGCGTTTAGGGTTTCTTAACGTGATATTAGGGTTTTTAATCCTTTTTTAGGGTTTACTAAATTTAAACCCTATCCAGTCAATCATTGGTCATTAACTCCATATAGTACAGACACGTACTCATTAACACAATTATTAAAAGTATATTTTCTACCAAATCCCTATCCGAACTTAGGGTTAGGGTTTTTGTAAGACCGCAACTTATTATAAATAAAATTGAATTTTCTATATTTATTATGTTGAATTAATAAGGAATTAATTTGATATAATGCTCTGGTTATGGGTGAAATGTGCAAATTTTTCAAAATAAGCATGTGGTTATAAAATAATCATTGTTGTCGGGGAATATTCGTTTGGTCGTGGAATATTCTTTTTGTCGGGAATATCTGTACGATGGCATAGTCATTTGTGGGCCCTATAACAGAATAACTGTCGAATGAAGAAAACGACAAAGTTTGAGTTTTTATAAATAACAGCGTAATTGTTACCGTTAACACTATTGGATTACCTGGTGGTTAAAATATGATAATACACGTGGGTTGCAAGAAGATACGGTACGGTATTGCACAGTATTGTTGAATTATTGATTCGTACATAAGAAGACACTACTCACTAATTGTTACAGTAATTACTATTCAATATTTTATTTTATTGATTCAATAATTGATGCGTTGATTGTTTATATTATTGTTGTTTCAATAATTGTCACTACACAGTATTTCTCATTATCAGATGAATAATTCATATTATTTGAATAATATTATTAGATATCATTATTGGAAATGTCTAGAAAGTTCTGTCAAGGAGAGGTTTGGTCACCTAATTGCGCGCCAGTAAGGAGAAATCCTTATTGGAAAGGCCCCTCTTTCCTAGGAACGACATGGTTGTCATAATTGTGATTCTGTAATATTATTTGTGAATAATTAATTATTAATTTATATGACAAGAAAATATTTATTTGATATGGATATAAATGAGGGATTTATTTATTTATGTGGTTATAAATGAAGGAATTAATGCTGAGGTGTTTTATCAGTATTTTGTCGGAATAGAGGTATTAAAAATCATCCGTTTGTGGATTTTGGATATTTTATGTTTGGAATTTGGAAAAACATAAAGCTACAAAGTTGTAGAGGATTCGATTTCGTGTAGAATGGATATAAAATTCGTATTTTTCTGATAAACGGGCTATTTTCTATGAATTACTGAAGTTTCAGAAAATAAAATAATTTTTATTAAAATTGGGTGGGACCCACTTTTGTTTGGTGTTGAATACATGTGGGCTGCTATTTTTCTTCCAAGATGGCATGCTTGAATTTTCCAAAGGTGTGCGTAGAATTGAAAAAAGAAATAATATTATTTTATTATTTTAGTCTCCTATAGCGTTCTAGCATTTTCCTATAAATAGACGCTTAGGTTAGAATTGAAAATCACACCAGAAATAAGTTTTCTTTCTCTCTATATTATCGAGCGCATTTATGTGAGTATTTTGATACTTTGAGAGTTGTTATTTAGTGCAAGTTTCTGTCAGCACTATATCCGAAATTTAGTCAGAAGTACGATTATTTTGAGGTAAGGGATGTTATTTTTTTTCGTAATGATGTTATTCTTTCAATATCATTATACCGAAATACTAGTATGGATTTTATTATGGAGTTTCTACCTTTTTGTGTCGGGGTTACTATTCACGTATACGACACTATTCACGTATACGACACTATTCACAACTACGACACTATTCACCGAAAAATGAAAATTTTCTTTTTTGTCCAAGATGTCTATTATGGTTACTATCTTTTATTGTATCCATGTTTTGATCTTTATTTTTGAATTCTACTTCAAAATTGGTTATTATGGAGTATTATTGATCTTGGATAAACCTATGTCTAATCCCTAATATTTGTCCTTCTGTCTCACTGGATTTATTTTCTTTAAAATATTTTTTATCATCCTCAGTCTTAAATGATAATGTTACTGAATATCTTTGGCTCGTAGTGCAAAGATGAACATGTGTTGAGATGAACATGACTAACTGGTGATACAAATGAATATCTTTGGCCTGTAGTGCAAAGATGAATATTTGATTAAAGATGAATATTGATTGTTGTTACAGGGATAAAATATTGACGATGGACTTTTAAATCTTAGAAGATAGTAGAATTCATTCTCTACGTAATTCTTCTAATGGATTGTTGTTTCTGCTGCATTTGTTGATCTAAAACTTGTTGTCTATTATATTTTATCAGATTTTTCCCTGTTGAAGACTAATGATAATTTGTTGTATATTATCTTAGTCATAATATTCTTTACTGGGTTAGTTGAGCTCACCCTTTTCCATTTTGTTCTGTTTTTCTTCTCAGGAGGTGAGAACATAGCAAGATCTAGTTGGGGTATGGAGTGATGGTTCTAGAAAGATATTTTAGCAGTCCTCTATTTCTGTAAAATAGTGTATGAATAATTGTAATGAGGACTTATTTGAGTGTGGATATTGTCTAGAAGACAATATTTGTATTTAAACTCACAGTATGTGTTGTCATATTTTGCACGACAATTGTATTATTGAAGTTGTAATTTGCTTTCTATACCATGTATTTGGCGACTCAGAATGGGTGTTATATACCTATTTTTGGAGCGTCACAGTTTTAAATTCTCAATTAAGCACAACTCTACTCTTATTTCTCGGTTAATACACAAATTGACTAATTCTCAAAACTCGTATCACCGATACACAACAAAATATTGATAATCAATATCAATATAAATTAAAAAAAATATATAAAAATATTATTCATAAAATTAGGATTATTCGAAATCCCGGGTTATTACACCGACCAATCGAATATTTTATAACAACTTGCTTACTTTAAAAAATTTGTAAATATTACCCACAACTATAACATTATATCAAATCCACACCATAATATTCAAAAATATATTTCGAGAAAAATTAATCTCTATTCATAAAAGTTGGGGTTTTACAACCTCCCTTTCTTATGAAATTTCGTCCTAGAAATTGGCATATGTACCTGGTATGTCAAAGAGGTGAGGATACCTTGTTTTCATTTCAGATTCTAACTCTTAAGGTACAACCTTTGAGCGTAGAATAGGTTTTTTCTTATCCAAGAGTTTAAGAGGTATCTCCTCATACGTTAAATCTTCTGCTATCTCGTCTAGTTCTAATTCAATAATGTGGTTCGGGTCGTCCACATATTTATGTAACATCGATAGTTGAAAAAAGTTATGAACACGCGACATACTTAGCGGTAAGGCGAGTCTATAGGCCACAGTTCTTACTCAATCGAGGATTTCAAATAGACTAATAAAATTGAGGGTTTGATCTTTCCTCACTTCATCGACTCTAACTTCTGGAATAATACATTCTTGTACTTTCTTCTTCATATTCATCAGCTCTGAGTTTGTAACTTGAGCGACTTTAACTTTATCGATTAACGCTGATTCTAATCGTATATTTAACATCATCACGTGGGTCCCTAGAGTCTTTAACTCTATCTCCATCATTTGTAATTCGTACGAAATGGGTCTTTGTGTTAACAACATCGCACTTATAACCGTATACGATCTTCTACTCAACGCGTCAGCTACCACGTTTACTTTTCCAGGATGGTATTGAATGGTATTATCGTAATCTTTCAACAGCTCGAGCCAACGTCTTCTGCGCCAATTACGTTAGTTCTGGGTGAAGAAATATTTGAAGGTTTTAGAAATGGGTTTTGTACTGGGGTCAATACAAAATTCGATTTCACGCTCTGGGGTAGGCCAGGAAGTCTTCAGGGAATACTTCAAGAAATTTATTAATGATAGAAATATCATTCAAAACTGGGACGCTTATCCAAGACTTGGATAGCCCCTCACATTGATGCATATCAACTTGCCATCATTATTCATGGCGTCCCCTATGAAAAGTCTGGCTTCGGTGAATTCTACTCAAGGAATTAACCAGTGAAATGCTCGGGGCTATTTAGTTATGGCTTAATATGACAGTGATTGACTTTAGTGATTTGGTTACTTGAATTCACATAACAGGTTGGTTAGGAATATGAAAACTAACAACCTTACGAAAATAATCAATTTTAGCATGGTGAGTAGTTAACCAGTTGATTCCTAGAATCACATTAAAGGCCAGTATTTTCAAAGAGATAAGATCAATAGGTAACGTGAGGGTGATGATTTGAATCAAACAATATTTATAAATAGTTGATGTAATGAAGGTTTCTCCTAACGGAGTTTTAACCGATAAGTCAAAGTCTAATTTCTCATGACTAAATATAAACTTTAGGCGTAAGTAGTAGAAATAAAAGAATTGGTAGAACTGGTATCGAATTAGGTATAGACTTCGCAAGAGTTTATGATTAACTTACCCATGATAACTTCGTTCAGGTTCCTCGACAAACGCTCTCACTTAAACTACCGGCTTTGACTTGTCTGGGACATCCTTTGGCGTCACCATCCAAGCTGGACTTGACTTCACTACACAATAAAATTGAGTTAAATGACCTTCTCTTCTGCAATTGAAACACGCTTTGGGTTGCTGCGTACAGTTTGGATGGATGTGTCCCTCCTGTCCACATTTGAAACATACGAACGGTGGTCGTTCTCCTTCTTTGAAAATAGGTGTTGGTGTTGCTATCGCCATCTTTCCATCATTGTTAAATCTTCTCTTCTTAAAGTTATTCCCATGTAGTTCACCTCTCTTATCATCTTGGCCATGATTACCACCGAAATGGTTACCATTTCTGGCATGATAATTTCCTCCATGATGGTTATCGTTGTTCTGATGGTCATTGCCACCAGTACGATTATTATTATGTTGTTGGTTGTTGCCTTTTATTTGAGCTAACTCATAATCGCGTTCTAATAACTGAGCCCGATTCACAACATCTGAATGTAAGCAAAGTTTGAGAGAAATAAGGTATTGACGTATTTTGGGTTTCAAACCTCGCAGAAACAATCGCGTCATTCTCTCCTCATTATCTACCAAATGGGATTTAAACCGGGATAGCTTCGCAAATTTATCCTCATACTGCGATACGGTCATATCATTTTGCTCTAGCTTGATGAATTCAACCTCCTTCATGTGATGAATACTTTTGGGAAAGTACTTGTCGTTGAAAAATTCTTGGAACTTCTCCCAAGACATCTTGAGTGCGGCAAGCTGAGTTCGTTTTACAGATTCCCACCAATAATCTGCTTCTTCACGCAACATAAAGGTGGCGAAGGGAACCTTTTGCTCCTCTGAGCATTCCAAGACATCAATTATCTTGGTGATCTGCTTTATCCACGTCTCTGCCTTAAATGGTTCTGGCTTTGCCAAAAACTCTGGCGGTCCCAGCTCCTTGAACTTCTTAGAGGTAACCAGCCGTGAGTTACCAGTGTTTACACCTGCATTTTGAACAGGATTCTCTCTTGTTTGGTTTTTCATAAATTCTAAAGTTCCTAAACATACCATCGTTCGTCATTTGATCGATGTTGTTGTTTACACGAGGATTATTGCCTTCCTGATGCACATTATCCTAGTTATTGATCGTCGGTGACTCAACGGTCTCATGTTCTTCATTGCTTATCTCAAAATTTTCAGATGCCATTCTCAAACACTATCACAAAACAAGGGTTAATTGACATGCTACATATTATCCATATACTCTGACCGACCAATTAAATAACAAATAAACTTAGGTAGGTCATACTAGCAAATGAATTACCCGTCTCTCCCCTCTTAGTTCTAGTCTCACATCTCAGCCAAGGATCATATCCCTAAGCTTTGATACCAACTGCGACGCCCCCAAAATAGGTATATATCACCTATTTTGAGTCGCCAAATACTTGGTACAGAAATTGAAATTTATCTAGGCACACTTAGAAAGGGGGGTTGCAGAAGTGTGAAAGCAATCTATGACCAATTTTTAAACTTTAAATTAAACTATTAATTTCAGGCAACTATAATGAATGAAATCAGCTTACTGAATTAATATAGCCTATTGAATTAACTAATTATTTTAAGAAAATATCCTGCTGGATTTAAAACTTAAATAAAATACATGGTGTTAAAGAATTATCTTAATATAATACAAGTGTTCAAATTTTAATTATTAAGATAATTAAAACGGCTTATGTGATTTTAAAGTAAAACAAATAATAAAATCAACACCAAGATTTTACCGTGGTTCAACTATTACTCTCTATAATAATAGCCTAGTCCACGTCCAATACCAACTAGTATTGGAGACTCACTTTATTTATTTCTTTATAAATAAACACAGATTATAAAATAGATTCTTACAAAAATTAATTAACAATTAATTTCTCTTGAGCTCTCTTGCTCCTTGTGCACCGATGCACTCTTGAAGCACATTTGCTTCCTTGAACCTGTTTGTAAACATTTTCTCTAATCCACTAGGATTAACACCTTTAGACTACACTTAGTCTAAATAGAAAATTAAATACAAATATAGAGGTCTATGATCAATGCAAGAATAATCAATTTAACAATTAAAGGTTCAACTATATGCAATGATCAATTAGCACAAAAAAGATAAACAATTAAAACCTTACCCAATACTGGCTCAAATTATATCAGAAATTTAATTGCTTGGCTACTCAAAAGTTGCACTGATTAAATCAGATTGCTCGTTAAATAACAGTAATTAGTGCAAGTAACAATTTCGTGAGAGTTGTATCTTTTCCATGCTTGAGAATACTGATTTATAGCCCACAAAATATTACCGTTAATATCAAAAATAACATTTTATTAGTCCACATAATCCAACTTGTTTAGAAACACTCTCCAACGGTAAAACATTGAATCAGTCCACAACGTTAATATTTATCCAAAAATATATTCCTATTAGTTATAAAGTTTGGATAAATCAAAAGACCTTATAAAGAGATAACCCACTAATCAACTCTGACTCATATCTCTCCAGGCATCAAGTATCGTGTAGAAGTGGAGTGCATCAATAACTTATCCTTTCCAAGACACATGGTTTTTAAAATTCCAACGAAACTATAATTACCTCTCCTTGAAAAACGTATATGCATCAAATTACAAAGAAGTAAAGCTGCCGGCTTTTTGTCTATCTAGTATATCATAGATATCCACGTGTATCAAGCCCAAAGATATCATTTAAACATTTATTTAGTCATGCATACGTATCACAATTAATGCTATCCTTCTTTTTAGGCATATATTAATATACAGACATGTGAAGCATATATTAAGTAATATACACATGTAATATATATATCAAATAAAATATCATTTCCTTTTTGTACATGATATATATATATATATATATATTAATCTGATCTATTTTTAGTGTTTAGAAAAACCTTTTTCGTTTAAAAACATTTTCCATTTAAGACACATAACAAAATGAAAATAATATGTTCTAGAGCCTTTAAATGAAAAATCAATTATTATGCAATTGACCTTACAGTTGGTTTTCCAAGTAAGGAAAAATTCTTCGACCAATTGAAAAGCCCGTCGTTGTTCTTTTATCAACGAATACCTAAAACACCATAAAACAATTTAGTATATGAACATTTCATCATCAAAACTCAAGGATAGAATATGACTAAGTCAACATTCTCCCCCTTTTTGATGATGACAACCCAAAATTGTTTAACTCTCATTAGCTCCCCCTAAATATATGCTTAACATAATTAGCTCCCCCTAAATCCATGCAATAATATCATTTCAGGATTTTGAAAAATAATTTTTAGGAAAACTGAAAAAAAAATCCAAAATGTTGTACCTGCAGTGTTGTTAGTTCACCAAATTTTAACTGCTAACAAATATTTCAACGTTAAGCAAATGTTAACATTCCAAATTAATAAGAAGTCTTTTTTGTGATGCACACCAAACCATATCGAACATAAAAATAATCATAAAAACATCATAAAAACTTCTCCCCCTTTGTCATCAAACAAAAAGGGAAGCAGTTCAATCATCGAGATCTACCACGGCTGCACGCTGAGCTGCCCTTTGTGTGAAATAGGGGCGATGATTTGCACGATGAACCTTCTCAGCAACACTCAGATCAGTAGCAAATTGAGGACGATGAGGAATAACAGTTGCAGGTAGTAGAGGTACATCAAGAAATTCACCTTGATATTCGGCTAACCAGTTGCAATGCACCCACTCCAGAACAGTTGAGTGCTTACGCTGCATATGTAGTTTAGACCCTACATCATTGAACCGTAGAGCCATGAATTCACATAGCTCCCCAACCTCATTACTAACGAACTTAATTTCCTGACTCAACTGACAAAAATTTTGATTAAGTCATCGTTGCATTAACTCAGCCAAGGCAGTGGTTTGTACTTCAAAATCGGCTTGCAAATCTATAAACTCATCTTCAATGTTGTGATAGAGTTTATTGATTTCAGGCGCTCCTAAGGGTAATTTGCCTTTTTCCAATAGAGTCATACGGTTGTGAAGAGCAGACATTTCAATTTGCATTTTCTCCTGATTACTAAGAATAACTTTCAACATATCAACAATTTCAGGAGAAGATTGAGTATGAGGCTGAGCAGGTGAAGTTGGAGTTGTCATTAGAGGAGGAATAGGATTATCAGAAGTGTTGTGAACAAACATACCATCAAGTAAAATAATACATGACAATTTCAAGGAACCAACGCTGATGGAATCAGTAACAGAAACAGAGTTTTCATTTTGAAAAGAAATTTTAAAATGATTGAACAGAGTAGTGAGAGTAGCACTGTAAGGCAAACATGTTTTAGTTTTTCGCAAATAGGTGGTCATTTGGTGAAGCATCATTTGAGACAAATTAAAAGAAACACCTCTTAAAATCATGGCAACAATTATCAAGTCTTGATAGGTAAAATCTGCCCCTCCACCTAAATGAGGCAATAGATTGTATCTAACAAGATGATGGAGTACACAAGAAATAGGAGAGACATCCACTATTTTTGGAGTAAAAACATCATCTAACAAAGGGTTGTTCATAACAATTTGTAACTGCTCCAGAGGAGTAAATGGAAAATGAACAACTCCTTTTTTTGTAAAGGGACAAACACCAGAAGATGGAATGTTCAAAATACTACCAAAATCCACGACTGTAAAATATAAAGATTTTCCTTTGACAAAAGTTGTATAAAAATCCCCGTGACATTCTAAATTTGTATAAAATTGTTGGAGAAGTCTAGGGTATGCAACAGATGGAGGAAAAAGAATTGAAGAAATACCACAAGATTCAAACAATGTTCTCAAAGGAGATTGTTGATAACAGATTTGATCGACAGACTTTTCATAAACAAATTGTTTAAGAAATACAATAGTCTTAAACCGAACTTCATAGGCATTGCTACGAAAGAAATTGTCAGGAAGATCGGAAGAAAGAATAGGATTTACCGGATCAGATGGTGGAGCAAACTCAGTCTTACCGGAGGGAATAGTTGACTCCCGTCTTTGAGATGGTCCAGATGACTTCGACAAGAATGGACTGAAAGTTGACTCGTCAGAAGACGAAGAATCCACAAACTTCATTTCCTCAGACATGACTTTCTTCATTTTTCTTGGCTTTCATGAAGGTCCTGCAGTTGATTGGGGAGGAACCGGCGTCTGATCGTCATCGAAAACAATCAGCGATCTCTTGTATGTATGAGTTCTCATGGAGATTGAAGGTTTTAGATGAAGAACAAGATGAGAGAAAGTTAGAAGAAAATAGGAAACGTATCGTGTGAAGATATAAAATGATGGAGAGAGAGAGAAGGATTAATAGCCTTATCACATGCATGTACAAAGTACACTCCTACACACCTACGTCTTCCAAGAACCTCAGTCAACTTGTCTTTTCAATTTTCAAAAACCATTAAGAGATAAAAAAAATATTAACTGATCAAATACATGTATGCATACACACTTACGTCTCCCGAGAATCCTTTTTCCATTCGGTCTTTTCAGTTTTCAAAAACAATTATGATAGACTCCTTGATTATTATGTCCATGAATTAAGGAGTTAAGTAGGCAGCCGAATAATTATATTATCAATTATCCTAAATTTTATCAGTTAATGAGATATACATGTATAATAGGATAACGATAACACATATTTGAAAATTAATTATGCAAGACACATCCCAGGTTCTCTTTTCAGCATGCAAAATCTATCTTCACTTAATGGTTTAGTAAAAATATCTGCAATTTGATTTTCAGTTGGAATAAAAATAAATTTAATTAAACCTTTTGACACATTGTTTCTTAAAAAATGATGTCTTACTTCTATATGCTTTTTACGTGAATATAACACAGGATTTTTAGATATATCTATAGCACTAGAATTATCACAATATATATACACACAATCACATAATATATCAAAATCACATAGAGTTTGTCACATCCCTAAAATTTGATAACAACAACTTCATGCAGGTAGGTATTCACCCTCAGTGGTTGAAAGAGCCACTGAGGTTTGCTTTTTACTATGCCATAATACAAGACTTTGTCCCAAGAAAGTACAAGCACCACTCATACTTTTTCTACCAATTTGACACCCTGCATAGTCAGCATCTGAATAACCTATTAGTTCAAAGTGATTACAAATTGGATAAAATAACCCTAAATTTATTGTACCACTTAAATATTTCAAAATTCTTTTAATAGCATTTAAGTGTGATTCTTTGGGTTTCGCCTGAAATCTTGCACACAGACAAACACTATACATTATATCAGGTCTAGAAGTAGTTAAGTATAACAAGCATCCAATCATACCTTGATATTTTGTTATATCAACATCAATACCTTTCTCATCAGTGGTGAGCTTTATTGATGTGATCATGGGTGTACCTTTTGAGTTAGATCCTTCGAAGCCAAACCTCTTGAGTAATTCTTTTGTGTATTTGGTTTAATGGATGTAAATTCCTTCCTTCATTTGCTTGATTTGAAGTCCCAAAAAGTAGTTAAGCTCTCCCATTAAGCTCATATCAAATTATTTATGCATGTACTTGGAAAACCACTCACAAAGATGATCATTAGTAGCACCAAAAATTATATCATCTACATATATTTGAACAATAATGATATCTATATTTTTATGCTTAATAAATAATGTAGAATCTATTTTACCTCTAATAAATCCATTTGATAAGAGATACTTACTTAACCTTTCGTACAACTCCCTTAGAGCTTGTCTCAAGCCATAAAGTGCTTTCTTTAATTTGTAGACATGATTAGGATACCTTTTATGCTCGAATCCAGGAGGTTGTTTTACATAGACCTCTTCATTAATCTATCCGTTGAGGAAAGCACTCTTTACGTCCATTTGATACAGCTTAAACTTTTTGTAGCACGCAAATGCCAACAAAATTCGAATTTATTCTAGCCTATCCATTGGTGCATTAGTTTCTTCATAGTCGATCCCCTCTTGTTGGTTATACCCTTGAGCTACTAGCCTTGCTTTGTTACGAGGGATTGTACCGTGTTCATCAAGCTTGTTGTTAAATACCCATTTCGTACAAATGATAGAAGCATCTTTTGGAGAAGGCATAAGTTCCCATACTTGGCATCTCTCAAATTTTTGAAGTTCTTCTTGCATTGCCAATAACCAGTTTTCATCAAGGACTGCATCCTTTGCATTCTTTTGCTCAACCTGTGACAAAAATGCAGAGAATGCACAATGATTTTGTAAACCTCTTCGCGTGGTTACACCTTTGTTGATATCTCCAATGATATTGTTCAGAGGATGATTCTTGACATATCTAGCTATTTTTGGCATTTATATATCATATAAAACTTCCTCTTGATCATGAGATTCATCTTCAGCATCTTGCAAATTTTCAGGTTCACGCTCCTGCTGGTTGTCAATTTCAGTTTCCTGAGACTGTTCATTAGGTCTCCTGTTTTGATCGTTTTGGTTTGTTGGAATTCTGACTGTCTCTAAATTTCCTGCATCATCTTCACTTTCTCTTGGAACATCATTGTTAGTCTCGTTGAAAGTTATATGAACAGATTCTTCTACACATGACTTTCTAATATTGAAAATACGATAAGCCTTACTATTTTGAGAATAACCGATAAATATTCCTTCATATGACTTAGCATCAAATTTTCCTAAATTATCACTTGTATTTAAGATGAAACGTTTAAAACCAAATACTTTGAAATAACTTATGATTGGAATTTTATTATTTAAAAGCTCATAAGGCGTTTTCAAAATAATAGGACGAATGAGTACTTTATTTAAAACATAACATGATGTACTTATTGCTTTGGCCCAAAATTTCTTCAGAAGCTTACTTTCTTATAGTAGAGTTCTTGCCATCTCTTGTAGAGTTCTATTCTTCCTTTCCACCACCCCCATTTTGTTGAGGAGTCTTTGGGGCTGAAAATTCATGACTAATTCCTCTTTGATCACAAAAAGTTATGAAATCTTTTTGAAATTCAGTACCATGATCACTTCTAATTCTAATGAGTTTGTAACTATACTTAGTTTCAAGATTCCTTATTAATTTTTCAAACTCTTTAAATGCTTCATCCTTAGTTCTCAAAAATAATACCCATGTGTATCTTGAAAAATCATCAACAATTACAAATGCATAAAATTTACCATTAATACTAGAATGTCTTTCCGGTCCAAATAAATCAAGATGAAGTAGTTGCAAAGGAGAAGAGGTTGATACCATATTCTTTGCTAAAAAAGAAGTTCTTACTTGTTTTCCTAGTTGGCAAGGAATACATATTCCTTTCTTTTCAAACCTGATTTTTGGCAATCCTTTGAAGAGATTCTTTGAGGATAGTTTCTTGATTAAGTCCATGTAAACATGTCCCATCCTTTTATGCCACAAATTAGCCTCATCTTGTGCAGATGTAAGACATAGTTCTTCATCCTGTTGCTCAAAATCAAGAGTGTATATATTTCCTCCTCTTTGTGCAACTAGAGTAGTATTGTTAGTACCATGAAATATTGTGTATTTATCTTTTTCAAAGTTAACTTAATGGCCATTATCCATTAATTGGCTAATACTAATTAAATTGAATTCAAGACCATTAACGAGGTGCACATTATTTATACTTACCTTGTCATTACCAATTTTACATTTTCCAATTATCTCGCAGGTTTTACTGTCTCCAAAAGTGATCGTTCCATTTTTCTTCTTGATATTTAGTTCTACGAATTTTGATTTATCACCTGTCATGTGCCGAGAACATCCGCTATCAAGAATCCATTTTTGAGATGGAACTCTTTCTTTTAAACATACCTATCAAGAGAGAATAATTTATCCTTTTGGTACCCATATCTTTTTGGGTCCTCTTATGTTAGTAGCAAGTAAATCATTCTTTTTAATCCATACCTGCTTAACCTTATTTCGTTTCTTAAAACAATTTATGTCTAAATGACCTTTAATACCACAATGTCTACAAATTGTGAAAGAAGAGCAATAATTTAAACTAAATCGTGACTTTGATTTTAGCATTTTCATATTACTCTTTTTATGCATAGAATCATAACCAATTTCTTGTCTTTCAAAACTAGGTCTTTGTTTACCTAATATGACATTTAAATTTTCTTCACCTTGGACAAATTTAGCAAGAGATAATTTTAATGAAGTTATTTCTTTTAGAAGTTCATTATTAAGAAAGGTTTTAATAGGAGATTTATCACTAAATGCATCAATACACACATCTCTCATTTTTAGCTCATTAGTTAACTTTTGGACTTCATTATTCAAGAAATTTACCTTATTGAAAAGTATTATGTTATAATTGTCTAAATAATCAATCTTAGCAATCAAAACCTTTTCTTCTTTACATGTAGATTGCTTTTCAATTTTTTTCTTTTCATCTATTAGTGAATCCACTTCACTTATTAAAGTATTAACTAAACCTTTTAAGCATGCATTCTTTTCTTTTAACTTCCTATTTTCTTGTTCTAATAAGTTCATTTCATTAAAAGATACCTTATTAAATTCACCTTCAATTCCCACGAAGCATACTTGAGCTATCTCATCTTTGGCATCGATTTCCACTTCGGATTCTTCATCACTCTAAGTCACAAGGGCTTTGTTCTTCTTGATGTCTTTGTAGTTTGTCTTCCCTTTGTTCTTTAATTGAAAACAATCTTTCTTGAAGTGACCAGGATGTCCACATTCGAAGCACGTCTCTTTAGTTTGCTTTCCTTTGGACTCATTTGAATTGAAAGTATTTCTTCTCTTATTCTTCTTTTGTAGTAGCCCCTTGAGTCTTCTTGACATCATGGTTATTTCTTCATCTGAGTCATCATCAAGCTCCTCTTCATTATCTACATTAAGAGCTAAGACCTTTCTTCGAGGAGTTTCCTCCTCATCATCATATCTCTTTAACTGATGTTCATATTCTTCTAATTCTCCAAATAAAGTTAAAGTATCCATGGAAGAAATAGTAGCAGATTCTTGAAGAGTGGTGATTTTAGAAGCAAACCTTTTGGGCATAGCCCGAAGCAACTTACGGTTGATCTCACTTTGAGGAATAGTCTTGTCCAACAATTTCAAAGAGTATATAAGGACTAGAAATCTTGCTTGAGCTAGCTTAATGGTTTCATCTTTTTCGAGCTTGAACATTTCATAATCGTGCATAAGCATGCTTAGCTTGACTTCTCGTACTTTGGAAGTACCTTCATGACTTACCACTAGAGTATCCCAAATTTCCTTAGCTGTGTTGCATAAGGAAACTTTGTCTATCTCAGATTGTACCATGCCGCTGAGAAGCGTGTTCATTACCTTTGAATCATATTAGACCATGTAGATTTCGGTTGAATCCATTTCTAGTAGAATCTTTGGTGTCCCATCATCTCTTCGTGGAATAACTGGTCCATTCTCCACAACCCACCATTCCTAAGGATCTCTTTTAAGATAGATCCTCATTCTGAACTTCCAAAAGTTGTAATTTTCCGTTCCAAATAGCAAAGGAGGTCTATTGGTTGATTGTCCTTCTTGATTGTTGTTCCCGAACTGTGCCATGTCAGAATCTTTCCCTACAAGTCACCTTTAAGACCAAGATAAGTAGAGCCAAGCTCTGATACCAAGTGAAATTTATCTAGGCACACTTACAAGGGGGGGTTGAATAAGTGTGGAAGCAATCTATGACCAATTTTTAAACTTGAAATTAAACTATTAAGTTCAGGCAACTATAATGAATGAAATCAGCTTACTGAATTAATATAACATATTGAATTGACTGATTATTTTAAGAAAATATCCTACAGAATTTAGAACTTAAATAAAATACTTGGTGTTAAAGAATTATCTTGATATAATGCAAGTGTTCAAATTTTAATTATTAAGATAATTAAAATGGCTTATGTGATTTTAAAGTAAAACAAATAATAAAATCAACACCAAGATTTTTCGTGGTTCAGCTATTACCCTCTATACTAATAGCCTAGTCCACGTCCAATACCAACTAGTATTGGAGACTCACTTAATTATTTCTTTATAAATAAACACATATTACAAAATAGATTCTTACAAAAATTAATTAACAATTAATTTCTCTTGAGCTCTCTTGCTCCTTGTGCACCTATACACTCTTCAAGCACCTTTGTTTCCTTAAAGTTGTTTGTAAACCTTTTCTCTAATCCACTAGGATTAACACCTTTAGACTACACTTAGTCTAAATAGAAAATTAAATACAAATATAGAGGTCTATGATCAATGCAAGAATAATCAATTTAACAATTAAAGGTTCAACTATATGCAATGATCAATTAGCATAAAAAGATAAACAATTAAAACCTTAGAATTTCAACCTCGGAGATAAACCCGAGGGATGTAGTTCAAATACCGAAAATCACACCGGAGAAGGCCGTTTCATCTCAGAGATAACCCCGAGATACTCAGTCTCAATCCCGAAAACAACACCGGGAGTGACAGTGTCAACCTCAGAGATAACCTCGAGGAATGCGATTTGCCCGCAGATAACCCCAGAGATGCTCATTTCAACCTATGTAGTCAGCTTCAACCTCGAAAATCTCACCGAGGCACTCAGCTCCAGTCCCGAAGATAATCTCGGAAGGTCAGGAGCACCTCAAAGACAACCCTGAGGACATTCAGCACTTGCAGCAGCCCAATCTCAGAGATAACCCTTAGCAACGACTATTTTATCAGCCCAAACCGAAGATAACCCCAGAGAGGGGAAAAATCATCATTTTGCCACCTTGATCCCAAATGCGCTCCGTCTCAACACATTCCTACATACATTCTACACAGCAATGTCCCACAAGAATCAAAGAGTTCCAATCCCAAGTGACTATTACGCAAAGAAGCACACCGGTTAAAATTTGAAGCGTGTAGACCAAGGGCATAGTCCCATCTTCCTAACTTCGTACAACCTCTAATCCCATGTCATTGTGTAGCTCTCGACAATAGAAATTCAAAATAGGTCTTATAGACCTCAATCGGATGTCCGGATTGAAGTTTTGAAAGATCGAGCGGACATCACATACTTTGAGACGGCGGGACCTGTAGAGCCCGGGGCACCCCGGGCAACATGAATGCATTCTTGGTACGCCATAGGTGCATCTCTGGTGCCGCCACAATGTACACTTGCGGCGGCCCCCCCTCTATAAATAGAGGGCTTGGGGTGGCCATTTTGTAAGAGAAAACAGCAAAGAAGCCATGTCCAATTTGCTTTGTACACATCCTAAATTGAGTGTTTTCTCATTTTAAACACGTGTGAGTTTATATTCAGTCATATTTTTACCGACGGGAGCCGAGTGTTCATCCATTTAAAGCTATAGAAGTCTTCTTTGGCAGTCCACTGTATTTTTAACGTTTTAGAGTCGTGTTGCGTGTGTTTGCCCAGACTTCAGCCCGTGGCTTTTATTTCCTTCTGTATGTATATATATATATATATAGATATATATATATATAGATATATTTATATATATAGACTAAGATTATCAAGTTATGGCTCGATTTATCCTGGACTCACGTCCGGAGCGTTTATTTGCTTTTGTATAAATATACTTATATATATGAACTGTGGTCGAACTCATTCGATGAGCCTGGATTTTACATATATGGTGCGTTCTTTGCGTATATATATATATATATATATATATATATATATATATATATATATATATATTTAAATTTCCGTCATGCTTGGAGTTTACTTCGTGGCCTTTTACTGCTTTATTTACATTTTGTCCTGCCTGGAGTTTACTTCCTGGCGGTTGATCGTTTTTACTTCTTTATTTACATTTTGTCCTGCCTAGAGTTTACTTCGTGGTGGTTGATCGTCTTTATTGCTTTATTTACATTTTTGATCCCCCATGGAGGTGCTTCGTGGTGGTTGATCTTATCTCTATATATATATTTACCGCTTTTATATATTTACATTTCTAGTCCCCCATGCAGTTCGCTTTGTGGTGGTTGATAGTCTGTATATATACATATATATATATATATATGTATTTATATATAAGCTACATATATATATATATATAACTGCTTACAACTTTCATATAAACTGCTACATCATGTGAGTCTAGGAATCATGTGATCATAGATTCAGTTTCCTGAATCTAGATTCGGTTCACGTGATGGACATTTTCGGTTGTAAACAGATTGTACATTATTTACGATGTCCGAATTTCCTTAGATGGCTATCATGCCCACAAGGAGTTCGGCACTGCTATATATATTATTTTCTCGAAGATGCTTCGCATCTCGAAAATAAAAGTAATCAAGCCGAACATTTAATAAAATGGAAGTATCAAAGGCCTCAATTACTATTGAGCATAAGGGTTTTAAAAACCTCTTTTACAAAACATCACTGCTATATCTTGTTTAAAATTGAATTTTTACACAAATTCAAACCCACAGACACACATTCATATAACAGTTTTATTGAAAAGTGGCGGTCACCGTGGTCACACGGATGTCGGGGGGGGGGGGGTGCCTAACACCTTCCCTCTGCATAAGCAAGTCCCCGGACCCTAACGAATTTCGGTTTCACAAACCAGTTTAGCAGTGTTACATCATGTGGTCAATGCGCAAACCTTTTCTCGGTTGCGTTGGTGCAACCATTTAAAAACATCAACTGGTGACTCTCACAGTCAAATCGTCGACATATAAATGTCGGACCTTTTCACAACTTGTTTTTTCAAACAAATCTCACCTAACATGAGAACACCAAAAGATAAGAACAGAAAGGGACAAATAACTGACACTGGGTTAATTTCACATTGATTTGTAAAATGCTCACCCGCGCATAATTCATAAATAACTGCAACCTGTTGTGTCTGTACCCCTGACATAGCATCTAACTTCTTCGAGAGTGCTGAAATCTGCGCTTGTATTGCTGTCAGTCCATCTACTTCTAACACGCCAGCTGCCTTCGCCTGTGTCATTCTTGTCGTGGGCCACTAGTAGTTGTTAGCTGCCATTATCTCTATAACCTGATATGCCTCTTCAAAACTTTTTGTCATAAATGCCCCCCGAAGCTGCATCAATACTAGTCTTAAGATTTTCGTTCAACCCGTTGTAGAATGGATTCATCTGCAACCACTTAGGCAATCCATGATGGGGGCACTTTCTGAGAAATTCCTTGTATCTTGCCCATGCCTCATACAAGGATTCTCCATGTTGCTGTTCAAACATAGTTATCTCATTCCTCATTTTTTTAGTTTTCGCTAGTGGGAAGAATTTTGCAAGAAATTTTTAAGCAAAGTCTTCCCATGTAGTTATTGATCCCAGCGGTACACAGTGTAACCATCTTTTCGCCTTGTCCCGTAGAGTAAATGGGAACAAGCGAAGTCTCACCGCATCATCCGACACCCCATTATACCTGAAAAGTGTCACAAATCTCCAGAAAGCTGACTAAATGTTCATTCGGATCATCATTTGCCAAACCCCCAAACTGAACTAAATTTTGGATCATTTGAATAGTCCCAGGCTTGATTTCAAATGTGTTTGCAGCTATAGCAGGCCTGGTGATACTTGACTGTAGCTCAGTCACCTTGGGTGTAGCAAAGTCCCTCAATGCTTTCTGATCTTCGGCAGCCATTGCTTATAATTTTTTAGAGTTTGCGAAGTCTTCTCTTGTTTCCTTGATCCACTAACTTATACTTTGAAACCGTTTCTTAATGTCGTCCTCAAAAGGAAGCAAGTCTGGATTTTTGGAACGCGTTTGCATAAACCAACTTCAAAAACCTGAAATAAGACAAACAAAACAAAAATAATATTTAAGTAAAACTGGACTAATTAAACTGATATTGTAAAATATTAAAATCTATACTAAAATATCCCCAAAAATGGAGCCAAAAACTTGTTGGGTAAAATCTAATTACGTACAACACGTAAGTATACGTGGTCAACAAGTAATATAATAGTAAATAGAGTATCGTTCCCACAAAGAAATCAGTAAGAATTTTAACCTCACAATTATTAGTTTCTTATTAATCCTAATTTTATTAAACTATCCAAATTAATGATTAAAATTATTAAAACTAAATTATTAAAAATGATATGATCACAAAACAATCGCAAATATTAAAAACTGAAATTTCAAACAATTATTGGAGAATTAGGCTTACGACTTCACCCTAAGCTTCACTCTGATCTTTTACACCTTTATCCAGTTTAATTCACTATCCTAGTTTATTAATCAAGAACACAAATGTAGCACTAGCCACCTCTCGATGTACTAATACCAAATTAACTCAAATCCACAATTTAGATAGAAACAAGTTAAACACCTTAATCAAATAACTCACTATATCTCTATGTGAATTATAATTAAAGAAGGTTTAAGTTTAAGTCTTTTATCTGATTACATGCGATGTCAAGCATATCTCTACCCTAACATTCATCAAGATTCTGTTCATTCAACAATTAAAGAACATATGCTATATTAACTAAGTCTAGACTCGTACTTCCTCTCTCGAATTGATACAAGTCCGCAAAGAACTGTTGATCAGGCAATTCATAAATTCTAGCTCAAATTAATATAGATAAACTTGATAATAGCTTATTAAACTGAAAATCAAAGTTACATAATCATTGTTTCACTTAAAGATCCGTCATAAGCCTAAAATGTAAATTAATTAATCATCAATGAAATAATAACTGAATAAATTAAAGATATCATCCTGTCAATTACAAATATAAGACTAGAGAAATAGAATAATTCAGAACACCCTTCACTTTAGCCTTAATCCGCAATTGATATGAACGTTCCTTCAAAATCTTCACTCCAAAGCTTGATATGAAAATCTGTCCTTAATCTCTATTAATTGCCTTCTGTCTTATATGATCTTGTTCTTGGTGTTAATATATCTCTACACACGTAATCTCAGCTCACTTCCATGCCATCTAGAGTCCCAAAGCCATCCAAGTACTCAAACTCAAGTCCCAGCAGTGTTGGAATCAAATTAAGACAATCAGGTTTTGGGACCCACTGCCCCGACGGGGGTATTAGCTTGGAAAATGCCTCCTCGACGGGCTAGACTACTGACTCCAAAACTGAAGACCCCCCGCCCCGGAGGGGGTGTAAGGCTAAAATAGGCCTGCCCTAGCGGGCTATCACACTGACTTCTGACTTTGCTTGTTCTTCATAATTGCTAAAATGTTACTCCAATTGCCTCCTTTCTTTATCACATGCCACACCAACCACCCTACACATAAAATAATAAACAAGTAAAAACAAACATAAAATCAAGGAATTAACAATGAATAAGCTTGAATTAGAAACCGATTCGTGGATATAAATCCACTTATCAAAATCCCCCAAACTTAAACAGTGCTAGTCCTCGAGCACAAATCAAAACAAATATGCTATACAATGCAATGCATAATATGTGATGCATCTTATCTATATGTCTTTGAATCCAACAGCGTCATAGAATCAAAATTATTTCACTGGCCTCAGGGAAATCAAGCAGACACTACAACTCTTAATTACCAAAAGCAATCAATAATTCCATATTAATCCTCGAATCTTAAACCATTATCACTGGTATAGTGTGTGTGTGTGTGTATGTGTGTGTGTCCAACATATGTGCTAACTGATACCGATTCAAATTTAACACATAACCAATTTCTTATAAGGAATTATACAGAGTAATCTCAAGAATTTCAAAGACAGACGAGATCCAACTAAAATTAAACAGTCAACAATATTAAGTGTCCAAATAAGGTACTTATGCTTTTTTTTTCTTTCAATCACGAGGGCTTTTTGCTCTTAATTCTCGTTTTATTCTTTTTTTTAAAGATAGCGTGTGCGTTTTATGCTCCATCTCACACTTGTGTTTATGGGGAGTGCTTTGCATGATTCTTCTCAACCCACCACAAGACTCAATTATTCATTTTTTAGACTGAGCCTATATACCCCACTTGATCCCCCAAACTTAGGTTCTTGCCTAATTCTTCGTCTTTACTGCCTATCCTTGCCATTTTCTCATTTACACTAGCATTATCCTTTAGAAACTCTTTATGTATCAATTTGACCTAATCAGTCGACACATATGTTATTAACGTGCTACCCTTTTTATATTAGTTTCAAACAAGAACAAGATCCAATTCATAATAGAACTACATCATGGTTCTAATAATCAGTACTATAATTGTCGACTTAATCTCAATCTCATCATCGGCCAAAACAAAATGAACTTACAACAACTACTGGACATATGCAAAATTAACACATTATTTAACTAAATTAATTTTTTTTTATAAGTGTAGATGATGAACATAATGTGAATGTAACAATAAATAAATAACTAAAAACTATTTATGCTCCTAAGCTACTATGCAAATGCATGATTACATGAATGTAACATTTGATCAACCTAAACTAAACAATAAACTACTATACAAACCTAGCTTAATGAACTTAAATATGCAAACATGAAATGCAAACATGAAAGTAAATTCCCCCCCCCCCCCAAACTTGAAAATTATAATGTCCTCATTGTGTAGATATAACAATTAAAATGTGAGGACTTCCCTGTAATCGCCTAAGTCTGAGGTGGTGGTGGTTATTGGTCTTCTTCATCAGAGTCACTTGGTGGAAATCGGGGTATTGGGACTGGCTGCTAGTATGGGAATTGAGCATTTGGATTGAAGCTTTGGAGTGTCGCGTTCAATGATGCGATCGATACGTTCATGGCTTCAAACATGTGAACCTACCTAGCTGCGAGCCGCCTCATCACTCTTCGTGCTTGCTTGTTGTGCTCATCCACTTGTCTCTGAAAGTTGAGGAACTGAGGGCTAGATATGGCCTCGGACTGTGGTACCTCCTCTACTCCTTGTTCTCCCATCGGTGCATCCTCCTGAAACTCATTATCATCCAAAGTATCTTCAATGTCAGCCTCGTCCTTCGAAGCTGAGGGAAATACAAAGCCTAATCCTCTCAGATGTGATTCACCGTCTTCCCACACCGAGTACCGTGTAATCATTCTCAAATCAAGTATCTGAAGCGACATCAGGGTAGGTTCATTATCAGACCATCGAACTCCTACTTGCCTACACAACCCACAAATGAGTGATGTGTGTGGCAAGCCGCCCGAGAAATGTCCTCGTAGGCACCGTCAGATTGAGAAATTGATTATTGCCCCAACGTCGATGATGAAGTCTTGTACAATGGCATACAAAAGCACTGCCTTCTCCTTGGTCACATTGGACGTGTGTGTGGATGGAAATAATTTGGCACATAAGAATGCATACCATATCTTTCCATATCTATTGAGATCTTTGCTACAAAAATTTTTCCCCCTTTTCGACCCTTAATCCATTTTGTACTCGATTTAGTCATTTCCTTCAGAATGGTCTCATAATAGGGATCATTGTCACATAAGTGAGCATAATTGCAATGTGGTGGCACCCGTAACTGATGATATGTGTTGATGTCATTGGCACTGAAAGGTACTAATCCTCCCCACACAAAAGTATCGAAAGTTGCCTTGTCCTCGGCATTTGCATAAAACTCCTTGACCACACTTACAACGGCGGCCTCGAGTTCCTCCGTGAACTTGTTCCAGCCTTTCTGATATATCTGTTGCATCATTTCACCATCAACATGGTCTGGTTCCAATCGCCGCTCTGGTGTGAGTGATTTTGTAGCTATATAATCGTATCGATCGGTGGCGGCGACACTTACAAATTTGCGTCGGTCGAAGGTTCGTGATGGCGGTGTTGTTATGGAACTCTCTCCCTGTTGCCTCTTTGATGTGGGTTTAGATGCCATTGAATTAGAAATCCTTAACACAATATTCCCCCCCCCCAAACTTGGTTCACACAAACTGTCAAACACTTGGTGTGCAAAGTGGTGTATCCCCCAATTTGATGATTTTGCTTACCAAATAGTGATATGAGAGGATGAATTGGGAGATAAATTGCTCACTCTTGGTTACTGTATAATTTCCTTCCACAAAGAACCCTAATTCATAGCTTTCTGAGTTGGTTGAATGAAAATGGTGAAATTGGGTTATGGGTGAATGAATTTATAAGAATGGTGCGAGGGAGAGGTTTGTGGGTTGGAGTAATGGGTTAGTGGGTAATTGTGTTAATTAAGTGGGAAGATGGAGTGCAAGTTGTCAAAATCGTGGGTAGATAGTGGGGATTATGTATGGGAATGGGAGGTTTATTTAAGGGAGAAGTGGAAGTATTGTAAACATATGTAACTGCCAAACTCAACTAGTTCAAATTCAGGACCCCCGCCCCGGCGGGGGGTATAAGGTCTATGAAGCCTGCCCCGGCGGGCATGGACACTATCTTTGGAATTGGGAGACCCCCGCCTCGGTGGGGGGTATAGTGTATTAGGGTTCGCCTATGGCATGCACACACCTAATTGGGCTCAGACTCTCTTTTATTTCTTGCTACTCCACTTTATGAGCTTGTTAAATTCCTGAGATACCATGAAACCTAAATGTGAGTATATTATCAGCATGATGGAGAGATTATCAAGAATATGCAACTTAACTAATTAGTATATGAACTTATTCTATATTACTAATTATGGTAAACTATAATTTGGTAGCTATGAATAGAAATATGAAAAATTAAAAGTACGATTGGGTTTCCTCCCAATTAGCGCTTGATTTTAAGTCGTTCAGCCTAACTACTCCATGTTTATGGTACGTCGGATAATGTGATTGCGATGACATCTATGTTGGATTCGCCACCCCAATAATGCTTCAACCATTGACCGTTGACCTTGAAAGTCTCCTATGGGTTTCTACTATAGAGTTCAACGGCGCCATATGAGAAAACTCTTTTGATGGTGAATGGACCCGACCACCTTGATTTTAGCTTCCCTGGGAATAACCTCAACCTTGAGTTAAAAAGTAGTATTGATTGCATCGACTCGAACGTTCTTTGCATGATTTTATGGTTGTGCCATTTCTTGACCTTTTCTTATTATAATTTCGAGTTCTCGTAAGCTTGCAGTCGGAATTCGTCAAGCTCGTTTAACTCAAGTAGTCTCTTTTCACCCACAGCTGCTTAATCGAAGTTCAGTTTCTGAATAGCCCAGTAGGCTTTGTGTTATAACTCCACAGGCAGGTGACATGCTTTCCCATAGACCAATTGATATGGTGACATACCAATTGGTGTTTTGTATGCAGTTCAGTAGGTCCATAGTGCATCGTCCAACCTGAGAGACCAGTCCTTTCTAGTTGGGTTTACCATATTTTCCAAGATTCTCTTCACCTCCCTATTTGAAACTTCAGCTTGCCCACTTGTTTGGGGATAATAAGTCATCGCCATCTTATGGTTGACCCCATACTTCACCAAAAGAGCTGTAAATGATCTGTTACAGGAGTGACTACCTTCATAACTTATAATAGCTCTTGGCGTGCCAAATCTCGTAAAGATATTTTTCGGCAAGAATTTGAGAACTACTTTGGCATCGTTAGTTGGGAGTGTTGCTGCTTCTACCCATTTTGATACATAGTCAACTGCAAGCAATATATACTGATTACCGAATGATGATGGAAATGCCCCATGAAATCAATGCCCCAAACATCAAAAATTTCAACTTCTAAGATTGTTTGTAGTGGAATCTCATTCCTTTTTGATATGTTGCCCACCCTTTGGCATCTATCATAACTTTTAACAAACTGGTGGGCATCCTTAAATAATGTAGGCCAATAAAACCCAGCTTGAAGCACTTTTGCCGATGTTCGCTCACTACCATAATGTCCCCCGTACGTAGACGAATTGCACTCATACAATATACTTTTCACCTCGTTGTAGGGCACACATCTTCTAATCATCTTGTTGGCACACTGTTTGAATAGGCATGGCTCATCCCACATATACCACTTGACGTCTTGTAGGAATTTCTTTTTCTGCTGATGTGTAAGATCGGGGGGAAGGATGTTGCTCACTAGATAGTTGACGAAGTCCGTGTACCATGGGAATTCAATATTGATCCCAAATAGTTGCTCATCCGAAAATGATTCATTAATTACACATTTGTCATCTTCCTTTTTACCCTAATTTTCTAGCCTTGATAAATGGTCTGCAACTTGATTCTTCGTACCCTTTCTATCTTTTATTTCCAAATCAAATTCTTGGAGGAGGAGAATCCATATGATAAGGCGTGGCTTAGCATCTTTTTTCGAAATTAAGTACCGAATAGCAGAGTGATCCGTGTAAACTATGACCTTTGTTCTGATCAAATATGCCTAGAATTTATCGAAAGTGTATACTACTACAAGTAATTCTTTTTCCATAGTTGTGTAATTCATTTGAGTCTCCGTAAGTGTCTTACTCGCAGAGTATATGGCATGAAATACCTTCTCTCGGCGTTGACCCAAAACAGCCCCAACTGCATAGTCGCTTACATCACACATTAACTCGAAGGGTATATTTCAATCCGGTGCGATAATTATTGGAGTTGAAGTTAATTTCTTCTTCAATAGCTCGAATGCCAAATTACACTCCTCATCAAACTTAAAAATCGAATACTTCTCTAAAAGACTGCACAAAGGTTTTGCAATTTTAGAGAAGTCTTTTATAAATCGTCTGTAAAACCCGTCATGTCCCAAGAAACTTCGAATTCCCTTGACTGAACTTGGTGGAGGAAGTTTTTCAATCGTTTCTAACTTTGCTTTATCAACCTCTAATCCTTGAGTCGAGACCTTGTGCCCCAAAATTATGCCTTCTTCAACCTCGAAGTGGCACTTTTCCCAGTTAAGTACAAGATTTGTCTTTGCGCATCTCTTTAACACCATCACAAAATTCTCTAAACAAGAATCAAAATTGTCTCCATAGACAGAAAAGTCATCCATGAAGACTTCCACGTTTTGCTCCACCATGTCTGAGAAAATGGCCATCATACACCGTTGGAAGGTAGCCGGTGCATTACACAAGCCGAACGACATTCTCTTGAATGCGAATATGCCATATGAGCATGTGAAAGTAGTCTTCTCTTGAGCTTCAAAGGCAATGATGATCTGATTATATCCCGAATATCCATCCAAAAAGCAGTAGTACTCGTGTCTCGCTAATCTGTCCAACATTTGATCCATAAAGGGCAAAGGAAATTGATCTTTGCGGGTCGCCTTATTCAGCTTCTTGTAATCCATGCAAACCCTCCAACCAGTTACTGTCCTTGTCGGAATTAGCTCATTGTCATCATTTTGTACCACGGTCATTCTTCCCTTTTTCAATACACATTGAACTAAACTGACCCACTTACTATCGGAAATTGGGTAGATGATACCCGCGTCCAACCATTTCAAGATTTCTTTCTTCACTACATCTTTCATGATTGGGTTGAGCCATCTTTGTTGCTCCACTGTCGGTTTTGCATCATCTTCCATTAGAATTTTGTGCATGCAAAAGGATGGGATGATTCCCTTAATATCAAAAATTGTCCATCCTATAGCCGATTTATGATCTCTAAGCACTCTCAGCGACTTTTCTTCCTGTAATTTGTTAAGTGCAATAAAAATAATAATAAGTAAAGAATTTAAATTGCCTAAATACGCATACCTGAGGTGTTTAGGTAGTGGCTTTAGCTCAAGAGAAGGTGGCTCCTCCAAGGATGGTTTCAATCTAGTTGTGGATCTTTCCTCCATGTGAAATGGTTCAAATGGTGCTTTAAATCTGCTCACTCGTGGCAAGGAGTCTAGTATCTGCAAGTAATCCACAAATTCCAGATCATCTAACTCTTCATCTCCTAATAGTGTCATTTCCAATGGATCGTTACCCAAACTTTTAACCATGTCTTCGGTGATTATCTGATCAATGATATCTAATCTGGAACACTCTTCTTCATCCGTAGGGAATTTTATGGCCTTGAAAACATTAACCTTTACTTCTTGATCTTGGAACCTCATATTTAGTAAACCTTTTTGTACGTCGATGAGCGTGCTACCCGTAGCCAAGAAAGGTCTCCCTAGGATAATTGGGATGTTCTTATCTTCCTCAAAATCTAGAATTATAAAATTCACAAGGAATATAAACTTGTCAACCTTGACCAATATGTCCTTTACAATGCTTCTCGGGTATGTAACTGACCTATTCGCCAACTATAATGAGATGTTCGTAGGCTTTGGAGCTGGAAAACCTAATTCTCTATAAACTGATAACGGCATAAGGTTCACACTTGCTCCCAAATCACATAAACACTTGTTAAATGTCGTGTTCCCAATCGTTCACGGAATAGTGAAACTCCCAGGATCTTTCAACTTGGGTGGCAACTTTTACTGTAAAACCGCACTACACTCCTCTGTTAATGCCACTGTTTCGAAATCTTCCAACTTTTTTTTCCTGGACAAAATCCCTTTCATGAATTTCGTATAACTTGGCATCTGCTCTAGGGCTTCTGCGAACGGGATGTTAATCTGAAGTTTCTTAAAAACTTTAAAAAAATTTGCAACTGCTTGTCTAATTCCTGCTTTTGGACTATCTGCTAAAACGGCGGTGGAGGATACACAACTGGCTTGTCATCTAACTTTATTTTCTCAATTTTCTTTTCCTCACCCTGTTTTTCTTCAACCATTTTGTTCTCATCAACTTTGTCATCCGTTCTAACTGAATTTTCTGCACTTTTCCCATTTAGCTATTTGCCATTTCTCAAACTGATTGTCTAATATTGTTCATGATTTCCCTTTAGATTTATTTCGGTGTCCCTTGGTAGAGTCCCTTGTGGTCTATTATTCAATGCTAATGCAATTTGTCCCATCTGATTCTCTAGATTCTTGATGGCTATCTCTTGAGATTTCATGGCCATTGCTTGATTTTTCATAGCTGCCTCATTGCTTGTTATATACTTTGTCAACAACTCCTCTAAATCTGATTTCCTCTTTTGATGTTGAGATGGTTGTTGATGATTCTGAAATCCTGGGGTAAATGATGGTCGTGGAGCTTGCTGATGCTAATTATTACTCCATGAAAAGTTAGGATGATTCCAATTCCCCTGATTGTAGGCATTCTGGTACGTATTCTGTGGAATTTTATTGTAGCTACCTATAAATTGCACATACGTTGGGTTGATTGCACATTGATCTGTAGGATGCTCAACCGCGCACAATTCACAAATAACTGCAATATGTTGTGTCTATACCCCTGACATAGCATCCAACTTATTTGAGAGTGCTGAAATCTGTGCTTGTTTTGCCATCACTCCATCCACTTCTAACACGCCAGCTGCCTTCGCATGTGTCATTCTTGTTGTGGGCCACTAGTAGTTGTTAGCTTCCATTGTCTCTATCAACTGATATGCCTCTTTATAACTTTTTACCATAAATGCCCCCTGAAGCTGCATCAATACTAGTCCTGAGATTTTCGTTCAACCCGTTGTAGAATGTGTTCATCTGCAACCACTTAGGCAATCCGTGATGCGGGCACTTTCTGAGCAATTCCTTGTATCTTTCCCATGCCTCATATAGTGATTCCCCATGTTGTTGTTCAAACATAGTTATCTCATTCCTTATTTTTGCAGTTTTCACTGGTGGGGAGAATTTTGCAAGAAATTTTTAAGCAAGGTCTGCCCATGTAGTTATTAATCCCGGCAGTAGAGAGCGTAACCAACTTTTTGCCTTGTCCCGTAGAGTAAATGGGAACAAGCGAAGTCTCACCACGTCATCCGACACTCCATTATACCTAAAAGTGTCACAAATCTCCAGAAAGCTGACTAAATGTTCATTCGGATCATCATTTGCCAAACCCCCAAACTGAACCGAATTTTGGACCATCTGAATAGTCCCAGGCTTGATTTCAAATGTGTTTGCAGCTATAGCAGGCCTAGTGATACTTGACCTTGGGTATAGCAAAGTCCCTCAATGTTTTCTGATCTTCGGCAGCCATTGCTTTTTCTTTTTCAGAGTTTACGAAGTCTTCTCCTGTTTCCTTAATCTACTTACTTATCTTTTGAAACTATTTCTCAATGTCATCCTCAAAAGGAAGCAAGTCTGGATTTTTGGATCGCGTTTGCATAAACCAACTTCGAAAACCTGAAATAAAACGAACACAAAAAATTAATAATGTTTAAGTAAAACTGGACTAATTAAACTTATATCGTAAAATATTAAAATCTATACTAAAATATCCCCGGCAATGGCGCCAAAAACTTGTTGGATAAAATCTAATTACGCACAACACGTAAGTATAGGTGGTCAACAAGTAAAATAATAGTAAGTAGAGTATCATTCCCACAGAGAAATCAGTAAGAATTTTAACCTCATAATTATCAGTTTCTTATTAATCCTAATTTTATTAAACTAGCCAAATTAATGATTAAAATTATTAAAAATAAATTATTAAAAATGATATGATCACAAAACAATCACAACTATTAAAAACTGAAATTTTAAACAATTATTGGAGAATTAGGCTTACGACTTCACCCTAAGCTTCACTATGATCTTTTACACCTTTATTCCAGTTTAATTCACTATCCCAGTTTATTAATCAAGAACACGAATGTAGCACTAGCCACCTCTCGATGTATTAATATCGTATTAACTTAAATCCACAATTTAGATAGAAACAAGTTAAACACCTTAATCAACTAACTCACTATATCTCTATGTGAATTATAACTATCTGATTACATGCGATGTCGAGCATATCTCTACCCTAACATTCATCATGATTCTGTTCATTCACACAATTCAAGAACACATGTTATATTAACTAAGTCTAGACTCGTACTTCCTCTCTCGAATTCATACAAGTCCACAAAGAACTGTTGATCAGGCAATTCATAAATTCCAGCTCAAATTAATATAGATAAACTGGATAATAGCTTATTAAACTGAAAATCAAAGTTACATAATCATCGTTTCACTTAAAGATCCTTCATAAGCCTTAAAAGTAAATTAATTCATCATTAATGAAATAATAACTGAATAAATTAAAGATATCATCATATCAATTACATATATAAGACTAGAGAAATAGAATAATTTAGAACACCCTTCACTTTAGCTTTAATCCGCAATTGATATGAACGTTCCTTCAAAATCTTCACTCCAAAGCTTGATATGAAATATGTCCTTAATCTCTGTTAATTGCCTTCTGTCTCGTATAATCTTGTTCTTGGTGTTAATATATCTCTACACACGTAATCTCAAATCACTTCCATTCCATCTAGAGTCCCAAAGCCATGCAAGTACTCAAACTCAAGTCCCAGCAATGTTGGAATCAAATTAGGACAATCAGGTTTCGGGGGGCCCCGCCCCGACGGGGGTATTGGCTTGGAAAACGCCCGCCCCGGCGGGCTAGGCTCTTGACTCGAATCGAAGACCTCCACCACGTGCTATCACTGTGACTCGACGACTTTGCTTGTTCTTCATAATTGCTAAAATGTTAATCCAATTGCCTCCTTCATTTATCACTTGCCACACCAACCACGCTACACATAAAATAACAATAAGCAAGTAAAAACAAACATAAAATCAAGGAATTAACAACAAATAAGCTTGAATTAGAAACAGATTCGTGGATATAAAATCCACTTATCAATCAACTGCCGTGAAGTAGACTTCAGGCAGGACTCAAAATGTGAATATATACATATATATATAAGCAGTAAACGCACCGGATATATATCCAGGCTCCACTGAACAAAGTTCAATAAATACTTATATATATATATATATAAGTATTTATATATATATAAGAAGTAAACGCACCAAATGTATATCCAGGCCCAATCAAAGAGAGTTTGATGAACAGAAATATATATGAGTATTTATATATATAAAAGCAGTAAATGCTCCGAATAATATATTTGGGCTCAATCGAAGCATACTTCGATAATATATATATATATAAGCCATAAAAGCCATGGATCGACGATCCAGGCATACCAACATGACGCGACTCTTAACGTGAGTAGATATATGTATATAAAGAAGTGAGAAAAAGCTTAAAAATCTAATATATCTTACAGTGGGTTGCCAAGAAGACTTCGGATAGCTTTTGAAGCCAGAAAACTCGGTTTCCATCGGTTAAATTTTAGTATGTAGCAAAAAACGAGCTTACAAGTGTTTAGAAAGAAGAATCACTCAGTTTAGAGTACTCTAGATGTGTTTATTAACTGAAATGGACAGAGTTTCCTCACTTGCTCTCTTCTTAAAATGGCCACCCCAAGCCCTCTATTTATAAACCGGGGTGCAGCGGGTCAACCTGCAGCTACTCGGGGTGCCTCGTGCTCTGCGGGTCCTGCCATCTCGAAGAACGTGCACTCGTGCAACGTATGTTCCGCTCAAACCTTAATAACTTTCAATCAAGGCATCCGATTGAGGCGTGCTATACCTTTCCAGAATGTTATTGTCGAGAGCTACACAATGACATGGTATAAGAGGTTATACAAAGCCGAGAAGATAGGTTCATGACCAGCTCTTTAAGTCTTCAAAATCTATCCGATGTGTTATCTTGTGTAGTAGCCACTCGGGATTTTGAGCTATTGTTCTTGTGGGACACTTTTGTGTGAAATATGGGTTGAAATTATGTTGAGATAGTGTGAATGTAGTATTGAGGTGGCAGAACAACAATTTTGCCCCTCATCAGGGTTATCTCCAGTTCTGTACAGATGTAGCAGTCGTTGCTCAGGGTTATCTTTGAGATTGGGCTACTGTGAATACTGGATGTCCTCAGGGTTATGTATGAGGTGTGCCTGACCTTCTGAGGTTATCTTTGGGGTTGGAACTGAGTGTATCGGGTTTGTCTCCGGGTTTAAAACTGACTATTTCGGGGTTGTCTTTGGAAATGGAATTGCTTTCCTTGGGGTTATCTATAAGGTTTGGAACTGAGTATCCTAGGATTGTCTCCATGATTGGAACTGAGTATCTCGTGGTTGTCTTCAAGATTTATCTGATTTGATTTCTAGAGTTATCTCTGGAAGATGAATTTTTCCCTCCTACAAGGTTAGTAACATGAATGCAAAATTTCGAGTGTCTACACACTTTATGTGCTTATGTGGTTACAACCAATGTGCTCGTGAGTGTCGAATGGTGACGAATAGTAATTAAACATTTAAAATTTTTTGTTGTTAGGATGGCTAATATGGGAGAAATCAGTCAGGATAGGGAGGAGGGACCAAAGATTCCTAGAGAGGAGGAGTCTCAAGATGTTCACGTAGTTTGGGAACAACTGGTACTAAGGGAGTCATCTTCGTTTGTCACAGTGGTTGGTTATGCCCCAGAGGTTGAGCAGGAGGGTATACCTGATGAGAAGGATGTGATAGAGACGGATGAGGAAGACCCCGTTGAGCTGCCACAGACAGATGAATGAGAATGAGGAGGAGGAAGAGTTTCCACCAAACTCTATCGCAGCTCATATGTATGACGAAGTATATGACCGCAACATTGAGCTTCAGGATTGAGTCGAAGAGTTGGAGGATTTAGCAGCTGAACGATAGACTTCGATGGCACAGAAGGACGATAAGATCAGGGATCTGGATGAACGTCTTATCAATGTGGAATGTAAGTTGGTTCACATAGAGGGGGAGAATGATCAGCTGATGGAGGAGATTTTGAAGCTAAAGGACAATTTGAAAGAAGGATCTGCCAAGAGAACAAGAGTTAAAGATGCGTACGAGAAAGCTTCTCGGCTATAGATAATCAAATTTTTTTTTACACTCTTGTTACTAACATTGTAGGAGGGCAGAATCGTCTTTCAGAGATAACCTTGGAGAACAGCTCAGCTCCATCCCGGAGATAACCCCGGGAGTTCCAGTTTTAACCTCGGAGATAACCCCGAGGGATGCAGTTCAAGTTCCAGAAATAACACCGGAGAAAGCTCTTTCATCTGGAGATAACCTCGAGATAATCGGTTTCATCTCTAAACAACACCGAGAGTTTGGCTTCTAACCTCAAAACAACACCGAGGAGTTGCGAGATGAAGTTCGGAGATAACCCCGAAAATGCTCGTTTCAACCCTTCATAGTCGGCTTCAACCTCGGAGATAACCCCGAGGCACTCAGTTCTAGTCCCGGAGACAACCCCAGGAGGTCAGGAATGCATCAAAGATAACCCTAGGGACATTCAGTACTTACAGCAACCCAATCTTAGAGATAACTACGAGCAACGATCGCTATATCATCACCTCAAACCGGAGATAACCCTTAAGGGAAAATCATCATTTTCCACCTCGATCCCATATTCGCACCGTCTCAACACATTTTAACATACATTCTACACAGCAGTGTCCTACAAGAACAAATAGATCCAATCCCGAGTGACTATTACACAAGACAGCACACCAGATAGAATTTGAAGACTTGACGACCAAGGGCATGGTCCAATCTTCCTGACTTCGCGCAGCCTCTAATCCCATGTCATTGTGTAGCTCTCAACAATAGCACTCTAAAAAGGTCTTATACACTTCGAGCGGATGCTACGATTAAAATGCTGAAAGTTTGAGCGGACATTATATTACATGCGTGCACGTGCTTGAGAGCGGTATGATGACCGTGGGGCCCGAGAGGCACCCAGCACTGCAGTGCACTGTGGCTCTCCCCTCTATAAATAGAGGGCTTGGGGTGGTCATTTTGCAAGTGAAAAAGGAGAGAAAGCCCTGTCCAATTTGCTCTATGCACACTATAAATTGAGTGTTTTCTCATTTTAAACACTTGTGAGCTTATATTTGGCTATATTTTTACCGGTGGGAACCGAGTGTTCATCCATTTAAAGCTATTAAAGTCTTCTTTGGCAGTCCACTGTAAGCCTTCTTACATCTTTTAAAGCCTTTCTCCACTACTGTGCACACAAAATTATTCACGTTAAGAGTCGTGTTATGTGCGTATGCCCGGACTTCTATCCGTGGCTTTTATTTCTTTTGTATATATATATATATATATATATATATATATATATATATATATATATATATATATATTTCTACTAACATTATCGAGTTATGCCTCGATTGAGCTTGGACTCACGTTCGGAGCATTTATTACTTATATATATATATATATATATACATTTTTGTTAGGCCTGGAGTGTACTTCGTGGCCATTTATAGCTTTATTTACGTTTTGTCTCGCTTATTGTTTACTTCATGGCGGTTGATTGTTTTTTACTGCTTTATTTACTTTTTGATCCCCCATAGAGGTGCTTCGTGGTGGTGGATCGTGTCTCTATATATATTTATCGCTTTTATATATTTACATTTCTAATCCCCCATGAAGTTCGCTTCGTGGTGGTTGATCGTTTGTATATATATATTTACAGCTTTTATATATATAACTGTTGACAGCTTCCATACAAACTGCTACATCATGTGAGCCTAGAAATCATGTGATCATAGATTCAGTCTACTGAATTTATTTTCGGTTCCCATGATGGACATTTTCGGCTGTAATAAGCTCGTACATTATCCATGGTGTTTGAATTTTCTTAGACGGCTCTCATGCCCACAAGGAGTTCGGCACTGCTATGTATATTATTTTCTCGAAGATGCCTTGCATCTCGAAAATAAAAGCACTCAAGCAGTACATATAATAAAGTGGAAGTATCAAAGGACTCAATTACTATTGAGTATAATTATTTGAAAAAACTCTTTTACAAAACACCACTGCTCTATCTTGTTAAACTGAATATTTACACAAATTCAAACCCTTTGTATATAGGTGCGAACGAGGCATAACACTACTTCCAAATAATTGTACATTGATCCACACACACACACACACACACACATTCATATAACAGTTTAATTGAAAAGTGGCGGTCACCATGGTAACACGGATGTCGGGAGGTGCCTAACACCTTCCCTCCGCATAATTAAGTCCCTGGACCCTAACAAATCTCGGTTTAACAGACCTGTTAAATAGTGTCACATCACTGGGTCAATGTGCAAACCTTTTTTCGGTTGAGTTAGTGCAACCATTTAAAAATACCAACTGGCGACTCTTACAGTCCAATCGTTGACATATACATGTTGAACCTTTTCACAACATGTTTTTTCAAAAAATCTCACCTAACATGAGAACACCAAAAGACAAGAACAGAAAAGGGAAAATAAAAAACCCGACGTCGACAGGTGGCGACTCTGCTGGGGAAATCCAGTAAGAGGACTTAAGCCGCTACTACAAACTTTTCAAACTATTATATGCTTGTGTGTGGATGTTGCATTTACATTCACATAGATGTGTACAAATGCATTTATCTACTGTACTTTGTGCTTCGTACTATATCTATTTGTGATATTAAAGTGCTTCGCACATGTCATCATTTCCATAACGGCGAGACACGTTGTATGTGAATGAATGTTGTGTGGTCCCTCCTTCAGGAGGCTATCTTGTCGGTGTTTAATTACTGGACTCGTAGGTAGACTAATTCCAACAAGACTCAGGAAAGGCACCACCCAGATTTGCTCCATTTGAAAGACCAGATTAACTTCCCATCGAGTAAATTGCGATGATCTGGGAACCTTCATGCCAAAAATCTATGAGAGTAACCTAAGATAGGTTAGCCTCTGATAAACCAATCACAAAGGGAAGTTTCTTCATACATTCCATTTAAATTACTAGTAAATACAATTACTTGTAATATCGTTCCATATCAATCTCATTATAATGGGAAATATGAAGAAATATGTGTACATGAATAATTTATAAACATGACATGTTATCCTGTATTAAAAATAGCTAACATCTATTTTGTAGGATAATAATCCTAAAACGGATACATCACATAGCATGTAATATGTATACATTCCCTAAGACTAAACTACATAAGTTTTTTGTAGGGAACAATTGGGCCTGTTACCCGCTCAAAGTCCAATAAGGCAACAAGCCTACAGCCCATTATGTCTACATCTGATGAAACTAATCATGCTCCTGTCTCTCATGAAGAGTTTGACGGATTAAGCAAACAAATTACAGATTTGGTTGTTCTGCTTAAAGAATACCAATCTACTCAGGGTTCAAGAATACCCATACATACAGAATCCTCTACACAGGGGGGGAACTAAAGGTTTTAATCAAGCAAATCTAGTACCTGAGCTTCAGTTGGACAAGTCCAACAAAATACCTAAAATTTCCAATCTCAAAGAAGATCCAGACGCCGATAATATCAGGAAGAAAGTCCTTCAAATGGAAGAAACCATTCGTTATATTAAAGGGATTGGAGCACACGGGAGTGTCTTATATGCCGACCTTTGTATATTCCCTGGTGTTCATTATCCAGAGAATTTCAAGACTCCTGACTTTGAAAAGTATGATAGGTTAGGAGATCCTTACAAACATTTGAAGGTATTCATTGGAGAACTCGGATCTTATGCCAAGGACGAGAAGCTCAGAATGCAGCTGTTCGAAAAAAGTCTTATTGGAGAAGCCCGATCGTGGTATACCAGATTAGAAAATTCCAAGATTCATATTTGGGAAGAGCTGGCTCATGCCTTCCTCAGCCAGTATAGTTTCCAGTCTCAGATGGCTCCTGACCGGTACAAAATTACCAAGGTCAAGAAACAATCTAATGAGTCTTTTAGAGAGTATGCTCAAAGGTGGAGGCGCCTTACTGCTCAAGTTATTCCCTTTATGAATGAGTCGGAAATGGTGATGACCTTTATAGACATAAAAGAAGCTTCCTTTTATGAAAGAGTCTTAGCTGGCATTGGCAAGCCATTTTTTGAAATGATTAAACATGGACATATGGCTGAGATGGGATTGAAGTCAGGAAAGATTCAAGACCTAGCCACTCTGAAAGTTGTTGCTAATCACATCTAATCTGGAAATTATGGAAACAACCCTAGGAGGGCCCATAAAAAGAAAGAGGAGGATGTTTACTTGATACTACGAGGCCAGAAAGGCAGTCAGAACATGCCTATCCAGAGGAGAAACTACTCCCCCTTTCAAGCACAATCTTCCAACCCCACATTTCCAAAGAGTAGAGAAGTCTGACGCAATCGAGTGTTCATACCCCTAGGGAGTCATTCGAGAATATTCTCAATCTTCTGACTACTTAAAAGAAAATTATTCATCTTCTTCCACCAGCCAACCTGAATGGGAAGGGTTTCAATGCTACACAAAATTGTGCCTATCATGCTGGAGCACCAGGTCATGATACTCAGGATTGCTGGGCCTTGAAACACAAGATCCAGGATTTAATTGATAACGGTAAAATCATGGTGACTAAACTCGACCAACCTCATGTGCAAGATAACCTTCTTCCTCCACACAGAGAAGAAGAAGTTAACATGATTAATTGGAGCAATGGACAGAGTTCCAATTATCGCGGCGAATCTTCCCAAACCAGTAAGGATAATGCTGACAAATGGGATTATGCATAGTTCCAGTTTATGATGGAACGAAAAATGAAAGCTATGCGTGAGCAAGTTAACTAATTGGCAGAACTGGTGATCCATTAGGACCAAGTCACATGCCAATTAGTCAGCCAGGAGCATGCTAGTCTCCTTCCTTTTGTTATAAATACTCCATCATCGTCTCCAGAGAATGAAACGCTGGAGGATAAAATTGCAAATAGAGCAAGTTCCAAGGCTCGTCGGGATTTTGCCAACAAGAGGGAATTTACATACCTTGGCCAACCAAAGGAGGAGATATTTCAAATGCTGGTTAATTAAGGAAGAATTAAAACTTTGCTACCTCCAATCACTCCTCGTTCCAGATGGTTCAACTCTAATACAGTATGTCAGTATCACTCCCTTTCTCATGGACACAACACAGAAGAATGATGGGCCCTCCGCCATCTTATTCAGAATCTAATTGACAGTGATGTCCTGCAGTTGGCAAACAATGACACTTTATTACTTGAGAGTGGGGACACATTTCTTACAAAATGGAAGGAAGTCTTAGCAGTTATATCTGCTGAGGATGATTTGGCTGCCAGACCACTCACAATACAAGTAATTCAACTCAAAGGTGCTAACAATCCTTTGAAAGTGGTTTCATCAAAGCCAATCACATTTCCATCTAAGGCACAGTATCCTATTGTCAGCCTACAAAAAGTACCATGAAATTATGGATTGGCTGAAGGATCCATGTCCCACATAACTGCTACAGTGTTGAAGGAGAATCCATTGTATCTTCCCCACCAGGTGATGAAGCCTACCATCAAATTAAAGGGGAAAGTTCCCATGGAGAAAATTGAAAAGTTCCTCCGTACTATAGGCCATAACGAAGCCAATGTGGTTTTAAGCTTGAAAAAAGCTCCACAACAAATTTCTATACTGGACTTGGTTTTCTCTTTCGAATATCACAAGAAGGTCTTGTTAAAGGTTTTGGAAGAAGCCCATCTACCGAAATAAGTGGATTTTGAAATGTTCCAACACCTGGCTAATCACATTTTTAACAACAATGTGATATCTTTCACTGAAGACGACATACCTCCCGAAGGGACTGGTCATTGCAAACCGTTACACATAGAGATTATATCCTTCGGATATATATTGGGAGGAGTTCTGATGGATGGAGGTTCATCTTTATATATCTGTCTTTATGCCACTTTGGAGAAGCTGAATATCAATCTCAAGAGGATCAGAAGCAGCCATACGGTTATCAAAGCTTTTGATGGATCTCGACGTAATGTTGTAGGAGAGATTGAATTGACTGTGGAGATTGGTCCACATACTTTTTACGTATCCTTTCACGTGCTCAAAATATCCACAAGATATAACCTGTTCTTGGGAAGACCGTGGATTCAAATGGCTAGAGTCGTCCCTTTCACCCTTCATCAGCAACTTAAATACATTATCAACAATAGCTTAGTCACTGTCAATGCTTAGCCGGAATTTCCTTAACAAGGTGACATACCACTCATCAGCTTCAATGCATAAGTTAAACCAATCAGTTTTCATGCCTTGGAGGTGAGAAACACTCACTATTATCTTATTGGGACGCCACCTCTCATATCTAAGATTTCTGCCGAGGTAATGGCAGCAACTCAAGAGATGATATCATTGGGCTATCAACCTGGACAAGGGTTAGGCAAAGATCATCAGGGCATTAAGCACCCAATTCAAGTTCCTAGTCAAACCGGGACAGCCGGACTAGGCTATTCTGCCAGTTCCAGTCATAGGAATCCTTATAAGCACAAATAGATTCCTTCAGCTTCAGCCACACGGTGATTATCTCAACCTACAGATCCTGAGCCTATATGGTCTCCGGTAAAGGTGTCGGCCCATGTAATGGCTATGTTATTTCCCAAACCGATACCAGTTAAAGCAAAAGAGGTCTTGATTCCTGATCCCGAAGTAGAAGAAAGGGAATAGAGACGTAAACAAGACATTGCTAGGAGATTGTCTCACCTACGAATCATTTTCCATGATGAGCACACAAATATATACACCCTGGACGATGATTGTCCAGATACACTGCAGTCCAACAGGATTTCACCCTTGATAATTAGAGCAGCACTCCTTGCGTTTGTCGACAAGGGTAAAAAAGGGCAGAAACTCCCTCTGCCCTGTAGATAGCTATAATTGCTTACTTTTCTATACAATATTAGCAATTGTTTTGTCATGAAAGGCTAACACTTTGTATGATTGAACAATTTCACATATTAAGTGAAAGCATATTTTGTTTTAGGACTCTAAATTTAGATGTGCCAATACTTGCTGATGAGGTGTCTTTTCTCCACAAGGACTGTAACTTTGATGAAAAGTTGGACTCAGACTTGATGGAAATACAAGAGGACGCTGAGATACCTCAGGAGATCACAGAATGGGTCGAGGATAAACCCAAACTAAATCTTGATCAAACCACCACATTCAATCTTGGAACCTTAGAAAACCCTAAAATAATCCAGATTGGTACGGACCTCACTCCAAGCTAAAGGAATGACATAATTACGCTTTTAACCCAATATCAAGATGTGTTTGCATGGTCTCATTAAGACATGGTGGGCCTATCCACTGACATTGTCATTCATCGTTTTCCCATTAAAGATGAATTCAAGTCAGACATGCAGAAGCTCAGGCAATTAAAACCTGAGTGGAGTTTAAAGGTTAAAGAAGATATTGTGAAACAATTTTGAGCAGGCATCATTATGGTGTCTACATACCCTGAATGGCTATCCAACATAGTCCCTGTACCTAAACTGGGAGGAAAGGTGTGAGTTTGCGTGGATTACCAGGATTTGAATAAAGCTTGCCTTAAAGATAGCTTTCTTGTGCCATTTATCCACATTCTCATTGACAATACTGCTCAATACGGCATGTACTCCTTTGCTGATTGTTTTACGGGGTACCATCAAATCATGGTTGCTGAAGAGGATCGTGAGAAAACTCAATTCATCACGCCTTGGGGAACCTTTTGCTATAGACGGTTGTCATTCGGCCTCATTAATGCCGGAGCTACCTATCAGCGGGCCATGATGGCTCTTTTCCACGAATTAATGCATAAGGAGATAGAGATCTACATGGATGATATCATTGTCAAATCTCGAAGGGAAGAAGACCACTTAGACCATCTCAAAAAGCTCTTCAACAGGTTGCGTAAGTACAACTTGAAGTTGAATCCATCCAAGTGCACTTTTGGCGTTAAATCAGGCATGTTGCTAGGATTCCTAGTCAGCCACAAAGGGATTGAGCTGGATCCCACTAAAATCCAGGCCATCACGAAAATGCCCATTCCTCAGACAGAGAATGAAATATAGGGATTTTTGGGAAGGATCAACTTCATTATCTGATTCATCTCCCAACTCACATCAACTTGTGAGCCTATTTTCAAGATGTTAAGTAAGAACTCCTCCATGAAATGGAATGATGAGTGTCAAAAATCCTTCTTTACAATCAAAGAATAGCTGGTCAAAGCTCTTGTTTGGTACCACCCAGGGATGATGTTCTCCTGCTCATATACCTATCCATTAATGACAATGTTATGTGCTACATGTTGGGACAGAAAGATGATAGAGGCCAAGAGCGAGCTATATACTACCTCAGCAAAAGATTTAGCAGCAATGATCACAAGTACACTCTAATTGAGAAGACTTGTTGTGCTTTAGCATGGGCTTCCATGAGGTTACAGCATTACCTCCATGGTCACACAACCCATCTCATATCCCGCGTGGATCCTCTCAAGTATGTGTTCAGTAAACCCATATTAAATTGTCGATTGTCCAGATGGTAGTTGATCCTACAGTAATTTGACATCGTCTACGTGACGTAAAAGTCTGTTAAAGGTTAAGGAATTGTGGATCAACTAGCCACCGCACCTTCAGGGGATTTCAAACCCTTGGAAACATACTTCCCCGATGAAGGGGTAATGATAGTCCAGCAATACCATCAGTAAGATACACATTAATCATACAAAATGTATTTTGATGGAGATGTTAATATGGAGGGTTATGGAGCTGGAGTGGTTCTAGTAGCCATGACGGGGGAGCAGTATCCCGTCGCCGTTAAATTGCAGTTTGTCAGCACCAAAAACACAGCTGAGTATAATGGTTGTATAATGGGACTCAAACTTGCCCAATCAATGGGTATCAGACGGTTAACTGTCTTTGGGGATTCTGAATTGGTAATTAGACAAACCACAAGAATCTATCACACCAAAGAACTACATTTGATGCCTTACCATCAACAGGTTATTCAGATGGCTTCGGAGTTTGAAGAAATAAACTTCCTCTACATTCCTCGAAATAGGAATGACTTTGCAAATGCGCTAGCAACTTTGGCCTCTTTGACCAATATATCTGACAAGGAAAACAAGCCAAGCATCCAATTCGCCCTGCAAAAGGCTCCAGCCTATGGGAATTACATCAGAGAAGTATCGGATGAGATACCTCCCATCCAACACCCTTGGTATCAGCACATCAAGAAGTATCTACGAGATGGATCTACACCCGTTGAGGCGAGTCCTGCTGAGAAAAAGTGGATCTATCGAATGGTTATGAAATTCTACCTTAGCAGAGATGCACTCTACAAAACAAGATGCAAGATTAGGCCTCCTCAGATGTCTGGACAAGGACCAAGCTCAGAGGTGTAGGGTTTCGACACAGAAATGCACAGCGAAAATAGAATAATTTAAAGCAATTTCCGAAACCCTAAACAGGATCCATGCGAAAATAATTAATTCAGTGGTTAGAAATTATACCGAATATGAAAATGCTTCTGAAATTGATGTGCTCGAATCTCCAACGCAATCCAAATGAATCGCGCCTCTACGGTATCACACACGAACGCCTCGTGAACTGAGTAAATGCGATCTGCGAAGAAGCTGAATCATGCAGACTAGCCACCAAAAGAAATGGATTTTAGAACTGTTTCTCTCTAGTCTCTCTCTAAAGAAGCGGCTAGGGTTATGATGTTATGATATAACCCTAAGTGGCTACTATATCATATATATAGTAGTTAAAAAGGGATTAATCAAAATCTAATTTCATAAAATCCAATTTTATATATATATATATATATATATATATATATATATATATATATATATATCTTAATTAAGTCTTACTTAATTAATATACATATATACAAATTATCCTTTTAATTTAAATTCGTGATTTAAATACTATTAATCATATTAATATATTTAAATCCTTAAAATTTAAATTAATTCTATTTTAAATTACGTTCTATGTGTGTGACCCTATAGGTTATTATTACATTGGCAATAATTTTAAAATCACATTATAAAATTATAAACAGTGAGCGGCATCTAGTAATGCATCACTGTTACCCAAGTAATAATAAGATCGATGATTCGATGCAAACTTTTCGTGACCAATGTTTCAATGCAATTTAATCCTTTTAACCTTAATATCCTAGATTAAACTCAAGTCATGGAATGTGTCATACTCTTCAAAATTTAATCTGAGTTTTCTTGTTCAATGAGTAGACTATACGAAACAAATCACTATTTGAGCATGGTCATGCATTTCATAGTCCTACTCAATCAAGAGGCCTATGGATATCACCTCTAATATATATGAGGGTTAAATTCCATCTAGATCACTCATATTCCTCACACGATTCATGATGTACCCAATAATCACCTTTATAGTCCACCCTATTAAAGGTGACATTTGATGATATCAAAGTACATAAATTCCCGTGTAGTAATATAGTGATTTCTGTGTCAAGGACCATTACATCATTATCGATGATGAGAATTTCTAATGACACTTCGCATAATGCTCCACATAGAATTCTCATGGTGGGTTTGTCCAAAGACATCGTTCTCAACATGTACCTATGCATTGACTTAATATCTCATATATTTATGACCAATGAGATTTGGTCATCAGTCAATCCACATACTAGTCTCAATGCATCAATGTTGTCCCATCAACAATGATACTCGACTAGGGACATTTAAGAACAATGATACTAATTGTAATTATATAATCTCATGTTCAAGTCACATACTTGAAACCATATAATTTGTATCACTATTCTAAGGAATTTTATTATGTTAACAATTATATAACATGATAAATAAAACCATAATAAAATCATTCATTTATTCAATCAAATATAATATCAAAACGTTAAGCAATTATATCAAATAATTGGCCTCTAGGGCATAAACTCTAACAAGAGGCTCGTGGATGAAATCCATGGTGGAGTATGTGGCCCACACATGAGCGGCCCTCTACTTGTTAAAAAGATTCTCAGAACAGGGAATTACTGGCTCTCTCTCAAGGCTGACTGTGATGATTACGTCAAGAGATGTTATCGATGCCAAATTCATGGGAATGCTATCCACGCCCCTCCAAGGGAACTCCACAATATGACTTCACCCTGGCCCTTCTCAATGTGGGAATGGACGTGATCGGGCCCATCGAGCCTAAAGCCAGTAATGGGCATCGGTTTATCTTTACCATGATCGACTAGTTCACCAAATGGGTAGAAGCAGCCTCTTTCCCAAGGGTTACCAAAGAAGTCATCATTGGTTTTGTCAAAAACAATGTCATTTGTCGATATGGACAACCAGAGGTAATTGTTTTAGACAATGCTAAGAACCTCAACAACAAAATGATGGAGGAGTTGTGCAAAAAATTCCACATCAAACATCCTAACTCCATCATCTATCGTCCAAAGATGAATGGTGTTGTTGAAGCGACTAATAAGAACATCAAGAAGATCATGTATAAATGTCTGTTAATCACAAAGGATGGCTTGACCTCTTGCCTCTGACTCTATTAGCCTACAGAACTTTAATGTGTGCTTCCACTGGGGCAACCCCCTACTCATATGCCTATGGGATAGAAGCAGTGCTCCCCATAGAAGTGGAAATGGAATCCCTCAGAGTGTTGATAGAGGCTCAGCTGGGTGAAGACCAATGGTTATAAGATAGGTATCACCAATTGTCTCTAATAGATGAAAAGCGAAGTGATGCTATCTTCCAAGGGCAATTATACCAACAGAGGATTGCCAGATCCTACAATAGGAAAGTCCGGCTACGGTAGTTTAAAAAATATGACTTTGTTTTGAAGAAGATCATTGACAACCAAGATCAGTCAAAGGGAAAATTCTCTCTAAACTGGGAAGGCATGTTTATTGGCAAAAAAGTATTGACAGGAGGTGCTCTAAGTACCGTGAAATGGTACTATGTCTAAGGTTACCATCAAGCAAACATCCTGATTTTGGATCACCAGATCCCCAGTCATTTCAGGTTTTCTAACCCTTACTACATACAACCTTTCTTCCTACCCATTTGCATTTGCCATATCAAGGAAACATACTCTTCAAGCATGCAGTCTGGTTTTGGATCAGCAGATCCTTTACTCCACTTTATTTCAAAACCTATAACACAATTTTAGTTATCCCACCAGGGATTGAACCTTTCACACTTACAGTTTTGTCCCACTACGGATAAGAATTTTCACACTTGCAGTTTGTCCTGTACATGGGATCAAACTTTCTCCCCTGTAGTATGTCCTGAACATGGGATCAAACTTTTCAGCTGCATCTCATCTTACACATGGGGCGAACTATGTCGACCTAATGTCCCCGATACCAAGGAGTACGTAGGCAACCATTTTATAATGGCTTGGTCGTAATAAAAAAACAAAAACACTTCTACACCCTCTTACATTTCTACACCTTTCTACCACTTTCACATGCAGCGTTGAACCACTTACACCAGGTTCAAACTACGCAGACCTGATCTCCTCTTCAATAGGAGTACCGGCGACCATCTGTGGTGCGATCAATCTCAGGGAGGAAAGCCACATTACTCTCCACATCTACATACAAAAACCAGTCCCAAGACACCAAATAGGGTAGGGATACACACAAATCAATGATCCATTCTAAAAGATCCTGAGACATCTCAATGTCCACCCATCAAGGATGAGTTCAGAATACATCAAGATCGCAAGCCTGAAGAAATAGGTAAATATCAAGAAAGTAGCAAGGCACAACTAAAAGGGAAGTGAATCAAAATATATTTCCCTGTCATATATAATGTTGTTTGATATATACAATATGTACTGTACATGAAAAAATGGCTAAGCTAGCATGTGCAGGAACATACAAGCCCATCTACAAATCGGTGTATATGCGAGCTATCAAATCTAACATAGCATCTCTCTCCGAAGAAGGAGGTAACATTGTGGTCTCCTACCCAAGGGTCTCTACATGTGCCAACAAATCCACCGCCAACTGCATGGTGACATGATGCTCATCAATGTATGCATTCATCTCGAAAATCATGCTAGTAGTAAGGGATCTCACTGTAGTACTATCTGTAATGGCTACGTCCCGGGCAGATATGGTAGCATCCCGCTCCACAATCAAAGCATCTCTGGATGATCTAGCCTCATCCCGCTCAGTAATAGTGGTGTCTCTATGAGCTAAGGCATCCTCTCTCTCTCTCTAATAGAGCGGTATCTCTCCCAGCAAGATCTGTTAACATTAAGGTCCTAGCCTGATCTCTCTTAAAAGTCATCAAATGAAGACTCCAGTCTAAATACTCTACTAAATACAGGGTAACAGTGGCGGTCACACTAGGAGAATCCATCACAGCTGCTGTCAAACTAGCAAACAGCTCCTCCTCGGCAGGAGAATCAATGTCCTCTACGGGCTCTCCACCATCAGAATCAATCCCCGGCTCTGTGGATACAACTACAACCGATGCAGTCTCTGTCTCCATCCATGCAGAATAATCTATCGAACAGCCTGGATGGCTAACAAAAAACTTAGCTAGCTCACGCTTATCCCAACAAGCATACACCCTGGATCTGTCCTCTGCTGACAAGTGGCGAGAAGCCAAGCGCTGACCCAATCCCCCTCAAAAGGATGGAAGTCCTATAACTGGTCGAACTGTGACATTATAGCCAGTGGGTGGTAAGTCATCATGTCCCTCATACCAGCCAGATGGAGATAATCCATGCCAGGTACATGAGTAATGAAGATGTAGGGTGAACTGAGCCCTATACACGGAAAAATGCCAAATGGATCTCCAATCCTTACTAAAAACACCGACCAGGATGTAGCGTCTGTACAGTCCGCTGGCTGAAAGGAGTAAGACATGTCTATCTCATGGGTAAAATAGAATCCATGCCGTCAGAAGGTGCCAATTGGTCTCAAGTGTGACACGAACCACACATACAACATGACCGAGCTGCCTATTAATACCCCTGCGGGATAGGTATGACAGTACATGGCGGATCTCAATGTCTCTGTCACAATCATCGGCACAATGGTATGACCCTCCCTGAGAGCTCTTATTCCCATAACAACACCGATGTCTAACTCATCCATATACAGTGGAATATACATATAAGCCACTACACGCATCATGAGTACATCTACTCAGGCCATATGCCACTGATCCTCCGACGACGTGAAATCCCCAGAGTGTCGTACATAGTTATCCTCTAAGCCAAATCTGTCTATCAGAAAATGCTGGGACACCACATGGCCGGATGTAATATCATCCTGTACTACTCTACGCCTCAGCTCGGTGAGGGTTATAAACTGCTGGCTCATGTCGCTAATAGCCATCCGCGCGCAAGGTCTGTCCAAGGGCAGCGCCATCAACCGTGCATACTCCTCTAAGGTGGGAGTCAACTCCTGGATCCCAAACTGGAAAACCTACCTCTCCGGTATCCAATGCTCTAGCATACCCTCTACAAAGCCTGCGAGAACCTGAAACATCAGAAGAGTCATAGAATGCTTTAATGATTCATCTACGGTCACCCTATCTGAAGGTGACAAACTATCATACCACCACCTCAAACGAGAGGCTACTAACATTGGTGGGGTGTGATCAATGCGGCTGACTGTCGAAGAAGACATCTGTGTGGGCAGTATCATAAGACCATCCAGGGGTCAATGTTGAATATCTTTGGATATACATACATATGCATAACATAATACATGTATGATAAACAATAAATGGCAATATGATGTAGAGAATAACAGTACATACATTCCTAAGTACATCATCATCTAATACATCATCTTTGTACAACTAGAAATATAGGGAAATGGGGCACAGACGTCCAACAACTAACCGAGGCCTATCAAAAGATATAGCGAGAATGGGGCACAACCACCCAATGTCTAACAGAGGCTTATCAAAAGATATAATGAGAATATACATCAGAAGAAGATAATGGTGTCAATATCTACATCATCAATCCTATCCACCTGATGTAACTCCTCTTGGGTCACTAGATCTCCATCAACGGGGATGTCAGGCCTATACAATGGAAGATCTGTACCGGAAAAACCATATGGGTCACCTGAGGGGCCAGCCCCAAAGCTGGAAGGATCAAAGGTATCTGCCTCTGAAGGATCTTTGCCCAAGTGCCGGATAAAGAAATGTGGCTGGTCCAACCACTGGGTCAAACTGTCAATATGTGTCAAATGAGTTAGATCTAAGACACAGGCCATCCAATCCGTCATCATCACGGATCCAGGAACCATATTCCATATAAATTGTGTGGCGCGGGTCTAGGCACTGATGGTACGAGGGGACCACCAGTGATGGAACATATCCTGAGTATATGGACCCTCTGACAGTGTAAAGCCATCAACGCCCATCAATAGGTATCAATGGCAGGTGACTGTGATACGGGCCAATAACGCCTGGCAGGAGGCAAGATCAGTACACGAATCTCCCCTGTGGTGCTCTTAATAGCACGCTCTCCTAAATAGAGCTCCCATCCTCCATCTGTGAAGAGATGAATCTTACGAGTGGATATCATATACTCGACACCAGTCGAGGGCCCATCCTCAAACCCAACAGTCAAATTCTCTCTGGAATAGGGAATCCAAGTGATAGCATCAGTTGTCAACAACTCCAACCATAGACGACAATAGGTGAAACCCTCAGCTACAGGAACCTCCGCCAGTATGGAGTGATGCCATCACCGTCCTCGTGGATAGGTATTTAAACCTAACACACACACAGGACATAAATATGCGAGCCTCTCATAGGCCTAGAACTGCCAACACAAAGGAAAACATCAACTGTCAATCATCACTCTTCACCTATACATGGGAAATCACAAGAGAAATACTTACCAGTAGAAATGGGTAAAATCCTAACCAAGCCTTCGCCAAGCCTTGCGAACGCATGCCCCTGAGGAAGTAGGTGAAGGTATAGGAGCCCCAATCGTACTCTCCAATATGGCCCACATCCCGTGTGGTGCTCACTAAAGCGAATGATATCGTGGAAGAGTTATCTGCTATAAAGCAGCCCCTAATTATTATCAGGAACAATCGTCGAAGAATGCGATCCCTGATTCTCACGTCATCGGGCATGGGCTCACTAAACAGTTCATTCATAGCATCTATGCTCAAAGGACCTGTACAGACTATCCTACCCTTGAGCGCCTCAGCTGGGACTCCTAGCAAGGATCTAACGGCAGTCGGGGTAATATCCACGGTACATGGCACTGGTGCCCCTCCAAACTCCATACCGGTGATAAATCGCCAATCCATCGGCGTCATCATCACCTCACATTCTAAAAAATGGAGAGACTAAGTCTGGTGAAACCAGCGCTCAGATAATGCCCTGAGATAACCCCAAGAACAACGACGGGGGAGGATGGAAAATAATGCGTCAAATCCCCAGCCATGCACAATCGCTCGATAATCGAGATGCAGAGCCTGATATGTAGAGTGAATGCTGAACCAGTTCCCTCGAGACTGTATAAAGCTGGGAACCTACATCACAAAAGTGGATCAACATCAGAATCCTTTACTCCTCATCAATAGGAATGAAGAAAGATCAAAATCCAGCTTATACCTCGTTTGCATTTAAGTAAATCGAGGGGTATCGGCTCAAATCACCCAGAAGCTCTGGGATCGTCACCTGAATGCCTGAAAGATCCCTACAGGGAATAGGAACAGCAAGAGCAGGGTCCGTAACCGGTACATCCTCATCCTCATCCTCAATATCCGCTACCTCAACCCGGACAGGACGTATCACTGCCTCTGCCAGACGACGAGGATGTCTAACTGAACGGGATTGAGGAAAATTAGAATCCCTCCTCTGCACACCTGAAGTGGTCCTGCGGGAACTACTCGGCTGATCTAGATCCATATATCCAGACACAAGTGTCTAAATCACCTCAGAAGGGGTGTGGTAAACTATAACCAGGAGCTTTTTCAAAATGCATTTTATGACTATATGCATGCATGCATTACTTTAACATACGCCTACAGTAGAGTTAAAAATGCATGACTACCCAATGCTAACATTTTGGAAAAATTTTCCACAGTCTCCTTTGTAAACAGGACTATCCACATGCACATAGGCATGACTAGGTGGCCATCCAGTAGCACACCTACTCACAGTCATAAACATCATATCTGCATTACACTATCAAAGACATAATCCGTAAGGGTAGCCTAATTACCAGGATTACTTTGCTTTACAACCTTTGCTCACTTGTCCTCAAATAGGATAAGAAATAGCATGAAAAATGTGTATTTTTTAACAAGTTATATGAGCATGCATATTCACTACTATTTGTTTAGAAGCATTTCATGTGATAACTCATTTTCCAACATATAAACGCTAGAAAAAAAGACATGCATACGTTATCAGGGCAGTGTAGAATACTTGTTTGGTGATAGAATTTGTAGAAAGACGCCCGAACTCAGCAGATCTAAAGAAGAGCTCTCGAATTTCCTATATAGCGCAACTTAGAAATGACTTGTGATGCAAAGAACAAGCCATTTAAAAGGCCACGGGCTGGCAGCAGTGTACTCATGGCCCCACGATGGGGACTACCCTCCAAATTTCAATTTAATTTGAGTTGCAAAGGAGGTTTCACAAGCTGAAAAAGCCAAATCATGAAAAAAGATTCTACACGATTGAGCGAAAAAGCCAGAAATCCTGGTTTTTAGAGACCAAACTATGGGTCTACATGTCACTCATTGGTATTCACCCAGACATAGGGTTCACTATACCAATGATCACAACTAATGTAAACTACACTTGGCAATACCTCACGAAGGTCCGAAGAAATCTATTTGGGGTCGGAACCCCAAAACCTTTCTTCCCCAGCAGAAACTCTATCCATTTCATCCGTTGATGAACACGTCAACGAAGGTCAAGCATCCTTGACACTATCCTCAGCAGGGATCTCATCCGTTGATGTACATTTCGTTGAAGGTCAGGCAGTCTTGACAATATAGACTATTGGCAGTAACTCCAACAGACTAAAGGAAGGACCTGGCAACACAAACCAGGAAGGACCATCCTCATCGGAGAGGACTGATGATGGAACATTTTATTAAAAGACTCCTCAGACAAAACACATCCCCACAGAGTCTCTAGTACATGAGAGATACATCCTAAATGTAAAGTATGTCCCTAGGATTAAGGACTTTGGTGTTAACCCCAACGTCAACATCCTGGAAGTTTCTGAGAACTTTTGATCACACGTCCAAGACAATTCATCAGGGTTGTCAGTGATAACTTCAATCCGCGTCAGAAGTCATGGGGGCAAACAGTCATCATACCTTGTTGGAGAACAATCCAACAAACCACATGCATCTTGCATATACATCATGTTGCAGTACATTGCATCATGATTATCTTGTCGCATTTCAAGTGTCTAGTATTCTTTATCATATCCATGCCATGGCATTGCATGAATATGATAAAGAGGGGCATCTGTAGACACTCAAAAAAAAATTTCACTCTTGTTACTAACATTGTAGAAGGGCAGAATCGTCTTTCATAGATAACCCAGGAGGACAGCTCAGCTCCATCCTAGAGATAACCCTGGGAGTTCCAGTTTTAACCTCGGAGATAACCCCGAGGGATGCAGTTCAAGTTCCAAAAATAACATCGGAGAAAGCTCTTTCATCTCGGAGATAACCCTGAGATAATCGGCCATCCCGTAATCAACACCGGAGTTTCGATTTTAACTCGAAAACAAAGACCGAGGAGTGCGATTGGCAGCCGGAGATAACCCGTAAATGCTTATTTCATCCCTTGCAGTCAGCTTCAACCTCGGAGATAACCTTGAGGCACTCAGTTCTAGTCCCAGAGACAACACCGTGAGGTCAGGCATGCCTCAGAGATAACCTAGAAGACATTAAATACTTGCAGCATCCCAATCTCAGAGATAACCTTGAGCAACGACTGCTATATCAGCCCAAACCGGAAATAACCCCAGTAAGGGGTAAAATTGTTGTTTTACCACCTCGATCCCACATTCGCGTCATCTCAACACATTTCAACATACATTCTACACAGCAATGTCCTACAAGAACTAATAGCTCCAAATATTCCTAGAGAGGAGGAGTCTCGAGATGTTCACGTAGTTTGGGAACAACTGGTACTAAGGGAGTCATCTTCGTTTGTCACAGTGGTTGGTTATGCCACAGAGGTTGAGCAGGAGGGTATACCTGATTAGAAGGATGTGATAGAGATGGATGAGGAAGACCCCGTTGAGCTGCCACAGACAGATGAATGAGAATGAGGAGGAGGAAGAGTTTCCACCAAACTCTATCGCAGCTCATATGTATGATGAAGTATATGACCGCAACATTGAGCTTCAGGATAGAGTCGAGGAGTTGGAGGATTTAGCAGCTGAACGATAGACTTCGATGGCACAGAAGGACGATAAGATCATGGATCTGGATGAACGTCTTATCAATGTGGAATGTAAGTTGGTTCACATAGAGGGGGAGAATGATCAGCTGATGGAGGAGATTTTGAAGCTAAAGGATAATTTGAAAGAAGGATCTGCCAAGAGAACAAGAGTCAAAGATGCGTACGAGAAAGCTTCTCGGCTATAGACAATTAAATTTTTTTTACACTCTTGTTACTAACATTGCAGGAGGGCAGAATCGTCTTTCAGAGATAACCTTGGAGGACAGCTCAGCTCCATCCCGGAGATAACCCCGGGAGTTTCAGTTTTAACCTCGGAGATAACCCCGAGGGATGCAGTTCAAGTTCCAGAAATAACACCGGAGAAAGCTCTTTCATCTCGGAGATAACCCTGAGATAATCAGTTTCATCTCGGAAACAACACCAAGAGTTTCAGTTTTAACCTCAAAAACAACACTGAGGAGTGCAGATGAAGGTCGGAGATAACCCCGAAAATGCTCGTTTCAACCCTTGCAGTCAGCTTCAACCTCGGAGATAACCCCGAGGCACTCAGTTCTAGTCCCGAAGACAACCCCAGGAGGTCAGGAATGCATCAAAGATAACCCTGGGGACATTCAGTACTTACAGCAACCCAATCTTAGAGATAACCTTGAGCAACGACTGCTATATCAGCCCAAACCGGAGATAACCCCGATGAGGGGAAAATCATCATTTTTCCACCTCGATCCCATATTCGCACCGTCTCAACACATTTTAACATACATTCTACACAGCAGTGTCCTACAAGAACAAATAGCTCCAATCCCGAGTGACTATTACACAAGACAGCACACCGGATAGAATTTGAAGACTTGACGACCAAGGGCATGGTCCAATCTTCCTGACTTCGCACAGCCTCTAATCCCATGTCATTGTGTAGCTCTCAACAATAGCACTCTAAAAAGGTCTTATACACCTCGAGCGGATGCTCCGATTAAAATGCTGAAAGTTTGAGCGGACATTATATTGAATGCGTACACGTACTTCGAGACGGTATGACCCGTGGAGCCCGAGGCACCCCAGGCAGCCGCAGGTGCACCTATGGCTCTCCCCTCTATAAATAGAGGGTTTGGGTGGTCATTTTGCAAGTGTAAAAGGAGAGAAAGTCCTGTACAATTTGCTCTGTGCACACTATAAATTGAGTGTTTTCTCATTTTAAACACTTGTGAGCTTATATTTGGCTATATTTTTACCGGTGGAAACCGAGTGTTCATCCATTTAAAGCTATTAAAGTCTTCTTTGGCAGTCCACTGTAAGCCTTCTTACATCTTTTAAAGCCTTTCTCCACTACTGTGCACACACAATTATTCACGTTGAGAGTCGTGTTGTGTGCGTATGCCCGGACTTCGGTCCGTGGCTTTTATTTCTTTTTATATATATATATATATATATATATATATATACACTAACATTATCGAGTTATACCTCGATTGAGCCTAGACTCACATCTGGAGCGTTTATTGCATTTATATATAAAATATTGTCGAACTCTGTTTGATGAGCCTGGATTTATATCCGGTGCATTTACTGCTTATATATATATATATATTAACATTTCTGTCGGGCCTGGAGTTTACTTCGTGGCCATTTACAGCTTTATTTACGTTTCGTCCCACCTGGAGTTTACTTCGTGGCGGTTGATTATTTTTTACTCCTTTATTTACTTTTCTGATCCCCCATGGAGGTGCTTCGTGGTGGTGGATCATGTCTCTATATATATATATTTACCGCTTTTATATATTTACATTTCCAATACCCCATAAAGTTCGCTTCGTGGTGGTTGATTATATATATATATATATATATATATATATACATATATATATTTTTATAACTTTTATATATATAACTGTTTACAACTTTCATACAAACTGCTACATCATGTGAGCTTAGGAATCGTGTGATCACAGATTAAGTCTACTGAATCTAGATTTTGTTCCCGAGATGGACATTTTCGGCTATAATCAGCTCGTACATTATCCATGGTTTTTGAATTCCATAGACGACTCTCATGCCCACAAGGAGTTCGGCACTGCTACGTATATTATTTTCTCGAAGATGCCTCACATCTCAAAAATAAAAGCAATCAAGCCAAACATATAATAAAATGGAAGTATCAAAGGCCTCAATTACTATTGAGTATAAGGGTTTGAAAAACCTCTTTTACAAAATATCACTGCTATATCTTGTAAAAATAGAATTTTTACACAAATTCAAACCCTTTGTATATAGGTGTGAACGAGGCATAGCACTACTTCCAAATAATTGCATATTGATCTACACACACACACATAGACACATTCATATAACAGTTTAATTGAAAAGTGGTGGTCATTGTGGTAACACGGATGTCGAGGGGTGCCTAACTCCTTCCCTCTGCATAATCAAGTCCCCGGACCCTAACGAATCTCGGTTTCACAGACCTGTTAAACAGTGTCTCATCACTGGGTCAATGTTCAAACCTTTTCTCGGTTGAGTTGGTGCAACCATTTAAAAATACCAACTGGCGACTCTTACAGTCCAATCATCAACATATACATGTCGGACCTTCTCACAACTTGTTTTTTCAAACAAATCTCACCTAACATGAGAACACAAAAGACAAGAACAGAAAAGGGACAATAAAAATCCCGACGTCGACATCAGCGTGCAGAGGTAACAGAGGGAGAGGTACAAGCAAAGAAGATCAAAATGGAGGAGATGAATGGTGTGCTCAACACTGTGATAAACTGAGCTCAAGACCGAGTTATGTACTATCCGACTCAGTTCGAAAGTTTTCGATGTTGCTAGGGTAGGTGAAGACAAGAAGACTACTTTCGCAACGTTCATGCTGAAAGTAAAAGCCAACTATTGGTGGCAGGCAAATAAAACCTGAGGAGGTCAGGGAGTGATGACTTGGGATAGGTTCAAGGAAATATTTTTCGAGACCTATTTCCTAGAGAGTTTGAAGAATCAGATGGAGGTCCATTTTTAGAACTGAAGCAGGGTGCAATGATAGTATTGGAGTATGCAGCAAAATTCAATGAGTTGGCGAGGTTTGGGCAATATCAAGTTAACACAGACGAGCGCAAAGTGAGAAGGTTTGAACAGGGACTAAAGCCCTGGTTGTATAGCAGAGTCTCCATGTTTCAGTTAAAGATGTTTGCAGTGGTGCTAGAGAAGGCGATTATCGCGAAAGGTGGAAGCGATGCCGTAATGAAGTACAATCAGGAACAGAGAAAGAAGAAGAGTGAAAGTGAAGGCAAGAATGCTGGTAGCAGTGGTGGAAATAATAATAACCCAAAAAGGAAGTGTAATGATGGTGCACGTGCTGGAAGTCAGTAGAGTAGCCAGCAGAAAAGGAAATTCAAAGCATGTGCTACTTGTGGGAAAAATCACATAAGCGTGTGCTTAATGTAAGACCCTAACTTTTATTAATAAAGATGATTTTTCTATGAATATCATTTTTGAATATTATGGAATGAATTTGATATAATGATATGGTTGTGGGTAATATTTATAAATTTTGCAAAGTACGCAAGTTGTTATATAATATTTGTTTGGTCGGGTAATATTCGTTTTTAACATGGAATATTCGTATAACCAAGACAATTATTCAGTGGACCCCACAATGTAATTATTATCGGATTAAGAAAATGACAAAAATATTTTATGAAAATAATGGCGGAAGTTTTACTCGTTAAGCTCGTTGAAACACCGGTGTTAAAAGTATAAAGAATCTGCGTGGTTGCATAGTAGCACACGATATTGATTATTGATGCTTACGTGAGAAGTCACTCAGTTTTGTTCAATTATTACTGCATAGTATCTCACGTTATTTGAATCAGTTATTATCAATATTTTATATATTATTTGTAAAAACCCAAAACCTTAATAAGACTCGTATGTGTAAAATCCCGTTATATAAATAAAATTTCTCCGTTCTAAATATGTTATGTGTAATTATATACCTTGTTTAACAAATTTGACCAAATAAATTTTTGTCCAAAAAACGTCGTGCTTGACACCTCGTGCTTAAATTTTTTTCCCGTAATCAAACTTTTCGATAAAATTATTTTGACAAGTTGCTTTGTCATGCTTACACTGACAAAACGCTTTGTCGTGCTTGTTAGGATTAGTGAGAAATTTAGGTTAACAACCCTAGATTATTAAACCCTAACACTAATTAGCAAAACCCTAACCCTAATTTATAAACTAAACCCTAATTAGCTTGTGTTAACACCTAATCATGGTTAGTAAACTTCAGTTAGGTACTAATTAACATTACTTAACAATCCTAATCATTAGAAACAAAACCCTAATCAGGATTCATGAAGATTAAAGCCTAATTAAGCTACTAATTAAGCCTAACTAGCTCACAAGTAGGTTAGGAGTCACCATTGGAAGTCCCTAGGCTACACATGACATGCTTCTAACTCCCAAGCAAGAAAATAGTCATCAGATCAGATCTTTGTAGAGGCAAGTTGCTCAAAAATGACCAAAAAGCTAAGTTGAAGAATTCTATAAATAGGAACCTTAGGGCTGAGCAAACTCACGAAATTTCTAAGCCTAGATACACTTATAAACTTACCAAATCAAGCCTGGGTGATAGCAGCAATGAAATCAGAAGCTAAAATCAAAAATTGTTCAAGAAAAGGTATAAACCCTAGTTCATAATTAGCTCTTTGATCCTATGTTAGATTTGTTGTTTAGATGTTTAGAATTATGTATTAGTATGTTAGAAAGTATGTTAGATTGGTAGAACACATTTCTATAACATCTAGATGCCTTAATTAAGTGTTTTAAGAAATCTGGAAATTTTGAAAAAACTAAGTCTGACAGCCGAATGTCAAGGCCTATAGATTCATATGTGTTTATGTTTTAGTCTGTAAATTATTTGTAATTTGTAGCCGGTTAGTAGGTATTTAATCTGGAAAAGAAAACAGGTTCATTTGAACCATGGATTTTGTTATAAAATAAAGTCAAAGTGGGTTGTCGTTTCACGGATTGCGTTTTTCGGGTTACCCAGAAAACTCAAGAACAGTCGAACCGGCTACTTTGACCAATCTGTTTAATCGTCTACTTTTTGTTATTTTTGTAAGTTTTTGTTATAGATTATTACCCTGTTATATATACTACATATCTATGATCTTAAATTAAACAAACAACGATAGGTTTATCGGAATTAATGGTCAAAATCAGATGACCGAAAGCTCGATTAAGTTTTCGGGTTTTCGAGAAAACTAAAGAACATAAAAAAAAAATATTCGTACTTTGACATTTTGACCAAAGATAATTAGAGACCTTAGATGTGAGACCCCGAATTTTATGAAATAAAAGTATTCAATTTTCTTATAATTATTCTATTTAGTAAATGGTTAAATTGATAAAGGTTAAAGTTAAGGGTCATATGTGAAAATTTTGCAAAGTAAGAAAGTTGTTATAAAATAATCGGTGGTAAAATACGCGTGGTTGCATAGTAGCACACGGTATTGATTATTTATGCTTATTTGAGAAGTCACTCAGTTATACTCAATTATTGCTACAGTAATTGCTGCATCATATCTCTCATATTATTGATTCAATTATTGCCACAGTATCATCTGCATTATATGATATATTATTAAATCAATAATTGAGATGACAAAGTTATTCATATTATTAAATTACAATATTTACAATGTCTAGAAGTTCTGCCAATGAGAGGTTTGGTCACCTAATTGTGCGCCAATAAGGAGAAATCCTTATCGAAAAGCCCCCTCTTTCCTGGGAACGACCTGGTTGTTAAATATTGTGAGTTATAATATTAATGATGAATAAGTTCTTGTTGATTAAAGATGAATTTGATAGTTCCATTGTGTTGGGATTATTGGTGTTAGTTGAAATCGACATCTATTCCGATGATAATTGATGTCTGGGGGTTATATTGATAAATCGGGTAATTTATCGGATAAATGAGAAATTAATTGCTACTAATTCACATGCTTATATAACTATCTGTTCACATGTGTGTACTATTGAGTCACATTCACTTACTATTAGGGGAGTTGGTGCAAGATTGATAATACTTGCATGACTAAGTTAAAAATGGAGGTATAGATGGAGGTACTATACTGTAATTCATATTTTTCACATGATTATACTATTGAGTCACATGAATGAACTATTGATTCATATTATTTACTATTAGGGGAGATGGTGCAAGTTTGATAATACTTGCAGGACTAAATTAAAAATGAAAGAAAAGTTGGAGGTATTGTACTGTAATTTTTTTAGCCACAAAACGTGCAATTATCGAAACTATGTTTTCCTATAAATAGAAGCTCATTCTTCCTTCATTTCTCACCAATTCACTAAAGCTATAGAGCAATTATTATAAAGAGAAATTATAGAGAGAAGCTATAGAGAGAAAATCTATAGAAGAAGAGAAGTCTGCTACCTCTCTACTCCAGTATCCAGTTTCTTTCTAAGGTAAGGGATATTATTTGTTGTACTCGTAAGGGGTATTATTTCTTTCTTATTCATGAAGAGAACTTCTGTTATTCCATTTTTTTATTATTTTGTTGGAATAACCTGTATACACGGTCTACCCTATACTTGGTGAAATTCTTCTGTCATTCCATTCTTTATTATTTTGGAACATCATGTCTGTGCGTTTAGGCTGGACCTGGTTTCATCTTTATTATTCTGTTGGAATATCCTGTCTGTGCGTTTTACACCGGACCTGGTTCCGTCTTTATTATTCTATTAGAATATCCTTTCAGTGCGTTTTACGCCGGACCTGGTTCCGCTATTTATTATTCTATTGGAATAACCTGTCTATGTGAAGTACCGCATGCATGGTGATTTCTATTGTTATTCCATTCTTTATTATTCATTAGAATATATCCGCTTCGGTCGTGATACGCTCGACTGGTTCCGATTAATTATTATTCGTTGGAATAACTTGTCTACATGCAAGCACCGCATGCATGGTGATTTCTTTTGTTATTCCATTCTTTATTATACTCGGTTGGTTAAAGTTTTGACTTCTATACTCCATGAAATTAGTGGAATATCCTTGATATTTGCGCTTCATCCAAAGATCTTTTCATGGAAATATTCTTCCGAGCACTCTTGAATTTTACTCTACAAAGAAGTATCATGTTGACAATTTGGACGTTATTAGTTTCTGTATGTGCTGCCACGCCTTGCACTGGTTCCATTATTTATTATTCTCATTGGGAATAACTCGTATGTGCAAATATCTATCGCATGCATGGTGAATTCTTTCATTATTCCATTCTTTATTATTCTTTTGAATAACTCGCTCATGTGGATTACCACATGCATGGTGAATGATCCTTTGTATTCATTCCTTATTAAATTATGGAAATGATCTGTTTACGTTGATTATGATGAGAGTCATAATAAAAGCATTGGACTGATGAAAATCATGGGTATATGTAGTATTAGTAAGTGTTATGATGAGTTATGTTAGTTATTATGTGAAAACATGAATGTTTCTTAGAAATCACAAAGAGTTGAAAATCAGATTTTGGTGAAAATGGAACATGAAATTCAATTGACCATATCTCCTATTATATTTTGAATTTTTGAGTGTGGTCAAGTCCTAGAGTTAGATCTATCAGTTTCCTAACTTATCCAAGTGGAATCACTTAAAAAGGATTTACAGATTTTCGTGTGGAATGATTTTAGTAAAGGATGAAAAATCTAGAAATGCTTAAAAAGCTACTGTCCAGAATTTTAAAAGGGCATTTTCGGCCACTTAATTTGTGAGAAAAAATTCGGCCTTTTGGGAAATGAAAGTATATGGTATAAAGTACCTCCTGTCCAAAAATGAGCTCATTCTGACTTAAAATGAGTAAGGTTTGACCATTTCAATATTTAGGTTTTTCCGACAAAAAATGCTATAACCGGAGTTCTATAACTCTGATGACCATGAAATTTAAACTGGAAGATCACGTTAACATGCATAAGATCCTGCCAAGATTTGGGAATTTCTGGAGTTAAACTTGAGGTAGCTAATTTCTTAAGGAATTAATTAGAAATTGATTTTTTGAAAAATAGTAAATGAATTTTAAAAATTCCGAGAAAAATATATGTTCAATATGGGACTATATTCTGCTAAATTCCAGAAAAGAAATATTTTTGGGACTGATTTGGTATTTTTCATGAAAATGATCTAGTTATGAGTAAATGAGTTAAATATGTTATGTGAAGTAACAAAGTTGAAAAATCGGATTTTATGGCTTGGGAATCCTATATAGGGTATATGCAGATTTTTGATGAGGGATTTGATCATTGGTGATGAAAGCTTATGAGTATGTCATTTTTGAATGATTAAATGCATTATTTGGTAAAGTGTAAACAATTGAAATAAATTATTTATAAGTTTAAGAAGTGATTAAAATATTGTTATAATATTAAATATTAGATTAGGAGTTTATTAAGTGATTGATAATATTTGGATAAATTTAAAGTCTTTAATATTTATCCTTGTTTTTCGTTTGATTAATAATTATATCATTGTCATCATTCTCATGCTTGTGTTGTGTTGAAAGTCATATGTGGCATGTAGTGCATAGATGGACTTGGTATGATTATGACCAGGGATTATTCGGTATAATCATGACCGTAATATTATAAATGATGTGGTAAAAGTCATCTTAGGCCCGTAGTGCATAGATGGACTTGGTATGATTATGACCAGGGATTATTCGGTATAATCATGACCGTAATGGAAAACACGAATATCCTTGGCCCGTAGTGCATGGATAATTCGTGGTCTTGATACTATTAAGCTGAGTCTTAGCATTATTGGTTTTACAGTTATATATCTTTGGCCTGTAGTGCAAAGATGAACTATTGATTATTAGTTATACAATTGTATATCTTTGGCCATAGTGCAAAGATGAATTTATTAGTATGATTAAGAGCAGGAATTGTGATTTGATATAACCATGATTTTTAATGTTTCAGGTGAAGATAGGTGATGTAAATTATCTTCGTCCTAGGTGCGAAAAGGAATTCAGAATCACAATTATGATTATGAATTATTCATATGATTGTGGACAGGAATTGTTGATTGATGTTACAGGGATAAAACATTATTGGTGGACTTTTAACATGGAGGAGATAATAATTCGATGGTCTATTTGACTCTTCTAATGGATTGCTTCGTTCATTCACGCAACTATGGTTGAAAAGTTTATCATCTACCCTATGTTCTAAATCTTTGATTTATTACTGATGAAGGCTATTGATAATTTAATTATCTTTAGTCATGATGTTCTTTACTGGGCTAGTTGTGCTCACCCTTTTGCTTCACAATTCCTTTCAGGTAATAAGAGTGTAGCTGGGTCGAACGGGGATAACAGGGAAATAGTGAGATGGTTCGAGACTGTTGAGGTTTCTCAATACATTATAAAACGGCATGACATGCAATATATAATTGCATTGAGGACCTAAGATGTGCGTATCGTATTTCACTTAATAATTGATTTTGGTGAACAACAATAGGATGATGAGAACCCAACTTTGGAAGGGTGTTTTGCCACTATCATACAAGATGTCTAATGACATACTATCTCGTGTTATCATAAGACAGGGTTGCGTACATCCACTTGCTGAATATATCTACGAGCACTACCTATATGATCTTAGAGTATAGTTGAAATATAATTCTCACTTGGAGACAACTGAGATAATTATATGTCAAGAGAAGACTCATCATTGGAAGGAACATGATAGTAATCTTCTCGTTTTTCTTTGGGGTCTATTGGATCAACCAAGGATAATTCTCTAGGCATATGATATCTATCATAAATTAGATTCATGGCCTCCCATGTACGAAGGTTTCCTTGAGCACTTCCCAAAGATTTTAATTTCTAAAACAGCTTATCGATTTGTATTTTTATATAACGTACCATTGTAAGGTTATGGTCGAGGCATCATGAGAGTTACATACATTTGTATTGAAACTCATACTTATCTGGTGTTGTCGCATCGCATCTACGACAGTTCAACAGTTGTATTTGATTTTTATAGAGTGATATCTAGCGACTCAGAATGGGTCGGGTGGACCTATTTTTGAGGGCGACACATTAGAGTTAAGATTTTTTCATGTTAATGTTATATATGTGTACCCTGACATATATACTACATGTTATAACAAACATCACATACATCTAATACACAGAATCAAAGATATTAAAGACACAAAACCGTTGACCGGCCATGACTACTGTTCTGGGTTACCCAAAAACTCAAGAACAGCTCTGACAGTGACTTTGAGCCTCTATAACTTCTTGTTATATGTAGATTAAAGCCTAAACTTTGTTTCATATTGTACTACTATATGAGTACTACGACATCAACAATTGACCAAACCAAAAATCATTAGCAGTAGCCTTTTAATTAGTGGTCAAACTAGTCACTCGACTATGAACTGCATCACGCCTGTGAAACTCAAGAACACCTACAAATGACACTTTCTATCATCAAGGGCTTTTTAATGATGATATAAATTATTTTTCTAAAAATAAATTATAAAAAAATTATAAATAATCTATAAATAAATGTAAAAATAGTTTTAAAAATTATATTAAATTATTATAATTAAATTCTGATATTTTTACATAAATTCAATAATTATTTTATTTTATTTAGATATTATTAATAATTAATTTATTAATAAAGATATTAGAATAATTATTTATAAATACTAAATAATTATAAAAAAATAATATTATTGATATAAAATTATAATAAATGAATATAAGTTATTTATGTATAATAATCAATTTTTTTGTAAAATTTTATGTACATATTAATTACTTATAAATAGAAATAAATGATTTAAAATTATTTTAAAGATAAATAAATGTTTTAAATATTTTAAATTTTCTAAAAAAAAAAAGGTATTATAAAGGATAATTAAATTTTATAAAATTTAGTCCATTTAATAAGGGTACTTACTACAGAAAAACTTAATTAATTTAATATGTTCATATGTAAATGATATAATTGAGTATTATTATAAATACTAACGTGTTAGAATTATATATATGAACATTCGTAGGTATTTTCTAACGTTTGAATAACATAACTTGACTGATCTACACTCAGGCCAGATTCCTAAACCCTAAACTTATTTCTTCATTATGCAAGTTTCCTAAACCCTAAACTTATTTCTTCATCATGCAAGTTTCCTAAACCCTACACTTATATCTTGAATTACTTTTGATATGTTATATCAAACCTAAACTTGAATTGCCAAATTATTGCTATAGTTTCAGCATAACTCAAAAATGAATTGTTTATTCATATGATATTGTTTATTGAGCATAAACTGTCGTGTTAAACCAAATTATTTTGGTAAGACATCTTATATTGAAGTTGGGTATCCCGTAAGGGATTGAAATTTGGTCAATGAATATATATTGACATTTAGTGTATTTTGAGTAGAGTAAGATGATATGCATACTCATAAGATGTTGAATGGGATGATCCCCCATCTCACATCTGAACAAAGTTTCTAAGTCTGTGTGACTGACATAAATAAAGAAAAATTCCAGAAATGGTAATAACTATAAGTCGAAATTTGAATTGTTATATTTCTTCAAATCCTATATTGTTATAAATACAAAACTTGGTGAGCATGTCATAGCTCACCCTTGCAAATTATCCCCTTTACAGTTTTAGATGGTAATCATGGAACATTTGGAGTAAATAAAGGGAAGCGTCCCTACATAGATTAGATTATATTCTTATCTGTTTGAATACCTTGTAATAAGAACTCGTTATGAGAATCATGTAATCGAATCTTAATATTATGATATATATAACATTTTTATTTCCGCAACCGTGTTTTCTTACATATATAGATGTAAAATTAGACTTCTTCGAATCTAGTTGAGATCCTTGGGAACTATTTATTTGAGTGAGGGTATTAATAGCATGGACTGTTTATGTTGTTATTGATACTCTGGATTTCGGATAGATAGTTACTATTAATACGATAATATAAATTCGTTTGGCTTAGACTATACATCTGGGTGAGGGTATTAGTAATATGGATTGTTCATGTTATTACCCATACTCTGAATTTCGGATAAATAGACTCTAGTCACAGATACAGTTCATATATCCAAGTGAAGGTATCCAAACACAGTAATAGTTCTCTTGAGAATTTACATCTGTTATGGGATACTGTGAATTTTGGATCTATGGGAATTATATCTGATAGTCCCTCTATTTAATGTAATCTTATAATTAGATACCATGGGTGTATAGTTTTAAAAGCATTATGTTGATTTTCTGTAAACACCATATCAGATACCGTGGGAGTATAGATATGGGGGCGTTACAATTTTGGTATCAAAGCTATAAGCGCAATGCGTGAAGAACCCCAAGCCTTTTGTTGGTGACATCCTTTAAGGGAATGCACTGAAGCCAGACTTTCCGTAGGGGTCGCCGAGCGAGTAGGTGGCAAATTGATAGGTACCTTTGTGAGGTGCTATGGTTGAAAGTACCATGAGTGTCACAATTTTGGTATCAAAGCTTTAAGGTTATAGATATAAGGAAGAGAAATCTTAGTATATAGTCTTCGAGTCCGTAAAAAATTTTAAAAGTACATATAAAACATAACATTAAAATTATTATGTTGTGTAAAATTTTATACCAGTATTAAAGGAGTTTTCTTTTATAGATGGCCAACTCCAATGCTGAGGAAATGGTAATAGCCAATAATCCACCACAAATAGAATCATACATAGCCAGTGATGCAGAAGATGGGGAATTGCTTCATGATCAACAACTGTTAGATGCTGAGGAAGAGGAGGATCCAGTGGCAGGACAGTTAATGAGAATTGATGAGCATGATGAGGCAATGGCATCATTGATAAAGACAACAGAATATGAGAATAATAAGATGAGGTTTAGGGCTGATATAGCTGAGTGAATGCTACAGCATGAGAGGGGACATAGTCAATGACTAAAAGTACAACTGCACCATGCATAGAGGGGCAGAAAGGAAATTCAGTCAAGGTTTCTTAAAACATCTCTGGGTGTTCGAGATACTTTTAACGATTTGCAGCGCTGTGAAGTTCGATATCCGGTAGAGGAGAATAAAATGGCTTATCTCATCGATCGATCTGTGGTTTGTCACATGATTCAGGATTCCTTTGATGATATCAATGAATTATAGAGAGTAGCATGGGTGGTTGAATGCTTTATATTAGTACAATAAAGAAGCATTCAAAGTTTGTAATGTAATCAGTACTTTGTATTATAGTAGTATGTTCAATTATGAAGTTGTTATGTAATACCCTTGTGATATATAAAATAAACAATATGTTGTGTTACTCAAATTCTTATGTGAATTTTATTGGTTTATATAGAATCATGCCACCAACTAGAAGACCCCAAAGAGAAATGAATGATGATAATTCTACCCAGCTGTTAGTAGACCTTATGCTAGGAGTTATAAATAAACTTGTGAACCAAAACATAACTTTTAAAGACTTTAAATTAGTTGGACCACCTGAATTTAAAGGTACATCAGAACCTGTAGATGCACAAATTTGGATTTCTGAGATAGAGAAATTTTTCCTAGTAACCAATGTTAACAATAACCAAAAGATAACTTTTGCAACATTTTTCTTGAAGGGTGAGGCTAATTATTGGTGGGAATCAACCAACGGTCTTGTAGACACTGTAATTGTTCCTTGGGATAGATTCAAAGAGTTGTTCTTTGAGAACTATTTTTCCCAATCCCTGAAAGACCGAATGGAAATAAAATTTCTGGACTTGAAACAAGGAGATCTTACTGTAACCCAGTATATAGCTAAGTTTAATGAACTGTCCAAGTTTGTTCTACATCAAATAACCACTGAACTTAGAAAGACTCGTAGTTTCCAGGATGGTCTAAAACCTCAGATTCGGAGTAGGTTGTCAGTACGTCAAATAAAAACTTTCTCTGAAATACTAGAGAAGGCCACTATAGCCGAAAGTGAGAATGAAAGTCTTGTTAAGTTTCATCAAGATAAGAGAAGTCAGAATGAAAAAGGAAAAGTTAGGACAGAACCCAGTTCAGGTGGGTTTAATACACAAGCGTAAATGGGATAATTCTTTTTCTAACAACCCAGAGAAAAAGATAGGAAATATTAATAATAACTTTAGTAATAATACTATCAAAACATAGAGGAGAGTGCCTTCTTAACAAATGTTTTAATTGTGGACAGTCGGGACATTATTATCCACAATGTCCTCTTTCAAGGAAAAATAAATGTTTTAATTGTGGTTCATTGGACCATTTTTCAAAAAACTGTCCCAAACCTAAGAATTAAGGAGGAAAAGGGGTTAGAATACCAGAGAATAGTCAGTCAACAGTAGCTACAGTTGGGGTTCAGAATCGACCTACCGCGAGAACATTTAATATGTCGGTGAGGGATGTTGTTGCTTCACAGGATGTGGTGACAGGTATCATCCCTATCAACACTTTAAATGCATATGTGTTATTTGATTCTGGTGTTACATGTTCTTTTGTGTCTAAAAATTTCTCTACAAACTTGAATATGCCTTGTGAAAATTTATACAAACCATTTTATGTAGAAATTGCTAATAATGAAAGAATTCCAGTTAAGACCATATACAGAAACTGTAGTGTGGTAATAAAAGGACATAATTTTAAGGTAGATTTGATACCAATTTAGTTGGGAGAATTTGATGTAATTTTAGGAATGGATTGGTTAGTTAATCATAACGCGATGATTGATTATCATCAAAAACGTATAAACCTTTTGACTGCTTCGAAGTCAAAGGTAGTGTTCAACGATAGTTGTTCACCTAAGCAATCTCGATGTTTGACTATAGTTCAGGCAGAAAGATTACTTACAAAGGGTTGTTTAGGATATTTGGCCTATATAGTTGATACTCGACAGGAAGGAGTAAAACTAGATCAAATACCTATAGTTAAGGATTTTCCCGATGTATTTCCAGATGACTTACCAGGTTTGCCTCTAGAGAGGGAAATCGAGTTCGTCATTGATCTTGCACCAGGAACGACACCAGTTTCTAAGGCACCGTACAGAATGGCACCTATAGAACTGAAAGAGTTACTTATACAATTACAGGAACTCTTAGATAAAAAGTATATACAACCTAGTGTTTCACCCTGGGGGGAGCACCAGTGTTGTTTGTAAAGAAGAAGGATGGAACTATGAGACTATGTATAGACTATAGGGAGTTAAATAAATTAACTATTAAAAATAAATATCATTTACCAAGGATTGATGATTTGTTTGACCAATTAAAAGGGGCTGCACATTTTTCAAAAATTGACCTTAGAACAGGTTATCATCAATTAAAGGTAAGAAAGGAGGATGTGCCAAAAACAGCGTTTAGGACACGCTATTGACATTATGAGTTTCTTGTAATGTCTTTTGGATTAACAAATGCACCGGCAACATTTATGGATTTAATGAATCGAGTGTTTAAACCATGCTTAGACAAATTTGTTGTAGTGTTTATCGACGATATTCTGGTATACTCGAAAACACGGGAAGAGCATACTGAACACTTGAGACTCGTTTTGGAGATACTACGAAAGGAACAACTTTATGCAAAGTTTTCCAAGTGTGAATACAGTTGAAGAGAGTTCAATTTTTAGGTCATGTAATTGATAAGAATGGAATATCTCAGAGATCCCGGCTAAGATCGAAACGGTTGTGAATTGGGAACAACCAACAACTCCAACAGAAGTAAGAAGTTTTCTCGATTTAGCGGGTTATTACCATCGGTTTAAAAAAGATTTTTCAAAAATAGCAACCCCATTAACCAATTTAACTCGAAAGACGGTGAAATACGTCTTGACAGATAAATATGAGGAAAGCTTCCAAGAGTTGAAGAAACGACTAAGCATGGCTCCAGTGTTATCCTTACCAGATGATACAGGAGGCCTTGTAGTATATAGTGACACATCACACAGAGGTTTAGGGTGTGTTTATGCAACATGGAAAAGTGATAGCTTATGCATCACGATAACTCAAAGATTATGAGAAGAGGTATCCTACTCATGACCTAGATTTAGCAAATGAGAGTTTTGCTCTAAAAATTTGGAGACATTATTTGTACGGGGAGAAGTGCGAGATATATACAGATCATAAAAGTCTGAAATATATTTTTACACAAAAGGAATTAAATTTAAGACAGAGATGGTGGTTAGAACTGATAAAGGATTTTGACTGTGAAATCTTATATCATCCCGGTAAAGCCAATGTTGTAGCTGATGCGTTAAGTAGAAAGAATCAGGAAAAATTGAATGTATTAACCACCAATGATAGGATAATAAAAGATTTTGAAAATTTAGAAATTGAGGTGGAATGTCCAACTACCTCTACCCAGAAATTGTATATTTTAGAAGGAGTTTCATCTCTGCTTGATAAAATTAAAGAGATATAGGAGAAGGATGAAGAATGTCAGAAGTTTAAATCTAATTCAACTCATGATAAGTATAATAAATTTAGAATAGATACGGATGGAATAATAAGATATAAAAATAGAATCTGGGTTCCGTTAGACCAAGCTTTAAAAGATGAAATTTTGAATGAAGCTCATAATTCTAAGTTTTCCATACATCCTGGCAGTACAAAAATGTATAAAGATTTAAGTCAACACTTTTGGTGGTCGAACATGAAAAGAGAAATAGTTGAATGGGTAAGTAAATGTCTCACGTGTCAAAGGGTTAAGGCTGAGCATCAAAAGCCGATTGGTTTACTTCAACCCTTACCAATTCCTGAGTGGAAGTGGGAACATATAACTATGGATTTTTTTGTTGGTCTTCCAGCTACACAAAAGGGCCATAATGCCATTTGAGTAATAGTTGACCGTTTAACAAAATCAGCTCACTTTTTACCTATTAAGATTACTCATAACCTAAATCACCTTGCCAAACTGTATATCAATGAAATTATCTCTAGGCATGGAGTACCTGTTTCCTTAGTATCAGATCGAGATTCAAGATTTAATTCTAATTTTTGGAAAGCCTTCAGAAACACTTAGGGACACAACTAAGATTAAGTACAACTTATCATCCTCAAACTGATGGACAGAGTGAGAGAACCATACAAACATTAGAGGATATGCTAAGAACTTGTATAATAGACTTCAAAGGAAGTTGGGAAGATCAGTTACCTTTAGTCAAATTTGCCTATAACAATAGTTATCATGATAGCATAGGTATGCCACCTTATGAAGCTTTATATGGGCGTAAGTGTAGAACACCTTTATGTTGGGATAAAGTTGGGGAAAGACAAATGTTAGGACCTGAGATAATTCAACAAACAACTGAAACTATCAGAATTATTCGTCAATGATTGCAAGCATCTCAAGATCGACAAAGAAAATATGTTGATCCACATCGTCAAGAACGAAACTTTAACGTAGGAAGTCACGAAGCTTTGTCGTACTTGTTAGGATTAGTGAGAAATTTAGGTTAACAACCCTAGATTAACAAATCCTAACCCTAATTAGCAAAACCCTAACCCTAATTTATAAACTAAACCCTAATTAGCTAACTAAACCTTAATTAGCTTGTGTTAACACCTAATCATGGTTAGTAAACTTCAGTTAGGTACTAATTAACATTACTTAACAATCCTAATCATTAGAAACAAAAACTAATCAAGATTAGTGAAGATTAAAGCCTAATTAAGCCTAACTAGCTCACAAGTAGGTTAGGAGTCACCATTGCAAGTCCCTAGGCTACACATGACATGCTTGTAACTCCCAAGTAAGAAAATAGTCATCAGATCAGATCTTTATAGAGGCAAGTTGCTCAAAAATGACCAAAAAGCCAAGTTAAAGAATTCTATAAATAGGAACCTTAGGGTTGAGTAAACTCACGAAATTCCTAAGCCTAGATACACTTATAAACTTACCAAATCAAGCCTGTGTGATAGCAGCAACGAAATCAGAAGCTAGAATCAAAAATTATTCAAGAAAAGGTACAAACCCTAGTTCATAATTAGCTCATTGATCCTATGTTAGATTTTTTGTTTAGATGTTTAGAATTATGTATTAGTATGTTAGAAAGTATGTTAGATTGGTAGAACACATTTCCATAACATCTAGATGCCTTAATTAAGTGTTTTAAGAAATCTGGAAATTTTTAAAAAACTAAGTCTGACTGTGACGCCCCCAAAATAGGTATACAACACCCATTCCGAGTCGCCAAATACATGGTACAAAAAGCAAACTACAACTTCAATAATACAATTGTCGTGCAAAATACGACAACACATACTATGAGTTTAAATACAAATATTGTCTTCTAGACAATATCCACACCCAAATAAGTCCTCATTACAATTATTCATACACTATTTTACAGAAATAGTGAGGACTGCTAAAACATCTTTCTAGAACCATCACTCCATACCCCGACTCGATCCTGCTATGTTCTCACCTCCTGAGAAGAAAAATGGAACAAAAAAGAAAAGGGTGAGCTCAACTAGCCAAAGATATTCATTTATATCACCAGTCGGTCGTGTTCATCTCAACACCTGTTCATCTTTGCACTACGGGCCAAAGATATTCATTAGTTAATCATTCATCTTTGCACTACAGGCCAAAGATATTCAGTAATATCATCATTTAGGACTGAGGATGATGAAAAATATTAGGGATTCGTATTACAGTTTATCCAAGATCAATAATACTCCATAATAACCAAATTTTGAAGCAGAATTCAAAAATAAAGATCAAAACATGGATACAATCAAAGGTAGTAACCATAATAGACATCTTGGACAAAAAGAAAAAAAAATTATTTTTCGGTGAATAGTGTTGTATTCATGAATAGTGTTGTATATGTGAATAGTGTCGTATACGTGAATAGTAACCCCGACACAAAAAGTTCCAAATTTGATTAAAAAGTACCAATATTTCGGCATAATAATATTGAAGAAAATAATATCATTTAAGAAGAAAAATAACATCACTTACCTCAAAATAACTAAGATTTACGATCGGAATATAGGATATAAAGCCGAAGAAAACTTGTACCGAACAACAACTCTCAAAGTATCTAAATACTTACAAAAGTACGCTCGACAATATAGAGAGAAAGAAAACTTGTTTCTAGTGTGATTTTCGATTCTAACCTAAGCGTCTATTTATAGGAAAATGCTAGAACGCCATAGGAGACTAAAATAATAAAATATTATTATTTTAAACCAAAATTCTACGCACACCTCAATTGATTCAAAGCATGCCAGCCATCATGAAAAAAAAATAGCAGCCCATGTGTATTCAACACCAACCAAAAAGTGGGTCCCACCCATAAATTTAATAAAAATCATTTTATTTTCCGAAACTTCAATAATTCATAAAAAATAGCCCGTTTATCAGAAAAATATGAATTTTATGTCCATTCTGCCTGAAATCGAATTCTCTACAACTTTGTAGCTTTGAGTTTTTTCCAAATTCCAAACAAAAAATATCCAAAATCCACAAACGGGTGATTTTTAATACTTCCGACAAAATACTGATCAAACACCTCAGCATTAATTCATTCATTTATAACCACATAAAATAAATAAATCTATCATTTATATCCACATCAAATAAATATTTTCTTATCATATAAATCAATAATTAATTATTTACAACTAATATTATAGAATCACACTTATGACAACCAGGCAGTTCCCAGGAAAGAGGAGGCTTTCCAATAAGGATTTTTCCTTACTGGTGCGCAACTAGGTGACCAAACCTCTCCTTAGACAGAACTTTCTAGACATTGCCAATAATGCTATATAATAATATTATTCAAATAATATGAATTATTGATATGATAATGGGAAATCTTTATGCGGTTGACAATTATTAAAATAACAATAATATAAACTATCAACGCAAGCAATTAATGAATCAATAAAATAAAATATTGAGCGGTAAGAATTCATCGTGAATAATTATTGAGTAAAGTGCCTTCTTACGCATTTAATCAATAATTCAACAAATCTTGCAACCACGCATATTACTATATTTTAACCACCAGGTAACCCAACAGTGTTAACGGTAACAATTACGTCGTTATTCATAAAAACTCATACTTTGTTGTTTTCTTCATCTGACAGTTATTCCATTATGGGGCCCACAATTGACTGTGCCGTCGTATGGATATTCTCGACAAAAAGAATATTCCACGACCAAACGAATATTCCTCGACAGAAATGAATATTTTATAACCACTTGCTTATTTTGTAAAATTTGCACATTTCACCCATAACCAAAGTATTATATCAAATTAACTCCTTATTATTTAAAGATAATAAATAGAGAAAATTTAATTTTATTCATAATAAGTTGGAGTCTTACAACCTCCCCTCCTTATGAAATTCCGTCCTCGAAATTAACGTCCGTACCCGGTGTTTCGAACAGGTGAGGGTACCTCGCTTTCATTTTCGATTCCAAGTCCCAGATCATTTCTTCAATAGCATGGTTCCTCCACAAAACCTTAACTTGTGGTATGATCTTGGTGCATAGGACATGCAATTTCCTATCCAAGATCTTAACAAGTACCTCCTCGTACGTTAAATCTTCTACTATCTCGTCTGGTTCTAACTCAATAATATGGTTCGGGTCTTTCACATATTTACGAAGCATAAATATATGAAAAACATTATGAACACGAGACATGTTTGGAGGTAATGCGAGTCTATAGGCCACATTTCCTATTCGGTCAAGAATCTCAAATGGACCAACAAATCTTGGATTGAGCTTTCTCTCTTTCTAAATCTTGTAACTCCCTTCCATGGAGCAATACGTAATAAAGACATGATCCCCAATATTAAATTCCGTCCCTTTCGATGAAGATCAACATAACTCTTTGTCGATCTTATGAGGTTTGAAAACGTTGTTTAATCATTTGGATCTTTTCAGTAGTCATGCGTACTAATTCTGGTCCTAACAACGTTGCTTCTCCCACCTCGCCCCAAAGATAATTGGAGAACGACACTTTCGTCCATACAACGCCTCAAATGGAACCATGCCTATACTTGTTTGATAACTGTTGTTGTAGGAGAATTCCACCAGTGGCAAGTACTTATCCCAACTTCCTTTGAAATCTAGAACACAGAGTCTTAATAGATCTTCAAGGGTTTGAATAATCCTCTCTAATTGTCTGTCCGTTTAAGGATGATATGCTGAACTGAATTGTAAATCCATGCCCATATCTTTCTGCAAGCTAACCCAAAATCTTGAAGTGAATCTTGGGTCACGATCCGAAACTATGGATACTGGCATACCATGCAATCTCACAATCTCACTCACGTACATAAGAGCAAGACATTCAAGGGAATAAGTTTCTCGTATCGGTAAGAAATAAGCACACTTGGTTAATCTATCAACAATAACCCAAATCGCATCTTTTCCTTAAGAAACTTTGGGAAGACCTGTAATGAAATCCATGGTAATGTGTTCCCACTTCCATTTCAGAATCTCAAGTGGTTGCAATGGACCTTTTGGCACTTGATGCTCTGCCTTTACTCGCTGACAAGTTAAACACCTCGAAATAAACTCCGCGATCTCTCTCTTCATATTGTTCCACCAAAATATATGTCGAATATCATGATACATTTTGGTACTCCCAGGATGGATTGCAAACGGGGTGTTGTGTGCCTCCCTCATGATTCTATGCTTCAAGTCAGAATCGTTAGGAACGTAAAGTCTAGAGTTGACTTGAAGTATTCCTTCTTCATCGATTCTTGCTTCTGGAATAGCTCCTTCTTACACTTTCTTCTTCATACGCATCAGCCCAAGGTCCGTAGCTTGAGCAGCTTTAACTTTATCGATTAAAGTCGGTTCTATTCGTATATTCACCATCATCGTGTGGGTCCCTGGAGTCTTTAACTCTATCTCCATCCTTTGCAAGTCATACAAAATGGGCCTTTGCGTTGACAATATCGAACTCGTGCTTGCATATGATCTTCTACTCAATGCGTCATCTACTACGATCGCTTTTCCAGGATGATATTGAATAGTGTGATCGTAATCTTTCAACAGCTCAAGTCAACGTCGTTGCCGCATGTTGAGTTCTTTTTCGGTGAAGAAATATTTGAGGCTTTTATGGTCCGTATAAATCTCCATTTTCTTCCCATATAAGTAGTGTCTCCAAATTTTCCACGCAAATACGACTGCTGCCAACTTCAGATCATGAGTAGGATAATTCCTCTCATATTCTTTGAGTTGTCGTGAGGCATAGGCTATGACTTTCCCATGTTACATGAGAACACATCCTAACCCTTTGCTTGAAGCATCGTTGTAGATAACAAATCCATCCGAACCAGATGGTATTGCCAGAACAGGTGCCGAAATGAGTCTCCTCTTGAGCTCTTGGAAACTCTTCTCGCATTCCTCACTCCATACGAATTTTGTTTCTTTTCGAGTCAGCTGAGTTAACGGAGTAGCGATTCGAGAAAATCCTTCCATGAATCACCGATAATAACCAGCTAAGCCCAGAAAGCTGCGTACTTCGGTCACCGACTTCGGTTGCTCCCAACTTTGTATTGCTTCAATCTTCGCCAGATCAACAGATACTCCATGTTTTGACACCACGTGCCCAAGGAATGCTACTTCCTCAAGCCAGAACTCGCATTTCTTCAGCTTGGCATAAAGCTTGTTTTCACGAAGCCTTTCAAGTATCAGCTTCAAATGGTGCTCATGATCTTCATGGCTTTTGGAATAGATGAGGATGTCATCAATAAAGACAACAACAAACTGATCCAAATATTCCTTGAATACACGGTTCATCATATCCATGAAAGCAGCAGGAGCATTAGTCAATCCAAAAGACATAACTATGAATTCATAATACCCATACCGAGTTCTGAAGGCAGTCTTTGGAATATCCTCAGTTTTAATCTTCAGCTGATGATATCTAGAACGAAGATTGATCTTTGAAAAGAATTGTGCTCCTTGTAACTGGTCGAACAGGTCATCAATGCGAGGTAGGGGATACCTATTCTTGATGGTGACATGGTTTAATTCTCGGTAGTCAATACAAAGTCGTATACTCCCGTCTTTCTTCTTTACGAATAAAACAAGAGCACCCCAAGGAGATGTACTAGGACGAATGAAACTGATGTCTAATAACTCATGTAGTTGGACTTTTAACTCCTGAAGTTCAATAGGAGCCATTCGATATGGGGTTTTAGAAATGGGTTTTGTACCTGGTTCAAGGAAAATAAAGAATTCAACATCACGTTCTAGGGGTAGACCGGGAAGTTCTTCAGCAAATACATCAGGAAATTCTCTAACAACAGAAAATATTATCCAAATCTGACTTATCTTTATTCAAATCCATAACATGGGCTAAGAAAGTTTTGCATCCATTTTTCAATAAACGAATAGCTTTGTGGCTTGATATGACAGTGACTGATTTTAGTGGTTTAGTTGTTTGAATTCGTATGACAGGTTGGTTAGGAATATGAAAACTAATAACCTTACGAAAATAATCAATTTTGGCATGATGAGTGGTTAACCAATCAATTCCTAAAATCACATCAAAAGCAAGTATCTTTAAAGAGATAAGATCAACAGGTAATGTGATAGTGCTAACTTGGATCAAACAAGATTTATAAACTGTAAATGTAATGAAGGTTTCACCCAACGAAGTTTCAACAGATACGTTAAAGTCCAATTTCCCCGGAGTCAAGTTTAAACGTTGAACACAAGCAGGAGAGATAAAAGAATGGGTAGAACCGGTATCTAGTAAGGTATAAACTTTGCAAGAATTCAAGATTAGCTTACCCGTGATCACCTCGTTTGGGTTCCTCACATTTTGGCCAGTTACGACAAACGCTCTTCCAGGAACCACTGATTTTGACTTATCCGGGACAGCCTTTGGAGTCACCATCCCTGCTGAACTTTGTTTTGCTATAGTACAATCTTGAGCTATATGGCCCTCCTTCCCACAGTTATGACATACCTTGGATTGTTGTGGGCAGTTTGGGCTGATATGTCCCTCTTTCCCGCATTTGTAACATCTAACTGGCGGTCGTTCTCCTCTCCTAAATTTGTTGTTGGTGCTAGTACTGCTGCTGATGTCTTCCCGTCATTATTGAATCTCCTCTTTTTGAAATTTCCACTTGACTCACCTCTCCTATTATCATGTCCACGATTACCACCCGAGTGGTTACCGCTTTGTCGTATTTTTTTCCTCCTCCTTTGGTTATCATCGCTCTCGATGATTCTTTGCCACCGATGATGACTCGGTTGTGGTCCCTCGGTTGAACATACTCACTATCTCACTCTAATAATTGAGCCATGTTGACAACATCTGAATACAAAGAAAATTTATGAGAGATAAGGTATTGAGGAATCTCGGGTTTTAGACCTCTCAGAAGCATCTGCGTCATACGTTCCTCATTTTCTACCAAATGAGGTACAAACCTGGATAACTCCGCGAACTTTGCCTCGTATTGAGACACCGTCATGTTGTTCTGTTCCAGTCTAATAAACTCTACCTACTTCATATGATGAATACTTTCAGGAAAGTACTTGTCATTGAACAGTTTTTGAAATCTTTCCCAAGATATGTTGAGTGCGGCTGGCTGGGTACGCTTCATAGATTCTCACCAGTAATCTTCCTCTCCACGGAACATAAGGGTGGCGAATGGAACCTTTTGTTCCTCCGTGCATCCCAAGACATCGAATATCTTGGTAATTTGCTTGACCCACGTTTCTGCCTTAATCGGATTGGGCTTTCCCCAGAAATCTGGTGGTCCCAACTCCTTGAAGCGCTGGCTATAATGCATCGCAGCGTTGCCATCATTTCCACCGTATTTTGTACACGAGTCTCCCTCGGCTAATTTTGCATGAACCGGCAAAAAGCTCCTAACCATTCCATCATTCATCGTTGCTCGGTGAGTGTTGTTTACAGGAGGAATATTGCCTTTCATTGCTGCGTTCTCTGGTTTGTGACTAAAGGTTGTTCCACGGTCTCATACACTCCATTGTTAACGTTCTCAGCAGCCATTCTTAAATACTACCATAAAACAATGGTTAATTAAACAAATTAACATATCACATAATATCCCTATATTATGACCGACCAATAAATAAGCTTAGATAGGACACACTAGCGAAGGATTTACTCATCTCTCCCCTCCTAGTTCTATTCCCTAATCTCCGCTAGAGACCATATCCCTAAGCTTTGATACCAACTGTGACGCCCCAAAAATAGGTATACAACACCCATTCTTAGTCGCCAAATACTTGGTACAGAAAGCAAACTACAACTTCCATAATACAATTGTCGTGAAAAATACGACAACACATACTATGAGTTTAAATACAAATATTGTCTTCTAGACAATATCCACACCCAAATAAGTCCTCATTACAATTATTCATACACTATTTTACAGAAATAGTGAGGACTGCTAAAACATCTTTCTAGAACCATCACTCCATACCCCGACTCGATCCTCGCTATGTTCTCACCTCCCGAGAAGAAAAATGGAACAAAAAGGAAAAGGGTGAGCTCAACTAGCCCGAAGAAAGAATATTATGACTAAGATAATATACAACAAATTATCATTAGTCTTCAACAGGAAAAATCGATAGAATATAATAGACAACAAGTTTTAGATCAACAAATACAATGGAAACATCAATCCATTAGAAGAGTCACGTAGAGAGAATGAATTCTACTATCTTCTAAGATTTAAGAGCCCATCATCAATATTTTATTCTGTAACATCAATCAATATACATCTTTTAATCAAATATTCATCTTTGCACCATCTGCCAAAGATATTCATTTATATCACCGATCGATCATGTTCATCTCAACACTGTTCATCTTTCAGACTACGGGCCAAAGATATTCATCGATTAATCATTCATCTTTTCACTACACAGCCAAAGATATTCAAGTAATATCATCATTTTAGGGTGAGGATGATAAAAATATTTTAAAAAAAGCGAATCCAAGTGGAGACGGAAGGGCTAATATTAGGGATTCAGTATTATAGTTTATCCAAGATAGATAATACTCCATAATAACCAAATTTTGAAGCGTAATTCAAAATAAAGATCAAAAACATGGATACAATCAAAGATAGTAACCATAATAGACATCTTGGACAAAAAGAAGAAAATTTTATTTTTCAATGAATAGTGCCGTATTCGTGAATAGTACCGTATACGTGAATAGTGTCGTATACGTGAATAGTAACTCCGACACAAAAAGTTCCAAATTTGATTAAAAAGTTTACCAATATTTCGGCATAATGATATTGAAGAAAATAATATCATTTAAGAAGAAAAATAACATCCCTTACCTCAAAATAATGGTACTTCTGATCGGAATATCGGATATAAAGTCGAAGAAAACTTGTACCGAACCACAACTCTCAAAGTATCTAAATACTTACAAAAATACGCTCGAAAATATAGAGAGAAAGAAAACTTGTTTCTGTGGTGATTTTCAATTCTAACCTAAGCATCTATTTATAGGAAAATGCTATTATTTTAATATTATTATTTTAAACCAAAATTCTACGCACACCTCAATTGATTCAAGGCATGCCAGCCATCATGGAAAAAAAATAGCAGCCCATGTGTATTCAACACCAACCAAAAAGTGGGTCCCACCCATAAATTTAATAAAAATCATTTTATTTTTCGAAACTTCAATAATTCATAGAAAATAGCCCGTTTATCAGAAAAATACTAATTTTATGTCCATTCTGCCTGAAATCGAATTCTCTACAACTTTGTAGCTTTGAGTTTTTCCAAATTCCAAACAGAAAATATCCAAAATCCACAAACGGGTGATTTTTAATACTTCCCTTCCGACAAAATACTGATAAAACACCTCAACATTAATTCCTTCATTTATAACCACATAAAATAAATAAATCCATCATTTATATCCACATCAAATAAATATTTTCTTATCATATAAGTCAATAATTAATTATTCACAAATAATATTACAGAATCACACTTATGACAACCAGGCAGTTCCTAGGAAAGAGGGGGCTTTCCAATAAGGATTTCTCCTTACTGGCGCACAATTAGGTGACCAAACCTCTCCTTAGACAGAACTTTCTAGACATTGCCAATAATGCTATCTAATAATATTATTCAAATAATATGAATTATTGATATGATAATGGAAAATATTGTGCAGTGACAATTATTAAAACAACAATAACATAAACTATCAACGCAGCAATTATTGAATCAATAAAATAAAATATAGAACAGTAACTAGTGTAACAATTATTAAGTAGTGTCTTCTTACGTACGAATCAATAATTCAACAATACTTTATATAACCACGCCAGACATCAGTATTTTAACCACGAGTAACCCAATGTGTTGTTAATTCAGAACAATTACGTCGTTATTAATAAAAACTCATATTTTGTCATTTTCTTCATCCGACAGTTATTCCGTTATGGGGCCCACAATTGACTGCGCCGTCGTATGGATATTCCCGAAAAAAAGAATATTCCACGCCCAAACAAATATTTCTCGACAGAAATGAATATTTTATAACCACTTGCTTATTTTGTAAAATTTGCACATTTCACTCATAGCCAAAGTATTATATCAAATTAACTCATTATTATTTAAAGATAATAAATAGAGAAAATTTAATTTTATTCATAATAAGTTGGGGTCTTACACTGACAGCCGAATGTCAGGGCCTATAGATTCATATGTGTTTATGTTTTAGTCTGTAAATTATTTGTAATTTGTAGCCTGTTAGTAGGTCTTTAATCTAGAAAAGAAAAAAGGTTCATTTGAACCATGGATTTCAAGTTATAGGCAGTCAAAGTGGGTTGACCGTTCACGGATTGTAGTTTTATGGGTTACCCAAAAAACTCAAGAACAGTTGAACCGGCTACTTTGACCAATCTGTTTAATCGTCTTCTGTTTGTTATTTTTGTAAGTTTTTGTTATAAATTAATACCCTGTTATATATACTACATATCTATGATCTTAAATTGAACAAACAACGTATAGGTTTACTAGAATTAATGGTCAAAATTCATTGACCGAGCTTGACCAAGTTTTTTGGGTTTTCCAGAAAACTGAAGAACATGAAGAACAACGTCTGGCTGTACTTTGACCAGCATAATTAGAGACCTTAGAGTTAAGATTTGTTCATGTTAATGTTATATATGTGTACCCTGACATATATACTACATGTTATAACAAACATCACATACATCTAATACACAAAATCAAAGATATTAAAGCCACAAAACCGTTGACTGGCCATGACTGATGTTCTAGGTTACCCAGAAACTCAAGAATAGCTCTGACAGTGACTTTGAGCCTCTATAACTTCTTGTTATATGTAGATTAAAGGCTAAACTTTGTTTCATACTGTACTATTGTATGAGTACTACGACATCAACTCTTGACCAAACCAAAAATCATTAGCAGTAGCCTTTTAATTAGTGGTCAAACTAGTCACTCGACCATGACCAAAGCTCACGCCTTGTAAACTCAAGATCACCTCATACCACACTTTCTCATCCATGAAGGGCTTTAGCGACAGACAGAAATTATTTTTCTAAAAATAAATTATAAAAAAATTAGAAATAATTAATAAATAAATATAAAAATAGTTTTAAAAATTATATTAAATTATTATAATTAAATTTTGATATTTTTACATAAATTCAATAATTATTTTATTGTATTTCGATATTATTAATAAAGAAATTAGAATAATTATTTATAAATACTAAATAATTATAGGAAAATAATATTATTGATATAAAAATTATAATAAATGAATATAAGTTATTTATGTATAATAATCAATGTTTTTGTAAAATTATATGTACATATTAATTACTTATAAATAGAAATAAATGATTTAAAAATAATTTTAAAGATAAATAAATGTTTTAAATACTTTAAATTTTCTAAAAAGGTATTATAAAGGATAATTAAATTTTATAAAATTTAGTCCATTTAATAAGGGTACTTACTACCGAAAAACTTAATTAATTTAATTCGTTCATATGTAAATGATATAATTGAGTATTATTATAAATACTAACGTGTTAGAATTATATATGTGAACATTCGTAGGTATTTTTTAACGTTTGAATAACATAACTTGACTAATCTACGCTCAGGCAAGTTTTCTAAACCCTAAATTTATTTCTTCATTATGCAAGTTTCCTAAACCCTAAACTTATTTCTTCATTATGCAAGTTTCCTAAACCCTACACTTATATCTGTAATTGCTTTTGATATGTTATATCAAACCTAAACTTGAATTGCCAAATTATTGTAAAGTTATTGCTATAGTTTTAGCATAACTAAAAAATGAATTGTTTATTCATATGATATTGTTTATTGAGCATAAACTGTCGTGTTAAACAAAATTATTTTGGTAAGACATCTTATACTGAAGTTGGGTATCCCGTAAGGGATTGAAATTTGGTCAATGAATATATTGACATTTAATGTATTTTGAGCACTATAGGATAATATGCATACTCCTAAGATGTTGAATGGGCTGATCCCCTATCTCACATCTGAACAAAGTTTCTAAGTCTGTGTGACTGGCAGAAATAAAGAAAAATTTCAGAAATGGTTGAAATTAGAAATCCAGAAATGGTAACAACTATCAGTCGAAATTTGAATTGTTATATTTCTTTAAATCCTATATTGTTATAAATACAAAACTTGTTGAGCATGTCATAGCTCACCCTTGCAAATTATCCCCTTTACAGTTTTAGATGGTAATCTTGGAACATCTGGAGTAAATAAAGGGAAGCGTCCCTACATAGATTAGATTATATTCTTGTCTGTTTGAATACCTTGTAATAAGAACTCGTTATGAGAATCATGTAATCGAATCTTAATATTATGATATATATATAACATTTTTATTTCTGCAACCGTGTTTTCTTACATATATAGATGTAAAATTAGACTTCTTCGAATCTAGTTGAGATCCTTGGGAACTATTTATTTGAGTGAGGGTATTAATAGCATGGACTGTTCATGTTGTTATTGATACTATGGATTTCGGATAGATAGTTACTATCGATACGATAGTATAAATTCGTTTGGCTTAGACTATACATCTAGGTGAGGGTATTAGTAATATGGATTGTTCATGTTATTACCGATACTCTGAATTTTGAATAAATAGACTCTATTCACAGATACAGTTCATATATCTAAGTGAGGGTATCCAAACACAGTAATAGTTCTCTTGAGAATTTACATCTGTTATGGGATACTGTGAATTTTGGATCTATGGAATTATATTTGATAGTCCCTCTATTTAATGTAATCTTATAATCAGATACAATGGGTGTATAGATTTAAAAGCATTATGTTGATTTTCTGTAAGCACCATATCAGATACCATGGGAGTATAGATATGGGGGCGTTACATTATTAAATCAATAATTCTGACGACAAAGTTATTAATATTATTATTTGCAATATTAACGATGTCTAAAAGTTCTGTCAAGGAGATGTTTGGTCACCTAATTGCGGCATGATAGGGAGAAATCCTTATTGGAAAGCCCCTCTCTCACAGAGCGACGACACTGGTCGATTAATATTGTGAATTATAATAAAGGTGATGAGTTTTGTTTTATTATTATTATAAATGTAATAAAACAGAAAACTTTTTATATAAAATAGAATACTTTTATAAAGTTATTTATTTTATTAGACTATAAATAGAATATATAATATTCTATTATGCATAATATTTGCATAGTATACGCATAATGTTTGCATAGTAAAATCTTTTTATATAAAACAAAATACTTTTATAAAGTTATTTGTTTTATCGGATAATAAATAGAATATATAATATTCTATTATGCATAAGTGTTTGCATAGTAAAAAAATTTTATATAAATTAGAATACTTTTATAAAGTTATTTGTTTTATTAGATTTTAAATAAAATATATAAATATATATATTTTTATAAATAGAATATATTATATTTTATTGCATAGTATCCTTTCCATTCTCCTATAAATAGGATGCTTAGTTAGAATTGAAAACCACACCAGAAATTCAGAGAATTCTTCTTCTATAATCTTGAGCATATTTCTTTAGAGTTTTAAGAAGCTTTGAGCGTGGAAAGCAGTATAAGTTTTCTTCAAGAAAATCATCGCCCTACCAAATTAAGTACTCTTCTTTTTAAGGTAAGGGTATTATTTCTTTTCGTCTTCATAAAGAGAACTTCATTATTCCATTCTTTATTATTCATTGGAATAACCGGTATATGCGGACTACCCTATACTTGGTGATATTCTTACATTATTCCATTATTTATTATTAGGTTAGAATATCACATGCCTATGCGTTTCACGCATGACTTTGATTCCGTTCTTTATTATTACATTTGGAACATCACATGCGTGAGGTTTACGCTTAACCTAGTTCCGTTCTTTATTATTACGTTGGAACATCTGTCGGTCGCGGATTACGCATGACCTGGTTCCATTCTTTATTATTCTGTTGGAATAACATATCTGTGCAGTCTATCGCATGCATGGTTATTTCTTACGTTATTCCATTCTTTATTATTTACATTGGAATAACTTTCATCTATGTGGATTATCACATGCATGGTGAATGATCTTTTTGTATTCATTCCTTATTAAATTATGGAAATGATCTGTCTAAGTGGATTACCGCATGGCGGACGAAAATCCATTTGTCGTATCATATATTCTCTTATACTCAGTTGGTTAAAGCTTTGACTTCTATACTCCATGAAATTAGTGGAATATCCTTGATATTTGCACTTCATCCAGTATCTTTTCATGGAAATATTCTTCTGATCATTATTGAATTTTACTCCCACAAAGCGTTATCTGTTGACAATTTGGAACGTAATTGGTTCTGGATAAATTAATTCTTAAACTTGTTTTATTGAATTCTTATATCATTGTCATCATCCTCATGTTTATATTATGTTGAAAGTCATATGTGGCCTGTAGTACATAGATGGACTTGGTATGATTATGATCAGGGATTAATCGGTATAATCATGACCGTAATGTTAAAAATGATGTGGTAAAAGTCCTCATTGGCCCGTAGTGCATTGATGGACAGTTGTTAGCATGATCATGATCATTGATGAATACACAAATATCCTTGGCCTGTAGTGCATGGATAATTTGTGGTTGTGATACTAATGAATATCCTTGGCCGTAGTGCAGGGATGATGTGGTTGTTTATTAAGCTGAGTCTCAGCGATAAAAATGATGAAAAACCTTTTAAAATATAGAAGATAGTAGATTTTATTCTCTACTTGACTCTTTTAATGGATTACTTGTTCCGCTGCAGTTAAACTTGATGTTTGTTATATTGTATCAGTTTAACACTATTGAGGGCTAAGAATAATTTATTCTGCATTATCTTAGTCATAATATATCTTACTGGGCTAGTTGAGCTCACCCTTTTGCTTTCATTATTCTCTTCAGGAAATGGGAATGTAGCAGGGACTAGTCGGGGAACGGAGTGACGGTCCAGAGGATAACATTAGTAGTCCTCACTATTCTATGAAATAGTGTGTTAATAAATGTATTGAGGACTTATTTTGAGTTTGAATACTGTCTAGAAGACAATATTTGTATTAAAAATCACAGCTTATGTTGTATATTTAAGATTGTATTTGTATTCTGCACCATGTATTTGGCAACTCAGAATAGGTGATGTATACCTATTTTAGGGGCGTCACAGTTGGTATCAAAGCTTAGGGATATGATCCCTGGCTGAGATGTGAGATAAGAACTAGGAGGGGAGAGACGGGTATTTCTTTCACTAGTATGACCTACTTAAGTTTATTTGATATTTAATTGGTCGGTCAGAGTATGGGAATAATATGTGATATGTTAATTAACCCTTGTTTTGTGGCAGTATTTGAAAATGACATCCGAGAATGTTGAGAATATCAATGGAGCACAGGAGACCATTGAGTCTCCACAGATCAATAATCAGGATAATGTGCATCGGGAAGGCGACAATCCTCATGCAAATAACAACACTGGCCAAATGATGAATGATGGAATGTTCAGAGGCTTTATGCAATTCATGCAACATCAGGCAAGAGTGACTCCTGTCCAAAATACAGGTGGAAACACTTGCAACTCTCAGACGGTCACCGCTAAACAGTTCAAGGAACTGGGACCACCGAAGTTTTTTTGGAGAGCCAAAATAACTTAAGGCGGACACATGGATAAAGCAGATCTTCAAGATGTTTGATGTCTTGGGATGCTCTTAGGAGTAAAAGGTTCCCTTTGCCACCTTCATGTTGCAAGCAGAGGCAGATTACTGGTGGGAATCTGTAAAGCGTACTCAACCTGCCACACTGAAGATAACTTGGGAGAATTTTCAAGAATTGTTCAACGACAAGTACTTTCCCGAAAGTATTCGTCACATGAAAGAGGTAAAATTCTTCAAGCTGGAGCAAAACAACATGACCGTATCGTAGTACGAAGCCAAGTTTGCCGAGTTGTCCCAGTTTGCGTCCCATTTGGTTGATAATGAGGAGAGAATGACGCAAATATTTCTAAGAGGTTTGAAACCCGAGATACGTCAATATCTTATCTCTCATAAACTGTGTTTGTATTCAGATGTTGTTAATAGGGCTCAGTTATTGGAGCGCGATAATGAGTCAACCCAACCAAAAGAGTGCAGCTGGCAAAATGATACCAGTGAGAGCAATCATCGAAGCGGTGGCAACAAGTGTTGAGGTAATCAACAGGCCAGAAATGGTAACCACTTCGGTGGTAATCAGGGCCAAAACAATAAGAATGGACATTTCAAGAAGAAGAGATTCAACAATGATGGAAAGACGTCAGCACCAACACCCGTTGTTAAGGAAGGAGAACGACCACCTATCATATGCTTCAAATGCGGATGGGAGGGACACATCAGTCCAAACTGTGCGATGTCGTCCAAAGCATGTTATAATTGTGAAAGAGAATGTCACCTACCCCGATTTTGTCGTTCACCAAAAATAAGTTCAGCTAGGATGGAGGCACAAAAGGCCGTCCCAGAAAAGTTAAAGCCGATAGTGCAAAGGAGAGCATTTGTTGTGACCTCCCAGAAAGAAAGGAACCCGAACGAGGTCATCACGGGTAAGCTTATCACAAACTCTAGCGAAGTCTATACCTTATTTGATACCGGTTCTACCCATTCTTTTATTTCTCCTACTTACGCTCAATGTTTAAATTTAACTCCGGAGAAATTAGACTTTGACTTATCTGTTGAAACTCCATTGGGAGAAACCTTCATTACATCCACTATTTATAAGTCTTGTTTAGTTCAAATCGGCACCCGCACGTTACTTGTCGATCTTATTTCTTTGAAAATACTTGCATTTGATGTGATTCTAGGGTTTGATTGGTTAACTACTCATCATGCAAAAATTGATTGTTTTCGTAAGGTTGTTTGTGACGCCACCAAAATAGGTATACATCACATATTCTGAGTCGCCAAATACATGGTACAGAATACAAATACAATCTTAAATATACAACAAGAGCTGTGAGTTTTAATAAAAATATTGTCTTCTAGACAATATCCACTCTCAGAATAAGTCCTCATTACATTTATTATTACACTATTTTATAGAATAATGAGGACTGCTAAGTCACCATCTCGGACCGTCACTCCGTTCCCCGACTAGTCCCGGCTACGTTCTCATTTCTTGAAGAGAACAGTGGAAGAAAGGGTGAGCTCAACTAGCCCAGTAAGAAATATTACGACTAAGATAATGCAGAATAAATTATCATTAGTCTTAACCATAATGTTAAACTGATAAAATATAATAGACATCAAGTTTAACTGCAGTGGAACAACCAATCCATTAAAAGAGTCAAGTAGAGAATAAAATCTACTATCTTTTATGATTTAAAAGGTTTTTCATCACTTTATCGCTAGGACTCAGCATAATAAATAATCCACATCATCCCCACTTTTCTACGACAAGGATATTCATTAGTATCACAACCACAAAATTATCCATGCACTATGGGCCAAGGATATTCGTGTATTCATTAATGGTCATGATCATGCCAACAACTATCCATCAATGCACTATGGGCCAATGAAGACTTTAATTTTCCACATCATTTGTAACATTACGGTCATGATTACACCGAATAATCCCTGGTCATAATCATACCAAGTCCATCTATGCACTACAGGCCACAGATGACTTTCAACAAAATATAAACATGAGGATGATGACAATGATATAAGAATTCAATAAAAACAAGTTCACGAATTAATTTGTCCAGGAACTAATAACGTCCAAATTGTCAACATGATACTACTTTGTAGAGTAAAATTCAAGAATGCTCAGAAGAATATTTTCATGAAAAGATACTGGATGAAGCGCAAATATCAAGGATATTCCACTAATTTCATGGAGTATAGAAGTTAAAACTTTAACTAACTGAGTATAATAAGGAATGGAATAACAAAAGAAATCACCAGGCATGCGATAGACCGCATAGGCAGGTTATTCCAATGAGAATAATAAAAGGCGGAACCGAGTCCGGTAAGAAAGCGCACGCAGACGAGGATATTCAAGATGAATAATAAAAGGCGAAATCGGTCCGCGTAAAACGCACAAACAGGATATTCAATAGAATAATAAAGAGCGGAATCGAGGTCTGTGTAAAACACAGATGAGGATATTCCAATGAGAATAATAAAAGCGGAATCGGTCCCAGCATAAAATGAAACAGAGCAGGATATTCCAACAGAATAATAAAGGCGGAATCGGTCCCGGCGTAAAACGCATGCATGAACAAGATATTCCAATAGAATAATAAAAGCGGAATCAGTAAAGGCGTAAAAGCCGCATGACGAGGATATTCCAACAGAATAATAAAGAATGGAATAAAAAAAGAATTTCACCAAGTATAGGGTAGCCCGCATATACAGGTTATTCCAACAGAATAATAAATAATGGAATAACAGAAGTTCTCTTCATGAATACAAAAGAAATAATACCCCTTACCTTAGTAGGAAATTGGATACCGCAATATTGTAGTAACAGAAGTTTCTTCTTCTTTCTCTCTTATTCTCTCTATTCTTTCTCGCTCTATAGCTTTAGTAAATTCGTGAAAAATAATGAAGGAATGAGCTTCTATTTATAAGTTTAGCAGAGTAAGGGTAAAATAGTCTTTTTGCCATAATTTATAACATCATCGCATACATCATCGATCATATAACATCATTGCTTACATCATCCTTCCGATGACATCATTGTTTACCTCATCGTTCCGATGACATCATCGTTTGCATCATCAGAATTCAAATTCAATTTGTTCTCTTCCACCTCATCTTACTTTTATACCATGAATTTACTATCATAATGTTACCATTCAAATTATAAAAAACATACTATCATATAATCACATCATACTACTATAATATAATATTATAAAAATATATTTGAATGAATTATTGATTTGATAATTTGAAATACTGTGCAATGACAATTATTGAATCAAAAATAACAAAGTAGTAATTATAAAATAAAATATTAAACAGTAATTACTGTAACAATTATTGAGTAATGCTTTCTTATGTAAGAATCAATAATTCAAAAATACTGTGCAACAACGCGTGTTACTATATTTATTTTTTTTTACTACCGAGTAGTTCAACAGTTTTAACTGTAAAACTTCCACTGTTATTTTCATAAAAATATTTTTGTCGTTTTCTCAATCCGACAATAATTCCGTTGTGGGGTCCACCAATGATTGTGCCGTCGTATAAATATTCCATGTTAAAACAAATATTCCCCTACCAATCGAATATTATATAACAACTTGCGTACTTTGCAAAATTTATAAATATTACCCACAACTATAACATTATATCAATTTCATACCATAATATTTAAAAAAAAATGATATTTATAGAAAAATCATCTTTATTAAAAATTTGGGGTCTTACAACCTCCCCTTCTTATGAAATTTCGCCCTCAAAATTAGGGTACGTACCTGGTATGTCGAAGAGGTAAGGATACCTTGATTTCATTTCAGATTCTAACTCCTAGGTCATTTTCTCAACATCGTGGTTTCTCCACAAAACTTTGACTTGAGGTATAACCTTGGAGCATAGAATATGTTCCTTCTTATCCAAGATTTGAACAGGAACCTCTTCATACGTCAAATCTTTCGCTATTTCGTCCGGTTCTAACTCAATAATGTGGTTCGGGTCTTCCACATATTTACGTAACATGGATATGTGAAAAATGTTATGAACACGAGACATACTTGGCGGTAAAGTGAGTCTATAGGCCACAGTTCCTACTCGATCGAGAATTAAAAATGGGCCAATGAAATGAGGATTGAGCTTTCCTCTATTTCAAAATCTTGTAACTCCTTTCCATGGAGCAACACGTAACAATACATGATCTCCAATATCGAATTCCACGTCCTTTCGATGAAGATCGGCATAACTCTTTTTGTCGATCTTGTGAGGTTTTTATACGTTGTCGAATCGTTTGAATCTTTTCCGTAGTCATCATACGTACTAACTCGGTCCCAACAACATTTCTTCACCCACCTCATCCGAAATCTTTCGAGAAGCGACACTTTCTTCCATACAAGCGCCTCAAATGGAGCCATTCAATACTTGTTTGATAACTATTGTTGTAGGAAAACTCCACCAATGCTAAGAACTTGTCCCAACTTCCCTTGAAGTCGAGGACACGAGTCTTAATAAATCTTCAAGAGTTTGAATAGTCCTCTCGATTGTCCGTAAAATGCGAGGATGATATGCCGAACTAAATCATAAATCCGTGCCCATAGCTTTTTACAAACTAACCAAAAATCGTGAAGTGAATCTTGGGTCTCGATCAGAAACTATGGATATTGGCATACCATGGAGTCTTACAATCTCGTTTATGTACATACGAGCAAGACGTTCAAGTGTATATGTTTCTCGTATTGGTAAGAAATGAGCAGACTTGGTCAATCTATCAACAATGACCCAAATTGCATCTATGCCTTGAGAATCCTTGGGAAGACCAGTAACGAAATCTATGGTAATGTGGTCCCACTTCCATTCTGGAATTTCAAGTGGTTGCAATGGACCTTTTGGTACTTGATGCTCTGCCTTGACTCGTTGACAAGGTAGACACCTTGAGATAAACAACGCTATCTCTCTCTTCATATTGTTCCACCAAAATGTATGACGAAGATCACGATACATTTTGGTACTCCCAGGATGGATTGCAAATGGTTTGTTGTGCGCCTCCATTATGATCTTATACTTTAAATCAGGGTCATTAGGAACACAAAGTCTGGAGTTGACTCTAAGTATTCCTTCTTCATCGATTCTTGCTTCCGGCATAGCACCTTCTTGCACTTTCTTCCTCATACGCATCGGCTCTGGAGTGCGTAGCTTGGCGACTTTAACTTTATCAATTAAAGTCGGTTCTACTCGTATATTTGCCATCATCACGTGGGTCCCTGGAGTCTTTATCTCTATCTCCATCCTTTACAAGTCATACAAAATGGGCCTTTGCGTTGAAAATATAGCACTCGTACCCGCATATGATCTTCTACTTAATGCGTCAGCTACCACGTTCGCTTTTTCAGGATGGTATTGGATGGTATGATCATAATCTTTCAACATTTTAAGCTAACATCGTTATCGCATGTTAAGTTCCTTTTGAGTGAAGAAATATTTGAGGCTTTTATGATCCGTAAAGATCTCTACTTTCTCCCCATACAAGTAATGCCTCTAAATTTTAAGTGCGAAAACAACAGCTGCCAACTCTAGATCATGAGTAGGATAATTCCTCTCATATTCTTTGAGTTGTCGAGAGGCATAGGCTATGACTTTCTCATGTTGCATGAGAACACATCCTAACCCTTTGCCCAAAGCATCACTGTAGATGACAAATCCTTAAGGCGGATGGTATTATCGAGCAGTCTTTGAAATGAGTCTCCTCTTGAGTTCTTGAAAACTCTTCTCACATTCCTTACTCCAACTGAATTTTGTATCTTTCCTAGTCAGCTGAGTTAATGGAGTAGCGATTCGAGAAAATCCTTCCACAAATCTCCGATAATAACCAGCTAAACCTAGAAAGCTACGTACTTCGATCACTGACTTAGGTTGTTCCCAGCTTTGAACGGCTTCAATCTTTGCTGGGTCAACAGATATTCCATGATTTGATATCACGTGCCTAAGGAATGCTACTTCCTCAAGCCAGAACTCGTATTTCTTTAACTTGGCATAAAGCTTGTTTTCACGAAGCTTTCGAAGTATTAACCTCAAGTGTTGCTCATGATCTTCACGGCTTTTGGAATAAATAAGGATGTCATCAATAAAGATGACCAAAAAGTGATCCAAATATTCCTTAAATACTCGGTTTATCATATCCATGAAAGCAGCAGGAGCATTAGTCAATCCAAAAGACATGATTAATAATTCATAATGCCCGTACCGAGTTCTGAAAGCCGTCTTTGGAATGTCATTTGTTCTAATCTTTAACTGATGATATCTGGAATGAAGATCGATTTTTGAAAAGAATTTAGCGCCTTGCAACTGGTCAAATAGGTCATCAATACTAGGTAACGGATACCTATTCTTGATGGTGACATGATTTAACACCCGATAATCAATACAAAGTCGCATACTTCCATCTTTCTTCTTCACGAACAGAACAAGAGCACCCCATGGAGACGTACTAGGACGAATGAAATCGATGTCTAACAATTCCTGTAGTTGGGTTTTTAACTCCTGAAGTTCAATAGGAGCCATTCGATATGGGGCTTTGGAAATGGGTTTTGTGCCGGGTTCAAGGTCGATACAAAATTCAATTTCACGCTCTGAGGGTAGGCCAGGAAGTTCTTCGGGGAATACGTCAAGAAATTTATTAACAATAGAAATATCATTCAGAACTGACGTATTTTTGTTTAAATCCGTGACATGAGCTAAGAAAGCTTGACATTCGTTTTTCAATAAATGAATAGCTTTATGGCTTGAGATGACAGTGATTGATTTTAATGGTTTGGTTGCTTGAATTCGCATAATAGGTTGGTTAGGAATATGAAAGCTAACAACCTTACGAAAACAATCAATTTTTACATGATGAGTAGTTAACCAATCAATCCCTAGAATCACGTCAAACGCAAGTATTTTCAATAAAATAAGATCGACAGGTAATGTGAGGGTACCGATTTGAACCAAACAAGACTTATAAACAGTGGATGTAATGAAGGTTTCTCTCAGCGGAGTTTCAACAGATAAGGCAAAGCCTAATTTCTCCGGAGTCAAATTTAAACATTGAGCGCAAGTAGGAGAAATAAAGGAATGGGTAGAACCGGTATCAAATAAGGTATATACTTCGCTAGAGTTTATGATAAGCTTACCCGTGATGACCTCGTTCGGGTTCCTTGCTTTCTGGGAGGTCACAACAAACGCTCTCCCTTGAACTACCAGTTTTGTCTTGTCTGGGACGGCCTTTGATGCCTCCATCCCAGCTGGACTTGTCTTCGGTGCACGATAAAATCGGGCTAGGTGACCTTCTCTTCCACAATTGTAACATACTTTAGATGGCATCGCGCAGTTTGGACTGATGTGTCCGTCTCCTCCACATTTGAAGCATATGATAGGTGGTCGTTCTCCTTCCTTAACGACAAGTGCTGATGCTGACGTCTTTCCATCATTGTTGAATCTCCTCTTCTTGAAATGTCCATTCTTATTGTTTTAGCCATGATTACCACCAAAGTGGTTACCATTTCTGGCCTATTGATTCCCTCCACGCTTGTTGTCACTGCTTCGATGACTGCTCTCACTAGTATTATCGTTTGCCGACTGCTCTCTCTTGGTTAGTTGACTCATTATCGCGTTCCAATAACTAAGCCCTATTCACAACATCTGAATATAAGCAAAGTTTATGAGAGATAAGGTATTAACGTATCTCGGGTTTCAAACCTCTTAGAAACATTCGCGTCATTCTCTTCTCATTATCAACTAAATGGGATGCAAACCGGGACAACTCAGCAAACTTGGCTTCATACTGCGACACGGTCATGTTGTTTTGCTCCAGTTTAATGAACTCTACCTCTTTCATGTGACGAATACTTTCGGGAAAGTACTTGTCGTTGAAAAGTTCTTGGAACTTCTCCCAAGACATCTTCAGTGCGGAAGGTTGAGCACGCTTTACAGATTCCCACCAGTAATCTGCCCGTGCCCGCAACATGAAGGTGGCAAAGGGAAACTTTTGCTCCTCGGAGCATCCCAAGACATCAAATATCTTGTTGATCTGCTTTATCCACGTCTCCGCCTTAAGTGTTTTGGCTCTCCAAAAAACTCTGGTGGTCCCAGCTCCTTGAACTGTTTAGCAGTGACCATCCGAGAGTTGCCAGTGTTTCCACCTGCATTTTGGACAGGAGTCTCTCTTGCCTGATGTTGTATGAATTGCAGAAACCCTCTGAACAATCCATCGTTCATCATTTGTTCAGTGTTGTTGTTTGCATGAGGATTATTGTCTTCTCGTTGCACATTATCCTGGGTATTCATCTGTGGAGACTCAACGGTCTCCTGTGCTCCATTGATATTCTCAACATTCTCGGATGTCATTTTCAAATACTGCCACAAATCAAGGGTTAAATAACATATCACATATTATCCCTATACTCTGACCGACAAATTAAATACCAAATAAACTTAGGTAGGTCATACTAATGAAAGAATTCCCCGTCTCTCCCCTCCTAGTTCTTATCTCACATCTCAGCAGGGATCATATCCCTAAGCTTTGATACCAACTGTGACGCCCCCAAAATAGGTATACATCACCTATTCTGAGTCGCCAAATACATGGTACAGAATGCAAATACAATCTTAAATATACAACAAGAGCTGTGAGTTTTAATAAAAATATTGTCTTCTAGACAATATCCACTCTCAGAATAAGTCCTCATTACATTTATTATTACACTATTTTATAGAATAATGAGGACTGCTAAGTCACCATCTCGGACCGTCACTCCGTTCCCCGACTAGTCCCGGCTACGTTCTCATTTCTTGAAGAGAACAGTGGAAGAAAGGGTGAGCTCAACTAGCCCAGTAAGAAATATTACGACTAAGATAATGCAGAATAAATTATCATTAGTCTTAACCATAATGTTAAACTGATAAAATATAATAGACATCAAGTTTAACTGCAGTGGAACAACCAATCCATTAAAAGAGTCAAGTAGAGAATAAAATCTACTATCTTTTATGATTTAAAAGGTTTTTCATCACTTTATCGCTAGGACTCAGCATAATAAATAATCCACATCATCCCTGCACTACGGCCAAGGATATTCATTAGTATCACAACCACAAAATTATCCATGCACTATGGGCCAAGGATATTCGTGTATTCATTAATGGTCATGATCATGCCAACAACTATCCATCAATGCACTATGGGCCAATGAAGACTTTAATTTTCCACATCATTTGTAACATTACGGTCATGATTACACCGAATAATCCCTGGTCATAATCATACCAAGTCCATCTATGCACTACAGGCCACAGATGACTTTCAACAAAATATAAACATGAGGATGATGACAATGATATAAGAATTCAATAAAACAAGTTCACGAATTAATTTGTCCAGGAACTAATAACGTCCAAATTGTCAACATGATACTACTTTGTAGAGTAAAATTCAAGAATGCTCGGAAGAATATTTTCATGAAAAAGACCTTTGGATGAAGCGCAAATATCAAGGATATTCCACTAATTTCATGGAGTATAGAAGTTAAAACTTTAACTAAGCGAGTATAATAAGGAATGGAATAACAAAAGAAATCACCGGGCATGCGATAGAATCCTTGACAGGCGAGTTATTCCAATGAAGAATAATAAAAGCGGAACCAGTCCAATAAAAAGCATGCTGACGAGGATATTCAGCGAGAATAATAAAAAGACGAAATCGGTCCGGCGTAAAAGCGCACAAGCGAGGATATTCCAATGAGAATAATAAAGGCGGAATCAGGTCACATGTAAAACACACGCATGGATATTCCAACGAATAATAAAAAAGCGGAATCGGTCAGGCATAAAATGAAACGAGACGAGGATATTCCAGCGAGAATAATAAAAAGCGGAATCGGTCCCGGCGTAAAAACGCATGAACAAGATATTCCAATAGAATAATAAAGATGGTCGGTCCGTAAAACGCCTGATGCGAGGATATTCCAATGAGAATAATAAAGAATGGAATAAAAAAGAATTTCACCAAGTATAGGGTAGCATATCTGAGTTATTCCAATGAATAATAAATAATGGAATAATGAAGTTCTCTTCATGAATACAAAAGAAATAATACCCCTTACCTTAGTAGGAAATTGGATACCACTTAATATTGTAATAATGAAGTTTCTTCTTCTTTCTCTCTTATTCTCTCTATTCTTTCTCGCTCTATAGCTTTAGTAAATTCGTGAAAAATAATGAAGGAATGAGCTTCTATTTATAAGTTTAGCAGAGTAAGGGTAAAATAGTCTTTTTGCCATAATTTATAACATCATCGCATACATCATCGATCATATAACATCATTGCTTACATCATCCTTCCGATGACATCATTGCTTACCTCATCGTTCTGATGACATCATCGTTTGCATCATCAGAATTCAAATTCAATTTGTTCTCTTCCACCTCATCTTACTTTTATACCATGAATTTACTATCATAATGTTACCATTCAAATTATAAAAAACATACTATCATATAATCACATCATACTACTATAATATAATATTATAAAAATATATTTGAATGAATTATTGATTTGATAATTTGAAATACTGTGCAATGACAATTATTAAATCAAAAATATCAACGTAGAAATTATAAAATTACCGAGTAGTTCAACAGTTTTAACTGTAAAACTTTCGCCGTTATTTTTCTAAAATTATTTTTATTATTTTCTCAATCCGACAATAATTCCGTTGTGGGGTCCACCAATGATTGTGCCGTCCACCAATGATTGTGCCATCGTACGATTATTCCCTATTAAAACGAATATTCCCCGACCAATCGAATGTTATATAACAACTTGCGTACTTTGCAAAATTTATAAATATTACCCATAACTATAACATTATATCAATTTCATTCCCTAATATTTTAAAAAAATGATATTTATAGAAAAATCATCTTTATTAAAAATTTGGGGTCTTACATTGTTAGTTTTCATATTCCTAACCAACCTATTATGCGAATTCAAGCAACCAAACTATTAAAATCAATCACTGTCATCTCAAGCCATAAAGCTATTCGTTTATTAAAAAATGGATGTCAAGCTTTCTTAGCTCATGTCACGGATCTAAACAAAAATACGTCAGTTTTGAATGATATTTCTATTGCTAATAAATTTCCTAACGTATTTCCTGAAGAACTTCCTGGCCTACCCCCAGAGCGTGAAATTGAATTTTGTATCGACCTTGAACCCGATACAAAACCCATTTACAAAGCCCCATATCGAATGGCTCCTATTGAACTTCAGGAGTTAAAGACCCAACTGTAGGAATTATTAGACATTGGCTTTATTCGTCCTAGTACTTCTCCTTGGGGTGCTCCTGTTCTATTCGTGAAGAAGAAAGATGGGAGTATGCGACTTTGTATTGATTATCGGCAGTTGAATCATGTCACCATCAAAAATATGTACCCATTGCCACGTATTGATGACCTGTTTGACCAGTTGCAAAGAGCCAAATTCTTTTCAAAGATTTTTCTTCGTTTTGGATATCACCAATTGAAGATTAAAACCAATGACATTCCAAAGACGGCTTTCAGAACTCGGTACGGGCATTATGAATTCCTAGTCATGTCCTTTGGATTGACTAATGCTCCTGCTACCTTCATGGATATTATGAATCGAGTATTCAAGGAATATTTGGATCACTTTGTGGTCGTCTTTATTGATGACATCCTTATTTATTCCAAAAGTCGTGAAGATCATGAACAACACTTGCAGCTGATACTCCAAAAGCTTCGTGAAAACAAGCTTTATGCCAAGTTGAAGAAATGTGAGTTCTGGCTGGAGGAAGTAGCATTCCTTGGGCACGTAGTATCAAGTCATGGAATATGTGTTGACCCAGCAAAGATTGAAGCTATTCAAAGCTGGGAGCAACCTAAATCAGTCACCGAAGTACGTAGTTTTCTCGGCTTAGCTGGTTATTATCGGAGATTCGTAGAAGGGTTTTCTCAAATTGCTACTCCATTAACTCAGCTGACTCGAAAAGATAAAAAGTTTGGTTGGAGCGAGGAATATGAGAAGAGTTTTTAAGAACTCAAGATAAGACTCATTCAAAGACTGTTACGACAATACCATCTCGGCTCGGAGGATTTGTCATCTGATGATGCTTTGAGCAAGGGTTGAGATGTGCTCTCATGCAACATGGGAAAGTTATAGCCTATGCCTCACGACAACTCAAAGAATATGAGAGGAATTATCCCACTCATGATCTAGAATTGGCAACAGTCGTTTTTGCACTAAATATTTGGAGGTATTACTTGTATGGGGAGAAAGTGGAGATCTTTACGGATCATAAAAGCCTCAAATATTTCTTTACTCAAAAGGAACTCAACATGTGACATCGACGTTGGCTTGAACTGTTGAAAGATTATGATCATACCATCCAATACCATCTTGGAAAAGCGAACGTGGTAGCTGACGCATTGAGTAGAAGATCATATATGCTTGGCACGAGTGCGATATTGTCAACGAAAGGCCCATTTTGTGTGACTTGCAAAGGATGGAGATAGAGTTAAAGACTCGAGGGACCCATGTGATGATGGCGAATATCTGAGTAGAACCGGCTTTAATTGATAAAGTTAAAACATTCAAGCTACTGATCTGGAGGCGATGCGTATGAGGAAGAAAGTGCAAGAAGGTACTATGCCGGAAGCAAGAATCGATGAAGAAGGAATACTTCGAGTCAACTCCAGACTTTATGTTCCTAACGACCCCTAATATAAAGTATAAAATCATGATGGAGGCGCACAACACACCGTTTGCAATCCATCCTGGGAGTACCAAAATGTATCATGATCTTCATCATACATTTTGGTGGAGCAATATGAAGAGAGAGATAGCGCTGTTTATCTCAAGGTGTCTAACTTGTCAACGAGTCAAGGCAGAGCATCAAGTACCAAAAGATCCATTGCAACCACTTGAAATTCTAGAATAGAAGTGGGAGCACATTACCATGGATTTCGTTACTGGTCTTCCCAAGGTTTCTCAAGGCATAGATGCAATTTGGGTCATTGTTGATAGATTGACCAAGTTTGCTCATTTCTTACCAATATGAGAAACTTACACACTTGAACGTCTTGCTCGTATGTATATAAACGAGATTGTAAGACTGCATGGTATGCTAGTATCCATAGTTTCTGATCGAGACCCAAGATTCACTTCACAATTTTAGGTTAGTTTGTAAAAAGCTATGGGCACGGATTTACCATTTAGTTCGGCATATCATCCTCAGACGGATGGATAATCAGAGAGGACTATTTAAACTCTAGAAGATTTATTAAGACTCTGTGTCCTTGACTTCAAGGGAAGTTGGGATAAGTTCTTACCATTGGTGGAGTTTTCCTACAACAACAGTTATCAAGCAAGTATTGGCATGGCTCCATTTGAGGCGTTGTATGGAAGAAAGTGTCATTCTCCAGTATGCTGGGATGAGGTGGGTGAAGCAACGTTGTTGGTACCGGAGTTGGCACGTATGACTACGAAAAAGATTCAAACGATCCGGTAACGTATAAAAACCTCACAAGATCGACAAAAGAGTTATGTTGATCTTCCTCGAAAGGACGTGGAATTCGATATAGGAGATCATGTGTTGTTACGTGTTGCTCCAAGGAAAGGAGTTACATGATTTGGAAAGAGAGGAAAGCTCAATCCTCGATTTATTGGCCCATTTTTAATCCTCGATCGAGTAGGAACTGTGGCCTATCAACTCGCTTTCTTGCCAAGTATGTCTCGTGTTCATAACGTTTTTCACGTATCCATGTTACGTAAATATGTGGAAGACCCGAAACACATTATTGAGTTCGAACCGGAAGAAATAGCAGAAGATTTAACGTATGAAGAGGTTCCTGTTAAAATCTTGGATAAGAAGGAGCATATTCTACGCTCCAAGGTTATACCTCAAGTCAAAGTTTTGTAGAGGAACCACGATGTTGAGGAAATGACCTGGGAGTTAGAATCTAAAATGAAATCAAGGTATCCTTACCTCTTTGACATACCAGGTACGTACCCTAATTTCGAGGGCAAAATTTCATAAGAAGAGGAGGTTGTAAGACCCCAACTTTTATGAATAAAGATGATTTTTCTATGAATATCATTTTTGAATATTATGGAATGAATTTTATATAATGTTATGGTTGTGGGTAATATTTATAAATTTTGCAAAAGTACATGAAGTTGTTATATAATATTCGATTAATTCGGGGAATATTCGTTTTAATAGGAAATATTCATAACAACGACACAATCATTGGTGGACCCATAGCGGAATTATTATCGGATTGAGAAAACGACAAAAATATTTTATGAAAATAACGGCGGAAGTTTTACCGATTAAATTTGTTGAAACACCCGATGTTAAAAAAATGCGATGTCTGGCGTGGTTACATAGTAGCACTGCGGTATTGATTATTAATGCTTACGTGAGAAGTCACTCAGTTTTGTTCAATTATTGCTGCATAGTATCTCACGTTATTTGAATCAATTATTGTCAATATTTTATATATTATTAAATCAATAATTGAGATGACGAAGTTATTAATATTATTATTTTCAATATTATATTATGCACAGTGTTTGCATAGTGTTTGCATAGTAAAATCTTTTTATATAAAACAGAATACTTTTATAAAGTTATTTATTTTATTAGATTTTGAATAAAATATATATATATATATATATATATTTTATAAATAAAATATATTATATTTTATTGCATAGTATCCTTTCCATTATCCTATAAATAGGATGCTTAGTTAGAATTGAAAACCACACCAGAAATTCAGAGAATTCTTCTTCTATAATCTTAAGCGTATTTCTTTAGAGTTTTAAGAAGCTTTGAGCGTAGAAAGCAATATAAGTTTTCTTCAAGAAAATCCTCGCCCTATCAGTCGGAGTACTCTTCCTTTTAAGGTAAGGGGTATTATTTCTTTCGTTTTCATGAAGAGAACTTCTGTTATTCCATTCTTTATTATCCTATTGGAATAACCTGGATATGCGGACTACCCTATACTTGGTGAAATTCTTCTGTTATTCCATTATTTATTATTACATTGGAATATCACATGCATGCGTTTATGCATGACTGGTTACTCGCTCTTTATTATTACATTGGAACATCACATCTGTGTGGTTTCATGACTGGTTCCGATTCTTTATTATTTTGTTGGAACATCACATGCATGCAGATTACGCATTACGGTTCCATTCTTTGTTATTACATTGGAATAAGTCATGCATGCGATCTATCGCATACATGGTGATTTCTTCTATTATTTCATTTTTATTATTACATTGGAATAACCTTTTGTCATGTGGATTATCACATGCATGGTGAATGATCCTTTGTATTCATTCCTTATTAAATTGTGGAAATGATCATGCAAGTGGATTCACGCATGGCGAGACGAAAATCCATTTGCGATTTCATATATTCTCTTATACTCGGTTGGTTAAAGCTTTGACTTCTATACTCCATGAAATTAGTGGAATATCCTTGATATTTGCGCTTCATCCAATATCTTTTATGGAAATATTCTTTTGAGCATTCTTGAATTTTACTCCACAAAAAGAAGTATCATTTTGACAATTTGGGCGTTATTGGTTCTGGATAAATTAATTCTTGAACTTGTTTTATTGAATTCTTATATCATTGTCATCATCCTCATGTTTATATTATGTTGAAAGTCATCGTGGCTGAAGTGCATAGATGGACTTGGTATGATTATGACGAGGATTAATCGGTATAATCATTAATAGTAATGTTACAAATGATGTGGTAAAAGTCCTCATTGCCCCATAGTGCATTGATGGGACAAATTGTTGGCATGATCATGACCATTGATGAATACACGAATATCCTTGGCCTGTAGTGCATGGATAATTTGTGGTTGTGATACTAATGAATATCCTTGGCCGTAGTGCAGGGATGATGTGGATTATTTATTAAGATGAATTTCAACGATAAAAATGATGAAAAACCTTTTAAAATATAGAAGATAGTAGATTTTATTCTCTACTTGACTCTTTTAATGGATTGCCTATTCCGCTGCAATTAAACTTGATATTTGTTATATTGTATCAGTTTAACACTATTGAGGGCTAAGGATAACTTATTCTGCATTATCTTAGTCATACTATTTCTTACTGGACTAGTTGAGCTCACCCTTTTGCTTTCATTGTTCTCTTCAGAAAATGAGAACGTAGTAGGGACTAGTCGGAGAACGGAGTGACGGTCCAGAGGATAGCACTAGTAGTCCTCACTATTCTGTGAAATAGTGTGTTAATAAATGTATTGAGGACTTATTTTGAGTTTGAATACTGTCTATAAGACAATATTTGTATTAAAACTCACAGCTCATGTTGTATATTTAAGATTGTATTTGTATTCTATACCATATATTTGGCGACTCAGAATAGGTGATGTATTCCTATTTTGGGGGCGTCACACTTAAGGGGTAAGCGAGTAAGCTTCAACTGTGGCCAGGAAGGTCACATTGCTCTAAATTGCCATCAATCAAAGAAGAATACTTGTTATACCTACGGGTCAAAGGATCATCTTTCTCGTGAGTGCCCTAAGAAGAAAGCTGGAGATGCAACTGGAATCAAGGGAGGTGGTAGTGGAGGTACGTTGGCTATTGCTGGATCAACGTCATCAAGTAGACCCACAACCAGAACCTTCAATATGACTGTATAGGATGTTGTACAATCAAAAGATGTTGTGTCAGGTATTATCCCAATCAATGATATAAATGCATATGTATTATTTGATTCGATTGCTAGTTGCTCATTTATATCTGATGAATTTGCTAAGAGGTTAGGATTGTCTAGTGAAGAGTTGAATTTTCCTCTAAACATAGAAATTGCGAATAGGGAGGTAATTCCTGTTAGATTCGTATATAAAAATTGTACGGTGAATATTAAGGGAAATATTATGACAGTAGATTTAATCCCAATTAAACTTGGAGAGTTTGATGTCATATTGGGAATGGATTGGTTATTCAATTATGGAGTGATAATTTATTGCCAAAAGAAAAGTTTAAACCTTATGACTTCGTCAAATGTAGTTTTCTATGGTAGCAAATCGCCTAGACAAGCGAGGTGTCTAATGATTATGTAGGCCAAGAAGTTCTTGAGTCAATGCTGTGTAGGATATTTAGCTTACATAGTTGATACTCAAAAGAAGGGTGTGAAACTGGAAGAGCTACTAGTGGTTAGGGATATTGCGGACGTATTTCTAGAGGATTTGCCAGGGCTTGCGCCTGACAGACACATCGAGTTCATTATCGATTTAGCACCGGGGACTGCTCCGATATCGAAGGCCTAGTACAGGATGGCTCTGATAGAAATGAAGGAACCGATGGTACAGTTGTAAGAGCTGTTAGACAAGAAATACATTCAGTCGAGTGTATCACCGTTGAGAGAGCCATTGTTATTCGTGAAGAAGAAGGATGGGTTAATGTGTCTTTATATTGATTATAGGGATTTATACAAAGTCACTATTAAGAATAAGTATCTGTTACCAAGAGTAAATGACTTGTTTCATCAACTAAAAGGAGCTAGATACTTCTCGAAAATAGATTTGATAAGTGGGTATCATCAATTAAATGTAAGGAAGGAGGATGTATTGAAGATGCCATTCAGAACTCGGTATGGACACTACGAGTTTCTGGTAATGTCTTTTGGTTTGACCAATGCCCCTGCAACATTCATGGATTTGATGAATAGGGTGTTTAAATCATTCCTAGATAAGTTTAGGGTGGTATTCATTGATGATATCCTGGTATACTCCAAAACTCAAGAGGAACACGTGTAACATTTATGTTTGACGTTGGAGACGTTAAGAAAGGAAAAGTTGTACGCGAAATTCTCTAAGTGTGAATTCTGCCTAGAACGCATGAAATTTCTTGGGCATGTGATTGACAAAGATGGGAGTTTGTTGGATCCATCAAAGGTCAAAGCTGTAATAAATTAGGAACAACCAAGGACACCATCAGAGGTGAGGAGTTTCTTGGGATTGGCGGGCTACTATAGACGGTTTATTCAGGATTTTCCAAGATTGCCACTCCGTTGACAAATTTAAAAAGGAAATCAGTAAAATTTGTTTGGACAAAAAAGTGAGAAGAGAGTTTTTAGGACTTAAAAAAGAAACTTAGCGTGGCCCCTGTATTGTCATTACTAGATAATACAGGAAATTTTATGGTGTATAGTGATGCATCACATAAAGGACTAGGTTGTGTGCTTATGCAAAACGGCAAAGTCATTCTATATGCTTATGAGTAGGTTTTTGACCTACGATTTATATTTATTTAGCTTGTTATATTGTTAATTTTTGAGTATTTCATGTTGCTTGTGATGGGTTTTTGTTCTTTTTACAGGATATTAAGTGAGCACGTCAAAATGCTGGCATTGGAAGAAAGCTCAAGCAATTTAGGCATTCTGCATGACCGGTGCGGGGCACGCCATGATAACAAAGAGAACGGCGCAAGGGGCGCTGCAAGCAAGAAACATTCTGATCACATGGCGCGGGCCACGACAACGTAGTAGACAAAAAACCTTGAGGCGGTAGCGCGTCGATCGAGCAAGTCGAAAATGTTTTATTTTGTTTTGCTAGAAATTGAGTTATGTTAGGAGATATAACTTCTTTATGTAATAAGGTTATATTAGGAGTGTGTCAAGGAGGTTATTTCATGTTACTTTGGATTCTATGTTTAAAAACTTGTTGGGGTTTATTTAGGAGTTTGATTTTTATTAGAATTCTTATGGGATGACTTTGAGATGGATTAGAATTGAATTAGATTCAGCAGAAGTGAATAATATTATGCTAAGGAGGAAAGTGTTGGAGATCCAACAATAGAGAACACACTTAGAGAGAGATAATTGAAAGTAAGATCTTGGAGGAACAAAGAAAGGTGGTGAATTCACGAAGATAGCAGATTTGAAGGGCGAGAAGGGTGGTGTATTACTATTCTTCTTTAATTTCAGTTTTTGTAATCAAGATGATGATTTCTTTTATTTATTCAGTTTTAAATTTGTTAGTTATGAACTAAATTACTTTTTAGGCTTGTAATTTATCTTTATTGTTGAATTTTAATTATTATGCCTTGATTTGAGTTTAATAAATTATTGATTCAATTTATCTCTTGTGATTTGTGTTCAATTTATGAATTGTTTGATCACCAATTTTATATGGATTTGTATGGATTCGAGAGATGATGTATGAGTCTAGACCTAGTCAAAATAGCATGTGTTCTTGAATTTTGTGATTGAATATAATCTTGATTTATGTTATGATGGAGATAAAATTAACATCGCATGTAGTCTGGTAAGAACTTGGAATTAAACTCTTCTTAATTGTAATGCACATAGAGATATAGTGAATTAGTTATTTAGGGTGTTTGGTTTAATTCTATCTAATTTGTGGATTTAAGTTGATATGGTTTTAGTGCATTGAGAAATGGTTAATTCTATATGAGTGTTTTTGATTAATAAACTGAGTTAGAGAATTAAACTGAAATAAGGTGTGATAATTGGAATGATACTCAAAGTGACGTTGTAAAGCCTAATTCTCCATTATTTGCTTGAAATTACAGTTTCTAAATTGTGTTGATTGATTGGTATTTTTAGTTTTTAGTTTTTATTAGTTATAATCATTGATTTCGGTTAGTTAAATAAATTTGAGTTGATATAAAATTGGTAATTGTTGGGATTAATTTCTTGTTTTTCTCTATGGGAACGATATTATATTACTTTTTGACCACGTGCACTTGCGTGTAAGCGTAATTGGATTTTACACCAACAAGTTTTTGGCGCCGTTGCCAGGGAACTAGTATAGATTTTAATATTTTGCAATATCAGTTTAATTAGTCCAGTTTTACTTAAGCACTTTTTTTTGTTTTGTTCTTTCTTATTTTAGGTTCTTGAAGTTGTTTATGCAAACTCGGTCTAAAAACCCAGACTTGCTTCCTTTTGAGGACGATATCGGAAAACGGTTTCGAGGCTAAGTAAGTGGATTAAAGACACAATGGAAAACTTTGAGAATTCTGAAAAAAGAAGAATAAATAATGGCTGCAAAATACCAGAAAGTGCTAAGGGACTATGCCACTCCCAAGGTGAGTGAGCTATAATCAAGTATCACTAGGCCAGCGATTGCTGCAAACACTTTTGAGATCAAGCCCGGTACCATACAAATGATTCAGAACTCAGTACAATTTGGGGGATTAGCAAACGATGATCCGAATGAGCATTTAGTCAGTTTTTTGGAGATATGTGACACCTTCAAATACAATGGGGTGTATGATGACGCAGTCAGACTTTTCTTGTTCCCATTTACCCTGCGGGACAAGGCGAAGAGTTGGTTACACTCTCTACCACCGGTATGGATAACTACTTGGGAAGATCTTGCTCAAAAATTCTTAGTAAAATTTTTCCCACCAACAAAGACTGCAAAAATGAGGAACGAGATAACCATGTTTGAACAGCAACATGGGGAATCTTTGTATGAGGCATGGGAGAGGTACAAGGAATTGCTCAGAAAGTTCCCACATCATGGATTACCTAAATGGCTGCAGATGAATACATTTTACAATGGGTTGAATGGGAATCTGAGGATGAGTATAGATGCAGCTTCGGGTGGAGCATTTATGGCCAAGAGTTACGAGGAGGCGTATGATTTGATAGAGGCAATGGCAGGTAACAACTACCAGTGGCCCATGACAAGAATGACACAACCTAAGGTAGCTGGAGTGTTAGAGGTAGATCGAGTGACGGCGTTAGCAGCACAGATTTCAGCGCTATCAAAGAAGGTGGATGCTTTGTCAGGTGCACAAACTCAGCAGATTGCGATTATTTGTGAATTGTGCATGGGGGAACATCCTATAGAACATTGTGCTATTAACCTAGCTTTAGTACAATTTGTGGGTAGTTACAACAGAATTCCCCATAACATGTTTTAGAATGTATATAATCTGAGGAATAGGAATCGCCCTAATTTTTCATGGAGCAACAACCAGAATCAGCAAGCTCCAAGACCATCGTATCCCCCAGGATTTCAAAATCAGCATCAACAATCAACTCAGCATCAAGAGAGAAAGACAAATTTAGAAGAACTATTGCCGAAATATATTATGAGCAATGAAGCGGCAATGAAATCACAAGCCGTAGCCATCAAGAACTTAGAAAATCAGTTGGGACATCTGGCTTTTGCATTGAATAATAGGCCTCAAGGAACTCTACCCAATGACACGGAGAAAAATCCTAAGGGGAATCATGAACAGTGTTAAGCGATTATGTTAAGAAGCGGAAAACAGCTTGAAGGACAAGAGATGGAAAATTTAGTTAACAAAGATGATGACAAAGAAGGTGAAAACAAAGTGGTTGAGGACAAAAAAGGTGAAGAAAAGAAAGTTGAGAAGAACAAGATAGATAATGAGTCGGTTGTGTATCCTCCACCACCATTTCAACAAAGAATTCAGAAACAAAAGTTAGACAAGCAATTCTCCAAGTTTTTAGAAGTTTTTAAGAAACTTCAGATCAACATTCCTTTTGCAGAATCTCTATAGAAAATGTCGAGTTACGCTAAGTTTATGAAGGGAATTTTGTCAAGGAAAAAGAGGCTGGAAGACTATGAAACTGTAGCATTGACAGAGGAGTGCAGTTCAGTTCTACAAAGAAGATTATCGCCAAAGTTGAAAGATCCGGGGTGTTTCACCATTCTGTGCACAATTGGGAACATGGCATTCCAAAAGTGTTTGTGTGATTTGGGGGCTAGTGTGAACCTCATGCCGTTATCAGTTTACACCGAATTAGTTTTACCAGCTCCAAAACCTATAAATATATCTCTATAGTTAACGGATAGATCAGTAACGTACCTAAGAGGAATTGTGGAAGATATCCTGGTCAAGGTGGAAAAATTTATATTTCCAACTAATTTTATAATTTTGGATTATGAAGAAGATAAAAATATCTCAATCATCATAGGGATACCGTTCTTGGCTATGGGTAGGACTCTCATCGACGTGCAAAAAGGTGAACTAACCATGAGGGTCCAAGATCAGGAAGTTAAGTTCAATGTGTTCAAAGCTATGAAGTTCCCTACAGATGAAGAAGAGTGTTTTCGGATGGATGACATTGATCGGATAGTTAATGAAGACATGGTTAAAAGTTTGGCTAATGATCCATTGGAAACTACACTATTGGGAGATGAAGATTTGGATGATCCAGAGTTAGTAGATTATATGCATATGCTGGATTCCTTGCCACGAGTTAGTAGATTCAAGGTACCATTTAAGCCATTACACACGAAAGAAAAAGCTTCATCTCAGATGAAACCTTCATTGGAGGAGCCACCTACACTTGAGCTTAAGCCACTTCCTAAACATCTAAGGTATGCTTATTTGGGCAATTCTAATACTTTACTTGTTATTATTGCATCTGCACTTAACAAACTGCAGGAAAGTAAGTTGTTGAGAGTGCTTAGATAATACAAAGCGGTTATAGGATGGACAATAGCGGATATAAAGGGGATAAGTCCATCCTTCTGTATGCAAAAAATTCTTATGGAAGAGGATGCAAAGTCAATTATGGAATAACAGAGACGGATGAATCCAATCATGAAAGAAGTGGTGAAGAAAGAAATTCTAAAGTGGTTGGATGCGGGAATCATCTACCCAATTTTAGACAGCGCATGGGTCAGTCTAGTTCAATGCATGCCAAAAAAGGAGGAATGACCGTAATATAGAATGATGATAATAAATTAATTCCTACGAGGACAGTGACCGGTTAGAGGGTTTGCATGGACTACAGGAAGTTGAATAAAGTAACCCGCAAGGACCACTTCCCTCTACCTTTCATCGACCAGATGTTGGACAAGTTGGCAGGGCATGAATTCTACTGCTTACTGGATGGATACTCGAGATATAATCAAATAGTCATAGCTCATGAAGATTAAGAGAAGACCACGTTCACATGCCCATACGGTACCTTTACATTTAGGAGAATGTCTTTTGGTTTGTGTAATGCACCCACGACGTTCCAGAAATGTATGATGGCCATCTTCTCGGACATGGTGGAGAAGAATGTGGAAGTCTTCATGGATGACTTCTCTGTCTATGTAGATAATTTTGATGCCTGTCTAGAGAACTTGATCATGGTCTTAAAGCGATGCGTAGAGACGAATTTGGTGCTTAACTGGGAGAAGTACCACTTTATGGTCGAAGTAGGAATAATCTTGGGGCACAAGGTCTCTACAAAGGGATTAGAGGTTGATAGAGCAAAGTTGGAAACAATTGAAAATCTTCCACCACCAACTACAATCAAAGGAATTCACAGTTTTTTGGGACATGCTAGATTCTACCGAAGGTTTATTAAACATTTCTCTAAGATTGCAAAACCATTATGCAGTCTCTTAGAGAAAGATGCAGTGTTCAGTTTTGATGAGGATTGTAAGTCAGCATTTGAGCAATTAAAGAATAAGTTGACTATAGCCCCCATGATCACAGCCCCGGATTGGACAAAGCCTTTCGAGTTAATGTGTGACCCTAGCGATTACATGGTCAGGGTTGTTTTAGGCCAGCACCGAGAGAAGATCTTCCACGCCATATACTATGCAAGCAAAACCTTTACAGATACCCAACTTAACTACACAACTATAGAGAAAGAGTTACTTGCAGTAGTATATAACTTTGACAAATTTCGTGCATATTTAATTTGGACAAAGGTGGTGGCTTACACGGATCACTCGGTAATTCGTTATTTAATCGCAGAGAAGGATGTTAATCCTCGACTTATCAGATGGATCCTTCTCCTACAAGAATTTGATTTGGAAATAAAAGATAGAAAGGGGACAAAGAATCAAGTAGCAAATCATCTTTCAAGGTTAAAAAATCCGGACAAAGATGCGGCAAACAAATGTTTAATCAACGAGTCATTCCCAGATGAGCAGTTGTTTGGAGTCAACATAAAATTTCCATGGTATGCAGACTTTGACAACTACTTGGTGAACAAAGTCCCTTCTCCTGATCTTACACGTTAGCAAAAGAAGAAGTTCCTACATGACGTCAAGTGGTACATGTGGGATGAGCCGTATTTATTCAAAAAGTGTGCAGACAAAATGATTCGTCGATGTGTGCCATACAGCGAAGTAAAGAATAGCTTGCACGAGTGTCATTCATCTGCATATGGGGGATATTATGGGAGTAAGAAGACGACCGCCAAGATACTTCAAGCAGGATTCTATTGGCCTACTATATTCAAGGATGCTCACCAGTTCGTGAAAAGTTGTGATAGATGTCAACGGATGGGCAACATCTCAAAGAGGAACGAAATGCCACTCAACACAATTATGGAAGTAGAAGTCTTTGATGTATGGGGAATGGACTTTATGGGGCCTTTTCCTCCCTCATTCAATAACTTATACATTCTCCTTGTTTTGGACTATGTAACAAAATGGGTGGAAGTTGTGGCACTCCCTAAAAATGATGCCAAAGTGGTCCTAAAATTTCTACAAAAGAACATCTTCACACGGTTTGGCACACTAAGAGCAATCATAAGTGACGAGGGAAGTCACTTCTGTAATAAAGCATTCACAGCTCTCTTGGCGAAATACGGGGTCAATCATAGAGTGGCAACAACATATCACCCCCAGACAAGTGGTCAAGCTGAAGTATCCAACAGAGAGGTGAAGAAAATTTTAGTAAAGGTAGTCAACCCAAATAGAAAAGATTGGTCTCTAAAATTAGACGACGCGCTATGGGCTTACAGGACAGCATACAGGGCGCCAATTGGGATGTCTTGTGACGCCCCCAAAATAGGTATACATCACCCATTTTGAGTCGCCAAATACTTGGTACAAAATTCAAATACAACTTAATAATACAACTGTCGTGTAAAATACGACAAAACATAAATTGAGAGTTTTAATATGAATATTGTCTTCTAGACAGTATTCAAACTGAAATGGAGTCCTCGTTACATTTATTATCACACTATTTAACAGAATAGTGAGGACTACTAATGCTATCATCTGGACTGTCACTCCGTTCCTGACTAGTCCTAGCTATATTCTCATTTCCTTAAGAGAACAATGAAAGCAAAGGGTGAGCTCAACTAGCCCAGTAAGAAATATTATGACTAAGATAATGCAGAATAAGTTATCATTAGTCTTCAACAATGTTAAACTGATAGAATATAATAGACAACAAGTTTAACTGCAGCAGAGCAAGCAATCCATTAGAAGAGTCAAGTAGAGCATGATATCTACTATCTTCTATGATTTAAAAAGATTTTCATCAACTTTATCGCTGAGACTCAGCTTAATAAATAAACCACATCATCGAATCATCCCTACACCACGGCCAAGGATATTCATGTAATCATCAATGGTCCTGACTATATCGAATAATCCCTGGTCATAATCATACCAACAACTGTCTATCAATGAACTACATGCCAATGAGGACTTTTACTACATCATTTGTAACATTACGGGTCATGATTATACCGAATGATCTCTGGTCATAATCATACCAATCAACAGTTCATCTATGCACGTAAGCCAAAGATGACTTTCATCACAATATAAACATGAGGATGATGACAATGATATAAGAATTCAATTAAAAGAAACAAAGGATAAATTTTTAAATATTTATAATTTAATTTATCTGAAATTCAATAATGTTTAAATTGCCAACATGATACTGCTTTGTGGAATAAAATTCAAGAATGATATTGTATCAAAAATGATTTGGACCGAAAAGAAATTAATTTTTATCATGAATAGTACTTTGGGTGAATAGTACCTAGATGAATAGTACCCCATGAATAGTACTTCAGGAATAGTACCCCGTGAATAGTAATTTGTGAATAGTACTTGTGAATAGTACCTCATGAATAGTACTTTATGAATAGTACTCGTGAATAGTACTTTTGTGAATAAGTACCGTATAAATGAATAATACTTATGGACAAAGACTCTCAACATGAAAAGCTTAAAATTTAACAAGAAATGCGTAAAATATCCTTGTGAAACGATCTTTAGATGAAGCGCAAATTTCAAAGATATTCTACTTATTTCACGGAGTATAGAAGCAATACTTTAACAATATGAGGGTATAATCAGGAATATGAGATGAAATAATATTACTCACATACTACAGAGTATGGAAGAAAATATTATTCCTACGAATACTGAACAAAATAATATCCCTTACCTCAGAAGAAGATTGGATACTGGAATAGTGAGGTAGCAGACTTCTCTTCTTCTTTCTCTCTATAGCTTCTCTCTCTATAGCCTCTCTCTCTATAAATGCTCTTGTGAGTCTTAGTGAATTGGTGAGAATGAAAGAAGAATGAGCTTCTATTTATAGGAAAATATAGTTTCTATAATTGCACGTTTTGGGACTCGAAATATTATAGTATAATACCTTCATCTTTTCCTTCATTTTTAATTTAGTTCTGCAAGTATTATCAAACTTGCACCACCTCCCCTAATAGTATATCATGTGAATTAATAGTACATTCATGTGAATCAATAGTTCAATCATGTGAAAAAAATAATTATAGTATAGTACCTTCATCTATACCTCTATTTTGAATTTAGTCATGCAAGTATTATCAATCTTGTACCACCTCCCCTAATAGTATATGCATGTGAATCAATAGTACACACATGTGGATAAATAGTTATAAGCATGTGAATTAATAGCAATTAATTGCTCATTTATCCTATTAATTACCCGATTGGTGAATATAACCTCCAGACATCCATTATTATCGAAATAGATGTCGATTTACACTGACAATAATAATCCCAACACAATGAAGCTATCAATTTCATCTTTAATCAACACGAACTTATTCATCATTAATATTATAACTCACAATATTTAACAACTAGGTCGTTCTTAGGAAAGAGGGGGCTTTCCGATACGGATTTCTCCTTATTGGCACGCAATTAGGTGACCAAACCTCTCCTTGACAGAACTTCTAGACATTGTCAATATTACAAATAATAATATGAATAACTTTGTTATCTCAAATATTGATTTAATAATATAAAATATCACTACTACAAAGTAATAAATAGACAACACTTAAACCACAATATTTTTATAAAAAATGTTGTGATATTTTTTTTCACAACGTTTTTTAACAAAATATTGTAGATACATATAAAAAAATGTTATCTATTTAAAAAGGATATTTTTTTGTTTTAACTAGATAACTTCTTTTTTTAAAAAAATATTATGTAATCTAAAAAACACAGAGCTAAAAAAATGTTGAAGTCAATTTGAAATTAAAATAAAACGCGAGAGCACAAAACCCTAGCCTCTCCTCCCTCACTCCCGACTCCGTCCCGATCTCATATCTCTGCTTTTCACCAGTACAGAAACAAAGAATGGTAAGTAAATCATCTGGCTTCAACTTATTATCACCGATCCATTTGAAACCCTAGCGCTCTTCCTGTAGAGCAGATCTTGAAACCCTAGCCTCTTCCTTGATAAACCGCCACATTTCCTCAAGAATTGTTCACTTTTTCCTTTTTTTTCGTCAAGAATTCATTTCCTAGTCGAATTAGAGCTTTCGTTTGATCAATTTCTCGACGCTTCGAGTAGTTTTTTTTTTCAGAGAAGCATTTCAATTTTTATGATTCGAGTTTCGGTTGCTTGCTGTTTTGATTCGGCGGATTAAGTTTTTCGTACATTTCTGTTGTTCTGATTTGGTTTGAATTTTGTTTGCGGTGATGTGAATTAGAGCGTGGAAATGGATGATCGAGGAGGAGGATCGTTTGTCGCTGTCAGGAGGATTTCGCAAGGTTTTGATCGAGGCAACACCTGCCATTCATCTTCTGGTATCTTCTCTTTACTCATTTTGGTGAACTAAATTTATTACTCTCTGTTTCTATGTAAATATATATGTACTTGTACTTTTTTGTATCAAAAGTAGTTTTGTGGAAGGTTGGATCTGTCAATTGAAATTAGATCATATACCTAGTTTACATTTCTGGTATTCTTATTTCACAATTTGTTATATATTGGAGCATCTTACTTACTCTTATGCTTCAAAGTGTATTCCTCACCTCCAGTTACAGCATTTAAAAATAGATATTTTAATCTAGTAATGAGCTGATTTAATGATTATTTTTGGTCCAGCAGAGGTTGTGGCAGGATCAGCAGCATGGCTTGGAAGAGGCATGTCATGTGTTTGTGCTCAAAGGAGAGAGAGTGATCCTCGCCCATCATTTGATTTGACCCCTGCTCAGGTAAATATTCTTTTGATTGGATTAAATGTAAAGTTTCATCTTTCATCATGATAATTTATAATCTCCCTGTAATCTTGGAAAGCAGGGTTATTGGCTAATTTTTGGTTTGGAAAGACCATGTTAAATGTAAAAGAGTGCATTTGTAAATGTACAAAGTAAAACTTGCAAAGCAGGGTTATTGGCTATTTTTTGGTTTATGACTGCTGAGCTCCCGCTTGCTAACAAATCTAATTAAACAATTATTGTATAAATGTATCTATAGATTGTTTCTGTATTGGCAAATAATTACATTTGGCTCACAACTTTTACCTTGTTTTATTTATTTCTTTATTTATTAATTCTTATGCAATTGCTTGTTGTAGAATCTTCAAAATTATCAAAAGCAAGAAGCAACTAAACATTGTAATTACACTATTGCTGATGTTGAAAATGTATTAGCAAAGTTTACTTGGGCTAAAGAAGCTCAGAAGAAAATGGAGAAGTTAAAAGAGGAAGGCAAGCCATTGCCAAAGAGTATGGTCGAGGTATTACTCGCATTCAACTATTATGTTCTTTCACATACTCCATAATGATTTTAGTTTAATATATGAGGTTGTGAAAATACTCCCATAATGGAAACCAGTCAGGTAGCCCTGTTATTGTGCAAGTATTTTTGTTGCGTATGACTATATGAGTTTTCTTTGCTATGTGCATATTAGAATGATGCAAGTATAACTTACTCACAGAGGCTTAGCTTTGTTGAACAGTTTTTGTGTTAAATCTAATCTTGTAAGCTTAAAAATTCTGATGCACATTTATAGTGGCATATGTTGAACAAAAGTATGTTCTTTTGTCTTTGTTGGGATTTGTTTGATGTTTATTCCTATTAAAATGAGTAGGAAATTTCTTATGCCAATTTTAGTTACTAGATTTGAACCAAGTTGTCAAGGTTTCAGTTTTAAAGATGAGAGTAAAGGGTGCTGATGTTATATCTGTTTGGACGCGGGGAAAATATATTTTCCTTTTTTTTATTAATGTTTATTAGCCTTCTATTAGAATAGAAAAATTTTCTCCTTTCGGCGTGTTTTGTATAAAAAATATGGTTTATGTTGTTCCATACTTGGTGCGTCATTTGGACAGGCCCCACACTTTCCTTCCCTAATTCTTCCAAAATCTTCTGTTTCAGGTTGTGCGTCATGAGCAGGAATGTCTCCCTATAATCCTGGAATGACCTCAGTAATTGCTCGAACACCTCCCCTAACGACAAAATGGTTTAGCCTTTTACCTTTATCCTCCTCTTTCTTAATTTAGGTCAGATGGAGCATTTACTTTTACCTTGCTACTGTGTTTCTGTTGTAACATTGCCTAGAAGCATTTTAAATGTGCTGTATGTATTTACTTTATACTGTGTTTCTGTTGTAACATTGCCTAGAAGCATTGATTGACAAATGTACGTGACAACAAACGTATCTTAAATGATCGGCAGGTTAAAGGTATAGAAGTGGCTGGTTCAAGTGCTTCAGTATCAAAACTGGACTTCTGCTCCCTGAATTTCTGTTTAGCAGTGGGCAACAAATCTGGTATGGTAAGATGTGTTTCTTTCTTATTGAGAGGCTTGAAATCATAGTCTTCAGATGTATTTTACTTTAATCCTGAGGAGATCCTCTTCTACAATTTTCTACATCTTTTTAATAATTGTTATGCTATATGGCTACAGGAGTGGGCGGTATGTTTGGGAGGACCATCGTCCTCGATCTGCAGTATGGAAAGGAACAAATGGGGGAGAAGTAATTTCCTTCTGTGGCTGTGATGATGATCAAACCTCTGCTGATACATCCATAAGGATTTTTAAATCATTTTACTGGATTTCCACTTTTATTGATTAAATTGACGGACATATATCTGAGACAGCTGAGATATATTGGACTACAAAAAACCTATAACTAACTATTTATAAGAGGACAGGCTCTATCGAAGGTCACTTCAACAGGTGCAATGACATTCTCTTTTATTCAAGCAATTGAACGTGGACATGCAACTACATATGGGGATATGCTGACTACGATGAGGTCAACCATTGGTAATTTTCTCCCCCATTCATTATATATGTGCATGTCTGGGTTGTGTGAGATTGTAAAAAATAGGCCTGCAGAAGCACTGTAAGGGTTATAAAACTTAAAATCTGTTTAGTATACCAGATTACAAGCCTAAACAGTGGGAATGCATTTCATGTTTCTGTGTCCAATGAATAATCACAATTTTAATTTCTTTATATTCCTATAGGGTACTGTAAATATTATTTCTTTATTGCTTTTTTCTGTGTCCAATGAATAATCACAATTTTAATTTCTTTATGCTTTTTTGACGTGGATGCTTCTAGTCATTATTCTTCTTGCTCGAAGGCTCACCGAAACTGGGGGGATGCATGGACTTACTAAAGTAAACTTCTTCGACCTTAGTCTTTGACATGGATGTGAGACTGCATTTCTGGCTTTTATTAAAATTCTCTTAAAGTTCTTGTACATGTGGCTTCTTCAGATTAGCTTGATAGCTCCCCATGAAAGAGAAAATATACAGCTTCCTTCTAGTATAAAGGCTATTAGAGAACTACGTCTATCTCCCTTATGGCAGACTAGCCCTTCTGGCTTCCCTGGGAAAAAAAACTGCCTTTCTTTGTTTGATATCAAATGTTGTTTGTAGTAGTTTAATTTTATGGATAGTTTGGTATATTTTGTGGATGTAGTCAAATTCATAATTCAATATAGTAGTAATTATATTGAAAAGTGAATTTGAGATGTATGGATAGTTTGGTATTATTGGGATGTAAACGTATTGTATGGTATTAATATTCTTTGCTAATGTATACTTTGAAGATAAGAATGTTTGTCGAAACTGTAGAATTGTGTGTGGTTGGATTACTTGGAATCTTTGATAAATAGTTGAAGTTACAACTGTTTTAATATTTCATGCTACAATATGCTAATCTTTCAGGCATTAGCATATTGCAGGTGTATTGGTAATGTAGGTGAACTACAACCCTTTTTTTTCTTTTTTTTTAATCTACAACATTTTAAAAACGTTGTGTAATTATGTCTAAACGTTGTCTGATATATTAAACTACAACATTTTTATTCAAAAAACGTTGTGGAATCATACCTTCTACAACGTTTTTAAGCATCTGCTAATTTATAGAAAACAAATTTATAACGTTTTTTTTCCTTAAAAACGTTGTGTAATGTGCTTATCTACAACGTTTTAAAAACGTTGTGTAAGGGTGTCAAATAGATGACACACTTAATCACGATATTTTTTTGACTGAAAGCACAACGTTTTTTCTGCGTTGTCTATTTACTGTTTTGTAGTAGTGTATGCAGATGATACTGTGACAATAATTGAATCAATAATATGAGAGATATGATGCAATAATTACGGTAGCAATAATTGAGTATAACTGAGTGACTTCTCACGTAAGCATCAATAATCAATACCGTGTGCTACTATGTAACGACACGTATTACTGTACTTTTACTACCGGATAGTTCAACAGTTTAACGGTAAAACTTTCGTCGTTATTTTTATAAAAAAATAATTCTGTTGTTTTCTAACTATGACAATACTTTCGTTGGGATTCTACTAATGATTGTGTAAATGCATTTAATATTTCTCGTTAAAATGAATATTCCCCGACTAATCGAATATTTTATAACAACATGCTTACTTTGCAAAAATTATAAATATTACCCACAACTAGAACATTATATTATATTCACACCATAATATATATTTCGAGAAATTTAATCTTTATTCATAAAAGTTGAGGTCTTACAACCTACCCTTCTTATGAAATTTCGTCCTCGAAATTAGGGTGCGTACCTGGTATGTCGAAGAGGTGAGGATACATTGACTTCATCTCAGATTTTAACTCCCAGGTCATTTCCTCCACGTTGTGGTTTCTCCACAAAACTTTGACTTGAGGTATAACCTTGGAGCGTAGAATATGATCCTTCTTATCCAAGATTTTAACAGGTAACTCTTCATACGTTAAATCTTCATCTATCTCGTCTGGTTCTAATTCAATAATGTGTTTCGGGTCTTTCACATATTTACGTAACATAGATATGTGGAAAACGTTATGAACACGAGACATACTTGGCGGTAAGGCGAGTCTATAGGCCACAGTTCCTACTCGCTCGAGGATTATAAATGGGCCAATGAATCGTGGATTGAGATTTCCTCTCTTTTCAAATCTCGTAACTCCTTTCCATGGAGAAACACATAACAACACATGATCTCCAATATTGAATTCCACGTCCTTTTGATGAAGACCAGCATAACTCTTTTGTCGATCTTGTGAGGTTTTTATAAGTTGTCGGATCGTTTGAATCTTTTCCGTAGTCATACATACCAACTCTGGTCCCAACATCGTTGCTTCACCCACCTCATCCCAGCATACTGGATAACAACACTTTCTTTCATACAACGCCTCAAATGGAGCCATGCCAATACTTGCTTGATAACTATTATTGTAGGAAAACTCCACCAATGGTAAGAATTTGTCCCAACTTCCTTTGAAGTCAAGGACATAGAGTCTTAATAAATCTTCATGAGTTTGAATAGTCCTTTTTAACTGCCCATCCGTTTGAGGATGATATGCCGAACTAAATCGTAAATTCGTGCCCATAGATTTTTGCAAACTAACCCAAAATCTTGAAGTGAATCTTGGGTCTCGATTAGAAACTATGGATACTGGCATACCATGCAATCTTACAATCTCGTTTATGTACATACTAGCAAGACATTCAAGTGTATAAGTTTCTCGTATCGGTAAGAAATGAGCAGACTTGGTCAATCTATCAACAATGACCCATCGCATTTATGTCTTGAGAAACATTGGGAAGACCAATAACGAAATCAATGGTAATCTGCTCCCACTTACATTCTGGAATTTCAATTGGTTGCAATGGACCTTTTGGCACTTGATGCTCTGCCTTGACTTGTTGACAAGTTAGACACCTTGAGATAAACCCCGCTATCTCTCTATATATATTGCTCCACCAAAATATATGTCAAAGATCATGATACATTTTGGTACTCCTAGGGTGGATGTAACGATCCAAAATTTTAAAGTGTAATTTAAATATTTATTGAGTTATATAAATATTATTTGAGGTGTTTATTGTTAAATAAATATTTTATTGATGTGATGGTTGATGCATCTAAATGTATTAGAGAATTTTCTAAATTAAATTAATTTATAATTTAGAGGGTTGTATTGTTACGTGAGGTGTTATGTTGTTGTGTTGATTTAATAATTTAGATGATATGTTAAATTATTATAATTTGGTGATATTTGCTAAATGACTATATTTAATTAAAATATAGTATGTGAGTAATTTAATGGGTTAATGTTGGATATGAAAATAATATGTGATTATAGTTTATAAACCCAAATGTTTATTTAAATAAATTAAAAAGGGTTTAAATTAGTTTTTGTCAAACAAGGCTTAAGTATTTTTAACTCTTTAATTTTAAATGATTTGCCAAACAACCCTTATGACTTTTGGGATTTCTAGTTTTTGAAAAATCAGATAAAATAAATAAATTAAATAATTTAATTATAATAGATACATTTATTAGTTGGTAACCGATATATTTAGTATAGATATTATGGCTATATCAGTTTATTTGTTTACGCTTAACTTAGAGATAGTCTATTAAGAAGAGAGAAGAGAAGAGAGTTTGATAGAGAGAGAATTGAGAGAGATTGAGAAGAAGCTTAAGGATTTCAAAGCCAATTCTAGTGTGTTAGCAAGAATTTCTGTCAAGTAACAAAAGGTATGTTCTACTATTTTGATATTATTTATGAGTATCTCGGTAAAGTTGTTATACTCTGTGAATTATGTATTCTGAATTGTTGTGAGGTAACTTAGTTATGATGATTACATGCGTATATGATGATTATATGTTATGTTTAGACATAATTGCATGCTAATTTTGGTTTATGGTAGGAAGAAAATTTGTCAGTATATGTATTTTTTTGTATGGCTTAGGTAAGTACCAATTTAGATGGTCAATTCTTATGTTAAACTGTAAATTGAAACTTGTATTTGGTTGTTCATTGAGATATGAACATTACGTAATTTGAATGGAGTGATTTGGTCAAGTAATGAATTCACAGTGTTGATTTCTAGAATGAATATCAAAAATGGAGTTTTATATGAAAAACATAAAAATTGAGGAATTAAAATAGTTTTAGTTGGTGTTAAATTGTTCCAATTGGTTGTAAATGTGAACAATCATGTTTATGATTGTGGTATATTTATTTTACGTGTTGTTATTACTGTCTATTGGTTGAAATTTGTGTTTGTTGGGCTAAAGTCGGCTATTGTTCATTAGCCTTCTCTGCGTCTGTCTCGTCGAACACCGCTTAAGTCGCTGCTTGCAAGTGCGTTAAAAGGCAGCAATGCCTTGGGCCCAAAGTTTTGTATGGTAGCAATTGCGCCATACCCTGGTTTGAGATTCTGACTTATGCTGTTACTACAGACTTGGGATATCATCATAGTATGGTCTGAACTTATGTTAGTATGTTAAATGGGTAATGTTAAGGTTAACATAACATAGTGAATTGTGGTTAGTAAGTTCAAAGTTGCAAAAATGATTAGTAAGTCGAGAACGCGTTATGTGATAATTTAGTATAAATAATGAACATTAGACAAGTGTTGCAAAGTTAAACACTTAGAGTTTCTGAAATGTGAATGGTAATGAACATGTTATGATATGTTAGCATGTCTAATAGGTATTGTGGTTCTAAAATTATGTGTAGGTGATAGTGAGTTTAACTTTATAGCTTACGCTCAAGGCAAGTTTTCTAACTCTATATTTACATGGAGCAAGTTTCTAAACTTCTCTTTTTACATTGAGCAAGCCTTTTATCCTTACATTTATGTCGAGCTAGTTCTTGCTTTAAAGTTTCGTTAAACGAACTATTGTATTCTTAATCATGATTTGAACAATCTAGCCATGACATTATTTTATTCAAACAAGGTTGAAGTCCAATACTTATTGATGCATTCTAACTTGTTTATTGTTAGACAAGTTTCATTATTGTTATTCGGATATTATGAATGCAGCTTTCTTGAATTCTAATTTCAAATGTGGAATTATTATAGTTCATTTACTTGACATAAGTCATTCTTATGATAAGTAAGCTTCATTTTCAGCTTGCTATTACTTAATGTTTATTCAATAATTCATAGTCCTAGCTTAATTTTATTCAAGCAAGGTTTATTATTGTCATTCTATACTTATGTTGTTTCTAAGCATGAGATCAAGTATAGTCAGTTTGCTTACACTTATTCATTGTTTTATATTATGTTATTATTGATCAACTGTTGTGATTATCAAACACTATTGATTCAACTAGTCCACTAGTTGATGTTCATTAAACTTCAAATTACCCTAGATAGCTTATCCAAACCAAACCTTCTTTGGTGCGGACTTGTACTCTAAATACTGAGATGAACAACCCTATTATTACTATTAGGGGATAACTTACGCGTAGCGTTAAAATGATTGTGCATAATACATTGTACGAAGGGCTGATCTCTCTAAGTACGAGGAGTCCTTATAGTCTTATGACTGTTAAAGTTGGAGTTGAAAGATTACTTGCAACTGTGGACATGGTTCATGGTCGTATGACCCTCAGTTATGTTTATTCCAAATTTTGGATCCCAGTTTCTGATTATCATTGTTAGAGAACTATGCAGTTTTGATGAGCCTTCGTTGGCAGTTATTATTGTTATTCTCATGTTGATTCATTATTATATCCAGTGAGCAATTGTTTTGCTCACTCTTGCATATTTATAAACTCATTGCAGCTAAAGAGGAGAAGGTAGATGAACCTTCAACTAGCAAAGGAAAGGGAAAAATGTACAAGTGATGAAGATCTGTAATTTTGATTATGATTATGACATTAGACTTTTATTTGTTATGATGATCTTAGACTTTATCTTAATGATGTTATGTAATAATTTAATTCCGCTTTTGAGTGATGTTTAAAGGTTAGATAACCTGGGATATTTTTGAACTTAATGATGTAACCCTATTTAAGGGGAGATTTTAGGATTCAAATCTTAATTTATTTGGGTAGATAGTATGAATGTTTGAATAGTGAGCACCAAATCTTGTGGGAATGAAGTACCTAGATTTGGGGGTGTCATAGGTTGGTATCAAAGCTTTAGGTTATGAACCTTAGGTGGGAGAAAAGCCTTAGGAAGTAACCTTTGAAAAAATAGTGATGATAAACTCTTATCGAGTTTTAGGAAAGTAATAAAACACTTATGTGCTTATGTGATAGTAATCTTTGTGCTCCTGGGTGTCGAGTAATAATGATTAGTAATTAAAACTTAAACTTTGGTTGACAGGGTGACTAATGTAGGAGGATCTAGTCAGGCTAGAGGGGAGGAGCCTCGAGATATTCAGGTGATTTGGGAACAACTACTGCCACGGGAAATAGTTCCGTCGGTCACAGTAGTTGAGCAGGAGAGAGTCCCTGATGAGGATGATGAGATAGAGACGGATGAGAAGGACCCCGTGGAGCTGCCATAGTCGGATGAGGAGGACGAAGAGGAAGAGCTTCCACTTAATTCGATAGCTGCCCGTATGTACGACGAGGTGTATAACCACAATGTGGTACTTCAAGATACTGTCGAGGAGTTACAAGAGATAGTAGTTGAACAACAGACATCGATGGCATAGAAAGACGATGAGATCAAAGATCGAGAAGAACGATTGAACAACGTTGAAGAGAAGCTGGTCCACACTGAAGGAGAGAACGAGAGAATGATGGAGAAGATTGCAGAACTGGAGAATAAGCTGAAAGAAGAATCTACAAAAAGGGCAAGAGCCGAAGACGCGTACAGTGAAGCTTATCAATGAGCCAGAATAGCAGAGAGTGATGCACAAGCCAAAAGGAGGAAGATGGAAGAAATGAGCAACGTATTCAACACCGTGGTCAATCGAGCTCAAGATCGAGTCATGAGTTATCCGATTCAGTTCGAGACGCTACCATCATACGTATTGGATCGCCGAACAATGTTCTGAATTATGGAGGAAGAGCGTCGTAAGGCTACACCGTATCTTAGTAGGACATTATAGAGATTGTAACTGATAGGTGATTTTGAAAATAAATGAAATGTAAATCCCGAGTATGATAACCAATGAGATAGATGATGATGATGTTATCTTGCAACTGGTATAGTTCAGGAAAGTTTATGGTTCAGAAAAGTAATGTAAATTGCAGTGATGCTATTGTTTTGATATTTTTTTTATGATGAATGAATAAAAGTTATTATTTTATCCAAAGCGTTAAACTTTTATGATGTGCAATTTAAGTATATAATACTTTAAAGGGTGAATAGAATCTTATGAGTGTATTTTAAAAGAAAATGGCTTCAAGACGTCAACCACCACAACAGAGAACCACTGAGGAAAACAACAATAATAATGTGGAAGGAAACCCGGTTCAGCAGCTAGTGACGTTACTGATGGGTGCTTTGCAGAATCAACCTCAGAATCAAGGTACTATGTTTAAAGATTTCAAGGCGGTTGGACCACCAGAATTCTGTGGGTCCATGAATCCAGTTGAAGCGCAGACCTGGATCATGGAAATCGAGAAGGATTTTAATGTGGCTAGGGTAGAGGAGAATTAGAAGACTGCTTTTGCAACGTTTATGTTGAAAGCGGAGGCTAGCTATTGGTGGCAGGACAACAAAACTTGGGAAGGACCAGGAGTGATGACCTGGGATAGGTTTAAGGAGCTGTTTTTTGAGACTTATTTCCTAGAGAGTTCGAAGAGTTAACTAGAGATTCAGTTTTTAGAATTGAAGCAGGGAACAATGTCGGTGTCTGAGTATGCCGTAAGGTCAATGAGTTGGCGAGGTTTGCACCATATCAAGTCAACACAGACGAGCGCAAGGCGAAGAGGTTCGAGCAGGGACTGAAACCCTTGTTGTACAGTAGGGTTTCCCTGTTCCAGTTGAAGACGTTTGTAGCAGTGATGGAGAAGGAGATTCTCACTGAAAGTGCAGGCTAGGCAGTAACAAAACATAATCAAGAGCAGAGGAAGAAGAAAGGTGAAGGTGGAGCTAAGAGTGGTGGTAGTAACGACGAAAATGGCAACAATTTGAAGAAGAAGTGGAATGCGAATGGGGGAGCTGGGAATCAACAGAGAAACCAGCAAAATAAGAAGTTCAAAGCATGTGCTACGTGCGAAAAGTTTCACAAGGGAGTGTGTTTGCTGGGAAAACGAGTGTGCTTCAATTGTGGCCAGGAGGGTCACATCGCCCCAAATTGCACTCAAGCTAAGAAGAATGGGTGCTTCACGTGCGGATCCAAGGATCACTTTGCTCTTGAATGCCCTAAGAAAAGATCTGGTGAGACAAATGGGAGCAAAGGAAATGCTAGTGGAGGAGCATTGGCTATTGCTGGACCAACATCAACAAATAAGCCTACAGCCAGGACCATCAACATGACGGTGCAGGACGCGGTGCAATCAAAAGATGTCGTGTCAGGTATTATCCCAATCAATAATATAGATGCATATGTAATATTTGATTTGGGTGTTACTTGCTCGTTTCTATTTGATGAATTTGCTAAGAAGTTAGAAATACCTTGTGAAGAGTTGAAATTCCCTTTAAACATAGAAATTGCGAATAGGGAAGTGATTCCTGTTAGGTTCGTATACAAGAACTGTAGGGTGAACATTAAGGGGAATGTTATGAAAGTAGATTTAATTCTGATAAAACTCAGAGAGTTCGATGTTATTTTGGGAATGAATTGGCTATTCAATTATGGAGCGATAATTAATTGCCAAAAGAAGTGTGTAAACCTTTTGACTCCGTCAAAGGTAGTTTTTCATGGTAGCAAATCGCCTAGACAAATGAAATGTCTGACGATGATGCAGGCCAGGAAGTTGTTAAGTAAAGGCTGTGTAGGGTACTTGGCCTACATAGTTGATACTCAAAAAGAGAAGGGTATGAAATTGGAGGAAATACCAGTGGTTAGGGAGTTCGTGAAAGTGTTTCCGGAAGATTTGCTAGGACTTCCACCTGACAGAGAAATTGAGTTCGTGATCGACTTAGCGCTAGGAACTGCTCCTATATCGAAGGCCCCGTAAAGAATGGCTCCGGTGGAGATGAAGGAATTAATGGTACAACTACAAGAACTGTTAGACAAGAAGTATATTCAACTGAGTGTGTCACCGTGCGGAGCAACGGTGTTATTTGTGAAGAAGAAGGATGGGTTGATGCGTCTTTGCATTGATTATAGGGAATTGAACAAAGTCACAATTAAGAACAAATATCCATTGCCGAGAATAGATGACTTGTTTGATCAATTGAAGGGTGCTAGATATTTCTCGAAAAATAGATTTGAGAAGTGGATATCACCAATTGAAAGTAAGAAAGGAGGATATACCGAAGACGGCATTCCGAACTCGGTATGGACATTACGAATTTTTAGTGATGTCATTTGGTTTGACAAACGCCCCTGCAACATTCATGGATTTGATGAACATGGTGTTTAAACCATTTTTGGACAAATTTGTGGTGGAATTTGCATATAACAACAGTTATCACGCAAGCATTGGTATGCCTCCATATGAGGCGTTATACGGCAGAAAGTGCAAAACTCCACTATGCTGGGATGAAGTTGGAGAACAAAGCAACTGTTAGGCCCAGAACTGATTCAGCAGACCGATGAAGTTGTCAAACTCATTAGAGTAAGACTAGTAGATGCTCAAGATCGACAAAAAAAGTACGCAGATCAACACAGGCAGAGTCATGAATTTGAAGTAGGAAATTTCGTATTTCTAAAAGTTTCTCCTTGGAAGGGGAAGATTTGTTTTGGCAAGAAAGGAAAGCTCAGCCCGAGGTTTATTGGACATTTTGAAATTCTACGTAAAGTGGGAGAGGTGGCTTATGAGGTAGCTTTACCTCCAGAATTAGAGCATGTGCACAATGTATTTCATGTATCGGTGTTACGACCATATAAACCCAATTACAAGCATGTGATCGAATATGAACCGTTGCGATTCAAGAAAGATTTGTCTTATTTAAGAGATTCATATCCAGATAGTCGACAGGAAAGAACAAGTGCTCAGGAATAAAGTGATACCTTCTGTGAAGGTGATGTGGAGGAACCACAATGTCGATGAGGCTACGTGGGAACTCGAAGCTGATATGATGAAGAATTATCCTGAGTTATTTGTTTAATCTATGTCTTCAATTCTGGGGACAAAATCTTTGTAAGTAGGGGAGAATGTGACGATTTGATTATTTGAATTGTGATTCTGGGGACAGAATCCTTGTAAGGAGGGAATGATGTAACGATCCAAAATTTTAAAGTGTAATTTAAATATTTATTGAGTTATATAAATATTATTTGAGGTGTTTATTGTTAAATAAATATTTTATTGATGTGATGGTTGATGCATCTAAATGTATTAAAGAATTTTCTAAATTAAATTAATTTATAATTTAGAGGGTTGTATTGTTACATGAGGTGTTATGTTGTTGTGTTGATTTAATAATTTAGATGATATGTTAAATTATTATAATTTGGTGATATTTGCTAAATGGCTATATTTAATTAAAATATAGTATGTGAGTAATTTAATGGGTTAATGTTGGATATGAAAATAATATGTGATTATAGTTTATAAACCAAAGTGTTTATTTAAATAAATTAAAAAGGGTTTAAATTAGTTTTTGTCAAACAAGGCTTAAGTATTTTTAACTCTTTAATTTCAAATGATTTGCCAAACAAGCCTTATGGCTTTTGGGATTTCTAGTTTTTGAAAAATCAAATTAAATAAATAATATAAATTAAATAAATTAAATAATATAATTATAATAGATACGTTTATTAGTTGGTGTAACGCCCCGGAAAATCGAACCTTTGTAAATACTTTTAATAATGAATAAAATAATATTATTTATTATTATTGCCTATTGATAAGATGAATGTCATTCTATAACCTAGAAACGTCGGAACGTCGTAGTATTTTAACTACGTGGGAGAATTAAAGTGTTTGAATTTCTAAAACGAAAATAAAAGTTTTTCGAGAAATTTTCTGAATAACACTATTCATCAATTTCTGCTCGGGAGTTATTTTTGAATTTTCGAGAAATACGTAACGTTATAATATCAAGGTGAGATCGATTATGTAATAATAATGTAAGTATGGAAAACGTAATATTTCGCATGCGGACTTAATTTGGGAACGTTAGGTTTATTAAGCGTTAAGGAAAGAAAGTTGTAATTGTATGATGTGAATGCATTGTACGAGATAATGAACGTAAGTATAATACGACGTATTGTACTATTATGTATGAAGAATGAAATAACGTATATTATGAATTAATATACGAGTAGCATACGAGAATTATACGTGGTGTATATTTGTTAAGTTATGTAATTTAAGGTAATGGACTTGTAGGATTAATAGCCTAATATAGAAGTCCAATATAATATGACAATCAAGCCCAAGTGTTTGATATATCATAAGTCGAATCTATTTGTAGCACAAGCCCATTAAGAAAGTAGCTAGATTAAATTAGCAAGCCCAATGAAAAGCCTTGATCCATGGGTCAAACCAAGTAGGAAATGGGTAAGCTTGATGGGCAAGGTTTATGTGTGGTGACCAAGGTTTATAAGTGGCTAGCAAGTTTACTTAGTTGCTAGGTTATGAATAGTAAGGAGGTAGAGAATGAGGAGGTGGAATGAGGAGGTGGAATAAGGAGGTGAGATGTTTTAAAGTCTAAAATGCCCTAACCTTTGGTGGCCTATAAATACAAGCCTCATTTCAAATTTTGTTGGTTGTTATTTTTATCCAACTTTCCTCTCAAATATAAGCTACTTAATTGGTAGAGAGAATAAGCCACTTAAGACTTATAAGCCACTTCAACCTTTGCTAGTTTTCCAAAGTAAATTGAAGTCTTCAAGGGTAAGACACATCTCTTTTATCTATATCTCTTCTATGATAGGATTGATAGAGAAGGGGGATGGTTTGATAATAACATGTAATAAGTTAATAAGGAATGAGCTTAAGACGAATAAGCAACTTGAACTCTAATAAGTTGTTAGGATCATGAAGAACTTGTCATATGATGTTAGTATGTTGATTATAGCATGAGAACATTGATTAGTGGACTTAAGTTATTAATAAGTCATGGGCATGAAGATTTATAGTTCATAAGTTGAATAAGTTAATGACTTATGAGAATGAGTCAAAACCTACTTTGATTATAAGTTGGTTTAATAAGTAACTTGTATTGATCATATGCTGGTTAAAATCCATTTAGAATCATTAAGAATAAAGCTTTGTCGGAATTCACACGATTGGACGATTATCGTCAAACTCGTGAAATTCTCGAAATGGAAGTCGTATTTTGTGTTTGAAGTCGAAAACGTTCGTTTTCGATGGAGACAAGTTATATTTGGCATTATAGAGTTGCGGACTCAAAAATGACCGAAATCCGACTTAGAACGAAGAAACGAGCGTTGAACGTTCACGAACGTTTATCGTTTTCGTTGAAAATGAACTCATAGGTGAAATTTTAGCAAACGAAGTCAAATAGATAAAATTCTTGCATGAACGCATAGAGTATGAAATTTGTGAACCGTAGGCTTTTAAACGGACCAATTCGGACTTATAATGAAGAAGTTACGAGTCCGGGATTTTCGTAAAAATTTTCAAAATTGTAGTCTAGTTGAGGTACGAGAGTTAATGCAGCCACCAACCCAAGGCCAAATAGGGTGGCCATAGCCAATAGCAAGTAATGTTGTCCGAAAGACATCGCTAACTCGCCTTGCCATGCATGAGATGATGTACTAGTGTGAAATACAGCGGCAGATCCGGTTAGTTATCGCTAACTCGCACAGCATCATGAGATGAAGGGTAATGGGTGGCGCCACTGCGCTAACCCTATGCAATGGACAGTAAAGAATGTTCTCAAGTGTAGAATGAAAGGGAACTTGATAGTAATGAACTAAGATGTAATCATACCATTGTAAGGTACTTGTAAGACACTAATGCATGTTGATTAATAGTTAATAATCAATCGATGATGAACGGAATGTGAATGACGTAATGAAAGCCAAAAACCCTAATAACAGATCTAAGTCAGGATTTACATTGAGATGAAGGGTAAGATATAATAGTATACATACTTGATTATATATGACCTAATGTGGTACGTTATATGATTATGTATTGTAGAATCATAGAGACTTAAAGTGTACATGTGTTAATCAGTAAGCAAACACTAAAGGCAAGTATTCTAACCCTTGTTCCAGTTCAGTCTGGACAAGCTGTGTAATTCATGTATTCTTTCGCATGAAGTTTTTAACGATGAAGTCTGAAGCCAATTCTTTCGGCTAGACTTATATTATGAATCTATCAAGTATGATTAATGTTACCGAGTTATATTGGTATGGTTTTCAATCGAAGACCAAGTATGCTAAAATGTTTTTGTCATTTAACGATAGGCACGTGAGGTTGCCGCAACTTAAACGTATATATCGTTTAATGAATGTAGTGTTGATCAACATAGAGTACTATGGGGTGATCACCCGTATGCTTTAAGAAGCTATCTTGGGACTTACGGACTTAGTGCCGGGTTGTCCTTTTCAAAAGAGATTATGAAATGCTCTTAACCTTGAGCCTTAGTTGATATTCTACTAAATATTGTTGTGGGAAAACATTTTGAATGAAAAGAAGTGCTATTTTGAATTATCGATAGTACTTCATAACTATTGTTCAGTTACTGAAGATATATAAGTTCTATGTTTCAAGCATGTTGTTTATTAGAATTGTAGTACTTGCTGAGCTAGTCACACTCACTCTTGCTTGAACCATATGAACACAGCTAAAATCGAGCGGACTGAAGGCTCCAGCAAGGATAAAGGCAAAGCGAAGACGAACCCGTAGCATACTTATGTAATAATATAGGATGAATGTTTGTAATATATTGATATTATGACAAGAACAATTGAAAGGGTTATAAAGAACCTGGGGAATGTAATATTTTGAATATATAAGAGATATACTAGTCCTTTTGTGACTATTCAAGTGAATGAATGAATGAATGGTAGTACCATGTAGCACCATCTGTCGGGTTGGAAGAGACCAGGATTTGGGGGCGTCACAGTTGGTAACCGATATATTTAGTATAGATATTATGGCTATATCAGTTTATTTGTTTACGCTTAACTTAAAGTAGTCTATTGAGAAGAGAGAAGAGAAGAGAGTTTGACAGAGAGAGAATTGAGAAGAAGCTTAAGGATTTCAAAGCCAATTCCAGTGTGTTAGCAAGAATTTCTGTCAAGCAACAAAAGGTATGTTCTACTATTTTGATATTATTTATGAGTATCTCGGTAAAGTTGCTATACTCTGTGAATTATGTTTTTCTAATTGTTGTGAGGTAACTTAGTTATGATGATTACATGCGTATATGATGATTATATGTTATGTTTAGACAATAATAGCATGCTAATTTTGGTATACAGTAGGAAGAAAATTTGTCAGTATATGTATTTTTTTTGTATGGCTTAGGTAAGTACCAATTTAGATGGTCAATTCTTATGTTAAACTATAAATTGAAACTTGTATTTGGTCATTCATTGAGATACGAACATAACGTAATTTGAATGGAGTAATTTGGTCAAGTAATGAATTCACAGTGTTGATTTCTAGAATGAATATCAAAAATGGAGTTTTATATGAAAAACATAAAAATTGAGGAATTAAAATAGTTTTAGTTGGTGTTAAATTGTTCCAATTGGTTGTAAATGTGAACAATCATGTTTATGATTGTGGTATATTTATTTTACGTATTGTTATAATTGTCTATTGGGTGAAATTTGTGTTTGTTGGGCTAAAGTCTGCCATCTTGCTCAATAGCCTTCTTTAGCGTCTGTCTCAAACACTGCGCAAGTTCTTGCGCCGATGCCAAGGTAAAAAGCGTATGCACGCCGGTCCCAAGTCTTTGTATGGGTGCAAATTGCGCCATACCCCGGTTTGAGATTCGACTTCATCACATCGCAGACTTGGGATAGCATCATGGTATAGTCTGAACTTATGTTAGTATGTTAAATGGGCAATGTTAAGGTTAACATAACATAGTGAATTGTGGTTAGTAAGTTCAAAGTTGTAAAAATGATTAGTAAGTCGAGAACGCGTTATGTGATAATTTAGTATACATAATGAACATTAGACAAGTGTTACGAAGTTAAACACTTAGAGTTTCTGAAATGTGAATGGTAATGAACATGTTATGATATGTTAGCATGTCTAATAGGTATTGTGGTTCTAAAATTATGTGTAGGTGATCGTGAGTTTAACTTTATAGCTTAAACTCAAGGCAAGTTTTCTAACTCTATATTTACATGGAGAAAGTTTCTAAACTTCTCTTTTTACATTGAGCAAGCCTTTTATCCTTACATTTATGTCAAGCTATTTCTTGCTTTAAAGTTTTGTTAAACGAACTATTATATTCTTAATCATGATTTGAACAATCTAGCTATGACATTATTTTATTCAAACAAGGTTGAAGTCTAATACTTATTGATGCATTCTAACTTGTTTATTGTTAGACAAGTTTCATTATTGTTATTCAGATATTATGAATGCAGCTTTCTTGAATTCTAATTTCAAATGTGGAATTATTATAGTTCATTCACTTGACACAAGTCATTCTTATGATAAGTAAGCTTCATTTTCAGCTTGCTATTACTTAATGTTTATTCAATAATTCATAGTCCTAGCTTAATTTTATTCAAGAAAGGTTTATTATTGTCATTCTATACTTATGCTTTGTAGTTGTTTCTAAGCATGAGATCAAGTATAGTCAGTTCGCTTACACTTATTCATTGTTTTATATTATGTTATTATTGATCAACTGTTGTGATTATCAAACACTGTTGATTCAACTAGTCCATTAGTTGATGTTCGTTGAACTTCAAATTACCCTTGATAGCTTATCCAAACCAAACCTTCTTTGGTGCGGACTTGTACTCTAAATACTGAGATGAACAACCATATTATTACTATTAGGGGATAACTTACGCGTAGTGTTAAAATGTTTGTGCACAATACATTGTACGAAGGGATGATTCCCCTAAATACGAGGAGTCCTTATAGTCTTATGACTGTTAAAGTTGGAGTTGAAAGATTACTTGCAACTGTGGACATGGTTCATGGTCTTATGACCCTCAGTTATGTTTATTCCATATTCTGGATCCCAGTTTCTGATTATCATTGTTAGAGTACTATGCACTTTTGATGAGCCTTCATTGGCAGTTATTATTGTTATTCTCATGTTGATTCATTATTATATCCAGTGAGCAAATGTTTTGCTCACTCTTGCATATTTATAAACTCATTGCAGCTAAAGAGGAGAAGGTAGATGAACCTTCGACTAGCAAAGGAAAGGGAAAAGTGTACAAGTGATGAAGACCTGTAATTTTGATTATGATTATGACATTAGACTTTTATTTGTTATGATGATCTTATACTTTATCTTAATGATGTTATGTAATAATTTAATTCCGTTTTTGAATGATGTTTAAAGGTTAGATAACCTGGGATATTTTTGAACTTAATGATGTAACCCTATTTAAGGGGAGATTTTAGGATTCAAATCTTAATTTATTTGGGTAGATAGTATGAATGTTTGAATAGTGAGCACCAAATCTTGTGGGAATGAAGTACCTAGATTTGGGGGTGTCACAGTGGATTGCAAATGGTGTGTTGTGCACCTCCATCATGATTCTATACTTCAAGTCAGAATCATTAGGAACACAAAGTCTGGAGTTGACTCGAAGTATTCCTTCTTCATCGATTCTTGCTTCCGGAATAGCACCTTCTTGCACTTTCTTCCTCATACGCATAATAGCTCCGTGTCAAGAGTTTGAGCGACTTTTAACTTTATCGATTAAAGTTGGTTCTACTAGTATATTCGCCATCATCACATGGGTCCCTGGAGTCTTTAACACTATCTCCATCCTTTGTAAGTCATACAAAATGGGTCTTTGCATTGACAATATCGCACTCGTACCCGTATATGATCTTCTACTCAATGCGTTAGCTACCACGTTCGCTTTTCCAGGATAGTATTGGATAGTATGATCGTAATCTTTCAACAGCTCAAGCCATCATCATTGTCGCATGTTGTGTTCCTTTTGAGTGAAGAAATATTTAAGACTTTTATGATCCGTATAGATCTCCACCTTCTCTCCATACAGGTAATGCCTCCAAATCTTAAGCGGAAAAATGATAGCTGCCAACTCTAGATCATGAGTAGGATAATTCCTCTCATATTCTTTGAGTTGTCGTGAGGCATAGGCTATGACTTTCCCATGTTGCATGAGAACACATCCTAACCCTTTTTCAAGAAGCATCATCCAGATATGACAAATCACTCCGAACCAGATGGTATTGTCAGAACATGTGTTGAAATGAGTCTCCTCTTGAGTTCTTGAAAACTCTTCTCACATTCCTCGCTCCAACCAAATTTTGTGTCTTTTCGAGTCAGCTGAGTTAATGGAGTAGCGATTCGAGAAAACCCTTCTACGAATCTTCGATAATAACCAGCTAAGCCGAGAAAGCTACGTACTTCGGTCACTGACTTAGGTTGCTCCAAGCTTTGAATTGCTTTAATCTTTGTCGGGTCAATAGATATTCTGTGATTTGATATCACATGCCCAAGGAATGCAACTTCCTCAAGCCAGAACTCGCATTTCTTCAACTTGGCATATAGCTTGTATTCACGAAGCTTTTGGAGTATTAGCCTCAAGTGTTGCTCATGGTCTTCACGGGTTTTGGAGTATATGAGGATGTCATCAATAAAGACGACCACAAAGTGATCCAAATATTGCTTGAATACTCGGTTCATCATATCCATGAAGGCAGCAGGAGCATTAGTCAATCCAAAAGACATGACTAGGAATTCATAATGCCCGTATCGAGTTCTGAAAGCCGTTTTTGGAATGTCATCGGTTTTAATCTTTAACTGATGATATCCGAAACGAAGATTAATTTTTGAAAAGAATTTAGCGCTTTATAACTGGTCAAACAGATCATCAATACGAGGTAACGGGTACCTATTTTTGATGGTGACATAACTCAACTCCCGATAATCAATATAAAGTCGCATACTTCCATCTTTCTTCTTCACAAATAGAACAGGAGCACCCCAAGGAGACGACTAAGATGAATGAAACCGATGCCTAACAATTCTCGAGTTGGGTTTTTAACTCAAGTTCAATAGAGCCATTCGATATGGGGCTTTGGAAATGGGTTTTTAAGGTGATTTAAGGTCGATACAAAATTTAATTTCACGCTCTGGGGGTAGACCAGGAAGTTCTTCAGGGAATACGTCAGGAAATTTATTAACAATAGAAATATCATTCAAATCTGACGTATTTTAATTTAAATCCATGACATGGGCTAAGAAAGCTTGACATCGGTTTTTTAATAAACGAATAACTTTATGGCTTGATATGACAATGATTGACTTTACTGGTTTTGTTGCTTGAATTCGTATAATAGGTTGGTTAGGAATATGAAAGCTAACAACCTTACGAAAACAATCAATTTTAGCATGATGAGTAGTCAACCAATCAATCCCTAAAATCACATCAAATGCAAGTATTTTCAAAGAAATAAGATCGACAAGTAACGTGCGGTTACCAATTTGAATCAAACAAGACTTATAAACAGTGGATGTAATAAAGGTTTCTCCCAATGGAGTTTCAACAGATAAGTCAAAGTCTAATTTCTCCGGAGTCAAATTTAAACGTTGAGCGCAAGTAGGATAAATAAAACAATGGGTAGACCTGGTATCAAATAAGGTATATACTTTGCTAGAGTCTATGATTAGCTTACCCGTGATCACCTCATTTGGATTCCTCACTTTTTTGGGAGGTTAAGACAAACGCTCTCCCTTGAACTACCGGTTTTTTCTTGTCTGGGACGGCATTTGATGCCTCCATTCCAGCTGGACTTGACTTTGGTGCATGACAAAATTGGGCTAGGTGACATTCTCTTCCACAATTGTAACATGCTTTGGACTGCATCACATAGTTTGGACTGATATGTCCCTCCCCTCCGCATTTATAACATACGACCGACGGTCATTCTCCTTCCTTAACAACGGGTGCTGGTGCTGATGTCTTTCAATCATTGTTGAATCTCCTCTTCTTTAAATGTCCACTCTTATTGTCTTGGCCATGATTACCACCAAAGTGGTTACCATTTCTGGCCTATTGATTTCCTCCACGCTTGTTGTCACCGCTTTGATGACTGCTACCACTGGTATTATCGATTTGTCGGCTGCTCTCTCTTAGTTGGGTTGACTCATTATCGTGCTCCAATAACTGAGCCATATTTACAACATCTGAATACAAGCAAAGTTTGAGAGAAATGAGGTATTGACGTATCTCAGGTTTTAAACCTCTTAGAAACATCCGCGTCATTCTCTCCTCATTATCAACCAAATGAGATGCAAACTGGGACAACTCGGCAAACTTAGCTTCGTACTATGACACAGTTATATTATTTTGCTCCAGCTTGATAAACTCTACCTCCTTCATGTGATAAATACTTTTGGGAAAGTACTTATCGTTGAACAGTTCTTGAAACTTCTCCCAAGACATCTTCAGTGCGGTAGGTTGAGTACGCTTTATGATTCTCACCAAAGCCGCCTCACCGTAATATGAAAGTGGCAATGGAACCTTTGCTTTCTTGAGCATCCCAAGACATCAAATATCTTGGTGATCCGCTTTATCCACGCCTCTACTTTAAGTGGTTTGGCTTTCCAAAAACTCCGGTGGTCCTAGCTCCTTGAATCGCCTTGGCGGTGACCGTCTCGAGAGTTGCGGTGATTCCACCAAAGATTTTGAGCAGAGCCGCCTCTACCGATGTTGCATGAATTGCATAAAGCCTCTAAACATCCCAATCGTTCACCATTTCATCGGTGTTATTGTTTACCTGAGGATTATTGTCTTCCTATTGCACGTTATCCTGGGTATTAATCGTTGGTGACTCAACGGTCTCATGTGCTTCATTGCTTATTTCAACATTTTCGGATGCCATTTTCAAATACTGCTACAAAACAAGGGTTAATTGACATGTCACATATTGTCCCTATACTCTGACCGACCAAATAAATACCAAATAAACTTAGGTAGGTCATAATAGCGAAGGAATTCTCCGTCTCTCCCCTCCTAGTTTTTGTCTCACATCTCAGCCAGGGATCACATCCCTATGCTTTGATACCAACTGTGACGCCCCCAAAATAGGTATACATTACCCATCTTGAGTTGTAACGCCCCAGAAAATCGAACCATTTGTAAATATTTTTAATAATGAATAAAATAATATTATTTATTATTATTATGTGTTAGTAAGATGAATGTCGTTCTATAACCTAGAAACATCGGAATGTTGTAGTATTTTAACTACGTGAAGGAATTAAAGTGTTTAAATTTCCAAGACAAAAATAATAGTTTTCCGAGAAATTTTCTGAAAAACACTAGTCATTAATTTTCACTCGGGAATTATTTTTGAACTTCCGAGAAATACGTAACATTATAATATCAAGGTGAGATGGATTATGTAATAATAATCTAAGTATGTAAAATGCAATATTTTGCATGCGGACTTAATTTGAGAACGTTATGGATTAAAAGACAAAAGGAATGGAATGGTGGATCTTGTTTGAAGTGCAAGTCCAATGTGAATTAAGGGGAAAGCCCAAGTTATGGTAAGGTTTATCCAAGTATTAGTTTATATAAAGTCCAAGTAAAATAATGCAAGCCAATAGGAATAAGCTAAGTTAGTTAACTTAAGCCCAATGTAATGATCCAATAGGTTAGGCTTGATCCATGGAACAACCAAGGTTGATGTGGGTTAAACTTAGTGACCAAGAACTTTAAGTAGTGACCAAGAACTTTATGTGGTGTGCAAGAAAGATGAGTGGTTAGCAAGTTTACTTAGTTGATAAGTTATGAATAGTAAGGAGGTTAGTTAAGGAGGTGGGATGTTCTAATGTCCATAATGCCCTCACTTTGGATTTCCTATAAATAGAAGGAGATTTCTAGATATTTATCATTTATTCAAAACACCAACAACTTCCAATACAAAGCAACTTATTGGTTAAAGAGAATAAGCACTTTTAAGTCAAAACATCCTTTGCTAGATTTCCAAGAAGAAGAAGTTATTCATCAAAGGTAATGATCTTATGATCTAATAATCTTCTATCTCTATCATTGTAGGGTGATAAGAGAAGTGTAGTCTAATAAGCATGTATGTTAAGAACATGTAAGAATTGATTAATGAATGGACTTAAGCCGAATAAGTCATGAATAAGTAACTTGAACCTAAATAAGTTATGAATTTATGATGAACTTGTCATATGTTTGCCATATGAAGTTAGTATGTTTGATAAGATGTGAGAATGTTGATTAAAGGACTTAAATCTATAATAAGTCATAAGGAATGAAAATTTGTAGTTTATAAGTTATTAAGTCATGAACTTATGAAGAATAAGTCAAAACCTAATTTGAAAATAAGTTGATGTAATAAGTAGTTTGAAATGTTATATGATGGTTAGAATCCATTTAGAATGATGATCAAAACCTAAGTAACAAAGTTATGCCGAAATTCACACGATTGGACGATAGTCGTCGAATTCGTGAAATTCTTAGAATGAAAGTCGAATTTTGTGTTTGAACTCGGAAACGTTGGTTTTCGATGAAGACAAGTCATGTTTGGCATTATAGAGTTGCGGCCTCGAAAATGACCGGATTCCGACTTAGAACGAAGAAACGAGCGTTGAACGTTCGAGGGCCGCTTATGTGTGGGCCACATACTCCACCATGGATCTCATCTATGAGCCTCTAAGCTTGATCCTTGTCCAAACATCTGAGGAGACCAAATCCTGCATCTCTTTTGTAGAGTGCATCTCCGCTCAGGTAGAATTTCATAGCCATTCAATGGATCTACCTCTTTTCAGTCAGGCTCGCCTCAGTGGGTGCAGATCCATCTCACAGATACTCCTTGATATGTTGATACCAAGGGTTATGGATGGGAGGTAGCTCATCCGATACTTCTCCAACATAGTTCCCATAGACTAGGACCTTTTGCAGAGCAAATATGATGTTTGACATGTTTCCTTGTCAGGTATATGAATCAAGGAGGCCAATGTTGCTAGCGCATCCGCAAAATCATTCCTATTACGAGGAATGTGTAGAAAGGAGATTTCTTCGAACTCCAAAGCCATCTGTAAAACTTGTCAATGGTAAGGAAGCAAATATAGTTCTTTGGTTTGATAGATTCCCTTGGATTGTTTGATTACCAATTCAAAATCCCCAAAGACAATTAACCGCCTTATGCCCATTGAACGGGCAAGTTTTAGCCCCATTATACAGCCTTCACACTCAGCTGTGTTGTTGGTGCTGACAAACAGCAATTTGATGGCGACGGGATACTGCTCCCCCATACCGGACACTAGAACTTCTCCAGCTTCAGAGCCTTCTGTGTTAACAGCTCCATCAAAATATATTTTCCACGTACGGCATGCATCATATTGATGGTGTTGTTGAATTGTCATGACCCCTTCATCGGGGAAATATGTTTCCAAGGGTTTGTAATTCCTTACGGGTGAGGTGGCCAGTTGATCCACAATCCCTTGACCTTTGATAAACTTTTGTTTCACGTAGACGATGTCAAATATTGCAGAATCAACTGCCATCTGGACAGCCGACAATTCAGTATGGGCTTACTGAACACATACTTGAGAGGATCTACGCGGGATATGAGATGGGTTGTGTGATCATGGAGGTAATTCTATAACCTCATGGAAGCCCATGCTAAAGCACAACAAGTCTTCTCAATCAGAGTGTACTTGTGTTCACTGCTATTGAATCTTTTGCTGAGGTAGTAGATAGCTCGTTCTTGGTCTCTATCGTCTTTCTGTCCCAGCATGCAGCCCATAGCATTGTCATTAATGGACAGGTACATGAACAAGGGAACATCATCCCTGGGAGGTACCAAGACAGGAGCGTTAACCAGCTACTCTTTGATTGTAAGGAAGGCTTTCTGACACTCATCGTTCCATTTCATGGAGGAGTTCTTCCTTAACAACTTGAAGATGGGTTCACAAGTTGCTGTGAGTTGAGAAATAAACCTGCTAATGAAGTTGATTCTTCCCAAAAATCCTTGTATTTCCTTCTCTGTCTGAGGAATGGGCATTTCAGTGATGGCCTAGATTTTAGTGGGATCCAGCTCAATCCCTTTGTGGCTGACTAGAAATCCTAGCAACTTGCTTGATTTAACGCCAAAGGTGCTCTTGGCTGGATTCAACTTCAAGTTATACTTATGCAACCTGTTGAAAATCTTTTTGAGATGGTCTAAGTGGTCTTCCTCCCTTTGGGATTTGACAATGATGTCATCCACGTAGATCTCTATCTCTTTGTGCATTAAGTCATGGAAAAAAGCCATCATAGCTCGCTGATAGGTTGCTCTGGCATTAATGAGGCCAAATGACAACCGTCTATAACAAAATGTTCCCCAAGGTGTGATGAAAGCAGTTTTGTCACGATCCTCCTCAGCGACCATAATCTAATGATAACCCACGAAGAAATCCGCAAATGAGTACATGTCGTATCGAGCATTATTCTCAATGAGAATGTGGATAAAGGGCACGAGAAAGCTATCTTTAAGGCAAGCTTTGTTCAAATCCCGATAATCCACGCAAACTCATACCTTTCCTCCCAGTTTAGGCACGAGAACTATGTTGGATATCCATTCAGGATATGTAGACACCGTGATAATGCCAGCTTGAAATATTTCACAATTTCTTCTTCCACCTTTAAATTCCACTCAGGTTTCAATCGCCTAAGCTTGTGCCTGACTGGCTTAAATCCCTCTTTAATGGGAAGGTGATGAAGGACAATGTCAGTGGACAAACCCACCATGTCTTCATGAGACCATGCACACACATCCTGGAATTGAGTTAGTAATGCAACCATGTCATACCATTGGTTTGGGGTAAGGTCTGAACCAATCTGGATTAACTTTGGGCTTTCTAAAGTTTTGAGATTGAAATAAGTGGTTTGATCATGGTTGGGTTTAGGTTTTTCCTCGACCCATTCTTTGATCTACTGAGGTATCTCAATGTCCTCTTGTACTTCCATCAAGTCTGAGTCCAACTTTTCATCAAAGTTACAATCCTTGTGGAGAAAAGGCACCTCATCAGCAAGTACATGCACATCTAAATTCAGAGTCCTGAAACAAAATATGTCTTCACTTAATATATGAAACTACTTAATCATACAAAGTGTTAGCATAAATCGATAAAATAAATCGCTTCATACAATATGAGAAAAGTAAGCGCTAAAGTTATCTATGTATGAGATGGAATTTCGCCTGCTTTTACCTCGTCGACCAATGCATGGAGTGCTGCTCTAATTGTTGAGCGTAAAGTCCTGATGAACTGCAGTGATGGAGGGGCTATCATCATCCTCCTTCTCCCGAATGATGACCATAACATTTGGGCAATTATCGTCTAGGTGTATCTGTTTGTATGCTCATCGTGGACAATGATGGGTATGCCTGACATCATTAGGGCGATGTCATGTTTACATTTATGTTCCCTTTCTTCCACTTTGGGATCAGGAATCAGGACCTCTTTTGCTTTAACCGGTATTGGTTTGGGAAATAACATAGCCATAATATGGGCTGACACCTTTACCGGAGACTGTATAGGCTCAGGAGTTGCAGGTGGAGATAATCGCCGTGTGCCGGGAGCTTGAGGAATCTGCTTGTGCTTTTGAGGATTCCTATGACTGGAAATGGAAGAATAGCCTAGTTTGGCTGTCCCGATTTGATTGGACATTTGAATTGGGTGCTTAATACCCTGAAGATTTTTACCCAGCCCTTGTCCAAGATGATGACCCAATGACATCATTTCTTGTGTAACAACCATCACTTCGGCAGAAATCTTGGGTACGGGAAGTGTCGCTCCAATAGGATGGTATTGCGTGTTGCTCACTTTTAAAGTATGAAAACTGGCTGGCTCAACTTCTGAATTGAAGCTGATGAGTGGTATGTTTCCTTGTTCAGGACATTTCGGCTCAGCGTTGACAGTGACTAGGCTATTGTTGAAAATGTATTTAAGTTGTTAATGAAGTGTAAAAGGGACGGCTCCAGCCATGTGGATCCATGGTCTCCCCAATAGCAGGTTATGTCCTGAATCTATCTCGAGGACGTGAAAAGATATGCAAAATATATGAGGACCAATTCCAATTGGCAGCTCAATCTCTCCGACAGAATTTCGTCGTGATCCATCAAAAGCTTTGATAACCGTATGGCTACTTTGGATTTGTTTGAGATTGACGTTCATCTTCACCAAAGTGGCATAAAGACAGATATTTAGAGACGAACCTCCATCTATCAAAACTCCAGCTAACATATACCCGGAGGACAAAACTGTAATATGCAATGGCTTGCAATGACCGGTCCATTCGGGCGGTATGTCATCATCAGTGAAAGATATCACATTGTTGTTAAAAATGTGATCAACCAGATGTTGAAATTTTTCCACATCCACTGATTTTGGTAAGTAGGCTTCTTCCAAAACCTTTAATAAGATCTTCCTGTGATCCTCGGAAAAGAAAACCAAATCTAGTATTGAGATTTGATGTGGAGCTTCTCTTAAGCTTAAAACCACCTTGGCTTCATTATGGCCCATAGTTTGGAGGAATTTCTCAATATTCTCCACGAGAATCTTCCCCTTTGCTTTTTTGGTAGGCTTCATCACCCTTTGAGGAAGATACGGTGGATTTTCCTTTGACACTGTAGCAGTAGTTTGAGACGTGGATCCTTCAGCCTCTCCATAATTCCATGGGACTTTGTGTAGGCTGACAACAGGATACTGTGGTCTGAAGGGTAAAGAAATTGGCTTTGGTACATCCACTTTCAAAGGATTGTCAGATCCTTTAGGTTGAATTGCTTGTAGTGTGAATGGTTTGACAGTCTCATCAGCCTCAGCGGATATAACTACTACTAATCCCTTCCATTTGGTAGGACAGGTATTCCCACTCTCGAGTAGCATAGTGTCATCGTTTGCCAACTATAAGACACTGCTGTCAATTAGATTGTGAATATGGCGGCGGAGTGCCCAGCATTCTTTTGTGTTGTGACCGTGAGAATATGAATGATATTGACATATTCCATCAGAGTTGAAACATCTCGAACGGGGATTAATTGGAGGTCGAAGGGAGGTGATTCTTCCTTCGTTGATTAACATCTGAAATATCACCACCATAGGTTGGCCCAGGTATGTAAATTCCCTTCTTTTGGCAAAATCCCTACGGGTTTTAGCACTTGTTCTCTTCGCAACCTTGTCCTCCAGTGCTTCACTTTCTAATGGTGATGATGGAGCATTCATAACAAAAGGAAGGAGATAGGCATGCTCTTGACTGACTAACTGGCGTGTGACTTGATGCTGATGGATCACCAGTTCTTCCAATTGTTCAACTTGCTTACAAAGAGCTTTCATCTTTCGTTCCATATCAAATTAGAACTTTGCGTAATCCCATCTGTCAACACCGTCTTTGATGGTCTGGGATGATTCATCATTAAAATTGGAACTCTGTCCATTGCTCCAACTAATCATATTGACCTCTTCTTCTTTATGTTGAGGAAGAGGATTGTCTTGCACATGAGGTTGATCTGGTGTCTATTAAATCTTGGATCTTGTGTTTCAAGGACCAACAATCTTAATTATCATGTCCAGGTGCCCCAGAATGATAAGCACACTTCCGAGTAGCATTGAAACCCCTCCCATTAGGGTTGGCTGGTGGAAAAAGATGTGTGATTTTCTTCTGAGTAGTCAGAAGAGTAAGAATATTCTTGAGCGAGTCCCCTAAGGGTGTGAACGTTTGAGGGCACTTTACTTCTCCAGGTTTAGGCAATGGAGGTTTTGGAGATTGTGCTTGAAAAGGAGAGTAGTTTCTCCTCCGTATCAAGGAAACATCCTCCTCTTTCTTTTTATTGACCCTCCGGGGGTTGTTTCCATAAGTTCTGGACTGGATGTGTTCAAAGCAACTGCCTTAAGAGCGGCTAGGTCTTGAATCTTTCCTGACTTCAACCCCATCTCAACCATCTCTCCATGTTTGATCATTTCAGAAAATGGTTTGCCAATACCCGCTAAGACTCTCTCATAGAAAGGAGCTTCTTGTTTGTCTATGAAAGTCATGACCATTTCTGATTCCGTCATAGAGGGAATAACTTGAGCAGCAAGGCGCCTCCACCTTTGAGCATACTCTCTGAAAGACTCATTGGACTATTTCTTAACCTTGGTTGGTAACGATGACATCGGGTCGGGAGCCATCCGAGACTAGAAGTCAGATCTTGAGTAAGGAGGGCATGAGCTAGCTCTTCCCAGCTATGGATCTTTGAGTTGTCTAATCTGGTATACCATGAACAGGCTTCTCCAGTCAGACTATTCTGGAACAGCTGGATTCTAAGCTTCTCATCCTCTGCATAAGATCCAAGTTCTCCAATGAACACCTTTAAATGTGTGTAAGGATCCCCTAATCCGTCATACTTTTCAAAGTCAGGGGTTTTAAATTTCTCTGGATAATGAACACCAGGGAATATACAAACGTCAGCATATGAAACACTCCCATGTGCTCCAATCCCCTTTAGAGAACGGATGGTTTCTTCCATTTGAAGGACCTTCTTCCCGATATCACCTGTGTCTTGATCTTATTTGAGATAGGTGTTTTTAGGGTTTATGTTGGTTGTATCCAACTGAGGTTCCAGATTTGTTTTATCCAAACCTTGAGTTCCTCCTTATGCAGAGGATTCTGTATGTGTATGCATCTTTGAGCCCTGAGTAGATTGATGCAATTCTTTAAGCAGAACAGCCAAATCTAAAATTTGTTTACCTATTCCATCAAATTCTTCTCGGGAAATGGGATTAGACAGGTCAAAAGAAGACATGATTGGTTGTAGGCTCGTGGCCTTTTTGGATTTTGAGCGGGTAACAGGCCCAATTGTTTCCCTACAAAAAACTTATGTAGTTTAGTCTTAGGGGTAATGTAAATGTATACATGCTATGTGAGGTATCCGTGTTAGGAATATTATCTTGTAAAATGGATGTTAGTTGTTTTGTAATACGGGATAGCATGCTAATATACATGTGCAAATATTTCTTCCTATTTTCCATTGCGATGAAATGATATGAAATAATATTTACAAGTAAATGATTTTACAAGTAATCAAAAATGGAAAGCATGAAGAGACTTTCCTCCGCATTAGGTTTATCAGAGGCTGACCTATCTTAGGTTTACTATCGATGCTTTTTGGCATGAAGGTTCCCAGATCATCTCAATCTACATGACGGGAAGTTAATCCAGTCTTTCAACTAGAATGAATTTGGGTGGGGCCTTTCCTGAGCCTCATTGGAATTAGTCATCCTACGAGTCCAGTAATCAAACACCGACATGATAGCCTCCTGGTGGAGGAACCATACAACATACATTCACATACAATGTGTCTCACCATTTATGAAAAATGATGACATGTGCGAAGCACTAATATCACAGTAATTAAATGCATTCATACACATTCATCATAAATGTAAGTGCAACATTCACACACAAGAATATAACAGTTTTGAAAAGCTTGTAGTAGCGGCTTAAGCCCTCTTACTGGAGTCCCCAGCAGAGTCGCCACCTGTCGACGTCGAGATTTTTATTTGTCCTTTTTCTGTTCTTGTTCTTTGGTGTTCTCATTTTATATGAGATTTGTTTGAAAAAAAATGTGAAAACGGTCCGACATGTATATGTCGACGATTTGACTGTAAGAGTCGCCAGTTGGTGTTTTTAATTGGTTGCACCAACGCAATCGAAAAAAGGTTTGCACATTGACCCAGTGATGTGACACTGCTAAACGGGTCTGTGAAACCGAGATTCATTTGGGTTTAGGGGCTTGATTATGCGGAGGGAAGGTTTTAGGCACCCCCCGACATCCGTGTTACCACGGTGACCGCCACTTTTCAAGAAATTGTCATATGAATGTGTGTGTGTGTGTGGATCAATGTGAAATTTATTTAGAAGTAGTGTGAGGCCTCATTCGCACCTATATACAAAGGGTTTGAATTTATATGAAAAAATCATTTTTAAACATGATATAGCAGTGAGGTTTTGTAAAAGAGGTTTTTCAAACCCTATGCTCAATAGTAATTGAGACCTTTTCATACTTCCATTTTATTATTAAATGTTCGGCTTGATTGCTTTTATTTTCGAGATGCGAAGCATCTTCGAGAAAAAAAATATATAGCAGTGCCGAACTCCTCATGGGCATGAAAGCCATTTAAGGAAATTCAAACACCGTGAATAATTTACAAGCTTCTTACAGCTGAAAATGTCCATCACGGGAACCGAATCTAGATTCAGTGGACTGAATCTGTGATCACATGATTCCTAAACTCACATGATGCCTCAATTTATATGAAAAGCAGTAATCAGTTATATATATAAAAGCTGTAAATATATATGTACAGACATGATCAGCCACCACGAAGAACCTCCATGGGGGATCAAAAATGTAAATATATAAAAGCGGTAAATATATATAGAGAGACATTATCAACCACCACGAAGCACCTCCATGGGGGATCAGAAATGTAAATAAAGAAATAAATGTGATCAACCGCCACGAAGTAAACTCCAGGCGGGACTAAATGTAAATAAAGCAGTAAAAACGATCAACTGCCACGAAGTTAACTCCAGGCGGGACGGAATGTAAATAAAGCAATAAAAGACCATGAAGTAAACTCCAGGCCTGACAGAAATGTAAATATATATATATATATATACATATATACATATATAAGTATATATATACAGGCAGAAATGAAAACCATGGACCGAAGTCCGGGCATACACACACAACACGACTCTCAATGTGAAGAATAATGTGTGCAAAGATGAAGAAAAAGGCTTTATAGAGTGTAAGAAGGCTTACAGTGGGCTGCCAAAGAAGACTTCTATGACTCTAAGTGGATGAACACTCGGCTCCCGCCAGTAAAAATATAGCTATATGTGAGCTAACAAGTGTTTGAAATGAGAAAGCACTCAATATGGGTTGTGTACATAGCAAATTTGACAAGGCTTCCTTGCCTTTTTCTCTTGAATTATGGCCACCCTAAGCACTATATTTATAGAGATGGTGGCATTAGGTGTCTCACGGCACCAAGAATCGCACATGTGGAAGCGCGTTTACAAGATTGCACGCCCGGTTCCCCTGCTCATGCGGGCCAATTTGTCTCAAAGTAAGTGCACTCGTGCACTGTGATGTCTGCTCGAACTTACAGAACTTCAATTCGAGCATCCGATTAAGGTGTACAAGACCTTTTTCAGACCGTCATTGTCGAGAGTTACGCAATGACATGGGATTAGAGGTTGTACGAAGTCAAGAAGAGGGGCCATGCCCATGGTCTTCAAGCTTCAAATTTTATCCGGTGTGCTGCCCTGCGTAATAGTCACTCGGGATTGGAACTCCTTGGCTCTTGTAGGACATTGTTGTGTAGAAATATATGTATGAGATGTTGAGACGGCGCGATGTGGGGTTGAGGTGGCAAGATGACAATTTTGCCCCTCATCGGGGTTATCTCGGGTTTGGGCCAATAAAGCAGATGTTGCTCATGGTTATCTCTGAGATTGGACTACTGCAAGTGTTTGAATTCCTCAAGGTCATCTTTAAGTGTGCCTGTCTTCCCGGTGTTATCTTCGGGTCTTTGGAATGAGTGCCTTGGCGGGAGTTTCGAGGTTGAAGCTGATTATATGCATTTGAAACAAGAATTTCCAAGGTTATTGCGGGAACTGTAACGACATTTTTTGGGGTTATCTCCAAGGATGAAACTCGGGGTTATCTCCGAGGTTGGAAGTGATACTCCCGGTGTGTGTTCCGGGGTTGAGACTGAACTTTCGGTGGTATCCGGAATGGATATGAATTATCTTCCAGGGTTATCTCCGAAAGACGAATCTGCACTCCTGCAATGTTAATAACAGGTGTGCAGAAAATTGCAAGTGTCTACATAATTTATATGAATTCGGGAGATGAAATATAAATTTAGATCTGATCATAATAGCATGTGATTGTGTTTTCTGCATGATGATGGAATCTATAAATTGTGTTTAGGATAGGGATATGCCTTTACGCCGCATGTAATCTAATAAGGGAACATGTGCTTTAAATCCTCTTTAATTGTAATTCACATAGGAATATAGTGAATTAGTTAATTAGGGTGTTTAATTCAATTCTATTAACTGTGGATTTGGATTAATATATTTTTGATGCATCGGAAGGTGGTTATAAATACTAATAAGTTTCTGATTAACAATCCAAAATAGTGACCATAATTAAAGAAGTATTTTAATATAAGTAAAGCAATAAGTGAAGTTGTGATCTTAAATCTCCATAATCTGATATTCAACTAGTCGTAGTAGTAGTAGTTTAATTATATATTTTAATTCACAACATTAAATCAATTGTTTAAATAAAATTAGTTTGGTTAAGAATTAGTACTTGGTGATTTTTATTAAATAATTCCTCGTGGGAACGATACTTTTCTTATCACTTTATTACTTGTTGATCGTGTATACTTGCACATATATTTTGATTGTGAAATCGATCAACACATATCAAATGATGCACATGGTTAGAAATACATTTTGAAAATTTTCAAATCATTTTTAGCCAAAGCGATTAGCGTATACATATGAATAACGGTATTGTTTTTAAAAATCATTGGTTTAATCACATGATCCAATGTTTTTCAAGATAACAGAAGTGCAAACATCAGCACGAAGTCAATAAATTTTGAAAATCTAGAAAAGCTAGAAGATTTAGAAAATCCATGTTTCTCCATTAACTTCAATCTTTACTCCATTGCTTCATTCTATCAGTCTTTCACACCATACATGCTTACTATACCAAAATTTCTTAATTCTTACCTCAGAAGTTTTTTATGCCCAATATAGTTCATCAAACATACCACACTTTGGAAGTTCAGGAACTTACCACAATCATATGAGTTTAAGAACTTATCCTAGTCAGACCATAGGCGTCCATTCGCTGAGGAGATCAAAACATACCATATGATTATGAGTCACGAACTTACCATAAGCATGAATTTTTAAGAACTCACACCTAATCTTAATATTCTCTATCTTAATCTTAATAGTCTCTATCTATCAAATATGATATGAGAAAAGAATCACCTTCTCACCATAAGCATATCGATAGCGGGACACCGACATTCCATTGATTATCATTGTCAGGAACCAAGCGTGAGCATAAAGCCTCCGCCCATACAAAGGTTTGTACAACTCATCTCTCACATGAGTCCTCAATTGAAATCCCACCTAACTCTATCTCACGCTTAAATTTCTCTTTGATCGATATGAATTCTTTGTATCCCATCATATATAACTCCTCATGAGTTCATGTGTACCGTTTCATAGTACCTTCTCTTATAGCATCAAGCTATACCCACTTAGTCGTTACAGACTATTTATCATTTCATAGCTCATTATAATCACGTCGTGATCATCGGTTTACCTTAGGGTTCTTTCTCATTATCAACTAAACTCTATTCGAGTTCATTCTTATTGTCTTTGTCATTTTTATCTTATAGACATCATCTTAACATTTTTATTACCGGAGTTAGGAAACTCCTGAATTTTCATTCTCTGAGATACTTCAAGATTCTTCTTTGAATCTTCGCATAGATATTTTAATCTTTATCTCTCTCTCTCTCTCAGGTTATAGCCTAAGGTACTTCTACCTAAAGTTTATAACCTACAACTTTGATACCAACCTATGACGCCCCCAAATCCGGGTCCCTTCGAACCTCGGATCCAGTCCGCCACGATACTACTATCGTCAAACTATTTATATCTTTTATTCATAACTTAATGAATATTACTTTACTTATTACAATTTAGAAAATAAAGTCTTTCCATTTCCAGATCTGTACAATGACCCCAAACTTTTATAAGTTTCTAATTTTGGTCATAATATTCTATATTAAATAAATATGCGGAATAATTTAAACTTTTTCCATTCTCCTTTAAAAATAAATCTTTTATTGATGTCTTAACTTGAGTCAACTGCATATCCTTGAATCAAATTATGTTATGATTCAGTCTATCTGAATTACTTTATAAATCTTTACATCTCGATTCCAATTTCTCTATGTATCACATAGTACAACTTAACATGTAATACACATTATAAACTATTATCATGTATATCTACTAGAACCTAAACATGGTTCAAGAGCATCTAGTTAAATAATAAATCAATCTCTTGATACTATTGAACTTTATCAATCAAGTAGCACGTAACCTTTACCGTGAATCCTTAACCTGCAAAAGTGGTTATTTGCAAGGGTGAGCTCGACAGCCCAGCAATTCTAATAGTTTTCATGCATCACATAGCATATAATAGCATATTCAGTTCATGCATTCATAATCAATTAATATTTACTACGTATGTTTCTTCTCATATAACAGGCATATAGGTTTATTTCACAAGCATATCATCAAAGATCAACTTTCACATTTCATACATATCTCATATGCATTTCATATATATATATATATATATATATATATATATATATATAGAGAGAGAGAGAGAGAGAGAGAGAGAGAGAGAGGAAGGATCAAGAGCATTCCTCTTAAATAGCATTCTTCCTTAAATAACACTCCTTTATTAAAACTACGTCGTTTTGGAGTGACCGCGGGTGACATTTTTGTAAATAAAAGAAAAATAAGTGGGATCACTCTCTTTTAAAAGACTCCAAAACGACGTAGGTTTAATAAAGGAATGCTATTTAAGGAGGAATGATATTTAAGGAGAATGCTCTTGATCCTTGCTCTCTCTCTCTCTATATATATATATATATATATATATATATATATATATATATATATCAACATTCTCATGGCATAATATAGTTCAACTAACAGTTATCGAATTCATATAACAAATAGGAACTGAAAGACATGCCTAATTCGTAGTTTATCAACTATGACTTAACTGCTTAAACCTTATCTGCACTTCGTGTATTCCTACACAGTTATATAATCATGGATTCATATCCATTAGTCATGTGTTTTATACATTCTTAATGTAATAATAATGTTACATTGTTCTATATCTTGGTTTTTAAAACCTTCGCTTTGCTTTCTTAGTAAACTCTTAAAATAGCTATGTATATATAGTGTTAGTTCCCAGTAAGCACACAATAGATCTAGAAGGGCGGGTTGAATAGATCCATTTTATTTTCAAATACTTTTCCAGATTATTTTGTGTTGATAATGATCAACATATGACAAACATAAGAATCTTTTCAAGCACATCAGAATAAGTAAAAGATCCTCTTCATTGATATATTCATGAACATACATACATTGTTCGTAGAGTTAGTTAAGTTGTAAGCAGTTAATACATATATAGAATTTATAGCAGTTAGATACATAAAGTAAATGACAAAAAGTAAATGACAGAATGTAAAAGACATAAGGGATTTTAAGTGATTCAGAGACTCAAGCTCCTAATCCACTCTTCTGCTTTAACTAGCAGGAATTCCACTAAGGAATGGAAGCACCTTGAATCACTAAGATTCCTTCAAGGCCAGCAGTCTTAGAACTTTGGTTCACCAAGAACTCTTCAAGCCCAGCAGGCTTAGAACTCCTCTAGTTCCCAAGGAACTCTTCAAGCCCAGCAGCCTTCTTACACACTTTAAAGCCTTTCTCTTTATCTTTGCACACATCGTTCTTCACATTGAGAGTCGTGTTTTGTGTGTGTATGTTTCGGACTTGATTCGTGGCTTTTATTTTCTTTTGTATAATATATATATATATATATATATATATATATATATATATGGACTAATATTATCGAGTTATGCCTCGATTGAGCCTGGAATCACGTCCAGAGCGTTTATTTGCTTTAATATATATATATATATATATATAGTCGACGTCGAGATTTTTATTTGTCCCTTTTCGTTACTTGTTCTTTGGTGTTCTCATGTTAGGTGAGATTTGTTTGAAAAAACAAGTGAAAAAGGTCCGACATGTGTAATGTTGACAATTTGACTTTCAAAGTCGCCAGTTGGTGTTTTTAACTGGTTGCACCAATGCAACCGAAAAATGTTTGCACATTGACCAAGTGATGTAACACTGCTAAATGGGTCTGTGAAACCGAGATTCATTTAGGTTCGGGGGCTTGATTATGCGGAGGGAAGGTGTTAGGCACCCTCCGACATCTGTGTTGCCACGGTGACCGCCACTTTTCAAGAAACTGCTATATGAATGTGTGTGTGTGTGTTTGTGTGGATCAATGTATAATTATTTGAAAGTAGTGCGAGGCCTCGTTCGCACTTATATACAAAGGGTTTGAATTTATAGAAAAATTTAGTTTTAAGCAAGATATAGCAGTGAAGTTTTGTAAAAAGAGGTTTTTCAAACCCCGTGCTCAATAGGAATTGAGACCTTTTCATACTTCCATTTTATTATTAAATGTTCGGTTGGTTTGCTTTTATTTTTTGAGATGCGAGGCATCTTCGAGAAAATAATATACAGCATTGCCGAAATCCTCATGGGCATGACAGCCATCCAAGGAAATTCAAACACTGTAAATAATGTACAAGCTGCTTACAGCTAAAAAATGTCCATCACGGGAACCGAAGCCTGAATTTGTGATCACATGATTCCTAGGCTCACATGATGCCGCAATTTATATGAAAATTAGTAAGCAGTTATATATATAAAAGCTGTAAATATATATATATATACAGACATGATCAACCACCACGAAGCAACTCCATGGGGGATTGCAAATGTAAATATATAAAAGCAATAAATATATATATAGAGACATGATCAACCACCACGAAACAACTCCATGGGGGATCAAAAATGTAAATATATAAAAGCGGTAAATATATATAGAGAGACATTATCAACCACCACGAAGAAACTCCATGGAGGATCAAAAATGTAAATAAAGCAGTAAAGACGATCAACCGCCACGAAGTAAACTCCAGACGGGACTAAATGTAAATAAAGCAGTAAAAGGCCTCGAAGTAAACTCCAGGCTTGACAGAAATGTAAATATATATATATATAAAAGCAGTAAACGCTCCGGATGAAAAATCCAGGCTCATCAGATATGTCTGACAACAGTTATATATATATATATAAGCAGTAAATGCTTCGATATAAAATCCGAGTGCTCATCGATATCACAAACAGATTATACATACATATACATATCTCGATGAGCACTGGATTTATATCCGGAGCATTTACCTGTTTATATATATATATATATATATATAAACAAGTAAACGCTCCAGACATAAGTCTAGGCTCAATCGAGGCATAACTCGATAATGTTAGTCCATATATAAATATATACATATATAAGTATATATATATACAGACAGAAAATATGAACCACAGACCGAATTTCGGGCAAAAGCACATAACACGACTCTCAATGTGTAGAATAGTGTGTGCAAACATGAAGAGAAAGGCTTTATAGAGTGTGAGAAGGCTTATAGTGGGCTGCCAATGCAGACTTCTATGACTCTATATGGATAAACACTCAGCTCCCGCCGGTAAAAGTATAATTATATGTGAGCTGACAGATGTTTAAAATGAGGAAACACTCAATATGGGGTGTGTACAGAGCAAATTGGATAGGGCTTCCTCGCATCTCTTTTTTTTTCTCAAATGGCCACCCCAAGCCCTCTATTTATAGAGGGGGGATCTGCAGGTGTACCTATGGTCGCCAGCAGATGCACTTCATGGTTGCCGGGGTGCCAGGCTCATGGTTTTCGTCGTCTCAAGCACGTGCACTCATGCATTGTAATGTCCGCTCGAACTTACAAAACTTCAATCCAAGCATCTGAACGAGGTATATAAGACCTTCTTCGGACTGCTTGTGTCGAGAGTTACGCAATGGCATGGGATTAGAGGTTGTACGAAGTCAGGAAGAGGGGACCATGCCCATGGTCTTCAAGCTTCAAATGTTATTCGGTGTGCTGCCACGCGTAATAGTCACTCAAGATTGGAACTCCTTGGTTCTTGTAGGAAATTGTTGTATGTATGTATATATGAAGCGTTGAGACAACGCGCATGTGTTGAGGTGGCAAGATGACGTTTGACTTCTCACCGGGGTTATCTCCGGTTTGAGTTGAAAGCAGACGTTGCTCAGGGTTACATCTGAGATTGGACTGCTGCAAGTGTTTGAATGCCGCAAGGTCATCTGTAAATATGCCTGTCTGCCCGGTGTTAGCTCCGGGTATGAGGTATGAGTGCCTCGGCAGGAGGTCTGAGATTGAAACTGATAGCATGCATTTGAAGCAAGCATTTCCAGAGTTATCGTCGGAACTGCAACAGCATTCCTTGGGGTTATTACCAAGGACGAAACTCGAGGTTATCTTTGAGGTTGGAAATGATATTCCCGGGGTGTGTTCTGGGGTTGAGACTGAACTTTCGGTAGTATCCGGAATGGATGTGAGCAGTCTTCTAGGGTTATCTCTGAAAGACGAATCTGCCCTCCTGTAATGTCAGTAATAGGTGTGCAGAAAATTTCGAATGTCTACAGATGCCCCTCTTTATCATATTCATGCAATGCAAGGCATGGATAGGATAAAGAATCCTAGACACTTGAAATTTAACAAGATAAACATGTTGCTATGTGCAGCAACATGATGCAAATGTATGATGCATGATGAAAATGATTGCTGGTTCGCCGTTAATCCTGTTGGGATGACAATCGGTAATGTCTTAGACATGCGATCCAAGTCTTCAAGGATGTTGACATTGGGGCTATCACCAAAGTCTTGAATCCAAGACACAGACTTCTATTCCATAGAGGTACCTCTTGTGTACAAGAGATCTGTGGGGATAAAGCTTTGTCTGTTTGAGGATGTGTATAACATATCCCATCATCGGTCCTCTCCGATGAGGATGGACTTCTCTAGTTTGTATAACCAGCATATACCATGATCATGTTGGATTTACAACCAACATTCTGTATTATCAGGGCTGCCTGACTTTCGCTGATGTGTGTATCATCGGATATATCCCTACTAGGTGCATTGTCAAGGTTGTTTGACCTTCATTGATGTGTGTGTCAATGGTTGCACTTTGTTGTGACCCCCACCGGGGATACTTGGATAAGTTGCTTCGATATGTTTACTTGCCACCGACTGATATAATGTCAAGGTTGCTTGACCTTCATTGATGTGTGTATCAATGGCTGAGAATGCACTGTAACCCCCGCTGGGGATACGTGGATGCTTGAAAGACTAGCGTTGTGACCCCCATCGGGGATACTTGTTATTATTTCGTAGCTTTGGCGTTATAACCCCCGCCGGGGATACGTGTTATTATTTTGTAGCTTCGGCATTGTAAACCTTGCCGGGGATACGTGTTAGGGTTGTGACCCTGCAATGACGGCATCGAACCTTTATGAGGTATTGCCGAGCATGATTTGTAAAAGTTGAGCTCATCAGTATAGTATACCCTACATTCAGGCGAATACAAATGATAGATGACAGGAGTCAAATTCTGACTCGTGACAACCAGGATTCCAGGCTACTCTGCTCAATCGTGTAGCATTTTTATTCCTGATTTGTGATAAGTGGATTTTATATACGCGAATCAATGTCCATTTCATGCTTATTTGTTGCTCACTTTTTGTGTTCATGTTCGTTCTCACTTGTTTTATGTTATTTTATATGTAGGATGGTTGTTGTGGCGTTTAACGTGTATTTAGAGTTATTCTGTATGATATGGAGTCAATTGGTCCAAGTTTGGAAGAAATCATGAAGTGCATCAAATAAGTTAGTAGAATAGATGCCCACCGGGGCGGGCTTGTTTGTACTATATACCCCCGCTGGGGCGGGGGGTCTCCAGCAGGACTTGGCAGAAAGGGTGCCCATCGGGGCGGGCTCATATAAGGCATTCACCCCCGCCGGGTCGGTGGGTCTCGGTTGGAAAAGACTCCTGCTGCTTGCTGAACTTTGATGGGAGTTGGTTTCTAGCATTTGAATAGCTTATGGACTCTATTTAGCAGAGAATTTGACTGGGACTTATGTGTTGAAGGGATATTATTCTATTAACAACAAAAATATACAACACACAGGACACATTACGAAGATTAATCTCAGTTTTTCTTAGCAAGCTTTGGAGGAGTATTTCGAGGAGATTTTCAAGACGATTGCAATTCTAGGCTATGTGAAGGGTGTTTTTCAATATTCTTCATCTTAGGCTATTATTTGTAATTGAAAGAATGATTCTATGATTTGTTCAATTTTTAGGCTTATGATGAATCGTTGAGTGAATCGATGATTTTGTAACTTTAATTTCCATTTCAACAATCTATTTTCAGTTTATCTATATTAATTTCAGCTTGAATTTATGAATTGCCTGATCAACAATTCTTTGTGGATTTGTATGGAATCGAGAGAGGATATTCAAGTTTAGACTTAGTTAATATAGCATGTGTTCATGAATTTTGTGAATAGAAAAATCTTGATGAATGTCAAGGTAGAGATATGCTTGACATCGCATGTAATCAGATAGAGAACTTAATCTTAAACCTTCTTTAATTGTAATTCACATAGAGATATAGTGAGTTAGTTAATTGAGGTGTTTAACTTGTTTCTATCTTAATTGTGGATTTAAGTTAATACGGTATTAGTGCATCCAGAGGTGGCTAATACTGCATTCGTGTTCTTGATTAATAAATTGGGATAGTGAAGTGAATTGGAATAAAGGTGTTAAAATCAGAGTGAAGCTTAAGGTGAAATCATAAGTCTAATTCTCCATTAATTGTTTGAATTTCCAGATTTTGATATTTGTGATTGTTTTGCGGTAGTTCAATTATTCTTTAATTAGAATTTTTAAATATAATCATTGAGTTGAATAGTTTAATAAAATTAGGATTAATAGAAAATTGGTATTTGTAAGTTAAGATTATTGCTAGTTGATCTCTATGGGAATGATACTCTACTCATCATTTTATTACTTCTTGACCACGTATACTTGCGTGTATTGCGTATATAGATTTTACCCAACAAGTTTTTGGCGCCGTTGTCGGGGAACAATTTAGTATAGATCTTAATATTTTTACAATATTAGTTTAATTAATCCAGTTTTACTTAGACATTTTTATTTTTGTTTTGTTCCTCTTATTTCAGGTGTTGGAAGAAGTTTATGCAAACTCTGTCTAAAAATCCAGACTTGCTGCCTTTTGAGGACGACATAGAGAAAAGGTTTCAGAGGTTAAGTAAGTGGATCAAGGAAACGAGGCAAGAATTTGAAACATCTGAGAACGAAGAGGAAATGGCAATCGAAGATCAAAAACCGTTAAGGGACTTCGCCACACCAAAGGTGATTGAACTGCAGTCAAGCATCACCAGGCCCGCAATAGCTGCAAATACATTTGAAATCAAGTCTGGGACAATTCAGAATTCAGTTCAGTTTGGGGGATTGGTAAATGAAGATCTAAATGAACATCTAGTCAGCTTTCTGGAAGTTTGCGACACTTTTAGGTATAATGGGGTGTCGGATGATGCGGTGAGACTTCGCTTGTTCCCATTCACTCTACGAGACAAGGCGAAAAGTTGGTTACACTCTCTACCGACGGGATCAATCACTACGTGGGAAGACCTAGCTCAGAAATTCCTCGCCAAATTCTTCCCACTGACGAAAACTGCAAAGATGAGGAACGAGATAACAATGTTTGAGCAGCAACACGGGGAATCACTATATGAGGCATGGGAGAGATACAAAGAATTGCTCTGAAAGTGTCCCCATCATGGGTTACCGAAGTGGTTGCAAATGAACACGCTTTACAATGGATTGAATGGAAACCTCAGAACCAGTATTAATGCAGCGTCGGGTCGAGCATTTATGGCTAAGAGTTACGAGGAAGCCTACAATTTGAGTGAAATCATGGCAGCCAAAAACTACTAATGGCCCATAACGAGAATGACACAGGCGAAGGCAACTAGGGTGTTAGAAGTGGATGGGGTGACAGTTATACAAGCACAGATTTCTGCGCTGTCCAAGAAGTTAGATGCTATGACAGGGGCTCAAGCACAGCAAGTGGAAGTTATATGTGAGTTGTGCGCGGGAGAGCACCCAACGGATCAATGCGCGATTAATCCAACATCTGTGTAGTTTGTGGGCAACTATAACAGAATTCCACAGAATACATATCAGAATACGTACAATCAAGGGACTAGGAATCATTCGAATTTCTCATGGAGCAATAATCAGCAACATCAAGCTCCACGACCATCATATCCCCCAGGTTGTCAGAATCACCAACAACCAGCTCAGCATTAGGAAAGAAAATCAGATTTTGAGGAATTGGTGTCGAAGTACATAACTAGTAATGAGGAAGCAATGAAAAATCAAGCAATAGCCATCAAGAACTTAGAAAATCAGATGGGGCAAATTGCCTTAGCACTAAATAACAGGCCACAAGGGACCCTACCAAGTGATACAGAGAGAAATCCGAAGGGTAACCACTTAACAAAGTCGTCGCAATTACATTGAGGAGTGGAAAACATCTCGAAGGTAATAATGCAGAAAATTCAGCGACATCGGAGGGAAAAGTTGATGACAAAAACGTGGTTGAAGGGAACAAGGGTGAGGATAAGCAGAGTGAGAAAACAAAGTTAAACAATAAGCCAATTGTTTATCCACCACCACCATTTCAGCAGAGAGTCCAAAAACAGAAATTAGACAAGCAATTCGCAAAGTTTTTGGAAGTGTTCAAGAAACTCCAGATTAACATTCCATTTGCAGAAGCCCTAGAGCAAATGTCGAGCTACGCGAAATTTATGAAAGGGATTCTGCCAAGGAAGAAGAAATGGGAAGATTTTGAGACAGTTGCACTAACAGAGGAGTGCAGTGCAGTATTACAGCAAAAATTACCACCAAAACTTAAGGACCCGGGGAGTTTCACTATTCCATGCATGATCGGGAATATGTCTTTTAATAAATGTTTATGTGATTTGGGGGCGAGTGTAAACCTTATACCATTGTCAGTATACATAGAATTGGGTTTGCCCGCGCCAAGGCCTACAAATATTTCATTGTAGTTGGCGGATATGTCAGTCATATATCCGAGAGGCATAGTAGAGGACATTTTGGTGAAGGTGGACAAGTTTATATTCCCCGCGAACTTTATCATTCTGGATTTTTAGGAGGACAAGAACATCCCGATTATCTTGGGGAGACCTTTCTTGGCCACGGGTAGGACACTCATACACGTACAAAAAGGAGAACTTACTATGAGGGTCCAAGATCAAGAAATAAAATTTAATGTGTTCAAGGCCATGAAATTCCCTACGGATGAGGAAGAATGTTTTCGGATGGATTTAGTTGAATAAATCATTAGTGAAGATATGAGCAAGAGTTTAGTCAATGATCCGTTAGAAACAACTTTATTGGGGGATGAAGAGGTCGACGACCCAGAATTGGTGGATTACTTACAAATGCTAGACTCATTTCCACGAGTTTCCAGATTCAGAACACCGTTTGAACCATTGTACATGGAGGATGTAGCAGCAAAAAAACTGAAACCATCATTGGAAGAGCCACCAAAGTTAGAACTTAAACCACTCCCTAAACACCTCAGGTATGCGTACTTAGGCAATTCAAATTCATTACCTGTTATTATTTCTGCTGCACTTAACGACTTGCTGGAAGAAAAGTTACTGAGGGTGCTTAGGGAACACAAATCAACAATTGGATGGACGATTGTGGATATAAAAGGAATTAGCCCTTCATTTTGCATGCACAAAATTCTGATGGAAGATGAGGCAAAACCAATGGTGGAGCAACAACATCGACTTAACCCTATCATAAAGGAAGTTGTGAAGAAGGAAATTTTAAAGTGGTTAGATCTCGGTATCATCTACCAAATTTTTGACAGCAAATGGGTTAGTCCGGTCCAGTGCATGCCAAAAAAGGGAGGAATGACTGTGGTGCAGAATGAGGACAACGAGTTAATACCGACTAAAATAGTAACAGGTTTGAGGGTTTGCATGGATTATAGGAAGTTGAACAAGGCAACCCGAAAAGACCATTTCCCGCTGCCCTTTATTGATCAAATGTTGGATAGATTGGCGGGACATTCATATTATTGTTTATTGGATGGGTACTCGGGCTATAACCAGATAGTCATCGCTCTGAAGGATCAAGAAAAGACGACATTCATGTGCCCTTATGGCACATTTGCATTCAGGAGCATGTCATTCGGGTTATGCAATGCACCTGCAACCTTCCAACGGTGTATGATGGCCATTTTTTCAGATATGGTGGAGAAGAATGTTGAAGTCTTCATGGATGACTTTTCGGTCTATGGGGACAACTTTGATACTTGCCTAGGGAATCTGGTCATGGTGTTTAAAGTTGATGTAAAGATCTGAACCTCAGACTAATTGGGAAAAATGCCACTTTATAGTTCAAGAGGGCATAATTTTGGGCCATAAGGTATCGGCTCAAGGATTGGAGGTTGACAAAGCAAAGCTGGAAACAATTGAGAAACTGCCTCTACCGAGCTCAATTAAGGGTATTAGGAGTTTTCTGGGACATGCAGGGTTCTACAGGAGGTTCATAAAAGACTTCTCTAAAATTGCAAAACCTCTATGAAGTCTTTTAGAGAAGGATGCTACTTTCAGTTTTGATGAGGAATGCAAGTCAGCGTTTGAATTATTGAAAACGAAATTGAATACAGCCCCCGTGATCGTCGCACCAGATTGGAACATGTCATTCGAGCTAATGTGTGATGCGAGTGACTATGCGGTTGGGGCTATTTTGGGCCAACGATGAGACAAGGTGTTTCACGCCATATACTATGCAAGCAAAACACTCACAGAGACTCAAATGAATTACACAACCACAGAAAAGGAATTGCTTGCAGTGGTGTATGCGTTTGACAAATTTCAGGCATACTTAATCGGGACTAAGGTGATAGTCTACACAAACCATTCGGCGATTCGGTATTTAATAGCGAAAAAGGATGCTAAGCCACACCTTATCTAATAGATTCTCCTACTTCAAGAGTTTGACTTAGAAATAAAGGATAGAAAGGGGACGGAGAACCAAGTAGCCGATCACTTGTCTCAAATTTGGAAAACCAAGGAAAGCAAAAGAAGATGAGATGAAATTAACGAATCATTCCCAAATGAGCAACTGTTTGGGATTTTTGCACAGATTCCGTGGTAAGGGGATTATGCAAATTTTCTTGTGAGCAACATTCTACCACCTGACCTCACAAGACAACAGAAAAGGAAGTTTCTTCATGATGTGATATGGTACATGTGGAACGAACCGTATTTGTTCAATCAGTGCGCCGAGAAAATGATTAGACGGTGCGTCCCTTACAGTGAAGTGAAGAACATTCTCCATGAGTGTCACTCATCTGCGTATGGCGGACATTATGGGACTGAGAGGACAGCAGTGAAGGTGTTGCAATCTGGGTTTTATTGGCCCACATTATTTAAGGATGCCCACCATTTTGTCAAACAATGCGATAGGTGTCAAAGGGTGGGCATTATTTTGAAATGGAATGAGATGCCTTTACAGACGATTCTTGAAGTGGAAATCTTTGATGTATGGGGTATCGATTTCATGGGGCCATTCCCGTCGTCACTCAACAATCAGTATATTTTGCTCGCAGTGGATTACATATCGAAGTGGGTTAAAGCTGTAACACTACCATCCAACGATGCCAAGGTGGTCCTCAAATTTTTACAGAAAAATATTTTCACGAGGTTTGGCACGCCGAGAGCAATAATCGATGATTTAAGGTAGTCACTTCGCAATAAGTCCTTCTGACTCTTTTGGCCAAGTATGGGGTCAACCACAAGGTAGCTACAGCGTATCACCCTCAAACTAATGGGCAGGCTGAGGTGGCAAACAGAGAAGTTAAGAAGATATTGGAGAAAGTAGTAAATCCGATTCAGAAAGATTGGTCACTTCGATTGGATGGCATTATGGGCATACCGGACTGTGTACAAGACACCAATCAGGATGTCACCATATAAACTACTATATGGGAAGGCATGTCACTTACCGGTCGAGATACAGAATAAAGCTTATTGGGCAGTTCAAAAACTCAATTTCGATCAAGCAGCTGTAGGGGAGAAGAGACTACTTCAGCTGAATGAACTCGATGAATTTCGCCTTCACGCCTATGAGAACTCAAAATTATATAAAGAAAAAGTAAAAAGATGGTACGACCAGAAAATTATGTGTTGAACATTCGAGCCAGGGCAATCAGTCCTTTTGTTCAACTCACAGCTGCGATTGTTCCCAGGAAAGCTTAAGTCGAGATGGTCGGGACCATTCACTATCAGGCGGGTATTCTCTCATGGCGCAGTTGAACTCTACAGTCGCAACCCATCAAATACGTTCAAAGTCAACGAACATCGTCTAAAGCATTATTTGGGTGGAGAAGCTAACACCGATGTGATCACCATCACATTGGCCGACACAAACTGAACATGAAGTAGTCAGGCTGAATGACTTAAAATGAAGCGCTAATTGGGAGGCAACCCAATATTTAGTTTATTTCTCGTATTTTTCATTCATATTTGTTAAAATATAGTTTTTATTCAATTACTATGTAGTAGCATACAATAATAGTCTCGTTAATCTCTCCATGATACATCATGTCATCACTAACTCACTAATTCTCATGTGTTTTATCTTGCAGGATGGAAAATGGATCATTAAAGGAGTTACAATGAAGCAAAGTGAGAAAATAGGAGAGCTTGGCAGTAACCATGCCCGCCGGGGTGGGCCCCTCTTGCATTACAACCCCGCCCAGGGGGGGTATCCAGATTTTTTTTATCAGATAGCATGCCACGGGCGGCACACCTCAGACTACAACTCCATGAGGGGGGCCCCTCTTGCACTACAACCCCCATCGGGGCGGGGGTCCCCAAAGTTAGATAGCAGTAGCCATGCCCGCCGGGGCGGGGCGGGGGTCCGGGATTTTAACTGAATTTTTCGACAGTTACATATGCTAGACTCCACAACTCCCATAACTTCCCCTTCAATTAAGAATCCTCATAACCACCACCCACCACCCACTACACCCACGATCTCCAATGCTCCACTAACTCTACCCACCTCTTCAATCCACCAATAAACACCCCCACACCACCTCTATATATTACTACATCTCATCTCATATTCCACACACCACTCTTCAACTACACTCATCAAATTTCGAATTCGGGCCTTCATAGAGGATAGTGGTGACCATTAGAGAGGCAAGCATATCATTTTTCTCAAATTACTAAGCTTCATTAACCATATTGGAGGGCCAATTTCACAACTGTGGGGAATAACCATTTGTGCACACCAAGTGTTCGTCACTGTGTTTCAACCAAGTTTGGGGGAGAGCTAAGGAAAGTTAAGCAATAGAGAGAGATCATGGCTTCACATTCAACATCGAAATGCCAAAGGGGAGAGAGTTCAAGGCCATCTCAACCAACCCGAACTTTTGATCGCCGAAAATTTGCGAGTGCCACTGCCGCCGACCGGTATGATTACATGCTTACCAAAGCCCTTACACCGGAGCGGGGGTTGGCACCGAATCCTAACGATGGGGAGATGATGCCTCAAATTTATCAAAAGGGGTGAACAAAATTCACAGAAGAGCCAGAACCCGTTGTGGTCAACATTGTCAAGGAATTCTATGCAAACGCTGAGGACAAAGAACCATTCCACGCGTTTGTACGAGGTCGGTTGGTTCTGTTCAGTGTCGATGCAATCAACACCTACTATCAACTGCGGGTACCTCACCACTGCGATTATTCTCACCTACAAAATTTTGATCCGGACTATGATGCAATAATCACGGAGATGACAAAGCCGGGAACATCTTGGATGAAAGGTAGGAAGGGAGGCATAGTGTTCCATAGCAAGGACCTTAGTCGGTATGGAAAAATATGGTATGCATTCTTATGCGCTAAATTTCTTCTGTCCTAACACACCTCAGACGTCACCAAAGAGAAGGCGTTGTTGTTGTACGCAATTGTGCAAGATTTCATTATCGACGTCGGGGCCATTATCTGTTTCTCCATCCGCCAGTATTTACGTGGAAATTTTTCGGGCAGCTTGCCACACCCATCACTCATATGTGGGTTGTGTCACAATGCAGGGGTGAGATGGTCCGACGATGAGCCCACACAAATGCCACTAGCATTGCTTGATTCTAGAATGATAGCGCGGTATTTTGTATGGGCAGGAGGCGAGTCACATCCGGGGGGTCTGGGCTTCATTTTTGCATTGGCTTCGGAAGACGAAGTTGATGCTACGGAGGCATCAGAGGATGATGATGAAGCTAAGGGAGATCAAGTGGTTGAGCAGGTAACGCAGACCGAGGCCATATCCAATCCTCAGTTCCTTGATTTCCAAAATCAAATGAATGCGCACAACAAAGCAGCACGTAGGGAAATACGACGGTTAGCAATGAGGCAAGATCACATGTTTGATGTTATGAACGCATCTTTTGCCTCACTCAACACAACCCTTCAAAGCTTCAAATAGCCGGCTTAATTTCCATATCAGCAGCCCGTACCAATGCCAAGATTTCCACCAAGTGATTCTGATGAAGAAGAGAAACAACCACCTCCTCAGACTTAAGCGATAGCAGGGAAGTCCTCACGTACTTAGTTTTGATTAATCATCCAATGAGGACATTGTATTACTTAAGTTTGGGGGATTTACATATATAATTGCATGCATATGTAGTACTTATAGGTTTGCATTTTGTCATTTTAATTTCAGTATTGCATATTAAGTTATCATTTTAATTTCAGTATTGCATATTAAGTTTGGTATTGCATGATAGCTTAGGTGCATACATAGTAGTTTAGGTTATTGTTGTCATTACATAGTAATTAGTTTTGTAAATAGTGCATTTTGTTATATATATAAAAAATAAAAATTAGTTAGTGAAATATTGTGTTTGCATAAGTCCAGCAATGTTGTAGTTCATATTATTTGTGGGCCAATGATGAGATTGATAATAAGTTAACCAATACAACATTGAGTACTAGAACTGTGATACAATTTCTGTTAAGAATCGAATCTTGAGCTCGTTTGAAACTGGTATAGAAAAGGTTAGCACGTTTAATAACATCTTTGTTGACTGGTCAGTTCAAATTGATACATAAATAGTCTCTAGAGGATAATGCTAGAGTGAATGAGAAAATGACAAGGATAGACAGTAAAGGCGAAAATTAGGCAAGAACCTAAGTTTGGGGGATGATATGTGGGGTATATAAGCTCTATCTAAAAGAAAAAAAAAGTATATATATTGTGGCTAGTCTTGTTTCGGGGCCTTTATTACTTGATCAAGTACGCTCGAGGGGATTGTCTTTACACCTAATGCCTTAAGGTCTTTTATGGTCTGGGAGTTGTTGGTTGAAAGCTTGCTAAGGGGTAGCATTGTCAGCCTAATGGGATGAGACTTTGCACGGTTAAGTATGTATATATCTAAAAAAAATGAATAAAACGGGAAAAGAGCAAAAAGCCCCCGTAAGAAAAAAAAAAGAAGAAAATATATATATATATATATATATATATATATATATATATATATATATATGAATAAGGTATAAGTACCCTGTATGAACCCCTGAGATTGGTAATTATTTAGTTTTAGTTGGAGCTGTCTATTTTTGAAATTTTTAAGTTTGCGTTGTATGATTCCTTCTAAGAAATTGGTTATGTATTGAATTTGAGTCTGTAGCAGTTATTAAGGATGTTGATCACACACGCACACTATACCAGTGATGATGGCTTAAGATTTAAGGATTAAACAGAATTGTAAATTGGTTTCGGTGATTGATATTGTATAGTTGCTTGTTTTCGCTGAGGCCGTTAAGATAATTATGATTTTGAGATATCGATGGATTCAAAAGCATATAACTTAGATCACATTCATTTCATGTCATTGCATTGCATAGTATGTAGTTGTTTTGTGCTCGAGGACTAGCATGGTTTAAGTATGGGGGATTTTGATAAGTGGATTTTTTATACGCGAATCAATGTCCATTTCATGCTTATTTGTTGCTCACTTTTTGTGTTCATGTTCTTTTTCACTTGTTTTATGTTATTTTATATGTAGGATGGTTGTTGTGGCATTTAACGTGTATTTGGAGTTATTCGGTATGATATGGAGTCAATTGGTGCAAGTTTGGAAGAAATCATGAAGTGCAGCAAATCAGTTAGCAGAATAGAGGCCAACCGGGGCGGGTTTGTTTGTACTATATACCCCCGCTAGGGTGGTGGGTCTCCATCAGGACTTGATAGAAAGGGTACCCACTGGGGCGGGCTCATATAAGGCATGCACCCCGTTGAGGCGGAGGGTCTCAGTTGGAAAAGACTTCTGCTACTTGCTGAACTTTGATGGGAGTTGGTTTCTAGCATTTGAATAGCTTATGGACTCTATTTAGCAGAGAATTCGACTGGGACTTGTGTGTTGAAGGGATATTATTCTATTAACAACAAAAATATACAACATATAAGACACATTACGAAGATTAATCTCAGTTTTTCTTAGCAAGCTTTGGAGGAGTATTTCGAGGAGATTTTCAAGACGATTGCAATTCTAGGCTACGTGAAGGGTGTTTTTCAATATTCTTCATCTTAGGCTATTATTTGTAATTGAAAGAATGATTTCTATGATTTGTTCAGTGTTTATTTTGTTTATGATGAACTAATTCACTTTTTAGGCTTATGATGGATCGTTGAGTGAATCGATGATTTTGTAACTTTGATTTCCATTTCAACAATCTATTTTCAGTTTATCTATAATAATTTGACCTTGAATTTATGATTTGCCTGATCAACAATTCTTTGTGGATTTGTATGGAATCGAGAGAGGATATTCTAGTCTAGACTTAGTTAATATAACATATGTTCATGAATTTTGTGAATAGCAAAATCTTGATGAATGTTAAGGTAGAGATATGCTTGACATCGCATGTAATCGGATAGAGAACTTAATCTTAAACCTTCTTTAATTGTAATTCACATAAAGATATAGTGAGTTAGTTATTTGAGGTGTTTAACTTGTTTCTATCTTAATTATGGATGTAAGTTAATACGGTATTAGTGCATCGAGAGGTGGCTAATACTATATTCGTGTTCTTGATTAATAAACTGGGATAGTGTAATGAATTGGAATAAAGGTGTTAAAATCAGGGTGAAGCTTAAGGTGAAATCATAAGTCTAATTCTCCATTAATTGTTTGAATTTCCAGATTTTGATATTTGTGATTGTTTTATGGTAGTTCAATTATTCTTTAATTAGAATTTTTAAATATAATCATTTAGTTGAATAGTTTAATAAAATTAGGATTAATAGAAAATTGGTATTTGTAAGTTAAGATTATTGCTAGTTGATCTCTGTGGGAACGATACTCTACTCATCACTTTATTAATTGTTGACCACGTATACTTGCGTGTATTGCGTATATAGATTTTACCCAACAATTTGGCCTTTTCAGCTTGTGAGACCTCCTTTGCAACTCTAACTGGAGTGAGCCGGAGTTGTGGGACCCATATAAGTGTGCCGCAAGTACACCTGCAGCAGCCGCAGATGGACCTGCAGCCAACCGTGGCTATGTAAAGCATGCAGGTTGCTTTCATAAGTCATTTTCAAGTTATGCCGCAAAGGAAATCTGAGAGTTCTTCTTCAGACTTGCTAAGTTCTGGCAAATTTCTGCATATTCTGCCACCGTACAAGCATTCTTCACTGTCCTGGTAACATATGCATGTATTCTTTTCCAGTTTTTATCCGTTAGAATGACTTATCACATGAAATGCATTTAGACACATAGTAGTGAATATGCATGCTGATATGACTTGATAAAAAATATTCAACATAGCAAATGTTAGTATTAAACCATGTTGAACATAATGATGTGAAAAAATTTTACTTTTAAAATAGTCAAATTGGCACCTTTTACTGTTATTTATTATCCTATTAGAAGACAAATGAGTAAAGGTATAAAAGCAAAATAATCCTGGTAATTAGACTACACTTACGGATTTTTTTACTGGGATGTAATAATGCATGTAGGATGTATATGACTGTGGATAGGTGTGCTACTGAATGGCCACCTAGTCATGCCTATGTGCATGTGGATAGTCCCATTTACAAAGGGGACTATGGAAAAAAATTTCCAAAATGTAGGCAATGGGTAATCATGCATTTTTAACTCTATTGTAGATGCATGTTAAAACAATGCATGCATGCATGTAATCATAAAATGCATTTTGAAAAGCTCCAGGTAAGAATTTACCACACCCTTTCTGAGGTGATTTGGAGACTTGTTGTCTAGATATTATGGATCTGGATCAGCCGAGTAGTTCCCGTAGGACCACTTCTGGTGTACGGAGGAGGGCTTCTGAAGTGCCTCGACCTCGTTCTGTTAGACAGCCTCGTCGTTTGGTTGAGGCGGTGATACGTCCTATCCGGGTTGAAGTGCCGGATGTCGAGGACGGGGAGGAGGATGTACCGATTGAGGTTCCTGCTCCTGCTGCACGTGTTCCCCGTAGGGATTTACAAGGTATTCAAGTGGCGAACCCAAATCTTCTGGGTGACTTCAGTCGGCATCCTTCAGTCTACCTACACGCAAACGCGGTATGAAGTTAGATCTTTAATCTTCCTTATTTCCTATTGATGAGGAGCAAAGGGTTCTGATATTAATCTGCATTTGATGTAGGTCCCTGGCTTTACACAGCCTTGAGGAAACTGGTTCAGCATCCGCTCTATGTATCAGGCTTTGCATGATGACTATAGAACGATTGTGCATGGTTGGGGATTTGGGATGTTCTTTTCAATTCTTCCCCGTCGTTATCCCTGGGGTTACCTCAGGGCATTGTCTCGAGTATTTGGTTTCACCGCATTTCGGTCACTCTATTCTTTGGATCGTGAGGTGATGATGGCCTTGGATGGATTGGCAGTTTATCACAGGTATGAAGTTTAGAGGGGATTCAGTGCCTTGTTGGGAGTTTCGGTGGAGGCGCTCAAGGGTAGGACTGTTCGTATAGGTCCTTTGAGCATAAATGCTATGAGCGGGCTGTTGAGTGAGCCTATACTCGATGATGTGAGAATCAGGGATCGCATTCTTCGGCGATTGTTCCTGATGATCATTAGGGGCTGCTTTATAGCAGATAACTCTTCTACAGTGTCCTTCACTTTGATCAGCGCCACTCGACACATGGACCGTATAAGAGACTATGATTGGGGTTCCTATAACTTTGCCTACTTTCTCAGGGGAATGCGCATGCGATCATAGGGCTTGACCGAGGCTTGGTTAGGATTCTACCTATTTCTGCTGGTGAGTATTTCTCTTATCTTTTCCCATGTACAGGTTAAGAGTGTTGACTGATAGCAGATGTTTCTTTTGTGTTGGCAGTTTTGGGCCTATGAGAGGCTTTAATGTTTGCGTCATGTGAGCGTGTTAGGTTTAGACACCTATCCACAAGGATGGAGATGGCATCATTCCATATTGGCGGAGGTCCCTGTTGCTGAGATTTTCACTATTGCAGCCTACAGCTGGAGTTGTTGACAGCGGATGTCATCACATGGGTTCCGTACTTTGGGGAGCACTTAAGTGTTGGATTTGAGGATGGGTACCTGACTAGAGTTGAGTACGTTATTTCCACTTGTAGGATTCCTCTCTTCACAAATGGAGGATGGGAGCTCTATTTAGGAGAGTGTGCTATCAGGAGCACTATAGGAGAGATTCGTATGCCGATCTTGCCTCCTGCCATGCGTTATTGGCCTGTTTCGCAGTCACCCGTCATTGATATCCCATTGTTGGGGGTTGACGGTTTCACATTATCAGAGGGTCCCTGCACTCAGGAGATGTTCCAGCATTGGTGGTTCCCTCGTACCATTGGAGCTTAGACCTGTGCCATATAGTTTATGGGGGATATGGTTCTAGGATCCGTTATGATGATGGATTGGCTAGCCTGTGTCAGAGATCTGACTCATGTGACATAGATTGACAGTTTGACCCGGCAGTTGGACCGGGCACATTTCTTTATCCGGCATTTGGGTAGAGATCCTTCAAAGGCAGATACTTTTGATTCTTCCAGCTCTGGCGCTGGCCCCTCAGGCGACCCATATGGCTTTGACAGTGTAGATCCTCCATTGTATAGGCCTGACATCCCTGTAGATAGAGATCCAGTGACGCAGGAGGAGTTACATCAAATAGACAGGATTGACGATGTAGACATCGATACCATTGACTTCTTCTGATATATATTTCTCGTTATCTCTTTTGATAGGCCTCTGTTAGACATTGGGTAGCTTCACCCCATTCTCGCTATATCTTTTGATAGGCCTCTGTCAGTTGTTGGGTAGCTTCGCCCTATTTCCCTGTATTTTAGATGTACAGAGATGTATTAGATGATGATATACTTAGGAATGTATGTACAGTTTTTTTATTCCCTATATCATATTGCCATCTATTGTATCATGCATGTTATTATGTTATGCATATGTATGTATGTCCAGAGATATTCAGCATTGACCCCTGGATGGTCTTATGATACGGCCCGTACAGATGTCTTCTTCGATAGTTAGTCATATTGATCATACCCCCACCATTTTTGGTGGCATCTGGTATGCGTTCGTGGTATGATAGCATGTCACCATCGAATTGTGGTGACCGTAGATCATTTGTTTTGCGACATACTATGACTTACGTTGATGTTTGAGTTCCCACAGGATTCGTGGAGGGCATGCTGGAGTTCTGGGTATCGGAGAGGCAGATTTTTCGATTTGGGACCCAGGAGTTGACTCCTACTCTGGAGGAGTATGCATGGTTGACTATGCTGCCATTGGACAAACCTTGCGTGCATATGGCGATCGGAGACATGAGTAGGCAGTTCATGACCCTCACTAGCTTGAGGCGTAGAGTGGTATAGGATGAGATCACATCTGGCCACGTGATATCCCAACATTTTTTGTTTGATATATTTGGCTCTAAGGATAGTTATGCATGGTATTCTGGGGATTTTACCACACCGGAGGATCATTGGCGTTCAGCCAGAGTAGATGTACTGCTACTGTGCGTATTATCGTACGTCTACATGCCACGATACATGGATGAGTTGGAAATTGGCGTCATTATGGCAGTGAAAGCTCTCAGGGAGGGTCATACCATCATACCGATGATCATTGTACAGACTCTGAGGTCAGTTACATACTGCTGCACTTATCTGGCAGGAGTGTTCATAGGTAGTTTGGTCATGCTGTACGTGTGGTTTATGTCACACTTGAGACCGATGGGCACATTCAGATGGCATGGGTATTTTTTCACCCATGATATAGCCATGTCATACTCCTTTCAGCCTGTGGAGTGCACAGATGCTGAATCTTGGTCAGCTTTCCTAGCAGGGATCAGAGATCCATTTGCTATATTGCCATGTTCAGGGCTTAGTTCACCCTACAGCTTCATTACTCATGCTCCAGGCATGTATAATCTTCCTCTAGTTGGTTTGAGAGGGATGATCACCTACCACCCACTGGCTGTGATGTGTCGGTTTGACCGATTTCAGGATTTCCATCCATTTGAGGGACAATGGTGAGTCCGCTTCGCTCACGCCGTTTATCGGTGAGGAGGATGATCCAGGTTGTATGCTGTTGGGATCGTGGCGTGAGCTGAGTTTACATCATCATTCGGGTCATTCTGCAGAGTTTTCAGCATTGATGGAGACAGAGCGCATGATCGACTATGGTAGTATCCACAAAGGGGATATTGATTCTGACGATGAGGAGCCTATGGAGGAGGCTGACATTCCCATCGGTGAGGATCGATCATTGGGTTCACAAAGATTTGTGATGGATTCTCCCACCACGAAAGTGCCATCGTTATTCAAAGATTCAAAGACAACATTTGGAGCAGAGCCTACATCTGATGACATATAAGAGAGATCAAGCTAGGGCCTCGATGTTGACAGCTCTTGATGGGAGAGACGCCACTCTGTTAAAGAGGGATGAGGCTAGATCAGCCAGGGATGCATTGATTGTGGAGCGGGATGCCGCCCTATCTGCTAGGGATGTGGCTATTGCAGACAGTACTTCAGTGAGATCCCATACAATGGGTATCCTTGCTAATATGAGTGCATACATCAATGAGCATCATGCCACCATATAGTTAGCCTCTGATTTGCTAGCTCGTGTAGATACCATTGGGTAGGAGCTTGCAGCTTTACCTCCTTCTTCAGAGAGGGATGCCATGTTAGATTTGATAGTCCGCATACACACAGATCTGTAGATAGCTTTGTATTTTCCTGCACAGACTAGCTTAGCCATTTTGTCATGTACAACACATATGTATATATCAAACAATATTATGTATGGCAGGGAAATATATTTTGATTCACTTCCCTTTTCAATTATGCCTTGATACTTGCTTGATATTTGCCTGTTTCTTCAGGACTTGTGATCTTGATGCATTCTGAACTTATCCTTGATAGGTGGACAATGAGACGTCGTAGGATCTCTTAGAACGGATCATTGATCTGTATGTATCCCTACCATCTTTGGTGTCTTGGGACTGGTATCTGTATAGAAAAGTGGAGAGGAGGGTGGTTTTTCCTCTCTGAGATTGACCGCACCATAGATGGTCGCCAGTACTTCTATTTATGAGAAGCCTAGTTAATTCCATCTCTTATGGATTGGTGTTGCTCTTTGAGGCACGACGGCAACTTAGATGGTCACCGAATCTCCTATTTGTGAGAAGAAGTTAGGTAATTCCATCCCTTTGGTCTGAAACCGATGAAATGTGGTGGATTGAAGTTTGATCCTAGTACCGTGTGACAAGTATTTTTGTTCTGGTAGGGGTTAGACTGAACCATAAATGGCTGCCTACGTACTCCTATTGAAGAGGAGATCAAGTCTGCGTAGTTCAAACGTGGTGTAAGAGGTTCAACGGTGAATGTGAAAGGCAGATAGGTGTATAAGCTTTACTGATGAAGAAGGGTGTAGAAGGATTTTTTGTTGTTTTTTTTGAGAAAGGGCAGAAATGATTTTTTTTTTTTTATTACGACCGGGCCATATAGCATATGGTTGCCTACGTACTCCCGTGTATCAGGGAGATCAAGTCGACGTAGTTCACCCCTCAGGATGAATCGCAGCCAAAGAGAAGTGTGAATCCTATGTGCAGGCTATACTGCGGGGAGAAGAAAGTTTGATCCCATGATTGGGACAAACTGCAGGTGTGGAAAAAGTTTGATCCTATCTTCAAGACAAACTGCAAGCGTAGAAAAGTTTAATCCTGTCTTTAGGATAAACTGCAGGTGTGAAAGGTTTAATCCCATCTTCAGAATAACCGAAATTGTGTGAAATGTTTGAACTGAGGTAAAACCAGGCTGCTGGTTTAAAGTGTATGTTTCCCTGAGGGACAGAAGAGTTTGTAGAAATGAAAGGGTTCAAAACCGGAATGACTGGTGATTGGATGATCCATACTAGGATGTTTGCTTAATGATATCATCAGACATAGTACCGTTTCCCGGTGTCTGACTTGATAAGTTGTGGAAATTCATCGCCATCCATTTCCTGTAGTCTGAGAGCACCTCCAGTCAATACCTCCTTGACAACAAATGGGCCTTCCCAGGTAGCAACGAATTTTCCCTTAGATTGATCTTGGTTGTAAATGATCTTCTTTAAAACCAAGTCATATTGTTTAAACTGCCGTAGCTGGACTTTTCTGCTGTAGGATCGTGCGATCCTTTGCTGATATAACTGACCATGGAAGATAGTCACAGTTCGCCTTTCGTCTATTAGAGACAATTAGTGATACATGTCTTGTACCCATTGGTCTTCATCCATCTGAGCGTCCATCAACACTCTGAAGGATTCCATATCCACCTCTATGGGGAGCACTGCTTCCATTTCCACATCCACCTCTACATGGACTTTTCTAGGTTTTGTGCTCGGTGTGTCAGCAGTGAGCCAAGCCTTGGGAGGCGTGGCTGCAAATATGAGGCCCGTGCCATCACCACTACTCTTGAGTGGGCCATGATGCGAGAAATAGAGAGAGAGAGTGGCACAAATGCAAATTTTCACCGTAAAATGTGAATGGTAAGGAGATTAATGAAAGCCGAATATGAGTCAGATTAGAATGTTAGAATGAAATGTAAGTGTTGAACACTTTAACCAACATGAAGGTTAAGTGTACGCGAGTATTAAATAGAAAGAACTTACACCCCGTGTATGGTTTGACCATAGGATAATGAAGACCAATGATTAAACCTGTGAACGGTGAAGAAGCTGAATTAAGACAAGGAAGTATAACGTAAAGAAGCCGAGTTAATGTTTATAACTTGGAAGACGTTCCGTGTCGAATTAACCGGACGTTGTAAGATAAGAAAAAGGTAAAGTAAAATTCTTAACGCTATAAATGCATAGAATGAATATGGAATGACCATTCTGAGTATACAAAAGACTGTATGACTTGGACGATAAGAATGAATCTTGAGGTATGGCATTTAGTTGCCAGAAAGTCATAAGGAATAAGAAATTGACTTAACGAACATTATAGTTTAATAGTTCAGATAAGTTAAGATGAATTTTGGTTGTAGTACAATTGTAACCTTTGATGGTCGATATATGAGAGCTGGGATAAACAATTCCTTCAGAGAGCGAATGTATATACAAAACTAGAAACCAATCTAACTCACTATGTGGGCAGTGTAGATGAGACGGAACTTGTTTGTTAGTTATTTGTGGGAAACCACTCAGAGTACCATATGAACTAATAGTAGAGACGCGATGTGTGCTGAGTCCTAGGAGAATTATAAGAAGAAGATAAGAATATAAATCATTAAAGATGATGGACCTATTGAGTAAGACATCTCTGTATGTCATGAAGTTGTTAACTGGTAAAGGAAGTGGTCGCGTAAACTTAGATTATAAGAATGTGAACCCTAAGAAGTAAAGTTAAGTAAACCAATACGCAAAGTCAAGTATATGACTAATTGGTGTATGCGTTATTTCCTTATGTGCTGCATAGGAATTGGAATGAGCAGTTCAGCGTAAACTATAAGTTGTAGCTGTGCGTAAGGCAAGTTTCCTAACTTCATTCATATTTCAAATGAATGCTAGTTTCTTAAACTTCTCAGATGTTGAACTTGAGAAGTTTTGTCTATGTGCGAATGTGCGATATTTGTGCAAGGTGGTAGAACGTATGAGACCTTGTGCCATAATTTGAACATTTCAGTGTTTCTGTGAGATGAATTGTTCTGTGATTGAACTGCTTAATATGAAAATGTTCTGTTTATACATGAACTGTTATTGTTAAGTTTGTGCTATTGATTCTAGCCAGACAGAATGTGTATGAATGATAGTAGAGAATGAAAGTATTTCAAAGTAAATATGAATAATGTTTTAAAATGATTGGAATCCAGATTATTCCTATTATTCAAGTTGCTTCATAATCTTTGTTCGGTTATTGAAGTTTTAAAAGAATGTTTGAATTCTTAAAGTTGTTTGTTCAACTGTTATGACTTGCTGGGCAATTGAATGCTCACACTTGCTTTAAATAAAAACATTTTCAGCGAACGATATTAGAAGAACTTAAGGATCCCGTAAAGATCAAGATGATCGGTTTCCAGAAGAAATGCCATTCATTATATGAATGAGCGTGAAGATCAAACGAAGACTTGTGATATAGAATTATATAATTAAACTATAGAATAGTTTAATGAACGATTATGTATCCTTGGTGGCGGATAAAAGTCACTCGTGCAAGATGTAAAGAATAATGTAATTATCATTATTTGTAATGAAAGAGGTTATAAGGTTTTAGAACCTGGGATTTGAGAATGTATGTTATTATATTTAGCTATATAATGATGTATGTTTGGAAGAAGATGGGATCATGACGTACGAAATCCGGATGTGAAAATAGACCGGATTTCGGGGTGTTACAATGACCGGTCCCTTCAGGCGATATGTCATCATCAGTGAAGGATATCACATTGTTGTTAAAAATGTGATCAACCAGATGTTGAAATTTTTCCACATCCACTAATTTCGGTAAGTAGGCTTCTTCCAAAACCTTCAATAAGATCTTCCTGTGATCTTCGGAAGGGAAAACCATGTCCAGTATTGAGATCTAATGTGGAGCTTCTCTTAAGCTTAGAACCACCTTGGCTTCATTATGACCCATAGTGCGGAGGAATTTCTCAATTTTCTCCATGGGAATCCTCCCCTTCACTTTCATGGCGGGCTTCATCACCCTTTGAGGAAGATACAATGGATTTTCCTTCAACACTGTAGCAGTAGTATAAGATGTGGATCCTTCAGCTTCTCTATAATTCCATGGGACTTTGTGTAAGCTAATAACAGGATACTATGGTCTGAATGGTAAAGAAATTGGCTATGGTGCAGCCATTTTCTAAGGATTGTCAGCTCCTTTGAGTTGAATTGCTTGTATGGGAAATGGTTTGACAGTCTCATCAGCCTCAGCGGATATAACTGCTACTATCCCCTTCCATTTAGTAGGACTGGTATTCCAACTCTCGAGTAGCACAGTGTCATCGTCTGCCAACTGCTGGACACCGCTGTCAATTAGATTCTGAATAAGGTGGCAAAGTGCCCAGCATTCTTCTATCCTGTGACCGCGAGAATGTGAATGATATTGACATACTCCATCAGAGTTGAACCGTATTGAATGGGGATTGATTGGAGGTAGAAGGGAGGTAATTCTTCCTTCGTTGATTAGCATCTAAAACATCTCCTCCATAGGTTGGCCCAGATATGTAAATTCCCTTTTATTGGCAAAATCTCGACGAGATTTAGCACTTGCTCTCTTCGCAACCTTATCCTCCATAGCTTCACTTTTTGAAGGTGATGGTGGAGCATTCATAACAAAAGGAAGGAGATATGCATTCTCCTGGCTGACTAACTGGCGTGTGACTTGATGTTGATGGGTCACCAGTTCTGCCAATTGTTCAATTTGCTTATAAAGAACTTTCATCTTTCGTTCCATAAAAAATTGAAACTTTGCATAATCTCATCTGTCAACACCGTCTTTGATGGTTTGGGATGATTCACTGTTAAAATTAGAACTATGTCCAGTGCTCCAACTAATCATGTTGACCTCTTCTTCTTTGTGTTAAGGAAGAAGGTTATCTTGCACATGAGGTTGATCTAGTTTGGTAACCACGATCTCACTGTTGTCTATTAAATCTTGGATCTTGTGTTTCAAGGCCCAATAATCTTGAGTATCATGTCCAGGTGCTCCGACATGATAGGCACACTTCCTAGTAGCATTGAAACCCCTACCATTAGGGTTGGCTGGTGGAAGAAGATGTGTGATTTTCTTCTGAGTAGTCAGAAGAGAAAGAATATTCTCGAGTGAGTCCCCTAAGGGTGTGAACGTTCGAGGGCGCTTTGCTTCTCCACCTTTAGGCAATGGAGGGTTTGAAGATTGTGCTTGAAAAGGGAAGTAGTTTTTCCTCTGTATAGGCATGTTCTGACTACCTTTTTGACCTTGTAGTATCAAGAAAACATCATCTTCTTTCTTTTTATAGACCCTCCGGGGGTTGTTTCCATAAGATCCGGATTGGATGTGCTTAGCAACTACTTTAAGAGCGGCTAGGTCTTGAATCTTTCCTGACTTCAACCCCATTTCAGCCATCTCTCCGTGTTTGATCATTTCAGAAAGTGGTTTGCAAATACCAGCTAAGACTCTTTCATAGAAAGGAGCTTCTTGTATGTCTATGAAAGTCATGACTATTTCTGACTCTGTCATAGAAGGAATAACTAGAGCAACAAGGTGCCTCCACCTTTGAGCATAATCTCTGAAAGACTCATTAGACTGTTTCTTGACCCTGGTAATCTGGTACCGCTCAGGAGCCATCTGAGATTGAAAACTGTATTGAGTGAGGAAGGCGTGAGCTAGCTCTTCCCAGTTATGGATCTTTGGGTTGTCTAATATGGTATACAATGAATGGGCTTCTCCAGTCAGACTCTTGAACAGCTGCATTCTGAGCTTCTCATTTTCCGCATAAGATCCAAGTTCTCTAATGAACACCTTCAAATGTGTGTAAGGATCCCCTAATCCGTCATACTTTTTGAAGTCAAGGGTTTTGAATTTCTCTGGATAATGAACACCAGGGAATATGCAAAGGTCAGCATATAAAACACTTCCATGTGTTCCAATTCCTTTGAAATAACAGATGGTTTCTTCTATTTGAAGGACCTTCTTCCTGATATCACCGGTGTCTGGATCTCCTTTGAGATGGGTGTTTTCAGGGTCTTTTTTGATCGTATGCAACTGAGGTTCTGGATTTGTTTTATCCAAACCTTGTGTTTCTCCTTGTGTAGAGGATTCTGTATGTATAGGTATTTTTGAGCCCTGAGTAGACTGATGCAATTCTTTAAGCAGAACATCCAAATCTGTAATTTGTTTACTTAATCCGTCAAATTCTTCTCGAGAAACAGGATTAGATTGGTCAGAAGAAGACATGATTGGTTGTAGGCTCATGGCCTATTTGGATTTTTAGCGGGTAACAAGCCCAATTGTTTCCCTATAAAAGACTTATATAGTTTAGTCTTAGGGATAATTTAAATGCTATCATAATGTATCCATTTTAGGAATATCATCCTGTAAAAATAGGTGTTATTTGATAGCATGTCATGTATGCAAAAATATTCTTCATATTTTCCATTACATAAAGATGAACATGGAATAAAATTACCAGTAAATGCTTTTACAAGTAATTAAAAATGAAAAGCATGAAGAAACTTTCCTCCGCGTTTGGTTTATCAAAGGCTGACCTATCTTAGGGTTACTCTCACGGCTTTTTTGGCATGAAGGTTCCCAGATTATCACAATCTACTTGACGAGAAGCTAATCCGGTCTTTCAACTGGATCGAATCTGGGTGGTGCCTTTCCTGAGCCTCGTTTGAATTAGTCTCCCTACGAGTCCAGTAATCAAACACGGACAGGATAACCTCCTGGTGGAGGAATCGCACAACATACATTCACATACAACGTGTCTCACCGTTTATGAAAATGATGACATGTGTGAAGCACTAATATCACAAATAGATATATTGTAGTGCAGTAAGTAAAATGCATTCATACACATTCATCATAAATGTAAATGCAGCATTCACACACAAGCATATAACAGTTTTGAAAAGCTTGTAGTAGCGGCTTAAACCCTCTTACTGGTTTCCCCAGCAGAGTCGCCACCTGTTGTTGTCGGGATTTTTATTTGTCCCTTTTCAATTCTTATTTTCTGGGGTTCTCATGTTATATGAGATTTTTTTGAAAAAACAAGTGAAAAAGGTTTGACATGTATCACGTCGTCGATTTGACTGTAAGAGTCGCCAGTTGGTGTTTTTAACTGGTTGCACCAACGCAACTAAGAAAAGGTTTGCACATTAATCCGGTGATGTGACATTGCTAAACGGGTCTGTGAAACCGAGATTCATTTGGGTTCAGAGGTTTGATTATGCGGATGGAAGGTGTTAGGAACCCCCCGACATCCGTGTTGCCACGGTGACCGCCACTTTTCAAGAAACTGTTATATGAATGTGTGTGTGTGTGTGGATCAATGTGTAATTTATTTGGAAGTAGTGCGAGGCCTCATTCGCACCTATATATAAAGGGTTTGAATTTGTTAAGAAAATTCAGTTTTAAACATGATATAGCTGTGAAGTTTTGTAAAAGAGGTTTTTCAAACCCTATACTTAATAGTAATTGAAACCTTTTCATACTTCCATTTTATTATTAAATGTTTGGCTTGTTTGCTTTTATTTTCGAAATGCGAAGCATCTTCGAGAAAATAATACACAGCAGTGATGAACTCCTCATGGGCATGAAAGCCATCTAAGGAAATTCAAACACTGTAAATAATGTACAAGCTGCTTACAGCTGAAAAAGTCCATCACGAGAACCGAATCTAGATTCAGTAGACTAAATTTGTGATCACATGATTCCTAGGCTCAAATGATGCCGCAGTTTATATGAAAAGCAGTAAGCAGTTATATATATAAAAGATGTAAATATATATATATATATAGACATGATCAACCACCATGAAACACCTCCATGGGGGATCGAAAATGTAAATATATAAAAGCGGTAAATATATATATAGAGACATGATCAACCACCACAAAGCACCTCCATGGGGGATCAGAAAAGTAAATAAAGCTATAAAAGACGATCAATCGCCATGAAGTAAACTCTAGGCGTGACTAAATGTAAAGAAAGTAGTAAAGACGATCAACCGCCACACAGAGTAAACTCAAGCGGAACTAAATGTAAATAAAACAGTAAAAGGCCTCAAAGTAAACTCCAGGCCTGACAAAAATGTAAATATATATATATATATATATATATATATATATATATATATATATATATATATATATAAGCGTAAACACATGTGATGTTTCTCAATCCCTCCATTTATAATTTCAAATGATTTGTCGCTATATATATATAAAAAAAGAAAGAACGCATTCTGGATATAAAATCAAGGCTCATCGAATGTAGTTCGACAACAGATTATATATATATATATATATATATATATATATATATATATATATATATAAGAAAGTAAACGCTCCAGACATAATTCTAGGCTCAATCGGGGCATAACTCGATAATGTTAGTCCATATATAAAATATATACATATATAAGTATATATATACAGACAGAAATGAAAACCACGGACTGAAGTCCGGGTATACACACACAACACGACTCTCAACGTGAAGAATAATGTGCAAAGATTAAGAGAAAGGCTTTATAGAGTGTGAGAATGTTGATTTGGTCATATTCCAACCTTAGGTTTTGATGATGACTTTCCTATTGTACTAAAATGTTTACTCATGCATTTACATGATATTAAAAGAATTCTTAAAGCTTTGATTTATTAAAGGATTGAAGACATGAAGGCTTGAAGAATTGCTTGAGAAATAAATGTAAGATCTTATCTTTAATTATTTCTCAATCAAGCCTCTATGATTTGCATTGCATTGCATCATTAATTAATTGTGGAAAAAATTAAAATGATTAATTAATTAAAGATTATTTATGAAAATATTTAATTAAGCTTTCAAAATAAATAAGGATCAAATATTAATTAAATTGGAGTAATTTTTGAAAAGCTAATTTTGAAGCCTTCCCGTAATTAAAGGATTTAATAAATCTATACCACATATCTTGGGATTGAGTTATTCATTATGTTTTCCATGATTTATTAATTGATTGAAATTTCCTTAAAATTGATTAAGCAAATCAAATTTTCATATCTTCATAATCAATTATCATGGATCAATAATTGGAGTAATTTTTGAAAAGCTAATTTTGAAACATTCCCATAATTAAAGGAATTAATTTAAAATAGATTTTGATTCTTTATATAAATTTATACCATATATATTGGGATTGAGTTATTCATTATTTTTTCCATGATTTATTAATTGACTGAACTTTCCTTAAAATTGATTAAGCAAATAAATATTAATATCTTTAGAATCAATTAACATGGATCAATTAATTGTAGTAATTTTTGGAAAGCTAATTAGTGAGGGCAAATCTAAATAAATTGGGATTTCAAAATAAATATGGAAATATTTGTTAAATAATGATACTTCCCATAATTGATGGAGTTGGTTAGTAAATGAGTTTTAAAAAGATCATTATCTTTCATACCTCTAACCAAGATTGTTTCCATAAATATTAGGATATGGGGTTTTCCATAATCGTGGAAATAATATATAAATAGATTGGGATTTCAAAATAAATATGGAAATATTTTTTAAATATTGATACTTTCCATAATTGATGGAGTTGGTTAGTAAATAAGTTTTAAAAAGATCATTATCTTTCATATCTCTAACCAAGATTGTTTCCATAAATATTAGGATATGGGGTTTTCCATAATCATGGAAGTAATATATAAATAGATTGGGATTTCAAAATAAATATGGAAATGTTTTTTAAATATTGATACTTCCCATAATTGATGGAGTTGATTAGTAAATGAGTTTTAAAAAGATCATTATCTTTCATATCTCTAACCAATATTGTCTCCATAAATTTTGGGATATGGTCTTTCATTATTGGGTTTTCCATAATCATGAAAATAATTAATTATGGAACAAATTAATTGGAGTTTCAAAATGAATATGAAAATATTTTTGAATTGCATGAAATTAATATGGAAGTATTTTTAAATGATGAAATTGTAATTGCCATCCATTTAGTAAATGAAAACAGGTGAGTAATTAAAGAGAAAATAATTTAGTTGGTGTTTTTGAATTATCCGGAAGATGGGCATATATTATCATGGACATATCTTTTAGTTTCCATAAAGAATAAAGTAACAGATCACTTAAATAGAATTAATATCTTGCCATGTGATTTTACATAATGGGAGTCTAGAAATATGTTATTGATCAAATCATGGGATTTGATCTCAATAAACGCATAAAAAAATATCCAACCTGGGTGTCTGGCTATTAGTGGCATGTATATATATTGATTGTTAAAACCAACAATGCCCATAACTTATAGGATAAATTATATCAACGACACAAAGATATGATTGGCAAAGGATATGTAATTGAAATAATTTAGCAATGGGCAAATGGTCTTCATATCTATACAAGGATGGGTTGGCTCAATAGAAAGAGAGCAGTGTAGAAAATCAATACATAATATGAATAGTAAACTTCTAGTACCGTATTTCTGAATTATTCTTTATACGCCATTCAAAGAATTATATCTATTATGAAGAAATAAGCTGATGGTGAAAGTGTAATTCAAATTAGTTCTCAGCTTTCATTTTTGGAGCTTTACTGGTAATATCTTTTCATTGATCATTGCATAAATAGTTGAGCCTTGAATTGTTGATATAATTATTGCTTTGATCAATTCTCTAAACATTTGGTAGACTAAGTTGTTAGTCTAAGGTTTCTAATCCGGGTTGGATTAGGGGTTTTGAAAGCAAGTTCAAGGAAGCATAGGTGTTTAAGGGTGCATAGGTGCACGGGGAGCAAAGGTGCTCGAGGAGTATAAGTACTCAAAGGTTGTGAAACTTGTCTTGTAAAGGGGTTTAATTGTAAACAAAGTTAATTAATAAAGAGAATCTCCAATACTAGTTGGTATTGGACGTAAATTAGGCCACTAGAATAGAGGATAGGGGCTGAACCATGTACAAATTCCTTGTGTTCATGTGATTGCTTGTTGTGCTAAATTATCTCATCATTCGGCTATTTATCCATTTAGAGGCAGGTTTCTAAGTGTGCCTACTTAAAATTCCTTGTGTTCATGCTTATTGCTTATTGCGTTCTATATCTATAAATTTACAAAACTAATTTAGCAAATTGTTTTCACATAATCACATTCTGAAAAAGGATAAGTCTCTAAATTAAGCATTTTAGAAAGTCTTACATCAACTCAACATCTTGTCTTAACTTTTTAATCTATAAGGATTTAGAATCCAACCTCCTGTATTGAATATCCAAAAGAATTTTATTGAATCAAAAGTTTGACACCGTTTGTTCCCACACATATTCAACCCCCCTTCTAAGTGTGCCTACTTAAATTTCAGAGAAGGCTTACAGTGGGCTTTTATTACTCTAAATGGATAAACACTCAACTCCCACCGGTAAAATATAGCTATATGTGAGCTAACATGTGTTTAAAATGAGAAAGCACTCAATATGGGGTGTATACAGAACAAATTTGACAGGGCTTCCTCACCTCTTTTTTTCTTACAAATGGCCACCCCAAGATTTATATTTATAGAGATGGGAGCCGAAGGTGCACCTGCGATTGCCTGGGGTGCCCTGAGCTCCGCGGGTCCTGTCGTCTCAAAGTACGTGCACTTGTGGACTATGATGTCTGTTCGAACTTGCAGAACTTAATCCCGAGCATCCGAACGAGGGTTACAGGACCTTCTTCGGACCGCTTTTGTCGAGAGTTACGCAATGACATGGGATTAGAGGTTGTACAAAGTCAGGAACATGCACATGGTCTTCAAGCTTCAAATTCTATCAGGTGTGCTGCCATGCATAATAGTCACTCGGGATTGGAATTCCTTAGCTCTTGTTGGACATTGCTGTGTAGAAATGTTTGTATGAAATGTTGAGACGGCGCGCTGGGGTTGAGGTGGCAAGATGATGATTTTGCTCCTCACCGGGGTTATCTCTGGTTTGGGCTGATAGTAGACATTGCTCAAGGTTACATCTGAGATTGGACTGCTGCAAGTGTTTGAATTCTGCAAGGTCATCTGTAAGTGTGCATGTCTTCCCGGTGTTAGCTCCGGGTCTTTGGAATGAGTGCCTCGACAGGAGGTCTGAGATTGAAGCTGATTGTATGCATTTGAAACAAGCATTTTCGGAGTTATCGCCCGAACTACAATAACATTCCTTGGGCTTATCTCCAAGGATGAAACTCGGGGTTATCTCTGAGGTTGGAATTGATACTCTCGGTGTGTGTTCCGGTGTTGAGACTGTGGGCAGGTGTGCTACTGAATGGCCACCTAGTCATGCCTATGTGCATGTGGATAGTCCTATTTACAAAGGGGACTATGGCAAAAATTTTCCAAAACGTAGGTGTAGACACTCGAAATTTTCTGTACACCTGTTACTAACATTGCAGGAGGGCAGATTCATCTTTCAGAGATAACCCTGAAAGACAGCTCACATCCATTCCGGATACTACCGGAAGTTCAGTCTCAACACCTGTTACTAACATTACTAGGATTATTTTGCTTTTTCACCTTAACTCATTTGTCCTCAAATAGGATAAGAAATAGCAGAAAAAGGTGCCAATTTGACTATTTCAAAAGTTAAATTTTTTCACATCGTTATGTTTAACATGGTTTAATACTAACATTTGCTATGTTGAATATTTTTTATCACATCATATAAGCATGCATATTCACTACTATGTGTTTAGATGCAATTTATATCATAAGTTATTTTCCAACAGATAAAAACTGGAAAAGAAGACATGCATACGTTACCAGGATAGTGTAGAACACTTGTACAGTGACAGAATTTGCAGAAAAATGCCTGAACTCAGCAAATCTGTGAACTCAACAAATCTGAAGAAGAGCTCTCTGATTTCCTTTGGGGCGCAATATGAAAATGACTTATGAAAGCAACGGGCAGCTTAAATCTACCCACGGCTAGCCGCAGGTGTACTTATAGCTACCGCAAGTGTACCTGCGGCTCCCCTAGGTGAGGCCCACCCCTCCGGCTTGGTCTAGTTCGAGTTGCAAAGGAGTTCTCATAAGATGAAAAGGCCAAATCACGAATAAAAATGTTGTGCGATTAAGCAGAATAGCCTGAAATTCTGGTTTTTAGGGGTCAAGTTATGGCTTTACATATCACTAATTGGAATTCGGCCAAACATAAGGTACACTATACCAATGTTCTCAGCCATTGCAAACTACATTCAGCAATACCTCACGAAGGTCTGGTGCCATCAATTCAGGGTCGTAACCCTAAAACCTTTTTCCCAGCGGGTTTTCATACAATCATCCGTTGATGCACACGTCAACGATGATCAAGCAGCCTTGACATTATCCCCAACAGAGATCTCATCCATTGATGCACAGATTAATGAAGGTCAGACAACCTTGACAACACCGACTATTGGCAGTAACTCCAATAGAGTAGCGGAAAGACCTGGCGGTACAAACTAGGGAAGAACATCCTCATCGGGGAGGACCAATGATGGAATATGTTATACACGTCCTCAACAGACAAAGCTCCATCCCTACAAAGTCTCTTGTACATAAGAGATATATCTTCAAAATAAAGTCTGTATCAAGGATTAAGGACTTTGGTGATAACCCCGACGTTAACATCCTGGAAGCTCCTGAGAGCATTGGATTTCACGTCCAAGACAGTTCATCAGGGTTGTCAGTATCAACTGTTAATACCTGTAACACCCCCATATCTATACTCCCACGGTATCCGATATGGTGTTTACAATGAATCAATATAATGCATTTAAATCTATACACCCATGGTATCTGATTATAATATTACATTAAATAAAGGGACTATCAGATATAATTCCCATAGATCCAAGATTCACAGTATCCCATCACAGATGATAATTCTCAAGAGAACTATTACTGTGTTTGGATACCCTCACTTGGATATATGAACTGTATCTGTGACTAGAGTCTATCTATCCGAAATTCAGAGTACCAATAATAACATGAACAGTCCATATAACTAATACCCTCACCTAGATGTATAGTCTAAGCCAAGTGAATTTATACTATCGTATTGTTAATAACTATCTATCCAAAATCCAGAGTATCAATAACAACATGAACAGTCCATGCTATTAATACCCTCACTCAGATAAATAGTTCCCAAGGATCTCAACTAGATTCGAAGAATTCTAATTTTACATCTATATATGTAAGAAAACACGGTTGCGGAAATGAAAGATGTTATATATATCATAATATTAAGATTCGATTACATGATTCTCATAACGAGTTTCTTATTACAAGGTATTCAAATAGACAAGAATATGATCTAATCTAAGCAGGGACGCTTCCCTTTATCTACTCCAGATGTTTCAGGGTTACCATCTAAAACTGCAAAGGGAATAATTTGCAAGGGTGAGCTATGACATGCTCAATAAGTTTTGTATTTATAACAATATATGATTTAAAGAAATACAAAAATTCAAATTTCGACTGATAGTTGTTACCATTTCACTATGGATTTATATTTCTGTCAGTCACACAGACTTAGAAATTTTATTTAGATATGAGATAGGAGATCAGCCTATTCAACATCTTAGGAGTATGCATCTCATCCTACCAGTGCTCAAATGCAACCAAATTAGTGTCAATATATTATCGACCGAAAGATCCCATATGGGATACCCAACTTCAGAATAAGATGTCTTACCAAACAATTTGGTTTGACACAACAATTTAAGCTTAACAATTCATATGAATAAACAATTCATTTCTTAGTTATGCTGAAGCTATAGCAATAACCTTTTAACAAGAGGTAATTCAATTGTAGGTGTAGTATATTATATCAACAGCATATCAAGATAAAAATCTTGTTCAACGAATAAACAGGGTTTAAGAAATTTGCATAACTAGGTTAAGGTTTAAGAAGAACTTGACTGAGCGTAGATCGGTCAAGTTATTCTATTCAGTCGTTAATAAATACCTACGATATTCATATATATAAATCTAACACGTTAGTATTGATAATAATACCCAAATATAACATTTACATAATATCAGGTTAGATTCAATAGTGTTTCGGTGTTTAATATCTTTACCGAATATTAAATAAGTTGATAAATGGACTAAATTTTATTTATAAAATTTATTATAATTTTAGATAATTTATATATCCATTATAATAATTTTTAGAAGTTTTAAAAATTTTTTAAAACATTTATTTATCCTTTACATGATTTTTAAATTATTTATTTCTATTTTAAGTAATTAATATTTACTTAAAATTTTACAAAACAATTGTTTATTATTTTAAATAATTTATAATCATTTATTATGATTTTATATCATTAATATTGTTTTTCAATAATTATTTAATATTTATAAGTAATTATTCTAATTACTTTATTATTAATTTAATTATTGATAATATCTAAATAAAATAAAATATTTATTAAATTTATGTAAAAATGTTAGAAATTAATTATAATTATTTAATATAATTTTTAAAACTGTTTTTGTATTTATTTATTAATTATTTCTAATTTTTATAATTTAATTTTAGAAAAATTAATTTTGTCTGTCATCGCTAAAGCCCTCAAAGGATGAAAAGTGTCGTTAATAGGTGTTCTTGCGTTTTCAGGCAATAGTTTTCATACGGTCGAAAGTGATCGGGTTTGACCACGAATTATTCAGCTACTGGTTATGATTTTGGGTTTGATCAAGTTTTGATGTTATAGTACTTTTACAGTAGTACATCATGAATCAAATTTGAGGCTTTAACCTACATATAACAAGAAGTTATAGAGGTTCAAAGTCACTGTCAGAGCTGTTCTTGAGTTTCTGGGCAACCCCAGAACAGTGGTCATGGTCGGTCAACGGTTTTGTTGAATATCTTTGATTCTGTGTATTGGATGTGTGTTTTGTTTGTTGTAGCATGTAGTATATATGTCAGGGTACATATATATATATATATATATATATATATCACTAACTGGAACAAAGCTTATTTCTAAAGCCTCTAATTATGCTGGTCAAAGTACAACCAAACGCTGTTCTTTGTGTTCTTCAATTTTCTGGGCAACCCAGAAAACTTGGTCAAGCTCGGTTAACGCATTTTGACCATTAATTCCAGTAATCCTATGAGTTGTTTATGCAATTTAAGATCATAGGTATGTAGTACATATATATCAGGGTGTTAATCTAAAACAAAACATTATAAAAACAACAACCAGAAAGCGATCAAAAGGTTTGGTCAAAGTAGCCGGTTCGACTGTTCTTGAGTTTTCTGGGTAACCCAGAAAACTGCAATCCGTGAACGGTCAACCCACTTTGACCAATCATAACTTGTAATCTATGGTTCTAATGAACTTGTTTTCTTTTCCAGATTAAAGACCTACTAACAGGCTACAAGTAACATACAATTAACAGATCTAAACATAAACACAATTTATCTACAAGCCCTGACATTCGGCTGTCAAACTTGATTTTCAAAATTTCCAGATTTCTAAAAATACTTAATTAAGGCATCTAGATGTTATGAAAACATGTTCTACCAATCTAACATACTTTCTAACATACTAATACATATTCCTAAACATCTAAACAACAAAAATAACAAAGGATCAAAAGCTAATTATGAATTAGGGTTTGCACCTTTTCTTGATTGATTTTTGATTCTAGCTTCTGATTTTGTTGCTGCTATCACCCAGGCTTGATTTGGTAAGTAAGTAAGTGTATAATGGCTTAGAAATTTTGTGAGTTTGCTCAGCCCTAAGGTTCCTATTTATAGAATTCTTTAACTTGGCTTTTTGGTCATTTTTGAGCAACTTGCCTCCATAAATATCTGATCTGATGACTATTGTCATGCTTGGGAGTTACAAGTGTGACGCCCCCAAAATAGGTATACATCACCCATCTTGGGTCGCCAGATACATGGTACAAAAATCCAAATACAACTTAATTATACAACTGTCGTGTAACATACGACAAAACATAATCTGAGAGTTTTAACACGAATATTGTCATCTAGACAATATCCACACTCAATGGAGTCCTCATTACATTTATTGTCACACTATTTCACAGAATAGTGAGGACTACTAAAACAACCATCTGGACCGTCAATCCGTTCCCCGACTCGTCCCAGCTATATTCTCATTTCTTGAAGAGAACAGTGAAAGAAAGGGTGAGCTCAACTAGCCCGAAGAAGAAATATTATCACCGAGATGTCTGTAATAAATTATCCTTAGCCTTCAACAAAGATAATAACCGATAGAATACAATAGACAACAAGTTTTAGATCAACAACTGCAGCGGAATAAGCAATCTATTAGAAGAGTCAAGTAGAGTATAAAATCTACTATCTTCTATGATTTAAAAAGTTTCTCATCAACTTTATCGCTGAGACTCAGCTTAATAAATAAAATTGAATCATCCCTGCATCACACCAAGGATATTCATGTAATCATCAATGGTCATGATTATACCAAAAAATCCCTAGTCATAATCATACCAACAACTATCCATCAATGCACTACAGGCCAATGAGGACTTTTACCACATCATTCGTCACATTATGGTCATGATTATACCAAATAATCCCTGTGACACCCCCAAATCCAGGTACTTCATTCCCACAGGATCTGGTGTTCACTTAATCAAACATTCATATCTAACTACCCAATCACAATGAAACTGGATAAACAAAACCTTTCCCATTAAAGGGTTACATAATAAAATCTCCCAGGTTATCTAACCTTTAATTACAATCATTCAAATGCGGAAATTAAATAAACATCATTAAAACCAAGTCTAAGATCATCATAATTAAAATCTAACATCTCAATCAAAGTAAAATTACAAGTCTTCATCACTTGCATATTTTTCCCTTTCCTTTGTTAGTCGAAGGTTCATCTACCTTCTCCTCTTTAGCTGCAATGAGTTTATAAATATGCAAGAGTGAGTAAAACAATTGCTCACTAGATACAATATGAAATCAACAGGAGTATAGCAATAATAACTGTCAATAATAGGCTCATCAACAATGAATAGTACTCTATCAACAATAATCAGGAACTGAAATCCAAAATGTGGAACAAATATAACTGAGGGTCATAAGACCATGAACTATGTCCACAGTTGCGAGTAATCTTTCAACTCCAACTTTAACAGTCATAAGACTATAAGGACTCCTCGTACTTAGGGGGATCAGCCCTTCGTACCATGTATTGTGCACAAATATTTAACGCTACGCGTAAGTTATCCCCTAATAATAATAGGGTTGTTCATCTCAGTATTTGGAGTACAAGTCCGCACCAAAGAGAGTTTGGTTTAGATAAGCTTTCAAGGGTAATTTGAAGTTCAACGATCATCAACTAGAGAATTTGGGAAGATAAAAACTAAACTTTTAAAACTAAAAGAAATAGGAGAATACCTTGATAGAAGATGATATGGCTATTCTTCTCTACTTTCAAGCCTCTCCTTCTCCAATCTCTAGCATTCCTTTCTCTCTTCTTTTCTTCTTTTCTTCTTCTTCTCTTCTTCTTCCTCTGAGTTTTCTTTCTTCTCTCTAACTTCTCTCCTCTAACATACGTCTTAACAAATAACGTATATAGATATTATATATATTAATTATATAATATAATTATAAACATAACTGATATCAGTTATGTGAATTTTGAAATCAAAAGCCATAAGGCTTGTTTGGTTACTAACTAAAAAAATAACCCATTAATCCTAACACCCTGTTTGGTAAAACTTAAATAGATTAAAGACTTAATAAGCAATAGACCTTGTTTGGCAAAACGGACTTACAACTCCTTTAAGTTATTTTAATAACTATTTTAAAAAAAATTATTTGTCACACTTTACTAAATTAAATTAATTCTAAAAACAATTTATTACATCACTTTAACACATAACTCAATACCACCAAATTATAATTTTCTATATAACTATAACTTTAATTAATCAACCAACACATCCTTTTTAATTTACAACTTTAAATTAAAATATAATAATTTATTTAATCAAAACTCTAACTTAATAATTAAATTAAATTAGCAAAAATAATTAATTTCCTTAATTATTTACTTAACAAATAATTAATCACATCAAATCAAATCAAATTTGAACAATTATTTATTCAACAATAAACACATCCATTAAATACTTAAATAATTCAATAAATATTTAATATAACAATTAAAATTCTGGAATGTTACATCATTCCCTCCTTACAAGGATTCTGTCCCCAGAATCACAATTCAAATAATTCATTCGTCACAATCCCTGGTCATAATCATACCAAGTCCATCTATGCACGTAAGCCAAAGATGACTTTAATCACAACGTAAGCATGAGGATGATGACAATGACATAATAATTCAGTAAAACAATTTCAAGGATAAATTTTAAAGATTTATAATCTAATTTATCCAGAAATCAATAACGTCCAAATTGTCAACATGATACTGCTTAGTAGAGTAAAATTCAAGAATAATATTCATGTACCAAAAATAATTTGAACAGAAAAGAATCAATTTTTCGTCGTGAATAGTACCCCGTAAATAGTACCCCGACACAAAAATACCCCAAATACCCAAGTGAATAATATTCGGGTAAATAGTAATTTGGGTGAATAGTAACCCATGAATAGTAACTCGTGAATAGTACTCTGATACGAAAAGTGCCCCGAATACCCAAGTGAATAATACTAGAGTGAATAGTAAACGGGTGAATAGTAACCCGTGAATAGTAACTCGTAATAGAAAAATACCAAAGAAAATGATATTCCATAACGAGTACAAAAGAAATGATAGCTCATATGATTATAATAGAATAAACGAAACTGCAAATGGATTTTCACCCGTCATGCGGTAATCCACGTAGACAGATCATTTCCACAATTTAATAAAGAATGAATACAAAGGATCATTCACCATTCATGCGGTAATCCGTGACAGACAAAGTTATTCCACAGAATAATAAAGAATGGAATAATGAGAAGAATTCACCGAGCATCGATAGACCGCACGCAGAAAGTTATTCCAACTGAATAATAAATAATGGAACCAGGTCATGCGTAATACGCACAGACAGGATATTCCAGCAGAATAATAAAGAATGGAACTAGGTCATGCGTAATTCGCACAGATATGATATTCTAACAAAATAATAAAGAATGGAATAACAATAGAATTCACCAGGCATGCGATAGACCGCACAGACAGGTTATGCTAACGGAATAATAAATAATGGAATAACAGAAGAATTTCACCATGTATGCGGTACTTCGCATAGACAGGTTATTCCAACATAATATAGCTTTAGTGAATTGGTGAAAAATAATGAAGGAATGAACTTCTATTTATAGGAAAATATAATTTCGATAATTGCACGTTTTGGGGCTCGAAATATTATAGTATAATACCTTCCTCTTTTTCTTCATTTTTAATTTAGTCCTGCAAGTATTATCAAACTTGCACCACCTCCCCTAATAGTAAATCATGTGAATCAATAGTTCTAGACATGTGAAAATATTTAATTACAAAGATAGTACCTCCATTTATACATCCATTTTTAACTTAGTCATGCAAGTATTATCAATCTTGCACCAACTCCCCTAATAGTAAATGAATGTGAAATAATAGTACACACATGTGAACACATAGTTATAAGCATGTGAATTAATAGCAATTAATTGCTCATTTATCTGGTTAATTACCCGATTGGTCAATATAACCTCCAGACATCAATTATTATCGAAATAAATGTCGATTTTCACTAACACTAATAATTCCAACACAATAGAACTATCAATTTCATATTTAATCAACACGAACTTATTCATCATTACTATTACAACTCACAATATTTAACAACCAGGTCGTTCCCAGGAAAGAGGGGGCTTTCCGATAAGGATTTCTCCTTATTGGCGCGTAATTAGGTGACCAAACTTCTCCTTGACAGAACTTCTAGACATTGTCAATATTGCAAATAATGATATGAATAACTTTTCCGTCTCAATTATTGATTTAATAATATAACATATTATGCGTGATGATCTTGCGTGACAATAATTGAATCAATAATATGAGAGATATGATGCAAGAATTATCGTAGCAATAATTGAGTATAACCGAGTGACTTCTTACGTAAGCATCAATAATCAATACTGGTGTGCTATTATACAACCACGAGTATTATCGTATTTTTTTACTACCGAGTAGTTCAACAGTTTTAACGGTAACACTTTCGCCGTTATTTTTATAAAAAAATAATTCTGTCATTTTCTAACTACGACAATACTTCCATTGTTGGGTTCACCAATGATTGTGCCGTTGTACGAATATTCCCCGACAAAAAGAATATTCTCCGACCAAACGAATATTTTATAACAACTTGCATACTTTGCAAAATTTATAAATATTACCCACAACTACAACATTATATCAAATCCACACCATAACATTCAAAAAAATATTTCAAGAAATTTAAATCTTTATTCATAAAATTTGGGGTCTCACAACAAGAATGTTGGGAGCTATCGTTTACACTCCTAAATTAACCTCACTTTCACTTTACAAATTCAAACAATTAGCATAGTAGTAAGCAAGGATCGATCCCACAGAGAGTGATTTGTTTTATATTTATTCTATTATTTTGATAGAAAATAAGTATGGGGGGTTTTTGAAAATTGTTTTTAAACTAAGAGAACAAGAATTAAATGATAATATTAATTAAAGATGTAAAAACTTCAGTTCTGCAGTTCAGTTTTACCAAGTACAACAATCAATTAATCAAGTTATTATTATTTTTCCTTCAATAAAACTATTAGCCCTAGATAACAATAAGCTCTGCTATCCGAAATTCTCCTTAGATTATCACTGTATGAAACAAGCTCTCCACCAGATTCTAACTAGCATACAACCTAGAATAAGTTCTCTAGATTTAATATGATAGAAGCATTAAGAAATGCAACAAACACATAAGCTCGATTTGTTTAACGTGTTTTCTGATAATCTTAGCAATACACAAAAGCTTGTCCACAATTAGTATTACCAAGTTGCTACTTATGATGAAAACAGATATCAATTACACGTAATATCAATCTTAATCTAGCATATGATAATGATCAATTGGCCATATTAAATCAATTTAGATCAATTAGCATGCAATCAATGAAAACAAATTATCAGAAGAAATTTCACACAAGAAGGAATAAATAATAATACTCAATTAATCAATTACTTGTAACAAGGATTCACCTCCCTTTAGAACTGAATAAAAAGAACTAGCCTGACATGCTCTTGAGTCTACACTCCAATAGATGATAGTTGATAGTTGAATGAATAAAATCTTGACTCTCATCCTCTATTTATAGTGCTACACAAAGTCCTAAATCCTATAGGAAGTAAAAATCTAAATCCTAAAAGAAATTACAAATCATAACTAGTTTCCATAAATAAATAGAATTCAATTTGGAAATAAATCTTAGTCTAAAGGAAATCCTAAAGATAATAGAAATATCAATCCAATTCCATGTAGAAGTCTACCAAAATCTTCATTTAGAAACTTTCCAAAAATCCAAGATATCCCGATTTTCCCGCTCAAATTCGCTGGGGCGAATTTTCATTTCCTGCTATGACGTCCTTTGGTAAAATGAGCATAACTTTTGATCCGGGAGGAGTTACGGGGACTGGTACCTATCAAAACGAAGATATCGACGAGATCTACAACTTTCATTCGTTGATAATTAACAAATTCTTGCTGTATCAAGGTCTAAATCGGGATCCAAGTGACTGTTGTGTAAATTGCAACTTCCAAACTTTGAGGTTCAACGTCCGTTTAGTAAAAATATCATAACTTTTTCATATGAACTCCGATTGGGACGATTCAAGATGTTCTGGAAAGCTAAAGAAGAGCTCTACAATAAAATTCAAGTCCCAAGCCAAGAACATGCATCCAACTTAATGCTAAAAATCCTACAATTTTCTCTTTTTCTTCATTTCAACTCCAATTCTTTCTGAAATCATTAAACACCTTAATAAACTCATATACACATGAAACATGCAATAAAACTAAATATAATGGAATTAAAATAAATGAATAATATGCAGTCATCAAATTCCCCCACACTTAGCCTTTTACACGTCCACGTGTAAACCAAAAGTTTGATTTCCAGAAAAATTTTATTCAACCATCATGTCAAAAGATTTCAAGGTACAAATAATGATTGTCAACACTAAAATTTTGCAAAAATCTTAAACAATGCCTTATCAGTTAACTCACAATGAACAACCTTACTAGTTCACCAATGAATTTCATTAAACCAAATTGTAGCCACACAAGTAACTTTCCCAAAATCTACATACTTACTCAACTTAGTTACCATGGAGCAAAAACCGTGCACACTGACTCATAACCAAGAACAATTTTTCTTGCTTTTTAATTTTTTTCAGTAGAACCTTCTTTTTTAGCATGATGATGAATGTATTTTCATGCTTCTTCTTTTTTTTTTGTATATTTTTTTTTTCTTGACATGTGCAATGTCTCCTTTTCTTAAGCTTTTTAGAGTTACCCATTAGCGAACTTTCCACCAACGACTCCCAAACCAGATGATCTTAGGGCGCTAGGTGTAGAGACACCCCTAAGGCTTACTTATTCAAGTAACAAAGGCCACAAAAGTCGACTAGTCAAGCTGCTTTTATCCATCGCACTTTTCAACGTGAATACCGATGCTTCCCGAGGCTTAGATACCCAATTATTTCGCACAATGGACATTGAAGCAGATTTTCAATTTTCCTTTTTTTTTTCCTTCTTTTATTTTCATTCATCATTTTTTCACATGGTTCTGTAACAACATAAGCAAGTTAAACAGTTCTAAGTCGTGAAATCAGTGCACATAGACAACTCCACAAATAACTTAGCCAAATAAACATGCTTCTCATATTCAAGTACTCATGTATCACAAATTCAATTCAAATCAATTACTATGGATCATGGCTTAGTTGTCATCATTCATTAACAAAATAAGCATCAAATAGATTCTGAATTTTAGCATCAATTTTCAATCTTTGACTTTAACCTTCGAACACATAGGTAAATAGAACCATCGAACCCAAGTTTTCAGAATTTTTTTTCAATTTTTCATCAAAATTGGATTATTATTCCTGCATAAAATAAAACCTAAATCTCCCCCCCACACACTCAAACCGTACATTGTCCCCAATGTAAGAAAATCATGCAAAGAAGAAAATACTACTAGCTAACATGCAATATAAAAAACTAAAAAGTAAAGGGATAGAAAAATCAAATCTGAGATCTTGGGTTGCCTCCCAAGCAGCTGCCCATGTTTAACGTCTTTGGCTCGACATCATGCCTCTCTTCTCAACTGTCATAGATCGGATCGTCTAGCTCCATCATCTCAATATTTTCCACCTAATGCCCCTCATAGAAAGGCTTTATTCTATGTCCATTCACCTTAAAGATCTTTCTTGTGCTCAAGCTTTGAATCTCAACTGCACCATGAGGAAACACATTAGTGATAACAAAAGGACCAACCCATCTAGATCTCAATTTACCTGGAAATAACTTAAAGCGAGAAGAATGATACAAAGAAAACTTTTTGTCCCACAATAAAGGTTTTCCGCACAATCTGCTTATCATGAAAAGCTTTAGTCTTTTCCTTGTAAATCTTTGAACTTTCATAGGCTTCATTCCTCAATTCTTCTAACTCTTGTAACTGCAATTTCCTATGTACTCCAGCTGCCTCCAAACTCATGTTGCACTGCTTGATTGCCCAAAAAGCCCTATGCTCCAATTCAACAGGTAAGTGGCATGGTTTTCCAAACACAATCCTGTATGGTGACATCCCAATAGGTGTTTTATACGCCGTTCTATAGGCCCAAAGTGCATCATCTAATCTTATACTCCAATCCTTTCTGCTCGGGTTGACTACCTTCTCCAAAATGGATTTGATCTCTCGGTTAGACACCTCAGCTTGACTATTACTCTGCGGATGGTAGGATGTAGAAACCTTGTGCAGCACATTATATTTCTTGAACAAAGCCGCTAACACCCTGTTGCAAAAGTGAGTTCCGCGATCACTAATGATGGCTCGTGGTGTTCCAAACCTGACAAATATGTTAGTCCTAACAAAATCTGCAACAACTTTAGAATCGTCACTGCTTTCACCCATTTTGAGACATAATCAACAGCCAAAAGAATATATAAATTCCCAAAGGATGAGGAAAAGGTCCCATAAAATCTATACCCCAAACATCAAAAATTTCAACAACTAATATAGGAGTTTGGGGCATTTGATTTCGTTGAGAAATATTCCGATCCTTTGGCGTAATTAACACATGTTTTACAAAGCAGATAGGAATCTTTAAAAGCGATGGCCAATAAAACCACTTTCCAAAACTTTATTAGCAGTTCTTTTTGGACCAAAATGTCCTCCACAAGCATGAGAATGACAAAAGGAAAGAATAGATTGAAATTCACTGTTAGGCACACACCGTCTAATTATCTGGTCAGCACAAAATTTCCATAAGTATGGATCATCCCAAACATAGTGTCTAGCATCACTTTTCAACTTTTCCTTTTGGGATTTGGAAAATTCATTAGGAAAATATGCACTTACCAAATAATTCACTATATCTGCATACCAGGGAATCTCAGTATGGATGGAAAGTAACTGCTCATCCGGGAAAGAATCATGTAACGGTAGCTCCTCTTCGTCTCTCAATAACCTACTCAAGTGATCCGCTACTAAGTTGTCCGCACCTTTCTTATCCTTGATCTCTAAGTCGAATTCTTGTAGTAGCAGAATCCATCGAATAATCCTTGGTTTAGAATCTTTCTTGGTGAGCAAATACCTAAGAGCAGCATGGTCAGAATAAACTATAACTTTAGTACCAAGCAAATATGATCAAAATTTATCTAAAGCAAAAACCACAGATAAAAGTTCTTTTTCAGTTGTGGAATAGTTTATCTGAGCCTTATTCAAAGTCCTAGAAACATAGTAGATGGCATGAACGGCTTTGTCAATCCTTTGTCCCAAAACAGCACCCACTGCATAGTTACTTGCGTCACACATGATCTCAAATGGCAACTTCCAATTTGGCGGTTGAATGACAGGAGCAGAAGTTAATAATTTCTTTAAAGTGTCAAAAGCCTCCTTGCATTCATCATTAGATTGAAAGTCCACATCTTTTTGCAACAACTTACATAAGGGTAATGCAATCTTCGAGAAGTCCTTGATAAATCTTCGATAAAATCCTACATGACCAAGAAAAGAGTGAATCTCCCGCACGCTGATGGGGTAAGGCAAAGCAGATATAACATCTATCTTAGCTTTATCAACTTCAAGACCTTTAGATGACACAACATGACCAAGTACTATTCCCTGTTCTACCATGAAATGACATTTTTCCCAATTTAAAACAAGATTAGTTTCCATGCATCTATCTAGAACACGATTTAAATTTTTTAAGCATGCATCCAAAGAATCACCATGAATTATGAAATCATCCATAAAAACCTCGATGCATCCTTCTAAAAGATCTAAAAAAATGCTTACCATGCATCGTTGAAAAGTTCCTGGGGCATTACACAGTCCAAAAGACATCTATCGATAGGCAAAAGTACCAAAGGGACATGTGAATGTGGTCTTCTCTTGGTGCTCAGGTGCAATCACAATCTGGTTATATCCTAAAAAACCATCTAGAAAACAATAATAAGTGTGCCCAGCTAATCTCTCCAACATTTGATCAATAAAAGGAAGAGGAAAGTGATCTTTTCTTGTTACAGCATTCAATTTTCTATAATCTATACACACTCTCCACCCTATTTGCATTTGTGTGGGCACCAACTGATTATCATCGTTCTTGACAACGGTGATTCCAGATTTCTTTGGGACTACCTCCACTGGACTCACCCATTGACTATCGGAGATGGGATAGATGATATCGGCATCAAGCAGTTTGAGCACTTCTTTTTTCACCACCTCCATCATGGGTGAGTTCAATCTCCTTTGCACATCTCTTGTAGGCTTAGCTCCATCCTCTAACAATATCTGATGCATGCACATGGCAGGACTAATACCCTTGATATCCGCTATTGTCCATCCAAAAACTGTAACATGGTCCCTTAGGACTCTTAATAATTTTTCTTCCTGCACCTTGGTTAGATTACTAGCAATAATTACAGGCAAAGTGTCATTAGTCCCCAAATATGCATATTTCAAATGAGCAGGTAATTGTTTAATTCTAGAGTTGGGGCTTGTACAACAGAAGGACTTTTGATGAGAAACAGGAAATTGAATAGAATATACCGTTGACTTATTTGAGAATTTTGGCAATGAATGTAATGCAGCTACATTCTCTTTCAATTCCTGGGTTTGCGAAATCTCTTCTTCCCTGTCCATGTCCAAACTGTTGGTGATTGAAATTTCCAAATTATCCCTATATAGTTGTTCAAAAGCTCTATGCACCAAGGAGTCTCTCACATCGATAGCAAAAACCTGTCCTATATCACTAGGGTTCCTCATGGCATCATAGATGTTAAATTGGATTTTCTCGCCATCAAACTCCATAGTTAAGGTCCCATTATGCACATCAATCATGGTTCTTGCTGTTTTCAGGAAGGGTCTTCCTAACAAGATGTGGGAAGGGTTTGGTGATGTATCATCTTCCATATCCACAATGTAAAAATCTGCAGGAAAGATTAGTTCGTTCACCTGCACTAAGACATCTTCAATTACCCCTCGGGGGTAGGTGTTAGTACAATCTGCCAATTGGATAATCACACCAGTATTTTTCAAAGGGCCTAGATTTAAGGAAGCATAAATAAATAAAAGCATAACATTAATTGAAGGTCCTAAATCTAGCATGGCCTTTTCAAATCCGGTGTTTCCTATTTTGCATGGGATTGTGAACATTCCTAGATCTTTACATTTAGGAGGCATTTTTCTTTGAAGAACAGCAGATACATTTTCTCAAACTGTGACTCTTTCATCATTTTGCAATTTTCTTTTATTAGTGCATAATTCTTTTAAAAATTTAGCATACCGTGGCACTTGTTTAATTGCATCAAGAAGAAGGATGTTCACTTCTACTTTTCTAAAAGTTTCCAAAATTTCTTTTTCTTTTTCATCTTTCTTTGAGGTTTTAGAATTTCTAGGAGGAACGGGAAGAGGAATGCTCTTAAGGTGATTAGGAGGTTTAGGTTGTACCTTGGATTTTTCTGTTTCCTCTTTAGTTGCTTCCTCCTCAAGCTCTATGAAATTGGTGGTGTATCCAATCGTGTTCAGATTCGCAAAGTTATGGCACTTGCATTCTCCCTTGGGTTGACTACTGTTTGAGATGGCAATTTTCCTGAGCCTCTGGATTCCAATATCCCCACAGTTGTAGCCAGTTGTCCTACTTGGTTCCTCAAATCTTGAACCGAAGTTTTGTCTCTTCTTTGGGGCTGTTGTGTCTCGATTCATGAGCTGGCCGTGTACATCCCATGAATGCTTTGAACATATCCTCCAATGATGTTCCAGTAGGTGCAAGGACTACTTGCTTCGGTTGATATTGTGGTTGGGCTGGTTGTAAGCCCCGCTGCCTAGGTGGAAATGCAGGTGGTGCCGTTTGCTTTCTCCCATAACTCAGATTTGGATGATCCCTCCATCCTGGATTATATGTGTTTGAGTACGGATCATACTTTTTCTGAGGTGGTGGCTGATAATTTCCCATTGCATTAGCTTGTTGCACAGCCTCGTCATCTTGTAATGTTGGGCATTCATCTGTATTGTGATTTGGTTGTAGACATATTCCACAAACCTTTGCAATTGGTAGTTGACCTGTAGCTAATTATCTAACCATAGCAGTTAATTCAAAAATTTGTTGACCATAATCACAAGTGCTTACCTCGCTTACCTTTACTGGTGCATGATTTGTTCTAGTGCCATATTGTTGCGAGTTTGCTGCCATGTTTGCAATTAAATTCCTTTCAGCCTCTGGAGTCTTGTCAACCATTGCTCCTCCGCTAGCTGCATCGATCATGCTTCTATCCATCGGTACCAACCCTTCGTAGAAATACTGGATCAGGTGTTGTTCATCTATTTTTTGCGGTGGGAAGTTGGAACAAAGCTTTTTTGAATCTTTCCCAATACTCGTATGGTGTCTCCCCACTGAATTGTCTAATCCCACAAATCTCCTTCCTTATGTTTGCTACTCTTGAAGCTGGAAAGTATCTCTCCAAGAACAACTGCTTCATGTCATTCCAAGACTGTATTGAACCTGAGGGTAGGTAGTACAGCCAATCCTTTGCCAAATCTGCTAGGGAGAATGGGAATGCCCTCAAATTGATTTGCTCTTCGGTGATTCCATGTGGTTTCATAATGGAGCATACCACATGAAATTCCTTCAGATGTTTGTAGGGTCCTCACTTTGTAAGACCATGAAAAACTAGGCAAAGAAATGAATTAGTGGGATTTAAGCTCAAATGCAAACATCTAAATTAGGATATTCAATGCACAAAGGTTGTTGATTTAAATTAGGAGTTGCCAACTCCCTGAGAGTTCTATTGTTGTTTGGAATAACCATCTCTTCTTCTTTATCGGATTTGTTGGATAATAATTCCAAAGCTAAGTTGAGGCCTGGTGAAGATGCAGAAGCCTCGTCTATATCTGCAGAAGACTGTTGAACTTTAAGTTTTTCCTTCTTTAGCCTCCTTGCAGTTTTCTCAATCTCTGGATCAAAATCTAATATAGTAGCCTGAGAAGATCGAGTCATTAAACAAGAACAAAACAAATAATAGAATAAAACGCCAAATTACTCCCCAGCAACGGCGCCAAATTTGAGAGCTATCGTTTACACTCCTAAATTAACCTCACTTTCACTTTACAAATTCAAACAATTAGCACAGTAGTAAGCAAGGATCGATCCCACAGAGAGTGATTTGTTTTATATTTATTCTATTATTTTTATAAAAAATAAAGATGGGGGGTTTTTGAAAATTATTTTTAAACTAAGAGAACAAGAATTAAATGATAATATTAATTAAAGATGTAAAAACTCCAGTTCTGCAGTTCAGTTTCACCAAGTACAACAATCAATTAATCAAGTTATTATTATTTCTCCTTCAATAAAACTATTAGCCCTAGATAACAATAAGCTCTGCTATCCGAAATTCTCCTTAGATTATCACTGTATGAAACAAGCTCTCCACCAGATTCTAACTAGCATACAACCTAGAATAAGCTCTCTAGATTTAATATGATAGAAGCATTAAGAAATAGAGAATTAGGCTAATCCAAGCAAAAAACACATAAGCTCGATTTGTTTAACTTGTTTTCTGATAATCTTAGCAATACACAAAAGTTTGTCCACAATTAGTATTACCAAATTGCTACTTATGATGAAGACAGATATCAATTACACGTAATACCAATCTTAATCTAGCATATAATAATGATCAAACTAATTCAATTGGCCATATTAAATCAATTTAGATCAATTAGCATGCAATCAATGAAAACAAATTATCAGAAGAAATTTCACACAAGAAGGAATAAATAATAATACTCAATTAATCAATTACTTGTAACAAGGATTCACCTCCCTTTAGAACTGAATAAAAAGAACTAGCCTGACATGCTCTTGAGTTTACACTCCAATAGATGATAGTTGATAGTTGAATGAATAAAACCTTGACTCTCATCCTCTATTTATAGTGCTAGACAAAGTCCTAAATCCTATAGGAAATAGAAATCTAAATCCTAAAAGAAATTACAAATCATAACTAGTTTTCATAAAGAAATAGAATTCAATTTGAAAATAAATCTTAGACTAAAGGAAATCCTAAAGATAATAGAAATATCAATCCAATTCCATGTAGAAGTCTACCAAAATCTGCATTTAGAAACTTTCCAAAAATCCAAGATTTCCCGATTTTCCCGCTCAAATTCGATGGGGTGAATTTTCATTTCCTGCTGCGACGTCCTTTGGTAAAATGAGCATAACTTTTGATCTGAGAGGAGTTACGGGTCCTGCTACCTATCAAAACGAAGATATCGACGAGATCTACAACTTTCATTCTTTAAGAATTAACAAATGCTTGCTTTATCAAGGTCGAAATCGGGCTCCAAGTGACTGCTGTGTAAATTGCAACTTCCAAACTTTGAGGTTCAACGTCCGTTTAGTAAAAATATCATAACTTTTTCATATGAACTCCGATTTGGACGATTCAAGATGTTCCGGAAAGCTAAAGAAGAGCCCTACAATAAAATTCAAGTCCCAAGCCAAGAACATGCATCCAACCTAATGCTAAAAATCCTATAATTTTCTCTTTTTGCTCATTTCAGCTCCAATTCTTTCTGAAATCATTAAACACCATAATAAGCTCATATACACATGAAACATGCAATAAAACTAAATATAATGGAATTAAAATAAATGAATAATATGCACTCATCACATGTTTGTGAAGCCTAGGGACTTGAATGGTGACTCCTAACCTATTTGTGATCTAGTTAGGTTAGTTTAGTAGCTTAATTATGCCCTAATCTTCAGTAATCTTGATTAGGGTTTTGTTTTTAATGATTAGGATTGTTAAATGATGTTTATTAGTACCTAATTGAAGTTTACTAACCATAATTAGGTGTTAAGATAATCTAATTAGGGTTAAATTAGCTAATTAGGGTTAGGTTTATAAATTAGGGTTAGGGTTAGGGTTTTGCTGATTAAGGTTAGGGTTTATTAATCTAGGGTTATTAACCTAGATTTCTCACTAATCCTAACAAGCACGCCAAAGTGTTTTGTCAGTGTAAGCATGACAAAGCAACTTGTCAAAACAAAACTACCGAAAAGTCCGTTTTCGAAAGAAAAATTTTAAGCACGACGTTTTTCGGACAAAATTTAATTTGATCAAATTTGTTAAATAGAGTATATGTTAACTCATAACACATTCAAAATGGAGAACTTTTATCGATATAACTGGATTTTACATAACCGAATCTTATTAGGGTTTTGGATTTGTACATTCACCCCCACTAATAAGAATTTCACCCTCGAAATTATAGTACAAGTTAAGTAAATAATTGAGGATAATTCTCTCGCATTTTATCTTCAAGCTCCCATGTAACTTCTTCAACGTTCTGATTTCTCCAGATCACTTTAACCGATACGATTACTTTATTTCTTAGAACTTGCTCTTTACGGTCGACGATCTGCACAGGTTCTTCTACATAAGAAAAATCTTCTTCTATTTGGATTGGCTCATAATTTATAACGTGTTTATAATCAGGTTTATATGATCGTAAGACGGACACATGAAACACATTATGGATATGATTCAACTCAGGAGGTAGTGCTATTTCATAAGCAACATCACCAACCCTCCTCAAAATTTCAAAAGGTCCAATGAATCTCGGACTTAGTTTTCCTTTCTTGCCAAAACGTATCTTGCCTTTCCAAGGAGATACCTTCAAGAATACGTGGCTTCCTACGTTAAAGTTTCATTATTGATGATGTGGATCAGCGTATTTTCTTTGTCGATCTTGAGATGCTTGTAATCGTTGATGAATAATTCTGATGGTTTCAGTAGTTTGTTGAATTATTTCAGGTCCTAACATTTGTCTTTCCCCGACTTCATCCCAAAATAAAGGTGTTCTACACTTCCTCCCATATAAGGCTTCATAGGGTGGCATACCTATGCTAGCATGATAACTATTGTTATACGCAAATTCGACTAAAGGTAATTGCTCTTCCCAACTTCCTTTGAAGTCTATGATACAAGTTCTCAACATATCCTCTAATGTTTGTATGGTTCTCTCACTCTGTCCATAAGTCTGAGGATGATAAGTTGTACTCAATCTTAATTGTGTTCCTAAGTGTTTCTGAAGGCTTTTTCAAAAATTTGAAGTAAAACGTGGATCTCGATTTGATACTATGGAAACAGGTACTCCATGCCTAGAGATAATTTCATTGATGTACAGTTTGGCAAGGTGATCCAAGTTATGAGTAATTTTAATAGGTAAAAAATGAGCTGATTTAGTTAAACGGTCATGTGACGCCCCCAAAATAGGTATACATCACCCATCTTGATTTGCCAAATACATGATACAGAATTCAAATACAAACTTAATTATACAACATGAGCTGTGAGTTTTAATACAAATATTGTCATCTAGACAATATCCACACTCAATGGAGTTCTCATTACATTTATTATTACACTATTTCACAGAATAGTGAGGACTACTAATGCACCATCAAGGACCATCACTCTGTTCCCCGACTAGTCCCAGCTACGTTCTCATTTCCTGAAGAGAACAATGAAAGGAAGGGTGAGCTCATCTAGCCCAGTAAAAAATATTATGACTAAGATAATGCAGAATAAATTATCGTTAGCCTTCAACAGTGTTAAACTGATACAATATAATAAACATCAAGTTTAACTGCAGCGGAACAAACAATCCATTAGAAGAGTCAAGTAAAGAATAAAATCTACTATCTTCTATGATTTAAAAGGTTTTTCATCACTTTTATCGTTGAGACTCAGCTCAATAAATAAACCACATTATCAAATCATCCCTGCACTACAGGCTAAGGATATTCTTTAGTATCACGACCACGAATTATCCATGCACTACGGGCCAAAGATAATCGTGTTTTCATCAATGGTCTTGATCAAGCCATAAAATAATTCATCTTTGCACCCTTGGCCGAAGAGAATCCATAGCCATAATCATACCAAAAACTGTTCATCAATGCATTACGGGCCAATGAGGACTTTTTCCACATCATTTGTAACATTACGGTCATGATTATACCGAATAATCCCTGGTCATAATCATACCAAGTCCATCTATGCACTACTGGCCACAGATGACTTTCAACATAATACAAACATGAGGATGATGACAATGATATAATAATTCAATAAAACAAGTTCAAGAATTAATTTATCCAGGAACCAATAACGTCCAAATTGTCAACATGATACTTCTTTGTAGAGTAAAATTCAAGAATTCTCAAAAGAATATTTCCATAAAAAGATACTGGATGAAGCGCAAATATCAAGGATATTCCACTAATTTCATGGAGTATAGAAGCTAAAACTTTAACCAACTTAGTATAATCGAATATATGAAACTGCAAATGGATTTTTGCCGCCATGCGGTAATCCACTTAGACAGATCATTTCCAAAATTTAATAAGGAATGAATACAAAGGATCATTCACCATGCATGTGATAATCCACATAAACAGGTTATTCCAACAGAATAATAAAGAATGGAATAATGAAGAAATCACCATGCATGCGATGAGACCAGCATGCATGACGAGTTATTCCAATGAATAATAAAGAATGGAACCGAGGTTATGCATAAATGCACGTATGCAGAATATTCCAACAGAATAATAAATAACGGAACCAGGTCATGCGTAAACGCACCGACAGGATGTTCCAACTGAATAATAAAGAATGGAATGACAAAAGACTTCACCGGGCATGCGATAGACCAAATGCATGAGTTATTCCAATGTAATAATAAAGAATGGAACTGGTCGTGCGTAAGCGCATACGCAGACGAGGATATTCCAAAGAATAATAAATAATGGAACCAGGTCATGCGTAATCCACACAGATAGGATATTCCAACATAATAATAAAGAATGGAATAACTGAAAAATTTTACCATGTATGTGGTACTTGATATACTGAGTTATTCCAACATAATAATAAAAAATGGAATAATGAGAAGAATTTCACCATGTATGCGGTACTTAGCATACTGAGTTATTCCAACATAATAATAAAGAATGGAATAATGAAGTTCTCTTCATGAATCTGAAAGAAATAATACCCCTTACAGGTACAACAAATAATATCCCTTACCTTAGAAAGAAACTGGATATATGAGTAGTGAAGTAGCAGAATACTTTTCTTCTTTCTCTCTATAGTTTCTCTCTCTAGAGTTTCAGTGAATTCGTAAGAAATAATGAAGGAATGAACTTCTATTTATAGGAGAATGGACTGAATAGTAACTAATTCATGAACGGTCCAGATTGATTTACTTTTAAACCAACGGTCCATATTGATTTACTATACAGAACACTATGCAGGTACTATGCAACACTATGCATAATAAAATATAATATATTCTAATTATTGTCTAATAAAATAAATAACTTTATAAAAATATTCTGTTTATATAAAAATATTTTACTATGCAGGCACTATGCAACACTATGCATAATAAAATATAATATATTCTAATTATTATCTAATAAAATAAATAACTTTATAAAAGTATTCTGTTTTATATAAAAAGATTTTACTATGCAAAATACTATGCATAATAGAATATAATATATTCTATTTATAGTCTAATAAAACAAATAACTTTATAAAAGTATTTTGTTTTATATAAAAAGCTTTTTCATTTTATTACATTAGTAATACTAATAAAACAAAAATATATATATATATATATATATATATATATATATATATATATATATATATAAATAAACGTGACTTTATAAAAAAGACACCTCAATATATTTAACAATATTTATCATCATTATTATAATTCACAATATTAATCGACTGTGTCGTTCCCGGAAAGAGGGGCTTTCAATAAGGATTTCTTCCAATTGGCGCACAATTAGGTGACCAAACCTCTCCTTGGCAGAACTTCTAGACATCGTTAATATTGTAAATAATAATATTAATAACTTCGTCGTCCCAATTATTGATTTAATAATATATAAAATATCGACAATAATTGAATCAAATAACGTGAGATACTATGCAACAATTACTGCAGCAATAATTGAACAAAACTGAGTGACTTCTCACGTAAGCATCAATAATCAATACCGTGCTTCTTATGCGACCACGCCAGATTACGTACTTTTACTACCGAGTAGTTCAACAGTTTTAACGGTAAAACTTCCGTCGTTATTTTCATAAAAATATTTTTGTCGTTTTCTCAATCTGACAATAATTTCGTTGTGGGGTCCACCAATGATTGTACCGTCGTACGGATATTTCTCGACAAAAAGAATATTCCCTGACCAATCGAATATTATACAATAACTTGCATACTTTTCAAAATTTATAAATATTACCCACAACTATAACATTATCTCAAATCCACACCATAATTTAAAAAATAAATTCGAGAAAATTAAATCTTTATTCGTAAAATTTGGGATTTTAACAATCTCCCCTCCTTATGAAATTTTGCCCTCGAAATTTACAAGACGCATACTGGTATTAGAACAAATGAGGACACTTCACGATTCTAACTCTTGAGGTATAACCTTTGAGCGTAAAATATATTTCAAGATTTTAACAGGTACATCTTCATATGTTAAATCTTCCGCTATCTCGTCCAGTTCTAAATTAATAATGTGGTTCGGGTCATCCACATATTTGTGTAACATCGATACGTTAAAAATGTTATGAATACACGACATACTTGGCGGTAAAACGAGTCTATAAGCCACAGTTCCTACTCGATCGAGGATTTCAAATGGGCCAATTAAAATCGAGGGTTGAGATTTCCTCTCTTCATCGATTTTTGCTTCTAGAATAACGCCCTCTTAAACCTTCTTCTTCACATTCATCAGCTCTGAGTATGTAGCTTGAGTGGCTTTAACTTTATCAATTAAAGTCGATTTTACTCGTATATTCGTTATCTTCACGTGGGTCCCTAGAGTTTTTAACTCTATCTTCATCATTTATAAGTTATATGAAATGGGTCTTTTTGTTAACAACATCACACTCATAACCGCATACGATCTTCTACTCAACGCATCAGCTACCACGTTCGCTTTTCCATGATGGTATTGAGTGGTACGATCGTAATCTTCAACAGCTCGAGCCAACGTCTTTGGCGCATGTTACGTTCGTTTTGGTTGAAGAAATATTTAAGGGTTTTAGAAATGGGGTTTTGTACTGGGGTCAATACAAAATTCAATTTCACGCTCTACGGGTAGGCTAAGAAGTCTTCAAGAATACGTCAGGAAATTTATTAACAATAGAAATATCATTCACAACTGTGACTCTCATCCAAGACTTGGATAACACGTCACATTGATACCTATCAACTTGCCATCGTTATTCACAACGTCCCCTATGGAAATTCTAGCTTTGGTACATTCCACACAAGGAAGTCAACAACGAAAGGACCGAGGCTCTTTACTTATGGCTTGATATGACAATGATTGACTTTAGTGGTTTGGTTTCTTGAATTCGCATAACAGGTTGGTTAGGAATATGAAAGCTAACAACCTTACTAAAAGCATGATGAGTAGTTAATCAATCGATTCCTAAAATCACATCAAAGGCAAGTATTTTCAAAGAGATAAGATCGACAGGTAACGTGAAAGTGTTGATTTGAATCAAACAAGATTTATATATAGTGGAGGTAACGAAGGTTTCTCCCAACTGAGTTTCAACAGATAAATCAAAGTTTAACTTCTTCGGAGTTAAATTCAAACATTGAACACAACTAGGTGAAATAAAAGAGTGAGTAGAACCAGTATCTAACACAGTATAGACTTCGCAAGAGTTTATGATTAACTTACCCGTGACAACTTCGTTCGAGTTCCTCGACAAACGCTCTCACTTAAACTACCGACTTTGACTTATCTGAGACATCCTTTGGCGTCACTATCCTAGCTGGACTTGACTTCACCATACGATAAAATTGAGCTAGGTGACCTTCTCTTCCATAATTAAAACATGTTTTGGATTGCTGCGTACAGTTTGGACGGATGTGTCCCTCATGTATGCATTTGAAACATACGACCGGTGGTCGTTCTTCTTCCTTTGAAATGGGTGTTGGTGCTACTGCCGACGTCTTCCCATCATTGTTAAATCTTCTCTTCTTGAATTTTCCACTTCTATTATCTTGGCCATGATTACCAGCGAAGTGGTTACGGTGCTACTGCCGACGTCTTCCCATCATTGTTAAATCTTCTCTTCTTGAATTTTCCATTTCTATTATCTTGGCCATGATTACCACCGAAGTGGTTACCATTCTTGGCATGATAATTTCCCCCATGATGGTTATCATTGTTCCGATGGTCGTTGCCACCGGTATGATTATTATCGTGTTGCTGGTCGTTACCTTTTGGTTGTGCTAACTCATTATCGCGCTCTAATAACTGAGCCCTATTCACAACATCTGAATATAAACAAAGTTTGTGAGAAATGAGGTATTCACGCATTTCAGGTTTCAAACCTCGCAGAAACATTCACGTCATTCTCTCTTCATTATCGACCAAATGGGATGCAAACCGGGATAACTCCGCAAACTTAGCCTCATACTGCGACACGGTCATATTGTTTTGCTCCATCTTGATGAATTCTACCTCCTTCATGTGACTAATACTTTCAGGAAAGTACTTGTGGTTAAACAATTCTTGGAACTTCTCCCAAGACATCTTGAGTGCGTCAGGCTGGGTACGTTTTACAGATTCCCACCAATGATCTGCTTCTTTACGCAACATAAAGGTGGTGAATGGAACCTTTTGCTCCTCTGAGCATTCCAAGACATCAAATATCTTGGTGATCTGCTTTATCCACGTCTTTGCCTTAAGTGGATCTGGTTTTCCCAAAAACTCCGGTGGTCTCAGCTCCTTGAACTGCTTAGCGATGACCAACCGTGGGTTGCCATTGTTTCCTCCTGCATTATGAACAGGAGCCTCTCTCGTCTAGTGTTGCATGAATTCTAAAAAGCTCCTAAACGTACCGTCGTTCGTCATTTGGTCAGTGTTGTTGTTTATACGAGGATTATCGCCTTTCTGTCACACATTATCCTGGGTATTGATCGTTGGTGACTCAACTGTCTCATGTGCTCCATTGCTATTCTCAACATTTTCAGATGCCATTTTCAAATACTGCTATAAAACAAGGGTTAATTAACATATCACATATTATCCCTATACTCTAACCGACCAATTAAATACCAAATAAACTTAGGTAGGTCATACTAGCGAAGGAATTCCCCATCTCTCCCCTCCTAGTTCTTGTCTCACATCTCAGCCATGGATCATATCCCTAAGCTTTGATACCAACTTTGACGCCCCCAAAATAGGTATACATCACACATCTTGAGTCGCCAAATACATGGTACAGAATTCAAATACAAACTTAATTATACAACATGAGCTGTGAGTTTTAATACAAATATTGTCATCTAGATAATATCCACACTCAATGGAGTCCTCATTACATTTATTATTACACTATTTTATAGAATAGTGAGGACTACTAATGCACCATCTAGGACCATCACTCTGTTCCCCGACTAGTCCCAGCTACGTTCTCATTTTCTGAAGAGAACAATGAAAGAAAGGGTGAACTCAACTAGCCCAGTAAGAAATATTATGACTAAGATAATGCAGAATAAATTATCGTTAGCCTTCAATAGTGTTAAACTGATACAATATAACAAACATCAAGTTTAACTGTAGCGGAACAAGCAATCCATTAGAAGAGTCAAGTAGAGAATAAAATCTACTATCTTCTATGATTTAAAAGGTTTTTCATCACTTTTATTGCTGAGACTCGGCTCAATAAATAAACCACATCATCAAATCATCCCTGCACTACAGGCCAAGGATATTCTTTAGTATCACGACCACGAATTATCCATGCACTACGGGCCAAAGATAATCGTGTTTTCATCAACGGTCTTGATCATGCCATAAAATAATTCATCTTTACACCCTTGGCCGAAGAGAATCCATAGCCATAATCATACCAAAAACTGTCCATCAATGCATTACGGGCCAATGAGGACTTTTTTCACATCATTTGTAACATTACGGTCATGATTATACCTAATAATCCCTGGTCATAATCATACCAAGTCCATCTATGCACTACAGGCCACAGATGACTTTCAACATAATATAAACATGAGGATGATGACAATGATATAATAATTCAATAAAACAAGTTCAAGAATTAATTTATCCAGGAACCAATAACGTCCAAATTGTCAACATGGTACTTCTTTATAGAGTAAAATTCAAGAATGCTCAGAAGAATATTTCCATGAAAAGATACTGGATGAAGCGCAAATATCAAGGATATTCCACTAATTTCATGGAGTATAGAAGCTAAAACTTTAACCAACTGAGTATAATAGAATATATGAAACTGCAAATGGATTTTCGCCGCCATGCGGTAATCCACTTAGACAGATCATTTGCAAAATTTAATAAGGAATAAATACAAAGGATCATTCACCATGCATGTGATAATCCACATGGACAGGTTATTCCAATGTAATAATAAAGAATGGAATAATGAGAAGAAATCACCATGTATGCGATAGGCAAAGATGCATACGAGTTATTCAGCGGAATAATAAAGAATAGAACCAAGTTATGCGTAAATGCACAGACAGGATATTCCAACAGAATAATAAATAACGGAACCAGGTCACGCGTAAACGCACCGACAGGATGTTCCAACAGAATAATAAAGAATGGAATGACAAAAGACTTCACCAGGCATGCGATAGACCGCACAGATAGGTTATTCCAACAGAATAATAAAGATTGGAACCAGATCATGCGTAAACGCACAGATAGGATATTCCAACAGAATAATAAATAACATAACCAGGTCATGCGTAATTCACACAGATAGGATATTCCAACATAATAATAAAGAATGGAATAATAGAAGAATTTTACCATGTATGGGGTACTTCGCATATACAGGTTATTCCAACATAATAATAAAGAATGGAATAACAGAAGAATTTCACCATGTGTATGCGGATACTTGACATATCTGAGTTATTCCAACATAATAATAAAGAATGGAATAACAGAAGTTCTCTTCATGAATACGAAAGAAATAATACCCCTTATAGGTAAAACAAATAATATCCCTTACCTTAGAAAGAAACTGGATATATGAGTAGTGAAGTAGCAGAATACTTTTCTTCTTTCTCTCTATAGTTTCTCTCTCTAGAGTTTCAGTGAATTCGTAAGAAATAATGAAGGAATGAACTTCTATTAATAGGAGAATGGACTGAATAGTAACTAATTCATGAACGATCCAGATTGATTTACTTTTTAAGCAGACGGTCCATATTGATTTACTATCACGAGAACTTATCACGCAGGCACTATGCAACACTATGCATAATAAAATATAATATATTCTAATTATTGTCTAATAAAACAAATAACTTTATAAAAGTATTCTATTTTATATAAAAAGATTTTACTATATAGGCACTATGCAACACTATGCATAATAAAATATAATATATTCTAATTATTGTCTAATAAAACAAATAACTTTATAAAAGTTTTCTATTTTATATAAAAAGATTTTACTATGCAAAACACTATGCATAATAGAATATAATATATCCTATTCATAGTCTAATAAAACAAATAACTTTATAAAAGTATTACATTTTATATAAAAAGCTTTTCCGTTTTATTACATTAATAATACTAATAAAACAAAATTTATATATATATATATAATATAAATATATATATATATATAAATTTTTCGTGACTTCATAAAAGACACCTCAATATATTTAACAACATTTATCATCATTATTATAATTCACAATATTAATCGACTGTGTCGTTCCGAGGAAAGAGGGGATTTCAATAAGGATTTCTCCCTATTGGCGCATGATTAGGTGACCAAACCTCTCCTTGGTAGAACTTCTGACATCGTTAATATTGCAAATAATAATATTAATAACTTCGTCGTCTCAATTATTGATTTAATAATATATAAAATATTGACAATAATTAAATCAAATAACGTGAGATACTGATGCAACAATTCTTTAAGAATGAATAATTGAACAAAACTGAGTGACTTCTCACGTAAGCATCAATAATCAATATCGTGTGCTACTATGCAACCACGCGTATTATTGTACTTTTACTACCGAGTAGTTCAACAGTTTTAACGCTAAAACTTCCGCCGTTAATTTCATAAAAATATTTTTGTCGTTTTCTCAATCCAATAATAATTCCGTTGTGGGGACCACCAATGATTGTACCGTCGTACGGATATTCTCCGACAAAAAAAATATTCCCCGACCAATCGAATATTATACAACAACTTGCATACTTTTCAAAGTTTATAAATATTACCCACAACTATAACATTATCTCAAATCCACACCATAATTTAAAAAAAAAAATCGAGAAAATTAAATCTTTATTCGTAAAATTTGGGATTTTACAGGTCAACTATTACCCAAATAGCATTATGGCCCTTTTGTGTAGCTGGAAGACTAACAACCAAATCCATGGTTATATGTTCCCACTTCCACTCAGGAATTGGTAAGGGTTGAAGTAAATCACTCGGCTTTTGATGCTCAGCCTTAACCCTTTGACACGTGAGACATTTACTTACCCATTCAGCTATTTCTCTTTTCAAATTTGACCACCAAAAGTGTTGACTTAAATCCTTATACATTTTAGTACTGCCAGGATGTATGGCAAATTTAGAATTATGAGCTTCGTTCAAAATTTCGTCTTTTAAAGCTTGGTTTAACGGAACCCAGATTCTATCTTCATATCTTATTATTCCATCCTTATCTATTCTAAATTTGTTATACTTGTCATGATTTATATTGGACTTATACTTCTGGCATTCTTCATCCTTTTCTTGAATCTCTTTTACTTTGTTAAGCATAGATGAAACTCCCTCTAAAATGTATAATTTTTGGGTAGAGGTAGTTAGACATTCCACCTCAATTTCTAAATTTTCAAAGTCTTTTATTAACCTATCATTGGTGATTAATACATTTAATTTCTCCTGATTTTTTCTACTTAACGCATCAGCTACGACATTGGCTTTACCGGGATGATATAAGATTTCTCATTTAAAATCCTTTATCAGTTCTAACCATCATCGTCTCTGTCTTAAATTTAATTCTTTTTGTGTAAAAATATATTTCAGACTTTTATGATCTGTATATATCTCGCACTTCTCCCCGTATAAATAATGTCTCCAAATTTTTAGAGCAAAAACTACCGCGGCTAACTCTAGGTCATGAGTAGGATACCTCTTCTCATAATCTTTGAGTTGTCGTGATGCATAAGCTATCACTTTCCCATGTTGCATCAACACACACCCTAAACCTTTGTGTGATGCGTCACTATATACTACAAGGCCTCTTGTATCATCTGTTAAGGATAGCACTGGAGCCATGTTCAGTCGCTTCTTCAACTCTTGGAAGCTTTCCTCACATTTATCTGTCCAGACGTATTTCAACGTCTTTCAAGTTAAATTGGTTAATGGGGTTGCTATTTTTGAAAAATCTTTTATAAACCGTCGATAATATAACGCATTAAACCGAGACTACTTACGCATTATACATTAGAGTTGTTGGTTGTTCCCAATTCACAATCGTTTCGATCTTATTTGGATCTAAAGATATTCCATTCTTGTCAATTACATGACCTAAAATTGAACTCTCTTTAACGAGAATTCACACTTGGAAAACTTTGCATAAAGTTGTTTCTTTTCGTAATATCTCCAAAACGACTCTCAAGTGTTGAAGATGCTCTTCCCGTGTTTTCGAGTATACCGTAATATCGACGATAAACACTACAACAAATTTGTCCAAGCATGGTTTAAACACTCGATTCATTAAATCCATAAATTTTGCCGTTTGCATTAGTCGATCCAAAAGACATTACAAGAAACTCATAATGTACATAAGCGTGTCCTAAACGCATTTTTTTAAGACATCCTCCTTTCTTACCTTTAATTGATGATAACTTTGTTCTAAGGTTAATTTTTGAAAAATGTTCGGCCCCCTTTAATTGGTCAAACAAATCATCAATCCTTGGTAAAGGATATTTATTCTTAATAGTTAATTTATTTAGCTCTCTATAGTCTATACATAGCCTCATAGTTCCATCCTTCTTCTTTACAAACAATACTGGTGCTCCCCAAGGTGAAACACTAGGTTGTATGTACTTTTTATCTAAGAGTTCATGTAATTGTATTAGTAACTCTTTCAGTTCTATAGGTGCCATTCTATATGGTGCCTTAGAAACTAGAGTCGTTCCTGGTGCAAGATCAATGACGAACTCAATTTCCCTATCTGGAGGTAAACCTGGTAAGTCATCCAGAAATACATCGGGAAAATTCTTAACTATAGGTATTTGATCTAGTTTTACTCCTTCCTGTCGAGTATCAACTATATAGGCCAAATATCCTAAACAACCCTTTCTAAGTAATCTTTCTGCCTGAACTATAGTCAAACATCAAGATTGCTTAGGTGAACCATTACATTGAACACTACCTTCGACTTCAAAGCAGTCAAAATGTTTATATGCTTTTGATGACAATCAATCATCGGGTTATGGTTAACTAACCAATCCATTCCTAAAATTACATCAAATTCTCCCAACTGAATTAGTATAAGATCTACCGTAAAATTATGTCCTTTTATTACCACACTATAATTCTTGTATATGGTTTTAACCGGAATCCTTTCATTATTAGCAATTTCTACACAAAATAGTTTGTCTGAATTTTCACAAGGTATATTCAAGTTTGTAGAAAAAAATTTAGACACAAAAGAACATGTAGCACCAGAATCGAATAACACATATGCATTTAAAGTGTTGATAGGGATGATACCTGTCACCACGTCCTGTGAAGCAATAGCATCCCTCATCGACATATTAAATGTTCTCGCGGTAGGTCGATTCTGAACACCAACTGCAGCTATTGTTGATTGATTATTCTCTGGTACTCTATTCCCTTTTCCTCCTTGGTTCTTAGGTTTAGGACAATTCTTAGAAAAATGGTCCAATGAACCACAATTAAAATATTTATTTTTATTTGGGAGAGGACATTGTGGAGAAATATGTCCTAACTGACCACAATTATAACATTTGCTAAGAAAACATACTCCTCTATGTTTCTTTCCACAAGTAGGACAGGGTTTAATGATAGTATTATTAAAGTTATTATTAGTATTACTTATCTTTTTTCCCCGGGTTATTAGAAAAAGTATTATCCCATTTTCGCTCGTTATTAAACCCATCTGAACTGGGTTCTGTCCTAATTTTCCCTTTCTCATTTTGACTCTTCTTGTCCTGGTGAAATTTAGCAAGACTTTCATTCTCACTTTCAGCTATAGTAGCTTTCTCAAGTATTTCAGAGAAAGTCTTTATTTGGAGTACTGACAATTTACTTCGAATCTGAGGTTTTAAACCCTCCTGAAACCTACGAGTCTTTCTAAGTTCAGTGGTTACCTGATAAGGAGCAAACCTGGATAATTCATTAAACTTGGCTATATATTGGGTTACCATCAGGTCTCCTTGTTTCAAATCTAGAAATTTTATCTCCATGCGATCTTTCAGAGATTGGGAAAACTGGTTTTCAAAGAACAACTCTTTGAATCTATCCCAAGGAACAATTTCAATTTCTACCCAACCTTTAGTTGATTCCCACCAATAATTAGCCTCACCTTTCAGGAAAAAGGTTGCAAATATTGTGTTTTGATTATTATTGACATTGGTTACTAGGAAAAACTTCTATATTTTAGAAATCCAAATTTGTGCATCTACAGGTTCTGATGTACCTTTGAATTTAGGTGGTCCAACTAATTTAAAATCTTTGAAAGAGGTTCACAGGTCTATTTACAACTCCTAACATAAGGTCTACTAACTGATGGGTAGAGTTATCATCATCATTCATTTCTCTTTGGGGTCTTCTGATTGGTGGCATGATTCTATATAAAACAATAACAAAATTTAACATAAGAATTTGAATAACACAAACATATTATTTATTTTATATATCACAACAGTCGTTTACAACAACTTAGTAGTTACACATACTACTATCTTACAAAACACTAGTTACAATACAAACTTTGAATGCTTCTTTATTTATAATAATATAAAGCATTCAACCACCTATATTACTCTCTTGAATTCATTGATATCATCAAAGGAATCCTGAATCATGTGACAAACCACAGATCGATCGATGAGATAAGCAGTTTTCTTCTCCTCTACTGGATATCGAGCTACACGGCGCTGTAAATCATTAAAAGTATCTCGAACACCCAGAGATGTTTTAAGAAGCCTTGACTGAATTTCCTTTTTGCCCCTTTGTGCATGGGGTAGTTGTACTTTCAGTCGATGACTATGGCCCCTCTTATGTTGTAGCATTCCCTCAGCTAGATCAGCCCTAAACTTCATTTTATTGTTCTCATATTTTGTTGTCTGCATTAGTGATGTCATTGCTTCATCATGTTCATCAATTCTCATTAATTGTCCTGCTACTGGATCTTCCTCTTCCTCAGCATCTAGTAGTTGTTGATCATGAAGCAATTCTTCATCCCCTGCATCACTAGCTATAAATGACTCAATTTGTGGTGGATTGTTTACTATCACCATTTCTTCAGCATTGGAGTTGGCCATCTATAAAATAAAACTCCTTTAATACTGGTATAGAAATTTACACAACATAATATTTTTAATGTTATATTTTATGTGTATTTTAAAATTTTTACGGACTCGAAGACTATATACTAAGATTTCTCTTCCTTATATCTATAGCCTTGATGCTTTGATACCAAACTTATAACACCCCCATATCTATACTCCCACGGTATCCGATATGGTGTTTACAATGAATCAATATAATGCATTTAAATCTATACACCCATCATATCTGATTATAAAATTACATTAAATAGAGGGACTATCAGATATAATTTCCATAGATCCAAGATTCACAGTATCCCATAACAGATGATAATTCTCAAGAGAACTATTACTGTGTTTGGATACCCTCACTTAGATATATGAACTGTATCTGTGACTAGAGTCTATCTATCCGAAATTCAGAGTGCCAGTAATAACATGAATAGTCCATATTACTAATACCCTCACCCAGATGTATAGTCTAAGCCAAGCGAATTTATACTATTGTATCGATAGTAACTATCTATCTGAAATCCAGAGTATCAATAACAACATGAACAGTCCATGCTATTAATACCCTCACTCAGATAAATAGTTCCCAAGGATCTCAACTAGATTCGAAGAATTCTAATTTTACATCTATATATGTAAGAAAACACAGTTGCAGAAATGAAAGATGTTATATATATCATAATATTAAGATTCGATTACATGATTCTCATAACGAGTTTCTTATTACAAGGTATTCAAATAGACAAGAATATAATCTAATCTAAGTAGGGACACTTCCCTTTATCTACTCCAGATGTTTCAGGGTTACCATCTAAAACTGCAAAGGGAATAATTTGCAGGGGTGAGCTATGACATACTCAGCAAGTTTTGTATTTATAACAATATATGATTTGAAGAAATACAACAATTCAAATTTTGACTGGTAGTTGTTACCATTTCACTATGGATTTATATTTCTGTCAGTCACACAGACTTAGAAATTTTGTTTAGATATGAGATAGGGGATCAGCCTATTCAACATCTTAGGAGTATGCATCTCATCCTACCAGTGCTCAAATGCACCCAAATTAGTGTCAATATATTATCGACCGAAAGATCCCATATGGGATACCCAACTTCAGAATAGGATGTCTTACCAAACAATTTGGTTTGACACAATAATTTAGGCTTAACAATTCATATGAATAAACAATTCATTTCTTAGTTATGCTGAAGCTATAGCAATAACCTTTTAACAAGAGGTAATTCAATTATAGGTGTAGTATATTATATCAATAGCATATCAAGATAAAAATCTTGTTCAATGAATAAATATAGTTTAAGAAATTTGAATAAGTAGCTTAAGGTTTAAGAAGAACTTGCCTGAGCGTAGATCAGTCAAGTTATGCTATTCAATCACTACAAAAAATGGGGCTTCAGCAACAACCGATTTTCGTTGCTAAAGGTGCCAAATTTCGTTGCAAAAGGGTTTTGGCAACGACTTTACTGTCGTTGCATCTTTCATTGCGTAATGAGCGTTGCTAATTGTTCCGCAACGAACGTTTTTTTTCGTTACAAAAAGTAATACATGAAATTTAAATAGGTACACTTAGAAGGGGGGGTTGAATAAGTGTAGGCACAAACTATGTCCAATTTTTATTTCTTATCAAAAAGTCCTTTGGATGTTTAATGCAGCAAGATGGGTTACCAAGTCAGGATATTATTGAGTTAACCAATTTTACTGATATGAATAGAATGCAGGCTGCTGGATGAAAAACAAGATATTCAAGCACAGAAAGCAATCACACCAACATAAGGATTTTTACGTGGTTCAACTACTACCCTCTAGAATAGTAGTTTAATCCACGTCCAATACCAACTAGTATTGGAGACTCACTTTTATTAAACTCTTCCAATTAAAATACAAGTTCCAATGATATAAACACCTTTGTTCCCTGTGCACCTATGCACTCCTAAGCACATCTGCTTTCCTTAAACTTGATTGTAATAAGTTACTAATTCAAAAACAGAATTACATATAATATTGATTGAGATAGGAAAAGTAAAATACACACTAGAGGTCTAATGATCAAGCAATATATAACTCACCAACTTAAGGCTCTAGTATGGAATGAAATGATATGCAAGAAGAATATTACCAGAATATATTCAATATGTTCTCCGTAGCTGCAACTCTGTTCTTAATGCACTCAATGTCTGTCTCAGTGAATAACAATCTCGTAGTTTGTATGCTATATTGTGTTGTGTATGTTTTTCGTGTCTCTTTCATTATATGAGATCAGTTCATTTATAGGCTTTTTCCAGTGTACCGTTGCTTGTGTAACGAGAGAGGAGAGAGAGAGAGAGAGAGAGAGAGAGAGAGTGTACACAAGTTAAGTGATACTCAGACAGACATCTGGATTTCATGCCAAAGAACAAGATATCCTATATATATTTATTATGATTGAGTGAATCAATATAGGTGTATTAGAGTGATGACTGAGGGATTTTTGCTTATTTAGATAGTCCATCACTTTTAGTCTCTAGCTTGTCATATGGCAGCTTTCTTTATGGCCATTATCATTGTTATCTCGAAACAGACTTCTTTTACCATTCTTAGAAAATGTTCCTTGATCTTAGCTCTTTCATTACGCACGTGATTTAGCTAGTTGCCTTGATTGATTGCTCAGAATTAAGGACCTTGATTTACTAAACATGATTTATGATGCATGATCTATGATGTCATGTTTTGTGCTTACCATAAAGTGTTTCTAGTCGGTGTCCACAGATCTTACCATATATTGGACCGTGAACTTGGATTTTTGCATAACTAAGGGTAATTTAATTTAATCAATCTTTTTGCTCTACCGAACAGTATTTTATTTCTTAACAAATGTTGAGCAAATAATGGTCATGCATATTATGTGCTAGTTAATTTTTCATGTGACAACAATTATGAATATGGGCATATATGCAATGCATGCCTTAGAGCCTTATTTTGGAAAGTAATAGATGCTACGATCTTACATATATTCCTAGGACCCATATTTGCTTTTCTTTGAGGATGTCTTGACTTTGTAATTTCCTCCTTGTTATTTTCTGAAATTTCATGTCTTTCCCTGAAATGTAATATAACATGATTAGAGACATAATAAAGTCAGCATCAAAACATGGAGTGTGACATAAGTCAGAATTCTCCCCCTTTTTGATGATGACAACAAAGAAATTATGGCTCCCCTTAAGTCCATGCACTTCAGGAGATTTTACAGCTCCCCCTTAATGTATGCATCTTGCCCATTACCTATTGACTGCATATACACAGGTTTGAGTCACCCTGCATTGTTTTTAAAGGATATCCTACAGTTTCTGGTTAGTCCTCAACATGTTAAGTAAAGGCATAAATTGTAGTAAACTGTTTAAACCAACCATCATCCATCAAACAAAAATAAATAAACCATCGTCTGAACCACACAGGTTACCATGCATGAAAAATTTAAAAGATAGTCTTTGGAAGCAAGAAAAGCAGTCATAAAGAAAAACAGGCATAATTTTCTCCCCCTTTGGCATCTATCAAAAAGGGAGACGCAGAAAGCCAAACAGGGCAGGGCAGCTAGTCATCCTCCTCCACAAGATTGACATGATTGGCTGCGCGGGCTGTGAAATATGGCAGGTGGAGCCTGCGATGTTCGATCTCTTCAAGGGACATTATGTTGGCAAAGCGGGGAGGATGAGCAATGAATGTAGGAGGTGGTAGTGGTAGGTCCAAAAAGTCATCTTGATATTCTGCCATCCAATTGCATTGGGGCCATTCTGGGATACGTAACTGGACTTGATCGGCTTGCAGCTCCTCACTCAGGTCATTCATGCGGCGTTCGGTGAACCGTCCAAGAGTCCCAACTTGATGACTGATAAACTTAAGCTCGATACTTAGTTGGCAGGCTTTGCGGTTCATCTTGCGTTGCAGGGCTTCGACCATCGCCCAAGTATGTAACTCGAATCCAGCTTGGAGGTCAATAAACTCATCTTCCACATTGCGAAACATAGCATGAAGATCAGCTTGCCGAATAGGGAGTTTTCCTTTTTCGAGCACAAACAGACAAAGTTGGATGTCTTTGATATCGGCAGTGATAGCGGTTTGATTGTTTGCAATGGTACAAAGAAGAGTGATTATCTCAGGGGAAGGGGGTAGTGAAGTAGGAGGAGTGAAGTGTGGAGCATTGGGAATTTCAGGTATGATACGTATGAACCTTCCTTTGAACAGTGTGATATGAGCACCCTTTAGATAGTTAGAGTCGATGGAGTCAGTGAGTTGGATGGAGCCCTCATTGTCGAGTGGAATTTGAAAGTGAGTAAATAATTTGGTGAGGAAGCAGCTGTAAGGCAAGCACTTTTTTGAATGTTTGACATAGTTAACCATGTGTTTGAGCATCATGACAGAGAAATTGAATGGTTTGTCGGTCAGTATCATGGCTATCAAAATCAGATCTTGGTAAGTGAAGTCAGCGCCACCACCTAAACGAGGGAGAAGGTTGTACCTTAGTAGTTTGCGAAGGACTATTGCAATAGGAGAAACTTCGATCGTTTTTGGAAGGGTGACTGTGGAGATGGTGGGGTCATCCATGACAGTGCGAAGCTGGACAATAAGGGACATAGGGGTATAAACTGGTCCCTTGAGTGTAAAGGGACAGTCCCCTATGTATGGGATAGAGAGTATGCTACCTAGATCCAGAGCAGTGAAAAATAGTGATTTGCCTTTAACAAAAGATGTATAACAGTCCCCATTGTTTTCTAGATTGGTATAAAATTGTTGAACCAATTTTGGATACGCCACAGATGGAGGTGCACTTAAGGAAGCTAAGCCACATTACTCAAGGAGGTTTTGAAGAGGTGAGTTTGTGTAATAAAACATGTCAACTGATTTTTCATAAACAAAGGTTTTGTGACATATAGAAGACTTAAAGCGAAGTTCGAAATTGTGACCTCTAAAGTAGTCATCGGGGACATCATGCAAAGACGTAGAGAGAGGGTTTACCATTATTAGAGGGGAACTGAGGGGGGATTCCTTGATGGCTTTTCGTTTAGTGATCGTTGTCGTCCCAATCGGTGGAGGAAAGGGTAAGCTAGCTTCAAATTCAACCGGAGAGGAGTCGCCGGAGATGGTTTGGACCGAGGGCTGCTTCCGTTTCAGACACCGAGAAGTAATGGGATGAGGAGGTGGCGATGGTAGTGATATCTCGTCGTCCGATTCATTATGTATTTGGCTGGACCATTGTGTTTTCATCTTCACGGTTGGGGTTTGAGAGATGTGAAGAGACGCAAAGAGGGTTGAGGTATGAAGAAGGCGGAGAGAGATGGTTGGGATTAGTAAAGTAGAGTCTGTCTTTTTAAAAACTGTGTTATCGAGATTTGGAAAGACGTGTCACAGTGTTTGGGAATGAAGATCTTGAGCAGATACAATAAGCGTTATTATGGCACCTAGATACGCCGTGACTGTCTACTTTCCTTAAGGCATACAGATCGTATTTAAATCAGACACATTCCGAGTTTTCTTCTTAAGGTATAGAACCGGTCTTCCCCTATAGGTTTTGTGAAGATATCTGCTAATTGATGCTCAGTGGGGATGAATATCAATTTTATTAAGCCTTTGGACACATTGTCTCTGAGAAAATGGTGGCGTACTTCTATGTGTTTTGTGCTAGAATGTAGTACTGGATTTTTAGAGATGTCTATGGTGCTTGTATTATCACAGTATATGGGCACATTTTCACATATAATATCAAAGTCGCACAATGTTTGACGCATCCACAATATTTGGGAGTAGCAACTTCCTGCGGCTAAGTATTCACCCTCAGTGGTGGATAGAGCGACTGATGTTTGCTTCTTGTTGTGCCATGAAACAGGACTTTGTCCCAAAAATGTACAGGCACCGCTTGTGCTTTTTCTATCTATTTGACACCCTGCATAGTCAGCATCTAAATAACCCATTAAATCAAAATTGTCACATTCTGGGTAAAACAATCCTAAGTTTGTCGTACCACTCAAATATTTAAATATTCATTTAACAGCCTGTAAGTGGGATTCTTTGGGTTTGGCCTAAAACCGAGCACATAGACACACACTGTATATTATATCAGGTCTAGAAGCAGTTAAATATAGTACGGATCCAATCATACCTCTGTATTTTGTTACTTCTACATCTGTACCTTTTTCATCTACTGTGAGTTTTATTGATGTACTCATTGGTGTGGTTTTTGAGTTTGAATTGTCAAATCCGAATCTCTTAAGTAACTCTTTTGTGTACTTGGTTTGATGAATGAATATACCTTCGTGATTTTGTTTAATTTGGAGGCCCAGAAAGTAGTTAAGTTCTCCCATCAGGCTCATGTCAAACTCCTTGTGCATGCATTTGGAAAACCACTCACAAAGAAAATTATTAGTAGCACCAAATATTATATCATCTACATATATTTGTACAATAATAATATCTTAATTTTGACGTTTAATAAACAGAGTGGAGTCGATTTTACCTCAAATGAATCTATTTGATAGGAGATACTTACTTAATCTTTCGTACCAAGCCCTTGGGGCTTGTTTGAGTCCATAGAGAGCCTTCTTGAGTTTGTATACATAATGTGGGAACTTGTCATGCTCAAATCCAGGTGGATGTTTTACATATACTTCTTCATTTATGTACCCGTTGAGGAAAGTGCTTTTGACGTCCATTTGGTGTAGCTTGAACTTTTTGAAACAAGCGAATGCTAGTAGTATACGAATAGATTCCAAGCGGGATACTGGGGAAAATGTTTCTTCATAGTCTATTCCTTCTTGTTGGTTGTATCCTTGAGCTACTAATCTCGCTTTGTTTCTTGTAATTATTGCGTACTTGTCAAGCTTGTTTTTGAAGACCCATTTAGTTCCAATAATGGACACACCTTTTGGAGGAGGGATTAACTCCCACACTTGACATCTTTCAAATTGTTGTACCTCCTCCTGCATAGCTAGAAGCCCACTCTCATCAAGTATGACTTCTTTGGCATTCTTTGGTTCAATTTGGGATAGAAATGCTGAGAAAGCACACATATTTTGTGTTTTTCTTCTTGTCATAACTTTGTCATTTATGTTTCCAATGATATTCTCAGGTGAATGGTTTTTGATGTATCTTGCTAATTTTGGAAGGTGAATATCATGTATTTCTTCTTCAGTTGATTCAGAATTGTGGTCTTGTTGTTCATCCATTTCAACTTGCTGGATATGTTCCTGATTTTCGGATTCAGCTTGCTAGATAAAGTCTAGGTCCTGTTGCTCTTCTAATTCATCTTTCTAGATTGATTCCATAATCTTGCTGTTTTGCTTTTATCTGGTAGGCTGGATTTGCAGCAGTCTCTAAGTTTCCTGCATCTTCTTCTCTTTCTTTTGGAATATCATGGTTAGATTCGTTAAATTTGACATGTATAGATTCTTTGATACACATTTTTTGTACGTAATAAATGTGATATGCTCTACAATTTTGTGAATAGCCGATGAATATTCATTCATATGATCTAGCATCAAACTTGCCTAAATTTCCATTGGTGTTAAGAATAAAACATTTAGATCCAAACACTTTGAAATAACTTATGTTAGGAAGTCAATTATTTAACAATTCATATGGTGTTTTCAGAATGATTGGACGAATTAATACTCTATTTAGCACATAACATGCTGTGTTCACAGCTTCAGCCCAAAATATCTTAGGGAGTTTACTTTCCTGAATTAGAGTTCTAGCTATTTCTTGTAATGTTCTATTCTTCCTTTCTACCACTCTATTTTGTTGTGGAGTTCTAGGTGCTAAAAATTCATGAGAGATTCCTTTTTGATTACAAAATGTGATAAAATCCTTTTGAAATTCAGTACCATGGTCACTTCTAATTCTTATAAGATTAAGACAATATTTGGTCTCCAAATTTTTAATCAGTTTTTCAAACTCTTTAAATGCCTCATATTTTGTTCTAAGGAATAGTACCCATGTATATCTAGAGAAATCATCGACTATCACAAAAGCATAGAATTTTTCGTTTAGACTAACATGCCTTTCAGGTCCAAATAAATCGAGGTGAAGAAATTGTAAGGGAGAAGAGGTTGATACCATGTTTTTGACTATGAATGATGTTCTTACTTGTTTTCCAAGTTGACAAGGTTCGCATATACCTTTCCTCTCAAAATTCATTTTAAGTAATCCTCTTACTAAGTTCTTTGATGACAACTTCTTGATGAGGTCCATATGAACATGTCCCATCCTTCTATGCCATAGATTCGCTTCATCTTGAATGGTTGCAAGACATAATTCTTCCTCCTGTCTCTCAAAATCAAGAGTATATATATTCCCTTCTCTTTGGGCAACTAAAGCAGCATTGTTAGTACCATGTGAAATTGTACATTTATCTTTTTCAAACTTTACTTGATGTCCATTATCCATTAATTGACTAACACTTATGAGATTGAATTCTAGACCGTTAACAAGATGAACATTATTAATGTTAACCTTACCATTACCGATTTTACCTTTCCCAATTATTTCGCATGACCGATTATCACCGAATGTGACGGTTCCATGTTTCTTTTTGACATTTAGTTCCACGAACTTAGATTTGTCTCCCGTCATATGTCGTGAACATCCGCTGTCAAGGATCCACTTTTGAGAAGATACTTTGGCTTTAAGACACACCTGTATAAGAGAGATACAATTTATATATTTGGTACCCATATCTTTTTGGGTCCACTTGTGTTAGTTGGGATCAAATCATTTTTCTTTATCCATATAGCTTTACTTCGATTTTTCTTTCTTGAGCAATTTATCTCTAAGTGTCCTTTAATGCCACAATTTTTGCAGGAGGTAAAAGGTGGGCAATAATTTAATTTAAATGATGATTTAGATTTTAGCATTTCAACTTCTTTCCTATATGTTAGGTTGTAACCTATGCCTTGTTTATCATAACTGGGTCTTTGTTTTCCTAGCATGACATTTAGGTTTTCTTCCCCATGAACAAATTTTGCTAGAGAGATTTTTAACGATTCTATTTCCTTTTGTAGGTTTTTAGTTGGAGGTGTTTTATTACTCAATTCATCGCCAAATGCATCAATGCACACATCTCTCATCTCTATCTCTTTTTTTAATTTTTCAACTTCATTATGTAGATGTTTAACCTTGTTGAATAATATTTTATTAAAACTTTCTAAATAATCATTCTTTGCTGCTAAAACCTTTTCCTCATTTGTGTGTGTTTCTTTTTCCGAATCTTTCTTTTCATCTATTAGTGCTTCCACTTCGCTCATTAGAGTGTTTACTAGATCTTTTAAGTACATATTTTTTTCTTTTAATTTTTCATTTTCCTGTTTCAAAGTAATACTATCAGGAAGAGGTACCTCACAGGATTCACCTTCAAGTCCCATGAAGCATATTTGAGCCAGTTCATCATTTGCATCTATTTCCACTTCGGGTTCTTCATCATCACTCCATATTAGAAATGCTTTGTGCTTTTTGAACTCCTTGTTGCCTTGCTTTCCTTTGTTTTTGAGTTGGAAACAATCCTTTTTGAAGTGACCAGGTCGTCCACACTAGAAACAAGTTTCCTCGGTTGGCTTGGCTTTGTATTTGTTTGCATTAAAAGATTTTTTCCTTTGATTCTTTCGTTGAAGTAGCCCCTTAAGTCTCCTTGATATCATGGCTATTTCTTCATCCGATATCTTCGAGTTCTTCTTCAATTCCTGCATTTAGAGTTAGTACTTTCTTTCGAGGAACTTCTTCCTCGTCATCATATATTTTTAATTGGTGTTCATATTCTTCTAGTTCACCAAAGAGAGTTAATGTATCCATAGAAGAAATATTGACGGAGTCTTGAAGAGTAGTAATTTTAGATGCAAACCTTTTGGGCATAGCCCGAAGTAACTTATGATTGATTTCGCTTTGTGGGCTTCAAGGAGTTTATAAGCACCAGAAATCGTGTTTGAGCCATTTTGATCGTTTTGTCTCTTTCCAGTTTGAACATTTCGTAGTCATGCATGAGCATACTTAGCTTGACTTCTCGTACTTTGGATGTACCTTCGTGACTTACCACCAGGGTGTCCCAAATCTCCTTTGATGTGTTGCATGAAGAGACTTTATTTATTTCAGATTGCACCATGCCGCTGAGGAGAGTGTTCATTGCTTTCGAATCGTATGACACCATGTAGGTTTCAGTTGAGTCCATCTCGAGTAGAATTTTTGGAGTACCATCATCTTTTCTTGGGATTACCGGTCCATTCTCTACCACCCACCATTCCCATGGGTCTCGCTTAAGGTATATCCTCATTCGGAACTTCTAGAAATTATAGTTCTCAGTTCCAAAGAGTAGTGGAGGTCGATTCATTGATTAACCTTCGTGATGAGCGCTCCCAAGTTGTGCCATGTCAGAATCTTTCCCTACAAGTCACCTTTAAGACCAAGATAAGTAGAGTCAAGCTCTGATACCAAATGAAATTTAAATAGGTACACTTAGAAGGGGGGGTTGAATAAGTGTAGGTACAAATTATGTCCGATTTTTATTTCTTATCAAAAAGTCCTTTGGATGTTTAATGCAGCAAGCTGGGTTACCAAGTCAGGATATTATTGAGTTAACCAGTTTTACTGATATGAATAGAATGCAGGCTGCTGGATGAAAAACAAGATATTCAAGCACAGAAAGCAATCACACCAACACAAGAATTTTTACGTGGTTCAACTACTACCCTCTAGAATAGTAGTCTAATCCACGTCCAATACCAACTAGTATTGGAGACTCGCTTTTATTAAACTCTTCTGATTATAATACAAGTTCTAATGATATGAACACCTTTGTTCCCTGTGCACCTTTGCACTCCTAAGCACCTCTGCTTTCCTTAAACTTGATTGTAATAAGTTACTAATTCAAAAACAGAATTACATGTAATATTGATTGAGATAGGAAAAGTAAAATACACACTAGAGGTCTAATAATCAAGCAATATATAACTCACCAACTTAAGGCTCTAGTATGGAATGAAATGATATGCAAGAAGAATATTACCAGAATATATTCTATATGTTCTTCGTAGCTGCAACTCTGTTCTTAATGCACTCAATGTCTGTCTCAGTGAAAAACAATCTCGTAGTTTGTATGCTATATTGTGATGTGTATGTTTTTCATGTCTCTTTCGTTGTATGAGATCAGTTCATTTATAGGCTTTTTCCAGTGTACCGTTGCTTGTGTAACGAGAGGGGGAGAGAGAGAGTGTGTACACAAGTTAAGTGATACTCAGACAGACATCCGAATTTCGTGCCAAAGAACAAGATATCCTATATATATTTATTATGATTGAGTGAATCAATATAGGTGTATTAGAGTGATGACTGAGGGATTTTTGCTTATTTAGATAGTCCATCACTTTTAGTCTCTATCTTGTCATATGGCAGCTTTCTTTATGGCCATTATCATTGTTATCTTGGAACAGACTTCTTTTACCATTCTTAGAAAATGTTCCTTGATCTTAGCTCTTTCATTACGCACGTGATTTAGCTGGTTGCCTTGATTGATTGCCCAGAATTAAGGACCTTGATTTACTAAACATGATTTATGATGCATGATCTATGATGTTATGTTTTGTGCTTACCATAAAGTGTTTGCTAGTCGGTGTCCACAGATCTTACCATATATTGGACCGGTGATGACGCCCAATTGAATTCCTTGAATCATGGGACAAGAATGGTGTATGTCTCTCCGCTAGCCTCGACTAGTGAACTTGGATTTTGCATAACTAAGGGTAATTTAATTTAATCAATCTTTTTGCTCTCAATTTAACAAAGATTTGATTTCTTAGCAAATGTTGAGCAAATAATGGTCATGCATATTATGTGATAGTTAATTTTTCATGTGACAACAATTATGAATATGGGCGTATATGCAATGCATGTCCTAGAGCCTTATTTTGAAAAGTAATAGATACTACGATCTTACATATATTCCTAGGACCCATATTTGCTTTTCTTTGAGGATGTCTTGACTTTGTAATTTCCTCCTTGTTGTTTTTTGAAATTTCATGTCTTTCCCTGAAATGTAATATAGAATGATTAGAGAAATAATAAAGTCATCATCAAAACATGGAGTGTGACATAAGTCAACAATACATTTTGTAACGAAATTTGGCTTTCGTACAGAGACATCGATCATTTAACAACAAAATGTATTGTTGCAGAATAACTAAAATTTTGTTACTAAAAACCTCATTTCGTTGCAAAAGCCTGCTAATTGAAAACGAAATGAACTCTTTTTTTTTTTTTTGCAAGCGACCATGCATTTTCGTTTACAGAATTGACATTATTTTGCAACAACATTTTTTCGTTGCGATAAATTATGGAAATTGTTGCCTAAGCTTGCTTTCGTTTTATGAATGTAAACTTTTTAGCAATGATTTTCGTTCTTGATTATATTATTTAAGCAACGATATTATCTTTGAATCAAAGAACAAAAATATTAATTGCTGGTTATTTTTCAATAGCAACGAAAGTCGTCGATTAGCAACGACATTATATGTTATTTCTTTATATGTGCAGCGAAAGTTAATATGATTTACAATGATAAAAAATAGTCTTTTATGTTAGTATTAGCAACAATATCCTCTCCGTTGTTATTAAGTTAATTTTTCGTTGCCAAATATTATATTTTTAATGCCATTAACAACGAAAATTTGTTACTAAATGTATAAAAAATTATTGTTATATTAAAACTTGTTCAATGCTTTGGTAACGAATTATATTGTTGCCAAATCAAAATTTGACATTCTTTTTGTGTACCTGGCTGGCTCAATGTCCTCATAGCAAATAATGACAAAAATACAAAAAACAAAAATATTATTAACTTAATAAAATCATCCACTACATAATAATTCATTATCTTTACAATTAACCATCTAAAGTTACCACAGTTCTTCAATCAAAGTATATATCTACATATATAGAGAGAGTACACTTCATAATTTCGTCCCTTGTCTTTCGTAAACGTAGCACGAAAATTTGATACCCAATATTGCAAGGCATATCGTAGAAGCAATCTTCCTGCACATATTTAAAAATAATAACAAAGTCAGTAAAATAATAGCAAAGTCAAGAAAACGTGCTAAATTTACCCAAATTGCATTATTCAATAAATTATTACAAATGGAAGATGAAAAAATCAACCTATTTTGATCACCAAGAGAAAATATATATACAGCACATAAAACGAAGGTCGTCATTAGATCATATTTAATAAAGCTTTATCCTAGTCTAGATGGTGCTTCGACATATAGGACAACGATGAAGGTCTTGTCCACATTGACAACATGTCTGCAAATAAGAACGAAAAAGAAAACTTGAAGATATACTCTAGTCATGTTCTCTAAAAATGAAAACCAAAAACCTTTTGACAGTGATACCTGATGTCCACAACCAAACACCATATCCCTAGGATTGGTAATGCAAATGGGACATAAGCTGTCACAAGGCAGATAAAAACAGATTTACTATGATTCCCAACAATACATGAACATTCCAATACTAAATCCATTAATGGTATGATGCATCACTAGAATAAAATAGAGCAAATAACAAACACTAGAAATATAAAGGTTATATTCACCTCGAAATCAGTACTACAAACACAGAGCTCATACATAACACATATATAATGAGCAGCTAGTTCAGTAAGAACTCACCAGCTTGTACTGCTAACTATGAGTGATGGCCTATTCTGATTCAAGATTATATCAGTGCTAACCTGGGTTGTAAATAAAGTAGCATTTAAATCATGTCTATCTGTACCTATCATTTATACAAATCACAAATGTGTGTAAATATCCAAGTAAGACTCTCTGCTCTTGCACAACTTCAGCAGACATAAAATTGAAAATCGAATTTCTCAAGTACAATACCATTGCTGATGCAGTCTTAAAGACCATAAGACTCATCCAGATTTTTACTAATCCTGCAAAACAACTAAAATCCACAGTCCAATTATAAATTACCAAGTTAATGTACTCTTGAGAGTGAGTTGAGATATAAATATGATTTACATTGTGCTTCTCTTCGAGTGAAGTAGGATGAAAAAACTCAGGAGGCTGATCGTATAGAACTGTAGCTCTAAAATTTAGAACCGCAATGAGGACCAAATTATTAAATTATAACAGAGGACTAAAAATGTGAATAGGCAAAATGCAGTGTAGTTTGTATTATTGAGTAGACCCTCTTACTTAGTTCCCCAGTTTTGAGCCAATTCAAGTTGCATTGCTTGTGTCACACATAGGGAACCGTTTGCCATCTTCCCATCATGTTTCTCAAACCTAATCATATAGAAACCTCATGTTTATTGTATAAAGGCCCACATATTTAAAAGAAAATTTTAAAAGTGAATGAAATCGTACCATTGATAGACTGCCACAAAAGGACTACTTCCAAGAGATAATGCCAGTAAAGTATATCCAAAATTATGCCAATCAATAACCAGCTGGCCCATTTTACAGCCACTAAAGTAGGAACAGAAGGGGGATTCTACAGAAGCAGAAACCATATAATTTAAACTAAAATCAGTCCAGGCATACAAGTTATACTCCATTTCAAGAAGGGAAAAAACAAATTTTAATGGCAGTCCCATTTGCTGTGAAGATAAAGGCAGTTTAATCCAATAATGACCAACTAGAATAATTAACTAGAAGAAGCATTGCCTTGAGAGAGTCTCATTTGAATCAAATCCAACAATGACGGACTCTTCCTTAGCTTCAAGCCCAACGGGCTTGGCTCATCAAGTGGATTGTACTGGGAAGGTGGGATTGGAAATTCATTGATTCTGGACCAACGCTCCTAAAATATAAAAATAGCATATAAGGATTACAAGTTAACAACGAAAAGTGAAAACTAACTCAAGAAAAACATAATAGAAATAAGTTTAGAAATAACTAGAAATCAAACATAAAGATCTAGTATACCAAACCTGAATTTGTTCTATGATGTGATCTAATTAGAAACTTTGTAGAATCATATATATACTACTTAAATGAACATTACGATTTCCTTCCCCATCAAGACCCTTAATTGCATCTCCATACTGTGACTCCAAAAGCCCTAAATCAAAATCCAAAGGCTGCGGTACCTCGTCATTTTCCATGTCCTCAGGCTTACCCTCACTCTCATTTCCCAATTCCATGGCCTCTTTTTCCTAACCTTCTTTTTCTTCTTCCCCGAAGCATAAACAACACCAAAGCCTCATACAACAACTCAAACACTAACTAAAGGCCTAAAAGCTGAGGCCTTTATTTCAAAATGACAGGATATCACACATTTTAGCCCTAAATTTCCTCAAATTTACAAACCCAGAAACCCTAGAAACAACAAATCGATTCGGTTCAATGAATTACGGATAAAAGGGTCTTTCAAGCGAAATACAGAAATTCAACAAAAAAAAAGACTCTTTCTGCTTCATCTACGAGTACAATTGATCAGATACGGAGATTTACATACATGTAGAAACACACATAAAAAACAGAGAGCGAGAAAGTATATGTGACAATTAAGACCAAAAAGAGATAGTAGATAAAATTGAAGAGTAGATCAGATCTTTAAAAGTTCTTCTTCTATCTGTAATCGTTTATGCTCTGGAAAGATCGGCAGCAATGGCGATATATATGTCTCTCTATCTTTCTGTAAGAAATTGTACTTGTACGAAAGTTTCGGGCAGCTGTTAAATAAGACTGGAAGCGCCCTTATTTTTATTGCGGTCTCTTTTTCAAACTTTAAAACTTAATACAGCTCTGACGACGTCGTTTCCATCATACACTGAATTTCCATTTTATTTTTTAAAATAAGACTTTAGTCATATAAAAGGTTCATTTTTTCCATAATAAACCAAACTTCTTTTATTTCTAAATCAGTAAGGGGGTGTTTGTTCAGTGCGTTTATTTTGGTTTGAATGACTAAATTGGTAAGATGAACGAGTTGAATGGCTAACTCAAATTTTTTAGCTAAATGGCTGAATGAGCAGCTAAATGAAGTAAAAAATAATTAAAAAATTAAAAAATATTAACTATTATATTAAGTAATATTAAATAAATTTACAACAATTTTGAATTTTTTTTAGATGGGTAAAATAATAAAGTTTTGTCATTCAGATATTTCAGACATGTCAATTATCAAACAGCTTTTTTCATTCAGATTCATATTCAACTCATTTAGATTCAGATTTAGCTCATTCAGATTCAGATTCAAATTCATTCATTGTTTATCAAACACCCCCTAAGTTTACTATCACATAAAACCGCTCACACATATGTTTTGATGACCCACGTGCAAAGCAAATTATGTGGGCCATTAAAATATATATGTGAGAGTATATAAGCGGTATGTGAACGATTTTATGTAAAGTGCATAAAATAAGAGTATTTATTTTAAATTTATTAATCCATTCATTCTAAAATATTAGAGCAATTATGCTGTCCTTTTTTAACTCAACTTTAAATATTTAAAATTTAAAAGTATTTTTAAAATAAGTAGTACATTTTAATTAATTTTTTTGCGTATTCATAATTCTACTTATAAAATAAATTTGAAATTGTGTTAAATTGATTTTAAAAGCTCAAATTAATTATTTTATTTTGAAAAAACGTATTTTCTTTTCCCATTGTTCTTTTCCCTTCTTATTTCAGGTTTTTTAAGCATCAAAATTTTTGATTGAAACTAAAATATTATTTGGGCTGGCTGTGAAGATATTGCAAGCCCAACTGGCCCAGTCAATATTTTTTTAACTTTTGAATCTCTAGCCCAAGCTTTGTCTGTGCATTCAGGTCCAAGTAAAGTTGTAAAATGAAACAAACAGTTCGGAGCTCGATTCATATTCGTTCGAATAAAAGTTCGATTTGAGCTCTCGACTCGAAATATAAATAATTCAAATATGACAAAATTTTAAAGTTCGATAAATTACTATAACCTCTTCAAGTTATAATTTTCTATTGATACTCCGATCATATTCGCTTGAAAAATTCAAATTGTTCGGGCTCAATTTCAAATTGTGTTCGACTAAGTAGTGAAATGAGTCTTAATTAAACTTTATTTTATATTCGATAAATTTTATAAACTAAATATCATTAACTCAATACTCGATTCGACTCAGTTTATTTATACCCCTAAGTCCAAGACATGTAACCGACTCCCAAATTTACGTGGCAATATATACTTTTTATATGCTAGGATCATAGCTTTTGGACAATAAATAAAAATAAAATAAAATATTCCCTCGGTCCTCAAAAGAATGAGTAAAGTATAAATATATATTTGTATAAAATATTCCCTCGGTCCTCAAGAAATGTGAATATTTGTTTACATATATATATTTATATAAAAATATTCATAGTTACTTTATATATATATTTAGTTTAATGTTGAGATTTGTTTAGTATTTTATTTAGTTTGATAAAAATTTTTAAAAAGAATATGTATGTATGTATGTATGTATGTATATATATATATATATATATATATATATATATATATATATATATATTGTGAGACCGAACTTTATAAAATAAAAGTATTCAATTTTTTTCTATTTTGGTAAATAGTTAAATTGATAAAAATTTAAAGTTAAGGGTAATATGTGAATTTTTTGCAAAGTAAGCAAGTTGATATAAAATATTCTTTTGTGTGTGGGAAATATTCGTATAACGGTACAATCATTGGTGGACCCCTTAACGTAATTATTGTCGAATTGAAAGCGACAAAAAATATTTTTTATGAAAATAACAGGCGGAAGTTTTACCGTTAAAAGCTGTTGAACTACTCGGCGAAGAAAAGTACTGATGTCTGGCGTGGTTGCATTACATGATAAGTCACTTTCGGTTTTGTTTTATTAATATTATTAATGTAATAAAAGCAGAAAAGCTTTTTTATATAAAAATGAATACTTTTATAAAGTTATTCTATAAATAGAATATATTATATTCTATTATGCATAGTATTTTGCATAGTAAAATCTTTTATATAAAATGTAATACTTTTATAAAGTTATTCTATAAATAGAATATATTATATTTTATTATGCATAGTGTTTCATAGTCTCTGCATAGTGTTTTGCATAGTAAAATCTTTTATATAAAATAGAATACTTTTATAAAGTTATTCGTTTTATTAGATTATAAATAGAATATATTATATTTTATTTAAAATATTTTGCTTTAAATATGGACCGTTCGATTAAAAGTAAATCAATTTGACCGTTCATGAATTAGTTCTTATGCGATCCATTCTTCTATAAATAGAAGCTCATTCCTTCATTATTTCTTAATTAATTCAATTGAAACTCTAGAGAAAAACTATAGAGAGAATTCTTCTTCCGTAATCTCGAGCGTATTTCTTTAGAGTTTAAGAAAGCTTTTAGCGTAATGCAAGTTTTCTTGAGTATATCCTGCATACTACCAATTGAATACTCTTCTTTCAAAGGTAAGGGATATTATTTATTGTATTGTAAGGGTATTATTCTTTCGTATTCATGAAGAGAACTTACATTATTCCATTCTTTATTATTACGTTGAATAACTCAGATATACCTGGGATTCTAGTATACCTTGTGAATTCTGTTGTTATTCCATTCTTTATTATCCTGTTGGAATAACTCAGATATCATGCGGATTACCGTATACCGGTGATTTACATTGTTATTCCATTCTTTATTATTCTCTCGGAATATCACATTTCGGTGCGTTCACGCCTCACGGTTCCATTATTTATTATTACATTGGAATAACTCATGCATGCGATCTATCGCATGCATAGTGATTTTGTTGTTATTCTATTCTTTATTATTCATTTGGAATATCTTGTATGCTTAAATTTAAATTCGACTTGGTTAGTTCTTTATTATTCATTGGAATAACTCATGTCTGTGAGGCTATCGCATGCATGGTGATTTCTGTTGTTATTCCGTTCTTTATTATTCACGCCGGAATATCACATGCGTGCGTTTACGCTTGGACCTAGTTCCATTATTTATTATTCTGTTGGGAATAACCTGTCTGTGCAGTCTATCGCACGCATGGTGAATCCTTCTGTTATTCCATTCTTTATTATTCTATGGAATAACCTATCTATATGGATTACCACATGCATGGTGAATGATCCTTTATATTTCATTCTTTATTAAATTGTGGAAATGATCTGTTTACGTGGATTATGATGAAAGTCATAATAAAAGCATTGGACTGATGAAAATCATGGGTGTATGTGGTATTAGTAAGTGTTATGATGAGTTATGTTGGTTATTATGTGAAAACATGAAAGTTTCTTAGAAATCACAAATGGTTGAAAAATCAGATTTTGGTGAAAATGGAACATGAAATTCAATTGACCATATCTCCTATTATATTTCGAATTTTTGAGTGTGGTCAAGTTCTAGAGTTAGATCTATGAGTTTCAAAACTTATCCAAGTGGAATCACTAGAAAAGGTATTGTAGATTTTCGTGTGGACTGATTTTAGCAAAGGAGTCAAAAACTGAAAAATGCCAAAAAACTACTGCCAGAAAATTTAAAAGGGCATTTTCGGCCACTTAAATTGTGAGAAAACTTTCGGCCTTTTGGGACATGGAAATATATGGTATAAAGTACCCTCTGTCCGAGCTCATTCTGACTTAAAATGAGCAAGTTATGACCATTTCAATATTTAGATTTTTCTGATAAAAAAAGCTATAACCGGAGTTCTATAACTCCGATGACCATGAAATTTAAACTAGAAGCTCACGTTAACATGTGTAAGATCCTGCCAAGAGTTGGGAATTTCTGGAGTTAACCTTGAGGTAGCTAATTTCTTAAGGAATTAATTAGAAATTGATTTTTGAAAAATAGTAAATAAACTTTAAAAATTCCGAGAAAAATATATGTTCAATATGAGACTATATTTTGCTTAATCCCAGAAAAGAATAATTTTTGGGACTGATTTGGTATTTTGTATGAAAATAGTTTAGTTACGAACATATGAGTTAAATATGTTATATGAAGTTGAAGAAATTGGTAAATAGGATTTTAGGCCTTGAAAATCTTATATAAAGTATGTGCAGATTTTTGATGAGTAATTTGATTATTGGTGATGAAATCTTATGAGTATAACATTTTTAAAATGATTAAATGCATTATTTAGAAAAGTATAAACAATTAAATGAAATTATTTATAAGTTTAAGAAGTGATTAAAATATTGTTATAATATTAACAATATTAGATTATGATTTTATTAAGTGATTGATAATGTTTGGATAAATTTAAAGTCTTTAATATTTATCTTTGATTTAGTTTGATTATTACTTATAATATTGTCATCATCCTCATATTTATATTATGTTAAAAGTCATCTGTGGCCTGTAGTGCATAGATAGACTTGGTATGATTATGACAAGGGATTATTCGGTATAATCATGACCGTAATGTTATAAATGATGTGGTAAAAGTCCTCATTGGCCCGTAGTGCATTGACGGACAGTTTTTGGTATGATTATGGCTATGGATTATCTTCGGCTAAGGGTGCAAAGATGAATTGTTTTATGGCATGATCGGGGATAGTTGATGAAAACACGATTATCTTTGGCCCGTAGTGCATGGATAATTCGTGGTCGTGATACTAAAGAATATCCCTCGCTTGTAGTAGTGCGGGGATGATTCGATGATGTGGATTAATTATTGAAATGAGTCTCAAAGAATGAAATATTAATTCATGGATGTGATAATAATGAATATCTTTGGTAGTAGTGCAAAGATGATTTAATTAGTATGATTATGAAGCAGAAATTGTGAGTTGGTATAACCATGATTTTTGATGTTTTGTGTAAAGATAGGTGATGAAAATTATCTTCATTCCGAAAGTGCGAAAAGGAATTTAGAACCATGATTATGATTATGAGTTATTCATATGATTGTGGACAGGAATTATTGATTGATGTTACAGGGATAAAACATTATCGGTGGACTTTTAACATAGAGAAGATAATAGATCTGATGGTCTATTTGACTCTTCTAATGGATTGCTCATTCTGCTGCAATTATGGTTGAAAAGTTTTATCATCTACCATATGTTCTAAATCTTTGATTTATTATTCATGAAAGCTATTGATAATTTAATTATCTTTAGTCATGATATTCTTTACTGGGCTAGTTGTGCTCACCCTTTTTGCTTCACAATTCGTTTCAAGTAATAAGAGTGTAGCTGGGTCGAGTGGGGATAACAAGGGAATAGAACGGTGGTCTATAGCTGTTGAGGTTCTCCCTAAATAGTATGGAAATAATTTTATTGAGAACTTTAGATAAGTGTGTCGTATTGTATACGTCATTTGATATTTAATTTTGGTGAACCAAATAGGGTGAGGTGAACCCAACTTTGGAAGGGTATTTTGTGACTATCATACAAGATGTCTAATGACATACAACCTCGTGTTATCATAAGACTGGGTTGTGCACATCCACTTCTTTGAGTATATCTACTGAGCACTACCTATATGATCTTGGAGTTTATTTGAAATATAATTTTCACTTGGAGACAAAGTGGAGATAGTTATATGTCAAGAGAAAACTCACCATTAGAAAGAAGATGATAGTAATCTTCTCGTTTTTTTTGGGCTCTATTGGGTC